>OW964549.2:5030000-7530000 GCA_943138885.2 Tholera decimalis
GGCTATAAATTCTGTTACCGATGTTTACGTAAGAAATGACGTACTGTGGTCAGATCATTACCCTCTCGTGTTGGAATGTAAATTTAATTTGTTAACGCCTAGGATCCCTGATAATGTGTTTGCTCACAATAAAATTGTTTGGGGGGAAAGAACCAAGGAGCAAATTAGTATGTATTCCACCGAGTGTCACAATAGATTAAAACTAATTGATTTTCCTGTGGAATTAACTCTTTGTGGTGATATCTTTTGTAGTAACTCCACTCATAGGAATGTTATTGATAAGCTGTATTCTGATATTATTTGTGCACTCTGTGACTCATCGGTTCTTAGTGCGGCAAATAAATGTGTTAATCGTAGGAGAAAGTCTCACATCACAGGGTGGAATAAGCACGTCAGTTGCGCGCACAGGCTGGCTAGGCAGAAGTTTCAAGAATGGTCGTTGAGTGGGAAACCATCATCGGGCCCAATGTATGATGAGATGCGGGAGAGTAGGGCTCTTTTCAAGTCGCGGCTTAAATGGTGTCAAAACCACGAAGATCAAATTAAGATGGACATAATAGCATCGAAGCACTCAAAGCGTGATTTTATTAATTTCTGGAAGAGCACCAATAAAATGAATATTCGGCCTGGCCTGCCTGTTAGTGTGAATGGAGTGAGTGAGAGAAAGGATATTGCCAACATGTTTAAAGATCACTTTCTTTTAAAATCACCCCTAGGGAGCTCTAGTGTGATGCTGGATGCTGATCCTTGTTATGGTGAGGTGGGCACACGATTCAGTGCCAAAGATGTGGCTAAGATCATCAGGTCTACGACTAGAGGTAAGTCCCCTGGTCATGACGGGATCAGCATCGAGCATTTACAATATGCCGGTCCTCACTTATCAAGAGTGTTGGCGCTGCTGTACAATTTATGTATTGGTCATTCATATCTGCCTCCCGACTTAATGAAGACGATAGTGGTTCCAATTGTTAAAAGCAAAACAGGTGACCTTTCAGACAAGAGGAACTACAGACCAATTTCTCTAGCGACAACAGTCGCTAAAGTGCTTGATGGTCTGCTTAATACACAGCTAAACAAACGTCTTATGCTGCACGACAATCAGTTCGGTTTTCGGCCAAGACTTTCTACAGAAAGTGCAGTTCTGTGTCTTAAACAGACTGTCAGGTACTACACAAAAAGAAACACACCTGTTTTTGCATGCTTCCTCGATCTTTCTAGGGCTTTCGACCTGGTTTCCTACGACATATTATGGAAAAAGCTTGAAACAATAAACTTACCTAAAGAGTTTATAAGAATCTTTAAGCATTGGTATGGAAGCCAGGTCAACAGTGTGCGGTGGGCAGGTGTTTTATCGGACCCATATCAATTAGAGTGCGGAGTGAGACAAGGGGGGTTAACCTCGCCGTCCCTCTTTAATTTGTATATGAATGCCCTGATTGAGGCGCTTAGCAGTCATCATGTCGGTTGTCATATTGATGGTGTCTGTGTCAATAATTTAAGTTACGCGGACGACATGGTGCTGCTCAGCGCGTCAGTCGGTGGTATTCGGACGTTATTAGCCATGTGTGAAAGTTATGCGGCAACACATGGCTTATTGTATAATGACAAGAAAAGTCAGTACATTGTTTTTGAGGCGGGTACCAGGTATAATCAAGATGTGCCTTTTATACGGCTTAACAGTGTTCCTCTGAAGCGAGTGACTCAATTTAAATACCTCGGTCACTTGATCACCACTGACCTCAAGGACAATGCTGATATAGAGAGGGAACGGAGGGCCCTGTCCGTACGTGCGAATATGATAGCCCGCAGGTTTGCACGTTGTACTGCAGAAGTAAAGGTGACGCTCTTTAGAGCATTCTGTACCACCTTCTACACGTGCAGCTTGTGGGAGAGGTATTCGCAGGCATCGTATGGAGCCCTCCGTGTCCAATTCAATAACGCCTTCAGAAAACTGTTGGGGTTGCCATGGCGTTGCAGTGCGTCAGGGATGTTTGTAGCGGCGCGTGTTGATTGTTTTCACACAATAATGCGCAAACGTGCAGCATCGTTGGTGGCTCGTGTCATGGCTAGTCCCAACAGGGTTCTGAAGATGGTCGCGGATAGAGTGGACTGTCCATATATGGTCCACTGCTGTCAATTACATTTGTCTTCGTATCGTGTTGTGTACTAACCCTAGTTTTTTAAGGTAATTGTTTACTAACCATAATTACTTATATGAGCTATGTGGCTCGAAATAAAGGTATTTGAATTGAAATGATAGTTTGGCTTCGAGTCATTCTTGAATGTAAGTGGGAAGTTTAGTTTGTGAATAGGTTAAATAAACACGAGCCATAACAATAAAATACTTTGTGTTTGGTCATGTCCCGGTATAGGCTGCCGCTTAGATTGTAATTGAACCTGCGTGACGTGAAAGTAAGATGTTGAGAACACGCTCGTCATATTGAAAGGCGTGCCGTACAATCATACGTAATAAGACGTTATTTTTTCATGGGGATAATGATCTTTAGATAGTTTTTTGGTTTGATTGCGAATTTGTTTAGAAGCGTCAATAGCCTTATGGAAATTGTGTCGGACTTGTGATCTAGAATCCAGTTACAAGTATATTTAGCTTAGTTGGAGGGGTTAAAATGATTGCTAGTAATGTGAATTCTACCCACATTGCGAGTTCTCTTTAAAAAAATATCCATTCGTATAATACTATATTCACGTGGAAATACAGAGCTAGAGCAGGACAAAAGATGGTACTTAGTTCATAAGTCGCTTCGAGTACAGGTTTTTGGGTAGGAATCTAGGTGAGACTTATTATATTACTATGCAGTTCTATGTGTTGGTTGGGACACACCCTTAAGGCCCGCCGCTGATTGCAACTTTTTGTCACCGTGACTTATTGTTACTGTCACCTGCTGTCACCTACGATGCGCTCACTGAATCTGTTCTTGGGTAACAAATCGCCTGACGCGTTCATTTTTGTAATGGACTTCAGCGAGGTTGTCAAACTCATCTGCTTATACGCTTATTTTAAATAACATGTTTTATTATATACTTTTCGTTTAAACGCCCATCTTTACGGCTGAGTGACAAAAATTCACCAGTGAGCGGACTCCCATAGTAATGTACAGGGCGAGTGACAGTCACGTCACTCCGGTGCTGCCTGTCGCTGCAACTATTTGTCACCGTCTTATCACGTCACCATAATGAGCGCACTCAGTATAGTTTTCATTGCACTTGACTAAGTGACAAAAAGTCACGACGACAAAAAGTTGCAATCAGCGGCGGGCCTAGGTCGCTATCCTGCCCACAAGCCCGTATCAAGCCCATATCGTAGCTATGTAACAAACTTTAAATGTCGATTCTGAATTGGCGATACCCCGTTGCGACTACTTTTTTTTTAAGGAATGTTTCTTAAACTTCTTATAAGTATTTTATGCGTAGCGGGTTTTTAAATTTTTATACAAAATTTGTTTATACTAGTAAATAAAACGAAATATTCAATGTATGTATTATTATGTATTTTCTAATTGGGGTGTATGAGTGTGTGCGTTAATTACGATAGATGTTGTAAATGTGACGTTTCAGTGTGACGTTAACGCAAGCTGGACAAATCTGATTAGTAGCAGGCGGATAACACAGCGTTGTCAGTTTAGGAGCTCTAATATGTCGCTTGGCACTATGTTACCTCGTGTTTTTATTGCCTTAAGTATGTTGTTTAGCCATCCATTATGACTTCCTACTGTAATCATGATGATGACTTTAGGCACTTATGTAGAAGGAAGGTTGCCATTTGCAGAGTACTTTTGAATGTCGGTATTCAAAAAAGCAAGATATGGACTGTTATAAAGTATGGTTTTACCTCCTGTATTTACAAATAATGAAAAGATCATTCGTATTCATATTATTTATTATAATTATTAATTTATTATTATTAATTATTTTTTATATTATAAGATTATTTTTTCCATTATTAATTTGTTAAATATTGTCTCAAACATCTTTAAATTATAATGTTTGTTGGAGCTCCTTCCGCCTGTGATACAGGATTAATCCTAGTACAAGCATTATCATTGTAAGACTTACATAATTTAATGTTGTACTTTACCTATTATGATTATTGAATAAAGATTATTATTTATTATAAAGATTTTTTTTTTTATGTTTGTCCATGTAAAATTGATTAAAATCAATTTAAACTTTGATTTATTCATTGAATTTAATATATTCATCATTTTAAAATGTATTGTATCATTGGCAATATTGATGCGAACGAAATCGCTGGCACATCTAGTCGTGTCAATATTATGATGTATAAAATACTTATATAATAAATACAGTGACCGCTAAAACAAAGGAATTGCCATAAATATCATGGTACAAAGCCCACGGTATTTGTCAGATCAGTTTATTCGAGTAGAAAAAAAAATTGAGTAAAAATTGAGGATTTTTTCTACATAAGCTAACGCTTTTTACTGATAACTAGCTAGCTAGCTAAAAAATAGCTGCACCCCCGACTTCGACTGCCAGACCGTCTATATTTACGTCTTCAAGTTTTTAAAAATAAACAAAAATACATTTTTTTTAAAGTTACTATTATGTAAATAAATACAGGTAAGTATTTAAATTTTCAAAGACAAACACTTCCATTTTATTTATTGGAATTTATTTTTGGAGTTTCTCACCCCGAAAGCGAAAACGTAGTAAATGATCAAGCACGTCCTTTCAGCAGTAATCTATTTACTATTAACTTGAAGACCTCTAGGTTGTAGCTACCAGGAATCATAGACTCAGTCAGGAAATTCTACCCCAAAGCTTTGTAGCGTCAGCATAATGCCGCACACATTTCTATTGTTACCCGGTTCCCTCGCATCAGTACGGTCTGCAGATACATTTTGAAACTTAATGGAATGCCGATGCCGCATGCCGCCCGAGGCCCGGTTATTATAGGATTTGAAGTTACCCGATATTGGATGTGGCGGAAATTATTTTGCTAATGATACCGTTAGTAATTATGGTCCTGCTTTCTATAATAGCGTTAGCAGAAGTTATGAGTTGCTATATAAAAATACTTAATCAGATCGATAGCTAAATTGAATATACCTAACGATAGATGTAAAAATAGATTATATACCTTAATACATATTACTAGGTATATTATCAGTTGCCATACGATAAATGGATTGTAGATGCAATGTCAACATTATACAACGTGTAATTTAAAGGGTATATACATACCAAGTGCACGGCTTCTTTGGATGATAATAAACGATATGGCAAGGGTTTTCTAATCCTATGTGTACATGTGTGGAACTTATTAGAAATTTCAATACATTGATACCAGAGACCGAATTTTTCAAATTAAGAAGAACGAAGAGAATTTTAGTTTTATTGGCAAGTGACGCGGGAGGTATTTTGAATGAGCTTGGACTGGCATACGAGTCGATCTTGAAGGTTAAGCGCTTGCGTGCTAATTTTAACATCTTATCTGACCTCCATGATACGATTCCAAGGCACTAGTCTCGATATGTTAAGGTTAGTGTAAATCCCGATCCCATAGGAACTCCGGGATAAAAGTCAACTGTCTATTTACCAAACATTCAGATCCGTTTAGTAGTTTTTGCGTTTTGAGAGTATCAAACATCCAGATATTCGTACATATACAACGTGTAATTTAAAGGGTATATACATACCGAGTGCACGGCTACTTTGGATGATAACAAAAGATATGGCAAGGGTTTTCTAATCATATGTCTACGTGTGTAGAACTTATTACAAATTCCAATACACTGATACCATAGACCGTATTTTTCAAATTGAGAAGAACGAAGAGAATTATCGTGTTATTGGCAAGTGACGTGGAAAATGATGACCCTCATAGTGATGTGACACGATTGTTATTATTGGTATTCAAGAAACATACGAAATCAGCAATTTGGGGACAATTCTGTGAGTCACTTATTTTGAGCTGAAACTTTGCATAGACTCCATACCAGATGTTGTCTTCAGTCCTTTTGGATAGATATGGGGTTGCCGTTACACGTTGTAAACGGGATAGTTTTTTAGGGTGAAAATAACCATCATGACTGCGGTATCGCGTTTGTATATTCCCGCAACCTCGGGAGGCAAATATCTGACTGATCACGAGACATTTCGACATCCTGCGACGAGTGTGTCCAGAGCCTCAAGCCGACTTTGAAATTTTCATGGGTGTTTTACGGAACTAGTGAAATGTGAGATTTCTTGTAGGTACACCGCTGGCACGCTGCTTATCCCTTTATGGAATAAAGGCGGGAAGGTACCTGCGTAGTAATATGTGTCAATTATGGAACAAAAGCTCAATCTTGCTGGGAATACAATCAAGTTTGACGTAGATTATAAGGCATAATTTACAATGACTTTTGACGACACGGTTTGCACAATGGAGAAGCAATTGGCTGTTACTCTGCTTGTCCTGGTATCGATTCCCGCACCGGAAAAAATATTTCTATAGCATATAGTTGTACCGACGTTTTTTTTTTATTCAGAATGAGCTCGCTCTTGATCTCGATCTCGCCTGATGGTAAGCGATAGATGAGGTCTACGATGGAACGAGCGAGCACAGAAGATGCCTGTTCACTCTTGCTTAAAAGGTTGAAAGGTCATAAGTGGCAGGGAACACAGAAGCCGGCAGAGAATTCCACAGGTTGGAAGTGCGCACAATAAATGTGGAGGAGAAACGCTTGGTACGACAAGACGGTGTATCAACCAAGTGTGGATGGTAGACTGGTAGTGAGAGGGAAAGGGAGATAACCGATTGCGTTCTAGTTCACTTCGATAAAGGGAAGACCACTTTGGGACCAAGTTCGAGGCGTCATTATAACATGCGGTCCGCACAGTCCTTACGCAGTAATATATATGTCAATGTATATCGACCAAGTGTGGATGGTATTCTGCAGTACGTCTAGTAGACCGGTAGTAAAAGGGGGATGAAGGGATTAGGTCATGGAGCTCCTGCTTACACTCCCCGAAATACAATCTGTAGAAAACCGACAGGCAAGCAACGGTTCGCCGATGAGCCAGGCTATGAAGCTTGCCCGATACCGCCTCGTCACCTATTAGCCTTTTAGCCTTGCACTCGATCGAGTCCAGTGCAACAAGTTGGTATTAAAGTGTTTGTGTTGTTTGTTAAAGTATTTAAGGTTTGTCAACATACCCACAATCCAGGAGAAATACATAATGTGAAGCATTATTAGACACAGAGGCTCGTAAATAGATAGGTAAATTTTAAATTGTGTTTTGAAATGCCGTTCATAATTAATATCTAAATCTAAACCAAAGTTCCATCTGAACCACAACTGTAGTAGCATCTAACAAGTTTAACGCCAGCAACCTTAACTATGATCATAGTTATAACTACGGGCACAAGAACTTAGACCTAACGGAATCTGGCTAGAATATACTTAGTTAACTGAATTAATGGCAGAACTTTCACGCTGTGAAGTAAAAAAGCTGAAATAGTTATCTGAAGTACCTACTTATATTCGGGGTTGCAGGAATTTTCAATGAGATACCGCGGCCATGAAAAGCAAGGACTTTTTTCATGCACGGTTTTTAAGGATAAGAGGAGCTCCTGGTTAAGTTATAAACGATACACAGGCATCTCAAGGTAAGTTATTAAGGTTAAGCAACGCTTTCCGAGGTTAAACCGTGGATTGGTGACCGGCAAAACGTTGTTTGTCTGTCTGTCTTCTACAGATTGTACTTCGGAGAGTGTGCGCAGGAGCTCCACGACCTAATCCCTTCATCCCCCTTCTACTACCGGTCTACTAGACGTAGGTTACCATCCACACTTGGTCGATATACATTGACATATATATTACTGTGTAAGGACTGGACGGACCGCATGTTATAATGACGCCTCGAACTTGGTCCCAAAGTGGTCTTCCCTTTATCGAAGTGAACTAGAACGCGATCGGTTATCTACGGGAGCGGTCGTAAGTTTTACAAGCAAAAATGCCGAGTTGTGTCGTGAAGGGTTGCGTGAAATACGACAAAAAGCACAATAAAAAATGATAATATTTCATATCACCGGTAAGTTAAAAATATGTCATTAAATCAACTTCTAACATTATTTAAAACAATTTTCTTTCTTATTTGTCAACCTTTGACCAAGACGACGCGAAGCCGCATAAAAATGCGACATAACTTTGCAGCGGCGCGCGTTATAGCCGATGAAATGAAACGATTTAATAATATTACTATAAGATTCAATTATGTACAAAATTAATTTTTATTGTTTGTTAAAAGCAAATTGAATGTATTTTTAGGTATAACAAATATAAATTTCAATAAATAAAAGGTTTTTTTATATCTTTGTACCTCGAAGAACACCACACCCCGCTTTTACAATGTTACGTCTAGGAGCAGACCACGCCGATTGACATCTTAATTATAATAGATGGCGTTAGTGTATCTTGTAGGGCGACCGCATCCGTCAAATGTTTTGAAGACCGTATCTTTACTATTTAAATCAATGTCGATATACCGTCTTGTCGTACTAAGCGCTTCTCCTCTACATTTATTGTGTGCACAGCCAAGGTGTGGAACTCTCTGTTGGCTTCTGTGTTCCCTGCCACATATGACCCGTCAGCCTTTAAAGCAAGAGTGAACAGGTATCTTCTGGGCTCGCTCCTTCAATCGTAGACCTTATCCTACACTTACCATCAGGTGTGATCAGGGTCAAGAGCGGGCTCATTGGTAATTAAAAAAAAATAAGTGTGGTACTCGGGGACTGCTGCGGTAAAGCTATTGCATAGCATTTTTTATCAGCTCATGCAATTATAATTATTTATTTATTTTATTTATGCATTTTTTTTTCTTTGGTATTAATTCAAGTTACACTTTTTGAGCGTGTTGACCGATAAGAAAACAAGTACAGTCGTACCATATACATACACGTTAAGGTTCAACTAGTCGCGGGCTCGAACTCACTCGTGGACTCAGTTATGAGCAGTTAGCAGCTAGTCTACACGCATACGTCTAGTCGCACGCACACAAACACCGTGCCGAAGTCTGCTGAACTGAAACGACGTTAGACGATGCACGGCTTTCAACGCCGCACCGCTGTGCCGGTCGGAGTGGGGGTGTTAGGTTTATTTTCGTTACGGAATTTCTTGATTCAGTCGCCGCGCTCAAAGCCCGCGATAAAAGCTATGCAATAGCAAAAATCTTTACATATTGCGATTCCACCATACCGGCATTGGTCCCAACTGTCATTTGTTTATATTTGGCAGTCTATACGGGTATTCACAAAATCTATCACCAATCGCCAAGGGGAATCGTGTTTTACTAGGATGTAGAAGTCGGATAAAGAGTCGCTCCATGTAAAACGCTATAACTCATCTGCATTGAGTCAGATGGAGAATGATCCTAATATAGTTTCAAAAATGTTATACAGATCATAATTTTTTAGTGATAGAAAACACTTCTAGCTACCAATTTTCATTTACATCACATCTACAGTCTTTTTTTTATTTTATTTTTTTCAAGCCCAGGTTCGGTCGTGTATGAAGTACTGCTCTCATCTTTGGGATGGATCTGCCAAATACCAACTGGATGCGCTTGAGGCTATCGAGAAAAGGGCCAAGAGACTAATTGGCAACGATTGTCTGGCATTTTGCTGAACTGAGCCTTTTTGGCGCAGTCGCGAGGCACACGTAATTTGTCTATTTTCGTGTAAATGCAAATATGTACTTAAATTGTTTTTCTTTTTTTTCATATTTGGTTTCTTTCCTTTTGTATACTTTGTGTTGTGTGCTTTGTGGCATGTGCCGAATAAAGTTTTTTTCTTTCTTTCTTCTTCTTTCTTTCATTCACTGGTTGAATCAAAGCTCCAGAGTCTTGAACATTGACGAAAAGTTGCAAGTCTATCGATTTTCTATCGGTTACATTTCGGGGAGTATGCGATGGAATTACACAGTCTAATTCCGCCAAGCCCATTCCATCATCGGACTACAAGACAAACGGCAATGCGCCATCGTTACATGGTGGACATCCCACCCATACGCACAAAACGTTTTGGGAATACTTTCATTGTGCGTACGGCTGAAGAGTGGAATTCCCTGCTGGAGTCTGTGTTTCCTGATCGCTATAACTTGGGAGTCTTTAAATCAAGAGTGAATAGGTTAATTTTACAATGTAAACTTTATATATATTCGACAGGCCCGTTGGTATAGTGGTCAGTGGCCCTGACTGCTGTGCGCAAGGTCGTGGGTTCGATTCCCACCTAGGACAAATGTTTGTGTGATGAGCACGGTCATTTGTTCTTTGTCTGGGTGTAATTTATCTATAATATGTATGTATTTAGAAATATATATGTATGTTTATCAGTTGTCTAGTACCCATACCACAAGCTCTGCTTAGTTTGGGACACTAGATGGCGTTGTGTGAAAATTTGTGGAATATTATTATTATATTATTATATTATTAAATGTAACTTAACTGCTATATAACTTCAACATTTTACCCTCATGGCTGTCAGCTGGTAATATAATTTATACTTATAATATATATATATATACGAGGCTAGCAGTCTAACCACGTTGGCTTAACCTCTGGCTAAAGTAACCTCCAGCTCTTGGATCAAGGGACACAACCAGCCTTTTGTTTCGAAAAGGCTGTGAGCACTTGGGACCCACAGTTCAAGTGTTAGACTCCAAACTGCTTGAAAATATAGTCACTTGTAAAGTTATTTTTATATTTACGCCATTTGAGGCCTAGCTTAGCTGCAGCGGCAGCGCCTGCACAACATGATGAAGGAATGAAAGCGTTTGTAGCCACCCTGAGTCGGACTTGTGATCGAGTGGTCGCAGGTTCAAACTTCACTCATTACACTATTGGCGTGAACCAACTCCAGACACAAGCATATTTAGCTTAGTTGGAGCGGTCAACAAGATGCTAGTAATGTGAAATCCGCCCAAATTACTTGTTCTCTTAAAAAAAAAGGCATAATGGCGCAATAGTATCGAAAGGTTTGTTAGTACCTAGGTTTATTTTTTCTAAAATAACAATTCCACTAGTCCGCAATGTTTCGCATGGCTTGTGGCAACCACAAGCTTAGTCCTCCAAGTAATATGTATGTAAATCACTTAGACACACGAACAAGTACCACATAAGTGGACAATGGACAGTGGTTCTAATAATCTCTTTGATGTCGTACTCGGCTCGCTACCACTCACGTACGAAGAGAATGAGGGCAAGAAATTATTTTCTACTTACTTCGGTTAGTATTACCACTTTTGTTAGAGATTACTTTGAGTGATTCGTCTTACATTATTATTATATTGTAAGTGTTTAGAAAGAAAGAAAATTGCGTTCATTGGTCCACATATAAAAAAAAACACAAATACATATACAAACTATACCTAACTATTTTATTTATTTATTTATTTAGGTTAACCAACAATTGTTTACACAGTACATTTCTAACTTTATTACTACGGTAACGTTAACAAGTGCAACAATTAATTAAAGGTTAACACCACATGCACAAAGAATAAAAACGGCTTTACATAACATACATAAAAAGTTAATATATATACAAAAAAATTAAAATAATGTAAAGCAAATTAACAATAAATTCAATAAACATAAAAAAACATTGGTATCAAAATGTCTCTTTAAATTATAATTGGCTTATGATTGATCAATTAATTAATGAATACAATTAAAATGATTATGAATTATAAATTAGAAAATTAAATTAAAAGACTAAAAACAGATTACAATTTAAAAAAATAGAAAACACGTATGAAATTAATTATAATGAAGAGAGTACATATATTTAAGTTACTAGGCAATGTATGCTTATTAAATAGTAATATGATTTCGTTTTTACCCGACTGCAAAGAAAGGGTTATGTTTTTCACGCGTATCTTGAATGTATGTAACATTCTTTATTACCACATATCTCCAGAACCGCTGCAAAGATTCACATAATTGATGTATCGTTTTAAGTGCCCAAGTTTTCTTAGATAGGTCACATTTGAAAAAATCAAACATGGCGGCTGGGCGAAGCCATTATACATAGTGAATTTTTTTTTTGTTCTACAATATGGGTATCAAATTAAAGGGCTTAACCAGAGAGTATTTAACCTAGAGAACGTATAGGCCGATTTCTTTGCATTCCGCTTCCGACGCTCGCCCGCGACGGTCGTACCGCTCCGCGCTCTCGATCGTTCTGTGTCTGTGTCATCGCTTCGTCGCGCTCGCCGTGACGTCATTCGTAGTCGCTGACTACGACGCCTGGTCCGGATCCGCCTTTTTCGAGGTGGTGAAGGATTTCCTGTTTCTCTAACAGAGTATCGTCAAAAACAATTTGGTTTGGCCCCTTCAGGGTAAAACCACAGTTTCGTGGTCCTTGGTGGAAACCTCACGGTGTCAACAAAACCAAGGGGGTGCTGACCCGACGCACCCGCTGATCCCCTTCAGGGTGAAGCAGTCAATTGGAGTCGAGTGCTAGGTTTTGGCCTTGGGGGATCTCCTAGTCAAACCTAGTTACTGAGTTTCCTTTTCAGCTACTCACCTAGTGTCGGTTGGGTGTGTCTACCCCTTCGCACTAGACCCAATAGGGCCCGGTTCGCACAATAAGACTGGCGACCGGTTACAAGCTTAGGGCTCACCATTAGGTACTCACCTCCCAGTCTCTACCCGACTGGGAGGGTTACACATCCCCGGACCCATCCATCCGGGGAGTTAGGCCAGTTAGGCTTTAAATAGGCCCCCCGCGGGAGAGAAATCTCCAAAATTTCCTCATTAAATTTTTGATCCATTCGCCAATCATGGCGAACTCCAATATTTTGGAGCTATTGTTAGAGATCCTTAGGGAAAACCCTGCTATTTCCGCCAAATATGGCGGAAAAATCCAGCGTGAAATCGCTAATAGTCCTCCGGCTACCGAAGCCAACGTCGCTGATTTTAGTGACGCGCTTGACAGCCCATTATCTCCCCCGCTTGCCGATCAAGGCATCCCAGTTGGTGAATTCACGGAAGTGTTTATTAACTCCGATCCCATTGTTCATCAAACAACGAACGACTTCCAGGTAGATAGCCCTCTATTGCCCCCGCCCGCCGACAAAGTCGTGCCGATCGCCCGATTCCCGAAATCACCCATTGTTTCCGGCCCACCTACTAATCCCATTGTTCATAAAACAATGGACGCCGCGCAGGTGTGCGCTGCACCTGAATTCCGTGAAATGGACATCACCGAACCTATGTCCAATAACAACTCCGACAATGATTTGTCATCATG
Organism: Tholera decimalis; assembly: GCA_943138885.2. Lineage (NCBI taxonomy): Eukaryota > Metazoa > Arthropoda > Insecta > Lepidoptera > Noctuidae > Tholera > Tholera decimalis. The sequence goes on from OW964549.2 coordinate 5,043,280, forward strand.
CCCCTCATCCTCGGAAGACGACTTTCAAGTCGTCACCGGCGGCAAGAGGAAGAAAGGGAAAACCTCCCAGGCCAGCAAGGCCAAAAAGACCACCGCGTCACCCCCGTCCCCAACTCAAACGCCCGTACGACCCGCTAGCCCCGTCCCAACGACCTCCACTCGCGCGCAGGATAGTCGTCCCCCCAGCCCGATAGCCCAAACTTCCTCAACCCAAAGGAAGCAACGCCCTCCGCCCCCCTTTTACATCCAGGACAAGGGGAAATGGACTGATGTGTCTAAGATGTGTGTTGATCGAAAGATCAACTACACCAACGCCCGTGCCTGCCAAAATGGCATTAAAGTCACCGTCCCTACGTCGAACGACTATAGGGAATTATATCGCACCCTCCGTGAAAGGAATATTTCCTTTCACACTTTCTCCTTCCCCGAGGACACGCCCACTCGTGTTATTATTAAACGTGTCCCTAAAGAAATCCTAGTACAGGATATTAAAGACGACCTTGCCGATCAAGGTATACCAGTGATCGCCGTCCATCGCTTACATAAAGCGAGAGGCGGTGAATTGTACGACATGGTTCTTGTCATTTGTGAACCAACCGAAGGTCATCACCCAATATTTAAGATTAAGTCTATTTGCTCCCTATCCGGTATCTCAATAGAAAAGCCCTACAAAACCGCAACAGTGGGACAATGCCACCATTGCCAACTGTATGGCCATGCGCAGAGCAACTGCTATGCGACTCCCAGATGCGTCAAGTGTCTGGGCGAGCATAGCACTGCGGACTGCCCACGGCCTAAAGACCGAACCCTCTGTTCGGAACCACCCAGCTGCGTTCTCTGCGGCCAGACCGGTCACCCGGCAAACTACCGCGGCTGTCCCAAAGCCACCAAACTCGCTCCTAAATTAGCGAAGCGCGCCAACGCCCGCCAACAGAGAGAGGCACCTTCTTCTCAAATTCCCCAACGTCTCGCTCCTCAGAGACCGTCCCCGTGGAACAGGCTAAACCACGAAAAAGCCTTTCCCTCCTTGGCCCCTGCCCAACCTTTGCAGGCACTGATGGATTTACCCATCGCAGCGCAGATCCTGCCTATAGCCGTGGCTACAGAGCCCACAGCCAGTCACAAACCCGCGCCTCAAACCACTGCTGCTCCTGCAGTCAAACAACCGCCCAATCCCTCACCCGTCGCGCACGGCGAGGCTTGCGCCCAGACTATATTGCGCCATTATAGGTTATTTATGACCCGTCAAGCCAGATCTCTCCGCGATGCCCTTCTGGCTGCCGAACAGCAGAATAACGGCAAAATTACGAAGGCAATGTACAGCCAAATATTCAGCACACACAGTGATGTGGTGCTAGGTCTCGACCAGATGGATGCGATGGACTGATCCAATGGATTCCCAACGCAAAAACCACACTAGGCCTCGATCCCTCAAATTAGGTTTTTTCAACGCCAATGGCATTTTCAACCAACGCGCCGAAATAACTAAATTCCTCCGCGACCACCAATTAGACGTCCTCCTTATACAGGAGACCCTTTTGAAACCCCACCGCGCTGATCCCAAAATTGCGAATTACCGTCTAGTTCGCAATGACAGAACACGTTGCCACGGCGGCGGTACCCTTATTTATTATAGAAAGGAGTTATACTGCATCCCTCTGACCCCACCCGCGCCACTCTCTCACCTAGAGTACTCTGCCTGTCGACTAGACATGACTGGTCATCCTCCGATAACCATCATCTCTGCCTACCATCCCCCACCATCGGTCGCGTCTCTTGCTTCAGACGATCCTATCGCGCTCACCAGCGATCTCACGACTCTCTTCGGCCTGAGTGACTCCGTCTTACTAGCGGGCGATCTCAACGCCAAACACCCCGCTTGGAACAGCAACACGACAAATGCCAGAGGCAGAATCGTGTATAACCTAGGCGCGACCCTAAACTACGACGTCATCGCTCCGATGACTCCCACCCACTACCCACACGACCCCAACCATAACCCCGATGTCCTCGATGTGGCGCTCCTAAAGAATGTAAACCTCCGTTTACACTCCATAGAAGCGCTTCACGAGCTCAACTCGGATCACCGTCCCGTTATCCTACACCTAGGTTCCCGCTCGGGTAACCATGATCCTACCCAACCTCCTCCGACCCAATTGATCACCGACTGGAGGAAAGTAAGTGAAAAACTGAAGTCCACCACGTCGCCTCAATTGGACACCATTCCTGACCACATAGTCTCAGTCGCTGACACGACGGCGGCGATCGACTCGCTAACAAATCACGTACAATCCGTCCTGAACGATTGTTCAAGGGAAGTTCCTGTAGAGGAAGACCACCGCTGGAAACTCCCGGAAGATGTACGGAATCTGATAACCGAGAAGAACGCAGCCATCCGTGCGTACAGCGCTTTTCCCTGCACCGCAAACAAAGCTCACATGCGCAACTTACAGCGTGCTGTAAGGAAACGCATTACCGAGCAGCGTAATGCGAGCTGGGACAAGATGCTGAGCGAACTTGAGCCCACCCATCTTGCCTTCTGGCAGCTTCAGAGGAAGTTACGATCCACTGAAGAGGCCACAATGCCTCCTCTCATTCGTCCCGATAAGAGTGTCGCCTTCGATAACTCTGAAAAAGCAGAATGCCTAGCCGACAGCCTAGAGTCCCAGTGTTCTCCCAGCTCTCAACCAGTAGACCAAGCCCACCTCGATATGGTGAACGCCGAAGTCGAACGTAGAACTTCCCTTCCGCCCGTCGAAGATCCCGATAATCCACTGGCCCCCATCACTCCTGATGAGGTCCAGGATATCATTAAAAGTCTCCAACCGCGAAAAGCCCCTGGCTCCGACGGCATCACCAATAGGGTTTTCAAACTTTTCCCCGCCCAGCTTATAGTGCTAATGACTGCCATCTTCAATGGTGCATTGAGCAATAATATGTTCCCCGCAACCTGGAAACAGGCCACCGTCATAGGTATTCCCAAACCAGGCAAGCCCAAGTCTGACCCGTCTAGCTACCGTCCCATTAGCTTACTCAACGTCCTTGGTAAAATCTATGAAAGGCTTATATATAAGCGGCTCAAAGATTTTGCCGAAGCAAAGAGTCTTATACCCAATGAGCAGTTTGGATTTAGAACCGAACACTCATGTATCCAACAAGTCCACCGCATCATAGAACACGTCAGCGCCGGCTTCCAACGGGGCGCAATAACGGGAGCCTTATTCTTCGACATAGCGAAAGCGTTCGACAAAGTCTGGCACAATGGCTTAATCTATAAGCTATACCAACTCGGCGTGCCTGACCGTCTCGTGCTCATCCTACGGGACTTTTTATCGAATCGCACCTTTCGTTATCGAATTGAGGGGGAGCTTTCCTCCCCCCATCCCATTCGCGCAGGAGTTCCTCAAGGCTCCGTACTATCCCCCCTCGTTTTCACGCTATTCACTAGCGATATCCCCAAGCATAAAAATACTCAGCTAGCCCTATTTGCCGACGATACGGCTATCTATTATACCGGTCTTAAACCCGATGCCATCGCTCGCACTCTCCAAACTTCCGCAAACACTCTGGCCAAGTGGTTCCGGAAATGGAGAATCGAAGTCAATCCAGACAAAAGCCAGGCAGTCCTCTTTTCTAAGCCGCGGATAAACCCACCCTCCCCCCGTCCGATTACCATGTACGGCAAGCCGATCCCCTGGGAAAAGCAAGCCAAATACTTAGGCGTGGTCCTCGATAAACACCTTTCCTTCGCTGAGCACATAAAGCAGGCACGTTCGCGCGCCGCTTTCGCTCTAGGTAGGCTCCACTTCATTCTTAGCTCCCGCAGCAAGTTATCACTCAGGTGCAAGCTGCGTATTTTCACCGCGGTCATCCGTCCCATCATGACCTACGCCTGCGTTGTTTTCGCACACGCAAAGCCCTACCTCCTCCACAAGATGCAGACCCTTCAAAACCGATTCCTCCGTAGAGTCACAGGAGCCCCCTTTTATGTTCGAAATGAGCTTCTTCACGTAGACCTCAAGATGCCCACCATCCAGCAGTTCATGAAACGTGTCTCCAAGCGTTTCTTTGATACTGCAATCCAACATAGGAATCCCCTTATCGTATCGGCCGCCCAATACGAATCCTCGCGTATCTCTAAGATTCGCCGACCAAGGCATACCCTTGTCACTCCCGATGACGCAATCACCCTGCTCCAAGAGAGCCGTAGGGAAACAAGTACAGTGGCACACAAACACAAAAACCGACCGTCCTTCCGTCCTCGCCGCCGAGGCCCGCCGCGACGTCCCCGTAATAGTCCACCCCGACCCTTGCCAGAGCCAGCCCGCGACGCTGAGCCAGTAGCTTTAAATTCCCTTATTAATAATAAAAATGATATGATCCAGCCTGTCCCTAGCTGCCCTCCCACTGCGACGCCCTAAGCCGAGGTCCGTACCCCACAGGGGGTGCCCTTAGCGTGTAGTCGCCTAGTTTGTAAGTTTTCTAATAAGCCCTGGCTGGAGGCTTTAATTAATTTATTAATTAAGGCAACCACAGGCAAGCCCGGTTAAGCAGCCGACAACCTCAGAGGTTGACCTGCGAGATGCCACACACAAAAAAAAAAAAAAAAAGTCCGATTTCTTTGAAGAACACAACTCACCAATACGGGTTGGGAGGCGAAGAAAAAATGCGCTACTGCAATTGGTCAGTTCAAGGTCAAGCTTCATAGATTTTTAGTTAGGGATTGCTCTACTTGATTGAGGGAAAGTTATCGATATCGATAAAATGAAGTTTAACATTACAAAAAATACTCAATATAATCACATAATAATATTTAATTATTATCAGTCTCAATTACAAAAAGAAAAACAAGTATGCTGTTATTATTGATTTTTAAAATGAATTAATTTGGTAAATGTTTTTCGAATTAAAGTTTTAGGGTCCTGATGGTTTTTGGTAAAAAATGAGAACCGAGCGTCTATATATTTCTGAATTATGCATCTTGCTAATTCAATCAAATGATTGGTAGTTTCTATTTCATATTAATGAAAATTAATAAATAAATTATACCCAATCAATGATTTTAAAACCGATCTCATAAAATAATTGGAATTATATTTCTGAGACAGCACTTTCGAACCACTCTCGTTGATCGCCCTTTTAATATAAATTTCACAACGACTACAAATTTCTATTATTCTCTAGTGGTGGATCCGTATAATAACTTGTTTTAGTGTCTTTTTGAAATTGTAAGGCGTTTTGATTTGTAACACCAATCAACGCTCCAATACAAGTTAGGCATTTTATTTGCTTTATCAGAGCATGGACAATGTAGCCGGCCATATATTATTTTTATATTTTATTTTTTTTTATATTTATTTTATATTCCATAATAAATATATTTTCATTAAAATCAGTTGTGTCAACAACTGTAGCTTCAGCAGGCACTCGGTAACAATTATTTTCTTGGGGGTGAGTCATTAGATGATTTATCTATAGACTAGATATGACTCCTCCATCCTACATACACTTAACACGTAGACTCGACATCGAAACAAAGTAACCTGTTTTTTTTTCCTGGGTGGGAAAATCATTAAAAACCCACCCTGTTCCTTCAGCTATCCTTAAGTTCCGGGGCCGCGGTATCTCATTAGAACATTACCGCAACCCTGGAACCAAAGTAACTTACGAGGGCGATATTGTAATGCAAAGGTCCAAGTTAATTAATATTAGACTCCGTCATACTATTTGAAGCCTAGAAAGATTGGATATAGGTATCTTATATTATTTTGACTTTTCTCAACATTATATCAATAAAAACCAAACTAGAAACCAATATTCCCTAGTAACCTTATCCATCCACTTTTCTTTTTAATCTGGAATCTTGGGAAATCTAAAATGTAAACATGCATGTCACACAGAAGAATAAATATCAGAACTTTCTCCTTTTTTTAAAGTCCGTTAATGTAGATAGGTATTTTATGACAACCATAAGAATTGAATTAAAAAATAAATAAGTTTCATTTTATAATTATCGATATCGTATTCAGTCGTCATAGGTAACAGCACAGATTTTTACGATAAAAATACACAAGGAAAGACAGGGATAAAAGAATTAGAATTTCTTCATGTAAGAAAGAGATATTTCCCAAAGACATCAACGCGCGACACAATTTATCTGATTAAAAAATAAATAATTTTCATATTATTTCATTACTGATGAATAGTTATGTCATCCATTTGGTATCTAAATGTCTGGGAATGTTTTCCACACCGCTTCAACGCGCATGAAACCATTATTATGCGTTATAAAATGGAAACAAAAATTTAAAATTTGTAATTGTTTAGCATGCACACAAGCCTAATGGTCACAACTAAAATGGTTCGTGTATCGTAGCCAATATATAAGAGCAAAAACTCTCATAGTTTTCGTACGTCGGGGCAACGTATGCGCGATCAAGTGGTTTTCTAATCTTTGGGCTTAACACAAGAATTTCAAAAAGGTATATCATGTTTATCATTAGTGTAATACTAGCAAAAATAATACAAAGAGAAAGTTTAAAAATATGGACTTAGCCTTTTCACTTTCTGAATCCAGTGGAGTGCCAATGTGATACGACCGGAAAAACTAAAAAATTGACAATTAATATTTTGACTAAAAAGTTGAAAAAGTAAGTTATTAAAAAAATCTACAAAACCCAACTGAAATGCAAGAAACAAGCACATTTTTATTTTAAAAAGTGACAAGCAGGCGGACACATCCAATTAAAAAAAACGTTCAATTGGGTCCAGCCTGCTTGTACTTAAAAAAAAATGTCCTTGTTTCTTGCATTTCAGTTGAGCACTCAGGTTTTTTAGATTTTTTAAATAACTTTTTTTTCTATGTAATGTTATGTTAAAGAAAAAAATAAATTCTGGATTAAGTGAATAGAATGCAAAAAATACCCACACGTATTAAGCAACATATACAACACATATAACAACAACAACAAAAACCTTAAAAGAACTTCCAAGCACAGAAAAATAACAACGATAATGTCGTGCGCCTCACGGCTGCACTACAAAAGCCCAATATGAGCACTAGAAAAGGCTTAATGTAGTAGAGTATGCCATCAATCACTTGTTTTTTGTACGCGTACTACATATAAACATTTACTAGCAGTACACGCGACTTCGTTCGCGTGCGACTCAACATTACCTTAGTTCGTTAAATATATAAGGCACGGGGCGGTACTCATAAGAGACGCAGATTTCCTCGCGTAAATCCCGATCCCGTGGGAATCCTAGAATAAAAAGTAGCCTAAATTATGTTGCCAGTCTTCCTAAAGTCCCATTAAAATCGGTTCGGCCATTCGAGAGAAAATATTGTGATTTAGTTAATACTATCAAAAAAACAGTTATTTTAAAATAACACAGTTATTTTAAAATCACGGATAAACACTTCGATTTTATTTACATGCATGACTACATGCATGTAAATAAAATCGAAGTACCTACTAAGGTACCTATGCATAGAAGATATACGTCATACTGTCGCAAATAAACTTAGAAAGATAGATAGATAGACATCCCATAAAAAACAATACTTGTCAAAAAACCAAGTCTCGCAATTCAGTTCTTCTACCGTGAGATAAGAATAAGAATAAGAATAAATTTTATTTTCATTGTTACAATAACTTTCCTAATTCTATGATTACAATTACAATTATTTATTTATTTATTTATGTAATTCCAAGTCGATTATTCGATTATTCAGTCCCTACTTAAGGGACCTTCTGTCTTAAATTGTTACGTAATTATCTAACCTAACAACATCTTATAGTGACCATATCAATATTAAAAATCTTTAACGATTTAAATAAATAGATTGACTCGGCCATCGCATGAAAACACAATATATCTCACAAGTAATACATACATATATAAATTACATTATTTTAGCGATTGCCAAGCCAATCTATTTATTTAAAACATTAAAGATTTTTAATATTGATATGGATATTATATTATATTTTTAATATTAATAAGATGTTGTTAGGTTAGATAATTACGTAACAATTTAAGACAGAAGGTCCCTTAAGTAGGGACTGAATAATCGAATAATCGACTTGGTATTACATGGATCTCACAACTATTTACGGTAGAAGAACTGAGTTGCGAGACTTGGTTTTTTGACAAGTATTGTTTTTTATGGGATCTCATTTCTTTTTGTAGATAGTCCTACTTTTTTCCTTTCCAGCGCCTTCTACTTTTTGTATAACGAATTTTCTTAAAGCCCTTTCTCTGGCTTTTTTATTCCGTTGACCATTTTACAAGTTACCTTTGAACATAATTATATCTAGATACTTATCTACACCTATTATTCCATTATATTATACATAATTATTATATACAGGTACACTGATTAATTAACTATAAATTTAACTTATAATGTAACTGCATAAATAACTTTGTAATCCCATATATTTATATGGGATTACAAAGTTATTTATGCAGTTGATGTATCTAGAAAACTGGACCGAAATTGAAAAATATTTTAGTTTTTCCTTGATTCATACACTAAACACTAATTGTATTCTAAATTTGAAGCTTCTATGTCTGCTAGAAGTGCCTTAGACTTTTGATGATCGGTCAGTCAGTGAGTGACAAAATTAAGGAACTTTGACTCGTTATAATTCTTAAACTACTGGTTCAAATTAAATAAAATTTGAAATATACCTTGTATATACAATGCCTCCTTGGTTATTGAAAATTCAGGCTTCTAGTTTTATCCACAACGAAGTTATATGGGGTCGAAAATGGCCTGAATTGCTTCGAGAAAAGTATGGTACGGCCGTGCCGCTTTTTGCTCGACTTGGCGGGGGCACTGCCGTGCCCCCAGATACTCTTTATTGTACACCATAACAGAAAACAAATAAGGACTTAACAACAAAACAACCGGCCAAGTGCGTGTCACGCCGCGCGCATTGTAAGATTCCGTAGTTTATTACAAACAAACTTTCACTTTGTCGGCGTGATGAATATGTATATTCATGCCAAATTTCAGTATTTTAGTACCAATAGTTTCTGAGCTAAACCGCGGACAGACTGACATGGCGAAACTATAAGGGTTCCTTGTCGTCTATATCGTCTTGTCGTGATACAATAGGTGGTTTCTTTTTCTTACAAAACTAAGCTTGTATTGAATTAATAGGTTAAATGAAAGTAGATAAGTTTAATATAAAAAGATATTCAGTGTCACCGTTTTACGCTAAAAATATCAAAAGCACAGTCTAGTCAAAAATCCGTTGCATTGCACACCAAAGTCTTCAAAGACGACTCAAGGAAAATTGTTTTCGCGATTTTCTGAGCTCACAGTTGCACGACGGGTACCAAATCAATCATTCGTCATGATTAGCGAAATAGTATTAGTTTTCATTCATCATTCATCAGCCAGTAATTGACGTGTCAGAGGCAACGGTGCGGTTTTTCGTATAGGTACTCGTAACCTTAGGAAGGGTATTTATTTTGTCCGGACTGGTTTACCAGCTTTCGGGATGGGACAGCTATAACATAGCTTTCCACTGCTGGGAATCGAGACTCCTCTCTATGAGAGGTAATAGGATGTCATTCAACCCATCCGTCAGTCAACCAACTCACACCAGTTGGTGGATGTCGGATGTCTAAGATGTTTGAATTTGAGAGCTGGTATGATGATGAATACTTCACAAAGTAATATGCCTACCCAGGTTTCGACCCAAATTCAATAAATAAATACAGCACAGAGTAAGAATCTTCCTATATAAAAGAATTTAAGTATCTTAGTGAAAATTGGAACATTTGGTTTTCCAATCTAGGCTCAGCCGAAACAAGGATCGGACGCCTGTAGGGGTTCCAATTTACCCAGGGCATTCCAAATGTCCCGGGTAAATTGGGACACCTGGGAACTGTAGTTAAAACGGTTGAAAGTTTCGGTTGAGTTGAGAATAAAGAAAACACAACGATAATATAATTACCTATTTAAAGATATAACGTGGATTACAAACATTTATTTTAAAAACTTTTTCCTTATGTTTGTAGACACACTTATTGCTCCGCCTCAATTATTATTTTAAGATTCCGTAGTTCTCAAACTTTTAACTGAAATCACAAATGCTTTGTTTTATTGTCAACCCACACAGAGAAAATCATGGCGATAATTGCTCGTTTTTATCTTTGAATCCAAGGCTTTAGTCCTACTTAATAATTTCAAGCCTAGATATCCAAAGTGTTCCAGTAATGTACGTTCGCATTGTACACTTATCCCCTACTATTAATCACACCGTATTTGTCTACTAGATAAGTTTTACAACACGATTTATCTTCACAGTAAATCACTAGAATGTTTTGTAATAATTTCAAACGGGCGCCACGAAGATATGTGGTAGTACAGTCAAGCCCAATATGATAACGTAAAACAAATTGGTTTTGTTTTCGAAACTCTTTTTCTGTACCTAAATGGAATTTCGATTTGGTTTACAAAAGGTTTTATTTATTTCACTGTTTCAATTTATTTAGGTTGCTATTATTTAGTGTATTTTTTTGTAACATCCGTTATTTTTTCTGACTTCTTTATTTGGGTTGTAAGCAAAATTTACTTTGTTATTTTAATTGGAGTTTTTTTTTCGAGTGTGTGTAGGTGAGTATCGTATTTAAAATAGTATTACCTGCGTCCCTGACCTTTATAACTTCAATACCCAGTATCCCGTTTACGCGATACCCAATGGTAAGACGAAGTATGAAATCTGGCACAGTTAATGTGGAGAAGGAATGCAGAAAGCTTTATTTTTATACAATAAAAAATCATGGTTGAATTTCGACCCCTAGGCGATGACTAGTTTGAATAAAAATACAAGTTTTACCTCTTTTGCGAAACCTTTCTATTAGAGTCCCTACTCAACCATAATATCCGTCACGTAAAGGAGTCAATACAGGCTGTATTATAATAAAAGCTTGGAGAGGTCAATCGTCACGCGTAATTCAATTGATTTCAGCCGGGTATCGCGTTAGGGTATACGGGCGTCTACACATGAAAGCAAAATCGTTAATGTGTATTCATCGTGTAACGTGTATAGGGGCTTCAAAAGAGGGATGAGTGATGTTACTTCGTGGACCAACACGCCTTAGGCATTTCCGCTGTTTATGTGGTGCCTAGATTCCTGAACCTCTTTTTAATATTTTAGCAGCATAATTCTTCTGATAGATAAAGCTAAGTTGTTAGTTCTAGACTTAATATGTTATTAACTGGTGTGCAAATCTTTTGCATGCATATAAAATAGTTCTGCGTTTGTATGTGTGTATAATATCTGTGAGAACTGAAAGTATGGACAACTATCTTGCTAAAACTTTTTATTACCAACCCAATTCTTCTTATATCGCATGGTGTATTAAAAGTAAGACGCTGTTTTCTCGATTTTGTAAATAAATTTTAATTTACATTAGAACTAATATTATATAAGTAAATTTACAAATTTTCTATAAGGATTAACATAAAGCAGGCAATATTTATATCTCTCACTTCATACTTCTAATTAAAAATGAGTACTTGACGAAGGCACTTGTGGCTTCATCGAAATTCCAGTCCATATTTTTGTACATTGTCTATAATATGTACCTACAGTGTCACCTACCGTCAAAGAAAACCCAATTTGAAAAATGATTTTGTCGAAATAATCCGAGAAGTGGGCGTCAAAATTACACAACTTAGTCTGTCTCTCCCTTTCTATCATTGGCCTTTTTACTGAAAAAATCATCTAATGACTTCTGTGCTGTGAGTGGAGCAAAAAGGAGTGTCAGACTTCTACTGACAAAAATACACCATGTTCCTTTACTGCCCTTATATTCCGGGACCACAGTATCTCGTAGTAACATCCTCACAACTATTTTATCATCAGCCCACAACACGAACAGCGATAAGTCACATAGTAAATAGTGCTATAGTGCCATTCTCAACCATACGCACAGAGCCTCTGAAAATACCCTCATTGTGCGTACGGCTAATGAGTAGTAAACCCTGCCGGATTTTAAGCTTTCTATTAGCTACATACTTGGTCCTTTAAATTCAAACATGAATTGATTAGGTACTTCTAAGCAAGTATGTGCCATAATCAGCCACTATCAATCCATCAATCCATCAATTCATTTATTTCAGGCAAACTTGGCCCATACAAATAAAATACTTACATACTTTAACAATAACCTATAAACTAATAAAAATTACTAAACTAAAACCAAAGTTAAACAAAATACACAAAATAATCGAATACTATAATACTGGCCACCAGGTGAGATTGCGATCAAAATAATTTAAAAAAATCAGAAAAAATAATATAAATCGAGCCTGAACAAGCAGATGGATTAATAAAATTTTGTTTTGAATGCAAAACGAGCTCGTGGTACAAACAAAACATAATACAAAAACAAAGGTTACATTTCTCAAGTTCTATTCCCACTGACTGTACTTGTAAGTAACTCCTATATTATTCACTTCAATTTTGCTCTACAATAATGATTATGTAGGATAAACTCATTAACGTTATGTACAGTAGTAATAACAAGATAATGTTCTCCGCAAGTACTTAATTTTCTAATTAAACGGTGTTAATAGCTTAGTTACGTGATTATTTATTTAAGTTATAAATGGAGTGTCTTTAATAATTTCTTGTATATTATATTTGATATCTTAGGTAGATATCAAATATAATATACAAGAAATTATTAGTTAAATGTTTTTCGTTAAAAACATAATATTCTTAACGGAAATTCCGTTCCAATCGGAATCTTCTGGCTTTCTGGCTTGGCTTATTCCTAACTAGCAATCGCGTGGGATTTGCTCCCGTGGAATTTATCACGATGAAAACATAACCCTCCTTTTTTTTAGTCGGGTAAAAAGTAACTTAACCTTTTTCAAGCTTCAACCTAGTTCCATACCATGTTTTATTCAACATGGCGTCTCGTTTGCTTGCATACTTCATTTGTTCTGAAGTCATGTCTCATCAAATCAATGTTACGTAGAAGATAATTAAAAAAATGTGTGAATTCTTGTAGTGTTAAAAATAAATTACTATTATTCTCTTGTACATATTTTTGAGTAAACATAACTAAGTGTGACAATTTCATCGTTTCAAAAATCTTTAGTCTCCATTTTTAAAATGTGTTTTTGAACGAATTCAAAATAACCACTTGTTGTCTTAAAAGTTGAAACTTTATCAGTCAGTCAGGTCCCCGCTAGGGTAATAGTGTTCTGTGGGTTAGTTCTGATGAACAAAAACAAAAAAAGTTTAAGTAAACGTCATTTCTACAACCTGTCATGGCTGTCATAACTCTTAGGACAGACGTCGAACATTTTTAATTTTTATTTTGTACATAAAAACCATTTGAAAAAATGTTACTTTATTCTATTCAAGGGTAAGTTTCCCAGCTTTGCTGAAATGTACATGTCATGGCCGGAGCCCCATATAAAAATGAAACATCTCCTTTCATTCAAATCCACCCAGTAATTTCGAAGATTAGCACGTTTTAACAATCAAACAAACTTTTCCGCTTTATAATATTAGTATTGATGGATACATAACCCTATTAAGGCGGAACAAATTGACTTTTTTTTTCGTCGGAAAAGCATCAAAAGACGCCTCGCTCTAGGTACCTACAGCGGAAGAGAGTATCAGACTTCTACTGACTAAAACCCACTCTGTTTCTTCAGTAACCCTTTAACCCTTACCTTTCGGTGCCGTCGTATCTTGCTAGAACATTCTGTTACGCCAGTTGTTTAGTGAAGTACGTCGAGAAATTTCGACATAAATCTAGAATGACGGGACACTAACGCCATCTAGCGGCGAATAGCAGTACTGAGTATATCGAGTCGAGACACTAACGCCATCTACCAGCGAGTAGCAGTACTGTATATCTCGAGTAGCTTCCTGGAATATTCTAGGCAGTATAAACAGTGAGTCGATTTTATAAGAATGTTCTAGAACTCATAGACCGGGGTACAAATAGCTCGCAGAGGAACGCAGAAGTCAGTCGTATTACGAGGCGAATACGCGATATAATCGAAGCTTCACAAGTGAATTTCAGTGCGATTTAAGTGTTAAGTGACAAGTGTTGTGGTGCGAATAATTCTGTAAAATTTTTATTTTGTGTTTAATTAAAGTGTTAATTTTGGTTTAATTGGCGTCAATTATTTCTATCCCGAACCCCAGCTCGTAACAATTCCAAGGAGGTGGCCCTGGCAGGCATTTCACAGGTAGCTCTACATTGGTGTCCTAAGAAGATCCAGGCCTTCTTTCTATGTTCCAACTTTGTAGGTTAAAATCCCCGCAGCCCTCGTTCTTTTGAAGTTTCTGTAAAATCTTTGTTATTTTGATGACGATTTATGGTCAAAGTGGGTCCTAATTCAAATTTGTCGATTGTACATTTGTTACCTTTAGCTCCACAGTCGCAGATAAACAAAGCCACAAGTAACAATAACATTTGTTACTTTAAATTTAACAAAAACGAGTCTAGTCTGTCTAATACACAATTTATTGATTCGATACCTTTCAAGACGTTTCAATTACAAACAAAAGTGGTCACTGCAATGACAGAAATTTATATTAATTTTAATGTATCAAGTTACCTTTATGTTATTGAGAATAATAATAATATTCCACAACTTTTTCACACAACGCCATCTAGTCCCAAACTAAGCAGAGCCTGTGGTATGGTTACTAGACAACTGATAAACATACATATATATTTCTAAATACATACATATTATAGATAAATTACACCCAGACAAAGAACAAATGACCTTGCTCATCACACAAACATTTGTCCTAGGTGGGAATCGAACCCATGACCTTGCGCATAACAGTCAGGGCCACTGACCACTATACCAACGGGCCTGTCTTTTGAGATTGAGTTGATTGAGAAGGATCGGGCGGTCAGAGTAGATACTTCGACCAGTAGTTTCTTGTCGTAGGTATTTCTCAATCAATTTAATTAAACGTCAATGTGAAGTTTAATTAAACTGATTGAGAAATATAGTGATATTGTGGTTGATTTTGTGACAAGCGCCACAGAGAAGACTGCTTATCGACGCCTTAGAGTGAAAACCTCGTAAGTTAAAAAGGAGTAACTTTTCAGTAGGAAGAAATGTCTGCGTGCTATAAAATTTTTGTACCGTTTCTTTTATGTTTTTTTTTATTAATTTATATGTAAATTTAACCCGTTTTTATATCCAGAACTGTTTGATATCTATACTAATATTATAAAGCGGAAAAGTTTGTTTGTTTGTTTGTTTGCTTGAACGCGCTAATCTTCGAAAGTACAGGGTGGATTTGGATGAAATTTGGTATGGAAGTAGCTTGAAGCTTGAGGAAGGTTATAGGCTACTTTTTACCCGACTGCAAAAAAGGAGAGTTATGTTTTTATCGTGATAGAATCTACGGGAGCGAAGCCCCGCGTGAGTACTAGTTATGTATAATATGAAAATTATTATACATAATATCGAACAGTTCAGAAATGCATAATCCATGGCCTGATTACGCTAAACTGACAACGCGATGCGAGTGTTTACGAGGTTCTCACTTACTTTCATAGATATCGTTTCGAGTATCGAATGAAGATATTAGTGAGATCAGGACGTGCGTTGCTAGGATTGCTTTCTGGAAACGCAATAAAAAAAATTTGGACAAAAATTTACTTTCGAGGTTTTCACTCTAAGGCGACGTTATATCGTCTTAAATTACTGTAATTATTTAATGGGTTCCGACTGTAATGTATGCTCCATATGTACTGGACTGAATTTGTTTTTTTATAGCTTTTTTTTTAATATTTTTTTGGCAGTCAGGGTTCGTAAAACGTACTTATTATTTTTATTTTAAGATTTTTAGTTATCATATATGTATTTGCTACTGTATCTTTAAAATTGTGATTGTTATATACCAATTAAGAATCCTGAAGATAAGACCTTTAATTTGATACCCATATTGCAATATTCAGAAGAAAAATATTACCATAGACTATAGCGTGTCACAGTCATTGTTGCATGTTGTTTTATTTAACGTCATTAATCTAAGAATACTTAGGTAATCGAGACATATCTAGCGATGTAAATATCTATTCAGTCACTCGGGAGATATGAGGTAATAAAGAATATGACATGCAGTACCCTTCCCTTGTAGTCGAGTAAAAAATTAAACACAGCTTATTTGAAACACGTCGCGTGCAGCTAGGTAAAACCTTTTTCCTATCTAAATTAAATTGCGCTGATACGGTATACGACCCGCGCTTGCTAGCTTCCACTGATAGACGGAGAGTTCAAAATGCATGTGATCGTGTCAGTTATTGATTTAGTTATCCTTACAATTCATCGTATCTATCCTGTAAACAAAGACTTTATTTTTTGAATGAAGTTGCTGCACAAGTTGGATCCGGGGTTGATGGAATATTCTAACGAAATATCGCGACCCTAGAACATGGGCAACTAAAGTACAGCTGATTTTAAGTAGAAGTCTGACACTATTCCGTTTCCGTTATCTGAATATCTACAAGTTCAATTAGAGGCTAATAGGCTATAACAATTAATTATATATTTATGCGCGCCTCAGATGTAATTAATTCTTAATTCTTAAAATTATTATGCTTCTGTGTTTCGTTCTCGAGATTAGATATATACACTTGTAGTCACACATACAATGTCGCCACTATTGCACTAAGTTCATAGACAAAAAAAAAAAATCTTTTGACACTTCTCTATAGGTTACTCGCGTTCTGTTCAATCCGCCATTCACATTTCAGTGCCCCGCCACGTTGTAATTTTATTTTGCGTTCTAGTTTTTTAACGACAGTTAAAGTGATTTTTAGTATTCTAAACCAAAAATGGCAAAGAGGAAGGATAATGACAAAGATTCATATAGTTATATTAAGAAGAAAATAAAGAAGTTGGAAAGAAAATGCTAAAAGGACGACGCCATAGATCGTCATCATCGTCTGATTCCGAATCAGTCGTTTCAATACCTCAAGGTACCTACCTAATGCTTACATTTTATTTCCGATAATTGTATAACAATTAGGTATGTAGATTAAATGTTATAACGTACGATTTGCAACTTGTCCCTATTCAAACTCGGGCCTCGGGTTCACGATGCAACGTGTTGAGTTCATCTTACCCGCTGTGTAAGTTTGTTTTCTTATATTGCTGTTACCTGTTTAGGTAATTACAACCGAATAGCAATTTGTGCATTCACTAAACTCGGGTTCACGATGTAACGTCTATGAGTTCATCTTACCCGCTGTTCTCGTTCGTATACATATGTAATAAAAAGTTACCTGTTAAGGTACCTACTTACTTTTAACCATAACTATGCGTCACCATTGATTTACTTAAAACAGATTACTGGGGACTTGCATATCATATTGCAACATAGATACAGTTATTTTTTCTTACGGAAATGATTCAGCGACTCATGATTTCCGATTGCAGACAACACAATTATGGAATCGGAGAATAATGAATACCTAGCGGTGGACCTTAATGAACCGGTATCATCAACTAGCACTTCATGTCTAGAACCACTGCAGGTGCCTGTACCTGAAGCAGACCAAGAGCCTACTCCCCAGGCTACCGTTAAAGAGGCTAATGTTATGGAAAAGGAGGATCAGCATCAGGAGCTGGACGAAACTGTAATGGAAGTATTGGGAACTGACCCATTAACCACAACATCATATGGTAAAGACATCCAGAAGGACTTAGCCATATGCTATGAATTTATAGCCACTTCTGGTTTATACCATTTGGCTCCAGCTAACTGTAAGCTGATAGATGCACCATCCCTTAATCCTGAGATCAAGGCTACTGTCACTGATATTATAGTGAAATGAGATAAAGCTATGCAGGCGAAATAAAAACAAGTTGGTAGGTGCTATTGCATGTTTAAGTGAAGCTATTACTATTATTTTGTTTCAAGAAACAAAAGATCCAAATATATTAAGATTACTTATAGACACAGGGTGCATTCTGTGCGACTGTCAACATAATGATACTGTGATGTGCTGAAAAAAGATTTAAAAGATCAAGAGCAGCTGATCAGAATTGATAGCCTATTCTTCGGAGAAGACCATGCTGATACCTTGAAAACAGCTAAAGCTATAAAGAAGTCAGGATTTCAACTGAAGTCTGTTCCACCACCAAGGGTTATACCAAACAAGTCAAAGCCTTCACCATCCAGCAAGAATTTAAACTGGAAGGCTCCAGCTCCATACCGCAGACCAACGGGGCCTCGGAGAATGAAGGAGTCTGCACCCTCAACGAGGCAACAACATGCACAATCATCCAGGGGGTCACATCCAAACAACGGCCGCAACCGTCAATAGACACTATGGTAAATTATCTAGCATAACAGACTATGTTATTTTTATGATCAATGGTTACAAATAACATCAGACCAAACTGTATTGACATGGATAAAGGGTTATGAAATACCTTTTACCCAAACTCCTTTTCAGACTTATTTACCAGTATTTAAAAATTATTATCATACTGAAGAATGTGATTTTAAACAGGCTATAGACAAATTATTGGCTATAGATGCTATCTCAAAATGTGGACCTTGCAATGGCAAGTTCCTATCTAATATATTCTTGGTACCAAAACCAAACGGCAAAACATGCCTAATTCTAAATTAAAAACAATTGAATGTTTTTATAAATACAAATCATTTTAAGTTAGAAGACCTTCGGACAACTATTAAACTTATTTCAAAAGACTGTTTTATGTCAACAATAGATCTGAAAGATACATATTTTTTAATAAAAATTCATGATAATTCTAAGAAGTACTTAAGATTTAAATGGAAAGATAATTTATTTGAGTTTAATGTTCTGCCATTTTGTCTCAATACTGCACCTTACGTTTTTACAAAGCCTGTGGTCAAATTGTTAAGATGTACTGGTAAATTGTCAAGCATATATCTTAATGACCTGTGTCTAGTATCACTTTGTTATAGTGTTTGTGTCAATAATGTTGAATTAACAAAGACATTTCTTTGTTCCTTGGGCTTCATAATTAATGAATCTAAAAGTTGTTTGGTCCCTAGTAACTCATGTAGATATTTAGGATTTATCATTGAGTCTAAAATAATGGAAATTAGCTTACCTGTTGAAAAGTGTGAGAAGATAAAGTAGGAATTAATAAAATTTAAAAACCTTAATAGGTGTAAAATTAGAAATTTTGCTCGCTTAGTTGGACTTCTAACATCTGCTTGCCCTGCCATTGAATATGGCTGGCTGTATACTAAGGAGTTCTTAAGTCTTAAAGGCGATGATAATTATGAGAAGTTCATGACTATTCCTTCTACTTTAAATTCAGATTTTGATTAGTGGATAAATGCCATTGATAAATCAGTTTGCAAAATTAAATTTGATAATTACAATTTAGAAATTCAGTCTGACGCCTCAACTACGGGATGGGGTGTACCTTGTGGGGGAAAAACAGCAAGTGGTAGTTGGAGTCAAGAGGAAAGAAATCAGCATATTAACTATTAAGAATTAATGGCTGCTATCATTGGTCTTATTTTTTTTTTTTTTTTGCATAAGAAATATTCGGGTGTCAAATCATTTTGTGAATTGACAATATGACAGCGATATCCAACGTAACTTACCAAGAGTACTTGGCAGCGGTGTGAAGCTCGCAACCTTTTCGTTTCTGCTCTGTACATCCCATCAGTCGAGAATACTATCGCCGATGCTGAATCGAGACGAGTTCACCCCGATATTGAATGGGAACTATCAGACCTTGCTTTTCAAAAAATGATTAAGTTTTTCAGTCATCCTGATATAGAGATGTTTGCTAGCCGTATAAATAAAAAATGTGTTATATACATTTCGTGGCACAGAGATTCTGACGCAAATAATATTAATGCTTTTTCAATATGTTGGTCTGATTGGTATTTTTATGGGTTTCCTCCATTCGCAATCATTCTCAAAACACTAAGAAAGATTATTAGTGACAAGGCAAAAGGAATACTTATTGTCCCGGTCTGACCATCGCAGCCATGGTATCCATTGTTTAATAAGCTTTTGGAAAGGAAACCTTTGATATTTAATTCTTCTAAGGAATTAATAATTGCTCATTCCAGCAACGGTCAAATACAGAGGCGGGTTACCCTGATTGCAGGAATATTATGCGGGAATCTCTACTGAGAAGAAATGTGCCTCCTGCATCTTTTCACATTATGTTGGCGTCCCTATCGGAAAATTCCATCAAACAATATGATGATTCTTGTTTGAAAAAATGGTGTATTTTTTGTAAGAATAACAATGTTGATGTTTTCGAGGCATCTATACCAAATATCATTTTTTTTTTTACTTAATTATTTGAATCTGGTGCTAAATTTGGTTCACTAAACAGTTGCAGATCGGTATTGATTTTAATTTTAGGTAATCAAATCAGTAAAGATGATCGGATACAAAGATTATTTAAAGGGATATCTAGAATTCGCCCATCCTTGCCTAAGTACGACTTGACTTGGGACACTTCATTAGTTATATAAACATTAGCACGATCATTTATTGTTAGATAAAATTTCAAGAAAATTAGTTTCCTTACTTGCACTTGTTAAAATTTCAAGAAAATTAGTTACCTTACTTGCACTTGTACCCTATGGGCTGTACCCATAGGGTTCAAACGCTATCCAAAATTAAAGTTGAGAATATCATTAGGTAAAGCATGAAATTCATGCTTTACCTAATGAGATACCTATTAAAATCCTTGATTTAATAAAAACTTCTAGTATAAACACAAAACAGCCAATACTTGTACTGCCCTATTTTCGAAAAGACCCGAAATATGCCCTGCTAAATTATTGAAGGATTATTTACGTATAACTGCAACATTACGTAATAATCACACTTTTCTTTTTATTAGCACCAAAAAGCCACATAATAAAGTTGGTGCTCAAACATTAAGCAAGTGGATAAAAAGTACCTTAGAGGTCAGTGGCATCGATGTTACCGAATTTTCTGCTCACAGTACTAGACACGTTAATTTAGATCTTATAAGGAAAATTGCCGGGTGGTCTGGCACATCCACAACTTTTGCTCGTTTTTATAATAGGGCCATATCAACTAATTCTAGGGATCAATTTGCTAGGAGTATTTTAATTGATGATAGTAATATGTAATTATTAATAATATGTAATTATTAATAATATGTAATTATTAATATGATTTTTGTATAGCTATACTAAGTATAATTACTTCAATTGTGATAAATTACTAATTACCTTAGTTCTTAGTTGCATAGCCATTTCTGATTATTGGGAATAATTAAAATTCTATTTTTTTAGTTGAGGAATCTCTTTTTCTTTTTGTACCTTCAATACACTATTTTTATCCTTTAATGCCTATACCTACCTTTACTATATTTCACAAATAACTCTCAATATCTACAAGTGTATATATCTAATCTCGAGAACGAAACACAGAAGCATAATTAATGATTAAACGAACTTACCTGTAAGTGAAGTTCGATCTTAATTATGCGAGGTGTTTCGTTCGAAGAGATTAGCATCCCGCCCTCCCTAATTCTGTCTGCCCCCAAAATTTGTGAAATAAGTATTGTATTGTATCTCTAAACTAAATGACGGATTGAACAGAACGCGAGTAACCTATAGAGAAGTGTCAAAAGATTTTTTTTTTTTTGTCTATGAACTTAGTGCAATAGTGGCGACATTGTATGTGTGACTACAAGTGTATATATCTAATCTCTTCGAACGAAACACCTCGCATAATTAAGATCGAACTTCACTTACAGGTAAGTTCGTTTAATCATTAATTATTATGTCTTTATTTCCAATATATACATATAAGTTACATTTTTAAATATTCTCAAAAAAAAACATTTAAAAATATAAAAAATAGTAGCCCACCGGTATCGGGAACAGGGTCCAAGCTACCGGCGGTCAGGGCTCCATAGAGAGGAACCTCCTGACGATACGCGCCGTGTCCAGGAGTACCGCTTTCTGAAGCAAGCCCTTGATCCAACCGTCTAACGAGAGCCTCATGAGGTGTTGGTCGAGGCTCTTGGCTATTAAGCCATTGGCTGAAATGACTATCGGTACAATGATTGCCGAGTTCACATCCCACATGTCGACAATCTCGTGTGCCAAGTCAAGATACTTGATTTGCTTATCTTTCTCAGCTTTCACGAGGTTCTCGTCATGCGGGATGGTTATGTCGACAATCATGGCACGCCTCTCGATTAGGTCCACCACCACTATATCAGGCTTATTGGCTACAATAGTCCTGTCAGTGATGATGGACTGATCCCAGTATAATGTGACATGGCCGTTATCGAGAACTGAGTCGGGCACATACCTATAGTACGGCACTTCTGATTCCACAAGAGAATATTTCAGAGCAAGTTGCTGATGAATTATCTTGGCTGCAAGGTTGTGCCTGTGCAAGTACTCTCCATTAGCAAGACGAGAACAACCAGAGATAATGTGGCGGATTGATTCACCCGGACGGTGACATGCCCGACATATGTCAACCGTGCCATCCTTCACAATAAATTTCCGGTAGTTGTTCGTCATGATAACTTCGTTCATAATTGCACAGATAAAACCTTCGGTTTCCCCAAAGAGGTCACCGAAGCGCAACCAAGCTACGGACGCCACTTGGTCTACGTCGGACCCATGTAGGGCCCGGAAAAAACGTCCATGAAGCTCCTTACTCTGCCATATCCCCCTTCGATCGTTATATTATTATTATTATTATTTCCTTTATTACATTTTATATACATATTATTTAAGCCCTCGAAGTCCTAAGCCGACCGGAGGGCAGCCTCTTCCTCGCCGACGCGCAGGTGGTGGTGTCGTCGGCGGCGAGAAGTACTCGTCGCTCGAGCTCGACGCAACTGCAGCGGCCGGAGTCTCTTCACTCACGGCTGGAGCAAGTCCCGGCGGCTGCGAGGCGGAGCTGAGCGACGATTCCGCAGGTGTTGGGCGTGTGGATAGTTGCAATTGTGCCCGGCTTCTTGTCAACATTTAAAATCAATTTGTTATATTATTGTGTTCCGTTCAAGATGGTGCTACTTCATATTTGGCA
The DNA here is from genome assembly GCA_943138885.2 of Tholera decimalis. Taxonomy (NCBI): domain Eukaryota; kingdom Metazoa; phylum Arthropoda; class Insecta; order Lepidoptera; family Noctuidae; genus Tholera; species Tholera decimalis. The sequence goes on from OW964549.2 coordinate 5,066,368, forward strand.
GGCGCGTGCATAGGATTATGACAGGGCATGCGGCGGAGTAAAAACACACAAAAAGTTCTTCTTTTATAGATTTTTAGCATAGCACAGCCACGCATCGCCACCATGCTACGATGCGTGGCTGTGGCTATGCTAAAAATCTATAAAAGAAGAAGTTTTTGTGACCGATTACTCACTAAAAATTCTTCTTTTATAGATTTTTAGCATAGCCACAGCCACGCATCGCCACCATGCTACGATGCGTGGCTGTGGCTATGCTAAAAATCTATAAAAGAAGAAGTTTTGTGTGTTTTTACTCCGCCGCATGCCCTGTCATAATCCTATGCACGCCCCTGATATTTGGTGTTTTCTTGTTCCTTTTTTTACGGTTTTTAATTTGCAGTAAGTACATCTTTTGTAATGGTTTGCACAATAAAATATTATTTAAAAAATCGGGATGAAAATTTCTGACAGCCTGTTGACAGCCGGGCCACAGATATCATTATTATTATTATTTATTTAATATATGTACATATCAATTACATTTTTAAATATTAATATAAAAAATAAAAACATTTAAAAATATAAAAAATAGTAGCCCACCGGTATCGCGAACAGGGTCCAAGCTACCGGTGGTCAGGGCTCCATGGAGAGGAACCTCCTCACAATACGCGCCGTTTCCAGGAGTACTGCTTTCTGGATCAAGCCCTTGATCCAGCTGCCCAACGAGAGCCTCCTTAGATGTTGGTCGAGGCTCTTGGCTATTATACCATTGGCTGTGACGACTATCGGCACAATGATTGCTGTCTCCACATCCCACATGTCGACAACCTCGCGCGCCAGGTCAAGATATTTATTTTTTTTATCTATCTCAGCTTTCACGAGGTTCTCATCATGGGGGACTGCTATATCAACAATCATTGTGCGACGCTCTAATCGGTCTATCACCACTATATCAGGCTTATTGGCAACAATAGTCCTGTCAGTGATGATAGACCGATCCCAATACAGTGTAATATTGCCATTTTCGAGAACTGGGTCGGGCACATACCTATAGTATGGTACTTCTGATTCCACAATATTGTATTTAAGAGCAAGTTGCTGGTGAATAATCCTGGCTACGAGGTTGTGTCTATGCAAGTATTCTCCGTTAGCCAAACGAGAACAACCGGAGATAATGTGACGAATGGATTCTCCCGGTTTGTGACATGCCCGACATATGTCTACCGTACCATCCTTCACAATATATCTCCGATAGTTATTCGTCATCATAACTTCGTACATAATCGCACAGACAAAACCTTCGGTTTCCCCGAAGAGGTCACCAAAACGTAGCCAGGCTACGGACGCTAATGTGTCTACGTCAGACCCATGAAGGGCCCGGTAATAGCGCCCGTGAAGCTCCTTGCTCTGCCATACTTCTCTGTGGTCATTAGTATCTAATACTACAGGTTTGCGCCAATTCTTGGTACCTAAGGAGAGCGGAGTGAGGCCTCTGTCCACCGCTACCACATCTCGATGCATACCCACGTCGGCTTCTAGGAAATATTCCCTAAGGCTGCATACCTCGCGGTTGTGTAGGGTCTTTGCATTTAAAAAGCCACGACCCCCGTACTTCCGCGGGATACTCATCACCGATGAACGTGGGTGATGCATTCGATTTGCAGTCAGCGTTGTGCGGACCCGCCTGTCCAAGGCGTCAAGCTCAGTCTGAGTCCATTTGAGTATGCCAAAAGAGTACATCAATACTGGCATGACCCAACCATTGAAGGCACGCACCTTGTTTCCGCCTGATAGAAGACTATTCAGTACTTTATTCAGGCGGGCAAAGAAGCGTTCCTTCAATGACTGTTTAACATAAGCAACATTGATGCCTAGTGGCTCTGACATACCCAAATATTTGTAGGTTTCAGTTGAGCCGAGGGATCTTAGGTGTATGGAATCCGAGAGTTGAGTTCCCACGGATTCCATAATCTCCCCTCGCTTTACATGCATGACCGCACATTTGTCCACCCCAAATTCCATCCTGATGGCGCTACTGAAGGTTTCCGTTACCTTCAGTAGCTCCATGAGTTGCAAGTTGTTGGGGGCAAAAAGTTTCAAATCATCCATGTAAAGCAAGTGTGATATGACCTGACCACCTCTTCTCAACTTGTAGCCTAGCCCCGAACCCTCCAGCAGTGTACTGAGAGGGTTGAGAGCCAGACAAAACCACAGTGGGCTCAGACTGTCGCCCTGAAAAATACTACGCTCAATCCTAATCGGTTCGCTGTTTTCCTGGATCTGTCGACATCCTGGGTAGTAGAGGACCGTCTTCCATTGCCCCATACATGACTCAAGGAAAGTGCGGAGTATTGGATTTATTTTGTACAACTCCAACACCTTTATGAGCCATGTATGTGGAACCGAGTCATAGGCCTTCTTATAATCTATCCAACATGTCGACAGATTCTTTCGGGAACGACGAACCTGTTGATTAATGGCAATATCAATGAGGAGAAGCTCCTTAGTACCGCGGGACCCGTTCCTACATCCATTCTGAGAAGCAGACATGATTGAATTTTTATCAATATGATTATTAATTTTGGCTCTCAAAATGGAAGTAAGAACTTTATAGACCGTCGGTAAGCACGTGATCGGTCTATAATTTTTAGGTTCCGCAGTACTACCTGATTTATGGAGCAGGTGGGTTATTCCTGTAGTTAGGAATTGAGGTAGCAATCCTGACTCTAAGGCAGACTGGAACTGAGCGGCCAAGCGAGCGTGCGATCTTTGAAACCATTTTATCCAGAAATTGTGCAGCCCGTCTGGCCCTGGAGATTTCCAGTTGGATAACGGATGGACTGCACGGGTTACATCTTGGGGGCTGATAGTAATTGCCCCCATTTCTGGTATAAGATCGCACGTGCGCTTGATCTCACTCATCCAGTCACCCTCGATGTGGCTGACAGGCACCGACCAGATGCTGCGCCAGAACGAACACATGGCGTCATCATCCGATAGGCACCTATCAGTCACACCTTGGTCAGGTCGCTCCCAGGCTCTATAAACCCACCTTTCATTGCTTTGGAATGTGCGATTCTGAGTGTATCGCTCCACCCGCCGCTTATATCTGCGTATTCGATTTGCCCATGCATAGACTTTCTGCTTCAGGAAGTCGATACGCTCTGTGACCCGGGTCAGATAATCTCGAGGACTAACATCAGTCCCCGCGAACACCCGCCTCACAAAGCGCATCACTCGAGGACGAGTGTTGCCCTGCCCGAAGCAGATAAGTTTACCAATGAGTGCTCTAGCCTCAGCAATACGACGCTCGATCCTGCCCTGCCAAGCTGGTACAGCTGGTCGTATAACTCTGTCAGTCTTTGGGAACTTGACATGAGCTACCCGACAAGCCGCTACAGCTGCACAGTATAGGATCGAATGAGTATCGGTGAGGTCTTCACTATTGTCAAAGTAATTTGACAGCAGTGAATCTAGAGCACACACTAGCGCCCTGTTTTTCTTATGCATGGGTAAACGAGGCAGACGACGTCTAAGCTCAGGCGGTGTGGACCTATACTCCCGTAATGCATCCTCCAAAGCACTCCTCAATCGTTCACTGCACTAGGTACTCACGGTTATAGCCTCGTCATCATCATCTTCACCGACGTGGTCGGGTCGCGGTGAGACACTGGTTTGTAGATGCACCGCGGCCAGTGGTGAAGCAGATGAGACACGGCTGCACCGTGATTCAAGGCGTAGTCTATCAAGTACGGCGTCATCCAACATACGGTTACGCTGGATTACCCGCACCTGATCCGATAGTCGTTGGGCCGAAACGTTGACATCTGGTTCAAGTACCTGGAACAGAGAGAGCATCCGACCACGGTACGCAGTCAGGTTAGTTCCCCCCTCTGTAGCCCCAAAGTATGAGCGCATGACATTTTCATTAATGGAATTTGTCCATCGCATGCGCTGCACACTTCCACCGGCAGCGGGGACCCCATCAGAGGCCGGCGGGCCTCGAAGTCCTAAGCTGGCCGGAGGGCGGCCTCTTCCTCGCCGACGCGCAGGTGGTGGTGTCGTCGGCGGCGAGAAGTATTCGTCGCTCGAGCTCGACGCAACTGCAGCGGCCGGAGTCTCTTCACTCACGGCTGGAGCTGGTCCCGGCGGCTGCGAGGCGGAGCTGAGTGACGATTCCGCAGGTCTTGGGTATGTGTTGAGAATCAAGCGTGCCCGGTTTCTTGTCAACATTTTTGTTTTCCCATTTATTGTTCTGTCTATTAATTCTTCTATTTATTCATGAATAGTTTTTTTTTTCACGGTTTTGGTGTTGTTAAACATGATTATTGTTGTTTAATTGATGACTATTTGATTATTTGGTTTATAAATTATTGTGAAAAATACGGAGGAAAAGTTTTCTGACATGTTCTTTGACAACCGGGCCACAGATTATTATTATTATTATTATATACTTTATTGTACACCTTACAATATTTAAATATATAATATTTTTAAATTATTAAATTCTTGCAAAAAGTCTGTCATATTAAAACATTCAGTTTATTATTCAAAATGTAAACCATTGTGTTCAATAGTCAATACCCAACGCGCAGCCAGTTCTTTTATCCCTTGAAGATACCAGTCTTTTGTTTTAGACGCGAAGAAATCTCGGATGCCGTTTTCAACATCTTGCAGATTATTGAATTGTTGTTTTTATAATAAGTCAGCTAATGCTCGAAAAATATAATAATCAGACGGCGCGAGATCAGGGCTATATGCTGGGTGAGGCAACAGCTCGATTACTTTCAGTTCCGCTATTATTTTCTTAGTTAAACTTCCAGTATGAGTAGGAGCGTTATATATCTGCAACAGTGCTCGTTGTCGATTAACCAAAGCTGGATATTTTTCACTCCAAGCAGCATACACACATTGTCCGTGTGTGCTGTACAGTGTTGTCCGTTCTGTAACAGAGTTTTCACCCTCCACACTACGAATTTCTTGAGCAGCAATAACAGCTATGACACCTTTTTTAAAGAAACAACGAAGAAGTCCTCCAATAACTAGCTTGTCTTCCATTTTGTTTATTTCACACATTTTTATTTACGAATGCAGAAGCAATGCGCGCTGTATACCTCAAAACCACAAGAAATAACCTGCACATCGTTATTCCCTTTGTTGAAATGACTAGTGCGTAACCGTAACCGCAAGAACTTATGACTCACCCTCTGTACCTACTCTTGTGCACCATAACAGAAATAATTATGGATTTAACAACTGAAAAGACTGTTACTATGAACAGTTCACCAACAATCATACTGGTTTTATGAGAAGGGTACATATTAGAACTACTTGCTATCTATAAAACTATAACCTCTCTATCTATAAAATAAAGAGTGGAATTTCCCGCAGGAGTATGTGTATCTTGATAGCTATAGCCTGGGGATCAATAAGACCATAGTGTATAGGTTACTTCTAGGTTACATCACTGTACATACAGTTTAAATAAACAAATAAATAAGTAAGCGTGCTTCATGTGCAACCACATCATCGCTTACCATTAGGTAAAATGGTGGTCAAACGCGAACCTAACATCAATAAAAAAGAAAATGTATAAATATATTGAAGATGGATGAATTTTTATTTTTATTTATTTATTGGCAAAGATAAGAACACAAGTAACATTGGCCGAGAAACACTGGTGCCTTTGGTAGGTAATCAAAACCTGTATTACAGGTCACCAGAATTTCACCTCTCAGAGATTGATTTACACAAAATAATTTTATGATACCAATACTAAATTACAAGGTAAGCAAGCAAATTAAAATACAATGAGAAAAAGAGATAAGTGCAGTTACAAACAATAGTAAGGTGTGGTGTGTGTTGTGCGACGACGTGTGGTGTGTGTAAAATGTTTGTCTGTGGGATTAGGTTAACTATTGTACTTGCAACAGATCTTCTGTTGCATTATAAGATTGCTTAAGAAGCCAATCCTGAACAACTATCTTGAGGTTGTGTTGGTTAAGTTGGTGTACATCTAATTTCTTATGGGTACTGTTATAGAGGTAAGGACCAAGGAAAACAAAATCGACGGCTGATGGCTGTCTTAGCAGAAGCGGATGAGGCCACAAGGTGGTTACGACGTGTGAGTGCAGGTAGATACTGAGTCAAGGCGTGTTGCTTCATCACAATCTCCAAAATAAAATATAACTGTCGTACAGTCAACGCTTGGCAGTATTCAAAAAGTTCGACTGTGGGAAATAAGCAGGGCTTGAAACAGCAGACCTTGAGGACCGCTCTTTGCGCGCGCTCAATCTTGATCAGATTAGATTTCGCAGCACCTCCCCAGGTGGAGTTGCAGTAACACAAGATTTATTAGCATAGCGCCTGATAGACCATCTTCATAACATTTGTATTAGCGGATTGACGCAATTGTTTAAATATTATAAGTGTTCGAACACGGTTAGATAGACATTTATTATAATTTTTGAATATTAAGTTGTCGTCTATCACTATGCCAAGATACTTTATATGCGTTACTTTTTCTATTATTTTATCAGAAGACCTAATTTGGAGGAGCTCATCAGATAGGGTCGTGGACTTGCGAATCGAGATACTAAGTAACTTGGTTTTAGAGACGTTTAGGGTAAGTAGATTAAGATTAAGCCAGTCATTAGCAGCATCAAAACCTTTATGTGCTAGGCGATACGTTTCAGCCCAACATACCGACGAAAAAACGAGTGCCGTATCATCCGCATAGGAAAAAATGTATCCGTTTTCTATTAAGAGATTACATAACTCATTTATGTAACACAAGAAGAAGCTCGATCCGAGGATGCTGCCCTGAGGCACTCCGTAAGCAATTTGCATGAGTTTGGATTCTAAACAATTGTGGGTAACAAAATAAAAGCTTAAACAAAGAATGACTGTATATGTGTTCTATCAAAAACATTCAGTCCCGCGACTCAGTTTGAAATAGTGACAAATTGCTTTCATGCACGCCCATTTAAATGTAACTGACACGTTTTATTGGCATTCCGTGAAGTGTACTGCCATTTCAATTTAAGTTGAAAATGAAACTATCCTGATATATATATATATACGGTGCGATTGTCAGGAGATTTATTGCTTTATATATTTATATTTATTATGTGGAAAAAACTTCTCACTTAGTTTTCCGACCATCCATCGAAATAACCACCGTATATTTATTCTGGAGCAGACTTTTGTTAAAAAATTGGTTACCAATCCAAACGTCACTTCAAAAAATTGGTCAAGTGCGAGCCAGACTCGCCTATGGAGAGATCCGTAGTAATATATACCAAAACTAGGTACTGACTCCAAAGGTTGGCTGGCGCAATGGTTACCTTACTACCTATTATTATAAATGCGAAAGTATGTGAGTATGGATGTATGAATGAATGGATGTTTGTTACTCTGTCACGCTACTAAACTACTGAACGTATCTAATTGAAATTTGGTAAATAGATAGTTGATATCTTGGAATAACATAGGCTTTCTATCCTGAAAGAAAAATCCTCTCATGGAACCGGGACTTACCCGGGAAAATCTTCCCACGCGAATGAAGTTGCAGGCTTTAACTAACTTAAAAGCTAACTTTTCCATCACGTAAACAACGCAAGCGGATAACAAACTGTTGCGTACGTGCGAATCAAACGGCGAATTGCTTAGCACTGACAATTTATTATTTAAAAAGTGACATGTGCGTGAGGTTGCAACCTGCACAACTAAAACCTGCTTTCACATATATAACACCCCTCCCTTACAAGTAGTGACTTAATTCTAAAAAAACTGTTTATAATCAAAACGAGGACGATTACGAGTTGACCTGGCTTGTGTAGCAGGAAGTGGTATATCAAGTCCCTGTACTTGAGATTCCGTTGACACGAGCTCATCGTCTGGGACAGTAGTTGGACAGACTTGTTCCGACTGTGATGTGATTTCAGGTACAGTTTCGATATCGGTCGCGTCGGAATCACTGTCAGTATCCCACGTTGAAGATGTGTGCTGACATTCGGCACTATGAAATTTCCTTATCTGATTCTTATGTCTTGTTACATATGAGTTCAATTCTGGAACGAAAACTTTATATAACACCCTGCCAATTTTTTTAACTATTGTTCCTCGTATCCAAAAATGTTTTATCTTATTCACATATTTTTTAATCATCACTTCTTCTCTTAAATTAAAGTCTTTACTCTTTTTACCACCGTAGTATTTACTCTGTAATGATTGTTTACATTTCACCGCTGCGGAGAGCTCCGATGAGGAAGGCGATGGAGTCGGTTTTAATAAGTCTAACCTACACCTGAGTGGGCGGCCATATAACAACTGTGCCGGTGATTTATTAGTCGAGCTATGTGTGGAGTTTCGATAATCAAATAAAAACTTGTTTATTCTATTGTCCAAGTTTTTCCTATCATGGCATGTCAATAAAATACTTTTGATACCTTTTTTTACAATTTTGACGGAACTCTCGACTTGGCCGTTACTGCTAGGATGGTACACGGCCGAAAAAAGTTGACGGATACCATTCAACCTACAAAACTCACTGAATCTTTGCGACGTGAAGGATGTACCGTTATCACTTACTATAATTGCCGGTACTCCCGTTCTAGACATCAACTCGTATAAACGCTCAATTACTGCGTCCGATGTGATTGTGGACTTCATCGAAAAACATTCAACCCATTTAGAATAAGCATCGACAACTACGAGATACATGCGATCATTTAATGGACCTAAAAAGTCGATGTGTATCCTATAGAAATGTGGCGGAAACGGCCAAGGCGCGAGCGGGGCGCGCGGCGGAGCCGGTCGCAACTGAGCGCACACAGAACAAGCGCGCGCCGCGCTCTCGATCGCTGCGTCGATTCCTGGAAACCACAGCCGCGCGCGCGCTTCCGACTTCATTTTGACTACACCTAAGTGCGAACTATGTAACTCCTTAATCACCTTGCCATGTAATTCCGCTGGAATTACAATTTTATGACCTTTCATCAGACACCCTTCCTCTACTGAAAGTTGTGTCCTGCATAGATAGTAGGGTTTTAAAACCGAGTCCGTAACCTTTCGCGGCCAGCCGCGCTGTGTGTACCCCACTACCTTTTGCAATACTAAATCACGGTCGGTAGACATACAAAGTTGATCCAGAGAGACCGGTAAATCACCCTCTACAATAAAATTTACGTATGCCGACCGATCCTCACATTCGTTCACCTCTTCACGTAAATCCAGGCCCGTACTCGGTTCATCCGTGCTTGTTGCAATAGAACGTGACAGGAAATCTGCTATATTATCGGCGCTTCGAACGTAGGTTATTTTGAAATTATAAGCCGCTAAAAATATTGCATAACGCTGTAATCTATTCGCTGTCACTTCTGGAATCCCCTTGTGTGACCCGAAAATCGATAGAAGTGGTTTATGATCTGTGCGTAATATAAACGGATCTTCCCTACCATATAAATATTGGTGAAACCGTTTCACGCCGAATATAATCGCGGTCGCTTCTTTCTGTATTTGAGAATATCTCTTCTCAGCTGGAATCAAGGAGCGAGACGCAAACGACACTGGCCTTTCAAGTCCGTCCCTGTCAACCTGCGATAACACCGCCCCGAGACCATACGGAGACGCATCGACTGTCAAAATAATAGTAGCGTTCTGATTGAAATGTGCTAATACATTATCTGAGATTAAATATCGTTTAATTTCGTTAAACGCTTGTTGGTGTATTTCTGTCCATAACCATTTACTATTTTTATTTAGTAATTGGTACAATGGACAAAGTATTGTCGGGGCCCCCGGTACAAAATTCCTATAATAATTAATTAATCCTAAAAAAGATTGTAACTCGGTTACATTTGTCGGTATCGGGGCGTCACGAATAGCTTTTATTTTCTCAGGTGATTTACGTACACCATTCCTGTCAATTATGTGTCCTAAATAATTAACTTCGTTTTGAAAGAAAACACACTTATCCTTTCTTAAAGTCAACCCAGCTTCTGCTAACCTTGCTAACACTGTTCTCAGTCTCTCTAAGTGCTCCGATCTGTTTTTTCCAGTCACCAAAATGTCATCCATCAGACAGAGTACTCCATCTAACCCCGAAACAATACCTTGCATAGCCTTTTGAAAAATGGCGGGAGCACTAGATAAACCGAATACTAACCGCGTATACTTAAAAAGCCCTCTGTGCGTATTAATACAAGTTATTAATTGTGTATCATCATCATCCGCTAGTAATAATTGATTGTAAGCACTCGATAAGTCTAGTTTGGAGAACTGCTCTCCCCCGTGTAACTTTGCAAAAAGGTCATCGACTGTAGGCAATGGATATTTTTCGATTATAAGTTGTTTATTTATCGTTGCCGAGTAATCTGCGCAGATTCTGATTTCCCCGTTCTTTTTAAGGACAGGAACTATCGGTGAGGCGTAATCGGAATACTGCACCTGTGCTATTATGCCTAATGACAATAAGCGATCTAACTCGTTGTCTATTTTACTACAGAGTGCGTATGCTACCGGCTGAGCCTTACGAAAAACCGGTTTGGCATCAGGTCTTAACGATAATCTTATTTTGTATTTAGTGAAACAACCTATTTCATCTGAAAACACCGAAGGATAGTCATTCACGAGTTTGTCTATCAGAATATTTTCATTTTCGATGGCACAATATTTTATAGGGGAAATTTCTAATCTAAAAAGCCTTAAAAAATCTCTCCCCAATAATGGGGGTCCACCGTCGCGCACCACGTAAACATTAAGCGTGTGTGTGAGACCTTGGTACGACACCGGCACTCGTATGACGCCTAAGGTAACAATCCTACCTCCACCATAACTTTTTAAAGTTGTAGTAGTATGCGATAACGGAATTTTAGAAAAATATCTATTATAAGTTTTATTTGAAATAGCTGAAACGGCCGCTCCACTATCGATTTCAAATTGTAAATACAAACCGTTACTAAGAATGCGCTCTGACATTGGCTTCGATTCTGACTCACAGCGAATATTACTAATGCGTTCGACTTTACCTGTATTGCCTTCCTCTCCGGATTTCTCCTCAACATATTTCACTGAACTAGACGTTTTATCGGTACACATACGCCGTAAATGACCCTTTTGACTACACTTCCGACATGTAAAATTTTTAAAACGACAATCGATCGATTTGTGATTTTTAAAACCACACACAGTACATTTAGACACGTCGTTCACTTTCCTATCCGTAATTTTGAACATCTCACTGGACGCCGACGCCGAAACCGCGGGAACAGTAGCGGCGGCTGCGCGCGCACAGCGCTCGCTCTCCGCCAACTCCACCGCCTTCGCCAACGTCAGCTCCTTGACATCCTTCGAAAACAGCTTGTCGCGCTCGGGTCCGCTCATCATACCCATGACGAACCGGTCTAGCAACGACTCCTCTAAGTTCCCGAAGCCGCAGTGAGCCGCTAGCCCCCTTAATCGGGCTGCCCATTGTGCGTGACCTTCGTCTGCCCTCTGAGTCGCCGCGTAAAAGTTTGAGCGCTCGGCAAAACCATGACGCTTTGGTGTAAAATGTTGGTCCAATACGTTCAAAATGTTCTGGTACTCTTCTTCTTCCAATTTCCTTGGCAGGACTAGGTCGCTTGCGAGTTTGTAGGTGGACTCGCTGAGTGTCGTAAGCAATATCGCTTTGCGTTTCACACCCGACTTGTCATTTATCACAAGGTCGTTGGCGATATACCACTGCTGAAGACGATGTTTGAACGACTCCCAATCTTGAGATGTATAGTCAAAGGTATTAAGGATACCGAAAAAATTGGCCGCCATTTTGCAAGCGTTGTAGTTCCCTCGTCGCCACTGTTGCGTACGTGCGAATCAAACGGCGAATTGCTTAGCACTGACAATTTATTATTTAAAAAGTGACATGTGCGTGAGGTTGCAACCTGCACAACTAAAACCTGCTTTCACATATATAACACAAACATAACGACATAAAATGGTTCACCAATTTATTTTACTAAAAGCTAAATTTAACTTTTGTTATTTCATGGATACTCAATAAGCAACAATTCATTCAAAAAATGTCCAGCCGTGGGCTTTGTTAATGTTTCAAAACAGTTTATTAATAGCTTTAGACTCTTTTTAGGGTTCCGTAGCCGAATGGCTAAAAACGGAACCCTTATAGTTTCGTCATGTCTGTCTGTCTGTCCGTCCGTCCGTATGTCACAGCCATTTTATTCCGAAACTATTAGGACTATACATGTGAAACATGGTAGGTAGATGTATTCTGTGAACCGCTTTCTGGTTTTAAGAAAAAAAAAATATTTAAAATAAACGGGGGCTCCTCATACATGGAACTGAAACTGAAAATATTATTTTTTTATGAAATCTATGCGTGTGTGGTATCTAAAGACAGGTCCTTAAAAATGACATTGAGGTAAAACAATTTTTTCTTAAAGTCAATCGTTTAATAGATATACGCTTCCAAAGTGGTAAAATGTATATAACCTCCCCCTCTTCTATAATAATGGAGCGAAAAATTAAAAAAATATATATATTGTAAATCTTAATGTAAAATTTCAACCATAATCGGTTTGATCGAGATCGGGTCAGCAGTTTTTGAAACAGCATATTTTCTAAAACCGCAAATATAACTTTGTAATTCATACAAACACTATGAAAAACAAAGTTATTTAGCGTAGTTACTACGGAACCCTTCATGGGCGAGTCTGACTCGCACTTGGCCAATGTTTTATTTTATGAGGATCTTGTGAATATAACTGTCACAGAATTAAAGCATAAAACGTTTGACTGACTATCTTTATTAGATTATGTATACCCGGTACACTCATCCTGTATATTGGGCTCTATTTCAAATCTAATAGGATTCATCGGAGTACTAGTGTTTTGTTAGAGCGATGCCTATCCGAACTCCATAACACATTTGTTGGGTAACCTAATATCCCTTGGCGAGAATAGTCTCCGATTTCTCTGACTAATACTGAACGGATCTGGAGTATAAGGGTGTTACAATTTATAATGAATTACCATCAGTAATAAAAGGAGAACAAAGTTATGTCCGGTTTAAAGAGCTACTAAAAACTCACACAATCAATACATACAAATAACTGAAATACATATAAACTAAATAAAATATATATCAACATTATACAATAGTTCAGATTTTTTGACTTCTGACTTTCTGAACGGTGAGCCACCCCTGCTCGCCGTCCGCAGACCCGCGTCTACGGTGGCCGGAGATCAGCTCGTGATCGCCGACGCCCGGGGCGTCTCCCGCGGCGGCTGGAACATGAGGAAGATAACTGTCTCTCCCTCACGCTTTTAGCCTCCTCCTTAAGCTTTGCTTAACCCTGAAGACAGAATTACAACTGTTATTATTTAGCTACGATCTCGTCCTGAAGATTTAGCCTTGTTCTTTGAAAAAACCTGGTATTTAGTATTGTCGGAAGAGTGCGAAGAACCATTAAATAATAGGCTTATTCCGAAAATATAGAGGACGTACCTACTCTTATCAAAACATATACATTTTTCATCATCCATAAAAATGCCAACCTCTTGACAGTCATCCTACCCCTGTCAGACGTATATGAATTGGGTTAGTGTTATTCTATTTTATGCAAAACGTTCTAGAATGTTCTTAACCATTTAGAGATGTCCTCCTAATGAAAATTTACACTATTACACTCACTTAACAATATTGCTAGTAATGTGAATTCCACCGATATTGCTAGTAACCTTTTTAGGGTTCCGTAGTCGATAAAGAATAGTTTCGTCATATCCGTATATTCGTACATCTTTTCGTGGCTTAGCTCAGAAACGATCGTTACGAGAATGCTAAAATTTGGCATGGATGAAAACATATTAATCACGCCTACAAAGAGGTAAAATAAAATCATTAAAAAAATCCCCCCTTACACGTAAATTCTAATTATATATTTCAAGTAATATTTACACAAAATCCATAGTTGTGTTAGTAGAATGCTTAGGCTAGGGTTAGTGTGTGAATTATAACAATAAAATACCATAAATTATAACTAGCTTTATGGGAAGGACTATCAATTTATGGGAAACGTGGACAGGTCAAATGCCTACCTCTCTACCAATATTATAAATGCGAAAGTAAGTCTGTCTGTCTGTTGATGATAGTTTCACATGTTTGTTTTCACTGTTGAGCCCACTCTTCACCTCGGACACGCCTGATGGTACGCGATGGATGAGGTCTATGGGAGGGAGGGACGAGCGAGCCCAAAAGATTTCATTCATGCTTTGAAGGCAGACGTGTAATATGTGGAAGGGACACAGAAAGCCGGCAGAGAGTGCCAAACCTTGGCTGTACTTACAATAAATGTAGAGAAGTGACAAATGAGAATGGTAACCTGCAGTACGTCTGGTATACCGGCAGTGAAAAAAAGATGGCGGAATCAGGTGGTGGAGCTCCTGCGCACACTCTCCGAAGTACAATTTGTAGAAGACCAACAGGCAAGCAACGTTTCGCCGACCGTTTTTCAAGACACGGAGGGATCTCGCTATGTTAAGATGATCACACCATGACCCATCTACAGATCGACCTCAGTAAGCGTTGTTTAACCTTGAAGATTGATCCGTGCAGCTGCTATTATTCAGCTACAAGCTCTCAAATAAATAATAAAGATTTTTTTGATGATAATAGTTTCTGCTACACGGAGACATTTCTATAGTAAATAAGTGCCTAATTCCGAATTATATGTGTGGTAATATTTTATTTTTATTATTAGTTTTATCAATAATAGTGTATTTCTTTTTTTCTTTTTAATACCATTATATTATGATGATTAATTTATGCTATAAGTAAGCGAAAAATGTTAGATGTAATTCTAAGTCATTTAGTTGTCTCAATTGTATAGAAATGTTATTTAAATGTTAACGTAGCAATTAAGCAATGATTAAATTAATTAAATAATTTTGCATGCCATAAGGCAAAATGTATCGGGACTCTCCATAAATTAACACCATATTTGTTACTTACATTAATGGCAAAATAATGATTTCTGTTTCTAATTCTAAATCTTTCTAATAATATTCATGAAATTTCCATAGGAATATCTCTTGAAACAGCTAGTAAATACCACATATCATTCATAATCTCGCGCCATATGGATATGAAGGCATAGGATTTAAGCCACGCAAAAAAGAAAAAAAAAAGGCAGCCAGTAACAATTTTTCACCCTAATAAGTGGTACTCGCTTCCAACCGCTTGCCCCGATGATGAATTGAAATCTTTCCACGCGACACCATAAAATCGTTTGACAAATGGTTTGTTATAGAAAAAGCTGTATACTTTTAACCCCCAAAGGTTCGTCCTTCGCTACTGTTTGAATATCAAATTGATTTTGTTGAACGTGACCTGTGTTTATGGAAGTGCTTGTAATATCCATAAAATTCAATGGGATTGAGTGGGTGTTACTGAAGCAGAAGATATGGAGACTTCAATGTGTTTTTTTATCTACTTCGAAAAATAAAGAGCCTGCGGCAAAATATCGTAGGTACTACATGTGAATAAATACAAAGTTAATGAATTCGATTCAAATAAAAATTTAAAAACTATGACAAGAAATTAAATAATTTCGAGTCCATTTCGTTATGAACGACCATGAACACCGCGAAAAATTAAACAATAGATTATAATGAAATAATGATGTTTATTTTGCAAATAGGTAATAAATAACACTTTCACACGTCTTTTTTTTCGTAAATGTAAACTAGATGAGGCCAGGCCACAAACAATTACACGTAATATAAAGTCATAAAATATTTAAAAAATATAATTATCACTAAGTTTTATTCAAAGTCAAGCTCTCTTGTATCGTGGGTGCGTTTATAAACATTTAAAAATCATTTTCACAAATACCCAGACTCGAAAAGAATATCTGTAGGCCATACAAACATTTTTTCCGGAATGGGAAACGAACTAGCAACACGCAGTGCAACAGCCAATCACTTATCCACTGCGCCAACAGTGTATTTTCGCCAAAATTGTTCTAATAATGAATTTGAGACCGAACCTTTGGAACATCTGTTTCAATAAAATTTTAAATGAAAACGCCCGAAGGTCATTGAATAAGCAATTATATAAAAATATTAATTTAAGTGACGAATTGATCCGTAGTGTCCTTCGAAAAGTTCTTCCATTATAATTTGTCGCGAATTTATTCAATTAGCAACCAAGGATCTTTGATCCAGACAAAGTTCTGTATGTAACCATTTTATTGGAGTGTTTTTATTACTTTTCATAGATAAATATACGCTTTTTTGTAAACCATTAAGGAATTGTCAAATAAAACAGTTTTTACGGTGGGAGGTTTTATCGCTAAAAGCGATCATTTAGGTACAATCATTTAAGCAGAAAATCAATACGCAGGTTGTTTGTGCTGGGCACGCCGCAATCGCGGCGATAAGTCCCCTCTTTTAAGCCCGATTTACACTTCAACAAGTACAGTAGCGAGTTAAGAACTCAGACAGTTAAGTAATAAGTAGTAAGTTGTAAGTAGCGTCCAAACGTAGGCGAGTGAGTAGTCATAAGTTGCCCGAGAAGAAAAGAAAATAACACGTGTACGCGGCCGCAACCTACAAATTTATGGACTGTACTAGGGATGTGAAATAATAATCGATTATGGAAATAATCGATTAAAAATCGATTTTTATCAAAAGAAAATTCGATTAATATAACAAAATCGATTATTTTCTTAAGAAAAATCGATTATTTATTAATCGATTTTTCATGCTAAATATATAATCGATTAATTAAAAATCGATTTTTATGTACAATGTTACATCCCTAGTAGGGATGTGAAATAATAATCGATTATGGAAACAATCGATTAAAAATCGATTTTTATCAAAAGAAAAATCGATTAATATAACAATATCGATTATTTTCTTAAGAAAAATCGATTATTTATTAATCGATTTTTCATGCTAAATATATAATCGATTAATTAAAAATCGATTTTTTATGTACAATGTTACATCCCTAGTAGGGATGTGAAATAATAATCGATTATGGAAATAATCGATTAAAAATCGATTTTTATCAAAAGGTAAATCGATTAATATAACAAAATCGATTATTTTCTTAAGAAAAATCGATTATTTATTAATCGATTTTTCATGCGAAATATATAATCGATTAATTAAAAATCGATTTTTTATGTACAATGTCACATCCCTAGACTGTACTAAACTCGCCCGTCTACATGCCAGCCAGTTAAGTTGGAGGGGTGCGGGAGACGTGAGAGAGGGGGCTAGTTCGCACTGGACTCGCCGAAAAATAGGATCGCGATCTATTTAGCTCAACTTAATCAACAACTTACTACTTAACTCGCTTTTACCGTTCAAACTACATTAACAACTTAACTCGCCGATGACGCAAGTTAACTCGCTACTGTACTTGTTGAAGTGTAAATCGGGCTTTAGGAGTGGCTGGAGAGACGCCACGGCGTCCTCACCTTCCGCCTGACGTATGTGCTTACCGGACAAGGCTGTTTCCGGAGGTACCTGTTTCGGATTCAGTCTTCATTGCGTGGACCACCCAGAGTACACGGTGGAGCATACGGTGGAGGTGTACCCCGCTTGGGCAGAGCTTCGCCGTGTCCTCGTTGAGGTGATCGGTGGCAACGACCTCTCGCGCCGGGCCCTGGTACAGACCATGGTGTAGAGTGAGAGGGAATGGAATGCAGACGCCTCCTTCTGCGAAGCAGTCATGCTAGCGAAGGAGGAGCTTGAACGCGCGAGGGAGAGGCAACTCTCGTCCTCAAGCCCCAGCCACCGTGAGAGACGCCCGGGTTTCGGGGATCACGAGCCAATCTCCGGCCACCGAAGGCGCAGTCTTGCGGACTGCGAGTAGGGGTAGCTCAGCGTCTGGTAAGGACCAGGCCCGGGTCGGTGCGCCGAGTGTTCCACGCGCGCCTCAAAGAACTGTCAGCACCAGTGACGGGGCCCCATAAGGCCATTGCCTGCCGGGGTTGCAGAAATGTTCTAACGAGATACCGTGGCCCCGGAACTTAAGGGCAGCTATCAGAAACGAGCCGCTGCCAGGAAATAAATGTAAGTTAAAGTAAAATCTGTTTGCTGACAGAACAAAAAGTAAGGTTCGGAAAAAACTGCGACTGTCGGTCTTGATTTGCTGACAGAAAAATAAAGCAAGGTTTGGTATGAACTGGGATACCAACAGCATTTGCTGTTGTTGTGTGTGTGAGCTGTTGCCAGGAAAAAGATAATAAATAATAATAAAATGTTTTCTTTTTTTTTATTATTTTTATAACTGAATGAATGAAGTGGGGCAGTTATTATTTTAGTCACGATCTCCTTCAAACATTACACCTCCGGGCCAACATTATTATTTCATCAAGTAGAGTCATAAAAGTTTGTAAACTTTTAAGCAGATGAAATTGAAGAACAGAATGATATATGAAATGAAATATTTATTTTGTAAATTGATTATAAATAAAACATTTTCACGTCATGCTTTTTGTGGTACAAAGTTATCATAACGTTGGTTGGCTCTGTAGAAAGCACCCGAATAACCTTCAAATGGAAACTCAGCCAGCGTTAGTCGGCAACTTATACAAGGTTGAAACACAGAAGTTAAATGAAAACTAAACTAGACCAGACGTGTTATGTTTAAACTTTTAGTACCAAATGGCGTGAAAGTACGAACGTTTTCACATGTAACGTATTGTTGTGAGATTCAATTAATTTTAGTTTCTAAACTATTATTTACAGCCTGTTTTGTCGTAAAATACTAATTATGTAATTTTATTCATTTATTTAAGTATTCAAAACAGTTCACCAACAGCTTCTGTGTATAAAATATTTTAACAATAGGTAACAAATCGTTTTGGGCTTACACAGTTGCTAATTAGAGGTTAACCAGCATTCTTAGTAGAAGCGATAACTGACTTAAGCAAATATTTTTATATAATTACCAAAATAACAAAAGACAAAATATAAAATGATATAAATCTAGAAAAAAATATTTAATAATATTTTTTTAAGATGAAAGATATCAAGCATAAACGAACAAAGTAACACTTATTCGTTCAACAATATATAGGTATATTGTTGAACTTGATTTTGGGTCACGGGATTCTAGTAATTGGGTTTTAAAGATAGTTATAGAATCATGATGTATATCAACCTCTGTACCGGATTTTATAAATGAATTACGCAAAAACTTAGGACTTTATGAGATTAGAAGCGATATTCACACAATAAATACACGCAACAAACATGAAATTATTATACCTAATTGGAGATTAGCCAAGACAAGCAAGTCATTCCTCATAAATAGCATACGCCTTTATAACAAGTTGCCAAAGCCTGTTTGAAACTTTGTAGTCGTACTTGCAATTTAGATTTAAATTTTATTTAAAAAATCGTGTATTTGAAATCAGAAACACTCTGTAGATTCTCCGCAAGCTAGGTTAATGAGATGGTACATGTCGCACGTGCATTATTATTCATCTCTATTATATATAAATAAAACTGAAGTGATGAAAATAACTGTAACTGTTTCAATATGTAGTAATTTATGCGACGCCAAAAAACAAACAACCTTCTGCTTTTATAATACAACTCGGTCCTGTTCTAGTATATTATGCCAGCGATTTTCTTAGAGCTTTTGTTAAAAGTCGAGCTCATCCCGCCATGTTTATCTTGGTCTCGAAAGAAATATGCATAGGTACACAAGTATTTTTCTTTAATTTTTTTAGGGCATTACACGCAACAAGTGTCGATTCTTCTTCGCCGTGCCATCTTCTCAGCTAATCGTATTATTATTATGCTGATGAATATTTTTGTTATTTATTTTAGTTGGTACTTAGGTAAGTACGTAACACTTATTTGCTTACATTGGATTGGATAAATGAGAGGGACTTAAAGAATGATTTATTCCGTTTGTTCTTCAGAAAATATATATTATCGGCTTTGATCGGAACAGTAATGATATTCTAAAAGCTATTACTCCCGAACTAAACTGGGCTAATCCTGCATCTTCAGATCCAGTACGGAGATTTGCATTAATTTCCTTTGGAGCAAACATCTTATACAAGTAATACTTGCCGCTAATCTAAGGAATTATCCCATAATGTCATGAATATGTTACTTGTCACACAGGAGACTTTGGGCAATATACAACGTGTAACGGAAACCCCAGCCTTCAGCCCTTTTGGATACAAAAGGGCTGAAGGCAACATCAGGTATGGAGTCTTTATGCACAGTTTCAGCTAATAATAAGTGACTCAAAGAATTGATACCAAATTATCGGTTTCATATGTTTCTTGAATACCAATCATAACAAACGTGTCACAGCACTACAAGGGTCAATAACTTTCACGTCACTTGCCAATAACATGATAATTCTGTTCGTACTTCTTAATTTTAAAAGAAGGATGACCATTTTGGACCTGAAGATGTATAGTTATGAAATAAATATTAAAATTCGGCTAATTGGATTGTGTATCAATTACGCTTATCAGAATTTTAAAAGAAACGCAGGAAAAAAAAAATATTTCACTTTTTCTGTAAGCTTATTTTACGTTTGTTGTACATAAATACCATGTTTTGAACGTACCTCAATTACATTTTTCTATAACGTTCTTTTTTACGCACTGTTACTAGAATTTATAATATAATATATCTCTGTTTCTGAGTTTTATACAATATTTTACGTTTTATTTAATCAATATGGATTTCTTTATTGGTCTTTGTATAATACTGATTCATTGAAAATAAAATATTAATTAAATTAAATAATAATTTGATTGATGACTGAAACAGATTTTTTTGACATTTGTCAGTTGTCCGATTGAAATCAATGCAGTCCTTCGTTGATGCGTCTGCGTCTCGTTGTGTACTGTGTCTTTTTGTGTGTGCTACTTCTTTTGACGACCCTATTTGTTGCCCGAATCCGTGTTCTTGATAATGCCGCCGTCAACAAAAAGTCAACAATTACTTTGTATAAACTGCAACGTCTGCTTAAATACGTTTCGACGTTATCTCGTTAATGAGCTCAACATAAGAGTTATTTCGCTACTTAGCGAGTGGATATCACCAGTAATCGTAAGTATTTATGTTTATTGTGTATAATCTAAAACTATCTATCATATTCTAATCATAACACTATTAGCCTGGCACTTCTTTATAATGTAAGACAACACGCAAAGTACTTGACCGAAAGATGTATTAAAACTAATACAGTGTTGTATTGATAAATTCAAGTTTCGTTTTGAAGTATTCATCTTGGCAGTAAACTATTACATAATTATATCAATTGGAAACAAAAGAAGTTTATATTGAATTTCCTATTTCAGATTACTGAGTATGATTACATTTGTGAACCTTGTAATGAACTCCTTATGAGAAGTATAAACGAGCAATTAACAACAAGCAGTGATGGTGTTCAAGCTTCAGGGTCATCACGAGCAGGTCAAAGACAAGTGTGTACCCTTTGTGGACGATCAATACATAATCGTCAGAGCCACTCTATTGTTTTTGACAATCCTTCAGAAGAACAAAGACAGATAAATGCTGTTATACAAACAAGGATTGCACCACGTCAGGTATTTATGTTTCTATACTGTTACTTCATATCGTAACTCTAGGTAATTTCTCTTTTCGACTATGAAAATCATGTGAAAATATCTTTTATTAATATAATTATTTACAATACCTGATATTAACTCAATGTTTTTCATAGATGTTATCATCTGATAGAATATGTCATTCATGCTGGATGAGTTGTAAGCGTGCTGCCATACGTCTTGGGCAAGCTGATGAAGCTCGTGGTGTGTCCACTTCTGAAGAAGTTAGAACAGGTGACTCTGAGCCAAGCATTGCTGAACCAGTTAATGAAAGCCTAGAAGTACCTTCTGAATTACCTTCTGAAGTTGTATCTAGTGACATAACATTAGAAAATTACAGACGAGCAGCAAATACTGCTTCACACTGCCTTTTTCCCCAATGCACTAATATGGATCTGCACCATGTGGCTGATTCATTTAGAGCAACAATACTCAGTACATATAAATATTATATCCTTGTTCACAGCCGTGTCTGTACAGAACATAGACTGAGTAATGAGTGGAGTAATCTGTATGATTCTAGTAATAGCATGAGTATGTTTACTTCACAACAAGTAGAACACATTTTTTTCATTTGTTAACGCTTTCAAGCCCTACCTTAATTTCACAAATGTAGAAGCCATTCATGAAATTGAAGATAACATATTTTTCTTTTGGATTGGAAGGTCAAAAGAAGACTTTTTTACCCTTCTTAATGAAATTCCTCGCATACAAGAAATGCACAAAGGCATTTTAGGATTAGCTGCATTATTAATGAAAATGAGGACGGGTGAATCAGACGTTAGGTTGTCAACATTATTAGATGTACCGCGTACCACATTAGAGCGTTTAATGAACAAATGCAGGGAAATCCTGGTTCAAGATTTTGTACCTATGAACCTGGGTATCACTCACATATCTAGAGAACATCTAATGGGTCATATACCAAATGGTATATATAATGAAAATTATTTGAATGCTATAATTATTTGCGATGGGACATACATAAATATAAATAAAAGTGCCAATTACTCTTTCCAAAAAGATACGTATTCTTTACACAAATATAAAAATCTGTTAAAGCCATTTTTATTTGTGGCATGTGATGGTTACATCTTAGATTGTTACGGTCCATACAAGGCTACCACATCTGATGCTGACATAATGATTTCTCTTTTTGATGATGAAAACTCTCCTCTTAGATTATATTTTCAAGAAAATGATGTGTTTATATTAGATAGGGGTTTCCGAGATTCTATAAGAATGCTAGAAGATTGCAATTATCGGCCATATATGCCTGATTCTCTATTAGAAGGCGAACACCAATTGACAACACAACAGGCCAACCGTAGTCTCTGTGTAACAATATGCCGCTGGGTAGTGGAGGCAGTAAATGGACATTTTAAAAGAGATTTTAAGCTCCTGAGACAAGACTATTTTAATAAATCAGTGCCACATATGATGCAGAATTTCCAGATAGCTGCCAGTTTGCTTAATCGATTTGGTGTTCGTCTTCGTGATAGAGATGATTCTAATGAAATAGTTGCAATAATTAGAGAGAGAATTAATTTTGAAAATAATTTAGCCCTATTGGTTGACAACCTAAATATGAATAGAAGGTCTACTGTTTTTCAGAGTATAACAGCCGACAGAGATAATTTATTTATGTTTCCAAGAATAAGTTATAGCGAATTAATACTGTTCGCTCTAGGTACTTACCAGATAAGGCAAGCCAGATCATATTACGGGGAACATATTCGATTTCATGGATCATATAGAATAGAAATATGTAGGGACACACAAGATTTTTCTCAATACAATCTAAGAGGAAGTGGTGACTTAACATTAATAAGAGGAAAAATTAAGTCCAGGCATATTTCAAGAAAACTATGAAAACTACAAACTTCACTACGCCTAGGAGCCCCTTGTTGTTCCCCTCATCGCTGTAATTGTGGGGAAGCGGTCAACAGCCTCGGGCACCATGGTCTCTCTTGCAGCCGTAGTGCGGGTCGTTTTGCACGACATGCCAACTTAAATGACATTATCCGACAAGCCCTTGTCACCGTCGGCGTTCCAGCCGTATTGGAACCCATTGGACTGGCGCGTGACGATGGCAAGAGACCGGACGGTATGTCATTGTTTCCTTGGAAGATGGGTAGGCCTTTAGTGTGGGACGCAACTTGTGTCGATACTGTCGCGCCATCCCATCTTCCCAGTTCATCATGTTGTGCTGGCGCTCCCGCTGCGGCTGCGGAAAACCTCAAGCGGCGTAAATATAGTCATCTCTGTGATAACTATATTTTCGAGCCGTTTGGGGTCGAAACTCTCGGACCATGGGGCCCGTGTGCTCACAGCCTTTTTAAAGAAATATCGAAAAGGCTCGTTGACGCTTCCCGCGACCCAAGGGCTGGCTATTTCTTTGGTCAACGGCTAAGCATTGCCATACAACGAGGCAATGCCGCCAGTATCTTAGGTACGTTGCCAGCCGACAGCGTTGAGGATGAATTTTTTGATGCTTTATTGTAGTTTGTATTTTAGTACATAATTTTGTATATTTGTTGTAATTAATTATTTGATGTTTATTAAAAAAAAAATCCTATTTTGCAATTGAGGACATGTCAAACCAGAAAACTATTTTAATAGAAAACAATGTGTCTGGCAGATCTAGTATAGTCGAATATTGTTGTAATTGTTTGGTCGGTCGACGAACCATTGGATGTTGCGCTCACGTAATGACAATAGTGTGGTATCTTGGATGGGCTAGGTATCAAGATAATATCTCTGCTCCAGCAGAATTTCTAGATGATGTAGTTATAAGAGATTTTGATGAAAATGATAATGATTAATAAACCGACTTTTTAGAGCTATACAAATTATTTATCGTTTATCTTTACTATGTCTAGTACAAGTTCTTTAGGCTGGAGAAACAGAAATTATTATGCTCAACACTTGATTTATGTGCCGATAATCGAGAGTAAGCAGCGACGTAAGTTAGTTTGAAGGAATTCACAAAATAAAAGACGATGAGACCATAGCTAAGTAAGTATTTCTATTTTAGATTACAATTCGAGAGTTAATAATTTATTTCTAGCACATTAAATCGTAACGGCAAATCCTAACCTAAAAAGTAACATTAATAGTTAATTTTTGGAATTCGTAGCGTTTCAATCACAAAAATGACTTTATGACGTTATTTTATAAACTGAAAGGTAGTATTTCTTCTATACCTTATAACTATACATTAACTTTTATTGTCAGGTTTTGAAATGTATGGAAAGTGGTCATTCTTCAAACGTATTGAAATTTCTAATAAGTTCCACACGTGTTGACATAGGATTACAAAACCCTTGCCATATCGTTTGTTATCATGCAAAGAAGCCGTGCACTTGGTATGTATATGCCCTTAAAATTACTCGTTGTATATGCTGCTATTATAGTACAGCCCAGAGGTTATAAGCACGACTTACGAGATGTAGATCACTAGTTCGATTCCTAGAAGCCGTATTACTCCGGGGTTGTGGGAATGTTCTAACAAGATACCGCTGTCCCGGAACTTAAGAGCAGCTGAAGTAACAGGGTGGGTTTTTAGTCAGTAGAAGTGTGTCACTCCCTTCCGCTACACACAGCGCAGGAGAATTCATTCGGTTATATTCCCACCCAGAAAAAAAAAAACAGCCGTATTACTGTATTATCACCACTCAAACCAGTGAAGGAAAACATTGCAAGAAAACTGACACGTCTTGGGACATAGTTATCTTCCTGCCTTTAATTTCATTTACTTGAGGTCGGCGCCCCTAGTTTCCTTCTTCCATTCTTCCATTCTGACAGACGGCACAGCATCATTTATTCCTATTTCCTTCATAATATTCCATTCCAAACAATGCAACCACATTTTCTTTGGCCTTCTTCTACTTCTCCATACATCAACAATCAAATCAAATCACTCTTTTATTCACATGAATTTCATCTCTATGGATATGAAAGGTACAATGGGCGGTCTTATCGCACAGTCGGTCTCTTATAGACAACCTTTGGATGGGTAGAACTTAAAGGACACAGATTTAGGGCTCTCAGTGTACAAACATCATAAATAATATTAATTAAACATAATAATATAAGATACATACAATACTAAAACCATACACTAATAAATAACTAATGTATAATTGAGAAAGGAGCGGAAAAAATTATAGTGAGAGGTCATGGTCATATACAACGTGTAATTTAAAGGGTATATACATACCGAGTGCACGGCTTCTTAGGATGATAACAAACGATATGGCAAGGGTTTTCTAATCCTATGTCTACATGTGTGGAGCATAATTATTAGAAATTTCAATACGTTGATACCAGAGGCCGAATTTTTCAAATTAAGAAGAACGAAGAGAATTATCGTTTTATTGGCAAGTGACGTGGAAAATGATGACCCTCATAGTGCTGTGACACGTTTGTTATTATTGGTATTCAAGAAACATACGAAACCAACAATTTAGGTTCAATTCTGTGAGTCCCTTATTTTGAGCTAAAACATTGCATAGAGACTCCATACCAGATGTTGTCTTCAGGCCTTTTGGATAGATATGGGGTTTCCGTTACACGTTGTATATTATAATATGGTTAGGGTTAAGTCAGTAATTTCAGACTTTATTCGTTATGATCTCATCAAGCCATTCCTATCAGTGCTTTATTTACATAATTATTGTGTTCCATGTCATGTTTGTTTTACAATAAAGAATTAAGTAAGTAAGCAATCAGTATAAGAAAATGCCTTTACCCAGAATTGTAAAAATTACAACCCAACCAAATGCTTATCATAATTCTAATCACGTAGCACAAAGCTTACGTGACCCACATGCTATTTATAGCTTGTCGCCAAAAACAAATGGCATTTTTCCGGACCAATAAATGGCTCTATGTTTTTCCAATAAATTAAAAGGGAAAAATATTTGCCGAGTTAATGGCGGACTATCGAGCAGAAATGGACTTGAAGGGTCCTTGATATTGGGTGAAGGTTATGAGTGATGAGCGGTTACAAAATTGAAACGAAAATATACTGTTACAGTGGGATATTAGAAAAAAGATCTGAATTCATATCGAGTGTTAAGTGAAATCAGTATCCAATTAGTCGAATATTCACATGAAGAGAGGACTGGCGTTTTATCCACCAAAAAAATAATAGTACAATCATTCAACGTGGCAACGTGGTGTCAGTGCTCGTGGCATATTTCCAATTAACATTGAAGTTGGCAATGAATCGTGCCTGCATTTTATAGAGTTTTTTTAATCTTTATTTTAATTGAAAATTTTTGAAAACCCATTGGTTTCAAAAATTTTCAATTACATTTTATAGATATGAATATAATTTGTTAATATTACAGTTTGTTATTTCATTCATTTTAGTTTAGATTTAAAAAAAAAGTAAATCCATTCCAAGTTACTGTTAGCCCGAACCATTGGCGTTAGCAGAATTTAGACACACACCATTGCTCGTTTATTTTATCAGAATCGTCCTTAAAATAGCTTCTACCAGCTCTGCTACGAACTACCCAATTTTTTAATTAAAAAATGGATTCAATAAATGAAACCTAATTGATAAAAAAAAAATCGTTTCAATCATAAAATCTGATTAGTAGATTCTAAAATTGAATTTGCCTTGTGGAATTTGAATTAAGAATCT
This sequence comes from Tholera decimalis, assembly GCA_943138885.2. Lineage (NCBI taxonomy): Eukaryota > Metazoa > Arthropoda > Insecta > Lepidoptera > Noctuidae > Tholera > Tholera decimalis. The sequence continues at coordinate 5,093,623 of OW964549.2, forward strand.
GCTAATCAAGATTTCCAATAATCGAATTAATTATGATTAATGGATATTTAACAAGTCAAATTGAATGGCAAAATGTAGCTCGTATAAAATATACCTTCATATATGTATATAACTGTCTTTTAGTTTCTCAAAAAAGCAAGCATTTGTGTATGTATGTGTGATAGGAGCCAACCAAGCCATCAAATATGCCCAAAAATAAAATGACAAAAAACGTCGAATAACGTCGCTATATTTCATTTTCAACATGTCCTTATAGGTACGAATAACAAGATGGATATCCTACGACTATGATTGATTTTACCTTGTAAAGCTACCAGAAGGTACATGTTTTGATGAAATAATGAGGGCATTCTCGTTGTTTGTATACAATTTAGACGTTAAGAAAATGTATCAAATTGTAATCAAGTAAGAATTTCTGGAAAAGAAATTACATAGAGATATTTACAGAGAAATATAAGAGTATTATATAACATTTTATTTTCTTTTAATCTTTTTTTCCAATCATAGACTTTATCTATCGCTTACTATCAGGCATGATCGAGGTCAAGAGTTTGCTCACCCGATTTGAAGAAAAAAGGTGACACTCATCAGAATAATTAGAAGTTTTAGTTATTTTGAGGCTGATATTAATTCAGCTTTGTGTGACGAATTATATTATTGAGTAAAATTCTGGTACTTACTTAATAAATCGCGATTATATGGTCTTACACGCGTGCCAACAAGTTTAAAGCAAGTGTTGCACACATTCGGTTTTAATTCAGAACCATAATTCATTTTGAATGAGATAATTATAATAATGATGGTGAACCGAATCGAGAGGCGTGTCATGATTATCGAAATAACCATCCCGCATGACGAGAACCTCGTGAAAGAGAAAGATAAGCAAATCAAGTATCTTGACTTGGCACACGAGACATGTCAACATGTAGGATGTGAACTCGGCAACCATTGTACCGATAGCCATCGCAGCCAATGGCTTAATAGCCAAGAGCCTCGATCAACACCTCAGGAAGCTCTCATTACACGGTTGGATCAAGGGCTTGGTTCAGAAAGTAGTACTCCTGGACACGGCGCGTATCGTCAGGAGGTTCCTCTCTACGGAGCCCTGACTGACGGTAGCTTGGACCCTGTTCCCGATACAGGTGGGCTACTATTTTTTATATTTTTAAAGGGTTTTTTTAGAGAATATTTAAAATTGTAATTTATATGTACCTATACAACGTGTAACGGAAACCCCATATCTATCCAAAAGTGCTGAAGACAGCATCTGGTATGGAGTCTCTATGCACAGATTCAGCTCAAAATAAGACTCACAGAATTGACCCCAAATTATTGGTTTCATATTTTTCTTGAATACCAGTAATAACAAACGTGTCACAGCACTATGAGGGTCATCGCTTTCCACGTCACTTGCCAATAAAACGATAATTCTCTTCGTTCTTCTTAATTCGAAAAATTCGGCCTCTGGTATAAATGTATTGAAATTTCTAATAAGCTACACACAGTAAGAAAATATAGTTAATTATCCCTATACAACATGTAACGGAAACCCCATATCTATCCAAAAGGGCTGAAGACAACATCTGGTATGGAGTCTTTATGCACAGTTTCAGCACAAAATAACTGACTCAAAGAATTGATACCAAATTATTGGTTTCATATATTTCTTGAATACCAACTAGCACTAGCACTACAAGGGTCAATAAGTTTCACGTCACTTGCCAATAACACAATAATTCTTTTCGTTCTTCTTAATTTGAAAAATTCGGTTTCTGGTATCAGTGTATTGCAATTTGTAATAAGTCACAAAACCCTTGCCATATCGTTTATCATCCAAAGAAGCCATGCGCTTGGTATGTATATACCCTTTAAATTACACGTTCTATATCTAAATATATATAACTCAAAGGTGACTGACTGACTGACTGACTGACATAGTGATCTATCAACGCACAGCCCAAACCACTGGACGGATCGGGCTGAAATTTGGCATGCAGGTAGATGTTATGAAGTAGGCATCCGCTAAGAAAGGATTTTGCGAAATTTCCACGGGATCGGGATTTACACGGGAAAAACTTCCCACGCGGGCGAAGCCGCTGGCACAAGCTAGTTGGAAATAAAGGAATAATGATGGTAGTATTCTCAGCCCAGCAGTAACTGGCATGACTTTTAGGTCACGTGTTCGACACTTTATGTAATCATCACCACTGCATTCAAAACAGTGAAAGGAAAAATAGTAAGGTAACCGGAATATCTTAGGACCGAAAAATTATAAAACATGCGACATTCATCAACCTATAGGTACTAGGCTCGTGTCGTGAATTAGGACCCATTCACTCTCATAAAAAGGAGGTTTTGTCCCAGGAGTAAGAACTTTATAGATTGATTATGTTATGAAATGAAATGAAATATTAATTTTGTAAATTGGTTATAAATAACACTTTTTCTTATACGTCACCAGGTGCTTCAAATGTCAGCAGTACGGACGTGCTGTCAAGACCTCGGGAGACTGCTTATACGCAATCTAATTCCACCGAGCCCGTACCATTATCGGAGTACGAGACAAACGGCGAAGCGCCATCGTTACATGGTGGACATCCCACCCATACGCACAAAACGTTTTGGGAATACCTTCATTGTGCGTACGGCTAAGGAGTGGAATTCCCTGCCGGAGTCTGTGTTTCCCGGCAGCTACAACCTAAGAGTCTTTAAATCCAGAGTGAATAGGTTACTTTTAGGTAAGCGTGCTCCAACTTCGATCACATCACCACTTACCATCAGGTTAGATAGTGGTCAAACGCGAACCTATTTTCAATAATAATAAAAAAAAACCTGCGGGCATTGCGGAGAACATGGTCATCAGCTTAATGAGTGCCCTAAAAATGCTGAACCATCAGTGTGCGCAACATGCTTGAGATTTAAAAAACCTAGCAACCACAAAACAGACGATCAAGAATGCCCTGCTAAAAACATGACTGAGACAATATACATCAATTCCATTGATTACAATCAACACATGAGATCGCCGTTCTTATCGCATACGTTCTTATTAATATTTTTTTATTGTTTACTCATAAGTTTATTTTTAACTTTACATAATAACACACATAAAAATATCATAATTATGCATTCTTTAAATTTTGAACTCGTCTGACATGACTGTACAAAGTAAATATGACATTAGACATAATTTTATAATTTAGCTGTGTTCATAAGTTATATACTAAGTATTTGTTTAAGAAATTTTAGATAATATTTATGTCAGCACTAGAGTGATTTACCTGAGATACAGGTTTATTTTAACCTAGTTCAGGTAGAATATATTTATTATATACCTTTAATTCTAAGGCCCTAATATAAATACTTGGTACATCAATAATTTCAATAAACGTCATGTATTTATTGCGTGTTAAGTTTCGTTTAGCTAGATGAGGCCGGTGTTTCTTAACTGACTACTTTATGATATGAAATGATGTAAAAATCTCTATGGTGAAACTCATTCTATACATTTAAGGACTGTATAGTATTTCAGTGTACTATTATAGTGTAACTTCAGTGCTGGTAGATTCAATGCAAAGTTTTTTTCCTATGAAAACGTAATGCCGTACCACCATCTAAAAAATTTAAAAAAGAAAACGTTCAATAAAATTTTTCATTCTACGATAAGTGCCCACTGAACTGTCCTGCCCCCATCATTGAACCTTCCCAAAACCTTGATAAATAGACATTTATCTCTTATAATTTAGGGCTGTGCATATCAAACTGGTCTCAATTTCTATCATTGATTGATTGTGTCTGCCCTGTGAAACCCCTAGCCCGGATTGGCACATTTTTCAAACGGTGACATCCCTGACAATAGCTTTATTGAATGACGCTATCGAAGATTGATAGTTCTGTTAATTTCGTTCTTGGAGTGTTTTTAAATTGATGTAAGGCTGACTGCAGACCAGGTTTTAGAAAGATCTACTTTTTTGGATAACTGTCTGTTCTAAAATGAAAAAGAGGTTTTTGAAACCCGGGGAGAAGATTTTTAATGAGATTTTCATTGTGCGTACGGCTAAGGAGTGGAATTCCCTGCCGGAGTCTGTGTTTTCTGATTGCTATAACCTGGGAGTCTTGAAGTTTTTTTTTTTTATTGATAATAGGCTCGCGTTTCCACTCCTTAACCGTACGCATAATGAAGGTATTCCCAAAACGTTTAGTGCGTATAGGTGGGATGTCTACCATGTAACGATGGCGCATCGCCGTTTGTCTTGTAGTCCGATGATGAAACGGGCTTGACGGAATTAGATTGTGTAATTCCATCGCACACTCCCCGAAATGTAACCGATAGACTGGCAACTCGTCGCCGATGTTCAAGGCTCTGGAGCTTTGATTCGACTAGTGTATCGTTGTCAATGAGTCTTTAGGCCCATTTCTCAATAGAGTCAAGCGCATCTAGTTGGTACTTGGCAGATCCATCCCAAAGATGAGAGCAGTACTCCATACACGACCGAACCTAGGCTTGATAGAGATTGAGCAGCTGTTCGGGTGTGAAGTACCGTCTCACCTTTGCTAGGATTCCCAACTTTTTTGATGCTAGTTGAGCCTTAGCCTCGATAAACGGGCCAAAATTGAGGGTAGTAGTTGAGGGTAGTCAAGAGTGAATAAGTTATTTCTGGGCAAGCGTGCTCCATCTTCGGCCACATCATCACTTACCATCAGGTGAGATGGTGGTCAAACGCGAGCCTATTATCAATAAAAAGAATGTAATTCAGAGTGAAAGGAGAGTAATTTTTAAGTTTTTTATGGAAGTGAAAACCAACACCTTGTTGGTCTAGTAATCGTAAGCGACTACTGAGCATGAGATCTTGGGTTCGATCCCTGGTTCGGGCAAAAAAGTTATAGGGTTTTTTGTGAGGAATTCGGAAGTTGGCAGTGTGATGACCCGGTGCCTCGGTAAGCTGGTTACGCCGTTGGTTCTGGTTGTCATTAGAACATCTTTGACAGTAGGTACGAGCAGTCAGAAGCCAAGAAAATCTGATACTGGTCTGGCCAAGAAGTATCACGTGAAAGGAAACCACTCGATTGATTCTCAGGTATTTTTAACCGACTTCTAAAAAAGGAGGAGGTTCTCAATTCGGATGTTTGTTTTTTTTTTTTTTATGTTTGTTCGGGCATAGCTGCGTCGCTTGCCAACCGAATTGAAAAATTCTTTTTTTGTTGAAAAGGGTATACTTTCCAAATGGTTCCATGAAAATTTTGTCGAAATCGGACAAGCCGTTTCTGAAAAATCAACAAAAGTCTAAAAAAAATATTTACGTTGACGATGTTTTCGTTTACTCTGCATTGCGTTTTTTGTTCGCGCATAACTCCGTCATTTAGGAACCGATTTGGAAAATTCACTTACCCATTAAAAAGCGCGAAAATAAAAACTTTTTTGCAAAAAATAAAACCGACTTCCATATCAAAACACTACAAAGCCAAAAATAATTTTAATTTCGGAAGGCGGTGTGAAAAAAAAGAAAATACAAAACCAATAACACCGACTACCGACATTAAAATTATTTTTGGCTTTGTAGTGTTTTGATATGGAAAACGGTTTTATTTTTTGCAAAAATGTTTTTTTATTTGGTATCACATGAGCAGAAATGAAATAATTTACATTATCTGTATCTCATGCCTTTTAAGAACAGACTATAATTTATTGGTAAACTTTAGAGTAATTACACATTTGTACATACCTTAGTTAAATAACGGGTACAATACTGCTATCACTACCGTATTCTTATTCCTCTGACCGTTCACTTCGGCTCTCGTTGCAATACTGTGCCTGCGCTGGTGCCACATCCTCCGTCTGACAATCGTATGTCATGGTAGCGGGAAGGTAGCACCAGCGTAGCCAACATTAGAATTATGAATGAAGGAAGTGACGTGTTAGCTTATTTCTTAATAAGTAAAATATGATATTAAAATGATCTGTAACATTATACAATAATATAAATTATAAATAGGCATTTAACATATATTTGGATATTTATTACTTAGTTCCTAACACATGTTACCCAGTTACTGGGTTGTGGAGGTCAGATAGGCAGTCACTCCATATAAAACAGTAATACTTAGCTCCATTCAATTAGTCTAGAAGCCGACGCCAAGATAATTGGGAAAAGGTTATGTAGACGACAACCACTACATCAACGAGTCAGTAAAAATCGCTGCGTGTCTGTTTATAATATTTGAAGAATCAACTACTACACTCAATTACTAGGATACCTGCAGCAGAACCAATTTCGTACGATACTCAAGTGGCCTTAGTGGTCTTGGGGTCCCCAATTACAAGAAGCTAGTCGTAAATTATTTGCTTCTGCCCATTCCCTAAGACGGTTACGTAACTTTCTGCCAACTTCTACTAAAATTGCGCTAGCACAGTCTCTTTTACTCCCCATCCTAGACTACGCTGATGTCAGTTATCTCGATCTTACTATGGCACAATTTGATAAACTTGAGCGACTCCAAAATGTTTGCATTAGATTTATATTTGGCTTGCGCAAATATGATCACGTATCCGAATTTCGTACGAAACTCAAGTGGCTTCCTATACGTCTTCGCCGGAACTTACACATCTTGTCTCTGCTTTACAGTATTCTGTTCAATCCTAAAACCCCCTCTTATCTTAAAGAACGTTTCAAGTTCCTCCATGACACACATGCCAAACTGAGGTCATCGAAAAACTTGAGGCTAGAGTTACCTAGTCACTCCACCAATTTCTTTGGTAAGTCGTTCGCAGCTCAAGCAGTATGACTGTGGAATACTCTTACCGTGTCAGTAAGACAAGCACAAACCCTTCCTTCTTTCAAAAGATCTCCATCTCTCTCTTTAATTTGTTACTATTTTTATATATCTCAGCTTTGTTTTTTTTTATGTATATGTGTATTGAGTATGTAGGTTGTTTATTTATTTATTTATTTTTTTATTTATTTATTGGCATACATAAGAACACAAGTACATTGGCCGAGAAACACTGGTGCCTGTGGTAGGTAATCAAAACCTGTATTACAGGTCACCAGAATTTCACCTCTCAGAAACTGTTTTACACAAAATAATTTTATGATACCAATACTAAATTACAAGATAAGCAAGCAAATTAAGATACAATAAGAAATTTAAGAGATTAGTGCAGTTACAAACAATGGTATGGTGTGGTGTGTGTTGTGTGAGGTGTGATGTGGTGTATGTGCGTGTGTATAAAATGTTTGTCTGCGGGATTAGGTTAACTATTTCAGTACTTGCAACAGATCTTCTGTTGCATTATAAGATTGCTTAAGAAGCCAATCCTGAACAACTATCTTGAGATTGTGTTGGTTAAGTTGGTGTACATCTAATTTCTTATGGATACTGTTATAGAGGTAAGGGCCAAGGAAAACAGAGAATCGACGGCTGAAGGCTGTCTTAGTAGTAGCGGATGTGGCCACAAGGTGGTTACGACGCGTGAGCGCAGGTAGATACTGAGTCAAAGCGTGTTGCTTCATCACGATCGCCAAAATAAATAATTGTCGCACAGTCAACACTTGGCAGTATTCAAAGAGTTCGTCTGTGGGAAATAAGCGGGGCTTGAAACAACAGACCTTGAGGACCGCTCTTTGGGCGCGCTCAATCCTGATCAGATTAGATTTCGCAGCACCTCCCCAGGTGGAGTTGCAGTAACACAAAATTGATTGGCATAGCGCCTGATATACCATCTTCATAACGTTTGTATTAGCGGATTGACGCAATTGTTTAAATATATATATAAGTTTTCGAACACGGTTAGATAGGCATTCAATATAATTTTTGAATGTTAAGTTGTCGTCTATGACTATGCCAAGATACTTTATATACGTTACTTTTTCTATTATTTTATCAGAAGACCTAATTTGGAGGAGCTCATCAGATGGGGTCTTGGACTTGCGAATCGAGAAGCTAAGTAACTTGGTTTTAGAGACGTTTAGGGTAAGTAGATTAAGATTAAGCCAGTCATTAACAGCATCAAAACCTTTCTGTGCTAGTCGATACGTTTCAGCCCAACATCCCGACGAAAAAACGACTGCCGTATCATCCGCATAGGAAAAAATTTCTCCGTTTTCTATGAAGAGATTACATAACTCATTTATGTAACACAAGAACAGGCTCGATCCAAGGATGCTGCCCTGAGGCACTCCGTAAGCAATTTGCAACGATGAACTGATTTGAGACCCTATCTTTACACACTGAGATCTATTCTCAAGGTAGCTCTGAAATAAAGATAGCTGAGTGCCTCTTATTCCCAGATTTTCCAGTTTTTTCAGGAGGATAGGAGTTGAAACCGTGTCGAATGCCTTAGTAAGATCCAGGAACAGAGCGAGACATTTTTGTTTTTTATCAAGCTTTCTTACTATGTGATCTACCAGGTTATGTACTGCATCAGACGTAGATAACTTTTTCCGGAAACCGAATTGATTTTTTGATAGTAATTTATGTGATTCTAAATAATTGATCAATCGAATGTTAATAATTTTCTCTAAGATTTTAGATAACGCTGGTAGCACCGAAATAGGTCTGTAATTTTCAACACGCTTTCGATCCCCTGATTTGAAAATAGGATGAAGGAGGGCTCTTTTAAACAGGTCTGGAAAAATGCCTGTCTTCATGCTCAAGTTGCAAATATAGGTGAGCGGAGGAACAATAATAGTCCTATACTTCTTTAAGAAACCCGAGGAGATGCCGTCATAACCAACCGCACATTCGTTTTTCAGGGACATTATCAAAGCATTTACTTCAGCGTCGTCCGTGTCAAGCAGTACAAAAGAATCTAGGGTGGAAATAACTGGGAAAGAGGGCGATGGAACTTTTTTTATATTTTCCGCAAGTTGTTTCCCTATGTTCGCAAAGTACAAATTAATGTCGTTGACTGAGTCCTGTTTATCCACGCAAATTTCCAGTAAAGCAGATGCAGAATCCCGTGGCTTGTTAGTATTTGTAATTGATTTAATTGCTTTCCATAATTGTTTGGAATTTTGGCCAGCTGTTTCCAACTCCTTTTTTTCGTAATTAATTCTCGCTCGTCTTAAAAGAGATACACAGAAGTTATGATATCTCCTGCAGGAGATAGCGAGAACTTCGTTCTTGGGATTTTTCTTATGCTGTTTTTTAAGATTATCCCTATGGCGCATACATTTTAGTATTCCCGGGGTGATCCAGGCTTTAATAGGTCTACGTCTTCTTGAAAGTGGAGTAACAGAGGTGTTTGCAGATAAAGTAGAGATTATGGGCTCTATTAGTAATTTAGCAGCAAGATTGGGGTCCTGTGCTGTGAAGACGGCGTCAAAGTTGAGTTTATCCATATCATATGCTAGACTCTCTTCATCGACTTTAGTTGTAAAAGAACGTTGTTTTGGGGCAGTTTTCTTCATCGAGATAGCTACTACAAGTGCATGGTGGTCTGTAACAGTGGTTTCCAGAACAAGAACCTTAATAGGTAATACGGCCTTTATATTAGCGTGATCCAAACAAGTGGCTCCGTGTGTTGGAAATGTATGCCCTGGGTAAAGTCCATGATGAGTTAAGAGATCTAGATAGTCCAGAGTATATGTTAATTTATTTTCCTGACCAATATCTATATTAATATCACCAAGCAGGCAAATATTTTTATAAGACTTAAGTTCATTTAATACACCGTCTAAAGATGTAATAAAATTTGATGGGTCTCTGAAAGCGTATGGTCTGTAAACAGCGATTATGACTAAGTCCACACCTATGGTGATCACTAAGCAACTAGAGTCATGTGTAACCGGTTCCTTAATTTTCACACTAGTTAAGTTTGATTTAATATAAACAATTACTCCATCATTTTGGTTATGATTATTTAAGGTAAAAAAAGAGTTGTAACCATTAAGAACCGGTATGATAGGATTGCAAGAGAGCCAGCACTCGGATAAAACTATAATATCAGGATCCGTGTCAATACGTTCCAACAATGTTAACAGCCCAGAGAAATTAGCTTTAACGCTTCGGATATTTTGGCACAACACTGTAATAGTATTATTGGCTGGTAATATTGAGGAACAATCTTGGGGGTCACACATAACTGATTCACAAAAAGAAATACCGTCAAGGTCAGATAATACGTCATTTAAGGCTGCGAATTGTAATAGAAAAAAATCTAAGGTGGCAGGCTTGAGATCTCACAAATAAATAGACCAAATCGTGGAGGGTTTTGACAAAGACAGTATCTCTTCCGTGTTTATGTAATATACAGGGCCCTTTATGTAATATCGGATCCATTTGACAATCCAATGTAATAATTGCAGCAATATTTACACTAAACGATGTATTCTTGGCATTTAAAAACAAGTATGAATACAGATTTGTTGGTTGACTAATCCAGATGTTTGTTTGAGTTAATGTGTTAAGTGTAGTAAGTTTTTTTTGTGAGTAATAATCAGATGTTTTTGTGCAGAGCTGTGTGTTATTGTTGTAAAACTGTGTGTGCGCGGAAGGTGAGCTTATTTCGTACAAAATAATATTAGAATGAGTAATTGACTTATAATTATAGCATGTGGGTAGACTTGAAAAAAAATTCATCACAGAGAATGCAAGGAATGTAAGGCAAGTGATACATAGAGAAAAATATGTTAGTTTGATTTTACAAATAATTTTAACGTGCATAAACGAGTAATACGTTAGTGAGGTACCTAGTCAAATTAATTTCTTTAGGGTTGCCAGGTCCGCTTCATTTTTAATTTGAACTCTTGTTCCGCCATCGGATCCTCTTACAAAAATACGTCCATTATTGGTCCAGCAGTATTTGTATTGCAAAGTTTTGGTTTTTTCGCGGGTCATTGCATACAGCTTTCTGTCTTTACTAGTAAGGCTTTCAGCAACATATATGGGAATTTTTGGTCCCAGTTGGCCGATAGTAGTAGAGGAAAGCCTATTTACAGGATTTCGTTTGTTGAACTCCTTCACTCCGTTCAGGATTTTGTTTTTGGTAAGAACGGTAGTCAGCTCTGTTATAACGGTCGATACGCCATCCTTTGTTTTTATCCTGTAAATATCCCTAATATCAGATGACTGTATTTGAGTGCCAATCGCGTTACAAGTTTTTATAACAAGCCCGCAAAGATCTTGTTGTGTCTCCAGCTTAATCTGTTCCGATGTTGAGGGCAAGTTTTTAAACTCGATAACTGTGAACTTTGATCTTTTTTGTAAGTCGTCGATTTTGTGTTCCAAGGTGTTTATATAATTCAGATTGTCCTTACGTTCTCGTTCCATGTCGCATAACTTTTGTTTCATTTCTTCATATTGCAAGGATATGAATTTTAACGATTTTTCCATCGCGTCACTAGTAGATTGAATACTTGCATTTTGCTGCTTGACTTCTGCTAAATCACTTCCAAGTTTATTTAGGATAATATCCTGATCCTTCTTCCAATTTGAGAGCATACAGGTGAGCATACTTGACAGTTCTTCTTTTAGAATTTCATAATCCGATTTTTCTTGACCATCACTACGGAATCGTTTCTGTGGCCTTCCAGAAAAATTGGGAAGATTTTCTGGGTCAAGAGTACTTAAGTCATTTTCAGATGATACATGATGAACTTTGTTCCCAGGTGGAGTCCTTTGTGTAGACATTTTCTTATCACTTAGGTCCGCAGTGTAGGTAGTTGGGCTTTTTTCTGTCAGCACAGGGCACAACGCGCGGCGTAATTATGTTCGAAATATACACCGATATGCGGTCTTAGAACTTTACTGTGATTGATAATTATAACTTTAATTTATATTTGCTTGGTAAAACTGCGCATAACGTAGTGGCACACGTCTTTCCGCTACCGCGTTCCGAGAGGATCCATTTATTTTCTCTTGTTTGTCAAATCCTTCCAAAGGTGTTCTGTAAAAGATCACTTTTAGCGATTAGACCACCAATTGTAACACACTTTGTAGTTTTTAAGTCCTCATTTAATTCTGTTATGGTGTACAATAAAGAATATATCTATCTATCTATCTATCTAACATAATCATATTTTTGTTGAATTAAAATTTGATCAGATAAATACCTCACAAAAAATCATCTATCTATAAAAATAATCTCTCTCAAATAATTTGTTGACTAAGGGTTTCAAAGGAGTACTTTGGCATTCGTACTTGGATTACCCTGTATCACGAATGCTGTCACCTTCCTCCGGACCAAATAATATGATTATAAAAATATATTTGATTACTAAACTAAATTTAGTTATTAAAAAAATTAAATAAAAAACCTAAACCTAACTTACCAACTTATACAAAACACAAAAAAATAACCAATTTGATGAAAATTTTATTTGCAAAACGATTCATAGTTACGTGGATCTGAGTAAGCAAAGATAAAAAAGCAACCGCATTGAGAACCTCCTCTATTTGCAAAATTGGTTAAAAATTGTCTGCGTACCGACTAAATATTTGGAGTTATCTATGATACTATGCTCAAGAGAGTTCCAGATTGTTTTATTTACACTTTGAATTAAATTCTCTGGGGAATGTGCTAGTTTTCAACTTATAATTCGTATGTCTTTATACTTATAAGAAGTTTGTAATTAAATAAAAAAATCCTCACGTATTGATCTTTTAATTTAAGCAACGCTTGCCCATGTTGGAGCGTGGATGGGGGACCGTCTAAACATACCAAGATTCTATCGTGCCATGGTTAGCATACGATTGGTTCCGACTGCCATTCGTACAACAGCTTTGACAGTCCACTGAAAAATATTACGGCCAATCAAGTGACTTTTAAGCTTGATTGACGATATCTTGTTTAGATTAATCAAAATCTTAGTTAAGTTGATAATCACGACATGATTGCAGCAATACTAGTTCAAATGATTGAACGCTCAAACAAGTTTCTCTATTACCCTTAACATGACATCGTTGTAGAAAGAGACAAGTTAAAAAAAATTATAACTGTAACAAAGTAAGTTATGTCAATCAAGCATTTTGTTTACTTGTATCAAAATCATTGATACTTTATTAAGTTGATTTATCTTGATAGCATCTATCATTGCAATTATTTGTATTAATCATACAATTTGATCAAATCTTGTGCTAAATGTTTGCGCTAAATAAGTTCCATGATTGTGTTTATCAAAGGTTGGAGCAACTATGTTTTGACTCGATTGCTGCAAATAGATTTTGTGATAACTCCAATCAAGATCCCTCAATCAAATAAAATTGGTAGCTGTGATCATTGTGCTTGATAGGCTCAGATGCAAACAAGTTACATGATCAATCTAAACAAAATCTTGATTGTGGTAGCTGTTTTTTTTATGTGAAAAATTCTTTAGCATCGTTGTGATTTGAAAGTGTATGAAACGAAAAAGCGACAATAAAAAGAGACAGACACATAAATTGCCGAATTTTGGAATTGTGTTGGGGCCAAGTGGTAGAGCTTTTGATGCCCTTTAAAATGAGCCCAAACTCGGCTATCTAGTGACCACGGGAAAGAAGTTAGGTCGCAGAGGGGAGTGAGGTAGCCCTGAGAGAGGGGCGGGGAGGGGGAAGGGGAGTCTCGTGGGGAGCCGAAAAAGCCATAGTAAAAAGAGACAGACATATATATATATTTTTTAAGTTTTCACTTCTACCACGTGTGAATTGCACACTTGTTTTTTTTTTTGAGTTTCGTTACTATCCGTCAGAAGCCAGAAAATCTGACTTGAGTCTGGTAGGTAAAGGAGTATCGAGTTACCAAGCTATTGAGTTTTGGAGGCCAGATAGGCTGTTGCTCAAAGTAAAATACTAGTACTTACAATTGGCTGTATACGGTTTTATTCCGACAGCCGATCCCGACGCAGTTGGTAAAAGACTATGCAGATGACGTATAAAACAAAAAACAAAATATTTTATTAGTTCATGATGATGGAATCGTGCTCAAAGCATGTTTCAAAGATTATTTACTTATTTATTTTATTATTTATGTACACTTAGTAAAATATATTAGGATACAACATAATTATAATATTTGAGTACAAAGGTACTGCTTATTTCTTAAGAAATTTCTTCCAGCAGACCTGCGAAAGGAGAAGTGAAAAAGAAATGTAGACAATAGTGTGTATATATCTACACATACACTTTTATAATGCAACAAAAAAAACATACTTAAATAAATACATAATGTTAGAATACACACGTACGTTAAACATATAATATAAATGTATACATAAATAATTAACACAGTTAAGAGGAGAGGTAATTCTCTATTAAACGACATTTGAATAGAGATATTGTTTTTAAATAATAATTATTATTATCTTTATTTCAGACCTAAGGGCCCATAGAAATCATTACAAATAATGTTAGTAGGTTGTTAGTAGGTACAAAAAGCATTATATATAAGTTAGTATGTGTTAGTAAGCATGACAAAACAAAAATTACTTTTTATTGGATTGCAGGTGTACACCTGCCCAATATAAAATAAACGGACTATTTATTCTATCCGCTAACGCCCTGACGATACTGCTGGAACTACCGCGGACCCTGCTCATCATAGATGCCGTTCTGTTGCGTATGACGGCGATGAAATCGTCGATACGTGCTTCCGCAAACATAGCAGAAGCACTGCAATATCGAGGCTTTTTCAGCAGTATCCTCAGAGCGTCGTTATATTGCACCCGAATGGCGTTGTAAGCCCGCCTCGTATAATTGATCCACAGACTGCAGGTATAGAAAGTCTGACAGAAGGCTCTGAAAAGCATCAGTTTCACATCTATGATAATCTATGATAATGAATGCAAGGCGGAAGTGAGTTCCACAATCTTACAGCATGGACAAAGAAGAAATAAGAGTAGTAGCTTGTTTTATGAGGATGGGATTTAAGGAGGGATCTAAAGTGTGATCTACACGGTTCGTCACTATAACGAGCGTAAGAAAAACACTCACGCAGGTAGGAAGGGTAAGACAGGTTGTGTAAAATGTTGAAGAGGAGACACAAAATCCTAGTGTTCCTGCGAAGACGGATTGGGAGCCACTTGAGTTACTTACGAAGGTGAGAAACATGGTCATACTTTCGAAGACCGAAAACAAAGCGAATGCACAGATTTTTCAAGCGCTCAAGCTTGTTTAATAGCTCCTCAGTAGCATCCAAGTAGCAGGCATCGGCATAATCTATAATCGGCTGAAGAAATGTTTGTGCCAAAGAAACTTTAGTCTTCAAGGGCAGGAGACTTTGAAGGCATTTCAGCGAATGAAAGGAGAATAAGTTTCTGCGCGAATACTGCATAGACCGTTTTAATTAGACAAAGGAATGAACAGTTAACAATATTTTAAGTGTGTTATAAATTCATCATTCTCAGTTATCTTATTCGAAATTTTTTGGTCTATAGTCCTTGTCAGTTATATTGTTTTTGTCTTAAGGAATTTTCGAAAACAATATAAACCCTTACATCATGCATTTAACTTACACAACTCAAACTATTTTTATAATCGTCAACCATTTTACAAGTTTCGTCTCCTTGTTCCGGAAAAAGCTTGACATTAATGGCCACTCAAGCCTTTTATTGTTCCTATTAGTAAAAAATTCTGTCTTTTCCTCTTCGATTCCGCGATTGCAACACTACAGAATAATTGCTACTTCTAAGAGTTCAGTTCGGGCAGCGAAGTTGGATGGTAGTCGCTACCATTTTGTAGCAGTCGTGTATTACTTGAAAGTCAATTTGTTTGATTTGAACTCTTTAAAAATGGTATTTGTTTGAGGAAAATCAGATTATGGATCAAATTATTGCTCTTTCTGTTTTGAACTTCACTCGAACACTGCCTTCCCCGTTTCTTTACTAAAGGTATTAAAAGGTATTTAAAGTGAATATACTTGTGTCGCAGGTCAAATGATATTGCAGAATATTGGCAGTATAATAACGAACAAACAAACAGTTAAGATTCCTATAAATATATCACTGCGTACTCATCATAACGTTTCCTTTGTCTATTTCCAAAGGCAGACTCATTTAAGCAGAAAGCCATTCCATACTTTCTATAACGCAAGATATTTTTATTACTGGATAACAAGCCGATAATAAAATAATAAAAGGCCGTCGCATCATCAAAACCACACCTTAATATTTTAGAGTCCCGCATGGAAGAGGAAAACGTTCGACGTCAGTTTTGAAGTGTGTCAGTCATATATATACTTGCTTCCATATTGAGTAAGATTTTGAAAAGAGATTGGAAGTGGGAGTAAAGATTTTCTATCAATCAAAAGTTTTACGATATTTATGCTCGCAATTTGCAAAACAAATGGTGCTGTGTGTTGTTTACCTTTGAACTTGCGTTTGGAAATGACGTTACATTTAATGGTTTAAGGAGTCTTAAACAATTATTGTTAAGTTTAGAATAATGTTTTAAACGAATGATGAAATATTTACTGGTATATACTATAACAGAGGCTCAATAATAAAAAATAGGTATATATTAAAAAAAAATGCCATTCTATGTTTAAATACTAGTTAGTACTTAGAACGAGAAGTTAAACATTGAATAGAGTTTTTTTAATGTATAAAAAGTGTTTAATTATGCAAAAAAAAAACGAAATATATGTTTAAATAGACGGATAATATACACTTTACAAGTATATCAAGGTCATCCTCATATCATAATTAAGTATCATCATCATATATTAGATTTAAAAAAAATGATATATATTACGTATTTAAACAAACTTATACTAGGATAATAAATTTAAATTCAAGTCTCTTTAATTTCGAACCAGTGCCATAAAATACATGTTCTCAAATTAAAACTGGCAATAACCAATATCAAAGCGAACGAGCCTCTGGATTATTCAGACAAAATAATTGCCATTTGACCTTTATTGAAATCCAGGAAATTAGGTTTACTTTCTAAGGTCAGTAACCTTTCTAAACCCTTATCCAAAAAAGTTATGAATGTGGGAAGTTTATATTTTAGTTGGAGAATACTTCAATTGGACCTGGTTTCGTATTTTAGCATTATGGGACTGCAAATCGCAATGGATAAAGTTACGTTAGTAATAGATATAAGTTTTCAACGCATACTTCTGAAACATTGCATCTCTCAACATTCATGTAGGAGAAATTTTGGCTGAGAGGTGTAATGTTCCGACGTTTTCGAAGCCGGTTAGGGGACACCACGCGACACACGACGCCGATAACATCAAAGCGTTAAATAATTATGTATGTTTATTATAGTTATTGTCATATCGTGCACTTATGTATTTAGTTTCTATGGGATAAGTTGCTTTAAATAAGTTTACTTTTATTTGAAATTTTGGAAAAGGTCAAAGCTACCGCCAATGTACATGGTAAACGACGAAGAGGTCACAGTTCCAGACGATAGACTCATCAGTTATCCCAAGTACTGCAGATGCCGATGTCTCAGGCTCTCAATAAAGTAGACGGAGAAGCCTGATTCTAAGTTACCGTTGAAGCCACGATCCCTCAACACGGAGGGACCAACCTGAAAAGGAAGATATAAAGTATAGCCAACTTACTTTAGTTTTTAGGGTTCCGTAGCCGAATGGCAAAAAACGGAACCCTTATAGTTTCGTCATGTCTGTCCGTCTGACTGTCTGTCTGTCCATCCGTCCGTCCGTATGTCACAGCCATTTTATTCCGAAACTATTAGAACTATACATGTGAAACTTGGTAGGTAGGTATTCTGTGAACCGCTTTCTGATTTTATGAAAATTTTAAAAAAATATTTAAAATAAAGGGGGGCTCCCCATGCATGGAACTGAAACTGAAAATATTTTCTTTTTATATGAAACCTATGCGTGTGTGGTATCTATAGACAGGTATTTAAAAATGGCATTAAGGTTTCTAAAACCACTTTTTCATAAATTTAATCGTTTAAAAGTTATACGCTTTCGAAGTGGTAAAATGTGCCTCCCCCCTCTAACTTCTATAATAATGGAGTGAAAAATTAAAAAAAATATATGTACCTTCTTAATGTAAACTTTCAATCAAAATTAGTTTGAAGAGATCGGCTCAGCAATTTTTGAGATACAGCATAATTTTCTAAAACCCCAAATATAACTTTGTAATTCATACAGACAGCTAAATAAGCTAGTTTTAAGAAATTTGCAAGGTGTTTTTTAAATAAATATACATATTATATTATATTATTATAGTTAATTTGGAACCCTTCATGGGCGAGTCTGACTCGCACCTGTCGAATTTTTAATTACTCTTGTTACCTATTGGATACGGAGGAAGTGGAAATATTGTTTTTCTTATAAAACCAAAAAAGCGAGGAACGAACTTAAACCCCCCATCGAACCCATAATGCCCTCACGCTAGTTAAT
This sequence comes from Tholera decimalis, assembly GCA_943138885.2. Lineage (NCBI taxonomy): Eukaryota > Metazoa > Arthropoda > Insecta > Lepidoptera > Noctuidae > Tholera > Tholera decimalis. The sequence goes on from OW964549.2 coordinate 5,111,924, forward strand.
ATTCTTAGCGTGAGGGCATTAGTGTCTAGGTAGCTGAACTATGCTGTTAAATAATACACTTCACTTCAATGTCGTTTAATAGTGAATAATATAAGGTTTTTAAATCCTAATGTTCTAATTTTAAATTTTAGCTTATCACTGTAATGGCCAAACTGCCAGCTATACAACCTTGTGATTTTTTTCATGGAATGAATATTTTTTTTGTGTTAATTTAGGACAGAGACCATAAAAACAGAAGTGTTTCGATTTTTCTGGTGACAAGTGTATGTTATAAAAATGTCTAGATGTGATGTTTTCCCGCGTAAATCCCGATATGGTGAGACTTTCGGGTTAAAAAGTAGTCTATATATTGCCCTACTGCAGGAGTTCGATATTAAAGATCGCTTGTCGACAGTATACCAACGCAGAATCCTCAATTATTTCGATTACATTATCCACCGCCAAGATGAAAACATGGAAAAGCTGATCATCTGTGCCAACGTGGAGGGCAAGAGCTTCAGAGGGAGATCCTCATTAAGATAGTCAGACCATACATATATACAGATAGGCATCCATAGGTTCGAGGAAGTATTCATATCAGCCTCTGACCGCAAAAAATAGAAAAGCCTCACAAATCGCTGGGTGAAGATTAGTGATCACAAACTTCAGTCATGAAGGGTCGACCACAGAGAGAGATATCTTGCCCAATAACCTTTTCTATCATCCAGATAATCTCCCAGTATAATCGAGTTTCCAGAATTAGCTCGGTCAAACAAAAAGACAGACAGACCGACCGCAAAACAAAAAAAAAAAGTTTATTTTTTAATAAAATGATTTGCTTATTTACGTACTTACACACATGAAAATTACAAAAGAAAAAATATAAACACAGACAAAAGAGCACAAAGGTGCTGCTTATTTCCTAAGAAATTTCTGCCAGCAGATCTGCGACAGGAGAGTTGAAGAAGAGATCATAGACACAGTGTGTATGAATACCTACTCATTACGATAAATAAAACATAGTTAGCTAATAAACTTAATTATAATGATATAGTAAAAAAATATACAACGTGTAACGGAAATCCCATATCTATCCAAAAGGGCTGAAGACAACATCTGGTATGGAGTTTCTATGCACAGTTTCATCACAAAATAACTGACTCAAAGGATTGATACCAAATTATTGGTTTCATATATTTCTTGAATACCAATCATAACAAATGTGTCACAGCACTACGAGGGTCAATAACTTTCCACGTCACTTGCCAATAACATGACAATTATTTTCGTTCTTCTTAATTTGAAAAATTCGGTCTCTGGTATCAGTGTATAGGAATTTGTAATAAGTTCTACACACGTAGACTTAGGATTACAAAACCCTTGCCATATCGTTTATTATCATCCAAAGAAGCCATGCACTTGGTATGTATATACCCTTTAAATTACACGTTGTAAACATACATAGAGTTAAAATACATATTTATATTAATGCTATAAAAATATACTAAATATATAAAATTACGGGATGTTAAATAGGTAATTAATTTATCATTTGTATAAAAAAACAGAACTTTATTTGATTAAAAATGTATTTAAATTAATAGTTAAAGTTAATCTTTTTTATTTGGCAATAAATAATTGGTACCAAAAGTAGTTATTCTTTCATTAACAAAAATCTACGTAGAACTTTTGGAATACACTGCACTTATTTAGTAATTAGTTAACCTTACTGTTTAATAAAAAAATTTTTAGCAAAAAATAGAATCGACTTCCATATCAAAACACTACAAAGCCAAAAATAACTTTAATTTCGGAAGGCGGTGTCAAAAACGAAAATATATATAAAACTAAAGACACCGCCTTCCGAAATTAAAGTTATTTTTGGCTTTGTAGTGTTTTGATATGGAAGTCGGTTCTATTTTATGCTAAAAAATTTTTTTCACGCTTTTTAGTGGGTTGGTTTGTAATTTATCTAGTTACAAAAGCCATAATGTCAACAACTTATCACCTTTTACAAAATATTGCTTTTCCCTGTGCATTGCCGTTAATTTTTGAGGAGTTCTCCTGATATTTGACCATCAGCTCTACATCACCATATGTATTGTGACGAGCATAAAGTGTTTAACATCCGTACTCAAGTAATCGAATCGCAATCCACGAAATACTTATTATTGAGGAGTTTCAGTGGCCATCTGTGGTCTTCATCATCAGTTCAACTTCCCCAAATGGTACTTTCCGGAAGCAACTGCTCAAGGTACTTTAAGAAATATCCAAAACGCTATAGGTGTGCCTATAATATTTGAAGAGTTCCCTCGATTTCTCCAGGATCCCATCATCAGATCCTGATTTCGTAACAATGGGACCAACTAGAAAGTATACCTATTCAAACGCAAAAAGAAATTTTCAGATCGGTCCAGCCGTCTCCGATTTATGAGGTAAACTACATATAAAAAATAAAAAAAATGTTCAAGACGAATTGTAAACCTCCTTTTTTTGAAGTCGGTTAAAAATGTCTTATTTTTAAATAATAACAATAATTTAAATATTCCGCAAATCAACCTAACATTCGGCCGAATACGAACATGAAAAAATATGCCGAATGTACCGAATACGAATATTCGGCCGAACATTCGGCGCATCTCTAATAATTAGCAATGTGGGTAGAATTCACATTACTAGTTACAATCTTGTTAAGTCCTACAACTAAGCTAAATATGCTTGTGTCTGGAGTGAGTTCACGGCAATAGTGTAATGGGTGGGGTTCGAACCTGCGACCTCTCGATCACAAGTCCGACACCTTATCCATTAGGCTATTGACGCTTAGTTTGTTTTACTTAGTTTAATGTAAAATAGACACTTCAACTTTTAAATATTCTTAAGTAATAGAAAATTGATTTGGTAGTAATTGTTTAGTCTATTACAAGGCTAAATAAAGACCCTTTTAATCTTTAAGCAAAAAAGTACAAAGAAGAACGATGTTTAATAATGTAAAACTTTGTTAGCGGTATCAGACCGTGTCTAATGTCGCTAAGTGTTCTTTAAGTTTTTACCAAGTATTAATATTAGAAATAAGTGCTTGAAATCAGCACTTAGCAACTTTGAGGTAGAATAATTTAAGTTTTCTAATGTACTACAGACTTATTTTCGAGAAGATATGAATTATTGAAGTTTAATACTTTATTACAATTTTCAACTATTTAAAGGAATTTTTATTGTTAAATATTACCTATGAAAGAACCATATTTTTATATCGCATGTTTGGCGCAATAGATAAAAGATTGATTGCTGAGCTACGTTCAGTCGGTCCGATTCCTGCGCCGAACAAAAATTGTATGGCATTTAGATACATAGTTATTCAGGGTTTTGATTTTTATAAACCTGAGTTTAAATTTTTGTTATCGGAATCATGATACGGGATATTATCCTGGTTTGGAGTAAATTTATACATACATTTACATAAAAGCGAAATACCACTCACTGATTAATCACGCAATCTCAGAAACTACAAGTAGTAGGGCTCTCAAAATTTGCATGGGGTTTTTTTTAGTACGTAGATGCTCGCAAAGACGGGATTTTGCGAAATTCCCACGGGATCGGGATTTACACGGGAAAAACTTACCATGCGAACGAAGTCGCGAGCAACTGCTTGCTAAACATACATGCTCTTGTATGTACATGTTATGGCGGAGCACGTGACTATATAATAGTAGCCACATGATAAAAATATCTATGGATTGGCCTCTTCATAGATTTATCCTTACAGTCTCTCATGTTTAAGTTACTACCGTAGTCCCCGGCGTAAGTGAGCGAGGGAATACTTGGATGGTTTTACTCAGTTAAAGCAGGCGTCCGTCACTCGCTCAAGTCCACGCGTTATATGCCTACCGCTTCGCGTATCGCCGTCGGTACATCCGACAGTAGGCTGCCGCATGCCTGCCTGAGCCTTTTAAATTAATTTTGACAACGTCATAATGGATCGACCTAAAAACAATTGATTTTCCTCCGCTTTGCTCCTGTTTCCCTTTTGATTATAAACATTAATGTATTTGCGCGGAATTTTAATAAAATTAAAATTATTTACGCGGTTTCGGATATTTTCGACACTAACATTTAATAATCGGGAATTGAGGGAAGAAAAAAATGCATCTATCATTTTATTAGTGAAACATATTTGATCAACAAATAAAAAATAATTGTTTTTCTATATTCGTTTTATTACCAATATCATCATATACAACCCTAGGACATTCGCTCGATGACGTGGGTCGCGCGGCGGGCAAAACAATCGCAACTCTCTGTTTGCGTACTTATGGTGCATTTCTTCTCGCTGCAAACAGCTTGTATTTTTATTAAGATTTTGTAGGCTATTATAGCGTAGGTATTTTCGCTTTAGTATGAGAGTGATGTATCTGTTACGAAGTAACTATTTAGTAATATGTGATTAAAGTCTGACAGTACCCTTCACCCGCCCCATTGCGGGGGACATTGGATCATTATTACCACCTTGAGAAAAAAAAGTTAACATGAAAATAAAGTCCCTTCAAATAAATCCAGCAAGAAACCAACCACATCAGTCTGCCCGAAGAGCGATTTATTTATAGCAATACCCTTAAAATTATGACCACGTATGTACTCCCAAAACATCCAGCATACACAGTAAAAAACGCAAAACAAACTGAATGAGAACCAGGTTTGGTTCAACACCCTAAAAATACCTGAGTTTGAATATGCATGAGAGAAGTATGACGTCATGGACAAAACTGACCGCCCCTGCATCCCAGTGGGTTAATATTTTTGCATTCAACCTCGTGTAGTGCGGCCACATTAGAGGCGCGTGGGTCAAAGTTTTTAATAATGCAGTGTAGTTAAGTGTGCAGTACAACAAAAGTTTTGTTGTTAGTAATTTTTCACGTCGACGGCTTTTCAGAATATAACAAACATTTTCAAAATACTGTTTTCATTTGTTTCGTTAGCAAGCATAAGGGATTAATATTAGAAATGAAGAACGTGAATAGAATAGAAAACAAAATTTATTGATTCAACTAAATTACATTACATAGCTTTTTTTTTATCTTTATTTTAAGGGGCTTTTGAACACAGTTCACGTCAGCCCCATCATAAACTAATCTTAAATTACAAACAAAAACACAAAAAAAACTTAACTAAACCAAATAAAAATCTTAACTATTAACTAATGTGTAAATCATTTTAGCCTCACGGGACAAAGGTCGAGCCAAAAATTGATAAAATATGCCTAAGTCTAATCTGTTTAAATCTAACTCCCTTATAATTCTATTTCTCTCAGATTCGTTCCTGACACACTCCACTAAAAGATGCTGCACATCTTCTCTTCTACCGCATACCTCGCAATTGGGTGAACTTTCTTTTTGCATAAGATACGCAAAAGCTCTCAGCGGCATGTGTCCGGAACGAACTCGATGAGCAGTTACAATAGTACCTCGGCTAATGGTATTGCTATCAAACCATGGGATACAAGAAGGCTCATTTTGTATAATCTTGTACCATACACCTTTTAGTTTAGATTGCTCATTAAAGTAATATATATAATAATATATTCCACAACTTTTTCACACAACGCCATCTAGTCCCAAACTAAGCAGAGCTTGTGGTATGGGTACTAGACAACTGATAAACATACATATATATTTCTAAATACATACATATTATAGATAAATTACACCCAGACAAAGAACAAATGACCGTGCTCATCACACAAACATTTGTCCTAGGTGGGAATCGAACCCACGACCTTGCGCATAGCAGTCAGGGCCACTGACCACTATACCAACGGGCCTGTCAAAGTGCTGTTTCCATTTATCATAACAATAATTTTTAAATTTACGCAGTATTTCCGAATAAAAGGGGAAAATATAAATTTTAAAGCCCGAAATTGACCCTATTTTCGCTAACCTGTCTGCCTCCTCATTTCCCCTCAAGCCAATATGTGACGGAATCCACTGTAACACTATGTTGACATTATCTAAAAGAAGTGAATGCAATTTTCTTAGCACATCATAGGCAATCGGTGCCCAGAGGCACAACGTGTCAGATGTTGAAGAGCACTCTTGCTGTCAGTAAAAATGACAAAATTTGAAGTATGTGGCAACGTTTCATTACATAGTTTATGAGACAACATTTTTTACGTATATAGGTATGTAAACTAAACTAGATGAACACTGGTATCCAAAGTAAGATTTATATATCAATATGTCGCAGTCGTCTGGTTGAATCTGCTATTTTATTGAATGACTAGTGCGTTCATTGAATGACGACATTTAATTGAATGACTAAAGGACAACTCGTCAAGTCGTTGAATGCAACGTTCAACGTCTTGACTGAACGTCATTTAGTGAAGTCGTTGAATGGGATATAGCCGACTTTGTAATTACTAGACTAGGCCGAACGTTGATTGAACAAGCGTCACTCAACGTCCAACTAGTTAGTGGATTGTAACATAGCCCTTTGAAAAGAGCGGACATGAAATCAGTCAGGTGATTCAAATTTAGTTCATTTTTTTCCCACTGCGGCGCTAGTAGTCACCAAAACAAATATGGCGTCAAACAGCTCGCACAGATAGCACTGTGTTGATATTTTTTGGATAAAATTTACATTAAAGTGCGTTATTTGTAATAAAATAGTGTGACAGCATGGATTTACCTATTATTACGCCGCCGCCGGCTATTTTTAAAGAAAAATTTGATGCAAAACTGGCTGAATAAGAACAACAAAATCAAGATAAGTTGAGTGTTATTGTTCAGTTTATTTGTGAGAATTAGGGCTTTTTAACTTAGTGTTCTGACGTATTATACCTAGTAACGAATATTTTGGCACATTGGAAGACATCTATAAAGCATGCGGTCATGGTGGACGAGACAAAATGTTACATGCTATCAAGTCAAGATATTATATACCAAGAAAAGCAATAGAAATATTCCTAGCTCTCTGTCCTACATGTTCAAATTTTAAAATAACACTTGGTTATTATATTTTTGTACTTATAATTGGAAACATAAATGCCTGCAAAATTATCGTGCAATTTTATATTCTAAAATAGAAAGTGCATTGTTGCTATCTGGATAATAATATATGACTGCTATTATTGGCACTACGTGCAAGTAGTTAATAAAGATTTGATTAAATATTTGCAAGTTGTTTTATACTTGTAATGTTATTTTTTCACTATTAATACTTTAATAAATGAAACTGATCCTGTGATTTTTTTTTTTTTTTTAATCTAAACCCTCATTTCACTAGGTGACAAAGACTTAAGTTAACAACTTCTTGGAGTCCCAGCGACTCGCATATTTTAATAAATTACTTTTGAAATAGTAAGCAAAAATATGAGATTAAGTAAAGCTTTGAAAATCATGCTACAATCTTTTATTATTTTAAACTTAGCAGTTTATAAGTTAGTAATTTTTTTATTCTCCCAAAATTCTCATGAACATTCTACCTGATAGGCATACCTAATCTTTATGATCACCCTACATGGGACCCTACTATGGATGACTAAAATGTTTGCGGCCAATGATGAAACTTACGGCAATCGACAGAGAAAAATATTTCAAAACGTAAATATTATATGATAAATTGTCGAAAACAGTATAATTTCGGAGATTTAACCTAAAAACTGCCTGTAGCGAAGAAGTGTAGTGTCAGCAGTAACATTATTTCCGGGGCAAATGGTAATCCTCTTTTCGTTGGTTTCCTTAAGTCAGGAGCGAGCGAAGGCAATTTAACACTTTTTACAGATTCTGGTGTGAATCTATAGCTTGCATTTAATTCTAGAACTGAGTATTTTGTAAAGGGATCAGAATAATCACGTAAATACCGCCTCGGCCCCACTTCTATATACCTTCTGGCATAGTCCACAAAATCAATAAAGTCGAACAGATAAGACATCTTCGCAATTGCAATGTGAATTCTCTATTAGAAATAAAAATTAACCTCAAACGTAAATGTCAAAATCAATGATTAAAAAGTTAAGTAAAAATTTTGCTATACTTATCTTTAATTGTCATTAAGGGACGAAAATGAACCGTTAACTGTCTATGAGAGCAATCTTTTTTAAATCTTTACTAAGGAGCGACTTAAGTAACCGTTAAACGCCTCTTAGTGTGGCAGTTAGAGGTTTAAAAATAAAATATTAGACTAGTTCTATCTATATCAAAATGGCTGTCCTACCTAGTCTTTGGTTCTTTGAATTCCTCGAATTAGTTGGTAGAAATAGTCAGTATTACCTGTCTTAAAACTTAAAATCTAAATATATATAACTCAAAGGTGACTGACTGACTGATTGACATAGTGTCTATCAACGCACAGCCCAAACCACTGGACGGATCGGGCTGAAATTTGGCATGCAGGTAGATGTTATGACGTAGGCATCCGTTAAGAAAGGATTTTGCGAAATTCCCACGGGATCGGGATTTACACGAGAAAAACTTCCCACGCGGGCGAAGCCGCTCGCACAAGCTAGTATTATATAAAATCATAATAAGGTGTGTCATGTCATGTCCTCATTTTTGTTATCTAAAGTAAGGTTACCTTTTAAGTTGCGAACTTATAGTCACCCTAATCAAATATTACAAAGTCGTACAGATCCTATTTAACGAGACATTTTATAATTCATTTATTTTTATTTAAAGTAAGGTTAACTTTTAAGTTGCGAACTCATGGTCACCCTAACCAAACATTACAAAGTCAGTTATATCCCATTCAACGACTTTACTAAATGACGTTCAGTCAAGACGTTGAACGTTACAACCCAGTAACACGATACCATTTGGGTATCGTGTTACTGGGTTGTGGAAGTCAAATAGGCAGTCACTCCATGTAAACACGAATACTATACAACGTGTAACAGAATAAACGCAATTCCTGAAAGTAGTTGGTTCAGAATCGGCTTCTGAATCGATTTCCGTCATTTCAAATAGGTGTTTATTTTGATGGAAAAATCTTTCATTTAACTTCACATGGAAACACAGTATCATGACAAATTAATACAATCCTAAATTCAAGGAAATTGTGTGCGTGTCGCATCGGCCGTTAATACTGCATGAGTGTATGCGTCTGCGTAAGGATATTGTATGACGCACAACATACGTATCGAATAACAATTTTATAAAAAATGTCTAGGTTTGGTTTCAATTTATTTAGTTACGGTTGTTGTTTTAGACTTATTATTTAATATTCTAATTGGGGTGTCTGAGGTTTTGCACTTAATCTGTTACACGTTGTATAGATTACCCTTTCACAACTATGTTGGGCTCAGCCCAAGCAAATGATAATGAATACCTACTCATTTATGACATGAACATTTCAAAACACTTTGAGAAGCCGACAGTGACTGACGTCAACGTGTACTTGACTGATCCCAATATACATATGGCCGTAAGCTAATCTACACAGAACCATGTACAAATTCATGGGCCATGAGTGTGAAACGTTTGTTTATTTCAATGAACATCGCAGTGCACATAAACATTTCTCACTGTTAATGTATCTCCCGACCTCCGAGATACATCTCCGGGCAGACATTCTGCATGTTGTCATGCGTGAAAAGGAGAAGGCTCATTCGTTGTAATTTTAACTAAATGGCTATGCTCTGAAGATATATAATAAACTGCAGCCGTAAAGAATATTATAATGTGGGTTTTTTGTTGTTTTGTTTAACGCGCTAACCTTCGAAAGTAATCGGTGGATTTGAATGAAATTTAGTATAGAAGTAGGCTGAAGCTTTAGAAAGGTTATATGTTTATTTTTACCCGACTACAAAAAAAGTGGAAACTGTGTATTAAATATTTTGTTTATTATTTTATTCGCATCGCACTACTAAACTAACAAAAACTCCCTAACTTTCTTACATTTTGAGAACCGGCCTCATCAAGCTTAACTTAAAACACAAAAAGAAATTATTTAAAAAATCTAAAAAACCCGACTGCTCAACTGAAATGCAAGAAACAAGCACATTTTTATTTTAAAAAGTGACAAGCAGGCGGGACCCTATTGAACATATTTTTTTTTAATCTGACGGGTACGCCTGCTTGTCACTTTTTAAAATAAAAATGTGCTTGTTTCTTGCATTTCAGTTGAGCAGTCGGATTTTTAGATTTTTTAAATAATTTTTTTTTTCAACTTTTCAGTTAAAATATTAATTAACAATTTTTTAATTTTACCGGTCATGTCACATTGGCACCCCACCGGATTAAGAAAGTGAAAGAGCTCTAAGTCCATATTTTTAAACTTTCTCTTTGTATTATTTTTGCTAGTATTACACTAATGATAAATATGGTATACCTTTTTGAAATCCTTGCGATAAGCCCTTTAATTTGATACCCATATTATGGTATTCTAAATAAAACAATTTTTTTTTCACTATGTATAATGGCTTCGCACAGCCGCCATGTTTGATTTTTTCAAATGTCACCTATCTAAGAACACTTGGGCTGTTAAGACGAATCTAACGATACCTCAATTATGTGAATCCGTTTAGCGGTTCTGGAGATATGAGGTAATAAAGAATATTACATACATACATACATACATACAAGATACGCGCGAAAAACATAACCCTTCCTTTGCAGTCGGGTAAAAAATGACGTGTAAAAGTGTTATTATTTATAACCAATTTACAAAATAAATATTTCGTTTCATTTCAACACTAAGATGATTCAATGTCAACGTTTTCTAAGTATGAGAATTGACTTTATTGTCACTTAACTGATGTGAGATCATTTTGAAAATCAAAACAAAATTATCGTGAAGATTCTGTATCTCCTATTTCTATTTAACCATTTCGTTAATTTATGTACCTACAATATTATTTATATACAATTAAATGAAAACCCTAAGCTAAATTAATCTGTTTGATGTCTAGGAATCATGCGCATTTTTGTCCACTGGTAATGTGCCCAGAGATTGGCGGCATTGTCACCATTTTTTACCTTTTTTAGGGTTCCGTACCCAAAGGATAAAAACGGGACCCTATTACTAAGGCTCCGCTGTCGGTCTGTCACCAGGCTATGTCTCATGAACCGTGATACGTGAGCTATACAGTTGAAATTTTCACAGATGATAATTATGTTTCTGTTGCTGCTATAAGAAAAAATACAAAAAAATAAAAAAAAATATTTAAGCGGGGCTCCCATACAACAAACATGTTTTTTTTTCCTTTTTTTAATAGATAATGGTACGGAACCCTTCGTGCGCGAGTCTGACTCGCACTTGGCCGGTTTTTTCTCTTCTAAACCAGCTGGTTTTTTAGATTAATTTTTTTGGTTGAATTTTGTCATCATATTGAGCTCAATATGAGGACCAAATTCACTGGACCTTCTGCATATACTTTCTCCTTCGTGGATTCATTGTTTGGCGTAAAGCCACTGTCTCAAGTGGTGGTCTAACTTCCAGATATGCGACTAGATGCAACAGTAGGTACTGTATGGGGAGCCAGTCATTAACGAGGAAACTCTGCACTATTTGTGCATCTAGCACTGAATTACCGTTTTTGTTTGTATATGGCAAAACCTGTGTTAGACTATTGACTCTATACTCACTCATATTATGGAACTCAATCATATCACACTCTTATGGAAAGTCCATATAAAACGTAAAAGAGACTATGAGTTTGTTCCGATGTTACTTTTCTGCGTTGTCGGATAGAAAGAACCGGCCTCTTCTAGTTTAAACTTACTAAAATATTGACGTATTTAAGTGTTATAGTAGTATAATAGTAGCAGTTTTGTACACGTTTGACTATCTGAGCTGGATATTAAGCGTCAGATAGATATATATATAATATACTTTATAATAATTAATTTATTTGCAATAAAAACGATTCACAAAATACACTATATTTTTTTTTTAATGTTCACTTTCAACAATGAGGTAATACAACCGGGTATTCAAGAAGAAATTTTAATTCGACAACCACATTTAAGCACACGCCAGGAGATAGCAAGAGTCGCCATGCATCGTCGGACATGATGCGGACGACATCATCATCATAGTTGTAGTAGTTTTTTGACCCCTAATTACACCTAGTTTTGGGGTCAGAGTTTGCCAATACTGTCTATCCTATAAACCTGTGTTTTTGTTATTTATACAAGGTGTAACAGATTAAGCGCAATACCTCAGACACCCTAATTAGAATATTAAATTATAAGTCTAAAACAACATCCATAACTAAGTAAATTGAAACCAAACCTAGACATTTTATTTATAAAATAGTTATCCTTACTAAACGCACAATGTAGGTGCGTCATATGCAGGGTTGGGCAGTATTTGAAATACTTGTAATTAAAATACGTAATTGAAATACAAATAAGTATTTGGTATTTGTATTTCAATTACTTCTTTAAAATGTAATTTGTAATTCGTATTTCAAATACCTGACGCCGAGGTATTTTGTAATTAGTATTTCAAATACTTGGGGCTTCAAAATACATTTTAACATTAAAATACATTTAACCTTCATTCATTTAGCGATCGTGAGTGTGAGAGCGAGGCGAGACCGCGAGAGTGTAATGATGGTAAAGCAGCCACAAAACGCAAAAAATGGACTTACGTCAAATTGTCAATGTCAAGCTAAGATGTCAATTTGTCAAGTCATAACGGTTTGTTTTAGTTTTTTCCAAACACGGAATAAATAAAGCTTCTGTTCTGTGTAGAACGAACAAAAATGGTTCAAACAATTTAACACAAGTTTGTGCTCATCAGGACCTGTCGAAAGATTGTTTTTTAGCAGGTTTTATTCATTCTCCAACAGGAGGCTGTTTGTCTGACAGTACTTTTAAAAATTTAGTGTTCATGAAAGGATACTCTGGTTTTACTGATTAATTCATGTTGTTTTCCTCTACTTTTCAGCCCGTGCTGGGCCTCAAGTCTGCTATTGCAATAGTGCCACAATGGTCTATCATTGATTTCCTAATTGTCGATCTATGCCATTGTCATTTTGCTAAAAGATCGTAATCTGTTAAATTCATAATGGTCTCCTAGTAGAATAGGGTAGTTTCCTAAAATATTTTATTTAGTCCGTCACGTAGTTTAACAAAAAACATTGGACACGTATTTTTTATTATTTCACGTAATTGAAAAATTAAGACGATACGGTGAGTTGAAATTTCGCGTGACGTTACACCTCGGTATAATTCTTAGCCTTATATGTATCATCTATGTTCTTAGCAATGTGTGACGGCAGCCCCCTCTCCTGTACTTTGAAGCTTTCGATCTTTTTGAATTTTTCTTGACTTGAAAAAGCAAAAAATATGTAACCAATATTTTTTGAAAATCTACCTAATGGACCAAATAAAATAATTATTTTGTAACACAGGAAACTACCCTATTGTGTTATAAATGGGGCGTGCAAGTGAAAGCTAATCGCAGATGGCGCCACCACCGTAAGAACCTTTGTCACTGTCAGTGTTAGTTAGATTGTGAGATATTATATAGTTATCTGTATCATCAATGGTTATCTGTGGTAATATTTTTTATTTTCATTTCATTGATTTCAATTGATTTCTGTACAATTTTCCGATTAAAGAACATAATACATGTTCTTTAATCGAAAAATTCTCAATAACTGTCTCTAATTTAGGAATTCATTACTGTTCCATAGAGAAACTGCTTTGATATTGGTAAGTGTGCTACTAGCGCCACTTTGACAGTTGCACGCCCCATTGACATAGTTGTATTGCCATTATTATAAAACCTGATAATAGAAATATAGTAAAACTATACAATTCAATAATATTTTAGCTGTCAAAGTCAAATGTGACATTACTGCTTACTGACCATGACGTTTCATCTGTTTCTTATTTTTAGCGGCCGGTGTTTTGATTTATTTTGATTTATGTGTTTTAAATTATCTTAAATAGATAAGCCTATATTTATTGCAATACAAAATGGTGCTAATTGACCAAATTTCGGTTGGAACTGTAAAAATTTTAGCAGATTACCGCGTAGGTTCCCGCCCACGTCAGACTTTTTGTAGGACAGATAATCGGGCCGATTTTTCCTCCGATTCTCAGGACCGATTTTGTGGTCGACTCAACGCCTACGTCCGTCACTTTGTCTGTGGCTATCGAGGGAGCAGCACGTCATGGACAGAAAGAATCTCATGAATATAAGGAGGAAGGTGGATTTACAGACGAAATGATAAATGATGAACACTCTGATGAATACTTATTAGTCTGACGTCACCGAGGCTCTAAGGATCCCAGCTATATACCACTCTTACTAAATGGTGTACCATTGGGCCTTGTTTCGAAATTTAAATATCTTGGGACATATAGTTACTGAGAATTTATGTGATGATTTTGATATAGAAAGGGAGCGCAGGGCATTGTCGGTGCGTGGTAACATGTTGGCACACAGGTTCACTCGGTGTACAGCTGAAGTCAAATTAACATTATTTAAAGCATTTTGTCAGACGTTTTACACCAGTGGCTTGTGGGAGAACTTTACACAAAAGGCCTACAATACCTTGCGCATCCAATATAATAACGTGTTCAGGGCACTGTTTCGTCTTCCTCGATACTGCAGTTCTTCCGGCATGTTTGCGGACGCTCATGTCGAAGACTTTTATGCGATTATGCGCAAGAAGGTTGCGTCGGTAATTGCATGAGTGCGAAGGAGTCGTAACAGTGTGCTCAGGATGGTGGGCGATAGAAGTGACACTGTCCTGCTTAGTAGGTTCACAGAACTCCATGTTACGGGGGTTCGGCGGGCCTGCTGAGCGGGAGCATGTGTCATTTGTTTTGTTGTATTTGTAACTATAATTTATCTTCTTACCTATTTATTGTGATTTTGTGTGTATAATTTTAATTTTTGTTTTTAATTTTAATGAATCAAATTAATTTATAATAATAATAATAACACGAACAATAATAACATAATTTTAATCTAATCTATGGACTGTGTCTGAAAATAAATTATTTTTATTTTATTATTTTTATTTATTATAAATGACTAGCGACCCGCCCCGGCTTTGCACGGGTGCAATATACTATAGAATGTCTTTATATACATTGTTGACAGCCTTTTTGTCATTCGACATACATGTTCTCTTTAGTAATTACTCTTGAAAGTGCGACACATAATTTACCATGGGAAAAACATTCAACGCTCAAATCTAAGCAACATAGAGGCACGCGCGCCGTGCCTCCGCTGGCACCGCGCCGCAACCGCTATGTCCTTGCATTTTAAATCTGTAATATCTTCGAAACTATTTATTTAAATTATATTCTGTAAAGGGTAATATTGATTTATATTAAATGCACAGTGTATTTATGGTACTTAATTGGATAAGGATTAATGCTGTATTGCTTAAAATCGCTTCGTAAAATATGCTCGTATTTCTCGTAAAAAGTAAAGGTTGTTGTGGGTTATCTATAAGAGATAGACAGATGCCATCGAGGACTTTTTTGTTGAACTTTTTAAGGTGTACAATACTGTAGTACATTATTTTGATCTATCTCGAAGGGTTCAGCCAGCGTTTGCAAAGCAAGCGCAAAATAATGTGTTTATTTGCGACATCACATTAGAAACCTCAAAAATTATCAGTGTTCCTCTACTATATTATGCATGTTATATACTTAGAAACTTTTCTATTGAATCACTCTTTCCATTGAAAGAAACTGCATCAAAATCCGTTGCGTAGTTTTAAAGATTTAAGCATACATAGGGACAGACACAGGGAAGCGACTTTGCTTTATACTATGTTAAGAAGATAAATGATCTTTATTTTGCAAATTGGTTATTAAATAACACTTTTACACGTCATTTTTTTTTCGTAAATGTTAACTAGATGAGGCCGGTGTTTCCTAACTGACTACCCTGAGAAGAAACACCGAAACAAACTCAGGGGTCCGTCTCTTTTAAAGTCCATAAAATCTATACTGGTTTAATTATATGGGAACCTTGTAGGTTTTAGTCTGAGGCGGTCTTTTAAAGAAAGATGCTCACAGATTTGAGTGGGCCTGTCCATACAGTGCAAGCATTTGTCAAATGACGTATAGCTCAATTTAGAACAAGGAGCTTATTATAGGATTTGACGAACAATACCAAGGTAAGGACGTTTGGGGGCCTCGCAAAAGCACTCAAACTGCCAGACAATCATGTAAAGGAATCATGAAAGGTTTGTCTTTGGCTTTTGAGGAACATTTGTTGATCCAATAATCTCTCAGAGATTATTGAATCGCAACACTTGTCCTTCCCTCGCAAGTGCATGCGACCGACTGTCGGTGAGTAGTGTGCGTTTTACGCTACATTTCCGAACGTTCTATTTTTCACCGATAATCGGATCGGTCGGGATGCGCCGATTTTATTTCTGACCAACTTTTTGTAGGACGTGTGCGTTGCATTATTGCTATCAGTGTGTTCTATTTTTCTCCGTCAAAAAATCAGTCACCAATTATCAGACGTGGGCGGGCAGCTTTAGTCAGTCATTCATTTGTCATTGTGTACGAGATTACCATTCTAAGCCATTTCTTTCAATGGAGTGTCAGTGGTTGAACATTATAATAATAGATTACCAAACTTGTCAAAATCTACAAATAAAAAATTGGCCAAGTGCGAGTCAGACTCGCCCATTTTCTTAAAAGTAGCTTATTTACATTTTTTACAACTACGCCAAATAACTTTATTTTTCATAGTGTTTGTATGAATTACTAAGTTATACAGGGAGTCCGCCGGCAGATTTTACACTTTGAACAGAGCTCACGGCGACTAGCAAAGCGTCAGCGAGGGAAGCGGGGTATCATTCGGCGCGGGAGTGTTGCGGGTTGTTTAGTAGCCATGAGTCAGTGGACGGGAGCGCACCGCGCTTTTGCGGTTGAGGCGTATTTCGCGAACAATAATTCGATCAATGTGGCGAGGCGTCGGTTTTGTTCTCACTTCGATATCCGACGAGTAAAGGATGGTCCGTCAAACAAATTGATATGGTACAGAAGTTTAGAGGAACTGGATTAGTCAGAAATGACCCACGGCCTGGACCTTCAACGTCTGTTACTACTCCTGAAAACGCAGAACTTGTGAGACGGGAAATTATGACAAATCCGCGTAAGTCTGTTCGATAGATTGCAGCATCAACGGGTTTGAAAAAGACATCAGTTCACAAAATTATTAAAAAAAAAATTGAAGTTCCATCCATACAAGCTCCAAATCATCCAACAATTGAAAGAAGATGATTTCGTAAAAAGGCAGAATTATGCTAGAGTCGTTCTGGAACGATTTTCTACACCTACGCGGTTATGTAACATATTTTTAGTGACGAGGCACATTTTCACATCGGAGGGTACGTTAATAAACAGAATATGCGTTATTGGAGTGCGAGCAATCCAAAAGAACTCCATGAAAAGCCTCTCCACAGCCCGAAGACCACAGTTTGGTGCGCCATTTCTGGAAATGGCTTAATTGGACCTTATTTTTACGACAGAGGTGAAACCGTTAACGCATATACTATATACTGCGCGATGCTGGACAACTTTTTTATACCGGAGCTGCACTGTCATGGTAGCTACAATAACAGAACCCACTTTCAGCAGGATGGGGCTACGGCACACACCTCCAGGGACTCAATGACTAAACTCAGACCACTTTTTCCTGGAAAATTGATAAGTCGCTTTGGCGACATAGCCTGGCCCCCTAGATCACATGATCTGACTCCTTGCGACTTTTTCCTGTGGGGATACCTCAAATCTCGTGTCTACAGCAATTCGCCATCAACGATAAAGGCCCTGAAAGAAAATATCCGACGCGAGATTGCGGCTATCAGTCCAGAACTTTGCAAGAGAGTTTTCGCCAACATGAAAGAAAGATTGCAAGAATGTTTGCAGCTAGAAGGACGCCATTTGAGTGGAGTGATTTTTAAAACCTAAAATGCGCATTATTATTTAGTAAGATGATAAATAAATAACTTTGTCTTTCTTTATATTTTTGATTCATTTTGTTTTTTTAAGTATAAAATCTGCCGGCGAACACCCTATTTGCGGTTTTAGAAAATATGCTGTATCTCAAAAATTGTTGACCCGATCTCGTTCACACCAATTTTATTGAAAGTTTACATTAAGATCTACAGACATATATTTTTTTTAGATTTTTCACTCCATTATTATAGAAGTTAAAGGGGGGAGGGACACATTTTACCACTTTGGAAGCTTATATCTTTTAAACGATTGACTTTATGAAAAAATGGTTTTAGAAACCCCTATGTCATTTTTAAAGACCTGTCTACTATATACTACACACGCATAGGTTTCATGAAAAAATAATATTTTCAGGGTTCCGTTTTTTGCCATTCGGCTACGGAACCCTAAAAATCAATGATCCACCATTCCGACACCATTGCAATAGCAGACTCGGCCCCTGGTCTAGATTACTTATTTTGTATTTTGTAATTTGTATTTCAATTAAAAATAGCTAAAATACTGTATTTTGTATTTTATATTTCAAATACCTTACTTAAAGATATTTTGTATTTCGTATTTTAATTACTTGCGATATAGTATTTTGTAATTTGTATTTCAATTAAAGCAAAGCATGTATTTTGCCCAGCCCTGGTCATATGATATCCTTACGCAGACGCATACACTCATGCAATGTTAGCGGCCGACATGCACACGAGCGCATTTCCTTGTATTGGGGATTGTATTAATTTGTAATGATACTGTGTTTCCATTTTAAGTTAAATCAAAGATTTTTTCGTCAAAATATAATACCTATTTTTTATGACGGAAATCGATTTAGAAGCGGATTAGTTTCAGGAATTGCATTTATTTTGTTACACATTGTATTGTTATATTTGTCTTTTAGTGAAACACAAAAAATTAACTTATTTGCTTATTATTTACTACTATTATTCTATTTAGAATATAAGTATCAGGTATTTACAATTACAACCTTAAGGCAAAACGTTACTTTGAAGGATGAAAATGTTCAACAAAAGTTTGATATTCTTCCAGATAAGAAATACAAACACAAAGAATCTTGATTTGGCAACCTTATTGATTACGAAGATTATTCGCCTATCAAAATTGATTAACCGATTTAGAGTAATATTTCGTAACAAATATTTGATAGACGAGGAAATAGCACAAAAATAATCTAAATATTAATCCTCGTATAATATAAGTATTAATTTGTAATCCTCGTGGCTTATTTGTAGGCTATACAAACATTTCTTCCGGTGCAGAAATCGAACCCTCGACACGCAACGCATAGCCGATCGCTCAACCAATGCGCCAACTGCGTCGATATCTCCTGTGTACTTGACTTCATATCTAATACTATTTTACAATAAACGTTGAAAAATAATATGTTCTTTGTACATTTGATAGATTTGTAAGATCGCACAGTTCAGTACCCTCATGTCGCAATGTTGAGCATTGAAAACCTATTAAATGCGAATAAAAAACCACTCTAGTGAATGTGAAATAAATTGGCCTGGAGAAGGTTAAATTGCTCATTCAAGTAAATAGAATTCTGATTACCAAAAAGTATTGTTTTTATGTAATCGCATCATAGTCTGTACTGAATTCTTATTTATTTATTTTAATTTTTAAATTATTATTAGGCTGTAATTACGATTATACGTTGCAGTGGCTGAGCAATCGACTGCTACGTTATCTATCGCAAGTTCGATTCCAAAATGAAAAAAAAAAAAAATTTATGACCTACAGATAGTTTTTAAGAGTCTGATTGCATTTACGAACATTGTATGTTTGTAAATGTAACCAGACTCAAACATTGTACGTTTGTAAATGCAACTAAACTACAACTAAAACGCTAATATGGGGTGACGCCTTTTATAAAAATTCTAGATTCTTCTTCTCTAGCCCACGACTTCGTTCACGTGGGAAGGTTTTCCAGCATATGATATGTTATTCCAGTACGTCAACTATCAACTCAACAAAGGAGAATGCCAAGGTTTCCTTCAAGACTCGGCCAGAACCGACAAAGATGAACTATATATCATAAGAAAGGAAAATAATTATAGACTTTCACTGTATAATTTGTTTTCTATAAGAAGTACATCAAAAAATGTAATAGTTTTTTTTTTATTGAAATCGGTTCGCGTTTGACCACTACCTCACCTGACGGTAAGTGATGGTGTGATCGAAGATGGAGCACGCTTACCTAAAAGTAACCTATTCACTCTGGACTTAAAGACTCCTAGGTTGTAGCTGACCGGAAACACAGACTCCGGCAGGGAATTCTACTCCTTAGCCGTACGCACAATGAAGGTATTCCCAAAACGTTTTGTGCATATGGGTGGGGGGTGGGATGTCCACCATGTAACGATGGCGCTTCGCCGTTTGTCTCGTAGTCCGATGAAAGTAAAAGTTCTTTGAAATTAACCACCTAATACTTCTAATTTTAACGATAACATGAAATGAACTATTAAATGATTGAATAATGAATACTGAATTCAGTTTCAACAGCCACGATAGTCGTTAGTAATATAGAAATTGGGGTCCGGTAACACAGCAATAAACAACACAAAACTTAAAAAACACGTAAGACACTTCGTTGCTCGTCATAAAACGCGGTAGAAGTAAAACTTTTGACAATATTATCAGTGACAACTACAAGATTAAGTGTTATCAGCATTATGTAACTGTTCTAACCTGTATCAAGAATTAAATTGAATTATTTTAAATTATTACAAAATATTCAAAAATATAATTAACATTATTTATTATCATAAGAATTACGACTTTTGTAAGTAATAAATTCACTTACGTAGATTCATAATGATATTAATGTAATCGATTTGCAAGTGCAATTTCGTATCGATATTATTTTATTTTGGTATTGACAACATTTTTAGTTGAAATTATAGATAGAAAACGTGTTGATAAATTTAGTAACTCTTTAAAATGACTTTTAAACGGTGTACTTCTACGGGTTTTATTTATACTGTATAATTCTTACTATTTTATAAAATGAATTATCATTAATTTAGAACGCTACATGGTTAGAGCCGAAACTTGGCATTCTCTTTTCATTCAGAGTCCTTTTGTAGTTTTTGCGTTAAAGAGTAACAAACATCCATACGTCTATACAAAATCCTCACAAATTTTTCACATTTGTAATATGTATTGATAAGACAACATTATAGTAATTTAAAGTGGTAGACTATTACTGTATTTACTAAACAAATATCTACTAAGGAACTAGAACCGCTTTTACGTTGGGTTCGGCGGGTCGAGCCGATGGCTGATTGCCTACTTGTATTTTACATCAAACAATTTTTTATCTAACCTCTAGAACCTAAAAAATGGGTAACACGATATTTCTTGGGAACAATATTGTTAGATTTTCGGGCTTTAAAGACCTATAAATGGCAAACAGGACCAACAATTTAAAGTGCTTTTTGAGGTCCAAAAAATCTCAGTACAGTTTTGTGCTTATGGGTGGGATGTCTTCCACCATATAGTCGGATGAGAGAACAGGCTTGGTAGAATTAGGTTGTGCAATACCATCGTACACTCCCCAAAATGTAACCGATAGAAAACCGATACGCTTGCAAATCGTCATCAATGTTTAAAGCTCTGGAGCTATGACACGACCAATGTCTCGTTGTCAATGAGCCTCTTGGCCCGTTTCTCGATAGCCTAAAGCGCGTCCAGTTGGTACTTGGTAGATCTGCCCCAGAGATGAGAGCAGTACTCCATTCTTGAACGAACTAGCGCTTGATACTGTAAGCAATATAATTATAATTCCGCAAGCTCCCAAAATAACTGCAAATAGTCATCGATTCTAATATTAGAATTTTTCTACACTTTCACAGCTAAACCAATTAACCAATTTTAATAAAATTTGGCATAGAGATAGTTGAGAATTGTGTTCAAACATAGGCTACTTCAAAAAATTCTCTAAGGTGTTGAAAATCCACGTACACAAAGTCACAGGATAACAGTTAATCGGGTACTATTGTTGAAATAAATTAACTCAAATATTTCTTTTTAACCGCCTTTAAATATAGGAGGTTCTCAATTCGTCTTGAACTTTTTTTTTTATATTTATGTTACCTCATTACTCGCAGACCGATTTCGAAAATTCTTTTTTTGTTTGAAAGGGTATACTTTCTAGTTGGTCCCATTGTTGTCACGTTTGGATCTGATGATGGAAACATGGAGAAATCGAGGGAACTCTTCAAATAATATAGGCACACCTATAGCGTTTTGGGTATTTCTTATAGTACCTTGTGCAATTGCTCTCGAAAAGCACCATTTGAGGAAGTGGAACTGATGATGAAGACCCCAGATGGCCACCGATACTACTCAATAATAAGTATTTCGTGAATTGCGATTAGATTACTTGAATATACATGTTAAGCACTTTATACTCGTCACAATGCATATGGTGAAGTAGAGCTGATGGTGATGTACCAGGAGAACTCCTCAAAAATGAAGGGCTCTGCACCGGTAAAAGCAATATTTTGTAAAAGGTGATAAGTAGTTGACATTTTGGCTTTTGTAACTAGATAAATTACAAACCGATCCACTAAAAAGCGTGAAAAATTTTTTTTCACAAAAACTAGAACTGACTTCTATACAAAAACACTACAAAGGCAAAAATAACTTTAATTTCGGAAGGCGGTGTCAAAAAAAAAGAAAATACAAAACAAATGACACCGACTACCGAAATTAAAGTTATTTTTGCCTTTGTAGTGTTTTTGTATAGAAGTCGGTTCTAGTTTTTGCTAAAAATTTTTTTTTAGTTTGTCAAAAGACTCGTAATATTAAATGACTCGCACGGACCTTTGTTTGTGAACCAATCATTATAATAAATGATAAATTAAACTTGTAAATTGGCAAAGTATATCTAATTTTATCTTCAACCCTTTTCAAATTATTTCTATTAATAATACTACAGCAGCCATCACACTAGAATTTCAGTAATATTCCAAATATTAAGTAAGTATGCAGCGAACACTAAGAAGATTACGTGCTAGGCTAAGTGCCTCAGTGTTTAGTACAATGGCGTGCAAAATAAATGACCACTTTAAGACCAGCTGAATATCCAGTGCTAATAATAATATCTCATTGGGAAGCTTCTTACCTATAGTTTTAGTTGGCGGTACCATAATAATTAGGAAGGTAATAAAGTTCTCCATAGCATTACTAAGTTTTCACTGTTTTCTCGTAGTTGAAAACGCTTTTACGGATTTTGTAATTGTAAAACCCCCATTTCCTGATGTCCAAATGTAAAACAATTCATACTTCATTACGAAGAGTAGCTTATTCGTCATCTATTTAAATTAATTTTTAAAACTCAATCAAAATAATGACAAAAACCTATCCGAGATCAGTTCTTAACTCAACATAATTTACGACATTAAGGACTAGAACATTTCAAGACTTCGATAAATCTTACACATTACCAAGATGTGCCCATTAATTTTGTCCGCCACTATCTAATATCGACATAGGTATAAAGATTAAAACGAACGCAGTCAAAGACAGCCCTAATATGATCTGTAAGAGTCATGAGATTAAGTATAAGCCTCTCGTGGGCAAGACTTACCGAGTTCTTACTTAATGTGTTCATGTTAGGGATTTTACAGACTGAGCGGATTTTCGGCGTGTTTACTATAGATGTGTGTTTTCCTATAAAAATATTCGCTGTGTACAAAAAAAAATCAAGTTCTCTTATTTTCCTGGGATCCCATTAACAAACTCTGGCTTAGAAAATAGGATCACTGTAAGAGTATTCTATTAAAAATATAAATGACTAGCGACCCGCCCCGGCTTCGCACGGGTGCAATGTTTATATTAAATATAGGCAGCGTTCGCGAGAATCGTTAACGTACGGCAATTTTTTCGACGCCTTACTCCACAATTTTCACTACCACGAAAAATTCTATCTATTTTCCGGGATAAAAAATAGCCTATACGGATTCGGAAGAATCCCTCTAAGTAATGGTAAAAGAAATTTTGAAATCGGTCTAGTAGTTTTTGAGCCTATTCAATACAAACATACAAAAATACAAAAATACAAAGGTTTCCTCTTTATAATATTAGTATAGATAACCGATATTTAATGGTCTAAAAACCGATGAATTAAAAATATATTTTAGGCCATCGTACTCGTAGAACCTCTTCTTTTTTTTGTGACTTATAAAATATTAGACTTCAAGCGTAATTGTTTTAATTCAATTTACTAACATTAATACACGTAGTATTTATGATATTATACTATCTATAAGAGCATTAGACAAAACATACCACTTTCTTCTGATCATAATCAGTGTGGACTTTAACTCAGCTGGGCTAAGCACGTACGCGGCTGAAAGCTCTGATTTCTCTGAAACTTGACGTCGATATTTACGTGATTTATTTACGTCTACTCGCAGATCTATGAAGAAAGGTTGAGTTATGTTCTTTCCGCATTAGTGCAAAATGTTTAGTTAGCAAATGTAAAGAAATAAATATTTATTTATTAATATAATAGGCTCGCATTTGACCACCATCTCACCTGAACGTCAGTAGTGGTGTGATCAAAGGTAGAGCACGAAATAAACTGTAACTAGCGATATTGCCACGTTGTATGGCAAACTTTTATCTTAAATAATAGCCATCCTTTGGATCACGAAATATGTCAACTAGCCTTTACGAAATTTCTTCGTAAAGACTATGAGCACAATGGCTCCACGATCCGAGAGTTTGACCTAAACGACTCGTACATATTTTAGTACCTAGGACACATAGTAACTGAGACCCTTAATGATGATACAGATATCGAGCGGGAGCGAAGGGCGTCGGTCGTGCTAATATGTTGGTGCATACAATAGATTTGGAAGGTGTATAGTAAAGGTAAAAGTGACACTCTTCAGAGCCTACTGCCAAAGCTTTTACACCAGTGATCTATGGACCAGCTACACGCAACGGGCCTAGAACGCTCTTCACGTACAATATAACAATGCTTTCAGAATTCTGGTGGGGCTTCCACGTTTCTGTAGCGCTTCAGGCATATTTGCTGACGCAAGAGTCGACGATTTTTATGCCATAATGCGTAAAAAAGCACCATCTTTGATGTGTAGGATCCGGGGGAGCGTCAACGGTATTCTGAAGATGATATCAGAAAGGCCTGAGTCTGCGGTGCTAGGGAGGCTTATTCGGCTTCACGTGAAGAAATGACGCAATGTTTTTTTTTTTTATTATTTTTATTTTTGTTTATCTGCCTATATTATTGTTATTTTTTTTTTACATTAGTGGTTTTTTTTTATTGGATTTTATTGGTATGAGAATAGACGAACATTACATGAACACTAACATAGTGAGACCTTTGTTACTAAGATTATATTATATTTTGTAGTATGTATTTATATAATTAGTATTTTGTTGTACAGTCAGCGTCAAATAATTAGTGACACTCAACGTATTCAAATTAATAGACGCAATCAAAAAGTCAATAATATCGGTACAAACAAAGTTTCCTTATTGTTGTCAACACTACATTCGCTCAAAATGTCAAGACGTTTTAAATGACATATAGATCGGTTCATTCAAACCGCCATAAATATCGTTACAGTCATCTCGACAATGGTATCCAAGCATTCAAGTGTTCAAAAATATGGTCACATGAGAAAAATAAGCTAACATGTTATAGAAATAAACGGTTTCCAGAAGATGAAAACCTCTTTAGGCAATCTCATAGTGTATTACATACTCTTTGATCTTGTGTTGTTTGATGATTTGATCATTGCATGTCAATTAAAATGTCAAGCAAGAAATATTGAAGCAATAATAGTCTAATAGTGTTTCATGTTTAAATATGGCTACATATTGCATTAGACACGATACAAAACATCGAATTATATATTTGAGGGAGGAAGGTGTCTCCGTAACAGATATTTCAAACGAACTGGGAATATCCGTAAAGTGATTGCAAAACCATGTTTCATTTGGTCGTCCACGTCAAACTAGTACAAGTCAAGATAGAGATATAAAGTCAGAATTTTAATTCGATTCCAGATTTGACATTAGCTACTGTCATTTTGTGAAATAATGATACCACATATAATAGTGTTGTAATGAACACAAAAATCGATAAACAATCAGTGTGCCATCAGTGTGCCAATTAAAGACTAAATTATTGATTTTTATTTAAATAAATACATAATTATTCATAATAATTATTTATTAATTAGTAATCGCTGCTCTATTTTATAAAAAAGTTAATATTTTTGTTTTTATATTAATAACAAAACTTATAATAAAAGAGCCTAGATAGTATTCAGTATTGGCAACCCGTGCGCGCTCGTGCAGCTATCGCCATTTTGTTTATCGTGTCATTCGGCTTCATTCTTCCAGTCTGACTGCACGAATATCTTATTTCATTGCGAATCGATAATTTGTTATTTTGTTGGGTTTTTGTTAAAGTGTTGTTACGTTGTGTTTGTTGTTACGTTTATAGTTTTTTGTGAACTTTGAGTGAAACTATTTGTTTTGGTTTTCCATCAAAATGGATCCTCAGCCAAGTACATCACAAAATCACGTGGATGTTTTCTTGTCCCCAAGAAAAAAATGTCCACGAAAAGCTTTCACTGTTACTGAAAAAGTAATGATCCGCAACGCCTACAAATACGTGAAAAATGAAATTTCTGCGCAATTGGAGGCCTTTGAAGTTGTGGAAGAAAATGAATGTATGAGCAAAGTTGCTGACATAATGGGAATAACCTCACGCTCTGTTTGTAACGTTTTGAAGGAAGTAAATAAAGGTGCGCCGCCAACTCCTCCTAAAAAAACTGGACCAAAGCGAAGTTTCAAAGATAAAATTGATGAATTTACATTCTCTGCAATACGAAGAATTGTTCATCAGTTCTTTTACCGAAATGAACCTCCAACCATTGCAAAGGTTTGTCAATCAGTCAGACAATATTATTTTATACCTACATCTTTTATATATAAGTAATGATTCCAAGCTATTATAAAATTTACTATTTTAGATTTTACAAGTGATGAACGATGATTCAGAAATGCCCAAGATTTCCAAAGACACCCTCAGAAAAATTTTGAAGTATCTTAATTTTAAATTTCTTGCACGGTCACGCAAGAGCACACTTATTGATCGAAATAATATAATAACATGGCGCCAGCGTAACTTGCGATCTATATATCTGTTTCGACGAGAAGGGAGACATATATATTATCAAGATGAAACTTGGGTTAACGCAGGTCAGGCTAACATTTATACACAAAATGAATTTATATACATTTTACATTAAATTTAATAGTAATATTGAATGTTCATGTAAGTACTATATTTATTTTAAGGTCATACTGTAAAAAAAAACTTGGGTGGACAAGAAAGTCACATCATCTCGACAAGCGTTTTTGGAGGGACTGACCACTGGATTAAAAAATCCATCTGGAAAAGACAAACGTCTCATAATTAGCCATATAGGTAGTGAAGAAGGCTTCCTGGAAGAGGGGCTCATGATTTTTGAAGCAAAGAAAAATTGTGAAGATTACCATGATGAGATGAATGCAGTTTGTTTTGAGGAGTGGTTCGCTGGAGTCTTACCAAAATTAAGACCAAACTCAATTGTGGTGATGGATAATGCACCTTACCACTCCCGAAAATTGGAAACGGCACCAAAAATGAGCTGGAAAAAAGCTGCCATTCAAGATTGGCTTTTAAATAAAAATATTCATTACGAACCAGATATGGTTAAAGCTACGCTTTTATAACTGATTCCACATAACGAGTCTTTTAATAAGTACGCTGTAGACGAAATGGCAGCACATGGGATCACGGTTTTAAGACTGCCCCCTTACCATTGCGAGCTAAACCCTATCGAATTGATATGGGCGCAGGTAAAGGGGCATGTAGCTCAAAATAATAAAACCTTCAAATTGACAGACGTGAGAAATTTATTTCAGGAAGGCATTCAAAAAATTACGGCTACCGAATGGTCTAAATGCGTATCCCATGTTGTCAAAGAAGAGGAAACAATGAGTAGGCTAGATATGTTAATTGACAATATCACAGACACATTTATAATAAATGTTACAGAAAGTGACAGCGATAGCGATAGCGATGACGGCGACAATTTATAAAATAAATTATTACCATAATACATCTATCTGTTTTATTTTTCATGTTCCTTCATGATCCCATTTTTTTATTTATTTCATACACAATTATAAAAGAAAAGTCTCAGATCGTTAATTAATCGTTAAAACTAAATTATCGGTTCAGAAATATTACACATCAAAAGTGTCAAGGGATCAACATATATTTTTGCAATAACTTTTCTCCTGATTGATATTAATTAAAATTTTCTTTAAGGATTTATCAAATAAAGTGTTTTCGTTGGTCACAGTAATGATAAACCAAGTCACCTTTGCATTAATAAAGAAATTTGCCATTTTCCTAATAAAGCGATTTTTGACATTTGAACCACTAACATTAAAGTTCGAAAAAAAGACTGAAATAACAGTTTTCTTTAAAATTTTATTGGGTAACTTAAACAACTAATAATCCGTGTTTCTACCGCGAACACTAACAACACAAGAACATCGGTTTGGCATACTCAAAATGAGTTCATCCAAATCACGCTGTGGAATGGCCGCCCATGTTCGTTGCAACAACAAAAAAAGGTCTTCTTGCGACTGGATACCCTCCATATTCGGCAGAGCTCTTCTCTGTAGCATATCCCATGCATGCTCAATCGGGTTCAAGTCTGGCAACTGAGCAGGCCAGAGCAGGACATTGATGTTAGCTGCGGCGAGAGTCTGTCTTACAACTCTTGCGGTGTGCGGTCGTGCATTATCATGCATTAACTGAAATAAGGGACCGATTTGCACTTGTAGATGAACGATGACGTCAGATACAATCGTCTCAGCATAAATTTGAGCGTTGAGGTTGCCTCTGATCCAAATCAACTCAGTTCTTCCGCCGATCCAAATACCCGCCCATACCATGATGGTTCCACCACTATAAGGATGGTCTTCCTGGCAGGATTTTAATCGCTGTTGGCGTCCAGGGGTTCTCCAGTGTCGTATACGTCTTGTATCCGGTCTCATACCAAAACGAGACTCATCAGAAAAGCACACGAAACGCCATTGTTCTTCTGCCCAATTTCTGTGTTCAAGAGCCCATTGATATCGAATCCTACGATTGTGCATTGCTATAGGTGGTACCCGTAGCGGTCTTCGGGAATGAAGGTTTACTTCATGCAAGCGGTTTCTGACTGTTTGGTCGCTAATTAAGTTCCCTGAAGAGTGATGAAGCCTCACGGCTAACATCATGGCGGTTATTGTTGGAGCTCTTCGAGTTAAGATTTGAATGTATCGGTCTTATCTCCGTGTGGTGCAGCGATACCGTCCTCCATGGCGCTTAGCCACGGTACCAGTGCTTCGGTAACGTGTCCAAAGTCGACTGATAACACTCTGACTTGTATTCAGAGCTAAAGCCACAGTACGTTGCCGGGAACCAGCTTCTATCATTCCCACGGCTCTGAGCATTTCTTCCCTGCTTAAATGACGTCGCCGCTCCATAATAACGTTGGTTTTAATCAGTAGTAGGGAAACAGTAGCACTAATAATGTCTTCAATGCGTTGTATGTTTTTATAGGGAAAATATTGACAGCTGATTTTCATCTTTTACTCGAATTTGATTAACAGTTCCTGTTTCAAATTATGAAATGCACCAAAAAGGATCCATATAAATTTATACAATCATAAATTTATTACAAAGCCACATCTCAATCTCAAGAAATCCGCATAAAAATGCTTGATCCCTAGACACTTTTGATGTGTGTTTTTAGTTTACTAGAGTAAAATTATAAACGAGAAGAATCGATCCGGAAATATTCCATTTCCATATCGAATAATTTCGCAACGTCACTATTTAGTACTTGTCATAACGTTGCAACACTGAAATTGTCAAATCTGGAATCGAATTAAAATTCCGAGTATAGTGCAGCGAGCTATTAGCAATCGCTTTATAAACTCCAGGAGTATGTCTGTGAAATCTGCAAGAACATGGATTACGCCATCGTATTCCTGCTAAAAAGCTTATATTAACACCGAAGCTTAAAGCGCAGCGTTTACAATTCGCACGATGATATTTCAATTTCAATTTTGATAATGTAATATATGTAGTTGAAAAAGGATTTGTTCGTCTGCCCAGGAACGATTATCTCTATACCGATCATCGAACACAAGGTATGATGAAAAAAATGTCCTCCCTAACAATCGCAGCGGTCGAATCACCTTAAGATATTGGGCTACACTCGATTTTAATTATAAAAATAAAGATAATCAGATCTAAAATTATTGTTTATTTTTCTACCGATGAAAGCTTTGGAGTGTTCTGTATGTTCTAAAGTGACATTAAAATGGAATGTGTTTATTTCAATTAGGTACAATAAAATACACAAAATCAAGTAAAATTAAATATGAAATAATTTCGAATTTATTTCAATTTTTGACATGAACATAATATTGAATGACTCTTGCTCTATGATATATATACTCATTATCAATGAGGTTTGCATTCACTCGGCTGTTTAATGTTTATTATTTACTATATTATATATACTATATATTTAGTAAGTACTGTAAACGGCTATGCACGAAATTCTTTCCAAAACAAAAGACATGTCTATGACGTCATGCTTAAAATGAAAAGGACAGCAGTAGTTTCTATCCCTTTTATTTTGAGTAAAAATGTTATAAAATTAATTGATGCGAGAAATAACATTTAAAATATATAGCAGTGAAGTTTATTATCCTAATGTGCTCCATATTTTTGAACACCTAGAATGCTTAGATACTATTGGCTGGATGACTGTAACTATATTTATGGCAGTTTGATTGAACCGATTTCTATGACGTTTTAAACGTCTCGACTTTTTGAGCGAATATATTGTTGACAACAATAAGGGAACTTTGTTTGTACCGATATTATTGATTTTTTGGTTGCGTCTATGTATTTGAATACCCTGACTGTCACTAACTATTTGACGCTGACTGTACACTGATAGCCCTAAATCTATCTCTTTTAATTTCTGTCCATCCAAAGGTTGTCTGTAAGAAGATTGCCCTGTGCGATAAGACCGCCCATTGTGCACTAATTTTATTATTTATATCCTTAAATGTATTGTAAGGTGTACAATAAAGTATATAATAAATAATTAATAAATTATATGGATACTTTTGTAAAGTCTGAAATAAATGTATTCAATTCAATACCAGTGAGGTCACTTATATCATATTATAAGGAGCCCGTGACTAAATAATTACAGCCGCATGAGTTGATCTTTAGGGTCAGCGCAGACAGAGAGGAATAATCCTCGCGCGGTCTCGGGCATTTGCTTTACGGATCGCGTATGCTCGAGCTTGCGCGCGACCTCGCGAGCCTACGCGAGTAAACCGTTCTGGGTTACCACTCTACAGTAAACATGCCACTTTGTCGCGAAAATTCGTCAACGATGGTGGACTGGGATATGATTATAAATGTGCTTTTGGCGGAAGAAGAAGGAATGGAAGAACATATTAATAAAATAAAGCGTCAGAAAGTCAAAGAATATGGGTCGAGGAATGTTGGCAAGAAAGGTGTAGTTTTGGTGAAACACTGTGTACGACTTTACCATCGAAAGGAGTTTTGTTTTACGATTACTATAAAATGGATTATGAAAAACTTACTTCGAATTAAAAATCTAAAAAAATGACGTCTTCCCTCTTTAAACTCAGTGACAACACTGAAAGTACGCGTGCGACGCGGGCACCGACTCGATGCCGCGCGGGGATTCCCACGTATCTTCGAGGACGCGCGAGCATTTTTTGTCAGGTTCAAGCATTTATGCACTTTATTGTAATAATTTTAAAGTTTATTTTCTAGTGCGTTAGTAAAATCCTCTGCGCTGCGCTCCGTTCTGTCTGCGCTGAGCCTTAAGGTTAAGCAACGCTTGGAAAAGTCGGTATATCTCAACATTTCGAGATTCTTCCGAGCCTTGGAGAGGACATTAAGGTTGGTACTGGCTATTGCCATCTTTGAGAGTCGCCAGAAAATCTGACAAAAGTCTTGTCAAGAGAAATCGTGTTACCCTGCAACGGGGTTATGGATGGCAGATAGGCAGTCGCTCTACGCCAAATAACTTTGTTTTTCATAGTATTTGTATGAGTTACAAAGTTTTATTTGCGGTTTTAGAAAATATGCTGTATCTCAAAAACTGCTGACCCGATCTCGTTCAAACTAATTTTGGTTGAAAGTTTACATTAAGATCTACAGCATATATTTTTTAGAAATTTATCACTTACTTAGAAGTTAGAGGGGGAGGACACACATTTTAGCACTTTATCTTTTAAATGATTAACTTTATGAACAAGATGTTTTAGAAACCTCAATGTCATTTTTAAAGACCTGTCTATAAATACCACACACGCATAGAGGTATCATGAAAAAAAAATTCAGTTTCAGTTCCATGTATTCTTCAAATCGGTTACATCTACCTACTAAGTTTCACATGTATAGTCCTAATAGTTTCGGAATAAAATGGCTGTGACATACGGACGGACGGACGGACAGACAGACAGACATGAGGACGAAACTATAAGGGTTCCGTTTTTTGCCATTCGGCTACGGAACCCTAAAAAAAGTAAAAGTCTAAAACAGAAAACAATTCTTGTCCACAATGCTAATGTCCACTTGTACAAACTAAAATCCAGTTCATAAAAACTTTTTACCAAAAAATTAAACCGACTCCCAAAAAACACTGCAAAGTGAAAAATAACTTTAATTTCGGTAGTCGGTGTCTTTAGTTTTGTATTTTCGTTTTTGGCACCGACTTCCGAAATTAAAGTTATTTTTCACTTTGCAGTGTTTTTTGGGAGTCGGTTTAATTTTTTGGTAAAAAGTTTTTATTTCACTCTTTTTAGTTGGTCTATTTTTAATTTACCTAGTTACAAGTGCCTAAATGTCAACTTCTTATAACCTTTTACGAAATATTGCTTTTCCCAATGCTGGGCTGTTAATTGATGAGGAGTTCTCCTGGTACTTCACCATCAGCTCTACATCACCATATGCATTGTGACAGGCATAAAGTGCTTAACATCCATATTCAAGTAATCGAATCGCAATCCACGAAATACTTATTATTGAGTAGTTTCGGCGGCCATCTGTAGTCTTCATCATCAGTTCTACTTCCTCAAATGGTACTTTTAGAGAGCAACTGCACAAGTTACTATAATAAATACCCAAAACGTCATAGGTGTGCCTATAATATTTGAAGAGTTCCCTCGATTTCTCCAGGATTCCAACATCAGATCCTGACGTTTCAATCAAAAAAATAATTTTCCAAATCGGTTCAGCCGTCTTCGAGTAATCGATGATCATACATTAAAAAAAAATATATATATATATACGCGTCGAATTGATAACCTTCTCTTTTTGTCGTCGGTTGAAAATACGTGTCTTCATTGTTGAAAATACTCAAATAAACGGCGAGTCAGTAAGCATCCTTAATGTACAAGAACCCTCATGTGGTAAATACTTTGCAACGAAATTGCTTTACTTACTGTTTTAGTGCTGTTAAAAGAATCGCGTAGGAATACTAATGACTGGTGGTAGTTAAGTGTAGAGATATTAGAATCAAGTTTGAGCTTTGAGTTACGTGTGGGATTTGTCAGGAGATGTATTGAAGTTAATCTGACGAAGTTCAGCGTCAGCATTGTCGGTGGCATAATAAATATTTACACAGAATGCAAATTTTATACAAATAGATATACTCCTTATTGGACACCATAACAGAAAACAAATAAGGATTTAACAACTCAAAAAGGGTGATACAATGGGCGGTCTTATCGCCAAAAGTATTTTTTTACAGACAATCTTTGCATAGATTTGACACAGAAAGAGAAAACAAATATACGGGTAGTCCACGATTTACAATACATAAAATTAATAAACTACAATGTCAAAACATAAATATAATAAAAGAAAAGAAACTAAATTGGAAAGAAAACAAAAATTTAAGGAGAGAGATAAATATAGGTATAACACTGAAAAGTTCACAGAATTTTATAAATTAACGTCGACTCGGTGACCGGACTTTCAACCCCAATTATTCAACGGTGAAAAAACAAGAACATCAAAAATACACTCACCGTACTTCTTTAAAACCCCATTTGGAATCGACTTTCTACCCAAATTAAATTTACATTAGCACGTACACCCAAAAACTCGTGGTAACAAAGACAAGAGTCAACCCTCTCCTCGGCTTATAATGGAACATCGGTGTCGTACCTTCCAACACTTTTTTACTGAACCGACCCCCGTCAACTCTGTCAACCACAATGTTTTAGAAAAACAGTGCGAAGTCATAGGTGCCTACATACATGACGTATTAGGTGTAGGGCAAGGGTAAAGCTGGTGTCAGGAAAGCAGCGGAGAGTATTTTTGAAATGCGTGATAAACAGTAAATAATCCTTACTAAAAATATGATTTATGATGTAAGTATGTATGTACCTATATATTATTATCAAATCCGTCCCCACTGCACGGACACGGGCCTCCAGCCATGTGAGAGGGAGCTCGAGGGCCAGTTTTTATTGTCTAAATTTGACACCGCTAACTACGCCAAGGCAATGAGTAATAGTTGTCATATTGTGAATAAAACCTATATAAATACATTCCACGGTAGATTACAACTGTGATTGCATTTCTATTTTTATAATAATAGAAGCAAATATTGAAACATGTGGTGTGAAACGCTACACTTTACGCAGTCCGACGCGGCCAGCCATTGGCCGGTCTTATTCCAACTTTTTTTAAATAATTTCATTTTTTAATCAATTTAATTTTTTAATCGTTGCCCTAAGTATGAATTTATTTCGTATTGGAGGTACGTTTACAAAATTATGATTCACTTGCACGAACGCCTGAAAATTTACGCCAAAACATTTGTTTCGGTGTAGGGATCGAAACCGCAATACCCGGCACAGCAGCGAATCGCACTAACCGTGTCGTCAAATTCAAATATTGTGGGTACAATATTCTACAGTATACCCGCTTATCGCTCTGCTTACAGGATAACAGCTCTTAAAAAGCGGGTTGGTCAAAGTTTGTCCTTAAATTTATACTTAGTGAAATTTAATTATGACTGTTATGGCAGAGGATTTATTATGTACGCAGGGTTTAATAGAATTAGGAGTTATTTTTAGATGTTTTTGTAACAAAATAAAACACTTGAATCTTTTTGATTGAATACATATTATTAAATATATATAATATTCATATTCAAAAGATCATTTTTGTTCTATAAATGGTTTGACTGTCAGTAACAAACCTATATTTTGAAACTAGAAAATATTGTTACAAACTTAGGTACTTATAATATTAAAAAATAGATAAAATAAAAATATAGAGTAAATAGTTAGACATATTCTTTATTGTACACCATAATAGAAATAAATAAGGACTTCACAACTACAAAGGGTGTTACAATTGGCGGTCTTATTTATTTATTTAAACTTTATATACAATGGCACGGTCATATTATGTATACAGTATTGTAACTCAGCCGTATTTTCGATATAAATGCCTACAGCCGCGCGGTACGAAAACATGCGATAGGGCTGCTCGCCTCCAGCATTTTAATTACATTTGCCTACTTTGCGTTTCTATTTAGTTTTGTGATTGTAAATATACTTTTTTTTATAAAAACAAATAAAATAGTTTGTGAATTGAATAGGAAGTGTTCAATAAAAATGCGTGTTGTTTTTTGATTGGTATATTTAATGATTAAAAACATGTTTATATTTTTTCTAGTATTATTCATACACACAGTACAATAAACAACTATTATTAATAATAAAATACCACGTCTTTACTTTTAATTATACAAACTAACAAAACAAAACACATATGCCCCAAGGTTTTAACACAAACGTACCTACCGTATCATGATTTATGAACCGCCTATAACTACCTATTTCACTCGTGTCAATCACTTTCCTTTACTCTATTCACTTTATTTATTAATCCAGATATCTTTTTTTCGGGAGATAAAAGGAAATACTTATCCATTAAAAAAAAAAACACATTATGTACATACCTACAAGTAAGTAAAATTATTTTATTCTTAGGTACCTTTCAGAGTTTCCAGGTAATCTATAAAAAGTTATCTCTGGATGCGTTATTGACGAATTCACGCAACCAAAACAGCACAATATATCCTACTCGTCATATTAAATATGCACTTGAACTTAGTTTTAGTGAAAAAATAGCGCGGTTATTGTTAAAAAACAACACACCGTCCGTTCGTCATTGCGGCACAGTCACCGGTCGCGACTGCCTGCACACCGAGCGCACACCGAGATCAAGGCACGTAGGTATAGTTCGCGCTTCGTCCGTTTGTATGAAGTTGGAAAACTGTTTACATAATATTACCGTGACAATGGTGTTACATGGGCGGACTTAATGCAGCAAGGCATTCTCTACCAGTAAACTTTTGGTTTAAAAAAAACACATTGTGGTAAGTGTACGAGAAAATGGAATGAAATAATATATTAATTAATACTAATAAATACATAATACTCATAAAATACATATACAGTATGTTAACTAACAGAGTTTGTTAACAGAAATTTATGCGTAAAAGAAATACAGTAAAAGAAACAAATAAATTGCGATGTTGCCGTTCTTCAAGTACGCGTGTACAGAGTGTTTACAATTTAAAATTTTTATTGAATATTTTAATATTGAAAAAAATAAAAACATTTTGTTTTCGAATGGTAATATTTTTTTTAGCATATATGGATGCTATACTATTGCGGGTTAACGGGAACGCCCTCTGTTAGTTAACATACTGTATATGCTACAATAATAAACTTATAAATACGGTGCTTTATAATTATCTTTTTTATTAAGAGAACTCATAATAATTATGACGAAGACCAAACTAAGAATAACTGCCCCTTAAGTAGTGGTTTTTAATTTCCTCAAAATAAGATAAATGTTCGCGTCGGTTTCAAGTCTAACCAGATGGAGCTGAGTATTAGTGTTTTACACGGAGTGACTGTCTATCTGACTATCCACAACCCAGTAGCTGGGTAACACGATACCCCTTGAACAAATGACAACCGGGACCGACGGGATGCTATCTGAGGCACGGAGCAATCTCAATATATTGAGATGTTCACCTATTCACGAACAGACTGAGCTTGAAAATCATCAAATGACTTCATCCGCTCTGGGTTAAGCGGAAGGGTGTGTCAGACTTCTAGTGACTAAAAACCCACCCTGTTTCTTCGGCTGCCCTAAAGTTCCGGAGCCACGGTATCTCGCTAGAACTTTCCCGCAGGCAATGGCCCTATGAGGCACCGTCACTGGTGTTGACAGCTCTTGGAGGCGCGCGTGGAATACGACGCGCCGCCGACCAGGGCCTGCTGCAGTGCTATTCTCTAAATGACAAATTC
Source organism: Tholera decimalis (assembly GCA_943138885.2). Classification (NCBI taxonomy): domain Eukaryota; kingdom Metazoa; phylum Arthropoda; class Insecta; order Lepidoptera; family Noctuidae; genus Tholera; species Tholera decimalis. Next base: position 5,149,354 of record OW964549.2, read on the forward strand.
ATGGCTGTAAGCTGCGACGAACTCGTCGACGAGACAGCCTTGAGATCGACCGAGCGTGCAGCGCTGATTCAAACTGTATTCCCTAACGTGGTTGTGGTCGTCGACGAACTCAAAGCTGTAGCCTCCCGTCGCTGATTCGTAGACGAATAAGGGCTTGACAAAAATTCTTAGAATCATAATTGATCAATCTCGACTGAGCATTTTATGGGTTCAAAATATATATTAAAGATCTATCTTTAAGTATTTTAAGGAATAGAGTAAAACTATAAACAGAATCACATTAAAAAGAGTTTATTTCATATTTTTTATTATTACATTTTTAGGCTGAATGATGATTCCTTTGCCTATTTTGAGCAACGCGACGCGGCGATGAATACAAACAACCGGTGTTGTCAACTTAATAGGATTTCCAATAAACCTTGGTTTTTACTTAAATTACTATGATTTCATAAGTTGTTTTATTTTAATTCAATCAAATGTACCTTGTACTTCAAATGGACCTCGTAAACAGCAACTGAGCATCGGTACTATGAAAATAAATAAAATATAAAAACATGTGCAATTCACACGTGGTAGAAGTGAAACCTTCAAATGTTTTAGCTTTTTTTCTTATGAATAAAAAAAAAACTGTCTCTTTTTCGTTTCATAAATTTTCAAATCACAACTATGCTAAAGAAGTTTTCACTTCAAAATGTGACTAATCTAGTTTAATTCTGATGGTTTGAAAAAGTACCGCTAGTGGACTCGGCAAAAAAATATTGGCAACACCATAAACAAAACAAAACAATCTAGTTTGAAACTTTCAAAGTTTTAATTTCATACATTTTAGTGCATATTATCGATAATATCTAAATATCTTTATCAGCGATTGCTTTGAACATAAGTAGGACTATGAACTCCGCTCCTAAGACGGCCCACTGACCCTATAAAGAGCTTAAGAGGATACCTTTCGAAATGTGAGTATTGTTACATTCACGTAATTTAAGGATAAAATTAATGTTGTAATAAATAATAAATTATGAATATATGATCCACGAGATACCTACTAATGAAATGATGGAAATTACATAACAGTTGTATACATACAATTGTATGTAGGTACATAGAGCTTTAATGCTGTAACGAAATATTTGTGTTTTAAGCATGCCAAGAAGTGCGATCCTATCCCGTGCGCAAGTAGAGGTGTTAATAGAGAGTTTAGAAGAGCGACGTTGGCTTGCCACAGGGCACCCTCGGACATCACATGCACGAGACCGCACACAAGCGGCATGGCAAGAAGTAGCCGTCAATCTAAACAGTGATGGAAGTGGCTGCATTAAAAGTTGGAAGCAATGGTCAAAGGTTTGTTAACAGCATGTACCTAGGTATTGCATTACTGGTGTACTTCATCAGCTATGTATGCATGCATACTGTCAAAGTACATAAGTTTCTTAACTAAGTTACATTCCAGAACTTAAGATATGTACATTGGCTCTAATTGTAACATAGGACATATTTCATTACTTACATATGTTATGATGCAAAATCTTGATATATAGACATTGGATATTTTTTTTTTTAGTATTGGAAGGATAAGAAGTCAGCGGTAAGAAAAAAAGCTGGTCAAATACGGATGGCTAGGCAATGAACGGGTGGTGGTGAACTAGAGGAAGGGTTTCTATCCACAATTGAAGAAAAAATAGTTATAATAATGGGTGGCGAAAGCTTTGTAACTGGTGATAGGTAGCTAGAAATTGACCTTCATATATTTATGTATTTTTAGTTATGCTTGTTTTAATTTCATTTATGAAACCTTTACTAAGGTGCATAAAATAATAAGATATTTCCTGAAATATTAATCTAATTTTCAATTACTTATTTAATTTTTAGCCTGCTAATGAACCTGGGCCAAGTTTTAATTTAACTCCTGACATGGCAATTGCATACTTCAGGTATTACTAGATTTCATTTACTTATATTACATAATATGAAAACTGTATACTGTGAAGTTATAAATTACAAATTTAATTTTGTAGTCAAGTCCCTGTAGAACATACTACAGCAGGCATGCTCCGGACTGAACAGTCCACACCTTCAATACCATTAAGTTAATTCTAATAAAATAAAATATTGTGATGTTAAATTCTAAATTAGGCTGATGATGCTAATCACAACAGGAAGTAATTTTAATTAATTTATTAAATTCCCTTTGTCCCCTTTAACGGGGACACGGACTACGGGAATACACCTAAAATATATTTGCAGGATGTACAAGCAGGACCATCTTGGCATAGAGACAACTCCAACCAACCAATAGAAAACCATCCTAATACGGAACAAATGGTGAGGTTTCAAGTAAAAGTCTTACAATATGTTAAAATAAATAAAAAAAAAACATTTTTGTATTACAGTTTGAGACTAAGACAACACCACCTGCAGTGCCTCTCAGGAGTAATGCCCGAATTGCCTCTCTCTCATGTAAGGTTAACTTAATTTGATTAATATTATTGGTTTAGTGTAAATAGCACTACATTGTATAGTAGTATGGTCTCACTTTTGATTCCTAGGTTGGGCCAAGTTGTTGGGATTTTATTTAGGTTTTTCAGCAGCAGCCCAAATACTATTATTCAATCAACATGTGTATTTATACTACATTCCTTCAGAGAGAATGATGTGACGTTGTCATACCTTCTTAATGACCTTTATATTTGTTTTACCTTTAGTTAGCTATTAATTTGTTGCATTTTTATGTTCATAGCACCTCATAGGCGTCGAACGGTACGACGCCGACTGATCCAGCGCTCACCACCTTCTTTTCGGCGTTCACAAATGGCGAGCCTGACTGAACGTTTTGTCGCCATTGAAGAGAGGTGTTTGGAAAACGAAAGACTCCGAAAACCAGCAGAGGTTGTTAGAAACTTTTAAAGAAATAAGTGAGTCATGGTCCAGGCAGACACAAGCACTGCAGGATTTAAATATGTGCATCCATAAGAAGAGGGAGTTGAATGTCTCAAACAATTATTTTTTGTCTAAGTTTAGAATTAAGATTATGATAGATGTTAAGAAATTTAAATTGATGTGTAAGTACTGTTCTTTGTTGTAAATGTTAATCCCATAAAAAACAATACTTGTCAAAAACCCAAGTCTCGCAACTTAGTTGTTCTACCGTAAAAAGATGTGAGATCCATGTAATACCAAGTCGGTTATTAATTTATTCAGTCCCTACTTCAGGGACCTTCTGTCTTAAGTTGTTACGTAATTATCTAACTTAACGACATCTTATAGTGACCATATCAATATTAAAAATCTTTACCGTTTTAAATAAATAGATTGCCTCGGCCATCGCATGAAAACACAATATATCTCACAAGTAATACATATATAAATTAAATTGTTTATTGCGATTGCCAAGTCAATCTATTTATTTAAAACGGTAAAGATTTTTAGTATTGATATGGTCACTATAAGATGTCGTTAGGTTAGATAATTACGTAAAAATTTAAGACAGAAGGTCCCTTAAGTAGGGACTGAATAAATTAATAACCGACTTGGTATTACATGGATCTCACCACTTTTTACGGTAGAACAACTAAGTTGCGAGACTTGGGTTTTTGACAAGTATTGTTTTTTATGGGATCTCATTGCTTTTTGTAGAAAGTCCTACTTTTTCCTTTCCGGTACCTTCTACTTCTTGTATACCAACAACGAGTTTTCTTAAAGCCCTCTCTCTGTGTTATGAGCTTTTCTTATTTTTTTAGGTAGCCTTCCTTTTTTTATTTTCCGGTACTACTTCTTGAACTTCAGCTAAAGCTTTTTTCAAAGCCCACTCCCTGTCTCTATGGGTTTTTTTTCGGAGGCTTTGATACGCACATATGGATACGCACGTACGTCTTTTGCATTAGTTAGTAATAATTAATGCCGCACTCGTCAAACGTCTCGGTTAAAGTTAATCCATAAATAAGTAATTATGCAATTTCGGGCAATTTACTCTACTTAATACTCCCCAATACTCTTAATACTTCTTGCTTTTTTATTCCGTTGACCATTTAACAAGTTACCTTTGAGCATAATTATTATATCTAGGTACCTATCTACACTGGAAGACACGGTGGAGCATATGGTCGAGGTGTGCCCTGCATGGGTGGAGCACCGTCGTATCCTCATAGAGGCGATCGGCGGCGGCGACTTCTCGCGCCCTGCTCTGGTTTAGACCATGGTGCGAAGCGAGAGGGAATGGGATGCAGTCACCTCCTGCTGCGAAACAGTCATGCTAGCGAAGGAGGAGGCCTAACGTGCGAGGGAGAGGCAACTCTCTTCCTCGCGCCCCAGCCGCCGGGGGAGACGCCCCGGGCATCGTGGATCGCGAGTCGATTTCGGGCCACCGTAGGCGCGGGCCTGTGGATGGCGAGCAGGGGTCGCTCACCGTCCGGTAAGGACCAGGCCTGGATTGGCAGCGCGTTGTGTTCCACGCGCGCCTCAAAAAGCTGTTAATACCAGTGACGGGGCCTCATAGGGCCATTGCCTGTCGGGGTTTATGGGAAAGTTCCATCGAGATACCGCAGCCCCGGAACTTTAGGGCTTACGAAGCAACAGGGTGGGATTTTAGTCAGTAGAATTCTGATACACCCGAGCGGAAGATGTCATTCGATGATATTTTTCACCAAAAATAAAAAAAAGTACCCATCTACATATACCATATACATTTCATTATATTATACAGGTACACTGATTAATTAACTGCAAATGTAACTTTGTAATCCTATATATTTATATGGGATTACAAAGTTATTTATGCAGTTGATGTATCTAGAAAACTGGAACGAAATTGAAAAATATTATAGTTTTTCCTTCATTCATATACTAAACACTAATTGTATTCTAAATTTGAAGCTTCTATGTCTGCTAGAAGTGCTTTAGACTTTTGATGATCGGTCAGTCAGTGAGTGACAAAATTTACAAAATTAAGGAAATTTCACTCGTTATAATTCTGAAACTACTGGTTCAAATTGAATGAAATTTGAAATATACCGTGTTTATACAATGCCTGTTTGGTTACTGAAAATTCAGGCTTCTAGTTTTATCCACAACGAAGTTATAGGGGGTCGAAAATGGCCTGAGTTGCTTCGAGAAAAGAATGGTACGGCCGTGCCGCTTTTTTGCTCGACTTGGCGGGGGCACTGCCGTGCCCCCAGATGTTTGTATTGGTAAATAAAAAATAAAACATTATTATGAAGGTATCTATTTAATTTTTCATAATGCCCCATACTGTATGCACATTAATTTTTTTTTTAATGGAACTAAGGAATAAATACATACCTAATCTAATTATTTTTCATTATATTATTACCTAGGTAGGTACCATATTATTTCACACCTTATTTATATGACAAAATTGTAATTGTTTATCTAAAAAGCTAATACAGATTCATCTAGCACTAAAAACTACAATAACAATTACTTAAATTAAATTATACTTTAATTAAAAATAAAAATGCCTATTTAGTCTTACCATAATTAGCTAATCAATTATGGTGAGTACCATTATACAATCTAAACATGTTTTCCACATCTGAAAAGAAAGAAAAGCATATTTAGAATTTTAGATATGACGTGCTCGCCATAATTGATTTACCAAATCTCGCCTACTTATCTGCCCACTCACTAAGTCATCATGTGTTGGAGCCTGATGTGTCAGGATTCCAAGTAACCTAGATTCTTCATCTAAGTCGCATTGGTCTAACTTAGGAGCTGGTAGCCCGGCTTGGTTACTCATGTTTTGTAAAACGCAGCAAGCTATCTCTATTTTACCCACCATTATAGGATCATAATGCAATACCCTATGAACTAATAAACATCTGAACCGCCCTTTCAGTATTCCAATAGTCCTTTCCACACTCTTTCTTGCACTGCTGTGCAAATTGTTATAATGGCTCTCTGGAGTCCCAGTTTCTGGATTACTAAAAGGAGTCATTAAATAAGGCCTTTGAGGATATCCTGAGTCACCTGAAATCAATTAATGAAGCTGGAATTAAGCACAATCTTGACTTGTGTTAAGTTATCATTGTGTTGTAAATAATAACTTACCAAGTACACTTTTTCTTCATTATTATTTAAATTTTCCAAGTGCTCCTTTACTCTAGTGTTTGAAAAAACAAAACTATCATGTGTTGCACCCCCAAAAGTCACATCCACAAGCAAGATGTTCAGATCAGCATCATTAATCTGAAATAAGTAGTATAATAATTATATACAAAATATAGATTCCTTGTATTCCTACATTATTTTAAATAGGAAAGATCAACAGTTTACTTACAATAATTAAAACATTCCGGGCATGATAGCCTTTTCGGCAATAATATCTCTCCTCATGTTCCTTAGGACGTATCATGGAAATCAGGGTGCCATCAACGCAACACCCCTAACCCAACCTAGCACCCCTGGAATTTTGAATTTCTGATAAAACCTGTAATCAGCATTCAAACAAACAATGGCTCTTGTTAATCAAGACTGAGACTAACAAGAAAACAGAAACTTTTGATAAGTACTTGCCTTGACTTGAGCATTTGTCGATCATTGTAGTTTTGCGGAAATCTAATATATTTACTAATGATCTTCTTATTATTCAGAGCATCAACAACTTCGTGGATTGCCCTAGAGGCAGAAGCCTGAGATTTATGTATGTGTCTACTTTCTTGCCAATGATTTTTTGGTAACTTCCATTAGCCAAAAACGATAGGAGTGCATAATATCTGAAACATCAAAAATTCAATAGGCTTTTGTTGGTGTTGTGACCCTTATTATCTTATGAAAACTAGCTGTTAACAAACCTTGAGCCTTTTGGTTAGACCACTGGAACGAACTCGCGGACGCATAAGTGGAGTTATGTCATTTTCCAATAAATTTATTAAATCCTCTAAAAGCCTGTAAGTATGTATAAACTTTGTATCACGGGAAATTTTTTTAAACTTTCTTCGCTTGTCGAGTTTTCTTCAAATCATCACTTTTCTTAGCTTCTTCTAATAAATGCAGCTTTATAATTAACCGAGCTGCCATTATTTCAAATAAGTGTTTATTAAACTATCTTTTATGAGTCAAAATATGTTTTTAAAGGAAGTACAGTTTTATTTTTGTCACAAGTATGCGCGAATATTGTAGCTTTTGGATTTGACAGCTAGAAGCATGGCTGTGGGCGAGGCTGTAAGCCACTTCGTCGATGTTTTTTCTTACGGAATACCAAAATGTATGAAGACCTGTCAATTTGCCCGCCGCTGGGTAGTTTTAACTCACGGCCGTCACAGCCTTGAGCGCTAGTGTAGCTTTACGCAGCTTAGTGAATACTAAACTGAGTTTCACCGCTGCGGCAGCGCTGTACCACAAGGCTGTATCCTTAGAGAATAGCATAGCAGGTCCTTACCGGACGGTGAGCTACCCATGCTCGCCATCCGCAAGCCCGCTCCTACGGTGGCCGGAAATCGACTCGCGATCCCCGACTCCCGGGGCATCTTCCGCGGTGGCTGGGGCGCGAAGAAGAGAGTTGCCTCTCCCTCGCGCGTTTGTCCTCTACCTTCGCAACCGACTGAGCCTGGCAAGCATTGTTTAACCATGAAAATTGATCGGCTGTTATTATGTAGTCACGAGCTCTTCCCATGTTTGTTACAATACGGTAATGAAAATTTTCTCGTGTTTTGAACCATGTAAGCCAATCGCTCAAACGTTAAACGTATAACCCTGTAAATAATCGAATTGTACAGGCTTCAGTGCCAACCTTGGAGGAGACGAAATTCAAACATAAATTCTTGTAGCTAGTAGCTACCTATCTTTCAAACAAAATCCTTAATAAGCTTACGACACCGACGAAAACAGATGGGGTAAGCTTAGAAGCCCACAAGGCAACTCTTCAAAAACAAACGGTGGTAATTAAACAAGTTGGAACATTAATTAACATGGAGTTTTAATTGAAACGTACGTACTATGTACCTGTTTGAGGCGACGTCACGTTTTTCTTAGAAAATTCTTATTTATTTATTTATTATATACTTTATTGTACACCTCACAATATTTCTATGGATACAAAAATTTAAACTAGTGTACAATGGGCGGTTTTATCGCACAGGGCGTCAGATTAAATCATTTCGCCAATGTGTGCTGGCACGTGTATTGTATTAAATATGATGGAAGATCGTTTCTAAATTAATCCAGCTAGTGGGCGGTCATGATTTGTATCTTAAAAGTACCTTTTGCTTGCGGGCTCACGTTAATGTAGAATTTCTTTATTTTTTGTAAACAACCTTGTAACCGTTTCTATGGATTCGTCTACTGACTTTACCAGCACGACACGAAATAAACGATAAAATAGTTCCTAGTTTGAAGGTCTGATACAGTCATATCAAATCTGTTTTAATTTAAAGATAATATATATTTTGTGTGTATAATACATGGCATAAAAGGTGTTATTATAAAGTTTTTTTTGTACCGTTAATCATATACAGAAATTGACCTTTAGTATATGTATACTACACACTTCTATTTAAATCCTGTATAAAGTTTCACCGTGAAGTAAAAACTATGCACCCGTTTTTACGAAAATGACGCAACCGGGAGACATAAATATGGTTAAAGGTTTATCCTTATTTTTGCAATGTTTTCTATTCAGTATAATAAATAAAAAACTTTTTTGCAAAAAATAAAACCGACTTCCATATCAAAACACTACAAAGCCAAAAATAATTTTAATTTCGGTAGTCGGTGTTATTGGTTTAGTATTTTCTTTTTTTTTCACACCACCTTCCGAAATTAAAATTATTTTTGGCTTTGTAGTGTTTTGATATGGAAGTCGGTTTTATTTTTTGCAAAAAAGTTTTTATTTTCGTGCTTTTTAGTGGGTCAGTGAATTTTCCAAATCGGTTCGTAAATGATGGAGTTATGCGCGAACAAAAAACACAGTGCAGAGTAAACGAAAAGATCATCAACGTAAATATTTTTTTTAGACTTTTGTATGTTTTCAGAAACAGCTTGTCCGATTTCAATAAAATTTTCATGGGACCATTTGGGAAGTATACCCTTTCTAACAAGATAAGAATTTTTCAAATCGGTTGCGCGGACAAACATAAAAAAATACAAAAAAAAAGTCGGTTAAAAATTAACATCAGCCTTCAATTATTCCGCGTATATAAAGCCCCTTGTATATTTAATTACGCAGCACTTAGCGCATTATAACTTGCTCCCAATGCACTTTTAGTGACGACTTTATTTTTCATACAAAAAACATTTTTACAAAATTGAATTTCAAAATGGTAGTCTACAAACGATTTGTCTTCAGTATATACCTGCAGTTTTCCCAGAAGGAGTTAAAGCGACAGAGTAAAATATGTAGATCTAGATAAAAATACAAATGCACAGAGGTGCGCAACATTGCAAATTGTATACACAAAAGCAGAAGTGATTTCTTCAGACAGCTGAAAATTTTGAAAATGAGAAAACATTATGTGGTCTGCAGCGAATGCTACTTTTGAAAATTATTCTATGCATGCTCTGCCACGTTTGAAACCAGGGGGGGGGGGGATAAGTAGCAAGAATTTCGAGCTGCTGTAGATATTTCTAGAGTTCAAATTCCACGTTGTTGTATTAAGTTTAGGTTCTGACATAGCATTGAGCTTACACAATTTGTTTAATCAAACTTTAGTTATACTTGGCGAAATGGTAGCTGCAGATATTACAGGGATCTCTCCTTGTAATATCTGCAGCTCCAGACTACAGTTTCTAATTATAAATAATTTAGTTTATTTTAATCTAGCTGTGCCCGCAATTAAAATTAACCAACTAAATTATCTTATTTACAAAAAACGTTAGATGTAGTTTTTTTTTTAAGTTAATTGTTTTTTTTTTATTTTTATTACTGATGGGCCCACTCTTGACCTCGATCTCGCCTGATGGTAAGCGATAGATGTGGTCTAAGATGGGACGAGCGAGCCCAGAAGATGCCTATTTACTCGTGCTTTAAAGGCTGAAAGGTTATAAGTGGAACACAGAAGCCGGCAGAGAATTCCACAGCTTGGCTGTACGCACAATAAATGTGGAAGAGAAGCGCTTGGTACGACAAGACGATATATCAACCAAGTGTGGGTGGTACCCAGCCGTGCGTCTGGTAGACCGGTAGTGAAAGGGAGATGGAGGAATCAGGTCATGGAGCTCCTGTGCACACTCCCTGAAGTACAATGTTTTTGACTTTTTGTTCAAACTAGTAAGAATATTAATATATTTATTGGCTTGGCATATGCATAGGTACATAGCCTTTATTTTAAATGGAATTAAACATGCAATTAAAAACAATCTTAAAAGTTATTTTTCGGTTTAAAGTACAGTAGTGTTTTTGTTTGTTTTAAAGTTGATTAAACTTTGGTTAAAAAGTTTTTTTGTATGCTTTTTAGTGTCTCATTCTTTGTGTTGCTTGAGATAATTAACGTAAAGGCGCCTAATAACGACCCCTCAAAATCGGCTCCCATTACCGTCCGTTTCATAAAACTATCATTTTAAAGAGTTGCATTAAAGTTAGACAAGTCGTTGCTTTAGAGAAAATATAGATGCATTTGTAATGCAAATATTCATCATTTACTTGTGCGCGTAAACCAACGATTTAAAGAATAATTGCACAGTTTGTCGTCGGACTCCGGATATAGCGCATATTTAGTAGTGTCCCGCTCCCGATTACGTAAGTACACCTATTTCTTTTTTAGCATAATATATAATTATAAAGCAATCTAATGAACCTTTTAATTATTTTGATACCTTCTTAATACTTTCATAAACACAAATAATAACTAATTTTAATGAGATACAGCTTTATTTTGCTTCAAATTCAATATTAAAATGTGGCGGTGATAGGAACAATAATCTCAATTTTATTCCTATTACCGACCTAGGTCGTTGTTAGGTTTTTGACGAATATTTTAATTTCTACTATTTGTGTTATAATGCATCAATTAATAAGTAGTCGGCTATACTAATTTGATTAGTTAGTGTGTCAAGTTGTATTTGACCTATTAGCGCCATACATAATAAGAGTATCGATACTGTGAAAATCAACTTTATTCTTATGTAAATGTTTTGATGAATGTAGGATGTACAATTCTCTAATATTGTATTTTTATAGTTAAAATACCATTAAAATAAAATTAGCATAGCTACTGGCACCTGTATAATCATACAAATATTCTAAAAAACAATACATTTACTCAATACATATTCATTTCATTGGGTCGGTAATAGGTTATACAGAATTTCTTCAATAGAACCTATTACCGATGTACCTGTACTTTTAACCGACTTCAAAAAGAATGAGGTTCTCAATTCGTCTGTATGTTTTTTTTAGTTTTTATGGATAGTGTGTTAGTATTTTTTTTTTTGCCTATTAGGTAAATATAATGTAATAATATAATAATAACATTAATAACAATTTAAAATATTTAGAAAAAAATATAAAACTGTAATTCATTTTTCATTAAAAACTATTATTAAAAATCACCTATTAACTTCCACTTACTATAATTCTTAACCCACTGCTAAGCAAAGGTTTAGTAGTTTAGTATATTCGACTAGGTAAATTTTAATTCAGAAACATGGAACGATTAAAACGTACGTAATATACAGCTAATCAACTTAACTCTGCATTGATGGCTATCGATAATGGAGCAAGTATCTATGAAACCTCAAAGAGATTTGGGATTCCTAGAACAACTCTTCGTGACAAGAGAAATCACAAGTACTCTAATGAAAATTGTGGGGTTCAACCTGTCTTCACCAAGCACGAAGAACGCCATTTAATAGACTGGATTCACTGTTATATTTCAATATGTAATTCATATTATGAAGCATATCTCTTAAGACTGATTAAAGGCTGGTTATAATTATAACATTCTGTATTCTAAAGAATTAAACCCACACGAGCATTTTTATTTGACTGAATTTGTTCTGTTCATTTAGCGGTCGGTAATAGGTACCAGAAAAACGGTAATAGGAACACACCCATGGTTTGATGAGCGCCCGGTCTCCCTTTTCATCAATTTATATTTTATTTAAATATTTATTTCATTTTTTCGAATTATTTCTATATCTGACTGACAAGATCGTTAGTTTCAGTACTTGAATAAAAATAAAAAATGACACCAGTTATTAAGCATGTGCTTATTTTTTGCACATAAATGCGAACTTGGCTTAAACTGGCGGTAATAGGTGCGTTTACGTTACATACCGTTAGACTTTTTTTAAGTCAGTTAAAAAAGGAGAGTTTAAAACATATTTCAGAAATGATTTTATGTTATACAAAGGTGTAAACAATACGCAAGGAGCTTGATGGCGTAAACGGCTTAGCGCGTTCGGACATGATTTGATGAGTTAAGCAGTGTTCGCAGCAGCTGGACATCGGATGGGTGATCAGAAACTTATTATCTCGAGTTTTTCTGTGCTTCGGAAGGTACGTTTTCATTTAGCCATTCAGCCTCGGCTGCATCCACAGTCATTAGCACCCACTAATCCGCATTGGGCTTGCGTAGTAGGTTCTATCTAGCCCATTCTCGTTAGGTGAGTACGGTGTTCATCCGTAGGGAAGGTCTGTGCCTCAGCAGTGGAGATATTATTAGGCTGATTATGCAAAACATAGATGTAATAAGGCAGCAATCGCGGGAGATTTGCTGTTTTTAATCGAAGAGTTCCATCACTTATCTTCGAAAATTTTCATCAGAATCTGTGTTTTAAACTAAAACCTTTCTTGTAAAATATGCTTTCAAACACCGAAAACTCGATCGAAATTGGAATAGTTTTTGGGAAATCACGGACAACACATACAAATAAAATCATACAAATCTATGGCAACTAAATAAAATAATAATAAAAATAAATCTTCGTAGTAAAGAGATTTGAGCCATTTAATTGTCCATATTATTAAGTAGTCTCTGTATAATGTGTATATTTTTAGGTTTTATATTTGTACAAGTTATAAAAAATATATAAGTATAAATATCTATAAATCTCTTTATATATTCTCATAAACTCATACACACACATATGTATAAACAAACACACACATGCATACACACACTCACGCTCACATACACGCATTCACACACACTTAAAAGTCGTGTAAAGAATTCATGCAAACACTTTTGTTATTCTAATTTAATATATTCTAGTCAAGGAAGTGCGGCTTCTCCTGGCACAGGTGTTTTCACACTTAAAAGGAGAAGTCAACCTCATTATTGATAAGACATATTTTGTTATCGAATAAAACATTTTTCATTTTTTTTTTCATTTTCAATAAATAAAAACATACTGGTCGAATACAGAACCTCCTTTTTTGAAATCGGTTAAAAACCGCAAATATCTCTGTCATTTATACAGACACTATGCTATACTTCAGAACTCTTCATGGGTGAGTCTGACTCGTACTTGTCCATTTTTTAACCGACTTCTTCTCAGTTCGTTGGAATTCTTTTTTTTTATACTTTGTGTAGAACATTTTTATGAGGAACAAATCAGTTTTGGAAACTAAAAAACAGCTTATATTACTTTTTGATAACGTATGTAGCTTTATATTGATGAAAAATTTTGATATATCGGTCCATTAATTTATGAGTACTACCTACCCTAAAAATAACAGCTTATTTACGAAGCTATTTTAAAACAATACAGATATATCCAATTAAATACATAGATCCTTATCCAATTAAATACACTATACGTTAGAGATATTGTGTATTAATATGGATCAAAATTGCGATTTACAGTATATACATAATTGAAATGAATATCTTAGAAGATATCAGAAATTTTTAATGCAAGGGCAGAGCAGCAGTACGTCAACATTGCACCCGTGCGAAGCAGGGACGCGTCGCTAGTTCACAATAGTAACATAATGTCCATTCCCAATATCTAGTCTATATCTGTAATAAATTTCGTCAAAATCTATTCAGTTGTATAGGCGTGAAAGCGTAAAGACAGATTACTTTAGCATTTATAATAAATATTAGGGAGGGATTATTTTAGCCAGTTCCCTTCCTAGCAACTAACATTATCCTAATACTATTTTTTGCAGGTTTGATTGCCAACAGACAAAGGTGTCCTAAACCCTTTTGTTTTATTTAAGTTGACACTTGACACAGTGGTCACAAACTAGGCACAGCTTGTATTTTTGTGACCCATACAACTCTTACAAGTCTTAATCTAACACTGTATTTTTGGCGCAATAAAACTTTTACCTACACTTCTTTTCTAATCTCCATCAATTTCTTTGGTAAGTAGTTTACAGCTCAAGCAGTACGACTGTGGAATGCTCTTTCCGTGTCGGTAAGACAAGCACAAACCCTGCCTACTTTCAAAAGATGGTAAACGATCTCTATAAAATTTGTTACTATTTTTATATTATGTCTCATCTTTTTTAGGGTTCCATAGCTGACTGGTGAAAAACGGAGCCCTTATAGTTTCGACTGTATGTCACAGCCATTTTATTCCGAAACTATTAAGACTGTACATATGAAACTTGGTAAGTAGATGTATCCTGTGAACCGCTTTCCGATTTTAAGAAAAATGTAAAAAAAAACTAAAACCCGACTACAACAAAAAATCAATGCTAAAAAGGATGAAACAAGATTTTCAGGATGCTGAAATCAACAAGGTTACTGGAAAAACAAGAACAGAACAAAAATAAAAGCCGTAGTCACACGTCACGTTATTAATTGTTTTGTTACGGTTGATATCCTATATAACGTGTGACCACGGCTTTTATTTTTGTTCTGTTCTTGGTTTTCCAGTAACCTTGTTTATTTCAGCATCCTGAAAATCTTGTTTCATCCTTTTTAGCATTGAATTTTTGTTGTAGTCGGGTTTTCGTTTTTTTACTTCTTATTATTTAAACTATTTTGGTGTTAAATCACTGTGCTTCTATACTATTTACTTTATTTTTTATAAGTTTAAGTGAAGCCCTTTCAAATGATACCAAACACGGTATATCTAACTTACTTTTATTTTTTACACATGACTTTTTGACCGCTAGAGGGCGCCACGTTTAATTTAAGCAATATTTTTGATACGTACAAGTGAAGCCCTTTCAAATGATACCAAACACGGTGTATCTACCTCATTTTTAACCGACTTCTAAAAAAGGAGGAGGTTCTCAATTCGGATGTTTGTATTTTTTTTTTATGTTTGTCCACGCATAACTCCGTCGCTTGCCAACCGATTTGAAAAATTCTTTTTTTTTGGAAAGGGTATACTTCCCAAATGGTCCCCTGAAAATTTTATCTAAATCGGACGAGCCGTTTTTGAAAAATCAAAAAAAGTCGAAAAAAATAATTTACCTTGATGATCTTTTCGTTTACTCTGCATTGCGTTTTTTGTTCGCGCATAACTCCGTCATTTACGAATCGATTTGGAAAATTCACTGACCCACTAAAAAGCGCGAAAATAAAAACTTTTTTGCAAAAAATAAAACCGACTTCCATATCAAAACACTACAAAGCCAAAAATAATTTTAATTTCGGAAGGCGGTGTGAAAAAAAAAAGAAAATACAAAACCAATAACACCGACTACCGAAATTAAAATTATTTTTGGCTTTGTAGTGTTTTGCATGTGGTATCTATAGAAAGGTCTTTAAAAATGACATTGAGGTTTCTGAAACCACTTTTTCATAAAATCAATCATAAATGTATGTCCGCCCCCCCTCTAACTTCTGTATTAATAGAGTGAAAAATCTAAAAAATATATCCTGTAGATCTTAATGTAAACTTTCAACGAAAATTAGTTTGAACAAGATTGGGTCAGCAGATTTTCTAAAACCGTAAATATAACTTTGTAATTCATACAAACACTATGAAAAACAAAGTTATTTTGCGTAGTTACTACGATCCCTTCATGGGCGAGTCTGACTCGCACGTGGCCAATTCTTATGTATTATATGTATGGAGTATGTAGTTTATTACTTATGTATTGTATATAGTACACCATGGCCTACCCGCGTATTTATTTTTTCGTGCTGTGTCAAATCCATCTAAAGGTTGTCTGTAAATAATCGCTTTTAGCGATAAGACCGCCCTTTGTAACACCCTTTGTAGTTGTTAAGTCCTTGTTTTATTCTGTTATGGTGTACAAAAAAATCTATTTGTCTTAGGCCAGTCTGTTCCACAAAGTTGTACAATCAAGAATCTAAAAAAAAAACAAACACGTGTGGCACTCGGGGACTGCCGCGGTAAAGCTATTGCATAGCATATTTTATCAACTTATGCAATTATAATTATTTATTTTATACCACATTTTTAGTTTTAAGCAATTTCTCGCAGCGTTGACATTTTCGACTTTCTTTCTCCTATAAAAAAAATGTAAATGTTTCTTATTTTATTCAACAAAATATTTACAAAAATATCTAAATTTAATATAAGTAAATTTTATAAAAAAGAAACACAAAGGGTCTCATCATATCTTTTTGTGTATCAACCGTCAGTATTCTGGATCAAACCCAGGTTTGATGCAGAATACTGACGGTTGCCAATCCGATTCTTTACTAAACACGCTTACAGAATGTTATTAAACCGAATTGAAATAACTGACCGTATTCGACCGTATTAGGTTTTATTTTCGTTATGGAATTTCTTGATTCGGTCGCCGCCGCGCTCAAAGCCCGCGATAAAAGCTATGCGATAGCTTAAAAATCACACGCTTATTTTCCCTTGCAAGCAACAAACCAAAGATGCATATTGCCTACCTTGCAACTACCCAAAGGAGTGTACAGGTATTCACAAATCACTTCCAGTACTGTACCCAAAGCTGTGCGCAGTCAAAGTGAAATTGTTCAGCATTTCCTGCCGTCTGGACCAGTAACTGTAGCCTCCGAGGAGCATTGTCTGCTTCCGATGCACTATTCAGATAGGGAATTTTAAATTGTATCCGAATTTGTAAAGCTTGCTGTTTTCTAAGATTTAAGTTTAGGGAAAGGTAGAGGTGTAGGTGAAATTGAAGAACTGGTGTGCTTTTTTTAATATAACGGAATAAAATAAATTGGATGTTAAGAAGTCCAACTGAATGGTATTATTACTTTTATAAGTACTCTGAAAGTTAATTCACAAATATTAAACAGAGGCCATTGCCATGATTTCTACCCCATTTTTTACTCAACATTTTTAAACAAATACTATTCCTATTCCATAGTTTTTGATCTTGTATGTGTCATGATTAAACTCTCTTACTCCCAAACGTCATTAATTAATGAACGTCATTCAGTTCATATCGAAGATTCAACGGACAAACCTTCGCTATGGCCGTCACTTTATAATTTGCCTGTAACCGATTTAATTAAACTCCTTTTAATAGCGGTGATATCGTTGCCCCTGAATGGGATACTTCACAATATTTTGGTTTATAAATCTCTAATGGACGAGGGCTTAATATTAACTCGCTAATTGTATTGGCAGCTGAAAAATGTGTTTGTTATTAATGAACTTGTAAATATATCTATATACAACGTGTAACGGAAACCCCATATCTATCCAAAAGGGCTGAAGACAACATCTGGTATGGAGTCTCTATGCACAGTTTCAGCACAAAATAACTGACTCAAAGAATTGATACCAAATTATTGGTTTCATATATTTCTTGAATACCAATCATAACAAACGTGTCACAGCACTACGAGGGTCAATAACTTTCCACGTCACTTGCCAATAACACGATAATTCTTTTCGTTCCTCTTAATTTGAAAAATTCGGTCTCTGGTATCAGTGTATTGGAATTTGTAATAAGTTCTACACACGTTGACTTAGGATTACAAATCCCTTGCCATATCGATTGTTATCATCCAAAGAAGCCATGCACTTGGTATGTATATACCCTTTAAATTACACGTTGTATAACAGCCGCACGGGTGAATTTGCGACGCTTGCCTAGGTCAGTCCGTAGAGGGTAACCATCTAAACTTATCGCGATTCTTCTATGCCTCAAAAATTGGCCAAGTGCGAGTCAGACTCGCCCATGAAGGGTTCTGTAGTAACTATAATAATATAATATGTATCATATATTTATTTGATAAAAAAAACCTTACAAATTTCTTAAAACTAGCTTATTTACAACTACGCCAAATAACTTTGTTTTTCATAGTGTTTGTATGAATTACAAAGTTATATTTGCGGTTTTAGAAAATATGCTGTATCTCGAAAACTGCACTTGGGCGTACTTAATGCCTAAAGATAGTTGTTCCAGGACTGGGTGTTTGTGCATATTTTTTTTATTATTCAGAATAGGCTCGCGTTTGACCACTATCTCACCTGATGGTAAGTCATGATGTGGTCGAAGATGAAGCACGCTTACCTAGAAATAACCTATTTACTCTTGATTTAAAGACCCCTAGGTTGTAGTTATCTTGAAACACAGATAGCTACGAAAAAAAACATGCTCAAACACCCAGGCCCGAAACAACTATCTTTAGACATTAAGTCCGCCCCTGTACCACTATCTATACTAATATTATAAAGCTGAAGAGTTTGTTTGTTTGTTTGCTTGAACGCGCTAATCTTCGAAAGTACTGGGTAGATTTGGATGCAATTTGGTATGGAAGTAGCTTGAAGCTTGAGGAAGGTTATAGGCTACTTTTTACGCGACTGCAAAAAAGGAGAGTTATGTTTTAACCGTGATAGAATCCACGGGAGCGAAGCCCCGCGTGAGTACTAGTAGTATATAAACTTTAAATAAATAAATCATCTCGTCGTCGACCGGGTTGATAGAAAATTAAAACTCAATGTTTCGTATAGTGTACAATAAAATTAAGCAAATAGTACTTTACAAAACACTTATGTCTCGGCAATATCTCCTGTATCCACAGATACATATTGCCGAGGTTGTGAGGTTGCCCCGTGACCTAAGGGCAGGATGAGTTTTTAGTCAGTGGAAGTCTGACACTAAAGAGCGGGGGGAGTCATTTGATGATCTTCCCACCGAAAAAGGAAAACCGGAGATATACAACGTGTAATTTAA
Source organism: Tholera decimalis (assembly GCA_943138885.2). Lineage (NCBI taxonomy): Eukaryota > Metazoa > Arthropoda > Insecta > Lepidoptera > Noctuidae > Tholera > Tholera decimalis. Next base: position 5,168,342 of record OW964549.2, read on the forward strand.
AGGGTATATACATACCGAGTGCACGGCTTCTTTGGATGATAACAAACGATATAGCAAGGGTTTTCTAATCCTATGTGTACATGTGTGTAGCATATTAGAAATTTCAATACATTGATACCAGAGACCGAATTTTTCAAATTAAGAAGGACGATTAGAATTATCGTTTTATTGGCAAGTGACGTGGAAAGTGATGCCCCTCATAGTGCTGTGGTACGTTTGTTATTACTGGTATTCAAGAAACATAATATGAAACCAATAATTTGGGGTCAATTCTGTGAGTCACTTATTTTGAGCTGAAACTTTGCATAGAGACTCCATACCAGATGTTGTCTTCAGTCCTTTTGGATTGATATGGGGTTTCCGTTACACGTTGTATATATTCCTAGTGTGGGACAACATTTTTAAACACACAAATAAACATATAAAACTACATTCAATAATTGTATGTTTATGTTAATGGGTTATGAGTATAAACCAACACAAACTGATTGCCATCTTTTATTTCCAAGTCGAGATGGAATTAATTATTTAAACGATATAATTGTGAAATTTTAAAGACTTCATCATCCGCTTTGATTATGGGCCCCAAAAGTAATTGAAGTGATTTAATTTAATGACCGACTCCAGACAAAAAATGGCTAAAATTGTTCTGATTTGTTTCGGACAGTTCTTGGTAGAAAGGTTAATTTTGATAATTAGTTTATTTTGGCTGTCATCTATTTATAACTTGAGAAGGGTTTTTAAGACAGATGTTAATTAGAACGGTTTTAATGTTATTAAGAAGGGACACCGTAACTTTTTGTTCATAATATTTATATAAATCTTTTTTCAGGGCACAGATCCGTTCAAAAAAACATTCATCTAGCACGGAAGAACAATGACAGTAGATTGACTTTTATTCCCAACTGTTGTACAAGTTCCGTCTTTGTAGCTACGTATTAACATGCTCATTTAGGCTTTGTCATTTTGTTTTATTTTGTATTACAATAGCGTGCAAGGTCATATGAGGCTTCTAGTGAAGAAAGGTTTTCGTATGAAATAATAAACAATTTTTTTAATAATCTGAGTGCCAGAAAACAACGGTCCAAATAATAATAAAATGCTTACATTGTGTACTTAAGGGGCTGTTATTCTTAGTTTAGTTTCGTCATAATTATTATGAGCTCTCTTATTCAGAAAGATTATTATAAAGCACCGTATTTATTAGTTTATTGTTTTAGTATATACAACGTGTAACGGAAACCCCATGTCTATCCAAAAGGACTGAAGACAACATCTGGTATGGTCTCTATGCAAAGTTTCAGCTCAAAATAAGTGACTCACAGAATTGACCCCAAATTGTTGATTTCGTGTTTCTTGAATACCAATAATAACAAACGTGTCACATCACTATGAGGGTCGTCACTTTCCACGTCACTTGCCAATAAAACGATAATTCTCTTCGTTCTTCTTAATTCGAAAAATTCGGTCTCTGGTATCAATGTATTGAAATTTCTAATAAGTTCCACATATGTACACATAGGATTAGAAAACCCTTGCCATATCGTTTATTATCATCCTAAGAAGCCGTGCACTTGGTATGTATATACCCTTTAAATTACACGTTGTATATGTATTTTATGAGTATTATATATTTATTAGTATTAAAAATAATTTATTTCATTCCATTTTCTCGTACACCTCCCACTATGGGTAGAGCGGAAAAGGTGTGTCAGACTTCTACTGACTAAAAACCCACCCTGCTCCTTAAGTCGCCTTTGTGTTCCGGGGCTGCGGTATCTCGTTAGAATATTCCCGCAAGGGTATTTTGATACATTTTTTGTCAGGTGGGAAAATCATCGAATGACTTTTCCCGCTCTGGGTTAAGCGGAAGGGTGTGTCAGACTTCTACTGACTAAAAACCCACCCTGCTCCTTCAGCTGCCTTCAACATTCCCGCAAAGGTATTTTGATATTTAGTGTGTTCTTCCTTGTAATCATTGAAATAATTATATTTTTTCTTACTAGTATTACGAATAAAAAAAACTATAGGTAAATGCGACAGTTTACGTAGATATATGGATAGATATTATTTATATATATTAGTTACTCAGTCACATCAAAAGTCTGGAATCCATCCATCCATATCATTGCGTGCAATAGCAAATAAATAAATGTTTCTGTTCAAAATCTTTTCAGTATTATTGACAAAAATCAAAAACAATTCAAACACATTTTAAATTTTAAGAACATCTTGAATGAATAATATCACCAATTCTTCGTCCCACCGACGATAATATGTATATTGTCAGTGCGATATACCCTCATATCTCTTAAAAATCCTCCCAATGGATATGGATAAAATATTCCAAATCTATAACCCAGTATGTGAACGACTCGGGTGGGTATAAAAACATTATCTTTTTGAACAAACCTTTCTTTATCTTTTGACGGGCGAGGCGTAACTTTTCGAGTCTATTTCGTTTACATTTTTCTGAGTAAATGTTATTTTGAGTGAAATTCGGTAGCTGTGTTGGGGTTCCGTAGTATTTCTAAACAGTTATGATTTTTTGTTTTTCTAAGCTGTTTAAGTATACTAGATATCTTTTCTGAATGTAGGAAACTCGCATTAAATTGAGTGCTTTAGCCTAAAATATATTTTTAAAGTACAAAAAAATTGTAATTATTCTATGTACCGGCAAATACTTACCACAGCTTAAGAACCATCTCCTGCCAAACTTCTTCCCAATAATCAGTAGTAAAACAGAATACAGCTGATAGCCCGGTCCTGGCTGTCATTGAAATGAAATGAAATATTTATTTAATAAATTGGTTATAAATAACACTTTTACACGTCATGTTTTTTTGTGTGTTAAGTTTAGCTAGATGAGGCCGGTATTTCCTAACTGACTACACTGAGAAGAAAAACCGAAACAAACTCAGAGGTTATAGTCTCTTTTAAAGTCCATACAATTTGTATTTGTATATGAGAAGCATGTAGGTTCATGTCTGTGGTGTTCTTTTGAGGAAATAACCACGCAAAGAGCGGACCTGTCCAACAATTTGACTTGTTTCACATGTCTACTTGATCTATCTGTAACAAGTATCAGAGATATACAAATAACAGCCGGGACGAACAGCTTATCGTGCTTTCCGAAGCATGCAAGGATCTCGATAGAGTTAAATTGCCATGCATCTATGGAGCAATCACAACAAGCTTTGCTTTGCCTTCGAGATCAACGCCTACGGTACTAAACCCATCAATTGTCAACGGTACACCGTTTGTACATAACGTCACGGCTCGCATTGGACGATGTGCGTTTACGTTTATGTTGCAAGTACCACGATATGGCTGTATCGTTCGACTAATCGATTCATACTTGACCGGTTTTAGTAACATTTTAAAGGGAACACCACTAAAATTAACGAAAAAAAATGTTTACAAAATGCACCTGTGGTTTTTGTTGTGACGCCGCACACTTTTTCGTTGTGTTATCAAATAGTTTTTATTACTTTTTACAATGTCTAAGTGGAATAATTTGTGTTAACATTTCCCACACATTATTGTGTTATCGTGTCTTTTTCTTGAATATATGTTTTTTCGTGTGTATGAATTCGAATGGGAGTGAAAATTATAAAAGTGAAAACATATCACATCACTGCGAGATAAGGTCAGTTTGATTTGCTTATTGAATGATATAAATAGTTAGATAAACTCATAAGCCAGGAAGGTATAATATATACCATGATAATGGCCATAAATTGCCGATTTATCATTTTTTCTGAAGTCCTACCAAAAATCAAAAAATACATTAAACATGCGATATTCGAGGGAGCCTGAACCTCCTCAAATGAAAAAGCATTTCAACCTTTTTCAAACCACGAACATTGTTGAATTCCAAAACCAAAACAAACAACCGGTGTACCAAACTGGCACTTCACAAAAGACACTTTTGAAAACAGAACTCAAAAGACAAATGACATTTTATTTTCTCTGCAAACTACAGTTTTAAAGGCATCCTTATATTTTGCATACGGATTCACTTGCCCGGACTTTGGGATTATGTAAAATTGTTTAGTTTACATCTGGTTCTGGAGAGGGCCTCTCTTCCGGCCACGGATGTTGTTGCAGGTGACTGCGGGATTAAACCGGGTATAGGGTAAATCCTTCGCAACGATAGTGAAACCTTATCGACGGACACGACCGGTGTTGATTATGGCTAAGAGCTGTATTGATTTTCTAGTTGAATAAGTATAGCGTTAATATACCTTTTGGTGTCCTTTTCTAAATTCAATCAATTAATGAATCTGTCAAATCAAATCAAATCAATTAAGGAACTGTAAGTACTTGAGCTTCCGAGTATAGCAGTCCAGTGGGATAAATTCGTTTTTTGAACGACATCACTTTAAGTATTGCCCATTGTGCGCGTTCCGCTCTTAGTATTACAATTTTAAACGTCCCTCTCCATACTGGAATAATTTAAATGATATAATAATAGAATAAAAATATACTTTAAGTATATCGATTCATCATGGGATAACTTATGGGTTCACGACATGCGGTATGCTAATGATAAAAGTGTGTGTGAGTGTTGCTTTGGCGCAACACCAATCTCATTAAAACTTCTTATTTTTATACTTAAGTTTTTCTCGTGACCAAATACGATGCGGAGAACGGACATCAATCGTCAGCCAACAAAGGCGAGAGATTTTTTTATGGCGAATTTTTTTGATGAAGATATTATGTATATCACGGCAAAAGGTATAAGCTTTATTGAATTAAAAAAAATTAATAAACGATTTTAACAGTTAATATTTGTTTCATGGATATACATATTATGTTCTACCCAAAAACATTTAAGCTATAATTACGTCTTAGAACACAATTTAATAAACTTATAATACTAACGAAAATGTCTTATAAAAAAAGATAGTATAAGGTGTAAGTCTCCAGTCAAGGCCTTGTCCTATCGAGCAACGTCAGTCGTAAAATTTGATTGTTTTTCGCACACTGCTTTGTAAAAACAACTTTAAGCAATTTGCATAAGATGGAATTTGCAAAAACATATTTTATACTTATAGCATTACTATTACTACGTAGGTGGTGAGTGTTTGGCGACAGTTTCGAGCGTCACTTTTCTTAGAGACTGTGCATCTTGGGTTTTTAGTATATCAATGCCAATAACACAATAATCCTCTTCGTTCTTTTTAATTTGAAAAATTAGGTTTGTGCAGGTATCAATGTACTGAGATTTCTAATTAGTTCCACACATGTAAACATAGGATTACAAAACCCTTGTTATATCATTTGTTATCATCCTAAGAAACCGTGCACTTGGTATGTATATACCCTTTAAATTACACGTTGTTGTTTAAAAACCCGCAAAATAAATTCCATTTTAAACTCAGGGATCCCAAAAGCCAACATTCAGTTAGAATAAAATTCTATGAGATCTGTCGTAACTGTTTTTTTTTTGTTTACTTGATAAAGTGCTCCAGTTCGATTACCTATAGTCGACGCAGACGGCATAGAGTATTAAAATTGTGTAGAAGTGAAACTTCTGTTTGCTCTTTTAGTCAGTTTTAATATATGGAATAATTATCACGCCTGTAGGAATTTCTATCAGAGTTCAGCAAAGTTGTATCTAAATAGAATAGAATAGAATTTATTGAGACCATTGTTAGATTGTTTTACAAACCAGTGATTCCCAAACTAGGCTATGCCTGTATCATGGGGACCTAAGTTGTACTAGACAATGTTTTGGGTGCAATAACAAAGGTAAGATCTGAACAAAAAAAAATGTTTAGGCCAATATTTTATTAATTTATAAGGTCCGTTTATAACTATGAAAAAATAATCAATGGCCACTCCTCACGTCACCGGTCCTTGACTGAGCCAGAACAAGATTATCATTTACAGGATTTTCGTGTATATAATCAGCAGTCTTGCCTACCCAGACACTATAACCGCTCACTTAAAAGAAAGTGACCAAATTTACCTTTGGGATTGTTCGTCAAATCGTTGAGCTCCTTAATGTTATAAGTTGAGCTACACCATGCCTGAAAAATGCTAGTACTCTCTCAGGTCCTCCCGAATCTGTGTGTTTATTTCCTCTAAGGATCTCCTTAGATTCATATAAACCTGCATGGTTTTTATACGATTTGATCAGTACGGATTGTATAGACTTTAAAAGAGACATTGACCTGTGAACGTGTTCTCATTTGCTATATGTATATACACAGACCTCGAAACTGTCTAACAACTTGATGGGAAGTAGAGCCCGTTTTAGAAGCAGGGAACGGACTGTTCATATATTATTGGTCACATAAAAAATTTAGTATAATTTATTTATCAGTAAATACTATACTTTATGACCAATACTTTCTTACAAAAATCATACCATTTTTAGATAGGCCTTTTTCATTCTGATGGTACAATGCGTACTGGTTTTTTTATCCGTTTCGTTTCTAATGTTTTTTGTTTTTAGTCTGTGGTGACGGTTTCTCCTTTACGTGTGAATTTTATAAAAATGCTTTAACATTATTTCTTTGGTTATAGTCGTTTATTTTTATTGGTACCTTTGCTAGTGTGATACATACTTTTTGGAGGTAAAAAAGGAATAGTTCGTATGGAAAGTGTTTTTAGGTTTTTGCATAGTAGGTTTTCTTTTACTGAATTTGGGATTCATGAAGGTGTTTATTTACGCAAACCAGTTAAGTTGGGAGCTGTAAGTAGGTATTGCAGAGAGGTGATTTATCAACCTCATCGTGTAATTAAGTTTATTTTCGGATTTCGGATTAAATATGTTAAACAGAAGAGAACATTGAATTCAATTTTCGGGCCAAAATACTCGTCGGTCGTTCTGTACTTCTAGGATCATCCCTTGCTATTGTTACGAGCTAGAGTTCGGGATAGAAAGAATTGACACCAATTAAACCAAAATTAACACTTTAATTAAATACGCACAAAATTAAAATTATTGTTCGAGAAAGATCAAGTACAATCGACACACTGCCAATACTGGCAAGAATGTTCCAGAAGCTTCTCGACATACTCAGTACTACTACTCACCGTCAGGTGGCGTTAGTGTCTCGAACGTTCTAGAAGTCGATGTTTTTCAACATACTCAATACTGCTACTCGCCACCAGGTAGCGTTAGTGTCCTGAACGTTCTATAAGTAGATCGAAGTTTCTCGACGTACTTATCTAAGCGACTGGCGTAGCACTACTATTTAATATGCATTGTTAAATACAAAAATATACTCAGCTTATAACGGTTCCATTGCACTACTGGTACATAGGAATCTATGAGAACTGTTAGTAGGAAATATATCGTAACCCACCATTTGGGCAGTGCGGATTGGAGCATGTTGCATGTCTTCAGTTTTTGGGTTCTACGACCGCGACATACCGGTTTGCAGATCAGTGCTAGTAATGAAAATTACATAATCTGCCATAAATACATAATGTAATGCCTGGGTTCGAACTCACGACCTACAACTTGTAACAGGGTTTGTTACCCCTAGGCTTCCACTTCTCTCTTAAAATATAATAAAATAAAATAAACTTGTTTTTTATTTTGCGAGGCGTTATCGAGCAAGCTTCATAGCCTGGCTCACCGGCGAACCGTTGCTTGCCTGTCAGTTTCTACAGATTGTACTTCGGGGAGTGTGCGCAGGAGCTCCATGACCTGATCCCTCCATCTTCCTTTCACTACCAGTCTACCAGACGCACGGCTGGATACCATCCACACTTGGTTGATATACCATCTTGTCGCACCAAGCGCTTCTCCTCCACATTTATTATGCGCACTTCCAAGCTGTGGAATTCTCTGCCGGCTTCTGTGTTCCCTGCCACTTATGACCTTTCAACCTTTAAAGCAAGAGTGAACAGGCATCTTCTGGGCTCGATCGTTCCATCGTAGACCTCATCTATCGCTTACCACCAGGCGAGATCGAGGTCAAGGGTGAGCTCATTCTGAATAAAAAAAAATATCCATTTTATTTTGTACAAATAATACGAATAGCATCAAAATTCACTGAGGACAAAACCTCCCAAATGCACAGGGGAATATTGTCTCAACATTACAATATCATAAATTTTACAGGCGTCCGCGGTTCTTGTAATTGATCATGAATAATGTATACACCATTCATTCGCCTGTGCAAGATAAATTGATTCTGATTGTATTAATATTCCTTTGGAATTCAGGTGAGTCACAATGCCGCTGACTGTTTTTGGAAAAGACCTAAACTCATTTACTTTTATTTTGGAAATGACTTAAACAAAACCTACTTCACAAAAAAGCAGTGACATGTGAAAAATAACTTTAATCTCGGAAGTCGGTGTCAAAAACGAAAATACAAAACCAGAGACTACCGAAATTAAAATTATTTTTCACACACTTACCAGTGTTTTTTTTTTTGGAAGTCCGTACTTGTTTTTGTTAAAAAAATTTATACATCTTAAATGTTCTTCAACAGCAAACTTAAAGCGATATTCGTGTCATTTCCACCATTAGTCGCTAGCCAAATTATGGTAATTCTCGCTAATTTGCGACAGACTGATGCGGTCTCATGGTCCTTGGTAAATAATGGCGCAAGTGTCAATTTTGCCGAGTGCTGGCCTCGACCCCTATAATGCGAATGCTTTGAGTGATTGAGGTGTGGAAAGGGTTATATACTTACTCGTAATGTTGACAGATGCACGGTAGCAGAAATGGAATAAAACGATTTAGACAGAGCTTGACAAAGCGAAGCATCAACTATTACATTGGCATAATGTTGTGCACTGCAATGTATTGTAGAGTACTATATTGTATATTATCCATACAACGTGTAACGTGTATTATTTTGATAATACAACTTGTAACACAATAAACGCAATTCCTGAAAGTTGTCGGTTTAACTTAAAATGGAAACACAGTATCAATTCATGACAAATTAATACAATCCTGCATTCAAGGAAATGCGCTCGTGTGCGTGTCGGCCGCTAATATTGCATGAGTGTATGAGTCTGCGTAAGGATACTGTATGACGCACATATATTTTGCGTATAGTAAGGATAACTATAAAAAATGTCTAGGTTTGGTTTCAATTTATTTAGTTACGGATGTTGTTTTAGACTTATAATTTAATATTGGAGTGTTTGAGGTATTGCACCTCGTATACATACATTAGTATTTTATAATAGCATACCTCGAGGATTATAAAAAAAAAAACAGTAGGTAATGGAACACAATTCTGCGTTTTGTTTTCGTCTTTTCTTCGCCTGTACCACAGAAATCTTAATAATAGGGCAATATTAAGATTTCTGTGGTCTGTACCTACTGAACAATGATCATGAAACTGTGATATGTGTATAGAAAATCGCATATACGTATATTAAAAATTGAATAAAAGCTTGTTTAATTTAAATCGAAAATTGGAAAAATAATTAGCTTTCTGCACTTCATAATATTATTATAAGTATTAACTGAGCAAAATTTCACACACTGCTGGGCATTTTTTGTAAAAAGGGGTACAAATTTTTGCTTCACGTATAGACTTTTTAACATATAGAATTACTAATCCGATTATCCCTACTGTTAGCATAAAATAAGTGGTACTATATAAATAATTGGAAAATAACTTCATTCCATGTGGTACATGTCGTGGGTACAGTAATTCAATATTTTCTCAATTATTTTAAAGTATGATAAGGGCAGGATAGGTTCGGTTTTCGAAGGATTAGTGTTACAACGTGAGACTGTCTCGTTGGTCGAATGGTTGCAAGCGCGACTGCTGACCACAAGGTTTCGGGTTTGATTCCAGGGTTGGGCAAAAACTGCTAATTTAAGAAATTCCTTACAGTTACGCTGCGTCCAAATGCTGGAACAATATTCTCCCGCCAATAAGACATATTAAAAGTATTGATACATTTAGAAGTCGGCTTCGACATTTTCTAATAAACTCATAGAATGAACTGGGCGAAGTGATTGCGAACACTTCCTTAATTTAAAGTTAGCAGTAGGTACCTGCTGCAGGCAAAATCACACAATGATGATCACAGCCAATCTGTTTATTTATTTACATATTTAGTAGAGATGGGCCGAATGTGGTTTGAACCGAATCCGAACTTCGGCCGAACATTCGGTTAAAATTAAAAGTTCGGCCGAAGTTCGGCCAAATTTCGGTTCAATTTCACGCGCTTTCTCGAGAGCGACACGTCGTGACTTGTTTACGCATTTACTTCAATCTCGAATTATTTATCGTCTCCTGGAAGCTCTGTATGTTCTGAGCAACTTCTATCGGAGGCAGGAAACGTATACGGAAAAAAAAAGTAACAAACTTCTGCCAGATAAGGCAGAGTTTTTGGTGTTTTTGCACCATAGCCTGCCTCTAGTAAATTTTAAATATGAGTGAGTAGATAGATGAGAAAAGTTTGTTAATTTGAAAAATAAGTACCCTTTAGTTAATGAATGTGTAGTTTGTGAATCAAAAACGTGATTTTTTAATTCAATTTACGAATTGTAATCCAGATGTTTGTTAGAAGAATAATAAGTTTGTTTAATTTTTGTAATAGTATGTCTAATTATTATGTCAAATTAATTAGGCAGAGATTATCAAGACTAATAAGAAGAACCGATTTAATTTAAGATTTACATTTACCATGTTCGTAACTAAAATAAATGACCCTGAGTGAGTAAAAGACATAATTTTATAACAGTAATGCTATTCTAATTCTATAAAATTTTAGTCAAAATAGTGCAAGTAAGTATTATTTTTCTTGTGCCGAATGTTCGGCATCTGAACCGAATTTCGGCCGAATGCCGAAGTTCGGTTCAAGCTGCCGAAATTCGGTTGAACCGAATGTGAACCGAATTTCGGCCCATCCCTGATATTTAGATAAAATTCACACAAAATTTGTTATTAAAACACCTAACATAATTATATTTTCCGCAGTATCAGCTTTATGTATGTATCGGAAATACCTATTTTAAATAAAATAAAAAAATTGCGTCAATAATATCGCAGGTCACTAGGCTCACTCTCAAGTTCATTTTATTATTTTTTATTATATTTTTTTTTTTTAAAGTATACTTCTCAAAGTCATGTTATTCAAAAAAATTAGATTTCCAACCGTGTCTCTTTATTCTATAGCTGGCCTGCTTAGTATGCGTCAATTGTATATTCTACATGTCATTTTAAAAAAACATAGGGCGTTTCCGGTAGATCCCAGAATTTTAGCAAAGAGACGAAATGACATAGTAGTTAAAACACGCCAATTTAAAACATACTTCGCTAGACACCAATTTTCAAATCAATCTTCTCACTTATATAACTCCATTAATAAAGTTCTTAACATATACACAAAAACTGCTCTGGCATGTAAACAAACGGTGACAGAATGGCTCAAATCTCTTTACTACGAAGATACGGAAAATTTAATTGTCCATATTATTAAGTAGTCTCTATGTTGTGTATATATTTTTAGGATTTATATTTGTACAAGTTATAAAAATAAAAAAATATGTAAGTATAAATATCTATGAATCTCTTTATATATTCTCACAAACTCATACACATGCACATGCATATGCACAAACAAATAAACGTACATACACACCCTCACACAACACAGACACAAACGCATTCACACACACACTCACACACACGCATTCACACACACTAAAAAATCGTGTAAAGAATTCATGCAAATACATTTGTTATTCTAATTTAATATATTCTAGTTAAGGGAGTGCGGCTTCTCCTGGCACAGGTGTTTTCACACTTAAAAGAAGAAGTCAACCTCATTATTGTTAAGACAAATTTTGTTATCGAATAAAACATTTTTCCTTTTTGTTTTCATTTTCATTGTACGCCTGCTCGACGTCCGTAAGTACGGCTACTGGGATCCAGCAGAATACCTGCGTCAGGCATATTTGCCTGGCACATGCTGAGCTGGACTCTCATTTGATGCAATTCGGAGACGCACACCACACCGATTTTTATTGTTACATTTTTGTCTTCTTTTTTTCATTTTATAACATTTTTGATGGTATATACAGAGTTGATACGACCGAGGGGCTTTCCTTTAAACTGCGTATACTAGGTACCATTTTCAAGCTTTGTACCAAAAATCAATTAAATAGGAGAATTAGTTTAGTCGCAAATGATTTTGATGAGATGCATCTTAAAGCGATAAATCTGACCAAGACAAGAGATAACACACGCCGCGCTACGTTGCCACTTTGTTACCTCGGTATTTAAGGTCAGTCACATTTATTTACAAAGGGTGGTTGCGTTTTACTCTGATTTGTAAGCTATTTAGTTTGAAAAAAAAAAACAGTTTTTTGGCTCTTTTTATTTTTTGACTGTATCAAATTAACACTAAACACGTATAGTATACGTAGTGTAATTTAATGCCCCTCTGTCGTATCAACTCTGTATAAGTTTGTTCTGTTCTTTTTTTTCTGTAATTTATGTGTTATATGTTTATGTACAGACGCCAGCACATGAAGCTAACCGAAACTGTCAAATTTCCCCAATCAACTTTGAACCTAATTTCTTTAAGAATAAAGTAGAAAATCTTTTAAATAAATTTGACAGATTGTTGTAGCTTGATGTGCTGGCGTCTGTACTTTTGTGTGTTGTGTCTTCTGTTGACCAATAAAAATAATTTTTCAGTCCGGAGTTCAGAAGTTGGCGGTGTGATACCCCCTGCCTCGGAAAACAGGTTAAGCTTTGGTTCCGACTGTCATTTGAACATCTTTGACAGTTCTTACGGACAGTCAGAAGCCAGTAAATCTGACACTGGTCTAGCCAGGAGTATCGTGTTACCCAGTTACTGGGTAGTTGGGGACAGATAGGCAGTCGCTTCAAGTAAAACACTAATACTCAATTGCAGATACAGAACTTAGCGAGGAAAAATTGAAAACCCACGTCAAACGTGTCCTTATCAAAAAAGCGTATTACAAGATTCGGGACTACGTTGAAGACATGACTGCTTGGCGATGATTCCTTTCTTCTGCACATATGTGGCTTCCCTGGCTGGTTGGAGTGCGGGGAGAGGCAGGGAGGTCTGACATCTCCTCGGCTCTTCAACCTATACATAGATGGCCTCATAGCAGAACTCAGCGGCTTGCGTGTCGGATGTAGCGTTGGTGGGGTTAGCATTAACAACATCAGCTATGCAGACGACATGGTCTTGCTGGGTCCGTCTACTGGGGCAATCGCAAAGCTACTGAAGACATGTGAAGCCTACGCTGCCGCGCATGGTTTAATATATAATGTAAAAAAATGTGAATACATGGTCTTTAAGGTCGGCGGCAAGTGCCGTGAAGATGGACCCGATCTCCAGATAAATGGGTCAGTAATTAAAAGGGTACCATCTTTTAAATATTTAGGGCATTTACTTGCTGACGACCTTAGAGACGATGCAGACATTGAAAGGCAGCGGAGGGCTCTAGCGGTCCGGAGCAATATGCTGGCCCGTAGGTTTTCGCGGTGTACAGACCCAGTGAAAATTACTCTTTTTAAGGCTTATTGCCAGAGTCTGTACACGGGCAATCTATGGGTCAGTTACGCCAAAAGATCACTAGATGTGCTTCGCGTCCAATATAATAATGCTTTCAGGATGCTCTTGCGTCTGCCTCGTTACTTTAGCGCCTCAGAAATGTTTGCACAAGCTCGTACGGACGCGATTCAAGCGATTATACGTAAGAAAACGGCTTCACTTCTGAGGAGGGTAAGGGACAGTCGTAACAGCATCCTGAGAACGGTTAGTGAGAGTGTGTCCTCTTCTATTATGAAACAGTTTGTGCGGAGGGTGATGGTACTAACACTAGATAATAAGCTATTAGGTATAAGTTACTAACATTTTATGGATTTTGTGGTCCGAAATAAAAAGATTCTATTCTATTAACTAGGTAGTACTAGGGATTTCTCTCATAGATGCTGTTCAAACTCGTGTACACTAACATCCGGATCAACTATCTGTTTGCCACTCAGATACTTGTTCCAGTGCAGGAATTAACCCACGACATGCAGCTCAGCAGCCAATCGCTCAACCACTGCGCCAACTGAGCTTCGCGCGTACATTACTTACCCCAGATATATTCTAAGGAAATTTCGATTAAAACTAGTTTCTATGTTATCTAAATAACTTTTAGCCGCAACTTTGCTCGCGGTAATGATTTTAGCTGACTTAACTTACATAAGCCAAGCCTAGTTTTGAGCCGAATTTTAATAAACGCGCTTTTAAATAATTATTGGAAATTGTTTAAAATCCCACTTTTAGTTCGAAAAGTTTCTGAAAGGGTGAATGAAAGTTTTAACTAATTACTTTAGAGTATTTTATAATATTTCAGAAAAATATAATTTTTGAGGAACATTTTGAATTTTTGCACATTGTTTTTTAACTGGCTTTCAATAAAACCAGGTACCTACTCATATGGCTTAACACGTTCGCTTACAGTACGTCATTAGGCGGGAAATTAAAATAGTGCGTTATGACAGTACGTCGAGGGATGGGCCACTTATTTTTAAGAGTACGTCGTCTCACGATAATTTTCAACCGACGACCAAAAGAGGAGGTTATCAATTCGACGCGTATATTTTTTTTTTTTTTTTTTTTTTTATGTATGATCATCGAGTACTCGAAGACGGCTGAGCCGATTTGGAAAATTCTTTTTTTGTTCGAATGGGTATACTTTGAAATTGGTACCATTATCACCAAAGTCAGGATCTGATGATGGGATCCTGGAGAAATCGAGGGAACTCTTCAAATATTATAGGCACACCTATGGCGTTTTGGGTATTTCTTATAGTAACTTGTGCAGTTGCTCTCAAAAAGTACCATTTGGGGAAGTGGAACTGATGATGAAGACCACAGATGGCCGCCGAAACTACTCAATAATAAGTATTAAGTGGATTGCGATTCGATTACTTGAATATCGATGTTAAGCACTTTATGCTCGTCACAATGCATATGGTGATGTAGAGCTGATGGTGAAGTACTAGGAGAACTCCTCAACAATTAACGGCCCAGCATTGGGAAAAGCAATATTTTGTAAAAGGTTATAAGTAGTTGACATTTAGTCTCTTGTAACTAGGTAAATTAAAAATCATCCAACTAAAAAGAGTGAAAAAAAAAACTTTTTAACAAAAAATTAAACCGACTCCCAAAAAACACTGCAAAGTGAAAAATAACTTTAATTTCGGAAGTCGGTGCTAAAAACGAAAAAACAAAACTAAAGACACTGACTACCGAAATTAAAGTTATTTTTCACTTTGCAGTGTTTTTTGGGAGTCGGTTTAATTTTTAATTAAAAAGTTTTTTTTTCATATAAGTATTATGAAGAGCAGTATCCACTGTCATATTATGTGCAATTTCATATTTCTTACTGCCTTAACACGAGTATTTTGTGGGTAGTTTCATATTGCTTGCTTGTACACGAGTACTATGTTGATGTCATTTAGTATGGAAAATTCTACTGTCGTAATGTGGTGTCAGGGTAAGTGCTCACTGTCAGCGAACGTGTTAAGTCAGTGCCAAGTCAATGAATAGGATTGATCAACCCGCACCGAAATGCGTCATACGTAACATATCAACCCTATTTTTTACTTATTAAATTTAGCTTATTAAAAAAAGATACCCAGCCTTTATTAAAAAAGGAAATAAGACATCCAATGAAACTGTCTTTAAGATTATTTTTTGCTTTGTAGTGCCGTCATGTTTTGTCTGTTTTTAAGTTGGTTAAAATTTTGGTTAAAACGTTCTTACAATTGTATAAAAGACAAGTTTCCGCCGGCAACTTCGTTCGCGTGCAGGGTTTTCCTACGTTAATCATGATCTCGTGGAAATCCGAGATAGAAAGTAGCCTATGCATTATTTCAGAAAGTCAAATATACAACGTGTAACGGAAACCCCATATCTATCCAAAAGGACTGAAGACAACACCTGGTATGGAGTCTCTATGCAAAGTTTCAGCTCAAAATAAGTGACTCACAGAATTGACCACAAATTATTGGTTTTATATGTTTCTTGAATACCTGTAATAACAAACGTGTCACATCACTATGAGGGTCATCACTTTCCACGTCACTAGCCAATAACACGATAACTCTCTTCGTTCTTCTTAATTTGAAAAATTTGGTCTCTGGTATCAAATATCAATGTATGTATTGAAATTTCTAATAAGCTCCACACATGTAGACTTAGGATTACAAAACCCTTGCTATATCGTTTGTTATCATCCAAAGAAGCCGTGCACTCGGTATGTATATACCCTTAAAATTACACGTTGTATAAATCCATCCTCAAAAACTTTTTCACTTATATTATTAATAAGAAGAAGTCTTTTGGCAATGCAACATTTAGTTTGTTTATTTGTAGGACACAAAGGCCTTGAGGCTATATACATAAAATCTTGTCTAATTTATCTGTCAATGTCACTAATGACAGTACTATATAAACAACGATTATACCGAGCAACAGGTATTTATCACCGATCTGCAGTTTTGTTAATTAAATAATCCGCCCATTGTATCACCCTTTTTGTCCAAGTCCATATTTGTTTTACTGTTATGGTGTACAATAAAGAATATATCTATCTATAATCCTTAATAGTCACGTTCCACAATGTTGAAGCGCAAACGAACACCGCAGCTAGGCCTTGCTACACCTACATGTAATTATGTATAACTTAAGCTTAGTTAAAAACGTTAAAACTGTCCACAGGATGTTTTACTGGGTCTATACCGAAACAAACAGAACACATCCTTATCGCCGTGATACCCAACAAAGTAAAAAGTAAGACTATGTATGTCTATAGTTTTTTTTTTTTTTTTTAAATATTATGAGCAATGTGGGTAGAATTCACATAACTAGCAATCTTGTTAGCCCCTCCAACTAAACTATATATGCTTGTGTCATATGTGTGAGATGTTAAATATAGAATAGAATAGAATTTGTTTATTTGCACAGAAAGTAGGTACATAAAATAAGGTATTAACAAAGTGATCTGAACCCTGTACAATCTGCCTTTAATTAGGCATACAAATATTAGAAATATACGTAAATAACATTTAAAAGATTATAAAACATTAGCAACATTAAAAAATATTACAGATAATATGAATAATGATAATAATAAATTAAATTTATACAATCAATTGATTTAGATTACAGAAAAAAAATAAAGATAATTAATGTGAATTATTAAATGGGTCACAGAAATTTAAAACATATCATTCAAAAAATAATTAATTGAATAATAGCACTTGTCGAGTAAAAATGCAATCAGTTTTCTTTTAAACATTTGTGATGGGCCATTCTTGATTATGTCCGGTATTTCATCGAAAATAATAGGGCCCATATTAAAGACACTTTTTCTGAGTAAAGCAGTTCTGTGACATGTAACAAGTTTTTATACTGGCTTCTAACAGGTCTATTTCTTGTATCTGGGATTGTAAGGTACACTTTGTTACTTGCTCTATTCAAATGATGAGGCACCACTGCCGCAGTGATACAATATTCAGATAAATTAAATGCCAACTCAGAAGTTTTGACGTACACCGGATGTGATAGCAAGTTTCTAGTTAACTGATAACGATGGGAGGTGCAAATAGTTAATAGAGAAATGTAGTGACGTAACTAGGTCATAGAAATGTTTCTCTATACCCATATCTACACTGTAAAGAGGAAAGTTTTGGTGTAAAAACTGGTTCAACCCAAGATAACTAAATATTAATAAGGTAAGAGGACATCTAAGTATTTGGTACCCCAAGTATTTAGCGAAATAGAAATATTAAGAGAAAAAAAAAAAATTGGAATGCTGGTCAATTAATTAACACATTGTTACTCTGAGATATATAGATATAGGTTTATAACGCAATATTATACTGTGTAGAACTAATTAGAGTGATCATATAAATAGAGCCTCTCGCCTAAAAGTTTGACGCGTTTAGATTTAAGTGACACCACTGTATATTAATAAAATAAGGTAAATAAAAAAAAAACCACCTCGATGTCGTATTGCTGTCTTGTCAGCGAGGGTATTGTGATAATGCCTGGTACCTACCACCTGACCCTGATGACTAATCTTAACAGGAGCCATATTTTTTTTATGACGGATGAACCCGCTCTTGATCTCGATGTCGCCTAATGGTAAGCGATAGATGAGGTCTACGATGTTACGAGCTAGCCCAGAAGATGCCTATTTACTCTTGCTTTAAAGGCTGAAAAGTCATAAGTGGCAGGAAACACAGAAGCCGGCAGAGAATTCCACAACTTGGCTGTACGCACAATAGATGTGGAGGAGAAGCGCTTGGTACGACAAGACGGTATATCAACCAAGTGTGGATGGTATTTCGTTAAGCGCAGTTTTTGTATCAAAGCAAAGGTCTTCCAATGCTTCTTTATGCATTCGCTATTTCACCAAGAAAAACACGACGTGGAAACCGAGAGGGATTGATCTTGTACACATGCCCTAGCCAACCTAGACCTTATGATCAGCATTCGAGCTTACGACCACTTGATCAATGAGGCAGATGATGCTCGTGCTCTTAACCTAACATAATAAATGATATCTTTACCTCCAGATGAGGTAAAAACACAATTAGCTACAAAAATTTTTGTCTGTCCGTATGCCTAGTTTCATATAAACGCGTGCAACCGCTAAAGACTCATGATTATGTTAAATAGCTGTGTTTTAATTTTCGGGGAGTGTTCGATGGAATTACAGAATCTAATTCCGCTAAACCCGGTCCATAATCGGACTACGAGACAAACGGCGAAGCGCCATCGTTACATGGTGGACATCCCACCCATACGCACAAAACGTTTTAGGAATACCTTCATTATGCGTACGGCTAAGGAGTGGAATTCCCTGCCGGAGTCTGTGTTTCCCGATAGCTATAGCCTAGGAGTCTTTAAGTCAAGAGTGAATAGGTTACTTTTAAGTAAGCGTTCTCCATCTTCGACCACATCATCACTTACCATCAGGTGAGATAGTGGTCAAACTATTTTCAATAAAAAAAGTATATTCAATCTATCTATCTTAAAAAGAAAATTTTTTTGTGTATCAGAATATACGAATGTTTGGAAGTATAGATATACTTTCAAACATTTGTATATTCTGATAAACAAAAAGATTTTCTTTCAAAGATCACTTTCAACAATAAAAGAATTAATAAAAACCTTACACAGGCTGCTGTAATATCACGTTACCATAAGTTTTTTTTTTTCAATTTACTCTATTCCTTCTAACATTATAAATACGAGAGTAACTCTGTCTGTCTGTATGTCTTCTCAAAATCGGCTGATTTTTTCGTAGACCGAGGAAAAGAGTATAGGCTACTTAAAAAAAAATAGGTCTATAGGTGCTTGGTACCCATCACGCCAAATACGAATCAATATGAAATTTAGCTCAGAGATCACTAGTAAAATTACGTTTTTTACAAAAAATTGAACCGACTTCAAAACTTCCAAAAAAACTACTGCACTACAAAGTGAAAAATAAACTTAATGGTTGTTTCATTGGGTGTATAATTCCATTCAAAATTAGGACCTGCTCACATGGCTGCAGTCGTTTTTAGTGTATAATTGTTTGTGTTACTTGAGATACCTACATACAATTCCTACTTAATTTTTAGGGTTCCGCAGTCAACAAGGAACCCTTATAGTTTCGCCATGTCCGTCTGTCTGTCCGTCTGTCCACGGTTTAGCTCAAAAACCATTGGTACTAGAAATTTGTTATTTGGCATAAGTATACACGTTAATGATGCCAAAATAGTGGTAAAATAAAATTTGAAAAAAGCAATTATTTAGGTTCCCTACATGTAAAGTGGGATGATAATTTTTTTTTTCGTCCTTCCCATAGTGTAGGATATCGTTGGATAGGTCTTTCAAAAATATTAGGGGTTAGGAAGACCGTTTTTTGATTAAGCAAACCGTTCGTGACTTATCAAGCTTTAAAGTACCAATTTTCGTTAGAGTCAAGTGTCCCCCCCCGTATCAACTAAACGGTTGTAGTTAGAAATTCAAATGACACGGCAGTAGTACCTATATATAACGAAGTTTAAAGGAAAACTATCACACATAAGTGGGCTTTACAAGTTTACGAGTAATAGTCGACCAATTGTATTTGACTCGAAAATTTCGAACAACTCCATAGAAATGTCGATAGATGGCGCTAAGCGTCAGTTGTATCACGCTAGTTTCATATTTAAATAAGTTTTATAAAAAAAACTTTTTGACAAAAAAAACCGACTTCCAAAAAAACACTAGGAACAATGTGAAAAATAACTTTAATTTAAGTTTTTTGCCACCGACTTCAGAAGTTGAAGTTATTTTTCACATTGGAGTGTTTTTTGGAGGTCGGTTTTTTTTTGTTAAAAAGATTTTATTTCTCGCTTTTTAGTGGGTCTGTTTATAATTTATCTAAGTTACAATAGCCTAATGTCAACTTGCTTATCGCCTTTTACAAAATATTGCTTTTCCCGATGCAGGGGCGTTAATTGTTGAGGAGTTCTCCTGGTATTTCACCATCAGCTCCATTTCACCATTCGCATTGTGTCGACCATAAATTGCTTAGCAACCATTTTAAAGTAATCGAATCGCAACCCGTGAAATACTTATTATTGAGTAGTTCCGGTGGCCATCTGTGATCTTCTTCATCAGTTTCGCTTCACCAAATGGTGCTTTCTGAGAGCAAATGCACAAGTTACTATAAAAAATACCAAAATCGCCATACTATTGCCTTTAAAATTTGAGGGTTTCCCTCGATTTCTATGGGATCCCTTCATCAAATTCTAATTTGGTGACAATAGTACTACCTCAAGAGCATACCATTTCAAACGAAAAAATAATTTTCAAAATCGATCCACAATTGACGGAGAACTTTCCGTGCAAAATTGTCGAATCAGGTGAGGATTTGTATAGGAAGTAAATTAGTTAGGTAGTCAAGTTTGGCTTTTAGTTAGAGCATGGTACGAAATGATCAGTCAGCGAATACGACACGAACTTGGCTGTTATAAAAACTACGGAACCCTACACTGTGCGTGGCCCGACACGCACTTGACCTGTTTTTTTAAAAAGAAAGGTTGCTGTACACCTCTTTTTTACCCACTTAAACAATAGTTCAGACGTGATTCAGAAGGTCTGTGCCTCAGCTGTGGTGATATTAATAGGCTAATTATGCTAAACAGTACATAGATATACGAGGGCAACAATCGCAAGAGATTTGCTGTTCTTAGTTGAAGAGTTTCATCGCTTATCTTCGAAGATCTTCATCAGAACCTAATGTGTTGTATACTAAAACCTTTCTTGTTTATATGCTTTCAAACAACGAAAACACGATCTAAGTTTGATAAGTAGTTTCTGAGAAAATCGCGGATATACAAACATACATACATACCTACTGGGAGAATACAGAACCTCCTTTTTTGAAGTCGGTTAAAAATATTTCGCACGCAATTTTTTATCCCGGAGAAGAGCATGGATATTATATATATATATATATATATACCCTATATACAGACAATATATGTATGTACTAATAGTCGGTAAATCCTGTCTCCTAAACTAATTTACTTTTGGGTTACCTGTAACTTAAGAATGTATGTAATTTTTACGTGAAAGAAGTCAATAGCTATAAACTTACGTTATAGTGAGCAAAATAAAGAGAATTTAATTCTTTAGATATCTTCTGTTTTAGTTACCTTAATACTGACAGAATAACCCAGTTTTAAAATCGAATCCTAAAATAACATATCTCATAAAACCTTATCCAAGCAGATTAAAAGGACGAACGACAATATTAAACTCACATCTCACATGAGTAATAATATCGAAAAGTACGGTGAATCGCAATACTCATTTTTCATTTCTCATCTAAAGACATTGTGTAAGAAAACCAAACAAATAAGAAGGATTCATTACAAGACTCTCATATTGAAAAGTGTCCAAACAACGGTATTGGAATTGCTAGCTTTTGCTTGTGAATTTGCCCGCGTGAATTTCGTAATTTATCCCACAGGAAATAACAGTTGTTGCAGAAAAAGAAACGTAAGTTCAAACTCAAACTCAAAATATTTCATTTAACATAGACCTATGTGGGCTATAAAACGACAAAAGCTAGTGCAACTTTCGAAATTGGTCATTTCCTATAGTGAAAAATCAGCAAGCGACTCCACGGTTACTCTTTTCAAAACATCATTCATTTTCATAATGTATCCAAAATACAGGTTTGATAGGTATGAAAGGACAGTTTAGATCAATTAACACAGCACAAAGTTATTGCAAATAAAAAAATTAAAAACGAATCCAAGGGTATACAGTCTCCCATTCATATAAAGCTTTAAAAAATATACTTGCAAGCGACAATATTAGACTTCACTAATGAAGGAAGGAGGCTGTGAGTTCGAACCCAATCAGACACATTACTTCATGTAATTTTTATCATCACCAATGCTCTCAAATCGACAGAGGCAAATATTGTAATATAAGGGAACCGGCATCAGCATAACAAAGGCATAAAAATGAGGCCTGCTGTATCGCAACAGTGAGAACGTTATAGGCTGGCTATACCAATATATTGCACTAACAATCTAATATACTTAAAACAATCACTCTGTCTGTCATTTTTCAACCTATCAAGATGCAGTCAAATACAAATTATACAACGTGTAATTTAAAGGGTATATACATACCAAGTGCACGGCTTCTTTGGATGATAATAAACGATAAATGGCAAGGGTTTTCTAATCCTATGTGTACATGTGTGGAACTTATTAGAAATTTCAATACATTGATACACACATTTGACCGAATTTTTCAAATTAAGAAGAACGAAGAGAATTATCGTTTTATTGGCAAGTGACGTGGAAAGTGATGACCCTCATAGTGATGTGACAAGTTTGTTATTATTGGTATTCAAGAAACATATGAAACTGATAATTTGAGGTCAATTCTGTGAGTCACTTGTTTTGAGCTGAAACTTTGCATAGAGAGTCCATACCAGATGTTGTCTTCAGTCCTTTTGGATAGATATGGGGTTGCCGTTACATGTTGTATATCCACTTGAATATAATAAATGTAAGAAAGCTGTAAAGACTGCCCTCAAGTTTGTCCTATGAAGATACAGAAAAGTTATTAACTGTGCTAAAATAGCTATTAAGAATTTTATTATAATCATATAATTATTAGACTTCATAATTATGTACCTAGTTATCTAATTGTTTTATAGTTATAGCCAGTGTTTCGTTTTATTTATAACTAGCGACCCGCCCCGGCTTCGCACGGGTGCAATGTTTATATTAAATATAGGCAGCGTTCGCGAGAATCGTTAACGTACGGCAGTTTTTTCGACACCTTACTCCACAATTTTCACTACCACGAAAAATCCTATCTATTTTCCGGGATAAAATATAGCCTATACGGATTCGAAAGAATCCCTTTAAGTAATGGTATAAGAAATTTTGAAATCGGTCCTGTAGTTTTTGAGCCTATTCAATACAAACATACAAAGGTTTCCTCTTTATAATATTAGTATAGATTATATTTTATGTTTAACGTTACACGCAATTAAAGATTAATGTATTATTATAAGGTGAATATTTAAGATAATATTGGCACATATCGCCTGAAACACAGGTTTACCTAATTCAGGTACATGTATTTAATTACTGCATGACTTTAAGCATACATCTAGTTGTAAGAAAATTTGAATAAATGATTTGATTTGATTAGTGATTTATATCCAATAGCTACCTATCTGACCTCAACAGCTCAGTTACTGAGTAGTACCTACTTGAAAAAAAAAAGACCAGAACAGTATTCTTTTTTAATTTTTCAGCTTTGCTTTTTTGAAGGTTTCGACTCACAATCGATGTTAAAAACTTTTCAAAACAAAATAGGAGATGCTCTTGACGGTTCCTGATTACGAGTATAATATTATCGCGTTTTAAAAACCAACATTATGAAACAGTAGACAAAACAGAGCTAGGTCCATAGGTAACAATAGACTGACGAGATAGTAGGTACTTCAATATCGGTGTTCAAACCGCATAGTTCGGTTTGTCACGTTCGAAGTAATCTCGATTCGCGTGATCACGCCACCGCCGTTGCGGGCTCTTACGAGTACATATGTACCTCATATCCCGTACCTCGTGCCTCGTATCTTGTGCCTTTATCTTTTATCTATTTCCTTATAGGTGCAGCTCAGGTTTCGTAGAAGCGTTCTTAGTGCATTTTGCAAAGGAAGTTCTAGGATATTCGAGGTGGTAGAGATTCTCGAGGCATACTATCGAGGTTAGCAGTGATCATCATCCCTTGAACAACATAGTTAGGGAAAACATTTAGATATCAAGAAATTAAAACATTAAAGTCTAGCGAACCAATAATAAATTGTTTATTGATCCACATAAGGATACGTCATTTAGTGTTATTCTTAGA
Source organism: Tholera decimalis (assembly GCA_943138885.2). Taxonomy (NCBI): domain Eukaryota; kingdom Metazoa; phylum Arthropoda; class Insecta; order Lepidoptera; family Noctuidae; genus Tholera; species Tholera decimalis. The sequence continues at coordinate 5,192,759 of OW964549.2, forward strand.
CCACGAAACTGGGAAAGTTTCATGCCTGTATTTTAGGATAATTGATTAGTCCTCATTTTTATGTACGGTTTGTTATGAAATAAACTAAAAAGTGTAAGTATCTGTCTATATAATATTATTGTTAGTAAAGAAACATTGTGCGTACGGCTAAGGAGTGGAATTCCCTGCCGGAGTCTGTGTTTCCCGATAGCTATAACCTGGGGGTCTTTAAGTCAAGAGTGAATAGGTTACTTTTAGGTACGCGTGCTCCATCTTCGACCACATCATCACTTACCATCAGGTGAGATGGTGGTCAACGCGAGCCTATTGTCAATAAAAGAAAAGAAAACCCGCGACTTGAATGAATATCTTAAAAAAAATTATAGATACAAAATATGGAGCTAAAGCGTCTACCACGATAGAATATAACCAGGATACACCTGTGTACGAGCGAAGCCGGGGTGGGTTTCTAGTTATTAATGTAAAATATCCCATATAATTAAATTCAAAGTTGTGTAACATCTAATTGTGTATAATAAATATAATTATTTCACTTATGTAGTAATTTCAAAGATCCCATGCAATTTATAATAGTACATTATTTACTATTAATTTTCTACCATTCACTATAAACAAATCATTTATGATTAAAAGTCAGTTCAATCTCATGACAGCCGAATCTCGCTCAAAGCGTGAAACGGGGTATAAAATTCGGAATACGGTATGGTGCAGCCTCGGTATGTCACGTGAGTCTCCCGATTCGCGTGAACACGCCGTGTCATTAAGTGACAAAGGTGAATGTATGTGGGTACAATCGAACAAGTAACAGATATCTCAGGAAGAAGGATTGTATGGACTTCAAAAGAGACTTTGACCACTGAATTTGTTTCAGTGTTTCTTCTCAGAGGAGTCGGTGTTAAACACCGGCCACATCTAGTTTAAATTGACGAAAAAAGGCATATAAAAGTGTTATTATTTTAGTAACCAATTTCAAAATTAATATTACTTGTGGTCACGCAATGGTTGTCCATTACACAAATGGTTTTTAATGTCTTATTAAAAATAAAGTAGTTTTCTGCACTCTTTCTCCTTGGAAACTTTAAATGTGCGAAAATTAATAATTCTCCGTCTGCTTAATTTTTGTATCAAGAAGTACAAAGATTTTGCATATTAAGAATAAGTGATATTTTACTGATATTATAAATACGAAAGGTTGTGAGGATAGCTGAACGGCTAGATATTTGTTACACTTTTGCGCAAAAATCACAAAATTGATCTGGATGTAATTTGGTATTTAGATAGCGAAAATCCTAGCATATCAGATAGGATACTTTTTATCTCGGAATTACTACGTGATTAAGATTTACAGGGCTAAACCCTCCCATGCAAACAAAGTCGTGGGATGAATCTAGTTAGTGGATTAAGATTGATTAAATTATAAATTTATCATTTAATCAAGCTGTGGACGGTTGATATAATTAAGTGGGCAGCAATTTTATTTGAGGCATAAAGTACTTATTTGATTGTTATTGATGATCTGCACTTATACAAACACTAGAAAAGGTAGTTAGATATCGGGAGCGCAAATGAAACGGAGTTTGAGTGGAAATCGAAATAAGAGTTTATTATAACGGCCCGAGCTTTACAGAAGTTCATGTACGACTAACTTAGCCTATCTTAATTCTAATACATCGCTAATCTAAAAACATATCCTACTGGTGGTCGGCCCACCTGCGGTCGCGCCACACATCCCGTCACGTACGCCTGCTGATAGCAGAAGACGCTAGGTCAGCATCTAGACATAGCTCTACCACAACGTTATATTAGGGAATATAACTAGGTACACAACAAAAAACTTAAAAAAAATAAAAATAAAGAGGCTTTGCTTTTGTTACTTAAAGTTTTCCTGTTATGCTACGTTTGTTACTAATCGAAAACATGGAAAATACAATTTTTTAGTTTACAATTTTTTGTTTAAGAATGGGATAGTATTTTACACAAAAGTTATTTTTTCTTTCATTTAGGAATCAGAACTATACGATCAGATTCTTTAATACTAACGTTATTCGATCCACCGTCAATAACCGTTACTATGACTTTGTAGATAGTAGTGATGTTTTGTATAAAAAATTGCTGACTCATTTAAATAAATTAATATTAACCATATTAATTTATTTAAATGAGTCAGCAATTGTTTATAACCACACGCACTAAACGTTTTGGGAATACTTTCATTGTGCGTACGGCTAAGGAGTGAAATTCCCTGCCGGAGTCTGTGTTTCCTGATAGCTATAACCTACGGGTTTTTAAGTCAAGAGTGAATAGGTTACTTTTAGGTAAGCGTGCTCCATCTTCGACCACATCATCACTTACTATCGGGTGAGATGGAGGTCAAATGCGAACCTATTATCATTTAAATAAAGGAGTCGTGACCACATTGACGTATTGTATATTAAAGTCTCAATAAAAATAAATAAATATTAAAATTAAAAAAAAATCGTTTGTTTCTGACATCATCGTTCATATTTTATTAGTAACAAAAAAACTTATGACTATGCTAGTACTATTTTCAATAACATATATTTAAAAAAAGAGGGAAAACACCTCTTGCAAATTTTGTTTCACATCAAAAGTTTTCACAGAAGCTATCTCGTTTACATTATTTCAAATCAGAATTCCACCCCTCCTTTTGAAAAAATGAAAACGCAGACAATTTTCAACAAACCTACACAATTTTCCCTAACAAAATCTTAAAATATTAGCATATCCCCAACGAATAAGCAAACGTGTGACCATTTGAAAATCAGACTTTCAAATCCCTTCCCGTCCCACCTGAAGTCGCAAGAATAAATTTATTCGCATACATAATCTTTTTAAGTTCGAAAGGAAACGTCAGTGAAAATTGGAAAATTTAGATGGCTGAAGTTATGTCTACTTTGGAAAGTGTTCAAGTTTGATTTGGAATGATAAATAGATAGATACATTCTATATTTCACTGGAAGAAATCGTGGCTAAATAATAATAGCTGCGGCGGTCAAGGTTAAACAACGTTTAAGATTAAGGGCCATCGTTACATAGTGGACATCCCACACATACGCACAAAACGTTTTGGGAATACCTTCATTGTGCGAACGGCTAAGGAGTGGAATTCCCTGCCGGAGTCTGTGTTTCCCGATAGCTATAACCTAGGAGTCTTTAAGTCAAGAGTGAATAGGTTACTTTCAGGTAAGCGTGCTCCATCTTCGACCACATCATCACTTACCATCAGGTGAGATGGTGGTCAAACGCGAACCTATTTTTAATAAAAAAAAAAGAAAATCGCTTCATTGATGGGCAGTCGCTCTGTGTGTTATCTGTATGTTTCTTTATTTGATACCGAAATAATTGATAATAATAGATTATTATCAAATAATAAGGTCAACAATCGGTGGTTTTCCTTCATTTCAAACGTCGTGTTGTCCATTGAGAAACTTTTTGCCAATTGCAAATTCTGACCAGTGTACACAGGCATGAATCTTGAGTTGAAGGTTGTAGGTAGAAACCCTGGCAGGCACATTACTTTGTGTTATTTACATAATCACAAAAATAAGGAAACCGGGATACCGTAGAACCAAAAATTTAGAAAACATATGAGATTATTTTCTTAACTAATAGTGGAAGCTGAGTTTTCATAACCCCCTTTCTATAACTTTTTATTAATATATTATATACAGTATATTTTATATATACACTTGTAATAAAAGTTTTACTTTGTATATATTATCTACTTAGTTTATTTTTTTATGCACCTGCCATGTTATCTCTTCACCACCCATGGTTGACTGGTAGAGAATGCCTATGGCATTAAGTGCGCCTTTGTACATTTTGTGTTGCATAAAGTTTTAATAAATAAATAAATACACCAAACTGCTCAGGGCTCGCGTTCCGTAATCCACATTACGGAACTTTTCCTCTCACAGGCAGTGGTTTGAGTCCCAGCATTATATAATTATTTCTTTATTTATTAACTATATATGATACAAAACATACGCTTCAAATATGACGACGTACTCTGTAACACAAAGGCAAGATTTTAAAACCTTCTTTTCTTAAATCTCACACACACCACGAACAAAAAAATCTTTAGAGTTATAAAAAAACAGCAAAGGTGAAACTTGAATCTCATGTAACGGAGTAAACTCATTTTATGAGATATTCCCTCCAGTTCCGGGCTTACATTGTCACGTACTAAGCACAAACGTAGTGTAAAATATTATCTTGCTGACTGCGTCGCTGTCGGTACTGAGCTTACTAAAGTTTCCAAATATCCTTGTATATGCAATTTTAAAGTTTAGTAGTAATAAGCTAAGTTTATGTTTGTCTTTATGCGAGAACAGAGGTCTGAATAAGAAGTGTTATGAAAGGCACGGGAAATACATAAACCTATCTGAGAGATGATTCCTGCAGTTTGAAGTAATATTCACTATAGTTTTAAATAATAAATTTTCCCTAATTTTTATATTTCTCTAATTAATAAATATTCCCTTATAATAATAGCTTTTTTTCTGGTTGGGAAAATCATCGAATGACTTCTCCCGCTCTGGGTTAAGCGGAAGGGGGTGTCAGACTTCTACTGACTAAAAACCCATCCTGTTCCTTCAGCTGTCGTTAAGTTCCGGGGCCGCGGTATCTTGATAGAACATATCCGCAACCCCGGCGGGCAATGGCCTTATGAGGCCCCGTCACTGTTGCTGACAGCTCTTTGAAGCACGCGTGGAACACGATGCACCGCAAAACCGAGCCTGGTCGTTACCGGACGGTGAGCTACCCCTGCTCACTGTACGCAAGCTCGCGACTACGGTGGCCGGAGATCGGCTCGTGATCCCCGACGCCCGAGGCATCTCCCGTGGTGGCTGGGGCGTGAGGAAGAGAGTTGTCTCTTCCTCGCGCGTCCGGCCTCCTCCTTCGCTAGCATGACTGCTTCGCAGAAGGAGGCGACTGTATCCCATTCCCGCTCGCTCCGCACCATGCTCTGAACAACGTCGGGCGCGAGAGGTTATAACAATAGCTTAAGGATTGTTTTTTGTGGCTTATATGTTCTTTATTATATACCATAACAGTAAAACAAATAAGGACCTAACAACTAAAAAGGGTGATACAATGTGCGGTCTTATCGCTAAAAGCGATCTCTTACAGACAACCTTTGGATGAATTTGACACAGAAGGAGAAAATAAGTACGCGGGTAGTCCACGGTGTACTATTTATCTATATAAAATACAAAAACAATAAATTACATTCTCAAAACATGCACAACACAACATATATGCATATAAATGAATATATAAAAAGAAACATGCATAACAACAATTTAAGGAGAGAGACCAAGATCTTTTACCAAGTTTTTGAAGGCGATAGGGTTTGTACTTGTTTTACTGATACGGGTCACAGCCAGTTAAATTGCTTGTTTTTTTTTCGCGGTGGAATTCGTCATGGATGTGAGAGCCCCAGTGCCTTAAACCCCATGTTCCCTCGCACACTTGAGCCAAGGGCTGCGCAAGTAATAAAATACTTTTCATAAGTCATAAGTCATTTATTTCAGAACAATACACATTGCGTAGAAATTGTGTAAAACAAAAACAGTACCTACCATTAAAATATATCAAACGTAGGGAAAGAAAGAGAAACATGTCAAAAATAATAAAATAACAAATTGTAAATGATAATAATCCTCATTCAATTCCGGTGTGATCAAGCGGGGGGAGTGAAAACACTAGAAGTCTACCCCACCAAATTTGGTAAAAAGCAGTTTTTTTTTTTAAAAAGAGAACTAGCAATTTCAGTCGAATTCACATTACTAGCAACGTTGTAAAACCCTTCAACTAAACTAAATATGCTTGTGTCTAGAGTGGGTTCAGGGCAATACAGTAATGGGTGCGGTTCGAACTTACGACCTCTCGATTACAAGGCTGACACATTTAGCCATTAGGATATCTGCCGCTTTAAACTATAGTTTGTACGGAAGTCTTCGTACGAGAGACCAACTCCCACTTGACTGGTCTTACGTCTTGTAATTGGTAGAATATTCACAAAAATAAAACTCACCCAAATAGTGGAATGGGTGGGGTTCGACCTCGTGACCTCTCGATCACAAGTCCACCACTTAGCCATTAGGTATTTTTTTTTTTATTAAAAATAGGTTCGCGTTTGACCACCATCTCACCTGATAGTAAGTGATGATGTGGTCGAAGATGGAGCACGCTTACCTAAAAGTAACCTATTCACTCTTGACTTAAAGACTTCTAGGTTATAGCTATCGGGAAACACAGACTCCGGCAGGGAATTCCACTCCTTAGCCGTACGCACAATGAAGGTATTCCCAAAAAGTTTTCTGCGTATGGGTGGGATGTCCACCATGTAACGATGGCGCTTCGCCGTTTGCCTCGTAGTCCGATGATGGAACGGGCTTGGTGGAATTAGATTGTGTTTATTAGGTTATTTTCATTTATCTAGTCTAGTCTACTACAACAAAGTTGTTAAAATTCAGATCGATTGAGTAGAATTAAATAAGACCCAGGTGACTAGATTTCAGTCATCCAATACATCAATATTAACATAAAAATATTTGTTGCGGCCATCGTTTCTACTTCATAGGTATCCTGAACCAATCCATTAATATTTTCAATCCATTATTAATTGCAAACCTCAATATGGTTTAGTTTATTATGTTATGCTGTAGTGATTTCATTTCATATCTAAAAGCAACAGTTTTGATATTAGTTGGAATTTTTGTGGTTACATTACGGTAAATATTATAATAATTGTTTTAATACATGTGTGTTTTAAAGATACTGATCAAACGAGTGAATTTACTAAGGAAATAAATGATAAATGATCTTTATTTTGTAAATTGGTTATTAAATAACACTTATTTTTACACTTTTTTTTTTGGAAATGTTAACTAGATGAGGCCGGTGTTTCCTAACTGACTACCCTGAGAAGAAACATCGAAACAAACTCAGGAGTCCGTCTCTTTTAAAGTCCATACAATCTATACTGGTTAAAAATATATGGGAACCTTGTAGGTTTCAGTCTGACGCGATCTTTAGAAGAATGTTGCTCACAGATTTCATTGGGCCTGTCCATACAGTGCAAGCGTTTGTCAGATGACGTATAGCTCCATTTAGAACTAGGAGATTAATAAATTTCGATAGCTGTGCAGACAATACACGATAACTGACAAATGCTTGCTCCTACATGCTTCTCATATACAAATACAAATTGTTTGGACTTTAAAAGAGACTTTGACCTCTGAGTTTGTTTCGGTGTTTTTTCTCAGATTAGTCAGTTAGGAAATACCGGCGTCATCTAGCTAAACTAAACACGCAAAAAAACATAACGTGTAAAAGTGTTATTTATAACCAATTTACAAAATAAATAATTAATTTCATTTCATTTCAATAAGTATTATATAGATAGCTTTAGAACGAGTGATAAATGATTGTAATTACGTTTATCTTCTTACCTGCCTAAGAATCGAGCCAACTAAAACATGACCACTAACACACTTGCGCTAACATTGCTCTTGTGATGCGTATCCTTGTAATCGTATGATTAATGGAGTGACAGTACTCATTGATGTTCGAGTGCGTCACAGCAGGCTAGTAGGCTAATTAGGTTTTAAATAAATTATTTTTAATCTACATTTTTATTAAATATTAATAGTTAAAAATAAAAATAAAAACAGGCTTTTAAGACGATCTAAAGAGCCCAAACTCGATATATTTACTAGTAGGCAGTCTAAGGTTCCATTCTTCATAATTCCAATTTCATCATCAGCCCAGCTCGGTGGTACCATAATTTATTGTATTGCCATCCAATCTACATATAATTACCAAAATTAGAAGTGCGTGTAATTCAGATTATCAGATTCTGATTTTATTACATAGTTACAGATCGACCTAACAAAAGCGTGTTAATAACACTTTCACTTGTCATTGTTTTGGTTGCTACACTCGCGAACAACGAAATTAATAGACTCAACCTGTATATGTACCAGATTAAAATTATCAACATTTATTCAGTACTTTAATATTAATGCTATCTGAACTGAACCAATTTAAAGCTGAGGACTTAAGCTTTGAAACTATGTATGACATTGACAAATTTGTCACGTATTTTTGTTTAAATACATGTAGGAACTCGCATTTACGCTAATATGTACATAGGTTTAGTTGAATTGGTTGGCTGCGCGTGTAGATGACCCCAATTTGCATAGGTCAAAGTTGAGAAGCTTTCAGGTGAATGTCTGAGGTAATCTTTTGCGGAAAGAACCACACAGATTAATTGTTTATTGTGTAGGTCCCTAGATAATTTAGATGCACATTTGAACCAGTTCAGTTCTAGATTTTATTTTCTTTTAAAAGTCAACTCTCGGACGAAGCAACGTGAAATAAAAATCGATTCGAACTCCTCCGAAACTCCTTGACCAATTTTTATGATTTTTTGTGTATATTTTGTGTTTGAGAATAGATCAGGCTATTTTTTTTTCACTTGAAATAAAATATATTATTATATGGCCAAACAACGTTTGCCGGCTCAACTATTATAGAAAATGAACAATAAAATTTGACTATTATAGTAATTATTATGATTATTAGATTTTTTATATTTTAATTTTACCTGGGGTATTTGTCAGCCGATCGTGTTTCACCGTCAGAATCGATGTACTTAGTTACATTTCAGTAAACGAGCACGAGTACCTACATGCGTTTCCGAAGGGTTAATTCGTAATTTTACGCAGCAATTAAGAACTAGCTATGACTATGTATTTTTGGCATACAAAGTTATAAGAAATTGTTTTGTATTGTGTTCGCTATCGATCAGCTCCCACAGTTCCGAAGAAATTCTCCAGGTGACAATCGATCGCAGTAAATGGAAAAGCCTAACAAACCGCTGGATGAAGAATGGTGATAGAACTCTTCACTCATGAAAGATCGACTGCAGAGAAACTACCTGGGTTAAAAAGATTATTTATTCATTTCATAATAAAAAATATCTCATGCAATATGAGAGCAGTAATTATTATATAAATTACACAAAGTAACGGGGCGTCCATAAATTATGTGAGATGTTTAAGAGGGGAGGGGGTCGAGTCAAATCTCATCTAATCTCACGTTGGAGAGAGGGGGGGTCTCGACAAATATCACGCAATTTTTTTTCTTTTTCTGATTGAAAAAAAAAAAATACTATTTCGGTCTATTTAATCCAGATTGTACATGCTTAAGATTTAATCTTAAGCGTATATCGTACTACGATTAAGATCATTCACTAATTCGTTTGAAAGAAAATAATTTCATTCATACTTCAACGTTATATATCTACTGACTATCAAACCACCATATTCGTTTTATACCAAAATAAATATAAATAAGTAAATAAAAGCACGAAGCAAACTTTTTTTCTTTTCAACCGATGACCAAAAGAGGAGGTTATCAATTCGACGCGTATATATATATATATATATATTTTGTTATGTATGATCATCGATTACTCGAAGACGGCTGAACCGATTTGGAACTTTTTTTTGTTTGAAAGGGTATACTTCGAAATTGGTCCCATTGTCACCAGGTCAGGATCTGATGATGGGATCCTGGAGAAATCGAGGGAACTCTTCAAATATTATAGGCACACCTATGGCGTTTTGGGTATTTCTGATAGTAACTTGTGCAGTTGCTCTCAAAAAATACCATTTGGGGAAGTGGAACTGATGATGAAGACCACAGGTGGCCGCCGAACCTACTCAATAATAAGTATTTCGTGGATTGCGATTCGATTACTTGAATATGGATGTTAATCACTTTATGTTCGTCACAATGCATATGGTGACGTAGAGCTGATGGTAAAGTACCAGGAGAACTCCTCAACAATTAACGGCCCAGCATTGGGAAAAGCAATATTTTGTAAAAGGTTATAAGTAGTTGACATTTAGGCCCTTTTAACTAGGTAAATTAAAAATCGACCAACTAAAAAGAGTGAAATAAAAACTTTTTACCAAAAAATTAAACCGACTCCTAAAAACACTGCAAAGTTAAAAATAACTTTAATTTCGTAAGTCGGTGCCAAAAACGAAAATACAAAACTAAAGACACCGACTACCGAAATTAAAGTTATTTTTCACTTTGCAGTGTTTTTGGGAGTCGATTTAATTTTTTGGTAAAAAGTTTTTATTACAATAACAATCCAATGCGTTTACGTAAGAAACCCACATTTTGAAAAATCTCACGTGAGATTGGGGGATGGGGGAGTGGGTTGAATAAAATCTCACGACATCTCACCAGGGGGGAGGGAGGGACAGAAATTAAAAAAAAACACCTCACGTAATTTATGGACGCCCCCTAATGTTTTTTTTTTCAGGGAGGAAATCATAAAATGTCTCCTCCCACTCTGTGTGGAGCGGAAGAAAGTGTCAGACTTCTATTCAGACTTCTGTTCTTTTAGCTGCCCTAGCGTTCCGCCGCGATATCTCGATACAACATTCTCGTAGCCCTGGAACACAATGTATCTAACTGGGTTCCCACCCACGGCCTGCAACTTCCAAGCTTGGTCCATAACCACTGAGCTACTATTGTTCTACATTATAATTATTCCTAATTTATAATCATATCACCGTATTACAGAACCAAAATACGTCATTATGGTCCCTTACGTATCAGCTTGCTTGGTTGATGTTGCATCAGTCACGTTTCCATATGACAGATTTATCGTTCCACATTATGTGAACATACATTAACAGAACTCATAATGCAGGAAGTATTATTTGGTGTTTCTGGTGTAATAATGTTTAATATTTTGCTTTGATGAATCACGTTTTGTGAGGAGGTGCGATGTTGAAGTAATATTGTGAAGAGTATTAATTAAATAGCGGAACAAGGAGATAAACAGTGAATTTGTAACCAGTTTTCTAGAATTCAGTTTCTTAAAGAATATGCTGCAAGTTTTATTTAACGTGAATGCGCCTAATAACGACCCCTCAAAATCGGCACCCATTACCGTCCGTTTCATAAAACTATCATTTTAAAGAGTTGCATTAAAGTTAGACAAGTCGTTGCTTTAGAGAAAATATAGATGTATTTGTAATGCAAATATTCATCACTTGCTTGTGCGCGTAAACCAACGATTTAAAGAATAATTGTACAGTTTGTCGTCGGACTCCCGATATAGCGCATATTTAGTAGTGTCCCGCTCCCGATTACGTAAGTACACCTATTTCTTTTTTAGCATAATATATAATTGTAAAGCAATCTAATGAACCTTTTAATTATTTTGATACCTTCTTAATACTTTCATAAACACAAATAATAACTAATTTTAATGAGATACAGCTTTATTTTGCTTCAAATTCAATATTAAAATGTGGCGGTGATAGGAACAATAATCTCAATTTTATTCCTATTACCGACCTAGGTCGTCGTTAGGTTTTTGACGAATATTTTAATTTCTACTTTTATGTTATAATGCATCAATTTATAAGTAGTCGGCTATACTAATTTGATTAGTTAGTATGTCAAGTTGTATTTGATCTATTAGCGCCATACATAATAAGAGTATCTATACTGTGAAAATCAACTTTATTCTAATGTAAATGTTTTGATGAATGTAGGATGTACAATTCTCTAATATTGTATTTTTATAGTTAAAATACCATTAAAATAAAATTATGTATGTATAATCATACAAATATTCTAAAAAACAATACATTTACTCAATACATAGTCATTTCATTGGGTCGATAATAGGTTATACAGAATTTCTTTAATAGAACCTATTACCGATGCACCTGTACTTTTTAACTGACTTCAAAAAGAATGAGGTTCTCAATTCGTCTGTATGTTTTTTTTAGTTTTTATGGATAGTGTGTTAGTAATTTTTTTTTTTGCCAAGTAGGTAAATATAATGTAATTAACATTAATACCAATTTAAAATATTTAGAAAAAATATAAAACTGTAATTCATTTTTCATTAAAAACTATTATTAAAAATCACCTATTACTATAATTCTTAACCCACTGCTAAGCAAAGGTTTAGTAGTTTAGTATATTCGACTAGGTAAATTTTGATTCAGAAACATGGAACGAATAAAACGTAAGCAATATACAGCAAATCAACTTGACTCTGCATTGATGGCTATCGATAATGGAGCAAGTATCTATGAAACCTCAAAGAGATTTGGGATTCCTAGAACAACTCTTCGTGACAAGAGAAATCACAAGTACTCTAATGAAAATTGTGGGGTTCAACCTGTCTTCACCAAGGACGAAGAACGCCATTTAATAGACTGGATTCACTGTTATATTTCAATATGTAATTCATATTATGAAGCATATCTCTTAAGACTGATTAAAGGCTGGTTATAATTATAACATGCTGTATTCTAAAGTATTAAACCCACACGAGCATTTTTATTTGACTGAATTTGTTCTGTTCATTTAGCGGTCGGTAATAGGTGCCACAAAAACGGTAATAGGAACACACCCATGGTTTGAGTCGGTAATAGGAACATAGCCCTTTTCATCAATTTATATTTTTTTTATGTTTATTTCATTTTTTCGAATTGTTTCTATATCTGACTGACAAGATCTTTAGTTTCAGTACTTGAATAAAAATAAAAAATTACACCAGTTATTAAGCATGTGCTTATTTTTTGCACATAAATGTGAACTTGGCTTAAACTGGCGGTAATAGGTGCGTTTACGTTATTAAAACTTTGTGCAACCCAAACTATCAGGTGAGATAGCGGTCAAATGTGAACATATTATCAATAAAAAAAATTAAAAGAAATTGGCTGACTAGCTGGAGCCTAATTTTGGGTATCATTATTGTCACTTCGTGTACAGTGTTTTTTTTTAATATTTACAATTTTATTATGACTATATTAGTTTATTTATAAGATTTTTTTGGTAATAAATAGTGAATCGTTATAAATAGACCGAGTGTGTGAGAGTGAAATAAATGATATAATATAAATAATTTTAAATGTGCTCGTAGATAGTTCATTGTTCATTTTGGCTTTATTAATATGATAATTATAGAATCCGAATTTTCTTCATAAGTAAGTACGAAAACTTTGAGACAATGAAGTTAATCTTACTAGAGAAACTTACTTAATTTATACAAAAATTACCTGATCTATGAAAGAAATGAGTTGTATCTACCACGCGGGACTTATGCGGGCTGGCGAACGTCACGAATTCTTCAGACCAGAAGACTGATTAGTTTCCTGACGACGTTTTGCTTTACCATTTTGGGAGAAGTAGTGATGATTAAATTTACACAGAGTAATATTCCTGCGCGATACTAGCTGGGTACAAACTCACGACTTATAATTCAAACATCGTCCCTTAACCTATAAGTTAACAATCGTCCTAAGTTCATTCAAAATTGTACGAACATTTTCTCGCACTGGTTTTGGGCCTAGTAAAATGTCACACCAACATACACAGTTTACCATCCACTAGGCCACTTCAAACGACAACCGACACGCTATCCCGGTTCATCCTCCTATAACTTAACGTTACTAGACCCGACAGCCACATCCACCCTAAAAACACCACCAAAGTCCCTTTAAACCGGGTCGGATGTGCATATACGACCATATTTCACTAACATCGGACAGCAGTTTATCAAGCAGTGGATCGTCGCATAAATCAGTGGTTGAATGCTTTGCCATGCAGCCTGTGGTTTGAAAAATTCAAGCAATTTGGTCGGATGTCTCATTAACTGGACGGTAAGCGGTTCAGCTGGATCAGACTGTGCACGACGTGGACTGGACTGTTAATTATTTTGTGGAAGTTTGGCCTGTAAATTGGTTTGTAGTTTGGTCTGGCAAGTTGCTATACTTTGGTTGTTCTAATCAGGCTTCGGTACAATTTAAAAATTTGTTGTTGCTCGTGACTTTGTTTGCATGATGTTTAGCCATTTTGGTGTGATTGTAGTAAGAAACATCTAGGTATATATCCGTCCATACAAAAATCTCGTGTCAAAGTGTCTGTTATTGAACTCCTCCAATACGGCTTGACCAATTTTAATGTTTATATTTGATAAGTCTGATAATAGGTTGTAGGCTATTTATGTACCGCCAATTCGAAAAAAAAACTATTAACACGGGTGAAGCTGGGGCAGAAGTTGGTGTAAGTAGATTCCCTCATAGTTTTTTTTTTTCGGGAAATATCAATCTTTTTACGCGGAAGTGTCCTCTACTGATTAAAAAAACCAATCTTATCCGTCAATTGCCGTTGCGTTGCGAGGCCATGTTATCTTGTTACAATATTCCCGTAACCCCGTTGAGAAAAGTTCAGGCTTGTTCTTCCGGCATGGCTGTCTCATTGTTCCCATTTCTAGATGTGAAGCAAAGATTTGCTTTGTTATTTTTGTGGTATTAGTTTGGTTGATTGTTAGAGAATGCCTTGTTGCATTTAGTCCGCCCATGTAACACTATTGTACATAAAGTTTTAATAAACAATATAGTTGGGTTTAGTATTAATTAATTAATGAGGTATGATAATAAATTAGCTATATTTCTTTTTAAAATGTAAGCTTAATTTTCTGACATGGAAAATTTAAGTAATAAAATTTCACCGAAGCTGATACTAACTCATCAATTCCGTGCCAAAAATTTCGAACAGAGCCATTATTTCTGCGCCTGAAGATATCTGTTTCAATATATTTTTTCTTCCGAAAGCTGTCGAGTAGCTCGACCCTCGCAGCATGCCCCTTTTTCCCAATTTGAGACCCTTATTGGGTGCTATTATTCAATTCGGAGTATAGGCATTTCTTTTCGTACATGTAAACATTTATTTCTCAAGCGACAGTCGCCATCTCTTACTCCTGTCGTCACAGACACTCGAGAGGTTTTAAATTAAGATTCAAACATTAAGTATAAAACGGGGTCCCAGTGGTAATAAGTACGACTTTCGGTTTGTAGGTCGAAAAACCGAAAAATTTGACATAGACCAATCCGCTCTGGGCCTGTGTTCCTTCTCAGAGAGAGGAAGCCTTGTCCCAGTAATGGGAACGTACTTTATTATGTTAGGTACTGATATAACTGTGTAATATTATGTTATAGTTTTTTTTTATCAGCCTGTGCTATTTTACTTTTCCGTAGCTTTAAATGTCAAAAACCGAATCTTTCCCGGTTCCATTGCATTTGTATCTGTCTGTTTTCAATCTGTCAATACCATATATTTCTTAGGAATGCGTGGAGTTATGTTAACTATTTTTGCTAGTACTGCTGATTAGGGATTTAGAAATAAGACTAAAGTAAGGTTTAACCTGTATAATCACAAATATAGATAATACAGACAATCAACTTTAATCACGCAAAACTAAGCACAACACAACCGTACATGGCGATAGCGCAAGCCAAAAAGAGACGGTGATCGCACCATGTCGAACGGCGCGGCGTAACCTCTTCGCTTTAAATTTAATTGATCATAATTTTGGAATTATTATTATGTTATTATTTAATTTTATTTTATTATAATGCAATTGTAAGTTCTGATAATTCTAATCTCTGCTGACATTGTATTTTTTATGCCATTTAGACTTTTAATTTAATTAATTTTGACGAATGTAATATTGTTGACATTGCTTTATCTTTCGTACTATTTTATTTGAATTTTGACAATTTTATTTGCTGACATTGTTTTTTTTTTTATTTAATTTAGATCATAGCATCACTGTTTTGTATGCCTGTCGGCGGAACATAGGTTGGACCAAACACTATATATACCTACATAAGATCATTGTACCCTGTGTTCATAAAATAAATGAATTTTGAATTTTGCTTCCCGCCATAGCTCCACTTGCGATTGCTCCACTCGGTGTTGCCAAAAGTTGTTAAGATAAAAGGTTACAACGAAGAAGCTTTGTGAATCAAATATAATGTTCTATATGTGGGTAAGCATCAATAAATGCCTTGTTGCATTAAGTCCACCCATGAGTACCTTTTTTGTACATAAAGTTGAAATAAATAAATAATTATTTGCAATTAAATGAATATAGCTTTTTACTTTTGATTAATTTTGCAAAATATTCAAAATAGGAACAGCTGAGCTGCCGAATATACGTTGATTATTTGATTGATTTTTAAAGAAAAACAAACTTAAATACAAGCAAAGAATCCTCTCAGCGAATAGACCAAACAAACTAATAATAAAAACACAGCAAAAACCCATTCAATAATATTAAAAGCACAATACATTACAGCAATAGAAAAAAAGTACTTTTTCCGCGCATTACCCTTCCGGAGCAAATTAAATTAAGTAACAAACAAGCGACCGTCGGACAATAGATGCCCAACAATAATGGTCTGCCTGATAAACTATCCTTTCATCTCGGGCATTCTTCCGGCCTATTGTAGCCTCAATTCGGCAATAAATCGTTTATTTGAGACCTTGAGTGCGAGCCGTTGATTGGTTTTCTCTTCTTTCATTTGATTGAAGTTTTGGAAAGTACAGTTGTTAGTCTTTTGTTTATTTACTTCAACATTTGACTTTCGAAAGTGGAACAAGTTTTTTGCATAATTCTGATGGCAAAAAAATAAGTATTGAATGAGGTTGGCTGAATGTATTTTCAGCATTCAATAACATTTTACTTAGACACCGTTGGCCCAGTGATTGAGTGATTGACTGCTGTACTGCGTCTCGTGGTTTTGATTCCCGCACTGGAACAAATATTATGTGTATGGAACTGGAACCAATAGGATAGCTGACCGGGGTGTATGTGTTTGTTTGCAAGTGAATTTTAATACACGATACAGGACAAATACTAGTTTTAATTAAAATGGCAGTGAGTTTTCGTAATGCATAATTTGTTCACGATTTATGTAGACTCTTTAGATGAAATTATTCGACATAATTATGTGTAGGTTTTTGGATAGACTACAAATTATGCAGTCAATTTAATATATTTTAATTCAATTGTCACCACTCTTTTATACGAGTGTGCCATATTCACAAATACACAAAGCGAGAAACGTACTCACATAATATATTTGCCCCTAAGAGCACGCATTGTTAATCTAAAAAATGTTAGCCCACTAAAGTGGTGACCCTTTTAACGAAATTGCTGCCTCTGTATAGAGGTCGGCATGCAAAACCTTTTCGAAATAGTTTAGCAACACAATACAACTGTATGAAGTATCCATATCATTCTTATAAACTAGCTTCCATGTATATAACTAGCGAAACGAGGACATGTAAATAAACAAACTTCGCATGTTATTATATATGTTATCATATAATTACCGGGGTTGCGGGAATGTTCTAACGAGATACCGCAGCCCAGGAACTTAAGGGCAGCTGAAGGAACAGAGTGGAGTTTTAGTCAGTAGAAATCTGACACTCCCTTCTGGACCGTCAAAGTGTGCTCTACCCAGAGCGAGAGAAGTCACTCAATGATTTTCCAACCCGGAAAAATAAATCTACAACGTGTAACGGAAACCCCATATCTATCCAAAAGGGCTGAAGACAACATCTGGTATGGAGTCTCTATGCACAGTTTCAGCACAAAATAACTGATTCAAAGAATTGATACCAAATTATTGGTTTCATATATTTCTTGAATACCAATCACAACAAACGTGTCACAGCACTACGAGGGTCAATAACTTTCCACGTCACTTGCCAATAACACGATAATTCTTTTCGTTCTTCTTAATTTGAAAAATTCGGTCTCTGGTATCAGTGTATTGGAATTTGTAATAAGTTCTACACACGTAGACTTAGGATTACAAAACCCTTGCCATATCCTTTGTTATCATCCAAAGAAGCCATGCACTTTGTATGTATATACCCTTTAAATTACACGTTGTATATCTAATTAAACATACATATACATAAAATTGAGGAGCCTGTCTGTGAAAGTTATTTACACTTCGCTAAAACAAAAACATAATATATAACCAATTGCTCTACCTTTTCAACCTTATGTTGCAGGCAGCTTCCAGTCTAACAGGTTACAGGATGCAAATGAATTCTAAAATTTTACGTGGATATCTGTTTTCAACCCAATAGCTGCGTATCTTGACGTCCCTTGGCAAGACCAATGTCAAATTGTTTGCCTTCTGACTAACCGTAACGACTGTCAAATCCTTACTAATGTTATAAATGCGAAAGTAACTCTGTCTGTCTGTGTGTTACGCAATCACGCCTAAACTTCTAAACCGATTTAAATGAAATTTGGTACAGACATAGTCTAGAGCCTGAGAAAGGACATAGGCTACTTTTAATGCGAAATAAGGGCTCTAAGTGTTGAAGTAGGGGATGAAAGTTTGTATGTAAATTACGTCATTTTTAAAGCTAGAAGCTTTTTTTTTTTTTAGCGTGGTAAAATTATCAAATAAGTCCTCCCACCCCGGGCAGGGTGGGAGGGACTGTCAGACTTTTACTGACTAAAATCCACGGTGTTCCTTCAATAACCCTTTACATACCGGGGTCACGGTAACGGGATGAGTCCCACGACCCCGGCAGGCTTTGGCCCTCTACGGGGGGGCCTCGTCATATTGCTGACGCTCTTTGAGGCGCGCGTGGAACACGACGCGCCGTCGACCCGGGTATGGTCCATGGTCGGACAGCGAGTTGCCCTTTACTCGCTGTCCGCATGCCCGCGCCTACGGTGGCCGGAGATCGTCGGCCGACGTCCGACGCCGTGGGCGTCTACCACTGCGGCTGGGCTAGAGGGAGGACGCCATCCTCTCCCTCACACGGCCCGCCTCCTCCTTCGGAAGCATGACTGCTTCGCAGAAGGAGGCGACCGCTTCTCACTCCCTCTCGCCCCGCAGCATGGCCTCGACCAATGCCGGGCGCGAGAGGTCTCCGCCTATTGCCGCCGTGAGGACACGTCGGTGCTCTGCCCAAGCGGGGCAGTCCTGCGTTTCCTCCTTTCCCATCAGACACAGGTACCTCCCGAAACTTCCGTGTCCGGTGAGGACCTGCGTCATGCAGTAGGTCAGGACGCCGTGACGCCGATCTAGCCACTCCTCAAAGAGGGGTCTTACCGCCGCAATTGCGGCGTGCCCGAAAGCTAGAAGCTAGAAACATATTTTTTAGACTTTTGATTAGATATTAATAAATATGACATTCAAAGTTTGTAAAAATTTTACCCTAAAGGGGGTAAAAGTAGACGATGAATGTTTTTGTGATGATGCCGGCAAAAAGTTTACGGCCCAAAACATAAATAGTAGAAGAAATACAGAGAATTACGGCATCATTACATTAGAGCACGGGCGCAGCCGCGCCGCTGAAAAGGTGTACCGATTGGCAACAAAAATTATTGACAAAGTGTAACTTAACGCGGTCGAAGCCGCGGGCAAAAGCTAGTATATTATAATTTATAATAAACTTTTTATCTGTCTATCTGCTTGTCCAGGCTAATCTTTTATCGGTTGATCCGATCGTAATGGAACTTAGAGGAAGAAAAAAAACGCATCATTGGCAGATAGAGGGAGGTAATATGGTAACATATAAGCTGATTTTATCCCGAAATATCTAAGATTATATACAAAATATTCATACTTATGCGGGAGAAACCTCCCGCGCGAACGGAGTCACAGGCACAGCTAGTTTACAATATTGATACTAGACGCGAAAGTGTGTTTGTTAGTTGGTCCTTTACGTAAAAATGGAACTGCATCATGCAATGAAGCAGATCGATGTGATTTTTGGTGTGCAGATACTTTTTTTGCTGAATTAATCTTTCCCCGCGAGCAATACCGCTAGAGCAAGGCAAGACCTAGTTTACATTTTTATAACCGAGGTAGCAATTACTTTGGTTTCAAAGCTTGGATGCCTTCATTAAAATGAGCTCAACCGAAATATTCAGCTTAACGTTGCATTAAAGTTATGCAAAAATGTATCTAAAAAGTCCTAGAATATTCCAGTATAATAATAAATGTTTATTCATCAAAACCCATTATTACAAATCTTATTCTTGCTTAATGACAGAGATTAAAAAGATTATGAAACCTTCGACTTCTCAATCACAAGGCCGACCTTAGCCATGATGTTATTGCTGCTTCCAAATCTTCTTTTCAAAGATACCATCATCAGTCATCCCGCTTCAAAGTCAATGAATACGTTTGAGCATTTTTGGACACTCTAATTGTGATCAGGAGCAACGCAATGGGGGTTTCAGTTTTTGCTAAATTGTGCTAACAGCAGCCCACTTGGGGTTTGCTGTCGATTGCTTGCTTTCCAAACTGGCCACTACAAGTCACGTAAGGGAGGCAAATGCTCCTGGGGCTGTAAAAAGTTATAGGGTAGGGCAAGCAGTTTTCGCCCAACTCTTTTCTTGCCTATTATGATTGGTCTTTGATGGACTGAGTACAGTGAAGAAAATTTACATTATTATCAGTGCTGGTGGAATACTCACGTTCATTTATGTCTTAGATACTTCACAACCTCAGACTTCAGCTTTTCTGGCATGAAAGGTTTTCCTTTCATTCTTTTGGCAATGGCGCTGGTTCTTAATTGAACCTAGAAAAGGTTTAATTAAAACCCATTGGATTAGTGGTCTGGCATTTATATTGAGCTGAAACTTTATTTGCGCAGCCGTTCAGTACATTTTTTTATAATTATTATTATAATTTTATAATTTAATTAACAGGAAATTTCGTTAAAAGTTGTATTATGTGCCGTATTCTAGTAGCCAAGTCCTTTATTTTTTTATACCCATAATTTGAGCGTTTTTCTACCATTTAGATCATTGCTAATTATACTGTCATCAAAACAAAGGTACGTAGGTACCAAATTTCTCCGGAGTGGTCTTTTAAGAGGTAACGGGGCCCCTTCGATGTGTTGATGGTGATCACTTTTTTTTTTAACGTGGTAAAATTATCAAATAAGTCCTCCCACCCCGGGCAGGGTGGGAGGGACTGTCAGACTTTTACTGACTGAAATCCACGGTGTTCCTTCAATAACCCTTTACGTACCGGGGTCACGGTAATGGGATGAGTCCCACGACCCCGGCAGGCTTCGGCTCTCTACGGGGGGGCCTCATCATATTGCTGACGCTCTTTGAGGCGCGCGTGGAACACAACGCGCCGTCGACCCGGGCATGGTCCATGGTCGGACAGCGAGTTGCCCTTTATTCGCTGTCCGCATGCCCGCGCCTACGGTGGCCGGAGATCGTCGGCCGACGTCTGACGCCGTGGGCGTCTACCACTGCGGCTGGGCTGGAGGGAGGACGCCATCCTCTCCCTCACGCGGCCCGCCTCCTCCTTCGGAAGCATGACTGCTTCGCAGAAGGAGGCGACCGCTTCCCACTCCCTCTCGCCCCGCAGCATGGCCTCGACCAATGCCGGGCGCGAGAGGTCTTCGCCTATCGCCGCCGTGAGGACACATCGGTACTCTGCCCAAGCTGGGCACTCCTGCACCGTGTGCTCGACTGTGTCCTCAGGGCGACCCTCACAGTGGTGACACCCAGGCGTCTCTTCCTTTCCCATCAGACACAGGTACCTCCCGAAACTTCCGTGTCCGGTGAGGACCTGCGTCATGCGGTAGGTCAGGACGCCGTGACGCCGATCTAGCCACTCCTCAAAGAGGGGTCTTACCGCCGCAATTGCGGCGTGCCCGGCCTTCGGTTGCGACAGTCGTTCCCTCCATACTGCCCTGAGATCGTGCCGGAGCTCTTCCCGCCGCGCCTCGACTTCTCGAGGCAGCAGGGATACGCCCCGGCACTGCGCCTCCACGCGCCATTCATAGACGCGCTGGAGGGCAGTCGCCTCCAGATCCCAGGGCAGCAATCCGGCAAGGAGGTTGGCCGATTCGCCGGCGATCGTGCGGTATCCCCGGATCATTCGGACAGCCATGACCCTCTCTGGCATGCGACCAACTTTAGTGGTCGCGTCTGGATGCACAGGGCCCACACTGGGGACCCGTAGAGGGCCATGGACCGCACGACGCCGGCGTACAGCCTTCGGCAGGAGGCGTTTGGCCCGCTGAGATTAGGCAGGAGTCGCCTGAAGGCGGCTGCTGCCCGGTTCAGCTTTGGGGCCAAACTCAGGAAATGCTCCCTGAAGTTCCACCGGCTGTCGAGGACGAGTCCCAGGTACTTCATCGTCCTCCCGACGCCGATGCGAACCCCCTCCACCGTTATGTGGGACTCGGACCGTGGCGCGTTCCGACCGCTATGGAAGCACATGGCCTCTGTCTTGTGCAGCGCCACGTCGAGTCCCAACTGCCGGATCCTACGAACGACTGTCGCAACCGCTTGCGTCGCCAGGTCGGCCGCCGCCTGGTGCGACTCTCCCTGCGTGATGGTGATCACTAGGGTGGTTCTTTTTCCCCAAATGTTCAGGCGCCTTTTGAAGGTTTCCTCCGATAAGGTACCAAATTAAGGTATATCGGTCAACAGGAAGGGGTTAATATTCTTATATAAAATTAAATGAGGGTATTCAAGAAAATTCACACCACCAGTTAGCTCCACTACACTGAGGTTTGCAGGTTTTCTTTAAAACCATTACATTGACATAAATTTGACAGGTGTCAAAAACTTTGACAGTTTGCTGGACCTGACGTCTAAGTGCGTCACCTGGTAAAAATTATTACAGAAAACACTTAATACTTAAGAGAACGACAACGAAATCAAGTTTTTATTGATCTTTTTAAAGTTTATTTTTATTTACACGGTCTCTAGTTTCATTTTTTTTGTTTGAAAAGTAGCCGATTTTACTTTCCAGCTCTTCAACTATTGCAACACAAAAAATAACGTTGATTCCTTGCCCCATTTTAACGTGAAAGAAGGATAAACAAACAAAGCATCTCACTTTTGCACGTTAGTATGGATTTTACTGCCAGTACGATTATTTGTTTGTTCTTCAGTTTCGCAAATGAAGATTTTTAATTATTTTTTTTTTTTAATCGTCGGAATGATGATGTCGACCGCATTGTGTCCGACGATGGTGACTCTGGCTATCTCCTGGAGTGTGCTCGGATGTGGCTTGTGAATCTAAATTTTGAATGCCGAGTTGTCCATATCTGAAAATACCATAGGATAGTCCCAGGATACTACAATTACCACAGATTAACTAGGTTTATGCTATCTGATCCCCATTACGTCAAATATGTATCTGACATCTACAGTACAATTACGCTCATGTCACAACGTAATTTATCAGTTTTCCCATTATTTGGTCCCAATCTAATCATTTGATGTGACGTCATCCCGTCATCTGGCGAACAATAGTGGCCAACGGACGGGCGGGCGGTGAGTTCTGTGTGCTGATATTCTACCTCCTTTGTTGTTGCGGTCAATCTGAACGTTTTAGCTTAATTGAGCGTCGTTCGGTCGGTTCTACTATAATTAATTTCTGTTTTGATCGATGATTTTGTGCTGGATTAATTTTCGGTTTGGTTGAATGGTCGCTTTGTTATGGTCGGTGTTGACCGATGTCTATTCAAGAAACAAACAAGGAGTTTATGGATAGTGTAAAATTGAGTATTTTTTGAAGAAAATATTGAACACGTATATTGTCTAGGGTTCCGTACCAAATAAGAAGAAACTCTGGGAAGCTCACGTTGTTGTCCGTCTGTCCGTCCGTCTATCTGTTAAAACCCTTTTCCTCAGGAACAAATTGAGATTTCGAACTGCAATGTATATCAATACACAGTCATCGCGATGTATTAATTTGCGATTTTACAAGAAAAAATTAAATAGAATCATGAAATTTGGAAAAAGCAATGCAAAAAACTGAAAACCGGAAATATTTAGTTAGTTTCATACTATTGAACTTATACAAGACTCGCACTTTATTGGTCTTACATGTTGCAATCAGTACAATGTTGACAAAAGTAAAACTCACCAAAGAAATAGGAGACTTTACGCAAAGGTCTGGGATCTGGAAAAACCAATCCAACCAAAGATCCTTATACTTTCCTAGTAAAACTCATCCAAGCAAAATTATATAGCAGAAAATTAAACAACATAACAATTTCTAAAAGGCTGATTGACACTTCCCATAAGCCAAATGCTTGCTATTACTATGCTTAAATTAGCCCATAAATACAAGGCCAATAATAAAGACCACCTAGATAAAAAAAAACTGAAATAAACGTTAACGTTCCAAGATCACAAACAAAGTGGGTTCATCTTGATCAAGAAATATTTCTGGTCAATACATGTTTCTATAAATATTAGACTTAATCTCCTCCTCCGAAAAATGTTGGAACGTAAGGCTATGTTAAAAGCTGTGCTTACAGATGCAACTTACCAAATGAAAGTCGGAGTAAACCGTGACTTCGAACCCACAGGCAGCTCACTATATATAATTTTTCATCCCATCTATTCGAAAAGGACAACTTGGTTTGCCTTTAAGTGCACCCAAAGGTGGTGTTTTCTATAAGAAACTTTTAGCGAGCAGTAATGCGGTTTTCAATCCTCTTTATAAGTGCGCCGCAATTATCTTTGCTGCACACTTTTTGAATTTGAAACATTTTAGTGTTCAGCATGAGCCAGATTCGGACATTATTTCAAACACGCAGAATATAAAATCTACAACAATCTCTAATCCTAATAAAACCATAACAATAAATTTTCATAATTCCGAAAATGTCTCAAATGTAAATATAAATTTCTAGTTGTTTTATTATGAAATACTGTTTAATTTCAATTTAGTTGTTACACTATGTTTTTTTTTTAATAAGAATGTTACAATAAAATATGAGGCGTCTTTTATTTTCTCATAGTGGGTGATGAAAAGTAGAGTGTAACCCTGGTGCAAAATATATTTTTGGCTCGGGTGACGTACTTTGAATCCCTCGCTACGTTCCGGATTCTACTAAAGAATCCCTCACTTCACTCTGGATTCAAAAAAGCGCCCTCGCCATAAAAATATTATTTTGCTCCCTTATGATACAATCTACTATTTATCATCAATTCTGCTATGAAACAGAGAAGGAAAAAAGTTGGCCAAGTGCGAGTCAGACTCGCCCATGAAGGTTTCCAGACAGACAGACGGACAGACATGACGAAACGATAAGGGTTCCGTTTTTTGCGGCTTTCAGCTACGGAACCCTAAAAAGCCACAAGGAAATCGGCCTGTCTTAGGACATGTAACATCCAGCAATTTGCACTGGACCTGCAAATTGGATTACAGCCATTCCCTATCATAAAGAGGCCTGAGTCTAGGCCTGAGTCTCAGCAGTGGGAACTTTATAGGCTGATAATGTAAGGCTATGTTTGGGCTACATTCCGCATAAACCCAAATGTTTGCCGCGCATAAAAATTCGTAAATAGAACAAAGGTCCCATCTAAAACGTGTAATTTAAAGAGTATATATCTGTGGCCCTAGTGAAAAAGGATCTAAGTCCAAAAATGCAACTTTACAGGAGACGCAAAAAACAATCCGCGCGCTAAAATTGCGTGTTTGACCTCGTATAACATTTAAACCGCTACCAAATGAAATACATACGATGTCTTTTATAGGTAAACAATTTATGCTCTTTATTATTATTGAGTTATTTTTTATGTCAAGTTAATAGTTTTTAAGATAGTGACTTATACCAACCATAAAATTAATTCCTTGTGGGTATAAAATAAGTTATACCCCTTCTCCCATAAATTAAATGTTAATTTACACAGGTGAAAAGGGAGACGCATTTGGAATGATTTTGTGATAACTAAGTAATGTAAAAAAATATTTAATATTTTAATATATGAAAAACATGTGTTTTTTACGTAAAATTCATTAACGCTAAAAAAATATTAGAAAAATCGCAAAAAAATATCTTGACGCCTTTTTCACAAAGATATTATACATGACGTATGGTACATTAAGACTTGTTCTAACTATTTTTTACGACTTACATCCATTATTTAAATAAAAATAAAACAAAACAAATTATTTTACGATTCTATTTTTAATCAAAAATCAATAGACCTACATCTTTTCATGCATAATTTGAAAATACTAAAAAAAACAAAAAAAAATCACAAAAAAATATTCTAACAAATCAAAAATATTAGAAAATCTTATTCTAAGTTATCTTCGCTGTCATTTAGAAGAGGATGTTGATCTTTAATATCATTATCACATAATAAATTGGTATAAAAGGATCTGACAGTGGGTTTTATTAGTGGAAGCAGATAAAGTAAGTTTCGCTTTTTCTCATTAGAAATTGCAATGAGCCCATCGTATGACTTGGTATACATTCGATTTCAATAACACTTGGGAGCGGTGACTTTCCTTTGGTTTTCTTTGCAAATTAACTATAATCCAATCATCTACGTCATGCATCTTGTAATAAAATTGAGGAAATTCCCCTGTTTTATACCTAAAAGCTGCACACTCCGATAAGTTAAACTTCTTTTTATTTTCATCAATTTTCTATTGATGTAATGGCCCTTTTAAATAACAAGCAAAATCAAGAAATATTTCAGAGTGCATTTCTATAACAGTGAATGGTATTTTTTACTACATTTTCGGACAAGTTGATACCAATCCCGGGAATGATGAATATCCATTTGAGTTTTTTTCTTGGCCTTTTCAATTAACGCATTATCTCCGTCACAATCCATGTGAGTATGTACTAAAAAATTATGCGTTGTGATTTCCATAGTTGTATTATTACGCATAGCTAAAAAGAACATGCATACAACGTGAATATTTTTATTTTGGCCACAGTAGGAGTCAGAATAAAATACAAGATGCCTTATATCAGCAGGTACGCAGTTCATTATGTAGTAATATAAACACGAAGCTATATGATTTGCCCCTCTGCCACCAATTCCTTCATGCCATATAAAATAATATGACTTATTAGAAGTACAGTCCCGTAACATCAAATTATATGTCCATAATGGACGCTTGTAAAATGCAGCACCAGACTTAAGGTTTGCAGGTTTGGTTTGCACATGGTTTGCAGGTTAACCCGTTAAAGACCCAGGTCATTGTAGTCGGCAGCTCTAGGTTAGCATCTAAGGTAAACTGGTCTCAGCTTCCTCGGATTATTTTCAATGGCACAGCTATTCCACTAAGCGAGAAAGTTAAGAACCTTGGGGTCTGGTTGGACAAATATCTTTCGTGGGGTCCCCAATTACAAGAGGTGAGTCGCAAATTATTTGCTTCTGCCAGTTCCCTAAGGCGGTTGCGTAACTTTCTGCCAACTGCCACTAAAATTGCGCTAGCACAGTTTCTTTTACATCCCATCCTAGACTACGCTGATGTCAGTTATCTTGATCTCACAGAGGCACAACTTGATAAACTTGAGCGACTTCAAAATTTTTGCATAAGATTTATATTTGGTTTGCGCAAATATGATCATGTATCTGAATTTCGTATGAAACTCAAGTGGCTTCCTATACGTCTTCGCCGGAACTTACACATATTGTCTCTGCTTTACAGTATTCTGTTCAATCCTAAGACCCCCTTTTATCTTAAAGAACGTTTTAAGTTCCTCCATGACACACATGCCAAATTTCTGAGGTCATCGGAAAACTTGAGGCTAGAGGTACCGAGTCACTCCACCAATTTCTTTGGTAAGTCGTTCGCAGCTCAAGCAGTACGACTGTGGAATACTCTTCCCGTGTCAGTAAGACAAGCACAAACCCTTCCTTCTTTCAAAAACATGGTAAAAGATCTCTATCTCTCTCTTTAATATGTTACTATTTTTTATATATCTCAGCTTTGTTATTTTATGTATGTATATGTATATGTGTATTGAGTATGTAGGTTATTACTTATTTATTGTATATAAGTAAATAGTACACCATGGACTACCCGCGAATTTATTTTCTCCTGCTGTGTCAAATCCATCTAAAGGTTGTCTGTAAAAGATCGCTTTTAGCGATAAGACCGCCCATTGTAACACCCTTTGTAGTTTATAAGTCCTTATTTAATTCTGTTATGGTGTACAATAAAGAGTATATCTATCTATCTATCTATCTAAGGTATGGATGGGGTTGGCAAGCATTGCTGCAAATCAAATGATAAGACTACTGTATCCTTTTTTACAATTGAAAGCGCCTGGTCTTTAGATTTTTTATCATAAATAGTTTCTGCTCTACGTTGATACTCTATCAAAAGCTTTTCATTTTCTTCTTTCTCCACACCATCACTATATTTAATTTTCGTATTTAAAGTATCGCATTTCACACATGTATTAACATAAAGTGCTTTAAAAGATAGATTTTGGGCCCTGAAAACCCATGAGTAGATCAATGAGTTATATCCTTTCTCACGCAAAATGAAAGCAATTCGTAGGATATTATTATAATTGTATACAATTTCATTTAATAATTTCACAATAGCATATGTGATTGCTGATCTCATTACAGTTATTTTTGATTTTTTTCCTTTTATTTTGGTGAAATCGGATTTATGTCTAGTAATATAATTACTCACTAAACCATTTCTAAGGAACAGGTGTTGTTGTATTGTTAAACACCAACCTTTTATGTTAATTTAGATTAAAAAACACAAATTAAAAAATATGTTTTTCCTTATAAAAGAATACAAAGTACTTAAACCCGACTTATGTAGTTTTTTTTGGTGTCAGTTGGACCCTTTTACACAAACTAACTTTCCCTATTTTTGAAATAGCTTAAATCCGTTTTCACCAATCGATAGAGCATTTTTTTCTGATTACTTTGGTATACTTAACTCATTTTCGACAATTTTGGAGTTATACCCCTTTTCATTAGGGCCACAGATATGTCGCAGTAAGATAGATACAGCCGTAATATGGTTATATCCCTAGGGATATAATTATATACCGGAACATTCTTATACGAAAGCGATTCATTACTATCTTACGGTCGCAATCTAGTAATATGCTTATCTGACTAAACTAATCTAGTTAAATAGTTATAAATCTACCACAAAATCAAATAAAACAATATATTGGTTTTTATTTTTATTACAAAATCAACTTTTTGCAACTTGCAATTAGTTACAATACTTTTTAGCAATAATACGTAGTTAGCAGTGATTTTATGGTGTTTACGCAAAATCCACGGAGCCCCGCTTCGCGGGGCTCCTATTTCTGGGTGGTTTAAAAAAAATAACCACGAAGGCTAAGGCGGGAGCGAAGCGGAGGTGCGGAGCTCCCGTCGCAGTAAGATAGCAGCCGTAATATGGTTATATCCCTAGGGATATAATTATATACCGGAACATACTTATACGAAAGGGATTCATTACTATCTTACGGTCGCAATCTAGTAATATGCTTATCTGACTAAACTAATCTAGTTAAATAGTTATAAATCTACCACAAAATCAAATAAAACAATATATTGGTTTTTATTTTTATTACAAAATCAACTTTTTGCAACTTGTAATTAGTTACAATACTTTTTAGTAATAATACGTAGTTGGCAGTGATTTTATGGTGTTTACGCAAAATCGACGGAGCCCCGCTTCGCGGGGCTCCTATTTCTGGGTTATTTTTAGGTTTAGGTTATTTTTAGCCTCCTTTTTTCTTTTTTTACGGGGGGAAATCCTCATGGACTACCTCTGCCTGGGGAATGGCGGAGGGGCGTGCCGGATTCTTACCGGCTAAAACCACCCCGGTGTCTCCTCACACGTGCGCGGGGGGCCGCGGGAAACCTCATTCTTCCGCAGCCCCGCACTAGTGCTGGCCGTGTCTGTCCCGGCCTCGCCTCCTGCACGGGGTAGTGAGGTGTTGAACTACCCCGTGCATCGCCTCAGAGGCGCGCGCCGACACCCGCGCGCGCCTGCGACTCGGGTCCATCGAATAGGGGGCGGGGGACTTCCCCAAGCCCCTGGCGCTGGACCCATTCACGGGGACTGGAAAAGGGCGTTGTCCGCTCTTCCCCTGCGCCCGGTGCGCCTTCTGCGGCCTGGGAGAGGGATCGAGATCTCCCTCTCCCGTTCTGCAGTTTCCTTCTGCGACATCACATCCTCGCAGAAGGACACCACCGCGTCCCACGACTCTGCACTACCGACCATCCTCCGCACTACGGCCGGCAGCGACAGGTCGCCTCCTACGTCATTTGTGAGGACACGACGCTGCTCCTCCCAAGCTACGCACTCGGCGAGCGTGTGTTGCGCCGTGTCCTCCCCGCAATGGACGCAGTGGTGGCACTGAGCGTCCGGCTCCCTGTCTATGCAGCACAGGTACTTGCCGAAGCAGCCGTGCCCCGACAGCACCTGCGTCACCCTAAACGACAGGGAGCCGTGCCTTCTCCCGAGCCAGTCGTCGAGTACTGGCCGGATCGCCTCGACGGTAGCGAGGCAGAAGCCTCTGCCGCCATTCCGCCACCAAGACCTGACGGAGCTCCTCTCGGCGCAGCGCGATCTGCCGCTGCACCGGCCTCGAGCCCCGTGCCCGCTCTTCCTCGCGCCATCGATACAACGACGCGAGTACTTTCGCCTCTAGGTCCCAGGGCGGGGATCCGGCCAGGACGCAAGCCGCCTCGTAGGAAATCGTGCGGTACCCGCGGACGACTCTGTCGGAAAGGGTGTAATTTTAACATACCAAGTGCACGGCTTCTTTGGATGATAATAAACGATATGGCAAGGGTTTTCTAATCCTATGTCTACATGTGTGGAGCATATTAGAAATTTCAATACATTGATACCAGAGACCGAATTTTTCAAATTAAGAAGAACGAAGTGAATTATCGTTTTATTGGTAAGTGACGTGGAAAGTGATGACCCTCATAGTGCTGTGACACGTTTGCTATTACTAGTATTCAAGAAACATATGAAATCAATAATTTGGGATCAATTCTGTGAGTCACTTATTTTGAGCTGAAACTGCATAGAGACTCCATACCAGATATTGTCTTCAGTCCTCTTGGATAGATATGGGGTTGCCGTTACACGTTGTATACAACGTGTAACAGAATAAACGCAATTCCTGGAAGTAGTTGGTTCAGAATCGGCTACTGAATCGATTTCCGACATAAAAAATTGGTGTTAAATTTGGTGGAAAAATCTTTCATTGAGCTTAAAATGGAAACTCAGTATCATGACAAATTAATACAATCCTTAATTCAAGGATATGCGCTCGGGTACGTGTCGGCTGCTAACATTGCATGAGTGTATGCGTCTGCGTAATGATATTGTATGACGCACATAGTTTTGCGTTTAGTATGGACTACAGCAATTTTATAAAAAAAACTGTGTTTGGTTTCAATTTATTTAGTTACGGGTGTTGTTTTAGACTTATAATTTAATTTTCGAATTGGGGTGTCTGAGGTATTGCGCTTAATCTGTTACACCTTGTATATATTATATATGATAACACTTCGATATTTTTAATGAAGTTTAGACCATTCACGTATATCAAAATAATATACTCAGTACCAGAATGGAAATGATTAACAGTCTTGCTATGCTCATACGCACAATAGCCTAAAAAGTTCTATTACTATAGTCATAACGTTTAAATTTGTTTGTCGTCGTGAGTGGGTGTGTGGCTTGAGACATAAGCGTAGAGTTTTTAATCTCTTGTGATAAAATGTGAATACACGTATGATAAAGCAGTTGCATTGGAAATTCAACTTACGTAATGAATATTATTACGTAAAACACACAAATTAATATAGCAGTTACTTCCACATTGGGATTCGAGTGTCGTGATAATCTTTTCTTACGTGTACGGTGAAATATTAAAGATCATGGCAAAAAGGTATATGTGTATACCTGTTTATTCCTAAATGATTAGGTTATCTTATACCAGTTTTTCAGTAAGAGTACAACTAAACATCTGATAATTTTCTATCCTCCGCCCACTAATCACCGATAAAAACAAAACACTTAGCATTAAAAACATAGTCGGGAAACGCCACCGCCAAGACTGCGCTGTCGAGACGAAGCTACCTGTATTTTAGCAGCCGTCTTTATAATAGTATAAACGAAACAACAAATATTCTTAACCTAAATTTAAATTAAAAGCTGTAGTTAGTTGCTTTCTTTAAAAGTTAACATACGATTAGACTGAAGAACTCTTTACAAAAAAATTCTATTAATATTATATTTATATTCTACTGTGACATACAAAACACACATACACATTCTTACATACATCCACACCACACCCACACATAAACCCAAACATACACCCTCATCACACCCACACATACACCCATCCATTCTTTGCTTTTTGGTAAATTTTAATAAGTGTTAAATTAGGTTTAATAAATGTAAAGTAAATTATAATATACGTTAGTTAGCTTTGTAGTATTACGCCAAACTTGGTTTTTATACCTACGAAAACCAAAAAATTGTAAATTAAGGCGCCTTCTGTGTCTGTAACACGTGTGTAATAGCACAGACGTAGACGTTCTTTCTGTCTCAAATAATAGCGTTGTTCCTTATAATATGGCGATTTTGTTTTTATATTTATTGAAATGTATGTGTTCTTTTGGTAATAAAGTTATTATCATTTATTTATTTTATTTTATTATTTGTTGTTTTCTCATCCCTTGCACCACACTTACACAAACTCGACAGTTGAGTGACAGCAGAATATATTCTGAGTGAACGTGTCGCTATGCCGGTTACCGTTGATAGGTATGTTACACTTTCTTTACGTGGAACAACAGCGAGTAATTAAGATTAACGGAGATATAGTTGAGTAATTACACGAGTGTGTACGAGTAAGTTCTTAGTTCTAATGATGTTTGAAGATACTGGTTCCACTGATGAGTGGGTGTACTCGTAGAATAGTTTGTTAGTTTAGTCTAGAGCGTATGTGTGGGATATAAGTGGAATTGCTTGTCTTGTTTTGAAATCTAATAGGCGTGTTTATGACCTAGGGCAGGACTAAAATAGAATGAATGCTCGCACTAACATATACGCACTCACAGACCTACACACAAACACACACGCGCAAAAAAGTTTTTTTTTTCACGCTTTTTAGTGGGTCCGTTTGTAATTTATCTAGTTACAAAAGCCAACATGCAAACTACTTATCACCTTTTACAAAATATTGCTTTTCCCGATGCAGAGCCATTAATTTTTGAGGAGTTCTCTTGGTACTGCACCATCAGCTCTACTTCATTTCTTCGTGACGAGCATAAAGTGCTTAACATTCATATTGAAGTAATCTAATCGCAATCCACGAAATACTTATTATTGAGTAGTTTCGGTGGCCATCTGTGGTCTTCATCATCAGTTCCACTTCCCAAATGGTGCTTTTTGACAGAAATACCCAAAACGCTATAGGTGTGCCTATAATATTTGAAGAGTTCCCTCAATTTCTCCATGATTCCATCATCAGATCCTAATGTGATGGAACCAACTAGAAAGTATACTCTTTCAAACAAAAAAAGAATTTTCCAAATCAGTCCAGCTGTCTCCGAGTAATGAGGTAACATACATAAAAAAAAAGTTCAAGACGAGCTGAGAACTTCCTCCTTGTTTTGAAGTCGGTTAAAAAGTTTGTTTATTTAAACGCGCTAATCTTCGAAAGTACTGAGTGGTTTTGGATGAAATTTGGCATGGAACTAGCTTGAGGAAGCTATTTTTTACTGACTAACACAAAATACTGTCAAAAAAAGAAGGTTATATTTTTATCATGATAAAGTCCGGGGGAGCAAATCCCAGCGAGGCTGCTAGTATCTTATATAGGATAAATAAATAGTTCAGATTCAGATTCAGATTCATTTATTTGCATAAACATGTGTATACATACAAGAATAAAAAAAACGTGCATGCAAGGTAACATAATAAAATTTAGATTCAATCATGTTTGCCAAATATGGCGTGCAAATATATTATTATGAATTTAAGTTATGCATTAATTATAATATTATGATGTGACAATAGTATACAATGCAAAATAGATAAATTAAAAAAAAAAAAATAGTTAAGTTACATTAATTGTCAACTCTAAGTTAAATATAAAATAAATTAAAATAGTAATAATGTCAAAATCAATGTCAGATATATGTATATGTTCTGCCTAGAAGCGTACAAATATGATTTAATTGACATTGTCAACGTAAGGTATCTATGCAGACTTTTACGGTATTAATCTAGTACATGCATATTAATAAATTTTAAGTTAAGTCAATTCAAATAGATTATTTTACATGTCATAATTATAATGTCTAAAATACAAAGTCGTCTAAGGTGATGTACAATTTTAATAGTCAACAAGTCAATATTTTTATAGAAACATGTATAGCAATATAAAAAATTATAATCAATTTTAATAAATGTCAAATAAATTTGATTACATGTCATATTAATGCTAATGTCAAATATAAATCAAAATCGTCTAAGTTTATGTACAATTTTCTGAAGCAGTAATTATAGAATTATCGTCCAAATATTCCTTTACTGAGTAATAGCATTTGTTTATCAAAATTCTTAATAATTCTTTTTTAACATTGTCCAGATTTAATGTCTTTATCTTTTCAGGTAGTTTGTTAAATATTTTTTGAGCCATGCAAAAGATACTTTTATTCATTAGTGCAGTTTTGCCCTTATTCACTTCGAGCTCTGACTTATTTTTGTCTCGTAGTTTTCTGTAGTAGCTTTTAGGTGCTATTTTGTATAGTGAAGGGTTAGATTTGACAAATATATTTGCTTCATATATGTACAGCGATGGCAAGGTAAGAATTTTTAGGCAAATAAAGAACGGCTGACAACTGTCTGTGCTTTTAAGACCACATATAGCTCTGACACATCTTTTTTGGGCTCTAAATACGACTTCTCTATCTACTGAATTACCCCAGTATATTACGCCAAATCTGAGTGTTGATGCAACATAGCCGTGGTAGGCTATTAGTAATGATTCCATGCTCACAATCTTTGATAGTTTAAAGAGAGCATAGGCAAATTTATTCAGTTTTTTACATATTTCGTCTGTCTGGGCTCTCCAAGTCAAATTGTTGTCTATATTAATTCCAAGAAATTTAGTAGTGGTAGTTGATTCAATTTTCGTCCCTAGATAGCTAATGTCAAGAATTGTATTTGGGATCCTTTGATAAAAATGCATGATTTTTGTCTTTTCTAAGTTTATAATTAGATTATTGCTGTCAAACCATGATATAATTCTATTTAGTGTCTCATTGATTTCATTTTCATACGTATTGGGATCATCACACTTAATGATTACTGTGCTATCATCGGCGAACAGTACCATGGGGTGGTTTATTTGCCTCGGAAGGTCATTTATGTAGAGCAAAAAAAGGGGGGCTCCTAGCACGCTGCCCTGAGGAACGCCGTATTTAACTACCGCATTTTCAGAACGATATTTCTCCTCAGATTTTGTAATTGTGGATAATTGTGTGATTTCCACAAATTGTGTTCTGTCCGTTAAGTAAGATCGTATGAGATCAAGTATATTGCCCCTAATACCATATCTTTCAAGTTTATGTATTAGTATTGGATAATCAACATAATCAAAAGCCTTAGTTAAATCCATGTATATAGCACATACAGGATTTCTCTTATCTACATTTGACAAAATCGTTAATTACAAAAATATACAACGTGTCATTTAAAGGGTGTAATTTTAACATACCAAGTGCACGGCTTCTTTGGATGATAATAAACGACATAGTAAGGGTTTTGTAATCCTATGTCTTCATGTGTGGAGCTTATTAGAAATATCAATACATTGATAACAGAGATCGAATTTTTCAAATTAAGAAGAACGAAGAGAATTATCGTTTTATTGGCAAGTGACGTGGAAAGTGATGACCCTCATAGTGCTGTGACACGTTTGTTATTATTGGTATTCAAGAAACATATGATACCGATAATTTGGTGCCAATTCTGTGAGTCACTTATTTTGAGCTGAAACTTTGCATAGAGACTCCATACCAGATGTTGTCTTCAGTCCTTTTGGATAGATATGGAGTTTCCGTTACACGTTGTATAATATGCCATCGACTGAATTCAGACTTGCTTTATAAAAGGATTTGTTTTAAGTACGATTCTTTGTCATCGGGTACAGAACGAACTCTACGACCACGTACTTTTTAAACACTTAGTATATATTTACATTATGTGTAACTCCCCGTTCGTCACCATATTATATGTGTCAACATATCAATACATATTTACGGCGCCATAAAGTATACCCGTAAACATAGTAATAAAACGGTCATTCGGATGATATAGACTAACGCATAGGTTATGGTTACTCATGTGTGAAGTGATAAATTTATGTCTTCAACTTGGTAATATACCCTTGTTTTTGGTGACGTGATAAGTTGGGGATAAGTACCGTCGTGCTAAAAACCTTAGCTGTATATCGGCATACATTCTAATTATTATAACTAGCCCGTGATGTCCCACTGACATCACGGGTTTAGTTGGGCAAAGGACGCCTATCATTCTTTCAAAGGTCGTTATTATGTGCTTTATCTTTCCAATTCTTAACCCTGTGAGGATATGGCGTAAATATGTGGTAATATGTTAGCTTATTTCTGGGAACCATAGTTATTAATTAATCGACTAAAACCTATGTAACTCATTTGACAGCTCGTATAACTTGTCAATCGGTCATGACGTTTGGTGTGTTTTGATACTACACGGTCGGCCTTCTTGCTCGAGACAGCGAATAGTAAACACGCCTGCAAAGCCAGTGCTAGACCTATAATTTAAATTAGAAGTGTGAGTACAGGACTTATGATTATAAACTTATTTAAGTGATATATCTGGATATTGTTTTCAAACATTATGGAAAAGGTATGAAATATATTTATGTTGTAATGATGTTTTTCAATTGCGAACCCCTTTACTTCTAGACTGAGGCTTACAAACATGGAAGTGGTTGGGTACATTAGAGTAATCATAATATTCATGTACGAAGTATACATTAACATTATTTAAATGTTCTATTTATTTTGCTTAACATAGGTCAGGTAACAGTGTTAAAATAATGAAAATATGTTTTACTACTTTTGAAAATATACAGCGTAAAAAAACAGGACAAGTACAAAACTAAGGAACCCTAAAACTTAAAGAACCATGTCGAAGAATTATTATTTTTTTATAACTAATGAGCCCGCTCTTGACCTCGATCACACCTGATGGTAAGTGTAAGATGAGGTCTACGATCGAACGAGCGAGCCCAGAAAATGCCTATTCACTCTTGTTTTAAAGGCTGACGGGTCATATGTGGCAGGGAAAAAACATAAATTTGAAACGGGCACTGAAATGTCACAATACTTATCAATAATTCAGGAAATTCAGAATCAACTCAAACAGTTGGGCGAAGAAGTCTCTGACAAATTTGTGATTACTAAAGTATTAATGTCACTACCGGATGAGTATAAGCATTTCATATCGGCTTGGGAGTCAGCCCTAGATGATAAACAAACAATAGGTAATTTGGTTGCAAGATTACTTATAGAAGAAGAAAGGATGAAAGAGAAAAGCGGACAAACTCCTTTGGGCTCATCAGCATTTGTTGTTAAAGATAAAAAGAATATAAAGTGTTTTAAATGCAATAAAATGGGACATTTTCTCAGTGAGTGTAAAAGCAACAATAACTCTAAAAGTGAAGGACCGAAAAACAAGTGTTTTTATTGTGGAAAAGCCGGACACAACAAGTCACAGTGCTGGTTTAAGAAGAACAAAGATCAAAAGAAAAGTAATACATTTGTGGTGTCAAGCTCATTAAAAGAATATCGTCAATCTCAGTGGTTAGTGGACACAGGGGCCAGTGATAATATGTGCTGTGATCGTGGACTATTTACATCATTTACCAACACTGAACAAGAATCGGTTATTGTCGGTAATGGTGCGGCGATTAATGTTCTAGGCTACGGACAGATGGCGGTAGAGGTGTACGACGGGAGTGAATGGGTTCAAACAACGATAGACAAAGTTCTTTTCGTTCCAGAATTGAAAACTAGCCTATTCTCTGTGAACTGTGCGTCAGACAAAGGATACGTCATGTTGACAGATGACAACTCTTGTCAATTCTATGAAGACAACAAAGTTTGTGCAATCGCGAAACGTGTTGGAAATTCATACTATTTGGAATTACGCTATAAAAACAATGAGGCTAATGTGGCTAGGAAAGATAAAACTACATTGCAAGAGTGGCACGAAAGATTAGTGCATCAAAACTTTGAATATGTAAGAAAAGTTCTATTGAAAAATAATATTGACCTAAAACAAACTTCCGTTGCAAAATGCGAAAGTTGTTTAGAGGGTAAAATACACCGGTTTCCGTTTGGGAAAAGTGAAACTGTTACTAGGAAAACATGTGAATTAATCCATGCCTATACCTGCGGCCCTATGGAGGTTACGTCAGTCGGTGGCTCAAGGTACTTTGTAATACTGAAAGACGATTTCTCCAACTATAGATAGGTCCGTGTATTTTGTCAAGAATAAGTTTGAAATAAAGAAGTGCATAGAAGATTTTATTAATAAAGCAGAAAATGTGACAGGAAATAAAGTAAAATTGTTCAGAACTGATAACTGTCTCGAGTTTATAAATAAGGAGGTCAAAGAAATCTTTGCTAAACGCGGCATACTACATCAAACAAGTGTCCCGTACACCCCTGAACAGAATGGAAAAGCAGAACGTGAGAATCGGACACTCATTGATGCCGCTAGAATAATGCTAAATGCATGTGAGGATCTTCCAAAATCATTGTGGGCAGAGGCTATTAATACGGCAGAATTTGTCCTAAATAGGACCGGAAAAAGTAAAGACAGTGAAAAATCACCATATGAGGTATGGTTTGGAAAAGATTTTGACATTCATCAATTAAAACCCTTTGGGACCCCAGTGTACGTCCACATTCCAAAGGAGAAGAGAAAGAAGTGGGACAGCAAAGGAGAAAAAGGAGTAATGGTTGGATATGGAGAAACAGTGAAAGGTTACAGAATATACTTCTCACATAGGAATGATGTAGAATTAAAACGAGATATAGTGATCTTAGAGAAAGAGGAAAACTATAGTGAAGTCAAACTTAACTTAAACTGTACAGAAGACAATGATGAACGATCTCATGAGTTGCAGAATAAATTGACAACTACTTCGGTGGATCTCGATGAAACTATGGTGAATGCTACTATGACAGAAGATTCGGAATCTGAATATAACCCAAGTGAAGAAAGTAACAGCTCATTAGAGTCAATTGTTGAGGTATGTAAAAGAGAACTCAGCAAGCGGGTAAGGAAACCAACTGTTTTCTATAATTGCCAAAATGTATATACTGAGCTTAGTGAACCAGCTACTTATGGAGAAGCCATGATGAGAAGTGACAGCAGCAAATGGAAAGAGGCAATTAATAGAGAAATGCAAACATTGGAAGAAAATAATACTTGGGAAATATGTGATGTACCTGAAAATAAGAAGATAGTGAGTAGTAAGTGGGTATTTAAAATTAAAAGGGGCAATCTAGATTTTCCGCAATACAAAGCTAGGTTGGTAGTGAGAGGGTTTGAACAAGATGGTATTCTAGATTTATATGAATGTTATGCTCCTGTAGCAAAATTGGCAACGGTAAGGCTCTTTGTGATAATTGCAACTAAACTTAACTTGCCTATCATGCAAATGGATGTAACAGGGGCATTTCTGTATGGAAATATTGATGAAAGTGTTTACATAAAATTGCTTGAAGGGGCTTACTCAGGTAACAATAACATTGTAAAATTGAATAAATCACTTTATGGTCTCAAAAATTCACCAAAATGTTGGAATGTTAAATTTAATAATGTTATGCTCAAAAAAGGTTTTGTTAGATCAAAATGTGACTCTTGTCTATATACAAAATTTACTGATTGTAACCAACTTTATTTATTACTGTATGTCGATGATGTATTGATCTTTGGAACAAATGATTGTTTAGTAAAGCAGATAAAAATGTTATTAAACCAGGAATTTAAAATGAAAGACCTAGGAACTGTAACTGACTACTTAGGCATAACTATAACACAAAATTTAAACATAGGAGTTACTGAACTGAGCCAAAGAAAATATTTAGAGAATATCCTTAAAAGATTTAGAATGGAAAATTGTAAGCCTATGTCTACACCAATAGATCAAAATATTGATTTAAAGCTTTTTCAAAACCATGAAACAGTAGATAAAAACATTGAAAAGTTATGTCGACAAATGATAGGGTGTCAAATGTACGCTGTATCTGGCACTAGGCCTGACTTATGTTTTACTGTTTCTTTATTAAGTAGATATCAAAATTGTGCAAATGAAATGTTGTTAAGTGCTTTGAAAAGAGTATTGCGTTATGTCAAACATACTCTAGACTATAAGATAGTTTATAAATGTACAGATAATGTTTTGGAGGGGTACTGTGATGCTGGGACTGTGACTGGGGAGGCGATCCAAATGATAGAAGATCAACGACAGGTTACTTGTTCAAATTTTCTGATTGTCTAATTTCTTGGAGTTCAAAGAAACAAGTATCTGTAAGTTTATCTTCTACAGAATCAGAATATGTTGCCATAAGTGTGGCAGCCAGTGAAGCATGCTGGCTTATTAATTTATTAAATGATTTTAATATTAATAATATATGTCCAGTACAAATTTATTGTGATAATAAATATGCCATATCTGTTGCCTGTACTGACACTGTCAAACGGTTAAAACATGTTGATATTCTTTATCACTTTATTAAAGAATTAATTAAAAATAAAAGAATGTCTTTAAAATATGTTAAAACGAGTGATCAACCTGCAGATATGCTTACTAAGTCGTTAACAAAGAATTGATGACTCGTTTCATAGGAAAATGTGGTATAGGAAATATACAAAAGAAGTAATACTTTATTGTTTATTAGTTAACTTTGGTGTAATTACATTGAGTGGGGATGTTGAAAATACCACAATGTAATTTCACCTTAATTATTTTTTACTTTGGTGGTAATACTGATCTGTCTTGTCTCTTGCAACTTGCTCTGTAAAAGGTGTACGGTAGGTGTTAAGAAGTATCTTAATAAAAGTTAAATACATTTCGCTAATTAATTATAACTACATTCTTTGTTTTATTCCATCACCTCGTCAGCTATGAGCCTTTTAGCTCTGCGTTCGATCGAGTCAGGTGCAGTGCAATTTCAACTAAAAATATGTCAATAAGGTAATATGTCATTGCAATTTGAATGGTAGGTAGGTATATGAATACTGAGCCAATAGAAATAAGGTAGTTGTTAGGATTGCTAATAAATGGAGGTATGTCTTCATACCTCTGTTTATCTTCTATACTTATAATAAATCTGTAGAGAGGTTAATTCTGTACATGAAATATATTTACAAAATAACTATCAGGGGTTGATTAGGGATCGATACTGATGCCAAAAATTCAATCAGTAAAATTATTGTCTGTCTGTCTGTCTGTCGGTCTGTCTGTCTGTCTGTCTGTCTGTCTGTATAACCGTTATAGAAACAAAAACTACTCGACGGATTTTAACGAAACTTGGTACAATTATTTTTCATACTCCTGAGCTGGTTATAGTATACTTTTCTTCACGCTACAATCAATAGGAGCAGAGCAGTGAAGGGAAATGTTGGGAAAACGGGAGAAGTTGCTCCATTTTTTAAGCTTCCGTCGCGAGTGCAACCTTAATGGTTAAAGCTACACAGAAATCATTTATGACGGAAATGTTCTCCTTAAAATTATATAAAAAATATCCCACGACAGCATATATCTATCTTTTATGGTTGACTCACAATAACACGTGTAACTCCCGATAGCTTAGCAGTTCGAAACTTTCTGATTATTATTCTGCTCCGAAATTTAAAACCACCACAACTTTGCAATGGAACTCGGCTAAAAGTAACCCAGTTGCAAGAAAATATAATTGAGGCTCAAATTTTAACAGGTTGCGGTGCAGGAGAAACCGTCTTTATTCCCAGAATTCCCATAATACCAAATAATTTTCCATTCCAATTTAAAAGAACGCAATTCCCAGTATCGGTGTGTAATGCAATGACAATTAATAAGGCTCAAGGGCAGACTTTTCGTGTTGCTGGAGTAGATCTCGGTGTCAGTTGTTTCTCGCATGGTCAGTTGTACGTCGCTCTTTCCCGGGTTAGCATTTCTAGAAATCTTTATGTTCACGTGCCGGACGGGTCAACTTTCAACATAGTTTACCTGGAAGCTTTGCGCTGAAGTATTTTCGTTCTATAGGTACTTAAGCCTCATGTGAACGTGATCTAAACAATATTAGCAATACATTAACTTAATAATACACAAGGAGTTACACGCTGACGGAGTCGCGGGCACAGCTATTAACAATAATA
This sequence comes from Tholera decimalis, assembly GCA_943138885.2. Classification (NCBI taxonomy): domain Eukaryota; kingdom Metazoa; phylum Arthropoda; class Insecta; order Lepidoptera; family Noctuidae; genus Tholera; species Tholera decimalis. Next base: position 5,234,914 of record OW964549.2, read on the forward strand.
TTGTGCGGTTCGGTATTGCGATATTTTTCAACAGTATTATAGATTGACATATTATATTTCCCTACTAAATTACGAAGGTTAATCTGTCTGTTACATCAAAATCGCTGAACCGTGAGGAAGGACATAGGCTACTTTTTTTTACGAAATACGACGGAAACGTGGACGAAGTCGCGGGCAACAGCTATCTATACTAATAATATAAGGCTGAAGAGTTTGTTTGTTTGTTTGAACGCGATAATCTCAGGAACTACTGGTTCGAATTGAAAAATTATTTTTTAATTAAATAGTCAATTTATAGAGAAAGACTATATATCATTACGCTAAGGCCAATAGGAGCGGAGCGCCAATGAAGAATGCTTCAAAATCGGGGTTAAATTTAACGTTAGCCCAAAGTAACTATTCCACGCGGACGAAGTCGCGGGCAAAAGCTAGTTAGTAATAAACACGGAGATGGAATCTATACATATATAATTATAAAAGCAAAATACCGCTCACTGATTAATCACGAAATCTCAGTAACTACAAGTAGGTTCTCAAATTTTACAAAGGGGTTTCTTTTAGTACGTAGATGCTTACTAAGACGGGATTATGCGAATTTCCTATGGGATCGGGATTTTTACGGGAAATACTTCCCACGCGAACGAAGTCGCGAGCCAATGTTAGTAGTAGCACATATTCAAAAGTACCTTAAACAAACATAATTATCTTAAATGATCTCAGATATTCTTCATTCCACTATCTAAAGCCTACAATACATGTTGGCCGAGCGTTGTCGAGTGAAGGCCAATACTAACATGTAGACGGTATATTTGCCTTGCCTTGCTATCGCTCGGTGTCACTTGCCAAGTTGGCCGAGTGAAGGCCAGCACCTACGTGTATAGAGCTCATTTGGTGCAACTTGTCTTCACTCGCCATTGCTCGTGATCACTTGCCTCACTTCGGATCGGTGTCGGTTTTTGGTCACAAATCAAAGGCACTCGCCTGCGCTCGGCCAACGTGTGGGCAGCTCTACAGACCCTCTTCTACATTGGTCCTCTGCATTGGCGTTCGACGAATTTGTCGAGTGGACATTATTTCTTGCCCTGTACCTATTTGCCAACGCTCGCGTGGGCTACGCTCGGCCAACATGTATTGCAGGCTTTAAAGTAAGACCAACAGCTTATCGTACTGTCCGTGGAACATTGGTATGTTAAAATGAGCACCCATCCATGAACTGAATTTGGTAAGCGTTGCTTAACCTTGGACATCAACCCGTACGGCTAATATAATCTCTCTCTAAAAGCTCGTCCTAAAGGTAAGAAATTAATATGCCAATAATCAAGTATTTTTAGATTATGTTTATTCCCATGAAACTCGGTATATACAACGTGTAACGGAAACCCCATATCTATCCAAAAGGTCTGAAGACATCTGGTATGGAGTCTCTATGCAAAGTTTCAGCTCAAAATAAGTGAGTTATTGGTTTCATATGTTTCTTGAATACCAGTAATAACAAAGGTGTCACAGCATTATGAAGGTCATCACTTTCCACGTCACTTGCCAATAAAACGATAATTCTCTTCGTTCTTCTTAATTTGAATAATTCGGCCTCTGGTATCAATGTATTGAAATTTCTAATATGCTCCACGCATGTAGACATAGGATTAGAAAACCCTTGCCATATCGTTTGTTATTATCCAAAGAAGCTGTGCACTCGGAATGTGTATACACTTTTATAGTATAGTAGTTGTATATACACTTTTTGTAGTAATACACTTTAAATTACACGTTGTATATATATTCAATACAAAAAAAATATAATGTATATATTATTAATTTACTTAATGATTTTCTCTGCTCCTTTGTAATCAAATGGCTCCTTCCACACTTAGTGTAGCGGAAGGGGCTTTCATACTTCTGTTCAAGTATATATTACAATTCATAGTATAGTTGTAGTACCCATAAACCTTGTTCCTTTAGTTGTTCTTGCATTCCAGGGCCACGGTATCTCGTTAAAACATTCCCGGAAGATTCTTTGTCGCAACTCTCTATTATATTATGCATCTAAACCACATATTTCATGTCTAACCCAAAACTTGACAAATTCCAAGTGATATTCTCGTACATATTCACACAAAAGTATGGGCTCTGCTGTTATTCTCTGTGCTGCTTTTCGGAGTACCTACGTAGGTATAATCCAGAGACATTGCAATTCGCGCCGTGCGCTACGGACCGACGTTCATGCTATTAAAGTTACGTCCAATGTATGTGGAGATGTTGTTTCTCTTGTATTTTGTTTTGGTGTGATGTTGTTTTGTTTTTCGTTTTTGTAGATTTTAGGATATGTGCCGCGAAATCCTACCAATATTTGTACAAAATTTGCTTCAGGGATTTGAATAAAAATTAATGATTTAATTAGAAGTTAAAAAATAGTGTTGCCCAAACGAGAGTCTCGCAAGAGTCTTGCAATTAGCGATTATCCTATTGCTATTTATTAAACGGTAGTTGAGATCTCAGAACAATGTAACAGACTCTGTTACATTGTTCTGAGATCTCAACTACCGTAACATGTAACAGACTCTGTTACATTGTTCTGAGATGTCAACTACCGTTTAATAAATAGCAATAGGATAATCGCTACAGTTTCAGAAAAAAAATTAGGAAAATTTATTCAATACATAAACTTTTTCACAAAAAAATAAAACCGACTTCAAAACAAACAAAAACACTACTTACAATAAACTTAAAATAACCTTGAAGATTGTTTCATTGTATGTCTAATTCTGTTTAAGATAAGGGCTAGATACGTACTCATATAACTGAAGTCGGTGCCAAGCCTATGAATACTTTAGATAGACTATAAGCATGCCGTATTCTGGAGCACACCCAAGTTGATCAAACCATATAAACATACACATATACTGGTCGAATACAGAACCTCCTTTTTTGAATTCGGTTAATAAGATTAGATCACACAATTTTAAAAGAATGTACTCAATTACTTGTTAGCCCGTGGCATGCATTGTTTGGCTCATCTTTCACGATAGTACCTATATAAATAACTAGCTTATACCCGCTGCTTCGCTCATGTGAAAGATTTTTTTCCTGCAAAAATGTAGCCTAAGCCACTCAGGAATTACAAAGCTTTCTATTGGTAAAAACATCGATTGAGTACATCCAGGCATAACTTACAAACAAACTCCTAATATTCAGTATAGATATAAATTATGATCGAATTACTAGCATTAGAGATTAACAATAAAGTAATCAACTTCATGTACCTATTGTGATTCGGTCAGCTGCGACACAATTCGCTTCAAATTTCCATCTCATGTGGACTGAATACAACATTTAAACCATTAGAATTCTAACCACCAATAGATTTAACTAACATTGATGTTTAACTGTCGAGACTCGTTAGCATAAATACCTAATTTTGATACACTTGTTTCGGTGCAAGTCCCAACAGAATTCCCGTCACAGTAATGTTGTATTTGAATTGATGTATTCGTGGTTAAATTAGCAAAATGGTCACATTGGTACCGATCACGTTTACATGTTATTTTAGTTCAATATGTAAAGCTTTTTAGCCGACTTCAAAAAGGAAGTTCTGTATTCAACCTGTTTGTCATGTATGTATGTTTGTATATCCATGATTTTCTCAAAAACTATTCATCCGATTTTGAACGTGTTTTTTTTGTACGGAAATCATAAACTGTCATATCCTTTTTTTTGGGTGGGAAAATCATTGAATGACTTCTCCCGCTCTGAGCCAAGTGGAAGGGGGTGTCAGACTTCTACTGACAAAAACCCACCGTGTTCCTTCAGCTACCCTTAAGTTCCGGGGCTGCGGTATCTTGTTAGAACATTTCCGTAACCCCGGAGGGCAATGGCCTTATGATGCCTCGTCACTAATATATCACATATAAATGAAATGAAATGAAATATTTATTTAGTAAATTGGTTATAAATTGGTGTTTAGTTTAGCTAGATGAGGCCGGTACCTATTTACTGACTGACTACTCTGAGAAGAAAAACCGAAACAAACTCAGAGGTCATAGTCTCTTTTAAAGTCCATACAATTTGTATTTGTATATGAGAAGCATGTAGGTTCATGTGTGTGGTGTTCTTTTGAGGAAATAACCACGCTAATTTGAGCGGACCTGCCCAACAATTTGTCGAACAATACCAAAGTAAGATAATAGTAGTGTACACACTAGCTGTGCCCGCGACTTCGTCCGCGCGGAATAGTGACTTTCGGCAGCATTTTTAATTTTTTAGGCTAATTATTTTGAAAACAAAACAAATATATAATTTGAATACTTATACTTTCATTGTTCGTACGGCTAAGGAGTGGAATTCCCTGCCGGAGTCTGTATTTCCTGATAGTTATAACCTAAGAGTGAATAGGTTACTTCTAGGCAAGCGTGCTTCATCTTCGACCACATCATCGCTTAAGACCAGGTGAGATTGTAGTCAAACGCAAACCTATCAACTATAAAAAAAAATCGTATTTACTAATATCTAATCAAAAGTCTAAAAAATAAGTTTCAAGCTTCTAGCTTTAAAATGACGTAATTTCCATATACATGGAGCGACTGTATGTACCCTGTCTATAAACCAGTACTTTGTTTGTATACATGGGTAATACGATAACCCTTAGCAGTACCTTTTTCAGATTTTCTGCCATCTGACTACCCGTGACTACTGCCAAAGATTTTCAAATTACAGGTGTTAAGATGTTTGCCCATCCCCAGACCCACCTTGCGTTGTTTAACCTTTCTACAATTAGGTTATATCGACGGGTCCTACGTATACTGGGGTAACCCGCAAAACAGCGAAATACGTTTTTTTGCACCAAAAGCCTTAAAATTACCTTAACTTTATATCCTGTAAAAATTATATTTTATTATCAAGTAATTTCAAAGATACAAACTTGTAAACTAATATAAGTGACATCATTTTCCGCCCCACGACCATCTACACTGATGTAAGTCACTTGCACCAGTGTAGGTAGTCGCGTGCGCCGCGACACGTCAGCACAAGTGTCATTCACTCCAGTATGCGCGCGGCGACGGAGTCGGGAGCTCGTTAAACACTGGTATAACTGCGCTGCGTTTTTCATTTGTTCAAAACTATTACGATTTTGTTTGTTTTGAGTAAGTAGTGGTAAGAAGTCACAACAATGAAGCGCTTACGAGGTCAATTAATGATAGATTTATTAGAAAATAAGTATAGTAAAATAAACATTCCAGAAAATTACGAAGGTAAGTGTTAATTGACATTTTAAATAATATATAATGATATACTTTGTATTGTATGATCAAATGCAAAATTAAAAAATAAATAAATTTCGTGTTGTTTATTTGTATTTTCACTTGTACCAGTATACAAGGTTCATAGTGGTTACTCGCGTACTTTGTATAGTGGTTTTAGTAAATTTTAACGATTATTTGTAAATATATTTAAAAATTAATTAACACATTAATTTTGATTTATATTAGATCGGCCGACAGTACCATCATGCGTAATACGTGAAGAATTAGACCAAACTATGAAAATGTACAACGAGACCCTGGAACCACCGATTTTAATGAAAAAAATAGTTTCACAAATGAAAGTCTAATAGAAAAGCCAGGTAAACATACTAAACTAATTTAATGAAATGTGATTTTATAATTCATGTTTTTTTTTTCAATATATTTTGCACTTATCAGTATACAAAGTCACATGTGACTTTTTTTTGTTTTCGGTATGTTGTTATCTGATATAAGTTACATTATTTTAATAATAATATCTATTTACTAATAAAATAAATAGCAATACTATTTTTAATACATGTTTAGCAGCAATTCACTGCATAATTATTTTATTATATAATTTTAGATTCCACCTTACCTCCAAGTGCGGATTTTTTTGCTGAAGAGATGTCATTCATCAATAAGGTTGTAAGCTTAAGCGACCCAAAAGACATGTTCGAGGAAACCACTACAGTAGAAAATTTATACCAAAATTTATCAAACATTTCGTCAGATTCTGCCAAGTCCTCTGAGTGCTATACCGTCCAGGCGGTGACTGTGATTGTGCATAACAACTATAAAGAAGATGAGCCTCAAATACTACATCCATGTCAAAATCCTATTTCTTAATCAAGTGTGGTAAAACAAAATGACCTTCCTGATGATGAAATTGATAGCTTAACACCAATGCCTTCGCCATTACTTTCTTTTTCACCTATTCGCCAACAAACTGATGATGTATTTGACAATTTATCACTATTAAATTCAAACTACATTGATACACCTTTAAGGGGACACTAAAGGTGTATCAATGTAGTTTGAATTTAATAGTGATAAATTGTGTGTAAAGAAAAACCCAAAAAAGAAAGATAAGGGTAGATTGCGAGAGAGGTTCCAAAATATGTTTGATGAAAGACGCAAGTTCAATTTAAACAGGGGATTAGAATACATGAGTCGAACGGGGAAGCTACATCAGAAGAAAAAAAATGAAAAGCGCTTGTAAATGCCCCAAAAAATGTTTTGGAAAGGTGCGAATTTTGTCACGCATTTGAAAACTTAGAAAATCCTACAGATGACCAAATATCAAAACACAATCGGCATTTGGCCGAAAAAGAGGGCTCGGCAATTAAAAGATATGGATAAACAGTTGGCTAAGGAAGATAAAACTGTAATTGCTGTTACTTTCGACTTGTAAAAAACTCATAATTTACCACATGGAAACGTTAGTACTTTTTATTACAAAAGAAAATTACATTTTCACAGTTTTACTCCATTTGATATGGCTGATCTGCAGGGTTATTGTTATTGTTGGAACGAACAGACTGCTAAAAAAGGTGCCAATGAAATAGCCAGCTGCATTTTCGATTTTATTGGTATGAAGGTGGAGCAAGGAGTCACAACTTTTATATTCTGGTCGGATAATTGTGGAGGCCAAAATCGAAATAGGATCGTATTCCTTATGTACATGTATTGCGCTTGGAAGTTTCACGTGAACATAACTCATACATTTCTTGTTGTTGGTCATACTCAAAATGGGAGTGACAGCATTCACTCAGTAATTGAAAGAAAAACCAGAAATATTTTAATTTATACTCCAGAACAGTGGATCCTAGCTTTTAAAATGGCAACAGCTAATGCAAAACCGTATATTGTTCGAGAAGTAACTCAATTGTTTTTGATTTTAAGTCTTGCCTTCCCTTTTTTGACATCTGGAAAAAGAATTCCACGGGGGAACTTGTTATGTGGAGTAAGGTTTGCGAAGTTAATGATAATACAAAGACTGATTAAGTTGTACTTACGTAAGACTGACTAGGAAGTACTAATGAAAATATAAATAAACAATTAATATAATTAACGAAAGTTCCTACTTAAGTTAAGAAGATTACATTTTTTAATTTTATTATTTTTAAGATGGCAAGGCCATTGATTTTAGTTTTCATTATTAAGAATGCTATAATATATTTACATCAAAATAAAAACACCTATTCTGGAAAAGTCAATTATTTGAAATAAAGTGTTATTTTGTATTTTCAATGTTTTTATTTAATTTCCTGCCACACGCATTTAAATATTTAAGGTAAATAACAATACAGAAAACTGTTGCAAGTAGTTTTCCAGTACTGAGTAAACTGTTGTAAGTGTTTAAAAGTTGATAAAAAAAGATGTTATTGTTAATATTATAACCTCATATTGATCAATAAATCGGAAATAGCATGTTAAAAGAGTAAAATCCTTCAGTTTTCCTTTATTATAAGTACAAGCAAGTACACTATATACTGGTATAAGTGACCACTTGTATCAGTTTACAGGTTCTACCACAGTAAAGAAAACAAGCTGCATCAATGCAAGTGGTGCTATTTACCAAAGTATAAAAAAGTAAGAAAAACCAATAATGCAGTCTTTTTTCTTAAGTATTAAAATATAACATTCCGAAATTTCAAGTGTTTCCATTGATCTATGACAAAATTAGAAGCTTTAGAACCTATAAACCGCTCTCTTGAATAGTTGTATTTTTGCACTTGTACTAGTATACGTAGGACCCGTCGATATATAACACTTTCACACGTCAGTTTTTTAGTTAATTTAAACTAGATGAGGCCGGTGTTTCCTAACAAAATCAGAAATCAACATCTGTTTTAAAGTCCATACAATCCATAGTGATGAAATCATATGAGGGCCATGTAGGTTTATGTCTGTGGCGCCCTTTAGAGGACAGAATCACACAGATTTGAGCAGGCCCGTACAAGCATTTTTCAGTTATCGCGTAACTCAACTTAGAACTTTAAGGAGCTCAAATATTGCACCGAGCTTTGTTGTCAGTGAAGCAAATTCTGGGTTTAGCTCTTCTTTGGAAATAAATTGTGTTATTGTATGTGTGTGTCTGTGCAATAAACAAGAAGACTGGGTATATAAAATTACTGGTGTCCCAGCTTGACGACGGTTCGGTCTAACAAATCCTACCTATATTAAACTTATAGGATCAATACATATTGCCAGTCTCGCCAAGAAGGATTGTATTAACCAGTTACTGGGTTTTTGTGATCAGATAGATTATTGCTCCTTATAATGAGTATACCAATACTGATTAATTGCATATGCTTAAACTGAAAGCCGATTCCTATATTATCGGGAAAGACTAGGTATATTAATGTTGTTATATTATTTTTAGGTAAGTTATTTCAATCTGTTTTAGATTTAAAGCCTGTTGCTTTTTATTGTGTACAGAGCACTGTTAACCCAGTAGTTAAAGGTCTGACTTACGAATTGAAGATGTGAACTGTGAGTTGATGTGTGTGTGTGTGTATGGGTGCGAACCGTGAATTTTTTTTTAGTTCAGAATGAGCCCACTCTAGACCTCGATCTCGTCTTATGGTAAGCGACAGATGAGGTCTACCATGGAACGAGCGAGCCCGGAAGATGCCTGTTCACTCTTGCTTTAAAGGTTGAAAGGTCATAAGTGGCAGGGAACACAGAAGCCGGCAGAGAATGCCACAGCTTGGAAGTGCGCACAATAAATGTGGAGGAAAAGCGCTTGGTATAACAAGACGGTATGTCAACCAAGTATGGGTGGTACCCAGCAGTGCGTCTGGTAGACCGGTAGTGAAAAGGAGATGGAGGGATTAGGTCATGGAGCTCCTGCGCACACTCCCCGAAGTACAATCTGTAGAAAACCGGCAGGCAAGCAACGATTCACCGATGAGACAGGCTATGAAGCTTGCCCGATAGCGCCTCGTCGCCTTTAATTCTTTTAATTTTTGAAGTGAAAACTTCTTTAGCGGCGTTGTGCACTTTTTTTTTGTAATGGGTAAAAATTGTTATAACTCATGTCAGGACACGTGACCGGATCGAAAATTCGTAAGACGGACGGAGAGTCTAAGAGATAAACTTTTTAATGTAATATAAATTGTCATGTTTGTGTACGATAGCGCAATAAATAAATATTGTACCTATTCTACCACATAAATGATAGTACTTTTATACTGATAATTAAAGCAATTCGTGCAAAATTATTCCCTAACCATTCCAAAATATCAAAAATGCACAACGTTAATATTCAAGTTTTCACTTCTGCCGGCACTCCCGGAGTGCAACCCGTCGTTTTTTATCATCACCATTGCTGTTAAAACGGTGAAGGAACATCGTGAGGAAATCGGCAGTTCCTAGGTTCTGTACCAATCTACTCAGGGCCGGCGTGTTAAGAGTCCCTAACAGTTTTACTGCCGAAAAAGAGAAATTACCTACTTTTGTAGAACAAATATCTCAATAACGTTATAAAATATCCTTTTTCTTTTAAAACAGCGTTTAACATTGTATATTTATCTAAAATGTGGTCAAATTAATCTACTCAAAATAAATCGAGCAAGCGCATCGATTTATAAGGTATACTTTGAAAATGTTATTACAATAAAATGTGAGCTCAGAATTAAAATAAAAAATAATAATTTGGTAGATAGAATAACGGATTCTTACTCAAAAGTGATGGTTTTGCAAAGGATTTTATTGAGTTTTTTCTGAGTTTACTATTTTTTTTTTTTAGATTGTTATTCACCTCCATTAAGCTAAAAAAGCAGTTGTAAAACCTGGTATTACGTGATTTCGTAAAAACACGTGTTTGTATTTTTTTTTTTTTTATTTATTTTGAGTAGATGTTAAAATTATAATTTGACCACATACTAGATAAATATACAATGTTTAACGCTGTTTTAAAAGAAAAATGATATTTTATGCCATTATTGAGATATTTGTTCTACAAAAGTAGGTAATTTCTCTTTTTTGGCAGTAAAATTGTTAGGGACTCTTAAACTACGAACCATTCCCTCCCATAAGTAAGTCCCAGCAGTTGAAACTTTATTGGCTGATTATGTATTGTCATAAAGGCCTGTTCCACCAACAACGATCAAATTTCCATTATCTTACTTGAGACATCATTTCATTAAAGTTGGATTACATTTACGAATTTAATGTGGAGTACAAGCTATTTGAACATCGTGACAGTCCAACAGTAAGTATCGAACAAACATAGTTATACAGGCACCTGTACCTAAAGAGTGCAACTTAACGAACTTTTTATTAACACTTTTACGCTTGTTTCGTTATGAACACTTTATGATCTTTATAGCGTCACTAAGTTGTAGGCAACACCTGCGCTATAAAATGGCTATATAAGATGGAATACGGCTAAACGATATTGTTTCCCTTCAATGTTGCCTAGGCGTCTGCTTGTTCTGTTAAATTTTCATGGATTAAATTAAGATGGAGTGAGCTCTCAATGTCGGATGAGAGTTCAGTTCATTTCATTTTACAGACAAGAGCGGCAGAGCTACTCTATAAACAATTTGTGACTTTTTATGTACTTAGATTAATATATATCGGTGCAACAACAACAGTTCATCAATTATAAGAGTGGATTATTAGTTAAACATCTCTGTTTAATAATTTGACTGTTTTAAAATGAGTTCATAAGCCATTAATTAATTAAACTAAGATTATTGAAATATGAAATCAATGTTAATTCACATAACTTCAATCCTTAAAATTATAAACACGTGCTCAGCACATGTTAAGTTAATAAATAAGGCCACACAGATCGCAATCCGGTCAGTCGACTCTCCGCCCGACGCTCGCCCGAGACGGTCGTGCCGCTCTGCGCTCCCGATCGTTCTGTGTTTGTGTCATCGCTTCGTCGCGCTCGCCGTGACGTCATTCGTAGTCGCCGACTACAACTCCCGAACCGGAACCGCCTTTTTCAAGGCAGTGAAGGATATTTTGTTTCTATAACAGAGTATCGTCAAAAACAATTTGGTTTGGCCCCTTCAGGGTAAAACCACAGTTTCGTGGTTCTTGGTTGGAAACCTCACGGTGTCAACAATACCAAGGGGGTACTGACCCGACGCACCCGCTGATCCCCTTCAGGGTGAAGCAGTCAATTGGAGTCGAGTGCTAGGTTTTGGCCTTGGGGGATCTCCTAGTCAAACCTAGTTACTGAGTTTCCCTTTCAGCTACACACCTAATGTCGGTTGGGTGTGTCTACCCCTTCGCACTAGACCCAATAGGGCCCGGTTCGCACAATAAGACTGGCGACTGGTTACAAGCTTAGGGCTCACCAATAGGTACACACCTCCCAGTCTCCACCCGACTGGGAGGCTAACACATCCCCGGACCCATCCATCCGGGGAGTTAGGCCAGTTAGGCTTTAAATAGGCCCCCCGCGGGAGAGAAATCTCCAAAATTCCCCGATAGATATTTTTTAATCCCTCGTCATGGAGGACGCCTTGCAAAAGGCGCACCTCTTGGACGAGCTAAGAAAGGACCCCGACTTTTGCGCCAGATATGGCGGAAAGCTCGCTGCTTTGCAGCGAAATATTTCCCTGGCTACTAAAGCCAAAGTCACTGATTTTAGCGACGTGCTCGATAGCCCGCTATCTCCCCCGCTCGCGGATCAAGGCCCTCCGGTTGGCTCATTCACCGAAAAGTTTATTGTTTCGGACCCCATTGTTCATCGAACAATGAAAAACTCCGAAACTAATAGCCCCTTACCGCCGCCGCCCGCTGACAAAGACGTACCGACCACTCGATTCCCAGACCCAGCTATTGTTGCCGGCCCACTCTCTAATCCCATTGTTCACAGAACAATGGACGCCGCGCAGGTGTGCGCTGCACCTGAATTTTACGATATGGACACGTCGGCTCCATTATCTAACCCACCCTCCGACCAAGACGAAGCCTCTTCTTGCCCTTCGTCCTCCGAAGACGACTTTCAAATCGTCACCGGAGGCAAGAGGAAGAAAGGGAAAACCTTCCAGGCCAGCAAGGCCAAAAAGACCACCGCGTCGCCTCCGTCCCCAACTCAAACGCCCGTACGACCCGCTAGCCCCGTCCCAACGACCTCCACTCGCGCGCAGGATAGTCGTCCCCCCAGCCCGATAGCCCAAACTTCCTCAACCCAAAGGAAGCAACGCCCTCCGCCCCCCTTTTACATCCAGGACAAGGGGAAATGGACTGATGTGTCTAAGATGTGTGTTGATCGAAAGATCAACTACACAAACGCCCGTGCCTGTCAAAATGGCATTAAGGTCACCGTCCCTACGTCGAACGACAATAGGGAATTATATCGCGCCCTCCGTGAAAGGAATATTTCCTTTCACACTTTCTCCTTCCCCGAGGACACGCCCACTCGTGTTATTATTAAACGTGTCCCTAAAGAAATCCTAGTACAGGATATTAAAGACGACCTTGCCGATCAAGGTATACCAGTGATCGCCGTCCATCGCTTACATAAAGCGAGAGGCGGTGAATTGTACGACATGGTTCTTGTCATTTGTGAACCAACCGAAGGTCATCACCCAATATTTAAGATTAAGTCTATTTGCTCCCTATCCGGTATCTCAATAGAAAAGCCCTACAAAACCGCAACAGTGGGACAATGCCACCGTTGCCAACTGTATGGCCATGCGCAGAGCAACTGCTATGCGACTCCCAGATGCGTCAAGTGTCTGGGCGAGCATAGCACTGCGGACTGCCCACGGCCTAAAGACCGAACCCTCTGTTCGGAACCACCCAGCTGCGTTCTCTGCGGCCAGACCGGTCACCCGGCAAACTACCGCGGCTGTCCCAAAGCCCCCAAACTCGCTCCTAAATTAGCGAAGCGCGCCAACGCCCGCCAACAGAGAGAGGCACCTTCTTCTCAAATTCCCCAACGTCTCACTCCTCAGAGACCGTCCCCGTGGAACAGGCTAAACCACGAAAAAGCCTTTCCCTCCTTGGCCCCTGCCAAACCTTTGCAGGCACTGATGGATATACCCATCGCAGCGCAGATCCTGCCTATAGCCGTGGCTACAGAGCCCACAGCCAGTCACAAACCCGCGCCTCAAACCACTGCTGCTCCTGCAGTCAAACAACCGCCCAATCCCTCACCCGTCGTGCACGGCGAGGCTTGCGCCCAGACTATACTGCGCCATTATAGGTTATTTATGACCCGCCAAGCCAGATCTCTCCGCGATGCCCTTCTGGCTGCCGAACAGCAGAATAACGGCAAAATTACGACGGCAATGTACAGCCAAATATTCAGCACACACAGTGATGTGGTGCTAGGTCTCGACCAGATGGATGCGATGGACTGATCCAATGGATTCCCAACGCACAAACCACACTAGGCCTCGATCCCTCAAATTAGGTTTTTTCAACGCCAATGGCATTTTCAACCAACGCGCCGAAATAACTAAATTCCTCCGCGACCACCAATTAGACATCCTCCTTATACAGGAGACCCTTTTGAAACCCCACCGCGCTGATCCCAAAATTGCGAATTACCGTCTAGTTCGCAATGACAGAACACGTTGCCACGGCGGCGGTACCCTTATTTATTATAGAAAGGAGTTATACTGCATCCCTCTGACCCCACCCGCGCCTCTCTCTCACCTAGAGTACTCTGCCTGTCGACTAGGCATGACTGGTCATCCTCCGATAACCATCATCTCTGCCTACCATCCCCCACCATCGGTCGCGTCTCTTGCTTCAGACGATCCTATCGCGCTCACCAGCGATCTCACGACTCTCTTCGGCCTGAGTGACTCCGTCTTACTAGCGGGCGATCTCAACGCCAAACACCCCGCTTGGAACAGCAACACGACAAATGCCAGAGGCAGAATCGTGTATAACCTAGGCGCGACCCTAAACTACGACGTCATCGCTCCGATGACTCCCACCCACTACCCACACGACCCTAACCATAACCCCGATGTCCTCGATGTGGCGCTCCTAAAGAATGTAAACCTCCGTTTACACTCCATAGAAGCGCTTCACGAGCTCAACTCGGATCACCGTCCCGTTATCCTACACCTAGGTTCCCGCTCGGGTAACCATGATCCTACCCAACCTCCTCCGACCCAATTGATCACCGACTGGAGGAAAGTAAGTGAAAAACTGAAATCCACCACGTCGCCTCAATTGGACACCATTCCTGACCACATAGTCTCAGTCGCTGACACGACGGCGGCGATCGACTCGCTTACAAATCACGTACAATCCGTCCTGAACGATTGTTCAAGGGAAGTTCCTGTAGTGGAAGACCACCGCTGGAAACTCCCGGACGATGTACGGAATCTGATAACCGAGAAGAACGCAGCCATCCGTGCGTACAGCGCTTTTCCCTGCGCCGCAAACAAAGCTCACATGCGCAACTTACAGCGTGCTGTAAGGAAACGCATTACCGAGCAGCGTAATGCGAGCTGGGACAAGATGCTGAGCGAACTTGAGCCCACCCATCTTGCCTTCTGGCAGCTTCAGAGGAAGTTACGATCCACTGAAGAGGCCACAATGCCTCCTCTCATTCGTCCCGATAAGAGTGTCGCCTTTGATAACTCTGAAAAAGCAGAATGCCTAGCCGACAGCCTAGAGTCCCAGTGTACTCCCAGCTCTCAACCAGTAGACCAAGCCCACCTCGATATGGTGAACGCCGAAGTCGAACGTAGAACTTCCCTTCCGCCCGTCGAAGATCCCGATAATCCACTGGCCCCCATCACTCCTGATGAGGTCCAGGATATCATTAAAAGTCTCCAACCGCGAAAAGCCCCTGGCTCCGACGGCATCACCAATAGGGTTTTCAAACTATTCCCCGCCCAGCTTATAGTGCTAATGACTGCCATCTTCAATGGTGCATTGAGCAATAATATGTTCCCCGCAACCTGGAAACAGGCCACCGTCATAGGTATTCCCAAACCAGGCAAGCCCAAGTCTGACCCATCTAGCTACCGTCCCATTAGCTTACTCAACGTCCTTGGTAAAATCTATGAAAGGCTTATATATAAGAGGCTCAAAGATTTTGCCGAAGCAAAGAGTCTTATACCCAATGAGCAGTTTGGATTTAGAACCGAACACTCATGTATCCAACAAGTCCACCGCATCGTAGAACACGTCAGCGCCGGCTTCCAACGGGGCGCAATAACGGGAGCCTTATTCTTCGACATAGCGAAAGCGTTCGACAAAGTCTGGCACAATGGCTTAATCTATAAGCTATACCAACTCGGCGTGCCTGACCGTCTCGTGCTCATCCTACGGGACTTTTTATCGAATCGCACCTTTCGTTACCGAATTGAGGGGGAGCTTTCCTCCCCCCATCCCATTCGCGCAGGAGTTCCTCAAGGCTCCGTACTATCCCCCCTCGTTTTCACGCTATTCACTAGCGATATCCCCAAGCATAAAAATACTCAGCTAGCCCTATTTGCCGACGATACGGCTATCTATTATACCGGTCTTAAACCCGATGCCATCGCTCGCACTCTCCAAACTTCCGCAAACACTCTGGCCAAGTGGTTCCGGAAATGGAGAATCGAAGTCAATCCAGACAAAAGCCAGGCAGTCCTCTTTTCTAAGCCGCGGATAAACCCACCCTCCCCCCGTCCGATTACCATGTACGGCAAGCCGATCCCCTGGGAAAAGCAAGCCAAATACTTAGGCGTGGTCCTCGATAAACACCTTTCCTTCGCTGAGCACATAAAGCAGGCACGTTCGCGCGCCGCTTTCGCTCTAGGTAGGCTCCACTTCATTCTTAGCTCCCGCAGCAAGTTATCACTCAGGTGCAAGCTGCGTATTTTCACCGCGGTCATCCGTCCCATCATGACCTACGCCTGCGTTGTTTTCGCACACGCAAAGCCCTACCTCCTCCACAAGATGCAGACCCTTCAAAACCGATTCCTCCGTAGAGTCACGGGAGCCCCCTTTTATGTTCGAAATGAGCTTCTTCACGTAGACCTCAAGATGCCCACCATCCAGCAGTTCATGAAACGTGTCTCCAAGCGTTTCTTTGATACTGCAATCCAACATAGGAATCCCCTTATCGTATCGGCTGCCCAATACGAACCCTCGCGTATCTCTAAGATTCGCCGACCAAGGCATACCCTTGTCACTCCCGATGACGCAATCACCCTGCTCCAAGAGAGCCGTAGGGAAACAAGTACAGTGGCACACAAAAACAAAAACCGACCGTCCTTCCGTCCTCGCCGCCGAGGCCCGCCGCGACGTCCCCGTAATAGTCCGCCCCGACCCTTGCCAGAGCCAGCCCGCGACGCTGAGCCAGTAGCTTTAAATTCCTTTATTAATAATAAAAATTATATGATCCAGCCTGTCCCTAGCTGCCCTCCCACTGCGACGCCCTAAGCCGAGGTCCGTACCCCACAGGGGGTGCCCTTAGCGTGTAGTCGCCTAGTTTGTAAGTTTTCTAATAAGCCCTGGCTGGAGGCTTTAATTAATTTATTAATTAAGGCAACCACAGGCAAGCCCGGTTAAGCAGCCGACAACCTCAGAGGTTGACCTGCGAGATGCCACACACAAAAAAAAAAAAAAAAAAAAACGCAATCCGGTCAGTCTTGCTTGAGATGTTGGACAGTGCGGACCTCTCTAATAAGAGTTTAAGTAGTGCGTTGAATAAACGAGGCTTTGGACTAACAAGTGTTTTTATTTGAAAATCAAACATGAGTGATCGCCAAGACAACATTCGTGACGTCAACTGAGCTGACGTCACACTTTTTAAAAACACATACGAGGCTGTCTCTCCGTCATATAACATTGCCTATGGCCAATCACATCAATAAAAAAACAGTTATACACTTTTCTTACAGTACTCCAGGCATCACAATCTAGTTTGTTATCCAAGAGAGTAATGAGTAGGAGGTAATGAACAAGGAATAGGGAACTGCGCTCTGCTTGACTTTCAAGCACGGAACATAAGCTGTGCCTTCTATGCTGGTTATAAGAAAATTGGAGCAAATCAAAATAGGTTTAAACAAATAGGATTTATATCTAATTGTAAAAATGAGTCAAAGGTGGATCTGGAAGGCGTAGAGAGGTGGATTTAATTAATTTGCACACTGGGCCGGTCGACGCGGTAATGTTTTGGGTTTTAATTGACTGATCGAGCATTGGACGTGTTCTGGCTGAAATTCTGGTGGCTCTAAAACTTCTAAAAGTTTTCAGTTCCTTATAATTTCAAATAATATAATCCGTAACATAGGTAAGCAAGTGCACTTACTTACAACAAAACGTAGTTTAACTATAATCTCAGATTAACTTAACAGTTTCAGTGCCACAAACGACTAAACTTAACAAAGACTATTGTTAAAACACGCTTAGTAATTAAGACTTGAAAGTTTAAACCTGCACCGTATTCTACACACCTTGGTAATGTGGAAGCCGTCGGCTTGTTACATTATTCGTCGCACCGCGGTCGCCTAGATTCTAAGAGCCACAAACAAGTTAGCTCGGTATACAGACTTTAGCTAGAACAGTGGCTCTGTACTGAGAGTACTCGACAAGAACAATGTAATTCACTTCTACAAGTCAACGTTGAGAGCTTTCTGACAGAGGTCTAACACAATTTCACTGTAACGTATCATTTTGTGTTTAGACTAGAGCACAAAGAGTGTGTTTGTATTTCGGACGGGCCAAGAGTTTATTTGAAAATGTAGCTGGAGGAAAAGGTACTTACGGGAAGATATAGATTATGAGTCCCTTCGATATGAGTACCTAGCGCGCCGGTTATATTTCCTCCAGGTTCACGAGAGCAGAAAGAGTTTGAGGTGTTACTACACGACACTATTATTTTGGTCACTTTTTAGAGTTTTGGCGGGGAGCGCGGGCGCACTTTTATACGTGTAGTCGGACAGCGAGCGTATTTGCGAGTGAATTGAGGGTGGAGGATTGTTCGCAATAAACGAACAGGAAAGAGTGGGTTAGAGTGAGTCGATGAGTGACGTGTAATATGTTGCAAGTATGCGTTCATGATAAAATACTAATACAATATGTATTTTTTTTTAACGTGGTAAAATCATCAAATAAGTCCTCCCACCCCGGGCAGGGCCGGAGGGACTGTCAGACTGTATAGATAAAATAATGCGAATGGCGCATACAGTAGCTAGAAACAACTATGATGTACTGTTTGTTAAAATAATAACATCCGCACTGATCGAGCTTCAAGGTTAAGCAACGGTAGCCCAGGTTGATCCATGGATGAGGACTACTTTGACATATCGCTATTCTATCATGTCTTGGAGAACGCGTTTGATCCGTCCACCAGTTAAAATTTTTAGAATATTTACATTTAATTGACAAATGCCTGGTTGGTAAAGTGGTTGCAAGTGCGACAGCTGATCTCGGAGGTCTCGGGCTCAATTCCCGGGAGGACAAAAAGTGCTATTAGGAATTTCTCAGTAGTTTGGAAGTTGTCGGTATGATACCCCCGTGTCTCAGAAAGGACGTTAAGCAATTGGACATCTTTGACAATAATTACGGGTTGGTCGTGTTACCCAGTTACTGGGTTGTGGAGGTCAGATAGGCAGTCACTCTATGTAAAACACTAATTACTCAAGAGTCAAACCAGGAGCACTGGTTAGACTGGAAGCCGACTACAACATAATTGGAAAAAAAGTTATTTACAAAATCTAAAAAACCCGACAGTATAGACATCTCGGTGATAACTATATTTTCGAGCCATTTGGGGTTGAAACTCTCGGACCATGGGGCCCGTGTGCTCACAGCCTTTTTAAAGACATATTGAAAAGGCTCGTTGACGCTTCCCGCGACCCAAGGGCTGGCTATTTCTTTGGTCAACGGCTAAGCATGGCCATACAATGACGCAATGCCGCCAGTATCTTGGGTACGTTGCCAGCCGACAGCGTTGAGGATCAATTTTTTGATGCTTTATTCTAGTTTGTATTTAAAGTATTTTAGTACATAATTATGTATATTTCCTGAAATAAATGTTCTTAATATTTAAAAAAACCGACTGCTCAACTGAAATGCAAGACACAAGCAGTTTTTTATGGTTCCGTAGTCAATAAGGAACCCTTATAGTTTCGCCACGTACGTCTGTCTGTCTGTCTGTCCGTCCGCGGTTTAGCTCAAAATCAATTGGTACTAGAAAGTTGTAACTTGGCATGAGTATACACGTTAATGACGCCGAAAAAGTGGTAAAATAAAATTTTGAAAAAAAAAAAAAACAATTATTTAGGGAACCTCCCCTACATGTAAAGTGGGATGATATTTTTTTTTCATATTTCCCATAGTGTGGGATATCGTTGAATAGGTCTTTCAAACATATTAGGGGTTTGGGAAGACCGTTTTTTATTAAGTAAACCGTTCGTGACTTATCAAGCTTTAAAGTGCCAATTTTCGGTAGAGTCAAGTGTCCCCCCTCTATCAACTAAACGGTTGTAGTTAGAAATTCAAATGTGACGGCAATAGTACCGATATATAACGAAGTTTAAAAGAAAATTATCACACATAAGTGATAAAAACAACAACTCCATAGAAATATCAATAGATGGCGCTAAGCGTCAGTTGTATCGCGCTAGTTTCATATTGAATACGACACGCACTTGGCTGTTATAAAAAACTACGGAACCCTACACTGCGCGTGGCCCGACACGCACTTGACCGGTTTTTTATATTAAAATATTCACTACAAATGTTCAATTGATACGTAAAAGAAAAACACTGTACACGTGTACTTGAAGGACGGCAACGTCGCAATTTATTTATGAACTAGCTTCTGCCCGCGACTTCATCCGCGTAGAAGTCGAAAATATTCCACGGTATCCCGTCCCCGGGATAAATAGTATCCTGTGTTTTATTCCAGGACATATTTATCTATCTGTGTGCCAAATTTCTTTCAAATCCGTTCACCCGTTATAGCGTGATTTAATAACAAACATCCATCCAAACTTTCGCATTTATAATATTAGTATACATATAGATTTACAATCCCATTTTGAAATATGAAAGATTTCGTCCGCGTGCAATTTTTACAGGCGGTCTTTTTTTTTTCAAACTATTTACAATACTAATCTAAGAGCTTTCAGCTCTTTAATGTCCCACGGCTAGACAGGAGACTCAAAGGTAATGTAGGCAAATTATTTCAATATATACCGCTGGCTAGATAGATTTAATAGAGTGTTTTTATACCGTAACTATACGGATAATAATATAAACGTAGGTAATATTTAATAACATAAAATTTAAGTAAGGGCCCCGTTTTATTTATGTATAGAATATTTGAGGTTGGTTTATTTTCCGGTAATGAAATAATCTGCTTTTCAGATGATCCAACTCGTGATAGACCAACATATACCTAATTGCCCAGTGGCTTATATTTATTAGTTAACATTAAATTTTTAACACTTTAAACACTTAAATAAAAACCCTAAACTACATAATATGTAGTTTAGGGTTTTATTTAATATATATTTTATTTTTAATTATATTCATCTAAAAATAAACTAAAATATGGCATCCAGAAATTCGTGCGCATTGCTGTCCACTGGTAATGTGCCCGAAAGGCTGGCGGGATTTGCCCATGGGAAAAACATTATTTTCGTAGTTCAATGCCGACTAAAGAGAAAGTTTGTCCTTGGGAGTTAGTGCAAAAGATGTTTTTATGGGAAACTGGAATCACTTAAATGGTATAGGCAGGTCCGTAGGAATCATTGGAATTCTCGGGATGTGCGCCAACTGGCCAGCTCCTAGTCCGATGAGAATAGTCGCCACAATTAAGTTATCTTTTAAATCTTTAATTAGTAGCCTTGTGCCATTACACAGGTTGGGCGGGCTTAAATTCCTTAAAGGCATAATTGGCGTTCCAGTTTTCAAGAGCAGTTCGTGAGGTGGCAGGCCAGATGGATTCAAGGTATTTAAAAATTCTTGCGGATAATGGACTACATCCTCGACATTGCACACTGTATCAATGGAGTTGTAAATTTTGAATTGACCGGGGACTTTTTGTAAAATTATGTTATTAATTTCATTGACTGTATCGTTTCTTGGTGAGACGATAGCCCTTGAACAAAGCCAATGAATGTCTCTATCTAATAAATATTCAAGGTCTGGATAAACTGCATCTATGAGTTGCTGCAAATTGTGAACTATTCGGCCTACAGTCTCATTTATTACATTTTCCGCAACGTTAGTGCCCAAGGTTTGAGAAGAAAAAGACCCTTCTCCAACTTTGAGTAGCTGTTGTGCAAAATCGTTATCTGTATTTCCAATTAGGTGGGCTCTCATATTAGTTCGTAAGTTTAAAGTTTGGACCATACTCCATAGAGGTGACGATTTAAGACTCGCCTTAATGATGTCTGCACGGGTCCCTTTTATGATGACGGGAAGTGTCTGCCGAAAGTCACCAGCAAACACAAAGGTGACACCACCCAAGGTAATAATACTTCAACTGTGTGAATCCGTTTAGGGGTTCTGGAGATATGAGGTAATAAAGAATATTACATATATACATACAAGATACGCGCGAAAAACATAACCCTTCCTTTGCAGTCAGGTAAAGAGGCTAAGCAGGTCATGATTGATTATTGATTTACATTTAATTGACTTCCTTAATCTGTGTATAAATGACTCCAAGAACAATCACGTAATAATTCATTCAAAAGACACACTTAAATGAAATTAATATCACGCTTTATCACCATCATCTAGCCCCACTCGTATTAATTAACAACGTAAATGAATAAAACAAACGTTAAGAAGGTGTACGAGAAACTTTATTTTAATTAACTGCCGTTTCCAAGAACTGAACTCATTTGGAACGACACTTTATAATCAATCACGTGGATACTATGCACTTGAAGACTTACAAGAATTAATTAATTATTTATTCATGAATAATTAGTACCTACCCATGTAACTTCAGCTAGGTGCTAATTGCATGGCACACTACACTTTGTACAGTAATTTTAATAACTTTGCTACCTAATAATAGCAGCAAATATACATTTTAAACAATGCCGAGGACAAATGATAAATAATCTTTATTTTGCAAATTGGTTATTAGATAACACTTACATATCATTTTGTTCATAAATATTAACTAGATGAGGCCAGTGTTTCCTAACTGACTACCCTGAGAAGAAACACCGAAACAAATTCAGGGGTCTGTCTCTTTTAAAGTCCATACAATCTACACTGGTTTCGTTATATGGGAACTTTATAGATTTCAGTCTGAGGCGGTCTTTTGAAGAAAGATGCTCACAGATTTGAGTGAGCCTGTCCATACAGTGCAAGCATTTATCAAATGACGTATAGCTCAACTTAGAACAAGGAGCTTAAAGATTTGACGAACAATACCAAGGTAAGGACGTTTGGGTACGCCGCAAAAAGCACTCAAACTGCCAGACAATTATGTTTAACTCGAATAGAATAACCTACATAGTTCACATATTCACAATCGTTTATGAGGATTATGTAGATTAGTCTGAAATGGCCTTTTTTAGGTAAGACCACACAGATTTGAGTAGACCCGTCCCGTAAGTGCAAGCCTTTGTCAGTTAGTCTGTAAGCTCCACACAGTCCATGGATCATTATTTTTACCGTTATCCGACACTTTAAATTTCTTCTGTATCGTGATTGCACGTTTATAAATTCCCAGACCTTAAAAACTATTTGAAGATCATACAAACATTTATTGTTAGAATCCGCGACATGCAGCGAGCCTAATGGCTCAACCACTGCGCCAGCCGAATCGTCACTGTAACATCTTTCCATGCCTCGGAAAGCACTCTCTCATTTGTAGATCTTTGACAGTAGTTACAGGTAGTCAGAAGCCAGAATATCTGGTAACTGCCAAGGGGTAACGTGCACGGAATAGATGAATAAGGTTGGAATGGTAATGTGGGCGTGGCGAGCGCGCCACATTTATGATACGAAAATCATAGCGCGACCGATTAGTTCATTCACCGCGTTTAGTGCACTTCGGATTACTTCGTAACACAGAGCTCTGCTTTAAAATGCTGTGTTGTGCAATTATAACTTGTAAAACAAAAAGTCAGACCGCAAGTATAGAGCGAGGATATCTTTCCATCGGTAAGTCGAAAATAACATTTAATTACAATTTTATTTGTAAAAAACATAAAAATATTCTGATCACTATGAAATTCCGAACATAAACAACATTATTGCAACAGAGGGCTGCGTTTCCCCGCGTTTGTCAAAGCTGACTTGGCCATGTGAAACTGCGCCTATATTTTATTCCCTTACTTAACCGGCTTCAACGGTAAACTTCACCACTGAAGAATGCCTGGAAATTCAACTACTAGTTTCCTTCCTTCGTGTGACGTCATCGGCAACTACTACATAACTAATTACTTTACTTGTTATTGTAACGCACAGTAGGCTAGGAGCTTATAAAAACTAACCATTCAATTTAAGATCAATAGTGTAATGGCAAGTGTCGGACTTGTTATTGAGAAGTCGTGGGTTCAAACCCAACCCATTATACTATTGCTGTTTACCCACAACAACAAGCATATTCAGCTTAGTTGGAGGGGTTAACATGATTGCTAGTAATGTGAATTTTACCCATATTGCTAATACTCTGTTTAAAAAAAAAAACATACATTCAATTCAATTGAGAATTGAGTGGACCACTAAATTTTAAAGAATCCAAAGATTTGCCTGCCGGGTTTACGGTAATAATCTGTCAAAATTGGCCTTAGAATGCAAGGGAAACTGAAGTAGTTTGGTTTCTAGTCAGTAAATGTCCGACACTCCTTTCCACTCGACCTAGAGCAGAGGAGCCATATAATGATATAAACCACATTTATTGTACGCACAACTAAACTATGAAATTCTCTGCCGGCTTCTGTGTTCCCTGCCACTTATAACCTTTCAGCCTTTAAAGCACGAGTGAATAGGCATCTGCTGGGCTTGCTCGTCCCATCGTAGACCTCATCTATCGTTTACCACCAGATGAGATCGAGGTCAGGAGTGGGCTCAACAGTAATAAAAAAAAAATATTCCCACCGAAAAAATATTCAAAGTTTTCAAAAATTTAGTTTTTCACTTCATTCGCTGTATGTCCTAAAGAAAATAACATTTACAATACGTTTAATAATGTATAAAACATTACACGGAACATTTCACTTGAGTTTAGTGCAACACGACACTGTAATTCACTCTGCTTCGAGAGTTACTCTTAAACGTCCCTACATTATAATGGAGTTCATCTGTTAGTACTGAAATTTGCATTTTAAAAAACATTTTAAACTCTTATCCTACCTAGACATGAGCTTAAAATGTTTCTTTCTCTCCTCATTTTCAATTTAATGAGTTTCACGGGATTGTTGTAAACGAGCTTATCTAAAATTAAGTTGATTATCGAAATGTCTTAATATAAGCATCAATCTCATTTGACGACACGACTGGTGCGGTGGCTGCTGCGCTTCGAGTCGTAGGTTCGATTTCCGCACAGTAACTTAATGTTAACTTAAGACGGTGTATTTTTATTAGGGTTCCGTAGCCGAATGGCAAAAACGGAATCCTTGTTATAGTTTCTTCATATCTGTCTGTCTGTCTGTCCGTACGTCCGTATGTCACAGCCATTTTATTCCCAAAATATTAGCACTACACATGTGAAACATAGTAGGTAGATGTATTATGTGAACAGCTTTCCGATTTTAAGACAAAAATAAAAAAAATTAAGGAGGCTCCCCATACATGAAACTGAAACTAAAAATATATTTTTTCATCAATCCTGTGCGTGTGTGGTATCTACAGACAGGTCTTTAAAAATGACATTGAGGTTATTAAACCCCCCACCCCCCCTCTAACTTCTATAATAATGGAGTGTATAATCTAAAAAGATATATGCTGTAGATATTAATAAAAACTTAGTTTGAACGAGATCGGGTTATCAGTTTTTGAGATATAGCACATTTTCGAAAACCGCAAGTATAGCTTTGTTTTTCATGCAAACATTATGAAAACAAAGTTACTTTGCTTAGTTACTACGGAACCCTTCATGGGCGAGTCTGACTCGTATTTGGCCAATTTTTAACATATTTTTTGTAAATAAACACCAAAGAATTTTAATAAAATTAAGAAAACTTAGGAACGTGGTGTGCGATTTTATTGCTCTCGCGTGTAGTTTCAATAAATGTCGTATCGCTATTCAGATGCACTTACACCGTAAATTACCACTTTTAAAAAGATACCCATAAAATAACAACTGAAACCAAACCTTGAAACAATGTTAATTAGGTCAAATTTTCAAATGAAGTAAAGCATACATTCGATTTCATTGCCCGTTAAAGAGAAAATATATGAACGGCCATTAAAAAGTTTTGCTTCTACAATATAGGAACGGATGTTCAGAATGTATAACGTGGTACTGGTGCCTTCGGGCTCGTTCAGGTTAATTTATTCTCAGCTCAGTGCCAAACTTATTGCTTTGTAAGTGTATCATAATATTGTACATAATATCTGTATAGCTCTTGGTTTACAAAAACTTTCTTAAACAGACAATTACAACAAGCAAATAGCAGCAATAAACATCACTTCTGTGGTGTGTATGTTGTATATGCATTAATGGTTAAATGTGCATTAAATTAAATGCAATTTCAAAAAGTATTTTGTATTTCCTCAGCAACCTGGTTGAGGGTAGTCCGGGTGGAAGGAAATGGTAATAGACACAACATCTGCAGAAATGGAAACGAATGGAAAAGATACACAAGGAGATCCGGCCCTAGATAATGGGAAAAAGGCTTAGAGAAGAAGAAGAATTCACTCAACTATAATATAATAACTTCCACAACTTTCACACAACGCCATCTAGTCCCAAACTAAGCAGAGCTTGTGGTATGAGTACTAGACAACTGATAAACATACATATATATTATAGATAAATTACACCCAGACAAAGAACAAATGATCGTGCTCATCACACAAACATTTGTCCTGGGTGGGAATCGAACCCACGACCTTGCGCATAGCAGTCAGGGCCACTGACCACTATACCAACAGGCCTGCCACAACATCTGACCCTTAATTTCGTTAAAAATATGGTTAAACAAATACAATCCAAATACAATCTCGCTTCAACATGGCTATTGGATTACTCACGGTATATGTGAGACAATTTTACATTTTTGCTTCGTACAATATATTGTTTGAATTTATTTTAATGTTTTCCCATTTATTCGAGGTCTGGAACGTTTGCGGTTGATATCAAGGACGTTTCGCATTGTTTTGTCGATTGTATATATCGTAGCAACCTATGTAAAATACGATTATTTTCCCTATCAAATGATAACAAAATAATCAATCTATAATGTTCCCTCTGATAAGACAAAGGCATTTCCTCTCCTTGATAGAAAAAGGTCCATAATCCACCATGCAAGTTATTAACGGAATGGTGAATGTCGCATAATATCTTAAGATTTTCGGTCCTAGGACATGCCTCTCACGCCCGGCCCTGGTTCAGACCATGGTGCGGAGCAAGAGGGAATGGGATGCAGTCGCCTCCTTCTGTGAAGCAGTCATGCTAGCAAAAGAGAAGGCTGAACGCGTGAGGGAGAGAGTTCACACGCCCCAGCTGCCGCGGGACACGCCTCGGGCGTCGGGGATCACGAGCTGATCTCCGGCTACCGTAGACGCGGGTCTGCGGATGGCGAGCAGGGGTAGCTCACCGTCCGGTAAGGACCAGACACGAGTCGGCGGCGCGTCATGTTCCGCGCGGGCCTCAAAGAGCTGTCAGCAGCATTGACGGGACCCGATAGGCCCATCGCCTTACGGGGTTGCGGGAATGTTCTAACGAGATACCGCGGCCCCGGAATGCAAGGGCGTCAGTAGAAGTCTGATACTCCCACATTGGTGATGAAAATTACAGTAAGTAAATGTAAAATTATCAATCCATATCTTTTTTTTTTCCGGGGTGAAATGTATCAAATGAATTCTCCCAGTCTCGGTGAAGCAAAAGGGAGTGCCAGATTTTACTGATTAAAAACCCACGCTGTTCCTTTGGGTACACGTGTGACCGGGACCGCGGTTTGTCATTAGAACGTTACTATAACCCCTCTAGCCCATGGCCCTATCAGACCCCGTCAATGCTACTGACCGTTCTTTGAAGCGCGCTTGGAATACGACGCGTTGTCGACCCGCGTCTGGTCTATTACCGGACGATATGCCCTGCTCGCCATTCGCAAGCCCGCGCCTAAGGTGGCCAGAAATCGGCTGTCATATTATCATGTCTTATTTTTTTTAACATAGATACCTAACGTGCGAAATTTCCAAATTTTAGTATAATTTAATGATGTCATAATTGGGTAATTTCCTTCAAATAATGATGTGAGTTTTTTGAGACAAAAACAAAAGTGTGATGATTGACCTATTCTATAAAATAATCTCCCCCTAGTGCACACAATAACACGCTTTCAACAATGGATATCTTTTACTATATTTTCATCTGTATATCATCATACACAAGCCACTCACTCAGACAATTGCTATTCATCCAAGTGGGGCACATGTCGAATGTTTCACAGTCAGGGTGCGACTAGGGTAGGGAAATATGGCGGATGAGGAGCGCCATTAATTCAACGATGGCACATTGATAATGATTTGCCAAGATTATTTCATTTATTATTATAATTCTTTTGCTACTTAGGCCCCTTTCTATATTCAAGGATAAATAAAATTATGAATATTTATCCCCTAAATATGCGCAACTGTAAACATAAAAATAAATAAAATTTAATAAAATAATATATCCATAAGCTTAACTATGAAGAAACAGAAAAATTATTGACAGTTGCTTATACCAGCCTCCTACCACCTACACCCCTCCATTTTCACTTTACAAACGGGAGGCCAGCAATCCTTATACTATATTATAGAAACCTGTTATTTTAATTAAGAATGGATGTGAATCTTGTCCTTTTTCATTCCTTTTCTTATTTTTATTAATTGTGGAAACTGTGATACTTATTTACAGTGAAGTGCGTGCTAAAGAAAGAGCGCTGACGTCTGAACACTGAATTGAAATACAAACAAAAAAAGAAATACTGAGAATTATGTCGTAATTGCAGTCGGAAACATTGCTTGATAGTCACCGATGTTATTTTCGTCGTTAACCACGCTTGTCGTGAGATTATACATAGGTATATTCATTAACATTTACAGTATTTTAGGTTCGAAGACGATACAAAAGCTTTAGGAGACTGAAAAACCTAGCATCCGAACAAGCAACTTTTTAATAATATAAATACTAGTATTACTATATTCACCATTAATCCTCTTTTTAACCGACTTCAAAAAAAAAGAGGAGGTTCTCAATTCGTCTTGAACATTTTTTTTTAAACTTGCCGTCTTGCCTTTTTAGAGTTGACCGTAAAGCCAAAACATTATATCTGATGAGAATGTATTTTCTGGCAAAGCAAAACCCATTATTTATTAGATTGTGTTCAGGTTTTATCTGGAGTTGTTTACTATAAGTACCTTGTGGAAACTAGGACAAATTTCCGAGCATTCAACCAATATCACCTTACTTACCTACTCGTGTTATTGAAACCAAGTGTTGCTTACCTTGTGTATAAAAATGTTAACTAGAGGTTGTCACTGATCGAAATTCGACCATAATTAACAAATAGCTTTATGCACACCTTCTCAATACTTAAACTTTGTCAACTTTCATACTCTTTCGTCCCTTCACTGTTTTAGTTTCAATTATAAAGTAAAAAGAAGTTAAAATATGTTAAATTTAAAACCCAGTAATGTTCCTTAATGCATATTGCTAAGCTCTGTTTTGTTTCCGAATATAAAGAGTGATAACGCCATCTCTTGGCGTAATATTTATTAACTCTCTAACATCTATGGTTCATTCATTCATTTTATGACATACGTGTCAGAGCGGGCGCTCTAGAACCTTCTCAGCTCCTTTCTCACCGCTTCCCGCCATACATGCTCACCGCGAGGGAGCCAACGCTCCTGATTAACGCCCAAACCGCTCCGCGAAACTGATCGAACTCAGGTGAACAGTGATTCAGTGCCTGAGATATTCCTGTGATAAAAATCAGTGCTTCGAAGTAGGAACGCCGTGTCGCCGCCAAGTCCCGGAGCATGTGTTGCAAGACGCCAACACCAGCAGATACAATTATATCCATTCAGTATCATACTCATATCATACAGTCCACTTAAAAATAAAAACACCTTCTCAAGTCGCCTTAGAAATTGGTAAATTTCCGGATTAATTTTTATGGTCCTTTCCATGCCAAAGAGGTTAAATTATAAGAGATAGTAATTATGATTTTACTACTCCTTCGCCTTTATTGTCTGACAATGTTGCGGGATCCAAGATAGTTAAATTATTTCTCCTGGAATCTGCGAGTTGTATTTACTTGGCTTTTTTCTCTTAGGAGTGGCACTAGTTGGGTTACATCAGTAAGGTACGAGACAGGGCCCCCAGAGACGGCCGGCACCAGTTGGGGACCACGGTTCGTGTTCGTGCAGCCCCGGTGCGGGTAAGTGAGGGAACACGTTGTGGTTTAAGTCAGTTGGAGTCTGCAAGACACCCTTTGCCCACACCAGAGCGGAGGATATCCATGATAGATACATAGATGATAAAGCTTTTATTGGACAAAAAATTTCTTCTTCTTTTTCTCTTCTTGAAGAATAGCTTTCAAAAGATTTTCATCTCGAGAAAAAAAAAAAACCTGGCTGTATATAAGTGCCCGCCTGCGCGTCCGCTATCGCCCTTTAACACCGCTCACTACGCGTGAGGGCTAAGTGTCAGTCTGACGCGGAATTGTGCTCTGTGTCCTTTATCAATTGCCCTACGTGACTCGCCTTTTACACGCGACCATGCGAATTAACTGAATTGAGATTTATTTTGGAGTTAGTACTATGTTTAGGTTTTATTACAGACTGTTGTCTCGGGAAAGTAATGTATAAGACGGCCTTTTTATTTACTTGAAGCAAGATTTATTGTTGAGCAATGGAAGCGCAGTGGATAACTGAATTTCCTTACAAAATATTTTGCGTGGTCTTAAAAATTGCTGAATTTCTTGATAAAAAGTCATGTCCATCCTATCACTTCAGGAATGCATTATTAATGATTATTGAGTTTTGTAAACCTTGTTAATTAATTTATGTTAAATTTTAGTTTGAAAGAAAATGTTATTTACATTTAATTTTCCAGTGTTATTTTATAAGTCAGCATATTTTACTTTCGATTGTTATTTATAAGTTTGCACTAGTAGGTAGTATATAACTGTAGCTGTATAGCTCTGTATATAAATATTTGCACGTCAATTCTAAATGGCAGAATGTGTCATGCACTGAATTTCTTGTAACATCTATACCTACCACATTTTATGCAAATAAGGGTGAATTGCACAAGCAACAAAAAATACACGGCAAACCTGAGAACGGTAGTGCAATGTGCTGATTTTTAATTTTATATATTTTCTCAACAACGTAAGTACTTCTCTACCTTGGAAAAAAAATCATTGACTTCTACCCTCTAATATACCAAAAAAAAAAAATACAGTGTTATTTTATCATCACGGTGGCCTGTCCTGAACCCAATTCTGCTCATAAAATACCTTCCCCTGCAAATACTTTCGTAATATGAATTTAAATCGATTTTGTTATCATTAAATTATAATATATTCGATCCAATAAAACTGTTTTTGTTTGTTTATCTTTTTTCTCATGGATTTGACAAACAGTCAACTTTTGTCTTGAAAAAAGTTATCATTTCAGAGGACAGTAAGTTTTAGTAGAATAGCCATGTCAACATTACGTTGTTACACCTTTCTCACATTTCCTCACTTCGGATCAGTCCGGCTCAAGCTCTCGGCACGAACGCATCGGTCCCAACGTCTTGCGGTTTCCCGCAAAAAAGTAAGTTTATCATTTCAGTAATATGGGGACAAAAATAGTTTCATTTCGGTGGCTGTTATAACTCGTGATAGATTCGTTTAATTTGTTTCAGAATTTTGTATTAAATTCGCCGTAAGTACTGTTTTGTTTGAGTAGTGTTCAAAAATAGTGTTCATAAATTTTTAATAATTATATTTCGGAGTTAAATGTAGAACTAACCTCTATTTTATCATCTCAGTGTTATCAATTCAGTGGATTCGGTGAATTGTTATACCAATTACAGTCCAACGGAATGAAACGTATCTCCAAAATGATAAAACCATAAAGTTTTAGAGATCAATGTGTCAAATACAAAGTCATAGTTTTGTAATGTACTTTTACCTAGAGTGTAGATTAATTATTCGGGTGTATTTGTTACGTAATATTTGTGTTTAAGATATATAATATAAACATATATCTATGTAGTTAGTACATGTATATACTTTAGATACACATTTGTTCGGCTCAACGATAATGTGATTATAAAAAATATCATCGACAACGAGTTGCAAGTCTATCGGTTTTCTATCGGTTACATTTCGGGGAGTGTGCGATGGAATTGCACAGTCTAATTCCGCCAAGCCCGTTCCATCATCGAACTACGAGACAAACGGCGAAGCGCCATCGTTACATAGTGGACATCCGACCCATACGCACAAAACGTTTTGGGAATACCTTCATTGTGCGTATGGCTAAGGAGTGGAATTCCCTGCCGGAGTCTGTGTTTCCCGATAGCTATAACCTAGGAGTCTTTAAGTCCAGAGTGAATAGGTTACTTTTAGGTAAGCGTGCTCCATCTTCGACCATATCATCACTTACCATCAGGTGAGATGGTGGTCAAACGCGAACCTATTGTTAATAAAATAATATATATATATATATATATTTATGGTTACCAGCATTTACAATAAAGTTTTCCAACATTTTCACACAACAACAACCGGAAAAATTACCAAAAGTTATAAAGTAAAGAAACAATTCATTCATATCATAATAAACATTACATTACATTAATATCCATGATATATGTAATACTAACTGTAATATCTGTATATTAATGATATTAAAATAACTGTGTACGGTCCTGTCTCAGTGTTTATCTAAAATTTGTGTAAATCAAACCTAACAAAGTACGGAACCCTGGCTGCCCGGCACGGTTGTTCTTAGCTGTATCATTTCGGTGGATTTATTTCATTCCGGTGCACAGTTTATCATTTCTGTTGTAATTTTTATCAATTTGGTAGACACTTTTCATTTTAGTGGACTCTTAAAAATTCATCCTTAAATATTTATGTAAGTTTTGATGAAATTTGATGTCCACTCACGCACAATGATACAAAATAGGCAAAAGTTTTATTTGTCACTAAAAATATGTAGATGGCATTGGAATAAAAAAATCCCACCGAAATGACACATAAAAATCTCTTGTTGAAATTCACCCCTAAATGATTTATGATTATGATTAAGTTTTAGGTCGTGAGTTTGAACCTTGACAGGCACATTACTTTGTGTAATTCACCACCGCTACGTCGCTACGTCACCATTGCTCTCAAAACGGTGAAGGCAATGATATTTTATAGTACAGATATGTTATAGGCGCGCGCGTCGTGAAGACTCGAAAACGAGCTAATTGGAACGTCTTGCAACTAGTCTGCGTCGAACGCAACCACAAGCGTGCCGCACCGTAATACCCATGTCCTTAGATTTTATTTATCAAAAATGCCATCGTGTGAGTTTCGGAAGTGTACGAATTATACTTCCAAAGTAAATAAAATACAAAGGATCTCATACCACATGTGAGAATGCAAATATATTAAGATTATGTTTTATATTTCATTTATTTTCCAAACTTGCCAATAAATTATGCTTAGGAGCCATATGTAGGTGAAGACAGAGAGAGCAAACTTGTTTTGTCGCGAGAGCGATAAGGATGCGTGCGTGCGGACATAGATTAGTTAAAAGTTTACAAGTGTAGAAGCGATATTGATTGACTTGGTTTAATTTGTTTTGTGTTACAATTTTTTTGACTAAAGTTCATTTGACTGATAATTGAGGATTATAACTGTTTTTTTTTATTGAATTATGTTTCCGAGGGATCAGGTTCGTTCAAGATTGGATCGCAATTGTTCGTGAACAAAAAAGCGAAACAGACTGGATAACATCAAAAAACAGCAGGATATGTAGCAATCACTTCCAAAGTACTAACAAATATGTTTCGAAAATTCGAAATGTGGTCGAACAATGCTTAAAAAAATGCAGTTCCAATTATAGAGGTAGGTAACTAAAACATTTTATAAAACATAATGCTGCTTGCATAATGTTTTATAAAATCTCAGCTACCTGTTGCTTGCATTTTCGACAACGTTGAATTTGTTTGGTCAGTATAGGTACCTACAAAGAAACCGCTACATGACATTTCATTATGAAACCTATAGTTGTGTCATGAAATTGATTATTTATTGATTACTAGCTTTCCACCTGCTTCATCCAAGATGAAGTTCCGATTTGACGAAGTTTTAGAATCATACAATTATTGTTATGACGGATCATAAATTATTTCATTAACATAATGACTATTAATTACTATTTTAGTTTTGAATATAATGGGCTAAGCTGAATACAAACATTAGTGGTAATACTTGATCCGTGATTAACCATTATGATGTTTAATTTCTTACCTACGTACTTACTCTTCAATCGAGTGTCCACTCTACGGCTATAAAAATGTTATCCTATGGCACGAGGACTCATTTGAAGCGCAATTGTTAGAATTATAGCTATCTCTTTCACTTGCGTGTTGTTTCGTATATTTTGTTCTACTTATCAGTAAAACTTGTCAATGTGTGCCATAGATATCCGCGATGTGTGCAGTTTTTACTACGTGGAACAAATTTCAACGCAAATTACTATGAACGTAACATATCTGTACTTTATAATATCATTGGGTGAAGGATAACATCGAGAAGAAACCAGCATTTCTCAGAAGTGAAAGACCCGAAGACATGACTTTGGTTGACTTTCATGAACCTTCACTAGGCCCTCGTGGCGGATTATGGCGCATTCTCTCTCACAGAGAGGAGGCTTCTGTCCGAACAGTGAGAATGTTTCTAGCGTTAAATTGTTTAAGATTTATTGATGAAAGAACGTGTTTTAATTTTGAAGGCTTCCGAACGAAACTACTTATTGCTATGTAAATTATCTCATTTTACTTTTAACAACGTAATTCCTATTTTTTTTATTAAAAGAAAATTAGAAAGTACATTACTTGCAATCTTCTTAACTCCTCTAACTAAGCTAAATATGGTTGTATCTGGAGTGGGTTTACGGCAATAGTGTAATGGGTGAGGTTCGAACTTTTGACCTCTCGATCACAAGTCGAACACCTTATCCGTTAGGCTATTGACGCTGTTTATTCATATCTAGTTTTGCTTAAAAGGAAGCAGAGTTTTAAGAACCAAAGATGACAATGATACTACTAACCCGGAAACAAGTACAGGAAAGTTGTTGAAGAATTTATACATTTCCCTTCCTCGTGTAACTGAAGGAGACATACAAAGAACACAACGTCATAATAATCAGAAATAATAGACCTGTCTTGAGCAGTAACACAGTATTGACTAAAACCCAACTCAATCAACTTCACCTCCGCCGAAATCCATCTTATCTTACTTCCTACTAATATTATAAATGCGAAAGTTTGTGAGGATGTACACAACGTGTAACGGAAACCCCATATCTATCCAAAAGGGCTGAAGACAACATCTGGTATGGAGTCTCCATGCAAAGTTTCAGCACAAAATAACTGACTTAAAGAATTGATACCAAATTATTGGTTTCATAGATATATTTCTTGAATACCAATCATAACAAACGTGTCACAGCACTACGAGGGTCAATAACTTTCCACGTCATTTGCCAATAACATGATAATTCTCTTCGTTCTTCTTAATTTGAAAATTTCGGTCTCTGGTATCAGTGTATTGGAATTTGTAATAAGTTCTACACACGTAGACTTAGGATTACAAAACCCTTGCCATATCATTTGCTATCATCTAAAGAAGCCGTGACCTTGATATGTATATACCCTTTATGTTACACGTTGTAAATGTATACATGTTTGTTACTCTTTCACACAAAAACTACAGAATGGATTTCAATGAAATTTGTTGAGCAGATAGTTGATATTCTGAAATAACACAGGCTACTTTTATCGGCATTTTTGCGAGAAAACCTTCTCACGTGAACGAAACCGCGGTCAGAAGCTGGAACTAATATTAACGAATATTATAAATGTTAGTCTGTATGGCTGTTACATTTTCATGGCATGGAGGTAGTCCACTACCTCCATGCCATGAAAATGTAACCTGTTTGACGCCGAGTCTTCCAAAACTCGGCGTCAAACAGGAGGCCACTTGTGTGATAAATCATGCAAGTGAAGTCGTGGGTGAGAGCTAGTATTGGGATAAATTCGTCGGAATAAATAATCCAATATTAAACAAGGAATATTGACGAACATTCACAAACAGAGGCGGGTAACAGATAAGTCAAGCTGACGTATGTCTGAGTTAGAACACAACTACCTACAACTACTAAATCTTGTTGTAATTATAGTAGGTTCACGATAAGAAAATAGTGACGTCATCAGTACAACTGCAAGGTAAAGGGGTTTTCACAATGGAGTTAAAATTCAAAATTAAATTTATATTTCAAAATAATTTTAATGGATAAAAATCAAACTACTTGTCTTAAATTAGTCATATTTTTAATCAGTGTCACTAGAATCTTCATTTGTATTTATTATGAAAG
This sequence comes from Tholera decimalis, assembly GCA_943138885.2. NCBI lineage: Eukaryota > Metazoa > Arthropoda > Insecta > Lepidoptera > Noctuidae > Tholera > Tholera decimalis. The sequence goes on from OW964549.2 coordinate 5,270,907, forward strand.
AATTTTGTTCTGCGTTCTCTATGACGTCATCCAAATTTCATATAAGATTTTCCTCTTTTATTATATGGTCGCAGCATTATTTTCTTACATCGATTAGCATCTATTAAAGTTATTGCGTCACAAAATATTTTTTTTTACAACACTCATCTTGAATGTTGAGTTATTGGCACCAACATATTTTTTTATTTGGACTCACACGAATTCAAAAGGATTGAATTGAATTAAATTATTTTACGTAGATAATGCATAAAATACACAACCGTTTCGCCAAAAGATCTGCAGTCAACTAGTCACTGTGAACTTAGCTTTCTAATTTGTTGCGACCATTGGTCGAGAGGCGGCGGACAACGATGACGTCACTATTTTCTTAATGTGAACCAACTATATTTGTTTAGTTGGTATCTTGCAATTGCTGTTTGTAGAAAGATAAATAAAGATCAGGTAAACTGTTTGTTTTATTTTTATTTTATTGATATGCTCGCGTTTGACCACCATCTCACCTAATGGTAAGGGATGATGTGGTCGAAGATGAAACGCGCTTACTAAGAAGTAACCTATACACTTTTGACTCAAAGACCCCGAGGTTATAGCTTTCAGGAAACCAGGACCTATATTTAAATGTTTAGTGGTTCATAAGAAAGAAACAATATATAATTTTAAATAAAACACGGTGAGTGTATTTTTAGAAACACCCAGACTCGGAAAACCTAATTACAAGTACTAGAAACACTTGGTTCAGGAATCGATCCCGTGACAGGCTCTGCAGCCGCCAATCGCTCAACCACTGCGACCACATTTGTTTATATTCAGCCATAAATTATATTTATTTAACAAATTGGTTATAAATAATACTGTAACGCGAAGTTACTTAAACTGGCAGGTCTTAATGATGACTAAAACGAACGACGAAAATAGTGCTGTGGTCGACGATAGAACAGCTTTGCCTAGAAGTAACCCATTGATGCTGTATTAGTTTATGATGAAAAAATGTTTATTTATTGCTTTTGAAATATAATTTTGTATTCTTATTACTTCACATTGTAACTAACCTCCCTTGCAACCCTAGTTTTGAAGATTTGATTGGCCAATGATCGTCTCACATACGTTATGTTTATAAAGTAACCTGGGTCTTTTAGAGGAAAGAGACTATTTACAGAAATGGGTGACTGGGATGGGAATGGGTGATGGGGACTTTGGTTAATTTAAATTAATTATTTCTGTGGCTGAATAAAGGTCTTGAAATGAAATGAAATGAAAAAACATGTCTTGATCAGATACCTAATTAAACATATTAAAAGTTAATTTTAAATACCTTGTGACTAATGAAGACAATTCAGTTCTTCCTGAATTAAAGATTCTAACATATATATTTGACAATAAGGAATAAAAGAATTAGGAAATCTGCCCCTACAAAATTTTGTAGGGGTTAGTAGGCTCCACACCAAACGCCTCAACTAAAATGAGTGCCAACCACTATGTGCACCCCTTTCAGATGGGATATTGGATTCAAAACGGTTTTAAATTCTATACAGTAAATAGGTACAACCATTCAGTCCAACATTAATTAATAATAAATTGAACACTTTAATTAGTGTGTTACTTTTCATTCTTAGTAAAAGGTTAAACCATAGTATATGATAGGACTAAGCCTATAATTATAATGGTACTGAGACTTTTATAAATTATTGAGATGTACTCAAGTCATTATTTATATCACAATTATTTCACAACCTCTTTATCCAAGAATTTCACAAGTGGTCAACAGGTAATGTCGCACCAGTCTAGTATCAGACAGAGCCAGAATTTACACGAAGGGGTCCCATAAGTGCTCCTACTCCTCATAGGGTATCAACGGAAACACCTATGATATTCCATCAGTGCCGGATGACTACATACATTGAAAGGATGAGAAGCATTCCCATAATATTCCTTCTATGGAATTCCAAGAATTAGATTATTAAATTCATTTATCATAATTAAATTGCTACAATTATAAATTAATCATGTTGGAGTGAAATAGTATCACAGGAATATTTTCCTATAATTTGTTTAAAGTTAGAAGGAATGGGAAGGAAATGATTAGTTGGAAAGGAAGGGATAAGGAAGAGGTAGGACCTAGCTAATTAACTTGCAATACTAATTTAGCCCCAATTAACTATGTAAGATTGATGTAGTGAGTTGAATCAATAACACAATGTTCTGTTGGCCTACAAAATATTGCTTACCAATTATAGTTGTAGAGTGTGCATAAAGATCTTTGCTGCATGTGAAGTGTTCCTGCTTGCAGTAGGATATAATCACTAATGAGTATCTTCTTAGAAGGCTACGCTTTCCCCGAGGTCCCTTAAATTCATAACAACTCCTTGAATAGACACTCACTTATGAAAATACTACAGGTTGTGTAAGGTCAAATGGTGAAAAATTAGTATATTCATGTTTTCGAAGTAACTCTACTCTCACGACGAAGTTACGCGGAACTAACTACACTTATTATCTAAACAACTCTACTATTCAGCTTAAGAAATGAACCAACACAACCTGGTTAATGATGCATTACTTTCAATAACAAGTTATAACCAGTTTCTGTCTGTTTTTAAATCATAAGTGAATTGATTTTACACATTTTATTCACACTTCTTATTATTATATCGCACCCTCTACTATAGATTAACTACGCATATCTGCTTAAGTTTCTAATACTATATGAAGAAATAACTTCACCTGAAGAACTGAAAATTCACACAACATTATAAATAACAAAGGAAAATTTGCAATAAGTATGGAAGTGTATCTGTTTATGTTGCTAATACGACCTGGAAGAAATAATTCATCCTAAATTATGTTAAAATTCACATAGCGCTATAAAATATCAAGGAAAACCGAAAAATCACAATAATAAAACATCATTAATTGACACAAAGGAACTGTCAAAGAGCTTCCACCGACACTCCATAAACAATTATAAACCAATAAGTGATTAAAGTATACTCTAGTTATACAATAAGAGACTTTATAATTATCTCCTAATAATTGTATCAAACATTAGTAAAAACAAAGAAGTCACCGATTATATTAACTAGGAAGGCCATGTTGGTTTCAAATACTTCCCTCAAATAATATATCTATTGATAAAGGAATTTACTTTAGGTTTAAATAAAATTCAAAATATAAAATAATTGTTCAAGAAATTAAACCAAAATGGCGAATATAAGAAAATCATGCTACTAACTTTTGAAGTCTTCTTTTGGACTGTGAGTTATCATGTAATTAAACTCCTGTAAATATCTCTAATTCCTATCCTTTCAATCTCACCTACTTTACAAAAAGGTACCTTTATTAAATATTGTAGACCTATTCTTCTTCCTAAATTATAAGATTGCATTATAAATTAGCTAACCGGTATACATGATAACCCACAGTAATGCAGTTCTCTTCTTGAACTCCTTTGTTCTGTAAGAAGCAAAATTAACCTTCCCCATGCCGTATAATAAAGTGTTACGAAGGAATAAATATTAAAATATTCTACTGAAGCGCGAGGGAGGTGAAGTGGTTCTCATATGTCCATCACAAGTGGTACACGCTTCTAACTACTATTTATTAAATTAAATCTACTCGTAGAAGCTGAAAGAAAATTCTATATTAACTTATAACTACGTGTACCTCCGGTACAGGATTATGAGTAAGCACAGTATTGATTGTCTTTTGTCGCACTTCCCTTTTTACCATTACCTTAAGGAATACTTATCCCTAAAATGTTGGATATTTTTAATACACCTAAAGGTAATGATTTCATTTGGTAATAAAACTCAAACAAGATTTTATTAATATTATTTTAAGAAGTTAAGTATAAAATTTACATTCGCGTTTGTGCTCATTTCATTCACACATAGAAAGTTTAACACCAAGTTATAGCCTCCTACTTGCAAAGGAGAAAACTTCATTCGAAAAGCTTTCGCCCTTGTTAGTACCTTTTCTTTTACTCATCAAAGAGTTCCAATGATTTCAAGTATTTAGTATGTAGCACAGCCCTAACCACCCTAATTCCCCCATATTAACACTAGCTGAAAAGGACCACCTTTTCAGCTAGTTTTAATATGGGGGAATTAGGGTATAATAACTAATGTATAATACTAATTATTCAGGATAAATATTTGAAAACAATATACAGAAGATGTATTTACTAAATTATTGCGACTTATAAGTCTAGTATTGAATGAAGTACTCCCTAGCCTTACAGACTAAAATTCGAGAGATATCTACAATTTATCTCAATACTATGACTCCAACCAATACCTCTGCAAATTCGTGAAATTGAATTATGTTATGGTGAATGTTCAATATATATATAAACCTACTACTTCGCTTATTATTTTCTTTATTAATTATGTTATGGTATTAATATGATATTATGTTGAATTTCTATAGACCAGAAACTCACCCCCAGCAGCTGTGAATCACACCAGATCCCATCTAGAAAGTCTCGAATTTAATCGACTAGTCAGGACCAATGGACTCACCTACCCCTTACCATAACCCAATTATATTTTGTTTATAAATACTTTTGTGTCCTATTTGTACGAGTTATGTAATATAATTCTTCTATGCAATCCTTCTACGTGTCGGGTATATTTGAGGCAGTGATGTGTAGATGTTAACTTATAAATAATGTGTATTTAATTATTTAATGCTGAACCTAACAATCCTCATGAGATACCGTATCTAGTCTGGAGTGATAAATCATTTAATATTGAGAAGCGTCCCTATGATTTTATCGATCGGATCGATAAAATAAACTATCACTGATGTTATCGTGTTTACTTGAATAATATCACATACTACATATGAAAAGACACACACTTTTAAGAACAGTAATATAACATCCTAAAATAATTTAGAGATAATTTGCTTACCAAATTTTTAACTTATGAAATACAAAAGAAGAATTTAATAAACAAATTATCTTACTACTCATAAATTAAACGGAATAGTATTCACATACAAACATTAAAATAGAACCCTCCATGGTGTATTAATTAATCTATCAGTCAATATCTAAACTAATATTATAAAGCGGAAGAGTTTGTTTGTTTGTTTGTTTGTTTGCTTGAACGCGCTAATCTTCGAAAGTACTGGGTGGATTTGGATGAAATTTGGTATGGAAGTAGCTTGAAGCTTGAGGAAGGTTATAGGCTACTTTTTACGCGACTGCAAAAAAGGAGAGTTATGTTTTTACCGTGATAGAATCCACGGGAGCGAAGCCCCGCGTGAGTACTAGTTAATAATTCTATTGTAATAAAATATATTATTTGGTTTCTTAAATTAATATGCTAAATTAAATAGCATAGGTATATCTGCAATGAAAGTATTCTAATTTGTATTGATATGATTAATTTAACATTTTCATTTACTCTATTCTACCACTGTTTATTTAAATAGGATTATAACTTAGTAGAACAAAATCAAACTCTAACATAACTTTCCAGAAGAATTATTTTGCAAATATAAATAACGAATCTAGATTTTATTTCACGTAATTAATAACACGTCGAATTAAATACGCAATTCTAATCACCATAAGATTCTCAAAGATAAGGAATTTTGACTTACCAAGTTCTGATGACTCAAACCCACAATCACTGATATTTAGTACTAGACCGACCCTCGCTGTCCACTCTCGACGAATTTCTTCTTTTTCTATCCTCGAATCGAGTGCGAGACCGGCGCGTTAGCAACTCTCGTTCAATTCGTTCTCTGATACACTTGAGTACACGAAAGTTGTACCCTTTGTTTTTGTTACGAGTTTTTTTTTTTTTCTTTTTCATATTCGCGTTGAATCAGACTGAGCTACTCAAGATTATGTACAAGATAGAATTAAAATACATACAATTAATAACAATTACAGATATAAATGATAGTAAAATTTTTACTTTAATCTTCGCTTTATTTAAAAACCTTCATATTGTAGCGATCCAGGAAACTCAGTTTAAATTCAGTTTGATAAAACTAAATATTTGGAGCCAAGAAGTAATTTAATCTCCGAACATAAAAAATAAACGTGCCCATGCAATGTCACACCAGCTGAATCATAAATCATAATTGCCAATTTACCTATCCCATATTTTCCGCCCACCAGCCAAGATTCTTTATCGTCACAAACTTGGAGGTCACAATAATATATTCTGACTCCTAATAATGTACTTTTCGTTATCGAATATTCATAAAAAACTAAACCTACATCTTTTGGGAGATAATCATCCTCTGTGTATCTTTACGATGTCTATATTTTCTGCGTGTATACGACCCAACTTATTGTCTGGAAAACTTCTAGAAAGATAAGAAGTAAACAATTACCAGTACCCACTGGTTGGTACCGAAAAAACTTTACGCGTCACTTCTCTTTATTGCGGAGTGGGATGTGCCTAAACGGCAATGTATCAATTATAGGATCGCGACGCAAAAATACCCACTATTACGACGGCATAAATTTTATAGGGGTCTCACCCATAAAAATGGGGAATTATCAAACTGTAACGAAATTACCCCAATAAATTATTACATTTAGGGAGAGCGATGAAAGTAATGCTGTTGATACACCAGATTGGATTAGCTCGCTTAATTTATCTGGATAAGATCGCGGCTGGAATAGTAATGTTGAATGCGGAGAGGAACGCAAGACAATTGATGTTGCTTCTTTGTTTGTCTTAGCAAAACAGGTTATTTGATAGTATACGCTTATTTTTAACCGACTTCAAAAAAAGGAGGTTCTCAATTCGTCTTGAACTTTTTGACGTGACAACGTCTTATTATTCGATGAAGCTGGCTGCACGCACGAAAATACATGACTCATGCGGCGTTACCTCGCTCTGAGCGAGGTCAGCAGGCTTGAAGCGAGCTAGAGCGCGAAACGAGCGACAAAGAGGCACAATCGGCCTCCGCGTTCGGCAGCGTTCGACATCTGTCTCTCTCCTACTTGAGTGAGCGATGCGTCCGCGTGGACAGCTGCTATACAATAATACATTTACATGTTTTCGTCAAGTATGAAGTGCAGTGAAAAGTGAATGTGGTGTCAATTGTTTATAGCAACGATAATTGCGGCGATAAAGGTAATGATTCTTTCGATATTAAATATACTTTAGCAACGCTATTCGCGCAGCCAATAATCGCTGCTTTGAAATCAAAAGCACAAAAAAACGTGAGTACAGACAGCGTATCGCAGCATCAAGAACACCTGCTCAGGCGGCTGCTGCGAGAAAATCAAAAAATTGGCCAAGTGCGAGTCAGACTCGCCCATGAAGGGTTCCGTAGTAACTATAATAATATAATATAATATGTATAATTATTTGACGAATAAAAAAAAACCTTAAAAATTTCTTAAAACTAGCTTATTTACATTTTCACAACTACGCTTAATAACTTTGTTTTTCATAGTGTTTGTATGAATTACAAAGTTATAACTGCGGTTTTATAAAATATGCTGTATATCAAAAACTGCTGACCCAATTTCGTTTAAACTAATTTTGGTTGAAAGTTTACATTAAGATCTACAGACATGTATTTTTTTTAGATTTTTCACTCCATTATTATAGAACTTAGAGGGGGGACGACACACATTTTACCACTTTGGAAGCTTATATCTTTTAAACGATTGACTTTATGAAAAAGTGGTTTTAGAAACTCTTGTATATTTTTTAAAGACCTGTCTATAGATACCACACACGCATAGGTTTCATGAAAAAAAATATTTTCAGTTCTAGTTCCATGTAGGACCCCCTTTATTTTAAATATTTTTTAATTTAATTCTTAAAATCGGAAAGCGGTTCACAGAATACATCTACCTACTAAGTTTCACATGTATAGTCTTAATAGTTTCGGAATAAAATGGCTGTGACATACGGACGTACGGACAGACAGACAGACAGACAGACAGACGGACAGACATATCGAAATTATAAGGGTTCCGTTTTTTACCATTCAGCTACGGAACCCTAAAAACGAAAAACAACGCAACAACAGATTACGCCAAGCTGCTAACTTGGCTATTGCCTGTGCTTCTCTTGAAGCGACAACTACATCTTCATCTCGTTCAGGGGAAGAGTCGAAAAATGTTACAACAAAATATCTATCAAACAAATAAAATTAAAATATTCTTTTGTAAAATGCAGCCTTTCCATCAGTATTTTCTTATGACGTTGTCACGTCCAACTATCGTCAGTAAACCGGCTTTACAGACAACTGATTCTTTTTAAATGTATGTTACCTCATAGCTCAAAGACGGCTGGACCGATTTGAAAAATTCTTTTTGCGTTTGATTGGGTATACTTTTTAGTTGGTCTCATTGTTACGAAATCAGGATCTGATGATGCGATCCTGGAAAAATCGAGGGAACTCTTCAAATATTATAGGGGTATTTCTTATAGTATGTACCTTGAGCAGTTGCTTCCGAAAAGTAGGTACCATTTGGGGAAGTTGAACTGATGATGAAGACCACAGATGGCCACTGAAACTCCTCAATAATAAATATTTCGTTGATTGCGTTTCGCTTACTTGAGTACGGACGTTAAACACTTTATGCTCGTCACAATACATATGGTGATGTAGAGCTGATGGTCAAGTACCAGGAGAACTCCTCAAAAATTAACGGCTATGCATCGGGAAAAGCAATATTTTGTAAAAGGTGATAAGTCGTTGACATTATGGCTTTTGTAACTAGATAAATTATAAACCGACCCACTAAAAAGCGTGAAACCTTTTTTTTTTTGCAAAAAATAGAACCGACTTCCATATCAAAACACTACAAAGCCAAAAATAACTTTAATTTCGGAAGGCGATGTGAAAAAAAAAAGAAAATCCAAAACCAATAACACCGACTTCCGAAATTAAAGTTATTTTTGGCTTTGTAGTGTTTTGATATGGAAGTCGGTTCTATTTTTTCCAAAAAATACAATCGTAGTTGTAAATTACGATTGTAGTGCAGTGTTCAATCAATAGACTTTACGTGTAATAAACTGGCCAAATCAATCGGAACTATCTTTAAGGTAAAGCAACGCTTTCCGAGGTCAGTCCATGGATGGGTAACCTAAGTTATAGAGATTCCTCCATCCCTCGGATATAAATTAACGGCTTAACGTAGATAGATAGATGGATAGAATATACTTTATTGTACACCAAAAATTGAAACACACTTATATAACTTTCTTGCTATAACTTTGGTTACAATGGCGGTCTTATCGCTGAGAGCGATAACCTGAATGTAATTTATCAGAAGCCAGAAAATGTAACACCAGTCTTGCCAAGGAGTATCGTGTTACCAGGTAGTGTGTTGAGGATGTCAGATAGTGTTGTTTATCACCAATTGATACGCATTGATAAATTGAAATTGATACTTATTGAGACTCATTGGCAACGATGCACTGGTCGAGTCAAAGCTCCAGAGCCTTGAACATCGACAGCGAGTTGCAAGTCTATCGGTTTTTTACCATTTCCATCATAAAAAAATTGGCCAAGTGCGAGTCCGTGGTAACTATAATAAATATAATATACTTAATATATTTAATTGAACAAAAAAAAAAAAAAAAAACAAAAACCTTACAAATTTCTTAAAACTATCTTATTTACAATTTTTACAACTATGCCAAATAACTTTGTTTTTCATTGTATTTGTATGAATTACAAAGTTATATTTGCGGTTTTCGAAAATATACTGTATCTCAAAAACTGTTAACTCGATCTCGTTCAAACTAATTCTGGTTGAAAGTTTACATTAAGATCTACAACATATGGTTTTTTTAGATTTTTCACTTCATTATTATAGAAGTTAGAGGGGAGTGACACACATTTTACCACTTTGGAAGCGTATATCTTTTAAACGATTAACTTTATGAAAAAGTCATTTTAGAAACCATAATGTAATTTTTAAAGACCTGTCTATAGATACCACACACGTATAGGTTTCATGAAAAAAAATATTTTCAGTTTCAGTTCCATGTAGGACCCCCTTTATTTTAAATATTTTCAGTTTCAGTTCCATGTATGGGGAGCCCCTTTCCTTTTTATTTTTTTTTAATTTTCTCTTAAAATCGGAAAGCGGTTCACAGAATACATCTATCTACCAAGTTTTACATGTATAGTCCTAATAGTTTCGGAATAAAATGGCTGTGACATACGGACGGATGGACAGACAGACAGACGGACAGACATGTCAAAACTATAAGGGTTCCATTTTTTGCCATTCGGCTACGGAACCCTAAGAAGCCTTCCCAATTACCCAGTTAGTGTGTTGTGGAGGCTAAATAGTCGTTTCATGTAAGCCAATAGTACTCAGCTGCATATGTTTAGACTTGAAACTGACCCCAAAATAGTTGAGAGCAGAATGATGATGATATGATATCACTAGAGAGAACATAATTCCACTCGCACTCTTTGAACCCAAACTCGTTAAACTGACATGAACTCGCCACAATGTGTCTTTCAAACAGTTGAGTTCAAAATCGACGGTAGTAAACGGCACTAACCCTTTCATTTCATTAACGACGGAAGACTTATGTTAGGCCCCTTCAATTAGTCAGTGTTACCGCGAGACCATTGTATCCCCAACTTAACGATGAACTGCTTTAGTGAAATGTACTTCTTTGACTTATGTAATGGTAATTGTTGTTGAAGTATTTATTACTTTTGTGCCTGTGTCTTCGCTCGGGTGAACATAAATAAATAAAACACCGGCCAAGTGCGAGTCGGATTTGCGCACGAAGGGTTCCGTACCATTATCTATTAAAAACGTAAAAAAATCACGATTCATATGTTTTTTCTCTTTTTTTAGTACAATCTGTATAAAACCGACAGGCAAGCAACGGTTCGCCGATGAGCCAGGCTATGAAGCTAGTTCACTAGCGCCTCGTCGCTTATATATTTATCTTTTAGCTCTGCGCTCGATCGAGTCCAGTGCAGCAAGTTGGTATTTGTTGTATGGGAGCCCCCCTTAAATATTTCTCTTAGTATTTGTTGTTATAGCGGCAACAGAACTACATCATCTGTATCAACTGTCAAGCTATCACGGTTCATGAGATACACAGCCTGGTGACGGACAGACAGACAGCAAAACCTTAGTAATAGGGTCCTGTTTTTACTGTTTGGGTACTGGACCCAAAAAATGAATACCGCAAATCTATATATTAATACGTGAAGTAAAAACTTATATCAATTTTAACGAAAATATCGCAGTCGGAAAAGTATGCAATTTGATAGAATTAATGTTTATACAGAGAAGAATTGCAGAAAGCTACTATATACTAATCTTATATATAAAAATCTCGTGTCACAGTGTATGTTATCGAATTCCATCTAAAGAGACCTCTGACCGATTTTATGCTTTTTTATGTTTTTTAGGTCTGTGAATAAGTCTTAGGAGTTTTTTTGTACAAATAATTTATATGGCAAAACACGTTTGTAGGTCAGCTAGTTTTTATATAACAATGTGGTTAAAAATATTTCTACTATTTGTGAATTTCAAATCCCGTTTTCTCAATTTACTATGCTCTTCAGGGTTATGATGGTCAATGATGAAAACCTATGTACATTTCATATAATATATATATATAGTTTTTACCTACCAACTCAACTATTTTTTCAGTTAAAAAAATGCTCTAGTTCAACATAAATACCAGTCCGATAGTTAACTGATAGCCGATAGTTTTTAATTAAATCTTTTGTAGGTACAATTGTGAACTACCGCGCGGAAAAATAAAATTAAAAGAAATCCTTTTATGCCAGAAAATCCGAAGCCTGAAGTTGTGAGGTGTCATAGAATGTACGTGAGTGTTCGTCGTAACGTTTAATAATGCAAAAAAAATGGTAAAAATGTAAGTATGTGGTGCGTGTGAGTTTTATTAAACAGGTCGTACATTTTCTTAACCATAACTCAAGGAGCAATAACAAGAACAACTACAATGCTGAGAATAATCTAAATTCTGTCGACAGCTTTGGTTCTCATTGCTACGCTCACATTTTTGCATAACTCAAATACAACATTAAACAGAATATAGCTGGGGTTGCGGAAATATTTTAACGATCTACCGTGACCCCGAAACATGAGGGCAATTGAAAGGACAGGGTGGGTTTTTATTCAGTAAACATCTGGAGTAGTTATTTAATGATTTTCCCACCGAAAAAAAGTAAAATATTTCGATGATCGAATTATAATGAGGTCGGCAAAGAGCTTTAAAACGTAGGTAAATTCTACCTTAGTCAGATATAATACAAACTATATTTTACCCGTAGCTTTGTTCACGTAAAAAGTTTTTTTTCAGCGTCAAGAAGTTGACTATAATAATAGTCTATAATAATTCTCTCTTTTCGACATTTAACGGAATTGAATTTCATATATATTTTTTTTTAATATTTATTATTGTATTTGACACGATTACTTTTGACATTCTTATTTAGTTTTGCATAGATTGTGTGCAGGATCAGGTTTGTTCATCGTAAATGAAGCAGCTTGTGTAAGTTTTCAATTCGTATAATAAAATTCGTATTTACAATGGTTTGTACTTGTTGGTAGGCGGTTGAAAAAAAAGGGAGGAATGAATACATATCAAGTGGTTTTATAGAGGCTTGAGTGAACAAGAATGTAAGACCAAACGTGAGACCGAATGCGAGATGACCGAAGGAACGACCGGGTTCGATTTGATGGTAGGTAATCTGCTTCTCTTCAACGCTAGATGGCACCCTGTACCGCGTCTGATGGTACGTTGCTGCGTCTTCGTGATGAGAGATGGCGCGAACAGATTGATTAATTCATTTTACTTTCCACAAGAATGTTGTGCATATCTGTAAGTGATATGTTTGCACTGAATCTCAAATCTTTGTATATGTTTATCTATTTGCTTGTAAATATATCGTTGGTGTGCCTTGCATAAATAAATAAATAGTCACTTTGTAGCTGTCTCCATACCAATATTTACATCGATTCGTTGCTCCATTTTGACGTGAGAGCACAAAAAACAAACACTTTCACAATTATTATAGCCTAGACTATATTGTAAAAGTAGAATTTGTACCTCGTCTTATTACCAGCCTATGCAAGGTGTAACAGATTAAGCGCAATACCTCAGACACCCCAATTAGAATATTAAATTATGAGTCTAAAACAACATCCGTAACTAAATAAATTGAAACCAAACCTAGATTTTTTTAATAAAATAGTTATCCTTACTAAACGCAAAACGTATGTACGTCATACAATATCCTTATGCAGACGCATACACTCATGCAATGTTAGCGGACGACACGTCAGGCACACAATTTCCTTGAATTAAGGATTGTATTAATTTCTCATGATACTGTGTTTCCATTTTAAGTTACATGAAATATTTTTCCGTCAAAATTTAACACCTATTTTTTATGACGGAAATCGATTCAGAAGCCGATTCTGAACCAACTACTTTCAGGAATTGCGTTTTTTCTGTTACACGTTCTATGGTTTTCCACCTCTCAATTAATCACTCGCACTATGTAGTCGTAGTTCTACAGGTACGTATACATTAGTGATTAGTATTAATTCACAGCAACTTCGTTAGCGTTGGAGAGTTTTCGCACGTAGATATTGATCAAGTGGGAATTCTAGGATAAGAAGTAGCCCAGGAGTTATTCCAAGATTTCAATTGTTTGCATACCAAATTTCTTTTAGGCCCCTTTAGTAGTTTAAAAGTAATAAACATCCATCCATCGTCACAAACTTCCGCGTTTATAATATTAATTAGGCTGGCAACGTAACATACGATGCTTTTGAGGCATACCGTTGGAGCACTTGTAGGTACGTTTACCTCGGGAGTAGATGAGTAGTGTTTCCACGCAACTCTCAAAAATTATGAAAGGGTAAAGAGCTACTCACTCCTGACAACGACTCATCCGAGAAGGAGTAAGTGACCGCACACTGAAACTGCTGGGGTGATTGTGATGAATACCCCAGCTAGAAGAGACGAATAAAAACTCACGTAATTTTAGTCAGCAGGAGTCTGTCAGGCCCCTACGTCTACTTCACAGCAGCTAAAATCGATGAGGATTCAGGAGGGTTTAAAGGTAAGGTATCATCGCTTTTTTTATATATTTATTTATTACAAATAGTACAGTTCTGATAGAAAGTACCATTAAACCTGGATTGGTTCGTCTTGGCACTCATTCGCATTAGTAACACTACTTACACTAATTCTACACAATTACTCTAACATAACATAAGCTTAAGTATGATATAAATATATGTATAATTATACAATGTAAGTTAAGAAGTTAACTAACTACTACGACTAAGTCGTAAACATCTATTAGCATTTAGAACCAACTTGTAGGGTATGCAAGCAAATTTTTAAGTGACTGTGCGCTAACAGCGCTCTGTTGTGCCACTCATTAGAAACCAGTTCTAATGAGTATATACAGGTTGCTTCATTTTATAACTTAAAGTAACTGATGTTTTAATTAAGATTATTTAAGCAGTCGAAATAATATTTTTTTTAATTTAGCTTTATAATTTTTTCTATTTATTTGTTTTTTTAAGTTAGGTGGGATTGCATTAATTAGCTTAGGAATTACATATTTTTTAGTTCGCCTACCATAGTAATTAGTCATGCGCGGGATAATTAATTGATTATTAGAGATACTTCTTGAAGTTATTTTATGAGATATAGGTTTTTGTATGCTTTTATTATAAAATTTTTCTATTAAGAAGGCCATATTGAATCTACCCTGTACGGGTAAAATTTTACAGTATTTGAAAAGATGCATAATGTTTTCTTGGCTTGCATCCTTAACTTTTCTAGGTACTATTAGTTTTAAAAGTCTAACTTGAATTTTAAAAATTCTTTCTATATACGAATTAAACGTTCAGCCGTAACTCGTGATTCCGTATGCTATTATTGATTCCACTAATGCATTGTACATGTAAAGAAAGATATTGAGCGGAACTTTTGGTTTTAAAATATAAAATTTGGCGAGTATAGCTCGCAACTTATGACACACTGACTCCACGTGATAGCTCCAATTAAAACGATTATCTACAATTAAACCCAAGTAGGTATGGTGCGTTACTTGCTCAATTGCATCACATTGGCATATACCTAAAGGGGGAGAGTGTAGACAACTGTGACTATGTGCGATTACCTTAAAAGAGGTAATTGGTCTCAGATTACTAGAGTGAACATGGATGATTTTAGTTTTATTTGCATTAAGGACCAGTCCAGCATCGTGCGCCCATTTAGAAACTCTAGTGAAATCTTACTTCTAACTTGACAGGCCCGTTGGTATAGTGGTCAGTGGCCCTGACTACTATGCGCAAGGTCGTGGGTTCGATTCCCACCTAGGACAAATGTTTGTGTGATGAGCACGGTCATTTGTTCTTTGTCTGGGTGTAATTTATCTATAATATGTATGTATTTAGAAATATATATGTATGTTTATCAGTTGTCTAGTACTCATACCACAAGCTCTGCTTAGTTTGGGACTAGATGGCGTTGTGTGAAAAAGTTGTGGAATATTATTATATTATAGCTATATTTATGTCTCGATGGGCAGCTACTAGACATATGTCATCTGCGTATTGATACACAGAACAGTGGTTGACCACATGTTCCATGTCGTTGACATATGTTAGGTAGTGTAATGGTCCAAGCACTGAACCTTGGGCCGTTCCTTCAGTGACTTCAATGGGATCACTTGTTTCATTACTGATTTTAACATTATATTTTCGATTTTTGAGGTAGTCCCTACACCACTCAAGTATTGGTCCTCGAACTCCCGTGTTATTCAGCTTTGTCAACAACGTGTCATGTCTAAGAGTGTCGAACGCCTTGCTGAAATCAATGAATAGTAAGAGTACATGATTTCTATCATTAAGACATTCGTTGACCTCGTCCGTGAATTTTGACAACAATTGTGAGGTTGATTTGTTTGGTTGAAAACCATATTGCGTGCTGGACAACACCTCATTTTTTACATAAAATCCCTTATTTGATTACCTATATATTTCTCTATTATTTTGTCAATAACAGGTAGAATAGTGATCGGTCTATAGTTAGCATAATCAGTAAAACTTCCTTTTTAGGGTTCCGTAGCCGAATGGCAAAAAACGGAACTCTTATAGTTTCGACATGTCTGTCCGTCTGTCTGTCAGTCCGTCCGTCCGTATGTCACAGCCATTTTATTCCGAAACTATTAGGACTATACATGTAAAACTTAGTAGATAGATGTATTCTGTGAACCGCTTTCCGATTTTAAGAGAAAATTTAAAAAACATTTAAAATAAAGGGGGCTCCCCATACATGGAACTGAAACTGAAAATATTTTTTTTCATGAAACCTATACGTGTGTGGTATTTATAGACAGGTCTTTAAAAATGACATTAAGGTTTCTAAAATGACTTTTTCATAAAGTTAATCGTTTAAAAGATATA
Source organism: Tholera decimalis (assembly GCA_943138885.2). Classification (NCBI taxonomy): domain Eukaryota; kingdom Metazoa; phylum Arthropoda; class Insecta; order Lepidoptera; family Noctuidae; genus Tholera; species Tholera decimalis. Next base: position 5,287,342 of record OW964549.2, read on the forward strand.
CGCTTCCAAAGTGGTAAAATGTGTGTCCCGCCCCTCTAACTTCTATAATAATGAAGTGAAAAATCTAAAAAAACCATATGTTGTAGATCTTAAAGGAAACTTTCAACCGAAATTGGTTTGAACGAGATCGAGTCAGCAGTTTTTGAGATACAGTATATTTTCGAAAACCGCAAATATAACTTTGTAATTCATACCAATACTATGAAAAACAAAGTTATTTGGCGTAGTTGTAAAAATTGTAAATAAGCAAGTTTTAAGAAAATTGTAAGGCTTTTTGTTTTTTTTTTTTTTCATATAAATATATTATGTTATATTTATTATAGTTACTACGGAACCCTTCATGGGCGAGTCTGACTCGCACTTGGCCAATTTTTTAATACTAGTATTTATGAGTTTCACAATGACACCTGTAATCTTATCGCATATCGATTGTATGTCCACACACCTAATATTATCTACTCCAGGAGCTTTATTAGTATTAAGATTTTTAATAAGTTTGTATACACTGCGTTCTGTAGCTTTCTTAAAAAACAACAGCTTACCAACAGGTGAGGTGGTGGTCAAACGCGAGACTATATAAAATTAAAAAAAAACACAATCCGTATGGAAAAAGTTGAACAAATTTTCTTGAAGCCTTAATTCAAAACTTAATAATATCAATTTTGACTGACATCCCTTGAAATCCAAGGCAAAAATTAAAACTAATTAATTGAATGTCACCCAATATGGATTACAGACACACTCGTGAAAGTTTCTCTGTGCCCTTAATTTGCTTCACAAGCAATCCAATAACTCAATTCAGAATCATTTCCCCCGATCTCATTACAACCATTACAGAGTCCATTACTCGGTTAAGTCATCAATAATTTGTCTGTCAGAATTTCTGAATGAGTTCCTTAACTTTGTGTTATTTATTGACTGTATGGTAATTTGTCTCAAACCTTGCAAACCTTTCGAACCCAGCCTTACAAATTACTTTGGGTAATGTCTATTATCACAACTCTCAACGGGGCTATTTACAAAGGAGAGGGGCTTTTTTGGGTTTTATGACAGTAAACGTCAGTGCAATAAAAATAGTGAGAGTGCCAAGTGCGGATCATTCATAATTTAGCAATGGTAGCCAAGTGTACAGTGGTTACCGAAACGACTTGCAAACAGGTCATGTCTGTAAAGTTCAAATGATCACTGCTCTTAAGACAAAAATTGGCCAAGGGTTCCGTAGTAACTACGTCAAATAACTTTGTTTTTCATAGTATTTGCATGATTACAAAGTTGTATTTGCGGTTTTAGAAAATATGCTGTATCACAAAAACTGCCGACCCGATCTCGTTCAAACCAAATTTGGTTGAAAGTTTACATTAAGATCTACAGCATATATTTTATTTTACATTTTTCCCTCCATTATTATAGAAGTTAGAGGAGGGGGGAAACACATTTTACCACTTCGGAAGCGTATATCTTTTAAACGATTGACTTTATGAAAAAGTGGTTTTAGAAACCTCAATGTCATTTTTAAAGACCTTTCTATAAATACCACACTCGCATAGGCTTCATGAAAAAAAAATATTTTGAGTTTCAGTTCCAAATTTTAAATATTTTTAATTTTTTTAAATCGGAAAGCGGTTCACAGAATAGATCTACCTACAAAGTTTCATGGGTATAGTTTTAATAGTTTCGGAATAAAATGGCTGTGACATACGGACGGACGGACAGACAGACAGACAGACATGACGAAACTATAATAAGGGTTCCGTTTTTTTGTCATTCGGCTACGGAACCCTAAAATGGATATGTGGGTTACATATCCATAGGAGATAGCATATACCATTAAGGACTCTTGTAGATCTTCTTAAAGTTTACAGTTTTGTAAAATATTACTTTGATCTATCCCGTAAGTTAGCTAGCGTTTACAATGTAAGCGCCTAAGAATAATTTTATTTACGATACTACCAGAATTTCAAAGATTTGTAACAACAAATCTTTTCATTATTATATGTAATATTCATGTACAATACATATAAACCTTCCTCAACCCACCAAGAGGCTCGATCGAAACCTCAGGAAGTTGGAAGGATTCTCGTTAGGCGGCTGGACCAAGGTAAGTGACTTGTATTGCTAGGCGATGCTTCTCTCTGAATCCCTGACCGCCGGTGACCTCGACAGGTTGGACGTGCTTCCCGAAACCGGTGGGGTATATTAAAATGTGCCATGTGTTACCAGTACTCTATAGAAACCATCATATATGGAGTGTTTCATATAAATTATGGTAACTTGAGATAACTTTACGAATCGCGTTTTTTTTTTCGATTGATGAGTTTCCGAAATTTCTCCTACGTATTAAACGAATTGAATTTTGTGTTTTGTGATGAGAATTGTTTCGCGGGTAGAAGGTAAAGTTTGGATATTGTGTTTCTTGCCGCCATCTTTTATATTTGTTCACATGACGACAAATAATTTGTTCAAGCGTGAGTTCATTACGTAGGCATGGTAAATGAAAAGGAATTTTCCCTCGAATATAATAAACAAGGCTTTATACATATTTAAATATATATTTTGTCTTTGTATTTTACTAACACATTGTGCACAATGATATTAAAATAAATATTATTATTATATGCATGATTTTCAGGAGTGGCGTCGATGCCAGGCTATGTACGGCTAACTAATGGTAACAATACTTAGTCATACCAGTCCACCATTCTATTTCTCCCTGTCGAGGACCCTGATGCTCCCCTCCCCCCCGTCACGGAAGACGAGGTGGAGGAGATCATCAAGAAACTCAAACCTAGGAAAGCTCCCGGGACTGACAGACTGACCACTAGGGCACTTAAACTCCTCCCACGTACGATCATAGTCCTACTGGCTGCCATCTTCAATGGCGCCTTGTCCAACAACTTGTTTCCACAAGCTTGGAAAGAGGCTATAGTGATAGGTATCCCAAAACCCAAAAAGCCCAAGAACCTCCCGACTAGCTATAGACCCATTAGTCTGCTCAGCGCCCTCGGCAAGGTCTACGAGCGGATTATTCTTAATCGGCTCAAGGACTTTGTCGAGGCAAAGAGCCTAATCCCTAACGAGCAGTTTGGCTTTAGAGCCCATCATTCCAGTGTCCACCAAGCCCACCGCATCGTAGAGCACATTAGCGGCCGTTTTCAACGCGGTCTGGTGACGGGGGCCCTATTCTTTGATATAGCGAAGGCTTTCGACAAAGTCTGGCACAATGGCTTAATTTATAAGCTTTACCAACTAGGTGTGCCGGACCGTCTCGTGCTCATCATTCGAGACTTTCTGTCGAACCGCTCCTTCAGATATCTTATCGAAGGAGCGCTTTCCACTCCCCGCCCTATCAGAGCCGGCGTCCCTCAGGGTGCCGTGCTCTCCCCCCCACTCTTCACGCTATTCACTAGCGATATCCCCAAAAAGCCCCCAGTAGAGTTATCCCTATTTGCCGACGACACGGCCATCTATTACTCGGGACATAATCCCGATAGCATCGCTCATACCCTCCAGACCTCAGCCAACGCACTAGGCGATTGGTTTAGGAAATGGAGGATTGAGGTAAATCCCGACAAAAGTCAGGCAGTCCTGTTCCGCAGGGCTCGCCAACATAGACACTTCACCGCCCCCCGCCCGATCACTATGTTTGGCAAGCCAATCCCTTGGGAGAAGCGAGCCAAATACTTAGGTGTGATCCTCGACCAGTTCCTTAACTTCAGTGAGCACATAAAGTCGGTTCGCTCGCGAGCCGCTTTCGCTCTCGGTAGGCTCCACGCCTTGCTGAATAAACACAGTAAGCTCTCCCTTAGATGTAAAATCCGCATCTACACGACATGCATACGTCCTATCATGACGTACGCCTGTCCGGTGTTTGCTCATTCCAGTCCCAATCAGATCCATAGGATACAAGTCATTCAGAACCGTTTTCTCCGAAAGGCCACGGGCGCGCCCTGGTTCTGTAGGAATGAGGATCTCCACGTAGACCTCAAACTCCCGACCATAAAGCAAGTGTTGAAACGCATGTCAGTGCGTTACTTCACCTCTGCTGATACCCACACTAACCCCCTGATCGTATTGGCCGCCCGATACAGACCCTCCAAGATTTCTCGGGTTCGTCGCCCGCGTAACGTCCTAGACGAGCCTGACGACCCCACCACCATCCGACAAGAGAGCAGTAGGGAAACCAGCACTCTTAGAAAATACAGATACAAAACGCGTTCCGTATTCCGGCCTCGCCGACGAGGCCCATCGCGACGTCCGCGTACTTGTAATGGAAATCCCCCCCGACCTTTGCCAAACGAGCCAGCCCGCGATGCTGAGCCAGTAGCAATAAATACTCCCGTAAATAATAATATGACCCAGCCTGTCCCTTTGCTGCCCTCCCAAAATGACCCCGCTATGCCGAGGCCCGTACTCCACAGGGAGTGCCCTTAGCGTGCGGTCATTAGTTTTTAAGTATATCTTAGTTTGTAAGCCCTGGCTGGGGGCCTTTAATTTATTAGAGGTCACCACAGGACAGACCGGTTAAGTAGTACATTAGCCGTATAGAGCTAAACTACGAGTGGCCCTACCTAAACAAAAAAAAAAAACCTTCTATTTCTATTTTTTTTTTGGTGGGAAGATCATCGAATGACTTCTCCCGCTCTGGGCAGAGCGGTAAGTGTGGGTTTCTAGTCAGACTTCTACTGATTAAAAACCAACCCTATTTTTTCAGGTGCCCCTGTGCCCCAGAGCTGCGGTTTTTTTTATTGATAATAGGTTCGCGTTTGACCACCATCTCACCTGATGGTAAGTGATGATGTGGTCGAAGATGGAGCACGCATACCTAAAAGTAACACTCTTGACTTAAAGACCCCTAAGTTATAGCTATCGGGAAACACAGTCTCCGGAAGGGAATTCCACTCCTTAGCCGTACGCACAATGAAAGTATTCCCAAAACGTTTTGTGCGTATTTGTGGGATCCACCATGTAACTATGGCGCATCCCTGTGTGTCTTGTAGTCCGATGATGGAACGGGCTTGGCGGAATTAGATTGTGTAATTCCATCGCACACTGTCCGAAATTTAACCGTTAGAAAACCGATAGACTAGCAACTCTTCGTCTCGTTAGGATATTCCCGCAACTCCAACAGCTCTATTCTACTTCCATCTGGATGAACTTCTAGAACGATAAACCGGATTCCAGGCTGTTGCAAATGGACCTAAATTCACAAATGATCAGTTATGTAGACCTTACATATAAATCTGATCATGGGATAGGTTTGATGGTTTTTTTTTTCGGGCTAGACTTGTGAAATAAGCTAAAATCAGCCAACAATTATTATCTTAGTGGGGCGGTCGAAGATCTGTAATCTATACACCACATAAGACATGTCGTCTTATTTGAAAGGGTACCTCTAATTAAACCTGTAAAAAGAAAACGTACGATACCGGGGATTAAATAATAAGATTATTATTGATTTAAATCAGATCACTGATTCATAAGTTCATAAAGTGTTAGTAAAATCTAAATCAAAGCAAATAATATCCTAACCTATTTATAAAATTTTAACCTGTTGTTATTAAATACTAGTATAAAAGCAATATTTTAATTGGTGATATGTACGTCTGTGCGCACATTCGCACATCAATTTTATCCGCCAGAATGTTGTTCAAGTAAAAGTGTTTTTTATTGATCATTAAAACCAGTAGGTGAAAAAAAAAAACTTCGTTATTCTGCCAAGAAAGTCCAGAGTTACTTAGGATTTGTCATTTCAAACCTCTATTCATTTAAATGGCTTAACTGGGTTGAATATGCTATGAGCCACCTGTTTAGACCGACAAGGCCACCAAAGCGTTATGACGTAAATAGATTCAAAGGTAGCTAATTGCTTTAATATAATTATGTCTACACCTTTGCCTATAGCGTATGACTGTAATTTCAAAATAGCTGTGTTTTCTCAAGTGTTTAATTAAGTTACTAATAATAGTGTTAGTAACTTAATCAATACAAAAAAACCTTATTTTATGTTTGTCTGTCTTTCTTTCTATTTGTTCGGGCTAATTTCGGGAACGGCTGAATCGTTTCCAAAGAGACTTTGTTTGGAAAATAGGGGAAGTTATAGGGCAAGTTATAGGGCAACATATAGATACATAAGTTACGTAGGATATTACCAATACGGTTTTACCACGTAAGCAATATTCACATTTTCACAGGGTGGCAAGTTTTTTCTTTATTTTATAAAATTAAGAAAAAGTCGACGTAAAAACAAAAACAGTAAATTCACTTGTTTCACTTAAAACAGCAATGTAAATAAAACTCGAAAGGGCTACCTGATCACCTGTGTTGACCTCGCAAATGAACTCTAGCAAAACAGCTGATCAGGTAGACCTTTCGAGTTTTATATACATTGCTGTTTTAAGTGAAACAAGTGAATTTACTGTTTTTGTTTTTACGTCGACTTTTTCTTAATTATTTTTGTATATTTTGAATTAAAATCTCACTGGGTTAGATAGAAACAATGATTTTGTATAGATTTCAGTAAAAAAAATTGCAGAAAAAACCTGAAATTTTTTGAAAAAAAACCTACGAACAATTTCAACGCAGTGTCATCCAGAATCATGTACTGAATCCCTGCCACTCTGTATATGGAATAGATTTATGTATAGGTCACGCGGACGAAGTCGCTAGCACAGTTAGTTAATATATACAGCGTATGTGAGTCAGTAGGTACTAAAAGCCTTTCTGGTACTTGAAGGTGTTTTGATGAAAGTTCATACATCAAAGACTCACTGAAGCACACCAGTATGCTAAGCTGACCACTAAGTTTATTACCCTCAAAACCGTCATTAGGTCCAGAATTTCCTGCAATAATATCTTAATTATTGAAGGCGTCCAATAGTCACGCCTTCGTCGACAGGTAAAATTGGTTTAATTGTGCAACCGATGGCTATTTGCTAAATAAGTTAACAGTTTCCGGTCACGTAGAGCATTGCTCGCAGAATGTTGCTAAAACCGTTGGAGATTCTGCCGACATTTGAAATTATATTGTATTTAGGGATTTCGAAGTTGTGCTGTGTTTCTGTGTTGTTTTGATGGTGAAAATAGAAGATAGATAGACAGATAGATAGATATATTCTTTATTGTACACCATTACAGTAAAACAAATAAGGACATAACAACTAAAAAGGGTGTAGTTATTGATCGTAACAAAGTTAAAACACAACACACTAACTCTACGAAACTTGGGAAGATAAACGTTCCAGGTGCAAACATAACAAAGAATATGCATGAAAAAAAATATTGTGCAACTAATTTACCGTAAAATATACATAAACATAATATTGAAAGTGAAAATGTAATGAAAATTGATCCAAAAACCTACCAGTACAGTGTTAAGAATTTTATACGAATATTATCTGTCTATCACGCGTATCACAATATGCCTTATGTGACCTACTAACAATTAAAATACAAATTAAAGTTAAAATACAATTCAGAGATTGCTAAGTCTCTGAATTGTATTTTATATTTGTATATTATGGTGAGAAATAAATATATATTTATTATTATTAGTTGTATGGGTGTTATAGACTTTGACGTCAAAGGCTATGTTGGACTTGTAGTTCTAATTATCAACTTTAAAGCTTCATCACTAATGAAGTTATAAGCTTCATTAGTGATGAATACATTAAAACAAATATTTCATAGTTGGTCGTATTTCCTAATAAGTTATTCATTAAGTAAATAAAAAATTACATGCCCAGTTAAACTAAAAACTTTTGTTAAAAACAGAAATTCCATTACCGTAAAAGAAGTAGTAACACCCTTACCGAAAATATTTTATTAAATTAATATGAAAAAAGAAACGAGAGAGCCAAATGGATATAAATTAAACGCCTCCAAAGCTAATAAACGAAAAACTTACCACAAAAACTCATTTAAAAATCGATTATGTATGCAAAATTATCAAAGCACCTATTAACACCTAAAGGACAGTAATGAGGTTTTTAACGCTGCGATACGATCAGAAACAGCGTATAATGTTCCCACTTCACTACTGGAATTCAGGCGTCCTCTCTTTAAGAAGGAATGAGTCGTAACCCACGCGGACCTAGTGCGGGTTAGTAGATGTTACATTCCTTCGAACTTTTAATCTTATGACATATCGTTTTCCTCAGAATGATATCTCTTTCACCGTTTCAATAATAATAATAATATACGTTTATTTGGACTTAAATGCATACACAGACAAACATTTCCACACAAGTACAATGAGGAATGTTAACTAATTTTGAATATTAGCTCTCCATATTCTCTGTCAAAAATAAAAAATACTAGTGAAAGAATTAATTCGATACGTCAATTAGTTTTCGATTTATAGAAGTAAACGTGTGACTCGGACTTGTGACGGTGTGACGTCATCTCACCAACACTCGCTCAGTCCGATCGCGCTCTCAGCACGTTGTCGTTTCATTAGAAATTATAAATACTTTCAAAAATGTTCAATCTAAATACTAGGAAATCATGTGTTGTGCCGAAATATACAAATACAACCACCAATTTCGACTTGCTACTAAGCGGAGCGTTGTAAATTGACGTCACATGCGGTCACGTGACTGTTAGGGAGACTCGATATTTATCGTAAGTTTAAATGCCTGTAAAATCAAAACTAATAAGTATTTTTGAATACAACAAAAACTAGTGTATTTCTATACATACAAGCTTTACTGTAATTAACTTTCAACTGATTTGGCATACCTAGTAACATTATTCATTAGATATACACACAATAAAAACCTTAACACAAAACTAAAACTAATTAATGACATTCATTGAAATGTTTGAGTGAACTCTGGTACCCAAGAAAAGATTTAACTTATGTTATGGGTACCAGCATTCTCTAATTAATTAAATTCAAACATACTTGACATTCAATATATTGGTTTACGTTACTAAATATTATTTAAGTAATCTAATCATTTTGAATTTTGAAGTGGATGGCTGTGGCTGTCTATGTGAGTGTGATGCGTGTGAGGACCTGTTTGCGTTGTAAGGTAGTGTGTGTGTGTGTGGTTGCGTGCATGCGTGTGTATGCACGAGTGTGAATCCGTCAGTGTTTTAGGTATGTACATGTGTGCGTGTGTAATATGTGTAATATACGCTTTAATATTTTATTTGATCCGATAATTGTCGTACTTTTGAAGAAATCTCAAGGACCGTGTAGGTCGAGTGAATACAGGATTATGACCGACTTTGAAAAATATTGAGTGCCTCTTATAATATTATTGGTTCATCCTTATAGTAAGGGATGGATGCCTAATTAGATTGAACCGTCAATGTCGAGAAATTCGCATTTTTAATAAAATGAAAAGATAAGTGGTCTAGTGTGCCTCGTTAACGGAAAGTTGTTATTAGATAGTCCCAAGATTTTTGAGTGGAATTAGTATTTTCTGCTTCTTGTAGTTAAGAATTTAGGATCTACATTTTATTTTTGTCTTGTATAATTTTATTACTCTTCGTACAAAAGCGCTCGTTAACAAAATATCGTGTTTTTCATCACATTGTATCCGTTCAAAATTTAAAGCTTAGCCAAATGATAAATGATCTCTTTTTGCGATAGGTTAATAATTAACACTTTTATACGTATTTTTATAAAATTATAATGATTAGACTTTAAGAACGACACGATGGCCGCTTTTCCCCCAACATTTAAAATCTCTGATATCTTAATTTTAATGATGCGTCAAATGCAAAAGCCACATTGCTAGTAACCTTTAAAAAATAAATATGTGTTGTTGATTGCAATGTTAATTTAGATTAAATGTACATTATACATGTACTTAATTGGATAAGTGGTCGAAATTTGTCCATAATTTAAATTATTCCTAATGATTAATTATATGAAAATATTACATTTCTGCACTCCTCCATATAAACTTTAACCGTGACAAATTTCATACTTCTCCGCCCGCGAAATTTTCGTGAAAAGCTATACAAAGTTATTGCTTACGTATTAATTCTTAGATAAGGAATAATATTCCATTTTATGAATTGACCTATTTTTTAATAATATGCATGTAAAAGATAAAAAGGTTAATGTGGGTTTTTTTGCAGATCTCTTTGAGATATAAAAGGCCATATTATTTTGAGGTGAGTTATACATGAGGTTTAGCTACCATTCGTAAAGAAAGCGCACGCAAATATAGATTTTAACAAAAATAATTTAATTAGGTACCACAAACATAAAATTCCTTTTTTAAAGAAGTTAAAGATGTAGAATAACTAAATAACCAATTACAAACTAAAAAAAAAACAGATATCTTTTTCAAATCATCATTCAAAGTTAATAAATAGGTATATTTTAATAAAAATAAAAGCCATTCATTACTAAAATCACATTTGATTGAACATGCTTTAATAATAAATTGCTTTCGACATAAATACAAAGGGTCATACATTAAAAGGTAAGAATTGGCTTCCCTGATTCATTTATATTCTACACCTATTCACGTTTCAGAAAACATTATTTTACCTGAATAAATATAACATTCATAAATGTATTATTGCTTGCTTGCGTACGTGATTTTGATTTCGTAGAATTAATTTCTTCTATCATGGTGAATTTGAGCGAAAATATTTTAGAAAATGCTGTGACTGGTTAGACATTAAACATACTTACAGTACGTTTCAACTAGTAACAGGAATGACTGAGAAAAAGGTATGGTTAAAAAAAAAAACGATTTATGATTTTAAATGATTTAATAATTTATTTAGCAGTTTTTTCATATTATTTTTAGCTGGTTGATTAATAACGTTTTATTTAAATTAGATAAAAGACTCAATTAAACAAAGTAAAATAAACAAAATAACAATTCTTAGCTACCCATACTTTTCAAGTGACATTTGACAGATAGAGGTCATTGACATTCCTATTAGCATTTGAAACGCATAGTACCTCAGAGTAGTAGGTAGGCTAGGCAAACGTATAAGATCCCTGAAAAAAATTAAACCGACTCCCAAAAAACACTGCAAAGTGAAAAATAACTTTAATTTCGGTAGTCGGTGTCTTTAGTTTTGTTTTTTCGTTTTTGGCACCGACTTCCGAAATTAAAGTTATTTTTCACTTTGCAGTGTTTTTTGGGAGTCGGTTTAATTTTTTGGTAAAAAGTTTTTATTTCACTCTTTTTAGTTGGATGATTTTTAATTTACCTAGTTACAAGAGCCTAAATGTCAACTACTTATAACCTTTTACAAAATATTGCTTTTCCCAATGCTGGGCCGTTAATTGTTGAGGAGTTCTCCTGGTACTTCACCATCAGCTCTACATCACCATATGCATTGTGACGAGCATAAAGTGCTTAACATCCATATTCAAGTAATCGAATCGCAATCCACTCAATACTTATTATTGAGTAGTTTCGGCGGCCATCTGTGGTCTTCATCATCAGTTTCACTTCCTCAAATGGTACTTTTTGAGAGCAACTTCACAAGTTACTATAAGAAATACCCAAAACGCCATAGGTGTGCCTATAATATTTGAAGAGTTCCCTCGATTTCTCCAGGATCCCATCATCAGATCCTGACTTTGGTTATAATGGTACCAATTTCGAAGTATATCCATTCAAACAAAAAAAGAATTTTCCAATTCGGTTCAGCCGTCTTCGAGTACTCGATAATAATACATAAAAAAAATATATATACGCGTCGAATTGATAACCTCCTCTTTTTGTCGTCGGTTGAAAAGGAGAATCACTTTTTGTTGCGTCGGTTATCTGTTGTTGTTTACGCGATCCATTTATATTTTCTTTCAAACTTTATTTTTCCAAAGAGGTTTTTATTATGTCAGCCAGTATCACAAATGGCAAATTGGCTTTTACATAACTGTTGTAGTGTATATTCAATAACACAAAGGAGAGTTGTTGCGTTTTTGTTATTAAAAATATGTTTTTTTTAGTGCATTATTTTTATTTTGCTGTATTCTAGAAGATTGTTTTCTAGGCTTTTCATTGCAAATATTTTTTTTGAACGTAAAATGAGCGAATGTTACTTACTATTCTTAAATTTCAACACGGAAATTCCTACTTAACACATTATCCGTGTTCCGCAAAACGTTCCAGTTTATCAAGAGTAATCAAAACGCACAATTGTACTTTATTTAACCATCCAACTCAATTCCATACTGTATTTGCGAAGCACGAAATTACACCAATCCAGAATTGGATTATGGAAATGTGGATACGAATATGCAGATGCCCCAAAATCATTAATAGAATTTGTATACAATTTCTTTTTACACTCTGTGGAAATATCGACATGGATATTACATTTTGTCATTCATTTATATTCGGATGGTTTATCAAACCTGCACAATTAACGTACACTTTTGTGGATACTATAATATATAGTATGTTAACTAACAGAGGGCGTTCCCGTTAACCCGCAATAGTGTAGCATCCATACATGCTAAAAAAATATTACCATTCGAAAACAAAATGTTTTTGTAATATTAATATATTCACTAAAAATGTTAAATTGACGCGTAAAAGAAACACTGTGTACACGCGTACGCATTTGTTAGAAGTGATAGATATATAGATATAAACATATATTAAACATGATTACTAGGTGTTTTATAGAAATAATTAGTAGTCTGTATAGCAATATCCGTTTATTAATTTACCACCGGTTCGGAAAGTAGTTATCTATGGAGAAGAGCCGGCAAGAAACTCCACAGTTACTCTTTTCAAAACATCGTCACTTTCACATAATTTCAAGTAAAAATTAACACAATATTATTAGGACACCGATACAACAACATAATTCTATATATAAAAATATTATAAAATATTAATAAAAGTTAGAAACAACACAAGTTCACTTAACTTAGGTCCGTTCGGTGTGACTGCTCCAGAGCGACTGAGAGTGACTGTCCCTAGAACTTTTTTTTTTTTTTTTTTTTTTTTTGTGTGGCATCTCGCAGGTCAACCTCTGAGGTTGTCGGCTGCTTAACCGGGCTTGCCTGTGGTTGCCTTAATTAATAAATTAATTAAAGCCTCCAGCCAGGGCTTATTAAAAAACTTACAAACTAGGCGACTACACGCTAAGGGCACCCCCTGTGGGGTACGGACCTCGGCTTAGGGCGTCGCAGGGGAGGGCAGCTAGGGACAGGCTGGATCATATCATTATTATTATTAATAAGGGAATTTAAAGCTACTGGCTCAGCGTCGCGGGCTGGCTCTGGCAAGGGTCGGGGTGGACTATTACGAGGACGTCGCGGTGGGCCTCGGCGGCGAGGACGGAAGGACGGTCGGTTTTTGTGTTTGTGTGCCACTGTACTTGTTTCCCTACGGCTCTCTTGGAGCAGGGTGATTGCGTCATCGGGAGTGACTAGGGTATGTCTTGGTCGGCGAATCTTAGAGATACGCGAGGGTTCATATTGGGCGGCCGATACGATAAGCGGATTCCTATGTTGGATTGAAGTTTCAAAGAAACGCTTGGAGACGCGTTTCATGAACTGCTGGATGGTGGGCATCTTGAGGTCTACTTGAAGAAGCTCATTTCGAACATAAAAGGGGGCTCCCGTGACTCTACGGAGGAATCGGTTTTGGAGGGTCTGCATCTTATGGAGGAGGTAGGGCTTTGCGTGTGCGAAAACAACGCAGGCGTAGGTCATGATGGGACGGATGACCGCGGTGAAAATACGCAGCTTGCACCTGAGTGATAACTTGCTGCGAGAGCTAAGAATGAAGTGGAGCCTACCTAGAGCGAAAGCGGCGCGCGAACGTGCCTGCTTTATGTGCTCAGCGAAGGAGAGGTGTCTATCGAGGACCACGCCTAAGTATTTGGCTTGCTTTTCCCAAGGGATCGGCTTGCCGTACATGGTAATCGGACGAGGGGAGGGTGGGTTTATCCGCGGTTTAGAAAAGAGGACTGCCTGGCTTTTGTCTGGGTTGACTTCGATTCTCCATTTCCGGAACCACTTGGCCAGAGTGTTTGCGGAAGTTTGGAGAGTGCGAGCGATGGCATCGGGTTTAAGACCGGTATAATAGATAGCCGTATCGTCGGCAAATAGGGCTAGCTGGGTATTTTTATGCTTGGGAATATCACTAGTGAATAGCGTGAAAACGAGGGGGGATAGTACGGAGCCTTGAGGAACTCCTGCGCGAATGGGATGTGGGGAGGAGAGCTCCCCCTCAATTCGATAACGAAAGGTGCGATTCGATAAAAAGTCCCGTAGGATGAGCACGAGACGGTCAGGCACGCCGAGTTGGTATAGCTTATAGATAAAGCCATTGTGCCAGACTTTGTCGAACGCTTTCGCTATGTCGAAGAATAAGGCTCCCGTTATTGCGCCCCGTTGGAAGCCGGCGCTGACGTGTTCTACGATGCGGTGGACTTGTTGGATACATGAGTGTTCGGTTCTAAATCCGAACTGCTCATTGGGTATTAGACTCTTTGCTTCGGCAAAATCTTTGAGCCGCATATATATAAGCCTTTCATAGATTTTACCGAGGACGTTGAGTAAGCTAATGGGACGGTAGCTAGACGGGTCAGACTTGGGCTTGCCTGGTTTGGGAATACCTATGACGGTGGCCTGTTTCCAGGTTGTAGGGAACATATTATTGCTCAATGCGCCATTGAAGATGGCAGTCATTAGCACTATAAGCTGGGCGGGGAAAAGTTTGAAAACCCTATTGGTGATGCCGTCGGAGCCAGGGGCTTTTCGCGGTTGGAGACTTTTAATGATATCCTGGACCTCATCAGGAGTGATGGGGGCCAGTGGATTATCGGGATCTTCGACGGGCGGAAGGGAAGTTCTACGTTCGACTTCGGCGTTCACCATATCGAGGTGGGCTTGGTCTACTGGTTGAGAGCTGGGAGAACACTGGGACTCTAGGCTGTCGGCTAGGCATTCTGCTTTTTCAGAGTTATCGAAGGCGATACTCTTATCGGGACGAATGAGAGGAGGCATTGTGGCCTCTTCAGTGGATCGTAACTTCCTCTGAAGCTGCCAGAAGGCAAGATGGGTGGGCTCAAGTTCGCTCAGCATCTTGTCCCAGCTCGCATTACGCTGCTCGGCAATGCGTTTCCTTACAGCACGCTGTAAGTTGCGCATGTGAGCTTTGTTTGCGGCGCAGGGAAAAGCGCTGTACGCGCGGATGGCTGCGTTCTTCTCGGTTATCAGATTCCGTACATCGTCCGGGAGTTTCCAGCGGTGGTCTTCCACTACAGGAACTTCCCTTGAACAATCGTTCAGGACGGATTGTACGTGATCTGTAAGCGAGTCGATCGCCGCCGTCGTGTCAGCGACTGAGACTATGTGGTCAGGAATGGTGTCCAATTGTGGCGACGTGGTGGATTTCAGTTTTTCACTTACTTTCCTCCAGTCGGTGATCAATTGGGTCGGAGGAGGTTGGGTAGGATCATGGTTACCCGAGCGGGAACCTAGGTGTAGGATAACGGGACGGTGATCCGAGTTAAGCTCGTGAAGCGCTTCTATGGAGTGTAAACGGAGGTTTACATTCTTTAGGAGCGCCACATCGAGGACATCGGGCCTATGGTTGGTGTCGTGTGGGTAGTGGGTGGGAGTCATCGGAGCGATGACGTCATAGTTTAGGGTCGCGCCTAGGTTATACAAGATTCTGCCTCTGGCATTTGTCGTGTTGCTGTTCCAAGCGGGGTGTTTGGCGTTGAGATCGCCCGCTAGTAAGACGGAGTCACTTAGGCCGAAGAGAGTCGTGAGATCGCTGGTGAGCGCGATAGGATCGTCTGAAGCAAGAGACGCGACCGATGGTGGGGGATGGTAGGCAGAGATGATGGTTATCGGAGGATGACCAGTCATGCCTACTCGACAGGCAGAGTACTCTAGGTGAGAGAGAGGCGCGGGTGGGGTCAGAGGGATGCAGTATAACTCCTTCCTATAATAAATAAGGGTACCGCCGCCGTGGCAGCGTGTTCTGTCATTGCGAACTAAACGGTAATTCGCAATTTTGGGGTCAGCGCGGTGGGGTTTCAAAAGGGTCTCCTGTATAAGGAGGACGTCTAATTGGTGGTCGCGGAGGAATTTAGTTATTTCGGCGCGTTGGTTGAAAATGCCATTGGCGTTGAAAAAACCTAATTTGAGGGATCGAGGCCTAGTGTGGTTTGTGCGTTGGGAATCCATTGGATCAGTCCATCGCATCCATCTGGTCGAGGCCTAGCACGACATCACTGTGTGTGCTGAATATTTGGCTGTACATTTCCGTCGTAATTTTGCCGTTATTCTGCTGCTCGGCAGCCAGAAGGGCATCGCGGAGAGACCTGGCTTGGCGGGTCATAAATATTTTATAGTGGCGCAGTAGAGTCTGGGCGCAAGACTCGCCGTTCCCGACGGGTGAAGGTTTGGGTGGTTGTTTGGCTGCAGGAGCAGCAGTGGTTTGAGGCGCGGGTTTGGGGCTGGTTGTGGCCTCTGGAGCCACGGCTATAGGCAGGATCTGCGCTGTGATGGGTATATCCATCAGTGCCTGCAAAGGTTTGGCAGGGGCCAAGGAGGGAAAGGCTTTTTCGTGGTTTAGCCTGTTCCACGGGGATGGTCTCTGAGGAGCTAGACGTTGGGGAATTTGAGAGGAAGGTGCCTCTCTTTGTTGGCGGGTGTTGGCGCGCTTCGCTAATTTAGGAGCGAGTTTGGGGGCTTTGGGACAGCCGCGGTAGTTTGCCGGGTGACCGGTCTGGCCGCAGAGAACGCAGCTGGGTGGTTCCGAACAGAGGGTTCGGTCTTTGGGCCGAGGGCAGTCCGCAGTGCTGTGCTCGCCCAGACACTTGACGCATCTGGGAGTCGCATAGCAGTTGCTCTGCGCATGGCCATACAGTTGGCAACGGTGGCATTGTCCCACTGTTGCGGTTTTGTAGGGCTTTTCAATTGAGATACCGGATAGGGAGCAGATGGACTTAATCTTGAAAATCGGGTGATGACCTTCGGTTGGTTCACAAATGACAAGAACCATGTCGTACAATTCACCGCCTCTCGCTTTATGTAAGCGATGGATGGCGATCACTGGTATACCTTGATCGGCAAGGTCGTCTTTAATATCCTGTACAAGGATTTCTTTAGGGACACGTTTAATAATTACACGAGTGGGCGTGTCCTCGGGGAAGGAGAAAGTGTGAAAGGAAATATTCCTTTCACGGAGGGCGCGATATAGTTCCCTATAATCGTTCGACGTAGGGACGGTGACTTTAATGCCATTTTGGCAGGCACGGGCGTTTGTGTAGTTGATCTTTCGATCAACACACATCTTGGACACATCAGTCCATTTCCCCTTGTCTTGGATGTAAAAGGGGGGCGGAGGGCGTTGCTTCCTTTGGGCTGAGGAAGTTTGGGCTATCGGGCTGGGGGGACGACTATTCTGCACGCGAGCAGAGGTAGTTGGGACGGGGCTAGCGGGTCGAACGGGCGTTTGAGTTGGGGACGGGGGCGACGCGGTGGTTTTTTTTGGCCTTGCTGGCCTGGGAGGTTTTCCCTTTCTTCCTCTTGCCGCCGGTGACGACTTGAAAGTCGTCTTCCGAGGACGAGGGGCATGATGACAAATCATTGTCAGAGTTGTTATTGGACACAGGTTCGGTGGTGTCCATTTCACGGAATTCAACTGCAGCGCACACCTGCGCGGCGTTCATTGTTCTATGAACAATAGGATTAGTAGGTGGGCCGGAAACAATGGATGATTTCGGGAATTGGGCGGTCGGCACGACATTGTCGGCGGGCGGGAGCGATAGAGGGCTATCTACCTGGAAGTCGTTCGTTGTTCGATGAACAATGGGATCAGAGTTGATAAACACTTCCGTGAATTGACCAACCGGAATGCCTTGATCAGCAAGCGGGGGAGATAATGGGCTGTCAAGCGCGTCACTAAAATCAGCGACGTTGGCTTCGGTAGCCGGAGGACAGTTAGCGATTTCACGCTGAATTTTTCCGCCATATTTGGCGGAAATAGCAGGGTTTTCCTTAAGTATTTCTAGCAATATCTCCAAAATATTGGAGTTTGCCATGATTGGCGAATGAATCAAAAATTTTATGGGGAAATTTTGGAGATTTCTCTCCCGCGGGGGACCTATTTAAAGCCTAACTGGCCTAACTCCCCGGATGGATGGGTCCGGGGATGTGTAACCCTCCCAGTCGGGTAGAGACTGGGAGGTGAGTACCTAATGGTGAGCCCTAAGCTTGTAACCGGTCGCCAGTCTTATTGTGCGAGCCGGGCCTTATTGGGTCTAGTGCGAAGGGGTAGACACACCCAACCGACACTAGGTGTGTAGCTGAAAAGGAAACTCAGTAACTAGGTATGACTAGGAGATCCCCCAAGGCCAAAACCTAGCACTCGACTCCAATTGACTGCTTCACCCTGAAGGGGATCAGCGGGTGCGTCGGGTCAGCACCCCCTTGGTATTGTTGACACCGTGAGGTTTCCAACCAAGGACCACGAAACTGTGGTTTTACCCTGAAGGGGCCAAACCAAATTGTTTTTGACGATACTCTGTTATAGAAACAGGATATCCTTCACCGCCTCGAAAAAGGCGGATCCGGACCAGGCGTCGTAGTCGGCGACTACGAGTGACGTCACGGCGGGCGTGACGAAGCGTAGCGATGACTCAGGCACGGAACGATCGAGAGCGCGGAGCGGTACTACCGTCGCGGGCGAGCGTCGGAAGCGGAATCACTGTCCCTAGAACGACTGAGCGGCGGCTTTTATACACAGTGGTAAACAAGTGACGTCACATCGTACGATTTTAAAACAGATTTGTTAACCTTTGTATTTTAACATTAAGCTATGATTAAATGATATAAAAATACAGTAGATATGTTGAAATTAATTAGTTCAATTACATATTAGTCTTACGATGACAGATGATTCAACACACAAAGAAGGGTTATTTCTAAGTAACAAATTAGTGTTTTATACAATAAAGTTATTAGATTAATGTGAATATCTTTAGCAAAATATGATATTCATTATATAATATAATAATCAGTTACTATTATCTAACACGGCCATACTGACATGTACTTCGTTCTCGAAGTACAATTATAATATTCTAACACGATTATTTCAACGTACAATTTAGGTACATATTATTAGAATAAACCAATAAGTAAGAAAAAATAAATTAGCAACATCTGCAATGCTACAATATTTCGTAATCATTATTACTTCGCAACGTATATCAATAAGTCATAATCACATTAAAAATCAATAATAGACAAAGCTAAATCACCCGCGTTCAGAGAATGTCAGACAACAGTTAAGGCATTTCATCGGTCATAATAATTACGAAATATTCATAATACAATTCACGTGAAATAATAATAACAGCATAACAAAAACAGTAGTGTTATCACTTAACTTCTCATACAATATTTCGTTTTCATCATACAATATTTCGTTTTCATCATACAATATTTCGTTTTCATCATACAATATTTCGTTTTCATCATACAATATTTCGTTTTCATCATACAATATTTCGTTTTCATCATACAATAATTCATTTTCATCATACAATCATTATGTTATTGTACATAATCCATCATTATCGTACAATAAGCCATCATTATTTCATCGTACAATAATCCATCATTATCATCATATAATAATTCATTGTCATCATATAATAAATCATTGTCATCATATAATAAATCATTGTCATCATATAATAATTCATTGTCATCATATAATAATTCATTGTCATTATTTAATAATTCATTGTCATCATTTAATAATTCATTGTCATCGTATAATAATTCATTGTCATCGTATAATAATATACATAAAGTCTTTCATTGTACAATTATTTTTCTTCACTTATATCGAAACAGTATACATTATATAGAGATTTTATAAAATAAAACAGTACCATTCAAATATAAAATAAAAAAAAACAAAAAATACATATCAAACAAATTTAAAGTGATAATAACCCACATTCAATGTAAAAATAATTAGTAGTACAATAAAACAATAGTCAAATAAAAAGGAAAATCGAAAACCAAATTGGTATGGAATAATAAACATCAAAGATTTATGACATCTAAATTTAAAAAAAAAATTAAGCAATAAAATAAAAAATGTGTAAAAATGTTAACAAATGTCATCTAATTGTAAAATAAAATGTCAAAGATAAAATTTATAATTATACTAGAGATAACAACAAAATCACAGTATTCATGGATAGTTGAACTTTCCACACACCGCTCGGCTGGTCTGACACATCAGTACAAGAAGTATTTATCATATTTGTAATGAAAGTAAATGGTATTAAGGACTTTTTTTCTAAGACATGAAAATATAGCAAGAGCAACTTGTTTGTGTAACGGAGTGGATCCAAAAAAAATTCTGTGACAGTGCTGTTATAAATTGCTCACTGATTATATACTTAATAGTATTCAAATAAACATTGGAGAGAAAAAAAAAACTGTCAATAGAAATATTAAAAGAAAACAAAGTTATAGTTAAAACTAAACAGAAATGCATTTTTTTTTAAACAAATATTGGTCAATATATGGTGGTGGTATTACAAATTGTAAATTGTATCACATCTTGTGAAAATCTATACCATTTCTTAAACTTATTAGCAAAATTGTATGGGATGCTGAAGTTCTGTTCTTCTATTCAAATCATCATTGAGAAAAAAAAAAAAAAAAAAATATTGTAATCAACTTAAGTTAGGAAACACGGGATTCATCTAGTAACTGAAAATGGCAATAATTGCGGAACTAAGTTCAATGAATCTGTACTTGAGGAACATTCTAAAATTGAATCTCGCCTCAAAACTAGTTATAAAGAGAGATCAATGCCTATGTGACCTAATTTGACTATTGAAATAAATTATTTGGCAACATTTTAAAAACCATTTCAGATTATTTAATAATTAGCGACTACGGAACCCATAATGAATTTTGTTTTCAATTGTGATAAGTGTAAGTCTCAAAAATTCAAATTAAATATTCCCTATACAAATCGTGACGCATTATTACCTCACAAGTTTGTCAATAAGTGAACAAACATCAAGTTTTCTAAATGATATAAATTATCATCATTCTGAAATTTGAGTCAAATTATTTGTGATTTCTGTATAAAAATGAGTTACAAATGGTGTACTTTATCAAAACGTATAAATACTTCAGTAAAAACCACACAACATTTATTTAATAAAAAACAAACCGGTTTTGGACTTATACTTCTCACAATCAACGAGAAATCAAGTAAATAGCCAGGAAAAATATCTTGGAAGATCGCTGAACGACAGGCTCAATTGGAAAGTACACATTGATCGTGTTAAAACAAAATTAAAAACATTGATAGGAGCGTTATGCAAATCTACAGAATATCGAAAAAAAAAGAAGTGCCTGATTCTTAGTAAAATTTCATATTGAATACTTAATCGAGAGATGGGGATCAGCTTGTAAACCTAATCTTAACAAAGAAAACAAAAAAAGAATCATAAAATCCTTATTTCACTATCAGTATCTTCATCCAACTAAGAAAAATCATTAACAACATCGCCATTAATTCATTACAACTGCATATCAATAAGTTGCAGCTAATGACTAACAAGTGCATAGACTAATTACGGGAAAATTACTATATTATTTGTGTACGGCTGTACTTTGGTCTGCCGGAGGATTTGAAACGAAATAATAGTGTCAATATCTTCAAAAATAAACTGAAGAAACATGTTCGAACAAAGTAATATATCGCCTCCAACTTTTTCAAGAGTGAACACTACTTAATAATTATTATTCAAATATATACAATACTTTGTATCTCATTTTAAGTGAATCATAATGTTATTATGAGAAGTAAATGACATAAAGAACTTTCCAAGAAACTTTCTCAGAGAAATTGTGATGATATAAAGCCGAATACATTTTTTTTTTCATATTTATGTGAAAACTACCATTATTTGAACAACCCATGATAAGTGTACTTAGTTGGAAGTTTTAATATTTTTCAGCTCAGGAGAATAAAAATCTAAATTATTTTTGGAACATCTCCGATCACTATGGCGTCAATTTTTAGGCATATTTTTACCGTGTGCTTTCACAAAATTAGTATCCATTATCATAGATCTCTATCGAGTACAGTGTACAATTGTAATAAATCCTTTAACATAATGCGAAAAGTAAACGAAAGTAAACACCATAACATTAGTAACATTATGTCAGACGGAGTGACATTGACAAGTGGGCTTTTGGGAAAAAAAAATCGATATTCTTTTATAAAATAATCGACTATATCGACAACTTTTTAAATCTCAATGAATCTATAGTCAATACTTATTTTTGAGATCAAATTAGGTCATCAGTATTTATTACAATTGTCGTACAACGAATATATGTAATACAACATACTATTTTCATTATATCCGAGAAAAAGTTTAAATGTTGATCACCATACCGTCAGCACGTTTGCGCCATAAGAATATGCATAAAACTTGACGAAGAAAAAAAATATCGATACTTATTACATTTCCTCGATAATAATCGTTACAGTTTAAAAATAATGATTCTACATTTACCGATATATTTCCTTTAGTCAATTTATATGGATTACTTATAATAACACTTTTTTTTAAATATAGCCTATTGGTTCAACGTTATTTAGTAGTTTCTTTTTCTTACTTGACTCCCGTTATGATGTTGGTCCATCCAATTTCTTTGCAAAGTGTTTTGATTCCATAACACCATCAGGCTGCACCGCTGTCACTGAACTGGAAGCGCCGCATAATCATCTGAACGGCGGCAACAGCCCGAGACAGCATCACGGATGAAGAGGCCTTCCAATATTGCAGGATTCATTCTGAAACTTTCACTTCAATGCATTAGTATTTGGGCAAGAGCGATATACATACATGTACCTTCTACTTGAAATAAAGGCCTAAAACAAATGTACAGCTAACCAAAACTAACTTGCAAGAAAAGTAACTACAAAACAATCTGACAATAGTGACGTTTAAAAAAAAAAAAAAAAAAATACATGGGCTATGAATCTAACCTCAATACCGAAACAAAATAAGTGGGCTGTGAACTATCCCACTTCTGATGTTAGAAGTGATAGATATATAGATATAAACATATATTAAACATGATTACTAGGTGTTTTATAGAAATAATTAGTAGTCTGTATAGCAATATCCGTTAATTAATTTACCACCGGTTCGGAAAGTAGTTATCTATGGAGAAGAGCCGGCAAGAAACTCCACAGTTACTCTTTTCAAAACATCGTCACTTTCACATAATTTCAAGTAAAAATTAACACAATATTATTAGGACACCGATACAACAACATAATTCTATATATAAAAATATTATAAAATATTAATAAAAGTTAGAAACAACACAAGTTCACTTAACTCAGGTCCGTTCGGTGTGACTGCTCCAGAGCGACTGAGAGTGACTGTCCCTAGAACTTTTTTTTTTTTTTTGTGTGGCATCTCGCAGGTCAACCTCTGAGGTTGTCGGCTGCTTAACCGGGCTTGCCTGTGGTTGCCTTAATTAATAAATTAATTAAAGCCTCCAGCCAGGGCTTATTAGAAAAATTACAAACTAGGCGACTACACGCTAAGGGCACCCCCTGTGGGGTACGGACCTCGGCTTAGGGCGTCGCAGTGGGAGGGCAGCTAGGGACAGGCTGGATCATATCATTTTTATTATTAATAAGGGAATTTAAAGCTACTGGCTCAGCGTCGCGGGCTGGCTCTGGCAAGGGTCGGGGCGGACTATTACGGGGACGTCGCGGCGGGCCTCGGCGGCGAGGACGGAAGGACGGTCGGTTTTTGTGTTTGTGTGCTACTGTACTTGTTTCCCTACGGCTCTCTTGGAGCAGGGTGATTGCGTCATCGGGAGTGACAAGGGTATGCCTTGGTCGGCGAATCTTAGAGATACGCGAGGGTTCGTATTGGGCGGCCGATACGATAAGGGGATTCCTATGTTGGATTGCAGTATCAAAGAAACGCTTGGAGACACGTTTCATGAACTGCTGGATTGTGGGCATCTTGAGGTCTACGTGAAGAAGCTCATTTCGAACATAAAAGGGGGCTCCCGTGACTCTACGGAGGAATCGGTTTTGAAGGGTCTGCATCTTGTGGAGGAGGTAGGGCTTTGCGTGTGCGAAAACAACGCAGGCGTAGGTCATGATGGGACGGATGACCGCGGTGAAAATACGCAGCTTGCACCTGAGTGATAACTTGCTGCGGGAGCTAAGAATGAAGTGGAGCCTACCTAGAGCGAAAGCGGCGCGCGAACGTGCCTGCTTTATGTGCTCAGCGAAGGAAAGGTGTTTATCGAGGACCACGCCTAAGTATTTGGCTTGCTTTTCCCAGGGGATCGGCTTGCCGTACATGGTAATCGGACGGGGGGAGGGTGGGTTTATCCGCGGCTTAGAAAAGAGGACTGCCTGGCTTTTGTCTGGATTGACTTCGATTCTCCATTTCCGGAACCACTTGGCCAGAGTGTTTGCGGAAGTTTGGAGAGTGCGAGCGATGGCATCGGGTTTAAGACCGGTATAGTAGATAGCCGTATCGTCGGCAAATAGGGCTAGCTGAGTATTTTTATGCTTGGGGATATCGCTAGTGAATAGCGTAAAAACGAGGGGGGATAGTACGGAGCCTTGGGGAACTCCTGCGCGAATGGGATGGGGGGAGGAAAGCTCCCCCTCAATTCGGTAACGAAAGGTGCGATTCGATAAAAAGTCCCGTAGGATGAGCACGAGACGGTCAGGCACGCCGAGTTGGTATAGCTTATAGATTAAGCCATTGTGCCAGACTTTGTCGAACGCTTTCGCTATGTCGAAGAATAAGGCTCCCGTTATTGCGCCCCGTTGGAAGCCGGCGCTGACGTGTTCTATGATGCGGTGGACTTGTTGGATACATGAGTGTTCGGTTCTAAATCCAACCTGCTCATTGGGTATAAGACTCTTTGCTTCGGCAAAATCTTTGAGCCGCTTATATATAAGCCTTTCATAGATTTTGCCAAGGACGTTGAGTAAGCTAATGGGACGGTAGCTAGACGGGTCAGACTTGGGCTTGCCTGGTTTGGGAATACCTATGACGGTGGCCTGTTTCCAGGTTGCGGGGAACATATTATTGCTCAATGCGCCATTGAAGATGGCAGTCATTAGCACTATAAGCTGGGCGGGGAAAAGTTTGAAAACCCTATTAGTGATGCCGTCGGAGCCAGGGGCTTTTCGCGGTTGGAGACTTTTAATGATATCCTGGACCTCATCAGGAGTGACGGGGGCCAATGGATTATCGGGATCTTCGACGGGCGGAAGGGAAGTTCTACGTTCGACTTCGGCGTTCACCATATCGAGGTGGGCTTGGTCTACTGGTTGAGAGCTGGGAGAACACTGGGACTCTAGGCTGTCGGCTAGGCATTCTGCTTTTTCAGAGTTGTCGAAGGCGACACTCTTATCGGGACGAATGAGAGGAGGCATTGTGGCCTCTTCAGTGGATCGTAACTTCCTCTGAAGCTGCCAGAAGGCAAGATGGGTGGGCTCAAGTTCGCTCAGCATCTTGTCCCAGCTCGCATTACGCTGCTCGGCAATGCGTTTCCTTACAGCACGCTGTAAGTTGCGCATGTGAGCTTTGTTTGCGGCGCAGGGAAAAGCGCTGTACGCACGGATGGCTGCGTTCTTCTCGGTTATCAGATTCCGTACATCGTCCGGGAGTTTCCAGCGGTGGTCTACCGCTACTGGAACTTCCCTTGAACAATCGTTCAGGACGGATTGTACGTGATCTGTAAGCGAGTCGATCGCCGCCGTCGTGTCAGCGACTGAGACTATGTGGTCAGGAATGGTGTCCAAGTGAGGCGACGTGGTGGATTTCAGTTTTTCACTTACTTTCCTCCAGTCGGTGATCAATTGGGTCGGAGGAGGTTGGGTAGGATCATGGTTACCCGAGCGGGAACCTAGGTGTAGGATAACGGGACGGTGATCCGAGTTGAGTTCGTGAAGCGCTTCTATGGAGTGTAAATGGAGGTTTACATTCTTTAGGAGCACCACATCGAGGACATCGGGCCTATGGTTGTGGTCGTGTGGGTAGTGGGTGGGAGTCATTGGAGCGATGACGTCATAGTTTAGGGTCGCGCCTAGGTTATACACGATTCTGCCTCTGGCATTTGTCGTGTTGCTGTTCCAAGCGGGGTGTTTGGCGTTGAGATCGCCCGCTAGTAAGACGGAGTCACTCAGGCCAAAGAGAGTCGTGAGATCGCTGGTGAGCGCGATAGGGTCGTCTGAAGCAAGAGACGCGACCGATGGTGGGGGATGGTAGGCAGAGATGATGGTTATCGGAGGATGACCAGTCATGCCTAGTCGACAGGCAGAGTACTCTAGTTGAGAGAGAGGCGCGGGTGGGGTCAGAGGGATGCAGTATAACTCCTTCCTATAATAAATAAGGGTACCGCCGCCGTGGCAGCGTGTTCTGTCATTGCGAACTAGACGGTAATTCGCAATTTTGGGGTCAGCGCGGTGGGGTTTCAAAAGGGTCTCCTGTATAAGGAGGACGTCTAATTGGTGGTCGCGGAGGAATTTAGTTATTTCGGCGCGTTGGTTGAAAATGCCATTGGCGTTGAAAAAACCTAATTTGAGGGATCGAGGCCTAGTGTGGTTTGTGCGTTGGGAATCCATTGGATCAGTCCATCGCATCCATCTGGTCGAGGCCTAGCACGACATCACTGTGTGTGCTGAATATTTAGCTGTACATTGCCGTCGTAATTTTGCCGTTATTCTGCTGCTCGGCAGCCAGAAGGGCATCGCGGAGAGACCTGGCTTGGCGGGTCATAAATATTCTATAGTGGCGCAGTAGAGTCTGGCCGCAAGACTCGCCGTGCGCGACGGGTGAGGGATTGGGCGGTTGTTTGGCTGCAGGAGCAGCAGTGGTTTGAGGCTCGGGTTGGGGACTGGCTGTGGCCTCTGAAGCCACGGCTATCGGCAGGATCTGCGCTGCGATGGGTATATCCATCAGTGCCTGCAAAGGTTTGGCAGGGGCCAAGGAGGGAAAGGCTTGTTCGTGGTTTAGCCTGTTCCACGGGGATGGTCTCTGAGGAGCGAGACGTTGGGGAATTTGAGAGGAAGGTGCCTCTCTTTGTTGGCGGGTGTTGGCGCGCTTCGCTAATTTAGGAGCGAGTTTGGGGGCTTTGGGACAGCCGCGGTAGTTTGCCGGGTGACCGGTCTGGCCGCAGAGAACGCAGCTGGGTGGTTCCGAACAGAGGGTTCGGTCTTTGGGCCGAGGGCAGTCCGCAGTGCTGTGCTCGCCCAGACACTTGACGCATCTGGGAGTCGCATAGCAGTTGCTCTGCGCATGGCCATACAGTTGGCAACGGTGGCATTGTCCCACTGTTGCGGTTTTGTAGGGCTTTTCAATTGAGATACCGGATAGGGAGCAAATGGACTTAATCTTGAAAATCGGGTGATGACCTTCGGTTGGTTCACAAATGACAAGAACCATGTCGTACAATTCACCGCCTCTCGCTTTATGTAAGCGATGGACGGCGATCACTGGTATACCTTGATCGGCAAGGTCATCTTTAATATCCTGTACTAGGATTTCTTTAGGGACACGTTTAATAATAACACGAGTGGGCGTATCCTCGGGGAAGGAGAAAGTGTGAAAGGAAATATTCCTTTCACGGAGGGCGCGATATAGTTCCCTATAGTCGTTTGACGTAGGGACGGTGACTTTAATGCCATTTTGGCAGGCACGGGCGTTTGTGTAGTTGATCTTTCGATCAACACACATCTTGGACACATCAGTCCATTTACCCTTGTCCTGGATGTAAAAGGGGGGCGGAGGGCGTAGCTTCCTTTGGGCTGAGGAAGTTTGGGCTATCGGGCTGGGGGGACGACTATTCTGCGCGCGAGCAGAGGTAGTTGGGACGGGGCTAGCGGGTCGAACGGGCGTTTGAGTTGGGGACGGGGGCGACGCGGTGGTCTTTTTGGCCTTGCTGGCCTGGGAGGTTTTCCCTTTCTTCCTCTTGCCACCGGTGACGACTTGAAAGTCGTCTTCCGAGGACGAGGGGCATGATGACAAATCATTGTCGGAGTTGTTATTGGACACAGGTTCGGTGGTGTCCATTTCACGGAATTCAACTGCAGCGCACACCTGCGTGGCGTCCATTGTTTTATGAACAATGGGATTAGTAGGTGGGCCGGAAACAATGGATGATTTCGGGAATTGGGCGGTCGGCACGACATTGTCGGCGGGCGGGAGCGATAGAGGGCTATCTACCTGGAAGTCGTTCGTTGTTCGATGAACAATGGGATCGGAGTTGATAAACACTTCCGTGAATTGACCAACCGGAATGCCTTGATCAGCAAGCGGGGGAGATAATGGGCTGTCAAGCGCGTCACTAAAATCAGCGACGTTGGCTTCGGTAGCCGGAGGACAGTTAGCGATTTCACGCTGGATTATTCCGCCATATTTGGCGGAAATAGCAGGGTTTTCCTTAAGGATTTTTAGCAATATCTCCAAAATATTGGAGTTTGCCATGATTGGCGAATGGATCAAAAATTTAATGGGGAAATTTTGGAGATTTCTCTCCCGCGGGGAACCTATTTAAAGCCTAACTGACCTAACTCCCCGGATGGATGGGTCCGGGGATGTGTAACCCTCCCAGTCGGGTAGAGACTGGGAGGTGAGTACCTAATGGTGAGCCCTAAGCTTGTAACCGGTCGCCAGTCTTATTGTGCGAACCGGGCCCTATTGGGTCTAGTGCGAAGGGGTAGACACACCCAACCGACACTAGGTGTGTAGCTGAAAAGGAAACTCAGTAACTAGGTTTGACTAGGAGATCCCCCAAGGCCAAAACCTAGCACTCGACTCCAATTGACTGCTTTACCCTGAAGGGGATCAGCGGGTGCGTCGGGTCAGCACCCCCTTGGTATTGTTGACACCGTGAGGTTTCCAACCAAGGACCACAAAACTGTGGTTTTACCCTGAAGGGGCCAAACCAAATTGTTTTTGACGATACTCTGTTATAGAAACAAAATATCCTTCACTGCCTTGAAAAAGGCGGTTCCGGATCGAGAGTTGTAGTCGGCGACTACGAATGACGTCACGGCGAGCGCGACGAAGCGATGACACAGACACGGAACGATCGGGAGCGCAGAGCGGCACGACCGTCTCGGGTGAGCGTCGGGCGAAGAGTCTCACTGTCCCTAGAACGACTGAGCGGCGGCTTTTATACACAGTGGTAAACAAGTGACGTCACATCGTACGATTTTAAAACAGATTTGTTAACCTTTGTATTTTAACATTAAGCTATGATTAAATGATATAAAAATACAGTAGATATGTTGAAATTAATTAGTTTAATTACATATTAGTCTTACGATGACAGATGATTCAACACACAAAGAAGGGTTATTTCTAAGTAACAAATTAGTGTTTTATACAATAAAGTTATTAGATTAATGTGAATATCTTTAGCAAAATATGATATTAATTATATAATATAATAATCAGTTACTATTATCTAACACATTCATAAATAAATTGCGACATTGCCGTCCTTCAAGTACGCGTGTACAGAGTGTTTCTTTTACGTACTTATCAATTTAACTTTTTTAGTGAATATTTTAATATAAAAAAAGCATTTTATTTTCGAATGGTAATATTTTTTTAGCATGTATGGATGCTATAATATTGCGGGTTAACAGGAACGCCCTCTGTTAGTTAACATACTGTATTAATATTATAAATTTATTTTATAATATACAATGCTTCCAGTCTAACCGGATGCAGCTGAGTGTAAGCGTCTTATATGGAGTGACTGCCTACCTGACCTCCACAACCCAGTTACTGGGTAACGCCATACCCTCATGCAATACCAGTGTCAGATCTTCTGGATTCTTACAGCTAGCTTAATGGATTAACGTGCTTTTCAAGGCTCGAAATAATCTCAACATGTTAAGTTTTTTTTTTTTTTTTTTAATTTAAAATAGGTTCGCGTTTGACCACTATCTCACCTGATGGTAAGTGCTGATGTGGTCGAAGATGGAGCACGCTTACCTAAAAGTAACCTATTCACTCTTGACTTAAAGACTCCTAGGTTATAGCTATCGGGAAACACAGACTCCGGCAGGGAATTCCACTCCTTAGCCGTACGGTCAAGTTGGTCACCCTTACTGCCCTCGGAAAGCGTTGCTTAACCCTGAAGATTTTTTTTATTCGAAATAGCCCACTCTTGACCTCGATCTCGCCTGATGGTAAGTGATAGATGAGGTCTACGATGGGATGAGCGAGCCCAGAAGATGTCTATTTACTCTTGCTTTAAAGGTTGAAAAGTCATAAGTGGCAGGGAACACAGAAGCCGGCAGAGAATTCCACAGCTTGGAAGTACGCACAATAAATGTGGAGGAGAAGCGCTTGGTACGACAAGATGGTATATCAACCAAGTGTGGATGGTACACAGTCGTGCGTCTGGTAGACCGGTAGTGAAAGGGAGATGGAGGGATCAGGTCGTGGAGCTTCTGTGCACACTCCCGGAAGTACAATCTGTAGAAAACCGACAGGCAAGCAACGGTTCGCCGATAAGCCAGGCTATGAAGCTTGCCCGATAGCACCTCGTCGCCTATAAGCCTTTTAGCCCTGCGCTCGATCGAGTCCAGTGCAGCAAGTTGGTATTTTGCAGAGCCATCCCACAAGTGGCTGCAATACTCCACGCAGGAACGGACCTGTGCTTTGTATAGATGGCTGTTATTATTTAGTCACGTAAGAAAAAAAAATAAGACATGCACGTATTTTACCACCAATTAATTCAACTAAAATTAAGCTCAACTTTGCTGGTCATTGTCACGCTGAATTGAAATGCCCATTCTTTGGGGGCGGAACGAGTAAGCCCTCTAGTCATGCAAAATATCTGTCAGTCTGTGACACACGTCTTTGAAAAAGAGATGAGCCCCAGTTATTCTCTGAGATTTTTTCAATACACAAAAACATTAACTACGTAGTCCAATTTTATAATAATAATCTCTTTTCAGTTTGACCACAGACTTTTACAATCAACAAAAGATTTAGATTTGATTGTGATGTATCCTATATATTATGTATTGTGTTTAATATTTTTAAATTAGTTTTATGTATTTTTTAAGTATTATTTATACCAAAATATTAGCATTCTCCACTATTTCTCCATATAAACTTTAATTGTGCCAAATTTCATATCCTCCTCATATCCACCTCCGACCACGTTTTTTTTTTCGTAAAAAGAGGTACAACGGTTTTGCTTCATATATTCATTGTATGAATGTGAGGTTACAACCGTTCAAGTTCACAAAAACATCAAGTGGCAACATAAAAAACATGTATCCAAATAAAACCTCCTTATCAAAAGTCTTTTTACCATCATTTCACAATCGATTGCACACCATTAGGGTTTCAACACACCTGCAGTTCCACCTGGTGCCAACCCCTTAACTTTCACACCGAGCAGTTAAAGTTAGAAGACATCTTTGGAACGGAGTGAAAAGTTTGTAATGAACAAACTTCCCTACACGTATCATGCATTCATGCCCCATGGAAATTACACATTGTTGCTGCATACTTTTTGTGTCTTCTTCGTCATTTACGCGTTGAAAGTAAAAGGTTGGCACTTAGTGTGAATCAGACTGCACTAGCGGGTGCGGGCGCGGGCGCGGGCGCTCGGGTCTTGGCGTCTGCGTATTCACAGTGCCGAGCAAGCTATGATGAGTGTCATCGCACATGTGTTTGGCCGTTCTCAAACTTTGCTACGTCTTAAGAAGACATGGATGAAGATTTGCTTTTATTAATGGAAAATTCATACTTGAAGTGGAAATTGCAATATATGAAGTTTTATTTCTTCCCATAATTTATTTATGGCCGCCCTATTTAAATATTGCAGATGTCTGCTCTGCCAAATAGCAGTGCGATGTTGTACTGCAGATATAAATTCTTCCGTATTGATATCCATGACGATTCACGACGCTTCGGCGGGTGAATCAAAATGGTTTAGAACCACAAGCGTAGTCACCTAACAGACGCTATATCACTGTGAACGATACAGGCGGACTGAGCCATTAGAAACACCCACGCCACCCGCGCCCGCGCCCGCCTTATGAAGACGCACGGCTCGCGGGCGCACTGTGAACGCAACTGGCGTCTGCATACATTTTCAATTACACGCGCCCGCGCTAGCAACCGCGCCCGCCTCCACTCTGAAAGAGCACTTATTAGGGTGAATTGAAACACGTATAAGACTAAGGTTTTAAGTGGTTTCTTAAGTGCTTGTATTTCGTATTACTTGTAGGCCTGTTTTTCTGTGTGGGAAAATCATCAAATGACTCTTCCCGCGGTGGGTGGAGCGGAAGGGAGTGTCAGACTTCTACTGACTAAAACTCACCCTGCGCCTTCAGTTGCCCTTGCGTTCCGGGGCTGCGGTATCTCATAAGAACATTCCCGCAACCCCGGTAGATTACTTGTAGGCCTACAGTTATAGCTTCTGTGAGTCATGAAAAGAAGTATCATAAGATGTATTTTCAACCGACGACAAAAAGAGGAGGTTATCAATTCAACGCGTATATTTTTTTTTTTTTTATGTATGATCACCGATTACTCGAAGACGGCTGAACCGATTTGGAAAATTCTTTTTTTGTTTGAAAGGGTATACTTTGAAATTGGTCCCGTTGTCACCAGATCAGGATCTGATGATATGATCCTGGAGAAATTGAGGGAACTCTTCAAATATTATAGGCACACCTATGGCGTTTTGCGTATTTCTTATAGTAACTTGTGCTGTTGCTCTCAAAAAATACCATTTGGGAAAGTGGAACTGATGATGAAGACCACAGATGGCCGCCGAACCTACTCAATAATAAGTATTTTGTGGATTGCGATTCGAATACTTGAATATGGATGTTAAGCACTGTATGTTCGTTACAATCATAGATAAAATAAATAAGTAGATTTGGTCAACAGACGAAATTATATCGGAACCGTGTGTCTCCAGTTAGGCGCTGGGCGGGGCAACAACTACACATGCAGTTTAATAAAATCAATAGATACGCACTCGCGCACACACCCGCATTTCTTAAATCAGAACG
Source organism: Tholera decimalis (assembly GCA_943138885.2). Lineage (NCBI taxonomy): Eukaryota > Metazoa > Arthropoda > Insecta > Lepidoptera > Noctuidae > Tholera > Tholera decimalis. The sequence continues at coordinate 5,320,407 of OW964549.2, forward strand.
TACTATACAATCAATAATAAACCTTATTCCGTCAAACACAGCGTGTATTTACCATGCACCGTAGAATTTACCCACACAAAAACATCGGTCGCTATCGTTGTGCTGTGCAAAAGCAATTTATTTTACATATACGCTAGTGATTGACTAAATCGGAAAGTTATCGATTCTTCCATTTATTATTGTACAATTTTTTTTGGGCACCTGAAAATGAACCAAATAAAAAATGGCATGTCCAGAAAATATTACAATAACAATAAACATATTATTAAGAACATAACATTACATAATTATTATTAAGTACTACCTACTAAGTATTAAGGGCTACCCTGGCGCTTTCGACTTAAATCTTAATATTTAATTATCATAGTGATAGGTCAAATATAAGTCGATGTTAACTTACATTACGCTCTTGATCGGAACATACCAGTCGTATAGGTTGTATAGTATCCTGAAAAGTTGAATGACTGATTTTATGAATACCCTAAATCATGAGAATAGCTTTCAGTAATAAAATAAAATTTAACACACTTCTGCAAATATCAGTTGTACTCTTAATTTTGGAATTGTCCATTCAAAAAGCCTGCGACTTTTCTTTAGAGACTAGAACATTTCTGCGTTGAAGTGAACCGAGCATATGGTGCTATTTTTTGTAGGGTACCAGTTAGGTGGCATGCCTGTGGCATCAATCCATTCCTTTTTTATGTTACCATCTTTTGAGAAGCTGAAAAGTACGAAAAGCACTTATTTATCATTTACATACATCCTAAGCTACTTCTAAACGTCACCATATAATAAGCATCGCAATAATTACGTAACACACTATAAATCAAGATCTGAATGATTTTGACGTATATTGCTAATCCATTGCTTCATATGTTCGAAATATTGGTCTGCTCAACAACGTAAATACCGCAGTGAGTGTTGTTGATTTAGCATAATGAAACCGATTCCTTCTGTAAGTGTGTTACGCAACTATTACCTGCGGGGTAACCGCAGGTAATAGTTTAGTAGGTTATAATAGGTTTTTGTTTTAAGAAAAATCCTAGTTAGTAGAGAAATTGTTAAATATATGAAAACAAACACACATTCATGCATAACAAATAAATAGCATGAATATATTGACTTATTTTAAGCTCGATTCACAAATATATTATCTGAACCATGCCGATTATTATAACGCATTCGAAGCTTCAATGGAAGCAAAATACAAAAACCATAAAAAATAAAGAAACAGCATGAGGATAAGGCATAACATACGATAATTCTAAACCGAAAAACACCACCGATTATTAACCTAAAATTAAAGTAACTTACTTTACGAATATTGGTTACGCATTTCTCTACTACTCTGTAAAAAAATCAAAATAAGTAAAAAAACATTATTTACATCGATCTACCAACCGGGCTAAAACGGTTGACAGATTGAAAAATAAACTATTGTAGCGACGGCGACGTCGGAACTCCTTACGCATGCTGCGGGCGTAAAATAAATTGTTTATTTTTTTTTACTTTTTTGTACACTTGACTTTTCAACGTATTTTTATTTCTGTCATCTCATGTAAAATAAAAGTTAAACATATTTTCTTAGAGGTTTCCGTATGTTATAAAAAACTTTTTACCAAAAAATTACACCAAGTCAGGATCTGATGATGGGACATCATCAGATCCTGACTTGGTGACAATGGGACCAATTTCAAAGTATACCCTTTCAAACAAAAGAAGCATTTTTCAAATTGGTTCAGCCGTCTCCGAGTAATCGGTGATCATACATAAAAAATAATAATAATATACGCGTCGAATTGATAACCTCCTCTTTTTTATGTCATCGGTTGAAAAACCCCTAAACTATAATAGCAATATTTCATTCGTCAATCGACATTGCTGTCGATAGCTTACGTTAGTGGATCTGCACAAGCACATCACTAATTCGTCGCAAGAAGTGGCGGCCTCACTACGCGATGAATCCGCGTAATACAGTTTCGTATGTTATGTTTACATTGCTTGTCCAGTTACTTAGTGACGAACTCAGGTAGTGGTTAAGGAGCAATGTATTTATAGCAAAAGGAGTACAGTCGCTCTGATATTTGAAAACAAAAATAACATAGTAAAACCAAGAAATATTTTACGATTTATTGTTTTTCATGATTTTAAAGACAAATATTGTAAAATACTTGTACTTACATATGGTAAGTGATTCCATGATTCACATAGATTTGATTTTAGCTTCGGTTTTTACAAGATACCACAGAACAACTCGGCATTCATATATGTTATCACGATCGCCGTCGAAAGCGCACTAGTTCGCGGAGACGGCCATTTGCCTGTGACATGAGCCCTGTGGCCATGTCGCGCGGACACCGATACGCCCCCTTACCACTTCTCTGTATTTTTGATTTCTGTGGTTACAATGCATATGGTGATGTAGAGCTGATGGTGAAGTACCAGGAGAACTCCTCAAAAATTAACGGCCCAGCATTGGGAAAAGCAATATTTTGTAAAAGGTTATAAGTAGTTGACATTTAGACTCTTTTAACTAGGTAAATTAAAAATCGACCAACTAAAAAGAGTGAAATAAAAACTTTTTACCAAAAAATTAAACCGACTCCCAAAAACACTGCAAAGTGAAAAATAACTTTAATTTCGGAAGTCGGTGCCAAAAACGAAAATACAAAACTAAAGACACCGACTACCGAAATTAAAGTTATTTTTCACTTTGCAGTGTTTTTGGGAGTCGGTTTAATTTTTTGGTAAAAAGTTTTTTATTCTCTTTGATCACAAGAGTTGGTATAATATATTATGGTATAGTTATTAGTGACAGCGGAAGGGGTGAACCTTTTATGTTTGTTATTTAATAAGTCAAATCAATTGTTTTAATGTTTCAGATTGGTTATAGTGAAAAACATTGAGATAGATAGAATACTCTTTATTGTACACCAATAATTTACAATACTACAAAATATGGTTACAATGGCGGTCTTATTGCCGATAGCGATATCTTCCAGACAAACTTTGGATGGACTTTAATAACATAAAACAAAGAGGGGAGGGGAAAGTCAGTGTACCTACTTCAAGTATATAACATACACAAAAAGTAACTAAAGTAGTTAATATAAATATATATATACGCTGCGCTGCACGTACGTTCATTGAACGCCTACTCTGGACAAACGCTAGTGTGAAGGCGCTCTTAAGAGACACGGCGTTCAGCAATGAAGAAAACGAAGACAAATAGTTCATAATATTTTAGGTATAGATTAATCGTGGAATGTAAAAAAAAAGAAAAATAAATAAAATTAATTTTATTTAAATAATACAGTTCCTCTTCCACAATTACACATTCTTATCCCTCCGAGAGTTTATTGGTACATCAGCAACAACACGCAATACATTTCCCTCACAATTTCACCTCTCATTTACTACTTTCTTACGTAGGCAATTACATTTATAGTCGTGTCTCTGGTGGGTTATCATGTAACTCGGGAGGCGGTTGCTGATGTAATTATACGAGTGTGTTGGTTTGTTTGCCTTCCTCTAGTTAAGGAGTGTATTTGTGATATTATAGGTTTGTCCTAGGAGAGGAATGTTGAATTTTGATTGAAAATTATATTTTTATAAGTAAGTGTAATTGAGTATGTATATAGGTTTTAATTATATACCATTTTTATTTTCTCCATTTGTGTCAAATCTATCAAAGGTTGTCTGTAAAAGTTCGCTTCAAGCGGTAAAACCACCCATTGTAACAACTTTCTCAGTTGTTCAATCTTTATTTCATTATGTGATGGTGTACAATAAAGTATATTTTTTCGATGTAAGAAAACACTTCTAAGGCTTATGTTTTCTTTATGTTAGTCATTATTTACAAATATTGTTTTCAATGAGAACAACGCAAAAAAAATCTCCATAAACAGTTGTAAAAGATAAAAAACAACGTCTGCAGTTATTCTATGTTTATTTTAAGAAAGTTTAAGTGATTATCTCCTTTTTCAACCGACGACAAAAAGAGGAGGTTATCAATTCGACGCGTATATATTTTTTTTTTTTATGTATGATCATCGAGTACTCGAAGACGGCTGAACCGATTTGGAAAATTCTTTTTTTGTTCGAATGGGTATACTTCGAAATTGGTACCACTATCACCAAAGTCAGGATCTGATGATGGGATCCTGGAGAAATCGAGGGAACTCTTCAAATATTATAGGCACACCTATGGCGTTTTGGGTATTTCTTATAGTAACTTGTGCAGTTGCTCTCAAAAAGTACCATTTGGGGAAGTGGAACTGATGATGAAGACCACAGATGGCCGCCGAAACTACTCAATAATAAGTATTAAGTGGATTGCGATTCGATTACTTGAATATGGATGTTAAGCACTTTATGCTCGTCACAATGCATATGGTGATGTAGAGCTGATGGTGAAGTACCAAGAGAACTCAACAATTAACGGCCCAGCATTGGGAAAAGCAATATTTTGTAAAAGGTTATAAGTAGTTGACATTTAGGCTCTTGTAACTAGGTAAATTAAAAATCATCCAACTAAAAAGAGTGAAATAAAAATGTATTAACAAAAAATTAAACCGACTCCCAAAAAACACTGCAAAGTGAAAAATAACTTTAATTTCGGAAGTCGGTGCCAAAAACGAAAAAACAAAACTAAAGACACCGACTACCGAAATTAAAGTTATTTTTCACTTTGCAGTGTTTTTTGGGAGTCGGTTTAATTTTTTGGTAAAAAGTTTTTTTACAGCTAAAGTTTATAATGAACTGAAATATTTTTCAGACAGTCGGATATCAGACAAAAATTCAGATCGATATCGTTACCCATTCTTTAGAAAAAGGGGAAACAACAAAGTCAAATCCTAAAATGGTTCCGTTTTTAACCGACTTGAAAAAAAGGAGGTTTACAATTCGTCTTGAACTTTTTTTTTATGTATGTTACCTCATAACTCGGAGACGGCTGGACCGATTTGAAAAATTCTTTTTGCGTTTGAATGGGTATATTGTTACGAAATCAGGATCTGATGATGGGATCCTGGAGAAATTGAGGGAACTCTTCAAATATTATAGGCACACCTATAGCGTTTTGGGTATTTCTTATAATACCTTGAGCAGTTGCTTCCGAAAAGTACCATTTGGGAAAGTTGAACTGATGATGAAGACCACAGATGGCCACTGAAACTCCTCAATAATAAGTATTTCGTGGATTGCGATTCGATTACTTGAGTACGGATGTTAAACACTTTATGCTCGTCACAATATGGTGATGTAGAGCTGATGGTCAAATACCAGGAGAACTCCTCAAAAATTAACGGCTATGCACAGGGAAAAGCAATATTTTGTAAAAGGTGATAAGTTGTTGACATTATGGCTTTTGTAACTAGATAAATTACAAACCAACCCACTAAAAAGCGTGAAAAAAAAATATTTGCAAAAAATAGAACCGACTTCCATATCAAAACACTACAAAGCCAAAAATAACTTTAATTTCGGAAGGCGGTGTGAAAAAAAAGGAAAATCCAAAACCAATAACACCGACTTCCGAAATTAAAGTTATTTTTGGCTTTGTAGTGTTTTGATATGGAAGTCGGTTCTATTTTTTGCAAAAAAATTTTTTTTTAGGATACGGAACCTTAAAAAAAGCAAATGGATGAAGCATTCATGTATGAGGTGAAGTAGATTCCTTGTTAAACAGAGCTTCCACTTTTCCAGAAAGCAAACATTCGTTTGTCTTTGCAAGGTAAATGAAAACGTTCGGTCTGACCGCTTACGTTGCGCGCGCAGTTTGTTGCAGAATTTCTTACTGTAGGTTAAATAAGTAATTTATGGTCTGATAACTGGCAAGAACTAGAAAGATAACATGTAGAATGACAGGTTTACTGAGAATCCGAAACAACAATAATTACTATCCTCCTAATTGACCCACAGATCAGTTATAAACTTCCTATGAAACTTTTTTAAATTTTTATTGATAAAAAGTTCATGTTTGATCACCATCTTACGTGATGGTAAGCAATGATGTGGTCGAAGATGAACGCTTAGCTAGAAGTAAAACTTAATGTAAATTAAAGCATCCACTCTCCTTTACCTACTACATTGTGCCATAAATATGTACCTATAAATTACACTTCGAATGACTTCTCCTGCTCTGGGTGGAGCAAGGAAGTGTCAGATTTGTAAAAACCCACCCTTAAGTTCCGGGGCCGCGGTTTCACTTAGCACATTTCTGCAACCCCGGACCTATAATTACACTAGCATTAGTTACTATTATTTATTGTGTCACGGACTTGCAAAAAAAATGAGAAAAATAAAAAAATATAAAGAAAAAAATATAAATAAAAAAATTATATAAAAAATAAAATAAAATATAAGTAATAGTAATAAATAATAAAAATAATAAACAATATATTTTTAGTTACTATTACTTTTGTTAATTATATAGTTCAGGAAAATTAGTCAAATTAAGGCAAGAATCTCGGAATGAGAGATAGTCAGCAACAAACATGCAAATTTACTTAAAAATACGCATATTATTTCTTTTTTGTACACTATTGTGTAATTGAAAATTTGTCATTTGTGTCAATAATAGCTTTAGTTGATATTTAAAATGTACATAGAACAACAATATACAGATACAATTGGTAGCAATCGTTCTCTCCACAATAATGCTCCACAAAAACGGTGGGTACATTTGAATGTGAATCCGTTAGTCGGGTGGGTCGGAGATGTATGCCCCTCATTAATACCGACAACTATGTACTTCTAACTTTCTTTAGTTTTATCTTCTCGGCAACTATCGTTATCTGGATTATTTGGGTAACAGAAGTCTTGTTTCGGAGAACTTTCTTTGATATTGGATGGTTACTTCCTTTTTATTATCAAGTTGTACAGTCAAGGACAAAAATCATCGTGTAATTTTTGTACTTGGAACTCAAAATATTTTGAATGAAAATCAAAACGTTTTCGGTTAATAGACTTTATTCCAATGTTTTTTGAATAAGTAATTTGATTTTGCGTTCAGCTAAGGAGTGGAAGTCCCTGCCGGAGTCTGTGTTACCTGATAAATATGCTGGGACCAGTTAGTTTGTATATAGTGAATTTGTATACAGCTAGGCAAGTTGGCTCGTTCGTCAACTTAATTATTTTCAGAATGGTAAACCGATCAAAATAAAATAAATAGTTGGTACTAATAATATACCTCCGGTAAAAGAAATACACATCTGTGGGTACCTACCTAATCTACATTAAAGAGGCCCCTTTTCTTTTAGAAAAAAACTTAAGAAACCTAAGTAGAAAAAAAAATCCACATGGCCGGGCTCACTAACGTATGCATGCCTAATTTAAAGCCAGTCTTACGGGATAAACTTCACAATAGTGATGTGTTTACTTGCAAAATGTGTCCACCTGCCAGCCCTTGACCTTATAAATAAAAAATGGCGACCCTTCATAGGTAATGAGCACCCGAACCTTGAATATAAAGTGGGTATTTGGCACAAACACTCAACATCACTCACTGATTGCCAAGTTTGTGATACATCTTTTGTTAAGGAACACATTAGATATGCATATGTACATGTGAACCTTATGAAAATGGGTTAAGGTTGAGTGTTGCTTAGTAGCTTATAGCATGGGTTGGTGTTTATGGAAATACAAAGACATTGGTATCTACTTATTTAGCTGCCTTCAAGTCAAAATTTATTAGTGGCGGGCACATACATGTATGAAATATGATTGGCCTGTTTGACACGTGACGTGGCTTACTAATTAGATTTTTAGATTACTTTGGCGTGATTTCCAACAAAAAAGCAAAAAAGAAGCAGTGGTTTTATTTGGATAAAACAACTGCTTCTTTTTTGCTTTTTTCCAGGTTGGAAAAGGACTTCTTCCACTCTGATTGGAACGGAAGGGAGTGTCAGACTTCTACTGACTAAAAACCCGTCCTTCAGCTGCCTGTAAGTTCCGGGACCGCGGTATCTCGTTAGAACATTCCCGCAACCCCAAGTACAATATAATGTGTCACCTACTTCCAAAATATCTTTGATCTAAGAAGTTCACATGGACGGATTCAATGTCCCCATAACATTTTCCTAGCGTGGGGGTCATTAATCTTTTTGATAATTGTCTTTTCTTTAAGAGCTTTGATTGCATTTTTCAATGTACTGTTTTTTTTTTAAGGATGGGTAATCATCCAATGACTGCCTCCCGATCTGGGTGGCGTGGGAGGGTGTGTCAGACTTTTACTGATTAAAACCCATCCGTGTTTCATCATATGCCCTTCGTGTACCGAGGCAGCGGTAACTCTTTCGAACTATTCCGCAAACCGGCAGGCAACGGCGCTCTTGTGGGCCCCGACAACTTTGCTGACACTCTTTGAGGCGCGCGTGGAACACGACGCGCCGTCTACACGGGCCTGGTTACAGTCGGGCGGCGAGCTACCCATTGCTCGCAACCCGCAGGCCCACGCCTACGGTGGCTAGGAGTCACTCTGTGATTCCCAGCGCCCGGAGCATCTCCTGCGGTGTCTGGGGCGCAAGGGCTGTGAGGGCCTTGAGACCTGCCTCTCCCTCGCGCGTCCCGCCACCTCCTTTGCTTGCATAATTGCTTCGCAGAAAGAGGTGACTGCTTCCCATGCCTCCTCGCTCCGGACCATGGATTGAACCAGGGCCGGGAGCGAGAGGTTGCCGCCTATCGCCCTACGAGGACATGGCGGAGTTCTCTTTGCTTCGGAAAGCACCTGAGGCCGTTGAACTCAGCTGTCATTTTAGCATCTTATCTTCCATTACGACTGGACAAGAGTTTATACGTATCAGCGTCGCCGACTATAGCCGAGTATTAATGTTGCCCAAAATCAATCTTGGTCTTATTCTTGCATTTTTGCAAGACCAAAACCAAGACCGCCTAATTTTAGCAAGACCAAGACTTACCCTGCACGATTTAAGCAAGAACAAGACTAAGCCTGCGAGACTCTTGCGTCTTGCAGTTAGTTCAGACTTTCGTATTATTTCTGTTATTACTTGTTATTAAAATTAGAAAACACATTGCAAATACATAGGGAAGGGCGGGTGATGCGGGGGAAACAACGAAACTTAGACAGCTCTGAAAAGAGCTATTTATGTTTTCTCCGAGTTTCGATCGTTTTTCCGGAGCCGGATTATTCAATGTGGAATATGAAAGGAGGTGCTGCTCAAAATTACTAGGCGAGTATACCCGACTTAGCGTCACTGAGGTCAGCATGGAGTCGGCAATTTTTATTGTATTAAAAAAGTAAGATTTGGAATTTTTCATTAATAATATCCAAACCTTTACTTCTTTCTCTCTATCTATCTATCTAATCCATACTTTAATATTATAAATGCGAAAGTAACTCTGTCTGTATATCTGTTACCTTTTGACGTCTAAACCGCAGAACCGATTTAGATGAAATTTGGCATGTAAATAGTTTAGAAACCTGGGAAGGACATAGGATAACTTTAGCTTTAGGATAGCTTTTATCCCGATATAAGTTTACCGTGAGATAGTTTTCGAATTAACACGGGCGAAACCGCGGGAAAAAGTTAGTACAATAATAATTTGAATCATTGTCATCGAAAATTATTTTGATATAAAAAACCAAGTTCTTGTTGGCAAACCCTTTACTACAAACGCCACGCCGCATCTTAAATCGTATAGCAATTCGGCTACCAAGTAATTTCCCAGTTTACCATATACTACCCAACCTGGCCTTTCGCCAAACCCAGTAACCTCATAATATGAGTAGCGACATATCCGATGTGGTGATAATATCCCACACATACAGTCATTCTTATATTTTTTATTTATAACTACCCTCAGACAACGGATGAATTTATAGCACTACCTTCAACCTTTTTCAATTTGTGCTAAGATGCCTGGACGTGTGACTTTAAGGGCCTTTTATTCTTTAGCTGAGTATGTTTTACGTTATTTATAAAACCTTTTTGCTATGCCAAAGTCACAGGTAAAAACACTTTCGAATCTTTTGAAGAAACTTAAAGGTTTAAAGCTGGTCCTACATGTTCAGGTATTTATTACGTCATTTATACTTTTTGAAGTGTTTGTTAAATCTATTCCTCTTTTGGGGGTATGCGGAACAGGGTATAAAGTCCCGCATTCCCATTGAAAAGGATGGATCCGACCAGACAGGTGTTTTGTCTGGTGGGCAACTGCCCGATGTTTGTGATCGGGTGATTTATATGTATGCTAGTTGTGCAGTAAACTCTGCTTGATACAGCGTGATACAGGATTTCTATAGTTTTTAGTTTGTATGTAGCGAGATAGATGTCGCTACATCACTCCCCTCCGAGACCGGAGGTCGCAACAGGATGAGTCGTCCATACATCTTGTGATGCTTGCCAGGCCAGTGGAAGGTAGGTTCCAGTGAGTCGGAACCGGAAGTCGCATAGTTCGCGGTGAGTCGGAACTGTCTGCGGTGCTGCCCGCTTTGAGTCGGGGTGATATCCCAGTGAGTCGGGATGATACTCCAGTGGGTCGGAGTAGTCGGGGTGATACTCCAGTGGGTCGGAGTGATGCTGCATGATCTCCAGTGGTTCGGAGTGGTGCAGTGCTGCGTAGTGGCTGGCTGCTGCGTCGACCAGGAGAGAAGTGCGTCTCTGCTTGCTGAACGGCCGAAGTGCAGGGTTCTGTGCCAAGTTTGCTGAAGAGGCTGAAGGTGATGACAAGGTATGTGCGTCCGCGTGCATGCTGGTGGTCAGGATACCTGTAGAAGCCGAGGGTACTGGCTGGCTGTATGACTCGCTGCTCGAAAGCTTGAAGAAAGTGATGATGACGTCACGCTGAACAAGCTCTGCACGAAGGCTGCGCTAATGTTAATGCCCGGGGTCACCAGTTTGGGGGTATGCGGAACAGGGTGTAAAGTCCCGCAATCCCGTTGAAAAGGGAGGATCCTCCGACCAGACAGGTGTTTTGTCTGGTGGGCAACTGCCCGATGTTTGTGATCGGGTGATTTGTGTGTATGCTATTTGTGCAGTAAACTCTACTTGCACGATACAGAATTTCTATAGTTTTTAGTTTGTATGTAGCGAGATAGATGTCGCTACACTCTTATTGAATGGTGAACGAAAATTATTTCGGGGAAAATGACAATTTTTTATCACCAGTATGTTCTGTAATCGATTCTGATAAGAGAAATTTATTAAGCTCAGGTTTTCATAATATCGCTGTATCTAAACTAATATTATAAAGTTTGTTTGTTTGAACGCGCTAATCTTTGAAAGTACTGGGTGGATTTGGATGAAGTTGCTAGTTACATAATTACAATTGAAGTGTCTGTCTTTTATTTTACAACTACTTACAGTTATTTACACAAACCTTAAACAAAAAACAAAATTTAACAATTTTTTTTGTCATTTTTTCTCTAGGGTATTCTCTGGAACGGCTGAACCAATTGTACTAGTACTCTCACTGGAGGATGAAGGAGTTATAGGGTAACATAAAAATAAGGCTTTTTATACGAGAATTTTCACTAGTTCGGGAATATCGTCTCTCAAGACACGAGGTCATGGCTTATAGATAGATAGATAAAATACTCTTTATTGCACACCAATAATTTAAACACACAATATTACTCAATCTGGTGATAATGGCGGTCTTATCGCTGATAGCGATATCTTCCAGACAACCATCTTATTAGCAAGAAAGAACATTGTTAGAATATCCACAATGAGACTCAATTTGGGTTCACATGTTAATAGATTCGCACGTTACACGAGAAGTAATATTATCTATTATTAGAAACTAGTCTAGGTACATTGTTATTAATACATAGGTACTTACACTACGTAATTCGAGCGTAAGCTTCAAGACGGGTGAATGTATTTGATCAGTATAATAACCAATCCCTGACAGGCTTTCTTTGCAACAATATTGTTAAAGGGCTTTATACAGTTCTGCTGGGTTGTGGGAATGTTTTAACGAGATACCGGAGCCTCGGAACGTAAGGAAAACTGAAGAAACAGGGTGAGATTTAGTAAGAAGAAATCTGAAAGAGAGAATAGTTTACCCCACCCAGAGCAGAAAGACTTTATTTTTATTGATAATAGGCTCGCGTTTGACCACCATCTCAGCTGTTGTAAAGCGATGATGAGGTCGAAGATGAAGCACGCTTACCTAGCAATAACCTATTCACTCTTGATCAAATACAGACTCCGGCAGGGAATTCCACTCCTTAGCTGTACGCAAAAAGAAAGTTTTTCAACGACAAAATAAGTGAAATCTAAATGGGTGCCAAGTTTAATGGCCAGTCCTGAAATTTATTTATAACAACATAAAATACCATTTTTTGTTATAACTTAGGAGAATATATTGTAGCCTAAGGTCTGACCTGGCTAGTTCTCATATACGAATTATTATGTTCGATGGTTAGTTTCTACCAGCAAGCTAAATTTTCGGAATAATAAAATAAGAACCGACAAGTAACAGGTTTAGAACTTGTGAAGGCTATAATATAATTCGTATATGGAAACTAGCCAAGTCAGACCTTAGGCTACAATATATTCTCCTAAGTTATAACAAAAATTGGTATTTTATGTTGTTATAAATAAATTTCAGGACTGGCCATTAAACTTGGCACCCATTTAGATTTCACTTATTTTGTTCTTCACTTTGAGTTCACTTAACGTGTTTGTTTGGCGAACGCTTCCTCTTCAGTGCCTTCAACGTTTATTCATCGTGTGTATATTCATGATGTATATACAAGGCAGGAGGAAACGACTTAATACATTATGAATGTGCAAATTGACTCATCTTGACATCATTTTGATTACTTTGGCGTTGGTGTCACGAGCATCTCACACAAGAAACGTTTATTACAATATTATTTCTAACAAAATTCAAGTCATTCGTCCAAATTGAGTGGTGTTATCCAACCTTTTCACTTTTGCTCAAGGAAAAAACGGCAGTATTTATATTTTTCCTTCGCTGGTTATAAAAAGCCAATTGTGTCTGGAAATTGAGATGAACAATTAGTTTTTTTAGGATATTTAGATTACTTTTTCAATGGAAGTGGTAATGGACAGTTCAAACGGTTCAAAAAGACATTTTTTAGTAAGAATTCGAAGTAACTGTTCACATAGAAATATAATATTACTGTACAAACCAAAATTTTAGCTACATTAAAATAAATTAAATTCTCTGAATTCCACAGAACGTGTCTGCGATGATATTAATAATGATGACAGAAAATATCTTGAACGTTAAATATTCAATGTGCCTACATTACCGTTTGTATTAACTAAAAGCGTATTCTGTATTTCACAGCTAATATTGGCAAGCCGCATCTCAAAGATTCATACCATTAGTAGATTGTGTAAGTACTAAAGCAAACCACGTTTCAAGGATTAAGGAACTGGGGGAGATTACCTAATTTGCAAGTTAAGTCAAAGTGGTACCTGTTAATTGTGTTTATGGAAATACGTGTAGATTTTGACGCCAAATTCTTAATGTGTAGTGCCAGAATGTGTCATTTTATAGGAGACGCTGGATATCCTAAAAACTGCAGCGTCGTTTTCTCATAATTATTCTTTTCTAATATGTTATTCTATGTACATTAATGTAATTGATATTTTATCGTTTGTTTTTACTATAAATAAATAAATCAATCTCTTAAAAGCTGCTTAAACAGTGCGGTCAGCGAGTCAACATATGCTGCGCATGCTCCGTGTAGGGGAGAAACATGTGTCAAGTATAGTATACATGTTTTTTTTTTTATTTACACTTAATGCACGTAGGTACAAAGGCGGACTTAATTCCGTAGGCATTTTCTATCAGTTAACCATGAGTGGTGCATGTACTTGTAGTTTGTACTGTAATTTGTAGTGCTAGCCCCTTGGTATTGCACTGACAGGTGGGATTGTTTGTGAAATTAGGAATTATCAGGTTAATTTGATATTTATTGTAAAAGCTGTTTGGTATATTCGTTGTGATTAATAATTGAATGTCACTAGTCTGAAGTTCAAAGTTTATCTAAATGATAATCACATAGTCTAACATAATAAGACTTGAATTGTGTGTATTGGTTATTGTTTATAGTGTGATTATTGGATTGTGTTATTGGAGGTTGTCCGGAGCAATATTACACATCCTATTGTTGTATTTATTTGAGGTTGATCCAGCATTGTATTATACATTCAATTGTTATTTCTTTTGTAACTAGCCATCCTTAGCAAGCTAGATTCATACTTGGAATAAGTACAGGGTCGGATTTGGACCTGAAATAAATTTAATTTAAGTTTTATTTTGGTGAAATTATTTGGTCGGCTAACAAGTCATTGTTGTTTGTTTAGTTAATTTTAGCCTGTTGTATTAATATTTGATTGTTGCAATGGCCTCATTAAAGGCAGTCAGGGAGTCTGCTGCCGTATTGGTCTCACAGTTGAGATGGTTCACATCGGCGGTAGCAACGGTTGAGCGTCCGGACTTGGAAGAGCTCACCCTTGCTCGGAACGGGCAAGTGAATGAGAGGATCAAGTCAGCTGATGCTGCGCTCACACGCTTCAACGAGTACATCATGGACGTGGATTTGGCGGTGATGGACCAGGCAGCCCGCGATAAGGTTTTGGGTGACTATGACCAGATTGTCAACCTGGGGGATGTCATAGGTCAACGAGCCCGGGAAATTTTGAGGAGCCGGATGCCTGAGGAGGCCAAGCCTCAGACCTCCGTTGTCAAGGGCCCTGGACTGTTGGGTAGGCTGCCCACCCTGGAGCTGCCACATTTTGACGGTCGTTTGGACCACTGGCTGGGCTTCATTAATCTTTTTGAGAGTCTTGTGGATGCACGCTCGAACCTCGGACCTGCCCAGAAGTTGGCCTACTTGTTGTCCGTTTTGGAGGGCGAAGCCAGAGCCTTGGTGCAGCACTTGCCGGTGACGGACTCTTCTTACCCTACCGCTCTGGTGCTTCTCTCCAGAAGGTATCAGAATAAGCGCTGCCTGGCTGATGTGCACATCGGCCAGATTTTGGAACTACCGGTCATTGCCAGCACGTCGACGTTGCGGACTGACTTGCTGAACCCATTGGTCTCAGCGACCAACGCCTTGAGACGCTTGAAGTTGCCGGTGGAATATTGGTCCTACCTGTTGTTGCACATAGTGCTGCGGTTGCTCCCTGCGGAGTTGAGGTCACGGTTTGAGCAGAAGTATGGTGGGGATAGTGCCACCCATCTTCCCACCTTTGACGACCTTCTCAAGTTCTTGGAAGACGAGTGTCGGTTTTTGGACAACACTCGTGGCGCCACGGGGTCACACCCACCACCTTTTCGGTCTAGAGACCAGGGACGGACTAGGGCTCGGGGGCCTGTTGATGTTCGCCCCGCCCCCCGTTTGGCTGGCGCCCGGAGTCCTCGGGCTAGGGGGCCTGTTGATGTTCGCCCCGCCCCCCGTTTTGCTGGCGCCCGGAGTTCTCACTATTGCAACTTTTGCAAGGCCACGGGGCATGTCATGGCAAGTTGCTCGGCTTTTTTGAACTTGCACGTAAGTGCCCGCCGCCGTATTGCCAACGCACGCCGTTTGTGCTTCTCGTGCTTGGGGGCCCATTTCCATCGGGACTGCCCCGACCCCCATCCGTGTAGAATTTGCACGGGGTCCAACCTGGAGATTTTGTGCGCCAACGCGAACCGCTCCAGCAGACCATCTTGTGAGGAGGGTTCGCGCAGGGGGGGGTATTCCGGAGACGAGCACCGGGCTGAGGCCCGCAATTCTGCACGCCGCTCCCCACCCCCCGCGCAAGTTGTACGGGAGCCCCGCGAGCGCCATTTGGTCTCCCCTCGTCAGGGAGAACGCGCGTTGGCTGCTAGGCAGCAGTGGCCGGACCAGCACCGCTACCTCTCCCCTCCGTTGGCGGAACGTCCCCGGTTGGAGTCGCGCCCTCCGCCCTTCAGGCATCCAGTGGGATATGCCCTTCCGGCGATGGCGAGCAGCTCGGGACACCGCGCGGACGAACCATTTGATGTCTACCCTCGTCGTGAACTAAGGCAGCCTGGATGCGGCGATCGGTCGCCGCCCAGGCACCACTAGGAAATTGGCACCTGCCCCGCTAAAGAACCCCCCTGGATCGAGTCGATTTTGTTGCCAACGGCCTCGGTCAGGGTCTGGGGACCCTTTGGTGACTCGATTGTGGTCCGTGCCCTTTTGGACACGGGAGCCCAGGGTTCCCTTTTGTCGTCTTGGTTAGCGGGGACAGGTTCGTCTGAAGGTGAACGACTTATCAGGCAAAATTCAGGGAATTGGCGAAGCGGCTGTCACCACTGTTGAAGGAGAGACCTGGTTTGAAATCACCCCTGTGAGTTGTCCGTACCCTAAAATTGGTGCTCCTGCCCTTGTTATGCCGACTATATTGGGTAGCCATCCCGATTGCCAGTTGCCTTTGGATGTTCTACGGTTGACGTCAGGTCTGGATTTGGCTGACACCCGGTTTGATTCCCCTTGTACGGTGCATTTGTTGTTGGGTACCGATGTTTTAGGGAAAATATTGTTGGGAAATATGACGGTCTTGCAGCCGGAGACCCCATGGTGCCACCCGAGGGGTCTGGTGGCGGTCTCAACCATCTTCGGCTTTGCGATTATGGGCCCAGTGTTGAACGTGCCCCCTCCACCTGAACCTGTCTTTGCGTTGGTGTCCGGCTCAGCCCTCTCTGACGCCGTTCAGAGGTTTTGGGAGGTTGAGGAGCCCCCTCAGGTGGTCCGCTTGAATCCGGAACACGAAGAGTGCGAGTTGTTCTATCAGAACAACACTGGTCGACTCCGCTCCGGTCGGCTTGAGACCCGGCTGCCTTTTGTTGCGGTGCGACCACCTCTCGGCCAATCCAGACCTACGGCTGAGAAAAGATTGTTGGCAATGGAGCGCCGCATGGCCAGGGACCCGGTGCTGCGGCAAAAATATGTAGATTTTATGCGTGGGTATGCAGACTTGGGACACATGTCGGTGTCAGATTTGGATTGGCGCTCAGTAGAGCATTTCTTCTTGCCGCATCACGCGGTCCTCAAGCCATCCACTGGTAAACTGCGCACAGTGTTTGATGGGTCTGCGCGGACTTCTTCCGGCGTCTCCTTGAATGATTGCCTGCATTCCGGCCCCAAATTGTTGAGGGATCTTTGTGACGTCATCACGTCTTTTCGTCGTCATCAAGTAGTCTTTGTAGCCGACATCAAAATGATGTTCCGGCAAACGGTTATTCACCGGGATGACAGACGTTATCAGTTGATCCTGTGGCGGGAGCATCCCCAGGATCCCATGATTGTGTACGAGCTCAACACGAATACGCACGGCCTTCGATCAAGCCCCTTTGTTGCTATTCGTTCGCTTTGGGAGCTTGCGGACCGGGAGCGTTTGAGGTTCCCTCGTGCGTCCGCCATCTTGAAAACGGACCTGTACGTCGATGATGTCTGTACTGGAGCTCCTACAGTTGAGGAAGCTATCCTGTTGCGTGACGAGTTGGTTCAGATTCTGGCTTCCGCTGGCTATGAGTTGCGTAAATGGGTGTCCAACTCGCCAGCGCTATTGGAAGGTGTGTTGGAGGATCATAAGCAGGATCCTCACTTGTTTGAGAACGTTGACAACCCCGCCATGATGGCCGTCCTCGGCGTGAAGTACCGACCAGTTCAAGACACCTTTACGTACGATGTCGACTTGGAGTCTCCTCATACTTGGACTAAACGACTGGTGTTGTCTACTGTAGCGAGGACCTTTGACCCTAATGGTTGGATCTGCCCGGTATTGTTTTGGGCGAAATGTTTCCTTCAGCGCCTTTGGACCGCTGAACTTGGTTGGGACGAGCCACTTCGGGAAACCCTGTTGGAAGACTGGCTCCAATTTGTATCCGCGCTCCCTGCGGTCAATGAGGTCGCGCTGCCACGCGCCATCCTCCCCCCTGGGGTTTATACTGCCACCCTGCATGGGTTTTGTGACGCGTCCTCTCACGGTTATGCCGCCGCTGTTTATTTGCGCACCGTCAGCGCCACGGGCCAGGTGAAGTTGTCACTGGTCATGGCCAAGAGCAAGGTGGCCCCCCTCCGGACGGCATTGACCATCCCTAAGTTGGAGTTGTCAGGGGCGGTGCTTCTTGTGCGTCTCCTTAATCACGTTGTGCATACTTTGGGTGGAACTGTTGACATTCGGGCTTCTTACGCCTGGACGGACAGTCAAATTGTTTTGTGTTGGTTGAAGACGTCCGTCCACTCTTTGGAGGTCTTTGTTGCGAACCGAGTGTCTCAGATTCAAGGTTCTGAAACGCCTTTGATTTGGAGGCACGTGCCTGGTGACCTGAACCCGGGCGACATAGCCTCACGCGGATGTATGGCCCCCCGCTTGATTGCTCACCCCCTCTGGTGGGGACCGGACTGGCTGACCCGCCCCGAGGACGATTGGCCTCGAATGCCATTCTTGATGTCGGATCCTTTGCCCGGACTTAAGGTGTTCGCTGTTGGGACGAAGGATCCTCCGTTTGATCCTGATTTTTTGTTGAATCGATACAGCTCCCTCGACAAATTGTTGAACGTCACCTCGTGGATCAGGCGTTTTGGCCATAATTCTAGGAATCCAGGGGACAAGCGCCTTTCACCAGTTCTCTCTCCTCAAGAGCGACAGGAGTCACTCCTCCTTTGGGTCCGCTCTGTGCAGGCTGCACACTTTGAGAAGGAGATCGAGGTCTTGAAGTCTGGTAGGGTTAAGTTGTCGGGAGCTGTTAGCAAGCTGAATCCCTTCTTGGATAAGACGGGTCTTTTGCGTGTTGGAGGACGATTGAGGCACTCTAGCCTTCCTTATGGGGCCCGTCACCCCCTTTTGTTGCCCAAGGAGGGCCACTTGGTACAATTGTTGGTGACTGATCGTCACATTAAAAACTCGCATGCCGGTTGCAATGCGCTGTTGGCCATTCTGCAGCGAGAATTTTGGATTTTGTCGGCTCGTCGTACTATTCGTAGCATTGTCTTCCGTTGTATGCCGTGTTATCGGACTAAGGCCTCCACTATGCAGCCCCTAATGGGAGATTTGCCGGCTGATCGTGTCAATGAGGCGAGGCCCTTTGCTGGCGTTGGAACGGACTTTGCTGGTCCCTTTTCGGTGAAGACGTCCACAATTCGAAATAGTAAAATTGTCAAGGCTTATTTGTGTGTTTTTGTCTGCCTGTCAACCAAGGCAGTACATTTGGAGCTGGTAACCTCCCTCTCGACAGAGGCCTTTGTGGCGACTTTGGAAAGATTTGTGTCTCGCCGTGGGTTACCTTCTTTGATTAGGTCTGATTGCAGTACGAATTACAAGGGTACAAGTAACTATTTGAAGGAGGTATACGCCTGCCTTAATGAGAGTCAGGTTGACATTGGTAATGGTTGGCCCGCCGAGGGATCACTTGGTTGTTTGACCCGCCAGCCTGCCCCCATTGGGGGGGTATTTTTGAGGCCGCGGTGAAAGTGGCAAAGGGACACTGGCGGAGACTATTGGGAGACACCGTTCTCACCTTTGAGGAACTAGCTACGGTATTTTGCCGCATTGAAGCTGTGTTGAATTCGCGCCCATTGTGCCCGCTCTCTTCGGACCCGAATGACTTGGAGGCTCTAACCCCGGGCCATTTCTTGATTGGACAGCCACTTGTTGCCTTGCCGGAGTACCCTTTTGTTGATGTGAGCCAAAATCGGCTCTCGCGGTTTCAGTTGGTGCAACAGCTCGCTCAGAACTTTTGGAAGCGTTGGAGCTTAGAGTATCTGCACATCCTCCAGCAACGCGTCAAGTGGACGGATAAAACTCATCCGCCCAAGATCGGAGACCTCGTCCTGATTAAGGATGCCAACCTGAAGCCTTTGTATTGGCGCATGGGGCGCATTCTCAATTTGGTGGTTGGCACCGACGGGGTCCCTCATTTTGCTGAAGTTTTGGTGGACGGATCCATCATAAAGAGAGTGGTCGCAACTTTGTCAAGACTTCCAATTGATTAGTGGACGGGTAGGCCCGTCCGGGGGGGGGGGTGGGTAGATGTTAAGTCCAACGTGAAACCGAACGCACCTTTGGTTGCCAACATTATTCTATTGTCTTTGACTTTTTTTTCACTTTGACGTTTCCGTTCTTGCAAAAACTAACCACCGCTTGGGAGATTGATTTTATTGATTATAATTGGAAATCAAATTGGATCTCACGTGATATTAACAGATTAATTGTGTTCAGTGATTGATTGAACTTTAGAATCCCCATTTGATGGAAAGCCTGGGATATTTTGGAATAATTACGCCATATTGACGCCATACCAAGGCAGGCGCATTTGGAAAAAGGTAGTGATAAACAGCTTCAATCTGGTGCGAAGTAATTGTGCTGTGATTGCTGACGGACCGCATTGGGAGGACTGCATCTTCTGACTGAACCTTCGTCCATCCACACTTGACTTTCACTATACGTTCAATTACTCATTACCTATACACACACACACACGGACGCGGCCTCAGGAAAGGTCGTAGCTTGTCGTCATCAACTCCTTATGTAAGTGATTATAATTATTAACCATTAAGGGGAAGCCCAAAGGGCTATAGTGTAACTTTGTTTGAAGAGCAACGTTAGGCTCCACGTACCGTGGACCGCAGCATACCAGCCCCGTTGCGCTGGCTTGGGACTGAACATACATCCTAAGCTACTTCTAAACGTCACCATATAATAAGCATCGCAATAATTACGTAACACACTATAAATCAAGATCTGAATGATTTTGACGTATATTGGTAATCCATTGCTTCATATGTTCGAAATATTGGTCTGCTCAACAACGTAAATACCGCAGTGAGTGTTGTTGATTTAGCATAATGAAACCGATTCCTACTGTAAGTGTGTTACGCAATTACCCCGCAGGTAATAGTTTAGTAGGTTATAATAGGTTTTTGTTATAAGAAAAATCCTAGTTAGTAGAGAAATTGTTAAATATATCAAAACAAACACACATCCATGCATAACAAATAAATAGCCTCTAAAAAATCTGAACCATGCCGATTATTATAACGCATTCGAAGCTTCAACGGAAGTAAAATACAAAAACCATAAAAAAATAATACGATAATTCTAAACCGAAAAACACCACCGATTATAACCTAAAATTAATGTAACTTACTTTACGAATATTGGTTACGCATTTCGCTACTACTCTGTAAAAAAATGAAAATAAGTAAAAAAACATTATTTAAATCGATCTTCCAACCGGGCTAAAACGGTTGACAGATTGAAAAATAAACTATTGTAGCGACGGCAACGTCGGAACTCCTTACGCATGCTGCGGGCGTAAAATAAATTGTTTAGTATTTTTTTGTACACTTGACTTTTCAACGTAATTTTATTTCTGTCATCTTATGTAAAATAAAAGTTAAACATATTTTCTTAGAGGTTTCCGTATGTTATAAAAAACTTTTTACCAAAAAATTAAACAGACTCCCAAAAAACACTGCAAAGTGAAAAATAGCTTTAATTTCAGTAGTCGGTGTCTTTAGTTTTGTATTTTCGTTTTTGGCACCGACTTCCGAAATTAAAGTTATTTTCACACTAAAACGTTTTTATTTCACTCTTTTTAGTTGGTCGATTTTTAATTTACCTAGTGACAAGAGCCTAAATGTCAACTACTTATATTCATTTACAAAATATTGCTTTTCCCAATGTTGGGCTTTTATTTGTTGAGGAGTTCTCCTGGTAGTTCACCATCAGCTTCACTTCACCATATGCATTGTGACTAGCATATTGTTCTTAATAACCACATTCAAGTAATCGAAGCGGAATACATGAACTACTTATTATTCCTACTTATATATTGAGTAGTTCCAGTGGCCATCGGTGGTCTTCATCATCAGGTCTACTTCACAAATGGTGCTTTTCGAATGCAACTACACAAGTTACCATAAAAAATACTCCAATCACTATAGGTGTGCCTATAATATTTAAAGAGTTCCCTCGATTTCTCCAGGATCCCATCATCAGATCCTGACTTGGTGACAATGGGACCAATTTCAAAGTACACCCTTTCAAACAAAAAAGAATTTACCAAATCGGTTTAGCCGTCTCCGAGTAATCGGTGATCATACATAAAAAAATAATAATAATATACGCGTCGAATTGATAACCTCCTCCTTTTTTTGTCGTCGTTTGAAAAACCTCTAAACCATAATAGCAATATTTCATTCGTCAATCGACATTGCTGTCGATAGTCTACGTTAGTGGATTTGCACAAGCACATCACTAATTCGTCGCAAGAAGTGGCGGCCTCACTACGCGATGAATCCGCGTAATACAGTTTCGTATGTTATTTTTACATTGCTTGTCCAGTTACTTAGTGACGAACTCAGGTAGTGGTTAAGGAGCAATGTATTTATAGCAAAAGTAGTACAGTCGCTCTGATATTTGAAAACAAAAATAACATAGTAAAACCAAGAAATATTTTACGATTTATTGTTTTTCATGATTTTAAAGACAAATATTGTAAAATACTTGTACTTACATATGGTAAGTGATTTCATGATTCACATAATTTTGATTTTGGCTTCGGTTTTTACAAGATACCACAGAACAACTCGGCATTCATATATGTTATCACGATCGCCGTCGAAAGTGCACTAGTTCGCGGAGACGGCCACTTGCCTGTGACATGAGCCCTGTGGCCATGTCGCGCGGACACCGATACGCCCCCTTACCACTTCTACTGTACTTTTTATTTCTGTGTATACAAGCAGCTCGTTTCTGGAATGCATAATTACCCATAGACGTGAGGCGTGCTCAAACGCTACCAGCGTTCAAAAGAATGGTGAAGGTGCATTACCTCTCCCTATAACTTTTTCCCTTCTTTCTCAATTATACATGTAATACTTATTAGTATATGATTTTGGTATTATATGTATTTTCAACCGACGACCGAACGACCGACGACGAAGAGGAGGTTATCAATTCGACGCGTATATTTTTTTTTTTCTCTTTTTTTTTTTTTTTTTTTTTTATGTATGATCACCGATTACTCGAAGACGGCTGAACCGATTTGGAAAATTCTTTTTTTGTTTGAAAGGGTATACTTCGAAATTGGTACTATTTATCACCAAGTCAGGATCCGATGATGGGATCCTGTAGAAATTGAGGGAACTCTTCAAATATTATAGGCACACCTATGGCGTTTTGGGTATTTCTTATAGTAACTTGTGCAGTTGCTCTCAAAAAATACCATTTGGGGAAGTGGAACTGATGATGAAGACCACAGATGGCCGCCGAACCTACTCAATAATAAGTATTTCGTGGATTGTGATTCGAATACTTGAATATGGATGTTAAGCACTTTATGTTTGTCACAATGCATATGGCGATGTAGAGCTGATGGTGAAGTACCAGGAGAACTCCTCAAAAATTAACGGCCCAGCATTGGGAAAAGCAATATTTTGTAAAAGGTTATAAGTAGTTGACATTTAGGCTCTTTTAACTAGGTAAATCAAAAACCGCCCAACTAAAAAGAGTGAAATAAAAACTTTTTACTAAAAAATTAAACCGACTCCCAAAAACACTGCAAAGTGAAAAATAACTTTAATTTCGGAAGTCGGTGCCAAAAACGAAAATACAAAACTAAAGACACCGACTACCGAAATTAAAGTTATTTTTCACTTTGCAGTGTTTTTGGGAGTCGGTTTAATTTTTTAGTAAAAAGTTTTTATATATTATTATGTTCAATTAATATTATGATGATTGTACACTGACAGCCCTTAGTCTGTCTCCTTTATGTTTGTCCATGTAAAGGTTGTCTGTAAGAGATCGCCCTGTGCGGTAAGACCGCCCATTGTACACTAGTTTATTTTATTTGTATCCATAGAAATATTGTAAGGTGTACAATCTATACTAATATTATAAAGCGGGAAAGTTTGTTTGTTTGTTTGTTTGCTTGAACGCGCTAATCTTCGAAAGTACAGGGTGGATTTGGATGAAATTTGGTATGGAAGTAGCTTGAAGCTTGAGGAAGGTTATAGGCTACTTTTTACGCGACTGCAAAAAAGGAGAGTTATGTTTTTACCGTGATAGAATCCACGGGAGCGAAGCCCCGCGTGAGTACTAGTAAAGTATATAATAAATAAATAAACTCATGAAAGTTCTAAGTTGAGCTACGCGGTAACTGACCACTCAACTCTCAGTTTTTTTCCTCAAGAGCTGCACAGATATAAACCTACGTGGTCCTCATATGATGGTATAGATTGTCTAGACCTTCAAAAGAAAAGTTTTCCTATGAGTTTGTTTCAGTGTTTCTTCTTAGTGTAGTCAGCTAGGAAACATCGGTTTACAACAGTTTACAAATGAATAAAAATAACGAGTAAAATGTAATTTAGAACCGGTTTGCTAAATAAATATCATTTATCACTTTTTATACGTGCATACATATTTGCATACTGCATGCAAACATCATGAATAACAGGTTTTTAGTGACATTAACAAGAAATATTTTTATGTAATATTGGTTAGTTATGGATTTCCAGAAAGTTAACACAGTCCATTACATAAGTTTACATTTTGGCTTTTGTAACTAAATAAATTACAAACCGACCCACTAGAAGCGTGAAAAAACCTTTCAGCAAAAAATAAAACCGACTTCTATATCAAAACAAAAATCACTTTAATTTCGGCAGGCGGTGTCTAAAACAGAAAATACAAAACCAATAACACCGACTACCGAAATTATACATGTCGATTTACCTAATCAGATCCTAACAGAAGTAAAATAGTATGAGATTAAGTATGATACACTACAGGCATTCACCATACACCACTTACACACACACACACAGACACATTCATTGAATACTCCCCATGCACACTTCTTAATACTGTAAAATAATGTTAGTAAAAAAAAATCCTACATGTTTGTCACTAGTGAATAAATTGTATATCCAAAATTGGCTGTAAGATTAGTTACTATAAAACATTGTTTTAAAAGCTGTGGATTTTTTTATAAATAAATAAATAAAAAGTTTTTTTGTTTTTTTTTTTCGTCCTACCTAACTCTATTTACATAATCACAGAAATCAAAAATACAGAGAAGTGGTAAGGGGGCGTATCGGTGTCCGCGCGACATGGCCACAGGGCTCATGTCACAGGCAAGTGGCCGTCTCCGCGAACTAGTGCGCTTTCGACGGCGATCGTGATAACATATATGAATGCCGAGTTGTTCTGTGGTATCTTGTAAAAACCGAAGCCAAAATCAAATCTATGTGAATCATGGAATCACTTACCATATGTAAGTACAAGTATTTTACAATATTTGTCTTTAAAATCATGAAAAACAATAAGTCGTAAAATATTTCTTGGTTTTGATATGTTATTTTTGTTTTCAAATATCAGAGCGACTGTACTCCTTTTGCTGTAAATACATTGCTCCTTAACCACTACCTGAGTTCTTCACTAAGTAACTGGACAAGCAATGTAAACATAACATACGAAACCATAGATAAAATAAATAAGTAGATTTGGTCAACAGACGAAATTATATCGGAACCGTGTGTCTCCAGTTAGGCGCTGGGCGGGGCAACAACTACACATGCAGTTTAATAAAATCAATAGATACGCACTCGCACACACACCCGCATTTCTTAAATCAGAACGTACTATACAATCAATAATAAACCTTATTCTGCCAAACACAGCGTGTATTTACCATGCACCGTAGAACTCACCCACACAAAAACATCGGTCGCTATCGTTGTGCTGTGCAAAAGCAATTTATTTTACATATACACTAGTGATTGACTAAATCGGAAAGTTATCGATTCTTCCATTTATTATTGTACAATTTTTTTTTGGGCACCTGAAAATGAACCAAATAAAAAATGGCATGTCCAGAAAATATTATAATAACAATAAACATATTATTAAGAACATAACATTACATAATTATTATTAAGTACTACCTACTAAGTATTAAGGGCTACCCTGGCGCTTTCGACTTAAATCTTAATATTTAATTATCATAGTGATAGGTCAAATAGAAGTCGATGTTAACTTACATTACGCTCTTGATCAGAACATACCAGCCATATAGGTTGTATAGAATCCTGAAAAGTTGATTTTATGAATACCCTAAATCATTAGAATAGCTTTCAGTAATAAAATAAAATTTAACACACTTCTGCAAAAATCAGTAGTACTCTTAATTTTGGAATTGTCCATTCAAAAAGCCTGCGACTTTTCTTTAGAGACTAGAACATTTCTGCGTTGAAGTGAACCGAGCATATGGTGCTATTTGTTGTAGGGTACCAGTTAGGTGGCATGCCTGTGGCATCAATCCATTCCTTTTTATGTTACCATCTTTTGGGAAGCTGAAAAGTACGAAAAGCACTTATTTATCATTTACATACATCCTAAGCTACTTCTAAACGTCACCATATAATAAGCATCGCAATAATTACGTAACACACTATAAATCAAGATCTGAATGATTTTGACGTATATTGCTAATCCATTGCTTCATATGTTCGAAATATTGGTCTGCTCAACAACGTAAATACCGCAGTGAGTGTTGTTGATTTAGCATAATGAAACCGATTCCTACTGTAAGTGTGTTACGAAACTATTACCTGCGGGGTAACCGCAGGTAATAGTTTAGTAGGTTATAATAGGTTTTTGTTATAAGAAAAATCCTAGTTAGTAGAGAAATTGTTAAATATATGAAAACAAACACACATCCATGCATAACAAATAAATAGCATGAATATATTGACTTATTTTAAGCTCAATTCACAAATATATTATCTGAACCATGCCGATTATTATAACGCATTCGAAGCTTCAATGGAAGCAAAATACAAAAACCATAAAAAATAAAGAAACAGCATGAGGATAAGGCATAACATACGATAATTCTAAACCGAAAAACACCACCGATTGTTAACCTAAAATTAAAGTAACTTACTTTACGAATATTGGTTACGCATTTCTCTACTACTCTGTTAAAAAATCAAAATAAGTAAAAAAACATTTTTTACATCGATCTTCCAACCGGGCTAAAACGGTTGACAGATTGAAAAATAAACTATTGTAGCGACGGCGACGTCGGAACTCCTTACGCATGCTGCGGGCGTAAAATAAATTGTATATATATTTATAATTTTTTGTACACTTGACTTTTCAACGTATTTTTATTTCTGTCATCTCATGTAAAATAAAAGTTAAACATATTTTCTTAGAGGTTTCCGTATGTTATAAAAAACTTTTTACCAAAAAATTAAACAGACTCCCAAAAAACACTGCAAAGTGAAAAATAACTTTAATTTCGGTAGTCGGTGTCTTTAGTTTTGTATTTTCGTTTTTGGCACCGACTTCCGAAATTAAAGTTATTTTTCACTTTGCAGTGTTTTTTGGGAGTCGGTTTAATTTTTTGGTAAAAAGTTTTTATTTCACTCTTTTTAGTTGGTCGATTTTTAATTTACCTAGTTACAAGAGCCTAAATGTCAACTACTTATATTCATTTACAAAATATTGCTTTTCCCAATGTTGGGCTGTTATTTGTTGAGGAGTTCTCCTGGTAGTTCACCATCAGCTTCACTTCACCATATGCATTGTGACGAGCATATTGTGCTTAATAACCACATTCAAGTAATCGAAGCGGAACACATGAACTACTTATTATTCCTACTTATATATTGAGTAGTTCCAGTGGCCATCGGTGGTCTTCATCATCAGGTCTACTTCAAAATGGTGCTTTTCGAATGCAACTACACAAGTTACTATAAAAAATACTCAAATCACTATAGGTGTGCCTATAATATTTGAAGAGTTTCCTCGATTTCTCCAGGATCCCATCATCAGATCCTGACTTGGTGACAATGGGACCAATTTCAAAGTATACCCTTTCAAACAAAAAAAGCATTTTTCAAATCGGTTCAGCCGTCTCCGAGTAATCGGTGACCATACATAAAAAAAAAAAAATAATATATGCGTCGAATTGATAACCTCCTCTTTTTTATGTCGTCGGTTGAAAAACCCCTAAACTATAATAGCAATATTTCATTCGTCAATCGACATTGCTGTCGATAGCCTACGTTAGTGGATCTGCACAAGCACATCACTAATTCGTCGCAAGAAGTGGCGGCCTCACTACGCGATGAATCCGCGTAATACAGTTTCGTATGTTATGTTTACATTGCTTGTCCAGTTACTTAGTAACGAACTCAGGTAGTGGTTAAGGAGCAATGTATTTATAGCAAAAGGAGTACAGTCGCTCTGATATTTGAAAACAAATATAACATAGTAAAACCAAGAAATATTTTACGATTTATTGTTTTTCATGATTTTAAAGACAAATATTGTAAAATACTTGTACTTACATATGGTAAGTGATTCCATGATTCACATAGATTTGATTTTGGCTTCGGTTTTTACAAGATACCACAGAACAAATCGGCATTCATATATGTTATCACGATCGCCGTCGAAAGCGCACTAGTTCGCGGAGACGGCCACTTGCCTGTGACATGAGCCCTGTGGCCATGTCGCGCGGACACCGATACGCCCCCTTACCACTTCTGTATTTTTGATTTCTGTGTACGAAACTGTATTACGCGGATCCATCGCGTAGTGAGGCCGCCACTTCTTGCGACGAATTAGTGATGTGCTTGTGCAGATCCACTAACGTAAGCTATCGACAGCAATGTCGATTGACGAATGAAATATTGCTATTATAGTTTAGGGGTTTTTCAACCGATGACATAAAAAAGAGGAGGTTATCAATTCGACGCGTATATTATTATTATTTTTTTATGTATGATCACCGATTACTCGGAGACGGCTGAACCGATTTGAAAAATGCTTTTTTTGTTTGAAAGGGTATACTTTGAAATTGGTCCCATTGTCACCAAGTCAGGATCTGATGATGGGACATCCTGACTTGGTGTAATTTTTTGGTAAAAAGTTTTTTATAACATACGGAAACCTCTAAGAAAATATGTTTATCTTTTATTTTACATGAGATAACAGAAATAAAAATACGTTGAAAAGTCAAGTGTACAAAAAAGTAAAAAAAAATAAACAATTTATTTTACGCCCGCAGCATGCGTAAGGAGTTCCGACGTCGCCGTCGCTACAATAGTTTATTTTTCAATTTGTCAACCGTTTTAGCCCGGTTGGAAGATCGATGTAAATAATGTTTTTTTACTTATTTTGATTTTTTTACAGAGTAGTAGAGAAATGCGTAACCAATATTCGTAAAGTAAGTTACTTTAATTTTAGGTTAATAATCGGTGGTGTTTTTCGGTTTAGAATTATCGTATGTTATGCCTTATCCTCATGCTGTTTCTTTATTTTTTATAGTTTTTTTATTTTGCTTCCATTGAAGCTTCGAATGCGTTATAATAATCGGCATGGTTCAGATAATATATTTGTGAATTGAGCTTAAAATAAGTCAATATATTCATGTTATTTATTTGTTATGCATGGATGTGTGTTTGTTTTCATATATTTAACAATTTCTCTACTAACTAGGATTTATCTTATAACAAAAACCTATTATAACCTAATAAACTATTACCTGCGGTTACCCCGCAGGTAATAGTTGCGTAACACATTTACAGTAGGAATCGGTTTCATTATGCTAAATCAACAACACTCACTGCGGTATTTACGTTGTTGAGCAGACCAATATTTCGAACATATGAAGATATGGATTAGCAATATACGTCAAAATCATTCAGATCTTGATTTATAGTGTGTTACGTAATTATTGCGATGCTTATTATATGGTGACGTTTAGAAGTAGCTTAAGATGTATGTAAATGATAAATAAGTGCTTTTCGTACTTTTCAGCTTCCCAAAAGATGGTAACATAAAAAAGGAATGGATTGATGCCACAGGCATGCCACCTTACTGGTACCCTACAAAAAATAGCACCATATGCTCGGTTCACTTCAACGCAGAAATGTTCTAGTCTCTAAAGAAAAGTCGCAGGCTTTTTGAATGGACAATTCCAAAATTAAGAGTACAACTGATATTTGCAGAAGTGTGTTAAATTTTATTTTATTACTGAAAGCTATTCTCATGATTTAGGGTATTCATAAAATCAGTCATTCAACTTTTCAGTATTCTATACAACCTATACGGCTGGTATGTTCCGATCAAGAGCGTAATGTAAGTTAACATCGACTTCTATTTGACCTATCACTATGATAATTATATATTAAGATTTAAGTCGAAAGCGCCAGGGTAGCCCTTAATACTTAGTAGGTAGTACTTAATAATAATTATGTAATGTTATGTTCTTAATAATATGTTTATTGTTATTGTAATATTTTCTGGACATGCCATTTTTTATTTGGTTCATTTTCAGGTGCCCAAAAAAAATTGTACAATAATAAATGGAAGAATCGATAACTTTCCGATTTAGTCAATCACTAGCGTATATGTAAAATAAATTGCTTTTGCACAGCACAACGATAGCGACCGATGTTTTTGTGTGGGTAAATTCTACGGTGAATGGTAAATACACGCTGTGTTTGACGGAATAAGGTTTATTATTGATTGTATAGTACGTTCTGATTTAAGAAATGCGGGTGTGTGCGCGAGTGCGTATCTATTAATTTTATTAAACTGCATGTGTAGTTGTTGCCCCGCCCAGCGCCTAGCTGGAGACACACGGTTCCGATATAATTTCGTCTGTAGACCAAATCTACTTATTTATTTTATCTATGTACATAATTATGCCATAATCATCTGCTTAGCCTTTTCTAAACAATGTCAGGGTTGGTTTCCAGCCTAAGCAAATGCTGCTAAGTACCTACAGGTGTTTTATATGAAGCGACTGCCTATCTGACCTTTACAGCCCAGTAGCAGGGCAACTAGATACCCTTGGTAACATTGGTGTCAGATTATACAGGGTGGCAGGGACATCGACACACAAACCTATACTTTACCCTACAACAACTCTCTACAAGGAATGGAATGTGCTTAACGTCAGACAACACTTTGTTTTGCAGACCATTCTTTTACAACACCCACAGACCACTTTTACTAAAATCTCGAAACGACGACAGGACATTATATGTACCACTCCATCACCGAATTACAGTTTCACCAAAAGATTCTATTATTACATTGGTCCGTATCTGTACAATAAGCTTAATGCAAGTTTACCAATCCATGCCTTGCCATATTCCAAATGCAAAACAACTGTTCGTTCGTTTCTTCTCTCCAAAACATATAGTGAGACTGAACAAATCTTATTAACACTGTCTTAAAAAGTCCTCTATTTCTAATCCACTGCAAAACGAATTATTCGATGACACCAACATACCCAAACACATACACACGCATATATACACACTTTCATACACGCACACACAAATCCGACTCACACATCCCTCCTCACTTTCACACTCTTACGACTCACTTACAATACATAAAAAAAGAAACATTAATTTTCTTTTATAAACTTCATCTTTGCTCACAATCTATTACTTAATAATAATGTATAACATAATCTTAGTTAGTAAATAATTTAATTGAATTTTGTAAAAGACCAACCGGGGAGGCAAACTGTCTCTCCTTAATACAGGTTGCCCAGCAACCTAGCTAGGAGAACAGCTGGTCACCCAAAAAATTTGTCGATTTGTAATAGAAACAACATAAATTTTGCTAACATCATGTACAAATTCCATTTGATGAAATAAACAATTTTATTAATTTTATTATTTAAACGCTTACCGGGTTCGGATTCGGGACATGATTCTGGACCACCCTGCGTTGAAATTTTTCGTCGGCTTTTTCTTATTCGTCGTCGTCGAATTGGTCCCATTGTCACCAAGTCAGGATCTGATGATGGGATCCTGAAGAAATCGAGGGAACTCTTCAAATATTATAGGCACACCTATAGTAATTTGAGTATTTTTTATAGTAACTTGTGTAGTTGCATTCGAAAATCACCATTTGTGAAGTGGACCTGATAATGAAGACCACAGATGGCCACTGGAACTGCTCAATATATAAGTAGGAATAATAAGTATTTCATGAGTTCCGCTTCGATTACTTGAATATGGTCACAATGCATATGGTGAAGTGAAGCTGGTGGTAAAGTAGCAGGAGAACTCCTCAACAATTACTGGCCCAGCATTTGGAAAAGCAATATTTTGTAAAAGGTTATAATTAGTTGACATTTAGGCTTTTGTAACTAGATAAATTATAAATCGACCAACTAAAAAGAGTGAAATAAAAACTGTTTACGGTAGTCGGTGTCTTTAGTTTTGTATTTTCGTTTTTGGCATCGACTTCCGAAATTAAAGTTATTTTTCATATTTCAGTGTTTTTTTTTTGGAAGTCGGTTTAATTTTTTGGTAAAAAGTTTTTAGAACACCAGTGTCATTTCCTATGACCAATTTAATAGTGACTAACCAAATCAAGCATACCATGATGGAAAACGTTCGAAATTGAACAGGTAATGAAATCGTTCTTTGTGAGACCTGAAATAAGCACTGGTGAGCCTTATTAGAGAATTACTGCAAAATGGAATGTAATTAGCCCGTACAGAACAGCTCATTCCATGCCTTTCAGCAAAGTCGGTTCAGTGGTGTAGCTGTGAAAGCTAAGCAAACAGACATACTTTCGCATAAATATGTACCGATTTTTTTAAGTTTCAAGGGCCAGATAAAGATAAATGTATACTGTATTAAACCATTTTAATTAACAGTTTGAGCCTAATAATACAGCTAAGCTATCCATGTAATGAATTTGAATGAACCAACAATGAACTGTGTATTTTTTTTGTTCGAGGGGAAAATAATCAAAATACTCCTTCCGCTCTAGGTGCTGCAGAAGAGAGTGTCAGACTTCTACTGACTATAACCCAGCCTATTCTTTCATCTGCCCTTGCGTTCCGGGGCCGTGGTATCTCGTTAGAACATTCCTGCAACCCTGGAGGGAACTGGCGCTATAGGGCCCCGTCAATGTTGTTGGCTGGCCTTTCAGGTGCGACGTCAAGGTTAGGCTTGGATCGCTTAACATTAGATAGCTGATAAAAGTTTTCTTGGTGGTGGTGGTGGCACTCAGCGCTCTTGACCTCAATCTCGCCTGATGGTAAGCGATAGATGAGGTCTACGATGCGCTTGGTGCAATAGGACAGTATATCAACCAAGTGTTGATGGTACCCAGCAGTGCGTCTGGTAGTCCGGTAGTGAAAGGGAGAAGGACGGATCAGGTCATGGAGCTCCTGCGCACACTCCCCGTAGTACAATCTGTAGAAGACCGACAGGCAAACAACGTATCGTCAATGAGTCAGGCTGTGAAGCTTGCCCACCAGCGCCTCGTCACCAGCTTTTTGGCTCTGTACTCGATCAAGTCCAGTGCAGCAAGTTGGTATTTTGCAGAGCCATCCCACAAGTGGCTGCTATACTCCACGTAGGAACGGACTTGTGCTATATACAGATTTAGAAGCTGTCCAGGCGTGAATTTAAACTTATTATTGTTACTGTATCTGGGGGCACGGTAGTGCCCCCGCCAAGTCGAGCAAAAAAGCGGCACGGCCGTAATACTTTTCTTGAAGCAGTTCAGGCAATTTTCGAACCCCTATAACTTCGTTGTGGATAAAACTAGAAGCGTGAATTTTCAGTAAGCAAGCAGGCATTGTATAAACACGGTATATTTCAAATTTCATTCAATTTTAACCAGTAGTTTAAGAATTATAACGAGTCAAAACTTCTTAATTTTGTCACTCACTGACTGTCTGACCGATCATCAAAAGTCTAAGACTTCTGGCAGACATAGAAGCTTCAAATTTAGAATACATATTACAGTGTTTAGTGTATGAATCAAGGAAAAACTAAGATATTTTCCAATATCAGTTTTTTTTTTAATGATAATAGGCTCGCGTTTGACCACCATCTCACCTGATGGTAAGTGATGATGTGGTCGAAGATGGAGCACGCTTGCCTAGAAGCAGAACTACCTACAAAAAGAAATGAGATCCCATAAAAAACAATACTTGTCAAAAAAAACAAGTCTCGCAACTCAATTCTTCTACCGTAAAAAGTTGTGAGATCATGGATCTCACAACATTTTTTTAACGTTTATTTAAAACGCAAAAAATAATAATATTGATATGGTCACTATAAGATATTGTTAGGTTAGATAATTGCGTAACAACTTAAGACAGAAGGTCCCTTAAGTAGAGACTGAATAAATGAATAACCGACTTGTTATATTATATGGATCTCACAACATTTTACGGTAGAAGAATTGAGTTGCGAGACTTGGTTTTTTTTTTGACAAGTATTGTTTTATGAGATTATATATAATTTAGGTTTAGATACTTATCTATGGGTCTTTGTAACCTGAAAATAAATTATTTATTGTTATAGTTCTCAAGCTAAAGTATAATTGACAAGAGAATCGTGATCGTATTGACAAGTCACCGTATCAATTCAATGGGGATTGAAATAATTTAAACCTTAATAAAACCATGGCTTTTAACAAGAGGTTGAAGCCAGTTGAAGCCAACACAGCTAAGCTATCCGTTCAATGAAGTTGAATGGACTAGCAAAGAGCTGTGTAATCTAACTTCATATTAGGATACTATCGGCTCCCAGGAAAATTTAGAATTAGCTAATAAACTTCGGGCGACCTGGCGAGT
Source organism: Tholera decimalis (assembly GCA_943138885.2). NCBI lineage: Eukaryota > Metazoa > Arthropoda > Insecta > Lepidoptera > Noctuidae > Tholera > Tholera decimalis. Next base: position 5,355,015 of record OW964549.2, read on the forward strand.
GCAATTGAATATTCATAGACGTATTTAGGAATATTGATTAAAGTGCTGGATACTTATCTTTGTGTTCTCGTATAAAGTGGCAAGTAAAACAGTATAAATGTATTGATGTAGGTTGATCAGTGTTTGATTTTTGTCTGAACTACTTAAATAAAAGCACCTTAACAATGGGGCATTAAAAACACATAAATATTTAATTGCATATTAACAAAAGAGCCAATTATTTTAGCCACGATCGCCTCAGGAAAAATATAATATAACGAAATAATACAAACCATGAGAATCAGAATGCTTTATTTGTAATCATATGTCAAAATACAACAGCGTGCAAGAACCTCTGTTTTACCTAAAAGCATACAGATATTATTTAATTGACATTGTCGACATTGTTTCCTTTATATAACACATTTAAGTTTAATAATATCATAACGGTTCTAAGAATCTATGTTAACTTTCACATTATTGATCAAGTCAATATTAATAGTACAAGCATATCAATGCAATTTTAAAATAAAGTCAATTTATTTATTTAGACATTTATTTCGGATTAAGTAAATCCATAAATAGGTTAGTAATACTTACATCCATGTTAGTTGTTAAAATTATATTGGAAAACATTATTAATTAAGAATCAAATAAAAATAAAACAATTACAATTAAATTTTCAAATAGCATAATAAAAATAAAACAATTAATTAATTAATCAAATTTCGAATAAAATATAATAAAATAATAATAAAAGTCAATTTTACCTAACATTACAAATAGCACCGCCGGAAACGTGGACAGTATTCCAGTGCTTCACCACACGACAATCCAATCTATCCAAGATGGTTTTCAGAACTTAAAACATAGTACTAATTTAGAATTTCATTATTTTTCTCCAATACAATTATAATATGAATAAAACGTTTTCATCGATACCTTAATATACATAACACACCATATAATCAGCCTATACCGTTCCTGCCGGGTTTACGGAACTGTTCGAAAGAGTTACCACTGCCTCGCCTTGGAAAAACAACGCAACACGGATGGGTTTTAGTCAGTAGAAGTCTGACACACCCTCCCGCTTCGCCCAGATCTGGAGGCAGTCAGTGGATGATTTCCCACACTGAAAAAGAAAATACTTAAAAAAAAAAAAAAGAAAAAGAAAACCTTATAAAAATACCTTTCCTACTGCTAGACCCAGTGCAGGTTCAGAGATGTAACACGCTTTTACATAACAGTATCCTCATGATTCTTTCACCGTTCTGAGAGCGGCGATGTTGGTATACAATTACTAGCTGGGAGTGCAGCACTTCACCACCATTATTGTAGTACTAATCAGTCCTCAAATTCGGCTCAACCATCGAGTCCAGAGCTCAGACTGCAGCAAAAAAGCTGGGAATCCTACACAAGGTGAGGCGGTACTTCACGCCTGGACAGCTTCTAAATCTATATAAAGCACAGGTCCGTTCCTGCATGTAGTATTGCAGCCACTTGTGGGATGGCTCTGTAAAGTACCAACTTGCCGTATTGGACTCGATCGAGCGCAGAGCTAAAAGGCTTATAGGCGACGAGGTGCTGGTGGAGAAGCTTCATAGCCTGACTCATCGGCGAACCGTTGCTTGCCTGTCGGTTTTCTACAGATTGTACTTCGGGGAGTGTGCACAGGAGCTCCATGACCTGATTCCTCCATCTCCCTTTCACTACCAGTCTACCAGACGCACGGCTGGGTACCATCCACACTTGGTTGATATACCGTCTTGTCGTACCAAGCGCTTCTCCTCCACATTTATTGTGCGCACAGCCAAGCTGTGGAATTCTCTGCCGGCTTCTGTGTTCCCTGCCACTTATGACCTTTCAGCCTTTAAAGCACGAGTGAATAGGCATCTTCTGGGCTCGCTCGTCCCATCTTAGACCTCATCTATCGCTTACTATCAGGCGAGATCGATGTCAAGAGTGGGCCCATCATTAATAAAAAAAATCTTACTTAAATATGTATGTAGTCTAAGTATAAGATACTTTATAGATATAAAAAAAAAATACATTACACAAAGTTATGTGCTTGTCTGAATTCGAACCCATGACCTGTAATTTCAAAGTCATTCCCGTAACCACTAAGCCATCACTGTTAGACAATTTCATGAACAGAAAAACAAAAAGTAATTTCCTGCTGTCTACAATATATTTCTCAGCTACGGAGTGCTTTTTCGCAACGCGGCGTAGCTGTTAATTGACCTATTGACCTGGCTATAAGGTCAGGGGTCATTATATTTCGCTGATATTAGCAGTTTCATAAACGTGGCCAGATAGTAGTGGCGTATCGAGATTGTGTGTTACCAAAGCTTTATGTTTAATGAGTACGTTCAGAAAATATAAATGACCGTTATACATTTTATAGGTATCAAACGCACACACATATACCATGTGAAGACGTTTAAAATAAAAGTTGTATTAAGTTCGAGTACACATGTTTTTACGTACTTTTTAACACGCTTTTATTAGGTCGACCTGTATGTAACTAACTATGTAATGGAATCGAAGGTAACTAATTTAACCATCTTCCAAGGGTCGTAGCGTATTGAAAATTGGCAGCTGTATGTAGTTCTGATGACAATACAATAATATGGTACTGTCGAACTGATCTGATGATGGAGCCGGAAAATATGAACTAGAACTTCATGATAGAAAATCGTATCATAGCTGTTTTGGATTTTTTAGAAAAGTCTTGTAATGAACTTTGACCACAATTAGGTTTTAAGGTCTGATGATGAAGCCGGAAGATAGGCACTGGCATTCCATGATTGAATATCGTATCATAGTCGTGTTTGCACTTTTGAGAAAGGTCACGTAATGGACTTTGAACACGATCAGGTTTCCAGGTTATAACATACTTACCTAAAGAAAATCCATTGTCGGTTTTCTTAACCTTTTTGAATTACCGCGTTATCCATTTTTTTTATAGCTGTCACTTTCAAATCCTCTGGGGATCTACCGTTTAATTGTTCACTACTCGTGGGAATAATATGGCAAAAACTACAAAAAAAGAAACAGCAACACAAAGAAAATTGAGACTACAAAAAAAAAGGAAAACGGGAACAAACTTTTTTGTTTTTACGTGCATTTACAATTTTACAAACAAGTTTTTTTTATTGTTAATAGGCTCGCGTTTGACCACCCCTTCAACGCTTTCATTTCTCTATAACGGTATTATTTGTAACTGCACTGCCCCTGCATGATTTCGTTTTGAATTCATTGAAAAAATCTTTTTAGCAAAAAATAGAACCGACTTCCATATAAAAACACTACAAAGGCAAAAATAACTTTAATTTCGGAAGGCGGTGTCAAAAACGAAAATATATACAAAACTAAAGACACCGCCTTCCAAAATTAAAGTTATTTTTGCCTTTGTAGTGTTTTTATATGGAAGTCGGTTCTATTTTTTGCTAAAAAGTTTTTTTTCACGCTTTTTAGTGGGTCGGTTTGTAATTTATCTAGTTAGAAAAGCCAAAATGTCAACTACTTATCACCTTTTACAAAATATTGCTTTTCCCGGTGCAGAGCCGTGAATTTTTGAGGAGTTCTCCTGGTACATCACCATCAGCTCTACTTCACCATATGCATTGTGACGAGCATAAAGTGCTTAACATCCATATTCAAGTAATCTAATCGCAATCAACGAAATACTTATTATTGAGTAGTTTCGGTGGCCATCTGGGGTCTTCATCATCAGTTCCACTTCCTCAAATGGTGTTTTTCGAGAGCAACTGCACAAGGTACTATAAGAAATACCCAAAACGCTATAGGTGTGCCTATTATATTTGAAGAGTTCCCTCGTTTTCTCCAGGATCCCATCATCAGATCGAAACGTGACGACAATGAGACCAACTAGAAAGTATACCCTTTCAAACAAAAAAATAATTTTCCAAATCGGTCCAGCCATCTCCGAGTTATGAGGTAACATACATAAAAAAAAAAAAAAAGAGTTCAAGACGAATTGTAAACCTCCTTTTTTTGAAGTCGGTTAAAAAGATTCTTTACACGTGCAGGTAATTTAAGGAAATGTAAGAACTTATTACCGCATAATGTGTCGCATAAAATTGTATTCCCTTACCAATAATTTACTTATTATTTATTTATCGATATGTATCGTGAGATATCCTATGAAATTACTTACCTAATATATTATTACAGATTTGGATGAAACTTCGCATAAAGCCATAACCTTAGCTATAACCTGGGAGTCTTTAAGTCAAGAGTGAATAGGTTACTTCTGGGCAAGCGTGCTCCATCTTCGACCACATCATCACTTACCATCAGGTGAGATGGTGGTCAAACCCGAGCCTATCCTATCCTAATAATATTGTAAATGCGAAAGTTTGTGAGGATGGATGGATGTTTGTTACTCTTTCACGCAAAAACTACTGAATGGATCTGAATGAAATTTGGTAAGTAGATAGTTGACATTCTGGAATAACACATAGGTTACTTTTTATCCCGAAATTTCCACGGGATCAGGATTTGCGCGGGAAAACCTTCCCACGCGTACGAAGTCGCGGGCAGAAGCTAATTATCAATAAAAAAATGTATACTCTTTCCTGGAACAGGAATTATTTTCTATTCTCATTCAGGTGAACCCAGTGGCAGATGTTTTAATAATAATATTTTTTTTTTTTTTTATTGTGAAGGATGGTACGGTAGACATATGTCGGGCATGTCACAAACCGGGAGAATCCATTCGTCACATTATCTCCGGTTGTTCTCGTCTGGCTAACGCAGAATATTTGCATAGACACAACCTCGTAGCCAGGATTATTCACCAGCGACTTGCTCTTAAATACAATCTTGTGGAATCAGAAGTACCATCTATAGGTATGTGCCCGACCCAGTTCTCGATAATGGCAATATTACACTGTACTGGGATCGGTCTATCATCACTGACAGGACTATTGTTGCCAATAACACACAATGATTGTTGATATAGCAGTCCCCCATGACGAGAACCTCCTGAAAGCTGAGATAGATAAAAAAAATAAGTATCTTGACCTGGCGCGCGAGGTTGTCGACATATGGGATGTGGAGACAGCAATCATTGTGCCGATAGTCGTCACAGCCAATGGTATAATAGCCAAGAGCCTCGACCAACATCTAAGGAGGCTCTCGTTGGGCAGCTGGATTTGGCTTGATACAGAAAGCAGTACTCCTGGAAACGGCGCGTATTGTGGGGAGGTTCCTCTCTATGGAGCCCTGACTACCGGTAGCTTGGACCCTGTCCCCGATACCAGTGGGCTACTATTTTTTATATTTTTAAATGTTTTTATTTTTTATATTAATATTTAAAAATGTAATTTATATGTACATATATTAAATAAATGAAATAATAATATATTTCATCTTAATTCTTTGCAGTGGTGCCCAGTGGTTACAGGCCCGACTTATGAGATTTAGGTCGTGGGTTCGAAGCCAGTCTGGTGGATTGAGTAATTTATAGCATCACCACTGCTCTTAAAATAATAATTATTTTGTCTTAGGACAAAAAATTCACACATCACAAGGAGTCAATTTTTTTGCCATCGTGAGCCTAGTGCAGATTCATCAATCCGCACTAGGCTCACGCGGCCCATTCCCTCTCATAGAAAAGAGGCATGTATCTCAGTAATCGGAGTATTATAGGTTGAATTAATATTATTCTATGCAGAACAAAAACTTCCCTTAATACCGAGATCGCACTGCAGAATCGCTTCTAACAAGTCCTATGAAAATTTAATATCACAGACATTGATAGCCAGTTTACTTATGCTTCCGTCGTTCAAGGTACATACTAATTACCAGGACAGTTTCTCAAGACAGTCCTAATTAAACAAATGCCTGACCGGTACTGCTTGCAAGAAGTTTGAGCTATTTTGGTATAAGCTATAAAAGGTAGAGTCGTGAGAATCCCTTTTTGCATTGAGTCCGCCCATCACCGTTGTACATAAAGTGTAAATAAAATTAGAGTAGTAGCCTTGAAGTTTGTTTTCTTTGAAAACCAGTATAGTTATGCAAAATTTATTTTGTTAAAAACCAGTGTTCTGTTTCTGTTGTTTTTTAGAGCTTGATAAATATTTAAATAAGAGCGTATATTTAAAAGCTTATATTTAATTTTTATTCTTTATTATCTGAAGATACGTTGATCTGAACACCTATTGCCTGATTAATATTTTTACGCCTTACAAGATTGATAATGGTACAAAGCAAATACAGATGATTGGTATTACTTATGGGGTCAATGAGGTTGCAAATTGATTTCCAAATAACTGAGTTATGTACGGAGCGGACTTTATTACCTACTAACCTACTAACTATTATATAACTTACAGCACTATAATTTACACTTGTGACGTTCATTTAATTTGAAACTTACTTTAATAATACAAATAGCTTTGATTATGTATACTGCAACTTCACAGATTTGTAAATAAATTAATGAGGTGCCCATTTCTTCCAGCTTGAGTATAGCCTCGAACTGCTTTGTGTTTCTAAGAAAACAATCAGTGTTTATAGTTGTAAATAGTTTAATAGTCAGTTTTTGTTTTAGTTAATAGAAGTGTCACTTTTTCTATTACCGCGAATAATATGACAAAAAAAAATCATTGCATTTTAAAAATCCTCATCTATCCACCGTTTTTTAGAAAAAAAAATCTGTTTACATTAATTATAATAATTTGATACATTAGGTACATATGCTTATTCATTATATGAAAAGCGAATGATTAGAATCTCACTACAAAAATTACAATTTAAGATGAATTATAAGTATACGAAAAAGGCGTAGATTTTTATTATATTTTCTGATAATTCCAGTGGGACTCGTTAAAAAGAGATTACTGGCCAATGAACTGTTAACTTTGTAACCTACAGCTAATGAGTCTGGGAGTTTAGTATCACCGATAGGTCACCTACCTTTGATATTGCTAGTAGGATTGTATGTTGGTCTAGTCTGGCGTTTTATTTTATTCCAAACCATGTTATGTAATGTGTGTTTTTTTCGTATGTTTAAAGTGAAAAATCTAGACAGAGTTCAAGTAAGTTAAAAAAAAAGAAAATAGAGTTTTTCATTCATTTAACATGCTGTCAAATGAATTAAAAACTCTGTTTTTCTTGTAATTGGCCACGTGCAGGTTAATCTAGAAAGTTTTCGGCTGCTCAACCTGCTTTGCCTGTGATGGTCGTAATCAAAATATTTAACTCGTTGGTCGAGCTGTTGCAAGTACGACTGCTGAACACGAGGTATCGCGTTCATTCCCCAGGTCGGACAAACGGTCTTATTGGGTTTTTCTTCTAAATTCTAAGTAGTAAGTAGCCATTTACTTTTTTTTATTTTTCTGGGTGGGAAAATCATCGAATGACTTCTTCCGCTCTGGGTTAAGCGAAAGGGTGTGTCAGACTTCTACTGACTAAAAACCCACCCTATTCCTTCGGCTACCCTAAAGTTCCGGGGCCGCGGTATCTCGATAGAACTTTCCCGCCCTATGAGGCCCCGTCACTGGTGTTGACAGCTCTTTGAGGCGCGCGTGGAACACGACCCGCCGCCCAACCGAGCCTGGTCCTTACCGGACGGTGAGCTACCTCCGCTCGCCGTCCGCAGGCCCGCGCCTACAGTGGCCGGAAATCAGCTCGCGATCCCCAACGCCCGGGGCGTCACCCGCGGCGGCTGGGGCGCGAAGAAGAGAGTTGCCTCTCCCTCCCGCGTTCGTTCTCCTCCTTCGCTAGCATGACTGCTTCAAGTAGTATGTAGCCTGGAGTTTGAAAGTTCGCAGTGTGATACTCCCGTGCCTCAGAAAGCGTTTTTTTTATTATTTAAGCCGTGGATTCTGCACCTGATCTCTCTCCAGTCGTGTACTCGTGTCGGATTGCCGTTCAATCGAACTATAAGAGTTCCTCCCTTCACGTCGCAAGCTATCAGTCGACGCTGCGCCCGCGGCGAGGGCACATGTCTCCGTATTGAAGCGATCGACGTCTCACAGACGTAAGTACGGTGTTTATGTACTAAATTTCTTACGTCTCTTGGTCGTCACCTCGGTATTCATGTGTTGTAGCTTATAGTGTCTGATTGACGTCACATCGGCTTTAAAATTATACTTTTAATTGCAGAATGCCTAAAAGGAGAAACATCACGTCTAGTGAGTGGAAAAAACCTGCAAATAATGACGGTTCAGTTCCCAAGAAGCCTCCGAAACTGCAAAAAACAGAATAGGCGTTTAGAAGATAGAGATATGTGAAAGTTTCATAAACGAGAGTGACGACAACTGTAGTGATTTTGACGACGATGTAGGCGATCCTGATTTTATTTTAGAGAGCGATCACAACACGGAATCCGAACAATCCGATGAGGATGATGTTGAGGTCGCGTATCCCCATGTTGAGGAAGTTTACCACGGAGAAAACAACCATAATCACGACAATGAAGAACAAGAAAGAGAAGTACGAGCTCATGGAAGCCAGGACATTACAGAACAGATCGAAGAAGAGACAATGGTCAGAGAGGAACAGCATGGCGCAGCAGAGACTAGAATTGAAGAGATCGGAGAGGAGCAGTATAGCGAAGTAGAGACGCGAAATGACCAGGGTAGTGAAGATCTTAGAACAGACCGGGAGCCAAATGAAGAATCTACAGTAAAGCTGCCGCGCTACTTTTACGGGAAGAATAGGTACAAATGGGCATCGGCGGAACCATCCCGAACAAGTCGAGTACGCGCACACAATATTGTCAATAGACCATCTCAAGTAAGTCCGATTGAATTCGAATCTTTCACGGAATTATGGAAACTGATGTTTAGTGATCACATGATTGAAATGATAGTAACTTATACAAACAAAAAACTAGACAGCTATAGGGCTAAGTATAAAGACAGTAGCAGATCTGAACTAGGCTCAACGTATGAGACAGAAATAAAGGCTTTTTTAATTGGGCTATTGTTTTCAGGTGTTAGAAAGACATGTGCAATCTGTCCCAGTCGGTTGAAAAGGCGAACGAAGTACTGTTGCTGCAAATGCAAGAAACCAATGTGCCTTACTTGCTGCCTACAAATATGCATTGACTGCAAACGTACGTAGTGAATGTACCAAATATTCGAGGGCTGTCATTATTTTTATTTTTTAACTAAGAAGTAAGATTTGTGTTTTATTTTGACAATAGTTTATAGAAGATAACATATTTTAAATTCATTTGTTGTTATTTACTTAATTTTAGAGAAAAACGAGACTGAAGTAAGTCCTTAAAATTTTGTGCCAAATAATTGTGATATCTCGAATAAATGTTGATTTTACCTGAAAAATAGCGTGTATTTTTTTTATTCTGTAGTTTGTTACCTCAAACACCAATCTTTTTAATGTTTAAAATAGAAAAATGTAGCATGCGAATACACATTTTATTTCAGTACTTAAAGTTTGACGTTTCTCAGTCGTCACGTCGGCGTAAGTGCTACGTTTAGACCAGGTCAGCAGCTAAAGGTTAAGACTGACTGCCGTGGCCGAAATCGGTTGGGAGGACTATTAATTAAAACCTCCAGCTAGGGCACATAAACGGATATTAATCAGATTCACATAACAGTCATTTTTGTATTTTTTTAAGGATGGGATATCATCCAGTGACTGCCTCCCAATCTGGGCGAAGCGGGAGGGTGTGTCAGACTTTTACTGACTAAAACCCATCCGCGTTCCATCGTGCCCAGCATGCCCTTCGTGTTCCGAGGCCGCGGTAACTCTTTGCGGCCCCTTGTGGGCCCCGACAATTTGCTGACACTCTTTGAGGTGCGCATAGAACACGACGCGCCGTCTACACGGGCCCGGTTTCAGTCGGGCGGCGAGCTACCCATTGCTCGCAGCCCGTAGGCCCGCGCTACGGTGGCTGGGAGTCACCCTGTGACTCCCGATCACATAACAGTCTGAGCGAACAAAAAAGTATAAATACAAGTTAATGAATAAATAAATTTAATTGAAATGGTTATTTCTTTGACCAAAAGCTAAACGTGTCAATGCCGCCAATCTTTCTCTTGGGTACGTTACCAGCCGACAGCGTTGACGAAGAATTATTTGATGTTTGTTCTAGTTTGTAATTGATATATTTAAGTTTAAATATACACCTAATAATTTTAGTTATTGAATTGTACTCACGTAAACTTATTTTTTATCTCAAGAACCGCTTCCACCGTTAACTTGGACGTTCCCCCGCCACTTGTCTTCGCTGACAGGTCCCATTGTTAGCATAAGTTCCTCCAACGACCCTGCTTACTTCCAAACTACAAACAGGTATGGGGACTCGATCCTCTCTCATAAAGGAATGCAATATTGCACCACAGAGGCGACACCGAAAGTTTTGCCCGACTAACCCGTAAGGACAGTCAAGTTTTTGGCAAGAAACTTTAAGTCTTATGCAGAATATTTAAAGTTTCAAGTTTTATCATTCTTGTGTATATTTTTTGGGGGAAAAGGTATAATATTCATTATGTTAGAATTTATGTAAAGAATATTATTATTTGAATAAAATGTCAAAGACGCATTTTTATTTGGGTTCCATAGACAAATGGAAAAACCTGTCTATCCGTCCGTATATCACAGCCATTTTATTCCGAAACTATTAGGACTGCACACATAGTTGAAACTTGATAGGTAGATGTATTCTGTGAATCGATTTTAATACAAAATAAAATGAAAAACGTAAAATCCTCAAACCTGTGGTATGTGGCATGTCTATAGATATATGATAAATTATGTGTTTGTATGCTGTAAACCCATAACCTAATTCACGTCATGCATTCAAACAAAAACCAACAGTTCTTTCAGGACTGAAACGATTATCTTTGTCTTGGTTCATTCAGATACCTTTTCAAGCGCTTAAAACTTTTTCATTGAAGTTGAAGTACACGTAACCAAAACTTATTTCACTATCTACCAACTTATCGAAAGTAAACCTCACCTGAGCTGTAGGTATATTGTTCTTACTAACAGGTGCAACGCAACTACATGACAACTATACAACCGATGTCAAAGAAAGGAAAAATAAAAATTGGCCAAGGGCGAGTCCGACTCGCTCATGAAGGTTTCCTACGGCAAATAACTTTGTTATTCATAGTGAAAGTATGAATTATAAAGTTATATTTGCGGTTTTAGAAAATATGCTGTATCTCAAAAACTGCTGACCCGATCTCGTTTAAACCAATTTTCCTTGAAAGTTTACATTAGGATCTACAGCATATATATTTTTTAGATTTTTCCCTCCATTATTATAGAAGTTAGAGGGGGTGGGACACATTTTACTAGTTTGGAAGCGTATATCTTTTAAACGATTGACTTTATGAAAAAGTGGTTTTAGAAACCTCAATGTGATTTTTAAAGACTTTTCTATAAATGTACACATGCATAGATATCACGAAAAAAAATATTTTCAGTTTCAGTTCCATGTATAAGGAGCCCCCCTTAATTTTAAATATATTTTTTTTAAATCGGAGATCGGTTCGCAGAATACATCTACCTACCAAGTTTCATGGGTACCTATAGTCTCAATATTTTCAGAATAAAATGGCTGTGACTTCCGGACGGATGGACGGACAGACAGAAAGACAGACAGACAGACAGATATGACGAAACTATAAGGGATCCGTTTATTGCCATTCGGCTACGGAACCCTAAAAAAGATCTATAGAAACTGTACCTGAAATTATTGTACGTTCTTATTCTTATCTTTACAAGGTGTGTTTTTTTATATCCTATTATTCTAGATTATGAATAAGGCCATGTCAAAGAATTAACTGGCAAAACAATTAATTTTCATATACTTTTTTTATTTTCTTATATCATAAACCCTTGTGTGAAATACGACAACGTCGCATTTTCGTAACTTTAAATTAGAATGATTGGTTTGAATGAAAATTAAAAACTCGTATTTATCTATAAAACAGATTATTTTTACTTATAGAATATAAACCTAGAGTTGAAAAATTGAAATATAATGAAATATTAAATGAAATATTGTAAGGTGTACAATAAAGTATATAATAAATTGTATCTGTCTGTTTGTCTTATATATGTTTTTCATTAAACAATCGATCAGATTATGGTGAAACTTTGGTATGAGGACGCGTGAGAGGGTTTATAGACCAAAAACCAGTCACAAAAAGATAGGATTAATTGACTCAATTTTATTTACTTGGTTAAAAACACCAAACACTTTATTAACACCTATACCAGGATATTACTAGTTCTTTATAAAAAAAACTAGCGTTTGTCCGCGGCTTCGCCCGCGTTAATTTGAAAACTATGCCACGGGACCTTTATATGTCATCTTCTCTTCTTCATCTATCAGAATTTCGGGATAAAAACTATCCTATGTCCTTCCCAGGGTTCTAAACTATTCCCATGCCAAACATCTAAATCGGTTCAACGGTTTAGGCGTGAAAAGTTCGCATCACAAGTTTGCCCTATCTGCTGGAGAGTCCAAATTACCCGGATAGTGCACCTTTAATTACCTTAAAAACGCCACTGAGGCCACGACTAGCGTGTCTACTTATTGGATCCAACGTAATATTTAAATGTAACTACCATCAATTCAAAGAAAAAGAAGATCACAGGTTTTTAAACTAAGGAAACTAAGCTTTAAACACTGCATACCCAAAACCATCTAACCAACGCCATTCTATCGAAAGGTCGATTTCACGACCGTATTTCAATGGGAAAATATTGTAATGGAATATCCCAGGAAAGCGGTTTGTGGCCACGATTTTAAGAGTCGTATAAGAGAATTATTGGCGGTTTCGTCTACTGATAAAAGAAGTTCGCGGGTACAGTTATGTGAAAATGTGGAGGCGTATGGTTCCGACGGCTTTTCTTTAAAGTGGTTATATTGGCAGGGTTAAAAGATAAAATAATGTTTGTGTAAAAATATGGCTACAAGCTATCTAAACTTCATAATTCTGCTGATCTTTTTCATAGGATTGGTTTAAAGAGTCTCTAGATTTAATCAAAAAGAACATACATTGTTCACTTAGCGATAAAATACATAACTAAGGTAAGTGTAATCCAGTGGCTATTTTTTCGAGGGAAACATCATCCAATGACTCTTCTTCTTCTGGGTGGAGCGAAAAAGAGTATATGCCTTCTACTGACTGTATGCGCCATTCGCATTATTTTGTCTATACTTATTATTATTCGTATTTTATCGTAAACGCGTACTTGCAACATTATATTACACTTCACTCATCTGTCTGAGGTCTGAGGAAACTGGTGCGAATATGTGAGGAATATGTCGGTGAGCATGGTCTTACATATAATGTAGTAAAAAGTAACTGCATGATCTTTGTGAGTGGTACGAAGTGCCCGCTAGAAGTACCTCCTGTGTACCTCAATGGGAACCCTTTAGTATGGGTGACTCAGTTCAAATACTTAGGGCACATCGTAACTGCCGACTTACGGGATCATGCAGATATTGAACGGGAACGGAGAGCACTGTCAAGGAGCGCGAACATGATAGCTCGCAGGTTTGCACGTAGTTCATTTGAAGTTAAGACTATGCTCTTTAGGGCGTATTGTACGCCTTTATATACGTGCAGCCTGTGGGCTAACTACACGCAGAAAAGTTACAGTGCTGTCCGTGTACAATATAATAATGCGTTTAGGGCAATTATGGGGCTGCCCCGCTTCTGCAGTGCCTCAGGGGTGTTTGCTGAGGCGCGTACTAGCTGCTTTTATGCGACTATGCGTAAGCGGAGTGCATCCCTAGTGCGCCGAGTGTGGACTAGCTCCAACACTATTTTGAAGATGATAGCAGGTAGGCTAGACTGTCCCTATATACGACATTGTTGTGGGAGACATGTCGCGTGTGGGGTGGGATAGCCTATCTGTTTTGCATGTTTTTTTTTTTATTTTTATTTAATTGTAATTTTTTTTTTATTTTTGATATTTTGTGTGGATGTTTAAGATAATTTATTTATTATGTAATGTATCTGTCTTTAATGTATGTGTCTATGTGGGACTTTTGAATCCTGAATTAAACGTATTTTATTTTATTTTTATTTTTATTGACTCACTTGAGAAGGATCTCCCATTCAAAATCGATTCCTTAATACCACTCTTTCCTGTTCCAAACAACCCAAACCCTCATTCACTCGCAAAACCACTCGCTTACTGGCAACACGTATCTACCTGCACCCGCGCTCTCGCCAAAACTCTAAAATGTGATAAACTACTGGTGTTGTGTGGTGAACCCTCAAACTCTTTCTCCTCTCGTGAAGCTTGGTGGAAATATCGTCTGAACCGGCGCGCTGGGTACTCATATCGAAGGGACTCATAATTTACATCTTCCTGGAAGTACCTTTTCCTTCTCGGACTCGGACTTGGTCTTTACCGGAAGCTGAGCTATAGAATCGTGCTCGCCATCCGCAAGCCCGAGGCTACGGTTTCCGAAGATCAGCTCGCGAACCTCGACGCCTGGGGCGGACAGTTTTATGTACCTACTAAATGTAGGTAGGTACAATGTTGACATATTGTTGTTCGAAGAACTAGCTTATTTCGTTATTTTAGTCGTTTTGTGATGTTAGTGAATACGTCACTATAAGTATAGCTGTTAAAAGAAAATAATATGATCAAAATATACAACGTGTAATTTAAAAGGTATATACATACCGAGTGCACGGCTTCTCTAAATGATAACAAACGATATGGCAAGGATTTTTTAATCCTATGTCCACATGTGTGGAGCATATTAGAAATTTGAATACATTGATACCAGAGGCCGAATTTGTCAAATTAAGAAGAATGAAGAGAATTATCGTTTTATTTGCAAGTGACGTGGAAAGTGATGACCCTAATAGTGCTGTGACACGTTTGTTATTACTGGTATTCAAGAAACATATCGCACCCTTAATAAAGTAAAGGCATATTTCAAAAATATCAACTTTTGGGAAAACATGTTTTAAGATTCAGGGAATCCGATGTTTTTAGTCTATTATTCATAATATCATAATTTAAAGTGCTATAGCTCTGATTTTTTTTGTACCTAGTCTACGTTACATGTACTACGATATTAATAGCAGAAAAACTACAAAAAGGAATATTTAAGTACTAATAAATATATATTTTTAAAGCTCTTCCGAGTTAGGCCTCTTTTTTACTATTTTTATTTTTGTTTTTGAAGGCAATATTTGTAATAAGCCTTTACAAGATTAATGATATTCAAAATAATAAGGACTATCACAAAATAATGCTTTATCACACAATATATCCTATCATAAATGAGTAAAAGTGCCCTAATGTAAAACACGAATGAAATAAAAAAAGAAAAACAAAATGTATAAAAAATTAAGCTTCATTATTCTTAAAATTAAAACGTACGAAATGGCAAATAATTAATTAAGTAAGAACTTTTCAAATGTTAAATAAACTTCAAATAAACATTTTTTTTAAACTTGACATTACAAACTTAAAAATAGATTCTTTAATAATAATAAAAAACAATATTATATATATTCACCAACAACTTGCTCTTAAATACAATCTTGTGGAATTAAAAGTACCATACTATAGGTATGTGCCCGACCCAGTTCTCGAAAATGGCAATATTACACTGTACTGGGATCGGTCCATCATCACTGACAGGACTGTTGTTGCCAATAAGCCTGACATAGTGGTGATAGACCGATTAGAGCGTCGCACAATGATTGTTGATATAGCAGTCCCCCATGACGAGAACCTCGTGAAACCTGAGATAGATAAAAAAGAAATATCTTGACCTGGTGCGCGAGGTTGTCGACATGTGGGATGTGAAGACAGCAATCATTGTGCCGATAGTCGTCGCAGCCAATAGTATAATTGCCAAGAGCCTCGACCAACATCTAAGGAGGCTCTCGTTGGGCAGCTGGATCAAGGGCTTGATCCAGAAAGCAGTAATTCTGGAAACGGCGCGTATTTTGAGGAGGTTCCTCTCTCAAGAGCCCTGACCACCGGTAGCTTGGACCCTGTTCCCGATACCGGTGGGCTACTATTTTATATATTTTTAAATGTTTATATTTTTTATATTACTATTTAAAAATGTCATTTGTAAAATAGACATACATAGACTAAATACATGGAATAATAAAAAATAATACAATATATAAAAATAATAATTTGACAATAAAACGTTTTTGTTACAAGTCTTAGAACAAAACATTTTTTTTATCATTTAACAATAAAACTTTTATATAATTGGAAGATGGATGATAATGTGATTCTATTTGTTATTTAAATATAATAAAGCATACCATTTAAAGAAAAATAGCCTCAAATTATCTCTGATGTACTCTAGTAGACGTATTTCAAATTTAAACAAAAATATTAACTACTCAAGACGATAACATACTACCAAAATAGGTCGCGTAGTAAGCATCAATTAGTTTCTTCGAAACTAATTCCTTAATGTCTCACGGCCATGTGCTCGAAGAACGCTGTCTAGCTTTTCCGGTTTTCCGTTATAGGTTGGATCGTTATCACTAAGTTCAGCATCACTTTCTGCAGAATTAATCGGTGAAATGCAATAATCCACGGTAGGAACTTGCTGTGTTATTATTGGTTTAACATTTTGAAGTCAAAAACGACAGAAAATTTTTGGCCATAGGTCTCCCACGTAGATTGTGGCCGAGAAATTAGTGGTTGTTTATCAGATAGTATAAAATCATCTTTAGAAATAGGTTGTGCTCGAGATTCTGGGGAACATTTGCGGGACGATAGGCGGCTGCTAGAAGCTCTACTCGTGGAACTACTACTATCGGTACTTGAAGATGAACTGGAACTACTTGACGACGATCTGGATGAACGTTTTGATGGTGTTGCGATAAAACCATTGGTTTCAGTCAAGGCCACGGGTGTATCGACTGATGGTTGAATATTTTCAGCAGTTTTTGGGTTTGGAATCATAATATCAAACGTAATTTCGTTACCTGTGTAATGTTTAAGTGAATATTACACAGGTAACGAAATTACGAAATCTTGGGAATTGTGTTGGGAATATTCTCTTTTTCCAAAATGCGTCCAGTAATGTACTGAAATAAAAATTAAACGATTAGATGCTGTACTTATGTATGTACTTACCTAGTAAGATTTAACCAATAAAGACACGTAGCAAAACAACTTACTTTTGATCCTTAGGCAATTCGCTTTGCTGTTGATCTGGTGATTCTGGGCGATTGCGTAAGTTTAAATTTTTTTGCGACCGCTACGTCATGCTTCTGTATATAAAAATAATAATAGTACCTATTTTATTTAATTACGTACTACAACATGTTTAATACCTACTTAACCAATCAATAAAGCGCTTAATTATTGTATGTATTTACGAAACATACTTGAAACTATGGACGTAACTTGTAATTTGATTAAATATTTTACATCATGTAAAGACCTAATCTTAAATGCAAACACAGATCGTTCATAAAGTTTTGTGAAACAAGGAATTATTTCGAGATAAACATCGTAAAAACATAATATTTTCGTAAAATAAGGAACTAATTTGATATAATGATGATATATTTTAATACATTGTGGTGATAAGAGGGCCTAACTCTAAGTCGACCTTTTTAAAACTAAAAAATATTGCAATACTTACCCGATAATTTGTAATAAAAAGGCACAACTCCAATTTGGCCAGCGCATCAGTAGTCCGGCTTCGACAAGTACTGGCACCTTACTGGTTGGGCCTCTTTAGTGGAAAGACGCGGGTACGGGAGAGGGTAATGTAAAAGAGACACAATTACAGTATTCGCTTTAATATTGTCTTTTTTCTCTCTCTGTGAAAGCCAAGTGGTAGAACAGGTGATTTGGTGCCCATCTATCACAAAAACTCGAAAACTCAAAATTTCGAATTGTGCCCTTACATTACTAAGGGTGCGATATGAAACCAATAATTTGGGGTCAATTCTGTGAGTCATTTATTTTGAGCTGAAACTTTGCATAGAGACTCCATAACAGATGTTGTCTTCAGTCCTTTTGGATAGATATGGGGTTTCCATTACACGTTGTATACAACGTGTAACAGATTTAGCGCAATACCTCAGACACCCCAATTAGAATATTTAATTATAAGTCTAAAACAACATCCGTAACTAAATAAACTGAAACCAAACCTACGCAATTTTTATTAAATTAATATCAATATATATATATATATATATATATATATATATATATTATATATATATATTTATATATAATTGATATCAATATATATATTATATATTTTTATCTTTACTAAACGCAAAACATATGTGCCTCATACAATATCCTTACACAGACGCATACACTCATGCAATGTTAGCGGCCGACGCGACACGCACACAACTTCCTTGAATTGTTTGTATTAATTTGTCATGATACTGTTTCCATTTTAAGTAAAATAAAAGACTTTTCCATCAAAATTTAACACCTATTTTTTATGACGGAAATCGATTCAGAAGCCGATTCGGAACCAACTACTTTCAGGAATTGCGTTTATTCTGTTACATGTTGTATAATACATCATTGTGGCAACTAAAAGAACAGGGTAGGTATTTAGCCATTAGGAGTCTAAGACTGCCTTCCACTCCATCCAGAGTGGGAGAAGTCTTTAGATGATTTTCCCACCAAAAAAAAGTTATGACAAATGACAGGCTGAAGTAAACATGATAAGTGGTGTCATAGTATGTTATCGTATCTTCGAATCCGCGTCTAAGAATCTCGTTACCAACTAGGCAAGATATGTTATGACTTTTACCGCAAAGGCCTTCTTAGTTACAAACTACTCTTATCAAAATTGGAATCTTTTGCCTACGTTCCATT
Source organism: Tholera decimalis (assembly GCA_943138885.2). Classification (NCBI taxonomy): domain Eukaryota; kingdom Metazoa; phylum Arthropoda; class Insecta; order Lepidoptera; family Noctuidae; genus Tholera; species Tholera decimalis. The sequence goes on from OW964549.2 coordinate 5,373,819, forward strand.
TTGTACGACGTCTCGGATGACAAGACACAGTTTGTACTTATGCTAGCGTAATGTAGATTGAGGCTGATAAGTAAAGGTACCATTCTTCAGAAGCTTTTTGACTTAACCGCTATAAATTTATTTAGGATAACAAATAGTAGAATTTCCCCAAAACTAGCCGCTCACGTTTGAATCTATAATTAGATTTCTGTTTTGTTTTTTTTAGGTAGGGCCACTCGTAGTTTAGCTCGCTAAGGCTAATGTACTACTTAACCGGTCTTTCCTGTGGTGACCTCTAATAATTAAATGAAAGGCTCCCAGCCAGGGCTTACAAACTAAAATATACTTACAGCTAATGACCGCACGCTAAGGGAGTACGACCTGATACTGAAATGACCCCGCTATGCCGAGGCCCTGTGGAGTACGGGCCTCGGCATAGCAGGGTCATTTTGGGAGGGCAGCAAAAGGACAGGCTGGGTCGTATTTAAGGGAGTATTTATTGCTACTGGATCAGCATCGCGGGCTGGCTCGTTTGGCAAAGGTCGGGGAGGATTTCCATTACAAGTACGCGGACGTCGCGATGGGCCTCGTCGGCGAGGCCGGAATACGGAACGCGTTTTGTGTGTGTGTTTTCTAAGAGTGCTAGTTTCCCTACTGCTCTCTTGTCGGATGGTGGTGGGGTCGTCGGGCTCGTCTAGGACGTGACGCGGGCGACGAACCCGAGAAATTTGGGAGGGTCTGTATCGGGCGGCCGATACGATCAGGGGGTTGGTGTGGGTATCAGCAGAGGTGAAGTAACGCACTGACATGCGTTTCAACACTTGCTTTATGGTCGGGAGTTTGAGGTCTACGTGGAGACCCTCGTTCCTCAAGAACCAGGGCGCGCCCGTGGCCTTTCGGAGAAAACGGTTCTGAATGACTTGCATCCTATGGATCTGGGCCGGACTGGCATGGGCAAACACCGGACAGGCGTACGTCATGATAGGACATATGCACGTCGTGTAAATTCGGATTTTACACCTAAGGGAGAGCTTACTGTGTTTATTCAGCAAGGAGTGGAGCCTACCGAGAGCGAAAGCGGCTCGCGAGCGACCCTTCTTTATGTGCTCATTGAAGTTAAGGAACTGGTCGAGGATCACACCTAAGTATTTGGCTCGCTTCTCCCAAGGGATTGGCTTGCCAAACATAGTGATCGGGCGGGGGAGGGTGAGCTGTCTATGGTGGCGAGCCCTGCGAAACAGGACTGCTTGACTTTTGTCGGGATTTACCTCAATCCTCCATTTCCTAAACCAATCGCCTAGTGCGTTGGTTGAGGTCTGGAGGGTATGAGCGATGCTATCGGGACTTTTTCCAGAGTAATAGATGGCCGTGTCGTCGGCAAATAGGGATAACTCTACTGGTGGCTTTTTGGGGATATCGCTAGTGAATAGCGTGAAGAGTGGGGGAGAGAGCACGGTGCCCTGAGGGACGCCGGCTCTGATAGGGCGGGGGGTGGAAAGCGCTCCTTCAATACGATATCTGAAGGAGCGGTTCGACAGAAAGTCTCGAATGATGAGCACGAGACGGTCCGGCACACCTAGTTGGTAAAGCTTATAAATTAAGCCATTGTGCCAGACTTTTTCGAAGGCCTTTGCTATGTCAAAGAATAATGCCCCCGTCACCAGACCGCGTTGAAAGCGGCCGCTAATTTGCTCTACGATGCGGTGGGCTTGGTGGACACTGGAATGATGGGCTCTAAAGCCAAACTGCTCGTTAGGGATTAGGCTCTTTGCCTCGACAAAGTCCTTGAGCCGATTAAGAACAATCCGCTCGTAGATCTTGCTGAGGGCACTGTGCAGACTAATGGGATGATAACTATTCGGGGAGGACTTGGGCTTATTGGGTTTTGGGATGCCTATTACTATAGCCTCTTTCCAAGCTTGCGGAAACAAGTTGTTGGACATGGCGCCATTGAAGATGGCAGCCAGTAGGACTATGATCGTGCGTGGGAGGAGTTTAAGTGCCCTTGTGGTCAGTCTGTCAGTCCCGGGAAATTTCCTAGGTTTGAGTTTCTTGATGATCTCCTCCACCTCGTCTTACGTGACGGGGGGGAGGGGAGCATCAGGGTCCTCGACAGGGGGTAGGGCAGACCTACATTCGACCTCAGCATCCACGTGGGCAAGGTGGGCTGGGTCGACTGGTTGGGAGCTGGGAGAGCACTGGGCCTCCAGGCTGTCGGCTAGGCATTCGGCTTTGTCTTCGTCGTCGAAGGCAATGCTTTGGTCCGGGTGGATGAGGGGAGGCATTGTGGTAACCTCAGTGGCGCGCATACTCCTCTAAAGTTGCCATAAGGCAAGGTGGGTGGGTTCCAGTTCGCTCAGGGTCTTGTCCCAGCCGGCGTCACGCCACTCTCTGATGCTGTTACTTACTTTGCGCTGTAAGTACCGCATGAAAGTTTTGTTATTCTGGCAGGGAAAAGCTCTGTAGGCACGGACTGCTGCGTTCTTCTCAGTCACCAGGGCCCGTACATCGTCCGGGAGTTTCCGGCGCCAGTGCTCTGACACCGGAATCTCCTTTGAACAGTCGTTCAGGACAGATTGTACGTGCTCCGTGAGTGAGTCGACCGCAGCCGTCGTGTCGGCGGTGGACTGGATGTGGTCTGGGATCTTGTCCAGGTGAGGTGACGTGTTGGATTTCAGCAAGTCGCCTACTTTCCTCCAGTCAGTGATCACCTGTGTGGGAGTGGGGCGGTTAGGGTCATAGGGACCCGATCTCGGAGTTAACTCCAAGATCACCGGTATATGGTCAGAGTCAAGTTCGTCTACCGTCTCTAAAGAGTGCAAACGTAAGTTTACATTCTTCAGGAGGGCAATGTCGAGTACGTCGGGCAAGTGGGATGGCTCGAACGGGTAATGAGTAGGCCGCATAGGACCTATGATATATATGTGGAGAGGTGTGCAAAGGTCGTATAGTACCTTCCCACGGGGGTTGGTAATACGACTACACTATGCGGGATGTTTGTCATTGAGATCCCCCGCCATAAGGACGGAGTCACTCATGTCAAGAAGGGCGGTAAGGTCGCTTCGAAGTGAGGCGTTTACCGAAGAATTTGAATCTACATCATTATACGGTGGGAGATACGCGGATACTATTGTGATAGAGGGATGGCCCGTCATGCCTAGCCGGCAAACGGATACCTCTAAGTGGGCAAGGGGCGGCGGATCCATAGGGATGCAGTGCAGGGAGTTCCTATAGTATAATAATATAATAATAATAATAATAATATTCCACAACTTTTTCACACAACGCCATCTAGTCCCAAACTAAGCAGAGCTTGTGGTATGGGTACTAGACAACTGATAAACATACATATATATTTCTAAATACAAACATATTATAGATAAATTACACCCAGACAGAACAAATGACCGTGCTCATCACACAAACATTTGTCCTAGGTGGGAATATAATAGTCCTATCGTTCCTAACTAACTGGTAATTAGCTATCCTGGGATCCCTAAGGTGGGGTTTGAGAAAGGTCTCTTGGACCAGAAAAACGTCGAGACGGTGATCGCGAAGGAATGTCGCGATCTCGTCCCGTTGATTGCTGATGCCATTGGCATTGAAATAACCTAGCTTATATTATTAACGTGTTATACATTTTTGTTGTTTGAAAATGTTTGCAAAATGGCTTTTGACGTCAGGATACTTAAGGTATACCTGAATAAGGGATTCAATACTACGGCAGGCCACGACCTCCGTTGCCATTTGGATGGCGCGGGGGACTGGAAGAATTGGAATGTATTCGCTAGGATGAGGAACGGATCGAGTTCCAGCTCGTCCGAGCGAGGGGGTGACTGGGGAGGAGGAGGCTGAGAAGCCACAACGACCGAAGCGGGGGGCGTGATGGGTTGATCCATCAGCCCTGGGACTTTCGGCCTTAGTGCCGGGAAGTTTTGGGCGTGATTCGCCGCCGTCCAAGGAGTTGGACGCTGGGGACTGAGGGTCTGGGGGAGCTCAGACGAGAGTGTAGGACACTCTCGTCCCTGGCGTGCGCTAGCGCGCGTTGCCAGTTTAGGGGCGGAGGTTTTCGGGGCTTTGGGACAGCCGCGGTAGTTGGCAGGGTGGCCAGATTGCCCGCACAGCACGCAGCTGGGCGGGTCTGGGCACTGGGACCTATCTTTAGGGCGATTGCACTCGGCGGTGCCGTGATCGCCCAGGCACTTTACGCACCGAGGTTTGCCGAAGCAATTCCTCTGTACATGCCCGTAAAGTTGGCAACGGTGGCATTGGCCTACCGTGCCACTTTTGTGTGGCTTCTCTGTGAGTATGCCCGACAGAATGCATACCGTTTTTAGGGAAAAGATGGGGTGGGGACCTTCGGAGGTGGGATGGCTGATGACAAGGACGTTGTTAGACGCCTTGCCTCCTCTGCCGTGCATACGGTGCACCTCAATCACCGGGATGTTCTGGGACTCTAAGTCGCAGACGATCTCGGTGGTGGGGATCTCACTAGGGATCCGGCAGAGGACCACACGTACGGGTTTGCTCTCATGGAGCGTGTATGTGTGGTGGGGGATATTTCGAGCCTTGAGTAGCTTCGAGAGCGCGCGATGGTCGTTAGCTGTTGCTAACCCTACTTTTATGCTATTCTGAACGGCGCGGGCATTTGTGTAGGCGATGCGTTGCTCGCCACACGCTTTGGACACGTTTGTCCAAGCCCCCTTATTGTGGATGAAGATGGGTGGGGGAGGGATGGTTTTGCGCACTGAGGCGCTGACGACTGGGGTAGGACTGGGCCTAGTGGCCGAGGATGTAGAGGGCTGGCTTTGCACTAAGCGTGCTGGCTCGGGAGGGGAGGGTTTCTTGGCCTTAGGGGCCTGGGAGGACGAGGCCTGCGACCTCTTCTTCCTCTTTCCCTCGACGAGGATAAACTCTTTGGAGGAAGAGGTTTGATCAGAGGAGTGATCCGAGTGCTCGGACTCCGCTCGCTCGGAGCGCTCAGAGTGTTTGGACTCTGCGCGCTCCGAGCGCTCGCCTTCCGAGTTCTCGTTTTCATTGTCTTGTTCCTCCTCCTCAGAGTCCATTTCGACGTCTGGGGGGGAGGGGGACCTATCTGCGATGGGCTCGGGTGTGGGACCTACCTCCGGCTGCGGGGTGGATGGCAACTCGGGGGGGTGTTTGAGACGGGGATTGACTTTGATGGAGTCAATCTCCACCTCAAACTCCTTGAGTAGAACGGGGTTTTTATGGATAATAAGCCCTAGAACCTCGGTGGTTTTAGTTAGCTTATCGGTTAAGAACTCTACCTTAGCGAATAGAGTCTCTATGGTCTCCATGTTGTTACCGAGAAGAGAAACCCAGACAAACTCGGTAACTGTGTTGCCGTCAGATGTGGCCTGAAGGGCCCTATTTGCCTACCCCTCCGGGCAGGAATGACCCGGAGGTGAGTACACTCCCTGCGGGGATAGCAGGGAGGTGTGTGCCTAATGGTGTGCCCTAAGCTTGTAACCGGTCGCTAGTCTTAATGTGCGAACCGGGCCCTATTGGGTCTAGTGCGAAGGGGTAGATACACCCAACCGACACTAGGTGTGTAAGCTGTGAAGAGAACTCAGTAACTAGGTTTGACTAGGAGATCCCCCAAGGCCAAAACCTAGCACTCGACTCCAATTGACTGCTTCACCCTGAAGGGGATCAGCGGGTGCGTCGGGTTAGCACCCCCTTGGTATTGTTGACACCGTGAGGTTTCCAACCAAGGACCACGAAACTGTGGTTTTACCCTGAAGGGGCCAAACCAAATTGTTTTTGACGATACTCTGTTATAGAAACAGGATATCCTTCACCGCCTCGAAAAAGGCGGATCCGGACCAGGCGTCGTAGTCGGCGACTACGAGTGACGTCACGGCGGGCGTGACGAAGCGGAGCGATGACTCAGGCACGGAAAAATCGAGAGCGCGGAGCGGCATGACTGTCGCGGGCGAGCGTCGGAAGCGGAATCATTAGATTTCTTTTTTTTTTATTGATTATATACTCGCGTTTGACCTGCTTGCCTAAGAGTAAACTATTCACTCTTGACTTAAAGACTCCCAGGTTATAGCGATCAGGAAACACAGACTCCGGCAGGGAATTCCACTCCTTAGCAGTACGCGCAATGAAAGTATTCCCAAAACGTTTCGTGCGTCGGGCACGCCGCAATTGCGGCGGTAAGACCCCTCTTTGAGGAGTGGCTAGATCGGCGTCACGGCATCCTGACCTACCGCATGACGCAGGTCCTCACCGGACACGGAAGTTTCGGGAGATACCTGTGTCTGATGGGAAAGGAGGAAACGCCTGGGTGTCACCACTGCGAGGGTCGCCCTGAGGACACCGTAGAGTACACGGTGCAAGACTGCCCCGCCTGGGCAGAGCACCGACGTGTCCTCACGGCGGCGATAGGCGGAGACCTCTCGCGCCCGGCATTGGTCGAGGCCATGCTGCGGGGCGAGAGGGAGTGGGAAGCGGTCGCCTCCTTCTGCGAAGCAGTCATGCTTCCGAAGGAGGAGGCGGGCCGCGTGAGGGAGAGGATGGCGTCCTCCCTCCAGCCCAGCCGCAGTGGTAGACGCCCACGGCGTCGGACGTCGGCCGACGATCTCCGGCCACCGTAGGCGCGGGCATGCGGACAGCGAGTAAAGGGCAACTCGCTGTCCGACCATGGATCATGCCCGGGTCTACGGCGCGTCGTGTTCCACGCGCGCCTCAAAGAGCGTCAGCAACATGACGAGGCCCCCTTTGCAGAGGGCCGAAGCCTGCCGGGGTCGTGAGACTCATCCCGTTACCGTGGCCCCGGTACGTAAAGGGCTATTGAAGGAACACCGTGGATTTTAGTCAGTAAAAGTCTGACAGTCCCTCCCACCCTGCCCGGAGTGGGAGGACTTATTTGATAATTTTACCACGGTAAAAAAAAAAAAAACGTTTCGTGCGTATGGGTGGGATGTCCACCATGTAACGATGGCGCATCGCCGTTTGTCTTGTAGTCCGATGATGGAACGGGCTTGGCGGAATTAGATTGTGTAATTCCATCGCACATTCCCCGAAATGTAACCGATAGAAAACCTTATAAATTAAGTATTAATTTTATATTAGACATAATAACAATAATTTTAAGACATAGTGTTTATGACACAACTACGACATTTATGAGGCATGCTGTGACAATCTTGAAATTGTAACACTAAACTCAGATATTTTTGTAAAAAGTTGTTAGTTGGACAAATAAATAAAAACATGATTATCTCAGTTTTAGATTAAAATTGCCCGAAATCTAAATTCCTGTAAAAGGTATTCCTTTCTATTAAAAACTTACATTTGTTGCTGTTGTGTTATCTATTACGGAAAGTAGTGGAAATGCTTGCACCACAAATCCATCATTCTTATCTGTTTCGTCACTCATCTATTTTCCTTCTCCTACATTAATTCACTTTTCCGCGCAAAAAGAAAACTTTTGGTACTACATTTTTTTTTTTTTCCCTTCGTCCGTTAGGACAGGCAAAGAGTCAAGCCCATACAGCCAGGTCTGTAATATTTGTTTCTGTTCCAAGTGTGTAATAAGGCCGGAGCCAAGTCTTCAATGTTACATCCGATGCATATTCCATATTCAATTGTTAGTTATTTACCCAGATATTATCTCATAGAATTTATTTCTAAGTCGAGTCCGATATTTGTTAAAATCCTTGTTTCATATGTCCTTGATCGTGTTTTTAATAAAATCGTAAATAAATACATAGGTGTCTTTATTTTTCAAAATGTCTTCAATGCAGCGCGGTATATTCTCTGGTTTTTCATATAAATTCAATAAATTGGCTACTAAAGACAGTCTTTGAATATTAAAACTTGAGCATTGAAAGAAAATATGATCAAGGGTCTGTTCATCATTTGTTGAGCAATAGGTGCAAGAAGGCGATTGAATTATGCGCATGCGATGTAAATGAGCGTTGAAACGGCAATGTCCAAATCTCAAACGGCAAAGAATAGTATAATATTGTCTGCTTCTGAAGTAACGGCAATTGGTGAACCAAGGGCTTTTACCAATATTCTGATTAATTTGAGCATACCAAGTACCTTTTCTAGTAAGAGATTCTGTCCATGTGTCCTGCCAATCTTTTAAAAGTTTGGACTTGATTATAGGTATTAAATCGCTATAAGGAATAGCGACATCGTCGACGGGGCTGCCGCTGTCACTGTCAACAATGTCAGCAATCGCACGTGCTAGAAAATCAGCTTGCTCGTTACCCGAAACTCCGATATGTGATGGAGTCCATAAAAATGTAATACTATAGTTTCTTGTTGAAAGATTATGAAGTATGTGCCTGATTTCTATTATAATGCAGTTTGTGTGAGCATTGATTTGATAGTTTTTCAAAGCATGCAATACGCTCATGCTATCAGTGATAATGAGCCAACGATTTTCAGATTGGTCTTGAATGTATTTAAGTGCAGCAAGAATGGCATAAGCTTCGGCGGAAAATATGCTTGATTCTTTCTTCAGTTTTACTCCCAGTCCAAATTCCTTATGAGGAATGACATAAGCCATAGAAACCCTTTCATTACTTTTAGAGCCATCTGTATAAATGTGGTGATAGTTTGGGTATTGATCTAAGAGGTTATAGACTTCTTGCCGATCTCTTAATTTGTTGTCAATTACTATATCCAGCTCATGAAATAGACATTCAAACTCTTTCTCATAACACACCCATTCATTAGATTTGTGAAATTTAAACTGACCATCTAACTTGATCATGAATGAAAAGTCAAAAAGCATAAATGGAATATTTTTGGTCAGATGAGTGTTAACAGGATACTTAATGTGAAGTGAAAATAACTTTTTAATCAGAGGATGATGATTTACAGAGAAAAGTTTAAGTAAATAACAGAATTTGAGATACTGAAAGCGTAAGATTAAGGGGGGAGTATTACATTCTACTTGTAAAGAATTAATGGGAGTAGTTCTCATGGCACCTGTAATAAGTCTAAGATTATGATTTTGAAGGATATCTAGTTTATTTACCAATTGACTATCTGAGGAAAAACAGAGGTAACCATATTCAAAGTGGCTTCGTACAAGGGATTTGTATAATTTTAAAAGAATTTTAGGGTCTGAACCCCAGTATGTCCCTGCAAGAGACCTCAGGACATTTAGGGCTTTTTGAGCTCTGTCACATATACAATCAACATATTTTCTCCAAGAGAGGTTGCTTGTAAAAATAACACCCAAAAATCTTGCACTATTCTCCACAGGCAAATCAGTGTTGTCATATTTAATATTGACTATAAAAGGCCCAATATTGCTAAAAACTACAACCTTGGATTTATCTATACTAATGTCTAATGCAAGATAATTAAAGTAACAATTTAGTTTATACAAGGCAATGTTAAGCTTGGAGCATACTGTACTGGTATTATTACCAACACAGTACACTACCAGGTCATCCGCAAACTGGAGATTGGATACTTCAGTGCCTAGGATAATATTAAGTTTGTGGATGTATAAAATAAATATTAAAGGACTCAATATACTGCCCTGACAAGTGCCCTTGTAAGAATACCTAGGGCCTATAAGCCTATTTTTACACTTAACAAATACTTTTCTACCATTCAAAAAGTTATATATCCATTCTATCACCTTTGCAGGCAAACCAACAGCAGCCAATTCTGAAGAGAGTATATGATGATTAACATTATTAAATGCACCTACCACATCAAAGAAAACACTGACAAGAGCATTCCTTGATTTGAAGGCTTCAAAGATATCGAGATGTAAATTAGCAATGCTTTCCCTTGAAGACTTACCCCTCCTAAACCCAAATTGATTCGAAGGTAGTATATGGTTCTTCTCAATAAAATGTTCTAACCTCTGTTTGATAAGTTGCTCGAAGATTTTACCCATACATGAAGTTAAAGCTATAGGTCTGTAAGAGTCAAAACTATTTTTATCTTTGTTGGGTTTGAGAATGGGAACAAGACAATCAGATTTCCAATCTTCAGGAATTAGAGAATGCTGCCAAAGAAGATTGAAGATTTCAAGCAAAACTAATTTAGATTGATCAGGTAGATTTTTTAGCATTTTATAAGAGATATGGTCGAGGCCAGCTGCAGTATCCCTACGAGAATGGATTGCTGTAGTAAATTCAACAAATGTAAAAGGTTTAATTAAGTGAAAGTTACTAGGAGAAACAGGATGAGAAGGGTTGAAAAGAAAAGCTGGCTCTACTGTATCTGGTGTAAATTTTTTAAGGAATTCGGGGATCCAAGAATATATGTTATTATTTAGCAGAACTTTTATTAAATCTACGCATATATGACCAGACCACAGACATAGGTGTAGTTCTGTTGAAAGATTCACACAACTTCAACCAACTCATCTTTCTTTCATACTTGATAATGAACTTTTTCTTTGCTTGGAGTTTCTTAAAAGCTAGGTAATTTGTTTCAGAGGGATTGTGTTTGAAAGTTAAGTAAGCATTTTTACTATCTTCCACAGCTTTGCTGCAGTTAGCATTCCACCAGGGGAGTGGAGTTCTTTTCTTTCTGTTAGAGGTTGAAAGGGGCTGAGCCTGCCCCCCATCAGAGGAGTAGCGCCTTGGAGATGGAATTGAATCTACTAGTGCCAAATGTAAGAGTTTAATAAATTTATTATAGCTAAGCAAAGGATTGTGTCTGTCTATAGAAAAGTTACACAAAAGAGCATCAATGCCGGATGAATATGTTTTCCAATCAACAGTATTGAAATTAAAAGAAAATGGAAGAGGAATACTGTCAGGTATATGAAAGCTAGAAGAATTATTGTTATTCACTAAGAATTTTGTAATTACAGGAAGGTGGTAACTGCCTAAAGGATCATCATGAACTGACCATTCACACTCCAGGGCTAGCAAAGGAGAGACAATGGTCAAATTAAGAGCATTTCGCCTCCAAGTGTGGGAACCAACAGTAGTCGTTTGACCATCATTTAAAAGAACAAGATTGTTTTTATTAATGGAATCCAAAATATCCCTACCTCTGCAGTTAGAAGCTGAACATCCCCAGGTTGTATGCAAACCATTAAAATCGCCAGCTAAAAAAATTGGACGAGGAAAAGATTGAATTAGTCTATCTAATTTTGTTTTAGAAAAAGGAGGGTTGCAATTAGTTGGACTGTAAAAACTTACAATAGTGAGTTCTTTATTATTAGCATAATTAATACGAACTGCTATATTTTGTAAGGAATCATCATAGATTGTGTTTATTTTAGTATACATAATAGATTTATGTAAAATAATGGCGACACCATTATGAGCATTCCCTGAATCAAGTCTGACTACATCATAACCACGAAATTTGATAGTGTGACGGGGCTTAAGCCAAGTTTCACAAACTAAAGCTATATGAATAGAATTGTCCAACAAAAAGTGATTGAAAATATGTTGATTGTGTAATAAGCTCTGAGCGTTCCATTGGACTATATTTAAATAATCCATTAAAATATATATTTTTAAAACCTACCTAATATTTTTAAAGGATTCTTGCAGGACATCTTTAATGCTAGTACTACAAATTGATTTTTCATTCATTTTATTTTGTGTTATTAATTTAACTATTGATTCTGAAATGGTTTTTAAAATCAGTTCTGAATTTAAGAGTGACAGAAATTGATCAGTTTTGTTTAGTTTCGGAAAGTTTGTGTCATTAAAAGTTTCAACATAACTTCTTTTTTTCTCATATTTTTGTTTATGTAGCAGAATCTTTTCTTTTTTTACAGGGCATAAAGAAGATATAGCAATGTGATTGCCCGAGCAGTGACAGCATTTTGCACCCGAGGCGGGAACTATACATGCTTTGTAATTATGTGCTTCTCCACAAATTGAACATCTCTCAGAGTTTTTACAGAATTTGGCAATATGATCATATCTCAAGCACTTAAGGCATTGCTTCACTGGAGGAATATATGGTCTTACCTCAAAACGCCAACTGTTGAGGTCGACACTCTCTGGCAAAACTGGACATGAGAAAGTAATTGATACTGTTTTTGTTGGTGTATATTTTACAGTTTTATTCTCCACTAATTTTCTCATAAAACGTCTTATAGAGACGATGTTCTTGGTGCTTGTTAGTGCGGAATAAATTTGTTTATTTGAGAGTTCAATGGGGACATGTGTGATGACTCCAGTAACCTCCGTAGCGGCAGCCGGGATTGACGCTTTTAATTTGTGACCGTCAAGAAACTTTTTATTACTTAAAGCAGCATTGGCCAGTGCTGGTCTTTCATATATGACACCTACCTTACTCTTGTTAATCCGCTGCAGTTGTTTGACACCTTTGTTGTAACGCTTAATTGCATTTGCAAGGGACATCATATCCCTCAAGCCAATGGGTTTATCTTTTTCTATACTTTCTAGAAACACGATATATTCAAAATTACCACCATCTTCGGGGTAATATCGGACGTAATCTGGGATTCTAAAAGGAGTATACTTATCAGTATCCTCTTCGGATATTACAGAGCCGACGTCAGACGCTGAGCCCTCATCAACCGACTCCGCCTCTCCGTCTTCAGCCGAATGTTCCTTTTTGCGTTTTTTACGGCTCCGGGCCATCTCTACCACGTTATCTAATAAATTTGTTCAAAAATGAGTTGCTTTTTATTTATTACAAATTAAGTTTTTTTTTGAAAAAAAAAAAAGGCGCCTAACAATCTTGAAGGTTCCCGCGCTTTTTCTTTTGGTACTACATTATTTTTATTCCTTTTTCAAATGCAATCGCCCTTATTACAACCGATCTTTTTTCTCGCGACTTTTCGCGGCATCTTGGCTTTTTTTATCTATGTCACTTTTAATCTATGACATGATTGTATTGTAGTTATTTTTTATTACGGATGAGCCTACTCTTGACCTCGATTTCGCCTGATGGCAAGCGATATTATAATTATGAGGTCTACGATGGGACGAGCAAGCCCAGAAGATGACTATTTACTTACCTAGAGTAAGTAATCAGTCATATTCTGGGCTTGCTATCTACTCTTTTTTGTTGAAATAAAAGTATTTTGTTATACTTAATTACGAAATAGTTATTTAAATAAATAATGCCATTATTGATTAAAAATAATATTTAAGATAGCGCCACATTTTGAAGAATCATGCTTTGTAACTTATCTAAAATTCCCATCCCAAACTAAAATATTAATCGTTATGTCAATTTCAAGCTAAAATTCTCAAGCAGATGCTTTCTTCATTATAACCTCGTAACTAAGTCCAATAAATAAGATAAATATTTACGGCGAATACTTAGAATTGTAAGCTTAAATAACAGTGTTCAAACGGAATACAAAGTGGTTCGGCTCTAAGCCTAAGTTTCGGTTTCAACAATTTGATTCCAGCTGTCTAATTAGTGACTAAGTTTTGATAGTTCATCAATATGTTAGGAAACTTGTTTAGAGTTGTCAATGATATTATTATTTGTTGTTAGATAATTTATTCTATTGCTGTTGAATGAGTGATGATACAAAGCAATATAGTTCAAAAATCTGTAGACATAGCTATATGCAATTCAATCAGTCCCAAGTACTTTGGACTTTACTGTCATTGTTGATGAAATGCCATAGAATAAAATGTTTAATGTCACGCCACCTCCCAGAGATCATCAAAATAATTTCGGTCACATGTTCAGACTGGTCCACAAAAACGACTACCTTTAGTTAATATAAGATAGGTACTAGCTTTTGCTCGCGACTTCGTTCGCGTGGGAGGTTTTTCCTGTATAATTCCCGATCCCGTGACAATTCCAGGATAATATCTTGTCCTTCCCAGGGTCCTAAACTATTCCAATGACAAATTTCATCTAAATCGGTTCAGCGGTTTAGGTGTGAAAAGGTAACAGACAAACAGAGTTACTTTCGCATTTATAATATTAAGTAAGTATGGATTTACGGTGCAAGACTGCCCCGCTTGGGCAGAGCACCGACGTGTCCTCAGGGCGGCGATAGGTGGAGACCTCTCGCGCCCGGCACTGGTCGAGGCCATGTTGCGGGGCGAGACGGAATGGGAAGCGGTCGCCTCCTTCTGCGAAGCAGTCATGCTATCGAAGGAGGAGGCGGGCCGCGTGAGGGAGAGGATGGCGTCCTCCCTCCAGCCCAGCCGCAGTGGTAGACGCCCACGGCGTCGGACGTCGGCCGACGATCTCCGGCCACCGTAGTCGCGGGCATGCGGACAGCGAGTAAAGGGCAACTCGCTGTCCGACCATGGACCATGCCCGGGTCTACGGCGCGTTGTGTTCCACGCGCGCCTCAAAGAGCGTCAGCAATATGACGAGGCCTCCCCTTAGAGGGCCGAAGCCTGCCGGGGTCGTGGGACTTATCCCATTACCGTGACCCCGGAACGTAAAGGGCTATTGAAGGAACACCGTGGATTTTAGTCAGTACAAGTCTGACAGTCCCTCCGGCCCTGCCCGGGGTGTGAGGACTTATTTGATAACTTTACCACGTTAAAAAAAAAAAAGTAAATATGGATTATTACAGTATTCTGCCTCGTTAGTGATCACTAGCACTGAGCCTCATGTTCAGCAGTCGCGCTTGTGACCTCTGTCTAGTCTTGGGTTCAATTCGCGGGTCGTGCAAAAAGTCCTATTAAATTTTTTCCAGTAGAAATTTCTCAGTAGTAGCTCGGAGTTTGGATGTTGGCGGTGTGATACTCACGTGCCTTAGATTTTCACGTTTACCCTTTAAAATTATCATCAAAATATATACATACTAGCTTCTGCCCGCGCCTTCCTCCGCGTAGAAGTCGAAAATATTCCACGGGATCTCGTCCCTGACTTGCTTGACAAAGATTATAATAGTTCGGCTAATATGCATGATATAAAGATAATTTATAGCCTATAGCACTCAAGGATAACGCAGCTACATGTAAACGAAAGACTTTTCAAAATCGGTTCGGTAGTTTCAGAGGTTACCCCATACATACAAACTTACAATTTACAAACTTACAAATTTTACCTCTTTATAATATTAGAATAGATCAACACTTTATCTGTTTAAAACTCGGCAATAATGTACTTAATAGCGTTTTCGTATTAGACAGTTTTTGACAGTTAATTCTTTATTGTGCAGCGGGATGTGGGTGCCGTGCAAAATACACGCTCTTATGCAGATCTGTACAGGTTTTCTCACACAAAATGTGCTCTTATCTCGTCGAAGCTATTGAAAATATTTAAGTTTAGTTTGAACAAAATCTGCAGCATCATATAATAATTATATACGTATGAAGACATACGTTATAATTATAAAGTATTCAAATGAAGTATGGTTTACACGTGTCAGTATTCTGTAGTCCAAATATCACTAGGGCACACCTTTTCTGTTCACCATGATAATGATGAATCTAGAATGTAGTTATTTTGCTAATAAATCTCTTAGCAATGGAAGAAAGGCTTCATACGGCGGTGACGGAAAACATTCTGGGAATTACTCAAGGCACAGGAGATTTACGAACATCACGCCTTTTACAATTCTCAGCAACCAAATTCATATCCGTATCTTATATTCACTAATCTCCAAAGGAGCATGACGAGCATATACGTAAGGAAAACCGCAAAAATCTTGTTTAGACAAGTTGAAATCTTTGCATGCGAGAGCAGCTACGGATTAAGATGTAATAACATGCAAATTAGTCCCTCATTCCTTATTGTGAGGCTTAAGATGGCGGATGAAGCGATGAAAGACGTGGGATGGGCGGGCATGTTTGATGTTTGGAGTAAAGAGAATCGTGACGTCAGATGAAACTTTAGAGAGGTACTTGAAGGTATCGGTAAGAGGTAAGACGTTAAAATGTCTGCTAATGGTTGTATCTATATAGTAGATAATACGTTAAGCAAATACTTTGTACCCATTCTTGCCAAAAGTACGTGAATGGAGGATTATGTAATTTGGCAAATTTAATGGTTATACAACGTGTAACGGAAAGGGTATATACATACCAAGGGCAAGGCTTCTTTGAATGATATCAAACGATACTGGAAGGGTTTCAACTCAAAATAAAATACTCTAAAAATTGATACCAAATTTGCGGTTTCGTAAGTTTCTTAAATTGAAATCATAACAATCGTGTCACCGCACTACGTAGGTCAATAACTTTCCACGTTACTTGCAAATATCACGATAAATCTCTTCCGTAATTCTGTGCGCCTAGTACTGTATCTGGTATCAATGTATTAAAAATTCTCATTACTTCCGAACATGTAGAGATAGGATTAAAAAACCCTTCCAATATCGTTTGATATCACCCAAAGAAGCCGTGCTCTTGATATGTATATACCCTTTCCGTTAGGTACACGTTGTATAGAGCCTTAGTGCAGAAATATAATGTTTTTATGTGTAATAACCATTGATTTAAATAGTAAAGATACGGTCGTCAGAACATTTGACGGACGCGGTTGCCCTACAAAACACACTAGCGCCATCTATTATAACTAAGATGTCAATCGGCGTGGTCTGCTCCTAGACGTAGCCTTGTAAGAGCGGGGTGTGCTATTCTTCGAGGTACAAAGAAATAAAAAAAAACCTTTTAGTTTTTGAATTTTATATTTGTTGTACATAAAAATACATTTTAATTTGCTTTTAATAAACAATAAAAATTCATTTTGTACATAATTTTATCTTATAGTAATATTATTAAATCTTTTTATTTCATCGGCTACAACGCGCGCCGCTGCAAAGTTATGGCGCACTTTTACGATGCTTCGCGTTGTCTATGCTAAAGGTTGAGACAAACAAGAAAGAAAATTGTTAACTTACCGGTGATATGAAATGTTATATTTTTTATTGTGCTTTATGTCGTAGTTCACGCAACCCTTCACGACACAATTTGGCATTTTTGCTTGTAAAACTGACGACCCGTCCCGAAGATAGCCGATCACGTTCTAGTTCACTTCGATAAAGGTAAGACCACTTTGGGACCAAATTCGAGGCGTCATTATAACATGCGGTCCGCCCAGTCCTTACGCAGTAATATATATGTCAATGATAATAACATTAAAATTAGAAATATATAGTCGAATTTCGACAACGAAATCTACCAATCTATAGTTGACCAATAATTCTGTTTACGTAATAATAGCCAGACATAACCTCTAAAACTTCTTCAACGACTATCTTTTTTTTTTTCAAGTTTTCCTTTAATAGTCCTCATCTAGCTAAACTAAATACTCAAAAGAACATGACGTGTAAAAGTGTTATTTATAACCAATTTACAAAATAAATATTTCATTTCGTTTCATTTCATAGTGGATCTTAAGGCAGAAGTGATCATGAATTGAAACTCGTCTATACAAGAGTATAGACTCTTGTATATTATCCATTAATAACCGCTACACAATTATGCCAACAAAAATTTGTTAGAGGATCCGCCATTGTTCTTTGTTGGGTTGTGTTGAGTCCACCCATCTCAATATCACCGCGCGCAGTGAATAAGGGGTGTGTGGCAACGGCTTGCACCGGCGGTTGTCGGCCGAGCGCGCGCCCCCACGACACACGGCTGCGCTCGCGCGTATTATATTCCCGTAACCTTTGTCCGCGTATTGTAAACCAACCGTACCATTTGTAATCAATCATCTTTTACATTATTACATGTTATACAGTCCACTATTCTTTCATTGCTTGCTCACCACGACCTATCGTCGCGATCAGGTTGGTCTGCTAACATGCTTAAATATATGCATCTCCATCTACGTAACCCAACTACATGTGTCGGGGTCCGTTTCATGCAGCTGAGTATTGGTGTTTACATCAAGCAACTGCCTATCTGACCTCCAGAACCCAGTAACTGGGTAACACGATAGCTCTTAGCTAGACCAGTGTCCGTCATCGCCATCAACACCGTCAACTTCCAAACTCCGGGCTACAACTGAGAAATGTCTAAAAAGTGTTTTATACAGGGTGGCCCGTTTACAGCGGTCCAAAGATTTTTTTCAGCTTGAGAGCATCATAAGTGATCATTTAAAACATACTTTAGTTAAGCGAAAACTTATGGTTTCGAAATAATGTTTTTTTTTTTAATAATCTAGTCTAGTTATTTACAATAGGTAGATTATTGCACTATGCTTATACTAAATTTCATTCAATTCGGCTCGGTACTTTTCATAACAGAGTGGTTTTGTGTCAAAAATATTGAATTTTCGGGCAATTTAAAAAAAAACAATTTTAAATGATCACTTATGATGCTCTCAAGCTGAAAAAAGTCTTTGGACCACTGTAAACGGGCCACACTGTATGTAATAATATATCTTTGACACAATATATTCCATTTATTTTGATAGCTGTATTGAATATAAACTTTGGATTTTTTTTTATACACGCTTTGATCTTTGCAGCCATATTTATTGACCGTGGGTTCTACAAATTTATGACATCTAAATAAAATACAAACATCCATTTCCATTAAAAAATTGGCCAAGTGCGAGTCAGACTCGCCCATGAATATAATAATATAATAATAATATAATATAATATGTATATTTATTTGACGTATAAAAATTTTTCATAGTATTTGTATGAATTACAAAGTTATATTTGTGCTTTTAGAAAATATGCTATATCTCAAAACCTGCTGACTCTGTCTCGTTCAAACCAATTTTCTTTGAAAGTTTACATTCTAATCTACAGCAAATATATTTTTTAGATTTTTCCCTCCATTCCCAACGAGCACATTAGTGGAAATAGCAGCCTATTTTGTTACTTTGGGCTGTAAAATCGCGGTTTAAGGGTTCAAAAAGCAGTTCAAAGTTGCATATCTGCATCCGTAAACGTCTATAGCTATAAAAGTTACTTAAGGTGCTATAAGCTGAATCAAATACTACCCTAGCCTTCACAGTAGTCCACGGTAGAACTCATTTACCACTTACACCTTTATATGAGAGTTACGAAGGTCATTCTGCCACTCACAGCTGCACAGTGGTTTCCATTGTAACTTTTATAGGTTATAGTTATAGTAACCACTACTATACTACTATAAGTTTCATTATAGAAATAATAGAAACTCTTATGCATACTATAGTTACAAAAAAATCATCAGTGTAACTAAGGCCTTTAGTAGCAATAATCATTCCTTGCAAGCTCAATCCATTTGCCATGTTACAGCCGCTTTTGTAACTATTATAAAACATTTCATAGAAATGGATGCAAAACGAATAAGTACGTAACTAGATCTTATAACCTCAAAAACAGGAAAATAGGAGCTTTTTGTGGCTGTGAGTTGCACTAGGGGAACAAAAATCACTGGAACCGTTAGAAGGGTGAACATTAGCGCTATGATTCTCAAAAGGGAGTTATTAGAGCTAAAACTGCAGGTTATGACTACATTACAATGACGCCATGATTTTTTAAGAAAACTTATAATTCACTTGCAAAATTGAATTGATATACATTGGTTTTTCAGTTAAATGTGCATTAAATGTACCGGTAAACAATCGGCCACTTGCGAATAGTAAGTTATCGACACGTAAAAATACGTAAATAATATTTATTCTGTATAACACATAAAAAATGTCACATATCTTTTGTTAATTTTTTAAATATCATAAAAGCGCGTTAAAATTACTCGAAAATTATCTTATATATCTACAGTAAACTGGACAGCGTTTTAAGTATCTTTATATATCTTGCTAATACAGAATACAAACTTTTACTTCTTTTTGATTTATTTTCATGATGGCGACGAAAACACTTTACCAAAATATTACAAATAATGTCAACTGAAGATATATAATAAAGAACTATAATCAATTCATTCGTTCAAAGTAGTTCAAAATCATTCAAAAGTAGCGCTACGAGAGCTTTAGTATAGCGTTAATAAATCGTTATAGCTATTAAGGAACCTTAATGCAACCGTTGTGCAGGTTAAATGGAACTTTAGGTTGCATAAAATGGCGCCCAAATAGCGCTAAAGCGGCTGCTTTTCTTTGGTCTGTAGTAGACGCTCTAGCGCTTACGTCTATTACCATAAGTAATAATTGGATACGCTCCAAAGCCCTAATGCAGCCCATTTGTGCTAGTTGGGTTATTATAGAAGTTAGAGGGGAGGGACACACATTTTACCACTTTGGAAGCGTATACCTATCTTTCAAACGATTGACTTTTTGTAAAAGTGATTTTAGAAACCTCAATGTCTTTTTTAAAGACCTTTCTATAGATACCACACACGCATAGGTTTCATGAAAAAAATATTTTTAGTTTCAGTTCCATGAGGAGCTCCCTTAATTTTAAACATTGCTTTTTTTTTTCTTAAAATTGGAAAGCGGTTCACAGAATACATCTACCTACAAGTTTAATGTGTATAATCCTAATAGTTTTGGAATAAAATGGCTGTGACATACGGACGGACAAACAGACAGACTAACAGACATGGCGAAACTACAAGGGCTCCGTTTTTTGCCATTCGGCTACGGAACCCTAATAAATAGAAAAACCCTTTTGCCCGACCAGGGAATTGAACCCGATAACCTCATGCTAGGTAGACGCGCACTAGATTAACAGCTAGGCAGTTAGGCTTAGGTACATGCATTGCAGTGGCATTAACAGCCAATCACAACCAGCCTCAGCCACCATAAGCCCGCTGTCCCCCACTACTTGCGCAACAAAGCGATTCATAAATAATTCATAACCTGTATGTTTTAGTTTCCAGGTACATATACGCTAAGCAACCTGTGGGTTGCCTGTTGTTAACCATTTAATATAAGCGCTCGCTGGCACAGTTTGATGTGGTAATCCTTGCTGAGGGGCAATTAAGCACAAATTTGTCTTGAGGAGTCGCTTGTAAACAATTTGGCTTTATTACTGTACCCATTAAAGCGGAGCGACCCTTGGATTAAGGGGTTATCGATGTAAGTAGCGGAAATAGGTCAAGAGAGATCTTTATTACAGTGTCCGCAATGGTGATCTGTTTTCAGAAAGCGTCTTATTTATCTAATAAATCGTAATCTTATGTTACATTACAAGACGAACGGCAATGCGCCATTATTAAACAGTGAACATTCCACCCATACCTACTCACGAAACGTTTTAGGAGTGCTGTTCTCAGTCGGAGTCTCTATTTTCTGATAGCTATAACCAGGGGGTCTTTAAGTTAAGAGTAAATAAGTTACAGTTTCTAGGTGAGCGTGCTTCATTTTCGACCACTTCTTCGCTTACCATCAGGTGAGAGATGATTGTATTAGATTTATGGACAAACGCGAACCTATAACAATACAAAAATAAGAGTTGCATTAATTTTCATCATCATCACTGTGAAGAAAAGGTTAGTATTCGTCCCGTTTTTCTATATGTACATTTTTCTTCATAATATTGTTGTCTTATTAATATCATATCGAGGGGTGAAAGGCTATTTGGTTTAAGCGACATCTTGGGCGATATTGAGTTATATACATATTCGGAGTCAGCGAATTTTTCTCCGTCGAATGATGCCGGATTCATTAAAATCAGAGCACTTTTTTGGCGTTTGAAACAATACTATTTTTGGGTTGTTTCCAAAGTGGCAGTGTATTAACCGACGTGGATTTCGCATTTTTTTTTTTAAATTATGTACTTGAACCATACAATCATATCAAAAACCGAGACATAAACCAGTTATCCTTTCCCAGATAAATAATTCAATAAGGGTTAAAGCGTTTTTCCTGTTTCTAATTTTTATTAAGACGTTATTTGAATCATTTTGACTTCCACCAATTACACGGTGTGATGTCACTTAAACTATTTGTCCGTCACCCAAATACGACATGGAGTGTCGCTTAAGCTCTTTCAGCTGCATCTATTTTCCACGCAGGGTGCTACTTAAACCAAGTAGTACATTATTATACGTTAACAACACAGGAACTTGGTATGTCGAAAAAAGATGGAAGAGGTCATACAAATTATTGCGAGACCTAGAGCTATCAATCGTAGATATAATTCAAGTTTACCGATTAAAAAACAAAATACATGTAAAGCCAAATACATGGACCTAAAGAAATTGTGCGACACTGGGTTATACCCAAGATATTTCATAAAGAATATTTAAATCTGCAACACTATAATTCAAAAGATGTTTTACTGGAAACTGATGTAGAGGATACAGTCGAAGAAAATGATAAGTAAATACGTTCTTTCTTATTGCATTATGAATATTATCAGCATTGGCTGTGTTTTATAATTACTGCAAGTTTTCTTTGTTGATTTGATTTTTTTTTATTTTGTTTTATTAGTTTAAATATAATTGATGTTCCCATTGAGACTGTTCTATATAATTATTATTCTAAATAAATACTTTAATTGATGTTGTGTTGTGAGTATTTATTTATTTATTCAATATAAGCACCTGAGCTTTTTGGTAATTGCAATATATCCAGGTTGTTTTAACAGCCATTGATAGTATTAGATAAAAAAAAATGTAACATCAAACGTTACAATTTCAATATATAAGTCACATAAGTAAATTAGCCTGCCAGACATTTTAGTCTAAATTGGTAGTTGAGATAAATAGCTTGCTACTATTAATTTTGGGCTACGTCACTTCATTCTCTTTGGCTTACTCTGAAAATATACTGCGTCGTCGCTTAATTTTTTTTCCCTGTAGCCAATTGTAGTTATGAAGTCACTTAAATCTTTTTTCCATACTCTAAAAAATAAGGGCTTAAGGCATTTCGTTTTAAGCGACATTTATCTTTGTAATTAAAGATCCATTTTATTTGGTATTAGCATCAATAAATCGATGTTTTTAATTGAATTTCAATAAAGTTTACCCCGTTCAAATAGCTGAAGAAGTTTTTTTGTTATGATTTTTTTTCCAAAATATCAAACTTTAAATGGCTCTCCTGTAAAGTTGCAAAAATGTCGCTTAAACCAAATAGCCTTTCACCCCTCGATATACTTACCGCTATTAATCTATCATCTCTTACATTCTGTCCATCCAAAGATTGTCTATGAAAGATTGCTGTCTGCGATAAGACTGCCAATTGTTCAATAGTTTATGAATATACATATTTTATGAGGTGCATAATAAATAAAAGTATTGAGTATGCTATTTATGGAAAGGAATCAACCACCAACTGAAAATAGAAAACAACATAATTATTTGCATTTAAAAATCTTCCGAGCGCACACAACACATAATATTATTATGGCCTCGAAACAAAAAAACATCGAACTGTGTTCATAATTTAAAATGCACATTGTACGTATGAAATGGTATTTTTAAAAAGCAAGTGATTAATACATAATTATAAAACAAATGTAATAGTAGATTATTAACCAAGGGGATAAAGCAGTGTCATCTGTCGCGGGTGACGATTTAAATCGCGAGCGTAACGAAGGACTCGAGGTTTACTCCCGAGCGTAGCGAGTGTGTTAAAAACTTAAATCACGAGCGAAGCGAGGGATTTAAGACGAGTCCTGAGTGTAGCGAGGGATTTAAGTTCACCCAAGACTAAGACAGCTTTATCACCGAGGAAAATACTCTACTTTTCGTACCATTTGCGAAAAAATTAACACAATAATAATATGAGATAAGCATTTATTAAAAATAATGACAATAGGGTAGTTCTCTAATATATTTTATTTAGTCCGTCACGTAGTTTAACAGAAGCATTGGACACGATTTTTTTATTTTTTCCCGGAATTGAAAAATTAAGACGATACAGTGAATTGAAATTTCGCGTGACGTCACACCTTGGTATAATTCTTAGCAAGGTGTGACGTCAGTAGCCCCCACTCCTGTACTTTGAAGCTTTCCATCTTTGTGAATTTTTCTTGACTTGAAAAAGCAAAAAATACGTGATCATTATTTTTTGAAAATCTACCTAATGGACTAAATAAAATAATGATCTTATAACACAGGAAACTACCCTATTAAAAGTAAAAGTTAACATTCGAAACATGGGTCCAATTATTGATAGAGAGAGTTACATATTTGTTTGGTACATTTAATGTTGATGAGTTGATTTGAGTATTTCTCTGTTCTTGCGTCTGAGGAACTTGCGTTTCATTGTAGATAGTATACGTCGGAGATAGTGGTGGTGGTGCATCGTGAGTTACGGACGAAGATAAGATGCCGGAAGTTGATGGTTGTGGCTCTGATGGTTTATGTTTTATATTTTAGTTAATTTGACTGCTTAATATGGTTTTATTCGCCATTGAGCTTTCGATATAACCCTCAGCTACCTACTCCATCAGAGCTCCAACCACCGTGTCTTTTTATTGACGTAATATCCGTCCCTGAATCCGCCAAGAAAGTCGCCGAAGTTCTTCTAAAGCAGTGACCGGTGTAGAGTTCAACATCTTTGAGTCTTAAATATTTGGCAATTTCCTTTGGCATATTGCTAATTTTATTTTTGCCGATGGCTTGTCGAGTACATTTCCCATTCCGATAGTTAATAAAAAATCTATTGTTTTCCATGTTGGTGGGACGTAATGCTTGGTATTTATGAATGATTTTAGTATATCGTCCTCGTACAATGAATGACCGATTTTTCTTTGTCTTAGTTTCCTTTACATTAATCAAATGCAACTCATTGGAAGGATTTTCAACGTCCTCCACCTTTAAGTTTACAAGTTCACATCCGCGGCAAGCACCATTGAGTCCAAAAATTAATGCCACCTATAACAAAGATAAAAAAACAGGTAAATGTATAGAATAATTACCATTACTAAGATACGAAATATTCATAGTTAAATCATGTATACTTACTTTTGTGGCCAGAAAAATTTCATTACGAAATTTTTCCACATTTTGAGTCGTAAAAATTTTAGACTTCTTTGCGCCATGCCCTTCTGATTTTCTTTTTAAAAAAGCCAGTCATTTCGTGAATCTATTTATTTCAATGCTGTATTTGATGCTTATTGTAGCTTTCAGTTTTGAGTATACGCACCAAAGTGTATTCGGATTCTTTGTCTTGGATAAATAATCAAAATTGACAAGAAGTACTGATTCTGAAATTGATAGGCCTTTCGCACTTCTCTACGTTGAAAATTCTTCATAAGTTTTTGAATAATTTTCCTTGGATTTTGTTGGAAGCAAATTATTTATAATTGCGGCAGCATTTGCACTGATGGAATCCGACAATTCACTGTCACTGTTGCTTTGATTTAACATCGTAACGTATTTTTAGAACATTAATTTATTTATAAAAATAAATTAAAATAAACTTAACGTTTATGTATTTGAAGAAAACAAGAACGCGGCAAATTCCTAGACTAATATTTTTTTGTCGGAAAAGCAAAGGCATCAAGCTCATACGGCCTCGTCGGTTTTCGTAATTTTATTTAATAATCATAACTGCATAATAAATGCGTATTCCTTTTTCAAAAACATGTAGAATGCTTTATATACAAACTCAATAGTGTAAATACAGATGTAGTTCAGTATAAATTTCGGTAAGTATTCCAAATTTTAATCACATTCTCCCCCTAGAGGTGAATGAAATTCAGTACAATTTTCTTTCCCTGTTTTTAACAGATTAAAAATGTCTATTGTTATGTTCGCTTTTTGTGGCATAGAATGTCAATTTTTTGAGCAAGTGGTACGAAAACATTATTTTAATATTAAAACTGCAAACTGTTTGCCACAGACAGACTGATATTGATTCAAAAAGTCTGCAATGGATATTTAAAAATGGAATGCGAAAATGTCAACATACAGATGTAATATTATCCGTTGAAACGTATTGGATGTTTCTGAGAAACCAGCTTTGTTCTGCATGATTGTTTTTAATGTTCGCGAGAAACAGATACACTTTTCTGCCAGAATACATAAAAAATATATTATGTTTAGGTATGTTGTGATTTGATTAAATACTCGTTATTATAATGTACATAATTAATTGGTACTGTAAACCCCCATTATCTCTCTAGAGAGTTGATTAAAACCAGAATAACCGACATAAAAATGCTAGGTGGAATTAACGGCTTTACGTAGTTTCCAAAACAAGAAGGGATCTCGATATATTAAGGCTACAATTTACATGCTGAGCAAAATAAATAAAAGCTTATTTATCGACAATAGGTTCGCGTTTCACCACCATCTCACCTGATAGTAAGTGATGATATGGTCGAAGATGGAGCACGCTTCCCTCAACGTAACCTATTCACTCTTGACTTAAAGACACCTAGATTATAGTTATCGGGAAACACAGACAGGGAATTCCACTCCTTAG
The DNA here is from genome assembly GCA_943138885.2 of Tholera decimalis. Classification (NCBI taxonomy): domain Eukaryota; kingdom Metazoa; phylum Arthropoda; class Insecta; order Lepidoptera; family Noctuidae; genus Tholera; species Tholera decimalis. The sequence goes on from OW964549.2 coordinate 5,399,958, forward strand.
CCGTACGCACAATGAAAGTATTCCCAAAACGTTTTGTGTATATAGGTGGGATGTCCACCATGTAACGATGGCGCTTCGCCGTTTGTCTCGTAGTCCGATGATGTAACGGGCCTGGCGGAATTAGATTGTGTAATTCCATCGCACACTCCCCGAAATGTAACCGATAGAAAACCGATAGACTTGCAACTCGTCGTCGATATTCAAGGCTCTGTAGCTTTGACTCGACCAGTGCATCGTTCGTTGCCACTGAGTCTCTTTACCAGTCGTCACCAATTTAATTGAAACAAGAACATTAATATTGGGACAGAATTTGGGGCGTTCGAAGCCGATGACGGGTACTTAGAGAGCAAGCCAAGCGAATTGAACGAAACTTCACGCAGCACAGTTTATACAGAACTATTTCCAGACTCTGTCGATGCAATGAAACACAATTTGGTAGCTTTCATCTATTCTGGCACCTGCCAGAATAGATGAAAGCTACTACGATTGCTTTGAATCGATTAGCCTCCTCGAATGATGATGTTCATCCTAGCTGATTTTGGCTATGGCTGGCATCATGGCTATTTTACTTACTACTAACATTAGAGCTTGGCTGTTCAGCACTTCGATGGTTCAATCGTTGGTGACTGATACATCCACATTTCACTGAAATAATGAAGTAATGAAATAATGATATTTATTTTGCAAATTGGTTATAAGTAACACTTTTACACGTAATTTTTTTTTCCGTAAATGTAAACTTGATGAGGCCAGTGTTTCCTAACTGACTACTCTAAGAAGAAACACTGAAACAAACTCAGAGGTCAACGTCTCTTTTAAATTCCATACAATGTGTAGTAATCAAATCATATGAGAGCCATGTAGGTTTATGCCTGTGGCGCCTTCTAAAGGACAGAATCATACAGATTTGAGCAGGTCCGTCCAAACAGTGCAAGCATTTGTCAAATATCGCGTAGCTCAATTTATATCTTAAGGAGCTTCAACGATTTGACGAACAATACCAAAGTTAGGACATTTGGGTGGGCCGTATAAAGCACTCAAACTGCCAGACAGTGCGGTAATCTAACAGTGCGGTAATCGAATAATAATATTTGTTGTTATCCCACATTGCTCTCACATTCACAATAAAGCTTTTGCTATTACAAAAATATAAAAAAAATATTGTAATTTTATGCAAAAAAAAAAATTAAAAGTATATTCTATTACTTGAAAAAGTAAATAATATTGTCATGTAAATTGTATATATGAAATAATCATTCAAATAAAATAACAAAAATAAAGAAAAATGTAATGTAAAAGTAATAAGAAAAAAAAAACAAAATACAAACAGAATTACAACATAAATGTAATTGGAGCAGCTCAATCCCAAGCATTTTTGTCAGCAAGATAGTCTTTGACAGAATAAAAAGCTTTCTGGCAAAGTTTCTGCTTCACAAACGATTTAAATTTATTTAGGCTTAGTTCTTGGATATGACTGGGAAGTTTATTGTAAAAGCGTATACATTGACATCTAAATGAGCCCCCAATTTTCTTGAGCCTAGTTGAAGGAACAATAAATGTGTGCTTATTCCTAGTATTTATATTGTGGATATCGCTGTACTTTTTAAACATATTTTATTTTTATGAGCATATAAAATATTTTCATAAATATATTGACAGGGCACAGTCATTATATTAATATCTTTAAACTTATCTCTGAGGGAGCATCTGGGACTTAATTTATATATTGAACGAATAGCCCTTTTTTGTAAAACAAAGACTGTCTGAATATCGGCGGCATTTCCCCACAAAAGAATACCGTACGACATTACACTATGAAAATAGCTAAAGTAAACTAAACGAGCTGTCTCTAGATCAGTTAAATTTCGGATTTTTCTAACTGCATATGCGGCAGAACTCAGCTTTTTGGATAGTCTATCTATATGTGGACCCCACTGAAGCTTAGCATCCAGAGTAATGCCCAAGAACACTGTTGCATCCTCAGGGCTCAACTCTTTACCCTTTATCAAAACAGTAGTTGGTACTTGCCTAACGTGAGGCATTGTAAACTTTATACATTTAGTTTTTTTTTCATTCAGAAGAAGATTATTCACATTAAAATAATGTACTATTTCTGAAAGGGCGTTATTAATGTCGTCATAATCCGGTTGCTGACGTTTAATTTTAAATAAAAGTGAAGTGTCGTCCGCAAATAACACAATTTTATTGTTATCCTTTATGAGGTAAGGCAGGTCATTTATGTAAATAAGAAACAAAAATGGTCCAAGAATTGAACCCTGGGGCACACCCATAGACACAACCGATCCTGGGGATATTTTTCCATTTACTTCGACTCTCTGAATCCTGTCACTTAAATAAGAAGTAAGAAGATTCAAAGAGGAGTCACGAATTCCGTAGTGGTGTAGTTTTCTGACCAATGTTTCATGATGAACACAGTCAAATGCCTTGGACAAGTCACAAAAGATGCCCAGAGCATCACATTTGTCTTCCCATGCACTGTAGATGTGTTCTAAAAGTTCAACACCAGCATCAGTTGTTGAACGACCCCTTGTGAAACCAAACTGTTTGGCATGAAATAATTGTTGTCTATTAAAAAACCTTTGTAACTGTTCTAAAATTAGTTTTTCAAATATTTTACTAAAACACTGAGGATACCATGTCACATGTTGGGCATGTTAGCACATCTTTCACGCTATAACCATATTGTCGTACTAAGTGCTTCTCCTCTACATTTAATATGTGTACAGTCAAGGTGTGAAACTTTCTGCCAGCTTTTGTATTCCCTACCGCATATAACTCGTCAGCCTTTAAGACAAGAGTGAACAGGCATCTTTAGGGCTCACTCGTTCCATCTACTATTAGGCGTGATTGGGCTCATCCGTAATACAAAAATAAATAAAACAAAATTGTGTAGCCGCTGGTGGACTGGTCTCTTCTTACCTCTAAATCCGCTATTCGTACCAATTCAATATCAGAGACTGCCTCCTGTTACACTCCATATAAAATAATTACGTTACCGAAGCATTCTGAAAATAACGTTCCTATGTTTTATTTCTATACACTATCTAGCTGAAAAATCAATGGAGCCAGGACAAGTGTACGGTATACGGTGTATTTACTTTGTCAAATGCACTTACAAACGAACCTTTGTGAGCTAATGTTGGAACTGAAGTTGCATTTTGTATTTCGTTTCCGAAAAGTCTGTTCTGTTGTGAGTTAGGAATGTTTGACTGGAGAACGTGAGCGTAATTAACTTTGTCTGCGTGACTTGTGTTTCGAATTTAATTGGGAGTTTTGCGTTTGAATTAATAATTTATAATAATATATGTAGTGTATGTAGATATCAATATATCACACTTCAAATCGATAACAGTATTATAACGTTGCCTCGGGCGCATACGTCGCTTGGATATAAATACATGTCCGCATGGTGGGGGCGTCAGTCTGGAGGCTTTAATTTATTTATTAATTAAGGCAACCACAGGCAAGCCCCGTTAAGTAGCTGACAACCTCAGAGGTTGACCTGCGAGATGCCACTCACTAAAAAAATGGGGGAGTTAGTCGTTGTCGGACTGTCGTCCTGTGCGGTGGTGCGTTGGCGAGTCAACTATGGACTATGGATATGTGTCAACTATGGACTATGGATATAAATATATCAGCATATTTTACAATATATTTATTTGGATTGAGGAGCTCGTGGTTAAATAACCTCAACCTCACAGGTCAATCATTAAGGTTAAGTAACGGTTGGCCAGGTCAGTTCATGAATGGGTGACCATCATAACGTATCGAGATTCTTCCACGCCACAGTAACTACACTAAGCCATTAGACCCGGCTGTCTTTTGTACATCCTTGACTCTCGTTACTAGTAAGACAGAAGCCAGATAGTCTAAGACTGGTCTTGACAAGGGACGTGTTACGGGTTGTAAAGGTCAGAGAGGCAGTCGCAATATGTAAAACACTAATAATCCTCTGTATTCAACATAGTTGGGAAAAGACGGGTTCAAATTCAGATGGTTGGGATGGAAGCGGTCCGCAAATAACTTGAGAAAGGATAGTCTTAAATGGCATTTTGCTCAGCCAATATTTTCAGCCAAAAATTATTATTTGATTACCAAATGTTTACTTGTGTTACCTGTATGATGAACGGTGTCGCAGGAGGACTTCAATACCTACCAATTTAACCCCAATGTATGTCCAATATTAATTAATGGTTCCGGTGAGTTTTGGAAATTTGTGATTCTTTGAAACAACATGAAAATACAGCGTAACGTTCAGGTGATTTTTATCCTTAAACTAGCTCAATAGTAGGTCTTTTGTTCCATTTAACCGCAGCAAATTAATACTTTTTAATAATTTAAATAACAATGAAGATATGTTTTTTTTTTTAAGTTAAATGTTAACGTTTCCAGGGTCTGTAGACAAAATATTTCCCTTATTTTTTCACAACGGTCCATCTTAAAACTACTAGGAGGTCTACCTTCATATTATATAGATTTTTGAAATTGGTTTGTAGTTATTTAAGTTTGTATGAAGTGGGTAATCTCCGGAACTAATTATCCAACGATCAAATGTTTTCATTGGTAGTAAGGTCAGGTGAATTAAAAGTACTTTGTTATAAATTATTTAGAAATCTTCGAGGATGTAGTCACAGGCGAAGTGCTAATATAAAATATTTGCTCAGTATTATTTTGATATTTGGTGGAGGTCTTTGTGTTTTTTTAATTTCTTGAATAAATCAGATTCCTCACAAGTATATAAAACGTGTATCAGATTAAGCGCAATACCTCAGACACCCCAATTAGAATATTAAATTATAAGTCTAAAACAACTTCCGTAACTAAATAAATTGAAAGCAAACCTAGGCATTTCTTTTATAAAATAGTTATACTTACTAAACGCAAAACCTATGTGCGTCATACAGACGCAGACGCATACACTCATGCAATGTTTTCGGCCGACGCAACACGCACATAATTTCCTTGAATTAATTTGTGATGATACTGTGTTTCCATAAGATTTTTCCATCAAAATTTAACACCTATTTTTTATGGCGGAAATCGATTCAGAAGCCAATTCTGAACCCAGTACTTTCAGGAATTGTGTTTATTCTGTTACACGTTGTATAGGTTACCCTAAGTAATGTGCTGGGCTCGAAAACACGACCTCCATCTCAAGACGTATATCATCTCGATCAAGACGTATATCATCTCGATCAAGACGTATATCATCTCGATCAAGACGTATATCATCTCGTTCAAGACGGATATCATCTCGATCAAGACGTATATCATCTCGATGAAGACGGATTCGTTACGACGAGACTACCACTGCTCTATTAACGTTCACATCTAAACAATACTTACAACAATACTTTAGTCCTTATTTACTTTCTATTATTTACTAGCGACTCGCCCCGGCTTCGCACGGGTGCAATGTTTATATTAAATATAAGCAGCGTTCGCGAGAATCGTTAACGTACGGCAGTTTTTTTGACGCCTTACTCCACAATTTTCACTACCACGAAAAATCCTATCTATTTTCCGGAATAATATATAGCCTATACGGATTCGGAAGAATCCCTCTAAGTAATGGTAAAAGAAATTTTAAAATCGGTCCGGTAGTTTTTGAGCCTATTCAATACAAACATACAAAAATACAAAGGTTTCCTCTTTATAATATTAGTATAGATAGGCAGCGTTCGCGAGAATCGTTAACGTACGGCAGTTTTTTCGACGCCTTACTCCACAATTTTCACTACCACGAAAAATCCTATCTATTTTCCGGGATAATATATAGCCTATACGGATTCGGAAGAATCCCTCTAAGTAATGGTAAAAGAAATTTTAAAATCGGTCCAGTAGTTTTTGAGCCTATTCAATACAAACATACAAAAATACAAAGGTTTCCTCTTTATAAAGTATAGATTTAGGATCAGGTTTATACACTAACAGGTTATAAAAATTATGTATTATATAGTAGTAGCTCTTTCACTTATAAGAGACCATAGCACGAATGATAAAATTAACAACTAAGCTAACACATAAATAAATTAAATTTTAAATTAAAGATAAAGAATAGAAACGAATTAGATACTTATTACATTTATCTTATAATATATCTTTTAAATATTTTTTTTTTATTTTTTTTTTATTAGGAAGAGATTGACTAATATCTAAATTTGTTTATAAAGTTTTAAAATTTATAAAGTCTTGGAACAGTAGCATAATGACCTAGGTTTGTTTTTAAGCCAGGGATGTAAAATAGGTTGAAAGTATTTTGCCTGGGAATGTGAGTTGGGTTTTAATAATTAATGAATAATGTTATGGTGTTCAGTAAAGAGCATATCTATCTACTTTCGGCCTTCAATAGAATGTAATTTCAGCACTTCCAATGTTTATATCGTCGGCGCTATTGTTTTAAAACTCGTGTTTGTTTTGGTTGAATAACGTTCTTGTATGTAACGCAAGAGTAATTTCAAATAGGCTTTTGTGATACTAAATGTATTTGTTTTCTATAACAAACACTGTCGTTTGGGGGATAAAGTAGTTTCTGTATTTAGGTTAAACATAGAATTTCCGGTTCGTTTGTTTTGAGAAGAATTACAGAATACATTCAGAAATATATTATTTTGGTTACAGCTGCTATATTATCAATACATTTTTTGTTTCTTTAGTTTCATCCTTGGAAAAAACATCTTATTTACTTAAATAAGATGTTTTTTTTCGGAAGTGCTAATTTAACTCCTTCCGTTGTGAGTGCAGCGGTAGAAAGTGTCAGTCTTCTAATGACTTAAAACTCACCTCTTTCCTACAGTTGCGTTAGCTTGCCTTCTGGGGTCACGGTGTCTCGTTTGCATATTCTCGCAACCACGCCAGTAATAATATATCCTTCAATAATATAATGATATAATTTTACTACTTCATTGTTTTTCTTTTTCTGGGATATAATCATCAAACTCCTCTCGTCCTGGGTGGATCGGAAGGAGTATCTGACTCCTACTAATAATAACGCAAGCGAAATTGAATAAACAGGGTGGCCTGTTTATTTAATTTCGCTTGCGTTTCATTGCCGCAATGTCTCGTTAAAATATTCCCGCAGCCCCCTTGGTTACCACACTACTACAACACTTCGGTTCCTTGCAAAAACTACAACATAGTCATATTTTTAACCGACTTCTGAAAAAGGAGGAGGTTCTCAATTCGGATGTTTGTTTGTTTTTTTTTATGTTTGTTCGGGCATAGCTCCGTCGCTCGCCAACCGATTTAAAAAATTCTTTGAAAATTTGATCGAAATCGAACAAGCCGTTTCTGAAAAATCAACAAAAGTCTAAAAAAAAGATTTACATTGATGATCTTTTCGTTTACTCTGCATTGTGTTTTTTGTTCGCGCGTTTTTAGTTTTTTGTAGTTGACATTTTGGCTTTTGTAACTAGATTAATTACAAATTGACCCACTAAAAAGCGCGAAAATAAAAACTTTTTTGCAAAAAAAAAAATGACTTCCATAATTATCAAAATACTACAAAGCCAAAAATAATTTTAATTTCGGAAGGTGGTGTGAAAAAAAAAGAAAATACAAAACCAATAACACCGACTACCGAAATTAAAATTATTTTTGGCTTTGTAGTGTTTTGATATGGAAGTCGGTTTTATTTTTTTGCAAAAAAGTTTTTGTAAGGTTATAAACAAATATGACCGCGCTTTATGTTTTAATTAGTGTTAGATTTCATAGATGTCGCTGTTAGTTTAGAGTGTCGTGTAAATAAATTATCTGTGTCTATTATGTCACCAAGGAACTTGTACCTAAACTATGTCACATCCTATGACATGACACTCTGACACAACACCGAGCGCTAGTGCGCATTAAAGCTACAATTTACTGGCAGTATGATTTGAGACTCAGTCGGGATCGCACAGTCGTGCTACGCGTTCGGTGGAGTTTCTTAATTGTGCTACCTATATTGTTATCTTATTATAACTGCAATTTAATGCTGATTACTTTAAAAGGAAAGGATTATTGAATTGAAGTGATTGAGTTATAATAACTAGTGCTTTTATTTTCTTCGCCCGACAATCCACGCCTATAAAGTGCAACTTCAGAATTGAGATCACGGATCAAATGAGGACCCAGTCCCTTCAAATACCCAAGTTTGTTTAACAGCCTTTCTGTATCATCCAAATAACAAACATCGCGGTGTTCTTTGTATTTGTGACTTCAAATGTTTATCCCCCACGATACAAGGGTTTTAAAAAACACATTAAGTCGGATCAAAATTTTGCTAAGCTTCTATTGATACATAGATTTATAGTCTGTCCCCGGAAGAAAGGTCTCCGCAATCCAAATAATAAATGCGAGACATCCAACCCAAAAGTCATCGTCCAAACAGAATTGCCCTCACAAACGCCCACAAAGTAAGAAAAGTCTCTATTCTTAGACCAGACATCTTAGAACGCTTTGTTGTATTATTACAATGCGAAGAAAACATTTGTATACATACTCAGCACAAAAGCAAACCCTCTGTTGTTTAGATTCCATATTGTTTTCACAAACGGGATCTGAATAGCGTAAATAATTGAAATTTAGTTTTGTTTAATGCAATTCATTGAAAACTTAGAAGGGTGAAGAAAGTACGTGACTACTGTAAACATTTCTTGTTGTAGCGAAACTAACATCAAATAGGCTGGATAATAAAACAACTCAAATGCAAATTTAAATTGGGAATCTGCTTAAGTATCAGTCTAAAGAGGTGTTTGAATAAGACTGGCTGAATTTGAACACTTATTCCAATTTAAAATTAGTTTGAATTGGTAGAACGTGTATCCTTTATACATTCAGCATACATTAGGTGTGTATCCACTTATGTGTGTTCGTATCTATTATTCTTCATACTATAATTTCTCGGTAAAAAGGTTCGATAAAAAAGTTTTGGGCAGACTTAATTTAGGCATTTGTTATCGAAAGTCTACGATCATTAAAACTGTACAAATACCTTATTAGGTTCAGAACAAAAGTATTTGTAACGATTACAAATGTCTGTATATCCTATAAAAAAACCCGGGATTAATCTTAGTGAATATTATAGTGTACGTAGTGTTTTTGCTCATTAGCCAGCCAGCTCACAAATCCATGATACAGCGAATCCTCGCTTTCATGCAAACCTTTGATATATTTTTTTTTTACAAAATCGAGCTCTCGTTAATTACAAACATTTTCAAGTCGATATCCACTGTTCGATGAATGCTGTACGCAACTGTGTTTAGAGTATTCATTGGGCAGAGGATCAAAGGCAGATTTGTATTTGAAAATTGGTATATCGATAATATATTAATATTTATTAACACACACAAACGCATAGTAGATAAATGGCAATAGATATATTTATTTAGCTTAGTTGGAGGGGATAACAAAAATGTTAATAAAAAAGAAAAAAACTTTGATGAATATATTTAATTTTAATGACTCTTTATTTATTTATTTTTGTTTAATTATTTATTGGAACTACGTTCCTTATCGCGCGTTGCGAAAGGGGGCTAGACGGAAAAAATTAAGACGAAAAGTTGTATCGACACTTTTTGCTATTATATTTTGTTGTTGATTATGCTGGATTATTGTTTATTCTTAAATCAAATTCTTCCTCTAGAAACTGTAGCAACCTACTGATTAAGGTAATATTACATTATATTTCTTAATAATAAAAAAAAAAAATTATTATAATAAAAAATAAAAAAATATTACAATTCCTTCACTAATTAATCGAAAGGAACTTCGTTCCATCCGGGTGTCCCTTGACACCTCTCAAGTTTTTTTATTATCTTTATTTATTTATTTTAACTTTTTCATAGTTGGTTTTCTTTATTTTATTATAATTTTGTATAAAGTTCACCGTCTTACACGGGCTATGATCATATTCGAATTCTAGTTTTTATACTACGAGTACCTTCCAAGATAAAGGTTTTTGCCTAGATTGGCAGACAGCAGCAACGTATAACAGCTACATAATATAGTGGCACAGTAAAGGTAATAATAATAATAATTTGCAGACATTTAACCCACACCATTGCTAACGGATTAACAGTCTAAGGATACAAACAATACAGTAAGAGTAAACCGGAAGTTACTAGACAGACTTGCTCATGTCCGCCATTTGAATCATGTGTGACATTCTACGGCACTTAACTTATTCAGTGACTAGCATTGCCCGCGAATTTGTTCCCCTTGTAGGGTTTTCCCGCGTAGTGTAAACCCCAAACCCGTGGGAAATCTGGGATAATAAGCTTAAATAATAAAAATAATAATATTTATGTTCTCCTCACATAAGATTACAAAATGTGACATAAATGTTGTTACAGATGTGAAGGGTATTACTAATAAGTGAGATTACTGTTCTTTAAACTCGACTGGAACTCCCTATAACTTTTTTCTGTTTCAGTCAACGTTCCATCAAAATTAGTTTAGCGGTTCCAGAGACAAACCGAAAGACAGACCAAAAACGTTTTTTTATATTTTCGTCCTGTGAAAATAACTATATAACCACTTCAAGTTGAGCAATACGACATATGCTTGTATTGTATGGACAACCCCCCTAAAATCTGTGAGCATCTTTCCTCAAAAGATCGCCTCAGACTAGAAACTACAAGTTCCCCATATAATTTAACCAACTGGACTTTAAAAGAGACAGACCCCTGAGTTTTTTTCGGTGTTCGGCTTAAGGCGTAGTAGTCACCTAGTTTGTAAGTTTTTATAATAAGCCCTGGCTGGAGGCTTTAATTAATTTATTAATTAAGCCAACCACATGCAAGCCTGGTTGAGCAGCCGACAACCTCAGAGGTGCGAGATGCCACACAGAAAAAAAAGGAGCCTATGTTTGGTCTTCAACTATTTTCATTCTACATTTCATCCACATTGGTGCGGGGTTTTAGCAGTATAACAGACAGACAGACATCACAGAGAGACAGACTGACTTTCGCATTTTTAGGGTTCCGTAGCCGAATGGCAAAAAACGGAACCCTTATAGTTTCGTCATGTCTGTCTCTCTGTCCGTCCGTATGTCACAGTCATTTTATTCCGAAACTATTAAGACTATACACATGAAACTTAGTAGGTAGATGTATTCTGTGAACCGCTTTCCGATATTAGAAAAAAAATAAAAAATATTTAAAATTAAGGGGGGCTCCTCATACATGGAACTGAAACTGAAAATATTTTTCTAAAACCGCAAATATAACTTTGTAATTCATACAAATACTATGAAAAACAAAGTTATTTGGCGTAGTTACTACGGAACCCTTCATGGGCGAGTCTGACTCGCACTTGGCCAATTTTTAATATTAGTATGGAAAAGGATGTTTGTATTTTATTTAGATGTCATAAATTTGTAGAAACCGCGATCAATAAATATGGCTGGCAAAGATCAAAGTGTGCATAAAAAATATACTCACTACAGCTATAAAAATAAATGGAATAAACTGTATCAAAGATATATTATTATATATAAAGTGAGTTGAAATCAAAAAGAAACTTTATCAACAAGAAAAATACGAACCAACCCGAACACATAAATTGATATGCCAACATCAGAATAATGAAGACGACAAATTAAAAAACAGTCAGGAATAATTCTACCCTTAATAACGCTCATCTACCAATACCCAATGCACAGGTAATCTAATGGATTGCAATCAGGCTCATTGATACAGTGTAATTTGCTTAACTAAATAATCTGTCTGTAAACCGGTAAACAGGTTGATTGTTAAGTGATCCGCTTCAGTGAGCACCTGGGGAGGGGTAGGGGGATGGTCTCATTAAAGTTCGACTATCTAATGACCAGCTATATATAACTTGGGGTCTTTAAGTCAAGAGTGAATAGTTTACTTCTAGTTAGGCGTGCTTCATCTTCGACCACGTCATCGTTTACCGTCAGGTGAGATGGTGGTCAAAAGCAAGCCTATCAAGAGGGTTGCGGAAATTTTCCAAAGACATACAACAGCCCCGAAACGCTAGGGTAACTGAAGAAACAGGGTGCGTTTTTATAGTCAGTAGAAGGCAGATACACCCTTCAGCTATACCCAGAGTGGGAGGACTGATTTGATGACTAATTAAAACCTTTATTTTTGGGGATAAAACCCCAAAAATAAAAATTTTAATTAGTTTAAAAAAAATACTAGTAGTCTGGGTTTAATTCTTTTTATTTTATTCTTTTTAACCCATCCAACTAAGAGCTCTTACACACGAGCGGCATGTTGCTAACGGCAGAGGCAACTGCAGCCGTCGACACGTGTCGGCGGCAACCGTCGACGCGTCGACGGCTGCAGTCGACGTATAGCGACACTTGCAGTTGTAGCGAGCCGCGTCCGCCATTTGAAGTTGAAATGTCGACGGCTGCCGTCGACGCGTTAGCGGATGCCGCCGATGCGTCGACGGATGCCGCCGACGCGTGTCGACGGCTGCAGTTACCTCTGCCGCTGGCAACATGCCGCTCGTGTGTAAGAGCTCTAAGCTAAATATACTTGTATCTGGAATGGGTTCACGGCAATAGTGTAATGGGTGGAGTTCGACCCCGCGACCTCTCGATCACAAAGCCGACACCTTACTCATTAGGCTCATCCGTGAACATGGCGCTTGCAACAGTGCCGAAATATCGGAAAGTCGAAACGATACATACACATAGTAAATATCCCGTTTTAAGTTCTAATGATATTGTCGCATTGTTGATAGGTCACTGCTGGCACAATTTAGCGAAATGGGAATCATAGACAACACTAACATCCAGTGCGAATGCAGTGCTCCTGAGCAAACCAGGTCCCATTTGCTAGTGTCTAAATTACACCTTTGAAGGCCTGATAAACGCCAATGAGGATGCGACTAACATGGCTACTTACTTACTGGGCCCAACATATTTAAACCAATGATTTACCGTCGACTCGAAGAAGAAGATGAAGTTTGTTTGATGAACAAACACGTGCCTTGTATATTTATATAACGGAACCATAGATAAACTGTATTTAATATTTCTATGAACGGAACGCAGTTTTTAAAACAAGCCTTGACATACTATACCTACAGACAATATACTTAATAAACAGCGTCATAATGAAATTTGACTGTAACTGGGTACGTACGTAAACTGAATGGAGCAGTGTACGGTCGTTTTAATCGAGTAAAACCGTCCACAGTCTGCGTGCAGACAATTAACTGTTATCGTGTGAGGAGCTTTGAGTGATATGGCATGTGCAGGTAGGTTAGTAGTAAATACCATTTACCTAATCCTAGTTCCGGCGTTTACAAGTTGAATTATCTTCTGCGTAGCCTTTTCACAACTATTAGCGTCAATAGCCTAACGTGAATTCTACCCACATTGCCAGTAATCTTCTAAAAAAATTGGCCAAGTGCGAGTCAGACTCGCCCATGAAGGGTCCGTAGTAACTATAATAAAACCTTAAAAATTTATTAAACTAGCTTATTTACACTTTTTTACAACTACGCTAGATAACTTTGTTATTCATAGTGTTTGTATGAATTACAAGGTTATATTTGCGGCTTTAGAAAATATGCCGTATCTCAAAAACTGCTCACCCGATCTCATTCAAACTAATTTTGTTTGAAAGTTTACATTAAGATTTACAGACATATTTTTTTAGATTTTTCACTCCACTATTATAGAAGTTAGAGGGGGGACACACATTTTACCACTTTGGAAGCTTATATCTTTTAAACGATTGACTTTATGAAAAAGTGGTTTTAGAAACCCCTATGTTATTTTTAAAGACCTGTCTATAGATACTACATATGCATAGGTTTCATGAAAAAAAAAAAATTTTCAGTTTTAGTTCTATGTACTTACTTACTTACCCCTTTATTTTAAATGATTTTTAATTTTTTTCTTAAAATTGGAATGCGGTCGTTAGAATATATCTACCTACCAAGTTTCACATGTATAGTCCTAATAGTTTTGGAATAAAAAAGCTGTGGCATACGGACGGACGGACAGACATGACGAAACTATAAGGGTTCCGTTTTTTGCCATTCGGTTACGGAACCCTAAAAAAAAGAAAAATGCAGCTGAGTACTATTACAAGTTTTATATGAAGCGACTTATCTTACCTCCTGGTTGCTGAGAAACACGAAACCCCTCGGCAAGACTGGTAATCAGATTTTCTAGCTTTCGACTTTCTGTTACGACTGTCACAGATGTAAAAATGACAGGGGACCACTGGTTTAACTTGTTCCGAGACACGGAAGAATCTTGATATTACATTAAACATTCTTTATTATCAGAAAGATTATATACCCATTACAATTGAAATTTCCTGACTCCTGTACTAGTTGTAAACTGTATGATAGAAGCCAGTGCATTCCGCTCAATAAAGTACCGTACAGAAAAAAAAGCTGGCAGTTATACAAAATGAAAAAAAAAGCTAATAGTTAAAATAAAATACGAAATAAAATAAAACATCAAAAACAGGTAATTTAACATGTCAGGATATTAAAATTTAGAATAATAAATAATAAAATTGAATTATTGAAATGAATTAATAACAATAAGTATTTACAATAGGATCACAAAAGAATAAGATAAAAAAAATAATGACAATTGTAAAGTAAAATTGTATAGCATGCATGTGTATGTATGTGATGTGGTGTGTGATGGGTGTGTGTGTGTGTATGTGTGAATAGGGAAGTTACTTTACTATATTTAACAAATTATCAGTTTCATCATAGTCGAGGTTTTTCAACCACATTAGGAGAGCCTTTTTCAGTATATATATTAAGTTTTCAGTCATTCATGGACTAACCTCACCAAAGTTTGCTAAACCTTAACTATCTAGGTGCCTAGTTGACACTTCGCGTGACCCAAAGGCTGGCTTTTACCTTGGACAGCGGTTAATCATTGCCATACAGCGTGGCAATGCCGCCAATCTTGTGGCCACGTTACCAGTGGACAACGATGCGCACGAATTTCTGGACGCCATATTTTAGTTTTTTAGTTAGTTTAGGGTTTTTATTTAAGTGTATATTCCATTATTGATGAAATTATAAAAAATTAAAAAAAAAAACGTTAATGATTGATTCGTGCGGCTGCTACTATTTAGCTTCAAGCAAAAAATAACCTTTATACTGACCATAATCTGTATTATTTGTAGCCAAGCCACGTACGTTACCGACTACAGTATCGATTCTCCTCCTCTATTAAACCCAACCAAAGGTTTTCTGTCAAATTAAACCGACCATTGTTACACCCACTTGTTTTTAAGCCTTTATTGTAATTTGTTTTTGAGTACAATAAAGAATCTAGAATAAAGTATTACGTAGTGTTGAGATTCAGCTCTGCCGCGTGTATAGGGTCCGAAGGTTCTTGAAATAATGTAGTCGACACCAGGAATTGCTTTGAAATTTCAGTGTATTGCGTATATTACAATATGTATGGTTTAGAACAAAGATGCGTGCGATGTGATAGTTGTGATCGGAATCAACAAGAAGAAGAAATATTTTGAAAAAGTGACGTTGATGCGTAGCTCGGCGGTGATTGGTCGGCGGCATCCGTGGACGACCAATTGCTGTGTCGTAGATGGCAGACCCAAGGATCTTATACCTACTAACTGGATTGCTTACGAATGATTCAAAGAATACAGAAAGTCTTTCTTAGCTGTTAAACAATAGAGTATAAACTTGCACGCATAAAACTGAAGGAACTTTTCGTTCCGAGCGAGACAGTGCGTGTGTGGACTGTGTCCCTTTCTTCTGTGTGTCAGATTAAAAATATTTATTTCAATGGTAATTTTTTCGACCTGTCTGTTGTAGTAATAACACCTTTTTTTTTTAACGTGGTAAAATTATCAAATAAGTCCTCCCACTCCGGGCAGGGTGGGAGGGACTGTCAGACTTTTACTGACTAAAATCCACGGTGTTCCTTCAATAACCCTTGACATACCGGGGCCACGGTAACGGGATGAGTCCCACGACCCCGGCGGGCTTCGGCCCTCTGCAGAGGGGGCCTCGTCATGTTGCTGACGCTCTTTGAGGCGCGCGTGGAACACGACGCGCCGTCGACCCGGGCATGGTCCATGGTCGGACAGCGAGTTGCCCTTTACTCGCTGTCCGCATGCCCGCGCCTACGGTGGCCGGAGATCGTCGGCCGACGTCCGACGCCGTGGGCGTCTACCACTGCGGCTGGGCTGGAGGGAGGACGCCATCCTCTCCCTCACGCGGCCCGCCTCCTCCTTCGAAAGCATGACTGCTTCGCAGAAGGAGGCGACCGCTTCCCACTCCCTCTCGCCCCGCAGCATGGCCTCGACTAAGGCCGGGCGCGAGAGGTCTCCGCCTATCGCCGCCGTGAGGACACGTCGGTGCTCTGCCCAGGCGGGGCAGTCTTGCACCGTGTGCTCTACGGTGTCCTCAGGGCGATCCTCGCAGTGGTGACACCCAGACGTTTCCTCCTTTCCCATCAGACACAGGTACCTCCCGAAACTTCCGTGTCCGGTGAGGACCTGCGTCATGCGGTAGGTCAGGACGCCGTGACGCCGATCTAGCCACTCCTCAAAGAGGGGTCTTACCGCCGCAATTGCGGCGTGCCCGGCCGTCGGTTGCGACAGTCGCTCCCTCCATACTGCCCTGAGATCGCGCCGGAGCTCTTCCCGCTGCGCCTCGACTTCTCGAGGCAGCGGGGATACGCCCCGGCGCTGCGCCTCCACGCGCCATTCATAGACGCGCTGGAGGGCAGTCGCCTCCAGATCCCAGGGCAGCAATCCGGCAAGGAGGTTGGCCGATTCGCCGGCGATCGTGCGGTATCCCCGGATCATTCGGATAGCCATGACCCTCTGGCATGCGACCAACTTTAGTGGTCGCGTCCGGATGCACAGGGCCCACACTGGGGACCCGTAAGTAATAACACCTAGTTTTAAACTTCTTTGGAATTCTATCTTTAAAATGAATTACCATTATTACTGTATGCATATTAATGAAAATTATAGTTATTTTACCATGCAAACACAAGATGTTTAAAACAAAAAAGAATGGAATTTGTAACAATTAGTAGTGATATATTATACTATACATGGCAATTACTACGTTGCCGTCTGACGTTTACTTGACATCTGTATGTTTGTAAATTTGCATTATATTTAATTTTGTGAGTTTTCGTAATATTAAAGTGCAAGATACTGTAACCATGGTAAGAACGTGTTTTGTGGTTAATTGCAAGAGTGAAGGGTACCCCGGGTCTGGAATTTCCTTTTTTAAGTAAGTTTTGTGACTTAGTTTACAAATTGAATTTAGGGTGACTATGTTTTCAATGTAAAAGTGGATGTTCTTCTTTTTATTCTTCTTATTTATTATTTTTCTTTCTACTCATTATTAATTATTTTTTGTTATTTTAAGCTTTACTAAAAATGATGATCTTCGAGACCGGTGGCTCAGTGTTCTACACAGAAAAAGGTCAGAAACGGTTCCAAAATTTGTAGCCGCCATTTCAAGCCCGAAGAAATATTGCATTTCGAAACAAGATCAAATGATGCAATTGCATCCATTTTCCCTAAAGTAAGTTATCAATCTTTACAAATGACATGAAGATCACCGTACCGAAATAGAATATGAGCATAACAAGATGAATTTTCATTTTGAATCTATCTTAACCATTAATACCTACTAAAATTTTGTTCTCATCAATCTATTATTATTTTAGATTCCTGTTAAAGCGAAACAAATAAATGTTTTAAGTACTATAATATTGAAACCCACTAAAGAAAAGAATATACAACCTGTACTGGGCACATTCAAAGATCTGGTAAGTGAATGTTATGAAAGGAGTCAAATTAATAAGCATAAAAGTCGACATTTTAGTTGATTTACTTACTTTTGCTTAGCAAATTGATGGCAAAAATGTTTTATATCATTTTGGCCAAAAACTCAGCTACGCAAACTTGCTTACAAGTGTAGTTTATTATACTAATAATTACTTATAACTTAATTACTTAACTTTTATCCACTGCAGTTAGTTAATGTCGACAAATATTAATAATAATTCATAATTTAAAGATTATTTCCATACTTTTAACTAATAATAGTGTAATAATTTTTTTAGGGTAGTGTGTCAAGCCAATCTTGTAACAAACCTGCAGCTGCAACATATGAGGAACTAGAAAATATAGAACCAACCTAATAATAATAACCTTATAATTGTCATTCGATCTGCCTCCTTTATGTTTAGAATTATGTATGTTAATAATATTGATTTCTAATCTTAAATAGCACATGTGGTGTTAGCCTGTAATTAATTTTTACACTTATAAATATAATATGACTGTTTCATACAAATGTATAGTGTAAACAATTGTAGGTTAACCTAAATAAATATATACACAAATAAATTATATCTCTTCTGTTATTCTTTCTATTTATAATCATCGTTTTTCATGAAGGGTTTTAGTAGTTTTAATTATATATAAACACTGCATCATTTTATTTTTAGTCTACTGGTTCTGACCGTACAAGTGTCGAATAAACGTAGATTACCAATTAATGCACGTTTGTTTGGACGTCTATACCACTGCCTATCAAGGCCAAGCCTTCGAAGAATTGCCAGCTGGTGATTCTGTTTTTAATTCAATCTGCAATAATTGTATTTGTATCATGGGTCTTAACCACTTTAAAAGTTTATAATTCAACGCAATAAAGTCTGCTTAAGAAAACCAATTTTGCATTTAGTCTGCATAACGAAGCGTTTATTATAGAAATTAGCGCGCTCAATATAAGTTCCTCAGATATATATTGAGAACTAGCTTTTCGCCCGCTTGGAATTCTGTTATATCGCGCTACCGAGCAACTGTTCAAAAATCTGTGATAGAAAGAACCCTATATAGTTCCCAGGGTTTTAAACTATCTCCATGCCAAATTTTTTCGAAAGCGGCTCTGTGATTTAACCGTGAAAGCGTAACAGACCGATACAGACCTTTGTATTCATAATTGAATTTATTTATTTATTTCTATTTAATACGTTGTTAAGAAAAAAACCGGCCAAGTACGAGTCGGACTCGCGCATGAAGGGTATTTTTATAGGTAGGTAATAAGTGGTACGGAACCATTACCTATAATAAGCGCCAAAAAAATCACAACTGTTGTATGGGAGTCTCCCTTAAATATTTATTTTAATTAATTTTTTGTATTTTTCGTTATAGCGGTAACAGAAATACATCATTTGTAAGGTTAATAATAAGTGTCTTAAAAAACCTGCAAATATTGCATCAAATAAAATTGTCCTTACGTTTATCGCGAATTGATATCCACACTACTAGAAAGAGATAGCTAGGTCCTTCGAGGGTATACTCTTCGGAACGGATTTGAGCTTCGCGTCCGCATTCCAGTTTAGGTACAAGTTCCTTGGGCAGACCCAGTCCTTAAGGCGATGACTGTTTGTTAAGGCGATGTCTGAACACGTTGGTAATATAATCTATATAGGTACTAAATTCTCAAATAAAAAATAAATGTTTCACTAAATATGGGATCATGTATGTCAAAATGGTCACCCATCCACGGACCAACCTGAGCAAATGCAGCTTAATCTGGAAAATCGACATATGCGGCTGTTATACAGTATGTTTACTAACAGAGAGCGTTCCCGTTAACTCGCAATAGTATAGCATCCATACATGCTAAAAAAAAAATCCATTCGAAAACAAAATGTTTTTATTATTTTTATAATTAAAATATTCACTAAAAATGTTAAATTGATACGTAAAAGAAACACTCTGTACACGCGTACTTGAAGGACGGCCACGTCGCAATTTATTTATGAATGACGTGCCGCGTATGCGGCGATCTAATTGATGTGCTTATACTATTGCGGGTTAAAGGGAACGCCCTCTGTTAGTTAACATACTGTATTTTAGCCTGAAGTTTCTCAACAAACAGACAAACTGTATTTATAATGTTAGTAAGGATTCAATCTGATTGTCGTTTCAGCTACAAACAGACCTACACAAAACTAAGCGAGAGCAATGATGCTGAACGGTAGCCTGACTGCTCAATAACTACTATTTCATCTCCAACTAGAAAGTAGGTAGTACTGGAAGCAAGTCAACTGGAACGGTCTGAGTGAATTATTGTCCCGATTCTGTTTGAGGATTTTTTCAGATTATGTTAGTCTTGGGAAGATTATTATTCAGGATATAAGTAACTTTGTATTGAATAGGAACATTAAGAATATAATATAACGGCTCTAACATTCCAAGGGTACTTAACTATTTTTATTCAAATATATGCAATATTTTGTATCTCATTTTAAGTGAACCATAACGCTCTTATGAGAAATAAATGTCTTTAAAACTACATTGCTACATCATTTAATATTATCGATATTTAACAAAGGCTAAAATATTACATTATGGTACAAGTGTGTAATGTTGGTGATTACCGCTGAGGCGCCATTGAGACCCGAGCCGTTAGGTGAGGACTATAATCGAGGACGGTAATCATCAATACACACGTGTATCATACGACGTTTTTCAACACACTTGTGAAGAAAATAATACTAATTTCAACAGTGAAACCGAGTTGTGAAATTTTTTTCGCAATGGCGGGAAAAATTAATCAGTTTTCCTATGCGCGCGTATCTAACAGATCGGCCATAGACTAAAAGAATGAGGTTTCTTTTTTTTGGCTTTTCTCGGATAGCGTTTTAGCCACGTACAAAATGGGTAATTCAAAGTTTTCTTTATCACAGAAAAAACAAAAGTTATATTTGAGTGAAAGTTGTATTTATTAAAAACGTACAAGTTGAAATTTATCTATTTAAATACGAAGTTGCATGAAACTAGCAAGCAATAGGTAGGTACATTTATTTATTTGTACTTATGAACACGATCTTTTTTGTTTCGAAACTTTTTTAAAACAAAGCAACTCAATCAATTTAAAAAAAAACCTATGACTCGCTTGTGAATAATAGTAAAGAAAAAGTCACAGTTTGATGACAGGTGTCATTATGTGCCTAATTGTGGTGAAATTAGAGCCATTTTATGAGCAAGTGTGTTGAAAAAGTCCTTTTACCTCCTCTTTCTTCTAATTAAAGTCCTGTTAAAATTGGTTCAGCTGTTCCAGAGGTAGACCGGACACACAGGCAGAAAACATTAAAAAGGAGGATGATTGTGTTTTAGTATAGTGTAAATAACAATAATGAGGTGATTCTTGAAATCAAAGATTTTTTTAAATCATAGAATTATATTTCGATCTTATGTTAAAAGAGTTATAAAAACCTATTCTATTCTATTTTTTGTTAATGGCAAGTGGAGCCGATGTCGACTATTCTGCCAATGTCTAAAGTAAATTGGAAAAGCAAGTGTGTATGATTAGAGACAGAATGAATTTAGAAAAGAAAAAAGGTAAACTCAGAACAGGAACGGTAGTCTCTGTTTCTTCAATTGGTACAGTTGAACTTGTTGGGTTAGTACAGGACTGGAACAAACAAAGAATAAAAATACATAAATATTATAGTTTTTAAGCGATTAGATAAATTATACCACAACCATAGAGACAATTTTTGGTACTCCGGCTCACATTTTTATATTGTTGTGACGGATAAAACTCATCAACGCCACAAGCAGTTCTAGCGAAGGAAATTCATTTCGTTAGAATATTCCTGCGCTCAAGAAATATAAATAAAAAATGACTACTAAATTGTGTAGCGATAATTCAATCAACAACAAATGATACCAAATTCAATCCATTCAAAATAACATACGTGTAATACGAAACTAACAGGCAATTTCAAATGGTCCGCTTGTATTTTAGCGATATAAAGTGCTGTCATCTATATATAGTTTTGTGGTAATTCCGATTCATGAAAAAACGAAATCGAAAACATTAGGGCCGCCATTTTGAGGTAAATAAGAAGTAAGATTTGTTCATGCTTTAAAATATTATGACTATCGTGATAATATCACTGTAATGAATTAATTGGTTTACACTCGGATTTTTTTTCATTTTATCCTTGAATGTTAAATATGTGGTTAATACTATAAATTAATGTGACTGTATTTTTTTTTATATTTCTAATTCTCTCATGTGTTTTTCTAAATTCACAGCTACTTGTGACGTAACGTTGACGTACGTACAATGTTGACAATGTTGTGACATATCTAAAATCAGCTGTTTCGACGACCGTTGCAAATTAGATACGTTAGAAAAATCGGGAAATTACAGGTATCTTTCTGTCTGCGGTTTCACTCACGTGCATCAGGTTTTCCAATTTCTGAAATCAATTATCGCCCTCTTTTTAATATATCAATGATTATCGCCTATATGTTGCCCATACATAATGGATATAGGTACACCAAAAACAAGTTTCATTCAAATCCGGAGGATCCGGAGATTAGCGTATACAAACAGGTAAACAAACAGACTTTTTATTTCAAATTCTTGCTCTATTACTGTTTTTAACCTCTTCAATAATTTTTAAACGTACTTATTTTACTTTAATGCTAATAACGTTTCATATAAAATAGGTAGGTATATTTTATATAATAACTTAGTGACAAAGATCTTGACACGTTAAGGTCGATTTACTTTAAATAGGTACAGATACCCTACTCTAAAAATATGGTCATAAATATTATTTATTTTCCAGCATTTTGGTCACGAAATTATTCATAACCTGCTTCATTCTCTGCAATGACTTACTAATCCCATACCTACAACTGAGATAAGAGGGTTGAAGTCGCACATAAAACTGAGCGTGGTCAGTGAAGCGATGAGACGTGTTCGTTATGGCCACTCGCACTTTGAACTCGAAAGATTCTTTAAAATAGCCACTCAGCAGTACTTTCCCGCAAGTGGACGGCAATGGCCAACAATGGCCCACAATGGCCCTGGGGATTGTATAAATAATGCTAGTAGCAGTCGAAGAGAAGAATTTGATTGTACATAGAAGGGTTTTAAAAATGGAATTTAAGTATTGGAAAATGCTAGACATTTGGTTTTTGAGGGATTCCTAATTCAAATTCAATTGTATTTGTATTTATAAGTGTATTTTGTTTTCGTTTATTCAAACGTGAATTTAACCCGAGTAGAAACTAAAGAGAGGTATTTTTAATATGTCAAATAAAAAACTGTATTTCTTTTCTTTTCATTTACGAAATATAATCCTTACAAGTACCTTTATTTTATTGGTATGAGCTTTATTTGATACATATATTTTCACGATAAATTTTGGTGTAAAATTGTACGAATTTCAATATATTCTGTATTTTCTGCCCGGTCATCAAACGATTTTTTTTTTGTTGCATAAATAAGAAAAGTAATAGAGGGGTTATATTTAATGAAATATTGCATTTAAAAGGTAATCACACCTACCCATCGTTTTTTTTTTATTGTTGATAGAATTGCGTTTGACCACCATCTCACCTGATGTTAAGCGATGATGTGGTCGAAGATGAAGATATAAAGATAGATAGATATACTCTTTATTGTACACCATAACAGAATTAAAGCACGCTTGCCTAGAAGCAACCTATTCATTCTTGACAGATTATAGCTATCAGGAAACACAGACTTCGAGCAGAGAATTCCACTACTTAGCTGTACGCTGTACGCAAAGCTGCATGCATATACAATCATATTTTCAACACCTTGATACTAAGTTGAGTTACACGACTGTAAACTGATAATGGCTTCAATGATATCAGTCTGATTCTTACCTTAACACGTTCGATGACAGTACGTCGTTAGGCGGGAAATTAAAAAAGTGCGTTATGAAAGTACGTCGAGGGACGGGCCACTTATTTTTAAGAGTACGTCGTCTCACGATAATCTATACTAATATTATAAAGCTGAAGAGTTTGTTTGTTTGTTTGCTTGAACGCGCTAATCTCAGGAACTACGGTTCTGATTTGAAAAATTCTTTCAGTGTTAGATAGTTTATTTATCTAGGAAGGCTATAGGCTATATATCATCACGCTAAGACCAATAGGAGCGGAGCACTAATGAAGAATGTTTCAAAATCGGGGGATTTTTTTCCACGCGGACGAAGTCGCGGGCGGAAGCTAGTTTTATAAGTATTATGAAGAGCAGTATCCACTGTCATATTATGAGCAATTTCATATTTCTTACTGCCGTAATACGAGTATTTTGTGCGTAGTTTCATATTGCTTGCTTGTGCACGAGTACTACGTTGATTTGTCATTTAGTATGGAAAATTATACTGTCGTAATGTGGTGTCAGGATAAGTGCACACTGTCAGCGAACGTGTTAAATAATGGTCTGGTACTTATCATGGTCGTGTCACTGACCTACATAGTAGGTACATATTTAAAATAGTATTTACTAGTTTTTGCCCGCAATTTCGTTCGCTTGGGACCTTTTCCCGTGTATATCCCGATCCCTTGGGAATTCCGGGATAAAAAGTTGTCTATGTACTATTCAAGGAAGTTTTTCAAGGAATTCACTATCTGCTTACCAAATTACATTGAGATTCGTTCAGCAGTTCTTGCATGAAAGAGCAACAAACATACATACATCCTCACAAACTTTCGCATTTATAATATTAGATAGGTAGATAGATGTAGATGTGATAACTGTCTGGCGGTTTGAGCAAATAATGTGACCTATCTAAACATACTTCTTTGGTATTTGCGTCAAATCTTTGAGCTCCTTAAAGTTTGAGCTACTCGATAAATGTAAATGACAAATGTTTGTACTGTCTAGATATGACCACTCAAATCTGTTTGATACTTTCCTCGAAGACCCAACACAGATATGAGTGTAATATGATTTGACTAAAACGTATAGCATGGATTTCAAAACAGATTTTGATCTCTGTGTTTGTTTAGGTGTTCTCTTTTTAAACTTGCGGAATAAACATAATTCGCACGCACTAGGTCATGACATTAATAATTATGAACCATTCCCACTTATAGAGTGAACTTAATAGGCTGAATTATTAGTATAAATAATTATTTTTTTACATTAATAGAGACTAATACTTACATATAATTACGTATATACTGTGTCTATAATCAGTATCTAGGAGTCAGCAGACTCACATATTGTATACTAGCTGTTGCCCGCGACTTCGCGTGGAAAGTTTATCCGTGTAAATTCCGATTCCGTGGGAATTTCGCAAAATCCCGTCTTAGCGTGCATTTTCGTCCTAAAAGGAACTTCGATGCAAAATTTTAAACTTTCTGTGATTTCATGAGATTTTACGCTGTCAAAAATGTTGTTTTGTGTTGATCTTTGGAATTTTACATTGAATCTTGACTGTCAATAAATTTATTATGTTAAAGACAGTACGTCTATGTTAAAACTAGACCAAAATACAATCTCATAAAATTACTACCCTCTAATTCGCTTACCCCGCGTGCTACTATCCCTACTCACTCACTACTGCAGTCTACCGACCCGACACGTGTCGACGATATAATCGTATTAGACGATACACACGGCCATATGTTTGACAATATAGACTAGGGGTGGCAAAGCTACGGCCCGCAGGCGGACCCTATCTTGGCCACGTCATTCTGAGAGTTCGAGCATCGCTTGAATAAGTTAAAAATATTGATTGTGAAGCGTCAATTGCTTCTTTCAACATTAATTAAAATTAAAATAGCATATAAAATAAAGTAGGAATTAAAAAAAGGAAAAAGGTTGCATAATTGAGTAGCTATTGATGAATCCTTTCCCGCCAATATTTGATTCCGCAGTGCCCATTGGTACTGAATATCTTTTGGAACGACCACAGAAGGCACTCGCGCTACAATACTACTGTATTCCGCTCCGCTGGCGACATATTGAGTGTTTGCATTCCCGCCTTTGAAAATTCTTTTTCTGATGTAAACCTGATGATTCTCGTAAAATAAATGGACCTGTATCTGTGAGACATTGTGAACTTATAATGCAGTGTTGATTTTTGGAGTTGCAACCGTTCCACCAGTGGATTATTCAAGATTATTCTCACTGGCCGGTGCACCAAGTTAGCAGCTGCCTCGCGGACTCATTATCCAGGGATTAAGATACGATCTCAAGAATACACAAGGTATGTGGGCTTTTTACTGCAAATAGTTAAATTAACGTTGATGTATCAGGGATTCCATCAATAGAGATTCAATTTTCATTTTTTTGTACCGCCATACTTGTTGTTCTTAAAAACAACGCAAAATAAGGCTATTTACACGCCTCACCAATTGACATATTGAAATTGAATTTAAATTGAAATTATTTATTGAAAAGTAAATAAAATAAAATAAATGTAAATGAGATATTGATTTAGCACTTCTTCTGTTGCAGTTTGAGGAACTAATAACAGCTGTTCAGGTCAATCTCCAAGGTTAAGCAACGCATGGATCATGGATGGGTGACTATATTAAGTTATCGAGATGTCTCCGTGCTTCGGAAAGCACGTAAATCCGTTGACCTCGGCTGTCATTTGTACATCTTTAATAGACGTTACGGGTAATCACACCGAAAATATTATAAACTAGTACTCACTCGGGGCTTCGCTCCCGTGGATTCTATCATGCTAAAAACATAACCATCCTTTTTTGCAGTCGCGTAAAAAGTCTTTAACCTTCCTCAAGCTTCAAGCTACTTCCATACCAAATTGCGTCCAAATCCACTCAGTACTTTCGAAGATTAGCGCGTTCAAGCAAACAAACAATCAAACTTTTCCGCTTTATAATATTAGTATAGATAAAATAGATAAATATGAAAACATCAATTATCTTTATCGGAAACATGATAAAATAATTATGTTTCTCTCGTCGTGTTTTCGTCTCGTCTCGTCATCAAAAAAATCATGTTATGCGTCTCAAGGCTGTGCCATCAAGGCTAAATTAATGACCAAAACTATTTCCATATCTGTTTTTAAAAGTATATTTTTCATAATTTGCTCAAGTTGTGTCTTAAATGTAATAAATAAAGAAAATGCAATTTGTTCGCCTATATTCTTGGACACTGTCGGTATTTTTTTGTCTAAATTTAATACAAAATAGATAAATCAATCTCAATAATCTCCTCCAAATAAAATAGATACATGGCTACGTATCAATCTTTCACATGGATGACCGTAGCGTTTGATAAATAATACCAAAACAACACTCACGATACATGAGAAAAAATACTTCGTATCATAATATTATTTTAAATCAATTCATTTTGTCTGGCCGCCATTGGAAAATATTGAACCACCCCTGATATAGACTATGCGAACATAATACGATTTATTACGGGCACTAGTTTCTGCAGTACTAGCGTTTTATGTATGTTTTATTGTTGTTCAGCTGCCGAGCTGATAATCTTGTTGGCTGGTTGTCTGTGGCCAAGCGATAGTCATGTTTTTGTTTACGTAGGTACTTAGTTGCTAGTTTCTCGATACCTATATGTGATTACTTTTTCTTCCTTTGTCTAAACTTCTAATAACAAATAGTGATTTTTATTTATTTAGGATCGCTTACAAAATATACAGTATGTTAACTAACGGAGGGCGTTCCCGTTAACCCGCAATAGTATAGCATCCATACATGCTAAAAAAATATTACCATTAGAAAACAAAATGTTCTTTTTTTATATTAAAATATTCACTAAAAAGAAACACTGTACACGCGTACTTGAAGGACGGCAACGTCGCAATTTATTTATGAATGACGGGCCGCGTGTGCGGCGATCTAATTGATGTGCTTATACTATACAATTCATCTATACTGTCTTTACTTATATTATAAAGCGGAAAAGTTTGTTTGTTTAAACGCGCTAAGCTTCGAAAGTACTAGGTGGGCTAAGATGAAATTTTGATATGAAGATAGCTTGAAGCTTGAGGAAGGCTATAGGCACTTTTACCCGACTGTAAAAGAAGGAGTGTTATGGTTTTTGCCTTGATAAAGTCAGCGGGAAAGAATTTCCATGCGACTCTTAGAAGATAATACCTAAATTATTTTGTAGGTGTACTCCTTCACGCTCCTTCCTGAATACCACAGCATGCACAACTAATCTGACAAATAGACTAAAGTTGTATTTTAAAATTAAATAGCGCACTAACAAAAGATGAAGTGAAAAATATTTTTCAATTATATCTTCAAGGATTCTACGGGAGAAACCGTTTGAATGGAAAATATGACTGCTTAGAGTAACAATTTTAAATACATATAAGCACAAAAGTTCAAGGAATACGTTAAAACTCGTTTAATGGAAATAATGGAATCATTAAAAACTCATGATTATTTATATAAAATACCCATCGGGGAAGTAAAAAAGGTTTTAAACTTAACACAGTAGAATATAAGAAACATGTCTAATGTGAGCTTTCGAGAAAGCACTACACAATTTTGTCCGTCCATGAAGGATTCCGTAGTAGCAAGCATAGATTAATGAATTTTTTTTTTTTTTTATATCATAGTGTTTGCATAAATGACAAAATTATATTTCCGGTTTTTAAACATGAGCTTTATCTCAAAAACTGCGGACTATATCTTGTTCACAGCAATTTGCGATTCACAAAATACTGGAAAAGAGTTTGTGTTCCGCCATGTATGCCTTTTCTTGGCATCGTGTAGTTCTGACGGATGGACACACAGACAGACATGAATCTATAAGGGCCGTTTTTTGCCATTTGAAATGAAATGAAATATTTATATTGTAAATTGGTTATAAATAACACTTTTAAACATCATGTTTTTTCGCGTGTTAAGTTTAGTTTAGCTAGATGAGGCCGGTGTTTCCTAACTGACTACTCTTAGAAGAAACACCAAAACAAACTCAGAGGTCAACGTTTCTTTTAAAGTCCATAGAATTAGTGTTGGTCCAATCATATGAAAAACATGTAGGTTCAGTTGTGTGGTGCTCTTTGAGGAAATACCACACAGATTTGAGCGGACCTGTCCAGACAGTGCAAGCATTTGTCAGTTATCGTGTAGCTTACGTTTGGCTACGGAACCCTAAAAACAGATACAAGTACCTACCAGATAAAGTCTATAATAAGATTAACTTACCAGGATCTTACTCATTCTTGTAAATATATGATTACTGGTACGAGCTTGAAGACATACAAGTGCATTTATCATTACTAACATATGACGCAAGCTTGTAGGGAAGATTCCATCCAATTCAATGTGTATTTGACGTATAATACATATCTGCTTAGATATTTATTCTTCTATTTATATCACATACTGAGCCTGAAAGATAATAATTATTAATATAGACATATTTATTTATTGTATACTTTATTGTACACCTCACAATATTTCTATGGATACAAAAATTTCTTATCGCACAGGGCGATCTCTTACAGACAACCTTTGGATGGACAAAAATTAAAGGAGTCAAATTAAGGGCTATCCGTGTACAAACAACATAGATAATATTAATTGAAATACATACATACTATACAAAAATCATATATTAATAAATATTACATGTATCTGTAATTGATAAAGAAGGGGACAACTTATAGGGAGAGGTAATGCTCCTTCACCATTCTTTTGAACGCTGGTAGCGTTTGAGCACGCCTCACTTCTATGGGTAATGCATTCCACACAAATGAGCTGCTTGAATAGTGAAAGATTTGTCAAAGAATGAAGTGGAATGCATACATATACTTAACTCTAAATTTTCCGATGATCTCAGGGATCTAGAATGTGTGTCACAGAGGAACGCTTTTATGTCAACTTAAGCCGGATAAAAATCGTCAAGGCACTTATTACTTTCGTTAGGCTAAATAATATACTTGTAATATTCTACAATTGCTTAAATGAAGCTTGCCTCCATGGATTTCACATAAAACTTAGATGTTAGGTACGCCGACACCTCCTGTCGGGGTTGCGGGACTGGTCTTACGAGGTACTGCGGCCCCGGAACACAAGGTCTACTGAAGGAATGTGGTGGATTTTTAGTCAACTGAAGTCTGACACTTCTTTCCGCTTCACCCAGAGGGGAAGGGATCAAGTGATGGTTTTCTGCGACAACAAAGGTGATTGTCGGAGGTACGAGTACTATGGCTGGCTCCCCTGTAACTACAAAAAATATATACCACGTGTAATTTAAAGGGTATATACATACCAAGTGCATGGTTTCTTTGAATGATAACAAACGATATGACAAGGGTTTTGTAATCCTAAGTCTACGTGTGTGGAACTTATTAGAAATTTCAATACATTTATACCAGAGAGCAAATTTTTCAAATTAAGAAAAACGAAGGGAATTGTCGTGTTATTGGCAAGTGACGTGGAAAGTTATTGACCCTCGTAGTGCTATGACACGTTTATTATGATTGGTTTTCAAGAAATATATGAAACCAATAATTTGGTATCAATTATTGGAGTCAGTAATTTTGTGCTGAAACTGTGCATAGAGACTCCATACCAGATGTTGTCTTCAGCCCTTTTGGATAGATATGGGGTTTCCGTTACACGTTGTATAATGCACAACGGAATTATCGTCAGATTCACTCGGGCACCAAACACAGTAGTATAAACACAAAAGTCAGACTTGTGACTTAAATAAGTAAGCACTTCACATCTACACACACGTTCACATACATACACACACCCACACACACCACACATACAAAGTTGATCCCCGTCCACCCCTTTGGTTACTCCGTTTAAACAAGACCTGTTCCGTAAGCAAGTGTCCTGAAATACAAAGTTCACTTAGTTGAGGCTCACGTTCATCTTTAATTATAATTAGTACCTTAGAAATTGTAACATATTGCTAACACTTTTTCACAGAATTGTGGTGGATAAAAACGTATTTAAATATAGATGTACAAAGCATCGGCCAGTTACGTCATCAATACTCCCACACACTTACATAATCCAAACACATCAAAATGTAATCAAACCATAATCATTCATGTCTTGTACTACCAACTTTTTACACGTACCTCCATCGTTTACTAATCTATTCAGTAGTTGAAAATCCCACGCATCCATATTCCTTGTGGAATTATTCCAGTTTAATGCTTCAACAATCTCCCAGTTTCTGTCTTTTGGAAATAATTTATGACAGATATGAATACGCACGAGAGATACTTTGTGTGGGTTATTAGGACAAGCGGGTGGTTTAAGTGATAGACAATTCACAGAATTAGGCTTCCGAGATTTTTTTTTTGGAAATATTGCGTTGCCCTTCACTGTTCTGACACGACCGAAAATAGATCAGGTGCAGCGCCGGTTGTTACTGAGAAATTTCTAATAAGTCATCACAACACCACTGAGGCAAGGTGTTAAAAGTTACGTAATATGGAGCAGTAATGACCCATTGATTACAGGAGTGACGTTACAGCAAGAGATTAGCCCGATTAGATAGAAGTTTTTTTTATTGCGAATATTAAAATCCCAACCAATTTTGAAAATCACCGTTTTTGATAATGTCGCTAAATTGTCTTATTTCTTAAGACTTAGACCATTGTTAAATTAAATGTATGTATAGTTAAAGTCTAAAGCCGCAATACATATTGGCCTAGCGTAGGCCAACGCGAGCGTTGGCAAATAGGTACAAGGCAAGAAAAAATGTCCGCACGTTCGAAAAGTTCGTCGAACGCCAATGCAGACGACCAATGTAGAAGTGGGCCTGTAGAGCTGCCCACACGTAGGCCGAGCGCAGGCGAGCGCCTTTGATTTGTGACCAAAAACCGACACCGATCCGAAGTGAGGCAAGTGATCACGAGCAACGGCGAGCGAAGACAAGTTGCACCAAATGAGCTCTATACACGTGGCGCTGGCCTCCACTCGGCCAACTAGGCAAGTGACACCGAGCGATAGCAAGGCAAGGCAAATATACCGTCTACATGTTGGTATTGGCCTTCACTCGACAACGCTCGGCCAACATGTATTGCAGGCTTAAAAAACCAATAAAAAGTAATGGAAATACTAAAAGACATCAAAATCAAAAGAAACCTCAAATATAAAACAATATTTTTGATAGAAAACGAAAGAACTACGTCGATTTAAAAATATTCCGAAGACGGTAACACCTCATTGAAATTATAATTAGAAAATTGGATTTCTGAAAGAACGATAGAAAATCTGATATCGAACAAAATCGGTTAGCAGCCTGTAATATTCTATGAAACATTTCCATATCCTAAAGCAATTGGGAAAATTAATTTGGAGATCTAATAACCAGATTATATTTTCAAACGCCCGAATGAGAATGTTATTGAATTTCAGGAAGAAGATTATTTTGAACAAGCAATTTTTATTTATTGATAACACGGCTGGCGCAGTCGTTGAGCAATTGGCTATAGCGCTGCGTGTCACTGATTCGATTCGCGTACCGAAACAAATGTCTATAATATGGGCTACTACCTGGGTGATTGTATAAATGCACATACAGATACATTGTTTATTAAAGAATGTGTTTTAGTTTAAATAAAAACAAAGGTATGTCGTGTCACCTGTATACTTGATGATCTTATCTCTGCACCACAGTGGCGAAGGGTTAATTTTCATAAAAGGGAAGCCGGACCAAAAAATGCTTACCTTGCTCAAGTGTGATGCGTGACTTCCAGTAACTGTGGCCCTGTGGCTGACTCAGAAATCTTTTAACTTCGTAAAATTATTTACTAGTTGAAAATAATAGATTACTATTTATATATTCATATATAAAATCATAGACTAATATTTGCCATATTTCAAAAGGGAATCCGGTAGGAATCGAGTTGTATGGAGCCTTCGCCACTGCTGCACCAGCAAGCGAAGTACGCGTAGCTGATGTTTTGGCCAAACATATTTTAACAGCTTTAAGGTCTTGTAAGGCTAAGGGACTTCGATCTCGGGTCGAGAGCTTTGAACTCCATCCATTATACTACTGACTTGAACCCATTCCAGAGTCCAGATACAAGCATATTATTATTTAGCTTAGTTGAAAGGTTTAACAAGACTGCTAGAAATATGAATTCTACCCACATTACTAGGTCTCTTTTTAGCAAAAAAGAACATTTTGCTATCGACACGCTAATGAGAAGAACAAAAATGATTTTATATTCACTTTTCAAAAAATTATAAAACATATTAAACGTGACAAAACGATCCCATTTCAAACCTTAGGTTAATAAATGTCATTTTCTCGAAGTTCAGTGAAGTTTTCGAGGCAGCCGATAACATAACATACCTTCTCTTTTACAGCTTCGAAAGTGCCGTAAAATCTTGAAGCATCTTATTATGCACCACACTTGGCTCTTCTTTCATTCCAACGATTTCCTCAACCGTTGTTTCGAAATTTCACTTATTCCGGCAAAATTTTGTCTGGATAAATTTACGACGTCCGTAATTCTGGCTTTTATTGTGAACTAGCTGTACCCGCGACTTAGTGCGTGGGAGAGATTATTTACGCTTAAATTTGGCATAAAAAGTAACCTACATATATGTCCCTCTATTTTCCATTGAAATTCGTATTAAAATCAGTTCATCCTTTCTAGAGATTAATTAGCTTGGACAAAGAGAAAGACAGTCGGACATGCAGACCAATAAAAAGCTAAAAACAAAAGTTTTGTGGTGTTTTAATATCGTGTAAATATAGGTAATATGTAAGCATTACAACGATACTGGTATACCTTTGATAGAATTGATTATCACTAATTATAATTAATAGCAGGTGCACTCTGTTACTTTGCTCACATAAAAGCATAAGCGTAAGCATTTGGAAAAACCAAGTTATATTAATACCAAAGCCGGACACTTCAATTTTATTACATGTATAGAAGGTATATGTATGTAACCCAGATTTACCGTGCTCCAATATTTATGTTAAACATTATGTGGTGTTTACTGTGTGGATTTAGTAAAATCCGGTTGATGCGGTGACAGTTTTATGGATGGTGGAGGAACAAATGTGGGGACATTTGCTGGCTAATCGTGCGCGACGAATTAGATCGCAGATCGTTCAGTTCTAGAATGTTCCTGTTTAGTTTGTTTGTTTACGTCAGCGTGTTTGTTGAGCCAGACTTATTGTCTTCGATTGAGCTATAAAGACCTGTTTTGTTTTTATTTAATTCTCGTAGATTATGACTTGGTTTTCCAATGACTGATTACTTGTTTCTGTCCACAGCTTCGCTCACGTTAAAAGCTTTTCTCTGTCATACAAATATATAATGTGTCCTTTTTATTATATTTTGTTCGTAAAACAAAAAAACTGTACAGTACACTTTGTCTTATAACTAAAATAAGGTAAATGTACAAGTACTTATATTCCTAACAACGTTTTCACAGATAACAATAAATACTAGTTGATATAGTGGTGGTTCAACTAACTATATTATAAAAAATTGGCCAAGTGCAAGTCAGACTCGCCCATGAAGGGTTCCGTAGTAACTACGCCAAATAACTTTGTTTTTCATAGTGTTTGTATGAATTACAAAGTTATATTTGAGGTTTTAGAAAATATACTGTATTTCAAAAACTGCTGACCCGATCTCGTACAAACTAATTTTCGTTATAAGTTTATATTAAGATCTACAGCATATATATTTTTTTAGATTTTTCACTCTATTATTATAGAAGTTGGAGAGGGAGGGGACACATATTTTACCACTTTGGAAGCGGTTTTAGAAACCTCAATGTCATTTTTAAAGACCTGACACACACGAATAGGTTTCATGAAAAAAAAATCAGTTTCAGTTCCATGTATGGGGAGCCCCCTTTTATTTTAAATTTTTTTTTGTTTTTTCTTAATATCTGAAAACGGTTCACAAATTATAACTACTTAGTTTCACATGTATAGTCTTAATAGTTTCGGAATAAAATGGCTGTGACATACAAACGGACGGACAGACAGACAGATATGACGAAACTACCTTTATTTTAATTTATTTTTTTCTTAAATCGGATAGCGGTTCACAGAATACAACTACCTACCAAGTTTCACATGTATAGTCTTAGTTTCGGAATAAAATGGCTATGACATACGAACGGATGGACAGACAGACAGACAGACAGACTTGACGAAACTATAAGGGTTCCGTTTTTTGCCGTTCGTCTACGGAACCCTTAAAATAAATATTAAACATCAAAAAACACAAAACAGAAAATTACATAATAAAAATCGGTTGAGTGGTTAAGAAGAGAAAGTGTAATAGAAAAATAGTAAGTAGCTGTTTACAGCAAAGCCTTTATTTGATACCCATAATCCCATATCATTGCAGTGCACAAAAAATAATTGATCCGCCATTTTGATCCATCCGCCATATTGGATTTAAATCTTGGTTTACATGAATAAATAATTAATAAATTTCTATCTGTACAAGTCTCGTATATCTAAATTCAACGTTTTCCCTCGAGTTCCTTCAAAATTGTTAATAGCCTCTCTGATCAATGGATTGGTTAGAACAATCTTGAGCGAGTGTTGTAACACCTCATTCCTCGCGCTTGACAGCGCCGGGTTAGCGGGAATGTTCTAACAAGATAACGTGGCTCCCAAATGTAAGGGCAGTTGAAGGAACAGATGGGAACAAATAAAAATGCGGCCCACCAGTCGGAGACCGCGTTGAAGATTATTTTAGTGCTCTCGCAGCCCCCGGTCTGACTTCACGGGGTGGTTTTAGCCAGTTAGAGTCTGACGGACGCCTTTGCCTTCCTCCATCCTACCCAGGACCGAGGACATCCATGAAGGTTTCCAACCCGGGAGAAAAAATAGTGGAGTGTTATGTTGAAACTTGAGAGGGACCTACTTCCAAACATGAATTACGATTACTCAGGAGAATAGTTTACAACTATCAATATTTTTTTTGTTGTATAAGGCTGCAAGTCATTTTAAAAACTGTTTGTAGAAGAAATAACTTCGTAAATATTTTTTGTCTCCTGACCTAGATAACTGCTGACTTTCATTCAAAATTAAATTTATAACTTTTAGAGTACAGGTATATTATTTTATGATAAAATATAACAAATTTTCAAACTAGTTACTATTGTAATTAAGATAAAACTAAATTAGAACTATAAATTTATTAACCGAACATAATAAACTGCCAGTAGAACCTTTTAAATTGCACGCTAAATTTGAAGATAGTTTGCAATGATTAATAAAATTTTATTATTAACAGCGCCCGTTGTGAACCTAATCTGGCATCCAATTTCAATATTTAGTCACTAAATTTTATATACACACATGAATATTGCACACTGCAATTAGGTATTTAGTGTTCAATATGTAAACAATTTAGAAATTACTTTTTATTTTCAGCTTTTTACTTTGAATACGATATTTTAGTCGTTTTATACGATTTTATATTTCTTTTTAATTTGAAATACATATACATTATAGTATTTGTTATTACAAATACCAAATAACTTACGTTTTCTTTGTAATCATAATCCATAATTCATCCATCAAAACAAATATTTTCTTGTCATGACATTTTTTACGTCAAGGCTGACAAACTGTAATTTTTCCTTCTTGTAGTCACTTAATGGCTAATAGACTAAAAAGGTTGTTCATACTTTTATTATATAATTGTTATTCACTTTTATCGATAGGACTAGCTTAATATTGTATACTATATTGTGGTTGTTTACTGATTAACGGCATTTTAAATTATAATTATAAATTTCTAAAGCACACTCTCAGATTTTATCGAAGAGGTTTAATAAATTATGCTCGAATATAACTGGCTGATCAAATAACTGGCAAGATGGACTATTTTGGACTCTACAATTTGAATTCTGGTACAGAATGAGAATGGAATGGACTTTGAACGCTGAGCTGGGTATAAAAGGCGCTGGGGGCCATCTCCGGGGAGTTCAGTCTTAGACCAGTTTTTAGAAGAGTTTAGTTCTCGACGACTTTTGACGAAGAGGAAGTGCAGAACCCGCTACCCTGACTCCTTGTTGGGAGCCTACTGCCAGACCGCCTTGCTCGAGCTGCTGTACGACGAAGACATCTTGGAGTAGAAGGCGATCCTGGAGTGGTCTGCCAAGCCGTCCCGCAAAAGTTAATGGCTTTGGCGGCGTTGGTGGAATTGGCGGCGTGGGCCCTCGTGGTGTGTCTCCAGGAAGACCTTTGTTAACGGCTGCTGAGGAAGCCTCTCTTGTACCTCCTCCTCCGGCTCCTCTTGTGCGTGCCACAAAAGCTACACCTATGCATATTCGTTACAGTTTGGCGCCCAACGTAAAATCATAGCTAGTCGGTTTAATTTTTTTTTCAAAATTCCAAAAAAACTATTACTGTAACTTTTTTCTTTGGACTCACTTTTTGGCTTAGACTCTTTTTTAATATTAAGTTCTAGGATAGGAGACTCACTCTTTACACTAACACTATACTAGACTTCCTCTTCACACGAACACTAGTTATCACCTCTTTTACCACTAGTTTATTCCCTCTTTAACCTCTTATAACACTTTTTTTTATTTTTTTGTGATCTTACTCTTACTCAACCTCTTTCTTATATTTAATTTATCCTCTTGAGTTTTTTTTTTAGCACTCTTTAACCCTCTCATTTACCTGCCCTCTCCCTCTTTACCTTCTTTTGCTATCTATAATATTAATTTTCAGTCATGGATAGAATTATACTCCACTCATCGTCAAAAACTAAACAACGATTTAAGTATATAATTATGTAAATATATTCATCTTTCGTACTATATTCATGACTCATCTCTATCTTCTTCTCTTCTTTTAACTATTTTTAATTTTTATTTTTTCTCTTCTATCTGAACTAATCAGATATCACTTAGAAGTGCGTTTAGGTACATATTACCAAACCTTCTCCCTTTCTAACTCTCCAAGTTAGTTTATTACTATTTATCGACTCTAAAGTTGATCGAAGCGGCTAGCAACTTCGTAAAAATAAGCCTTTGCTAAACCTTGTTTTTTATGTTATCGACTCTAAAGTTGATCGAAGCGGCTAGCAACTTCGTAAAAATAAGCCTTTGCTAAACCTTGTTTTTTATGTTATCGACTCTAAAGTTGATCGAAGCGGCTAGCAACTTCGTAAAAATAAGCCTTTGCTAAATCTTGTTTTTTTATTGATGGGTTTTCGACGCGAGCGGACTGACAGACTCCGAAAACAAGCCTACTGTCATGTACTAATCAGGTCGAGTAGTGATCATTGAATGTGAATCCTACCTGACCTAACTTCGTGAGATGTTAGTGTGATTGAATGAGGCATGTAAGTTATATGAATGTGGATAAACTTTAACCTTACAAAATTTTTGTTCTAGACCAAAAATTTTCTCGGGGTCGATGGGGAAATATAGTATTTGTTATTACAAATACCAAATAACTTACGTTTTCTTTGTAATCATAATCCATAATTCATCCATCAAAACAAATATTTTCTTGTCATGACATTTTTTACGTCAAGGCTGACAAACTGTAATTTTTCCTTCTTGTAGTCACTTAATGGCTAATAGACTAAAAAGGTTGTTCATACTTTTATTATATAATTGTTATTCACTTTTATCGATAGGACTAGCTTAATATTGTATACTATATTGTGGTTGTTTACTGATTAACGGCATTTTAAATTATAATTATAAATTTCTAAAACACACTCTCAGATTTTATCGAAGAGGTTTAATAAATTATGCTCGAATATAACTGGCTGATCAAATAACTGGCAAGATGGACTATTTTGGACTCTACAATTTGAATTCTGGTACAGAATGAGAATGGAATGGACTTTGAACGCTGAGCTGGGTATAAAAGGCGCTGGGGGCCATCTCCGGGGAGTTCAGTCTTAGACCAGTTTTTAGAAGAGTTTAGTTCTCGACGACTTTTGACGAAGAGGAAGTGCAGTACCCGCTACCCTGACTCCTTGCTGGGAGCCTGCTGCCTTGACTCCTTGCTGAGAGCCCGCTATCCTGACTCCTTGCTGGGAGCCTGCTGCCTTGACTCCTTGCTGAGAGCCTGCTGCCTTGACTCCTTGCTGAGAGCCTGCTGCCCTGACGCCTTGCTGAGAGCCTGCTGCCTTGACTCCTTGCTGAGAGCCTGCTGCCCTGACGCCTTGCTGAGAGCCTGCTGCCCTGACGCCTTGCTGAGATCCTGCTGCCCTGACGCCTTGCTGGGAGCCTGCTGCCCTGACGCCTTGCTGAGAGCCTGCTGCCCAGACGCCTTGTTGGGAGCCTACTGCCAGACCGCCTTGCTCGAGCTGCTGTACGACGAAGACATCTTGGAGTAGAAGGCGATCCTGGAGTGGTCTGCCAAGCCGTCCCGCAAAAGTTAATGGCTTTGGCGGCGTTGGTGGAATTGGCGGCGCGGGCCCTCGTGGTGTGTCTCCAGGAAGACCTTTGTTAACGGCTGCTGAGGAAGCCTCTCTTGTACCTCCTCCTCCGGCTCCTCTTGTGCGTGCCACAAAAGCTACACCTATGCATATTCGTTACAACATACATACATACATATACAATTTGTGAACGCCGCGTGAAGCCCTTTATCAACCGACGACAAAAAGAGGAGGTTATCAATTCGACGCGTATATATATATATATTTTTTTTTATGTATGATCATCGATTACTCGAAGACGGCTAAACCGATTTGGAAAATTCTTTTTTTGATTAAAAGGGTATACTTTGAAATTGGTCGCATTTTCATAAACGTCAGGATCTGATAATGGGTTCCTGGAGAAATCGAGGGAACTCTTCAAATATTATAGGCACACCTATGACGTTTTGGGTATTTGTTATAGTAACTTGTGCAGTTGCCCTCAAAAACTACCATTTGAGAAAGTGGAACTGATGATGAAGACCATGGCCGCCGAAACTACTCAATAATAATTATTGAGTGAATTGCGATTCGATTACTTGAATATGGATGTTAAGCACTTTATGCTCGTCACAATGCATATTGTGATGTAGAGCTGATGGTGAAGTACCAGAAGAACTCCTCAACAGTTAACGGCCCAGCATTGGGATAAGCAATATTTTGTAAAAGGTTATAAGTAGTTGACATTTAGGCTCTTGTAACTAGGTAAATTAAAAATAGACCAACTAAAAAGCGTGAAATAAAAACTTTTTACCAAAAAATTAAACCGACTCCCAAGAACACTGCAAAGTGAAAAATAACTTTAATTTCGGAAGTCGGTGCAAAAAACGAAAATACAAAACTAAAGACACCGACTACCGAAATTAAAGTTATTTTTCACTGTGCAGTGTTTTTGGCAGTCGGTTTAATTTTTTGGTAAAAAGTTTTTTTTTAAATCCAACTCGAAAACTTTAAAAAAGAAATGGGCGAGTGTGCGTCAGACTCGCCTCTGAAGGGTTCCGCAGTAACTACGCAAAATAACTTTATGTTTCATAGTGTTTGTATGAAATACAAAGTGATATTTTCAGTTTTAGAAAATGTGCTGTGCTATATCCTCAAAAACTCCTGGCTTGATCTTTATCTAACTAATTTTTTTTTAAGTTTATAGGAAGACCTACAGAATATATTTTGTTTAGGTTTTTCACTTCATTATTATAAAAGTTAGATAGGAGGGGGGGCACATTTTACCACTTTGGAAGTGTATATCTTTTTACGATCGACTTGAAGAAAAAGTGGTTTTGGAAACCATTTTACCCAGATTAAAAAAAAAATAGTTTCAGTTTTACATGGAACTGAAACTACAACTATATTTTATTCCCCATACATATGGGGAGCCGCCTTAACTTTTTATTTTTGTCTAAAAATTGAAAGCGGTTCACAGAATAAAAGTACCAAGTTTCACATAATTATGTATAGGTAACGCCAAATAACTTGGCAAGAGTCGTTCAACGCGCAGAAGTCGATTTTTAGGTGTCAGCGGTTGTCAGCGGGACGCGGGGTTTGACGAAGCGCCGCTCCGAGCGCGCGATTGGTGCATCAGTAGTTCTCGTTCAATTTGCTCCCGAATACACTTGCATACACGAAAGTTGTACCCTTTGTTTTTGTTACGAGTTTTTGTTTTAAATTTAGTTTTTGTTACGTTGATTACAATGCCAGGACCAAATACCGTTTACGCAGACTATTAAAACGTCAGAAAGAACAGTTAGACACTATATTAATAAAGGAAGGTTGAAATACCGAATTCGTCACTGTCTTTAGGACATCGGGAAAAAAGAAGAATAAAAGGGATAGCAGTTTTATTAACTAACTAGCTTTTGCCCGCGGCTTCGCCCGCGTTAATTTACACTTTGTCAATAATTCTTGTTGCCAAAAAGGTGTATTGTATCTTTTTGGGTGGTTAAAAAACGCATATAATATTTAAAAAACCATCACCAGGGTCCATCAATCCCCAAAAACAGACAGACAGTATTTAAAATTTATCTTTTTCAAACCAAAAACGTAGTTTATAATACATTTCTTCTTATTTCTTCGTTCTTTCTTTCACGCAGCCATTCCTCATATTTGTTTTCAAATCAGAATAAACGTGGTTTATTAAATTATCTGTATCTTGGACTACGTTCACTATGTATGTTACTACAGTTTCAGCTTCAGTTTCAGTTTCAGCTTCAGCTTCATTTTTGGTTTCAGCATCAGTTTCAGTTTCAGCTTCAGTTTGGTTTCAGTTTCAGCTTCAGCTTCAGTTTTGGTTTCAGCATCAGTTTCAGCTTCAGCTTTAGTTTCAGTTTCAGCTTCAGTTTGGTTTCAGCGTCAGTTTCAGCTACAGTTTCAGTTTCAGTTTCAGCTTCAGTTTCAGTTTCTGCTTCAGCTTCAGTTTTGGTTTCAGCATCAGTTTCAGTTTCAGCTTCAGTTTGGTTTCAGTTTCAGCTTCAGCTTTAGTTTTGGTTTCAGCATCAGTTTCAGCTTCCACTTTAGTTTCAGTTTCAGCTTCAGCTTGGTTTCAGCGTCAGTTACAGCTACAGTTCCAGTTTCAGCTTCAGTTTCAGTTTGGTTTCAGCATCAGTTTCAGTTTCAGCTTCAGTTTGGTTTCAGTTTCAGCTTAAGTTTCAGTTTGGTTTCAGCGTCAGTTTCAGCTACAGTTCCAGTTTCAGATTCAACTTCAGTTTTGGTTTCAGCATCAGTTTCAACTTCAGCTTTAGTTTCAGTTTCAGCTTCAGTTTGGTTTCAGCGTCAGTTTCAGCTTCAGCTTGGTTTCAGCGTCAGTTTCAGCTACAGTTCCAGTTTCAGCTTCAGTTTCAGTTTCAGCTTCAGCTTCAGTTTTGGTTTCAGCATCAGTTTCAGTTTCAGCTTCAGTTTGGTTTCAGTTTCAGCTTCAGTTTCAGTTTGGTTTCAGCGTCAGTTTCAGCTAAAGTTCCAGTTTCAGCTTCAGCTTCAGTTCATCTTCAGCTTCAGTTTTGGTTTCAGCTTCAGTTTCAGTTTCAGATTCAGTTTGGTTTCAGTTTCAGCTTCAGTTTCAGTTTGGTTTCAGCGTCAGTTTCAGCTAAAGTTCCAGTTTCAGCTTCAGCTTCAGTTTTGGTTTCAGTTTCAGATTCAGTTTCAGCTTCAGCTTCAGTTTTGGTATCAGTTTCAGATTCAGCTACAGTTTCAGCTTCAGTTTCAGTTTCAACTTCAGCTTCAGTTTTGGTTTCAGCATCAGTTTCAGCTTCAGCTTTAGTTTCAGTTTCAGCTTCAGTTCAGTTTTAGCGTCAGTTTCAGCTTCAGTTTCAACTTCAGCTTCAGTTTTTGTTTCAGCATCAGCTTCAGCTTTAGTTTCAGTTTCAGCTTCAGTTCGGTTTTAGCGTCAGTTTCAGCTACAGTTCCAGTTTCAGCTTCAGCTTCAGTTTTGGTTTCAGTTTCAGATTCAGTTTCTGCTTCAGCTTCAGTTTTGGTTTCAGTTTCAGATTCAGCTACAGTTTCAGTTTCAGGTTCAGTTCAGCTCAAATAAATCATCCCGTTGATATCTGTTGCCACACGATCTTCTATTTTCAAAAGGGCAAACGCATATTGCCCCGATTTTGAAATAGAAATGATTCGTATATTAACTTGATTGGTTAAAATTTAAGCGACATGGTTGGCGTAACTGTTAACTGGTGCATGACGTGGGTTCGACCCCAGCTCTAAACAAAGATTTGTATAGCCTACATGCAGTTGTGTAGTTTAAAAAAAATGTTATGAGTGGTTCTTGAATACGCGATTTGAATGAATTGAGAGGGGGAATACGAAGTCCCAACACCCTTTTACATCCTTAAGGAATGATTTCCAGGATAAAAACTATTCTATGTCTTTTCCAGGGTCTAAAACTATCTCCGTAACAAATTTCATCCAAATCGGTTCAGCGGTCAAGTGTATTATGTGGGTGGAGAGGGCGGGGACATCATTGATTCCCTATACAAAATTCCAACACCATTTTTTTACATGTTTTAGGAATGATTTCCGGGAATAAAACTATACTATGTCTTTTCCAGGGTCTAAAACTATCTCCATACCAAATTTCATCCAAATCGGTTTAGTGGTCTAAGTGTATTATGTGTGTGGGTAGGGCGGGGGCATTATTGATTCCCTATATGAAATTCTAACACCCCTTTTACATCCTTTAGGAATGATTTCCGGGAATAAAACTATACTATGTCTTTTCCAGGGTCTAAAACTATCTCCATACCAAATTTCATCCAAATCGGTTTAGCGGTCTAACGAAATGAAATGAAATGGGTAGGGCGGGACATTATTGATTCCCTATACGAAATTCTAACACCACTTTTACATCCTTTAGGAATGATTTCCGGGACGAAACCTATGCTATGTCTTTCCCAGGGTCCTAAACTATTCCCATGCCAAATTTCATCTAAATTGGTTCAGCGGTTTGGGCGTGAAAAGGTAACAGACAGACAGTTAATTTCGTATTATTATAATATTAGCTTGGAATTATTGATGGATATGGAAGTATGGATAGTATGGATATGGATATGGAAGTATGGAGTTATATTATTAGTATTAAAGTATGGATAGCTTTTGTCCGCGACTTCGTTCGAGTGGGAGGTTATTCCCGCGTGAATCCCAAACCCGTGGGAATTCCGGGATAAAAAGTAGCTTATGTGTTTTTGCAGGATGTCAACTGTCTCCTTACCAAATTTCATTGAGATCCGTTCAGTAGGTTTTGCGTGAAAGAGAAATTCGAAAACTATCCTGCGGGAACCTTACATCGGGATAAAAACTATCCTATGTCCTTTCCAGGGTCCTCACCTATTCCCATGCCAAATTTCATGCAAATCGGTTCAGCGGTTAAGGCGTGAAAAGGTAACAGACAGACAGACAGACAGACAGACAGACAGACAGACAGAGTTACTTTCGCATTTATAATATTAGTATGGATATGGAAGTATGGATAGTATGGATATGGATATGGAAGTATGGAGTTATATTATTAGTATTAAAGTATGGATAGCTTTTGTCCGCGACTTCGTTCGAGTGGGAGGTTATTCCCGCGTGAATCCCAAACCTGTGGGAATTCCGGGATAAAAAGTAGGTTATGTGTTTTTACAGGATGTCAACTGTCTCCTTACCAAATTTCATTGAGATCCGTTCAGTAGTTTTTGCGTGAAAGAGAAATTCGAAAACTATCCTGCGGGAACCTTACATCGGGATAAAAACTATCCTATGTCCTTTCCAGGGTCCTCACCTATTCCCATGCCAAATTTCATGCAAATCGGTTCAGCGGTTAAGGCGTGAAAAGGTAACAG
Source organism: Tholera decimalis (assembly GCA_943138885.2). Classification (NCBI taxonomy): domain Eukaryota; kingdom Metazoa; phylum Arthropoda; class Insecta; order Lepidoptera; family Noctuidae; genus Tholera; species Tholera decimalis. Next base: position 5,444,445 of record OW964549.2, read on the forward strand.
ACAGACAGACAGACAGACAGACAGACAGACAGACAGATAGACAGAGTTACTTTCGCATTTATAATATTAGTATAGTATGGATTGTGCCGACGAGAGCGTAATATTATTTTTTATGTTTTTTTAAAAACATTTTTTCACTTTTAAATGTATTTATGTATTATATCTATTTTATTTATAATACCGAATTAACGAATGAATTCTTCTTCTTTCTTTACCATTCTTCTGAACAGATATGATTAAAAATAAATGATGACAATAACCATAGAATAATGGCATGCAGTAAAATTGACCACTTTTTTCTTCCACTAAGTGCACGATGCGCGAATTTACCCTCACTACGCCAAAACCTTGCCAATTTATTTGGCGTCATCTATAGCCTTAATAGTGAAAGGAACCTAAAAATCATTTTCAAATCATAAGAACAATATATTCAACGATATCCCACTCGACGTAGTTTATCGATTTGCCTTATGTGGCTTGGTGGATGTCACATCTGGATGGATTTAATTTAAATTATTAATTTTCGGATACACTATGTTCAGTCTTGTTGATACTAAAACACAATTAATTTTGGAAATATATTTTAATTAAAAATCTAATCAATATACAAACAAATGAAACTAACATAGTAAATTGAAACTAATACCAATTTAATGTCCCGCTGAAAACTAAAATAGAAAATAGATTGTAGTGCCCGAGTCGAGGGCGCGTAGTGCTAGTGTTCCACACGCGCCTCAATTAACAACAGTTAGCACCCGTGATAGGGCCCGATAGAGCCATTGCCTACTAGGCTTACAAGAATGTCCTAACGAGGCACTGCGGCCGCGGAACGCAAGCGCAACAAAAGGAACAGGTTGGGTTTTAGTCTGTAAAAGTCTGACAGTCGCTTGAGGATAGGGTTGCCATCACGAAATTTGCCAGCCCCAGACAAAAACTTATAAAGCCCGGACATTTGGGTAAAATCACAGTTTTTCCCCGGACACCGTAGAAAAATACATTTTTGAACTTGAAACTAAAAACAATGATGTTTAATTATGGTTTTTATTTACTGATAAAGGTATAACATTGTAGAGCTTTAGAACTGTTTTAATAAAAGTCTCTTCCTTTTCATTTAATCAACGTAACATAAAAAATGAGATGAAATACCATAGGAAAAGAATAATAGATATCGTGCTTTTTGGTACCCGTAAGACCAATGTGTGTCCGGGTTTTACCCGGACTCCCCCGGGAAAATCCCACCAGACGCTCTTCAAACTAGGACAAATTTGGGAAAACCCGGACGGATGGCAGCCCTACTTGAGGAGTCAAATGATGATGTTCTACCCGAAAATATTTTAGTGATAGATACAGTTTAATATAAACAGAGCTCATTGTGAACCTAATTTGATAAGTACAAATAATAGCAATAATGAAATTTAACTACTAAATTAAACGACGAAATTCTAAATGCACCAACGAACATTACACTAATAATTTTGTTACCATCGAGTAAAATTTCAATTCGAACGAAAATTGCCAGATTTAACCAAAGCGTTTGCAAAGCGCTGTTCAAACAGAGAATGTTCGGGAATTTAATGTATTTGTAGTTTATCATTAATCCGAGCCACGCGGTTCTTCGAAAAGAAAACCCCCCCTGTTTACTGTGCGTGTCGTTCAATGCGGAACAGGGATTTTAGGAGGATGCCGAGATTCCATTGAGGAATGCGGATGAGCAAGCTGCTGTTAATCATAATAAACCGCTTTAATTAATTTGACGAGTGGTTGACGCAGAAGTTAAGCGTTCAGCTGCGGTTCTGCGTGTCGCGGGTTTGATTCCCGTAGCGAAACAAATGTTAGTATGACTTAAAAGTACTAGGAAAAATCCTAGTGCGATTGATAGAGGCAATAAAAAAAAAACTTTCAATTTTTACACAAATTTCATTTGCTAATAATTATTTAATTTTCTGCTAATAATTATTTGTTTTTGTTAATAATTATTTCTTTTTCTGCTTTGTACTAAATATTTCAATAAATATGACCATCTCATTTGGTGAGGATTACACCTAACCCGAATTGGAATTGCCCGAAGCATTCATTCCACCTCTGTACATTTGTATGCATTAAGTATTAATTTTATAAATGTCGAAAACGTGAGGCTAGCTTCAACACAAATGAGTTAGTGAGAGCGTGCGTGAAGTTTTACCAAAAATAAAGAATTAGATGAATAAATAATTATGATGATAATCTCATGGAGATCTGTATCTTTGGTCAAGGATCCGGATGATCTTCTTTTTTGAGACATGACGCTCAGTCACACCAGTAGTGCCAGTAAGATATAATTGTACATACACACATCGCACAAACATTCATACACATCCACACTATACAGATACACTTACACATACACTGTACATAATAATAATAGTAACAGAGATACTTACGTTTACTCAGTATTTAATTGTAATCTGTGTATTTCATAATTGGCGTAACTTTTAAGTAATTGTTTTATAATTTATACCTGTAAGCTGTGAAGCAATAAATAAATAAAGGAAAATATTTCTACCCTAATTTATAGAACTGAGTCCTATTGTCCAAAAGGGATGTGGTTATATGTATTTAGAAGTGGGTGGAGTAAAGTTACCAAGTATGTTTATTATTTATTACACTTAGCAAGCCGGCCTGACTTCGCACGGTCTCATTCTGCTAGTTCACGCAAAACCTTAATAAATTGTACACTAAAACCTTCCTCATGAATTACTCTGTCCACTGGTAAACCGCATGAAAATTAGTCCAGTATTTATTGAGTTTATCGCGACCAAAACAGACCGACAAAGAAACGCGGTGGGAGACTGCTTTATAATATGTACGCATAAGAAAATGAGAAAATATATAACACAAAAAAACAATCTTATTTAGAGGGAAAATGCGCGTTCTATACTCGTAAAACAGTAATGGCTCAGCATAATGCTGGTGACTTTTTCAATCTTTTATACTAGCCCATACTTACATCAAAATGAAGATAGGTAAAATACTTAGACCCAAGCTAAGCATAACTTTAGAGGTATTCTTGCTTTATTCATTGTGCAAAATAGAAGTAACAATCCCCCTTTCATTCCCGGCTAAAAAGTTACTACACAAAATAAAATATCCAAAAAAAAAAAAAATTATATTACCTTCACCCAATATTTCTGCACTCAACTAATAAAATATGTTACATTATTATAGAGCGTTTTGGCCCGTTCAAGTAACGCGTAAGTTCAGCCAGCTTCGTATAACTTTTTGAGTTACTCAGAAGGGTGTCTGAATAGCCTAATAAACCTAAAGAATTCTGCAAAAAAAGGGATTCTTTCGTAAGTATATGAACGTAATGACTTAGGGAACTTAATTTTTGGTGCGTAAGATTAAACATGTACAAGTATTTTGAAGCAAAGTTTTGGATTTAAGGGAGAAGTTCCGGGGCTAGATTGAAAATCAATGGTACTTTGTGACACTTACATGTAATACAGTATTTTTAACTCAGTTACTAGATCATATTTTTTACCGTCGATTTGATAGTTATTCGATTTATTTCCTTGAACTGGCAAGTATTAGAAGAGAGGACTGTAGGGGGCATCATTATGTACATAACTAAATACAACTTTTATATTTTTTTTGTAAGCTCATATAGAAAAGCGTAAGGCGCTGCGAGTTGAGACACAGGTGATAAACCTAATTCGGCAGCACATGCTTTTAAACAGGCACAATTATTTATTTTATTAAGCTTACCTACCTACTTTTAAAAGAAAATTGTATTAAGAGCGCGCCTAAAGCCAGCAAAATTTTAGAATTCACCCGCACTGTCCTACCCGCTCCTCACATCGAATACGATCGCGCGTGTACCTACGCGCTCGCTCGACGCGTATCTTCTGTAGTAAGTATACGTATAATATTCAGACGAAACAACTGTATTCAAAGTATGACTGCGTTATACAATATTACGAAATGTTATTATGTGTACGCGAATAATACGTAAATAGTAAGTTAGTAGGAGGTGACTATACCACTGATACTGAACACGAATCAATATAAAATCAATACCAAAAGGTAATATTATATTATGTATAATATAATATTATTTTGGCGCGTGATTTTGGTGTGGCGTAAATAATGGATAACTCTGAAACTGTCGATTGGCCAGATAATATCTATCATTTACCCCACTTATATCGTCATATGCCCATGGATGACCAAATTATTGATATTTTTAATATTTTAAATAAAAATCGTACTTACTCTTACAAAATTAGGTACCATTTCTAAAATTGGTGATATTTTTTTCATTTTGTTTTTTTTTTTATATCAGTCCTGAATATTTGTATTATCAGATCAGTATCAAGATTTTTTATTACATTCTAAATCAATATTGCAAAAAATAGTTATTCTTAAATTTATGAATTACGCAATTTTGGGCCCCTGTATCTATAGTTGCAAAACTTCTGAAAAATTCGGAATAATTCCGGAATACTTCTGGGAAAGTTTCTTTAAATCAGAATTATTCAAAATGAATTTAAATAAAGCCCTCTGTGCGCCGGCCGCTGCCGCCGCGCTGCGATGGCGGTGCGGGGTGCGGTAAGAGGGGAGATGCTCCCCGGAGAAATTTTCCCCCCGCGAGAAAGATTCGTACCCCGCAATCGAATGTTTCCGAATATTTCGCCCGAATAATTCAATCGAAATTAACGTGTTTGTTTGTTGTGTGGTGGGTGGGTTAATTATTGTTCAGTGCGAGACTACGTACGATACAAGAGTAAAATATAAATGTTTATCTATACTAATATTATAAAGCGGAAAAGTTTGTTTGTTTGTTTGCTTGAACGCGCTAATCTTCGAAAGTACTGGGTGGATTTGGATGAAATTTGGTATGGAAATAGCTTGAAGCTTGAGGAAGGTTATAGGCTACTTTTTACGCGACTGCAAAAAAGGAGAGTTATGTTTTTACCGTGATAGAATCCACGGGAGCGAAGCCCCGCGTGAGTACTAGTTTTATTATAAATGGGATTGATTAAGTATATGTTGATATTTTTATAGGTAGATATGTTAGCCTGCGATTAACAGGATTTTTATTCTTTTGTTTCTAGGTAGGTACTCTACTTATTTCGAAATTGAATGCTATTTTTATAAATGTCAGTAGTTGAATAAAAAACCAGGCCTAGCATATTTTATTTGTTTTTTGAAAAAGGGTTACCTATGTTTTTGGTTCGTTTGTATGTAGCTCTGTACGCATCGCGAGTATTCGCGAGTCGCATAGGTAGGTATTAATCATTACCTACCTACTTAACGCGTTTAATAGCCCAGCCAATAAAAACAATTAAAGGCAAACCTTGCAAGCAAACATGTTTTGATGCGGTTTTCAGAAAAGTATTTGTTATACTTAGGTAGGAGCAGGTTTTGGTATATTAACTGACTTCAAAGGTCGATTTTCCTGGTTTCTTTTGGCAGTTGAAATATTCCCAAAGTTTCGGAATATTTCGGAATACTTCCGAAGTATACGACGGGAATGATTCGGAATTATTCCCGCCAGACTATATCGAAAAAAAATGTACTACACTGCGGTGGCTCATTATTTTAGACTAGCTTTTGCCCGCGACTTCGTCCGCGTGGAATAGTTACTTTGGGCTAACGTTAAATTTAAGCCCGATTTTGAAGCATTCTTCATTGGTGCTCCGCTCCTATTGGCCTTAGCGTAATGATATATATAGCTATAGCCTTTCTCTATAAATTGAGTATTTAATTAAAAATATTTTTTTCAATTCGAACCAGTAGTTCCTGAGATTATCGCGTTCAAACAAACAAACAAACTCTTCAGCCTTATATATTAGCATAGATAGCTGTTGCCCGCGACTTCGTCCACGTTTCCGTCGTTTTTCGTAAAAAAAGTAGCCTATGTCCTTCCTCACGGTTCAGTGATTTAGATGTAACACACAGATTAACTTTCGTAATTTAGTAGGGAAATATAATATGTCAATCTATAATACTGTTGAAAAATATATTTCATGTACAGAATTGACCTCTCTACAGATTTATTATAAGTATAGATAATTGCCTATTTAATGCAAATTCTAAAATGGTATAATAATAACCAGTATCTTGATAAAGTACAAAGTTATTGCTGTTCGAATCTTAAAGGAGAATTTTTATACAAATTTGATTTCAAAATTAAATTACTTTAACACTGCTGTAACTAATTTTAGACTCAAAGAGAATGAGAATTTCCTTAAAATTTGATCACTATGGGTTTGTTGACACCATTTTTTTTTTTTTTTTTTTTAGCGTGGTAAAATTATCAAATAAGTCCTCCCACTCCGGGCAGGGTGGGAGGGACTGTCAGACTTTTACTGACTAAAATCCACGGTGTTCCTTCAATAACCCTTTACATACCGGGGCCACGGTAACGGGATGAGTCCCACGACCCCGGCGGGCTTCGGCCCTCTGCAGAGGGGGCCTCGTCATGTTGCTGACGCTCTTTGAGGCGCGCGTGGAACACGACGCGCCGTCGACCCGGGCATGGTCCATGGTCGGACAGCGAGTTGCCCTTTACTCGCTGTCCGCATGCCCTTGTTGTTGACACCATAAAAGACATTAGTAAGTAAACAAATTTATTAAAAAGAAAATATACAAGATGTTCGAAGTGGGCTCCTTCAGCTGCTAAACACGCTCTACACCTTCTTATGAAGGACCGTCTCAATCGGCGCGCAAATCCTGCCGACGATATTTTTTCGTATGTTTTTTCGAACGAAATTTGGTATGGAGATAGTTTTAGACCCTGGAAAAGACATAGTATAGTTTTATTCCCGGAAATCATTCCTAAAGGATGTAAAAGGGGTGTTAGAATTTCATATAGGGAATCAATAATGCCCCCGCCCTACCCACACACATAATACACTTAGACCACTAAACCGATTTGGATGAAATTTGGTATGGAGATAGTTTTAGACCCTGGAAAAGACATAGTATAGTTTTATTCCCGGAAATCATTCCTAAAACATGTAAAAAAATGGTGTTGGAATTTTGTATAGGGAATCAATGATGTCCCCGCCCTCTCCACCCACATAATACACTTGACCGCTGAACCGATTTGGATGAAATTTGTTACGGAGATAGTTTTAGACCCTGGAAAAGACATAGAATAGTTTTTATCCTGGAAATCATTCCTTAAGGATGTAAAAGGGTGTTGGGACTTCGTATTCCCCCTCTCAATTCATTCAAATCGCGTATTCAAGAACCACTCATAACATTTTTTTTAAACTACACAACTGCATGTAGGCTATACAAATCTTTGTTTAGAGCTGGGGTCGAACCCACGTCATGCACCAGTTAACAGTTACGCCAACCATGTCGCTTAAATTTTAACCAATCAAGTTAATATACGAATCATTTCTATTTCAAAATCGGGGCAATATGCGTTTGCCCTTTTGAAAATAGAAGATCGTGTGGCAACAGATATCAACGGGATGATTTATTTGAGCTGAACTGAACCTGAAACTGAAACTGTAGCTGAATCTGAAACTGAAACCAAAACTGAAGCTGAAGCAGAAACTGAATCTGAAACTGAAACCAAAACTGAAGCTGAAGCTGAAACTGGAACTGTAGCTGAAACTGACGCTAAAACCGAACTGAAGCTGAAACTGAAACTAAAGCTGAAGCTGATGCTGAAACAAAAACTGAAGCTGAAGTTGAAACTGAAGCTGAAACTGACGCTAAAACTGAACTGAAGCTGAAACTGAAACTAAAGCTGAAGCTGAAACTGATGCTGAAACCAAAACTGAAGCTGAAGTTGAAACTGAAACTGAAGCTGAAACTGTAGCTGAATCTGAAACTGATACCAAAACTGAAGCTGAAGCTGAAACTGAATCTGAAACTGAAACCAAAACTGAAGCTGAAGCTGAAACTGGAACTTTAGCTGAAACTGACGCTGAAACCAAACTGAAACTGAAGCTGAAACTGAAACCAAACTGAATCTGAAACTGAAACTGAAGCTGAAACCAAAACTGAAGCTGAAGATGAACTGAAGCTGAAGCTGAAACTGGAACTTTAGCTGAAACTGACGCTGAAACCAAACTGAAACTGAAGCTGAAACTGAAACCAAACTGAAGCTGAAACTGAAACTGATGCTGAAACCAAAACTGAAGCTGAAGCTGAAACTGAAACTGAAGCTGAAACTGGAACTGTAGCTGAAACTGACGCTGAAACCAAGCTGAAGCTGAAACTGACGCTGAAACCAAACTGAAGCTGAAACTGAAACTAAAGCTGAAGTTGAAACTGATGCTGAAACCAAAACTGAAGTTGAATCTGAAACTGGAACTGTAGCTGAAACTGACGCTGAAACCAAACTGAAACTTAAGCTGAAACTGAAACCAAACTGAAGCTGAAACTGAAACTGATGCTGAAACCAAACTGAAACTGAAGCTGAAACTGGAACTGTAGCTGTAACTGACGCTGAAACCAAGCTGAAGCTGAAACTGAAACTAAAGTGGAAGCTGAAACTGATGCTGAAACCAAAACTAAAGCTGAAGCTGAAACTGAAACCAAACTGAAGCTGAAACTGAAACTGATGCTGAAACCAAAACTGAAGCTGAAGCAGAAACTGAAACTGAAGCTGAAACTGAAACTGAAACTGTAGCTGAAACTGACGCTGAAACCAAACTGAAGCTGAAACTGAAACTAAAGCTGAAGCTGAAACTGATGCTGAAACCAAAACTGAAGCTGAAGCTGAAACTGAAACCAAACTGAAGCTGAAACTGAAACTGATGCTGAAACCAAAAATGAAGCTGAAGCTGAAACTGAAACTGATGCTGAAACCAAACTGAAGCTGAAACTGAAACTGATGCTGAAACCAAAACTGAAGCTGAAGCTGAAACTGAAACTGAAGCTGAAACTGTAGTAACATACATAGTGAACGTAGTCCAAGATACAGATAATTTAATAAACCACGTTTATTCTGATTTGAAAACAAATATGAGGAATGGCTGCGTGAAAGAAAGAACGAAGAAATAAGAAGAAATGTATTATAAACTACGTTTTTGGTTTGAAAAAGATAAATTTTAAATACTGTCTGTCTGTTTTTGGGGATTGATGGACCCTGGTGATGGTTTTTTAAATATTATATGCGTTTTTTAACCACCCAAAAAGATACAATACACCTTTTTGGCAACAAGAATTATTGACAAAGTGTAAATTAACGCGGGCGAAGCCGCGGGCAAAAGCTAGTTAGTTAATAAAACTGCTATCCCTTTTATTCTTCTTTTTTCCCGATGTCCTAAAGACAGTGACGAATTCGGTATTTCAACCTTCCTTTATTAATATAGTGTCTAACTGTTCTTTCTGACGTTTTAATAGTCTGCGTAAACGGTATTTGGTCCTGGCATTGTAATCAACGTAACAAAAACTAAATTTAAAACAAAAACTCGTAACAAAAACAAAGGGTACAACTTTCGTGTATGCAAGTGTATTCGGGAGCAAATTGAACGAGAACTACTGATGCACCAATCGCGCGCTCGGAGCGGCGCTTCGTCAAACCCCGCGTCCCGCTGACAACCGCTGACACCTAAAAATCGACTTCTGCGCGTTGAACGACTCTTGCCAAGTTATTTGGCGTTACCTATACATAATTATGTGAAACTTGGTACTTTTATTCTGTGAACCGCTTTCAATTTTTAGACAAAAATAAAAAGTTAAGGCGGCTCCCCATATGTATGGGGAATAAAATATAGTTGTAGTTTCAGTTCCATGTAAAACTGAAACTATTTTTTTTTTAATCTGGGTAAAATGGTTTCCAAAACCACTTTTTCTTCAAGTCGATCGTAAAAAGATATACACTTCCAAAGTGGTAAAATGTGCCCCCCCTCCTATCTAACTTTTATAATAATGAAGTGAAAAACCTAAACAAAATATATTCTGTAGGTCTTCCTATAAACTTAAAAAAAAATTAGTTAGATAAAGATCAAGCCAGGAGTTTTTGAGGATATAGCACAGCACATTTTCTAAAACTGAAAATATCACTTTGTATTTCATACAAACACTATGAAACATAAAGTTATTTTGCGTAGTTACTGCGGAACCCTTCAGAGGCGAGTCTGACGCACACTCGCCCATTTCTTTTTTAAAGTTTTCGAGTTGGATTTAAAAAAAAACTTTTTACCAAAAAATTAAACCGACTGCCAAAAACACTGCAAAGTGAAAAATAACTTTAATTTCGGTAGTCGGTGTCTTTAGTTTTGTATTTTCGTTTTTTGCACCGACTTCCGAAATTAAAGTTATTTTTCACTTTGCAGTGTTCTTGGGAGTCAGTTTAATTTTTTGGTAAAAAGTTTTTATTTCACGCTTTTTAGTTGGTCTATTTTTAATTTACCTAGTTACAAGAGCCTAAATGTCAACTACTTATTATAATATCGGGTCTGCTGTAGTGTGATTATTAATATTCGCGGATGGTGAGCTTGTGATGTTAAGGGGTGGAAGAAAATTATAATCGTCATGTATTGTTATGGTAAATATATGAAGTCATAATACGAAGATGTTGTTTGAGTTTACACCCATTGAACTTATAAAAGATATTATTTTAACATTAAATTTAATTAGAACGTAATATTCATATAAAGTAGGTACTGCACATTGTTGTTCAGTATGGAAATCTAATAATAGATAGGTACTACATTATGGTCGGTCTATTCAGCGTATTTTCTGACATTCTATTTATAGAAAGAAGTGCCAATTAGTTTTGAAATGTTTTCAAATTGTTAGATCGTCATGCATCTATGTGTGTGTGTGAGCATGTTTTTGCTTGTAGTATAGAGAACCAATCGGGTATAAGCTGCTCTTGGTGATCCAGAGGATGAATGTACCAGGAAAGCTGCAAGAGACCAGTGTCGGTGTATTGTAAAACGGGTAACACGACTGAAACGACGACCACGACTACTCAGCCAAGAGTGAAACGACAAGGAAGAAGAAGATAGAATCGACCTTCTGTACTATTCTGTTGCATGTATGTATTAACTGAACTATTTTATTAAATTTTATTAATCTTTGTGAATCGTCAATAAAGTCACTGACAGTAAACATTTTTACGGCTTTAGGGCTAAAATATGCTTTGGTAAGATAATATCGATATTTATTATAAATATGTCATGTTCAGATTTTGTATTTTTTATACATTATAAAAGTTTTTTTTGTCAGATTTAATATAACGGTGTACAAAATTGCATGTTTTGATATTACTACCCATTAATCCCCCACATGGAAAGAAGCAATTGTTTATCTCTGGACCTTTTGGGGAGCTCATGGCAAAATAATGACAGCCATACTGGTCAAGCAACTCTTTCCAAGGTCAGTCCATGGAAAGGTCCCCATCTTAAGAAATTGAGTTCCCTCCGTGCCCCGGAAGCACTTTAAGACGTCCCGTCTCAGCTTTATTTTATTTTAGAACATAAAACAGTTTTTACAATGTATATACAGTATGTTAACTAACAGAGGGCGTTCCCATTAACCCGCAATAGTATAGCATCCATAAATGCTAAAAAAATATTACAATTCAAAAACAAAATGTTTTTATCTTTCATAATGTTAAAATATTCACGAAAAAAGTTAAACTGATACGTAAAAGAAACACTCTGTACACGCGTACGCATTCATAAATAAATTGCGACGTTGCCGTCCTTCAAGTACGCGTGTACAGAATGTTTAGAATTTTAATTTACATGTTTATATAAACATGTTTACTTGCAGTCTAACTTTTTGTTTTACAGGTTACAAATGCACAACACGGCACTTTAAAGCAGAGCTCTGTGTTCCGAAGTAATCCGAAGCGCACTAAACGCGGTGAATGAATTAATCGGTCGAGCTATGATTTTCGTATCATAAATGTGGCGCGCTCGCCACGCCCACATTGCCATTCCAACTTTATTCATCTATTCCGTGGGTATTATGTTATACAGCTACTGGATTGTGGAGGAAAGTTACAGTATAGTTACAGTATTGCCGTGAACCCACTCCAGACACAAGCATATTTAGCTTAGTTGGAGGAGTTAACAGGACTGCTAGTAATGTGAATTCTACCCACATTGGTAGTAATAAAAAAAGAAAGTCCTTATAAAAGTTTTTTATTTTTTATTACGAATGAGCTCGCTCTTGACCTCGATCACACCTGATGGTAAGTGTAAGATGAGGTCTACGATCGAGTGAGCGAGCCCAGAAAATGCCTATTCAAAGGCTGACGGGTCATATGTGGCAGGGAATACAGAAGCCGGCATAGAGTTCCACAACTTGGCTGTGCGCACAATAAATGTTGAAGAAAAGCGCTTAGTACGACAAGACGGTATATCGACCAAGTGTGGATGGTATCCTGCGGTACGTCTGGTAGACCGGTAGTAAAAGTATGGGATTAGGTCGTCGAACTCCTGCGTTCCTGCGCTCTCCGAAGTTCTGTAGAAGATAGACAATCAATATCAATTCTAAAATATTATCAAGAATGACATACTGATATGTAGATACTCATAGATACTCAGCTGTATCTGGTTAGACTGAAAGGTGACACTGATATATTTGGGAAAAGCAGATGGATGATCTGTGGAACTGAATAGTTCAATATCCGATTCCTAGAATCCGATAATATCCGATACATAGAAACATGAGTCATTATTTCCGTAAAATAGAAAAAAAATATTCGACTCAGCAGGCTATATATTGATCAAATAATCCAAATAATAACTAATATGTACAATGACAGGTCGAGTGTCTTTTCTTTATCTATACCTAAATATTATAACAAAGACCTTTTCATTCAATCGACTTAACAATTAAGTCGACATTCAATTGTATATACAGTTTGAAATAGAATAGAATTTAATAAACTGTTTTATGTTATCACTGATAGTTTTTTTTTTTTTGGGAAGCACTATCTCCGGTGTAGGTATCTACTTGAAAGATATGATTTTGATAGGTAGCGTGAATCTGGAGGCACGGCAGTGCCCCCGCCAAGTTGAGCAAAAAAGCGGCACGGCCGTACCATTCTTTTCTCGAAGCAACTCAGGCCATTTTCGACCCCCTATAACTTCATTGTGGATAAAACTAGGAGCCTGAATTTTCAGTAACCAAGCAGGCATTGTATAAACATGGATCTCACAACTTTTTACGGTAGAAGAATTGAGTTGGTTTTGATGACAAGTATTGTTTTTTATGGGATAGGTAACTTCTAGGCAAGCGTGCTTAAGGCCGGGTTATCCAGAGCACCGTAGGTATTCGACGCTTACCCCAGCCCCCGCAGCGAATAGCAAAACGTAACAAATTATGACGCGCGGGAGACGCGCGCGCCAAGCGCACCGCTCATGATTTCACGAACTCATTTATGTACGAAGATGCGTCACAGAATAGAGAAATGCAGTAGATCAACTTGAATTGATTAGTATATGTTTATTTTGTTTTGTTTTAATAGTAAGTATTTTCAAGTTTATAGATAGAATAGGTACGTATTGTATAAACTTGAACCTAATTAGTAATAATTAAAAATAAGTATATTTATTTATATTTGGGGACAAGGTGAATAAAAAATCTGACTGACACGCAGATCATGAATACGGGTATGATTCAAAATTATACGCCGCGCGCTATTCGACTATCCCAAAGGGTGCGAAATCTTCATGGCACAGTATAAAAAATCAAGTATTAGGTAGGCACACTTACATTAGGAGAGTTGTATTACAATTCAATTATTGTTATATTGAATGAGGGCTTAGAGGTATCCTGTGTGAAATATTATGTTTAAAAAATATAATAAAAAATATAAATATTTTTCAATCAAATAGTTATACCAATAATAGCAACACACAAACACTTTTTGGAACGAATTTATTTTACGCGTCTTCTAAACTGGCAGAAATTGTAACGCAAAAGTGTAAATACTTACGACTATCTTCTGACGAGAGAGACGACGAGGGTCCCTCAACCGCACACTTTTTTTCTCTAAAAACTACAATCATTTATGCACAACTGGCTAATGCCGTGATTCGAATTCAACTTCAACTCTTGCGGCTTTTGTGGAGGACTCACCACAATTTCACACGAGGGAGGTTGTTTGGTAAAGTATTTTGGATGATGAAAAGTATTAAAATTGAAGTAAAAAAAAAAACAAAATCATTTTGTACGCAAACATGACATTTTGCAATGTCAAATGTATTTCACTCAATGTGTTACCAGTTTACCAGTGGCAGCAGGAATAAAATAAGTATGAATAGAGAAAATTAGAAATATGGCATAGAACTGTTAAAACGATAATACAGTACGCTACAGCTTTATTTTATTTATCTCAATGAACCTACATAGATCATAAACAAATAGAGTAAATACAAAAGGGAGAAGGCATTTAATGGAGGTTGGACGGGGAACATTAGGGAGTGCGCGTGATTCGAAATGCAGTTAAAAGCCATAGCTCCTGACACGATATGTCACATTTTTGACATTTTACAACATATTATCTGTTTCCCTTTGGTACATGAATACTTTATTGGAAAACTCTTAAAAAAGTAGACATACACAAAAATATGAAACTTTTTCTAAAGAAATGTAAGCACTTTTCTCTAGACCATCTATGCTCGTTGTTGGTGTTGTTTACTGATTACATAACGGTGAACAGGAGACGACTAGGCTCTTTGACCACCTTACGGAGGCAGCTGCAGGAGCTGAACTGGCAAAGCACAAATATCCGATGGCAAAGCTTGTTTTTCTAAGAGATTTTAATTCCCACCATAAAGAATGGTTGTTCCCGTACCAACAAACAGAGCACGCTGGTAGAGAGGCCCGCAGGTTTTTTTATCGCTAGATCTCGAACAGCTGGTTCACCAAGCAACCTGCATTCCAGAAGTCGACGGCCACACGCCCAATGGCTTGGACATAGTGCTCACAAACGTTGCGTCACCAGAGACTGTCAGTATCGGTCTGGGCCTCGCTCGGATCGTATGACCACTTTCTGGTGAAAACGGTATCTACCTTTTCTCCTCCAGATAAATGTCCCAGGGGCATACGGTGAGTAGTAGTAGTCAGCAGACTCCGAAACTGCGAAGCGAAACTCGAACTTTTACCGTCCTTCGCTGCCTCCTAGTTATGATAAAATTGGATGGAACACTGGCTCACACCGCACAAGAAAAAGCAAATTTAAATGCCTCCGTCTTTGCGGTAAGTTTACGTCTCAACACGGCGTCTAACTTACCACCTAAGATACCTCACTTTGGCTCCGTAATGCTGGAAACTGCATTTCATGTTAAGGAAGTCCGTAAAGCCCTTTCTAGTCAAAATGTGAACAAAGCCAGTGAACCGGAAGGAATACCTGCTCGAGTCTTAAAGAGTTGTACCCCAAATTTGTCTCCTGTATCGCATACTCGTCTGTATCGCGTTCTATTAAAACCGGAGTGGTGCCAGTGTCCTGGAAGCCAGGTAATGTGCAACCAGTACTCAAAAAAGTAGCCGTGCTGTACGGACGATACAGGCATCGCATAGTCCCGTTGACTCTTTGGCTTACACAGTACACTGCAAACCTGACTTTGCCAGCCAAGCAGAGTCAAGATGCAAACCGAGATCTTTAATTGAAAATGATAGGAGGAAGTGAACTTGTTGCCACTGTAACGATCATACGTGAGCTTCTGATCACAATGGCCTGACACTTTGAGGGGCTTACAGTCACCCCAAATCAATTAGACCAGTTTTGATAGCATCTAAATCTCGGTTTAAATCTCCTATAGCGTATGACAAACTTTCCACCCGCGTAGATACATACAACTGCAGATCATCATTGTAAAGTTGATATGAACACCGAAGACAGAGAGTTATAAAGTTTACCGAAGTTTACCGAAAATAATAAATGATATTTTTGTAGGAAATGGTCATGCTGTATATTTCTACACTATAGCACGAGTGTGCTGCGCGTAATAAATATTGTTAACTTGTGACAACCCTGGCCGTTGCGATACTGTCTAGACGTTGTCGGCATTTTCCACAAGATAGATAGATAGATAGATAGATATACTCTTTATTGTACACCATAACAGAATTAAATAAGGACTTATAAACTACAAAGGGTGTTACAATGGGCGGTCTTATCGCTAAAAGCGATCTTTTACAGACAACCTTTAGATGGATTTGACACAGCAGGAGAAAATAAATTCGCGGGTAGTCCATGGTGTACTATTTACTTATATACAATAAATAAGTAATAACCTACATACTCAATACACATATACATATACATACATAAAATAACAAAGCTGAGATATATAAAAAATAGTAACATATTAAAGAGAGAGATAGAGATCTTTTACCATGTTTTTGAAAGAAGGAAGGGTTTGTGCTTGTCTTACTGACACGGGAAGAGTATTCCACAGTCGTACTGCTTGAGCTGCGAACGACTTACCAAAGAAATTGGTGGAGTGACTCGGTACCTCTAGCCTCAAGTTTTCCGATGACCTCAGAAATTTGGCATGTGTGTCATGAAGGAACTTAAAACGTTCTTTAAGATAAAAGGGGGTCTTAGGATTGAACAGATTACTGTAAAGCAGAGACAATATGTGTAAGTTCCGGCGAAGACGTATAGGAAGCCACTTGAGTTTCATACGAAATTCAGATACATGATCATATTTGCGCAAACCAAATATAAATCTTATGCAAAAATTTTGAAGTCGCTCAAGTTTATCAAGTTGTGCCTCTGTGAGATCAAGATAACTGACATCAGCGTAGTCTAGGATGGGATGTAAAAGAGACTGTGCTAGCGCAATTTTAGTGGCAGTTGGCAGAAAGTTACGCAACCGCCTTAGGGAACTGGCAGAAGCAAATAATTTGCGACTCACCTCTTGTAATTGGGGACCCCACGAAAGATATTTGTCCAACCAGACCCCAAGGTTCTTAACTTTCTCGCTTAGTGGAATAGCTGTGCCATTGAAAATAATCCGAGGAAGCTGAGACCAGTTTACCTTAGATGCTAACCTAGAGCTGCCGACTACAATGACCTGGGTCTTTAACGGGTTAACCTGCAAACCATGTGCCTCACTCCATTCGCAAACTGAAGCCAAGTCCTGGTTTATCATATTTATTGTAGCATCTAAATCAGTATAAGGCGCTTGTCTGTAAATTTGCAAGTCATCAGCATAAAGGTGGTAGGAGGATTGAAGTTTTTTGGAAATAGAATTTATGAAAATTGCGAAAAGTAAAGGAGATAACACGCCACCCTGAGGAACACCGGCTACAGTACTACACCAAGAAGAGCAGGACTCATCTATGCAAATACGTTGCCGGCGGCCATACAGGTAACTACGAAACCAGTCAATCGCTGTTGGAGATATGTTAATAGAGTGAAGTATGCTGAGCAGAATATCGAAATCGACGGTATTAAAAGCGTTACTAAAATCAAGCAAGCAGAGAACCGTCATATTTCCTTTATCCATGCCCATCCGTATGTCGTCAGTTACATTAACTAACGCGGTAGTAGTACTGTGTCCAGGACGAAATCCGGATTGGAAAGGATTCAGCAGACTATTCTTGCAAAGAAAAGCACTTAGCTGATTGTGGACAAGGCGTTCAAGGACTTTAGAGAGAAAAGGTAGGATGGAAATAGGCCGATATTCTGAAAAAGAGGTAGGATTTGATTTTTTGGGTAAAGGAGTAATTTTGGCCTCTTTCCATACAGATGGAAAGACACCATTGGAAATAGAATAGTTAAGGATATAGGTCAGGATAGGAAGGATTTCATTGAGGACAGGAAGTATCATCTTCCGACTGACACAGTCGCTGCCAACCGCGTTAGATGTAATTGAAAGTATGCTCTTCTTAACTTCACAATCAGAAAATTGACTAAAATTAAATGCAGAGTGATCCGGAGTTGGAAGGTTAGAAAGATAATTTATAGTAGCTGCCTTCAATGTCCCATTGCAGTAGGACGAGGATGAAAAGTGTTGATTCAATAGATCAATGTCTAGGTCTTTAGGAATCGGTTCTTGGCGTGATTTTCCAACTCCCATTGATTTAAGAAATTTCCAGACTTTAGCTGGATCACCGTTTTCAACAGAATCATGAATATGTCGGCGCATTGCATCCCTACACACCCTATTGCTGCGATTGCGTGCATTCACAAACATCTCTCGGCTTAATGGTTAGGGTCGGCTTCTGAATTTTGACTTACATACTACTTTCTTGTGCATGACGGCCCTCACTTCATCTGTCAACCATGGTGCTGGAAGATGCTTTAATTTGACTGCACGAATAGGAGCATGAGTGTCGTAAAGTTTTACAAGATTATCCGTAAGCAGGTTAACTTTGTCATCGACCGATTCAACAGCGACAAGAGAGGTCCAATCAATGTTGTTTGCATCCGCCTGGAGATTATCAACATTCATACCACTAAAACTGCGTAACAGAAGAGTTTTAGGCTTGGCCTTGGGAGGGCGAATCTTGTAGGAAAGGTATATTAAATCATGATAGGAAAACATGTCAGCCGTGCATTGGCCATGCATACTGACATGATGTGTAGAGGAGACAATTACAAGATCCAAAAGAGAGGGATTACAGTTTGGGAAGTGGTGTGTGGCACTTGAAGGAAGGACAGCCATGTTTGACGACTGAAGTATTGACTGAAATGATAAAGAACGAGAATCGTTTTTCAATAAGCAAGTATTGAAATCCCCCATAATTATTGTATGACTGTAAGAAGGAGTTAAATCTTCGAGGATCTTTTCAAAGGAGGAAAAGAAATTTACACGTGAAGAAGGACTGTAATAAACACCAAGAAGAATTTTCACATGATTTAGGTTAATTTCTAAAAAGAGATGCTCACCCGCATTCTGTGGCGGAGGTTGTGTTGACATATCGACAATTGAAAAAGGAATCTGCGGACGAAGATATATGGCAACACCACCTCCTCCACCACGCGCGCGATCATTTCTAATTAACTGGAAACCTGGTAAGGAATAGGATGTTGAAGGGAGACAAGGTTTGAGCCAAGACTCTGAAACAAGGATTGCATGGATGTTCTTACAGTCAAGGTTAGCTAACATGTCAGAGTAATGGGCCGGGATACTTTGAGCATTTATATGGACTACATTAAAATTTTTAGGTACATCAGAAAACTGAGATTCAAGCGTGTCGGCAAGGGATGGGAAACTAACAAAGCTGTCATTACTGAGAGCTGACAAAAAACTATCAGAATCGCTGTCATCAAGTGATGACATTGACAAAATATATATGAATATGTATATAACTAATTACTAATTTAAATGTGTTTACTATAAAATATATAAAAATAGCTATTATTCAAATCCACCCGCCAGTTGAGTGTTACAATGCATAACGGGCTTTAAACAACTAAAACAAAATGTTTATTCACTGTCCGAGCAAAACGAAAAAGTTACCTATATCAAAATAAATAATTAAAAAGTAAACTGCAAACTAAATCCGAAAACAAAAGAAAATAACAAAAAACATCAAGGTGCTGGAACGCTGTTCACTAGTTTCTGAACGAGTACATAAATGACAATACATGTCAATGTGACATTATTGACAGAAGTGATTGTAAAAAAATAAATAATACCGACGTACTTGGCAATAGTGAATAGAATGAAGGTTATAGAAGTCAAAAGATACAATATAGAGATGAGAGGGTAATGCTAGCTACACATTAAAATAATTAAGGTACTGCCCGGACAGTGGTACTACTTCAAAAATGAACGCAATCACCTCCTCTTTACAGCAACACGACGGGCCTTCTTCTTCGTTTCTTGCGATGGGGATGATGACGATAATGGTACTAATGCAGAGGGTGACATAACCTTTTCACCAACCCGCTCAATGTTTTTGAGGTCATCAAGCGAACCAATTCGATGCCGGGAACCGTCGGAGCCAAGAACATAAACAAGGCCTTGTTTTGTCCAACAATTGTTTATGCCGAACTTCTCACGTCCAGACATGAATAACTGATGCCGGGATCTTGTCAGAAATTCAGATACCGTAATGCCAGAGCCCTTCAACTTCGTCTTAGCGAACCAGACACTATCCCTAACATTGATGTCCCGGAGCTTGCAGAGGATGGGCCTCGGCTTGCTGTCACTGGCTTGTCTCCCCATGCGATGGCATCGATTTATATCCGCAACAGTGAATTCATCGAACTTTAGTTGACCCCGCACAACTTCAGCAACCACTTGAGCTGTATCTTCTTTGGCCTGCTCGGAGATGCCATGAAACAATAACATTTTCCGCCGTCCACGCATCTCCAGATTGTCGAGTCCTTTTGCCAGCATATCCACCTGCTGCTGGAGGCAGCCAAGTGCTTCCAATATAAATTTTTTAAAAGTACTGAAGTCCGCTGACAAACTGTCAGTGCTGCTTGAGGTGCCTGAAGGATTTTTGTGAAGTTCTGCCTCAAAGTTTGACATCCTATTTTCAAATAAGGTCATCATTTCAGTGAGTGATACCTTCAGTGCATCCATGTTGTAGTTTTGTGCTGTTGTTTTAGTTTTTGAGTAAGGTTTTTGGAGATAACACTTTACTGGTGGGTACACTAAATTACCATGTATATGTACACATTAAATATTCAATATAATACAATTTCAATTTTTAAATGAGTTTTAAATCAGAGCAAAAATTTTTGACACCTTTCGTTATTCCTACCCACATCATCATCATCAAGATCAAAGGTGTCGACCTACTGTATGATCTTTATACTGTGGTCATAGCGACGAATGATCGACTGTACCATAATAACCATTATTACATTTACGAAAATAAAACCTAATACAGTCGAATACGGTCAGTTATTTCAACTTGGGTTACTAACGTTCTATTAGCGCGTTTAGTAAAGAATCGGATTGATATTTATCAGTATTCTGGATCAAACCCAGCAGACTCTAAACACATCTTTTTGTGATTTCTTTTTTATTGTAAGTATTTTATATTATATTTAGGTATTTTTGTAAATATTTTGTTGAATAAAATAAGAAACATTTTCATTTTTTTATAGGAGAAAGAAAGTCAAAAATGTTTTTGTTTTACACACATATTTGCGGTTTGTAAATCTATTCCGCGTAGGTACTTATCTACTTAGTAAAGTAAAATATTAATTTGTATAATTATAGGTACCTATAATAATATTGTCAGTTTCCTTTGAGTCTAACATTTGAAAAGAGCATTTGCGCACGCGGCGGCTTTATACTCTTTGACATAGGGTTCAAATTCAATTGTTCACACACTTTTTGCGGTTGGCAAATCTATTCCGCGAGAAAAATAAACTATTATAGCTTTTGCGCGCGTGGCGTCTTTATTTACACACATATTATTTTGTGGTTTCGATAGTACCTCAGAATACAGAAAGAACCTAGTTAGTAAAGAAAAATATTTATATAGGTCTAAATATTTATATTGTCAAAGCCTTCTTACTTTTTTTGTTTATTCAGCCTTCGTAGAGCCAGCGATGACAACTTCTTTTTGTTGATTTTGTCCATTAGTTTTACTGACCAAAATCATAACTAAAATACCTAATAAAAACAATTTATATTACAACTATTTAAAACTAAACGATAGGAATTAATATTTTATAACGATTTTTTGGCTCGACCGGAACCAAACTTAGCGGGGGTGGCAGGTTCGCTAAAAATTGGCATACGTCCGACCTCCAACACGTTCCGCTCGGGACTAAAGGACGCGAGGCGCGCGGCCGCGCACATGAAAATAATAGGAAAACACTTATTTTTGAATTAAGTTGTATAAATATTTTCAAATTTCACATTATGACGACCGACATGTATGTCATTTTATACGACCTTTATTATGGTATAAGTTTTATTATTCAAAGCTTAATAAAACTCAAATCAAACAAGAACAAGACCGTAATTTAGACTTGTCTTTGCGATTTAATTAGATGCAGTGAAATGCAAGTAATCGTGTATCGGATGACCGAAATAGAAAGATCAAAGTATGAATTATGTAATATGTTTTTTTTCAAAATTTAAATCCGTGTTATCTACGAATAAAACACAATTGAAAACGACGTTTTTTCGAATAACCTCGCCTTAATCTTCGACCACATCATCGCTTATTATCAGGCGAGATAGTGGTCAAACGTGAGCCTAAGAACGACAAAAAAGCACATAGGACATTTTAATGTTGGCTCAAGAAAGACGTCAGTCGTTCTTCATCGCTAGCGCGAGAAGACGCGGACTTGAGGCGTGCGACTGATGGAGCAGTAACTTACGCTGCGCTGGTCAAATTCAGATTCAGATTCATTTATATGCATAAACCTGTGTATACATGTGTAAAAAAACGTGCATGTAAGGTAACATAATAAAAATATGGTACAATCATGTTTGCCAAATATGGCGTGCAAATATATTATTATGAATTTAAGTTACTCATTAATTATAATATTATGATGTGACAATAGTATACAAAGCAAAATAAATATAATAAAAAAGTCAAGTTACATAAATTGTCAACTCTAAGTTAAATATAAAATAAATTAAATATTTAAAAAATTTCAAAATCAATGTCCGATATAGGTATATGTTTTGCCTAGAAGCTTATCTACAAATATGATTTAATTGATATTGTCGACGTAAGGTATCTATGCAAACTTGTACAGAATTAGTACCCTCGTCACCATCGAGGCGGACCGGTCAGTGCTCGACAACTGGCTCAAAAAGAGGCACGGCTCTCTGTCTTTCTGGTCGATGCAGTGGCTCTAGAAGCATATTCGGTATGTAATGTAGTGCAAAACGAACACTTTAAAGTACATAAGTGTTCCCGCAGTACCCGGCGCAAGTGTGCATGGTAACACGTGGTGGTTTAACCCTTTCAGGACCATAAGATTATAGGAGGTAAAATAATCATTCTGACTATTTAGGATGATTTATTGGGCATCCAATAAACATACTTTTAAATAAAAAAAAAAACAATGCTAGTGGTTTTTCTGATTTTTTTTGGGACATATTTGTCCCTCTGGACGTCAAGGGCAGACTTTTTGCTTATTCAGCTTATCTTTACGTCTTTTACATTTATTCATAATTTACTATTTTTACAAAAACAAAACATATTTATTATTTATTACTATACGTATTTAATTATTAATATAATATTTTAATTCACAAGTTATATTTTAGTGACTATGGTAATCAGCGAAAAAAATTCAGTCCTTGGTGTAGCAGAGGTGAACTTCACATGAACCACAAGTATTATTCTTCTATATGTTCGTCTCTTGATTGTTCTTTAGTGTTGTTGAGGGCACTTTGGAATCATGTATTCAGATTTTCATTGACAGGTCTAATTTTATAGGCTCGGTCAAAATTAGGTCTAATAGGGTCTCGTACTTCTACGTTGTTGCAAAATTTGTAAATTCCTGCATATTTCATCAAAACGAGCTCATGGCCATAACATTTACTATGAAAGGTACTGCTATGTCAGGTTCCGTTGCCCAGTCTCACAACGATGGCAAAATATGATAACCCATTACTAAGTTTACACTAAGAAATTCTTGCATTTCAACATGGTATTCTCATCCGTTCTGGTAAGCGTATCGCACTAATTCTGATACTTTGAATTGCACTAAAATGTCAAATTTTAGGAATATCTCAAAAGGAGTCAACTTATTGTTATCCAAATCTTGACAGATTTGCACCTTTCCGAATTCATATTCAACATTTCCAAATACATTCAGAGCGTATGTTCCCTGGGTCTACTTGAAAACTGGTTGATGGTCGCTAAGTGGTTCGTTGACATGTTCTACCGCAGAAGTTGGATCTCCTGGATTCATAAAGTTAAAGTTTTGTAACTTCAATCTCAACATCAAATACATGGTCATCATCCTGTGTGAATAGCCTTACATCTTCGTTGAGCAATAAATTTTCTACAGAGTCACTGTTATAATTCATCAAAATCTGTTGGATTTCAATTTCCCTGAGTTCGAAAACCGTAAATCTTCTACAAAACATTATCTGCACACATAAAAATAAAAGATGTGGGCAATAGTAAAAAAAATCACAACCGCAATATTGAAACAGATAAATACTCTCATGGGCCATAGGGACACCGGTGTCCCTCTATGTTTATAATCACAGATCAAAGCGTACAATATGTTTTTTTTTTTTTTTTTTTTTTTTTCGATAGGGCCACTCGTAGTTTAGCTCGATAAGGCTAATATACTACTTAACCGGGCGATCCTGTGGTGACCTCTAAAATTTAAAGGCCCCCAGCCAGGGCTTACAAACTAGAATTTACATTTAAACAACCGCGCGCTAAGGGCACTCCCTGTGGAGTACGAGCCTCGGCTCAGCGGGGTCGTTGATGGTGGACAGCAAAGGGTCAGGCTGGGTCATATTATTTAGGGGAGTATTTATTGCTACTGGCTCAGCATCGCGGGCTGGCTCGTTTGGCAAAGGTCGGGGAGGGTTGACGTTACAAGAGCGCGGACGTCGCGATGGGCCTCGACGGCGAGGCCGGTATACGGAACGCGTTTTGTTTATGTTTTTAATTAGAGTGCTAGTTTCCCTACTGCTCTCTTGACGGATAGTGGTGGGATCGTCGGGTTCGTCAAGGACAAGGCGAGGACGACGAACCCGGGAAATTTTTGAGAGTGTGTACCGGGCGGCCGATACAATCAGGGGGTTTGTGTGTTTTTCAGCAGAGGTGAAGTAACGCGCGGATTGGCGTTTTAACACTTGCTTTATAGTCGGGATTTTGAGGTCTACGTGAAGATCCTCGTTCCTCAAGTACCAGGGCGCGCCCGTGGCATTTCGGAGAAATCGGTTTTGGATAACCTGCATCCTATGGATCTGAGTCGGACTAGCATGAGCAAACACCGGACCGGCGTATGTTAGAATGGGGCGTATGCACGTAGTGTAAATGCGTAGTTTACATTTAAGGGAGAGTTTGCTGCGTGCATTCAGCATACAATATAGCCTACTGAGAGCGAAGGCGGCTCGCGAGCGTACCGACTTTATATGCTCTCTGAAGTTAAGGTTTTGATCTAGAATCACTCCTAGGTATTTAGCTTGCTTTTCCCAAGGGATTGGCGTGCCAAACATAGTGATTGGGCGGGGAAGGGTAGGTTTTTTATGGCGAGCTCTATAAAATAGGACTGCCTGACTCTTGTCGGGGTTTACCTCGATTCTCCATTTCCTAAACCAATCGCCTAGTGCGTTGGCTGAGGTCTGGAGGGTACGAGCGATTGCATCGGGTTTGAGTCCCGAGTTATAGATGGCCGTATCATCGGCAAACAGGGATAATTCTACGCGACGACTTTTTGGGATGTCGCTAGCATATAGCGTGAAGAGTGGGGGGGAGAGCACGGCACCTTGAGGAACGCCAGCTCTGATGGGGCGGGGAGTGGAAAGCGCTCCTTCGACACGATATCTGAAGGAGCGGTTCGACAAAAAGTCTCGTATGATGAGCACGAGACGGTCCGGCACGCCTAGTAGGTATAGCTTATAAATTAAGCCATTGTGCCAGACTTTGTCGAATGCTTTCGCGATATCAAAGAATAGAGCTCCCGTCAGATGACCGTGTATGAAGCGGCCATTGACGTGCTCTACGATGCGGTGGGCTTGGTGGACACTAGAGTGTTGGGCTCTAAAGCCAAACTGTTCGTTTGGGATGAGACTCTTTGCCTCGACATAATCTTTGAGCCGATTATAAATAATCCCGTACAATATGAATTTACGTTTTATTAGTGTACAAAATAAAAGAGTACTTACCAGCCAGTAAATATTTCACAATATAATATTCTTAGAACAGATTTTGTACTTAAAAATACTTTTTCAAAATATATGAAATCCGCGCGAAACAAACTATGAATTTCCAATTATCATAAGCAAGGACTGACAGTTGGAATATTTTATTGCTATGATAATAGAATGAAAAAGTATGTTCAGAAAGTAGTTAAAGCTAAAGTCACACCTACCTCTTTCACAGTTATTGAATTATTTGATTTTTTTTGTTTGGGACACGGGTGTCCCCGTGGTCGTCAAAGGGTTAAGGCAGTTTTTTCTTTCTAATGGAACTTTCACTGGATGATTGAGAACATAGTTACATATAGGTTACCCGTTTTCATATCGGAATCCAAAGGGGATCGGGATTTACCTACGCTGGTAAACCTGGTTATAAAGGTACGATATAAGTATGAATATAAAATAACTGCTGCCAAAGTACACCATCTTTGTACAGCATTCTATGAAAGTTATATCTGTATGAAACGCAGAAATATTTGTCATTTCTGTGCTACATAAAAGTGCACAATAAGGCTAGTTGCCAGGAACGAACACTTCATAATAATTGTTTGCTTGCAGACTTAAGTTTCAACCCGCACCGGGCCTGTTTGCTGGATTACGTCCCTCCCTCTCACAGGGAGAGAGAGAGGACACCGTGAGTCCCAGGAGTAACACTAAAGGATTTTATTGTTATAATCTTTAGAATGATTTCGTGTTTATATTTTTCAATCATGTTTGCATGTTGCATGTTGCAAAAAATGTTTATGGCCTACATATATTTGTTCCGGGTCTGGTTGTCTGTGCAAGTAAACTTAAATGTAAAAGCAACACAAAAAAAACACATCCGTCCGGTTTTACGTATTGAACTTTACGATAGCACCTATCTACCCATAGTTTCTACATTTACCATTCTATTTTATGTCCGTTTCAGTTTAAAGTTCTACGAGTAGCTTGAACTATTTCACGTAACGTACTACCTATGTATATGGTCATTAAACATTCTCCGATGTTCGCTTCATATTACGTCTCTCTATGACGCAAAGATCTTTATTGTCCAGTTTATCGGTGACCCAACCCGCGAGAAATGCTCGAGTAAAACTTGCAAGTATCCATGATTGGCTCTCTCGTTAGTTTGTTATTTTGTACCTTGTAAAGTTTATAGAATGTTTGGTAATGGTATTTTAATCTTCAACATACATAATTTAGTATAGCCAATAGAATGCACGTAAGTCTGTAGTAGGTAATACCGACTCTTTTCAGAAACTAGTCCTTAAAATCATACATCAACTTGTAAATAATATACAAAGTTGATACGAACGAGGGACCTTCCTTTAAACTGCGTATACTAGGTATCATTTTCAAGCTTTGTACCAAAAATCAATTAAACAGGAGAAGTAGTTTAGTCGCAAATGATTTTGATGAGATGCACCTTAAAGCGATAAATCTGACCAAGACAAGAGATAACAAACGCCGCGCTACGTTGCCACTTTGTTACCTAGGTATTTAAGGTCAGTCACATTTATTTACAAAGGGTGGTTGCGTTTTACTCTGATTTGTAAGCTATTTAGTATGTTTGAAAAAAAAAAAATTTTGGCTCTTTTTATTTTTAACTGTATCAAATTTACACTAAACACTATAGTATACGTAGTGTAATTTAATGCCCCTCTGTCGTATCAACTCTGTATTTATTTTACCATATTGCGCTTATATCACTACTTACTTACTTATTATACTACTACTTTACAGGTGTTTCCGTGAGGGATTCTGTCAATCTATATGGAAAACCGCTCATATTGTACCTATACACAAAAAAGGTTGCAGAACTTCTATAGAAAACTATCGCCCCATTTCAATATTAAATGTTTTAGGAAAAATAATGGAAAAATTTGTTCACAGCTATGTCTATCCAATATTATCAAAATTAATTCCGCAACAACAACACGGGTTTATCAAAGGCCGATCTACTAACACCAATTTAGCAGTTTTTATTGAGAGTGTTAGCCGAGATATGGATGGTGGTGGACAGTTGGACGTGACCCACACGGACTTCGAGAAAGCGTTCGACCGTGTCGATCATTTCATTCTTCTGCGCAAGCTGCAAGAGCTTGGGATTCGGGGTAACTTGCTTAGATGGTTTGAGTCGTACCTTAGGAATCGATCTCAAATTGTTATACTAGGTGGAGTAAGGTCTGACTGCGTAACCGTACCATCTGGTGTGCCCCAGGGCTCAATTTTGGCCCCTCTGTTGTACTCTACCTACCTATACGATATAGGGGGGCATGTCCTTAACGCACGGTTTCTGATGTATGCTGACGACACCAAGATTTTTATGACCATTAAAGATAAGGATGACTGTGAGAAGCTACAACAAGACTTGAATAGACTATCTGACTACTATAATATCAATAGAATAAATGTTAACGTTAACAAATGTCAGATCGTAACATTTACTAGGAAGCGAAATTTCACTAAATACAGCTATGATCTTAATGGTGGCAACCTTGTACGTTGTTATGTTGTTAGGGATCTTGGTGTCGTCCTGGATTCAAAACTGTTGTTTTCGGAGCATGTGTCCCATATCGTAAGGCATACAAAAGTCTACGATTTATGATGCGAATATGTAAATTATTTACAGATATAGATTGCATTAAAATACTATATTTTGCATTCATACGCAGTATTTTAGAATACTACGGCTGCATCTGAAATCCACATTACTTGGTTTATATGTAGCAGATTGAATCTATACAATCTAAATTTGTAAAGTGTATTAACTACCGCACTGGCTAAATAAAAAGATTATCTTCTATCATGTAAACATCATAACATTCTTCCTTTGCACGACGTACGATTTTGGACATGCTGTTTATTTATAATATTTGTAGTGGAAATATAGACTGCGCTGCTCTAAGTAACTTAGTTTTGAGATTGAGCACTCCGTCACGACGTACTAGGCACACTCAGCTTTTCGATGTACCACATGCCAGTACAAACTACGCTCAGAATTTAGTTATTAGTAGAATACTAAGAACTTTTAACAAAAACTTCTCCCATCTGGATATATTTAACTCCAAAAAAGGTTGATTTAGGAAGCTACTTTTATCCTCTGTACATGTCGTTTTACCTAATCAGATCCTAACAGAAGTAAAATAGTATGAGGTTAAGTATGGTATACTACAGGCATTCACCATACACCACATACCTACACACACACACACACACACCAAGACACATCCATTTAATACTCCTCATACACACTTCTTAATACTGTATAATAATGCTAATCTAAAAAAAAAATATTTCCTACATGTTTGTTACTAGTGAATAAATTGTAAATCCGTAATAATTACGGATTTACAATTTATTCACTAGTTAGTTATTGGCTGTAAGATTATAACCAATTATAAGTTAATATAAAACATTGTTTTAAGAGCTGTGGATTTTGTTATAAATAAATAAATAACAATGTCTACAGCATAATAGTCATATCACATAAATAATTATTTATGTTTTGCAACTGATAAAAAATCCGAGATCCTTTGAGATCCCATCTCAAGGGATCTCAAATTTTTGACATACAAATTTCACTGTAATAATCAATTATAATTACAATTACAATTACGTTTACAAATTTACATTTGTAAATTTACATTTTACAAATTTCGTCAGTCATAATCAACAACTTTTTTTCTATGACTTTTAAGAATTCGTCATATTTTAGTTCACCAGATTTTCATACAAAAATAAAAATATTTAAATTGAACGCCCTAAATGTTACGAACTCTATGCGAAGCAAAAGAAAGCAATTTATACTATCGCTTTCTTTTGCTTTGCATAGACGCTACATGTGTTTAGGGCGTTCAATTTAAATATTTTTATTTTTATACGAAAATCTGGTGAACTAAAATATGACGAATTTTTAAAAGTCATAGAACAAAAGTTGTTGATTATGATGTTAGTAACATAGTCCTGAGAGGTTTTTGGTGTTTCACAATTAACCCTGTATAATTTGTGTTTCTAATTTTTATGTGCCAATAAACGCAATTTTCTTTCTTTCAGAACAATAAATCGCTATTCTTCCAGGTCCATGATGCCCTAGTAGTCGCAAAAGATAAGTGATCAGTGGAGATTGTATAAATTCATGTTTTTCACACATAGTATACGATGTGTTGTAGGGAAGTTCGACGTACCATTTCTTCCCAGCTAAAACGATAAAAGTGGTTTCAGTTGTTTTGGGAGACTGTCTTCATGTTATACGTTTTTAAGCTAACATGGTCACTGACAGTATCATTAGAACTAAAACGGGATATTCACCATGTGTATTTTTTAATACACATGGTATCCCGTTCTAAGTTCTAATTATAGATACTGCCTTCATGTTAATTTTCAAATAAGGCTTATTAATTTAAAATAGGAATAATTTAGGATTTTTCAGCCAAGTTTGTAAGGCAGTGGTCCCACCACCGACAATGAACGAGTAGCGAGTAGAGCTAGCATCTAAACACGAGTTGGCGAGCTTCACGAGCTTACGAGTGCGACGGGTGATTACTCGCTAATTGGTCCACTGGACCGCTAGTTGGTCTTTGGGCGTGAGTGACCGCCAAGCGAGCCTCGCTGAGCGAGTATTACCTATCTATAAAAGCCCTATCTATAAAAGGCTAGGGGCCTTTAATTTATTAGAGGTCACCACAGGACAGACCGGTTAAGTAGACGCACAGCCTTAGTGAGCTGATCTATGAGTGGCCCTACCTAAAAAAAAAAAAAAAAAAGAAAAAAAAAAGCGACAAGGGCTATTAAAGCCTTATCGCTGTGCGACAAATAGTTGTTTTCTCACCGCAGTTAGAAAACTGCCTAATTAATTTTTATTTCTGAGGGATTCACGACTCTCAGTGCTCAAGAAAAAAAAGCAAAAACGGATCAATAGGTACGTGTACCTATATTGTTAAAATAAGAGTACCTAATGATCCTTTTACTGACTGGCTGAAATCAAGACTAGATTCTTTTAAAAATGGATTCCAAGCTTCGCCTTTATATTATAAGTTACATCAACTAAAATGTATAAAAGTCTGAGCCATGCTCAATTAATTTCCGAGATTACATCTATGTGAAGCTAGCTAGCTTTCCTTGGCCGCTATATAGCTAATTAATCAGTGTCCAGTAACAGACTAATTTAGCTTTTGAAGAATAATTTATCATGGATATAATATGTTAAACTAATCTGAAAATATGTGAGGACTACGTTTTTTTATGAAACGGGATAATGTAAATTACTTTTTGGATAACAAAAGCGTCACAAAAATATGTAGATGGAACTTATCAGCTTGTGTTAACTGTTGTTATGGAAAGAATACTCGCTTACCTATATCCGAAATGGAAACAGGCGTTACTTTACGGAAAGCTATTTCTCATTTACTTATAGATAATTATGATGACAATAATTAGAGTAATCTAATTCCACCAAAACATAGTTACTCGTACATCAATGCAGTATTCTTATCGCCCGCAAAAACACACAGATGCAGACGGTGAGGTAATGTTTATACTATACTGTACCTGTCTGTGTTACGTGGCAAATCATAAGATGTTGACTCACCGACAGCTCACACGCTAATGTTTAATCGGTGGCAGTCATTACGGCCCTGTAAGGTAGTTCAAATAATGGTACATGAACTTATCAGCTGAACACTGTTTCATAAGATATAGGTTAGCCTAGTTTAAGTGGTATTATGTTCATGTACAAAGATTTCGCAACACTCTGTTAAGCCTAATTGTATTTACAACTCGTCAGTTAGTACTCTTGTGAACGTTTCTGTAATTGTTTAGCTGAATAAACTTACTATTATTAACACGTTCGCTGACAGTGAGCACTTACCCTGATACCACATTACGACAGTAGAATTTACCACGACGTACTCTTAAACATAAGTGGCCCGTCCCTCGACGTATTGTCATAACGCACTATTTTAATTTCCCGCCTAACGACGTACTGTCAGCGAACGTGTTAAAACAGGCGTCAGCGAGTGGTCACGGGGCTTTCACCCTCAGCTTGTACATAATCTTAAGTGAGCCAGTCTGATTCAACGCGAATGCAAACAAAGGGGCCTCGTAACAAAAACAAAGGGTTCAGCTTTCGTGTACTCAAGTATTGAGAGGAGCCAGAGTTGTTGACGTGCCGGTCTCGCGCCGTGGGAACGGCACCGCGGCGTTACGTCATGCCTCGAATTCCGCTGATAATCGCTGACCCCTAGAAGTGGACTTCTGCGCATTGAATGACTCATGCTAGGGCTCTGGGACCCGGACCGTGGGAGACGGTGGTTGGGAAGGAAGTTAGAGTATATATAAGCAATGTTCGCGGGATTCGGGATAGAAAATAGAAGAAATTTGTCGAGAGTGGACGGCGAGAGTCGATCTAGTATTTAATATCAGTGATTGTGGGTTTGAGTCATCAGAATTTGGTAAGTCAATATTCTTTATTTTTGAGAATCTTATTATGGTGATTAGAATTGGGTATTTAATTCGAAGTGTTATTAATTACGTGAAATAAACTCTATAACTCGTCATTTATATTTGCAAAATAATTCTTCTGGCAGTTATGTTGGAGTTTAATTTTATTCTACTAAGTTATAATCCTATTTAAATAAACAGTGGTAGAATAGAGTAAATGAAAAGGTTAATCAAATCATATTAATACAAATTAGATTACTTTCATTGCAGATGTACCTATGCTATTTAATTTAGTATATTAAATTAAGAAACCAAATAATATATTTTATTACAATAGAATTATTTTTAATATTGACTGATTGGTAAATTAATACACCATAGAGGGTTCTATACTAATGTTTTTATGTGAATACTATTCAGTTTGATTTATGAGTAGGAAGGTAATTTGTTTATTAAATTGTTCTTTGTATTTAATAAGTTAAAGATTTTGTAAGCAAATTATCTCTAAATTATATTAGGATGTGATATTACTGTTCTTAAAAGTGTGTGTCTTTTCATGTGTAGTATGTGGTATTATTCAAGTAAACTCGATAACATCAGTGATAGTTTATTTTATCGATCCGATCGATAAAATTACAGGGACGCTTTCAATATTAAATGATTTATCACTCCAGGCTAGATACGATAAATCATGAGGATTGTTAGGTTCAGCATTAAATAAATAAGTACACAATTAGTTATAAGTTAATATCTACACATCACTGCCTCAAATATACACGACACGTAGAATGAATGCATAGGAGAATTATTACATAACACATACAAATAAGAAACAAAATATTTATAAAACAAAATATAATTGGGTTATGGTAAGGGGTAGGTGAGTCCATTGGTCCTGACTAGTCGATTAAATTCGAGACTTTCTAGATGGGATCTGGTGTGATTCACAGCTGCTGGGGGTGAGTTTCTGGTCTATAGAAATTCGACATGTCATAATTATTAATACCATAACATAATTAAGAAAGAAAATAATAAGAAAGTAATAGGTTTATATATATATTGAACATTCACCATAACATAACTCAATTTCGCGAATTTGCAGAGGTATTGGTTGGTGTCATAGTATTGAGATAAATTGTAGATATCTCTCGAATTTTAGACTGTAAGGCTAGGGAGTACTTCAACCAATACTAGACTTATAAGTCTCAATAATTTAGTAACACCTTACACCACCACCATTTACACCTTCTGTGTATTGTTTTCAAATATTTAACCTGAATAATACCACCTTTTCAGCTAGTTTTAATATGGGGAATTAGGGTGGTTAGGCTGTGCTACATACTAAATACTTGAATTCATTGGAACTCTTTGATGAGAAAAAGAAAAGGTACTAACAGGGGCGAAAGCTTTTCGAATGAAGTTTTCTCCTTTGCAAGTAGAAGGCTATAACCTGGTGTTAAGCTTTCTATGTGTGAATGTACTAAGTAGTATAATATTATTCTTTAACTATATTTAATTGTTCCTTGGAAATAAGCACGGACGTGAATGTAGATACTTAGCTTCTAAAAATATTATTGTAAAATCTTGTTCGAAATTTATTACCAAATGAAATCATTACCTTTAGGTGTATTAAAAATATCCAAAATTTTAGGGATTAGTATTCCTTAAGGTAATGGTAAAAAGGGAAGTGCAACAAAAGACAATCAATACTGTGGTTACTCATAATCGTGTACCGGAGGTACATGTAGTTATAAGTTAATATGGAATTTTCTTTCAGCTTCTACAAGTAGATTTAATTTAATAAATAGTAGTTAGAAACGTGTACCACTTGTGATGGACATATATGAGAACCACTTCACCTCCTTCGCGATTCAGTAAAGTATTTTAATATTTATTCCTTTGTAACACTTTATTATACGGCATGGGGAAGGTTAATTTTGCTTCTTACAGCAACAAAGGAGTTCAAGAAAGAGTACTGCATCACTGTGGGTTATCATGTACACCGGTTAGCTATTTTATATGGTTGCATTATATAATTAGATAATATATAATTTAGAAAGAAGAATAGATCTACAATATTTAATAAAGGTACCCTTTGCAAACTAGGTGAGATTGATAGAATAGAAATTAGGGATATTTACAGGAGTTTAATTACATGATAATTCACAGTCCAAAAGAAGACTTCAAAGGTTAGTGACATGATTTTCTTATATTCGCCATTTTGGTTTAATTACTTGAACAATTATTTTATATTTTGAATTTTATTTAAACCTAAAGTGAATTCTTTTATCAATAGACATATCATTAGAGAGGAGTATTTGAAACCAACATGGCCTTCCTAGTTAATATAATCGGTGACACTTTGGAATTACTAATGTTTTACACAATTATTAGGAGATATTTATAAAGTCACTTATTGTATAACTAGAGTAAACTTTAATCACTTTATGGTTTATAATTGTTTATGGAATGTCGGTGGAAGCTTTTGACAGTTGCTTGATGTCAACTAATGATGTTTTTCTTATTGGGATTTTTCGGTTTTCCTTGATATTTTATAGTGCTATGTGAATTTTAACATAATTTAGGATGAATTATTTCTTCCAGGTTGTATTAGAAATATAAACAGATACACCTCCATACTTATTGTAAATTTTCCTTGTTATTTTTTATATTGTGTGAGTTTCAGATCTTCGAGTTAAGTTGTTTCTTTATATACCTAGTATAAGAAACTTAAGCAGATATGCGTAGTTAATCTATAGTAGGCCAAATCAGTTCACTTATGATTTGAAAACAGACAGAAACTGGTTATAACTTGTTATTGAAAGTAATTCATACTTAACCAGGTTGTGTTTGTCCATTTCTTAAGCTGAATAGTAGAGTTGTTTAGATAATAAGTGTAGTTAGTTCCGCGGAACTTCGTCGTGAGATTAGAGTTATTTCAAGAACATGAATATACTAATCTTGCACCAGTTGACTTTACACAATCTGTAGTATTTTCATAAGCGAGTGTCTATTCAAGGAGTTGTTATGAATTTAAGGGACCTCACAAACCCCTTCTAAGTGTAGCCTCCTAAGAAGATACTCATTGGTGATTATATCCTACTGCAAGCAGGAACACTTCACATGCAGCAAAGATCTTTATGCACACTCTACAA
This sequence comes from Tholera decimalis, assembly GCA_943138885.2. Classification (NCBI taxonomy): domain Eukaryota; kingdom Metazoa; phylum Arthropoda; class Insecta; order Lepidoptera; family Noctuidae; genus Tholera; species Tholera decimalis. The sequence goes on from OW964549.2 coordinate 5,479,774, forward strand.
CTGTAATTGGTAAGCAATGTTTTGTAGGCCAACAAAACATTGTGTTATTGATTCAACTCACCACATCAATCTTACATAGTTAACTGGGACTAAATTAGTATTGCAAGTTAATTAGCTAGGCCCTACCACTTCCTTAATCCTTTCTTTTTCAACTAATCATTTCCTTCCCATTCCTTCTAACTTTAAACAAATTATAGGGAAATATTTCTGTGATACTATTTCACTCCAGCATGATTAGTATAATTGAAACAGTTTAATTATGATAAATGAATTTAATAACCTAATTCTTGGAATTCCATGGGAGGAATAATATGGGAATGATTCTCATCATTTCGATGTATGTAGGCACCCGGCACTGATGGAATATCATGGGTGTTTCCGTTGATACCCTATGAGGAGTAGGAGCACTTATGGGACCCCTTCGTGTAAATTCTGGCTCTGTCTGATACTAGACTGGTGTGATATTACCTGTTGACCACTTATGAAATTCTTGGATGAAGAGGTTGTGAAATAATTGTGATATAATTAATGACTTGAGTACATCTCAATAATTTATAAAAGAGTCTCAGTACCATTATAATTATAGGCTTAGTCCTATCATATACTAAGGTTTAACCTTCTACTAAGAATGAAAAGTGACATACTAATTGAAGTGTTCAATTATTATTGATTAATGTTGGACTGAATGGTTGTACCTAATTACTGTATAGGACTTAAAACCGTTTTGAATCCAATATCCTATCTGAAGGGAATGCACATAGTGGTTGGCATTCATTTTAGTTGAGGCGTTTGGTATGGAGCCTACTAACTTCTACAAAATACAAAATTTGTAGAGGCAGATTTCCTAATTCCTTTATTCCTTATAGTCAAATATATATGTAGCATCTTTAATTCAGGAAGAACTGAATTGTCTTCCTTAGGTTTAAGGTATTTAAGAATAAACTTTATTATGTTTAATCATCTGATCAAGACCTTTATTCAGCCACAGAAATAATTAATTTAAATTAACCAAAGTCATTTACCCATTTCTGTAAATAGTCTCTTTCCTCTAAAAGACTCGGGTTACTTATAAACATAACGTAGGAGAGACGATCATTGGCCAATCAAATCTTCAATATAGAGGGTTGCAAAAGGGGGGTTAGTTACAATATGGTGCCGCCGTGACCAGGATATCTGGTCATCAATTCTATTTTATATGTAGGCTTATATAGCCTACAATTTGGTGTTCGTGAAATGGAAAGAGTTGAAGAGACTATTATCTGAAAGTGGGATCTTTCTTTCGGTTGCATATATTACAACTGATCAGAATTAAATTTCAAGATTATTTTGAGTTTTATAACCTCTAAGGTACGTACTTTGATTTTTGGGTAGGGCTTCGGAAGAGGTGAGAAATCGGTAATTTATAACCATTATCATGATATATAATGTACCTTTTTGGCTTCGTTGTGAGCTTGTTTAAATACTTGTACCCTTCATTGGACAAATCGGACTAACTTTGCCTCACAGTTATGTGATTTGTTTCACTTTTGAAACTTTCACTTACAGTCGAATTTGCGCACATATTCACAAAGAAAAGACGCACGATAGACACAGTAATGTGTAGGCAATGTTAACACACATTAATCCGCTTAGACGCTGTAAAAAAATAACAAAGAGTATGTAATATACTATGTTATAAATTTTTTTTTTTTCCCTTCGTCCGTTAGGACAGGCAAAGAGTCAAGCCCATACAGCCAGGTCTGTAATATTTGTTTCTGTTCCACTATGTTATAAAAACTATTTGATAACACCTAAAAAACGAAAAGTCATAAACAAAAATAGTGATGTACCCTTTAAAATGTTACTAAAACCGGACAAATATGAATCGACTATTCGAATTATACAGTCACATCATGTTGCCGATGTTAATAAACTTAAAATACCATCGTCCAATGCGAGCCGCGACGTTATGTATAAATGATGTATCATTGATATTTCGAGTATTTTTTAGTACTAATACTATACCATTGATGTTCAAGTTTATAATTAAGGAGGTGTTCTATTAGTAAACTTTAGGAAGATGTAGAAAAAGGTGAATTAAGTGAGACATTATTTATAATGCTTAAGATTTGTAGGGGAATTAGACTTGGGGGGTGAGGAGAAAGTATAAAATGAATTAAAGTTATTATCCATACTAATATTATAAAGCGGAGGAGTTGATTTGGTTGTTTGTTTGCTTGCTTGAGCACGCTAGTCTTCGAAAGTGCTGGGTGGATTTGGATGCAATTTGGTATGGAAGTGGCTTGAAGCTTGGGGAAGGTTACAGGTTGCTTTTTACGCGACTGCAAAAAAAAGGGAGAGTTGTGTTTTGCCGTGATGGATTCCGCGGGGGTGGGGCCCCGCGTGAGAGCTAGTTAGGATATAATTATCCACAGGAACGTCGTACAATTGAAAACACACAGGTTGTTGTTGGTTACATAAGTGTGGTTTAGGTTACTCAAGCGACGTTGATTCGAGAGATCTAGGCACAACTAGAATTATAAATTTTTTCAAACTAAAATCAAATATGATAATTGAACAAATTCTTGTAAAAGATAATTTAGTTAATTCAGTATTTAATGAAAGTGAACAAGAGGAACAACAATTAGGATTTGTAAAATCTGAAATTGATTTGAAGATATTTAATTTACAAAATAGAGGTTTATTAGACACGGGTAGTAATATAACGTGTATTTCAGATTCTTTCTAGCAAAAACTTAAGAGTTGCAATGTAAATGTAGAATTATTACCTATAAACCCAATACAAATAAAGGGCGCAGTAGGTCAAAAAGGCTCCAAGGTACAGCAGATGGTTATGCTACCGATGAAAGTAGGAACTATAGAAATTGAGACCGGATTCTTGATTATTCCCAAATTAGTCAGGGTATTAATTTTAGGATTTGATTGGTTAAGAAAATAAGAAACAATAGTACAGTTGGCTAAGGAAAATACTTACACATACTTATTAAATACGAGGGAAGGGAACATTTTGTACTGTTGGTTAAAGAAGGAACTAGAATAAATACCTTAAACCTTGATAATTTTCTACTGAATACGAATAATGAACATTTAGAGGATAAAATACAAAGCATAAAAAGGAAGGGAATTTTGGGAGAATCCGAGTTAAATAAATTACAAGCTGTATTGGAAAACATATCAACTTATTTTCAACTCAACTAGGGCGTACTAATTGTTATGAACGAGATAAAAATGGTAAAACACATTCCTTTCATAAGAAGGCCTTACCCTATTCCATACGCTTATCGAGACGAAATGGAACATAAATGAAATGAAATGGTTGAATTAGGAATAATTAGCCGCAGAACTACACCTTATAGTAGTCCTTTAACTTTTGCATTAAAAAGAGATGGGTCAATACGAGTTTTACTTGATGCTAGAGATTAAATAAGTATATGGTAGTTGATTCAGAGAAGCCGCTAATTATTAATGATATATTGAGTTCGTTCCATGGGGTAAACTACATAAGCATAGTAGATATGAATAATGCATATTTTCAGATTCCATTCAAATCAAATCAAATCGTTTATTTGTGGTACATTGACAGAGGAAAGTAAACAATTTACAGGATTCACGTCTAATGGGAAATCATACATTATAAACATACTTAATCCCTGGATTAAAGACATCAGTTGGTAGTTCTAGTAGGGTCATGGATGTTATTCTAGGACCGGAAGTTAGGGAGTTTTGTATAAATTATCTAGATGATTTAACTATTATTACGCAAAGAAGATTGGATCGACATTTGATCCATATAAACATTGTCAGTGGATAGATAATATTCTTTATTTTCGAATTGACCCACTTGATAAAAGAGTCATTTATTTACATCAAATTTTGATAGAAGATGTGATTATACAAGTTCATCTAGAAATGAGAATAAACACCATTTATACAACAGTTCGGAACCCCAGACCTAACACAATCGAGAGAGTAAACAAGAAACTAGGCAGATTATTTAGGACATAATTGTCATAAGAACCATGTCAGTTGGACAAGTTGGTTACCAAAAATTGAGTTGTTGTACAATAATTCCTTTCACAATAGTACAGGATATATTCCTAATGAAATATTATACGGCAATAGTACTAAATTGACAATAGAATGAATGAAAATTTACCGAAGACATCAGGGTCAATGGATATAAATTCAGTACGAGAACAGGTAAAGCACAATTTGAGAAAGACTAGTGAAAACCGACAAGGAAAATACAATTCAAGACATCGAATAATACAATTTCAGGTAGGAGATTTAGTTAAAATGCGATACATTTTTCCAAATATTATAAATGACGCTGATTAGAGACAACTATTGTATTATTGTTATAATGGAAGAAAAGATCTTAATTGTCGTACGTATTTTAGAAGGTTGTTATCGTTATAAGAAAAGCTGATAGATTAATTATTTTATTTGGTTTATTTAAGATGTGATTTGTTATGATTGGTTATGAGAGATGAGACAAGAATTTAAGATGGAAGAACGTAATTCTTTTGTTTTATATAAAGTAAATTTGATTTAATTCTCGTTTATTCCAATACGTCTACATGAATAGTTATGAACAGATTACAAGGTTGATGGTCAAGGATAATAAAACATAGGAGAATATTATACTAATAATGTGGGTTGACATTATAACGACATGAAGATTACTGTGTGTACAACCCGGTATAGGTTACAAAATTTTCATCGGATATACCTTTTAAAATTTTGGGGGGTGAATGTACATAATCTTAAGTGAGCCAGTCTGATTCAACGCGAATGCAAACAAAGGGGCCTCGTAACAAAAACAAAGGGTTCAGCTTTCGTGTACTCAAGTATTGAGAGGAGCCAGAGTTGTTGACGTGCCGGTCTCGCGCCGTGGGAACGGCACCGCGGCGTTACGTCATGCCTCGAATTCCGCTGATAATCGCTGACCCCTAGAAGTGGACTTCTGCGCATTGAATGACTCATGCTAGGGCTCTGGGACCCGGACCGTGGGAGACGGTGGTTGGGAAGGAAGTTAGAGTATATATAAGCAATGTTCGCGGGATTCGGGATAGAAAATAGAAGAAATTTGTCGAGAGTGGACGGCGAGAGTCGATCTAGTATTTAATATCAGTGATTGTGGGTTTGAGTCATCAGAATTTGGTAAGTCAATATTCTTTATTTTTGAGAATCTTATTATGGTGATTAGAATTGGGTATTTAATTCGAAGTGTTATTAATTACGTGAAATAAACTCTATAACTCGTCATTTATATTTGCAAAATAATTCTTCTGGCAGTTATGTTGGAGTTTAATTTTATTCTACTAAGTTATAATCCTATTTAAATAAACAGTGGTAGAATAGAGTAAATGAAAAGGTTAATCAAATCATATTAATACAAATTAGATTACTTTCATTGCAGATGTACCTATGCTATTTAATTTAGTATATTAAATTAAGAAACCAAATAATATATTTTATTACAATAGAATTATTTTTAATATTGACTGATTGGTAAATTAATACACCATAGAGGGTTTTATACTAATGTTTTTATGTGAATACTATTCAGTTTGATTTATGAGTAGGAAGGTAATTTGTTTATTAAATTGTTCTTTGTATTTAATAAGTTAAAGATTTTGTAAGCAAATTATCTCTAAATTATATTAGGATGTGATATTACTGTTCTTAAAAGTGTGTGTCTTTTCATGTGTAGTATGTGGTATTATTCAAGTAAACTCGATAACATCAGTGATAGTTTATTTTATCGATCCGATCGATAAAATTACAGGGACGCTTTCAATATTAAATGATTTATCACTCCAGGCTAGATACGATAAATCATGAGGATTGTTAGGTTCAGCATTAAATAAATAAGTACACAATTAGTTATAAGTTAATATCTACACATCACTGCCTCAAATATACACGACACGTAGAATGAATGCATAGGAGAATTATTACATAACACATACAAATAAGAAACAAAATATTTATAAAACAAAATATAATTGGGTTATGGTAAGGGGTAGGTGAGTCCATTGGTCCTGACTAGTCGATTAAATTCGAGACTTTCTAGATGGGATCTGGTGTGATTCACAGCTGCTGGGGGTGAGTTTCTGGTCTATAGAAATTCGACATGTCATAATTATTAATACCATAACATAATTAAGAAAGAAAATAATAAGAAAGTAATAGGTTTATATATATATTGAACATTCACCATAACATAACTCAATTTCGCGAATTTGCAGAGGTATTGGTTGGTGTCATAGTATTGAGATAAATTGTAGATATCTCTCGAATTTTAGACTGTAAGGCTAGGGAGTACTTCAACCAATACTAGACTTATAAGTCTCAATAATTTAGTAACACCTTACACCACCACCATTTACACCTTCTGTGTATTGTTTTCAAATATTTAACCTGAATAATACCACCTTTTCAGCTAGTTTTAATATGGGGAATTAGGGTGGTTAGGCTGTGCTACATACTAAATACTTGAATTCATTGGAACTCTTTGATGAGAAAAAGAAAAGGTACTAACAGGGGCGAAAGCTTTTCGAATGAAGTTTTCTCCTTTGCAAGTAGAAGGCTATAACCTGGTGTTAAGCTTTCTATGTGTGAATGTACTAAGTAGTATAATATTATTCTTTAACTATATTTAATTGTTCCTTGGAAATAAGCACGGACGTGAATGTAGATACTTAGCTTCTAAAAATATTATTGTAAAATCTTGTTCGAAATTTATTACCAAATGAAATCATTACCTTTAGGTGTATTAAAAATATCCAAAATTTTAGGGATTAGTATTCCTTAAGGTAATGGTAAAAAGGGAAGTGCAACAAAAGACAATCAATACTGTGGTTACTCATAATCGTGTACCGGAGGTACATGTAGTTATAAGTTAATATGGAATTTTCTTTCAGCTTCTACAAGTAGATTTAATTTAATAAATAGTAGTTAGAAACGTGTACCACTTGTGATGGACATATATGAGAACCACTTCACCTCCTTCGCGATTCAGTAAAGTATTTTAATATTTATTCCTTTGTAACACTTTATTATACGGCATGGGGAAGGTTAATTTTGCTTCTTACAGCAACAAAGGAGTTCAAGAAAGAGTACTGCATCACTGTGGGTTATCATGTACACCGGTTAGCTATTTTATATGGTTGCATTATATAATTAGATAATATATAATTTAGAAAGAAGAATAGATCTACAATATTTAATAAAGGTACCCTTTGCAAACTAGGTGAGATTGATAGAATAGAAATTAGGGATATTTACAGGAGTTTAATTACATGATAATTCACAGTCCAAAAGAAGACTTCAAAGGTTAGTGACATGATTTTCTTATATTCGCCATTTTGGTTTAATTACTTGAACAATTATTTTATATTTTGAATTTTATTTAAACCTAAAGTGAATTCTTTTATCAATAGACATATCATTAGAGAGGAGTATTTGAAACCAACATGGCCTTCCTAGTTAATATAATCGGTGACACTTTGGAATTACTAATGTTTTACACAATTATTAGGAGATATTTATAAAGTCACTTATTGTATAACTAGAGTAAACTTTAATCACTTTATGGTTTATAATTGTTTATGGAATGTCGGTGGAAGCTTTTGACAGTTGCTTGATGTCAACTAATGATGTTTTTCTTATTGGGATTTTTCGGTTTTCCTTGATATTTTATAGTGCTATGTGAATTTTAACATAATTTAGGATGAATTATTTCTTCCAGGTTGTATTAGAAATATAAACAGATACACCTCCATACTTATTGTAAATTTTCCTTGTTATTTTTTATATTGTGTGAGTTTCAGATCTTCGAGTTAAGTTGTTTCTTTATATACCTAGTATAAGAAACTTAAGCAGATATGCGTAGTTAATCTATAGTAGGCCAAATCAGTTCACTTATGATTTGAAAACAGACAGAAACTGGTTATAACTTGTTATTGAAAGTAATTCATACTTAACCAGGTTGTGTTTGTCCATTTCTTAAGCTGAATAGTAGAGTTGTTTAGATAATAAGTGTAGTTAGTTCCGCGGAACTTCGTCGTGAGATTAGAGTTATTTCAAGAACATGAATATACTAATCTTGCACCAGTTGACTTTACACAATCTGTAGTATTTTCATAAGCGAGTGTCTATTCAAGGAGTTGTTATGAATTTAAGGGACCTCACAAACCCCTTCTAAGTGTAGCCTCCTAAGAAGATACTCATTGGTGATTATATCCTACTGCAAGCAGGAACACTTCACATGCAGCAAAGATCTTTATGCACACTCTACAACTGTAATTGGTAAGCAATGTTTTGTAGGCCAACAAAACATTGTGTTATTGATTCAACTCACCACATCAATCTTACATAGTTAACTGGGACTAAATTAGTATTGCAAGTTAATTAGCTAGGCCCTACCACTTCCTTAATCCTTTCTTTTTCAACTAATCATTTCCTTCCCATTCCTTCTAACTTTAAACAAATTATAGGGAAATATTTCTGTGATACTATTTCACTCCAGCATGATTAGTATAATTGAAACAGTTTAATTATGATAAATGAATTTAATAACCTAATTCTTGGAATTCCATGGGAGGAATAATATGGGAATGATTCTCATCATTTCGATGTATGTAGGCACCCGGCACTGATGGAATATCATGGGTGTTTCCGTTGATACCCTATGAGGAGTAGGAGCACTTATGGGACCCCTTCGTGTAAATTCTGGCTCTGTCTGATACTAGACTGGTGTGATATTACCTGTTGACCACTTATGAAATTCTTGGATGAAGAGGTTGTGAAATAATTGTGATATAATTAATGACTTGAGTACATCTCAATAATTTATAAAAGAGTCTCAGTACCATTATAATTATAGGCTTAGTCCTATCATATACTAAGGTTTAACCTTCTACTAAGAATGAAAAGTGACATACTAATTGAAGTGTTCAATTATTATTGATTAATGTTGGACTGAATGGTTGTACCTAATTACTGTATAGGACTTAAAACCGTTTTGAATCCAATATCCTATCTGAAGGGAATGCACATAGTGGTTGGCATTCATTTTAGTTGAGGCGTTTGGTATGGAGCCTACTAACTTCTACAAAATACAAAATTTGTAGAGGCAGATTTCCTAATTCCTTTATTCCTTATAGTCAAATATATATGTAGCATCTTTAATTCAGGAAGAACTGAATTGTCTTCCTTAGGTTTAAGGTATTTAAGAATAAACTTTATTATGTTTAATCATCTGATCAAGACCTTTATTCAGCCACAGAAATAATTAATTTAAATTAACCAAAGTCATTTACCCATTTCTGTAAATAGTCTCTTTCCTCTAAAAGACTCGGGTTACTTATAAACATAACGTAGGAGAGACGATCATTGGCCAATCAAATCTTCAATATAGAGGGTTGCAAAAGGGGGGTTAGTTACAATATGGTGCCGCCGTGACCAGGATATCTGGTCATCAATTCTATTTTATATGTAGGCTTATATAGCCTACAATTTGGTGTTCGTGAAATGGAAAGAGTTGAAGAGACTATTATCTGAAAGTGGGATCTTTCTTTCGGTTGCATATATTACAACTGATCAGAATTAAATTTCAAGATTATTTTGAGTTTTATAACCTCTAAGGTACGTACTTTGATTTTTGGGTAGGGCTTCGGAAGAGGTGAGAAATCGGTAATTTATAACCATTATCATGATATATAATGTACCTTTTTGGCTTCGTTGTGAGCTTGTTTAAATACTTGTACCCTTCATTGGACAAATCGGACTAACTTTGCCTCACAGTTATGTGATTTGTTTCACTTTTGAAACTTTCACTTACAGTCGAATTTGCGCACATATTCACAAAGAAAAGACGCACGATAGACACAGTAATGTGTAGGCAATGTTAACACACATTAATCCGCTTAGACGCTGTAAAAAAATAACAAAGAGTATGTAATATACTATGTTATAAATTTTTTTTTTTTCCCTTCGTCCGTTAGGACAGGCAAAGAGTCAAGCCCATACAGCCAGGTCTGTAATATTTGTTTCTGTTCCACTATGTTATAAAAACTATTTGATAACACCTAAAAAACGAAAAGTCATAAACAAAAATAGTGATGTACCCTTTAAAATGTTACTAAAACCGGACAAATATGAATCGACTATTCGAATTATACAGTCACATCATGTTGCCGATGTTAATAAACTTAAAATACCATCGTCCAATGCGAGCCGCGACGTTATGTATAAATGATGTATCATTGATATTTCGAGTATTTTTTAGTACTAATACTATACCATTGATGTTCAAGTTTATAATTAAGGAGGTGTTCTATTAGTAAACTTTAGGAAGATGTAGAAAAAGGTGAATTAAGTGAGACATTATTTATAATGCTTAAGATTTGTAGGGGAATTAGACTTGGGGGGTGAGGAGAAAGTATAAAATGAATTAAAGTTATTATCCATACTAATATTATAAAGCGGAGGAGTTGATTTGGTTGTTTGTTTGCTTGCTTGAGCACGCTAGTCTTCGAAAGTGCTGGGTGGATTTGGATGCAATTTGGTATGGAAGTGGCTTGAAGCTTGGGGAAGGTTACAGGTTGCTTTTTACGCGACTGCAAAAAAAAGGGAGAGTTGTGTTTTGCCGTGATGGATTCCGCGGGGGTGGGGCCCCGCGTGAGAGCTAGTTAGGATATAATTATCCACAGGAACGTCGTACAATTGAAAAAACACAGGTTGTTGTTGGTTACATAAGTGTGGTTTAGGTTACTCAAGCGACGTTGATTCGAGAGATCTAGGCACAACTAGAATTATAAATTTTTTCAAACTAAAATCAAATATGATAATTGAACAAATTCTTGTAAAAGATAATTTAGTTAATTCAGTATTTAATGAAAGTGAACAAGAGGAACAACAATTAGGATTTGTAAAATCTGAAATTGATTTGAAGATATTTAATTTACAAAATAGAGGTTTATTAGACACGGGTAGTAATATAACGTGTATTTCAGATTCTTTCTAGCAAAAACTTAAGAGTTGCAATGTAAATGTAGAATTATTACCTATAAACCCAATACAAATAAAGGGCGCAGTAGGTCAAAAAGGCTCCAAGGTACAGCAGATGGTTATGCTACCGATGAAAGTAGGAACTATAGAAATTGAGACCGGATTCTTGATTATTCCCAAATTAGTCAGGGTATTAATTTTAGGATTTGATTGGTTAAGAAAATAAGAAACAATAGTACAGTTGGCTAAGGAAAATACTTACACATACTTATTAAATACGAGGGAAGGGAACATTTTGTACTGTTGGTTAAAGAAGGAACTAGAATAAATACCTTAAACCTTGATAATTTTCTACTGAATACGAATAATGAACATTTAGAGGATAAAATACAAAGCATAAAAAGGAAGGGAATTTTGGGAGAATCCGAGTTAAATAAATTACAAGCTGTATTGGAAAACATATCAACTTATTTTCAACTCAACTAGGGCGTACTAATTGTTATGAACGAGATAAAAATGGTAAAACACATTCCTTTCATAAGAAGGCCTTACCCTATTCCATACGCTTATCGAGACGAAATGGAACATAAATGAAATGAAATGGTTGAATTAGGAATAATTAGCCGCAGAACTACACCTTATAGTAGTCCTTTAACTTTTGCATTAAAAAGAGATGGGTCAATACGAGTTTTACTTGATGCTAGAGATTAAATAAGTATATGGTAGTTGATTCAGAGAAGCCGCTAATTATTAATGATATATTGAGTTCGTTCCATGGGGTAAACTACATAAGCATAGTAGATATGAATAATGCATATTTTCAGATTCCATTCAAATCAAATCAAATCGTTTATTTGTGGTACATTGACAGAGGAAAGTAAACAATTTACAGGATTCACGTCTAATGGGAAATCATACATTATAAACATACTTAATCCCTGGATTAAAGACATCAGTTGGTAGTTCTAGTAGGGTCATGGATGTTATTCTAGGACCGGAAGTTAGGGAGTTTTGTATAAATTATCTAGATGATTTAACTATTATTACGCAAAGAAGATTGGATCGACATTTGATCCATATAAACATTGTCAGTGGATAGATAATATTCTTTATTTTCGAATTGACCCACTTGATAAAAGAGTCATTTATTTACATCAAATTTTGATAGAAGATGTGATTATACAAGTTCATCTAGAAATGAGAATAAACACCATTTATACAACAGTTCGGAACCCCAGACCTAACACAATCGAGAGAGTAAACAAGAAACTAGGCAGATTATTTAGGACATAATTGTCATAAGAACCATGTCAGTTGGACAAGTTGGTTACCAAAAATTGAGTTGTTGTACAATAATTCCTTTCACAATAGTACAGGATATATTCCTAATGAAATATTATACGGCAATAGTACTAAATTGACAATAGAATGAATGAAAATTTACCGAAGACATCAGGGTCAATGGATATAAATTCAGTACGAGAACAGGTAAAGCACAATTTGAGAAAGACTAGTGAAAACCGACAAGGAAAATACAATTCAAGACATCGAATAATACAATTTCAGGTAGGAGATTTAGTTAAAATGCGATACATTTTTCCAAATATTATAAATGACGCTGATTAGAGACAACTATTGTATTATTGTTATAATGGAAGAAAAGATCTTAATTGTCGTACGTATTTTAGAAGGTTGTTATCGTTATAAGAAAAGCTGATAGATTAATTATTTTATTTGGTTTATTTAAGATGTGATTTGTTATGATTGGTTATGAGAGATGAGACAAGAATTTAAGATGGAAGAACGTAATTCTTTTGTTTTATATAAAGTAAATTTGATTTAATTCTCGTTTATTCCAATACGTCTACATGAATAGTTATGAACAGATTACAAGGTTGATGGTCAAGGATAATAAAACATAGGAGAATATTATACTAATAATGTGGGTTGACATTATAACGACATGAAGATTACTGTGTGTACAACCCGGTATAGGTTACAAAATTTTCATCGGATATACCTTTTAAAATTTTGGGGGGTGAATGTACATAATCTTAAGTGAGCCAGTCTGATTCAACGCGAATGCAAACAAAGGGGCCTCGTAACAAAAACAAAGGGTTCAGCTTTCGTGTACTCAAGTATTGAGAGGAGCCAGAGTTGTTGACGTGCCGGTCTCGCGCCGTGGGAACGGCACCGCGGCGTTACGTCATGCCTCGAATTCCGCTGATAATCGCTGACCCCTAGAAGTGGACTTCTGCGCATTGAATGACTCATGCTAGGGCTCTGGGACCCGGACCGTGGGAGACGGTGGTTGGGAAGGAAGTTAGAGTATATATAAGCAATGTTCGCGGGATTCGGGATAGAAAATAGAAGAAATTTGTCGAGAGTGGACGGCGAGAGTCGATCTAGTATTTAATATCAGTGATTGTGGGTTTGAGTCATCAGAATTTGGTAAGTCAATATTCTTTATTTTTGAGAATCTTATTATGGTGATTAGAATTGGGTATTTAATTCGAAGTGTTATTAATTACGTGAAATAAACTCTATAACTCGTCATTTATATTTGCAAAATAATTCTTCTGGCAGTTATGTTGGAGTTTAATTTTATTCTACTAAGTTATAATCCTATTTAAATAAACAGTGGTAGAATAGAGTAAATGAAAAGGTTAATCAAATCATATTAATACAAATTAGATTACTTTCATTGCAGATGTACCTATGCTATTTAATTTAGTATATTAAATTAAGAAACCAAATAATATATTTTATTACAATAGAATTATTTTTAATATTGACTGATTGGTAAATTAATACACCATAGAGGGTTCTATACTAATGTTTTTATGTGAATACTATTCAGTTTGATTTATGAGTAGGAAGGTAATTTGTTTATTAAATTGTTCTTTGTATTTAATAAGTTAAAGATTTTGTAAGCAAATTATCTCTAAATTATATTAGGATGTGATATTACTGTTCTTAAAAGTGTGTGTCTTTTCATGTGTAGTATGTGGTATTATTCAAGTAAACTCGATAACATCAGTGATAGTTTATTTTATCGATCCGATCGATAAAATTACAGGGACGCTTTCAATATTAAATGATTTATCACTCCAGGCTAGATACGATAAATCATGAGGATTGTTAGGTTCAGCATTAAATAAATAAGTACACAATTAGTTATAAGTTAATATCTACACATCACTGCCTCAAATATACACGACACGTAGAATGAATGCATAGGAGAATTATTACATAACACATACAAATAAGAAACAAAATATTTATAAAACAAAATATAATTGGGTTATGGTAAGGGGTAGGTGAGTCCATTGGTCCTGACTAGTCGATTAAATTCGAGACTTTCTAGATGGGATCTGGTGTGATTCACAGCTGCTGGGGGTGAGTTTCTGGTCTATAGAAATTCGACATGTCATAATTATTAATACCATAACATAATTAAGAAAGAAAATAATAAGAAAGTAATAGGTTTATATATATATTGAACATTCACCATAACATAACTCAATTTCGCGAATTTGCAGAGGTATTGGTTGGTGTCATAGTATTGAGATAAATTGTAGATATCTCTCGAATTTTAGACTGTAAGGCTAGGGAGTACTTCAACCAATACTAGACTTATAAGTCTCAATAATTTAGTAACACCTTACACCACCACCATTTACACCTTCTGTGTATTGTTTTCAAATATTTAACCTGAATAATACCACCTTTTCAGCTAGTTTTAATATGGGGAATTAGGGTGGTTAGGCTGTGCTACATACTAAATACTTGAATTCATTGGAACTCTTTGATGAGAAAAAGAAAAGGTACTAACAGGGGCGAAAGCTTTTCGAATGAAGTTTTCTCCTTTGCAAGTAGAAGGCTATAACCTGGTGTTAAGCTTTCTATGTGTGAATGTACTAAGTAGTATAATATTATTCTTTAACTATATTTAATTGTTCCTTGGAAATAAGCACGGACGTGAATGTAGATACTTAGCTTCTAAAAATATTATTGTAAAATCTTGTTCGAAATTTATTACCAAATGAAATCATTACCTTTAGGTGTATTAAAAATATCCAAAATTTTAGGGATTAGTATTCCTTAAGGTAATGGTAAAAAGGGAAGTGCAACAAAAGACAATCAATACTGTGGTTACTCATAATCGTGTACCGGAGGTACATGTAGTTATAAGTTAATATGGAATTTTCTTTCAGCTTCTACAAGTAGATTTAATTTAATAAATAGTAGTTAGAAACGTGTACCACTTGTGATGGACATATATGAGAACCACTTCACCTCCTTCGCGATTCAGTAAAGTATTTTAATATTTATTCCTTTGTAACACTTTATTATACGGCATGGGGAAGGTTAATTTTGCTTCTTACAGCAACAAAGGAGTTCAAGAAAGAGTACTGCATCACTGTGGGTTATCATGTACACCGGTTAGCTATTTTATATGGTTGCATTATATAATTAGATAATATATAATTTAGAAAGAAGAATAGATCTACAATATTTAATAAAGGTACCCTTTGCAAACTAGGTGAGATTGATAGAATAGAAATTAGGGATATTTACAGGAGTTTAATTACATGATAATTCACAGTCCAAAAGAAGACTTCAAAGGTTAGTGACATGATTTTCTTATATTCGCCATTTTGGTTTAATTACTTGAACAATTATTTTATATTTTGAATTTTATTTAAACCTAAAGTGAATTCTTTTATCAATAGACATATCATTAGAGAGGAGTATTTGAAACCAACATGGCCTTCCTAGTTAATATAATCGGTGACACTTTGGAATTACTAATGTTTTACACAATTATTAGGAGATATTTATAAAGTCACTTATTGTATAACTAGAGTAAACTTTAATCACTTTATGGTTTATAATTGTTTATGGAATGTCGGTGGAAGCTTTTGACAGTTGCTTGATGTCAACTAATGATGTTTTTCTTATTGGGATTTTTCGGTTTTCCTTGATATTTTATAGTGCTATGTGAATTTTAACATAATTTAGGATGAATTATTTCTTCCAGGTTGTATTAGAAATATAAACAGATACACCTCCATACTTATTGTAAATTTTCCTTGTTATTTTTTATATTGTGTGAGTTTCAGATCTTCGAGTTAAGTTGTTTCTTTATATACCTAGTATAAGAAACTTAAGCAGATATGCGTAGTTAATCTATAGTAGGCCAAATCAGTTCACTTATGATTTGAAAACAGACAGAAACTGGTTATAACTTGTTATTGAAAGTAATTCATACTTAACCAGGTTGTGTTTGTCCATTTCTTAAGCTGAATAGTAGAGTTGTTTAGATAATAAGTGTAGTTAGTTCCGCGGAACTTCGTCGTGAGATTAGAGTTATTTCAAGAACATGAATATACTAATCTTGCACCAGTTGACTTTACACAATCTGTAGTATTTTCATAAGCGAGTGTCTATTCAAGGAGTTGTTATGAATTTAAGGGACCTCACAAACCCCTTCTAAGTGTAGCCTCCTAAGAAGATACTCATTGGTGATTATATCCTACTGCAAGCAGGAACACTTCACATGCAGCAAAGATCTTTATGCACACTCTACAACTGTAATTGGTAAGCAATGTTTTGTAGGCCAACAAAACATTGTGTTATTGATTCAACTCACCACATCAATCTTACATAGTTAACTGGGACTAAATTAGTATTGCAAGTTAATTAGCTAGGCCCTACCACTTCCTTAATCCTTTCTTTTTCAACTAATCATTTCCTTCCCATTCCTTCTAACTTTAAACAAATTATAGGGAAATATTTCTGTGATACTATTTCACTCCAGCATGATTAGTATAATTGAAACAGTTTAATTATGATAAATGAATTTAATAACCTAATTCTTGGAATTCCATGGGAGGAATAATATGGGAATGATTCTCATCATTTCGATGTATGTAGGCACCCGGCACTGATGGAATATCATGGGTGTTTCCGTTGATACCCTATGAGGAGTAGGAGCACTTATGGGACCCCTTCGTGTAAATTCTGGCTCTGTCTGATACTAGACTGGTGTGACATTACCTGTTGACCACTTATGAAATTCTTGGATGAAGAGGTTGTGAAATAATTGTGATATAATTAATGACTTGAGTACATCTCAATAATTTATAAAAGAGTCTCAGTACCATTATAATTATAGGCTTAGTCCTATCATATACTAAGGTTTAACCTTCTACTAAGAATGAAAAGTGACATACTAATTGAAGTGTTCAATTATTATTGATTAATGTTGGACTGAATGGTTGTACCTAATTACTGTATAGGACTTAAAACCGTTTTGAATCCAATATCCTATCTGAAGGGAATGCACATAGTGGTTGGCATTCATTTTAGTTGAGGCGTTTGGTATGGAGCCTACTAACTTCTACAAAATACAAAATTTGTAGAGGCAGATTTCCTAATTCCTTTATTCCTTATAGTCAAATATATATGTAGCATCTTTAATTCAGGAAGAACTGAATTGTCTTCCTTAGGTTTAAGGTATTTAAGAATAAACTTTATTATGTTTAATCATCTGATCAAGACCTTTATTCAGCCACAGAAATAATTAATTTAAATTAACCAAAGTCATTTACCCATTTCTGTAAATAGTCTCTTTCCTCTAAAAGACTCGGGTTACTTATAAACATAACGTAGGAGAGACGATCATTGGCCAATCAAATCTTCAATATAGAGGGTTGCAAAAGGGGGGTTAGTTACAAGCTCACGGGTACTATAAATATCTCGGCCCATCGTTGTGTGGCTATTGAAGGCTGAGATAATTATAGGTAATTATGGATATGCGCCTACTAAAAAGTTAATATGACGCATACACCCGTATAAGAAGTTGCTTGTTGTAATAATGTAGGCGCGCTGCAGCTCTGTAGTTCCGCGTCCCCTCTTCACGACATCTCAGCGGTCTGTCTAGAAATAACCAGCGGCAAAGTTGGAAGAACCTACAGTTGGTGTCGAATAGCGAGCCAACTACTACTGCTGATATTCGTTTCCTAAGTCTTGGCGTTTATATAGACCAATATTTGCATTTCGATGGTTAACGTGGCTATATTAACTCAGCACAAGTCACACACTGCGGTGAGAGTAGGGTGAGAAGTGGTACTGTTCTAAAACTACTACTATTTTCCCTAACACTACTAATAGTGTTAGGGAAAATAATCATCAACCGTGTAATGAAATATTACTTATTTTGAGTAAGCCTCGACAGTTTTAGGTTCTTTATAAGTAAATAAAAATATTGGAATTATTTTTTTCATTTACCTCCGTAAATCACTTGAAACTTATTTATTCAAATTATGAAGTATATAGTCTCATGGCAGTTATAAAATTTGTTTTTTATTTTATTTTTATAGACTAGATCTTATACGGTTCACATCGCCTTACACACCGCCAGAGATCAAAACTACTGGAGAAAGATAATACGGGAGAAAGTGATGCAGGGAGGTCACGACCCTCAGTTATGAGGAAAACGACGCAAGGAGGAGGAGATCTTATATGTTTTCAAAATGTATTTATCCATCATCCGTAAACCATCTTTTGGTTTACAAAATTTCCCTTCAAAGAAATCATGAAATTTTTAGCAAATTGACCATGACAAATGGAAAAAATAATACATACACTCGTCAAACAGACAGATACAAGATATTCTTTAAAGTTTCCGTTTCCCCTTAGTCGTACGGATCCCTAGAATTAAAAATTAATGACGTGCAATCAGAATAACAAAACTTTGTTCAGCACAATATCAAAATGCACCTTTTAAACCTTTACCTTTGCTTCTACGAATATAAACAGTAAAACGAATAGACTGCGTACTTCAAACGCATTCAGCAAACCAGTTGAATGGACTAGTTGCAGTTCTCGTCAATATTCATTATTAGCCGTTGGGCAATTGGTGCTTCGAACCCATTATCAGATCTCGAAGCTATTGTGTGAAAGTGGGTTTTGTTGTGTAAGAGAGATTTCTCGGAATTGTGGAACCGAGTTTGGTAGCAGGAATTCAAAAGCTCCTTAAGTAGGTTCGAGCTAGAAACTGAACTATGAATTTGTGGGTAGGTCACCGTTAAAGTGCAAAATTCGTTAGATTATATCTTGCGATATTGTAATCTATCGATAAATATTGTGATTCGCATTATTTTCCGATAAATGATAATCCATCGAAAAACAATTAACGCATTGTTTTTCGATGGATTATCATTTTTTTGTAATATATAGTAATAAAGTAATTGTAAGTATGTACGGATCACAATCTATCGATAGATTATAATCTAACGGTTTCTACAATTATACGGTCACACTCGTACCTACTTAATTAAAAAAGTTTTGTTCAATAAATTGTACTCTGTAACCAGGGATTAAATTGAAACAAACAAAACGCTATGATACAATTGATTTTATTCGATAATCGTATTCCAATTTAGGAGAAAATCGATAACATTCCTAAAAAAAAATCTCGGCGCCCTCATAGTACAATAGTATTTACAACCATACAATTACACACACACATACACACTTTTAATCCTGTAATGTAGAGTCAGATGGGATTAACTATCACACTCTCATTTCGTCAATGGCGGCTTGCGGGAGGTTCGAGTGCAGGGAGGCCTTCCCTCTCCGGAGGGTAGCGTGAGGCCCTCTCCCCTCCCCCTCCCGCCCCGGGGAGGTCTGAGCCGTCGATCCGTTCGGAGGCTGGAATTTCTGTTGCCGTAACTCTTGCGAAGGCGGTGAGTTATTAAACTGGCTCAAATTCTTTGGCATAGTCGCGTAACCCATCTGCGGGTAACTAACGTTAGGTATTCGGAAACTGTTGCTTCGGCTCCCGAGTTTGCTTGGTAGCATCATGTTGTCCATACTTAGGGTCGGACTCGGTGGAGACTTTGGGACATCCAGCGGTCCTTTGAAGTTTAAACTTGCCAAATGTTCTGTGCTCATCATGTGTTTCTTCCTATTTTGTCTCTCAACGTCTACAACTAAGCTAGGCGCATGGGTCGGATCCATATGATAATGCGAATGCTTCCCCGAAATCGTCTCAAAATGTTTCTCGTTAAAACGCTGCTGTTTCCCACGAGACCTAGACTTATCTCTCTGATAATAAACTCCAGCAAAAATTAGTACATTCAAAATCAGCAGGGAGCACCCTATCGCTATAGTTACACTTAAGGCTGTAGAATAAGCGGCATAGCCAGCCGCTTCTAAATTAGCCAGAGTGTTGTCGGTAGCGTTCAATGTTTGCAGATCTCTTCCTGGCAGTATTGTGGCGCAAGTTGCGAGTATCGTATCGACGGTCGTTAGGGCTGTGTCGGTGTACACTGAACCATTTGTACGTCGGATTGCGTCATTATCGTTGATGTTTCTCGCCAATGGATCCGGTCTGACGATTCCTTCGTAGAGATCTTGTTCGTTGTGGTTTTTGAAGAGGTTGTGTCGCGCGGCGACGTCCTCCATGCCAGCTCGGTGCAGTTCGGGAACTAAACGTAACCAGACGGACAGTTGATGCGCTCGGTAGTGGTTTTTGAGGCGAGGCTTCATACCTGTACAGAAACAAATATCATCGTTTAAGTTCTATAACCACGTAAGTTATTTTTGGCGGTTTTGATATTTTGATGCCATTCGCTAGAGAATCGAAAGACGCGTCGTTTCGCCTAATCAGAATCAACGTACGGCCAATAAAAACCTTTAAAATTACGAAAAAGTCACAGCAGATTTCGCACAAAAATATGACATCATGGCGTAAGTCATGATATTTGATGATATTAGGGTAAATACAAGATTTTTACTGAAAATTCATGTTTTTATTGTTGAAAAAACTATTTTGAAGTATACTCAAAGAAAAAATGGAACTATACAAAATTAATAAATTTTTTGTCTCTCCTAGACAAAAATTTGTAAAGTGCATACTATGTATAACACGTTTTATAGCTTGAAACTTAAGTGTTGTATTTATTTCTGAGTTTAATGTAATTTTAGAAATAGATGGAAGTGGGAATCTTTGGAGTAAAAGACCTCTTCCAAGGATCTCCACTTCCATTAATTGCTAACCCAACCATTGTGACTTGCTTAACGTGTTACTTCACAGTTAATTTAATTACACTAAAGAAATGCAACCCAATCAAGTGACTTTTTAGCTTGATTGACGATATCTTGTTTAGAATAATCAAAATCTTAGTTAAGTTAATCATCACGACATGAATGCAGCAATACTAGTTCAAATGATTGAACGCTCAAAGAAGTTTTTCGATTACCCTTAACATGACATCATTGTAGAAAGAGACAAGTTAAAAAATGATAACTGTAATAAAGTAAGTTAGTTGTGTCAATCAAGCATTTTGTTTATTTCAATAAAGATCATAGATAATTTATTAAGTTGATTTGACTTGATAGCATCTATCATTGCAATTAATTGTATTAATCATACAACTTGATCAAATCTTGCGCTAAATGTTTGCGCTAAATAAGTTCCTTGATTGTGTTTATCAAATACATAATAATCTTGGTTGGAGCAACTATGTTTTGACTTGATTGCTGCAAATAGGTTTTGTAATAACTCCAATCAAGATCCCTCAATCAAATAAAATTGGTAGCAGTAATCATTGTACTTGATAGGCTCAGATGCAAACAAGTTACATGATCAATATAAACAAAATCTTGATTGTGGTAACTGTTTTTTTTTTTCAGTATAATCTCTAATATCGTGTTAAAAATTATTTAGCAAATTAGATACATAGGTAACTCTTGTTCGTTTTCTGCTTTTTTTTTTTGTAAAGGCATGGTTTTGGGGAAATAAACGAGGACAAAAAAAAATGCTTCGAAAAGGTAACATTCCATATATTCTGGCAGAACAGAATGTGCAAAAATAATATTACTAGGACTAATAGATAGACATAACGGGTGGTTAAATTTTAAGGGCCGATGTTGAATGTGAACCACACCTAAACGTCAAGTTTTTTTTCTTCATTTCATTTGACATTTCTCAATTTCAGACTAACTCAATTTGAATCATGGAAAGATACACAACCGAGCAACGCGTTAAAGTTATTCAGGCTTATTATGAAAATGGGCGTTCAAATCGAAATGCACTTACTGTAGTTACTGTACTGCAGTTACTGTGAATGGCGTTCGCTATCGTGAGATGATAACGAACTTTTTATGGCCCAAATTGGAAGATATGGATGTGGACGATATGTGGTTTCAACAGGACGGTGCCACTTGCCACACAGCTAACGAAACAATGGCTCTTTTGCGCGCCAAATTCAATGGCCGCCAAGATCATGTGGTTATTTGAAAAAAAAGGTGTACGTCGATAAGCCAGCAACAATTCAAGAGCTAAAGGATGAGATAATTCGGTACATTGAAATGAAATGAAATGAAATATTTATTTTGTAAATTGGTTATAAATAACGCTATTACACGTCATGTTTTTTTGCGTGTTCAGTTTAGTTTAGTTTAGCTAGATGAGGCCGGTGTTTCCTAACTGACTATTCTGAGAAGAAACACCGAAACAAACTCAGAGGTCAACGTCTCTTTTAAAGTCCATACAATTTGTGTTGGTCCAATCATATGACAAACATGTAGGTTCATGTCTTTGGTGCTCTTTGAGGAAATAACCATACAGATTTGAGTGGACCTGTCCAGACAGTGCAAGCATTTGTCAGTTATCGTGTCATTAACGGCATAGAACCTCAATTATGCCTCAGCGTCATCGAAAATTTGAACCATCGGATGAAGGTGTGCCGCCGAGGTCGTGGCGGCCATTTGGCCGATATTTTGTTCCATACATAATTGAACCATACCATATTATCATAATAAAAACAAATGACAATAATTTCCTAAATAATTTGTGTTTTATTCAAAATCAACATCAGCCCTTAAAATTTAACCACCTTTTATTTTTAGTTTGGCTGGCTATTTGAATTATTTTTCTCTCCTTTATTATTATTTTACTGCAGTACTGTTTATTTACCTGTGTAAAGCAGAATCAAACATCTTTTAAATTTTAACTTAACAGCATAGTGACATAATCGATTATTGCACAATATGAATTTAAAATACAACGATACCTATCAAAATAAAAACATTTACTCTCCGTTATTCATACATTTTTTCAAGTAAACTTTTATTAAAGATTCTTATTTTGTAAAAATATGAGACCACATACAGAGCATGCAATTCCTTAAATTTCATTATAGTTCAAGATCTGGCATGTTTGGCCTTAGTGGCGTACAAATATTAAAAGCTATAGGATAAAATATTAGATTAAATAAGAACAAAATAGTAATATGTCAATTTTGAAAACAAATTAATTAAATATATGGTCATAATTACGTATCAATTATTATGATCACCAAAATTAAAAGTGCTCTTTCTTTTTATTACATTTGGTGCAGTTATCTGATTCTGCCACAATACAATGTATGTAAGGTTCAAATCTGTCCCTTGCAAAGCCTTTTAGCATCTTATACGTATAAAAGACATACTAAACTTACCTATTTCCAGATACTTCTGGTGTGTGGAGTCGTATTCTTCCCAATTTATGCCCCTGAATTTATTTCTCTCCCTGGAGGCGGGGAGCAGGGACTCTTGTCGCGCGTTGTCATTCGGGTTCCTGAAACGAGAATATTCTTTAATCTTTGTTGTTAAGGATTTGTGAGAGCTTTTAATATTTTCGGGGAGATCACTCTTCAGATACACTGTCTTTTTTTATTTTATAGCGATTTTGGATTTACTTTTTGCCGTGTAATTTTACATTCTGTATAGAAGAAAAAAACATTTTTAAATTAATTAATGGAAAAAAATAATAAACTAAATGAAATCTTTAAAAAAAAGTTGTATCACATTGTAAGGCCAACATTACAAGGAATTTCTCCTGTACCACGAGTGCATTTTTACAAATACGTAGACCCGAAACAACTATAGGCCTCACAAACATTTGTTCCAGTGCGGGAATCGAAAACGCGACACGTACCGTAGCCGCCAATCGCTTAACCACTGCGCTTACCATCTTTTATATTGAGTTTTATTATAATTTCGCTGATAAATCCCTATTTAAATAGGTTATGGAGTACAATAAAGAATATATCTATCTATCTTGTGCTCTAAGCTTGCGTCGTCTTCTGATCGATAGTCCTGAGGAACAAGCAACATATTCAATATTACACACTATTTATAGCACTTATGCTTGTAGGTTCATTCATTTTAATGCATAATTCAGTATGCACTTACTGAGTGGCTAACACTTTAATTACAAGTTGTTTTTTTTTTTGTTCTTTTTTTTTCTTGTTATGTTAGTTTAAAACGTATATCTATTATTATTTTTATATTATACAGTATGTTAACTAACAGAGGGCGTTTCCGTTAACCCGCAATAGTAGGTATAGCGTCCATACATGCTACAAAAATTACGCATTCATAAATAAATTGCGACGTAGCCGTCCTTCAAGTACGCGTGTACAGAGTACACACTACAGTGTTTCTTTTACGTATCATTTTAGTGAATATTTTAATACTAAGAAAATAACAACATTTTGTTTTCGAATGGCAATCATTTTTAGCATGTATGGATGCTATACTATTGCAGGTTAACAGGAACGCCCTCTGTTGGTTAACATACTGTATAATATACTAGCATTACGCCCGCGACTTCGTCCGCTTAAATTTCATTATAATTTATAGCCTACAGCACTCACAAATAATGCACCTTACTACCATTGAAAAGGTTTTAGAATTGGATTATTAGTAACGGAGATTACCCACTACATACAAACTTACAAACAAATTTTAACTCTTTATAGTATAAGTAGGTTTAGAAATAACAAACTATCAATATACTGTAAACTAACACTACTAATTCCATTCAACAGATATGTACCATGTAATCTGTATAAGACTTTTGAATTAAAGGCCTTTTAACCGACTTCATTTATATTATTTACTATGAATTATCTAAATATAATATTTTGTAGAAATCTACCGAGCGTTTTTACTCAGTTTTAAGTAAGCCTAGTTAAAACTGCTGAAAGCGTCGCAGAGCTTAAAGGCTATAAAAATAACAAAGGTTTGAGGGAAGTGTTAAACAGGTTAAATTTTAAACTCAGTTCCGGCGTTACCCTAAATCAGATGGAAAATTCACCGGTACGGTTAGTGCCTCCGTAATGATTATAACCTTCACTAAATAACAGTAATTATTAAACACTCCCAAAAATTAAAGGAATATAAAACACATAATTAAAGGGAGAGATTATCGTAAAAGGCACAGGCAAAGACGAAGATCAAAGTAATTCAAACCTTAATTTCTGAAGCACAAAGTTAATACTTCTTTGTAAGTTTCTAAAACTTTGAGAAGCTATTAAGTAGAAGTTCAGAACAAGTCATTTAGGGCATCAAGTGGTCCTTATTCCCTTATTAATAAGGCTCACGTTACTGAAGCAATTAGCGATGCTTTGAGAGAACTTGTGTTTCGCAAATTGTTAGAAGTTATTACAGGTGACATGGATTTGTGCACCTTTCCGTCGGAGTAAAGATATTGCGGAGTAGGAGTTAGCGAGAAAACTTGTCTTGACCCATTTTCTAAATTGCATTTTAGAATTATGACTATATTAAAATTCATGGTTTGCTGCGAGCTTAAGAGAGATGAGAATTATGTTAAAGTTGAGAGGCGTTTTGTCTTCAAAGGAAATTTTAGATCAAGGTTCACAATTTTTAACCGACTTAAAAAAAGGAGGTTCTCAATTCGTCTTGAAATTTTTTTTTTATGTGTGTTACCTCATAACTCGGAGACGGCTGGGCCGATTTGAAAAATTCTTTTTGCGTTTGAATGGGTATACTTTCTAATTGTTTCCATTGTTACGAAATCAGGATCTGATGATGGGATCCTGGAGAAATCGAGGGAACTCTTCAAATATTATAGGCACACCTATGGCGTTTTGGGTATTTCTTATAGTAACTTGTGCAGTTGCTCTCAAAAAGTACCATTTGGGGAAGTGGAACTGATGATAAAGACCACAGATGGCCGCCGAACCTACTCAATCATAAGTATTTCGTGGATTGCGATTCGATTCCTTCAATATGGATGTTAAGCACTTTATGATCGTCACAATGCATAATATGGTGATGTAGAGGTGATGGTGAAGTACCAGGAGAACTCCTCAACAATTAACGACCCAGCATTGGGAAAAGCAATATTTTGTAAAAGGTTATAAGCAGTTGACATTTAGGCTCTTATAACTAGGTAAATTGATCAACTAAAAAGAGTGAAATAAAAACTTTTTACCAAAAAATTAGTAAATTTAATAAAAATTAGTAAAGTTAATAACTTTAATTTTGGTAGTCGGTGTCTTTAGTTTTGTATTTTCGTTTTTGGCACCAACTTCCAAAATTAAAGTTATTCTTCACTTTGCAGTGTTTTTGGGAGTCGATTTAATTTTTTGGTAAAAAGTTTTTACATAGTAAGACAGACCTCCACAACTCAGTAACTGGGTAACACGAAACCCCTTGGAGAGAAACAAACACTATCCTGAATTTCTGACTTATAACAACCCGAGATGATTTTAAAATGTTGAAATAATCAACTCAATGTCATAGACGTTGAGGTTAAAATTCTAATGACATACTATATCAAGGCCTTTTTCTTATTAACCCCTCAAGTGTCAACGGTACACCGTTTGTATATAACGTCACGGCTCGCATTTGACGATGATATTTTACGTTTATTTTGCAAGTAACACGATGTGGCTGTATCATTCGACTAATCTATTCATACTTGACCGGTTTTAGTAACATTTTAAGGGAACACCGCTAAAATTAACGAAAAGAATGTTTACAAAATGCATCTGTGGTTTTTGTTGTGACGCCGCAGACTTTTTCATTGTGTTATCAAATAGTTTTTATTACTTTTTACAGTGTCTAAGTGGAATAATTTGTGTTAACATTGCCTACACATTATTGTGTTATCGTGTGTCTTTTTTCGTGTGTATGACTTCGAATGTGAGTGAAAATTATAAAAGTAAAACATATCACATCACTGCGAGATAAGGTCAGTTTGATTTGCTTATTGAATGATATAAACAGTTAGATAAACTCATAACGAAGCCAGGAAGGTATAATATATACCATGATAATGACCATAAATTGCCGATTTATCATTTTTTTCTGAAGTCCTACCCAAAAATCAAAAAGTACATTCAACATGCGATACTTGAGGGGTTAATGTTTGTCTTACAAAAGCTAGTGGCTAAATAATGACATCAGACCGGTCGAGCTTTAAAATTGAGACACCACTGCCGAAGTTAATCTGTGGATGGATGACAATCGTAAGACCCGCCGGTGATTGCAACTTTTTGTCACCGTGACTTTTTGTCACTTAGTCAAGTGCAGTGAAAACTATACTGAGTGCGCTCATTATGGTGACGTGATAATACTGTGAAAAATAGTTACAGCGGCAGGCAGCACCGGGCTGACGTGACTGTCACTCGCCCTGTACATTACTATGGGAGTCCGCTCACTGGTGACTTTTTGTCACTCAGCCGTAAAGATGGGCGTTTAAACGAAAAGCATAATATATAATATAACATGTTATTCAAAATAAGCGTATAAGCAGATTAGGTTGACAACCTCGTTCAAGTCCATTACAAAAATTAACGCGTAACACGATTTGTTACCCAAGAACAGATAATGAGCGCATCATGGGTGACAGCAGGTGACAGTAACCACAAGTCACGGTGACAAAAAGTTGCAATCAGCGGTGGGCCTAACATATCGAGATGGTTAGCTCGCTGCCCAACTGAAACCAGGCCGGTATAGACGGCGCATCGTATTCCACGCGCGCCTCAAACAGTGTCAGCAAAATTGTCGAGGCCCATAAGGGGGCCGTTGCCTGCCGGGGTTGCGGAATTATTCGAAAGAGTTACCGCGGCCTCGGAACACGAAGGACATATGATGGAACACGGAAGGGTTTTAGTCAGTAAAAGTCTGACACACCCTCCCGCTTCGCCCAGATCGGGAGGCAGTCATTGGATGATTTCCAATCCTTAGAAAAAAAAACTTGAGAGAAAAAGTCAAGGGACACCCGATGGAAAGAAGTTCCTTTCGATTAATTAGTGAAGGAATTGTAATAAAATTTATTTATTTTAAGTTATAATAATATTTTTTATTATTAACAAAGACGAAAGAAAGAAAGAAAATAAAAAAAAATGGACGAAAGACGAAACGAAAATATCTGGCTTGCTTTCTATAAGAGAGAGAGAGAGACAGACAGAGAAACATGCGCACGCCGCACGGCTTACAATAGCTTACTATAGCAAAGTGTCGTTACAACTTTTCGTCTTAATTTTTTCCGCCTAGCCCCCTTTCGCAACGCGCGATAAGGAACTTCGTTCCAAAAAAACATCACGATTCTTCCATGATTTGGAAAGTGCGATTGGTGACGCCTATCATTTGTACATTTTGGACTTTCGTTTCGGGTAGTCAGAAGCCAGTAAATCTGACTCCAATTTTGCCAAGGGGTATCGTCTTACCCAGCTACCAGGTTTATGGGGGTCAGAAAGGCAGTCGCTCCATGTATAAGACTACTGCTCAGATGCATCAGGTTAGACTGAAGCTGACCCCAATATAGATGTGAAAAGACCAAGTTTTAAACTTGATTATAACCTGTCAAAACGAAATGAATTGTACTTTAACACGTTGAACGCCAACGCGGTCAGTGCTGACCGACAGTGAGGCTCTTTAGGCCAAGCAAAAATCACAGTTCTATCCAAATTTAAACCAAATGTTTTTTTTAAATTGTTGGTTTGACAGGAAGACAACCTAAAAAAAAAATTAGATACTTATATCTAATGTCCAAATGTATGTTTTCATTAACAAAAGTCAACTTTAGTCATTAATTAATTAATTATGGAGATATTAAACGCCGGGCAGCACTGACCGACGCGGCCCGAACGGCAAGTCTAGTTGTCGGCCATCACTGACCGACGCGGTCTGAACGGGAAGATGCATTTTTTTTGCTTGGCGTTCAACGTTTTAACCTAGTTTTGATGTAAGACACATTGTGAAATTGTAGGTTTACCGAAAAAAAAAAATATAATGACTCACCCGGTCTTCACAAAGTTAGCCAGAAACAGCATAATGGACTCCGACAAAGCAACTTCAGACTTGGTGTAGTTCTGAGGGAAGTGGCCAAATCCATCCACGAGTGGTGCTCCGAGAACATACGGCAACTCTTCGCCGTGAACAGCTCCCATTCTCTGGAACAAAAGTATATTTTGTAATATCTAAACAAAGTATGATAATGAAAAACTTTAAGTCCTAAAATAGTGCCATACTAAATTGGTTGAGGCCCTTTTTTCGGCGGAAAAATCATCAAATGACCTACATATATGGGCACTTATAAAACGTCTGTAGCTAGTACACGGTTCGTATTGGTCGTTTCCTAAGGAGAAGAACCGGCAAGCATCTCCACAGTTATTCTTTTAAAAAATAATTGATTTTCACAATATATGCATAATTTAGGTATTCGAGAGGTCAGTATGGACGAATTAACATAATATAATGTAATAACTTCTCTTGTATACTATTTGCTTTCCTCTTCTTTTTGTATCTCTCTTTCGATAAATAACATGTGTGTGCCAAATAAATAAACTAATCAGGAAAATCGACTCTGGGTTGTTAAAACATTTCTTCACTTCTTATCGCAGCCTTTTTCTTCTTCTTGGCTGGGAAAATCATCGAATGACTTCTTCCGCTCTGGGTGTGTCAGACTTCTACTGACTAAAAACTCACCCTGTTCCTTCGGCAGCCCTAAAGTTTCGGGGCCGCGGTATCTCGATAGAACTTTCCCGCAAACCCCGGCAGGGCCTTATCGGTGCCTGGCAATGTTAGTTGAGATTGCATTCCGTTTACAAAATGAGCGTATTGTATAGGTTGGCGGTAACATTCTTCTCGTTATAGTATAACATAGTTGATACTGAAGAAGATTA
The DNA here is from genome assembly GCA_943138885.2 of Tholera decimalis. Classification (NCBI taxonomy): domain Eukaryota; kingdom Metazoa; phylum Arthropoda; class Insecta; order Lepidoptera; family Noctuidae; genus Tholera; species Tholera decimalis. The sequence continues at coordinate 5,509,791 of OW964549.2, forward strand.
TAATCACTATGACCTCAAGTAGCTACAAAACATTACAAGGGTAGCGAGTTAGATAGAATACTTTACTAACTGGTGCCCGTACTCCGTTCGAGTGTAAATTTTCCCCACGGGAATCGTACATTTTCCGGAGATAAAAAGTAGCCTGTGTTATTCCAGGCTACAATTTATCTGTATATATACACACTTTTAGCTACAACCGTTCAGCGATCTCGAGTTTTAAGTGAGTGTTAAAAATAAAGTTAATACAAGGAGTGTGAGAGAGCAAAGACTAGTTCAACCAAAAATAGCAAACTTCTATGGGAAAAGAACGTCTAAGTATTTAATGACATAGATTTATTAAGGAATAACCGGAATTTAAGTATAGATGTGTTGAAATCTAGGCTGAGAAAACTGTTTCTCGGGGACGGAGGCACGACGTCGGGCTGTGATGGGCAATGGGCAGAACCACTGAACACTGCTCTGGAAGTCGCTGTCTATTGCAGATTTGGCGCCGGTCTATCGTTCGACTCCTGGACTGGAACAGGTTCACAGAAAAGATTGAGGCCACGACGCCGGCTCGCCCTGTCACTACCGCCGCCGCCGCGGACGTCGATCAGTTCGCAGCCGACGTCACTGCTTGCATACAGAACGCGATAAGTGAGGCGGTCATACCGCCGCCGGCGCAGGGGAGAGGGCTATTGCCGCCCCTGTCGCCGAGCCTACGCGCTATGATCGCCGAGAAGAGACGGTTACGCAAGCAGTGGCAACAGACAAGATGCCCTACACTGAAGACCGAGCTGAATCGACTCGCGGAGAAGGTCAAGGCCGAGCTCAGAGCGTCGGCCGCCGCGAGCTGGGAGGAACTAATCGACACCGCAGCTGACAACTGGACATCAGTACACAGACTGTGCAGAGCATTTACGAATACCCCAGCCCCGGTGCGCCCACTACGAGGCAACGACGGGGCTCTCAAGTACATAGCGGAGGATCTCGCGGAGGTCTTCGCCGAGCACCTGGAGCGTCAGTTCCGCCCGAACCCGACTGACCAGCACGCACACGTCACGGCAGTCGAGCAACACCTTGGAGGCTACTTCGCAACGCCGATAGCTCCCGATGAAGACCCCGTCTTTTTCTCGCCGGGCGCAGTCAGACGCGCCATCCTAAAAACCAAGCTCAAAAAGGCTCCCGGGGCCGACGGCATCACCAACGCCGTGTTACGCCACCTGCCGCACCGTATGGTAGCGGCGCTGGCACGCCTGTTCACGGCGGTGCTGCGCACGGGGGCCTTTCCTGCTGTGTGGAAGGAGGGGCGCGTCATCATGCTGCCCAAGGCGGGGAAAAATGTGCTGAAGCCGGAGAGCTATCGGCCCATCACCCTGCTGCCCACCATCTCCAAGGTGTTCGAAACACTCCTGCTGCGACACCTCACACCGCACATCACGCCGAGACCTGAGCAGTTCGGCTTCAGGGCGGACCATAGTACGACGCTTCAGCTGTCGAGGGTACTCTACCAGCTGTCCTCAACCATGAACAGGAAAGAATACGCGGTAGCAGTATTCCTCGACATGGAGAAGGCCTTCGACCGCGTATGGCACGACGGCCTAGTATATAAACTGGCCACCTCCGCCACGCCCCGTCGCGTAGTAAAGGTGGTCCAATCTTTTCTGTCCAACAGGAGCTTCAGGGTGGTGGTCGACGGAGCACTATCCTCACCCCGCCCCATCGAGGCGGGAGTACCTCAGGGCAGCTACGTGTCGCCTGCGTGTTACTCACGTTACACGGACGACATCCCCACCACCGCCGACACGACGCGGCAGGCTCCCGCGGGAGTGGGGCAACCCCCCGTGACCGCTCGCCGCGCCCCTGACGGGGCGCAGCGACTGCCCAGACGGCTATCGTTGTCGAGGGATGGTTTTCTTAGCCTAGATGTCATATATGTAATAAAATAGAATGTTTGTTGTAATTTTGTAAATACCTTCTTGTAGAATGCATAATTATTATGTCATGTAAACATAAATGTGAGTAGTAAGTAAGTAATCAGTAAGTTTATCTACCTATTTTGTTTAATGTAAGTTACGAGCGATTCTCACCAACCTCGAAGTTTGGCGAGTAAAATATAATTATAAGCCTATTTTAATAATGCAGAAAAATTTAATAATAAGAAAAAATACATCTAAACTGAAGCGTCAATAGCCTAGTGGCTAAGATGTCGGAATTGTGATCGAAAGGTCGCGGGTTCGAAACCCACCCATTACACTATTGCAGTGAACCCACTCCAGACACAAGCATATTTAGCTTAGTTGGAGGAGTTAACAAGATTGCTAGTAAGCTATAGTAATGTGAATTCTGTCGGGGATGTGGGAATTTTTTAACGAGATACCGCAGCCCTGGAACGCAAAGGTAACCGAAGGAACAGTGTGGGTTTTTAGTGAGTAAAAGCCTGACCCTCACCCTGACGCTCCACCCAGACGGATTCAATTGATAATTTTCCCCCCATAAAAACTACTTTTTGTAAGCTATTAAATTTGTAAAAGAAAAACAGTCATTAAGCACATAGACTTTTTATTTCACATGAATTGAAAGAGCCTTTCAACAGCCACAGAGACAGATTAAGTACGTCTTAGAGATTATTATAAGCCAGTCGTCTCAATGTCAATATATCCATTAAAGCCTTTTCAAGACTAACCGAAACCCAATCCACTTCGCTAGCCTCATCAATACTTGTCACCACATCATTAATTAGTATTCTATTACCAGCGAGTTCATCTATATAACGTAATTATTAATTGTATTCATGGTATTGCGTGCAGCACATAGATGTGTCGCCTTTGGCATGTACGTGATTGCGTTTAACTGAGTGTTTATGATATAACGAGGTAACGGTATTATCGCCTGTTTTGGGTGGATTGGTATTGTGATTTCAAATTATATCTGTCAATGTGTATTTTAGTGAATTAAATAAATAAATATATTGTTTATTGGCACATGTAAATACATCAAGTCTTGGTATAGTGGATTGACTCATTTGAATGTATTAATACAAAACTACTGATGCTGATTCCCAAACTAAGCTAGAGCTTGTGTTTTGGGAGACAGTGTTACAGTCATTACGCGCGATACACAGTGAGTGAATACCGAATTGATTGTCACTGCGGTTTAATTAGTGAGATATACAACGTGTAACGGAAACCCCATATCTATCCAAAAGGACTGAAGACAACATCTGGTATGGAGTCTCTATGCAAAGTTTCAGCTCAAAATAAGTGACTCACAGAATTGACCCCAAATTATTGGTTTCATATGTTTCTTGAATACCAGTAATAACAAACGCGTCACAGCACTATGAGGGTCATCACTTTCCACGTCACTTGCCAATAAAACGATAATTCTCTTCGTTCTTCTTAATTTGAAAAATTCGGCCTCTGGTATCAATGTATTGAAATTTCTATAGGATTACAAAACCCTTGCCATATCGTTTGTTATCACCCAAAGAAGCCGTGCACTTGGTATGTATATACCCTTTAAATTACACGTTGTATAGAATTTACTTTTATTAGCTCGCGTTTGACCATACATCTCACCTGATGGTATGTGATGTTGTGGTCGAAGATGGAGCACGCTTACCTAGAAGTAACCTATTCACTCTTGACTTTATTATACACCAATAATTTAAACCCACCCGTTGGACCCGGCTGTCATTTATTTATATTTGATAGTCGTTACTGGTAGTCAGTATTGGTAAGGGCCAGAGAGTATACAACGTGTAATTTAAAGGGTATATACATACCAAGTGCACGGTTTCTTTGGATGATAATAAACGATATGGCAAGGGTTTTCAACCGACGACAAAAAGAGGAGGTTATCAATTCGACGCGTATATATATTTTTTTTTTTATGTATGATCATCGAGTACTCGAAGACGGCTGAACCGATTTGGAAAATTCTTTTTTTGTTCGAATAGATATACTTCGAAATTGGTCCCATTGTCACCAAGTCAGGATCTGATGATGGGATCCTGGAGAAATCGAGGGAACTCTTCAAATATTATAGGCACACCAATGGCGTTTTGGGTATTTCTTATAGTAACTTGTGCAGTTGCTCTCAAAAAGTACCATTTGGGGAAGTGGAACTGATGATGAAGACCACAGATGGCCGCCGAAACTACTCAATAATAAGTATTGAGTGGATTGCGATTCGATTACTTGAATATGGATGTTAAGCACTTTATGCTCGTCACAATGCATATGGTGATGTAGAGCTGATGGTGAAGTACCAAGAAAACTCCTCAACAATTAACGGCCCAGCATTGGGGAAAGCAATATTTTGTAAAAGGTTATAAGTAGTTGACATTTAGGCTCTTGTAACTAGGTAAATTAAAAATCATCCAACTAAAAAGAATGAAATAAAAACTTTTTAACAAAAAATTAAACCGACTCGGTGTCTTTAGTTTTGTTTTTTCGTTTTTGGCACCGACTTCCGAAATTATAGTTATTTTTCACTATGCAGAGTATTTTTGGGAGTCGGTTTATTTTTTTGTTAAAAAGTTTTTTATAATCCTATGTCTACATGTGTGAAGTATAATAGAAATTTCAATACATTGATACCAGAGGCAGAATTTTCAAATTAAGAAAAACGAAGAGAATCACCGTATTATTGGCAAGTGACGTGGAAAGTTATTCACCCTCGTAGTGCTGTGACATGTTTGTTATGACTGGTATTCAAGAAACATATGACACCGATGATTTGGTATCAATTCTTTGTGTCACTTATTTTGAGCTGAAACTGTGTATAGAGACTCCATACCAGATGTTGTCTTCATTCCCTTTGGATAAATATGGGGTTTCCGTTACACGTTGTATAACCACTAGAGAGCGTATAGGGCGATTTCTTTGAAGAACTCGACTCACTGTTATGGGTCGGGCGGGAGAGAGAAATGCAGAGCTGTAATTGGTCAGTTCAAGGTCAAGTAGCGTTGAAAATGCCGAAAAAAACAAATTGTTTTTTTCACGAAAAAATTAAATTGTGGTTTTTTTCCGTTTTTTTCGAATGTTACATAGAAAAATTAACAGAAAGAATCCTTTGGAAAGAAACAGGATTCTTTCGAATTTTTCGCAATATGTTTTGAAAAGATGAAAAAAGCAAGTTATATTTAATAGGTGAAATATGGAACAAATAGGTAAAAATAATAGATTTAGCTCTCCTCGGCCACAGTCTCAATTTCACTGTCCGAAGAATCGTCAGCTTCACGCTCGAGCTCGAATATTTCTTTTTTAGCTTGCAGTAAATGTAAATTTGATCGATCGTAAACAAGTTTATTAAGTCGTTCTGAAAGAAGGCGATTCCTATCTTTTGTATGCGTTCGACCAAAAATAGACCGATTTCTTTCAGACGCCGCAGATGATGGTGGAATACTCAACGATCTTATGGCAGCATATGAAAGTTGTTTAGAGTGACAAAATCCTTTCCACCAGTCGCGAGGGTGTAAATTGTTTACAGGTTGCCAAATTATTTCATTGACCAAAAAACCACTTCTAGCTTCGTATTCAGCGAAGTTTGCCATTATTTCACATGTGTTTTCCTAATTTAAAATCCTAATTTAAAAGTTATATTTGAAAAAAACATGAAATTTTTACCGTTTCTTTCATATTCTTCGGTTTTTTTCGGTTTTATTGGAAAAAAACATGAAATATATACTGGCAAACTTTATTGAAACTTTCGAATGAAACATTGAAAAAAACAGTGGAATTGGAAAGAAACGGGAATTTTTCCTGTTTTTTTCAACGCTAAGGTCAAGTTGCGTAGATATGCCTGGTTAGGGGTTGGTCTACTTAATTAAGGGAAAGTAGTAGATATTAATAAAATTGATGTTAACATTGTAAAATTACCGAGTAAAGATCCCAAAGTAAAAATATTTTAATTAAGGCCCAAGTTATTTAGTATTAGAGTCCGCCATACTATTTGAAGCCTAAAAAGATTGAATATATGTATCTTATTGTCACGATTTGACTCTTCTCAACATTATATCAATAAAAACAAAACTAGTAACCAATATTCCCTAGTAACCTTATCTATCCACTGTAATTTTAATTCTGGAATCTTCGGAAATCTTAAATGAAAACATGCATGTCACACAGAAGAAAAACCTTTAGAACTTCCTCCTTTTTTAAAGACGATTAAAAGTAGATAGGTAGGTAGTAACTGAACTGAACTAAAAAGTAATAAGTTTAATTTTGTAATTATCGATATCGTATTCAGACGTTAAAGTTAACAGCTCAGATTTTTACGATAAAAATACAAAGGGAAAGAAAGTGATAAAAGAATTATAATTTCTTAATGAAAGAAAGAGACTTTTCCAAAACATCAACGTGCGACTCAACCGTGGGCTTGCTCACCTGAACCACCCTGAACCTGATTAAATAAAGAATAATTTTCAGTAGCATTTCATTACTGGTGAATACTTATGTCGTCCATTTAGTATCTAGATGTCTGAGAATGTTTTCCACTGTCAACGCACATGAAGGCATTATTATGCGTTATAAAGAGGGTAGTTTCCTAAAATATTTTATTTAGTCCGTCACGTAGTTTAACAAAAAACATTGGACACCTATTTTTTATTTTTTCACGTAATTGAAAAATTAAGTCGATACAGTGAGTTGAAATTTCGCGTTACGTCACACCTCGGTATAATTCTTAGCAATGTGTGACGTCAGCAGCCCCCACTCCTGTACTATGAAGCTTTCCATCTTTGGTCACAACTAAAATGGTTCGTGTACCGTAGCCAATATATAGGTGCAAAAATGCTAATAGTTTTCGTGCGTCGGGGCACTGTATGCGCGGTCAAGTGGTTTTATAGTCTTTGGCAAGGTCTATCGTGTGATCCAGCTACTGGATTGTCGTGATCAGATAGGAATATAATAGTACTTAGCGGTATACATTTAGTCTCGAAGCCGACTTCAACATACATAGTTGGGAAACGGAACAACTCTGCAGAGAGTTTCAGAGTTTAAATACTTGGGACATATAGTTACGGACGACTTATCCGATGATGCGGTCATAGAGAGGGAGCATAGGGCGTTGACGGTTCGGTGCAATATGGTAGTCCGCAGGTTTGCGCGTTGTAGTAAGGGTGTTAAAGTTTCGCTTTTTAAAGCATTTTGCCAAACTTTCTACACGTGTAGCTTGTGGGTAAAACATACGCGGCGGGCCTACAACGTCCTACGCGTACAGTATAATAATAGGTGTAGGATGTTGATGGGGCTTCCGCACTTCTGTAGCGCTTCGCAGATGTTCGCGGAAGCCCATGTTGACGACTTTCATGCTATTATGAGGAAAAGAGCAGCGTCAATTATTGGCCGGTTGCGTGGGAGTTCCAACGGCATCCTATGCACATTAAGTAGCAAAGTGGATAGTCTATTCGTAAAGCACTGGGCGCAAAGCCACGTGCCTGTTTGTAAGAGGCAGCGTGTGTATTGATAATGTATAATTTAAGTTTACTAACATAGTTTTTTAAGTAATTTTTGCTACTAACACTATGGATTCTTTGTATCTGTTGATCCGAAATAAAGAAAATTATTATTATTATATTATTATTAAGCAGATGAGCGAAAACAACTCCCAGATTGGGAGAAGTGTTAATGTGAAATCCATCTGGAATTTCAATAGCATTTGGCAGCAATGTATGACTCTACTAGGTGTTTCCCGTTCAACTATCTTCATTTCAAATTTCAGTGGTTTAGCCGTGGAAGCGTCAGACGAATAGACATACTTTCCATTATAATATTGATATGGATTGCCGTTTTGCCAGATTATTTGGGTAATACAATGTAATGATATTTTTCGACGAAATTCAAAACTTAATTTTCTCTAAAGTAGGTAAGTACCCAATCGAAAGAACCTTCAGTTAAAACACAGACAAAAATGTTTTTACACGACTTTTCAGCACGTTGAACTTTTTAAAACCTCGTAGAATGTATCCAAAGATTTTCACTAAGGTTTCACCTAATAAGAATAAATGAGGCTTTATTTTTGTAACAAGATTTTGGCCTCTCGTGAAAAAGATAATACGTATAAAATTAGATATTATCAGACATGTTACATGCGAGAATTACGAAGGGATTGTTCCGAGCAACGTTATATAAGTGGTGACGAGATAATCTATCGGTAGCGAACACCGTTTTCCTTAATACGCCTTAAAAAGTTTCGTAGACGGATAATCAGAAGATACAATCAACACGCTTGTGCACGATAGGTCTTTTCAGATTGGTAGGGAGCAATATTAACCTTCGAATGAACTTGTAGAAATGGTTTACCAAACTTTTATCTTAAAGTAATCTACATAAAGTCCAAGTTTAATTGTGTTTTGTTGTTTTAATGTGCAAGATAAGGTCGCTACACCGTTCAGAACTACTACAACTCCTAAGAGCAAGAAACAACAGAAACGTTCTTTTTTCGGGGGAAAATCGTGGAATGACTCGTCCCGCTTTGGGTGAAACAGAATGTAATGTCAGACTTTAACTGACAAAAACTTGAAAAACAAATGTGACTTCGGTTGCCGTTGCGTTCCATAGTCGCGGTATCTTATTAGAACATTCCCGCAAAACCAGCACAAGATTTGCGTGAATTATTCGCATATTATCCCCGGGATAAAAAATACCTATGTGGCTAGCTATGTACCTATGTATTCTATCTCCGAGTCAAATTTCATTCATATCCATTTAGATATTTTGTCGTAATTGACTAACAAGTATACAAACACCCATCTCAACTTTTATATTAATAATATTACCTACCCATTTTCACGGTCTAAAGCTTTGGATTCTGAGCCTAACATTTTTCTTCCATATTTAACGCTGGTAAATTCTTATAAAATAAAGTACTTTGTCATTCATCTGACAGTTACAAAGTGACATTATTAGGTTGTCATATCGCTTGTTATACATCTGCGTTACGGGTGATGTATTAGGCTTGATGTAAGCCGTTGAGCCTATGTAGGTCAAATTCCGATCCACACGCGGTCAATCAAACGTACCTGTCAAATTGGCATCTATTAAGTAATCCCTTATATCCCTAATCGTATTTACAGGTGATTTGTTGTTAAAATTGCTTTTCATAAAATCGTAATCAGTCTTTAAAGTTCCCAATGCTGGGATAAAGGTCTCCTTTTTGGTTGGGGGATCCGGATCGCTATCAAGTCAATCATGAAGTACCTAGGAATGGTGTTCGAAGGTCGTTGGGACTTTGGCCCTCATTTTCGGCGACTAGTGATCAAGTTGATGGGCGCGGCAGGAGCGCTATCAACGCTGCTTTCCAATCTGGGGGCCCGAGTACCGCCTTTTTTTTCTGGGTGGGAAAATCAGGAATGACTTCTCCCGCTCTAGGTTAAGCGGAAGGGGGTGTCAGACTTCTACTGACTAAAAACCCACCCTGTTCCTTCAGCTACCCTTAAGTTCCGGGGCCGCAGTATCTTGTTAGAACATTCCCGCAACCCAGGCAGGCAATGGCCTTGTGAGGCCAGACGCTCGGTGTCATCACTGCGTCCATTGTCGAGAGGACACGGCGTGGCATACGCTGGCAGAGTGTGCAGCTTGGGAGGAGCTCTTTCCATAGAAGTGGGAAACGACCTGTCGTTGCCGGCTGTGATTCGTTCCATGGCCAGCAGCGCAGCGTCTTAGGACGCAGTGATTTCCTTCTGCGAAGTTGTCATGTCGCAGAAGGAGGCTGCGGAAAGGGAGAGGGAATATTCGAGCGCTCTCCCGGCCCGCAGAAGGCGCAACGGCGTCAACAGAGGGCAGACAATGCCCTCTGGCGACCCCCCTAAATGGGTCCAGGGATGGCGGGCTTGGGGATGCCCGCCGTCCCCTATAACACGAGACCCGAGGTAGCAGCGCGTTTTGTTCCACGCGCGCCCTTCTCAGAAGTTACAGAGGGAGCCAAACACCTCACTCTCCCCACTTAAAAAGATGGGGCCCGCAGTGGCGGGTCGGCACTAGTCGGGGGCTGCGATGTTGAATACTTATGTGTTCCTGAAGCCCCTGGCGTATGCGTACGAAGAAGCACGGGGTGGTTTTAGTCAGTAAAAGTCTGAAAGACTGAGCCTGAAGCCCTGAGGCAGGCGAAGGACATCCATGAAGATTACCACCTCAGAAAAAAAATTGTCTTCTTTGTATTAGAGGAAATGGTGGTGGATGCTACCAATGTCATCTGCGTGATTTTTGATCCTAGAACATTCCGGTTTCCTACACCGTTTTGAAAGAAGTGGCGATGATGAAAAATACGCAAAGCAATGTGCCTCATCGAACACACGACCTACTACCACAGTGGTATCCTAATTTCTCCTTTATCGGTTTATTAAATTCACATACACAAATACCCAGACCAAGAACTACTATCTGTGAGCTTTAAAAATCGATCCCGCATTACGCAACGCAGCAGCCAATCGCTCAACCACTGCGCCAACCGTGTCGTCAAAAATTAGAGCAACTTTCAACCTAAATTACGCACCAAAATAAACCGTTTTAATATATTCTTCCCTTTAGTTACATATCAAAGGATTAATCTAGATTTTACGACCTTATTTTAGGCCTAGTCTGAGTGAAACGTGACCTTAATTACCTACACAGTCATTAACTTACTTCTATTTTAGTCTTATTTAATTCTGGAATGAGAAAACCTAATTATTTCGTAATGCCAGTATGAGTTGGGTCTTGTTTCCGTCACTTAGATGATTGCTGTAATTTGATAAGAAGAACTGCATTGAAAAACTCTTTATTACCTACGATAATTGTATTTTAATTACCTTATTTCTATTTTATTTTGTATAATATCAATATACAAAATATACATTATTTAGTGTTGTGAAATTAACACACAATGTGTTATTTTTTTAAACAAAATTATTTTTAAGTGACTAAAAAATTATAAAATATTTTACTGAAAAATAAATAAACTATTTTTAGAAGCACCACCTGGTCATAAATAACATCGCACATCTGGACCAAAAAGAAATATTAACATAAAAAATATATATGTAAAAATATACTTCATATAGGTTCAAGCATATTGGTTCAACTAAAAAAATCTCAATAAAATGTAAAAGCTGCCATATATTTATATTTATTTATTGATATACAGGGTAATTGTAAAACACCAAAAACCTCTCAAGACTATGTTACTAACATCATAATCAACAACTTTAGTTCTATGACTTTTAAAAATTCGTCAAATTTTAGTTCACCAGATTTTCATACAAAAATAAAAATATTTAAATTGAACGCCCTAAATGTTACGAAGTCTAGGCAAAGCAAAAGAAAGCGATCGTATAAACCGCTTTCTTTTGCTCGAATTTTTAAGTCATAGAACAAAAGTTGTTTATTATGATGTTAGTAACATAGTCATGAAAGGTTTTCGGTGTTTCACAATTAACCCTGTATAGTATATTATGTTTAATTATAAACGAGAACATAGTACCTACCATAACGTTTTATTGATTTCATAGAATGCTTGTCTAAAAAGATTTTAATCTGAGAACAATAACGAATAAGGTACTTAATCAGTGAAAGCTCCTAAAAATAACAAATAGGTATAAGATAGCCACTTGATTGATTCCCCGCCGATAGTACTTAGACACGCTTGGGAGAGCAGAAATAGCGTCGCATTTTATTTTGTTGTTAAAGTAAGGCTACAAAAATATTAAGGCCCTTCTAGAATGAATACTAGAGGAAAATATTTTTTGACCTTGAACAGGCAATTATCTTTCAAGGAAGTTTTTCATTGAACACTTATTATTATTATGTTATTATAATCAATTTCGGATTTTGTTTTGGCAATACATAATAGAAGCCAATAGAAAGCAGCTTTGCTGTTTCATAAACATATTTCTACAACTTTTTATAATCCTTACTTAATATTATAAATGCGAAAGTAACTCTGTCTGTCTGTGTGTTACGCAATCACGCCTAAACTACTCAACCGATTTTAATGAAATTTGGTACGGACATAGTCTAGAGCCTGAGAAAGGGCATAGGCACTTTTTCAAAAAAAGCGATAAAAGAGCTGTTAGGGGTTGAAATAGGGGATGAAAGTTTGTATGGAAATGGCGTCATTTTTAAAGCTAGAAGCTTGCAACTTATTTTTTAGACTTTTGATTAGATATTAATAAATACGACATTCAAATTATGTATGAGTTTAGTTTTCAAAATCATTAGCCTAAAAAATTAAAAATGTTGCCGAAGTCACTATGCCGCGCGGACGAAGTCGCGGGTTACCTATATATGATTAACTATAATGCACCCGTTCGAGCATTGTAGACGTACGACCCGACACACGGCCACTCTTACTCCCACTTTCAATCCCTGATATCTTCTAATATAATTATTTTAATGATATTCTGTAACGGGAAATTTTGATCATATCTAAATCAATAATATATCTAACGTATTTATTTACGGAATAATACGGTATTGTTTTAAATAGCTTCCTAAATAACTACTTATTAAAAAAATAATAATAATGGCTCCAGCCTGTTAAATTAAAGTTATTTTTCACTTGGCAGTGTTTTTTGGGAGTCGGTTTAATTTTTTGGTAAAAAGTTTTTATAGTAGGATTTGATAAGATAATTATACAATTCCATCGTATATTTTTTGATTTGTCACGTAAGTCAGTTTTTGCAATATAAGCGTACCAAAATATTATATTTATGACATCATATTGCAAATCTTTAAAACTCTCATGAAAATATCTCATAAATGCATATTAACATTTTCTCTTAAATCTATATATATAAAAGAAAGTCGTGTTAGTTATACTATTTATAACTCAAGAACGGCTGAACTGATTTGGCTGAAAATTGGTAGGGAGGTAACTTAGAACCAGGAGACGGACATAGGATATTTTATTCCCGGAATTCCCACGGGATCAGGATTTAGGCGGGAAAAATCTCGCACGAAGCGAACGAAGTCGCTGTTAAAAGCTAGTCACTGTATATAAGTGCAAACCAATTTTTTATATTAAAAAAAGATATAGCAATATGGGAAGAGTGCACATTACTAGCTATCTTGTTAAGCCCTCCAACTAAGCTAAATATGCTTGTATGGAGTGGGTTCATAACAATAGTGTAATGGGTGGGTATCGAACCCGCAACCCCACGATCACAAGTCCGACATCTTAGCCATTAGGCTATTGACGATTAGACCAAATATTTCCGCAACCCCGGCAAAATAAACAAGCCAATGTCCAGTGAATTAGTCTATAGCTAGATTTCTCTAATCAAACAAGGTGAAAGCTTACTTGAGGATAAAATCCATCCTTAGTCTGGTAATCAAATACATAGAAGAAAGTCTTGGTAGGTCTCCGTGGTCCGTCTTCTTCACTCGGAGTTGATTTCGGTCCTCCACTTAGAAGATCCCCACTTTGTACCAACGGTGCAACGTATTGGGCATCTGATAACGCCGCTACAGTCGCATCTCTTGTACTGATCGGGTTCTGTAAAATAAAAAAAAATGTATAAAAAGTGTTAAATAAACTATGCACATATTGTCGTTTGTTCCATTGTAGTTTTTATGAGTAGCTCGTGACTCGATCTTAAAGGTTAAGCAAAACTTGCTGAGGTATATCCTTCGATGGGTAACCAATCTTAAGATGCCGAAATTCTTCCAAATCTCTCTCTCAAACTGTTTACCCCAAGATTTGTACGTCTTAAACAGTAGTTATAGGTTGTAAAAAGTCATAAAATCGGTCACAAATATTGCTAAGAGTTGAGGTTCAACTAGCTGTAATGATTATTACAGATGTACAAATGATACAACCTCGCCAAGCTCCGACATCCGGCTGCGATATTCAGCCGCAACTCCCTTTCTCACTTACTACAAACATGGGTCTATAAATTGAGCCCACAGATTATGATAAATCTATAATTATTATTAATTTCATCTAAAACACACACAATAATAGCCCATATTCCACGCATTTTACGATCCAGAACAGGAGCGTGATCTTTTCGGGAATTGCTATCTCATTTAATTTCGAGAGCCACGTCGAATATTTGAAGAAGTAATCCGAAATCAAATCTTAGAGAGATTGGGGTTCAACCGTTTGAGATTTAGCTGTAATATTCGTTTGAAATTGTTATTTGAAATCTACAAAGTATAATTTATATTCCTGACAACTAATATCGTTAAGTGAGATATGATTAGGCTCTTTGGCGTGACTTTTGTGGAAACGTTTTCCCCTTTTTATTCTTTAAATTTATGTGTTCAGTTGTTCCGTTGAAGTTTGTATGATAACACACTGTTCACTCACAAATTAGCCGTTAAATTAGATATTTTTGGTGGCATTTGGTTTTAATTTTTGTAACACCTCAACATTTCATTTAATGAAAATAAATGAGGATTATGGTCCATTCCCTCTCATAGACAGGAGACCTGTCCGACATTTGGAACGTAATAGCCTGAATTATTATTATTTAAATGAGCACTATCGCGTTTGACCGCTATTTTGACGTATCAAATTTGACTGCTTATGCTCTTTTACTTCAGTTTTCTTTTTTTCTTTTTTTTTCTTTAATGTCTAACCAAATTATTAGTGTAATCATGTTTACACTCATTAAATTACAGAATATATAATACTATAGGTAATCTAATTGCTTGTTGAGTTATTTTGGTTTTTATATGGTAAAATGTTTGGTTATTTATTTATTTATATACACTTTATACACATAGGTACAAAGGCGGACTTAATGCCGTAGGCATTCTCTACCAGTCAACCATGTTATTCATATTTTACTATAATCGATACATGACGCAGATTAAGATACGTTTCTATCGACCACTGCATTGCGGCACTATCGTTGTCATGTTTGATTGCTTTTAAATGGCATAAGAAATAATTTGAATACAAACTTTTTTACCGTGCATGCAATAACAAATTTTAATAAATGAAATATCGTTTATGCTAAGGGTCTTTACTAGCCAGTAACGCCAGCTAGTGAGCAGGAAAGGAGATAGTCTTAACTGAGTTGGAGAATATTAATACCGATCATCATTCAACAGATCAAAAATCAAACTTAATTAAATAAAGAAACAACAAGAAAAGTGATTTATTACTAGGAAGAAAATTAATTAATAATGTTACAAATGAAAGTGAAATAACAGTTTAAAGACTTCTTTATAAGAAGTCAAAGACTAAGTAATTACTTGAGAAGTTTTAAAGGAAAATATCAAAGCAATATTGAAATTCAAACTTGAAGATTTTAAATGTGAGCTTAAAGATTTCAAATAAATGTTTGAAGTCGTGGAGATAGATCTGAAGGCGTCTGATGAAAGTCTTAAGAGGAGTGACAACAGTATCTCTACGTTTATAGACAAACAAACCTCTACCGTTCTTTCCCAATCCGTGTACTCGTTCACTATTGTGTAGAAGATCTCGCTAAGATGATAAGTGTAGGAGTTTCTCACGTACGTTCTGCAAAGAAAATGTATATTTAGTATAAGTTTTGAATGTAGATGTATCCTTGTAGACATTTGGCATTTTAAATTGAAACTTTCTTAGGTCCGTATAAAAAAATATTGTAAATAAAATAGGTGTGAGTCGGGCTCGTACACAAAGGGTTCCGAACAATTGATATTTCAAAAAGTTATAGAAAGTGTGTGGTCATATTAGATACACAATATTCTGGTTGCTGATATACAGTACGAAACAAGTACAAAAAACAATCAAAACAGCACCCTTATTTTATAATTCCGTAATTTTGAAACACCAGTAAGTATATGAAAAGAAATATTAACTTTGTTTGACAAAATTTTAGATCCTGTTCATACTAATATTATAAATGCGAAAGTTTATGCGGATGTATGGATGTTTGTGACTCTCACGCAAAACCTATTGAATGAATTTAGATGAAACTCTATAGTAATATAGCTGATACATCAGAATATCACGTGATTTTTAGGGTTCCGTAGCCGAATGGCAAAAAACGGAACCCTTATAGTTTCGACATGTCTGTCCGTCTGTCTGTCTGTCTGTCCGTCCGTCCGTATGTCACAGCCATTTTATTCCGAAACTATTAAGACTATACATGTAAAACTTTGTAGGTAGATGTATTCTGTCAACCGCTTTCCGATTTTAAGAGAAATTTAAAAAAAAAATATTTAAAATAAAGGGGGGTCCCCATACATGGAACTGAAACTGAAAATATTTTTATACTACACCTGCTTGGAATGTACCTTGATACTTTATCAAATTTACGGTAGAAAGTACACATTGCATATCGAACAAATATGCGGGGAGAAAACGCATCTGAGCGGGAGAGAAAAGTGTATGAAAATCCATTTCTTATGTGGTTTTTCTTTTTTAATTTTGGGTAAGACTATGTGCCGGTAACCTAAATATCAAAAGCCAAAAAGTTTTTACAGTGAGTTTTTATCTCCAAGTTCGCAAAATGACACTGGCCACTAGCTGTGTGTTGGATGGTGTCGGGTTGGCAGTGCGACCCTGCGGCGGCAGGATAAACAATTTGAAAAAAGAACATGTGAAAATTGCAGACGCCATTGGCGCCATTTTCAATTTTTGTGTTGTTTGAGGATTCCGTTTTCGTAGAAAGTAAAATAAAACTATCAAAATGATAAGTAGTGATAGTGATGATGAAGATTTTTTAACTCCGCCGCAGTTGAAGGAAACAGCAAAAATACTGATTGATAACCTTTTACCACAGAAATCAATTAAAAAATATAATAAAACTTATGACGATTTTTTGCAATGGAAAAGTGAAAAAAATGCGGCATCTTTTTCTGAAACTGTTTTGCTAGCTTATTTCAGTGAAAAAGCGCAAAAATACAAACCAAGTACGTTATGGTCTATGTACTCAATGTTGAAAAGTACTATTTATTTTCCTCGTAGGTGTAGTATAAAGCACTATGTATCACTCGAGAGAAAGTGCGATTCCCGATCTCGGGTGTTTTAAAGCCCTCGCCTACGGCTCGGGCTTCAAACCACACCCTCGACGGTAATCGGTCACTTTCTTCTCTCGGTGAACAATGTACTATTTTTCATGAAACCTATACGTGTGTAGTATCTATAGACAGGTCTTTAAAAATGACATTAAGCTTTCTAAAATGACTTGTTCATAAAGTTAATCGTTTAAAAGATATACGCTTCCAAAGTGGTAAAATGTGTGTCCCCTCTCACTTCTATAATAATGAAGTGAAAAATCTAAAAAAACCGTCTGTTGTAGATCCTAATGTAAACTTTCAAACTAAATTGGTTTGAACGAGATCGAGTCAGCAGTTTTTGAGATACAGTATATTTTCTAAAACCGCAAATATAACTTTGTAATTCATACAAATACTATGAAAAACAAAGTTATTTGGCGTAGTTGTAAAAATTGTAAATAAGCTAGTTTTAAGAAATTTGTTAGGTGTTTTGTTTTTTTTTTCAAGTCAATATATTAAGTATATTATATTTATTATAGTTACTACGGAACCCTTCATGGGCGAGTCCGACTCGCACTTGGCCAATTTTTTATCCCGGAATTCTCACATGATGGGATTTACGCGGGAAAAACCCGGGGGCTTACGAAGTTGCGGGAAAAGCCCGGGGGCTTACGAAGTCGCAGGAAAAACTTGGGGGCTTACGAAGTCGCGGGAAAAACCCAGAGGCTTGCGAAGTTGCGAGCATAACTTGTATTTCATGTAGTTTCTTCAATCACTTAAAAAATCATAACATACCTAAATCATAATGTGTATTCGAGATCCCCTCAAAAACTTTCTTTAATTTGGTTATTATGGTACACGCACGGAACGGTTTGCTGTTTTTCCTGGGACTCAAATTTTTTATTTACATATCTTGTTCGTGTACAGGTAAATTGCCTGTGACACACATACAGATAGACAGACACGAGTGTTCAAAGGTTGCGTTTATCATATCAAATCTAACAATATTTACCAACCTAATTTCTCGATACGAAAGAAACATGATTTAGTGTTTCTTTACCGAGCTCACTAAAATTAGACGCGTGTTACGCAATCCTCGATCATACATCAAGTCTGAGTTGGGTTAGGAATCTGTTAAATTTACGGCCCAATAAGCTAACAGCGTCATGACGTACCCTTTGAATTTTAAGGTGAGAACGCTACGCTATGTCATATTGACGCAAGGAACTTGTAAGTAGGTAGAAGATCCTTGTATTGACGTAGGTTTTTGACGTAGCGTAGCGTTTGCGCAATGCGGTGTCATTTTGCCGCGCGAGTGAATCTGAACGGGCGCGGTACGACGCTCGAGCATGTGGCATGGTCAGTCGTATTCGGTCCGTTTGGCTAAATCGGCGTCAGTGTTTCGCATGTATGAATTTGTGACAGAATTGTCTGCGTGGTGATCAAAGTTGCACTCTTCTTGCTTTAAGGGCCTATACTACCTCAAATTCTCCGTTATGTCGAAAATACTGCAGCAATAATTTTGAAATAAATATATGGTAAAGTTGAGGATTAATGTTAGGTACTATATTTGACGAAAACACGATTTCATAAAATTTTCTTGATAGAAAAAAAATCCAAAGTTACCTCCAAACCGAACAATAAGCCGCTGGTATTCAAAAATAACTTCAAATTAGATAATGAAACTTTGCATATTAATTGAACTAACTATAAAGCAAAAAAATTTATAAAAATTAATAAAATTAATTATTATTATAAAAAAAAAGTAAATAACATAAGATATTATTTACTTTTTTTTAATTACCATTATTTTCACCTTAAAAAGAAATAAACTAAATTATCAGTGTCTTGGAGTCTTTCCTTGCCACTTTGTCTCACTTGATCGCGTGACCACGGCTAGTAGTGTGCGAGCGAGATACAGAGTGAGAAGCGGGAATTTTCTAACGAGATACAGCAGTCCCAGACTACCAGGACAACTAAAGGGACAGGGTGGGTTTTTAGTCAGTAGAAGTCTGACACTCCCTTCCGCTCCACCCAGATCGGGAGGAATAATTTGATGATTTTCCCACCGACAAAAAAGCTTAATGGGAAAGTGGTCAGACTTGTGATGAAGTGGGCGCGGTTCCGAATCCCATTTTTACAAACTTTTAATACGTCAAAAATATTTATTTGACCACTCTCCGGGATAATCTCGTTAGAATCTTAAACTAGACTAAAGCTAACTACTTTCGCGTTCATAATATTAGTAGGGATCTATCACTATGTTATTAGAGTTGTCTATACGTAAAGTGAAAACCTTCATCGATTGAATTTCTTGTATGAGATTTGGCATAAATACATTTTATACAGAGAATAGGTGCAGCTAATACTTGTCAAACTAAAATAAATAACGGTCGAATTTCAACCACTAGCGAACATTTTTTTTATATTATTTGGGAACAGAATGTATTATTATTTATAGATCAAACAAATTCATCTCTACATTTTACTCAACTCTTTATACTTATTTCATTTACACAAAAATGTTTCCAATATACTTTCGAGAGATACAGGAAACAGAATCAAAGGACTAATATCTACCAATAGGAAACTCATAAAAGCACCCACCTTAACATTCGATCCCTTTTATCTGGCTCAATCCCATTTTGCACATCATGAGCGGAGAACTTCCACAACGCTTCACTCGTTACAACTCCGAACAACAAATCGTATTTATTTTGAAACAATCTTCTGCCACTATCGCTTCTCTTCTTATGAACATTCAAGTTTATATTCATGTTGTTAAGAGGCCCAAAACTTGGGAAATCTCCGGTCGAATACATTGTCAGGAAGTCTTTTGCAAAATCTGTCTTTATGACGACCCCGTCAACTGAAGGTCCAAATGCTGTTAAAAAGTTAGGAGGAGATATGTCTGCAGCTAGTAGTTCTTCTATAGATGCTTCTCTGAGGCAGTCCACGATGATCTCATGGTCTTTGGAGAGGTCATCCGGTACGCTACAATTCATATGCTTAGCTAACTTCAGTGAATAGTAAACGGGATCGTCCACAATAGCCCAAGAACTAAGTGCTGACCCGGATAAAAGGATCGCCCTGTGGAACAAACCTGAAAATGAAATTCCAGTTAGAAGGTTTACAAAACATATTATTTCTGTACGTATTACATAAGACTATATTTATATTTTCCTTTCAAGATTTGCTCCTAAAATGTATTGTTCATTTTTTTCTTCTCGTCGGATTTATAACTCTTGGATCGCTTTCAGCGTGCCTATGAGAATGTATCAAAACGTCTGAAAAAACTATTGTTACTTGATTGGATTTACCGCACGTATTTTTGTATTTATTGTTCTTTTCAGATGTGGGTTGTAACGGAATTAGGTTTCTATTGAGACAGCTGCAAAAATATATTGAATAGGATTGAACGTAAAATATTCAATATTATTATAGAAATCCGAGAAATGAATTCATGTCTATCAGCCATCGTTACATGGCGGACATCCCACCCATACGCACAAAACGTTTTAGGAATACTTTCATTGTGCGTAGAGCTAAGGAGCGGTATAGTCGAAGTTTGTATTGTTTGAATACATTACTTCTAGGTAAGCGCGCTTCATTAGGTGAGATGGGGATCAAACGTGAGCCTATATTCAAGAAAAAAAACACTATTTGTACATACAAAAACGCTAAAAAACAATGGTTTGAATTTATGTGGCAGTATGCGAAGTAATACCACATTAAATGGTCAAGAAATCACTCGTGCCACCAACATGAAGGACTTGGGAGTGACTTTCGACCGTGGTCTGACATTTAGGGATCATGTCTCTGACCTTGCTAAGGAATCATTTAAGCGCTTAGGATTCGTTATGCGTAATGCCCATGATTTCACGAACCCACAAGTTATCAGGCTTCTATACACCACTCTGGTGCGTAGTAAGCTTGAGACTAGCACCTGTGTTTGGAACCCCTACACTGCAAACCAAATCTTGATGCTTGAAAAAGTACAAAAGACCTTTCTCAGATTCCTATATAAAAAACTGTACCAGTATTACCCTTATATGTACCCTACTAATTATCTCTTGGGAATGTTGGGATTTAATTCTCTTGAGGTAAGAAGAGGCTTCGATCAGCTCACAGTAGCCTTTAAAACTCTACGTGGACAAATTGACTGCCCAGAGCTCCACAATCGTTTCTGTAGACTGAATGTCCCCGGTAACTATCTTGGTCGTCGGAGTCAACGTCACAAATTATTCGCGCGGCCACTATGTCATACAGTCGCCAGAGCCCAGTCCCCAATCTGTCGCACCCTTGAGGTGCTCAACGCCCTCCTGATTGAATATCCTGAATGTGATGTGTTTGTTGATGGATGGAGAGAAATTATACGAGTGTGTTTGATGTTTTGCGAGAGAAAGTATGCGAGAGTGTCCACTGTTCCGTGTTAGTTTCAAAATAATTTGTAATAGTTTGTAATGTATATACTAGTTTATGTGTTTGTTATATGTACCTTTTATTTCTAAGTTAATTAATGTAATTGGTTTTAATCGTTTTAATTAACTATAAATAAATAAATAAATAATACCAAACGCACAAGTTGATAATGTTATTGAAAAACTTCCCAATCTAAATGGTTTACGACTGTGTTCGAAAATCTTTTTATAAAAGAACCGATCAAGCCCAATATCACAGTTTCCTCTGGAAAAACACAGTTAGTTCCAATATGATTCTTTATACACTTTACTACCAATGAAGTTTGCAGACTGATAGGAAATTCTGAATATTCATTGCTTCATTACAGCTCTCAGATTCACAGTAGCCTCTTGGAAATTATATGATCTTATAAATATAATGTTTCATTTATGAGGTCTTTGCTCAGATTAAATTGATGAATAATATATATTTATCTTAGATTAATGTTGTTTTTGAGGACCTCTGGGGTAAGTAATACAGCCACGTGTTTCGATCTTGAAGGTTAAGGAACCCTTACTGAGTACCCAAACAAATGAATAATAATAAAACCCACGCTGTTGTCTCTGGTGGGTGACAATTTTAACATAATGAGACACGTGAGAGGACATGCCTTTAAAAGGGGTGCGTACCATTTGACATAATAACAAAAGTTCTAACGATCATATGACCTAATTTCATTTAATATATTTTTTTAGTATAACGATGTAATGTTATAATGAATTATTGATATAATTTCAGTTTACCTAATTTTATATGGTTTAATAAACATTTTACATAATTCAAATTTGAACTAATATTCAGTTAGTATAATACTTAGTTAGTATAATATTCAAATTCTATTTCTAATTAATATGTTTTTTGTTCTTTCATATTCACCTCATATATACCTGCGTCAGATCCCCTCTATGGTTGCAGAATCATGTGGGTTAAATGAGGTTATAACAGTATGATGTTTTCTGATATTTACTTATTAATTACAGAATTTGAGCAGATAATGAGTAAATATGAAAATTAGGTCAAATGAAAATTAGGTCAACTGAACGTTATATAAAAAGACCAATATACTAATTGAAAATTATATGAGATGAACGTTATACTAAATGTTATTAGAGCAAAAGAAGTTTATATGAAATGTAATATTATATCACAAGAAATTAGGTTATTTGTTTTTATAGCATATGAAAATTATATCACGTGAACGTTATTTCAAATGATAATATATTATCTGTTATTATGGCATATATTACACACCCCTTTAAAAGCACATAATACCGTCGTTTGTGTACATCTTTGATAGTCGTAACGGGTCAGTCAAAAGCCGGGAAAGCACTTTTAGTCTTGCCAAGGGTTTATCGCTAACTGAGTACTAACACTTTACATGGAGCCACTCATCCTCAAAATATTTTATTTCACATAAGCCTATATGAGTACTTACAAAACGTCTTCCATCACTGCCCAAAGATATGGTAAATCTAGTTTGTTCCACTTCCAGGCTTTTGACTATGCGTCATTACTATCTGTATGCGCCATTCGCATTATTTTATCTGTACATATTGTTATAAGTATTTTATCATGAGCGCATACTTCCAACATTATATTACACTTCGCTGATTCACTCACTAAACACTCTTTCTTGTATCTGTTAGTTTATTGAGAATACTCCCCGACCATCAATCCTTCGCAAACCACGCTCGCTTCCTGACGCTACGTATAAAGTGCGCTCGCGCTCCCGCTAAAACTCTAAAAAGTGATTAAATAAATGGTGCCGTGTAGTGAACCCTCAAACTCTCTCTCCTCTCGTGAACTTGGAGGAAATATCGGCTGAACCGGCGCGCTTGGTACTCAAATCGTAGGGACTCACAACCTACATCATTCCCATAAGCATCCTTATCCTCCATTATCAAAAACCTAAAAACGACCACCTGGCAGAATCTAGGACACAGATGGTCAAAAGCATCTAACCAAATATGACGTACCACTATCAGCAAACATCGCTTGACCTTTAAAATCTACCAGTATCTATTATAACATAGATACGTCTATAAAAGTGCAAGCGAAACATATTCCAACAAAGGAACAGACCATTCACAACCAATTTTCCACTTCCAAAACTCTAATTACAAAACAAAAGGCAATCTCACCAGGCATAACAGTGGGTGATATCATAAGGAAGTTGATGCAAGCTGCCCCGGAGCCATGCCCCATTAGCGTTATGTTCGTTGGATCCCCTCCAAACAGCGCAATGTTCTGTTGCACCCAATGCAAGGCCGCTATCTGATCCATCAGCCCGTAGTTCGCCACCCGAGCTTTTAAATGCGGCGCAGGATTTGCGTTGAGAAAGCCTGCAAAAATGGGCACATTTAAAGCAGCCTATTTTCGGATGTTGCAAGTGTCTAATGGAAGTGTAATTACAAACTGCTCGAAGTTTAAGCTGTGTGTGCCATTGTTGGTTGGTTGAATGTAGGTTAAACTGTTGTTCTGTTTGGTTGTACTTCATTGTCCGTAATTAAGAAATGTTATAATTTATTGTAAATCTTACAAAAAATACAAATAATAAAAACTAGTACACAATGAGCGATCTTATGGCATGGGACAATCTCTTTCAGATAACCCTTGAATGAGCATAAAATAATCAATAGATTTAGGGCTATCAGTGTACAAACATCACAATTTAATATAAAATAAATTATTTTATATTAAACTTTTTATACAAAAACTTTCCTAAATGTAGTTATTTAAATTGATACTTGTAACTACTTAGTTAACACGCGATCATGTCACCATGACGATGTATATGTCAAATATTGTTTTTTTTTTTCTTGAAGTTGCCTTTTTTTTTAGGGGGCAAATCAACAAATGACTGCCCGCTCTGCTTGGAGTGGAAAGGAGTGTCAGACTTATACCGACTAAAAACCTACTCTTTTCCTTGAGTCACTCTATCGTTCTGGAACCGCGGTATCTCATTAAAACATTCCCACAAACCAGAGATCATCTTTACATCCGCATAGTTATTTTTTATTCACATTAAAACCACACGATATCATGAATAAAAGATTTTTTTAATAAACAAAATATCAAAGCGTTGCATAATGGTACATGCTAACGAAGCAATAGGATACAAAATACCAACAAATAAATTTTTCAATATATTTTCACATTGAAACTATACTCGAGGGTCGAGTTTAATTCAAACAGGCGGGTAGAATTGAAATGAATTGGAATGAAACAAAACAAGTATGTATCTACACGGCTCACAGGGAAAGCAACAAAATAAAATCACGTTCATTACGCACGAATGTGCTTTGAAATACTTTGTTTGGAATATTTTGTGACTACGGTAGGTACATCGGTTACATTTCTCATTCAGTCGTATCTCTCTTTTAATAAAAACTTTTTACCAAAAAATTAAACCGACTCCCAAAAAACACTGCAAAGTGAAAAATAACTTTAATTTCGGTAGTCGGTGTCTTTAGTTTTGTATTTTCGTTTTTGGCACCGACTTCCGAAATTAAAGTCATTTTTCACTTTGTAGTGTTTTTTGGGAGTCGGTTTAATTTTTTGGTAAAAAGTTTTTATTTCACTCTTTTTAGTTGGTCAATTTTTAATTTACCTAGTTACAAGAGCCTAATTATCAACTACTTATAACCTTTCACAAAATATTGCTTTTCCCAATGCTGGGCCGTTAATTGTTGAGGAGTTCTCCTGGTACTTCACCATCAGCTCTACATCACCATATGCATTGTGACGAGCATAAAGTGCGTAACATCCATATTCAAGTAATCGAATCGCAATCCACTCAATACTTATTATTGAGTAGTTTCGGCGGCCATCTGTGGTCTTCATCATCAGTTCAACTTCCTCAAATGGTACTTTTAGAGAGCAACTGCACAAGTTACTATAATAAATACCCAAAACGACAGAGGTTTGCCTATAATATTTGAAGAGTTCCATCGATTTCTCCAGGATCCCATCATCAGATCCTGACGTTTATGAAAATGGGACCAATATCAAAGTATACCCTTTCAATCAAAAAAAGAATTTTCCAAATCGGTTCAGCCGTCTTCGAGTAATCGATGATCATACATTAAAAAAAAAAAAGAAAAAAATGTACGCGTCGAATTGATAACCTCCTCTTTTTGTCGTCGGTTGAAAATAGAATGTTTTGACAAAGATAACATTATAGGATGTTTGTTATTTTACAGATGCTGGACTTTGAAATTAAAATTGGATAATCCTATTGGACTACAAGACGAACTGCGATGCGCCATCTTTACATGGTGGACATCCCGCCCATACGCACAAAACGTTTAGGAATTTCATGGTGCGTACACGTCTGTGTTTCCTCACAGCTATAATCTGGGGATATTTAAGTCAAGAGTGAATAGGTTATTTATAGGTAAACGTACTTCATCTTCGACCACATCATCGCTTACCACCCGTGAGATGGTGTTCAAACGGGAGCCAAAAAAGAAATTGGTTCGTCAATTGGACCGAAGCAACTCAAACGAAAAATTGCCAAAAAAAACCACTGAATCGTAGCAGACCAAATCGAAGATCGCGAGAGCTCAACTTTTATCAAAAAGACTGAGCCGAATCAGTAAAGTATACAGCTGTGTGAAAAACAAAAGGAAAGATAAATATATCTACCACATAGTATCAGCTAAATTTTGCAGAATTTGTTAGTCAACCGAGATGAAATTACGGAACGATGCCAGAAGGCAACAGCTTGGCTTTGTTTTCTGATTTATGCAAGTTATGATTCAGCATTCGAACAATTCTACAATTGCTTTAATTTTGTAGCTGGAAAAAAGCCTACAAACAAAACAGAAGAAATCTTGTGTGAAATAAATACAAACCTTTAAATCGTTTTCTTTTGTTTTTTATTAATTTAAACTTTATGTACAATAGTGGTACATGGGCGGACTTAATGCAACAAGGCATTCTCTACCAGTCAACCTTTGGGTTAAAAAGACCACAATGTGGTAGGTGTACAAATAAAATAAATGTCATTATCGAAAGATTTATATACCTATATAATTATATAACAACAATAAAATACATATATATGCTAAAATTTATATTTTTATCATATCGCAGACATCGTAAGAAACAAAAGAACTAAACATGTTGTACGAAGAGTTTTTAATAAAATATCTTAACATTTGAAATCAAATCAAATCAAAAAGTCTCCGTATATTTGCAACCTTTAGCCATTTGAAACCACCGTAACCTTCTACATAAAATTAAACTTCCTGCCTGTAATTTCAAAATACCTAACTGTGGTTTCTCAAGTGGTTATGTGTAGTTAACACGATACTAAAACCTAAATAAAAATGTCTGTCAAAGCTTATCTCTGGAACGGCTGAGCTGATTTGAATGGGACCTACACTGGAAGATAGAAGAGTTATAGGGAAATATGTAGAGTACTTTTTATTAAGGAATATCCAAGGGATTAACGCAGGAAAAACCTCCTTATCCGCGTGGGAGGTTTATTCACAGGCACATTCAGTCTTTATACTACAACTTGTACATTTGAACGCCCAGGTCAAATCACTGAAGATATATCCCAATAAAAGCACTTCGAATATACAGCATAAACCGCATACAGCAATATTCTTCTTTATTTCTATACAATTGGAAGTTGATTGCCAATTGACACAGTTGTAACTGCATCAGAGTAACAGAAAATCGGAGCATTTAAGTTGCAAATTGAATTTGTACGACAATTTCTGATATACTTTTCACGTTGATTTCTACCGGGAAATTAATGAGAACCGAAGTGCGTCAATTCATTAATTTGTCACATTCAGTGATTGAGTATGTGAGCTTGGAAATACAATATTGAAATCAAAGGAAAATCTTTATTTTGAATAATAATCAATCAAAATGCTGAATTGTAAGTGCTATGATGTGAATTTTCTATGGCTGTGTAAATTACTTTTACTTGTGGTTTGACACTCACATCATCTATGTATATACATTATTCAAAATCAAAATGTTGGTATTTTTGTTTTGATTGTGATGAAACTTTGGCAGGATGTTTTGAGGGTTTCTGAACCAAAAGATCTAATGAAATAAGACTCTTTTATTCTTTGACATGGCATTGCAACGAAATGACACAGCTGTTTATTAAATAAAATTCATAAACAACTACACTAATATTAGAAAGAAGAAAGTTTCGATCATTTGTTTGCTTGTAATGTATAAAACAAAAATAATACTGAACCGATTTCAAAAACTCTTTTACCAATATAAAACGCTTAAGTTTCGTTTCGGTTAACGCTTTAGTTTCGCCAAAAAACCTTTACACGAGCAAAGCTGCGCCCGGCAGCTATTGTTCAACTTTATTGTAGTCATCCCTAATGAATTAACTTTACAGCGTAGTATTCAGATGAGGAAACGGAAGGAGGTGACGAGACACTGTTTTAAAGATTTCTTACAAGTATCCGTCTCAATTATTACATGACCTATAGCAATAGCATAATGGCTAATATGTCGGACTTGTGATCTAGAATATTCTCTGTATTGATCTAGGTCTCTATAACATAAAAAAAAATTAAACCCATGACCCATGTACTTCAAAGGTTTTCTTTTTCTGCTTAACTATACTGGCACATTGTGTCTCTCGATAAGTAATATGTTTAAACGAGGGACATATTCAAACCTACAATAGTGTGTGCTTACATGATACTAATAAAAATATGAACAAAAGAAACACTGATAAATAACAGACAGAATCATACCAAAAGTCCTCGGGGGGACTCCCGTGGGGGCGGAATTTACACACGAGCTTCCTTTTTTTGGCAAGATCGGGTCGTATTTTGCCACGTGATTACTTTAGGTACTGTTTACAAGTTCATTCACTTCTTGCGCTTCAGTGTACATGATAAATATATTATATTGGACAATTACGTCAAAACTTTAAGTTATAGATTTTTCACATATTTGGGACGAGAATCGAATACTGACCTCAATAAGTCCCTCATTTAACCTAACACACTGTATATATATTCGTGTACTATTATTGCCAACTGACACATTTCTAATTAATGGAGTACCTAAGGGAATCATCTTGGGACCATAATTGCCTTTGAAATAATTAATGTCAGGTATTTCATTTGTTGTGGGCGTATCTTAGGCGACCTTCACATAAAGGCCCGACTTTATTATCCACCTGCTAAGAGTGATGCAGTACTGCAGTGACATCGCCAACCGGTTACGGGTAAGGTTAACGGAAAGAGGGCGAAATTCATATAGATGGTCAGATCAGATGCGTTCAATTCTGGACACCAACCTGCACGATGCTCTCCATTCTTCACAACTCCTCTATCGTTTATCATCAGGCGAGATCGAGGTTAAGAGTGAGCTCATCCGGACCGCCAAGGACAGAAATAAATGGCGTGAAACTATCTGGCAGAAAATTATTCGGCAATTAAGGAATCACGACCCTCATTAATAAGGAAAACGACACGAGGAGGAGGATTTGTTTTGTTGAAGAGTTGCTAGTTAGAACAACATAATGGTATTTTCCATAATAACCCTTTATAATCAAATAAACCACGTGGTATCTAAACAGCTAATAGACTCAACTCACTTCAAGCAAAGACGAGCATAAAAATAAAAACTTGATTATATTTCAGGAATTCCAACTTCATGCCGATGAACTTTCAAGTATTTTGCGAAATAAGACGTCGACTTTATGACGTTCACTTAATTCAATTATTCAAATGAAGATGGATCTAAACTTTGTGCTGGACTCTTAAATTGTGTAGACTTGATTTGTTTAAGTGGTTTAAAATTTGATTGCTTTGTTTGATATTGTTGACGGTAAATCAAAAGTGACGGTCTTAACGTTCATGGGTTTTGAGAACATAGACACTAATTAATTCAATTGTCTATATTGAAGCTTTTCTCAGTTTAAATCTCTCTTAAGGTGTGTCCAATAATCGACCGCGGCTGTCACGTGCGGCCCACCGCCCTGTGTTTAGACAACTTCCGCGCGCCAACGCTTCTGGCTACCTGCCGCGCACGAAAATTCTTAGTAAATATTCGGCAGTATTTGTTTTTGGACGAATTTCTGCGCACAAACATGGACAACGAAACATCGATTCGTTTAATTGAAAAGTATGGATCTTTTAAAGAGTTATGGGATCCTCGACCTTGTGGAATGAAATAGCCAACAATTTTGATGCCAAATGAAGCATGCGATGTATCTTGGTTGTGTCGCGCAAACATTAGTCGGCTTTGTCCTAACTAAAGCGCGGCAGAAATGTGTTCTAGAAATGCCGCGTGTTGCTGCCGCGCTCTTGCTGCTCAATGTTTGGACACACCTTTAGAATTATTAGAGAACAACATACAGTTACAGTATTTTTTATTTTTAATCCGACTGCCAAGGAAGGGTTATGTTTTTTATTACTATGCAAGGTATAGCTTACTCTCTGACTTGTTACTTCGGCTCTGTACGCAAGGGCCTTTGAATGAACAGGGTGAGTTTTAGTGAGTGAAATCTGTCACTCCCTTCCGTTCTACCCAGAGCGAAAGAAATCATTTAATGATCTTCTCCCGAAAAAGAAAAGGTATAACTCTGATAACCTTTTTATTTTTACCGGGGGGAAACATTTTGGATTTTTTTTTGAGACTAGTACCTAAACTAAGCTTGTGTCTTGTATTTCAGGACACCAGGTCTCCACCACACACACAGGTCATTCGGTACTGAGTAACGGGTGCGCCATCAAGTACCGAGTAACGAAACGTTACTCACGAATGCATTTCGTTAGTCACAGTTTTCGTTACAACTGTTTCAGATCGCGCGAGTACCATTGATGCGTCTTACGAGGGTTTAATGCGGTTTCTTGTTCGTGTGTTTTTCTCATGCGCGCGCATTTGATAGGATTTTTAATTTTAGTTTTAAACATACGTTACAAAGACCGTCTTTTTATTTACTAGAAAAAACACATTTTTGGAAATTCATCATCCAAGTTTTACAGGATTTTTTTTACTGCATTGATTGGGATATATCATTATAAAAAAATCTCACGAATAAAAATTAAATTTTTAAATTATATCCATTGTAAATTCAGTTGATTGTAGTTCCAACCTTTACCTATCAAATCAAACTAAATCTAGATGCACACGTAACGTATAGATAACATTTTTTCTACAAGTTACGAACGATGCGACGCCGCGACGTCATACCATACGAATACGCAATACGACTCGATGCGTTGGTCTATTCTATATTTTAACGTATCAAAAGTAACGAGAAACGTAACGATACTATAGTAAAGAGTACTAATAGCTATAGTAACGAATACATACGGGTACACTTTTTTTCGTTACTTTGACACCTCTACTACTGGTTAACCAAACCTTTTCTACAAGTTACGAACGATGCGACGCCGCGACGTCATACCATACGAATACGCAATACGCGGATGACAGCACAGTCTCAGAGAGGTACTTATCCAGTTATAGAGCTGACAGAGACGAAATTGCCACTCTCAGAAAGGCCATGGTAGTGCGCATGAATTGACCTTAAATCTCGTTTCCCAATGGGGTGACGACAATCTGGTCAAATTCAACGCTCTGAAAACACAGGCTTGTCTTTTCAGCGCTAAAAGGAGCCCTTTTGAATTGACTCCTACTTTCCGAAGTACATCTGTGCCAGTTACCAATCGCCTGGAGCCTTTCAGCATGGAGTTGACGTCAGACCTCAACTTCGGCTCAACCATCGAGTCCAGAGCTCAGACTGCAGCAAAAAAGCTGGGAATCCTACACAAGATGAGACGGTACTTCACGCCTGGACAGCTTCTAAATCTGTATAAAGCACAGGTCCGTTCCTGCGTGGAGTATTGCAGCCACTTGTGGGATGGATCTGCAAAGTTCGTACTCGATCGAGCGCAGAGCTAAAACGCTTATAGGTGACGAGGTGCTGATGGACAAGCTTCATAGCCTAGCTCATCGGCGAACCGTTGCTTGCCTGTCGGTTTTCTACAGATTGTACTTCGGGGAGTAGTGCAGGAGCTCAATGACCTGATTCCTCCATCTCCCTTTCACTTTCGGTCTACTAGACACATGGCTGGGTACCACCCACACTTGGTTGATATACCGTCTTGTCGTATCAAGCGCTTCTCCTCCACATTTATTGTGCGCACTTCCAAGCTGTGGAATTCTCTGCCGGCTTCTGTGTTCACTGCCACTTATGACCTTTCAGCCTTTAAAGCACGAGTGAATAGGCATCTTCTGGGCTCGCTCGTCCCATCTTAGACCTCATCTATCGCTTACCATCAAGCGAGATCGAGGTCAAGAGTGGGCCAAAAAGTAATTTAAAAAAAAAAAAAATCTGACTCGATGCGTTGGTCTATGCTATATTTTAACGTATCAAAAGTAACGAGAAACGTAACGATACTATAGTAAAGAGTACTAATAGCTATAGTAACGAATACATACGGGTACACTTTTCTTCGTTACTTTGACACCTCTACTACTGCTAAAACCAAACCTTACCTGTCTTCACTCATAAGTCAAGATGCAAAACCGCAAAAATGAATCAGAAGCGCCTCTAACAAGATCTCTGGTTTTGTCTACTGTTGAAGACGTTAAATATATACGAATGTACATACCTTACACAGCCTCTAAGACCCTAATTTTCAGGGTAGAGTACCCCGAATTGGTACTATTGTGAATTTAGAAGCAACAGTTTTGTAATTCAAATTAGGAGCAATGTTGAATGTAGGCAAAGGTCTAGCCTATACGCGTTTATAAGCTTGGCAAGTCACAAGTATTTTATTACGGTTTGGTTGTAATTTTGTGTGGAATTTGGAGTTAATGTGATACGAAAAATTTCTTCGAATGTATACTAATGTTATATGTTTGTGAGTTGGCATGTAGGTAGTACTTAATCTTCAAAATACTCTACCGATTTAAAATAAATGTTTCAGCAAAATGATTTCCAAAAAAAAAATTGAAAACACAAACTTTCGAATTTATAATATAAGTAAGAAGTAAGATGCGAAAGTTAAGATGTACATAATAATATGTAAAATGGATAAACGGATATGTATGAAATTTAGCACAGATTGATATTTTTATCACAACAAAATGTGCGAAACAAGACATGAGAACTGCTAATAAATTCTATAGTCGGAGGTTAGCCGATATTGAACGATTAAAAACATTATGTCACAAATTCGATGGCATGTGATATTTACTAAGCGGGCGTGCCACTAGGTCGTTGACGATGCCCTCCCTTTGACAGAAAGGATTGCCTGTATTACAATAGAGGAAATATAATGATCTGATGAATAACTAATATTTTACACGGTACAAGGTGTGTGTGTGTGTGTTTGTGTTTGTGTGTGTGTGTGTATGTGTGGTGTTATTAGGCCAAGATCCACACCACAACCAGTCCACAGTTGAGTTGCACTATAAAAATAATATTTACTCACCAAGAACACCTAGTCTGAAGTTCAGGGTGACAACAATGAGGTCCGTATAGCTAGCGAGGACTGCTCCATCATACGGATGGCTGGAACTCGATGAATAACTCTCGCCATGAATATACACCATCACCGGTAACGCTAGCTTGGTTTCGTCCACTGAAACGAGAAAACTGATTAATTTACTGTTGTAACTCAAATAAATTACCGCCTAGTAGTTTTTGGAGGGAAAACATCAAACGACTCTTCCCACATTGGGTGGAGCGGTTGGGAATGCCAGACTTCTACTGACTTATAAATAACCCACCCTGTTCCGTCAGTAGCCCTTGTGTTCTGGGGCCTCAGTATCTCAATGCATCATTACCGCAACCCCGGCGGGCAATAGCCCTTGCAACACAAGGTATATTTACTGAACTGACCTAATAAAGACGATGAACCCTGAATTTGTTTCGTGTTTTTTGTCAGGGAATTCACCTAGGAAACACCGGCCTTGACGCCAGTTTAAATTTAATTACATTTTGATTTCTAATTATTTTTTTTTTTTTTAAGTTAATTTATTTAAATGTAAAAAAAAATTCAAAATTAAATAATTAATAAATAAGGTTGACTGGTAGAGAATGCCTTGCTGCATTAAGTCCGCCCATGTAACACAATTGTACATAAAGTTTAAATAAATAAAGGCTTCATATTCTAATAAAAAAATGTATCTAGTGAATTTACTAATATTATTAAAAGAAAATATTTTTTTTGTTAATTTGTTTTATTTATTTAAAGAATACTAGAAATATCGATTTCAAACATTCTTTTTCCAATATGAAGCTTCGATTTCATCTTCGAGATTAAAGTAATCTTGTGATTATTACGTGATAATCACCAAGTAATAAGGTCTAATTTAATTTCGTTGAAAAATAATATTTTCAGGCGAGCGAAGCAGCGGATAGAAGCGGTGGGATAAAAAATATTATAGCACATTTGAAACTTAAAACGAATTGAAATCAAAAGATTCAATTACGAAATTGATAATAAAACAACGCTTAATAATAAAATAAATTCTCTTATCCCTATATCACGCAAAGAGAATTCAAGTCAGATATTAAAAAAAAAAACTAAAACATGGCTTTCTAAGTAATTGATGGAATAAATAATATTGTTTCTTTAAACAAAGGGTTAGGCTCTATTCATTAATTAAATCATTTTGCTAAAGAAACATTACTGGTAACAGATGTTCGTGAACTCCATAATGAAGTCTGTCGTGACGTGGTAACCCTTTGTATGGCAACCATGAAAGGCATAAAGTAAAACTTTTATGATGATAATAGAGAATTGTTTGTCCTACTTTGGATTTTTGCTGGTTAGTGGAGTCGGGTATTTATTAATATTAATGAATGGATATAAAGGGGTTTTGTAATCTCGGAGCCGAGGTCGTTCCGTGGAATTACCAAGAGATATCGTGTTACCCAGTAACTGGGTTATGGAGATCAGACTCGCAGTCACCCCACGTAAAACACTGGTACTCAGCTAAACTAAACAGTTACAGGAAGTTAGTCGTAAATCGACGCTGGAAAGGAAAAATTATCCAAGCGACATTTTCGGCCATTTTGAGTTATATACATTGTTGGAATCGCCTGATTTTACTGCGTCGTTTGATCTTACTCACGTCCTTATACGACGACTTTTGATGTCGCTTCGACATTTTGATTTTGATTTGATAGACATTATTATCTTAGACAATCTTACTTTTGACGTTACTATAATTATATTTTTGACATTATTATTATTGCGTTATTGCCATTATTATTTTGGGCCAAATTGCATTAATGATGCTGGACAATGCTGTATTAAATTATATGTTTTTAGAATTTGATTTAGTTTTCAATAATGGTGTAAAATTTAGCACACCGTAATGGTAAAATGTATTGGGACGCTACTAAATCTAACCAACTTATATGTATACCTACATTATGGCTAATAAATGATTTCTTTCTTTCTTTCTTGAAGTTCGCGAGAGTTCACTTATTTTTCCTTACTAAACGACAAAAATTTCGAGCATTTTTGAAAATTTGGTGGTTATCGTAATTGTGATATGCTAAATTTGCCTTTGGTCAAGTTTGACGTTTTTGTTCGTATGGTAATTACTCCACTTAGTTAATTTTTCCAGTATCTGGCAATATAGTGTTAGGGGCTTAGGTAATTTTGAGTTATTTGGTTTTTTTCCTACATGCGTTGAGGTAATATAAAAAAAATATATTAAATTAATATTTAGGTTGTTTTGCCTCAACTTCCACATGTTTTTTATTTTGGTAAGGCAACTTTTATCTGATATAAATTCTAAAAAAGATATATATTACATTTTTACCGTACCTTCCTTAATCAAAGCTTGTCGGTTAGTCAATTTTTCCCGTTTCTACTTTTAGGGAAAATTTTACTAAGCGACACTAACTTTAAAACTAAGCATTATTTTTTATAGTTACGTATACTATAATGTAGATAAAAAAATATCCAAATAATTTTCTAAGAATTAGGCTTTTTGGACCATTACAAGAATTTACACGACTTTTTTTCTGAAAATTCAAACTTTAAACTGCTCTACTGTAAGGTTAGTCTGATGTCGCTTGGATAATTTTTCCTTTCCAGCATCGAAATTATTTGCTTCTGCAGGCTCTTTGAGGCGCCTTCGTAATTTTCTTCCCATCTCCACCAAAATTAAAATTGCACAAACTTTACTCCCTATTCTGGACTATGCTGATGCCAGCTATCTTGTCTTGACCCAAGACTAATTAGACAAGCTAGAGCGACTTCGAAATCTGTGTCAAGTTTATATTTGGCTTGTGCAAGTATGACCACGTTTCTGATTTCCGCGCTCAGCTCAAATGGCTTCCTATTAGGTTTCGCCGAAATCTTCACTTACTTTCTCTACTTTATAATGTACTCTTTAATCCTTTTACTCTGTTTTGTCTTAAGTAACACTTTCAGTTCCTCTGTGACACACATTCTAGATCCTTGAGATCATCGGAAAATTTAGAGTTAAGTATTCGTATGCATTCCACTTCTTTCTTTGACAAATCTTTCACTATTCAAGCAGCTCGTTTGTGGAATGCATTACACATAGAAGTACGGCGTGCTCAAACGCTACCAGCGTTCAAAAGAATGGTAAAGGAGCATTACCTCTCGCTATAACTTTTCCCCTTCCTTCTCAGTTATACATGTAATATTTATTAGTATATGATTTTTGTATTGTATGTATGTATTTTATATTATTATGTTCAATTAATATTATTTACTTATGTTGTTTGTACACTGACAGCCCTTAATCTGTCTCCTGTAATTTTGCCCATCCAAAGGTTGTCTGTAAGAGATCGCCCTGTGCGATTTAGTTGTGTTGTTGTGCGAATTTAAATTTAGTTATTTATTAAACACGTTATATGTATAAATTTACATTTTATAATGATTTGACTCCCACTAACAGTGAATCGTATTATTTTATGCCAATGAAGTAATTTGCCTCATCTTGCACCTAATAATCTTTGTAATTTTTTAGTCAATCTATATTATTATCTTTGAGTGATTGAATTGAAGTTCTACAGCACTTGTTGACAAAAAACCATGTTTTCTTTGATTCATTTCTAAGAAAACATGATCTTTTTAGATTTACTGATAAAAGGAGTTTTGTCAACAAGTACTGTAGAACTACTATTCGATTCTGTTAATTTTAATCAATAAATACAGTGTGATAAATATATTCCATTATGATATTTGTGTAAACAGCTTGATTGAAATATCAAAATGTTTCACACATCAATACTGTGGGTATTTCCTTTTGAGAATCTTACAAAGACTGACTAAAATTAGATTTAATTGGTGGATTAGAAACACATCTGCTAAAATTTATTTTGATAAAACCTGTTTGATATCAAAGCTATTTAAGATGTTGGAAGCAGAAACTAAGTCTGTGGGCTGTATGTGATTATTCCGTTCATGCCGCAATTTTTTTTTCTTTTTTGACATTTTCGAACTTTAGTTTGTAAGTGTTTCAGCAAATTACGCAAACATCATTTTTATTCCGATTTAAGAGATAAGTAATGAACAAATAATTTTAACTTATTGATAAACTTTTAGTGTAATGAGGATTATTATGGGTAGCAACATTTTTAATACATATGCATGTACATATACAGTATGTGAACTAACAGAGGGCGTTCCCATTAACCCGCAATAGTATAGCATCCATACATGCTAAAAAATATTACCATTCGAAAACAAAATGTTTTTCTTTATAGTAAAATATTCACTAAAAATGTTAAATTGATACGTAAAAGAAACAATGTACACGCGTACGCATTCATAAATAAATTGCGACATTGCCGTCCTTCAGGTACGCGATAACAGAGTGTTTCTTTTACGTATCAATATAACATTTTTAGTGAGTATTTTAATACAAAAAAAAAAACATTATGTTTTCGAATGGTAATATTTTTTTTGCATGTATGGATGCTATACTATTGCGGGTTAACGGGAACGCCCTCTGTTAGTTAACGTTCTGTATACACGCTAACCAAACAAGAACGCAAAACAAAACTTTTGGACTATCTCCTTAAATGTGATCACACTACTACAGAAGATCTACTTAAAGTTTTAAGATGAAATACATCCACAGTCACACTACACAAAAGCATTCAATACAAAATACGAAAAACACTACTACATTACACAAAACAACACTACATTACAAATTACTATACCATACTTTCTGTATACTTGTAAGTCACACTACACTAAATCACTTTATAATGATGTACATAATATATTTTTCATCACACTTGCACGTAAAGAGTATCTAAACATACAGGTTAACTTGGCCGTAATGCCCCATATAAAACCCTCGAGCTTTCTTTTTGTCATGAAACCCAAGGTCGGTAAGTATTTATTTTTTATTTATAGCACAGCACACAGGTCATGCAAGTTCAAGCAAGGAGTTTACACGCAATTGAATTTTACATGTTACTTAAATACTCAACTAATGTTCTTAACAATCGATTTTAATACTTTTTTATATACCTACATCCGTCTAAATTATTTTTATTTTTTTTACTCCGTCATGGCAGTATACCTACGTAAGTATTTGCCCTTAACGTTTCTGAACGAAACATGTGTATAATCTGTGGTGTGGGCATAAAGGCCGCCATACGCTTAAAAAAATTTTTTTGCAAAAAATAAAACCGACTTCCATATCAAAACACTACAAAGCCAAAAATAATTTTAATTACGGTAGTCTGTATTATTGGTTTTGTATTTTCTTTTTTTTTCACACCGCCTTCCGAAATTAAAATTATTTTTGGCTTTGTAGTGTTTTGATATGGAAGTCGGTTTTATTTCTTGCAAAAAAGTTTTTATTTTCGTGCTTTTTCGTGGGTCAGTGAATTTTCCAAATCGGTTCGTAAATGACGGAGTTATGCGCGAACAAAAAACGCAATGCAGAGTAAACGAAAAGATCATCAACGTAAATATTTTTTTTAGACTTTTGTTGATTTTTCAGAAACGGCTTGTCCGATTTCGATAAAATTTTCATGGGACCATTTGGAAAGTATACCCTTTCTAACAAATTTTTTTTTCTTTCTTTCTAACATAAGAATTTTTCAAATCGGTTGGCAAGCGACGGAGTTATGCGCGGACAAACATAAAAAAAAATACAAACATCCGAATTGAGAACCTCCTCCTTTTTTAGAAGTCGGTTAAAAAAAGGTTCACTTATTTCGTATGTTACGTAACAATAGTTGTGCTGACTTGTGTATTAAAGCTATAATTCATAATTATTTACCTTTTGTATTTGAAGTACAAAAGTTATAAAAAATGTCGTTGGCGTCGTCCGATGAGTGTGATTTAAATGTAACACCGCCAGATATTATCCATGCAGCAAAAACAATTAATGATGTACAGTGACTATAAATTTTAATAAATAAGTTTTTTCTGCCCTATAATTTTATTTATTTACTCGCAAATGTGATGAAAAATATTGAATGTTTCACGGGCGGTACGGGAATTACGAACCTCGACTCAGAAAGCCCTCAGTCTCCGACTTCGGGCTTCTACTAGAGCCTCGATCGTAATTCCTTACTTACCACCCTTAATACACAATGTGCTATTAACTGATTGTTCATTCGTATTGTAAACTGCGTCCTGAAATACAGACTCGGCCTAGCTCAGGCGCAGTTAGTTGCTCACTTTATTTTTATTATTATTTAAATTTTGTGCTTTAATTAATGTTTATTTTTAATGACCATTATGCTATACAAATGTAAAATGTTATAAGCACATTATGATGCAAATAAATAAATAAAATTAAATTTTAAAAATTGCATGTAGATACTTACTTTGCAATGGAGCGAAAATATTTAAATATAGACAATCTTCACTTTGATTCTTAAGATAGGGAATCAGTCTTTTCAAATATTCTAGTCTGCCTTTAGGCATTTTCTCTAATATGGTCCTTTCGTCGTCCATGTCTGGTAGTTTCTGTGGGCAAGCGGGACCCGGTCTATCTGACACGCGCACACCATCCCATGGGGAGGGAGTACGCGTTGGGCTGAATCTGAAACAATCACAGGAACAATACATATCATTATAGTATTAAAGCCCTTAGCATTAGTATTATACAGGGTGGGGGGGGGGGGGCTCAAAATATGTTGAGCAATATTATTTTATTTTATTGTTTTAAGAAAATAATTATAATTAATAGCTTTAGTTTACAATTTAAGTATTATTATTTTCTATTGTTTTTGGTTATGTGTCAACGAAAATTAACGTTATAACGTTAGCTTAGCATGGCGAAGCTGGTAATTAGCAAATTTCCCTATCCCCGAATGGTTTTATGTTTATTATATTAGTGTGTAAGCTTTCTGTAAAATAAAATAAGTAAAACTTACAGATAGTTGGAAAATATTGAAAGAAAGAGAATTACAAGTTTTAACGAAGACTATTGACCGGTTCAATTCATAATTGGATATTTGTGTTTTGTATTTAATGGATGACTGATTCTATAAAAAAAAAACCTTGAAAATACAGCTACAATACAGAAAAACTCAGGAGCGTTGACAGACAGGCCGACAATTTTTTTTTGCCCAAACTTGGAGTCAAGACGCAGCCTACTAAAGGCCATGATGCTTCATGGTATGTGTAATAACAGATTTGATTGTCCAGATATCACCAATAACCTGTGTTACATTGTACCTAGAACTGTTATGCGTCGAGAGGCGCGTGTGTCTCAGCTTTTCCATACCGCAAGGTGTAGAACTCACGCTGGTGCACGGGCGCCTCTACGACGCATTGTTGATACGTATAATACCCACTTCATTGATTTGGATATATTCGCGCTTACACACTTTAAGTTCAAAAAGATGGCTATTGAGTCTTTAGAATAGCCCTTTTATACTAACTATATAAAAATACGCACGAGTAGATACTTCTTACTTTTCTGTAATAACAACGCACGCATTAAGTTATCCTTATACCATTATTCCGCGGACATTGATGTAGGTTACACGTTTACTTATTTATACATTTTTATTTCTAGACACTTATATTGTAATGTGTAACTGTTTTATGTCCCAATAAAGTAAAATAAAAATAAAATAAAATAAACTAACTCAATAATAGGCCTGTTGTAATATGTTTTCGTACGAAAAAAAAACATGTTACAACACAAACGAATTAACCTGGCTCCGGAAAGCAAGGGCAACTGAATTAACAAGGTGACTTCTTAGTCAGTAGAAATCTGACGATGCCTTTTACAGAGCGGGAAGCGTCCAATATATGATGATTTTCCCGTCTTTTTTTTTTTTTTTTTAACGTGGTAAAATTATCAAATAAGTCCTCCCACTCCGGGCAGGGTGGGAGGGACTGTCAGACTTTTACTGACTAAAATCCACGGTGTTCCTTCAATAACCCTTTACATACCGGGGCCACGGTAACGGGATGAGTCCCACGACCCCGGCAGGCTTCGGCCCTCTGCAGAGGGGGCCTCGTCATGTTGCTGACGCTCTTTGAGGCGCGCGTGGAACACGACGCGCCGTCGACCCGGGCATGGTCCATGGTCGGACAGCGAGTTGCCCTTTACTCGCTGTCCGCATGCCCGCGCCTACGGTGGCCGGAGATCGTCGGCCGACGTCCGACACCGTGGGCGTCTACCACTGCGGCTGGGCTGGAGGGAGGACGCCATCCTCTCCCTCTCGCGGCCCGCCTCCTCCTTCGGAAGCATGACTGCTTCGCAGAAGGAGGCGACCGCTTCCCACTCCCTCTCGCCCCGCAGCATGGCCTCGACCAATGCCGGGCGCGAGAGGTCTCCGCCTATCGCCGCCGTGAGGACACGTCGGTGCTCTGCCCAGGCGGGGCAGTCTTGCACCGTGTGCCCTACGGTGTCCTCAGGGCGACCCTCGCAGTGGTGACACCCAGACGTTTCCTCCTTTCCCATCAGACACAGGTACCTCCCGAAACTTCCGTGTCCGGTGAGGACCTGCGTCATGCGGTAGGTCAGGACGCCGTGACGCCGATCTAGCCACTCCTCAAAGAGGGGTCTTACCGCCGCAATTGCGGCGTGCCCGATGATTTTTCCCGTCTAGAAAAAAGCTTTAGTTATTTTCAAGATTTTAAAAGTAACCGTTGTTTTAATCAGTAATTTCCAATATTAACTGGACCATTGAATACTGCTGAGGATACCCATGGGGTTTATATTGGTAGGTATAGAGGTCCTCCATTCCTTGCACATAGTTGATACATCCCCCTGCTACACCCTGTATAAATAATCATACACAAAACATTGAAAAAGGCTATCAATAATGGTGTTTATAATTTCCAACGTCAAATTAATATTATGACAGCTCAGTAAACATTACTAAACACACAAAATAAATAAGAAATTATCCAACATGAGATAAAACAAACGGATGTTATTTTAAATGAAGTACTTAGAGTCCATACGATACAGAATTTGGTAGGCATTTGTTTCCTTATAACAAACATCAAAGTAAGCAAGATAAAGTGAATTTTCCAACTTTCGCTATTAACAAGCTTCCACATACAAATACCTAACAGAAGTTAACGAAACATTTTGTACCTATCATAAAATTTTGTTACAACAAACTTTTTAAGGACGTTATAAAGTTTATATATTGCTTCAGCACGATTTTATTTTCTCTCACATACCAAACTATGTTAAATTGAACGTGAATATAGGTAAATATTGTTCATATTCCATATCCCGAATTATTTTCTCTCCATTAAAACCCAGATGGAACTGAAATGTACAAAAAATGTGCCAATACTTTAATTCAAACTGAGTACTTTGTACTACATATAAAATGCTATAAAAGTTTGTTAAGTTAATTTTCAACTAAATAAAAAAAATTGGCCAAGTGCGTTTTAAAAACCTGTCTATAGATACCACACGCATAGGTTTCATGAAAAAGAAAATATTTTCAGTTTCAGTTCCATGTATGAGGAGCCCCCATTTATTTTAAGTATTTTTTCTTAAAATCGGAAAGCGGTTCACAGAATACATCTACCTACCAAGTTTCACATGCATAGTCCTAATAGTTTCGGAATAAAATGGCTGTAACATACGGACAGATGGATGAACAGACAGACAGACGGACAGACATGACGAAACTATATTGGGTTCCGTTTTTTGCCATTCGGCTACGGAACCCTAAAAATGCAGGCAGTTACGAGTAGTCCGATGCCAGTAAATCTGACACTGATTAAGTCAAGCGCATAGGCAGTCGCCCCATTTACACACTAATACTCAGCTGCACCCGGTTACACTGGAACCACACCCCGAAATAGATGGTAAAAGGCTAGGCAGATGACGAGTTGATATGTTAACACGTTCGCTGACAGTACGTCGTTAGGCGAGAAATTAAAATAGTGCGTTATGACCATAGATCGGAATAGGTAGAGCTGTTTTATGTACTTGCCATAGGTAAGAATAATATGGATATTCCCCGAGTCCCGGGATTTGGTTTTTAAGTAGTTAAATCATAAAAAACTATTCTCGCCTTCGGGACTAATGAAAGATTACACTTCCTTTCTAACGATATTAAGGATAGTGTAATAAATAGATAAACTTGATTAATTAAATCACATATATTTTTTTTACGTAACAATTTCTTTTTTTTTTTGATAGTAGGCTCGAGTTTGACCACCATCCTACCTGATGGTAAGTGATGATGTGGTCGAAGATGGAACGCTCGACAACAATCATTCAAACATTTTTATTCTGAAGTTGTACAAAAACATTTGCAGTTGTAAAATTTACAACCTTGCTCATGCGCTTATTGGCCTACTTAAACCATTTTTATACATATTGACAAACATAATGAAATTCAATAAAATCCCGTAGTATCAGTTGGAATCCCGTGGAATATCCATATTAACATCAATGGTTGCGGTCAATGAACCTAAAAATCTCTACCTATTCCGATCACTGGTTATGACAGTACGTCGAGGGACGGGCCACTTATTATTAAGAGTCGTCGTGGAAAATCCTACTGTCGTTATGTGGTGTCAGGGTAAGTGCTCACAGTCACCGAACGTGTTAATTTTATTATTCGTTTAGCAAGCACACATAATTATTGAAATAAATATATTGTTCCGTCCAACGTGAAACAGAACGCACCTTTTTGGTTGGCAACATTATTATCTGT
The DNA here is from genome assembly GCA_943138885.2 of Tholera decimalis. NCBI lineage: Eukaryota > Metazoa > Arthropoda > Insecta > Lepidoptera > Noctuidae > Tholera > Tholera decimalis. The sequence continues at coordinate 5,553,285 of OW964549.2, forward strand.
GGTCCTGTCTTGACTTGACATATCTTTTTCTTTGTAAAAACTAACTGCCTTGTTTGTTGAGATTGATTTTATTGATTGTAATTGGAAATCGAATTGGATCTCAGGTGCTATTAACGGATTGATTGTGATTAGTGATTAATTGAAATCTAGAATCCCGAATTGACTAAAACCCTGGGATATTTTGAACAATAACGCCGTATTGAAGTCAGACTGACTGACCCGCGAATTTGTTGAAAGTAATTGTGAATTGGTGATAAATAGCTGCTCCAATCTGGTGCGAAGTTTGTGCTACATCCCGGCCTGGACCACACATTGAAGCTTGCGTCCTTTGTGACCGCCGTGACACCACTTGCCCACATTACACGTTTCAATTACTCATTACCTACTTTCACATATACTCACACACTCACACACGGACGTGATCAGAACAGATCCTCGCTTGTCGTCCCAGCTCAGAGGGTAAGTGATTATTGTCATTGATTGCGTAAGCTTAATTGTTCTACTGAAGCCTAAGAGGCTATTGCGTAACTGTTTTTGTAAAGCAACGTAGTTAGGGCTCCGTGTAATCGCGGACAGTTCGAACATACCAGTTACCGTTGGCTGGCTTGGGGATCGAACATATATAAATTCATATTGTACCTCCCACACTATCTCTTCACCACTCATGGTTTTGGTAGAGAATGTGTAAATAAATAAATGAAATTAAACTAATCATTATCATTCAATAATGTTGCATTGGGAACAAAACTATGAACAAAATGTACCTATTGTTTCCATATAACCACAGTTAAGCGTTGTTTTATTTTAAATTTTTACCCGCCGTTTTTCTATTCTATTTCGTTAAAGAATCCCAGTCCATTGCTTGCTCAATAAAGCACTCGTCTCGCAAAAGCGAGCATAAAAATAATTGCTTAAAAAACGGGCAAGAACAAATTGGACTCACGCACCGGAAGTTCCGTACAAACTTATCTAAGTACAATAATAGTACCAACAACATTTACGGTCTACAGATTATTACAGATTTATTCTTGCATGCATGATTCTAAGTCAACGGGCAAGAACTGTAGGTTTCGATTCCCTTGTGAAATCTCAAAACATGTGAAATAAAGGGTCATATTTATAGATCGTGTTGACCTATTACATTGTCTTTAAATTGTCTCACAACTGCAAAAAGCGTAGACCGGAGTATTTGATATAAATTTCAGTTTGATATCTACAGTCTACGTGTTTCAAGAAAATGGGTCTTGACAGACAGACAGTCGGATAGTTGGACTAGAAAGTGATCCTACAAGGGTTTTTCTTCGGAGGTATGGTACCCTAAAAAGGTTAAAAAGTCTAAAAATATCTCACCTGTTGGATCCAACCGGCGGTGTAGCGTACGGTACGCCCAAAAAAACCTCAAGCGGACTCAAATATCTGTGCTCGTCCATAGCCAAAACTATCCCCTGTAATTTTCCATACTTAGTCTGGACTATCCTACTACTTATTTTAAACTTAACATTAGAAATAGGGACTGGACTAGAAGGATTTAGATAAAACTTTTTATAGTCTTCGTAATTGCTGTAAGCGTTATTCTCGTTATTGTAAAATTTAGTATTCAAATGTAGAAAATTTTCACTATTGTAATAGGGGTTTGTATCGAAATTGACATCTGCATGAGAGGGGTCGTGATCTTCATAATTGTCGTCGGGTGCATCGCTCTGCTTTGTGTTGAAATATTTTACACCTTTTTCGTTGAAATGCCTATTCATATTTGTGGTGTTGGAGTTAACTGTGTCCACGGATAGGCATGTCACGACGAGAATGAAGTAGATGTTGAAAACGACTACTTGTTGAGGGTACTTGATGTGTGCACATAAGGAGACATAGCTGTACATGCTCGAACCACAGTTTCTCGTCCTTGCGCTATTGCGTTTGTTTAACATATTTCGTCATGTTATCATTGTGATGTGGTTGAAGTCACGATCAACTGGTTTTCGCAATCCAACCGCTGGAACGACATCTGGAACAAGAAAACAAAATTGATCATTCACCAAATATCAAAAAGGTTGCAAAAGTTGAAGGGCTTAATGCAAATGTTCATTAGGTAGACGAATAATATTATTTTATTCTTGAATTCTAAATGCTAAACATAATATTTAAAGTTCCACAAACGACTGTAACGTTTTACGAACGTAGTAAAGTTTTATTTTATTGCAGACAGTTTTTTCGGCTGAATTTATTTGATGGAGTTCTCTCATTGCCCTTTTCGGTTAAATGAAATAGCTAGCAACAATTTACTAGAATTTTTGTGGTAAAACGCTGTCTGGGAACACAATTTGTTACGTTAAATGATCCAAATTATCATGGAGGTGAACGAAAAGTAAGAAAATTCAACAAGAACTGAATAAAAGTATCCGTCATAGTGATTTGCATAATTCGAAATGGGTATATTATTTTAGTTCAAACTTCGCTTAAAATATAAATAAAAAACAAAGGCTGAATCGGAATTTATTTCACCGTATTTCTAGAACAACAAAAACCTCTGAACATCAGAAACATTTGGCATAGGTAATCAATGGAAATATTCATGCACATCTGTCACAACACAATCATACAAAAACACTGGCGCTAAATTTAATTAGTTATTCGTAAATTTCAATAATAATCATTAAATAGTGCTAACTCACTAATTATATCATAACGAGGCGATTAACACGTTCGCTGACAGTGAGCATTTACCCTGACACCACATTATGACAGTAGAATTTTCCATAGTAAATGACAAATCAACGTAGTAATCGTGCACAAGCAAGCAATATGAAACTACCCACAAAATACTCGTATTACGGCAGTAAGAAATATGAAATTGCTCATAATATGACAGTGGATACTGCTCTTCATAATACTTATATGAAAAATTATCGTGAGACGACGTACTCTTAAAAATAAGTGGCCTGTCCCTCGACGTACTGTCATAACGCACTATTTTAATTTCCCGCGTAACGACGTACTGTCAGCGAACGTGTTAATGTTAAGTTGAGCAAAATAAATTTAGTATATATAAGTTAGATTATGCCATAAACTTGGCACAAAAGGCAGTGATTGACGTAACATTGGCCCTACAGCTCTCAAACAGACCTCTATATGAGAGGGAACTGGCCGTAATCGACCACTCAGCCGCGGGGTTGGTGGATGTCTCATGGTTTCGGGTTTTCAGCCCTAGTGAATGCATTTTGAGAGATTTAGTAATGATGGTAAGCTAATTGAAATACAAGAACTTAAAAGGTCCGTGATCATGGCGCTTGCAACAGTGTCGAAATATCGAAAACCCGAAACAATAAACACAAATGATTTTTTTTTTTTTTTTGAAATTGTAAATATGTCGTTTTAAGTTCTAATGATACCGTTAGTAACCATGTTAGCTTAGACTTATAACTGAAATAGGTAAATGTTTAAAAAAAATATAGGTATCGCTGCTCGTCCTAGGAATTGAACCCAAAACCTTGTAACAGAACAGTTCTAACGATACTGCTGAGGCAGCCGTAACAACTGTAAACTATTTCACGGTGCCATGCTCAAACGCTAGCCGCGGTTTCGTCCAATTTAACTCAAATTCGATACTGAAATCAATTTATTTGAGATCCGAAGTTGCGATCGGGTATCGTCCGATACCACCACCCGCTGATAGCCCTGCGGTTAGACCGATCACCGGCCCATTGTATGTCCACAATGTACATGACCGAATTGCCTGTCGATATATTAAATTGGGCTTTGCCTTTTAACGATTTTTCTTTGGATAACTGTACACTACATACTGCAATGTGTAGTATAAAAAGAAAATTTAGTATTTCAACTCTTTGTGTTTGTCATGGAAAATATGTATGATAGAAAATATTCGTAACAAATCAATCAATATTCTGTACCTACTTGGACTTGAGATTGCCAAGGTTGAAGAAAACATCTAAAAAATTGGTGGAATAGGTACTCGTATAAAATATAAAAAAAATATAAGAATAGAATATCTGAAGAATACATATATATTTTATTTTTTTAAGTATTTACCTTTTGCTGTATGGATAACGATGATAAACTACAACGATTACATATACGAGTCTTCACCTATTTGACTTTTCCTTCATATAATGATGAGGCTTTCATTCTAACCTGCGTTTTACGTGTAGCGACTGCCTATCAGACTTTCATAACCCACAGTGTGTAATTATGTATACAGTATGTTAACTACCAGAGGGCGTTCCCGTTAACCCGCAATAGTATAGCATCCATACATGCTAAAAAAATATTACCATTCAAAAACAAATGTTTTTTTTTTAATATTAAAAATTTCACTAAAAAATTTAAATTGATACGTAAAAAAAACACTCTGTACACGCGTACTTCAAGGACGGCAACGTCGCAATTTATTTATGAATGAGCCTATGTGTTATTCCAGTATGTCAAATATCTACTTACCAAATTTCATTAAAATCCATTCAGTAGGTCGGGAGATTAGCATGTACATACAAACAGACAGAATTTTTTTTATTTTTTTTTGCCGTGTTACCGTTCCTTACCCCACCTCAATTATTACTTTTTTATAAAATTTAAATGTACAGACACACTTTTTTACTGTTTTATTATATGTAATGATTAAACTATTTGTCACAAGGGCAAACCAATTTTTTTTATAAAGAGAATTAGCAATGTAGGTAGAATTCACATTACTAGCAATTTTGTTGACCCCTCCAACTAAGCTGAATATGCTTGTCTGGAGTGGGTTCACATCAATAGTGCAATGGGTGGGGTTCGAACCCGTGACCTGTCGATCACAAGTCCGACACCTTAACTATTAGGTTATTTACGCTTGTAATATTATAATTTCAAAGCACTTTTTCTCCAAAACATTTAAAATCAAACTAGGTACCTAATTATATCTGCCGGGGTTAAAGTAATGTCCTAACGCGATAACGCGGCCCCGGAACGCAAGGGCAAGTGAAATAGAATAGGGTGGTTTTTTTATTTATTTAGAATAAGCCCACTCTTGACCTCGATCTCGCCTAGTGGTAAGCAATAGATGAGGTCTACGATGGAACGAGCGAGCCCAGAAGATGCCTGTTTACTCTTGCTTTAAAGGTTGAAAGGTCATAAGAGGCAGGGAACACAGAAGCCGGCAGAGAATTCCACAGCTTGGAAGTGCGCACAATAAATGTGGAGGAGAAGCGCTTGGTACGACAAGACTGTATATCAACCAAGTGTGGATGGTTCCCAGCCGTGCGTCTGGTAGACCGGTAGTCATGACCTAATTCCTCCATCTCCCTTTCACTAGAAAGGGAAATGGAGGAATCAGGTCATGGAGCTCCTGCGCACTGTCCCCGAAGTACAATCTGTAGAAAACCGACAGGCAAGCAACGGTTCGCCGATGAGCCAGGCTATGAAGCTTGCCCGATAGCGCTTCATCGCCTATAAGCCTTTTAAGCCTTTTAGTAGAAGTCTCATACTCCATTCCACTCCACCCAAAGCACAAGTCATTTGATGATCTTCCACAAAAACAAAAAGGTATTATAATTTATAATTATATAGCAACTGTGCCGTAAATTTTATCACCACCTGTAATAATTTTAATCATATATAACAACACTGCATACGGTTTAACAAAATCAGATAAATTACCTTCATTAGAGCTGAATTAATTATTAATTCTGAATATTACCTTTACAATTTTAATATGCACTTCAAAATTATAAAGTCCGATAAAATATTGTGGTTATTTATATTCATACGTGCTATTTAATTTGGTTGCATAATGTTGTTATTTCATTTATATGGTGCCATATTGACGGTTATGTAGTTTTCAGAGTATTATATTATTTTATCACCCCGTTTGCATAATTATATTATGTCCGTGGTTTTACATGATGCTTGTTATAACTTTGAGTAGTTTTACTGAAAATTTTATTGAGTTTAAATGTAACTTATATTCTCATGACACTCACATTTGGAACGTAGGTTTAGTGTCTATTTTACATTGAAAGTGTAATTAAGAAATAATCATCTCCTTTACATTTATTGTGTGCATAGTCAAGCTGTGGAATTCTCTGCCGGCTTCTGTGTTCCCTGCCACTTATGACCTTTCAGCCTTTAAAGGAAGAGTAAATAGGCATCTTCTGGGCTCACTTGTCCCATCGTAGACCTCATCTATTGCTTACCATCTGGTGAGACCAAAATCAAGAGAATGTTTATCCGTAATAACAAAAAAATAATAATCAAACAACAGATGCAGACCAAAATTAAAGTTCTGGAAAAATTAATAATACAGTTAAGATTGTTAAGAACATTTCATAACGTATGAAATGTTCTTAACAATCTTAACTGTTTTATAGTCTGGTATTAATTCATTTCATTTTGTTCTATCCGTGGGGTTTTGTACCTCAATTGGAAAACTTTTTACCAAAAAATTAAACCGACTCCCAAAAAACACTGCAAAGTGAAAAATAACTTTAATTTCGGTAGTCGGTGTCTTTAGTTTTGTATATTCGTTTTTGGCACCGACTTCCGAAATTAAAGTTATTTTTCACTTTGCAGTGTTTTTTGGGAGTCGGTTTAATTTTTTGGTAAAAAGTTTTTATTTCACTCTTTTTAGTTGGTCTATTTTTAATTTACCTAGTTACAAGAGCCTAATGTCAACTACTTATAACATTTTACAAAATATTGCTTTTCCAAATGCTGGGCCGTTAATTTTTGAGGAGTTCTCCTGGTACTTCACCATCAGCTATACATCACCATATGCATTCTGACGAGCATAAAGTGCTTAACATCCATATTCAAGTAATCGAATCGCAATCCACGAAATACTTATTATTGAGTAGTTTCGGTAGCCATCTGTGGTCTTCATCATCAGTTCCACTTCCCCAAATGGTACTTTTTGAGAGCAACTGCACAATTTACTATAAGAAATACCGAAAACGCCATAGGTGTGCCTATAATATTTGAAGAGTTCCCTCGATTTCTCCAGGATCCCATTATCAGATCTTGACGTGGTGACAAATGGTACCAATTTCGAAGTATACCCTATCAAACAAAAAAAGAATTTTCCAAATCGGTTCAGCCGTCTTCGAGTAATCGGTGACCATACATTAAAAAAAAAAAAAAAAAAAAAACAAAAAAAAATATACGCGTCGAATTGATAACCTCCTCTTTTGGTCGTCGGTTGAAAAATGGTTACCTAATGGCACCACTTAGTTCTCCATCTGTCTATCTATCACGGCAATATTAATCAGGAATTGAAGGAAGTAATCAAACTTTTAGATTGATTTAATAAAGTAAAAATTTAAACATTTAGAATACATTTTAGAAGACAGCTCCATGCATAATATGTATAATTCCATCACATCTTACACTTTCTTATCCGTGTAAATTCAATTTGGAATTAAATCAGTTTATAGTATAATTATCTTTTAATAAACAATAAAAATGTATTAAAAAAATAGGAAAGTAAACACTCTTAAAAATAATTTTAAAGAAAATGTTATATTTTAAACACTGCAAAGTTACAGAGCAAAATAATATACAAACAAAATAATTTAGCTAATTCCTGTCTGTTTAAAACTAAGAGATACCAATTTTTACTAGTTTAATTCTAGTCAATTGAATTTAGCTACTTTATCTTTTTCTTTTATTAATGTGTTATCAATAATTATGTTTTGGTATACTAATTTAATTAGAAACTGTATACCTGACTTTAAGGCTGTTTATGACTTATACCCTTGCTTATACCCGTAAAATAATGTTTACAGAATGTGCTGTTAATAAATAAACAAAATGTACTCCAAAAGACAGGGCATACTAGTGAGAATGATTGATAAATGAGAATTTCCACTTGAAAGGAGAATTTACAAATCACCAATACAAAAAAAGAACTGAAATCAACCAAAAAGGAATGTACTTAATTATGTAGACGTGTACAACAAAGAATATATTTACCCTATGAAGATTCCACTCTTGGAATACCGGCCTCTTTTGTATGAGAGGTAATGCGTCGTAGTCCACCACGCAGCCTATGCGAATGTAATGTGTCATAACTCATAATTATTGTCTTCGAATTTGAGGACCAAAGGTGAACGCAGACCTAGCCGCACCGCACGCGCCGCAGTCTTTGCATTCGAATTCTTTATATGAAGTTCTATGCAACCTCGCACACCTACCCGTGCCGCAGTCGCTGCAGTCCCTGAAACGACCAAACTCCCCAGCTGATGACGTCACCCGCACGCAGCGGACGCTGCGGCTAGCGCAGCGCGGATGACGTCATTCGCATCCACGGCGCGCAGTGTTGCCAGAGTTATAATTTAGACAGAGAATCTCTGTCAACGGTTTATAATAAAATTACTTGTTCTCGTATAAATAATTACTTGCTTATTCCCTACTATAGCACCTACAGATATAATTACACAAAAGAGCAAAATACCAATACCAAATACAGATTTTTTAAATCTTCGGTACAGATAATGCTTTCAAAAATCTGGCAACACTGCAAGTGCGATGCGTGCGGCGACGGGAACGACTGCAGCGACTGCGGCGCGGATAGATGTACGAGGCCATTAACAAAAAGCGATGACTGCGGGGACTGTAGAGACTGCGGTGCGGCTAGGTCTGCGTTCACCTTTAGTAGGTAAGTCAAATCGGGTTAGGCGAGATGTTTTTCGCAGACGAGAAGATGGTCTGATGGTGATGAACTGATGATACACAGGTTAAAGTGCCCGTCTGTCGTAAATCAGAACCGGTCATCACTGTCAAACCTATTACAAGTTCGCAACACAAAACACTAGTAAAAGTTTTTTTCAGGTTTTCTTTCCAAAATATAGCAATTAGCAAGCAAACAATTATAGTTTGTGAAATTTCAAATTATGACTGTCAATGTCAGTAAAACAAAGCGCGGTAAAGCGGTGATGCTTATTGTCAGTGAGTAAGGCAAAGGACGTATAACTCATACAGCCTACGAAATAGTTTCTTGTTGGAAATAATTTGGTTTTAATTAATTTTTATCCATTTTTATGACGGTAAATATTAAATTGATAATATCTTTGCATTTATTCTTAAAAATTGATTGTTAAGAATTGTTTAAGTATTCTTGTTCGGCTCAATGTTAGATACGCTAGCGCAACCAAGTGAGAATTGTGTAAAAAAAAAACATTACGAACTTACTAATAATAATACTTTTATTTTAACTCAAGTTTCATAATTATATTTTGATACATAATACATATAACAGACTTCTATGTCACACTAAGTATTCTATAATTAAGTGAGTTACCTACCCCTCCTACGTATATGAATAAGAATTGTCTACTCTAGGTAGGTACTGTAAAAACAGATATTTGACAAAAATTCGTTAAAACCTGTAATTTTAATTTATGTCAGGCTACAAAGGCCCATAGAAAAAATATAAATAAGTACATAATAACTAACTAGAAACTAATACCTATTATACCTACCCACACGAAAACAGAGACCACACATAGGTATATAATCAACATACGTCCCTTAACGAAATACTTCCCCTTTTGGAACTTCAACCTCCCAAAGGCATACAAATATTCCGCCTCGAAAAAATCTCGTGAATGTATTCGCATAAATCACATAGTTTCTGAGTTATGAACGTTCAGGCATATCTTGTTACAGTCAACTGTTTAGAAATAAATAAATGGAAGTACCTATACCTTAATATAATTTAAGTATTAGTATGTGAGCAAATCATAGCAAATTAAGTGGTCTATAACTATCTCGAGTCGACGCGACGGGGCGCGGCGCGTCGAGTTCCACGCCTCAAAGAGCAGTCAACAGCATTGACGCTGACGGGGCCTCATAGGGCCTGCATTTGCATTTGGGTTGCGGTATTATTCTAACGAGACACCGCAGCCGCGGAACGGAAGGGCAATTGAAGGATAAGGCTGGATTTTCAGTCAGTAGGAGTCTGACGCTCCCTTCGGATCCGACAAGCTCGGAAGGACGAGTCCAGTAATGATTTCCCCTCTAAAAGGAAATTTTCAGCAATAACTAAGTAAGCTATTTGCAAAAAGTTTGTAATGTGTCAGGTCAACAAGCTCTACCGTTTAATGTTAATTTTAACACTTTGAGCTGAGCGTAAATTCCATGAGACGAATGCCATGTTATTTAGGACGACTTCGAGAAATAAGGCCATGATTGACATAGCTTTGAATAATAAGAATATAGACTTAGTAGTCAGCGTTAAATTTTTGGGTATTCACATTGACGAAAGGTTAAACTGGAAAAAAGAACTGTCAGTAGTAGAAAGTTCAATTAGCTCGGCTTGCTATGCCCTCAGAAGTCTTCGCGATGAGGTATCTACGGAACACTTAAAAGCGGTATATTATTCACTAGTCGAGTCCAGACTTAGGTATAGTATATCTTTATGGGGAGGTAGTTATGCGTACAATGTGAACACTGCGTTTGTCGTTCAAAAAAGGGCTTTGCGCACAATGGTGAGAATTCCACAGTGGGAATCATGTAAGCAGTATTTCAAAGATCTGCAGATATTAACTGTCCCTTGCCTATATTTGTTAATTATACTTACCGGCCTCATGAAAAAGCTTAACACGGTTGAAACTACCGAAGTACGGAAAAAGCGAGAAGCCACAAGGCGTAAGGATTTGCAGTATGACATTCATCCACACATTAAAGTAGTAAGTCATGCTGCAGGCTTTCAAGCTGTCAAGTGTTTTAATAGACTCCCTGTTGAATTTAAGACCTTATATAATATTACTCAATTTAAACAACAACTGAAATCTTTTCTTGTAGAAAAATGCTATTACACACTTGAAGAGTTTCTCTGTGACACATACAACTAGACTGTATTAACTAATTATTGTCCCTATTTAATTGACGTATTTTTTATTTTTATTTTGACATTTTCAATAGTTGATCTGTAGGTAAACCCTTTGGTGTTCGTTTTACAATATCTATTTGACATAATTTGGACATCGTAATATAGTGAACTTGCTAATTTAATTGATATTATTATTTAAATTTTGATTATTATTATTATTTTTTACTTCTGACTTGTAATGGTTGAATTTGTATTTATTTTTAATTTTTACTTTGTTTATATTTGACATAATTATATGATTTGTGTTACAATGTTATTCTAGGAATATTATTTGAAATGGTATATTGTAATTTATTTTATTTTGATTAGTTTTTGCTGTATTTTAATAATGCCTACCTGTCAATTTTATTTTGTTTTTATGTTTGTGTGTATTTAGAGCAATAATTTCAACACAATGTAAAAATTGTTTATGAAATAAATAAATGAATAAATGAAATGGACACGGTCAAGTTATAGATAAATGTGACTATTGACTTTGTTCTGTCATCTGCAATGTTTTTTGTCAGTGTCCTCTCGCACGCAGGTTAGCCTAGCAGGTTGTCCGCTCAAATGGGGCCCGGAGAGATGGATCGGCACCAGTCTGGGGCCGTCGATCATGTTGTGGTTTATAAGATACCCCCACAGCCCCTGGTGCAAGTGTGCAATGGAACACGGCGTGCTTTTAGACAGTGAGAGTCTGACAGACGCCTTCAGGATATCCATGAGGATTCCTAATATGTACTAGACAAATTAGCATAATAGTAGGTATATTGTGTAAAATAAAACGTAAACAAACGCAATTAGTACGAAATTTCGGATTTTGAAAAAAAAAAAAAAAATATTGGCACTACATATTAGCATCTACATAATATAAATAAATAGTGCCATTTAACAATACTTCAAGGCATTTATTACAATTGATTGCTGATGTGTGTAAGCGATGGAGTCACGATTATCTCCATCTCTATACACTGCAGTCAAGAAAGAAATGAAATTCAACCAAGTATGACATAAAGGTATGAATTCATCAAATAATCAAATGATGAACAATACTTTTAATTAATGGAATTCGGATGGCTATCCATCCATCCACAATTTTAATGTTTTAGCCTCAACAACCACTGTTATCAAAATGGCGATTATCGGATTACCACAACTGGATTTTACATACGTAATTATTACTTGTTAGACTTGCGTGCTAAATCTTTAGCTAGTTGGAGTCAGACATTACACCCCGTTCTGCCGAGACCGGAGTATCCTTCAAGGATATCCTACCATAAAAGAGGAATTACTAATGCAGGACTAATTAAGTAATTGCGGGTAGCTAGTTTTCTAAACTGTATTACATTTGGAAAAAGCAGTAGTCGGTATATGTTTGTATTTTAAATGCTTTTAAACATAGTCTAAGGACTTGGTACTGTAGGTAAAGTAGGTACTTAGGTACCTAATCTCGAAATTAGTCTCTTGAAAATTTCTTCATCTTGATGACAAAAAAAATCCTGCATTTTTTTTTATAAAAGCATAAAACAGCAACTCTTCTATTAACATTTAAAAAGTCCACAAACAACCTTTTAATGCTGCCAGAGAAAAAAAAAACATGTTTATTAGGTGAAACATCCGGTCATTTCCGTTTTTCTCCGCGAAAATGGTAATCTAGAATAGAGCGCTATAATTCAATGTAATATATACCTACGCTAAAGCGAAAAAAGAATCGACGAAAATCCTTCCCCACCATTTACCCTTACAACGAACGGTACAAAACAATACAGTGAACCTATTCTCAAAACACGCCATTACAATGCTGCTTTTGTTTACCGAAGACGTATCAAGGGAAAAGAAAACGTTCGATGGACGTAGTTTATTCCGATTGTGTCCTTTCTTTTGCAAATGTGACCATTCCTGGGGTCTGATAGTAGGTCCCGAAGTAAAGCCATGATTTCGTCGGAAGCGATGGGTTTCACTTGGGTATACTTTCTGGGAGGTTTTGAATCGACTTGCTCTGTTTTATTTGTTGATATTACCATATTGAACGCTGCTATCAATCTAGATATATATCTCACTGTCAGAATAACTAACAAATTATGTTTTTTGCACCTGTTAATCCATACATCTATATGAAGTGAGTGAAAAAGCATAGTTTATTAAATCTGCCTGTAAATATATGCACCTATGTAGGTATTGTACCTATAAAGTTTGCATACATAATTAAATAAAATAAATATACACAGTCTGTAGTAAATTGCTTATAGCCATGCCAGAGAGTAAACATACCAAGACACACACAATGAGCTGATAATTTAGACAGTGATGCTATTTATAATACTCTAAAATCGTTCCTACCATCTCCATGTTTCTCGTATTATCTGACCAGTACGAATTTGATGAATTACTGACCATACTTGAATAAGTAATGTTTACTATTTCAGTTAGTACTTCGCGGTCAAAGGAGAACGGGCGGAAGTGATCCATATGGCGTCGGCTGATGAAACTTAGTCCATATAATAGTTCATAAATGTAGGATATTTTTACTATGGACACCATAAAATTGGCCTATGGAGAAAAAAGTTATACAGTCCAGAAAACTGGTACCTATTATAGACGAAAAATTGAAAAAGCTACCTTTTGTTCGGCCAAAACTTATTTTCCGAGTACTCGCACTTACCTCCCGCCACCCGTATACGTCCGCTACCCCTCGGGGTGGCGGGGGTGATGCTTCTGCGCCGCGCGTATTGTTCACTGGTCAGTGAGTCTTCTTCTTCTTCTGTAGTGTGGTTTCCGCACTTAGTCTGCACGAGACCATTGTGCGTGAGCCGTGTCGGCCGTCACTCCATCCAGCCAACCTCCCTCCAGAAGCAGATCAGGTCTTTCGGTCTATTCAGGGTATCTGTAAGGGAATTTAATGGCCCGAGGGTTCGTTTCCGTATTTTGGTGATTTCCGTGCACTCTAGGAGCACGTGTCCTACCGTTTCCTCCGTCCCCATGCATGCCCTGCACAGGGGACTGTCCGTTATACCTATTGTGTGATAGTGTTTGTTCAGTGAGCAGTGCCCGGTGATGGTCCCACCACCATTCGCAGGCTTCTTCTGTCCAGGTGTAGGAGGCGCCTGGTTAGTTTTTTGTCCAGGTTTGGCGTCGCCTTCTTGGACTGCCTGCAGCCTGGTACCGAGGACCACCATTTCTGGGCTTGGTCATGTGTGTGTTTTTTAAGCCAGTGCGCAGCTGGGTGAAGGGGAGCGGCACGATGGGCTCGGGTCCGAAAACCATCGTGGCGGACCCCCTCCTGGCCAGTTCGTCTGCCGCATTATTGCCAAGTGATCCGCTGTGCTCCTTTATCCATTGCAGTGTCACAGTGTTGCGGTTCTCGATCGCCGAGCGTTGCAGCGCATTGTGACATTCTAGTATGAGCTTAGACGTGATATAATTTTTCTCTAGAGATTGCAGATTGCATATCACAAGTCCGTTTCAACGTGCCAAAGTAATCGACTAAGTGAATCAAAATATGTCCAAAAAGAAAGCCGGTAAGAATAAAATAAAGAAACTAAACGATGTTCTTGCTGAATAATAGTGACTGACTCACTGACCAGTGAACAATACGCGCGGCGCAGAAGCATCACCCCCGCCACCCCGAGGGGTAGCGGACGTATACGGGTGGCGGGGGGTAAGCGCGAGTACTCGGCAAATAAGTTTTGGCCGAACAAAAGGTAGCTTTTTCAATTTTTCGTCTATAATAGGTACCAGTTTTCTGGACTGTATAACTTTTTTCTCCATAGGCCAATTTTATGGTGTCCATAGTAAAAAAATATCCTACATTTACGAACTTTTATATGGACTAGGTTTCATCAGCCGACGCCATTTGGACCAAAGTCCATACAAAAATGTCCGATCTCCTTTATGAATGAAAAAAAAATAGTAGGTATATGATAAAAGGTTTTTATATTCTGCGGTCGACCACGGCGCCGGTGGGGTGACGATCTGAGCATGTTCGCGGGTCAAACATGGTCCGAAATTGCCCAAGATAGAGAGGTTTGGAAGGAAAAAGGGGAGGCCTCTGCTCAGCAGTGGGACATAACTTACACTATGAAAAAAAAATTGGCCAAGTGCGAGTCGGACTCGCCCATGAAGGGTTCCGTAGTAACTATAATAAATATAATATACTCAATATATTTATTTGAAAAAAAAAATCAAAAATCCTTAAAATTTTTTTAAAACTAGCTTATTTACAATTTTTACAACTACGCCAAATAACTTTGTTTTTCATAGTATTTGTATGAATTACAAAGTTATATTTGCGGTTTTAGAAAATATACTGTATCTCAAAAACTGCTGACTCGATCTCGTTCAAACCAATTTTGGTTGAAAGTTTACATTAAGATCTATAACTAATGGTTTTTTAGATTTTTCACTTCATTATTATAGAAGTTAGAGGGGGGGGGACACACATTTTACCACCTTGGAAGCGTATATCTTTTAAACGATTAACTTTATGAAAAAATAATTTTAGAAACCTTAATGTCATTTTTAAGGACCTGTCTCTATAGAAAGGCCCTTAAAAATGACATTAAGGTTTATATACGTGTGTGGTATCTATATACCACACACGTATAGGTTACATGAAAATAAAAAAAAATCAGTTTTAGTTCCATGTATGGGGAGCCCCCTTTATTTAAAATATTTTTATAAATTTTCTCTTAAAATCGGAAAGCGGTTCACAGAATACATCTACTTACCAAGTTTTACATGTATAGTCCTAATAGTTTCGGAATAAAATGGCTGTGACATACGGACGGACGGACAGACAGACAGACGGACAGACATGTCGAAACTATAAGGGTTCCGTTTTTGCCATTCGGCTACGGAACCCTAAAAATCTGATAAAAGAGAACGGACACTTGTCAAGCAAGCAGATTCAGTGTATGTCATCAAATATATTTAGATGACAGAACTAAATTAAATTCCTACAGCAAGCAACAGGGAGGGTTTTTAGTCAGTAGAGTCACTCTGACTATGACACTCCCTTCCGCTCCACCCAGAACTTTGATGATTTTCCAACGAAACAAACAGTTTCTTCTTCAGTGCTTTATGGGAATGAAAGTTAGTAAGTACTAGCTTTGTTTTCGCTTCGTTTGTCATTAATGTAAGTTAGGTAAATATGTAATAATGACCTAGAAAAACCAACATTAATCCTTGTTCTATTCATCAATGAACAAATATATTGAGTTAGTATATATATTTTGTAAGCTAAACTAATTTACTACATAGGTATTGCTAACGAGCAAAGATTCATTAGTAGATGCTGACCGACATAATTACTAATATAATAATTACTAATAATAACATAGCACTAATACGTCGGTCTGTACTTTCTTTCAAAATAAGTATATTTTCTTGAAATGGTTAGTTTGGGCATTGTGTTTATATGCTTTGCTTTTACTTTTGCTGGAGGCTAATCTTTGCCATACATTGTGGCAATGCCGCCAGTCTTTTGGGTACATTAACAGCCGACAGCGTGGAGGATGATTTTGCATACTTTAATTTAGTTTGTAGTGTAGATAAATTAGTTTTTGGACTAGTTTGCATGAAATAATAACTAAAATTCCACATATGTTAGTTATGCCACTAATTTCTAATTTTCTACTATAACCACGTATCTACTGGAGAACGTAGGTAATATCTGTGTGAAAAAGTGCCTTATTCATGTCAATATATCAAGTGTGCCAAGTTTTGCAAATATCTTGCAGCCGTAAAAAATTCACATTTCTAGCCGCTCTCCTCTTACGTCAAAGTTAAATAAATTCTTATGAGCAGACATGGATCCCGAGCCGACTTTAAAAAAATTATTTGTTTAGACCAACTCTACCTGTTTGCCAAATTTTACTCACTTCACTTCAGCCGTTAAGACGTTACGGGGAAATAAACCGATAAGGATAACATTACCACAGTTTACCTGTACAATCCATATCACACGTACCTACTATACACAAATATAGGACTACGTTTTCTCTGTAAATTTACTGAACAGATGTTTGGTCTAGATCCAATCTAAGTCTGAACAAACAGCCACAGGATATACCGTCAAATAACATATGAGGTTTACGTGTAATTCTGCCCGGAATTAACTGAGATTAGGTTCATATTAGGCTATTTACTCAATAAACTCATTTACCAAAGTCCCAGAGTCTAAGGTCTCGTTGTAATGTTTGGTAGAGCAATTAGGACCTTATAGGAAATTATGTATTTTATCGGCGCTCGCTTGTATGTGCACAGTTGGTTCGCGTCAAGTATCATAATCTTGCGAACGGGAAAAGGATGTTTTAGGATCGTGTGCGAAGGTTAATTTGTTCTTGTAATAATATGAAGATCCGGTCTTTTTCAAGCACGCTCTTTAATATCGTAGTACCGTAATATTGACTATTGTTTTGTTTTGTTGTTATTGTTGACAGCTGGGTACTAGTGTTTTTCAAGGAACATCTGCTTATCTGATCTTCACAACCAAGGTTCAGGTGTTTGGATTCTGACAACTCGTAAAAAACGACGGTCTAAGATGAGCATAATAATTATTATGACAGCCGGAATCAACGGTATACCGTTTTTTTCTGAGGCGTGGAGAAATTTTGATAAGTTTTTGTTTTTTTTTCTATCGGTTACATTTCGGGGAGTGTGCGATGGAATTACACAATCTAATTCCGTCAAGCCCGTTCCATAATTGGACTACAAGACAAATGGCGATGCGCCATCGTTACGTGGTGGACATCCCACCAATACGCACTAAACGTTTTGGGAATACCTTCATTGTGCGTACGGCTAAGGAGTGGAATTCCCTGCCGGAGTCTGTGTTTCCCGATAGCTATAACCTAGGGGTCTTTAAGTCAAGAGTGAATAGGTTACTTTTAGGTAAGCGTGCTCCATCTTCGATCACATCATCACTTACCATCAGGTGAGATGGTGGTCAAACGCGAGCCTATTATCAATAAAATGAAAAGTATGGTAAGTAAGATAGTTTCCCCCATCCACGAAACGGCCTTGGTAAGCGTTGCTTTACCTTGAAGATTGACCCGTAGCCGACCAATAGCCGCCTATTATTATTTAGCTACGAGATCTCTGTACACAACAAAAAGGTTTGTAATAACATTCACACTACAATTTTGAAGTAATTAAGTAGGTATGTAAGTCATACCATGATTCATATTTACAGAAAGTATTAAAACTGAATTGTAATGTGTATTTAAAAGTTAATAAACGAGGTAATTCTGTTATGAATAAAGGTAATTTCACAGTCTCCACAGAGAATAATCACAAATAAAAGAACCCACTTAAAAAAATCTTGAGCATTTACAAAAGCCCTCCACTCCTTTGTTGTCCTCGTTTATTAACTTGCCTTCAGATTGCCAGAATTTATGTAAAGGCAGAACTTTATCATCTTCATAAAAACATTCCATTAGTGTCAACCGGGTAGGAGGGCGTAATGTCAAATTAGTGTCCGACCCCCGTCGACGTCTATTTTAGACGAATTTTGTAGACGTAAAGTTGGCACGGAAGTATCAAATTTTGTTACTTCTATAAAGCTTTATATGCATATGATGTTACTGAGGTAAGTTATTTTGGGTTATGAAGTCTAGTTGTAATTTTTTGTGTAGGTTGTAGAACTGATTTTAGTTGAGTCGCTTAAGTAGATAAATAAAACCAGGTAAACGACCGCTCATATTAATAAACTTTTTTGTTATTATAAATAAGGATACAACCACAGAACAGATAAAAGAGGTTAGAAAGGAAATAGTTCCTGATGATTCCTGAACGCGTCTCCCACTCTTTAACTCCACTACAAGCAAGAGGCCTGTTACGTATGCGAATTACGCACACAAATAAATTACATACACTTAAATCGAGAGCTTGCTACTGATTGTAACTCACTGTTGATAAACATGGCGCATGTTTATCGACAGTGAGTTACAATCAGTAATCGTACATCATGACCAATCAGGGCAAAGCACGAAACGTCAATGGTTAAAGTGTTGAGGACGCGACGCATCCAGTACATTATAAGCGGACTTGGTCATTGCTTTGATTAAGCGAGTACACATCAGGCAATGTATATTCTTAGTAACTTATTGCAATAATGTTGTTAATGATCCGAATTTCATAGTGATCAGAATATTTTTATGTTTTTACAATAAAAATTGTAATTAAATGTTATTTTCGACTTACCGATGGAAAGACATACCTCCTCGCTCTATACTTGCGGTCTGATTTTTTGTTTTACAGGTTATAATTGCACAATACGGCATTTAAAAGCAGAACTCTGTGTTCCGAAGTAATCCGAAGCGCACTAAACGCGGTGAGTGAATTAATCGGTCGAGTTATGATTTTCGAATCATAAATGTGGCGCGCTCACCACACCACATTACCATTCCAACCTTATTCATCTATTCTGTGGATACAACAATGTTGGAGTCGCTTCCAGTCTCATCTTGTAGATGTAGAGTGACTATCTATCTGAATTTGCACGACAACACACGAACGAATCTTGGAATTCATCTTTTATAAAATATTGCGGAGATTCTAGGATGGTTTTATGTATCGTGGGTGTGTTTACAAACATTTAAACTCACATACAGATACATCCAGACCCGGAACAACTATCTGTAGGTCGTAAAACATTTGTTTTGAGCGGGAATAGAACGCGCGACACGCAGTACAGCAGCCAATCGGTCAGCCATCGCGCCATTATATGACAGCCTACAGACAGTTTAAGATCACACTTTTTCTCTCTAACAATCCAATAACATCTGTAGGTAAGAACGCTGAAGTAGCATACAAATAGAAAAAGAAAACGTATATAAAATGTACTTCACACATCCAAATCAGATGCGATCAAAATGCTAAAGAAAGCATTCATGTCACGCGACTCGACCCTTTGCGACGCGGGGCGAATTCTATTAAAAAACTTCGATTTAAATCAAACTTTAACAAACACAGATAGGGTGCATTATTGAATATTCGTCGACGGTCCGCAGAAAACGGAGATGTTTAAGCGATGTCAAAGGTACTGAAATTGAAGATGAGCATGTTGGAATCGTCCCCTTGAGGGTTTTTCATCAGAGGCAACATAATAAAATTATAAAACTTGATTTACTAGAGTAGATAAGTGCTTAGGCCGAAATTAAGGCACCGGGAAAGGCGAATGGCACGGATTACTTACAAAAACTCGAGGTAATTACGAAATAAAGAACACCCTAGAAGCTTAGGAGGAACTTAATCTTTTCTGTTTGTCTTTGCCTGATTGTTAATAAGATCAAATTTTTTACGTTATGTGCGTTATGTTTGATTATCATCTGTTTAGGCTTTTCCTAACATGTTGGGGTCGTTTTTCAGTATATCTCCAACAGCTATTGATTGGTTTCGTAGTTACCTGTGTGGCCGCCGACAACGTATTTGCATTGAAGGTTCGTTGTCTTCCTGGTGCAATACTACTGCTGGCGTACCACAGGGGGGCGTTCTCTCTCCTCTTCTTTTCGCCATATTTATAAATTCTATTTCAAATGAACTTCTCTCATCCTACCACCTTTATGCTGACGATCTGCAAATTTATTCGCAAGCTCCCGTTGAAGATTTATCTGAGGCGGTGAAGGCGGTGAATAAAGATTTAGCGCGTATTTCCGATTGGAGTTTGTATCATGGTTTGAAGGTTAATCCTGCGAAGACTAAAGTCATTATTGTTGGCAGCCCTAGGCTACGTTCCAAAATTGACTGGACGACCCTTCCCCAAATAATTTTTGATGGAACTGTTATACCCTACTGTGACTCAGTAAAAGACCTTGGCATTTATATTGATAAGGATTTGTCTTGGGGTCCCCAGTTGCAGGAAGTGAGCCGCAAACTGTTTGCCTCTGCGGGGTCTTTACGCAGATTGCGCAATTTCCTACCGACTGCTACTAAAACTGCGCTTGCCCAATCTCTTCTACTCCCTATCCTTGACTATGCTGATGCAAGTTATCCAGATCTAACTGAAGTGCAGCTAGATAAGCTTGAGCGACTCCAAAATTTTTGTATCAGATTCATATTTGGTTTGGGCAAATATGATCATGTTTCTGAATTTCGCACTAAACTCAAGTGGCTGCCTATCCGCCTTCGCCGGAATGCACATATTTTATCATTACTCTACAGTATTCTTTTCAATCCAACGACTCCCTTTTACCTCAAAGAACGTTTTAAGTTCCTTCATGACACACATGTTAGAGATTTGAGATCATCAGAGAATTTGAGACTTTTGATGCCTACCCATTCCACAAAATTTTACGACCAGTCGTTTACGGTGCAGGCCATTCGGTTGTGGAATGGATTGCCGGTGTCAGTAAGACAAGCTCATTCACTTGCTGTTTTTAAAAGCTCGGTTGCCAATCATTTTATTTCAAACTTATGATTATTCCTTTGCTTTCTCCACACGATGTTAAAGAACACATTATATATTTATTTATTTTATGTACTTATGTATTTGTATATATATATTTTTTTTGTTGTATTTTTATTAGTTTTTCCGTTATTAATGAGTATTTGTACAGTAGTACACTAATATAGCCCTCCCCATTTTAAATAAAGCTCATAAAGTCCTTCCAAAGGTTGTCTGGAAGATATCGCTCTCAGCGATAAGACCGCCATTGTAACCAATTTTTTTTTTACAATATTGTTATTTAAGTGTGATTCAATTATTGGTGTACAATAAAGTATATTCTATCTATCTATCTATCTATCTGCCTAACTAACCTCCAACCACCCAGTTGCTGGAACCAAAGGCTTAATGGGTTTTTCTGTGTATGAAAAAATTTCTCACACATCAGACGACATTAAGCGGTGACCTGCTAAATAACAAAAGTCAAACTTAATTTCTTTTTAAATTTAACCCCTCATGCCTATTTGTATCTCGAAATTTCGCATGTTCTAAATTCAAAACATTACTTATAAGATAGCATAAACGCTTGTAACACCTTACACCTTAACAAGGAAATTATTCACTCTATCAACTTAAACATAGTACAATCTTACAAATCGTCAGCTTAGCAGCACAATTTGGCGGGCATTCCGGTCGCATATAGCTATTCCACTGCTGAATAACTAATGGTCTCTTCGGCGTTTAGGGACCTAACCAAACCTGTTGGTAGCTTGCAAGTTTTATGCATAGTTTACAGTTCAACAAGTTTTGCGTTTGCAACATTTCAGGTGTGCAACTATTATGTCTATGGTTTTCTGTTGTCTATGTCTATTTGTTGATGCGTTTTTTTTTTTTAATCTGACTATTTAAGTGATGCGTTCTTTTTTTAAATTTAGTTTAGAAATTGAAATCAAATGTTACTTTGCATAAATCCATAACAAATGAATATACAAGACAATATTAACATCGTTACGCAGTGAGAGCCAGAGAACGGGCCGCGTCGCAGAGGAAAAGCCTAAGAAGCGCTGGCGTGACCACTTAGAGGCATTCATGACGGATTGGTCACAGAAGACAACGCAACAGAAAGACTGGACAACAATGGGGAAAATCTTTGCCCAGACGTGGGACAATATAGCCCTCGGCACATAAGTTGGCAAGGTTTTGGCATAGTGGGGCTAAGTTTGCACATCGTGCACTTAGTGGAACAAAAAAGTGGTCACTTTTACTGCTTGCCATTATTCTATGGTTATTGCCATCATTTATTTTTAAACATGTCTGTTCAGAAGAATGTTAAAAAAAGAAGAGGAATTCATTAGTTAATTCGGTGTTATAAATAAAATAGATGTAATACATAAATACATTTCAAAGTGAAAAAAAAAGTATTTAAGAAAACTCTCTCGTTCGTTCGTTCTCGTCGTCACAATTGGTTCATAAAACTGCTACCCCTTTTCTTCTTCTTTTTTTCCCGATGTCCTAAAGACAGTGACGAATTCGGTATTTCAACCTTCCTTTATTAATATAGTGTCTAACTGTTCTTTCTGACGTTTTAATAGTCTGCGTAAACGGTATTTGGTCCTGGCATTGTAATCAACGTAACAAAAACTAAATTTAAAACAACAACTCGTAACAAAACAAAGGGTACAACTTTCGTGTACGCAAGTGTATTCGGGACCAAATGGAACGAGAACTACTGACGCACCAATCGCGCGCTCGGAGCGGCGCTACGTCATACCCCGCGTCCCGCTGACAACCGCTGACACCTAAAAATCGACTTCTGCGCATCGAATGACTCTTGCCAAGTTATTTGCCTATCACTATACCAGTAAGTAAAAAAATCTTGCTTCGTGGAGCAGCGAAACACGTGTGAAGTAGATATAGGTTTGACTTGCATGGTACATATTTCATTGCGACACTTTTAGCATGTGTATATAGTTGCATATTGCATCATAAAACGACTAGTTTATGGCGCCATTAAGACAAAATATTGTCCTAAATTATTTACAAAACTGAAAAAATAAACAAACATATAGTCACACTTTTTCTTTGTATCTTATTATGTTCAAGATAAATATATTTATGTTATTGTTCACCCTTTTTTAAGATCATAAAACACAAGATACATGGACTGAAAATAGGTCACAAAACGCCTACATTTTCAGTGATCCGGACTTCTAGCTCAAATGTGACTTGTGTGGATAATTCTCAAAGGTTTGACCAACAGGACTTAACTAACTAACTTAACTTAGGATTAACTTATGACTTATGAGTCCTGTTGGTCAAACAATTGAGAAAGAAAAAAGAGACGGTTAAAATTTTATTATCACTTATGACTCATAAGTGATAATAAAATTCTAACTGTCTCTACAACTCGATCTCTTCATAATGCAAGTTGGTATTCTTATTTAAAAAATTCATTACTTACGTGCAGTACCGACGATTAAAAATGCTTACCAAAAAAGCACATTAAACCCTAAAAATAAACAAATGTCAAAATAAATAAAGGATCTCCTCTTAAAACATTTTAAGCAGTAAGGGCGCTTTCCGTTTAGACAGTTAGAACAGTTAGTAGTATTAATACAGTTTCAGTTTAGACATCCAAACTGCCGCCGCACGGTTGTTACAAATTATTACGGTCGTAAGCCTTACTGCTGCAAGACGGCAGTACGATGACTTGAAAACGTATGCGATTGTAGTCCGATCGAATTTAAGTCATTACCTTACCATTAAAATACAAACAGAAAGGCTTTTCAAAGCTTGCTTAGCTTTCCATTAAACACGATGCGTTCACTGCACTAGCGAACAACGACTGAAGTAGAATATTATGCATTGTTACTGTCACAAAGTAGCAGACAAAATAAATATGTACTTAAAATACTACTTACATAATATCCTCTATTAATAAAATTTTAATTTAGTACCCTAATTAGTACAAGCTAGCATGCCTCCCTCACCTCAGAGATTTAACTACCTTATATTTCTAATTAGATTTTATTAGTAAACTCGTTCTAGTCAGGATTCAGTCATATAGAATAATTAAATTTTATTAATTAATATGTTTGATGTATAACTTAAGAAGAACGATGAATTTAGATGCTAGTACCTAAATGGCTTTGCGGGAAAGGTTTATCGAGATACCGCAGCCCCGGAATTTTAGGGCAGCCGAAACAACACGGTGGGTTTTTAGTCAGTAGAAGTCTGACACACCCCTCCGCTTAACCCAGAGTGGAACAAGTCATTCGATGATTATTCTACACAGAAAAACAAAGTACCTAAATGGCGAAACACGAATGATGAGAATACTACTGATGAAGATACTTGAATACTAGTAGTCGCGCGGAGCTTCGTTCATGTGGACTTTATAACGGTAATAACATAGCTCTCCTTCATTTGAAGTCGGGTAAAAAGTTCCTTTCTCAAGCTTCAGGCTATTTCCATACTTTCATAAGTACATTCAATGATTAGCGCGTTTCAACAAACGAGTTTTTCTGCTTTATAATATCAAGGTAGGTAAATAATAAGAGCTTCAATGTACCATGTTTTGATAGAAATAAAGTATTCTTATTCTGCACAACCTACATTAGTGTAAACATTATACAACGTGTAACGGAAACACAAAATAACTGACTCAAAGAATTGATACCAAATTATTGGTTTCATATATTTCTTGAATACCAATCATAACAAACGTGTTACAGCACTAAGAGGGTCAATAAATTTCCACGTCACTTGCCATTAAAACGATAATTCTTTTCGTTCTTCTTAATTTGAAAAATTCGGTCTCTGGTATCAGTGTATTGGAATTTGTAATAAGTTCTACACACGTAGACTTAGGATTACAAAACCTTTGCCATATCGTTTGTTATCATCCAAAGAAGCCATACACTTGGTATGTATATACCCTTTAAATTACACGTTGTATAATCAGCCTACAACGTTCTCATGGCTGGGACACAGGTCTACTCTTTATGAGAGGGAATAGTCCGTATGTAATTCACTACGTGAGCCTAGTACGGGATGGTAGATGTCACATGTTTTCAGATTTATCGGACATGCTAGTTTCCTTACGATGTTTTCTTTCCTCGCACACTTGCGCTAGGGGCTGCGGAAACACTATATTCTTCAACGTGGCTCTCGACTGGTGCCGACCCATCTCTCCGAGTCCCGTCTGGTGAAGCAGGAGAAGTAGTTCCTCCCTACCAATTCTAATATGGGTGTTAGTGAAACACACCTGAGCTACAGGCAATCACGTTCGCCCTCCAACACAAACCATCCATAAACAATAATCAGAGAAAGCATAAACAATAATAAAACAAAAGAAGAAAACGTCATCATTGATTTACCCTGTAAGGGTGAACCTATGTGAACAGAAGGAAATGAAGCTGAAAAAGGACACCTTTCAGAATTATTCAACTTCTGTTGAAAAATGTATTACACATGACATATTGAAATTTCAACGCTCTTGATAACCATTGATACAAATGAAGTTCGAACCTTTTGTAAATATTCGAGATAAATATCTATTGCATATGAAAACGCTTTTCTTTCGCCGAAATATCCAGCCTCATAATTTAAATCCCTTCTTTTACAATTTGTAACTCAATCGGAAACTCCCAGTTATTCGTAATTAAGTACAAAATTTATTAATTGTGGCTGAAGTTTGGTCGATCGCCAACATTTTATATTGGATTGTAGCCAGCGTTGGGAGTTACAATCATTGTTTCCGTCATTATTGCTGGGATTCTGTGTTTGGGTTCAGAATGGGCCTTATATGTACATTTCCTTTACCAAAAACGTTCGTATTTCAAATGTCTGTTTAAATCAAATTCAAACTTTCCAATATACCGAGAATTCGTATTCTAAATTCAATTCAAAACCACCAATCACACCACATATTTAGAATCAAACTGCACTTCAGAAAGTCCTTTCACATCGTTTGACTGAACAAATCTGTAGAGGCAGTAATCCTCAGATTTCCTTTTCCTACTCAAAATTTTACCTCTTATACCATCTCGATGAGTTGCTCTGAATACTAG
This sequence comes from Tholera decimalis, assembly GCA_943138885.2. Lineage (NCBI taxonomy): Eukaryota > Metazoa > Arthropoda > Insecta > Lepidoptera > Noctuidae > Tholera > Tholera decimalis. Next base: position 5,579,599 of record OW964549.2, read on the forward strand.
AGAGAGCATAAATCAATATCGCGGCGTAAACATTCAAGTTGGAATAAATAAATGTAATTTTTAGAGGCACGGTTGTTGGTGCCACGAAAGTCTTACTGCAAGCAAACGCTTTTGATTCGGTTACGTTGCTGAAAAATGTTTTTGCGGAGAAGTAAATAATTTCAATTGGTGTTTGTTTCAAACAGGTTTTTATAGCAGCTTTTTTTTGTTGCAAATACATGTTTAAAGCAATTCAGTAAAGGCGAATTTTCTTTAACTGGGTTTTTCAACTTAACGAGCGATGAAGTGCCAACAAAGAATTCGAGTCATGATTCTTTTTTTACGATTATGCTTGCCAGGTCGACCTGTCAGTAGATGTTTATAAGTAAAACGAAAATTTCAAACTTAGTTACGCTCTAAATATCGCTCTACCAGCCAACCGACAGCATATTAACAAGAGCAAACTTCATAATAACATTAGTAATTTAATTACATAACCAAGAGAAAACAGAAAACAGTATAAGTGTAATAATTGAACACAGTCGCAATTCCAAAGCCGAGACATTACTGTACCACATGGCTCCAAATAGTGCTAAGGCACTTACATTAATTAATGTTGGAAGTTTGTAGAAAATTCTAAGAATTTCGTCGAGGGAAACGGGCGTGCCGAGTGCTTTATGTAATACTTTGATTAATGTGAAACTCGTGACATACGATTTGTAAATTTCTCGCTTCCAAAAGTAGCATGAGCATTTCATTCATAGTAGTAGCATTTTAGTTTAAAATTTAAGATATGAAACATTATTTTATTTATTAAATTAGATCTCCAACAAAGGAATGACTATTACACACATGAGTGGATATAATAATATGTAGGTACATATCATGTAACCGCGCTTTCGCTCATGTTGAAAAGTCTAAACTCTTTCTATACTAAATTCCTTCAAAATCGGTTAGTGCTTTAGACGCGAAAGTGTGAAACACACAGACAGACAAAGTTGATCTCACACTTATAATATTAAGTAAGGTTAGTAAAAATTGATAGATTATTAAAAATAGATGTTGAAATTAAAATTAAAAAGGCAAAACGCCAAACTAACTGACAAAAATAAGCTCACTAATTCGTTCAAACAAAACACGCTCGTTTTTTGGTACTATATACAAAGCCCGCGCCAATTAACCTCGATATCCCAATTATTGGGAAATATTGATGACGTAACGGTTGCTGAGACCGTCTGTAAAAGTTTGGGACCTGCCACACGAGGTTCACTGTTGACTGGCATCGATAGAGTCAGTTTAGTAGAGTCATTAAAAAATTATCCTAAGGTCGGGGTCGGCTGAGTATTACTGTACATGAAGAAACTGCTGACCTACAAATCCCCAGGTCAGACAATAGTCTTACCAAGTGGTAAGACTATTGTCAGATTTCCAGACTTCTGAATACCCGTAACGACTGACAAAGATGTACAAAGTATATCCAAGATTAAAGATTAACATGCTATCTGGGGGACGGAGGAATTTAAATACTCAATCATTTATACAGAATGGAATCAGATGTTACTGATAAATGAAATCTATGCCATACTAAAATTTCAGAATGATATCTAGAGTTAAATCCGACTCTCATTATACTTTTTTAAAGCATATTTCCAGTCGTTTTATACTAGCAGCCTTTGGGTTAATTATACGCAGAAGACATACAGCGCTCTGCGGGTACGTCTGCGATGTTTGCCAAAGCGCGTACGTCATCATCATGTCATGTCTGTTACGCTCTTCTGTGCTCTTTACATTGCAGTTGGCCAACATAGTGGTGAATATAGTGGCCAATGCCTATTGGCCAACGTGTAAAGGGGGTGCAATACAACCCAAGATGCACAAACACCCCCTCTATACGTTGGCCAATAGGCATTGGCCACTACATTCGCCACTATGTTGGTCAACGTGAAGAGCCGGCATTAGGCAGAGAACGGAGCAGCAGCAATGACGTCCTGAGAACAATATGAACTAAATATCAGTGTCCAATACACTCGCTCTGGGTGCAAATTGTGGTTGGTACCTAATATTAAATAAGTAAAGATTTCACAGCTTTTTATAATTTATACTAATATACATGAGTGTCACTGTTACTAACCACTATTTTACTAACTATACTAACCATATATGTATGTTTATCAGTTGTCTAGTACTCATAGCAAAAGCTCTGCTTAGTTTGGAACTAGATAGCGTTGTGTGAAAGTTGTGGAATATTATTATTATTATCAAGCTAAAGGAACTTTTTTGCTTAAATTGCATAGCAGGTATTCCTATCCGTACTGTCGCGCAGAAAAGCCGATAATCTCGTTAGCGCCGAACATATTTCTGTAAATATTGGCTGTGTTTGCGAGATAAAAATGTGGATTGCTTGCTTAATTTTTTTTTTTTCCTGTAAATACTGTCGAGCGCCTTTGCTTTTGTTTTAATGTTAAAAAGCCAGCTGGCGTTTGCAGTTTTAAGATTAACACTTAGGTACCTATTTTTTTTATATTTTATTTTTACTTTTAAGGGCTGAAAAATTCAGCTTTATTAATAGATTTGTCGACATTATACCCCATAACAAAAACTCAGATTTTATTAATTACCTAATACAGCATTCAAATGTTTTGTTTCTGCGATGACAATTCTATATGTAATGTTGAGCACATTGTTTATTGTTTATGAATAATTAAACTAAAAGTTAATATATTTTTCAGTACAGAATACCATAAATGCTTTCCCTCCTATGCGAAAATAGGTTTTTTTTATTGAAAATTGGTTCGCGTTTGACCACCATTTGAGAGCACATTTTATTTATTCGAATTTATTCGAAGATGAAGCACGCTTACCTAAAGTAACCTATTCACTCTTGACTTAAAGGCTCCTAGGTTATAGCAATCGGGAAACACAGACTCCAGCAGGGAATTCCACTCCTTAGCCGTACGCACAATGAAAGTATTCCCAAAACGTTTTGTGCGTATGGGTAGGATGTCCAATGCCCACCATGTAACGATGGCGTGTCGCCGTTTGTCTTGTAGTCCGATGATGGAACGGGCTTGGCGGAATTAGATTGTGTGATTCCATCGCACACTCTCCGAAATGTAACCGATAGAAAACCGATAGACTTGCAACTCGTCGTCGAATTCAATTCAAATCTATAATAAATAATTAATAATAATTTATGTCTATCTTATAGTTTTCTAACAGATTACATTATATTAATTAAGTACTAATTATGATTATTTTTTAATTATGTAACAGTATTTTATTTCACTTAATATTTAGTATTACAATCGTTTTTATTTTTACATTATTATTTTACTTCAAGGAATTCTTTTATTGAATAATATGCTTTTGTAATTAGGAAGTCTTTTAGCTTAGTACTGATTAAGTTTGACTTATGATTGAGTTTGACATAATATGAATCTACGAAGTAATATTTCACATGTAGCAACTGCTTATCTGAACTCGTTGTCTAGTGGTCGCAAGCGCGACTGTTAACCATAAGGTCTCGGGTTCCATTCCCGGATCGGGCAAAAAGTGCTTTTGGGTTTTTCAATAAGAAATTTTGCAGTGGAAACTCCAATAGAATAGAATAGAATAATGATTTATTTGCTCAGATAGTAGGTACATAAATAAAAAGATGTTTACAAAAATTGTTTAGACCCTTGTACAATCTACCTCAAAAGGCATGCAAACATTTAAACACAGAAAAAACTATAATAATCATTTCAATGGATTAATATTAATCAAGAATTCAATTAAAATATATTAGTCTAAATACAATAAATGGTAAGATCATGTCAAAATTAAAATACAAAAACTCTAATTAAAATACAAATGTCAAAAATATGTCTAAATTAAAATACCAAGGTCAAACTTAAAAAACCAAAGTAAAAAAACCAAGTTTGGAAGTTAGCAGTGTGATATCCCCATGTCTCGGGAAGCTCGCTAAGCCGTTGGTCCCGGCTATCATGTGGACGTCTTTGACAGTCAGAAAAGACAGAAAATCTGACACTGGTCTGGCCTAGTTGTATCGTGTTACCCAGTTACTGGGTTAGATAGATAGATAGATACCCACCCTATTTTTTTTAAATGATAAAAAAAGTCATCCTGTAAACCTATGTATTGCTCATGTAAAGTGAAAGCTTGCCAGCATTCCACTGAGGTTCAATGTACGACACATTTCCCTTTTTTACTAAACAAGACTATCTTCACAACGACTTCAAACAAACTATTTATAGTTATTTCTCAATTCAACCGTTTAAGAGAAACTATCAATCAAATAGGAATCTTGTCACTGCCATTGAAACGTACGTCTATTAAACCGTTCAAACCGTCAATCAAGCCCACGAACGGATCCCCAAATAGTATTCATCGAACCCACTGTTTTTCAGCCCCACATAATAACTTTATCGTTCAATGTAGTTACTAAGTTTCAGTAGACACATTCATCCTGTCTAGATGTCAAATGTTAGACATGTCGGCCATAAACGACAAGTCTCTTACGTAAACCTCCTTTTCGGAAACCTCTTGATATGATATAAGTTATACGACTTTTACAACATAAAACCAATTCCACAAACCAAAGATTAAAGCGGCTGTAAACGAACGGTTTTGTAAACAAAGGATTTGGACACACAAACGCTTTCGTATGACAATCCAGTGGAAGCACAAATCTGGTGGGATTGGAACAAATATTTGACGGGTAAGTATGGTTGCTGTAGTATTTGTATTCGAGCTTTTGTGTGGACAAATGTTTGATCCAATATCTGATATTGTATACATATTTGATAGGGTGGGTTGCGTTATTTATCTAATATTTTAGGTAAATCAAATCCTAGTTGTTTAATATACAATAGCCAATATTAAAGGAAGAAGCCCTACACCTCTAGAATTGTAAAACTAGTGACTTATGAATCATGAAATTAAATGATTTTTTTGTCAAAAGTATGAAATTAAGAAGAAACTATACCAAATCGCATTGATTGATCTATTGCTTCTCATAAAGAGAAGATAGAGAAATAGGCTGATTATGTATATGATGTACTTGTACATATTTATGAAAGAGGATGGGCAGACAACATTGTTGCCATCGTGGGTATACCCTGGATGAGACTGGCACATGAACTTGGAGCTTGGTGAACAAGCAAAGGGAGGTCTATACCCAGTTTCAGGAGGTACCTGTTTCGGATACAGCGGGGGGACACGCCCGGTTGTTGTCATTGTGAGGACCACCCGGAGGACACATTTGGAGTAGCACCGCCGTGTCCTCGTGGAGGAAATCGGTGGCGGTGACCTCTCGCGCCCGGCCCTGGTTCAGACCATGGTGCGGAGCGAGAGGGAATGGGATGCAGTCGCCTCCATCTGCAAAGCAGTCATGCTAGCAAAGGAGGAGGCCGAACTCGCGAGGGAGAGGCATCTCTCTTCCTCACGCCCTAGCCACCGCGGGAGACCCCCCGGGCTTCGGGGATCGCGTGCTGATCTCCAGCCACCGTAGGAGCGGGCTTGCGGACGGCGAGCACGGGTAGCTCACCGTCCGGTAAGTACCAGGCCCGGGTCGGCGCGGCGGCGCTTTATGTTCCACGCGCGTCTCAAAGAGCTGCCAGCAATAGTGACGGGGTCCTATAGGGCCATTGCTGGCCGGGGTTGCGGGAATGTTCTAACGAGATACCGTGGCCCCGGAACTTAAGGGCAGCTGAAGGAGCAGGGTGGGTTTTTAGTCAGTAGAAGTCTGACACTCCCTTCCACTCTACCCAGAGCGGGAGAAGTCATTCGATGATTTTCCCACCCAGAGAAAAAGAAAAAAGGCCTATACCTAGCAGAGCTTGAAGTCAGACTGTAGATGATAATCATTACACACTTATGAAATCACACATGCATATACATATACGCAATACAAAGATAATAAAAAAAAAACACAAAACATTATCTACCATACATAGTTTTATCTAGGTACAAATCACACTCAAACATATTTCCAAAACCATAGTTTTCCAACACCTGACGGTCACAAAACAATTGAATAGCCATCTATCTGTAGACGCTGAGGTACTCGCCCAATTGGACACTATCGATAGACTAACAACATACTACCAATGGGTGGAGGTTCAAGACTGTTTGCACATAGTTAAGGTAATTGGTTAGGTTACGAACGTAACGACTGGATGTGACCGTTGTATCGATGTCATTGTCGTTAGATTTAGCTCTATTTGAATATCGAACGTTCAATTTTGTTATCTTGCCAGCCACACGCGTCGATTTTTAATGTTACTGCGGACGTTTCGTGGTCTTCTTTTGTGTCTTTTATTCTGTGGGCAAATCATCTAATGACTCCCCCTGCTCTAAGTAGAGTGAAAGGTCTTGTCAGACTGCTACTGACTAAAAATTCTGTTGCTTCAGATGCACATAAGGCCGCGGTATCTCGTTAAAACATTCCCGCAACCCCAGTGTCATTCCGTAGTCTGCGATTTTTGTCATGGTTGCCGTTGCCAGTCTGTAGTGGAAACGAACCGATAATTTTTGAGTTTCCAAAATTAAGTTTACTTACTTTTTAATGACTGGTCTTTCGCAATCTTATAACTACTACTTCTAGTGTACTATATTATTATTTAAATAAAAATGACGGGCTTATTGTCATGTGAGCGCAGACGGACATGAATTGATTGTATTTTATATTTATTACCAATATATTTTGTAAGTATCGTGTTCTAATAATATAAATTAAATGTATCGGTTTCAGGGTATATATTTATTAGCTTTTAACATTACATTTTTAACACTTTATACACTTCAATAAAAACCCTAAACTACATAAGTATATACATCTAAAAATAAACTAAAATATGGCATCCAGAAATTCGTGCGCATCGCTGTCCACTGGTAATGTGCCCAAAAGACTGGCGGCATTGCCACGTTGTATCGGTTTTAATCGGTTTCTAACATAGTTTATAAGTCATGTGTAATAGTACTAATAAAACTATGGATCTTGCGGTCTGCAATAATAGTACATTGTTCACCGAGAGGAGAAAGTGACCGATTACCGTCGAGGGTGTCGTTTGAAGCCCGAGCCGTAGGCGAGGGCTTTAAAACACCCGAGATCGGGAATCGCACTTTCTCTCGAGTGATAATAGTGCTTTATACTACACCTACGAGGAAAATAAAAAACTAAATCTTTACTAATTGAAATTTATATTGAAATTGTTGCAGTTAGTGAAGCTTAATGTAACACTTTTTCCATTAATGTTTGTTTGAGATGTTTGCGACAATGTAGGAGGAATAACTGGCTGTGCTATTGGCACTGCGCTCGTAGAAGGCTGTGGTGCCAAAGGGGCAACTGGCTGCTGAGGGGCATTTGGCATCGCCGCGCTCGTTGATGGTTGAGGAGATGAGTCATGATGCACATTAATCGATCCCGATATTTGGTTATTTATTCGTGTTTTGTTTTCTACGGAATTTTCTATGTAACCTTCTGCAACAGCGGACGATTTCCAACCACCGTGGCGTTTTATTGTGGTTAAATCAGCACCAGTATCGGCAAGAATAGTCGCTGAAGTTCTGCGAAAGCAGTGGCCAGTGTATTCTAGTGGATTGAGTAAATTAAGGTAGGAAGCTATTTCTCTTGGCACAGTACTTATTTTGTTTTCCCAATTACTTGTTTCGTACATTTTTTGTTTTTATATTGTAGTAAAAACCGATTGGTTTTGGGGTCACTGGGGCGAATTTCGTTATGTTTCTTCATTATCTCATAAAATAAGCCCGATATAACAAATGATCGCTGAATTTTGGTTTTTGTGTTAGGAGTATTGACAATTATTCCATTTTCGAGGATTTCGATATCGTCTGTTGTCATATCCACAAGTTCTTGCGAACGACAGGCCCCATTTACTCCTAAAATCAAAATAACCTGTAAACAAAAATATCAAACATGAAAACCTAGTAGATTTCTACTCATAAATAGGTACGTAATAAATCATAAACCAGTGCATTTTGTTCATAAACTTACCTTCATCAACAAATATTTGTCATCTGGAGCATTCTGCAAAAAGGAATAAACATCCTTTGTAGTAAGCACTTTTGATTTTTTACTACGGAATCCCTCCGACTTTCTTTTCAGAAATGCTGTAAGTTTTTTGTATTCTTGAATATTTATGTCGTTTCTTGTCAATATAGTACTTTTCAACATTGAGTACCTAGACCATAACGTACTTGGTTTGTATTTTTGCGCTTTTTCATTGAAATAAGCTAGCAAAACAGTTTCAGAAAGAAGCATTTTTTTCACTTTTCCATTGCAAGAAATCGTCATAAGTTTTATTATATTTTTTAATTGATTTCTGTGGTAAAAGGTTATCAATCAGTATTTTTGCTGTTTCCTTCAACTGCGGCGGAGTTAAAAAATCTTCATCATCACTATCACTACTTATCATTTTGATAGTTTTATTTTACTTTCTACGAAAACTGAATCCTCAAACAACACACAAATTGAAAATGGCGCCAATGGCGTCTGCAATTATCACATGTTCTTTTTTCAAATTGTTTATCCTGCCGCCGCAGGGTCGCACTGCCAGCCCGACACCATCCAACACACAGCTAGTAGCCAGTGTCATTTTGCGAACTTGGAGATAAAAACTCACTGTAAAAACTTTTTGGCTTTTGATATTTAGGTTACCGGCGCATAGTCTTACCCAAAATTAAAAAAGAAAAACCACGTAAGAAATGGATTTTCATACACTTTTCTCTCCCGCTCAGATGCGTTTTCTCCCCGCATATTTGTTCGATATGCAATGACGTACTTTCTACCGTAAATTTGATAAAGTATCAAGGTACTTTCCAAGCAGGTGTAGTATAAACTTTTTGGCTTTTGATATTTAGGTTACCGGCGCATAGTCTTACCCAAAATTAAAAAAGAAAAACCACGTAAGCAATTGATTTTCATACACTTTTCTCTCCCGCTCAGATGCGTTTTCTCCCCGCATATTTGTTCGATATGCAATGACGTACTTTCTACCGTAAATTTGATAAAGTATCAAGGTACTTTCCAAACAGGTGCAGTATAAAATATTTTTGTTTCATTTATTTGTGTAATCTCTAGAGCGTTTTTCCGACTTCAATTTCAAGCCCGAGGTTGTCTTGTACCGGTATCGGTAGCAGGGTCAAAGTTTACCTGTGTCTAGGTCTCTAGAGTAATGAACCACCTTATAAATACCAACAATAGCTTTTGTTCATGTTTTCCTATTGAAATTTTCCATAAACGATAACCTAACGATCCTACCCGATCATCTAAAAAAAGAAGACTACACGATTCGGTGATGACATATTAATAAAGACGGATGGCGCCGACAAATGGCTACATGTGAAGGCACATTCAATAAATACCGAACTTATACCCGTATGATCGATGAGGTAGATTATTTCGATGGGTTGTGATTAATCGAATGATAGCAAATCGATAACAGGATAGTGCTCTTATGGGGTGGAAAATTCTGTTCGTATCTACAGAGGCATTGCTTTTATAAGGTCAATGTTTTGGTTACAGATGGTTGTTGGTCTGTTTGTGTATTTCGTATGTTGTAAGACGCACATACGATACCAAATTTTTTAGTAATAACAAAACTAAAATAATGTTTCGTGAGAATAAAAAATACTTAAGTCAGATCTTAAGAAATCTATACTTCATACCTACATATAAATAAAATAGAAGCGTGTCTGTGATTTCAAAATAACTGTTTCTTAACTGCGTATATTATGAAATTATTATTTTTGTCTGTCAGACTGTTCGTCTGCTTTAATGGTACTTTTACTCGAAGAATGTGAAGGTTATAGGACAACATGTAGGCTACGTTTTATGCCAAGACTTTTCCGGGATCGGGATTTATGCGGATAAAACTGCGTAGGTTATATCGGCTACCTTGCGAATGAAGTCGCAGGCACAGCTAGTTTTAAATATAATAGTCGCCTACAGGTGGACAGTTACAGGTAACTGCTTCCGTTGTCGAGTGGTTTAGGCGTTTGCCTTGTGACCCGGTGGTCGTGGGTTCGATTCTCGCGAGAAGCTTACTTTGTAAAGTTGTTTCCAATTTGGCTAGGACATTTCAGGCCTGAATCACCTGATTGTCTGATAAAAAGATGGTTCCGTGCTTCGGAAGGCACGTATAAGCCGGTGGTCCCGGTCGCCAAATGGCGGTCGTCAAAATAGACCACGTCAGAGGCCCCTGAGGCGGTCTAGAAACTCTGACACTAGGGTGTATGGGGTCGTTAGACTTTACAACCCGCACGATAATACATAATATGTACAAATAACGAACGGGACTAACAGCTTAATATGCTTTCCGAGGAATGTAGAAATCTCGATCCACAGACCGACTTCGGAAAGCAAAGACTTCGGATCCTTGAAGATCGGCCCGTGCGGATGTTATAAATTATCCACGAGCTCTTCATATTACTAACTCAGATACAACATTACAATAAGTTAGGTAATGTGCGGGAATCTTAGTCTGTCTCATTTACAAGGTTCTATCGGCACGGGGGTGGCGCGTGCATGGCGCTAGTAAGTACTCCAGTCATAAAAATGTTGACGCGTCGCGGATGTGTCTCATTGATCAGCAGTGCGCGGAAAAATTTGAATGCAGCTAGGCGTAAAAATGTTATAACATTTATAGTATCTGTGAGATAGCTATTTAGAATAGATATACCTAAATAGGTTAGGTTGGTAAGAGATGGACTGCCGACAGACAATTATAAAACGTTTAAAGAGCCACGATAAAAGAGAATGCCGAATAATAGCAACTTATTTTTACAAAACATTACATTATTATTACAAAAGGGAAAAGTATAAGTACGCTACTTTTGGTAATCAAAAAAGAATTCAATTCCCATAATAACTGTCTATATCCCAATTTCAGACTATTAACACGTCTTCTAACTGCCTAATTCATACCATCAAATTTAACGAAAGCAATAATGTTACAAAGGTTCGTCTTATTCTGAGACTTAATCAGCAAAACTTGTTTCAACCCAACAATTTTTTCCATCACTTTGCTTAATTTCAAATTAAAATTTTCGTAACAAAGGCTAAAGAACAAAAACTCCCAAACCGCTAAACAAGAAAAAAGGAAGTACAAGAGAAAGTGAGGAAAATGGAAAATTTATTCATCGTCAGCACTTAGATTGGTGTCGCCAAGAAAATGGCGGTACAAGCCATTGAGCAAAACGTGGAATTAAAACTTAATGGGATGTGTTAAGATGGAGACGGTAAAAAGTTTCATTTAGGAGAATTAGTCTTTTACTTTGTTAGAGAAAATAAGTTCTGTGGTATCGGGAGATACAAAAACAACCTTGGTGTAGAACCTTGGTGTATTCATGAGTAGCTGTGCCTGCAACTTTCTTCGTGTGGGAATCTTTTCCGACATAAATCCTTGTCGCGTGGGAATTCCGATATAAAAGGTAGCCTATATCAACATATACGCTACATTGCCCTATAATATAGGCAACCTCCTCTATTTTCCAGTAAAATTCCCATTCAAATCAGTACCTACAACCAGACAGACAAAAATTTAGAATTGTTGTGTTTTAGTATCGTTTAAATAACAATGAGTAAAAATATAGTTATTTACATGTATGAATAGATCACGCTATAAAGAACAGAATACACATTTCATTGTATTCAGAAATCGTAATCATTTACATTAGGCGGTCAAATGTTCCAATTAAATGAAGACATTAAAAACCAATCTCGTGGAAATATAATATTATCACATAGTTTGAATATCAAAAGTCTTCTCTTATGTTATGATATCTTGTGTATATTATGAGGTATACAAGTATAAATGAGATTATTTAATAATTTTTTTTTTCATAATTACTATTTAGTTAGTTTTCTCATTGATACTACATTCTATCAAGTGATGGGTATTTCTAAGTATTATTTAATTTAATTCGCAAAAGGTGTGTGTTTTGTGTTCCCCACATTTTGGTAAGGTATAATATTTTTAATCGTCTCCTCGGAGGAAACTCAATATGTGAAGATGGTTCCAAACCCATTCAGGACCAACCTCGAGAAGCGTTGCTTAACTTTGATGATCAACCCGAGTGACTGTAACTATTGAGGCTCAATCTCCTCGGAGAAGTGAAACTGAACCCTGAAGAAAATGCAGTTACAATAGAGAATAATCAAGATCTCGGCTAGGGATTTGTAAGTGAAATTGAAGCCTTATCCGAACTGGAACCGTTTGATACGGACTTTTTTCGAGAAGAAAGTATTTTTATAACTCTAGGATGAGTGAACTGAGAAGTGAGCATGGTAAATGCTGTTGAGGGTATCTTCATAAAATTCATGTATATAAATAAAAGTGAATTATGTCTGTCTGTTTTATCAAAAAAACGATATGTTTTCTAAATGCTTATAGTTGAAACTCGAACATTTCTTTTTCAAATCTTGGTCGGTCTGTCGTTCTGTTTATCGGGCTAATCTTAGGTATCATCATCTATATCATTGTTTCAGAGAAAATACGTCACATCCATAAATAGGTGTGACATTCCCCAGAATCTCTAGAACGGACCGGTTTGATGACCTTGTGACAGGCATGATAGAGTAATAGTATTTACTAGTACTCACGCGGGGCTTCGCTCCCGTGGATTCTATCACGGTAAAAACATAACTCTTCTTTTTTGCAGTCGCGTTAAAAGTAGCCTATAACCTTCTTCAAGCTTCAAGCTACTTCCATACCAAATTGCATCCAAATCCACCCAGTACTTTCGAAGATTAGCGCGTTCAAGCAAACAAACAAACAAACAAATAAACTTTTCCGCTTTACAATATTAAGTATAGATTTGTTTACACTTTTTTATTATTGTTATGGATGAGCCAGCTCTTGACCCTAATCACGCCTAATTGTACGCGTTAAAGGAGGTCTTTGATGGTACGAACGAGTCCAGAAGATGCTTTTACACTCCTACTATAACACTTTAATCCACAAACCCGCACTGGGGTCAATTTCTTTTTTTTCTGAGTGGGAAAATCATCAAATGACACATCTCACTCTGGGTGGAGCGGAAGGGAGTGTCAGACTTCTACTGACTAATAACCCACCCTGCTCCTTCAGCAGCCACTAAGTTCCGGGGCCGTGGCATCTCGTTGGAACATTTCCGCCGCCCCAGCAATGGCCCTATCGCACCCCGTTAGTGAATTCTGACTGCTCTTTGAAGTACGCGTGTACTTGCGCCGTCGAGCCAGGTCTGGTCCTAACCGGCTGAAATGTCAAAGCGTTAGTCATTTGACAAAAATTAAGGAACATTAAATCAGGAAACATACTTCATTGTTTCTTGAAAATGGGGCTGCAGAAGCCCTTTTTTGTTCTGGGTAGGAAAATCATCGATTGATATCTCCCGCTCTGGATTAAGGGGAAGGGAGTGTCAGACTTCTACTGACTAAAAACCCACCCTGTTCCTTCAGCTACCATTAAGTTCCGGGGCCGCGGTATCTCGTTAGAACATTCCCGCAACCCCGGCAGGCAATAGCCTTATGAGGTCCCGTCACAGGACTACTTACTTAGTTCTGGTAGTAAACTATTGTTCAAAAAAGAGGAAACAGAAACAAATGAGTACAAACTTCTCCCAAGTTTGTACTCATGAGTATGTTGACAAGTCGCAACAGCTTCCCCTTTTCATCAAACAATCCCTATACGGAAATAATATTTTACGTCCAGCAAATATTTGTTGAAAGCCCTTTAAATAATTTAGCAACATTTATAAACTGCCCAAAGTTTTACTTTAAGGGAAAACGGATCATGAATACTATGAATTTAAATTTTGTTTTCCTCTTAACTATTCAATGAACAAACAGCTGTTTATTCAAAACTTCGAAGCGACTAATCGATGTTTTTACATAATCAAATCTATGTTTTGCATCAAAGTTAAAACTAATTATCCATCTATAGTGGACCCTCGAAGCATCTCCACAAATTCATTGAACCGTTGCATTAGCGAAATGAATGGCATAATGAATATTTATCAGCACGGATAGCTTTTTTATTCTTAAGCTTCGGTTTCCATTGCAATTAAGATTAACGGAAAAATCTTGTAAAAGTCGAATGAGGGGCGCATAGTAATTAACTTATCTTTATTCTTATACACAAATGAGAGTAGATTTACGTGTATTTGATTCATCGTTATTATGCATTGGTATGTTAATATCTTAATTAAGTTAGCGGTTAAATAATGACATTTGCATGGGACGATCTAATAGGTGAAGCTGTTGTCTAGGTCGGCCTGTAGGTGGGTGATCTAACTTGTCCCTGACTCGGATAGCACATTAGACTGTTGATATTGTACATCATTTACAGTGGTTATGACACCACAGTCTTTGCAAACTGTATTTGGTTACCCAGTTACTGGATAGTAGAGGTCAGATAGGAAATTACTAGCTAAAAGGCTTATAGGTGACGGGGCACTAGTGGACAATCTTCATAGCCTGGCTCATCGGCGAACCGTTGCTTGCCTGTCGGTTTTCTATAGATTGTACTTCGGGGAGTGTGCGCAGGAGCTCCATGACCTGATCCCTCCACCTCCCTTTCACTACCGGTCTACCAGACGCTCGGCCACCACCCACACTTGGTTGATATACCGTCTTGTAGTACCAAGCGCTTCTCCTCCACATTTATTGTGCGCATAGCCAAGTTGTGGAATTCTCTGCCAGCTTCTGTGTTCCCTGCCACTTATAACCTTTCAGCCTTTAAAGCAAGAGTAAATAGGCATCTTCTGGGCTCACTCGTCACATCGTAGACTTCATCTATATTTAAAAAAAAGTATGTACAATGCTGGTACTCAGCCGCATTTGGTGGACTGCACGCTGACCGCATTATAGCTGCGAAATTCAATTCAGGCTCATTAAATAAGTGCTACTTTTACATTCTCCAATGTTTACATTGTGTTGTATTCAAATCGATTATGGGGTAACGAAATCCCTTAACAAAAATGAATCACAATTACAACTTTTGCAACAGATAAACTGCGTGGGCTTTAAGGCGACGTTTCCATTCTGAGTTCAACAAAGCGTGTGAAAAATTGCTTTGGTATCTCGTTTTTAGTATCAAAGAAAACTGTTCTCTGAACTGGCAAAGCAATCTAAGCACGTAATTATATGGTAACTTCTTTGAATTTGTTTCAAGAATCCAGCCATTTTGTTTCCATATGAAAGGTTGAAAAGTGTTCCCCAAGTCGCGTGGGTATAACAAAAGTGTGAGGGAATCAATGTCTCCGAAAGTTGCCAACATCTGTCTTATCTAGACGATATAACCTTTGCACAGCGCTCCTGCTTACACATTTTCGCTTCTAACCAAACCTAGCTCTTCAAATCGAAATACGATTCGATTCTCGAGGGTAAGATATACATTCGTATGCTAAGAAGGTAATACAGGCAAAACAGTGGTCGTTCAATAGTATATGCTGAAATATATAATAGTTTCATGTAACCCTTTACGCTCTGCGAAGGTGCGCGCATGAAATTTTATGTTTTTTTTTTATAGAGATCTTTTGAGGCCGAGAAATAAAATAGGTTTCATTGTAAATGTTTGTGAGCTAACTATTTTTATTGCGATAGGTTTTTGAATGTGTGGTGATAGGGATGAAATACAATATTGTTCGTTCAAATTCGTTGTGAAAATCGTTAAAAAGAAACTTCTCTAGAAGTTGTTAAAATAAATTGAAGGGAAAAGAATTTCTTTGCTAAAAAAACGAAGACTGTTTGTGTAGACTTTTTAGTCTAGTTTAAAAGAAGTTGAAGGCTGATAGTGAAACGAAGTTGACTATAAAACGCTATTAATGTTGTTTTTACAACATTCGTTAAAATGTTTTTTTTATCGTACCCGTATTTATTTGTGACATATTTTAGTTCAAAGTAAAATAGTATGTAATAACTACATACACTACTGGTACATAGCCGGCAGATTACAGGCACGATTTACGAATCGAAGTGGTGGGTTCAAAACCTTTTTGCCTGGGTGGGAAAATCATCAAATGACTGGGTGGAGCGGAAGGGAGTGTCAGACTTCTACTGACAAAAAATCCACTCTGCTCCTTCAGTTGGCTTTTCGTTCCGGGGCCGCGGTATCTCGTTAGAACATTCCCGCAACCCCGCAGGGTAGATTCAAACCCTAACAGGGGTCTTCCATAAAAACTTTGCGGTAATTTCCATCAGATCTACTACTTTATACCAATGACGAAGATAACGCAAGGAAACCGACACATTCGGATTTTTTGTCACTAGTACGTACTAGAGACAAAAATCCGAATATATGCGACTTCCACCGACCCGCATTTAGGCCCGCGTGGTACATAATGGTCCATTCCCTCTCATAAAAAGGAGACTTTAGCCCTAGCAGTTACTCGTTATAGACTAATTATTTTATGTTATGTGTGATTAGGGCAGACAAAGACTTAGAAACCCCGGATATTTGGGTAAAATCACAGTTTTTCCCCGGACACCGTAGAAAAATATATTTATGAACTTGAAACTAAAAACAACGATGTTTAATTATGGTTTTTATTTAATGATAGAGTGATAACATTGTAGAGCTTTAGAACTTTTGTAATAACTGTCTCTTCCTTTTCATTTAATCAACGTAACATAAACAATGAGATGAAATACCATAGGAAAATAATAATAGAGATCGTGCTTTTTGGTACCCGTAAGATCAATGTGTGTCCGAGTTTTACCTGGATGCTTTTTGAGAAAATCCCCCTGCACGTCCCCGGACGCTCTCCAAACTAAGACAAATCCGGGAAAACCCGGACGGATGGCAGCCCTATGTGTGATACTCTTATATTTTTGAAAAATTTGTAAACATCAAGAATTTTTACATAATTGTAAATAAAACCTTGGTTATGTTAATTTGAATTTTGTACTTGTAACTCTAACAGGAAAATATGATACAAATGTTCTTATCGTAACTGGAAAAATATGATACGAAACAATACCACACTTGTAAAACGTCTAACACACAATAAAACCACAGCAGTTTTTGTTCGAATAAAACATACCATCTACAGGATAGTATGTGGCAAGTAGTTTGACACTTCATTCATCAAAATCTATTCAGAGGTAAATCTCTTGCAGAATAAACCAGTGATTGAAATATAATATACTTACTGTTTTTTCCAAGTGTCATACAACACATTACATCAAGGTTTTTTGTTGTGGCTGACAGATTTGCAAATAACGCAAAGCTCTTAGTCGAATTTCTGTAATTTCATACTATTGTAAAGAAATAGAATGTATGTTTATTTATTAAAGTACACACGTGACACTTAGATACAAGAGCAAATACAGACAAAAGAACACAATTTCGCTGCTTATTTTATACGAAATTTCTTCCAGCAGGCCTGAGATAGGAGAGTAGGATAACACAGGATAGATACAGTGTGTAAAATAGTTACTAAATTAAATTACACTAAACTCATAATATAATTTATAAAATCAATAAACGCATATATGTATGTAAGAGGAAGGCTGGTTTTATGAATGAGAGCATCTTGATTATTCATCAAGTTTTATTTCATAAAACAATTAAATGTTACAAGAAATACAGAACTCAGAATCAATTGATTATAAAATCATTTAAAAATCTAATTATCCTTGGAAAGGTGGCCTGAATCCTAACATATCGAGATGTTTCAGTGACTCGTAAGCTACGTCAAGCCATTGGTACCTTTGTCATTTGTCAACTTAGACAGTAGCAAACATTTGAATGGCCTTTATCTTTTTATCATTTAAATTTATGTGTATTAGATATTCAATCTATTAGAACTGCTCGAATCATAATAAGTATCGTTACAAGGCCGATAACACAAATAACCGAAATTGGCATTTGAGCAGAGGTCATCATAACGCCAATATAAATACATTACATAGAAATTAATGAGGCGAAAACGAGACAAAAAAATGGGGTTCCATAATAAGAAGTGAAAGGACCAGAAAAAGCGGTAATTACGGTTCAGTAGGCAATCAAAAGTGAATCCCTTCAGGACGGAAGGCGAGATTGACGGCTATTTGCAACGTGGTCCTTGGAGAAGCATTAGCTGAAATGTGTTGTTGACCCATTTCGCTACATCTGGGGTCCCTGCTCGCTTAATCTATATCATGTTTTCTTTTCTTGTCTGGGGATTGAGTCGGTTCTGGCGTTTGCGTGTGTAGCATGACACTCACTAATGCCAGACTCACAGACGGATGCACAAACACACGTCATATCTTTTTTAATTATTGCTAACTAGGAATTACTCTTGTATCGTTTGTAAATTTTTACAAACACATAGACTCGGAACAACTATGTTGTAGGCCATAGTGACGTTTGTTCTGGTGCGGGGTCTAAAGTGGGAAAGGCCGCGTAATGCCACAACTAGAGTGAAGTCGCGGACCCAGCTACAAAGTATAATAGATAAAAAAGAATCACCACATGATAGACATTGGTGTTTCTTTTTTCGAATAACCAGGTCGACATATCATAGACTTAAAAAAAAAATTATATCACATAGACCTATATGGGCACTTATAAAACGTTAGAAACTAGTGCAAGGGTCGAATTGGCAAGAAACTCCAGACTTGGTTGATATACCGTCTTGTCGTACCAAGCGCTTCTCCTCCACATTTATTGTGCGCACAGCCAAGCTGTGGAATTCTCTGCCGGCTTCTGTGTTCCCTGCCACTTATGACCTTTCAGCCTTTAAAGCACGAGTAAATAGGCATCTTCTGGGCTCGCTCGTCCCATCGTAGACCTCATCTATCGCTTACCATCAGGCGAGATCGAGGTCAAGAGTGGGCCCAACAGGAATAAAAAAAAAATGTCTAAACAATAATAGAATTTAACAAATGAAAGTTCTAATTAGAATAAATATTATAGCAGCTTAGCATCTAACATAGATATTTTTATCAATACTTCGCTCCTTCAGCTTAGATACGTCAGTCTAGTACCCCATCCGTTTCGCTGGCTCGCTTTGTATCTGCTTCCCACTATTTATCTCGTCGCTTTAAGATATTTTATCTGAACGTTGGCTCAGAGCTGAGAGGATGCTGCCAGCTCGTTGTTTATTAGTATACTGCGATTGAGGTTTAAATTTAATTTATTTGGTTAATACTGATGTTTTATATAATAGATATTTTCTTCATTAGTTTCGTTGTTTGTAAATTATGGATTCTTACAATGAGTGTAATTAAGCTGAGGACTGTTTTAGTGTTCACTCAATTTATTGTTTTCCATCACTTGAATTTTATAATGAGTGGCTTTTGTTTATTTAATGTTTGTCTTGTCATCAGTACATTAAAATGGAGCATTTTATTGTTTAAAGGCCATTTTAACCATCTTACTGATAACTTTAAAGTGAATTATAAATATGAGCGTTTGACAAAGCTGCCAAACGCCATATTTCTTTCTTAAAAATCGACCCTGGGTACAACAATATATCAACATAAATAAAACAAATAAATCATTTATTTTCAGGCATCTGTGGCCCATTGTTGTTTTGTATCGTCAATATCATAGATTATAAACTAGTAGTGCCCTCTACCCTAATCTATGTAATACTGTACTTTGGAATAAACTGTTCAGTTCTTGTCAGTGTCTCAAGCGTTTAATTTATTACAGGTTATGAGCCTAGCGTATTTTAGTTTTTCTCGCAAGTTTTCTTGGACATTACTAGTGGAAATAGTGAAAAAAAAAAGTGCAGAATAAGATAAACTATAATAAACGCTGTGACTGTGAAAATGACGACTAATTACATTATCAGCGTGCCTAAATTGAAGGGGCGAGAGAACTACAGCGAATGGGCTTTCGCGGCTGAGAATTTTCTTGTGTTGGAGGGAATGTCCGATTGCATCAAATCGGAGACCATACCAGCAGTAATAGGAGCAGCAGGTGACGCGAAAACCAGAGCTAAGCTGATTCTGACAATAGATTCGTCGTTGTATGTGCACATCAAAAGTGTACAAACGACCCATGAGCTGTGGAAGAAATTGAAGAACCTATTTGATGACTCAGGATTCACGAGGAGAATCAGTTTACTGAGGAGTTTGATTTCCATCAGACTTGAAAATAGCGTTTCAATGACTTCGTACGTGACACAAATCATCGAAACAAGCCAAAAATTGAGTGGTACGGGTTTCAACATCAATGATGAGTGGGTCGCATCGCTTTTGTTAGCGGGATTAACAGAAAAATATTCGCCAATGATAATGGCGATCGAGCATTGCGGAATACCATTGACAGCGGCCGCCATTAAAACCAAGTTGTTGGACATGGAAGAAAGCGGAAACGGCGGCGATAATAGCGCTCCCAGTTCTAGTGGCGCGTTTGCGAGTTTTAAAAAAAATCGGAATGTTGGTAAAACTGCGACCAAAGACAACGCCCAGATGTCAAAGTCCAAACCAAAAGACATAACATGTTACAAATGTAAACAAAAAGGGCATTACCGCAACCAGTGTACATTTTCAAACAAAAATTCGTCGAATACAAGTAAAAATGAAAGTACAAGCAGTAATGCGTTTAGCGCTGTGTTCCTAAATGGTGAATTTTGCTAAAGCGATTGGTATATTGACTCCGGGGCGAGTGTTCATCTTACTACCAATGAAGAATGGTTGTCAAATGTGTCGCGGGATCTTATGATCAAGGAAATTGTCGTGGCAAACAAAGATAAAGTACCTGTATTATGTACTGGAGATGTGCAGATTACGACAAAGACGCGCACCGGTGAATACGATATTATGGTAGAAGGTGTGTTATGCGTGCCAAAGTTGACTACAAATCTGCTGTCTGTTAGTCAACTTATATCAAAAGGAAACAGAATTTCATTTAACAATGATGGTTGTCAGATTTTCAACCAAGCAGGAGTTCTGGTAGCTACAGCGAGTCTGTTGAATGGGGTGTATAAACTAAACATTCCTGAAAATTGTTCATCAGCTGCAGTGATGGTGTCCAGTGAAGTTTGGCACAGACGTCTGGGACATGTCAACAGCCAGTATTTGAGTAAGATGCAAGATGCTGTTCAGGGATTGACACTTGATGGTAAGACTGATATATCCAAGTCATCATGTGTTGCATGCTGTGAGGGCAAGCAGAGCCGCTTACCTTTTCCCAAAGAAGGTAGCAGAAGAGTTACTACACATTGTGCATACTGATCTCTGTGGACCAATGGAAAACCGGTCGATAGGTGGTTCTAGATATTTTATATTGTTCATAGACGATTTTAGTCGTATGACATATATTTATTTTTTGAAAACGAAAGATGAGGCACTGAAGTGTTTTCAACAGTATAAAGCAGAGGTTGAGAATCAACTTAATCGCAGCATAAAAATCTTGAGAAGTGACAATGGGACAGAATTCTGCAACAGTAAGTTTGATGATTTTTTGATGACACATGGGATAGTACATCACAAAACAAACCCATACACACCTGAGCAGAATGGTCTCTCAGAACGATTCAACCGGACTATTGTGGAGAAAGCTAAGTGTCTTCTGTTCGATGCAGGACTTGAGAAAAGATTATGGGCAGAGGCGGCACACACTGCAGTGTACTTACAGAACAGGACTGTGACCAGATCATTAAATTATAAAACTCCTTTCGAGATATGGATAGGCAGAAAGCCTGATGTAAGTCATTTACGTGTTTTCGGTAGTACAGTAATGGTACATGTGCCGAAACAAAAGCGACTAAAGTGGGACAGAAAGTCCGAAAAGTGTATTCTTGTTGGCTATTCCAATAATGTCAAAGGATACTGGATTTACAATCCGAAGTCTAATGTCACCACTACCAGTCGAGATGTTACAGTATTGGAGAAGATGGAGACAGAAAATATTGTGGAGGTACAGGAAAGTTGTTCAGATGAGGTGAATATGGTTCCAGTGGGGGACGAAGATATGATTCTTCAGGAAGATTCACTTGAACAATCAAAGAGCTCGAACGCAGATGACAGCGGTGAACTGTATGTACCTTGTGAAAGTGATACATTAGATAGCTCTGAGTCTGGTACAACTGATTGTGAAGACTCTATTATAATGAGCAATGTCAATATGACAAGCGGTCCTCGGCGCAGGCAGCAACCAGACAGATACGGCTTTGCAAGTGCTTGTGCAGAAGATAACAACATGTTCACAGGTGAGATTTCCTTGCAAGAAGCCTTGGAAGGTCCTGAGAAAGCACAGTGGTTAGCGGCAGTGCAGGACGAATTACAGTCGTTTGAGAAGAATAGTGCGTGGGAACTTGTAGATATTGTGCAATGCAAGTGGGTTTTGCGAAAAAAGTACGATAGTGAAAACAATGTGCGTTACCGTGCTCGTTTAGTCGCAAAGGGCTTCACCCAAAAACATGGTGTAGACTATACAGAAACATTTTCACCTGTAGTGAGACACACAACTCTTAGACTATTATTTGCATTGTCTGTAAAGTTAGGTTTAGATATTAACCATTTAGATGTCAAGACTGCGTTCTTAAATGGTGATTTAGAGGAAACCATTTATATGAAAATGCCAGATTGTTACAATACTAGTAGTTCAAATTGTAAAGTATTGAAACTTAATAAGGCCATTTATGGACTTAAGCAGGCCTCTAGAGCCTGGAATAAAAAGGTTGATAATTTATTAGTCAGTAATGGTTACAAAAGGTCAAAAATAGAGCCATGTATGTATTTAAAGGATATCAATAAATGTAAGACTATTGTAACAGTCTATGTCGATGATTTCTTTATATTTTCCAACGATAAAGTTGAGACTGAGAACTTAAAACAGCTTTTATCTAATAAGTTTAGCATTAAGGACTTAGGTGAAGTTAAACAATGTCTTGGAATGAATGTAACACTGAATAAAGAAAAAGGATATGTAACTTTGAGTCAGGAAACTTATATTGATCAACTTTTGAGCAAATTTCAATTAACTGATTGTAAGCCTGTTGATACTCCTTTGGAGGTCAGATTAGATGTAAATAAAGGTCAAGTAGGTGTAAATAGTCATGTGCCCTATCAACAATTGATTGGGAGTTTGATGTACCTATCAGTCTTAACTAGGCCAGATATTAGTTACTGTATAAGTTATTTAAGTCAATTTAATAATTGTCATACAAAGGAACACTGGGAATATGCAAAGAGAGTATTAAAATATCTAAAACGAACTAAATGTTATGGAATAAAATATTGTAAAGAAGGTAATTCAGAAATAACAGGCTATGTAGATGCTGATTGGGCCTCTAACTCTGTGGATAGGAAATCATATACTGGTATGTGTTTTTTACTATCTAATGGTGTTATTTCATGGGAATGTAGGAAACAGAAGTGTGTAGCCCTCTCAAGCACTGAATCAGAGTATATGAGTCTATCTGAGGCATGTAGGGAAGCTTTATACCTGAGAAATCTGCAATATGAAGTAACCAATAGGATGTACACATTAAATCTGTTCAATGATAACCAAGGTGCACAGAAGCTGTGTGCAAACCCAGTCTTTCACAAACGTACAAAGCATATTGATATTAAATATCATTTTTGTCGTGATTTAGTAAAAGACAAAATTGTTGAAGTTCTGTATTTGCCAACAGCTGATATGCCAGCTGACATTTTAACTAAAAGTTTATGTTCAGCGAAACATTATAAATTTATGTGGCGCCTAGGCATAGTTTGTATTGAATGATTTTGTATAAAATAGTTTAATGCATATTGCGATAAGTGGGGGTGTTGTTTTGTATCGTCAATATCATAGATTATAAACTAGTAGTGCCCTCTACCCTAATCTATGTAATACTGTACTTTGGAATAAACCGTTCAGTTCTTGTCAGTGTCTCAAGCGTTTAATTTATTACACCCATAGATACAATACAAATTAATAATAATTCCAATAACAAGTAACATTCATGTTTCAATAATACAAATTGTGTTAGTAAATAGCACTTGAACCCATGTTACTACCATTCCACATAAGCACCAAGTCACAGTGCGCTCGTGTGGCACTTGTCCGCCTAAACAACGGAACACCACGCCCCATTGCCAAAAGTCCTCTACCATGACGAAGTCAGGAGGACAGTGGTCGTCGCTTACAAACATAAATCTAAGCTTTACCAAGCCATCACATATTATCAGATGGCAAAATTCTTCACGATAAGCTCACGCTTATTTTAAAAAGCATTTATTTCACTGTTTCTTTGTTCTGTGCCAAGAAATCTACTTTGTCATTGTTCCCTTTGTTTCGAAGAGAAATCTCCTTAAACGATCGTTTTACTATTTACTGACCTTCGAGAACCAACCAGGCGCGTAATACAGCTCCGTTTTCAACCAAATTGGAATTCGTAATTTTGTCGATTCCGAAAATATAATTTTGTATCTTTGAACGCTGTTGAGACAAAGGACCGATACGAAACTAAAAGCTGGGTTGAAAGTAAAATAAAATAAATCGAATTAAAGACTTGTATCGATTTGAGACTGCGAAGAGAAATATAATCCTTATTCAGGGCAACTCGCTGTCCGACCATGGACGGGTCGACGGCGCGTCGTGTTCCACGCGCGTCTCAAAGAGCGTCAGCAATATGACGAGGCCCCCCCGTAGAGGGCCGAAGCCTGCCGGGGTCGTGGGACTCATCCCGTTACCGTGACCCCGGTACGTAAAGGGTTATTGAAGGAACACCGTGGATTTTTGTCAATAAAAGTCTGACAGTCCCTCCCACCCTGCCCGGGGTGGGAGGACTTATTTGATAATTTTACCACGATAAAAAAAAAAATCCTAATAGCATTATAAAACCAAAAGTGTGTGTGTTCCGTTTTCAAGCAAAAACAGCTAAAATGGTTTTAATTAATTGTAGCATATATTTAGACTGGACATCGGAGATGGCCGCAGGCTTCATTGTGACCTTGAAAAGGTTTAATGTGGCGTGAAAATTACTATGGGAGAACCATTTTTTTAAGTTAGGGATAGTTTTAGTTCTTTAATACACCGTATAATTATGATCACTATCATAAAGGATTTCGGAAATTCCACCCAGTTGGAGGTCAGATTAAGGCAGTCTAGAAGTATGTTCCACATATTTAGAAACGGTCAAAAAGAGAATACCTATTTGTGATCATTACGAGTATCAGCGTAAACTTAGTTAGTAAAGCGTAAACTTTTATGATACTTTTTAACCGACATCAAAAAAGGAGGTTCTCAATTCGTCTTGAACTTTTTTTTTATGTATAACTCGGAGAAGGCTGGACCGATTTGAAAAATTCTTTTTGCGTTTGAATGGGTATACTTTCTAGTTGGTTCCATTGTTACGAAATCAGGATCCGATGCTGGGATCCTGGAGAAATCGAGGAAACTCTTCAAATATTATAGGTATACCTATAGCGTTTTGGGTATTTCTTATAGTACCTTGAGCAGTTGCTTCCGAAAAGTACCATTTGGGAAAGTTCACCTGATGATGAAGACCACAGATGGCCACTGAAACTCCTCTATAATAAATAATTCGTGGATTGCGTTTCGATTACTTGAGTACGGATGTTAAACACTTTATGCTCGTCACAATACACATGGTGATGTAGAGCTGATGGTCAAGTACCAGAAGAACTCCTCAAAAATTAACGGCTATGCATCGGGAAAAGCAATATTTTGTAAAAGGTGATAAGTTGTTGACATTATGGCTTTTGTAACTAGATAAATTACAAACCGACCCACTAAAAAGCGTGAAACTTTTTTTTTGCAAACTATAGAACCGACTTCCATATCAAAACACTACAAAGCCAAAAATAACTTTAATTTCGGAAGGCGGTGTGAAAAAAAAAAGAAAATTCAAAACCAATAACACCGACTTCCGAAATTAAAGTTATTTTTGGCTTTGTAGTGTTTTGATATGGAAGTCGGTTCTATTTTTTGCAAAAAAAAAAAATTATTGTGACTTAATGCAATTATAGAGTCCACGCACAAGAAGACATGCGTAAAATTATCAGCCTTACTGCGGTTATGTTATATTACGTTTTTACTGCTGAGGCACAGGCTTCCTCCCACAATCCAACTTGCGGATCTGTGTGGGTTGATGGTGGTCGCATGTCTTCGTATTTATCGGTCCTAGGATATTCCCTACGATGTTTTCTTTCACATTTTGAGAGCTATGATATATAATAATATATTGTTACGCCATCGCGCCAGTCGCTTAGCTAAGTACGTCGAGAAACTTCGACCGACGCCTAGAATGTTCGAGACACTAACGCCACTTGGTGGCGAGTAGCAGTACTGAATATGTCGAGTAGTTTTTGGAACATCCTTGGCAGTATTGGCTATTTGCTATTGTACATGAATTTTCTAGAACACATATAAATAGCTCGCAAAGGAACGCAAACGGTCAGTCTTCTTATCCCAAAATACGAGGTGATATAATCTGAGATCTACAAGTGAATTTCAATGCGATTTAAGTGTTAAGTGAGAATTATTGTCATGTAAATAATTTTGGTAATTTTTATTTTTCGCTTATTTAATTAAAGTGTTAATTTTGGTTTAATTGGCGTAAATTATTTCTATCCCGAACCCCAGCTCGTGACAATACATACAACGTGTAATTTAAAGGGTATATACATACCAAGTGCATGGCTTTTTTGGATGATAACAAACGATATGGCAAGGGTTTTGTAATCCTAAGTCTACGTGTGTAGAACTTATTACAAATACCAATACACTGATACCAGAGACCGAATTTTTCAAATTAAGAAGAACGAAGAGAATTATCGTGTTATTGGCAAGTGACGTGGAAAGTTATTGACCCTCGTAGTGCTGTGACACGTTTGTTATGATTGGTATTCAAGAAACATATGAAACCGATAATTTGGTATCAATTCTTTGAGTCAGTTATTTTGAGCTGAAACTTTGCATAGAGACTCCATACCAGATGTTGTCTTCAGCCCTTTTGGATAGATATGGGGTTTCCGTTACACATTGTATAAACAACGATATATACGCAGCGTAATGTACTTGTCAAGGTTCGAACCCACAACTTAAAACTGTGTGTTGTGCGCGTAACCACTCGGCTACCACTGCTCCGTAATGTAATATAGAAGTAATAAATTAATTCTTGACTTAAACATCTTCAAGTTATATGTTTAATGGAATTTACACTCCAGAAAGAAATTTCATTCCTTGGCTGTACGCACAATGAAAGTATGCCCACAACATTTTCTTCGTAAGGCTGGGATGTCAACCGTGTATAATACGTACAGGCTTGATACATGACTTTATATCCATAAAAATAGAAGTCACCAAAAACGTAAAAAATCGAAGAACCTTGACGCAAACAGGATTGAGAAGGGAAAAGACTTACGATATATAAGGTAGTTCAAAGGGCTTTTTTTCGTGGTCATATTAAAAAATATATGTATATCTTTATTTTAGAGTAGTAAATAATATTGACCCAAACCCGACTTACGAGTTGCTAGCGTATAACTTTGCGTACATTTTATCGTCACTTCTGCTTTAAAAAAGAAACATGTCCTCGGACGAAGTTCGAAGACATGTGATATCCACCAACTCCGCACTGGACTCAAGTGGTAGATTACCGCCCATTCCCCCCAAAGACAAAAGGCCTGGGTCCAGTAGTGGGGACGTTAGAGACTGATTAAGGCCAGGCACTCTAAAATAATTTTCACGCAAGCTCCGCCCCTATGCATCCCCGGTTAGGCCGTTGTGCGCTAAACGCTAACGCAGCAGTAATAAAGTTGAATATCGCGTGCGCTCTTTCGGCATGTTCGGGTTCGAAACTAAATTTCGTAAGTCTCAATTCTTATTTCGTTTATAACTAATGTAGTAAATGATATAGAGAAAAAATATCTTATATATGGATAATCAACTATATTTTCTTACTGTCAATACTAATTTTAGACATAAAAGCCGAGTAATCTTGATTAAATTTTGAATAATCTTTACAAAAGACATGATTATCGATTAAAAAATGAATTGAGCGAAAATGTTCCAATTACGTAACTGGTCTTAGACATGTAAAGAAAAAGACCCAATAAATCATACACTAAAGTTCCATTTTGAATGTATGCGTGATTTTTTCAGAATGTTAATGCAAATTTACATACAATTTAGGGAGCCTCCTCTTAAGAAATGTTATTTATTTTAGCTAAGTTGCTGGTTTGATGCTATCAACTACATCAGACTGTTTGAGAAGTGATTTTTTTGTAGATTTTTATGGTGATGTAATAGGTACATGTATGTAATGAGCTCATTAGTTACTGCTACCGGGACGCAGGCCTTACTCTCTATGAGATGGAATGTGCCGTAATCCAGCGTACGGGTCCAGTGCGGGTTGCTGGAGCCTGGACTAACAGAGGGCGTTCCCGTTAACCCGCAATAGTATAAGCACATTAGTTAGATCACCGCACACGCGGCCCGTCATTCATAAATAAATTGCGACGTTGCCGTCCTTCAAGTACACGTGTGCAGAGTGTTTCTTTTACGTATCAATTTAACATTTTTAGTGAACATTTTAATATTAAAAAAAAAAAACTTTTTGATTTCGAATGGTAATAATTTTTTTAGCATGTATGGATGCTATACTATTGCGGGTTAACGGGAACGCCCTCTGTTAGTTAACATACTGTATAATACTAATAAAATACATGTACATATATCCTAAAATAATAAACTAATAAATACGGTGCTTTATAATATTCTTTCTGATTAAGAGAGCTGATAATAATTATTACGAAGACCAAACTAAGAATAACGGTCTTTTGACTCAGTTTTCTTCTACGACTATTCAATCTTAAGACATGTTTGTTTCCTCACGATATTTTCCGGCACCGTTTTGAGTGCAAAGGTTATATTTTTTTTTTTTTATTAAATATAGGTTCGCGTTTGACCGCCATCTCACCTGATGGTAAGTGATGATGTGGTCGAAGATGGAGCACGCTTACCTAAAAGTAACCTATTCACTTTTGACTTAAAGACTCCTAAGTTATAGCTAGGTTTATAAATAACTAGCTTCCGCCCGCGACTTCGTCCCCGTGGAAAAAAAAATCCCCCGATTTTGAAACATTCTTCATTGGTGCTCCGCTCCTATTGGTCTTAGCGTGATGATATATAGCCTATAGCCTTCCTCGATAAATGGGCTATCTAACACTGAAAGAATTTTTCAAATCAGAACCGTAGTTCCTGAGATTAGCGCGTTCAAGCAAACAAACAAACAAACAAACAAACAAACAAACTCTTCAGCTTTATAATATTAGTATAGATAATATAAATAAATTACTAAGTAATGTGCCTTTTTTCAGGTGGGAAAATCATCGAATGACTTCTTTTACGCAGTTTAATGCGGCGCTGGCGTGGCGTGGGCTTTAACGCGGTTTTTATTTAATTAAGTTTTTGTTTTATTTCTTTTTTATTTTATTTTTTAGGTTTAGTTTGACATTATTTTTTGTATTTCATTGTGTGACTTTACATCTGGGCCAAATAAATTTTATTTTCTTTCTTTCTTCCGCTTTGGGTGGAGCGGAAGAGGACTAAAAACCCACCCTGTTCCTTCAGCTGCCCTTGTGTTCCGGGGCCGCGGTATCCCGTTAGGACATTCCCGCAACCCCGGATGAATAAGACAGGCTCGTAACCAATGGGCCGCCACTGGTCTAATTTTTTGCAATTCAAAATATCTACTATATCTTTTGTGTACATCGGATTGTGAACATCATGAATATAACCTCGCACGTATGAAACACTCCGTTGAACAGTAGTCGTTTGTGTCATAAATCTAATATCTATCTGTTACAAACGATGAGATTCCTGAAAATTGCTACAAACGTGAGTAGCCAACAAAACACATCTGACATTAAAGATACATGTAAATAAATTTGAACTGTCTGTCTGCGATTTCAATATAAATGATTTCTCAATTATTTATTTAAGCACTTGAGCTTATATGATATCTTCATTTTGCAAATTAATTATTAAATGACACTTTTACACGTACTGTCTTTCGTAAAATTGAAGTAGAGGAGGCCAGTGGTTTCTAACTGACTAGAACCTGAGAAGACACACTGAAACAAACTCGGTGGTCAAAGTCTCTATTGAAGTCCATACAATCTCTACTGGTCAAATTATATGAGAACCTTGAACCTTGTCTGACGCAATCTTTATGTAGTAATTTACACGACACTAAAAACACAAACAATAGTACATTGTTCATCGATGGGAGAAAGTGACCGATTACCAACGAGGGCGCAGCTGAGGGCCTTAATACAGACGAGTTGGGAATCGCATTTTCTTCCGAGCTGCTTTATACTATACCTACGAGGGAAAAAAAAGACATTTTTTTAAATTGAGGTTTATATTAAAATTGTTACAGTTATTAATACTCAATGTAATACTTTTGCCAGGGTTAATATTGGTTTGAGCCGTTTGAGACAATGCAGAAGAGATTACTTGCTGTGGCTGTGCTATTGGCACTGCGCTAGTGGAAGGCTGTGGTGACAAAAGGGCAACTGGTTCCCGAAGTGCCACTGGCGATGCCGCGCTTGTTGATGGTTGAGGAGATGGATCTTGAAGTGTTTTTTTTTAAAGATAACTAGCAATGTGGGTAGAATTCACATTACTAGCAATCTTTTTAACTCCTCCAACTAAGCTAAATATACTTGTGTCTAGAGTGGGTTCACGGCAATAGTTTAATGGATGGAATTCGAAATAAGCAATAAATACAATAAGCGGTGTTTTTGTTAATGATTTATACTTTTCTAATGTAATTTTAATAACTTTTTGTACATGAATAATTGAAACCGAGTTAAAAGATAGGACCTATGGCCATAGACAGTAGGTACCTCATTTATTTTTCGCTCCAAATTGTTATTTTTATTATGTTCGAATGCTGAAAGTTGATGTGAAATCCTGAATTTGTTCAGCAGCGTGTTGGAGTAATTTTAAATCAATGTTGAGCAATACTATGTGGCCAGTATAATTTTCTCTTGGTGATAAAAACTTTTTGTCTTTTGGTACTTTTAAGTTAGCTACTGAATTGGTCTAAATTAAAAAAAAATAACAGCTGGTGGTAATGGATTTTCATACACTTTCCCTCGCTCTCAAGTGTCTCCAGCACGTTAGTAATGAATTCTCATACACTTTTGCGACCCGCACATTTGTACTACAGTAATGACGTCCTTTCTGTCAAACTTTTTAAAAGTAATAAGGCACTTTCCGAGCAGGTATAGTATAAAGTTTTTATCTATCTATCCTTCTGTTTGTCCGACACAGCTGAACTGATTTTAATAGGACTTTCACGTGAAGATAGAGTAGGGAAACATTTAGACTTTTCATCTCGAAATTTCTTCGGGGTCGGAATTATTTATTTATTATATACTTTATTGTACACCTTACAATACATTTAAAGATACAAATAATAAAACTAGTGTACAATGGGCGGTCTTATCGCACAGGGCAATCTCTTACAGACAACCTTTGGATGGACAGAAATGAAAGGAGACAGATTTAGGGCTGTCAGTGTACAACATCATACTAATCAAACATAATAATATAAAATACATACCATATATATGAATATAATATATACTAATACATATCAAAATCATAATAGAGAAAGGAGGGGAAAAATTAAATTATAGTGAGAGGTAATGCTCTTTCACCATTTTTTGAAAGTAGGTAATGTTTGAGCACGCCTCACATCTATGGGCAATGCATTCCATAAACGAGCTGCTTGGATAGTGAAAGATAATGCAGGAAAAACTTTAAGATCAGCCGAAGTCGCGGGCACAGCTAGTTATTTATTTAAGACAGCTTTGAAAATGTTTTATGGGTTATTTTTTACAAAGATAACAATGTTTTTACTGTTCTTTATTACGACTTTCGTGAGAAACTTTATGTAAATTCTTTTCCGTATTCTTCCAATCGATTCGATATCACAAGAAAACTTATTAAAGATGTTATTACGAGAGGCAACCGCGAGTGAAATGTATTTCAAAGTGACAGATAAAATGACGAATTTGTAACGTGTAACTATTTTATGTCCCAATAAATTTGACTTTAATGGTAGTGGGCCACTGGTCTAATGCCTATCGGGTTTGCTGGAATGTTCTAATGAGCTACTGCAGCTTCGGCCGAAGGAAAACTGCAAGGACAGGGTGAGATACAGTCAGTAAAAGTCTGACACTCCTTTCAGTTCAACCTCGAGAGAGGAAGGCATCATTTGATGATATTCATCGAAGTGTGGGCATGGTATGACTCTCTTACCACAAATAATAAATAGCTCCGAAGCCGTAGCGTTGGAAGAGCGCTCACGGAGTAAACTGAATGAAAATATGAAGACAGATGTTACTGATCTTCAATTACTTCCTTTATTTTTCTAATCATATTTGATTATAACTTAGTTTTATTAAAATGTTGCTATCATTGCTATGTTGTGTTGTCACTGTCACAGTGAACTTAAAGTATGCCAAAGCTGTTATCCTGGGCTACCAAGATACAGGATAAGCCTAGTTTGTGGCTAACGGTTATTTCTATTGTTTTCAGTATACGTGCATACTCTATCTGTATTTACTATTCTGTATTATACCTATCTCCTTTTTCTTCAATAACTTGTGTGTATGTCAATAAATAAATTACTTATTATTAATTATTATTTTTATAGCAAGAATCCACTGGATACGCAACGCAGTACCCTGTACCAGTCAATACAGCTCACAATCCAGTAAGGCCCGTGTCGATGGTCGATGGTCGGTGTATTCCACGCAAGCCTCAAAGTGGAAACAGCCGTATTCACGGGTCCCGATAGGCCTGCCGTTTAACCGCTAAAGCTATTAATAAAACATTCACTTTCGAGTAGCTAACGTTTTATTTTCACTTACACGTTATTTATAGTGTATAAAACATCACGTTAGTATGTTATCTGTGCTAATGAGCAGTTCTCGTGTATGCAGGTGTGGTACCGTAGGTGAATAGCTTCGATTACTGGGTAGCACGCGACTATTATATGTAGGTTACATGATTACATTATGTGATAATAATTATTATTGTCGTTATAATCACATTTTCGTGTTGGTATTTTATACTCGACACTGCTTTTAAATCATACCCATTTATGGCTTAGACCATTTTTAAAACGAAAATAATTTTAATTATAATGTATCTGTAAGAAAATGCGCTAACAAAATCAGGAAGACCGCAGCGGTGTGTATCTTATCCCCTCTTGGTTTAGTTAAATAGGTAATTTAAATTTCAAATTAATGTAATAAAAAATAAATCTTCATAAACATACCATGCCTGGATTTCCCGTAGGATTAGGCAAGTGTGCCGTAGACTTATCAAAACTTCTAACTTATAGAGGCAAAGCTTAACGCCACTAACAAAGTACCTATAAATCTTCACTGCAAACTGCTTAAACTTTACAATAGTTCTGCAGAGAATAAAACGTTAACATTCCCTAAAGGAGGCAATAATTGAAACATATTTATTTCTTATAAGAATTACATTGGTATTCACTTAGAATACAATACATTATATTTTTATAAAAAAATATGTAACAAACTGCGAACAGAATAATAGTTTGGTACCACTAGCAACCAAAAACAACTTGTGTTAAAGATGCTAGGCCCTAAATTGATCTTAAATTCTTAGCTCTTAGTTTTATACAATAATAATTATAGAAGCACAAATATTTGGTTTCACATCATAAATTTAAATAAATTTTACAAAGTAACAAATAAAATAAAATAAAAAATATTAAATTAAATATTGTATTAGGATTAATTTAAATTATTAATTATTTTATTTAGATTAATTTAAATATGTTATCTGCATGATAAATATAATCATTTGGATTGTGCGTACCTACGTGTATGTGGATGCGTGAGTTGTTTGTGTAGGTATGTAGTGTGTGAGTGAAAGTGTGTTTGTGTGTTGTAGTGTGGGTGCGTGTGTATGTACACTTGCAAGTGAGCATACACTAGTCTGATTAGCGCGAGCTGAATTGAGACAATAATAAGTGCTCTGTGTCATGCTAATTAATGTTGAGTAGCCAATTGGTCAATTCATATTTCAGTTTTATTTTAGTATGTGAGTAGAAGCTCAGAATTTTGTTAAGTCTATTGTAGAGATGAGGACCTTGATAGCACGGAAATTTTGTTCGTTCTATTACTCTGTTTAGCCTTATTCCAACTAGGAATTGATCGGCTCCCAGTCAGATCAGATTCAGGTAAGTACTAGTATTTTTTTATAATCAATGGCCACAGCAACTGTATAGATGGTTGTTGCAGCACCATTGGGTCTACACCTTTCCACCGCGTCTGTGGTGGCACTTCTTGCTGCATCAGTCACAGACGAAGTGTGAGTCAGCAGGTGGTGGTAGCACTTTTTTTTTTTAGGCGAATAATTTCTGATAAAATTCTTTTTTCGTCGTAAAGTTCGAGCTAGTCTGCATCCGATTCAGATCTATAAATAACAGGCTTAATACGCGATTTCAGAGGCTTAGAGTTGTGTCGTAATGTAAAGAATGTTCACGCACCAACGAACTTAGGCAACCGATGCCTACTCTCACAGATTATCTACATATTGCTCCTCTGTTTATTTCACGTGAAAAACATACATCATTTTACGTGAAAAATCTTGAAAAAATGTATCAACAAGGTGACAATATCGAGTGTAAATTCAATGAAAACTCAGCCGTAGCGACGTGCGCTGAGGAAACTTTATTTCTTAGCAGACGCGACTTCAAACTTCAAACTTGTTATGCTGAGCGGAGTTTATTTTGATGTGTTTTCTTTCGCTGAGACATGTTTCGGAACGTAAATCTAAGTAAAATAAAATTCAGAGGACAAGACTCAATTTATGTTCGCTGAGTTATACTAATTTATTTCATTAGTGGGTGCTTTTTGAATCTAGAAAGCTTTTAGGCATTTCTGCCTCTTTTTGAGGTCAATACTACTGAAATAATATTAAAGGCACGACTGTAATAAATTACTCAATCCATTAGGTACCTATTCATTTAGTACAGTGAACTAAACACATTTTGGGAAACGCAAAGTCATTGTGAATTAACGCTCATTCGATTTAAATTCAATGTTTGAAACCTAGACTCTCACTTCATCATTTGCTTGCCTGTTCCCTACTATATTGTGATTGGCTTTAAGTCAAGAGTGACTAGGTTACTTCTAGGCGAGCGTGCTCCATCTTCGAGCACATCATCACTTACCGTCAGGTGAAATGGTGGTCAAATGCGAGCTTATTATTCATAAAAAAAAAATTAACAAAAAGTAGCATTGACTATTGAATAATTAAAAAAAAATATGTTCGGAAACCTCTCGAACAAATGATGACGTCGATGGAAGCGGCACCGTTGACGGCGACAGCTAGGGGAACGGCGCGGAGCACTTATATAAAACACAACCGCGGTCTGGAGCAGCCCCACTAGATCAGCTCTGAATATTGTACGCGTCGCGCTCCGTTCATACCTTTACTGTATATAATTTTTATAATAAACCAGTATTTTAAAATCAGCGTTGTCATTTATACAGTCCACTCAAATCTCCACTACAATATAGGTTATTGTTTACAAGCAATAAGACATAGAAATTGACGGACTCAAATAAAGAATAACATAATATAACCAGCCTTTTACTTTCCCACTGCTGGGATTCCGGTCTGCTGTCTATGATAGAGAATGTGCTGTAATCCAAAACGTGGGCTTAGGCCGTGCGCGCACTGCGTTGCGTTTTGGAAACGCAAAATTTGTGAAGTATGGAGTGTCATAGAAGTGCGCGCACTGCGGTCAGTCTACCGCACGGTGGGCTGAAAATCGGCTTTCATAGACTTAGGCATTTTATTTTGCAAGTGCGAGTTTTTTTGCCGGATATCACTTCTATTAGTTATAACAATATACAAAAATGACACCAGAATTGATTCTGCACAGAAACGAAGGAATTATAATTTTTTTACGAAAATTTTGTATGGAGCTAGTATGAAAAATCGAAATATCTCTAAAACGGCAGCGATAACCGTAATATCCTTATAGGGGGTTATAGTACTAATTATTTATGATTTTTTGACATACGTTACATAATGGTTGTAGATGCCTTTTTTTTTTTTAAAAATCGTCAAAATATTTTTATTTATTTTTACATATTTAAACGTTCCTTTTAGTGTTTAAGTTGAAGAATTCAGAGCTTTAACAACTCTTATCATAAAATAGCATCACCCCTATAGACCTGAAGGACTAGACAGAGGTGTGTAGTGTCTTGTTGATCTTGTAAGATTTCCAACAATACCAAATAGTTGAATATCAGTGTCAAAGTGCCCATGCTGTCGCTTCTTTTTGAAAGATAGGGGAATGAAATTGTTAATTGATCATACCCTAAAAGTATGATTACAACATAACCGGACACATAATAATAATAATATCCTTATAGGGGATTATAGTACTAACATTATTTATTTTAACATATGAAACTGTTCAAAACGATCCATGAACTGTGTCAAAGTTAAGAACATCGTTAGGAAGCATGCTTTTTCCCCAAATATTAAGAATATGTAAAAAAAAAAAGACTGTATATAAACTTTTTATTGATAGGTAATTTAAATAAAACAGAAGTAACAAAAATAATATCTAATAAATTCAATTATACAAAATACATATTTGAAACTATAATTTATGAAATTATTAACTAAACATATTGGTACAATAAACTAACATAAATAACAAAAGAACATAAAGAAAAATAATTAAATTTTACAAATTTTCTTTACAACTTTCGTTGTCGGACTCCAATTCCGAGTCAGAATCCAGATCGGATATACCTACAAACTCGAACTCAGTTTCCGGAAACTGTATTAGGTCGAGAGTTTCAGCAAAAAAGGTTGTCTTCCTTTTGGCATCTAACTTCGGCCTTTGTGCACTTAGAAAAGGATCCGAAGAAACAACAAGCATATTTAGGATATCTTGATTAGAATCTTGCCTGCTTCTTTTCCGCGAATGATGTTCCCGGAACCTCCTAAAATCTTTGTTTCGAGACTCTGAGGCTTCTTCCGAGAGAGTCCCAATCGGGACAATATCATTTTTTTCGATTATGTCAGCTCCGTGTATTAATAGTTTATGTACGGTTGATGACATGTAGTACCAGTCGTATAATTCCACGTACTTTTCTGCTGTTTTGCGAGCAAAATCTTTAAATTTGATGACATCGATCTTCTCACCAGATGTTATTGCTTGCAAAATAACAGCAAATCTTTTTATCAGGTTTTGATCCAACCCAGTAATAGCTGCAGTTTTATTGGGAAACTCGAAAAACTTCCTTGCGGTATTCCCGTCATTGGTAGTTCCCGAGCCTTGTTTTACTATATCAATTAACAGATTGAGCTCCTCTTTAAATTTATTTTGAATGTTTTTTTTTCTGTTTTGTAACATATCTTTATGCTCATTACTTCTTGCTGCCCACTGTTTGAAGTCAAGTCTGTACGCAATGTGTAACAGACATTCCATGCAATTTATACGGGCATGTAGGGATGATAGGCCAAATTCATATATGTCAGAACACACAGTTTTTGATGTTACAGCATCTAAGTGATTCATTTCTGTTGGTTTTGCTAAGCACAGGTAGCATGATGCATTTGATCTAGCTTCAGAAAGGTACGTGCAGACTTTTGCGTCGATCATTGTCATCATTAGTTTATGAGTCACCCTGTTACTATTAATGCACTCTGTGGGGTTAAGGGCCTCAATTTCCTCATCCATTTTTCTTTTGTTATCAATGACAACTGCATGGCTTTCTTTTACAAAAGTGAACTGAACCGGACGACAATAAAAAGTTGAGCATGGTTTCGGGTTTGTCCATATAGTATTATCTCCATCTATCAGCTTCAGTGGCACCAAGGAGGTCATGAAAATGCTTGAATCATCATGCTCGCCGTCCATTTTCTGCTTGTATCGGCTTTGATTGGAAGCACCATCAAATCCCCACTTCGATATCAGCTTTAACTGCTTATTTTCCACATTATCAGAAAGACTTTGAAGAATCCGCTTCACCGTGATGTCAAGTAAAGCTTGAAGTGTAATTCTAGCTGATGAATCCGTAACTGATACTGATTGATTAGGAGGGTAGCATGCAAGCTTAGTTTGTTGCAGTTTATAGTAGGATGGGTAAATATCCTTAGCACCTTCCCGAATGGCAGTCTCTCGCAACGTAATATATTGCCACTTTGAAAGCTTAAGTGAAAGAAGCAATCCAAGTGCTTTCTCTGGTGTAAATATTAATGTTTTCTTAATGCTTTCCTTGATTTTAATGGCAGCTTCTGGATTTTTGATCATATAATTGATTACAGATGCGATATCTTCATAACCTTCTTCTTTTAAACGTGCTGCAGCTGCATATGCCAATTCACAGGAATCCTCGCCTATGTGCTCACTAGATCTTCTCTTTTTCTGTTTGCTTCCCAGATCTTTGAATGGTTTTCGGGACCTTTTTGTCATTGTTCCAACAGTCGATGATGTCGAAGGTTCTGGAGAGACTGAGCGTGCTCTTGGTATCTCATCAACAGTTGGTTCTTGATTTATTAAAGTTTGCACGCAACTCGGCCAATCAATATTTGCTTGCAACCACTCTCCGTACGTATTTCTAAACTTATCAAAGAATCGTTTAGATTTCTGCCACCTGTTTAAAGCAGCTCGCGTGAATCTCCGGCAAAATTCTTTGAGAGTTACTTGATCTTCGGCAGAAAGGCAATCGCCTATGCGGGACACAATTGCACTAAACAATACTTCATGATTAAATGAAGGACACTCACTTTTTAGAAGAACAAACAAATCTAAGTTGGTGATTAAACTTTCCACTCTAAGATTTTGTAGTCGCAAAGCAAATAGTTTTAGTGTTAGCAGTTACACGGTTGTGAACAATCTAAATTATGGAACAAAATTATAGCCCTTTTATTGTATAAAGTCAATAATTAGTTAACTACCCTCATTAAAGTTATAAAAGATATGATAATAAAAATTTATAATCGTCAAAAACATTTCGTAGAACTCATAGTAGAACTAATCAACATTAGCAAATCACATTAGCTCACTAATTATAAAAAGGTGAATGCAGTTCTTAGTTGGTATTGTTGCGAGATATTTCAAATCATTTAATCACTTAATAGGCTCATTAGAATCAGAAGACTACAACCATCATTCTAATTACTTAATTACTTGTCATCAGACTCATTAGATGACTACACAATATGTTATTTTGTATTTTGAACGTATGCAAGGTTTTAAAATTCCTTTTGTGTCGATATTATTATGTGTCCGGTTATGTTGTAATCATACTTTTAGGGTATGATCAATTAACAATTTCATTCCCCTATCTTTCTAAAAGAAGCGACAGCATGGGCACTTTGACACTGATATTCAACTATTTGGTATTGTTGGAAATCTTACAAGATCAACAAGATACTACACACCTCTGTCTACTCCTTCAGGTCTATAGGGGTGATGCTATTTTATGTTAAGAGTTGTTAAAGCTCTGAATTCTTCAACTTAAACACTAAACGAACGTTTAATATGTAAAAATAAATAAAAATATTTTGACGATTTAAAAAAAAAAAGATTCTACAACCATTATGTAACGTATGTCAAAAAATCATAAATAATTAGTACTAAAACCTCCTATAAGGATATTACGGTTATCGCTGCCGTTTCAGAGATATTTCGATTTTTCATACTAGCTCCATACAAAATTTTCGTAAAAAAATTATAATTCCTTCGTTTTTGTGCAGAATCAATTCTGGTGTCATTTTTGTATATTGTTATAACAAATAGAAGTGATATCCGGCACAAAAACTGGCACTTGCAAAATAAAATGCCTAAGTCTATGAAAGCCGTTTTTCAGCCCACCGTGTACCGGTGCGGTAGAACTACCAGAATTGCGGCCACCGCAAGGCAGTACGCGCACGGCCTTAGTACGGGTTGATCGATGTTGCTTGTATTCGGATTTTCGATTCTGGGTCACGATGTTCTTTCTCCGTTTTGTGTCTTCACGTGTTCAACGATTGCAGATTGTTCAAAATTATATAAATCTCTTTATTTAGGCAGTTGTCAGTTGAGCGCCGAAGATGAACGAGTAGCGAGTCAAGCTAGCATCTGAAAATGAGATGTCGAGCAGCAAGCAGCGAGTGTGTAGTTCCGGTAGTTTTAGCGCTGGGCTACGAGCGAGTGGGCGAGTGCGATGGGCGATTACTCGCTAGTTGGTCCACTGGACCGCTAGTTGGTCTCTGGGCGTGAATTTTGACCGCCAAGCGAGCATCGCTAAGCGAGTATTATCTTTGACAGAACTAATGAAGCGAGTCGTCGCAGGCAGTGTGAACAGTCAGAGAGCAACTATTATTATTTGTATCTCTTTCGTTTACACGGAATGTATATTTCATTGTGCGTTTATTGAGCGAGTAAATCGCTGATAGTTAGTCGTTTTCTTGCCGTTGACGTCGGACAACTGCTTTAAGTGTCAAAAAAGTTCCGAGTAAAACCAAACAAAAGAACATTGAACCCTTTTTTTTCGGTGGGAAAATCATCAAATTACTCCTCCCGCTCTGGATAGAGCGGAAACTTCTATTAACCACCCTGTTCCTTCAACTACCCCTATGTACCGGGGACACGGTATCTCGTTAAAACATTCCCACAACCCCGGGAGGCAATGCTGCCGGGCCTCGTCAATGCTGCTGACTGCTCTAACCAAACCCTGTCCAATAACAGGATACAATTCACCAGAATATAGGTAAACAAGGAGTAAAATTTTAGATCCACTACCCAAAATGCGAATCCGATACGATATTTTTTTTTACATTTTGTGCAACTGGATATAATACCTCGTCACTTCACTCGACGTGCTTTATTCAGTGTTCATAAAATATTCGATGGTCCGACACTGCCCTGCAACATTGATTTAGAGAATATTTTGGAGGATTACAGTATGCCGACAATTTTGTTTTCCAGATTATTATTTGAAGTTATATTTGTTTTTAGCGTGAACGTGGAATAAACGTTGAAAGTCAAATAAATGAATTTACGTTTCCGGAAGCCCCAGTTTGTTTTGTGTGTATTGTAAAATGAAACAGAAATGTATGAGCTGTCAAAAGTTTTAGGGTGTCAAAATCGAGCTCATGTGTCAAATAATTGTTATGAATGATTAGGTTTGTTTTCAGTTTTATTTGGAATTCATTGCATGTATATTGATTCCGTGCTATCAAAATCAAAAGTAATTTACTCAAAGTAAGCTCAAAACCAGCACTTTTTGAAGACATCCACCTAAAAATGCCCGCCAGAAACCGCTTCCTAGTGTATAATTTATTTTATTATATTATATTTGGAAAACGTACAGCTAAACAGAGACAATAGTTTTTTTCATAAACCGACAATAAGACCATTTACAAGTACAATAGTAGCTAAAACATACAAATACAAAGAACGCGCCTAAACCACGTTATTCACAAAGACAAAAACGCATCTGGAAAGAGGGGCGCGCGGGGGTAACACGAACGTCGGCGGCCGCGCCGCGCCTACCCGCCATTCGGCCAGTAGTAGCGTTGCGCGTACATCGTATCGATTTTTATGTCGCGATCGCGCCTCCATTATTGTACTGTGCCGTTTCACCTTATACAATATATTAATTTAGAACAAGTTGAGTCGTTTTTCATTTATAACTCTCAACATACAATCAAACTCCCCAAATCATCGTTGTGAATCATCATCTGCTTAGCCTTTTCCCCATTATGTTGGGGTCGGCTTCCTTTCTAACCGGACGCAGCCGAGTACTAGTGTGTTACATGGAACTGACTGCCTATCTGACCTCCAAAAGTCAGTCGCCGGCCGGGAGACACGAAACCCCTTCACAGAACCGGTGTGACATTTTCAGGCTTCGACTACTACCCGTAAGGACTGCTAAAGATGTACAAGTTACGGCTGAGACCAACAATTAACGGGCTTTCCTACGCACGGAAAAAAATCGATGTGTTACACATCTTTAACAGATATGATGATCCACAGACTGACCTCAGCAAGCGTTGCTTAACTTTGAAATTTCTTAGCCACGAGCTCCTAGAAATAAACACAATACTATGATAAAATATTTTCGAACTTATAAATAACATTAAATGAAATGTTTCTAACCATAAAATATCTTAATACTAAGATTAAGCATAACGAGATGACATAACAATATCTCTAACACCCCTATACTTCTAAACCAATCAACAATCAACACCCCATAATATTACCTAATTCCCTGCTCAGACAAAACTAACAAGCTATCTCCTCTTAAGCATTAATTCAACTGTCAATACTAAATACCTCCGAGTTTACTATCACTTGGAAGCATACCTAGAACGGATCCCTCTGTATACCTTACCACGGCTTGTCCCATGCAAATCTCATTCGGTTTGCTTGCTGAAAAGATAAAGTCATTCGGCTTTGAGGTCTGGGGTATAGAAAGTTAAATATAAAGTATTATGTGAATAGTCGGGGAGGTTTCTTTGCAATTGGGAGCAAACGAGAGGGTATTAGTTGCACGGATATATGATCGTATTGGCTATTGAGGAAAACGTCTCAAAGTGATTGATTCTGTTGAAGAGATTGAATGTCAACAGAGGTTTCCATGTCAGTTAGTCAATATTATATGGGTAAAAATAGTTTTTTTTCCAGTGACAGAGCTAACTAAAAGTAAATGTTTTAGTAGCATTCACAACGTATACTCATATTATAAATGAACATAAAGGCAAGTAATTCAGGAAATTAATATATTATTATAGAAGGATTTAGGGGAGGTCGTCGCTTTACAGGGTGCAGTGAAAGAACCTATTTAAAAAAACTTAAAAATGCTCATAATTATTATAAAATATTATGTAATACCTAATTTAAGCTGCATTTAAAATTGGAGAAAATGGCTACCAAGTAACATAATGAAATAATAATTTTATAACTTAACTGATGTTTCAGTTGTAATTCCAAACATTGAAATAATAATTAAAACTATTTTAATACAATACATATTGAACCTGCTGCTCATCTTATACCCACAACTATATCTTGTTCTAGGTATAGTTCATGTACCTGACTGCTTTAAGCTAACATCCCTTCAAAAATATCATTATCTTGCCAACTGAGGCATAACACGATGAATTTTCCGGGTTCTGACTACCCGCTATCTCTTGATTCAATAATGCAGAAATGATTTGTGAGCCCATGATACGAACACCAAGAATCTTGCCAATGTGAATATTTCGTCCAACGAAAACGTGTCATATAAGTCATGGGGTTGACGCAAAATACATTTAATATTTTATGCGAACCTCTTTTACACCTTACTTTCAGGAATTTATCTAAATATCATAAGAGCAAGCAGTCCCAGCATGGGCGCCAATATGAACTCAGCACATTCATGATTTATAATACTGTCAAGATTTATTCAGTAAATAAAGACAGTCAGCCTTTATAATTGATTGCTCAATGTTGAAACAACAAAAGTACGATACCCTATAATAACACATTCATTTTCAACATTATTGTAGTCCCACGTTGGGCGCCATTATAACTTGTGAAACTGTTAGGTGTCATATTGTCTGACACTCTATTTACTTTAATTAAAATGTAAAATATTACACCTTCTAAGCTTTATAAGCCTAGTCAGTTAAGTTTTTGATGAAAATGAATTCACTAAGCCTCTAATATTAAATTTCAGAAATACATTTTTCAATTTAATAAAACTCGTCACGTCAGCGCCATTTTAATCAAAGTGTTTTATTATTCTGACTTATGTTTCATTTGAATTAAGTATTTATCGTATCGACTATTCAGATTCCAAACGGAATACTTAAGGGAATGCAATAATCATGAGTATTTTATTTGCTCCGGCCTCTTAGGTGAAAAATGCCGCGAATTCACCACGTGACAATCTACCCGCAAATCCATCATTCTTAAACCACTCTCGGTAAAATTAAAAAGAAAGTCACGAAAGAGGAGGTGACAGGCGAAAAGTACCGTCAAACGCACCTGTGAAGAAAAAAATATATTAAATGGAGGGTAATCCTTCGGTAAGCCTCTTAAACTGTCACCGTAACGAGTGGCCCAGCGATTATGAGATATGGCGCAGATGGTACGCTTGTGTATATTTGAAGAGCTGTTTGCCTGTTAGGATATGATATGTTACATGTTTCAATCCTTTTAGGTTAGGTTCGAGGGCTGAAATGTGCTTACACGAGTGAAGTGATGTTGACATTTTATTCAGCGGATATTCGTTTGTGTTTTTCGTTCATGCTAATTTTTCTCGTTTGTAATATGTCGCCAAACTCGCCAAGGAGGTTTTCGTGATGTTACATTAGAGACTGGGTTTTGTTATGAATTGATGAACAACCAGGATCAAAAGTAATGTCGTTACCTTTTGTTTCGTTTTGTGTATTGAGATTCATATTTAAATTTCGAGTTAGTAAGCCTATAACGAATTGTGATTGTCAAGTTTGTTTCTGATATTGTCAAATATAATATGGGCGCGACATAGCAATAATAATCTGTAGTCAGATGGTAGTCAGGTATTTATTGTGATTACTTATATCTGTATATTTTTTCAATGGATTTTAGGACTTTAGTAGCCTGGAATAAAGGAATAAATATGAACACAACAACAAGCTCTTCCGACCAATTTAACAATCAATTACAAAAATCTACAGCAAGATTTTTTTGAGATAACCTACATCTTGGAAGGCTTTTAAGTTATCTTAGG
The DNA here is from genome assembly GCA_943138885.2 of Tholera decimalis. Classification (NCBI taxonomy): domain Eukaryota; kingdom Metazoa; phylum Arthropoda; class Insecta; order Lepidoptera; family Noctuidae; genus Tholera; species Tholera decimalis. The sequence goes on from OW964549.2 coordinate 5,624,309, forward strand.
AAGGGTTAAACATACCCCAATTAATTTTAAGGGCAAGGTAGATCCTGTAAGGTACTATGAGGCACCTTCGGCATTAATTATTCTAAGTAAGCCCCAAGAAGACTCGGCGCAACTATTACGGGCCCATTTCAAAACTGTCAGGTGGCATCCAGGTGATTTATAGTTGAGTATCTGTTAGATAAGTTTGTTTGAATAAGTAATTGCTCAGCGGTGATTTTTTTGGTCACTTTCGTTAGTTGAATAGGTTTGAATGAATTGGTGCTTTGTTGGTCCTTGATTTGACTGCTCTACCGTAGCTTTTAATATAATAGTATCGCTTACATTACTTAAGTTTAAATTCTTTAAATAGTTAAACTTTGTACCCCTGTTATTGAAAATCGCGTGCATGGAGGAATAATAAAGTAAGAGCAAAAGAAAAGAAGTTCAGAAAGCTAATATTTGAATGTAATAGTAGGTATATTGGAAATAGTTAAATTATTCATTTTCACGTGGAATCGTGGTCACCCCATCAGTTGTAATTTATGATATTTTTGATCCAATTTATCTTTTAAAGTGCTATTACAGCAGAATCGCAATTTAGATAGAACGAATGTACTCCTATACATAATTCAGGAAGTTGAATTTCGTAAACAAACATGTCATATTTAAAAAGATATAGGCAACTATACAGGGCCGTGCTGAATTAAATAAAGTTGGTTTATTTTTCAAATTTAGCAAATTTTATGAGAAACCAATTCGGTACATTTTAGTTACTTTCCAAACATCAATTATTTGTTAATAGTTTTTGGCTAAGGTTGTTTTGACTTTTTAGATTTTTTCTTATATTTTTGCCATCACGGCTCCCTATCCCCATCGATATATTATTTGTTATTACGAATTTACAATATCTGTTGCGGCACATGTAACGTGTTAATAGAGTAGATTCCTTGAGTTTAAGAAACTTTTTAATACGCTACATATTTTTCAAGTTACATGGGGGCCATGCTGAAAATGTTTGGCTGGCACGGCCCCCTTTTTTTCATAATTATATCTTCAAAAGTACAGAGGTACATTGAAAAAGAAACTGGTACATGTGTTCCTAGAGGCGAGTACATTTCATTGGTGCACACCTGAAACGCAAATTTTGGGGGGCCTTGCTGGGCAAACGGACATTATCCAAGATACTTTACTATTTTTGCGTGACAGCAAAAACATTATTATAATTACAATCCATCTCAAAAACTCGAACCATATCCAAAGTTATTATATATGTATAAATCGACCACCAATTTTAACACAATACATCAAAAATTAACACCTGAATTCGATCCAACCATCTGGTCTGACGAAATCGTTTCAGACTCACACAATTGCTCCCTGGATCCATTGAAACGAAAATTCTAGAAGGCACCTACAATGGCGTCTAAATTTCTATTGAAAATTATACGCCAACGACGATCTGACTTCGAATAAGTTAATTAAATTTGTAATAAGAAATGATGCTGAAGAATCTTGCTAGACCGATCGTATTTTACTTTTTTTATTAGTTTCCCTTGTTTGTTGTCTTGGTAAATGGTAGGAGTTTTTTGCATTGCTGATTGTGTTGTGTCCTGATTGGATACAATAAATTGGTTTTATTTTGTGTCAGGATTTTTATTACACTTTACAGCGATTTCTTATTAAGCTTAGAATTTGAATTTTCTACGGAGAGCTGATTGGCTTGATGAGGGTGCAAAGGTGCTGTACGTGCGAAAATTACAGTACCAGCTGGAGCACCAATTGGAGGAATTATATGACTAGTACCTTTGGCCTCAGATTTGGTTTGGTTTCTGACTAACATAACATAATAAATCTAAAACGTTTCCACTGCTTAGACACAAGCCTGCTCTCTATGAAAGAAAATGTGCCGTAATCCACCACGCGAGATGAATGTGGGTTGCTGGATGTCGCATTCGAGTATCTTCGATTTTTTCCGTCCTAGGGAATACCGATTTCCTCACGATGTTTTCTTCGTTTTCATGTTTGATTGATTAATTCCTTCACAGCTTTGAGAGTATCTATTACTTTGGTAATTACGTTATTAACACAAAGTAACACAAAGAATATACTTTAATGTACACAAAAATTAAAGATTATAATGTGTGTGATTGAGCTCAAACCCACGACTAGGCTGTTGTTATAGGCTTGATAGCTAAATAAGTCGTGCTTGTAACAAGACCAACAGTAAAATCTCAAAAAATGCTATCATAGAATCAATTTGCTTTATCCCTTTAGCCACTTTATTTTCAGAGGAAGAATTTTAGTAAAACACAATTTTGATAATTGTTACCGAAAGAACTTCACTAATACTGTTTAAGTTTTTAATAGTAAAGCGATGGGACAGTATCGTCACACGGTGGGTGCCTCAAGACGGACGTCGTAGCCGAGATATAGACCTAAGAGGTGATGAATAGACGATCTGTACTCTTTCCTTACGGATTGGCCGGAGAAGACTGCAAAGTTGTCTAGAATGATTTGGGTAGGTCTTTGCCCAGCCGCGGGAAAAGATAGGCATAAAAATAGTTTATTTTTCATAATAGGCTCGCGTTTGATCACTATCTCACCTGATGGTAAGTGACCATGTGGTTGAAGATGAAGCACGCTTACCTAAAAGTAACCTATTTACTTAAAGACCCCCAGTTTATAGCTAGCAGGAAACACAGACTCCGGCGGGGAATTCCACTCCTTAGCTGTACGCACAATGAAAGTATAACCAAAACGTTTTGCTAGTTAGTTTATAAAACTGATAAAGTTTCTAAAACTCAAGTGTACATACGCAGTAGCAAAACATTGGCCCTTTCCAAATCCTGTATTTATTTTGATATCAAAAATGTTTGGTCCGGTACATTTTATTGCGCTAATTCACAAAGCCTCTAATCGGAACCAGGAAGAAACGTGTTAGATTTGAGGTCCGAAACCGATGTGGACGTTTGTTGAATTTTAATGTTGCTACCAGGAAAATGTGGGTATTGTAACTCTTATTGAATTACAGCGAAAACGAGTCGGTATTAAACGATAAATATAATTACAAGGCTATCGAAATAATTTTATGAGTCATTTGGGAGGCGTATTACAACAGTAAAATATTTAAAGGCTTTGTAGGCGATTGCAAATCTAATTTCACTGTTAACCAACTTCCTAAAACGGAGGAGGTTCTCAATTCGTTTGTATATGCACGTATATCTACTAGCACTTCGCCCGCAAAGCCTTATAGCACTCACAAATATAGCTCCTTATTACCAATGAAAAAAAAATTCGAATTGAATCATTTGTTGCGGAGATTACCCCTACATACAAACGAACAAATTTTACATCACTATAATAATAGTATAGATATTTCATGTCGCTCTAGTGATACCTTTGTCAGGTCAGCCAAATGAATAGGTTTGATAACCACGCGCGTGCCCCGGAAGGCGAAGCGACGTAGCCTTTCAAAACTATGCATTGCCTTGGCATCGACTTCAACCAGGTAAGTATCTAGAACGAAATTAGACATCCGATGAAAAAATCTTAAAGATTATTTTGCGCTTTTGTGTTTTTTATTTTTTTAGGGTTCCGTACCCAAAGGGTAAGAACGGGACCCTATTACCTTACCCTACCTATTAGTCTGTCCGTCTTTCTGTCACCAGGCTGTATCTCAAGAACCACGATAGCTAGACAGTTGACATTTTCACAAATGATGTATTTCTGTTGCCGCTATAAAAAAAAATACTAAAAACAAAATAGGATAAATATTTAAGGGGGGCTTCCATACAACAGACGTGATTTTTTTGCCATTTTTATAGAAAATGGTACGGAACCCTTCGTGCGCGAGTCCGACTCGCAATTGGCCGGTTTTAAGTTTTTTGTTAACAATAATCTGCAGATATAAGGTCATCTTTAGAAATCCTTCGATCGAAAGGACCAATATATTACAATATCTTCAGTAACCAACTACCGAATTAATAACCCCGCAGTTCTAAATTAAGACGAGGCGAGCTTCGTTATCGTTGTTGTAAATACGTAATGGAACTAATATTCATCGCTTTAGTTCGTTCCTCAGGAGATAGGGAGCGGCTTTTACCTGATGAGTATGGCTGAAAATCATATTTTCTGTGAAGTCAGTGGTTTTTTAGTTACGAGAAAATTGAGATTATCTCCTCCGATGCTGTGTTAAATGGTATCATCATTATCTATATCAGTTACTTATTTTTGTATCTCAATATTTTCATATTTAATGTATGACGTGGCAGCCTTTAATGAAAGCTGTAAAACTTTTGTAAAGCGGCATGTAAGCCAATAAAAAAAAATTCTTTCTTTCTTTCTGAATATTACTGTTTATTCAAACAGTTTACTTAAGTATTATTTGATGATTATTGCAGTATTTTTTTTTTATTGAAAATAGATTCGAGTTTGACCACCATCACACCTGATGGTAAGTGATGATGTGGTCGAAGATGGAGCACGCTTACCTAAAAGTAACCTATTCACTCTTGACTTAAAGACTCCTAGGTTATAGGTATCGGGAAACACAGAATCCAGCAGGGAATTCCACTCCTTATCCGTACGTACAATGAAGGTATTCCCAAAACGTTTTGTGCGTATGGGTGGGATTTCCACCATGTAACGATGGCGCTTCGCCGTTTGTCGCGTAGTCCGATGATGGAACAGGAATCAGATTGTGTAATTCCATCGCACACTCCCCGAAATGTAACCGAAATGTAGGAAGTGAGGTACATTTAAATCTTGCAATGAAGTCAAGTGGGGTGGAAGAGACTCTGATCAGATCACATTATATTGCGAACTTGCTAATAGTAAATTAAGGCATATTGACTTTCCTGTGGAACTTGGTCTGTGTGCTGATAATGTTTGTAGCAACAGGTGTAATTATGAAATAATTGATAAATTGTATAACAGTATTGTAGGTGCTTTGACTGAAGCTGCGTGAAGCAGTCATAGGCTAGGAAAGTTTAGGAAACAAAAACATGTTATTGGATGGAATATGTGCGGAGGACTCATATGGAGGCACGAAGTAGCTTTCAGATCTGGATGCTACACGGTAAACCCAAATCTGGCAATATTTATAACACTATGCGTGAAACCAGAAAACGCTTTAAGCCAAAGCTTAAATGTATGTATGTAATATGTGTCAAGACAACGTGGATCAGATTAAGATGGACATATTAGCCACGCACCACAAAGAGAAGGACTTTAAGCGCTTTTGGAAGCATACTAGGAATTTGGAAGCTGGTTTGTGCGTGCCTGTGTGTGTTGAGGGCGAGAATGAGCTACGCCTGATTGCCGAGATGTTTAGGGAACGTTTTAAGGTTGTGTCTCGACTAGCAGGTGTGCAACAGGTGCTGGATGCTGAGGTCGAGGGTGGTGAGAGAACTCGGTTTCAAGTGAAAGAAGTCGCTCATATTATTAAGAATATGACGAGAGGTAAGTCTCCAGGACATGATGGCCTCAGCATCGAGCACTTGCAGCATGCAGGTGTTCATTTGCCTAGGATGTTGGTCATGTTCTTTAATTTGTATATAGGACATTCATATTTACCCCAGGAGCTTATGAAGACTCTTTTTGTACCAATAATTAAAAATAGGACGGGTGATGCCTCTGACGGGAACAATTACAGACAATTACTATTTCATTGGCCACGGTCATTGCCAAGGTGCTGGATGGGCTGCTTGATAATCGCTTAAATCGGCACATAGTTTTGCACGATGCACAGTTTAGTTTCAGAGCTGGGCATTCGACTGAGGCTGCGATACTGCGACTCAAGCAGACCATTCAGTACTATGTCACGAGAAAAATACCTATTTATGGCTGTTTTTTGGACTGTTTGTTGTTACTCTGGCGTAAGCTCCGGGAAGAGACTAGCACTCCTGGGGATTTGATAAATATATTAAGATAAGACAACCAAACCAATAATGTTAAGTAGGCAGGTTCATGTTCGGCAGAGTACAGGTTGGAGTGTGGGGTAAGTCAGGGTGGACTAACTTCACCACGTCTCTTCAACCTGTACATAAACGGACTGATAGATGAGCTCAGTAGGGCTGGAGTGGGGTGTTCAATGGCTGCATGAACAACATTAGGTACGCTGATGATATGGTCCTGCTGAGTTCATCTGTCCCCTGACAGGGCCCTCCCTCAACATAATCTTAGGCATCTGTGAGAGGTACTCAGTGACACATGGCCTCAGGTATAACCACAATAAGAATGAGATACTTGTTTTTAAGTCGGGAAATAGAAGTCCTAAGACCGTTCCACCGGTTAAGCTTGGAGGAATGCCGATAAGCAGGGTCACTAAGTTTAAATACCTGGGGCACTGGGTCACTGAGGATCTCTCCGATGACATGGACATTGAGGAACGTAGGGTGTTGGCAGTGAGATGCAACATGCTGGCGCGCAGGTTTGCGAGATGCACTAGGGATGTTAAAATTTCACTTTTCAAGGTCACCAGACCTTTTATACCTGCAGCCTATGGGTCAGATATACGTAGAAAACTTTCAACGCCCTACGTGTCCTGTACAGTAATGGGTCCAGAATGTTGCTGGGGTTTCCTCGCTTTTGCAGTGCATCAGGTATATTTGCCGAGGCCAACATTGACTGCTTTAGAGCAATAGTACGTAAAAGAGTTGCCTCCCTGATGCAGCGTGTGCGTGGTAGCGCCAGCAGCCTTCTGAACACCATATTGGATAGAGTTGGTTGTCCTGTGGTGAAGCACTGGAATACTGTCCACGTTTCCGGCGGTGCTATTTTTATTTAAAATAAAATAACTTGATCATTTTATTCGGAATTTGATTAATTAATTTATTATTTTATTATTATTATGCTATTTTGATATTTAATTGTTTTATTTTTATTTGATTCTTAATTATTAATGTTCTCCAATATAATTTTAACTAATAACATAGAATAATGTAAGTGTTACTAATATATTTATGGATGTATCTAATCTGAAATAAATATATAAATAAAATAAAATAAATAAAATAGCTCTTGCCGTTGCAATAGGCATAACCGAAGACGGTACATGTCCTTACAGGTTAAGAAAACGAGCACGGTGTATTGGTAATAGTCTATTTATATTTAGATTAGACTTACACGAATAATATCGTAATATCAACATAGAAAAGGGTGGCGTAAGAAGCCACTCTATAATGAATGTAGCTGGAAATCGTTTTCTTAATAAAACCCCGAATAAGCCCGTACTAGCACTTACTTAATTAAGGTAGAAAACTATTTACCTGAATAATATAGTAACAATGTTTACTGTCAAATCATATTGATATTTTTTTCGTAAAGATGTTAAACCATATTATTCGTTTAAAATACATTTTAATGAATTGTTTTGGAATATACGCGTAGTTTTTCATATCTTCGTAAATAAAGTTAGAAAAATTCTGAAAATAAAATTACATGGTGTATTTTAACTTCTAGATGCCGAAAAATGCATAACATGAAAAACCCCGTAATAGGTCATTACCGGATTATTCGCGGGGGACGTCGATATATTTACCTACAAATAACAGCCGGGACTAACGAAGTAACATGTTTTCCGAGGTACAAAGAAATCTCGATATGTTAACATGGTGACCCATTCTTGTACTGACCTCGGCAAGCGTTGCTTAACGTTGAACTTGAAGATCAATAAAGAAGATAATGGCTATTATATACTTTATTAATAAATTGCTCTTTGTACCATAGAACTCTTAATTGCAATTTCCCAATCGCAGGTATATCTCGTTCTCGTTGCCCGTTGCAGTTGAGAAAACAAAAACTTTTTACCAAAAAAATGAAACCGACTCTCAAAAACACTGCAAAGTGAAAAATAACTTTAATTTAGTTAGTTTAGTTTTGTATTTTCGTTTTTGGCACCGACTTCCGAAATTAAAGTTATTTTTCACTTTGCAGTGTTTTTGAGAGTCGGTTTAATTTTTTTGGTAAAAAGTTTTTATTTCACTCTTTTTAGTTGGTCTATTTTTAATTTACCTAGTTACAAGAGCCTAAATGTCAACTACTTATAACCTTTTACAAAATATTGCTTTTCCCAATGCTGGGCCGTTAATTGTTGAGGAGTTCTCCTGGTACTTCACCATCAGCTCTACATCACCATATGCATTGTGACGAGCATAAAGTGCTTAGCATCCATATTCAAGTAATCGAATCGCAATCCACTCAATACTTATTATTGAGTAGTTTCGGCGGCCATCTGTGGTCTTCATCATCAGTTCCACTTCCTCGAATGGTACTTTTTGAGAGCAACTGCACAAGTTACTATAATAAATACCCAAAACGTCATAGGTTTGCCTATAATATTTGAAGAGTTCCCTCGATTTCTCCAAGATTCCATCATCAGATCCTGACTTTTATGAAAATGGGACCAATTTCAAAGTATACCCTTTCAATCAAAAAAAGAATTTTCCAAATCGGTGCAGCCGTCTTCGAGTAATCGGTGACCATACATTAAAAAAAAAAAAAAAAAAAAAATATACGCGTCGAATTGATAACCTCCTCTTTTTGTCGTCGGTTGAAAATATGAATGAACTTCATAATTCAAAATCTAGATAAACTGTACTGTAACATTTCTAAATGACCTCATTTGACACAACTTTCATTTCTTAATGCTGTGTGTTTTGATTAAAAGGACTGCGCATTTTTATAAAAAAAAAAACCGGCCAATTGCTAGTCGGGCTCGCACAAAGGGTTCCTTAGTCTTTAAAAAACGGCAGAAAAAATCACGTCTGTTGTATGAAAGGAAGAAATATTAATTTTATTCTGTTTTTAGTATTTGTTGTTATAGCAGGAAGAGAAATACATCATTTGTGAAAATTTCAACTGTCTTGCTATCATGATTCATGAGATACAACCTGGTGACTGACGGACAGATAGACAGCGGAGCCTTAGTAATAGGGTCCCGTTTTTATCCATTGGCTACGGAATCCTAAAAAGGGTAAAAACATATTGTCATGTTACTTAACCGTGACACGAATAAAACATCTGTTCAGTGGTTTGGCTTAAGTAAAGTGATATTAAACTCACGATTAGGTGCCAACAAGACTTAACACCTCGTTACCAAGTTGGCAAGCTGCTTGCAACATCTCTTAGAAGATTATACTTGTTAAGTTCGATTTTAATTAAAGTCTAGCTGTTCCCATCCATACATATAAATAAAATTAAAGTGTCTGTGCCTGTAATTTCAAAACAAATGTTTATTCTCATATACTATAATCCTAATCTCTGGAATTTACCTATTTTAATAGGACTTTCACTGGAAAATGATAACCTCCCCTAGGTTATAGGGCCACATATTAGGCAACAATTTTAATCTCGGATCGGGATTTACGCAGGAAAGACCGAGTAAGTAATATCGACACCCACTCAAATGAATACTAATACACGAGCACAGCTAGTGTAGTACAATATAATATACAAAGTTGGACTTACAATTCCCGATGTAGTACTCCTACAATCAGTCATTATCACTGACGCATTGACGAATTCATCAAATGCAAAACCGCGATATACAAAATATAATTTGTATAATATATTATATTTATATAGTATATAATATAGACCTAATATAATATAATATAGACATAATTATATTTTATAAGAAGAAAACTCCAAAACAGATTTTCAGGCAGTTTTCACTAATGAACAGAGTGATTCATGAGGAAGGTTTAAATGTATTATTTATTAAGGTTTTTTTATACTTAAGATCAAATTAGGACTTGATTTAATTTAATTTATAGACTGACTGTGAAATGCCATACGAATACATAAATAAATTAAGGTTTTGTGCGAATTAGCAGAATGGACGTGTGAAGCCGGACAGGGTTGATAGTATTGGGATATGATATCCTATTCCTAGAAAAACAAATGAGTCTTAAAAATATAGAACCAATCTCTTTAAAACCTTAGAAATACGTCCATGAAGCGTTTGATTACAAATACTCTGCAAGGTAACGGTAGATTTTTCCTTACCTAGGCAACTAATCTTGTCGCCGGTAACTTAGAAATTCTAGGAAAGTTACAGCACCCGAACGTCGCACGACTACAACTCACGATTGGTTACCCAATTGCTTTGCAGACTGTAAATAATATTGGAACAGACAAGCGTTATATACAAGGACAATATAACCGACATATTTGGAACTGTGATGTGGAACATACACGGTTTTAGAAAACTTAATTAAATTGTTGTCAAATGTAACAAGATCCTCTCCATGATTATGAATGAACAGATGGAAATAATGGGTGGTGAGAAACAACATAAGAATCCTGCTTAAATCAGGTAGATAAAAATAGTATTTTTTTACACACACAAGTTTGAGGAAAGGATGTCGAGAAAAGACATTCAGATTATAGATAGAACTAACAATATAGAAGTAACCGTGGGCCCCAAATCAGGCACAGTCAGTATCTTGGTGGCTCAGGAACCAGGATATTAGGCGTGGCAGATTTACTGATGCTCTTCGACATTATATTTTAACTACCATCCACACTTGGTTGATATACCGTCTTGTCGTACCAAGCGCTTCTCTTCCACATTTATTGTGCGCACTTCCAAGCTGTGGAATTTTCTGCCGGCTTCTGTGTTCCCTGCCACTTATGACTTTTCAACCTTTAAAGCAAGAGTAAACAGGCATCTTCTGGGCTCGCTCGTTCCATTGTAGACCTCTCATCTATCGCTTACCATCGGGCGAGATCGAGGTCAAGAGTGAGCTCTTTCTGAACAAAAAAGAAAAAACGAGACGGCCTTGATATGCATCATTCTGGCCAAAATAGGTCTACAAAATCAAGTCATACGTTCATACCGGGCTTTAAATCAACATAAAACGTTTAAATGAAGGCAGTGACGTACAACGCACATCACAACTCCCTAGTGTTGTAGATGGCAATTATCGGTCGGCATGCTATGACTAGATTTTGAGTAACCTGTTTTGGCAAATTTCATGACTTTGTACAAAGTGGACCATTTTATTAGGGTTCCGCAGCCGAATGGCAAAAAACGGAACCCTTATAGTTTCGACATGTCTGTCCGTCTGTCTGTCTGTCCGTCCGTCCGTATGTCACAGCCATTTTATTCCGAAACTATTATGACTATACATGTAAAACGTGGTAGATAAATGTATTCTGTGAACCGCTTTCCGATTTTAGAAGTAAATTTAAAAAACATTTAAAATAAAGGGGGCTCCCCATACATGGAACTAAAACAGAAAATATTTTTTTTTCATGAAACCTATACGTGTGTGGTATTTATAGACAGATCTTTAAAAATGACATTAAGGTTTCTAAAATGACTTTTGCATAAAGTTAATCGTTTAAAAGATAAAATATACGCTTCCAAAGTGGTAAAATGTGTGTCCCCCCCTCTAACTTCTATAATAATGAAGTAAAAAATCTAAAGAAACCATATGTTGTAGATCTTAATGTAAACTTTGAAACAAAATTGGTTTGAATGAGATCGAGTCAGCAGTTTTTGAGATACAGTATAAAATCTAAAGAAAAAAATCTAAAAAATCTAAAGAAACCATATGTTGTAGATCTTAATGTAAACTTTGAAACAAAATTGGTTTGAATGAGATCGAGTCAGCAGTTTTTGAGATACAGTATATTTTCTAAAACCGCAAATATAACTTTGTAATTCATACAAATACTATGAAAAACAAAGTTATTTGGCGTAGTTGTAAAAATTGTGAATAAGCTAGTTTTAAGAAAATTTTAAGGTTTTTCTTTCAATTAAATATATTATATTTATTATAGTTACCACGGAACCCTTCATGGGCGAGTCCGACTCGCACTTGGCCAATTTTTTTACCTACTTTCAATGAATATAAAGTAAAGTATAACTATGTCTTATCTCTTTTCTATTGTTTTTCGTTACTGAATTTTAACAGCTATGTCCATAAAAAATATTTTCATCCCATCTATTTGAAAAAGACGACTTGGTTCGCCTTTCGCACCCAAAGGTAGTGTTTTCTATAAGAAACTCTTAGCGGGCAGTAATGAGTGTTTAATCCTCTTTATAATTACACCGCAATTATCTTTGCTGCGCACTTTTTGAATTTGGAACATCTTAGTGTTCAGCGCAAAAGAAATCAATCAATCAATCAATAACTTTATTAACACACACAGTATAAAACCTTGGAATAAGTGACAAATACAATAATATACAAAAACAGTGCAAATGGTTTTACAGTGACAGTACAGATCGCAACTGGCATCTTAGCTAGATTACCAAGTAACCTGTGTTAAAGATACCAGTCCCTTTCCCCGAAGTGTTACTCAGTACCTAATACCGTGTTAGTATTAACAAAGATTAAATTACTAAAATATTAAAAATAGTGACAGTGATTAAAAACTAAACTTTACATACTCTTAAGTGTTAACCTGCAGGTGGGTGAATGGGTGTGTATGTGAATGGGCGTGTACCTACGTGAGTGGGTGTGTGAAATGGATGTGTCGAATGGGTGTGTGGGTAGATGGGAGTGAGGGATGGGTGTGTTGGATGGTGTGTTGTGAGTGTGTGATCAAATTACACCATTCTACTAAGGAGATTTTCTGTTTCCTGGTAAGTCAGGCTTAGTAGCCACTTATTGACTTGTTTTTTACAAGCACTACTAGGCAGATTGTAAACGGGCAGCTGTTTATTCACTGTATTATACAGGTTGGGTGCCAAGAAATAATTAAATCGGTTTGAGTGCCTGAAATTACTTCTCTTAGTTACGCAGATTCTGTCCTTACGTCTTTTAGTGATTCTTTGATACGGGGTCACGGCATGCTGCATTAGATATACTCTTTAGATAGATAGATATACTCTTTATTGTACACCATAACAGAATTAAATAAGGACTTAAAAACTACAAAGGGTGTTACAATGGGCGGTCTTATCGCTAAAAGCGATCTTTTACAGACAACCTTTAGATGGATTTGACACAGCAGGAGAAAATAAATTCGCGGGTAGTCCATGGTGTACTATTTACTTATATACAATAAATAAGTAATAACCTACATACTCAATACACATATACATATACATACATAAAAATAACAAAGCTGAGATATATAAAAAATAAAATAAAAATAGTAACATATTAAAGAGAGAGATAGAGATCTTTTACCATGTTTTTGAAAGAAGAAAGGGTTTGTGCTTGTCTTACTGACACGGGAAGAGTATTCCACAGTCGTACTGCTTGAGCTACGAACGACTTACCAAAGAAATTGGTGGAGTGACTCGGTACCTCTAGCCTCAAGTTTTCCGATGACCTCAGAAATTTGGCATGTGTGTCACGGAGGAACTTAAAACGTTCTTTAAGATAAAAGGGGGTCTTAGGATTGAACAGAATACTGTAAAGCAGAGACAATATGTGTAAGTTCCGGCGAAGACGTATAGGAAGCCACTTGAGTTTCGTACGAAATTCAGATACGCGATCATATTTGCGCAAACCAAATATAAATCTTATGCAAAAATTTTGAAGTCGCTCAAGTTTATCAAGTTGTGCCTCCGTGAGATCAAGATAACTGACATCAGCGTAGTCTAGGATGGGATGCAAAAGAGACTGTGCTAGCGCAATTTTAGTGGCAGTTGGCAGAAAGTTACGCAACCGTCTTAGGGAACTGGCAGAAGCAAATAATTTGCGACTCACCTCTTGTAATTGGGGACCCCACGAAAGATATTTGTCCAACCAGACCCCAAGGTTCTTAACTTTCTCGCTTAGTGGAATAGCTGTGCCGTTGAAAATAACCTGAGGAAGCTGAGACCAGTTTACCTTAGATACTAACCTAGAGCTGCCGACTACAATGACCTGAGTCTTTAACGGGTTAACCTGCAAACCATGTGCCTCACTCCACTCGCAAACTGAAGCCAAGTCATGGTTTATCATATTTATTGTAGCATCTAAATCAGTATGAGGCGCTTGTCTGTAAATTTGCAAGTCATCAGCATAAAGGTGGTAGGAGGATTGAAGTTTTTTGGAAATTGAATTTATGAAAATTGCGAAAAGTAAAGGAGATAACACGCCACCCTGAGGAACACCGGCTACAGTACTACACCAAGAAGAGCAGGACTCATCTATGCAAATACGTTGCCGGCGGCCATACAGGTAACTACGAAACCAGTCAATCGCTGTTGGAGATATGTTAATAGAGTGAAGTATGCTGAGCAGAATATCGAAATCGACGGTATTAAAAGCGTTACTAAAATCAAGCAAGCAGAGAACCGTCATATTTTCTTTATCCATGCCCATCCGTATGTCATCAGTTACATTAACTAACGCGGTAGTAGTACTGTGTCCAGGACGAAATCCGGATTGGAAAGGATTCAGCAGACTATTCTTGCAAAGAAAAGCACTTAGCTGATTGTGGACAAGGCGTTCAAGGACTTTAGAGAGAAAAGGTAGGATGGAAATAGGTCGATATTCTGAAAAAGAGGCAGGATTTGATTTTTTGGGTAAAGGAGTAATTTTGGCCTCTTTCCATACCGATGGAAAGACACCATTGGAAATAGAATAGTTAAGGATATAGGTCAGGATAGGAAGGATTTCATTGAGGACAGCAAGTATCATCTTCCGACTGACACAGTCGCTGCCAACCGCGTTAGATGTAATTGAAAGTAAGCTCTTCTTAACATCACAATCAGAAAATTGACTAAAATTAAATGCGGAGTGATCCGGAGTTGGAAGGTTAGAAAGATAATTTATAGTAGCTGCCTTCAATGTCCCATTGCAGTAGGACGAGGATGAGAAGTGTTGATTCAACAGATCAATGTCTAGGTCTTTAGGAATCGATTCTTGGCGTTATTTTCCAACTCCCATTGATTTAAGAAATTTCCAGACTTTAGCTGGATCACCGTTTTCAACAGAATCATGAATATGTCGGCGCATTGCATCCCTACACACCCTATTGCTGCGATTGCGTGCATTCACAAACATCTCTCGGTTTAATGGTGAGGGTCGGCTTCTGAATTTTGACTTACATACTACTTTCTTGTGCATGACAGCCCTCACTTCATCTGTCAACCATGGTGCTGGAAGATGCTTTAATTTGACTGCACGAATAGGAGCATGAGTGTCGTAAAGTTTTACAAGATTATCCGTAAGCAGGTTAACTTTGTCATCGACCGATTCAACAGCGACAAGAGAGGTCCAATCAATGTTGTTTGCATCCGCCTGGAGATTATCAACATTCATACCACTAAAACTGCGTAACAGAAGAGTTTTAGGCTTGGCCTTGGGGGGGCGAATCTTGTAGGAAAGGTATATTAAATCGTGATAGGAAAACATGTCAGCCGTGCATTGGCCATGCTTACTGACATGATGTGTAGAGGAGACAATTACAAGATCCAAAAGAGAGGGATTACAGTTTGGGAAGTGGTGTGTGGCACTAGAAGGAAGGACAGCCATGTTTGACGACTGAAGTATTGACTGAAATGCTAAAGATCGAGAATCATTTTTCAATAAGCAAGTATTGAAATCCCCCATAATTATTGTATGACTGTAAGAAGGAGTTAAATCTTCAAGGATCTTTTCAAAGGAGGAAAAGAAATTTACACGTGAAGAAGGACTGTAATAAACACCAAGAAGAATTTTCACATGATTTAGGTTAATTTCCAAAAAGAGATGCTCACCCGCATTCTGTGGCGGAGGTTGTGTTGACATATCGACAATTGAAAAAGGAATCTGCGGACGAAGATATATGGCAACACCACCTCCTCCACCACGCGCGCGATCATTTCTAATTAACTGGAAACCTGGTAAGGAATAGGATGTTGAAGGGAGACATGGTTTGAGCCAAGACTCTGAAACAAGGATTGCATGGATGTTCTTACAGTCAAGGTTAGCTAACATGTCAGAGTAATGGGCCGGGATACTTTGAGCATTTATATGGACTACATTAAAATTTTTAGGTACATCAGAAAACTGAGATTCAAGCGTGTCGGCAAGGGATGGAAAACTAACAAAGCTGTCATTACTGAGAGCTGACATAAAAGTATCAGAATCGCTGTCATCATGTGATGACATTGACAAAATATATACGAATATGTATATAACTAATTAATAATTAAAATGTGTTTACTATATAATATATAAAAATAGCTATTATTCAAATCCACCCGCCAGTTGAGTGTTACAATGCATAACGGGCTTTAAACAACTAAAACAAAATGTTTATTCACTGTCCGAGCAAACCGAAAAAGTTATATCAAAATAAATAACTAAAAAGTAAACTGTAAACTAAATCCGAAAACAAAAGAAAATAACAAAAAACATCAAGGTGCTGGAACGCTGTTCACTAGTTTCTGAACGAGTACATAAATGACAAGACATGTCACATGTCAATGTGACATTATTGACAGACAGAAGTGATTGTAAAATAAATAATACCGACGTACTTGGCAAAAGTGAATAGATGAAGGTTAAAGAAGTCAAAAGATACAATATAGAGATGAGAGGGTAATGCTAGCTACACAATAAAATAACTAAGGTACTGCCCGGACGGTGGTACTACTCCAAAAATGAACACAATCACCTCCTCTTTGCAGCAACACGACGGGCCTTCTTCTTCGTTTCTTGCGACGGGGATGATGACGACAATGGTACCGATGCTAAGGGCGACATAACCGTTTCACCAACCTGCTCAATGTTTTTGAGGTCATCAAGCGAACCAATTCGATGCCGGGAACCGTCGGAGCCAAGAACATAAACAAGGCCTTGTTTTGTCCAACAATTGTTTATGCCGAACTTCTCACGTCCAGACATGAATAACTGATGCCGGGATCTTGTCAGAAATTCAGATACCGTAATGCCAGAGCCCTTCAACTTCGTCTTAGCGAACCAGACACTATCCCTAACATTGATGTCCCGGAGCTTGCAGAGAATGGGCCTCGGCTTGCTGCCACTGGCTTGTCTCCCCATGCGATGGCATCGATTTATATCCGCAACAGTGAATTCATCGTACTTTAGTTGACCCCGCACAACTTCAGCAACCACTTGGGCTGTATCTTCTTTGGCCTGCTCGGAGATGCCATGAAACAATAACATTTTCCGCCGTCCACGCATCTCCAGATTGTCGAGTCCTTTTGCCAGCATATCCACCTGCTGCTGGAGGCAGCCAAGTGCTTCCAATATAAACTTTTTAAAAGTACTGAAGTCCTCTGACAAACTGTCAGTGCTGCTTGAGGTGCCTGAAGGATTTTTGTGAAGTTCTGCCTCGAAGTTTGACATCCTATTTTCAAATAAGGTCATCATTTCAGTGAGTGATACCTTCAGTGCATCCATGTGTAGTTTTGTGCTGTCGTTTTAGTTTTGGACTAAGGTTTTTGGAGATAACACTTTACTGGTGGGTACACTAAATTACCATGTATATGTATACATTCAATATTCAATATAATACAATTTCAATTTTTTAAATGAGTTTTAAATCAGAGCAAAAATTTTTGAAACCTTTCGTTATTCCTAACCACCATAAATAAAAAGCTGCCTCACTGTCAACACTTGACAAGATTTGTAAAGCTCTGTAGTCGGAAATTTGAAGCTTTTGAAGTTACTAACTTTTAGGATGACTCTTTGCGCTCTTTCAAGTTTTAGAAGTATGGTTTTAGGCGCCCCGCCCCATGCCGTTATGCAATAATTAAGGTTCGATTGACATAATGCAAAATAAACTTGTTTTACTATTCGGGCGTCCGAATATGTCGGAGGGTTTTAAAAATATAAATTAATTTTCTGACTCTATTTTGTAGAAGCTCAATATGAAATGAGAAAGATAGATGCTGATCCAGTATTACGCCAAGATATTTGATAGTGGATACTTGTGATAGTTTGGGGCAATTGCAGGGCTTGTTAGGAAATGAAGAGCATGAGTGAGAAATAAGGGAAAGTGAGAGTGGAGGTTGCGTAGTTTGACGGTGAGAGAAAGTTATGTAACTGGTTTTATCAGTATTTAGGGTTAGGGAATTTTTGGCTAGCCAAGTTTTTATTATATTAAAACCATATTGTGCCTTACAAAACACCTCATCCCACGAATCCCCGACAAAAGTAAGTGCTGTATCATCTGCGAATGCCGTTACCTTCATGTCACTGTTATTTGTTTGACAAAGCTCGTTAATGTACACAAGGAATAATGTCGGTGCGATCACGCTTCCCTGTGGAACTCCGTATGTTACAGGGAGCTCATTACTGACATAATTATCAATTTTAACGCATTGAGTTCGGTTGTTAAGATAGTCCCTTAAGATGGGAAATCGAACGCAAATATTGTTTGAATAAAGACTGGCTGGTACGACGGCCCATAGTCTCGCCGACCGGCTGAATAATAAAAAAAGAAATCAAATTAAAAAAGCGCGAACTACAGCCCGCGTTTTCATAAATTTTCACGGATTGTTAGAAATTCATAGTATTGTTTCGAAAAATTAGTTCTTCAAGTGACAGTGAAAGTATAGAATTAACTCCTGAAAGTATTAGAACTGATGCAATAAATGTGTTGGATCTAGTACCTGCAAAGTCCCGGGAGAAATATATGAAAGCCTATGGTAATTTTATTGAATGGAAAAATGCAAGAGGCGCCCTCAAACCAAGAAATTGGTCTGAGAAGGCGCCAAGAATTTTTCAGAATCTGTGTTTTTGGCCTACTTCCAGTACTTAGCCAAAACTAAACGACATTCCACTCTTTGGAGTACCTACTCCATGCTAAAATCAACAGTCATTTCTAATAACGACGTAAAACTGGACACACACACATATTCGAAATTAATAGCGTAGGTATCTGAAGAGGATGTCTGATAGATTTAAACCTAAATTATCCAAGGTGTTCTCAGTCAATAACGTGGAGACTTTCTTCAATGAGGCACCCGACAAAGTCTTTCTTGCCGTAAATTTAAGTAACTATGTATATGGTGGATTAGTAAAGTAAGCCAGTGTTTTAATAAAATATGAGGCACCTTTTATTTTCTCATAGTGGGTAATGAAAAGTAGAGTGTATCTGTACTGCGAGTCTGTGTACTCGTGCGCAAAATATATTTTTGGCTCGGGCGACGTACTTTGAATCCCTCGCTACCTTCAGGATTCTACTAAAGAATCCCTCACTTCACTCTGAATTCAAAAAAGCGTCCTCGCCTTAAAAATAATATTTTGCTCCCTTATGATGCAATCGACTATTAATCTGTACTTTATAAAAAATGCAGCGTACAAATATAAAACATTTATATCTGCGTACCTATCCTTTATTTATATATTATTTTACAAAACACGTTACAATTAGTAAGCCTAGGTAATATGAGTTTTGAGTAATTAAAAAAAAAACTATATTAACTGCAATGTGCAGTATTTTACATCCCAGAGCTCTCAATGAGTTTTCATTAATTAAAAGTTCATATTTCAGCATACAACTCGGGTGAACTTTGTTCGAGTGTCTATGTTATGTTAGTAGGTAGTTTCGTTATTTGTATTTAAATTTTCATTGGTTTTTCGCCTACGGTTAACTTTCACTGAGCTTCCTTCAAGTGGCTGGACGTCTCACATAGGGTTAGACTACCGAGATGTCGTGAAGAAGAGGTACAGTACACAGCAAGAAATTACTCACATGCGTGTACGTGCTATTCTCCTTTTAGTAGGCGTTCGCCCATAATCGTTTAGCTGTTTAAAGCTACAATAGGGTACCCTACCACGGTTGTAGAAATATTATTGTGGCTCCAAACTCAAGGGCAACTGATAGAACAGTGGATTTTTAGTCAGTCGGACTTTGACACTCTATCTAAGTATAGCGGGAGGACACATTTGAATTTTTTGTTTCGAAAAAAAGGCTAAAAAAGTACGGGTCCATGTTTTCGGGGCCCCGTTGTAGCAACTGCAGACTAGGAGTAGAGATCTTCACTCAACTTGACTCTATGCAGTGTCGTACCTACTTTTAACGAAGGAAATTAACATTAGATATCGTCCCAGTAGTTACTGGCCGACTACTTAACGAGTTGTAGGTGACTACGACGAGCCAGGCAGGCACATTACTTTGTGTTATTTCCATCCCCACTGCTCTCAAAACAGGGTGTAAGAAAATATCGTATGGAAACCGCCATAGCTTACGATCAAAAATACATGGAAGATAGTGACATCTATGCGCGCGCTTGATAGATTAGAGCGGAGGCCTGGGTCTCAGCAATCGGAACGTAATGGAATGGTTATAAATAATAAATGATCTTTATTTTGCAAATTGGGGACAAAATAACACTTTTACAAGTCATTTTTTTTCGTAAATTTAAACTAGATGAGGCCGGTGTTTTCTAACTGACTACCCTGAGAAGAAACACCGAAATAAACTCAGGGGTATGTGTCTTTTAAAGTCCTCTATACTGGTTAAATTATGTGGGAACCTTGTAGGTTAACGTCTGAGGCGATCTTTTGAGGAAATATGCTCACAGATTTGAGTGGGCCTGTCCATACAGTGCAAGCATTTGCTAGATGACGTATAGCTAACGACGCTAACGTGACCAACCATCCCGCTTTGGGTGCTGTATTTCGCTATTAAATATGGCAACTTACACCGACTTACCCTATATACATTTTTATTTTTATACAAAATACTGTAGGCGTCTCGCTTTGACACGAAAAAAAAATGGTCACTTTACTTACCTATAGCTCAGCTTGGAACAAGGAGCTTAACGATATATCAGCTGCTATCTTCCATCCGCGACTTTGTTCGCGCGTCTCCCGCTTAAATCCCGATCCCGTGGGCATTCCGGTATAAAACGTAGCCTATGTGTTATTCCAGGATGTTAACTATCTACATAGGGACCCTTCAAGTACTACGTAAGCACTATAGGGGGGCGTGGGGGTGTTTGCTTTGCTTATTTTTGATGACATGGGGGGTGGGGGGATCTAGATGGTGATTACGTCAGCAGTAATTATTTAATTTTTACACATATAGCAACACACATTGTCTATGCTTCAAAACGAAATGCATTTTCGGGGATTCCTACAAATAATGAATTGTTAAATTCCGTGTCAGTGGGTGTCAGTAAAGTTTATTTAAATGAATATTATGTGCGTTACAGACTTCTATTCCAAACCTATTCCTTGTTTCTAGATATATAACTGCTGCTCATGAATCAATCAATTGTACCAATGTGTACGTAAGCATGGGGGGAGGGGTAAGAGCTTTGCTTACTTTGCTGACGAGGGAGAGGTGGGTTAATAATTGCAAAAAATGAGCTTACGTAATACTTGAACGGCCCCATACCTACCAAATTTCATTTAGATCCTATCAGTAGTTTTTACTTGAAATAGTAACATAGGTACGTCTATATATCGATGGGTCCTATGTATATGGGCCAAAGTGCAAAATTACAACTTTACAGGAGAGGCTTCCAAAGTTTCTATTTACTATAACTTCAGATTGATAAAACCGAGGTTTACGAATCTTTGCTTGTTTGCTAAGACAACTATCCTCCTCATTTGTACTATAGTATTTTATATATACATATATCGGTTATTTTTTTACGTTACATTGGCCCTTCTACGTTAGTTTTTGTTAAAATTATTTTTCTCTAAAAACACTTTAAATGGGCCAATGTGTCATAGTGGCCATTATACGCGTATTACGTTAATTAGCATACGTTATATATTTTTATATTTTTTACTCATAAAATCAACTAAC
The DNA here is from genome assembly GCA_943138885.2 of Tholera decimalis. NCBI lineage: Eukaryota > Metazoa > Arthropoda > Insecta > Lepidoptera > Noctuidae > Tholera > Tholera decimalis. Next base: position 5,645,957 of record OW964549.2, read on the forward strand.
AATTGAAGTAGTTGATAATTCATTAATTAGAATATAAGCTATTTAGATATTTAGTCATTTATGCCACATTGACACTTATACGTTTTACAAACGGCTTACCTACTAACTCAGTTTTCAGATAGATCATTTCAATAATTAAAAAACACGCAATAGTTTTATTCATTTATTGAAATAAAAATTAAAGTAGCCTTAAAACTACACTTATGAAAAAAAAAAACAAAAAAAAAAATAAGTAAGAACGAAACTTTTACAGAAGATCTTAGTTTGATTAACAAAATAATGTACCTACTTCACATTATTATTTTCTCAATAAAATTACAAAAAAAAAATAACAAAATTAAAAACCTATCTTGTGTAAATAAACTAAAAATAATCTCTGTAGTATAATTAAGTAATAAAATCTACAAAATCAACATTAGTATTATTTTTTTAAGATAATTGGTTCGCGTTTGACCACCATCTTACCTGATGGTAAGTGATGATGTGGTCGAAGATAGAGCACGCTTACCTAAAAGTAACCTATTCACTCTTGACTTAAAGATCCCTAAGTTATAGCTATCGGGAAACACAGACTCCGGCAGGGAATTCCACTCCTTAACCGTACGCACAACGAAGGCATTCCCAAAACGTTTAGTGCGTATGGGTGGAATGTCGACCATGTAACGATGGCGCATCACCGTTTGTCTTATAGTCCGATGATGGAACGGGCTTGGCGGAATTCGATTGTGTAATTCCATCACACCCTCCCCAAAATGTAACCGATAGAAAACCGATAGACTTACAACTCGTCGTCGATGTTCAAGGCTCTGGAGCTTTGACTTGACCAGTGCATCGTTGCCAATGAGTCTCTTGGCCCGTTTCTCAATAGATTCAAGCGCGTCCAAATTGTATTTGGCAGATCTATCCCAAATATGAGAGCAGTAGTAGCTCCATACACGACCGAACCTGGGCTTGATACAGATTGAGCAACTGTTCCGGTGTGAATAGAATAGAATAGAATAGAATAGAAGTTTTATTAGCTCAAACATGTGTACACATACAGAATTTAATATAATACATGCATGCAAGATCTTAAAAATTGATTGGTTCACGACATGTCTGCCATTTCTCATGGCGTGCAAATATGTTTACATACAGGTACATAATGATTATTTTAATTCTACACACAATTTTACAATATAAATTTCATAAATTAAATCATTTTACACAAATAAATCATAAAACAAAACAAATCATAACATTTTTTAAATTCTACACTTACAATATAAATTTCATAAATTAAATCATTTAAAACAAACAAATCCTTAAACAAAACAAATCATAACATAATCCAATTTTACTAATTAATTTATTATTTACATGAGTCCTTTAAAAAATCTGCAATGCTATAATAGGCTTTTTGTGCCAAAAATGATTTCAGCGTTTGTTTAAACATAGGTACTGTTTTTTCTTTCCAACTTTTGGGCAATTTGTTGTAGACAATTGGTGCCATGCAAAAAACACTCTTGCGCATTAGTGTAGTTTTTGATGTAGGAACACATAGTAGGCTATCGTCACGTCTATTTCTTGGAAATTTGTCTGCCATACGAGGAAACAAATGTGGATTAGTTTTTACGAACATTGCTATTTCCAATATATAGAGAGAAGGTAACGTTAATATTTTATATTTAGTGAAGTAATTTTTACAGCTATCAGTAGTTTTTAGATTAAACATAGATCTTAAACAACGCTTCTGTCTTTTAAAGATGATATCCTTATTGGTGGAATTACCCCAGAAGATAACACCATATCTAATTATAGATTCAACTAAGCCATAGTAAGCTGTTAATAGCGCTTCTGTATTTAGAGTACGAGATAGTTTATATAACGCATATGCAGAACTGCTTATTCTATTGGCTAGAGTCTCAATATGCACTTTCCAATTTAAGTTTCTGTCAATTGTTAGGCCTAAAAATTTTGTGGTATCAGCTGTTTGTATTTTACTATTATTATATTCAATGTCAAGACTAAATGACGATCGTTGGCTAAAGTGCATAATCAAAGTTTTATTTATATTAATTTTTAAATTATTATTATTCAGCCACGTTACTGCTTCATTTAATGTAGTTTTTATGTCCATTTCATATGTATTTTTATTAGTGCATGGTATCGTTATCGTACTGTCATCCGCAAACAGTGTCATGGGATATTTAATGGATTTAGGGAAGTCATTAATATAGAGTATAAACAGCGGTGGTCCGATTACACTTCCTTGCGGAACTCCATGTGGGACGGTACGCTCGCATGACGTGAAAATCTCTTCACGTTTGGAGCTCATATTTATTCTACTAATTTGCGTTAATTGTTTTCTGTCATATAGGTATGATCGTATTAGACTAAATATGTTCCCTCTTATACCATATGCATCGAGTTTACTTAATAATATATTATGCTGGACATAATCAAAGGCCTGTGTCATGTCGCAGAAAATGGCACAAACTGGTGTTTTTTTGTCCACGTTTGTCATAACAGTATACAAGAAGTTGTATATGGCCATGTTAATTGTTTTATTTTCTCTAAATCCTTTCTGTTCTTCACAGAGTATATGATTCTTTTCAATATAGTTATTAAGTTCCCTATATATGTATTTTTCGATAATTTTTGAAATTATTGGTATTAAAGATATTGGCCTATAAAATTCCATTAGCTCCCTATTTTGTTTTTTAAATAGCGGCTTTACAATAGAAGTTTTTAACGCCTTTGGAAATATACCCTCACTTATGCTTAAATTAATAATGAAGCTTAAGGGGCCACATATTTCATATGCTACAGTTTTAACAATCTTTGTACATATGCCGTCGTATCCTACACTGTCTGTATTTTTTAAGGTTGCGATAATTTTTACTATATCAGGCGGTACACTTGGCGCCATGAACATTGAGTCTTTTCTGGCTAAAATATGTTTAGTAACTGAGGTTCCGGAGTTAGTCATAGGTTTAATTTTATCTATAAAGTAATCGTTAAATATATTTGCAATAATTTTTGGGTCAGTTACAGTTTCATTATTATATCTAATTTTGTCTATAGTGTTTTTTGGTATGTTAAGTTTTGTTTGATTTATTATTTCCCAAGTAGTCTTAGATTTATTATTAGAATGTTTAATTTTGTATATATTTTGTGCTCGTTGAGTTAAACAAATAATCTTTTTAAGCAATTTTGAATAGCTCTGGAATTTATTTTTATTCATTTCGGTCGGTTTATGTCTATATTGCCATAATAATTGACGCTTCTTTTTACTACATATTTTAATTCCACGAGACACCCAACTAGGCCTCTTCTTAAATTTTACAGATATAAGAGTTTCAGGGAAGCACTGCGTATATAAAAAAGAAAATATTTCTATAAAAGCGTTGTAAGCAATGTTTGGGTCTTTCGCTTCATATACCTCAGCAAACGTTAGGTTATTCAGGTAGGATTTGAATTTATCTATGTTTTCTTTACTATAGTCCCGTCTAGTGATCCGCCAATGATTTTTTGTGCTTGCGGTGCTAATCGGACAATTAAGTAGTTGTGCCGTATGGTCAGACAAAGCCAGTTCCAAAACAATAGCTTCACGGCATCCATTAAAGTTATGCGCAAAATTGTCGATGCACGTCTTGCTCTTTAAACGAGTAGGTTGGCGTACGGATAATTTTAAATTAAAATTTAATAATAGATTTTCAAATTCTAGAGTCTGTTTGTTTTTCTTCAATATATCTATATTGAAATCACCCGCCAGTACAATATTTTTAAATGGTTTTTTTATCAGGACACGTAACAATATCTCTAATCTACTCATAAATTCATCTAAATTTCTTGGGTTCGGTACTCTATATATACACACAATAACGATTTTATAATTTACAAGTTCTATGGCACAACATTCAAAAATACCCGGTATAGATAATTTAGCGATTTTCGGTAATTCTCTCCACTGGTGGCCATTTTTTATAAGTATACAAGCACCACCTCTTTTATTTTCCTTGCGACTAAAGCATGCAGCTAAACAATAGTTAGGTATATTGAGATGGACTTCATAGCCTTCCATCATGAAATGTTCCGTAATACATAATAGGTCCACTTGTATACTTTTTTCTAATAACTCATGTAGACACACAGTAAGCATATCAGATTTTGCTAAGAGTCCTGCAATATTTTGGTGCATTATGTATACATTTTTATTCACGAAAAAAAGTATTCGTAGGTGATTTTATTTCAGCTGTCTGATTATTGCCATCTAATTTATTGACACTTAAATGTTTGTCGCAATCTATGTTAACCTGTACGTGTTTGTTTTTAAAAGTTTTTTTACATTTATTTTGAATAATTTGTTCATATTGTTTGACTTGGAAATGATAATTTAAACATAAGATTTCTTTTAATAGTGATCTTGCTAGGTTAACTACATAGTTTCGTCCATTTGGTAATATTCTAGAGTAGTCCATGTCCATGTACAGTACATTTTTATATTTATTACATATAAACCTAAGTAAATAGTTAAGTTTCGATTCTTGTAAAAACCTGTTTTTGGGTACTTCTGAGATGATCACGTTCGTATTCGGAGTTGAGGCTAGCCAACGGTGTAGAAGTATATCGATATCATAGGGATTTTTATCGCTGCATCCGCCTAATACAATGACGTAGTCGTTTTTTGTCAGGTTGGTAATTTTGTTCTGAGGGTATTGGAGAACCTCACTCAACGCCGCACCTGGTTTCAAATAAGAAACTACAGAATACGCAGGCCCTAGGAGATTCTGCAGAACGTCGCGCAATCCACGCCCCTGACCATCTCCCAGTATAATCACTCTGTGGCAGCTGCTGCAGTGCTCAACCATTTTACTTTCAGGTCTGCGATGCTGAATCCCCTTACCAGTTCCATTTTTACTGTAATAATGTGTGGTGACCGTTTCAGTGAACGCATCGGTCTCCGATTGATTCTGCTGTATTATAGGTTTGCTAGGTTGCTCCGATGTACTTTTTGGTAGAATACTTCTAGCTAGATGTAGAGGGGAATGGCGGGAAGTGTTAACTCTCATATTCAAAACCCTTCTTGAGATAGGTGTTGAGTAACTTTTTTTCAGTTGTGGAGTAGAGTTCGTGATTTCTTTCAGTAATTCTATTTGTCGTTGCTGATCCTGTATCTCTTGTTTTAATTTGGTATTCTCATAACTAAGATTATCTATTTCCTTGTCAGCAGTTTTTAGTTTTTCTTTAATTTCCTTCATTTCCTGCTTGATATCCTCCACAAATGATTGATTGCTAATTTGTGTAGCACTCTGTATGCTCATCATAGTAGAATCCAGCATCGTAGAGTTTAGTATGTTTTGAGTTGAATGCGATAAGTTAGTTTGCGATTGTGACCTGAATAGTTTGTTTCTATAAGTAATATTTTCCATCTTATTTTAAATATTTTCTTAACTTTTTCTAAAGTAAATATATATTTTTTCTTGAAAAAATAATGTTATTTGCACTTCTAGTTTTGAAAAAAATGTAAAAACATTTTACAAAAAGCAATGTTTCAACTGTATTCGATCTCAAGACTTTTGCTTTGCAGTCGGAGTACATATAAATCACGCCGTACTGACACTTAATTAGGTTTCGAATTAGGACAGCCGTTGTCCCGTATTTTTAATTTGAAATCAAGTAAGTCGTTACTATGATTCATGCAGAAAATATTTTTTGCACTCAATCACAAAAACACAGGTCACTTATATTAGTTTTTACACACTTTCTTGCTAATATTTTAGTTGTTCACTACACTTTATTACTTATATGTGTTTGTTTAGTTGGTTTTTGACGAAGGATACACTTATTTTACGTTTTGGAATATGGTGTTACGCTATTATTTTGTAGTCCTTTTTTGATTAAGTCCGTCACACAATTCACTGGATAACAATGTCACAGTGACTTTAGATGTTCTTTCACAGTTTTAATTAACCTAAACACTTTTATTATCCCTTAAACTATTTTTTTTAGAATAAATAACCAGGACTCAATGTTAACGCGACAGCTAGCGCCATCTCTCTCATGTGAAGTACCGTCTCACCTTTCCGTTTCTTTTTTGTGTGTGTTTCGTTTCTCAAGTTTCCCAACTTTTTTGATGCTAGTTGAGCCTTAGCCTCGATAAATGGACCAAAATTGAGGGTGGAAGTTAGTGTAACCCCAAGAAGCTCAATATGATCGGTTATCGGCACGATTACATCACAGAAAGTGGGAGCCGGTTCGAATTGGCTCCGTTTTGAGGAGAAGAGACAAGCCTGGGTATTAGCTGTATTAAACTGGACCAAGTTGGCATCACCCCATTCGGAGACAGCCTTCAAGGACAAGTTCAAGCGCCTAACCATGTCCTCATGGAGAGACTGGATCTGACCCAACAGCACGCACGCTGGACACATATCTCTCAGCTCTCTGAAAGAACCGACCCCTGAGGGACCCCGACATTAATAGCCAATTGGCAATTTAGCAGTCATCAATGACCACTCGAATGGACCGATCTCTCGGGAAGTCTTCAATCAAAACGCAAAGTTGAGTGGGTAAACCGAAAGAAGGAAGCTTAGCAATAAGGCTATCGTGCCAGACCCTGTCAAAAGCCTTGGAGATGCCAAGGGAAACAGCAAGTGCTTCCCCGTGCTAATTCTTAAAAAGTCTTCATTAATTTTCTTCATTATCGCTTTCATTAATTGACGCATTGTCATTAGATGCTACTAAGTTTTCATAATAACTGTGATATGCAGGTGGGATAATATTTTTTCTTTCACTAAATTCCGACTTCTAGACAACTTAGCGCGATAATTGGATGTCATCTTTTACTTATTAAACTAAATTGTAACCCAAAAACACAACAATTACAATTTGTATTCATCACAGTGTGGCCGTTGCTCCGTTCAATGTATTGTCAAATCAGCTGATTGGTCCAAACAATAAATAAACGCGCGGCAACTCCCCGCGTATAAGTCTCTAACTACTATTAGGACCTTGTACGTTTAAATTCATGTCACATACGCCGTTATACTGCAATAAAAAATCGTGTTTCTATGCAGAAATCTTTTTTTTTAATAGCTCACATAATTCTTTATATCGATAAGATGCGTTTACCATAAAAAAGTCAAAATGGCCAAATTGTTAGTTTGGCCCATATACATAGGACCCATCGATATCTACACGTCCATCAATATTATTTAGTAAAATAAAGTAAGTAATATAACAATATAACTATCTGTGCCCGTGACTTCGTTCAGTCAAGATAGACAGACAGACAAATATTTAAAAATGTATGTATAATAATGTCCTCTATTAGTCGAGCGACGCGCATGTGTCGCAAACGGTTCAAGTCAAATTGGACCTTCGGCCCTACATTTACAGCGTAACGTTAGTGAACTCCACTGCGGGTAATGTAACGTACGACAAACGAGTTATTTGGCGTTGGCACAGTAATTTTTCTGGGTTGGAAAATCATCAGTCATTTGATGATCCTCCTGCTACGCGTGGAGTGGAAGGGAGTGCGGTATCTCGTTAAATATTCTCGCAACCCCGGACAGCAATAAAAAACAATAAGTTTGTTTTTTTTTTACAAATTTTCCCGGATAAAAAGTATCAAGCGTGGTGCCCAGGTTGTTAAAGTATAATAATACGAAGTTTCATCGTAATCGAACCTGTAGTTTTGTGTGATACTTGAACAGACAGAAACTTTTTTAATTACCGTTTTGGGTTCGGTATCGATTTAATAACACCTCCTGCTAATTTTTTAAATATTTTCAGTGTACAGAAGTGACACTTCTACAGTACCAAACTGTATATACACTGACGGACTCATAAACTGCATCAAAGTATTCTGAACTTTGATGCAGTTTATGAGTCCGTTATGAGACTTTCGAATTAATATTTTTGATGCAATCTTTTTAGATTAAACTAAATGAAAATGTCGAGACTGTCTGTTTAATCAAAAGAAATAGAACTGCATGATAACATTATAAAATCCCCGGAAAATAAAATGTATGCATGGTCTCTAATTCGTAGAATTCAAACAACCACGCGTTTTACGCGTGAAAACCCCCTCACGCGAACGAAGTCGCGGGGAGAAGCTAGTTGTTAAGTAATCAAACTAAACTAAACAAAAACTAAAAATTATGTGCTGAAATAAGTTAGAGTTTATACTTTTTGTTTATCTTGGTAGGTAGATACATAGTGCTCACAAATATTTAGTGTAAGTGTGTCTCTAGTATTACAACGAGCTGTATTAGAATACCAGCGCAGAGTTTTTAATATTTAATAATAATACCTAATAGGTAAAACTTAAAATCCTAGGCTTTTATAGCTTGCAATTGTTTTATTAATCATCAGTTAATAATATGATTCCGTTGAAATAAAGAATCCAACAAAAATGCTTGCAGAATATAGAGTAAAATTTATTTTCTGTGCTAGTAATACTGGCTACAAAGTGGGAAAAAGAAAAGCAACTATCTCATAGACTAATTATTTTTAATTTTTAAATATTGAATTCAGAATTGCGTAAATGCATGTTATTAGTATCAAATTCTGTTATTTATAAATGAATAAATTCATTAAGTGACTCTCTCAGTTCTTGTGCCATGTTTTTGTTTTGCTAACTTCCATAAATATAAAGTTTTCTACCGGCTGTCAAAGTTTGGATGGCGGATTTGAATTCATCAAACCCGGTGATTATTCTTTTGTATTAAGTATTACCTAAGCTTACTACATTTCCACAATTCTCATTCCTTGAAAACACTGCTCAGAGTCCTTGGTCTACGTCCAGAACATATTCACAACTTTTATGTCTCCTTCATTTGACAAATTTTGGATGCAAAATATTCGACGAAACATTCGCGCCAAAAAATGTAAGAAAGTACACTGCAATATTATTTTACTGTACAAATAAGTACTACTTCTATAATAAATAAATTAAAATAAATTAATATTAGAAAGAGATAATGATAATAATCAACCCCTACCTATTGCTATACTTTGGATACATGGGTTCCTAATTAAATTAAACTTGATTGTTTTAGTACTAACCAATTAGGTACTCATTCTTAATTACTAGTCCATAATAAATCTCTTTAATTAACTTAGTACACAGTAGTAGTATTAGTAGTATGTGTGTTGTTTTTCTCTTATTAGAAAACAAAACAAAAATAATGCATTTTATATATGACAATGAAAATAAATTAGATTTAATTTTCTCATTTTCTTTAGTTTACATTGCTTTATATTATCCTTACTAAAATAAAAAAAATAAAAAATGTTTTTAATTATTTTTTATTGACTGTGAAAGTGACACTGGGTATAGCAAATTAAAAAAAAAACAAAATGGCGGATTTTTGGCGCCATATTATGCCTTCAAAAAAGTTTTTTTTTTCTCAAAACCTATCGAGTGGGGTATCAAAATAAAGGAATATAAAAGGTGATTACAAATGTATATACAACTTATATGGTTAAAAATCTGCGAAATCTTCCACATTTGTAAACTAAAAAGCTGGAAATAAAAAAAAGTAATTAAAAAAATTAAAAAAACCGACTGCAACCTTATACTAAAACTAACTGAAAAGCTAATAAAAACAAGCCCATTTTAAATTAAATAAAAGTTGGAAGCAGGCGGGACCCATTTGAGTTTGAAACTATAATAATGGTATGGGCCCCGCCTGCTTCCAACTTTTATTTAATTTAAAATGGGCTTGTTTTTATTAGCTTTTCAGTTAGTTTTATTATATGGTTGCAGTCAGTTTTTTTAATTACTTTTTTTCCCCTCTACATTTTCAAGTTCTGAAGTCACAAAGAATATTCATAAATACTCAGTTGATTCTTGTCATATTCCAGGACTGGTTTTTTAAACATTGTAAATATGATGCCCTATGGAGCTACGTGTGACATGTATGTCACACTAAATGCTGCACTGAAGGAGCTATGAGAAAGACTTGCAATTAACTACTGCAAAAAAGAGGAAAGCGAGATTCCTGCATCATTACTTATTGTACTATCTACTAAAGAAACGGTAAGTCCATCTCAAAGTAATATTCAGGAGTATTTAAATAGATTGAAGATAGATTCTTGATCCCCTAAGACGACCCACTGACCAATTGCTGTTAAATGATCATTGTGATGAGATAGAGTATACTTTATCGTACATCTTTAACACACCTATTTAACAATATTGCTTAATTCTATGTTTACAATGGTAATATTATAATTATGTTATGTTCATCTTAGCTGATTTCAGCTACGGCAACTATTTATGGCTATTTTATTTATTTAATTAGAGCTTGGATGTTCAGCTCTTCGAAGGTGCTCTTGAGGGTGACTGGTGCAACCTGCTGAAGCTAAAACAATCATGTTGAGTGTAGGGCATGTTAGCACATTGTTCAAATAATAATAGTGTGTAGCCACTGATGGTTTGGCCTTTAATCTCTCATACACTGAAATCATTCTTTAGTACTAAGGCGAGTTAAATGGGTAAGTCTATCTGTCTGTCTGCTATGCTTTCAAGGCTAAACTTAAACTGACTTGGATAATGGCAATAGTTGAAAATAGTAGCCTATGTTTGACCCCAGGATCAAATGGGCTACATTTTTTTTTTTCAAAAAATCTGGACCTAAAGGGTTGAAATAGAGGATGAAATTTTGTATGCGAAATCTAAACTGCGTAACCGACTTTAATGATTCATGTTTAATTGTGGTAGTGTAGATAGCTAACAAGTTCTTAAGATCTGTGGGTTTCACTATATTTGGCATTTCAGCCGAGTAGATATTTGTATTTAAATCTTTTCAAACAATGAAAAGCTTAATTAAATCTAATGTTTGATTACAAGTCAAGTCATGTATGTTCTAATTGAGGTAAACCATTTACTACTTAAAAACTATCATTATGGATAGGTACGTTTTGATAGTAAGAGGAAGGGAACTAGTTAGATTCTGTCAGCGGTAGGGTGGCAAAGGCGATATATGTATCTTAAGCCGAGAACAGTAGCTTTTTAAACAACTCCAAAAAAGGAGGTTTTGTATTTTCTTTAGCATGTGCATTTAGCATTTAGGATGTGTGTATATATATATATATATTTATGTATGATCACCAATTACTCGAAGACGGCTGAACCGATTTGGAAAATTCTTTTTTGTTTCAGCGGTAGGGTGGTAAAGGCGATGTATCTAAAGCCAAGAACAGTAGCTTTTTAAACAACTCCAAAAAAGGAGGTTTTGTATTTTCTTTAGCAACATATTGGCTATATCGCCTTTTCAACCGACGAAAAAACGGAGGAGGTTATTAATTTGATGTGTATATATATTTTTTTATGTATGATCACCAATTACTCGAAGACGGGTGAACCGATTTGGAAAATTCTTTTTTTGTTTGAAAGGGTATACTTCGAAATTGGTCCCATTGTCACCAAGTCAGGATCTGATGATGGAATCCTGGAGAAATCGAGGGAACTCTTCAAATATTATAGGCACACCTATAGTGATGTGAGTATTTTTTATAGTAACTTGTGTAGTTGCATTCGAAAAGCACCATTTAAGAAGTGGACTTGATGATGAAGACCACAGATGGTCACTGGAACTATTCAATAGTAAGAATAATAAGTATTTCATGGGTTCAGCTCCGATTACTTGAATATGGTGTCTAAGCACAATATGATTGTCACAATGCATAATTATGGTGAAGTGAAGCTGATGGTGAAGTACCAGGAGACCTCCTCAACAATTAACGGCCCAGCATTGGGAAAAGCAATATTTTGTAAAAGGTTATAAGTAGTTGAGATTTAGGCGTTTGTAACTAGGTAAATTATAAAACGACCCACTAAAAAGAGTGAAATAAAAACATTTTACCAAAAAATTAAACCGACTCCCAAATCGGACCGACTACGAAGTCGGTTTAATTTTTTGTTAAAAAGTTATTTTTCCTTTACATTTAATTTTTAATTTTTTTTTAATTTAATTTATTTTGCACCATATTGTGCTTATAACATTTTACATTTGTATAGCATAATAGTCATTAAAAATAAACATTAATTAAAGCACAGAATTTATATAATAATAAAAATAAAGTGAGCAACTGCGCCTGAGCTAGGCCGAGCCTGTATTTCAGGACGCAGTTTACAATAGGAATGAACAATCAGTTACAATATAATATTATGTACATCATTATAATGTGTTTTAGTGTAGTGTGACTTACAAGTACACAGAAAGTATGGTATAGTGTATAGTAAGTTGTAATGTAGTGTTGGTTTGTGTAATGTAGGAGTGTTTTTTGTATTTTGTATTGAATGCTTTTGTGTAGTGTGACTGTGGATGGATTTCATCTTAAAACTTTAAGTAGATCTTCTGTAGTAGTGTAATCACATTTAAGAAGATAGTCCAAAAGTTTTGTTTTGCATTTTTGTTTGGTTAGCGTGTATATATTAAGTTGTGAATTCAATTTATTATATAGAAAGGGACCGGTGAAGCAGAAGAACCTATGTGTAAATGAGTGTTTGAATTGGTGTGAACGTGGGACGACTGCATTGCGACGACGTTTAAATAAATTATTTTTGTCGAGGGGGGTCAGGGAATGCTGTTTAAGTACTGTAGACAAGATGTAAAGTTGGCGGACAGTTGGTAGGTTCCATGATCGATACAGGAAATGTGTAGGGTAGTCAATAGGTCGAAAAGAGCTGACTTTTAAAATTGCCCGTTGTGCTATTTCAAGAGGAAGTAAAGAAGTTTTAGAGGCTCCACCCCAAGAAGAAATGCAATAAGTTAGCAGCGATTGACAAAGTGCCCTATAGACTTTTTTTAGAATGCAAGTATTAGCTACATAACGTAGATTTTTAAAAACATATATCAATTTTCTAAGTCTAGATTGCAGTAAAGAAATATGTGCATTGAAATTTAATGATGAGTCCAATATAACTCCCAAATATTTTACTTCACATTTCCTTATCAGATTTGTGCAGTTACAAGTAGAACCATAAGCTTGGTGGACATGACAGGTATGTGATTTTATTGTAAGACCAATGGGGGGCTTATTAGGATTTCGAGAGTGAAAGGGCATGTACATTGTTTTCTCTGTATTTAGCGTCAGACAATTTTGTTTCAGCCAGTCTGATACCTTGTTGAAACCCTCCTGCGCGAGCATGTAGGTATCATTCCAAGTTTTAGCAGAGAAAAGCAGTGCAGTATCGTCCGCATAAGAAATTATAATACCCTGCTCCAGTTTCAGGTCACAGAGGTCATTTATATACACTAAGAAGAGTGTAGGTCCGAGTACTGAGCCCTGAGGTACACCAAAAGTCACACATAAATCAGTACTAATGTAGGAACCTAGTTTCAGGCATTGTTTACGACCGCTTAGATAGTCTTGGAATAATTTCAGCTGCAGGCCTCTTATACCCAAACGCTCTAATTTGAGTAGAAGTCGCGGGAGAGACACCGTGTCAAATGCCTTGGCAAGGTCGAGGAAGATGGCAAGTGGTTTGTTTCCATTGTCAAGATTTCTAACAACATAATCAGTAAGCTTATGTACTGCGTCCTCTGTTGACTTCCCCGAACGGAAACCAAATTGACCGGATGAAATCATATTATTGCTTTCGAGATACTTAACAAGTCTATCATTAATTATTTTTTCCAGGATCTTAGATATAGCTGGTAGTAAAGCAATAGGCCTATAGTTACAGACACGGTGTTTATCTCCCGACTTGAAGATAGGGACAATGATAGCTTTTTTTAGAACGTTTGGGAAGACACCCCGACTAAGACAAACATTAAATAGATGAGTGAGCGGTGGGGTAATGATATCCTTTGTAGCTTTAAGCAGACTGTTAGATATATTATCATGTCCGACAGATTGAGAACGCTTTAAGCTATTTATAAGTGATAGAATGTCGCTTTCATCAGTGTCCAGTAGTACAAACGAGTTATTTGTAGTGTGGTTTGGTAACAGAGGATCAATAATATTCTGGGAGACTGTTGGGTAGTTGAGTATTTTAGTAGCTAGGGAACTTCCAACGTTAACAAAGTAATCGTTAGCTTGGTTCACAGAAGTTTGAGGGGAATCGCCTAGTAGGTCTGTGGTAGCTGATTTCGTTTTGCTTGTATTCGTTATATTTTTGATAACTTCCCAAAGTTTTTTATTGTTGCTGCTGTTTTTGTCTAATTCATTTTTTTCGTGTTGTCTTTTCAGTCTTTTCAATAACGCATTGCAAAAATTCCTATATCGGCTGTAAGTTAGTTTTAGAGTTTCATTATCAGGTGACATTTGTGAGATTTTGTGGAGGCGATCCCTATTCTGAATACATCTTAGTAATCCTGGCGTGATCCAGGGTCTAATTGTGCGTTTTTTACGTGGAATTTTGACAATAGTGACATTATTATTGACCACGTCTTGTAACATACAAACAAATTTTTCCATTGCCTCATTAGGTTCTTTTATTTCCTTGATAGTACTGAGATTCAAATTGCTCAGCTGCTCATGAATAGCAGCTATGTTTTTAGCAAGCAGTTTAGATACGCTGGATTGTGGATGATTTTGATTTTGAAGATGGTAAAGACAGAGTAAGACCGCGTTGTGGTCCGTAATGGTTGAATTTAAAACAAAGGTATGTGATTTTAATTTAGTTTTAAGAAGAACATGATCAAGACAAGTTTTTCCCTGTCTGGTGGGAAAAGTGTGGGCTGGTAAAAATCCTTGAAAGGCTGCAGTATTTAGGTATTCAGGTGCTTTGGCATCGTGGGAATGCGGTGATATATCTATATTTATGTCGCCTATTATAATGGCAGATTTGATGTTTTTTAAATTAGTTAAAATTGAGCTGAGGGATGTTAAAAAAGGCGTTATATTATTATAGGATGGTGATCGATACAGTGCAACTATAGCGGTGTCATTGTTAATTGTTAAAATTAAACAGTTGCTTTCTGAAAAAGATGGTTCAATTATATCGACATTTAGGGATTCCTTAAAGTAGACTGTTATTCCATCGTTCTGGTTTTTATAATGTTTTGTTGTATGGGACTTGTATCCAGGCAGACTTGGAGTAGTAAGATTGCATGATAGCCAACATTCAGTGAGAATTATAACGTCACATTCCATCTTAAGTGCTTGCAAGAGGACGACTAGTTCATCAAAGTTACGAGAAATACTACGTATATTTTGCGTTATGATTTTAATGTTTGGTTTACTGTGGGAAATTAGATTGCAACAATCAGCAACATTACACACAGCAGACTCGGATATAGTCAAATCATCAAGTTCTATGTCTTTGTTAGCCATTTGTAGTTACATATATATAAAAGATTTGAGATATGTCGGACGTTCATAGAAATATGACAACAAGCAAACAAGCTTAAAGGCGTGAGTATCAATCTGTTTACGTTTAAGTAATTAGTGGAACGCGCTCCACAGATATATAGGTATATGGTATAGTTCATATTAGCAGTTGTGCGGGGATGTCTACCTATGTGTGACGTTATCGCATATAATTCTGCAGCCGTCCTAATAACATGTGTTTTTGTAGTGTGGTTGAAGTGAGGACCAAGTTTACTGTTAATTATTGGAGTTAAAAAGTGTTGGACGTTTATAGGAATAAAAAACAGAAGATGAGTGTTATTTATAACGATAGTCATCAACAGTTTTAAAATATACAATACTTTGTGCAAATAAGTTGAGGTTAAAGCAGTATTGTGCTGCAAACAATTAAAGTTGATAACTGACTGGGGAGGCCTTTCCGTTATCCGACTCGCCAATTATATTTGGACTACAAAGCTGTAACAGTGAGGCAACTATTTGTTCTGCGCACAGTCATGCGTAAGCACGCTACTCTTCCACCTCCTGATACTAGTAGGTCCACCCCAAGGAGAAGACCAATGCCTGCTTGCCCAAGACTACATGCCAATACAACTTTTGCAAAGCGCCATTATCCATACTTGAGCTCTCTACTGTATAACAAATTGCACACAAAACTTAACATACACGCATTAAATGCAAACCAATGTAAACATAAAACTAAACAATATCTTATGTCGCTAGACTATGACGAAACAGAAAATTTAATTAATACACCATATAAATGACATTCTGTGTAATGTTGAAACAACTAATTATCTTATCTATCATTATACTTCTTAAATTCGCGTCTCTCTCACTCACTTTTATATATCTGTATAAATTCTAATATATCACACCCACTACCATACCATTTTACACACATACGCCATCATCTTATACGGCTCCTTGCACTCACTTCACCTTCGCGCACACACACACACACACACGCACACACACGAACACAAACACACCAACCGCATACATATCTCATCTTTGTCTGTTGGTCGGGAAATCAGAATTAAATTAATATGTTATTAACAAAGTAAATGTGTCACCTACTTACAAAATATCTATAATCTTAAAAGTTCACATGGATGGATCCAATGTCCCCATAACACAGGATTTTCCTAGCATGGGGGTCATTACCCTTTTTGATAAATGTTTTTTAAGAGCTCTGATTGTATCGTTTAATTGACTGTAATTCTGTTAATTCTGTTAATGGCAAAATAAACTTATTATTATTATTATTTATTATTATAAATTTAGTGTTAAGTGGTGTTGTATTTATTTTATTAGGTGAGTAAAATGGTATGTGCAAAGAAATAATTATAGTGTAAGGAGTGTAAGTAGTGAAAGTACAGAATGGGCTGGTGTATAATATGTGATTCCTTTGTTTAACGTGTATTTGAAGTCTCGTAACATTGTATGATTGCGGTGTTGTACAGGTATATTCAATAGTTAAAGTAATTAAAGCTAGGCATGCATTATTTTGTAAAATTGAGATTATAAAAGCTAGGCAATATAAGAGCGAAACATGTTTATATATTAGGACTAGTCAATTTTCATTACTATGGTTCTTTTTGAGTTCATTTAAGTATGCTTCGTTTTTGACGCGAATATAAGGTTTTCCTTCAATTTTGCGTAGATAGATTTGTCCGTTTGAGGGCCATACAAACTTGTAGTTTGCTGTCTTCGCGAAGTCTCGTGTAAGAAATAAGAGGCGTTTCATTTTTGCCGTGAGCAATTCAGAGATGTAAATAGGCTGTTTTGCCGTTTGTATACCCATATCACTTGAGAAAAGTTGGTTATATTGCGGTTTAGAACTGTTGTATTTTTTTTACAGTTTCAAGAAAAGATAGTTTGTTTAGTGTGGTAGTAAACTCAATAGCAATTGAAGAGCTGCTTGTTTCTCTCTTTGACGGCAGACGAAGGACATCTTTTATGTCATTCTTAGATAAGTCGAGGTAGTTTATGTTCTTTGATAAATTCATAACATATCCAAAAAGATCAGTTTTCTTTTCATGCTGTATTTTGGGGACATTTCTAACTTCTATGTACGTTTTTTAGGCTACTTATTTCAAGAGACTCAAGTTTTTCTTCCAATACCGATATGTGGGAATGTATTTGTTTCCGTTCATGTTCCAATTGGTCTATTTTATCTTCGACTGCTTTAACATTGATAGATAGGTGAGAGATTGAGTTCTCGATGTCTAAATTCGTCTTTTGTATGCCTTTATTTTGATCTTGAATAGATATCATATATTCCTCCAGTTTATCCATACGATTATTTTGAGAAACACGGATTTGGTTCATCATAGACATTATTTCATCTTTGAATGATGAGAAGTTTTCAAGCGAACATTCATCCTGCTGTCGTGTTCTTTTATTATTACGTTGGGTTACCTTAGTGGGTGAATTCGTGACTTTATTCAAGTTTGGTTCCGAATTTGATTGTGTCAAATCTTGAGATTTTGGTGGTGTTCTTTTTGTAGCCATTTTGTTTGAATGCGTATTTGTTATTTTTAATTTAACTCTCGTGTGTAATGGAAGAGTATATGGTTCAGGAATATGCAACCACCAGTATTAAAATCACAGAGTTACTTGATGGCTGATTTGCGTTACAGTGCTGTGTTATTACGACTTGAAGCATATATCGGGTCACAACGGGGCGGTAGGCTGGTTGTGGGGGTGTCCACTGACTCCATTCCACTGACATTGGTCTTTATTTTCTGATATACTTTATTTCTGGTTTTAATATTCGTCTACATAAATTCTATTTTATTTAGTGTCTTGATTATGCCCCAAAAGAAATTTTGTGTTTGTAACACCACATTTGAGTTCGAAAAGCTGAGAGCTCGGAGAGCTAAAAGACTGAAAAATGTATTTGCCAAATATAACTTCTAAAACCACAGCCCATGTAACAAAATAAAACTCGTACGAAATTAAACGCAAAACAACAGAATAAAAGAACCACAATAATAAAACCGCTGTACTTTTGAAACTTTTCACCGATATACGCGACTGAACGGATCAGTTCAAGAAAAATGTGTTTCTGGATTATTTCAAGTACGGTTCAAGCAAACAATAGGAGCTGTTCCTGTATTCAATTGCGTGTTTTTGGATTTTTTAAACCCCTGAAACCATTGCGGCGTGTCTTTTTATCGTTCGACTATGGGAATCCGACGCAGTTTTTTTAAAGATAACTAGCAATGTGGCATTACTAGCAGTCTTGTTAACCCCGTCAACTAAGCTACATAATGCTTGTATCTGGAGTGAGTTAATGGGTGGGGTTCGAGCCCACGACCTCTCGATCACAAGTCCGACATTGTAGCCGTAGGCTCTTGACGCTTCTAGTTAGTTAGTAGTTGTAAGTACGTGTCCAGACCGCATCACTCTGAAGGTTGAGGAGATCATGAAGTACTTGCGGGTGGAGTCCAAGTGGACCTTGAGGGTGGAGACATTGGAGTCACGTCACAACATAAACTTCAAGTCATTTATGGTGCGGATTTCGACTCAACACATTGACACTTTCCTCAAGAGTTTTGGCCGAAAACTATTGTGTTTCGGTTATTTAGCGCAAGGGTACGCGACACCACGCAGTTCAACTCGACGTTATCACTTCGTGTGAAATAGTTTTATGAACATCGTTTTTAAGTTATTTTTTTATTGATAATAGGCTCGCGTTTGACCGCCATGTCACCTGATGGTAAGAGATGACGTGGTCGAAGATGGATCACGCTAACCTAAACTCTTGACTTAAAGTCCCCCACGTTATAGCTATTAGTTTTATTTACTAATACAATGATATAGGTATTGTATACATTTAGTAAATAATTTATCTGTGAGTCTTATAACATGATAATAAATAGTTTTATTATTATTATGAGATATTGAGTGGGTTTTTCTCAGAGGGATAAATTGGTCGTCAGAGCATTGAAAGCAATAATTTGGTTACGAATTGTGGGTTTCCCGAATCGTTCTTATTAAGCGTTAGAATGCAAAAATAATCCTGAATCCTAAATATCTGATTATAACATTTTCATTGTTTCGATTGTAATTAAAAAAAAATGTTATCCTGTTTCGAGGTACATAGGCTAGCTGACCTTAAATAAATGCCTATTCGCCAGCGAAGATTGCGCGTTTTGATTACGATTTTCTCTTTAATCAACTCTCCTACCCCTCCTCAATTTTATTACACTATTAATGTTTATGTTAATTTATTTATTATTTATTTATTATATTCTTTATTGTACACCTTACAATATATATTTATTATATGTATACAAATAATTAAACAGTGTAGGTACAATCGGCGGTCTTATCGCACAGAGCAATCTCTTTCAGACAACATTTGGATGGACAGAACTTAAAAGAGATAGATAAAGCTTTCTTCCAATAATATCCTTTTATTCTGCCCACGTTACCCATGATATTTTTCATATTTTCCTTTATATTCCGTATATTCTTCCTTACCCTAGATATTAGAGCAGCAACCTCTCATTTGCAGTTGCGGAATAATTTTCTTAACTAAAGCACAGTTGTGCCTCATTCGATATCTTTTAATATGACGATTAGGTTGGCGCAGTGGTTAAGCGATTGGCTGCCGTGTTGCATGGTGTAAGTTCTATTCTTCTGCGGAAAAAATGTTTGTATGGCCTACAGTTTGTTGACTGGTTTGAGTGTTTGTGCAAGTTAATCTTTCCACGTTCATAGTTATTATTTTTAAACATTACCTCACAATAGAATTTTCTCCTGTAGGTACCTATTGTGAATGCATTTTTTTTTTATTTTTCCAGTGCGGGAATTGAACCTATAACACGTAGCGCAGCAGCCGATTCCTCAAACACTGCACCAACCGAAACTTCTACTTCTTGAACAGTATTGTTCAACTGTAAGTACTAAAATGTTTTATATCTCATATAATATAGGTTATTCTTGCTCCATAGTCTAAAAACATTCACTTTATCTTAAAATTCGAAGCAAAAATTTTTAAAGACTTAGTGTTGCTAGCAAAACTGAAAGCTGCAGCCACTTTAGCGTGCTCGCTCAGTAAATGATGAACGGACATGCCGCAGTCCGCTAAAATTTATTGCGAGGCAGCTCAAGTACTTAAATGCCTCGTTTCGAGACTGCCTTCGTAGAAGTGTTCTCGCCTTGAAACACCGTTAGTATCTTGTTTCAGCGGTGCTGTTAGTCATAGCAGTCTGTAGTTTTTTTTTTACAGGAAAATCTTTGGTCGTCTTTTTCATTATTAATCTTGAAAAATATACTCTTCGACACTTGCGAGTTCTTCAACACTTTCACACACACGCATTCACATACACACACACATAAACTCATTTAGATATATCTTTTAGTAAAATTAATTTTACTCACAAAATAGTTTTTTTTTTTGTATAAATCATGCTTGTTGTGGTGTATTGTTTTACCTATAAGCGCACAAGCACTATGATTGTGATTTGCTGTTGTTGAAAAGCTAGTACATACATATAGGGGAGAATATTAACAGCTAAAATGCTGTTTTTATATAATTTTTAAAACGTTTTTAAAACTATTTAATTATTTAAAGTTTTTTTTTTACACTGCTACTCGAAACTTTAGGAAGTATTTTGTGGAACACATAGGTATTTAACCGTAATTCGTGCCAATAAAGCATATACGTAATATAGACACTAATGATGTAAAAAAATAACAAATTAGGTCTACACGTGGCTCCGGGGTTGCGGGAATGTTCTAACGAGATACTGCGACCTCGGAACTTAGTGGCCCGGTTTCTAGTTTTGTTTTTAATGATATAATGTTGATAAAAGTCAAAATAATATAAGATACCTATATCCAATCTTTCTAGGCTTCAAATTGTATGACGGAGTCTAATATTAATTAACTTGGACCTTTGCATTACAATATCGCCCTCGTAAGTTACTTTGGTTCCGGGGTTGCGGTAATGTTCTAATGAGATACCGCGGCCCCGGAACTTAAGGGCAGCTGAAGGAACAGGGTGGGTTTTTAGTCAGTAGACGTCCGGCACTCCCTTCCGCTCCACCCAGAGCGGGAGAAGTCATTCGAGTGTCAGACTTCCACTGACTAAAACCCACCACATTACCTCAGTTGCCCTAGTGGTCCGGGGCCGCGGTATCTCGTTAGAACCTTCCCGCAACCCCAGGATAAAAATTAGCCTATGAGTTATTCCAGGTTGTAAACTATGAACGTCTGTGAATCCTCTTCGTCCCCAGTTTTGCGTATTCTTTTTGAAGAGGACTAGTTATTTGGGTAAAATTCACATTACTTGCAATCTCGTTAACCCCTCAAACTATGATAAGCTGTGTCTGGAATAATTTGCTTGTGTCTGGAGTGCGTGCACGGCAATAGTGCAATGGGTGGGGTGATTCGAACCCTTAAGTTCACAAGTTCACACGTAATTGAAAAATTAAGACGATACAGTGAGTTGAAATTTCGCGTGACGTCACACCTCGGTATAATTCTTAGCAAAGTGTGACGTCAGCAGCCCCCACTCCTGTACTTTGAAGCTTTCCATCTTTGTGAATTTTTCTTGACTTGAAAAAGCAAAAAATACTTGACCAATATTTTTTGAAAATCTACCTAATGGACCAAATAAAATAATTATTTTGTGACACAGGAAACTACCCTATTGTCATTGATCTAGATTCTTTTTGAACCAAGCCACGCAAATAAAAGATCATGAACTCCACACACTAACAGGCACAACGTTCTGCCACTGGGTTTATTAAAACGTTGAATATATTTCGTTTGCCCTTTTCAAGAACCTTTTGCGTACCAGATGTGACCCCAGCGTTCAAGCCCGTGTATTTCACCGGGAGTGAGTTCAACCCTTATATTTTTAGTGAAACCGACCCCTATTAGATCGGACCTCGCTATAACGCGAAATGGTATTTGACATTTTTATAAGTATTATTTTTTTTAGGAGGTTTTTTAGAAGCAGCCATGCGCGATCGTGTTATGGGGTAAAAACGGACGCTTTTACTTGCCCCTGTAAATGGGGTGGTAACCGGCTATAGATACGTTGAATTATTAACTTATGATGGTGTTACTTTTGTTTTAAAAGTTTTGAAGCAAACGAGAAACATCAAAGAAAATTGTATAGTCACCGTTATTAACAAAGTTTAGAGTAATTTGAGAAATTATGAACGTGATGTTAACATATTCAGAACTTGACAAATTAATTTCTCGACAAGAGAATTTTGTTGAAAGACATGTAGGTACCTACTGTAATAATTTCAGAGAAATACGTAACTCGAACACGGGAACAGTATAAATTAAAAACTCTTTCCTAAATGGACTTTAAAGAATTCTTTGTGTTTCGGACTAGCACCTGCAGTATGACATACCTTTGCCAGGGCAATGACTAACTGTTAACGTGGTCGGTAAAATAAACAAAAAAATAAAATATTTAAAACTAAGAATTAACAATAGGGTTAGGGACGTTGTGATAATTTCAAAAGAATAAAGTTCAAGTACGGTCGATATACTAACGAAAAGTTATATATGTTGTATGTTCAATGAATAATGAGCCTATATCATACTAAAACAATAATATAATATAATATAGGCCTAATATCTACGAGACGGAATGTGCCGTAACCCACCACGTTTCTTCGTATTTTTCAGTCCTTGAACATGCCGGTTTCCTCAAGATGTTTTCTTTCACCATTTTGGGGAGCAGCAGTGACGTAGAAAATAACTCAACGTAATTTATCTGGCTGGCACTACCTACAACCTACCACTCGTAAGTAGTACTTTTAACCACTAGGGCACCACTGCTTCTAAATAATGTATAACATTAACATTATTCCTTCATAAAAAGACGCATAAAACATACAGTACCATCATATTCCGTCTGAGTATATCTATCTACATAAGTACAAGCTATGCTACTTCGTTACATTAAAATCCATTAGCGCGCTTCTTACAACGCCCTTGGGAAGTGTTGTGGCTGTGTATTCATTACGCGACTGTACAGGCAAGACTACCGAGGCTACATGGCTAGGGTTGCTTGAACATACTACGTGGCGGCTAGTGTCTCCTTAGGCCCGGCGCTCATTATCGGCATCGGCAAGTAAAGGGATCCTTCGGCATTCCTACATGCAAGCGCACACTGTCAGAAACTATGTCTTGACATACTGCAACGTTCTTAGGGATGACGAGGCGTCCTTAAGCATGCCGCACCGTCCTCAAGCTTACCGAAGCGTCTCAATATCGTATTTCTCTTTAAAACAGTCTCAGAGCTGTTACAAGCTAGTTGCCCGAGTTGTATTTAATATGGTGGATTGGGATCTAGTGCTCATAGCAGCTCTTGCTGAAGAAGAAGAGAAATCTAATCAACCAAGGAGAAGATTTTGGGTGAACAGCCTTTGGAAGCAACGATATACGTCCGGTGAATTCAACAATTTATTCAATGATTTGCGTTAATTTTATGACTACTATAGAATGAACTATGAAAATTTTGAAAGTCCGGTTCATTTGCTTCGACCTTTCATGGAGCCTCGGCGCCGGCGGCGCGGCGCGGCGGGCGACTGTGTACCGAAGGATCCAAAAGTATCCCGAATCAGCCTCAAAGCTGCCGATGCAGTAGCCTCAAGCATAACGAAGCGGTATTTTTGTTACTACGTTCATATATCATGGAAATTTCTACTTTATTGCCATGAAGTTAATGTATAATGCTTTTTCAACCGACGACAAAAAAGGAGGAGGTTATCAATTCGACGCGTATATATATATATATATATATATTTTTTTAATGTATGATCATCGAGTACTCGAAGACGGCTGAACCGATTTGGAAAATTCTTTTTTGTTTGATAGGGTATACTTCGAAATTGAGACCATTTATCACCAAGTCAAGATCTGATGATGGGATCTTGGAGAAATCGAGGGAACTCTTCAAATATTATAGGCACACCTATATCGTTTTGGGTATTTCTAATAGTAACTTGTGCAGTTGCTCTCAAAAAGTATCATTTGGGCAAGTGGAACTGATGATGAAGAACACAGATGGTCGCCGAAACTACTCAATAATACTTATTTCGTGGATTGCCATTTCAATTACTTGAATATGGATATTAAGCACTTTATGCTCGTCACAATGCATATGGTGATGTATAGCTGATGGTGAAGTACCAGGAGAACTCCTCAAAAATTAACGGCCCAGCATTGGGAAAAGCAATATTTTATAAAATGTTATAAGTAGTTGACATTTAGGCTCTTGTAACTAGGTAAATTAAAAATCAACCAACTAAAAAGAGTGAAATAAAAACTTTTTACCAAAAAATTAAACCGACTCCCAAAAACACTGCAAAGTGAAAAATAACTTTAATTTCGGAAGTCGGTGCCAAAAACGAAAATACAAAACTAAAGACACCGACTACCGAAATTAAAGTTATTCTTCACTTTGCAGTGTTTTTGGGAGTCGGTTTAATTTTTTGGTAAAAAGTTTTATCACCTAACATCCTTAGCCGTGCCGATGCCGATAGTGGGCGCCGGGCCTTAGCCTCATCATCGGCTTACCATTTCCCAAATATGTTGGGATCCGCTTTCAGTGTACCTGAGTAGTAGTGTTTTACATGGAGCGACAGTCTGTCTGACCTCCATAACCCAGTAGTGGGGTAACACGATACCCCTTGGCAAGTTCAGTGATTCAACGATTATCAAAGATGTACAAACGACAGCCGGGAAAAACGGCTTGACGTGCTTTCCGAGGCATAGAGGAATCTCAATATGTTGTGTCTCGTTAGCCTTAGCCACAAATTTTCGCGGAATGGAATAATAATAAATAATAATATTCCACAACTTTCACACAACACCATCTAGTCCCAAACTAAGCAGAGCTTGTGGTATGAGTACTAGACAACTGATAAACATACATATATATGTCTAAATACATACATATTATAGATAAATTACACCCAGACAAAGAACAAATGATCGTGCTCATCACACAAACATTTGTCCTAGGTGGGAATCGAACCCACGACCTTGCGCTTAGCAGTCAGGGCCACTGACCACTATACCAACGGGCATATAAATAAATAGAAGCGACTTTTTGCAACGAAATTGTACAAAGCATAATGAACTTTGTCAATCGTATAACAAAGTTACAAACTAAATAGAAGCCAAAAGAAGGTCGCGCTTCCGGGGAATCCTCGCGCATTCTCGAGAATTCCCCTAGCTACTGTCAGCGCCGTCTGTGGAACCCGCATGAAGTGGCGCGAACGGGGAGTCGGTTGGGTCGGTCACAGCAGTGCGGTGCCAACTTAATAGATCTAGACTGAACATCCCTCATGGCGCAGTCGCGCGAATTCGCTGGAATGCGCGAGAATACTCGAGCATTCCAGCGAATTTTCGCGACTTCTCGCGTCATGAGGCGAAATTGACCGCTTCCTTTCCATTCCATTCCGCGGCGGTGTAAATTGAGCCTAAGAAACAGTAAACCATGTTGCTAGGAGCATGGAACCTAGCACCTTACACGCAGTACCTATTCTATTAGTGCTTTAAGCCTCTTTTTTTAACGTTTATCCACGCAAGGAATTTGTTATGTATCGTATTAGTTATAAGGGGAGAAAATTCCGTTTACAACTATTTCCATTAAAACCTTTTAGTTACCCTACAAAAATGGAACGCTATCTCATCATACACCAGCGCAGAATGTTACTTTTCTTTTCAATCATTGCTTTGTTTAAAATTTAAACTAGGAGAGACAGGTGTTTGCTAATTGACTAATTTTCTTCGAAGTCCATACAATACGTACTGGTCAAACCATATCAGTACCATGTAGGTTTGTCTTTTTCTCTGATGGCAATCATCAAATGACTTCTCCCGCTCTGGGTGGAGTGGAAGGGAGTGTCAGACTTCTACTGACTAAAAACTCACCCTGTTCCTTCAGTTTCCCTTGTGTTCCAGGGCTGCGGTATCTTTGTAGAACATTCCCACAACCACGCAGGTTTATGTCTGTGGTGTTATTTTGAGGAAATGTTAATACAACCGGGTTATTACTGACTATGTTTATCAAAATCCACTTACAACAATAAGCACCACAAACTTGAAACATACGATTGGCTTACACAAGAAATTGGGTCCTCAAACTTGCACAAGTTTTGGTAATAAGCTTCTAAACTAACAAACCCGACTTTGGGCTTCAGTAAATGGTAAATGTATGCGTCCCTAGTTCTGCTTGACTTGATATTTTTATACATTGGAACCGTGTTAGCATATTTTCTTCGGCATTATAAATTCAGAAGGTATGTTTTCATTTGTTTGTATGTATTTTGGATAAGTATGTTTTACATATCGATTATTAGCTTTAGCCTGATACTTTATTCGCGTGGAAATTTTGATAAATATATTTTATTTCTTTAATATATAGAAAGTATCTTATCTCTCCTGGTATAAAAAGTATCTTATATATATAACTTTACTAGTAGTTGCGCAGGGCTGTGCTGCCATGAACTTTATCACGACAATAACATAACCCTCCTTTCTTGTAGCCTATAACCAACTTCAAGCTACTTCTGTACCAAATTTCTTCCAAATCCATCTAGTACTTTCCAAGATTAGCGCGTTTAAACAAACTTTACTGCTTTTTAGGGTTCAGTAGCCGAATGGCAAAAAACGGAACCCTTATAGTTTCGACATGTCTGTCCGTCTGTCTGTCTGTCCGTCCGTCCGTATGTCACAGCCATTTTATTCCGAAACTATTAAGACTATACATGTGAAACTTAGTAGGTAGATGTATTCTGTGAACCGCTTTCCAATTTTAAGAAAAATAATTAAAATAAAGGGGGGTCCCCATACATGGAACTGGAACTGAAAATATTTTTTTTCATGAAACCTATGCGTGTTTGGTATCGATAGACAGGTGTTTAAAAATGGTATAAGGGTTTCTAAAATGACTTTTTCATAAAGTTAATCGTTTAAAAGATATATGCTTCCAAAGTGGTAAAATGTGTGTCCTCCCCCTCTAACTTCTATAATAATTAAGTGAAAAATCTAAAAAAAACATATGTTGTAGATCTTAACGTATACTTTCAACCATAATTGATTTGAACGAGATCGAGTCAGCAGTTTTTGAGATACTGTATATTTAATAAAACCGCAAATATAACTTTGTAAATCATACAAATACTATGAAAAACAAAGTTATTTGGTGTAGTTGTAAAAATTGTAAAAAAGCTAGTTTTAAGACATTTTTAAGTTTTTTTTTTTAAACAAAAACCTTACAAAGGTTTTTGATTTTTTTTTTTCAAATAAATATTTTAAGTATATTATATTTATTATAGTTACTACGGAACCCTTCATGGGCGAGTCCGACTCGCACTTGGCCAATTTTTAATACTAGTATAGATTTGTCATTACCAAGGCTCGCCCGAAAAACGATTACGTGGCGATTTGGACCCGTTTTTGAGTAATTGGCCAGATATGGCAAGGTATACAAAGGATCGGAACTATATGGGGTCCCCATAATAAAAACAGCCTTCCTCATAATGGGGAAAGCTGTTGCCTAGTTGTGGTAGTAGTAGAGCTAGTAGTATTTTCATAAAATAGTAACATAAGCACTGCAATCAATGTAGATTATCTGTGGGTTCCCCTTTAAATAAATATTATTTCTATCTTAGGCTAACACTAGGTAATCTGTGGAAAATGTAGTAGTTATTACATTTAATAATTTATTTGTTAAAATGTACTCTATTAAGCATATATAATGTAATATCGTTTGTTTTCCCCAATAAAGTAAAATAAAATAAAAATAAAAATAAAATAAAACACAATAATCTGGTAATTTAAAGTTTAGATTCAGCAAAGATAGAGTAGACGGCGGTGTCTGAGCTAGTATAAACTGTGTGACAGACACCGGCGCCTTCCTCCAGCAAATAGACGAACAAGTACAGAACAACCACTGTTAGCTGTTATCTATTAATCCTATGCGTTCAGTTTAAAGAATCTTTATTTCCCAAAAGAATATTGTGAAGTTCACTTGTATGAGATTTAAAGTATTAATAAATAATTTCTTCGTCTAATGACGTAGCATTAATAGCATAAGATGAAAAAATCAATTTCAAAACACGTTAGAAGGATAGGTCAATCTAAGATTGGAAATGATAGCTGGCCAGTTGGAAGTCAAGTACCCTTATCATTATGTACCGACTATTTAAATCCTAAGGCAAAGTATTCGTGTTTGTGTGCGAAAACCAGCTGTGTCGTTTGTTTGAAATCTGTTCAGGCTATATACATAATAATTATTAACTATGTACAAAATGAATAATGAAGACTTTAGAAACAAAAATCGAAATATGTTGTGGGCGTGTGAAGATAACTTGTGGAGTATGTGTGTATATGTGCTATACCAAAGTATAATCTATCCCAGTGCCAAATTTAATCCAGATCTGTTCTGTTATTTTGTCTTAACAATTTTTTTTTTTTTTTCTATCTCTTCTGATAGTAAGCGATGATGTGGTGGAAGATAAAAAAAACGCTTACCTAGAAGTAACCTATTCACTCTTTCGATATCTTTATGATTTAAACACACCCAGCTTATTATAGCTATCAGGAAACACAGACTCTACATACATATCGATGGGTCCTATGTATATGGGCTAAAGTGCAAAATTACAACTTTACAGGAGAGGCTTCCAAAGTTTCTATTTACTATAACTTCAGATTGATAAAACCGAAGTTTACGAATCTTTGCTTGTTTGCTAAGACAACTATCCTCCTCATTCTTCACTTATCTCATCTTGACTTAAAGATCCCTAAGTTATAGCTATCGGGAAACACAGACACCGGCAGGGAATTCCACTCCTTAACTGTACGCACAACGAAGGCATTCCCAAAACGTTTAGTGCGTATGGGTGGAATGTCGACCATGTAACGATGGCGCATCACCGTTTGTCTTATAGTCCGACGATGGAACGGGCTTGGCGGAATTCGATTGTGTAATTCCATCACACCCTCCCCGAAATGTAACCGATAGAAAACCGATAGACTTGCAACTCGTCGTCGATGTTCAAGGCTCTGGAGCTTTGACTTAACCAGTGCATCGTTGCCAATGAGTCTCTTGGCCCGTTTCTCAATAGACTCAAGCGCGTCCAAATTGTATTTGGCAGATCTATCCCAAATATGAGAGCAGTAGTAGCTCCATACACGACCGAACCTGGGCTTGATACAGATTGAGCAACTGTTCCGGTGTGAAGTACCGTCTCACCTTTGCTAAGATTCCCAACTCTTTTGATGCTAGTTGAGCCTTAGCCTCGATAAATGGACCAAAATTGAGGGTGGAAGTTAGTAATGTTATTAATATTTTTTCTTTCACTAAATTCCGACTTCTAGACAACTTAGCGCGATAATTGGATGTCATCTTTTACTTATTAAACTAAATTGTAACCCAAAAACACAACAATTCTGCCGTGATTCTTTAAAAGGCAGTTTGACAATTTACCGATTTTGAGTTAAACATTGAGCAACATCAGGAAAAAAGGCCCGTCGACCTATCTAACCCCTTTTTCTGAAACTTATTTAGCTTTTGAGATATTTTTTCATAAAAAGCTGTGAAGTGGTTTTGATACCAGTGCCAAATTTATAAAAACTCAAAATCAGTAAATTGTCAGATGACTGCCTTTTAAATAATCACGGCAGAATTACAATTTGTATTCATCACAGTGCGGCCGTTGCTCCGTTCAATGTATTGTCAAATCAGCTGATTGGTCCAAACAATAAATAAACGCACGGCAACTCCCCGCGTATAAGTCTCTAACTACTATTAGGACCTTGTACGTTTAAATTCATGTCACATACGCCGTTATACTGTAATAAAAAATCGTGTTTCTATGCAGAAATCTTTTTTTTAATAGCTCACATAATTCTTTATATCGATAAGATGCGTTAACCATAAAAAAGTCAAAATGGCCAAATTGTTAGTTTGGCCCATATACATAGGACCCATCGATATTTTTTTTGCAATTGGTAAAAGTTGCATCACCTTAGACCAGATTATTTTAGCAGGACTGTTAAAAAGTGCTATGGAAAATTTGGTGAGAAAACCAGCATATTCCAGAATCAAAGGTTATATGACGTCATGTCATCTCCAGCAATCCGTTCCCTCCCCGCGTTAATCATTTTCCTTTCCCTCCTTTGAAGATAAGGCACGTGTCCCGGCAATAGGGACATTGTAATGCAAATTATACAATGAATACGGACTGTGTGTGATGATAATATTACACACAGTCCTAGTCTCCTGTTGGTTACGTTTTCACAACGCAACAGCTGAGTGGATATGGAAAATTTTGGCATACAGGTAGACTGTACCCTCATTTTTCGTGAGAAAATCATAAATCTCGCTTTGGATGGAGCAAAAGAGAGTGTCAGACTTCTATTGAAGAAAGTCCAAGCTAGTATCTAAAGTGCCAACTTTGATTAATTCCTAGATCGAAAATTTATTCATTAATGGAAGCAAAAAATCTTCAATACGAAAATTTTTTTTTATTATTTTTATTACTTATGAGCCCGCTGTTTATCTCAATCACGTCTGATGCTAAGTGATACCTGTTCAGAAGATACCTGTTCTACAAACCTATCTTATTACTTGAGATATTAATAGTGTAGAAACCAACTTTTTGTATTGAAAGCTTTTTTTTATGTTTATTACGTAAACAGGTATGTTACATTAAACAATGATTCAGGCTGAAAACGCCTGCAGTGAAATTAAATTAAATGAAAGATTTTCACAAATATAATCACTGTTATTTCTTGAGTTTAATTTGAGGCCTACTATCTTACTTACTATCATTCAGTATTATGTTTGTCATTGTCGCACAGCTGCCAAAAGCTTAACGACGTATAACTATAACTAAGTTATGCGTTATACGTAAGACAACGCATAACTATAACGAAGTTATGCGTTGTCTTGACAAAGACGGAAATTCCACAGTTTAAGCATTCCGCTGTTAATCTATAGCTTCAGGTCAAATGACAATTTACTATAAGCAAATTATATTAAAAAAAAAAACAGTCATAAGATTTGATTGATTGATGCAATAAGATGCGATGCGACGCTATGGTCAAGAGCTAAATAGAGGACAGTGGTAGTCCAGTGCCTCCATTGGTCATAGGCACTATTTACCACCATGAGGAAATAGAAATGTCCTAGGAAATAGAAAAGTCGTGGACATCCACGAACTGGCACTGGGCCTCGCTCTGTCCAGCTGCAGTGGGAATATTACAGGCTAGTTATAGATAAATAGATAGAATATACTTTATTGTACATATTGACATATATATTACTGCGTTGGGCGGACCGCATGTTATAATGACACCTCGAACTTGGTCCCAAAGTGATTTTTTTTATCGAAGTGAACTAGAACACAGAGTACATTTTATATACTGAGATAGAGCCGTCACTCGAAGATTCCAGAGCGCCCGCGCCCTCTGGCAACAAGTAACAACAACAATGTATGAAGCATATGTATATATAGCATATAGATATAGCTACCTACAAATCAGGGTACCACTGCATAGGCCGTCCTATTTACTCCTTTTTATTTAGTACCTAGTAATTTATGTTGATTTACAATAAAACAATATAATTACAACACCAAATACTTTACTAAAATCTTCTGTTACAATATTTGATGACCATCTGAATTTTATCTTCCATAATCGTTTCGTGATCCACACAATAACTTAGAAGTATCTCATGGCCAATGTCCTGCACCTGGCTTTTCCCATCATGATCTCATTTTCCTCTCCTATATCTTAAAGCCACCAAAACCTCTCCCTAAAGTTCTGCACATGCGTTGTTATGCGCGCATGGATGTTGAGAAGCTGCGTAAAGATGCGTCAGAAATTGATTGGGGCCACCTTGCAGCGGCAAAGACCATTGATGACAAACTTGGTATCTTCAATCAGGCCGTCCTTGCCCTCTACGATGAACATGCTCCTGTTAGGAAGGTTAAACTAAGGCGACTACCAGCTCCTTGGATGTCACCAGGGGTCCGTTTAGCGATGAGGTGCAGGGATCGAGCCTTTCGGAAGTATAAAAAGGATCGCAGTGAAGATAAAAAGAATGCCTACAAAGCTGCAAGGAATCGGTGTAATCAGGTGATACGCAACGCTAAACGCCGCCATATTCTTGAAAACATTTCAACTTCCTCACCTGCCGATATCTGGAAATTCCTTGGAACTCTCGGTATTGGTAGGTCAAGTCATGTAGATTTTCCTAAAGCGATCGTTTTGGATGATATCAACCGTCATTTTACTACAACTTGTCATTTGGACCCCCTTATTTTGTCTCAGATGGTTGATTTCATCACTTGTTTACCTGGTCCAATCATTGAACCATTTCAGTTTTCACCAGCGACCTTGGATGAAATTAGAAAGATTATACTATCCATCAAATCCAAGGCTGTGGGTCACGATGAAATCAATCGGGGTATGATTACCTTGATCCTAGACTGTCTTCTCCCACCAATTTCCCACATCATCAATTATTCCCTCGATTCCGGACAATTCCCATCCTTGTGGCGTATGGCCTATGTCCATCCACTTCCTAAAATATCAAATCCTTCACTACCTAACCATTTTAGACCTATATCCATTCTCCCTTTCCTGTCAAAAGTGCTCGAGGCCTGTGTTCACAAACAGTTTTCTGGATTTGTTTACCGGAATAATCTTGTAAGCTCATTCCAGTCTGGATTCAGACCCGGGCACAGTACATCCTCTGCTCTTCTTAAAGTGACTGGCGACATTAGAGAAGCTATGGAGGATACTAAAGTTACTGTATTAGTATTAATTGATTTCTCCAATGCCTTTAACGCCGTCAGTCACGATATACTCCTAGCTATCCTCTCCCATCTTATGGTTTCTCCCGAGGCGCTGGAATGGTTCACTTCTTATCTTCGGGGACGTCAGCAGTCGGTCCGCGTTGATGAGAGATCTTCAAATTGGCGTGGTCTGGATGCTGGTGTTCCACAAGGCGGTATTCTTTCTCCATTATTATTCTCTGTCTTCATTAACTTTATAACTCACTGTCTTCGGTGTTCGTATCATCTTTACGCCGATGATCTACAATTATATACTGCTGTGCGGGTTGAAGGTTTGTCGGATGCTATAAGGGATGTAAACCGAGATTTGGATGCTATTAATAGCTGGTCTGACAAATTTGGGGTGTCAGTAAACCCCTCAAAATGTCAGGCTATCATTATTGGTAGCTCACGCATGATGGGTAGAGTGGTGGCTAACTCTCTTCCACCTATTATTTTTAATGGTGCCGTCATTCCCATCAGCCCTAGCGTAAAAGATCTCGGTTTGCATCTTGACGCGACACTTGGTTGGCAAAATCAAGTTTCTAGTGTTAGCCAAAGGGCCAATGGCACTTTGCGTTCCTTGTATCGTCTGAGAAACTTTTTGCCTGTTAAGACGAAGACTATGCTTGTGCAGACTTTAATTTTCCCTTTAATCGACTATGGTGACGTGTGCTACTTTGACCTGAATGCGGTCTTGCTCGATAAGCTTGATCGTCTCCTCAATAACTGCATTCGGTTCATATTTAATTTAAGGAAATATGACCATGTCTCAAGTTTCAGGTCTGAGCTTAAATGGATGACCATTCGCCAGAGGAGAAGTTTACGCGCTTTGACAACTCTTTTCTCTTTACTCAACTCTCCCAGCCCTCCTTCTTATCTAATGCCTCACTTTCAATTTCTATGTTCTTCACTCAATAAGAATCTACGTTCATCCAATAATCTTCTCTTACTCTGCCCTTCTCATACATCTGACTTTGTTCATTCTTCTTTTCATATCCAGTCGATTCTCCTCTGGAATGCACTTCCTCTCGAGATCAGAACGGCTGACAGTCGCTATGCATTTAAAAAGAAATTACGGATCTATTTTCTACACCAATAAGCAGAATTTCCACATTTGGTTTTCATTTGCTTCTTCATTATATATATATTTGTATATGTATATATATATAAGTATTTATTTATATATATTATTTATGTAGATTTCTATTTTTAATGATACTAGGGCTTTTGTGTTATTACTATTATTATATATATATTTTTTTATTTCTAATTTTACATCACACGTTCATATTGCACCTCCCACACTATCTCTTCACCACTCATGGTTGACTGGTAGAGAATGCCTACGGCATTAAGTCCGCCTTTGTACCTATGTGCATAAAGTGTAAATAAATAAATAAATTAAATAAGAATATATTATATCTTAAATTTCTTGAATTATTTGCAATTATTGACTTATTATTTGACAAATTATTTAACATTTTTTAAGCCTTTGACATTTACAAAGTGTTGCCAAGTGACCGACTCGCGTTCTCCCCAAACTTTCCCCGAAATCTCCCCAAAATTCAAGATTTGTAAAATAACTAATAAATGGCTATTCTTTTTTATTATTGATACAATTTTATACAATTTTAGCAATAGCGTCCATGACTAAATTAGCCTCTTCACTCGCGCCGGTTGCAGTTCCGTACATTTTTTCTGAGTTAAACCTGTTTAGCATCTTTGAACTGAGTTTAAAATGAACACATCCTTCTAACAATTTATATCTTATTCTCAAGATGGATTCGGCAGTGTTAATGGCCAATCTGTTTCGACGTTTGTCTTCAATAATAGCTACTTGAGATAGGGCTCTTTCCGCAATTGCGTTAGAAAAAGATAAAGACAAAATTCCTAGTGCCAATTTGCTAACATTTCCACGGGTATGTTCTATCACCGACTGCATTTTTGAAATTATAAACTTCAACCCAGAACTCTTCGGTGTGTTGCGTGGATTTCCAAGTTGTACGATGCAAATCATTCCATTCTGCGGCAACTTCGGAGCCACTCGGCTATCATCGTGCACAGTATTTTGTTTTCGTGTGTGTGCTTTCACAGATTAGTTAGTGGTTTGATCGCGTTCAGACATCATCAGTCCAAATATTCCCCCAAAAATATTGTCCCTCAATTCTCCCTACACAACTTTAAAAACTCCCCAAATTTGGGGGGATTCCCTCCAATCTGGCATCACTGCATTTACGCAAGTTTCGTTACCATTTTAGTATAAAATTAAATAAGTTAAAGAAAAATAGGATTGCGTAATTGGAGGATTTTATTAAGTTGAAGATACGTGTCTTAATATATTATAAAAGGTGTTAAATTTAAAAGGTGTCCTAATATCCCTAATATTTTAATTTATATAAAATAAAATGGTTATTTGTTAAAGATAATTTAGAATATCTGAGTAAAACGGAGAACAAGTTTAAGCTAAATGTGTAGATATTTTGAGAAAAATGCCATCTATCAATACGTAACCTAAACTTTGATTATTGCTATACGAATAAATTAAAAATCAATTGAATTGAGTAGTTTATATCCAAAAGCAGAACCCTACCTAAACTAGTCGGTTATCATTTCGTCACTTTTGTTCTAAGTTATAGCACCATGAACTAGAACGCGATCGGCTATCTTCGGGAGCGGTCGTAAGTTTTAAAAGCAAAAATGCCGAGTTGTGTCGTGAAGGGTTGCGTGAAATGCGACAAAAAGCACAATAAAAAAATGATAACATTTCATATCACCGGTAAGTTAAAAATATGGCATTAAATCATCTTCTAACATTATTTAAAATATTTTTCTTTCTTATTTGTCTCAACTTTTGGCCAAGACGACGCGAAGCCGCATAAAAATGCGACATAACTTTGCAGCGGCGCGCGTAATAGCCGATGAAATGAAAAATTTAATAATATTACTATAAGATTAAATTATGTACAAAATTATTTTTTATTGTAATAATGTATTTGTGTGCATGTATTTTTATGTATAAAATTTGAAAAATAAAAGGTTTTTTTTTTATTTCTTTGTACCTCAAAAAATGTCATACCCCGCTCTTACAAGGTTACGTCTAGGATCAGACCACGCTGATTGATATCTTAGTTATAATAGATGGCGTTAGTGTGTTTTGTAGGGCGACCGAGTCCGTCAAATGTTCTGACGACGCGACCGTATCTTTACTATTTAAATCAATGATTGTACACCAATAATTGAATCACATTTAAATAACAATATTGTAAAAAAAATTGGTTACAATGGCGGTCTTATCGCTGAGAGCGATATCTTCCAGACAACCTTTGGAAGGACTTTACGAGCTTTAATTAAAATGGGGAGGGCTATATTAGTGTACTACTTTACAAATACTCATCAAAGCAGAAAATATAAATAGTCAATAAAAATTTACGAGAAAGATGCTTAATAACACCCGTCCATTCAAATCCATAAATCAGTCTAGAGCCTCAGGGAACAAAAGCCTATAACATTCGCTTGTACGCCGTTTGCATCCAAATGATCCTCAAATTCTTCATTACGTACTAGTTTTGGCCTATATATCAAATCTATGGGATCTATTTATGACCATTTTGTGTGTGAGCATGGGCAAATTCCAATTCTTTTCGGCCAGTATGGTAATAAGGGTGTGATACTATCAAGGATAGTGGGATCAGATGTGTGAAAATCTCCTAAATGTTCCGTTGAAATATAAACGAGATTCCTATTGAAATTTCAGTTCACACTCTCCTCGGAAATGAGAACGCGATTTGCATTTGGATACCTCACGATCACCAAACACCGGTTCGTCTCACCACCCACTGCTACGTTGTAAAAACTTCCCACGCAAACCAAACATGTAAGTATAAATATATTATTTTTAAATAACTAAGATGGTACTTAACTTTAATTTTACGAGTATATACAGATGGTTCGCACTTTCTGCTGTTTGTAGCCTTATTTTCTGAGGAAAATGATTAATTGTCCTCCCGCTTTGAAGCGAGGAGTGTCAGATTTCTACTGACTAAAAATTTACTGTCTTCAGTTAGAACATTAGACTTTAATGGAGTCCGTCAATGGTTAAATCATTGTGTTTGTACTTTTGTAGCATCAGTTGGGTTTTTTAGTTATTTATTTCTGTTTTATTTTACCTAATGCCATTCGATATAAAACTAACGGCGTATAATTTAGGTAATTTATTTACGAGAGAAATAAATAATGGACACACACACGTACATGTATATTAATAAAAAAATTACCCTAACTTTGTGGTTCGCCGCAGTCGGATAAAACATTGAGGTTTGTCGTAATAATTGTATTACCTGTACATATAAAAACTGTATTTTTGAAATCAAGAACGATTGAGTTTCTTGCCAGATCTTTTCTATAGAAAAGAACTGGCAAGAAACGACCAATTTGAACACCCTTGCTTGTGACGTTTTATAAGTGCCTATGTGAAATAAATTATATTTTATTTGAAATGAATTCTTACTCTTATTCATGAATAATGAAATGAAACGAATCCAGGCATAATTTTTCTCATATTGCTCGACAGTAATCATAGATGCAGTAGTATCTACCTATACTCGAGTTTATAATTGAAGACAATTATAATGTACGTATTGCACCTGAATCAATTATTGAGTTTAGTGTTATGTATTTAAAGTTTATTTTCAAATGTTCGTTTATGTCATAACTCATAATACAAACTTTGTAGTTCGGATTCTTCCATTTTGATTACCGAACTAAGCTTTGAATATTGTTAGTCCTTTGTAATATTAATCATTTTGTTAACTTTTCTTACTAATTGGATCAAAGTCAAAATTAATCAAAGTAAAAATTTACAAATCTGATTCAGATAGGAACACTAGAAAATGATAAACGGTAATTGGATTAAAGCGACTGAAAAACTGTTTGTAGGACCGAGAATTATTTGATGAAAAGTTTTTGACGTTGGAATTTCTATTAAATTTTACAAAGTGCTTAGGGCTTAATCTAGTTTAGTGTTGAGTAAAATGGTTGCTTTATTTACTAAAGCAAGAGATTTTTGTTTAATAAGACATTTTTTGGTTTTTAAATGAAACCCTTCAATAATTTGGTTTTTGTGGGACAGGCAAGATGGCTTTTCAAAGCTATATTTTTGTCTGTGATAAACTATAACTATTTGTCTTACTAATTAATTTTCATATAATATTTTAGTTAATGAAACACTACATAGTTAAAGTTTTTTTTTATAACATGGTTGTCTCAGTCGTTAAGCGATTTGCTGTGTTGAGTGATGCTGGTTCGATTCCTACTCTATATAGATAAAGGAACGGTTCTGCAACGGTTTGCAAGCCAATCTGAAAAACAAATGCACACGTATATACGTATGTATTTGTTTTTCAGATTGGCTTGTTTTTATATATAATAACCAATTTCTTAAACCTCAAAATCAGAACTCTATCCTCGTAAAACTCGTATAAATAAATGTCAACCAAAAATAACATTTATTTTCCCAGCATTAACGAACTGATCATTATTTAAATCTACTTCATTATTATTCAGAAGTCCTAGATATTAAAGAGAAACATGCTGTATCTTGCTTGTCATATATGACAAGGGAAATAGGTCGCTGCGTTCTCCTTTCGCGAGAGGTTAATAACCTGTCTAGGGATTGAAATATATGGAAGGGTTGTTTTTTTATATTGTTTTCATTTTTTATCGGCTAAGCTTGATAAAGTAGAGAGTTTGTTGTGGAGATGCCAATGTGTTGTTTCCATACTATAATAAGTCAGTGAAAATATTAGGGACAACGTAATATTTTGTGTTGGTACGGGAGGTGAATTCGAATGACCCTTTTAGTAAATACACCACGACCTCAAAAGACCAGACTAAATAATTCCAACGAAAGCACGTTAAATATGTTTAAATTAATTTATATTAACCTTAATCGTGGGGTCCGAGTGCGCATCGACTCTTTCGTGACATCGGCAAACGATTAGTCGACTCCACAGGTGACCAGAGGGCTGGCCTTTTCTTTGGACAGAGAATAAGCATTGCCATTCAACGTGGCAATGCGGCTAGTGTTCTGGGCACTTTTCCCATTGATAGCGATGTTGACGAATTTTTTGATCCCCTATAATTTATCAACCGACGACCAAAAGAGGAGGTTATCAATTCGACGCGTATATTTTTTTTTTCTTTTTTTTTTTATGTATGATCACCGATTACTCGAAGACGGCTGAACCGATTTGGAAAATTCTTTTTTTGTTTGAAAGGGTATACAATTGGTACCATTTATCACCAAGTCAGGATCTGATGATGGGATCCTGGAGAAATCGAGGGAACTCTTCAAATATTATAGGCACACCTATAGCGTTTTGGGTATTTCTTATAGTAACTTGTGCAGTTGCTCTCAAAAAATACCATTTGGGGAAGTGGAACTGCCTACTCAATAATAAGTATTTCGTGGATTGCGATTCGAATACTTGAATATGGATGTTAAGCAACTTATGTTCGTCACAATGCATATGATGATGTAGAGCTGATGGTGAAGTACCAGGAGAACTCCTCAAAAATTAACGGCCCAGCATTGGGAAAAGCAATATTTTGTAAAAGGTTATAAGTAGTTGACATTTAGGCTCTTTTAACTAGGTAAATTAAAAATCGACCAACTAAAAAGAGTGAAATAAAAACTTTTTACCAAAAAATTAAACCGACTCCCAAAAACACTGCAAAGTGAGAAATAACTTTAATTTCGGAAGTCGGTGCCAAAAACGAAAATACAAAACTAAAGACACCGACTACCGAAATTAAAGTTATTTTTCACTTTGCAGTGTTTTTGGGAGTCGGTTTAATTTTTTGGTAAAAAGTTTTTATTTTTATTATCTTTTTTTTCCTTGCCTGTATGTACTTTATTTGACTAAATATACTTTTTATTTATTTATTAAAAAAAAAACAATTAATTCATATTATGGCAAAGCTGTGCAGAGCAATATTGTGACCCATGGTTCAGACACGACTTACGAGTTGTAGGCCGTGGCGACGAACCTAGGGAGGAGCATTACTTTGAGCATTATTTTCATAATCATCACTGCTCTCGGTGAAAGAAAACATCGGTCCTCGGACATTTACGGAAGTTACGGAAAATTCCGAAGCCATGCGACATCCACTTACAAGCACCGAGCCCGCGCAGAATCCACTATCTCTCTTTCTCTTTTTAAGGTGCATTCATCGTTTTACTGTTGCAAACGCGACTACTGAGCAAATAGGTCTCTGGTTCAATTCTCGGGTTGGGTTTTTTAGCCACTAGCACTTTTGTGCTACTGGGTTTTTCTATTTAAAATTTCTCAGTAGTAGCCCGGAGTTTAAAGTTGATGGTGTGTTGGTCCTGCATCTAATCTCTCTCCCGTTATGTCTGATTGCCGCATGTACCTACTAGCAAAATATAATATCTCCTGCGCAAGATGGCCAATCTCCGCTGAGATCAGCCGTAAAACCTCAGTCGAGTATCAAACGTATGGCCCCTACGACACAATGCTAAAGCTACACGTCTTGGATTCAGTCAAACGATATGTTTGCAAAAAATTAGCTTGCTGTCCGGTACAATGAACGTCTGAGAAATCTACATTGAATAGAAATTGTATACCTATACGTTACAGGTAATGCTAGAAGATTAAGCAAACCTAGGTTTACCCCGGGTTTTGGTATTAGGTACCAATTTTTTGGGTTAAGTCTAAATACATGCATTTTATTCGTGAT
Organism: Tholera decimalis; assembly: GCA_943138885.2. Classification (NCBI taxonomy): domain Eukaryota; kingdom Metazoa; phylum Arthropoda; class Insecta; order Lepidoptera; family Noctuidae; genus Tholera; species Tholera decimalis. The sequence continues at coordinate 5,686,870 of OW964549.2, forward strand.
ATACCTATTTAGTGCTATGTCGGGGCACTACTTTAGTGTTATGGTTGAGCACTATATTTAGAGATTATATACATATAAGGTAGCAGAGATTTACTTCAGACAGCACTTTGGAGAATAAGTTAGGGAGAGCAATGACAAGGCGTGAAGTCGCAGTAATGAATGTGGAATGAATGTTCTTTATTAAAATAGAATTGTGTATATATAATACTTAGTGTTTACATTAGTTTAACAGTTTACATTATATTTAATTTATAATATTTATAATAATATTCCTTTGTGCATTGTATGTACGGTTCAAGGTGCGCGTGTCTCAGACGTTTGCTTATGATCGGCAGCTTCTCAAAAGCGAAGGGTAGGTAGGCTACACCTCACACTTACATAGCTGTACTCAATGCTTGCTAGATAATGTTAGGTTAGGTCAGATTACTCCTTCCATCCTTTTGCGAAACTGTTATGTCGCAGTAGGAGACACTCACAAAGCTTGGATAATACTAAGAGTAAACCCGGGTATTCTTAAAGCTATTTGAATTTTCTAGGATTTTATTTTTATTCTGAATCCAATAAATTTGGCTCTAGAAGCTTTTTTTTTTTATAAATGATAATCTTTTGACTTCTCATATTATAACAAAAAGGCTGGTCCATTAGTTGCTTTGATAAAAGGCCCTGGGCAATTTTCTCTTTGACATCGGATTATTCTTAATTTTTGCCCCTTTTATGCACAATTCAAATGTTGATTTTTACTAGCTTTTATTTTACTTACAATGTATTTAAGTTCGGGTAAAATCTTTCAACATTTTTTTTATAACAGTTTAAACAATCTTTTTTGCACATTAGTCCTTCCTAATTTCTTCTACGGTTCTGAAGACTAAAAGTGACGGATCGAAGAAGAGTCGACGCTTTTGAGATGTGGTGCTGAAAAATACTATGCATCCCCTGCACAGCGCGTCGTAGTCGAGGAGCTTTTTTTTTTTTTTTAACGTGGTAAAATTATCAAATAAGTCCTCCCACTCCGGGCAGGGTGGGAGGGACTGTCAGACTTTGACTGACTAAAATCCACGGTGTTCCTTCAATAACCCTTTACATACCGGGGCCACGGTAACGGGATGAGTCCCACGACCCCGGCAGGCTTCGGCCCTCTGCAGAGGGGGCCTCGTCATGTTGCTGACGCTCTTTGAGGCGCGCGTGGAACACGACGCGCCGTCGACCCGGGCATGGTCCATGGTCGGACAGCGAGCTGCCCTTTACTCACTGTCCGCATGCCCGCGCTAGTCGAGGAGCTTGTGCTCGATCTTACAGGAACTCGAGCAAACCACACAACAGCGTTTCTCCACAGAATACTGCAATAATTCTACTACATGATGGAAGTCTCGCCAAAGTACAGACGATTTGAAATACTTATAACCATCGGAAACGTAGATGGCAAACGACCAAAAGGACGTAGGTAGTCCCAGACGATGGGCTGACCAAAGTACTGCAGATGCCGACGTCCCAGGCTTTCCATCAAGCTGAAGACCGTAGTAGATGGAAAAGAGCGTGTTGGCAACGTTTTCGTCGTAGCTACGATCGTCAGTACTGAGGGACCGACTTGAGGAGGAAAGATCCTAACCCTATTGAGATGAAATTGTTCATACACGTTTAGTTTGGATGATAATGTATGCTTGGTTAACCTAGTTACATCATTTGAAATTCAATATGGCGGATGGCCCAAGATTTTCGACGAGTTATTTTTGTGCACAGCCGTGATGTGGGTATCAAATGAAAAGTTTTGCTGAAAAGAACACGTAAATAAAATTAATTATATTCAAAGAAATTACTACCTATTAATTTATTTACTTACAATTAGGTAGCTGCATAATGGAAACAAAAATAATTATGTAATTTTTTTTTTAGTTTGAATAAAGAAGCAATATCCGTTTGTGTTACCCAGTTATAATGAGTTATCGTAATCAAATAAGCAGTCAGTTCAAATACTAACATTTAGTTGCATGTGGCTTACCTGAGAGATTAGGTAATAGAATCGATAAAGAACTAACGTAATTCAAAATGAACCTATCATAACCCTGTCTAAACAATCCAACGACCGTCGACCAATCAGATTGATTGTTTCCAGCCAATCGCGCAGCTCCACCGGACCGTTCCAATCGCCAATTGTTTCCTCATAATTGGGTCTCAGCGGGATTGGAAATTAGAGAGTTTTACAATTATCGCGGTAGATAAATCGTGATTGCTTTTGTAAGTTTCAGCAAATTGATTCTGAGATTTAGAACCAAAGGTACATTGAAGTCGGTGTTCTCTCTTATTAAGGTAAGTGGACTATTCTGACGAAAAGAATAGCTGAAATTGGTTTTTTCTTTAGCTTAGGGATTTATATCTGAATTTGAGCGCCAATTGAAACAATAATAGATTCTAAAAGACTTTACTCAATAAAATTATCTAAACGACTTTGCATAATACTTTCAATAAAAATAAATATCAGCATTAAATTTCATGGGAAGTGGTTGAAAGCTAGCTATTGCCCGCGGCTTCGATCGCGTGGATTTTAGTTTGTGAAAAATTTCAACTCCTGTTTCAGCCTATTAAGGGTTCAGTTTTTAAATAAAATTAGCAAATGTTTGATCCCGAAACCTCAACTATCTCCATGCCATTAGGTATACCACACAATTTTCATATCGTCATAATTTTTAAATTTTTGTCATAATCGGTATAGCGGTTTAGTCGTGAAAGCGTAACAGACAGATGGACGGATCAAACCAAAGTGTCTCTTCACTTTGGTTTGATTAGTACCTATGTATAGAAAGCAAAAAGTCTGTGTAATAAAGTAAAATTAATTATCATAATAATTATGAGCACAGTGGTAATATCTGGTAAGGACACGGTGCAGCATACGGTGGAGGTGTGCCCCGCTTTGGCAGAGCCTTGCCGTGTCCTCGTTGAGGCGATCGGCAGTGGTGACCTCTCGCGACCGGCCCTCGTTTAGACCATGGTGCGGAGCGAGAGGGAATGGGATGCGGCCGCCTCCTTCTGCGAAGCAGTCATGCTATCGAAGGAGGAAACCGAACGCGTGAGGGTCTCTTTAAGAAGTCTTTTCCTCACGCCCCAGCCGCCGCGGAAGATGCCCCGGGTGTCGAGCGGAGATAGCCATCTGCGTAGGAGATATTTTAGTGTACAAGTATGTGCACACGGGGCTATCGCACCGTCGACATCCAAACTCCGGTCGATCGGTAATATAACGGAAGGTATATGCTTTTAGGAACAAATCGCTAGCATCGACAACAAAAGGCAAATGAAAGAGTGGTAGGTGATTTTTTATTAGTCTATTCTAACCCACTCTTAAGCAAAGGCCTCCTCCCATTCCTTTCACTTCTTTTGATAGTGTGCCTCGTCTCTCATTTTACGCGGATTTATTTAGAGTATTTTCTTAAAAATATTATTGAGTCAAAAAATAAACACCCAGATATACAGTATGTTAACTATCAGAAGGCGTTCCCGTTAACCCGCAATAGTATAGCATCCATACATGCTTAAACAAATATTACCATTCGAAAACAAAACGTTTTTTTTTATATTAAAATATTCACTAAAATGTTAAATTGATACGTAAAAGAAACACTCTGTACACGCGTACTTGAAGGACGGCAACGTCGCAATTTATTTATGAATGACGGTGTCGCGCGCGTGCGGCGATCCAACTGATGTGCTTATACTATTGCGGGTTAACGGGAACGCCCTCTGTTAGTTAACATACTGTATATGATACATCTAGCATACCTGTAACAAGAGAATCGAATTAAAAGGGATGATAAGACTAAATATCACAATAAAACATACCAAATAATCAATCAATCAATCAATAACTTTATTAACACACACAGTATAAAACCTTAGAATAAGTGACAAATACAATTATATACAAAAACAGTGCAAATGGTTTTACAGTGACAGTACAGATCGCAACTGGCATCTTAGCTAGATTACCAAGTAACCTGTGTTAAAGATACCAGTCCCTTTCCCCGAAGTGTTACTCAGTACCTAATACCGTGTTTGTATTAACAAAGATTAAATTATTAAAATATTAAAAATAGTGACTGTGATTAAAAACTAAACTTTACATACTCTTAAGTTTTAACCTGCGGGTGGGTGAATGGGTGTGTATGTGAATGGGTCCCTACTATAATTATCATCATCATATTGTTATGAGCTGGGGTTCGGGATAGAAATAATTTACATCAATTAAACCAAAATTAACACTTTAATTAAATTAAACACCAAATAAAATTAACACAGTTATTCGCACTACAATACTCATCACTTAGCACTTAAATCGCACTGAAATTTACTAATAGAGGTCTGATTATATCGCCTCGTATATTGTAATAAGATCCATCTGCGTTCCTCTGCGATCTATTTATACCCTGGTCTATGAGTTCTAGAACATTCTTGTACAATTGACTCACTGCCTATACTGCCAGGAATATTCCAGAAGCTACTCGAGATACTCAGTACTGCTACTTGCCGCTAGATGGCGTTAGTGTCTGGAACGTATTAGAAGTCAGTCGAACTTTCTCGATATACTCAGTACTGCTACTCGCCGCCAGGTGGCGTTAGTGTATCGAACATTCTAGATGTCGGTCGCACTTTCTCGATGTACTTAGCTAAGCGACTGGCGTAACAATATGCCTTTTCATGACTATGTTAGGTTCAGTTCCAGTCACAGAACTTAGCGAGGGAAGATTTAAAACCCACGTCAGACGTGTCCTTATCAAAAAAGCTAGACTATTAGATATTATCGATACGAGTATCGAGTATCGATACGAGTATTATCGATACAAAAAAGCGTATTACAAGATTCGGGACTACGTTGAAGACATGACTGCTTGGCGGTGATTCCTTCCTTCTGCACATGTGGCTTCCTTATTGTAATTGCGTTATCGACTAATGTATTAACAACTCCATTTTCGTGAGTGTCTTTTTATTTTTCCCTACGATAATCCATCCGATTTCACAGATTTTCTTTTTGTTTCATTTCTATTATTAATGTATCCTTCATCATTTAAATCTAATGTTGTCGCTTCTCAATTTTATTTTAATATAATATAAAGCTTTTTATGGATGGGAGAACACTGTAGACTCTTAGATTTGTTTAACAATTTTTTATTTGTAATTCCATTGTGCTGTATTAATTGGTTTATACTGTCCTCTCTTACCTAATTAACCTGTATTATGGATACATTGTAAGAATGATAATTTGATTTGAAAAGAATAACTGTGGAGTTTCTTTCCGGTTCTTTACCATAGAAAACGACCAATTTCGAACCGTGCCCTAACTGCTGACGTTTTGTAAGTGCTCATGTAAACCTATGTGAAATAAAACATTTTGAGGTTGAGTCTAACTAGGTGCAGCTACGTTTTAGTGTTTTACATACATGGAGCGACTTAGACAAGCGCAGTCGCTTGCTGCTTTTAAAAGCTCTGTTGTCAATCATTTTTATACACTTCTATGATTTTACCTTGTGTTTCTCTCCTTATGACATATTTATATATACAAAACATATATATTTATTTATACTTATTTATGTATTGTATTGTATTATATATACCTATATATACTTATATTAACTAGTTACTTTTTTTGTATTTTATATATTTGAAGTAAGTACACTGACTTTCCCCTCCCCTCTTTGTTTTATGTTCTTAACGTCCATCCAAAGGTTGTCTGGAAGATATCGCTATCAGCGATAAGACCGCCATTGTAACCATATTTTGCATTATTGTCATTCAAGTGTTTGTTTAAATTATTGGTGTACAATAAAGAGTATTCTATCTATCTATCTATCTATCTACAACCCAGTAACACGATACCCCATAGCTAGACCAGTGTTATAGTCAGGGTCCTTACACTAATAAAACTTTAACTATAATAATATAAAAGACTGTTACACTTAGATAAATAGTTACAATAAGGTACAAAAGTTACAAAAGGATTCTACACGAGATGCGCGGGAGTCGAATGAATGTGCGTCGCGCAAGCGGTAATGGAAAAAACTTTCTTTTTTTTTTAAATGGCGGCCAGAACGTGAACAGCGCAGCGGCTAGTGTAGCGCTGCATCTTACTATTCACGCAACTGAGCCGGTATACTACGCGTTCTAGAGGGGCGCGAATGATTTCGCGCTATAGTGTCAGATTTTTTGGCGTTTGACCACCCGTATCGACTGTCAAAGATGTTCAGTGACAGCCGCGCTCAATGGCTTAACGTGCTTACCGCACGGGTGTATTTATTTGTTTATTTCTTTATAACAAAATCCACAGCTCTTAAAACAATGTTTTATAGTAACTTATATCTAATCTTACAGCCAATTACGGATTTACAGTTTATTCACTAATTACAAACATGTAGGAAATATTTTTTTAGATTAACCTTATTATACAGTACTAGCTGACCCGCCACGACTTCGTTCACGTGGTATCCTACCCCTACCCAACCGATACCACTACTCTTATCCTACCGATACCCTACCCATACCTTACTCTACCCCTACCCTATCCAAACCCTACACTACCCCTACCCTACCCTACCCTATCAATACCCTACCCCTACCCCTACCCTATCTCTACCCTACCCGACCACTACTCTTGAGACCTTTCCTACTTTTTTTTTTTTCATAAGAACCTTCTCCTGACAAAACCAAACACAACAAAAAAAGAATCAGCCAAATCGGTCCAGCCGTTTTCGTGTTTTGCGCTTAGCAACACATTTAGCGATTCATTTTTATTATATAGATTAAGAAGTATGCATGGGGAGTATTAAATGAATGTGTCTGTGTGTGTGTGTGTGTGTGTGTGTGTGTATGTGTGTTTGTTTGTGTGTATGTGTATGGTATTACCGCCAACTTCCAAACTCCGGGCTACTGCATAGAAATTTCCTATAGAAAAACCCAATAGAACTTTTTGCCTGACTTGGGAGTCGAACTCAAGGCCTGATTCTCAGCACTCCCGCTTACAAACACCATCGTAAGTGGTAAGCGTCAATAGACTAATGGCTAAGGAGTCGGACTTGTGATCTAGAGGCCGCGGGTTCGAACCCCACCCATTATACTATTGCCGTGAACCTACTCCAGACATTTAGCTTAGTTGGAGGGGTTAACAAGATTGCTAGTAATGTGAATTCAACCCACAGTGCTAGTTCACTTTTAAAAAAAGCAACAAATAAGGTATACGATATTATAAATGAGAAAGTAACTCGGTCCCTTTGCCTGACTATTCCACTTTGACGTCTAAATCACTAAACTGACTTTTATCAAATTTGCTACTCACAAAGATTTTTCAGCTGAAAAAAGCTTTTCAGTGATCAGAAGCACTAGTTTCTAGAATTGTACCTACAAAGTACAACATAAACCTAAGAGAAAAAAATCCTTCAGAAATCTAATGATATTTCCAAAGACATTTATTTATATCCAAAGTCGGATATCTGTCATTTCATCTCGTTTGATTTATGAGGTCATTGTACGTTACCTACGTTCCTTTCTCTATCGTAGTTTCAAAGGCTATAGGATTGTCATCTATGTAGATATAAAATATTACATCACAAAAAGAAAGGAAGGAAATAACGAGTTTCTAATATACAATTTAAACCATTCGAATTCAGAGTGCGAATTCAAAATTAACGATTTAAAAAAAATTGCGAATCGATTATTAATAGTAGATTAGTAGCCAAGGGCTGTAAGGCATCAATTGCAGCCCGAGATATTTAGCGAGGGCGCCTATAGTTCGAGGGTGCAATTGATGCTTACACCCGAGCTAACTACTCTGCTTTACATCTCGATTGTGAGGTAAGTAGAAAAAAACCGGCATTACAAGAATAAAACATTTTAAAGTAAAAGTTTTCTATTCCAGCCTTTTTTCATCTTTTTTTTTTCAAGAACGAAATTGAGCTTCGCCGTTCGATATTTAAAATTGATGACTATTATACTCATACGAAGACAAGGCTGAATAGCGAAGCGACCTCTTTTGTCATTGGGCTGAATGCATGATGTCTGGTTAGATGTACGCGAAATTTTTGAAAGGGTGAAGAGATTTTTTTTTAAATTACTTACCGCCCTAGGGCTTTTCTAGCTACATTATTACCCTAGAGCGCTAATTGGTTACCTACAAGCCCCATTTGGGGGTAATAAGGACCTACTTACCGAATATGAGAGATGTAATAGTAGATTATTAACCAAGGGCTGTATGACATCAATTGCATACGAGGTTTTTGGCGCCTGAGCGAAGCGAAGGCGCTAATTAACCCGAGTATGCAATTGATGCTTACGCCCGAGATAAATACTCTGCTTTACATATCGATTGTGAGGTAAGTAAACAACAAGACAGCAGGTTTCAATGAACATTTATTAAGAAGAAAAAAATGTGTATTTAATTAAAATTAATAGTAAAATTATTACAATTTGTAAGAGATATGGTCACGTTCTTTTTAGGTATATTTATAGTTTGAATATGAGTTTGTGATGATAAGACTTGAGTTTGAGTGACTTGAGGTTCTTGCATCGTAAATGGCGGCAGTTGACTGGTACTATTTTCTTCATTAAAAAATGGCTCAGATGATGTGCTTTGACGTGGTGATTTTAAGTTTATATTTTCTGTTATTTTAGAAGTAATTTTGCTTTTGTTTGCCATCGAATCTTCGATATAACCTTCGGCCACTTTGCTGGACTTCCAGCCGCCGTGCCTTTTTAACAGAGTGAGGTTGGCTCCCGAATCAGCCAATAGAGTCGCTGATGTTCTGCGAAAGCAATGCCCGGTGTATAACTCTACGTTACTCAGTTTTAAATATGTGGCTATTTGCTTTGGCATGCCTGTAAATTTGTTTTTTCCTATTACTTGTCTGTGGCATTTTCCTTTACTGTAATTAAGAAAAAAACGATTTGTATCCACGTTTTCAGGCCGAAGAGCTTGATATTTTTCAACATAATTTGCAAATTCTTCATGCACAACAAATGACCGGTCAATTTTAGTTTTCGTGTTAGGCAGTTTTATGAGTAGTAATTTGTTATGTTTTTCTACATTTTCTATTGTCAAGTTTGTCAATTCCACGGTTCTGCAGGCTCCCGATATCCCAAAAATTAGAACAACCTGTAAAAAAGACATAAGTTGTATTAAAGGCACCAAATTCGCATAGTATTTCTGTGAAATATTTTGGTAACTTATTAAAAAGGGCAAGTAAATACGTAGGTACCTTTATTGCTAAATAAATTTCATCCGGAGCTTCATTTAAGAATTTCTGTACTTCTTCTGCAGTAAATACCTTCGATTTCTTGCTTTTAAAGCCGTCAGACTGCCTTTTCAAGAAAGCAGTAAGTTTAGAAAAATCTTTCAAATTCACGTCATGTTTTGTCATCATTGTAGATTTTAGCATGGAATAAAAGCACCATAAACTGGAAGGTTGTAGCCTCTTAGATAATTCATCAAAATATGATATAAAAACACTTTCAGAAAGAGATTTCACTTTTTTTCTGACCGCCATTTCATAAATTCGTCGTATGCCTTTACATATCTTTCTTTCGAGTTCGGCGGTAATATATTTTCGACAACTGTTTTTGCCCTTTCTTTAATAAAATCGGGCGTTAGATCTATGTCTTCGTCACTAGACATGTTTAAAACTTTTGAAAAAGAACTCAAACAAGAAAATTAATTATTTTTGCGATGCTTTCGCGCCTACTAATAGACTGCCTTTTTTTTTCACGCACGCAAGCGCGTCAAATCTTGCTGGCCAGTTTGATTTTTAAATCGATTCCATCTAACATACGATGTGGAAACAAATAGTTCCATATTTAAAATAAAATCTTTATAAAATAAATTGTCTAGATTCCGATTCGAGTAATTAATCGATACCGAGAAAAAAAAAAATAACTTTTTAAAAATATTCTTCGTGCAGTATGAGTATGACAGTTCTTTTTTCAAATTCCAAAACCTATGCTGTAATGATAGTCATACACCCCGGCATTCAGGGGTGTAAGGGTGTACTTACAGAGCAAGAGATATGTAAATAATAATTTCCACACGGGTCGATCTTTAAGGTGAAGTTACGCCTGCTGAGTGCGGTCCGTGGATGAGTGACCATCTCAACATATTGAGATTTCTCCGTGCCTCAGAAAGCACCTAAAGCTGTTGGTCCCAGCTGTCATTTGTACAGTCGTTAGGGGTAGTCAAAAGCTAGAACGTGCGAAGGAGAGGCAACTGTCTTCCTCACGTCCAAGCCGCCGCGGGAGACGCCCCGGGTGTCAGGGATCGCGTTCCGTTCTCTGGCCATCGTGGGCGCGGGCTTGCGGACGGTGAGCAGGGGTAGCTCACCGTCCGGTAAGGACCAGGCTCGGGTCGGAGCCGGCCCGGCGGCGCGTCGTGTTCTACACTCACCTCAAAGAGACGTCAGCTTTAGTGACGGGGCAATCTATGGGTCAATTACGCCAAAAAATCGCTAGATGTGCTCCGCGTCCAGTATAATAATGCTTTCAGGATGCTCTTGCGACTGCCTCGTTACTGTAGCGCCTCAGAAATGTTTGCACAAGTTCGTACGGACGCGTTTCAAGCGATTATACGTAAGAAAACGGCTTCACTTCTGAGGAGGGTAAGGGACAGTCGTAACAGCATCCTGAGAACGGTGAGTGAGAGTGTGTCCTCTTCTATTATGAAACAGTTTGTGCGGAGGGTGATGGTACTAACACTAGATAATAAGCTATTAGGTATAAGTTACTAACATTTTATGGATATTGTGGATCGAAATAAAAAGATTCTATTCTATTGCCTATTTGTGAGGCCCCGGAACTCAAGGGCAGCTAAAGGGACAGTGTGGGTTTTTGGTCAGTAGAAGTCTGACGCTCCTCTCCGCTCCACCCGAGCACGGTAGAATCAGAAGCTAGAAAATCTGATACCAGTCTTGTCAAGGGGAATTGTGTTACCCAGATACTTGGTGGCAGAGTAGTCAGTTAGGAAATACCGGCCTCATCTAGCTAAACTTAACACGCAAAAAAACATGACGTGTAAAAGTGTTATTTATAACCAATTTACAAAATAAATATTTCATTTCATTTCATTTCATTTCATTTCAAAGTACTAGCACTCAGCTGCATCCGGTTGATTGGAAGCTGATCCCGACATAGTTGAAAAAAGGCAAATGCAGATTACGTGAGAACTGGCATTCAAACATAATCAAAAACAACGTGCCTATGTAAAAGCACATTATATAGTACATTGTTCATCGAGGGGAGAGAGTGACCGATTACCAACGAGGGTATAGTTTGAGTACTTAATACACACGAGTTGGGAATCGCACTTTCTTCCGAGTGATACATAGTGCTTTATACTATATCTACGAGGAAAATAAGAGAGAATAATAATAATAATCTGTCTTTTGTCTTTTGGCATTATAAGTATTTTTAAGTTAGCTACTGAATTGGTCTAAATTAAAAACAACAGCGCGTTAGTAATGGATTTTCATACACTTTCCCTCCCTCTCCAGTGTCTGCAGCACATTAGTAATGAATTCTCATACACTTGCGACCCGCACATTTGTACTACAGTAATGACGTCTTTTCTGTCAAACTTTTTAAAAAGTAATAAGGCACTTTCCGAGCAGGTATAGTATAAAATCTAAGTATATTATAACTCAAAGGTGACTGACTGACTGACTGACTGACTGACTGACATAGTGATCTATCAACGCACAGCCCAAACCACTGGACGGATCGGGCTGAAATATGGCATGCAGGTAGACGTTATGACGTAGGCATTCGCTAAGAAAGGATTTTGCGAAATTTCCACGGGATCGGGATTTACACGGGAAAAACTTCCCACGCGGGCGAAGCCGCTGGCCCAAGCTAGTATATTATAACCGTGGTACAAACGAATTAAAAATACAGTTGTTATTACAAATTCACAGAGACCTCGTAAGGTCAGGTCCCCTTTTAACTCGTTGACGAAAATGTCGGGTGACATTTTAGCCTTGTCTCTCAAATTAGAATAAATGACGTTGAAATTTATAATTCAAGACTTAATGTTTTTTTATAGCGGACTCAACTGAAACGTAGAAACACCGTACCTTTTCTGTATACATTAATCCATACAAAATAAAAACTGTTCATCTAATGTGCTATGTAGATATAATTATCTTACCTGTGGTTATATGACCCTATACTGACTGCCTCGTTGTCTAGTGGTCAGAAGTGCGACTGCTGAGCACGAGTTGTCGGGCAAAAAATGGGCAAAATGTATTGTGTTTTTCAATTAGAAATTTGCCAGTAATATCCCGGAGTTTGGAGTGTCACAAAGCATGTTAAGCTGTAGGTTTTGCGCTTTATCTTATCTCTTTGTCTATTATCTATTATCTCTTTCCGGTTGTGTCAGATTCACAATCTAATTCCGCCAAGCCCGTTCCATCATCGGACTACGACAAACGGCGATGCGCCATCGTTACATGGTGGACATCCCATACGCACTAAACGTTTTGGGAATACCTTCATTGTGCGTACGGCTAAGGAGTAGAATTCCCTGCCGGAGCCTGTGTTTCCCGATAGCTATAACCTAGGGGTCTTTAAGTCAAGAGTGAATAGGTTACTTTTAGTTAAGCGTGCTCCATCCTCGACTACATCATCACTTACCATCAGGTGAGATGGTGGTCAAACGCGAACTTGTTATCAATAAAAAAGAATTGCCATCCCATTGGACTAAGACAGTAAAAAAAAACCGGTCAAGTGCGTGTTGGGACACGCGCAGTGTAGGGTTCCGTAGTTTTTATAACAGCCAAGTGCGGGTCGTATTCGCTGACTGATCGTTTCGTACCATGCTCTAACTAAAAGCAAAACATGACTACCTAACTAATTTGACTTCCTATACAAATCCTCACCTGATCCGACAATTTTGCATGAAAAGTTTTAATTTTTTTTAGAGATTTGTATAAAACTTGTCATAACCGGTGTTTTGAATTTAAATACGGACACAGAGCTACACTACTCAATTGTCACAAGAAGCTAGCACGATACAACTGGCGCTTAGCGCCATCTATCGACATTTCTGTAGAGTTGTTCGAAATTTTCGAGTCAAATACAATTGGTCGACTATTACTCGTAAACTTGTAAAGCCCACTTATGTGTGATACTTTTCCTTTAAATTTCGTTATATATAGGTACTACTGCCGTGACATTTGAATTTCTAACTACAACCGTTTAGTCGATAGATGGGGCGGACACTAAACTCTAACGAAAATTGATACTTTAAAGCTTAATAAGTCACGAACGGTTTACTTAATCAGAAAACGGTCTTATCAAACCCCTAATATTTTTGAATGTCCTATCCAACAATATCCCACACTATGGGAAGAACGAAAAAAAATAATTATCATCCCACTTTACATGTATGGGAGGTACCCTAAATAATTGTTTTTTTCAAAATTTTATTTTACCACTTTTTCGGCGTCATTAATTTGTATACTCATGCCAAAGTCCAACTTTCTAGTACCAATAATTTTTGAGCTAAGCCGCGGACAGACGGACAGACAGACGGACATGGCGAAACTATAAGGGTTCCTTGTTGGCTACGGAACCCTAAAAACGGAGATTAAGTCAAGATTAGCACAAATTTGTGCATAGGTACAGACCTATGCACAAATTTGTGCTAATCTTAACTGAGATTGGCTGCCGTGGACTCTGAAACCTATCTATCTCTCGGAAACTCGGCACAGGTTAGTCAACAAATTAGTTACTCATTATTAGTAGGACTACGGCCTCACACGTCCTTGATGTGTGTGTGTTTGAAACTCGAAAGCCAAATTATCTACTTCATCAACACTCTAACCACACACACATTAGAAGTTTCCACCTAATTTCACTAACAGTCCATAGACAGCAAGTTCAAACAAGACTATTAGATATTATCGATACGAGTATCGAGTATCGATACGAGTATTATCGATACAAAAAAGCGTATTACAAGATTCGGGACTACGTTGAAGACATGACTGCTTGGCGGTGATTCCTTCCTTCTGCACATGTGGCTTCCTTATTGTAATTGCGTTATCGACTAATGTATTAACAACTCCATTTTCGTGAGTGTCTTTTTATTTTTCCCTACGATAATCCATCCGATTTCACAGATTTTCTTTTTGTTTCATTTCTATTATTAATGTATCCTTCATCATTTAAATCTAATGTTGTCGCTTCTCAATTTTATTTTAATATAATATAAAGCTTTTTATGGATGGGAGAACACTGTAGACTCTTAGATTTGTTTAACAATTTTTTATTTGTAATTCCATTGTGCTGTATTAATTGGTTTATACTGTCCTCTCTTACCTAATTAACCTGTATTATGGATACATTGTAAGAATGATAATTTGATTTGAAAAGAATAACTGTGGAGTTTCTTTCCGGTTCTTTACCATAGAAAACGACCAATTTCGAACCGTGCCCTAACTGCTGACGTTTTGTAAGTGCTCATGTAAACCTATGTGAAATAAAACATTTTGAGGTTGAGTCTAACTAGGTGCAGCTACGTTTTAGTGTTTTACATACATGGAGCGACTTAGACAAGCGCAGTCGCTTGCTGCTTTTAAAAGCTCTGTTGTCAATCATTTTTATACACTTCTATGATTTTACCTTGTGTTTCTCTCCTTATGACATATTTATATATACAAAACATATATATTTATTTATACTTATTTATGTATTGTATTGTATTATATATACCTATATATACTTATATTAACTAGTTACTTTTTTTGTATTTTATATATTTGAAGTAAGTACACTGACTTTCCCCTCCCCTCTTTGTTTTATGTTCTTAACGTCCATCCAAAGGTTGTCTGGAAGATATCGCTATCAGCGATAAGACCGCCATTGTAACCATATTTTGCATTATTGTCATTCAAGTGTTTGTTTAAATTATTGGTGTACAATAAAGAGTATTCTATCTATCTATCTATCTATCTACAACCCAGTAACACGATACCCCATAGCTAGACCAGTGTTATAGTCAGGGTCCTTACACTAATAAAACTTTAACTATAATAATATAAAAGACTGTTACACTTAGATAAATAGTTACAATAAGGTACAAAAGTTACAAAAGGATTCTACACGAGATGCGCGGGAGTCGAATGAATGTGCGTCGCGCAAGCGGTAATGGAAAAAACTTTCTTTTTTTTTTAAATGGCGGCCAGAACGTGAACAGCGCAGCGGCTAGTGTAGCGCTGCATCTTACTATTCACGCAACTGAGCCGGTATACTACGCGTTCTAGAGGGGCGCGAATGTTTTCGCGCTATAGTGTCAGATTTTTTGGCGTTTGACCACCCGTATCGACTGTCAAAGATGTTCAGTGACAGCCGCGCTCAATGGCTTAACGTGCTTACCGCACGGGTGTATTTATTTGTTTATTTCTTTATAACAAAATCCACAGCTCTTAAAACAATGTTTTATAGTAACTTATATCTAATCTTACAGCCAATTACGGATTTACAGTTTATTCACTAATTACAAACATGTAGGAAATATTTTTTTAGATTAACCTTATTATACAGTACTAGCTGACCCGCCACGACTTCGTTCACGTGGTATCCTACCCCTACCCAACCGATACCACTACTCTTATCCTACCGATACCCTACCCATACCTTACTCTACCCCTACCCTATCCAAACCCTACACTACCCCTACCCTACCCTACCCTATCAATACCCTACCCCTACCCCTACCCTATCTCTACCCTACCCGACCACTACTCTTGAGACCTTTCCTACTTTTTTTTTTTCATAAGAACCTTCTCCTGACAAAACCAAACACAACAAAAAAAGAATCAGCCAAATCGGTCCAGCCGTTTTCGTGTTTTGCGCTTAGCAACACATTTAGCGATTCATTTTTATTATATAGATTAAGAAGTATGCATGGGGAGTATTAAATGAATGTGTCTGTGTGTGTGTGTGTGTGTGTGTGTGTGTGTGTATGTGTGTTTGTTTGTGTGTATGTGTATGGTATTACCGCCAACTTCCAAACTCCGGGCTACTGCATAGAAATTTCCTATAGAAAAACCCAATAGAACTTTTTGCCTGACTTGGGAGTCGAACTCAAGGCCTGATTCTCAGCACTCCCGCTTACAAACACCATCGTAAGTGGTAAGCGTCAATAGACTAATGGCTAAGGAGTCGGACTTGTGATCTAGAGGCCGCGGGTTCGAACCCCACCCATTATACTATTGCCGTGAACCTACTCCAGACATTTAGCTTAGTTGGAGGGGTTAACAAGATTGCTAGTAATGTGAATTCAACCCACAGTGCTAGTTCACTTTTAAAAAAAGCAACAAATAAGGTATACGATATTATAAATGAGAAAGTAACTCGGTCCCTTTGCCTGACTATTCCACTTTGACGTCTAAATCACTAAACTGACTTTTATCAAATTTGCTACTCACAAAGATTTTTCAGCTGAAAAAAGCTTTTCAGTGATCAGAAGCACTAGTTTCTAGAATTGTACCTACAAAGTACAACATAAACCTAAGAGAAAAAAATCCTTCAGAAATCTAATGATATTTCCAAAGACATTTATTTATATCCAAAGTCGGATATCTGTCATTTCATCTCGTTTGATTTATGAGGTCATTGTACGTTACCTACGTTCCTTTCTCTATCGTAGTTTCAAAGGCTATAGGATTGTCATCTATGTAGATATAAAATATTACATCACAAAAAGAAAGGAAGGAAATAACGAGTTTCTAATATACAATTTAAACCATTCGAATTCAGAGTGCGAATTCAAAATTAACGATTTAAAAAAAATTGCGAATCGATTATTAATAGTAGATTAGTAGCCAAGGGCTGTAAGGCATTAATTGCAGCCCGAGATATTTAGCGAGGGCGCCTATAGTTCGAGGGTGCAATTGATGCTTACACCCGAGCTAACTACTCTGCTTTACATCTCGATTGTGAGGTAAGTAGAAAAAAACCGGCATTACAAGAATAAAACATTTTAAAGTAAAAGTTTTCTATTCCAGCCTTTTTTCATCTTTTTTTTTTCAAGAACGAAATTGAGCTTCGCCGTTCGATATTTAAAATTGATGACTATTATTGTTCGACCCCAAGTCCAGCCAACGGTAACTGGTATGTCGAACTGTCCGCGATTACGCGGAGCCCTACGTTGTGGTAGGCTCTTAGGCCTTATTTCGATAAACAAAATGTACCACTAACCTGAATGCTGGGGACGCCAACTTCGACCTTCCAAGGTCACGCTCCAAGTGTGGTTTGTATGTAATATGAAGGTGAGTAATTGTAACGTGTGGTGAAAGACAAGTGTGGATGAACGTTCCCAAGGCGCCGATATCCAGGTAGCGGTCACAACAGCAATCACAGCTTAACTCGTTCCCAACAAACGCGCGCTACGCGTGGTAGACACAATAAGGCGATATGTTTCACGAAATATCAGTGGATTCTTGATAATCCGAGAATACAAAGTTTAATCAAGCACTGAACACAATTAATATGTTAATCTCACGTGAGATCCAAGATGATTTCCAATTATAATGACTAAAACTCAATCTTCCAACCGGAGGTTAGTTTTTCAAGAGAACGGAAACGTCAAAGTGAAAAAAGTTATAGACAATAGAATGTTGCCAACCAAAAGGTGCGTTCGGTTTCACGTTGGACTAAACATCTACCCCCCCCGGACGGGCCTACCCGTCCGCTAATCAATTGGAAGTCTTGACAAAGTTGCGACCGCTCTCTTTATGATGGATCCGTCCACCAAAACTTCAGCAAAACGAGGGACCCCGTCGGTGCCAGCCACCAAATTGAGAATGCGCCCCATGCGCCAATACAAAGGCTTCAGGTTGGCATCCTTAATCAGGACGAGGTCTCCGATCTTGGGCGGATGAGTTTTATCCGTCCACTTGACGCGTTGCTGGAGGATGTGCAGATACTCTAAGCTCCAACGCTTCCAAAAGTTCTGAGCGAGCTGTTGCACCAACTGAAACCGCGAGAGCCGATTTTGGCTCACATCAACAAAAGGGTACTCCGGCAAGGCGACAAGTGGCTGTCCAATCAAGAAGTGGCCCGGTGTTAGAGCCTCCAAGTCATTCGGGTCCGAAGAGAGCGGGCACAATGGGCGCGAATTCAACACAGCTTCAATGCGGCAAAATACCGTAGCTAGTTCCTCAAAGGTGAGAACGGTGTCTCCCAACAATCTCCGCCAGTGTCCCTTTGCCGCTTTCACCGCAGCCTCAAAAATACCCCCCCAATGGGGGCAGGCTGGCGGGTCAAACAACCAAGTGACCCCTCGGCGGGCCAAACTGTTACCAATGTCAACCTGGCTCTCATTAAGGAAGGCGTATACCTCCTTCAAATAGTTACTTGTACCCTTGTAATTCGTACCGCAATCAGACCTAATCAAAGAAGGTAACCCACGGCGAGACACAAATCTGTCCAAGGTCGCCACAAAGGCCTCTGTCGAAAGGGAGGTCACCAGCTCCAAATGTACTGCCTTGGTTGACAGGCAAACGAAAACACACAAATAAGCCTTGACGATTTTACTATTTCGAAGTGTGGACGTCTTCACCGAAAAGGGACCAGCAAAGTCCGTTCCGACGCCAGCAAAGGGCCTCGCCTCATTGACACGATCAGCCGGCAAATCTCCCATTAGGGGCTGCATAGTGGAGGCCTTAGTCCGATAACACGGCATACAGCGGAAGACAATGCTACGAATAGTACGACGAGCCGACAAAATCCAAAATTCTCGCTGCAGAATAGCCAACAGCGCATTGCAACCGGCATGCGAGTTTTTAACGTGACGATCAGTCACCAGCAATTGTACCAAGTGGCCCTCCTTGGGCAACAAAAGGGGGTGACGGGCCCCATAAGGAAGGCTAGAGTGCCTCAACCGTCCTCCAACACGTAAAAGACCCGTCTTATCCAAGAAGGGATTCAGCTTACTAACAGCTCCCGACAACTTAACCCTACCAGACTTCAGAACCTCGATCTCCTTCTCAAAGTGTGCAGCCTGCACAGAGCGGACCCAAAGGAGGAGTGACTCCTGTCGCTCTTGAGGAGAGAGAACTGGTGACAGGTGCTTGTCCCCTGGATTCCTAGAATTATGGCCAAAACGCCTGATCCACGAGGTGACGTTCAACAATTTGTCGAGGGAGCTGTATCGATTCAACAAAAGGTCAGGATCAAACGGAGGATCCTTCGTTCTAACAGCGAACACCTTAAGTCCGGGCAAAGGATCCGACATCAAGACTGGCGTTCGAGGCCAATCGTCCTCGAGGCGAGTCAGCCAGTCCGGCCCCCACCAGAGGGGGTGAGCAATCAAGTGGGGGGCCATGCACCCGCGTGAGGCCACGTCGCCCGGGTTCAGGTCACCAGGCACGTGTCTCCAAATCAAAGGCGTTTCAGAGCCCTGAATCTGCGACACTCGGTTCGCAACAAAGACCTCCAAAGAGTGGACGGACGTCTTTAACCAACACAAAACAATTTGACTGTCCGTCCAGGCGTAAGAAGCCCGAATGTCAACGGTTCCACCCAAGGTGTGCGCAACGTGATTTAGGAGACGCGCAAGAAGCACCGCCCCTGACAACTCCAACTTAGGGATGGTCAATGCCGTCCGGAGGGGGGCCACTTTGCTCTTGGCCATGACCAGCGACAACTTCACCTGGCCCGTAGCATTGACGGTGCGCAGATAAACAACGGCGGCATAACCGTGAGAGGACGCGTCACAAAACCCATGAAGGGTGGCAGCATAAGCCCCAGGGGGGAGGATGGCGCGTGGCAGCGCGACCTTGTTGACCACAGGGAGCACGGATACAAATTGGAGCCAGTCTTCCAACAGAGTTTCCCGAAGTGGCTCGTCCCAACCAAGTTCAGCGGTCCAAAGGCGCTGAAGGAAGCATTTCGCCCAGAACAATACCGGGCAGATCCAACCATTAGGGTCAAAGGTCCTTGCTACAGTAGACAACACCAATCTTTTAGTCCAAGTATGAGGAGACTCCAAGTCGACATCATACGTAAAGGTGTCTTGAACTGGTCGGTACTGAACGCCGAGGACGGCCATCATGGCGGGGTTGTCAATGTTTTCAAACAAATGAGGATCCTGCTTATGATCCTCCAACACACCTTCCAATAGCGCTGGCGAGTTGGACACCCATTTACGCAACTCATAGCCAGCGGAAGCCAGAATCTGGACCAACTCGTCACGCAACAGGATAGCTTCCTCCACCGTAGGAGCTCCAGTACAGACATCGTCGACGTACAGGTCCGTTTTCAAGATGGCGGATGCACGAGGGAACCTCAAACGCTCCCGGTCCGCAAGCTCCCAAAGCGAACGAATAGCAACAAAGGGGCTTGACCGAAGGCCGTAAGTATTCGTGTTGAGCTCATACACAATCATGGGATCCTGGGGATGTTCCCGCCACAGGATCAACTGATAACGTCTGTCATCCCGGTGAATGACCGTTTGCCGGAACATCATTTTGATGTCGGCCACAAAGACTACTTGATGACGACGAAAAGACGTGATGACGTCACAAAGATCCCTCAACAATTTGGGGCCGGAATGCAGGCAATCATTCAAGGAGACGCCGGAAGAAGTCCGCGCAGACCCATCAAACACTGTGCGCAGTTTACCAGTGGATGGCTTGAGGACCGCGTGATGTGGCAAGAAGAAATGCTCTACTGAGCGCCAATCCAAATCTGACACCGACATGTGTCCCAAGTCTGCATACTCACGCATAAACTCTACATATTTTTGCCGCAGCACCGGGTCCCTGGCCATGCGGCGCTCCATTGCCAACAATCTTTTCTCAGCCGTAGGTCTGGATTGGCCAAGAGGTGGTCGCACCGCAACAAAAGGCAGCCGGGTCTCAAGCCGACCGGAGCGGAGTCGACCAGTGTTGTTCTGATAGAACAACTCGCACTCTTCGTGTTCCGGATTCAAGCGGGCCACCTGAGGGGGCTCCTCAACCTCCCAAAACCTCTGAACGGCGTCAGAGAGGGCTGAGCCGGACACCAACGCAAGGACAGGTTCAGGTGGAGGGGGCACGTTCAACACTGGGCCCATAATCGCAAAGCCGAAGATGGTTGAGACCGCCACCAGACCCCTCGGGTGGCACCATGGGGTCTCCGGCTGCAAGACCGTCATATTTCCCAACAATATTTTCCCCAAAACATCGGAACCCAACAACAAATGCACCGTACAAGGGGAATCAAACCGGGTGTCAGCCAAATCCAGACCTGACGTCAACCGTAGAACATCCAAAGGCAACTGACAATCAGGATGGCTACCCAATATAGTCGGCATAACAAGGGCAGGAGCACCAATTTTAGGGTACGGACAACTCACAGGGGTGATTTCAAACCAGGTCTCTCCCTCAACAGTGGTGACAGCCGCTTCGCCAATTCCCTGAATTTTGCCTGAAAAGTCGTTCACCTTCAGACCAACCTGTCCCGCTAACCAAGACGACAAAAGGGAACCCTGGGCTCCCGTGTCCAAAAGGGCACGGACCACAATCGAGTCACCAAAGGGTCCCCAGACCCTGACCGAGGCCGTTGGCAACAAAATCGACTCGATCTGGGGGGGTTCTTTAGCGGGGCAGGCGGCAATTTCCTAGCGGTGCCTGGGCGGCGACCGATCGCCGCATCCAGGCTGTCCTCTTCCACGACGAGGATAAGGTTGGAATGGTTCGTCCGCGCGGTGTCCCAAGCCGCTCGCCATCGCTGGAAGGGCATATCCTACCGGATGCCTGAATGGCGGAGGACGTGACTCCAATCGGGGACGTTCCGCCAACGGAGGGGAGAGGTGGCGGTGCTGGTCCGGCCACTGCTGCCTAGCAGCCAACGCGCGTTCTCCCTGACAAGGGGAGACCAAATCTCGATCGCGGGGCTCCCGTGCAACTTGCGCGGGGGGTGGAGAGCGGCGTGCAGAATTGCGGGCCTCAGCCCGGTGCTCATCTCCGGAATACCCCCCCCTGCGCGAACCCTCCTCAGAAGAAGGTCTGCTGGAGCGGTTCGCGTTGGCGCACAAAATCTCCAGGTGGGATCCCGTGCAAATTCTACACGGACGGGGGTCGGGGCAGTCCCGATGGAAATGGGCTCCCAAACACGAGAAGCACAAACGGCGTGCGTTGGCAATACGGCGGCGGGCACTTACGTGTAAGTTCAAAAAAGCCGAGCAACGTGCCATGACATGTCCCGTGGACTTGCAAAAGTGGCAATCGTGAGAACTCCGGGCTCCAGCAAAACGGGGGGCGGGCCGAACCTCAACAGGCCCCCGAGCCCTAGTCCGTCCCTGGTCTCTAGGCCGAGAAGGTGGCGGGCGTGACCCCGTGGCGCCAAGAGTGTTGTCCAAAAACCGACACTCGTCCTCCAAGAATTTGAGGAGGTCGTCAAAGGGGGGAAGATGGGTGGCACTGTCCCCACCATACCTCTGCTCAAAGCGGGACCTCAACTCTGCCGGGAGCAACCGCAGCACTATGTGCACC
Source organism: Tholera decimalis (assembly GCA_943138885.2). Taxonomy (NCBI): domain Eukaryota; kingdom Metazoa; phylum Arthropoda; class Insecta; order Lepidoptera; family Noctuidae; genus Tholera; species Tholera decimalis. Next base: position 5,709,366 of record OW964549.2, read on the forward strand.
AACAGGTAGGACCAATGGTCCACCGGTAACTGCAAGCGTCGCAAGGCGTGGGTCGCTGATACCAACGGGTTCAGCAGGTCAGTGCGCAACGCCGACATGCTGGCGATGGCCGGTAGCCCCAAAATCTGGTCGATGTGCACATCAGCCAGACAGCGCTTATTCTGATACCGTCTGGAGAGAAGCTCCAGAGCGGTAGGGTAAGAAGAGTCCGTCACCGGCAAGTGCTGCACCAAGGCTCTGGCTTCGCCCTCCAAAACGGACAACAAGTAGGCCAACTTTTGGGCAGGTCCGAGGTCCGAGCGTGCATCCACAAGACTCTCAAAGAGATTAATGAAGCCCAGCCAGTGGTCCAAGCGACCGTCAAAATGTGGCAGCTCCAGGGTGGGCAGCCTACTCAACAGTTCAGGGCCCTTGACAACGGAGGTCTGAGGCTTGGCCTCCTCAGGCATCCGGCTCCTCAAAATTTCCCGAGCTCGTTGACCTATGACATCCCCCAGGTTGACAATCTGGTCATAGTCACCCAAAACCTTATCGCGGGCTGCCTGGTCCATCACCGCCAAATCCACGTCCATGATGTACTCATTGAAGCGTGTGAGCGCAGCATCAGCTGACTTGATCCTCTCATCCACTTGCTTGTTCCGAGCAAGGGTGAGCTCCTCCAAGTCCGGACGCTCAACCGTTGCTACCGCCGATGCGAACCATCTCAACTGTGAGACCAATACGGCAGCAGACTCCCTAACTGCCTTTAATGAGGCCATTGCAACAATCAAATATTAATACAACAGGCTAAAATAACAAACAAACAAACAAATATGACTTGTTAGCCGACCAAATAATTTCAACAAAATAAAAATTCAAATTCAATTATTTAAAGTTCAAATCCGACCCTGTACTTATTCCAAATATGAATCTAGCCTGCTAAGGATGGCTAGCTACAAAGAAACAACAATTGAATGTATAATACAATGCTGGATCAACCTCAAATAAACACAACAATAGGATGTGTAATATTGCTCGGACAACCTCCAATAACACAATCCAATAATCACACTATAAACAATAACCAATACACACAATTCAAGTCCTATTATGTTAGACTATGTGATTATTGTTTAGATAAACCTTTAACTTCAGACTAGTGACATTCAATTATTAATCAAATGAATATACCAAACAGCTTTTACAACAATATACCAAATTATGTCAAAATACAACCAATAATTCCTAATTTCACAAACAAATCCCACTTGTCTGTGCAATACCAAGGGGCCAGCACTACAAATTACAGTACAACTACAAGTACTATTTGAGCCCGGCTGACAAAGCAATATTCAGAACTTATCGAGTTACAAGCTATGTTAAGTAATTGAACCAAAGCTACTTTCAACAATAGTCAAAACTTCCAATTAAACCAGTGGATCTTATATTATAAGAACCGCGCTTGCTACCAGTTTGTTCGACCCCAAGTCCAGCCAACGGTAACTGGTATGTCGAACTGTCCGCGATTACGCGGAGCCCTACGTTGTGGTAGGCTCTTAGGCCTTATTTCGATAAACAAAATGTACCACTAACCTGAATGCTGGGGACGCCAACTTCGACCTTCCAAGGTCACGCTCCAAGTGTGGTTTGTATGTAATATGAAGGTGAGTAATTGTAACGTGTGGTGAAAGACAAGTGTGGATGAACGTTCCCAAGGCGCCGATATCCAGGTAGCGGTCACAACAGCAATCACAGCTTAACTCGTTCCCAACAAACGCGCGCTACGCGTGGTAGACACAATAAGGCGATATGTTTCACGAAATATCAGTGGATTCTTGATAATCCGAGAATACAAAGTTTAATCAAGCACTGAACACAATTAATATGTTAATCTCACGTGAGATCCAAGATGATTTCCAATTATAATGACTAAAACTCAATCTTCCAACCGGAGGTTAGTTTTTCAAGAGAACGGAAACGTCAAAGTGAAAAAAGTTATAGACAATAGAATGTTGCCAACCAAAAGGTGCGTTCGGTTTCACGTTGGACTAAACAATTATACTCATACGAAGACAAGGCTGAATAGCGAAGCGACCTCTTTTGTCATTGGGCTGAATGCATGATGTCTGGTTAGATGTACGCGAAATTTTTGAAAGGGTGAAGAGATTTTTTTTTAAATTACTTACCGCCCTAGGGCTTTTCTAGCTACATTATTACCCTAGAGCGCTAATTGGTTACCTACAAGCCCCATTTGGGGGTAATAAGGACCTACTTACCGAATATGAGAGATGTAATAGTAGATTATTAACCAAGGGCTGTATGACATCAATTGCATACGAGGTTTTTGGCGCCTGAGCGAAGCGAAGGCGCTAATTAACCCGAGTATGCAATTGATGCTTACGCCCGAGATAAATACTCTGCTTTACATATCGATTGTGAGGTAAGTAAACAACAAGACAGCAGGTTTCAATGAACATTTATTAAGAAGAAAAAAATGTGTATTTAATTAAAATTAATAGTAAAATTATTACAATTTGTAAGAGATATGGTCACGTTCTTTTTAGGTATATTTATAGTTTGAATATGAGTTTGTGATGATAAGACTTGAGTTTGAGTGACTTGAGGTTCTTGCATCGTAAATGGCGGCAGTTGACTGGTACTATTTTCTTCATTAAAAAATGGCTCAGATGATGTGCTTTGACGTGGTGATTTTAAGTTTATATTTTCTGTTATTTTAGAAGTAATTTTGCTTTTGTTTGCCATCGAATCTTCGATATAACCTTCGGCCACTTTGCTGGACTTCCAGCCGCCGTGCCTTTTTAACAGAGTGAGGTTGGCTCCCGAATCAGCCAATAGAGTCGCTGATGTTCTGCGAAAGCAATGCCCGGTGTATAACTCTACGTTACTCAGTTTTAAATATGTGGCTATTTGCTTTGGCATGCCTGTAAATTTGTTTTTTCCTATTACTTGTCTGTGGCATTTTCCTTTACTGTAATTAAGAAAAAAACGATTTGTATCCACGTTTTCAGGCCGAAGAGCTTGATATTTTTCAACATAATTTGCAAATTCTTCATGCACAACAAATGACCGGTCAATTTTAGTTTTCGTGTTAGGCAGTTTTATGAGTAGTAATTTGTTATGTTTTTCTACATTTTCTATTGTCAAGTTTGTCAATTCCACGGTTCTGCAGGCTCCCGATATCCCAAAAATTAGAACAACCTGTAAAAAAGACATAAGTTGTATTAAAGGCACCAAATTCGCATAGTATTTCTGTGAAATATTTTGGTAACTTATTAAAAAGGGCAAGTAAATACGTAGGTACCTTTATTGCTAAATAAATTTCATCCGGAGCTTCATTTAAGAATTTCTGTACTTCTTCTGCAGTAAATACCTTCGATTTCTTGCTTTTAAAGCCGTCAGACTGCCTTTTCAAGAAAGCAGTAAGTTTATAAAAATCTTTCAAATTCACGTCATGTTTTGTCATCATTGTAGATTTTAGCATGGAATAAAAGCACCATAAACTGGAAGGTTGTAGCCTCTTAGATAATTCATCAAAATATGATATAAAAACACTTTCAGAAAGAGATTTCACTTTTTTTCTGACCGCCATTTCATAAATTCGTCGTATGCCTTTACATATCTTTCTTTCGAGTTCGGCGGTAATATATTTTCGACAACTGTTTTTGCCCTTTCTTTAATAAAATCGGGCGTTAGATCTATGTCTTCGTCACTAGACATGTTTAAAACTTTTGAAAAAGAACTCAAACAAGAAAATTAATTATTTTTGCGATGCTTTCGCGCCTACTAATAGACTGCCTTTTTTTTTTCACGCACGCAAGCGCGTCAAATCTTGCTGGCCAGTTTGATTTTTAAATCGATTCCATCTAACATACGATGTGGAAACAAATAGTTCCATATTTAAAATAAAATCTTTATAAAATAAATTGTCTAGATTCCGATTCGAGTAATTAATCGATACCGAGAAAAAAAAAATAACTTTTTAAAAATATTCTTCGTGCAGTATGAGTATGACAGTTCTTTTTTCAAATTCCAAAACCTATGCTGTAATGATAGTCATACACCCCGGCATTCAGGGGTGTAAGGGTGTACTTACAGAGCAAGAGATATGTAAATAATAATTTCCACACGGGTCGATCTTTAAGGTGAAGTTACGCCTGCTGAGTGCGGTCCGTGGATGAGTGACCATCTCAACATATTGAGATTTCTCCGTGCCTCAGAAAGCACCTAAAGCTGTTGGTCCCAGCTGTCATTTGTACAGTCGTTAGGGGTAGTCAAAAGCTAGAACGTGCGAAGGAGAGGCAACTGTCTTCCTCACGTCCAAGCCGCCGCGGGAGACGCCCCGGGTGTCAGGGATCGCGTTCCGTTCTCTGGCCATCGTGGGCGCGGGCTTGCGGACGGTGAGCAGGGGTAGCTCACCGTCCGGTAAGGACCAGGCTCGGGTCGGAGCCGGCCCGGCGGCGCGTCGTGTTCTACACTCACCTCAAAGAGACGTCAGCTTTAGTGACGGGGCAATCTATGGGTCAATTACGCCAAAAAATCGCTAGATGTGCTCCGCGTCCAGTATAATAATGCTTTCAGGATGCTCTTGCGACTGCCTCGTTACTGTAGCGCCTCAGAAATGTTTGCACAAGTTCGTACGGACGCGTTTCAAGCGATTATACGTAAGAAAACGGCTTCACTTCTGAGGAGGGTAAGGGACAGTCGTAACAGCATCCTGAGAACGGTGAGTGAGAGTGTGTCCTCTTCTATTATGAAACAGTTTGTGCGGAGGGTGATGGTACTAACACTAGATAATAAGCTATTAGGTATAAGTTACTAACATTTTATGGATATTGTGGATCGAAATAAAAAGATTCTATTCTATTGCCTATTTGTGCGGCCCCGGAACTCAAGGGCAGCTAAAGGGACAGTGTGGGTTTTTGGTCAGTAGAAGTCTGACGCTCCTCTCCGCTCCACCCGAGCACGGTAGAATCAGAAGCTAGAAAATCTGATACCAGTCTTGTCAAGGGGAATTGTGTTACCCAGATACTTGGTGGCAGAGTAGTCAGTTAGGAAATACCGGCCTCATCTAGCTAAACTTAACACGCAAAAAAACATGACGTGTAAAAGGGTTATTTATAACCAATTTACAAAATAAATATTTCATTTCATTTCATTTCATTTCAAAGTACTAGCACTCAGCTGCATCCGGTTGATTGGAAGCTGATCCCGACATAGTTGAAAAAAGGCAAATGCAGATTACGTGAGAACTGGCATTCAAACATAATCAAAAACAACGTGCCTATGTAAAAGCACATTATATAGTACATTGTTCATCGAGGGGAGAGAGTGACCGATTACCAACGAGGGTATAGTTTGAGTACTTAATACACACGAGTTGGGAATCGCACTTTCTTCCGAGTGATACATAGTGCTTTATACTATATCTACGAGGAAAATAAGAGAGAATAATAATAATAATCTGTCTTTTGTCTTTTGGCATTATAAGTACTTTTAAGTTAGCTACTGAATTGGTCTAAATTAAAAACAACAGCGCGTTAGTAATGGATTTTCATACACTTTCCCTCCCTCTCCAGTGTCTGCAGCACATTAGTAATGAATTCTCATACACTTGCGACCCGCACATTTGTACTACAGTAATGACGTCTTTTCTGTCAAACTTTTTAAAAAGTAATAAGGCACTTTCCGAGCAGGTATAGTATAAAATCTAAGTATATTATAACTCAAAGGTGACTGACTGACTGACTGACTGACTGACTGACTGACATAGTGATCTATCAACGCACAGCCCAAACCACTGGACGGATCGGGCTGAAATATGGCATGCAGGTAGACGTTATGACGTAGGCATTCGCTAAGAAAGGATTTTGCGAAATTTCCACGGGATCGGGATTTACACGGGAAAAACTTCCCACGCGGGCGAAGCCGCTGGCCCAAGCTAGTATATTATAACCGTGGTACAAACGAATTAAAAATACAGTTGTTATTACAAATTCACAGAGACCTCGTAAGGTCAGGTCCCCTTTTAACTCGTTGACGAAAATGTCGGGTGACATTTTAGCCTTGTCTCTCAAATTAGAATAAATGACGTTGAAATTTATAATTCAAGACTTAATGTTTTTTTATAGCGGACTCAACTGAAACGTAGAAACACCGTACCTTTTCTGTATACATTAATCCATACAAAATAAAAACTGTTCATCTAATGTGCTATGTAGATATAATTATCTTACCTGTGGTTATATGACCCTATACTGACTGCCTCGTTGTCTAGTGGTCAGAAGTGCGACTGCTGAGCACGAGTTGTCGGGCAAAAAATGGGCAAAATGTATTGTGTTTTTCAATTAGAAATTTGCCAGTAATATCCCGGAGTTTGGAGTGTCACAAAGCATGTTAAGCTGTAGGTTTTGCGCTTTATCTTATCTCTTTGTCTATTATCTATTATCTCTTTCCGGTTGTGTCAGATTCACAATCTAATTCCGCCAAGCCCGTTCCATCATCGGACTACGACAAACGGCGATGCGCCATCGTTACATGGTGGACATCCCATACGCACTAAACGTTTTGGGAATACCTTCATTGTGCGTACGGCTAAGGAGTAGAATTCCCTGCCGGAGCCTGTGTTTCCCGATAGCTATAACCTAGGGGTCTTTAAGTCAAGAGTGAATAGGTTACTTTTAGTTAAGCGTGCTCCATCCTCGACTACATCATCACTTACCATCAGGTGAGATGGTGGTCAAACGCGAACTTGTTATCAATAAAAAAGAATTGCCATCCCATTGGACTAAGACAGTAAAAAAAAACCGGTCAAGTGCGTGTTGGGACACGCGCAGTGTAGGGTTCCGTAGTTTTTATAACAGCCAAGTGCGGGTCGTATTCGCTGACTGATCGTTTCGTACCATGCTCTAACTAAAAGCAAAACATGACTACCTAACTAATTTGACTTCCTATACAAATCCTCACCTGATCCGACAATTTTGCATGAAAAGTTTTAATTTTTTTTAGAGATTTGTATAAAACTTGTCATAACCGGTGTTTTGAATTTAAATACGGACACAGAGCTACACTACTCAATTGTCACAAGAAGCTAGCACGATACAACTGGCGCTTAGCGCCATCTATCGACATTTCTGTAGAGTTGTTCGAAATTTTCGAGTCAAATACAATTGGTCGACTATTACTCGTAAACTTGTAAAGCCCACTTATGTGTGATACTTTTCCTTTAAATTTCGTTATATATAGGTACTACTGCCGTGACATTTGAATTTCTAACTACAACCGTTTAGTCGATAGATGGGGCGGACACTAAACTCTAACGAAAATTGATACTTTAAAGCTTAATAAGTCACGAACGGTTTACTTAATCAGAAAACGGTCTTATCAAACCCCTAATATTTTTGAATGTCCTATCCAACAATATCCCACACTATGGGAAGAACGAAAAAAAATAATTATCATCCCACTTTACATGTATGGGAGGTACCCTAAATAATTGTTTTTTTCAAAATTTTATTTTACCACTTTTTCGGCGTCATTAATTTGTATACTCATGCCAAAGTCCAACTTTCTAGTACCAATAATTTTTGAGCTAAGCCGCGGACAGACGGACATGGCGAAACTATAAGGGTTCCTTGTTGGCTACGGAACCCTAAAAACGGAGATTAAGTCAAGATTAGCACAAATTTGTGCATAGGTACAGACCTATGCACAAATTTGTGCTAATCTTAACTGAGATTGGCTGCCGTGGACTCTGAAACCTATCTATCTCTCGGAAACTCGGCACAGGTTAGTCAACAAATTAGTTACTCATTATTAGTAGGACTACGGCCTCACACGTCCTTGATGTGTGTGTGTTTGAAACTCGAAAGCCAAATTATCTACTTCATCAACACTCTAACCACACACACATTAGAAGTTTCCACCTAATTTCACTAACAGTCCATAGACAGCAAGTTCAAACAAGACTATTAGATATTATCGATACGAGTATCGAGTATCGATACGAGTATTATCGATACAAAAAAGCGTATTACAAGATTCGGGACTACGTTGAAGACATGACTGCTTGGCGGTGATTCCTTCCTTCTGCACATGTGGCTTCCTTATTGTAATTGCGTTATCGACTAATGTATTAACAACTCCATTTTCGTGAGTGTCTTTTTATTTTTCCCTACGATAATCCATCCGATTTCACAGATTTTCTTTTTGTTTCATTTCTATTATTAATGTATCCTTCATCATTTAAATCTAATGTTGTCGCTTCTCAATTTTATTTTAATATAATATAAAGCTTTTTATGGATGGGAGAACACTGTAGACTCTTAGATTTGTTTAACAATTTTTTATTTGTAATTCCATTGTGCTGTATTAATTGGTTTATACTGTCCTCTCTTACCTAATTAACCTGTATTATGGATACATTGTAAGAATGATAATTTGATTTGAAAAGAATAACTGTGGAGTTTCTTTCCGGTTCTTTACCATAGAAAACGACCAATTTCGAACCGTGCCCTAACTGCTGACGTTTTGTAAGTGCTCATGTAAACCTATGTGAAATAAAACATTTTGAGGTTGAGTCTAACTAGGTGCAGCTACGTTTTAGTGTTTTACATACATGGAGCGACTTAGACAAGCGCAGTCGCTTGCTGCTTTTAAAAGCTCTGTTGTCAATCATTTTTATACACTTCTATGATTTTACCTTGTGTTTCTCTCCTTATGACATATTTATATATACAAAACATATATATTTATTTATACTTATTTATGTATTGTATTGTATTATATATACCTATATATACTTATATTAACTAGTTACTTTTTTTGTATTTTATATATTTGAAGTAAGTACACTGACTTTCCCCTCCCCTCTTTGTTTTATGTTCTTAACGTCCATCCAAAGGTTGTCTGGAAGATATCGCTATCAGCGATAAGACCGCCATTGTAACCATATTTTGCATTATTGTCATTCAAGTGTTTGTTTAAATTATTGGTGTACAATAAAGAGTATTCTATCTATCTATCTATCTATCTACAACCCAGTAACACGATACCCCATAGCTAGACCAGTGTTATAGTCAGGGTCCTTACACTAATAAAACTTTAACTATAATAATATAAAAGACTGTTACACTTAGATAAATAGTTACAATAAGGTACAAAAGTTACAAAAGGATTCTACACGAGATGCGCGGGAGTCGAATGAATGTGCGTCGCGCAAGCGGTAATGGAAAAAACTTTCTTTTTTTTTTAAATGGCGGCCAGAACGTGAACAGCGCAGCGGCTAGTGTAGCGCTGCATCTTACTATTCACGCAACTGAGCCGGTATACTACGCGTTCTAGAGGGGCGCGAATGTTTTCGCGCTATAGTGTCAGATTTTTTGGCGTTTGACCACCCGTATCGACTGTCAAAGATGTTCAGTGACAGCCGCGCTCAATGGCTTAACCCAAGGCGCCAAGCGCCAATGGCGCCAAGGGCTGTAAGGCATCAATTGCAGCCCGAGATATTTAGCGAGGGCGCCTATAGTTCGAGGGTGCAATTGATGCTTACACCCGAGCTAACTACTCTGCTTTACATCTCGATTGTGAGGTAAGTAGAAAAAAACCGGCATTACAAGAATAAAACATTTTAAAGTAAAAGTTTTCTATTCCAGCCTTTTTTCATCTTTTTTTTTTCAAGAACGAAATTGAGCTTCGCCGTTCGATATTTAAAATTGATGACTATTATACTCATACGAAGACAAGGCTGAATAGCGAAGCGACCTCTTTTGTCATTGGGCTGAATGCATGATGTCTGGTTAGATGTACGCGAAATTTTTGAAAGGGTGAAGAGATTTTTTTTTAAATTACTTACCGCCCTAGGGCTTTTCTAGCTACATTATTACCCTAGAGCGCTAATTGGTTACCTACAAGCCCCATTTGGGGGTAATAAGGACCTACTTACCGAATATGAGAGATGTAATAGTAGATTATTAACCAAGGGCTGTATGACATCAATTGCATACGAGGTTTTTGGCGCCTGAGCGAAGCGAAGGCGCTAATTAACCCGAGTATGCAATTGATGCTTACGCCCGAGATAAATACTCTGCTTTACATATCGATTGTGAGGTAAGTAAACAACAAGACAGCAGGTTTCAATGAACATTTATTAAGAAGAAAAAAATGTGTATTTAATTAAAATTAATAGTAAAATTATTACAATTTGTAAGAGATATGGTCACGTTCTTTTTAGGTATATTTATAGTTTGAATATGAGTTTGTGATGATAAGACTTGAGTTTGAGTGACTTGAGGTTCTTGCATCGTAAATGGCGGCAGTTGACTGGTACTATTTTCTTCATTAAAAAATGGCTCAGATGATGTGCTTTGACGTGGTGATTTTAAGTTTATATTTTCTGTTATTTTAGAAGTAATTTTGCTTTTGTTTGCCATCGAATCTTCGATATAACCTTCGGCCACTTTGCTGGACTTCCAGCCGCCGTGCCTTTTTAACAGAGTGAGGTTGGCTCCCGAATCAGCCAATAGAGTCGCTGATGTTCTGCGAAAGCAATGCCCGGTGTATAACTCTACGTTACTCAGTTTTAAATATGTGGCTATTTGCTTTGGCATGCCTGTAAATTTGTTTTTTCCTATTACTTGTCTGTGGCATTTTCCTTTACTGTAATTAAGAAAAAAACGATTTGTATCCACGTTTTCAGGCCGAAGAGCTTGATATTTTTCAACATAATTTGCAAATTCTTCATGCACAACAAATGACCGGTCAATTTTAGTTTTCGTGTTAGGCAGTTTTATGAGTAGTAATTTGTTATGTTTTTCTACATTTTCTATTGTCAAGTTTGTCAATTCCACGGTTCTGCAGGCTCCCGATATCCCAAAAATTAGAACAACCTGTAAAAAAGACATAAGTTGTATTAAAGGCACCAAATTCGCATAGTATTTCTGTGAAATATTTTGGTAACTTATTAAAAAGGGCAAGTAAATACGTAGGTACCTTTATTGCTAAATAAATTTCATCCGGAGCTTCATTTAAGAATTTCTGTACTTCTTCTGCAGTAAATACCTTCGATTTCTTGCTTTTAAAGCCGTCAGACTGCCTTTTCAAGAAAGCAGTAAGTTTAGAAAAATCTTTCAAATTCACGTCATGTTTTGTCATCATTGTAGATTTTAGCATGGAATAAAAGCACCATAAACTGGAAGGTTGTAGCCTCTTAGATAATTCATCAAAATATGATATAAAAACACTTTCAGAAAGAGATTTCACTTTTTTTCTGACCGCCATTTCATAAATTCGTCGTATGCCTTTACATATCTTTCTTTCGAGTTCGGCGGTAATATATTTTCGACAACTGTTTTTGCCCTTTCTTTAATAAAATCGGGCGTTAGATCTATGTCTTCGTCACTAGACATGTTTAAAACTTTTGAAAAAGAACTCAAACAAGAAAATTAATTATTTTTGCGATGCTTTCGCGCCTACTAATAGACTGCCTTTTTTTTTCACGCACGCAAGCGCGTCAAATCTTGCTGGCCAGTTTGATTTTTAAATCGATTCCATCTAACATACGATGTGGAAACAAATAGTTCCATATTTAAAATAAAATCTTTATAAAATAAATTGTCTAGATTCCGATTCGAGTAATTAATCGATACCGAGAAAAAAAAAAAATAACTTTTTAAAAATATTCTTCGTGCAGTATGAGTATGACAGTTCTTTTTTCAAATTCCAAAACCTATGCTGTAATGATAGTCATACACCCCGGCATTCAGGGGTGTAAGGGTGTACTTACAGAGCAAGAGATATGTAAATAATAATTTCCACACGGGTCGATCTTTAAGGTGAAGTTACGCCTGCTGAGTGCGGTCCGTGGATGAGTGACCATCTCAACATATTGAGATTTCTCCGTGCCTCAGAAAGCACCTAAAGCTGTTGGTCCCAGCTGTCATTTGTACAGTCGTTAGGGGTAGTCAAAAGCTAGAACGTGCGAAGGAGAGGCAACTGTCTTCCTCACGTCCAAGCCGCCGCGGGAGACGCCCCGGGTGTCAGGGATCGCGTTCCGTTCTCTGGCCATCGTGGGCGCGGGCTTGCGGACGGTGAGCAGGGGTAGCTCACCGTCCGGTAAGGACCAGGCTCGGGTCGGAGCCGGCCCGGCGGCGCGTCGTGTTCTACACTCACCTCAAAGAGACGTCAGCTTTAGTGACGGGGCAATCTATGGGTCAATTACGCCAAAAAATCGCTAGATGTGCTCCGCGTCCAGTATAATAATGCTTTCAGGATGCTCTTGCGACTGCCTCGTTACTGTAGCGCCTCAGAAATGTTTGCACAGGTTCGTACGGACGCGTTTCAAGCGATTATACGTAAGAAAACGGCTTCACTTCTGAGGAGGGTAAGGGACAGTCGTAACAGCATCCTGAGAACGGTGAGTGAGAGTGTGTCCTCTTCTATTATGAAACAGTTTGTGCGGAGGGTGATGGTACTAACACTAGATAATAAGCTATTAGGTATAAGTTACTAACATTTTATGGATATTGTGGATCGAAATAAAAAGATTCTATTCTATTGCCTATTTGTGCGGCCCCGGAACTCAAGGGCAGCTAAAGGGACAGTGTGGGTTTTTGGTCAGTAGAAGTCTGACGCTCCTCTCCGCTCCACCCGAGCACGGTAGAATCAGAAGCTAGAAAATCTGATACCAGTCTTGTCAAGGGGAATTGTGTTACCCAGATACTTGGTGGCAGAGTAGTCAGTTAGGAAATACCGGCCTCATCTAGCTAAACTTAACACGCAAAAAAACATGACGTGTAAAAGTGTTATTTATAACCAATTTACAAAATAAATATTTCATTTCATTTCATTTCATTTCAAAGTACTAGCACTCAGCTGCATCCGGTTGATTGGAAGCTGATCCCGACATAGTTGAAAAAAGGCAAATGCAGATTACGTGAGAACTGGCATTCAAACATAATCAAAAACAACGTGCCTATGTAAAAGCACATTATATAGTACATTGTTCATCGAGGGGAGAGAGTGACCGATTACCAACGAGGGTATAGTTTGAGTACTTAATACACACGAGTTGGGAATCGCACTTTCTTCCGAGTGATACATAGTGCTTTATACTATATCTACGAGGAAAATAAGAGAGAATAATAATAATAATCTGTCTTTTGTCTTTTGGCATTATAAGTATTTTTAAGTTAGCTACTGAATTGGTCTAAATTAAAAACAACAGCGCGTTAGTAATGGATTTTCATACACTTTCCCTCCCTCTCCAGTGTCTGCAGCACATTAGTAATGAATTCTCATACACTTGCGACCCGCACATTTGTACTACAGTAATGACGTCTTTTCTGTCAAACTTTTTAAAAAGTAATAAGGCACTTTCCGAGCAGGTATAGTATAAAATCTAAGTATATTATAACTCAAAGGTGACTGACTGACTGACTGACTGACTGACTGACATAGTGATCTATCAACGCACAGCCCAAACCACTGGACGGATCGGGCTGAAATATGGCATGCAGGTAGACGTTATGACGTAGGCATTCGCTAAGAAAGGATTTTGCGAAATTTCCACGGGATCGGGATTTACACGGGAAAAACTTCCCACGCGGGCGAAGCCGCTGGCCCAAGCTAGTATATTATAACCGTGGTACAAACGAATTAAAAATACAGTTGTTATTACAAATTCACAGAGACCTCGTAAGGTCAGGTCCCCTTTTAACTCGTTGACGAAAATGTCGGGTGACATTTTAGCCTTGTCTCTCAAATTAGAATAAATGACGTTGAAATTTATAATTCAAGACTTAATGTTTTTTTATAGCGGACTCAACTGAAACGTAGAAACACCGTACCTTTTCTGTATACATTAATCCATACAAAATAAAAACTGTTCATCTAATGTGCTATGTAGATATAATTATCTTACCTGTGGTTATATGACCCTATACTGACTGCCTCGTTGTCTAGTGGTCAGAAGTGCGACTGCTGAGCACGAGTTGTCGGGCAAAAAATGGGCAAAATGTATTGTGTTTTTCAATTAGAAATTTGCCAGTAATATCCCGGAGTTTGGAGTGTCACAAAGCATGTTAAGCTGTAGGTTTTGCGCTTTATCTTATCTCTTTGTCTATTATCTATTATCTCTTTCCGGTTGTGTCAGATTCACAATCTAATTCCGCCAAGCCCGTTCCATCATCGGACTACGACAAACGGCGATGCGCCATCGTTACATGGTGGACATCCCATACGCACTAAACGTTTTGGGAATACCTTCATTGTGCGTACGGCTAAGGAGTAGAATTCCCTGCCGGAGCCTGTGTTTCCCGATAGCTATAACCTAGGGGTCTTTAAGTCAAGAGTGAATAGGTTACTTTTAGTTAAGCGTGCTCCATCCTCGACTACATCATCACTTACCATCAGGTGAGATGGTGGTCAAACGCGAACTTGTTATCAATAAAAAAGAATTGCCATCCCATTGGACTAAGACAGTAAAAAAAAACCGGTCAAGTGCGTGTTGGGACACGCGCAGTGTAGGGTTCCGTAGTTTTTATAACAGCCAAGTGCGGGTCGTATTCGCTGACTGATCGTTTCGTACCATGCTCTAACTAAAAGCAAAACATGACTACCTAACTAATTTGACTTCCTATACAAATCCTCACCTGATCCGACAATTTTGCATGAAAAGTTTTAATTTTTTTTAGAGATTTGTATAAAACTTGTCATAACCGGTGTTTTGAATTTAAATACGGACACAGAGCTACACTACTCAATTGTCACAAGAAGCTAGCACGATACAACTGGCGCTTAGCGCCATCTATCGACATTTCTGTAGAGTTGTTCGAAATTTTCGAGTCAAATACAATTGGTCGACTATTACTCGTAAACTTGTAAAGCCCACTTATGTGTGATACTTTTCCTTTAAATTTCGTTATATATAGGTACTACTGCCGTGACATTTGAATTTCTAACTACAACCGTTTAGTCGATAGATGGGGCGGACACTAAACTCTAACGAAAATTGATACTTTAAAGCTTAATAAGTCACGAACGGTTTACTTAATCAGAAAACGGTCTTATCAAACCCCTAATATTTTTGAATGTCCTATCCAACAATATCCCACACTATGGGAAGAACGAAAAAAAATAATTATCATCCCACTTTACATGTATGGGAGGTACCCTAAATAATTGTTTTTTTCAAAATTTTATTTTACCACTTTTTCGGCGTCATTAATTTGTATACTCATGCCAAAGTCCAACTTTCTAGTACCAATAATTTTTGAGCTAAGCCGCGGACAGACGGACAGACAGACGGACATGGCGAAACTATAAGGGTTCCTTGTTGGCTACGGAACCCTAAAAACGGAGATTAAGTCAAGATTAGCACAAATTTGTGCATAGGTACAGACCTATGCACAAATTTGTGCTAATCTTAACTGAGATTGGCTGCCGTGGACTCTGAAACCTATCTATCTCTCGGAAACTCGGCACAGGTTAGTCAACAAATTAGTTACTCATTATTAGTAGGACTACGGCCTCACACGTCCTTGATGTGTGTGTGTTTGAAACTCGAAAGCCAAATTATCTACTTCATCAACACTCTAACCACACACACATTAGAAGTTTCCACCTAATTTCACTAACAGTCCATAGACAGCAAGTTCAAACAAGACTATTAGATATTATCGATACGAGTACCAACTAAACCCGTGTAGCAGTAAGTCAAATATAACTTTATATGTCTTTGTCTTTGATTGAAGTCGGTGTAGTTTGAAAGTGGGATCTAATCTGTACCTTTGTAATACCTAGTTCATTGAACTCCTTACAGTAGGTTGCTTAGTCTATTTCAGTATTGTGTGTGTGGAATTAATTTTAGGGGTATTCGTAAAATTTAGTTCAATAAATCCTTTATTATATAAAATTGAAACAACACGCAAATGACTAAAACGAATCGGTACATTTGAAAATTTTACCTTACTTAATTATAAATACTAGTGGTTGGCAAGTGGTCAAAAACCCAAGAATAATTTTTGTATATTATTTCGAATGCTGTAACGTCACAGTTTCCCTGGGTAGAGACGGAAATTTAAGGTTGCAATAACTAATCAGGAAGCACGTTTTAATTATTCCTTTTATAAATCCTGTACATCTTTTTTTCCTTTGATTTCTTTCCCTTGCTATATTCCTCGTAAAAGCGTGCTTTCTCCTAATTAGGCAAGCACTTTATTGCAACCTTGCATTTCCCTGTCTACCCAGGGAAATTGTAACGTTACAATGCGTTGGCTAAGGAGTGGAATTTCCTGCCGGAGTTTGTGTTTCCTGATAACTATAGCCCGAGGGTCTTAAGTTAAGAACGAATAGGCTACTTCTAGGTAAGCGTGCTTCATATTCGACCACCTCATCGCTTACCATTAGGTGAAATGAGGTTGTCAAACGCGAGCCCTAATAGGCTTAATATTCCTTTCTATTGATAATTCATCAGAAAAAATATTAGATAAAGAACAGCTTTCTGCACTTTTCTCCATATACACAATTTTCGGAAAAAAGGTACAGAGTTTCGGGCTTTACATATTAACAAACCTCTTATCTTACAATAGTTGTTTCTATTCAAATTAGCGAGGATAGATGTTTGTTACTGTTTTACGCAAAAAATAAGGTACGGATGGATTTCTAAATTCTTTAAATTGGTTATAGGCTTGTGTTTGATCTCATTTGATGGTAAGCGATGATGTAGTCGAATATGAAGCAGGCATACCTAGAAGTAACCTTTTCAGTCTTGGCTTACAGAACCTAGGTTATAGCTATCAGGAAACATAGACTTCTTCAGAGAATTCCACTCTATAGCTGTATGCACAATTAAAGTATTTACAAAACGTTTTGTGTATATTAGATGGCATTTCTATCAATCTAATTACCGAAAATTTGATTTCCTTGTTAACGTATCGACTAAGTCTAAAAGTCATGAATTCATTAGTTAAAAACATGATACCAGTATTTGAAATTCAACAAACGTAAACCAAAATCTTTATAACATTAAATAAATTTATTACCATTATCCGATGCTAAAATCATTTATTCGTGCAATTAAATGTTGAAATATGCAAACGGGTATCATAAACTTATATCTTCCCTTTGTGTGGCATTTGGGCAAGCTTTATGTCCAGTATCAGCTGAACTCTTATAGTACTGAAAACCTATGTAGTGACGGTTCATTTTATGTTGGAAATTACAGTCTGATTGTCGTCGTGCGTACCGGCATCAAATAAAAGTTTCATAAATCCAGTCCAAATTCATTATGGCTGATATTGAATGAGATTAGATTTCCAATAAAAAAGATTATGTGTGTGGGTTTCATTTTGAAATTGTATTTGATCAACGGTTCGGAGATTGCATTGTAAAGGTTATTTCGGTTTAGCATTGGTATTGGTTCAATATCCGTTTTATAATTGTATTTCCCGACAAACATTTTAAGAGATACTGTTTGAAATTAACTTGATTCTGTCATAAAAGCCGAGGGTCAAATGATTTTTACCGATGCACTTACCGAAATCGGAAAGCGTCATGCGTCTGCTATTGTTTAGCCACGAGATCTTCTTACACGACTAGCTAATACTGGGGTAATAAAATATGTTAAATGAAATGAGTGTACTTATGTTAAATGGCAAGAAATAAAAGGCTTTTTTGGGTTCCGTAGCCGAATGGCAAAAAACGGAACCCTTATATGTACTTTCGTCGTGTCTGTCTGTCTGTCCGTTCGTCCGTATGTCACAGCCATTTTATTCCGAAACTATTAGGACTATATATGTGAAACTTGGTAGATAGATGTATTCTGTGAACCGCTTTCCGATTTTAAGAAAAAAAAATAAAAAATATTTAAAATAAAGGGGGGGGGGGGCGCTCCCCATACATGGAACTGAAATTGAAAATATTTTTTTTTCATGAAACCTATGCGTGTGTGGTATTTATAGACAGGTCTTTAAAAATGACATTGAAGTTTCTAAGACTACTTTTTCATAAAGTTAATGGTTTAAAAGATATACGCTAAAGTGTTAAAATGTGTGTGTGTCCCTCTAACCTCTATAATAAGGAAGTGAAAAATCTAAAAAAATATATGCTATAGATCTTAATGTAAACTTTCAACAAAAATTGGTTTGAACAAGATCTGGTCAGCAGTTTTTGAGATACAGCTTATTTTCTAAAACCGCAAATATAACTTTGTAATTCATACAAACACTATGAAAAACAAAGTTATTTGGCGTAGTTACTACGGAATCCTTCATGGGCGAGTCTGACTCGCACTTGGCCAATTTTTTTTATATAATTCACAGTACTTACCCAAGAATTGGAAGAATAGAAGATGAAAATAAATAAAACATTAATTGAAGAGGATGGTTGACGATTCAGAGATCTTATATTAATTTATTTTTAAGCCTCAACCAATGCATCTTTTTTTAGAGGTTTTCGTAAAAAAGGCATTTCTGCATATTATGCTTTGAAGTATTCTGAAAAATGTTCAACCCATTGGACGGTGTGACCAATGAGGTGTTAGCACGTGTTCCGTACGTGACGATCGTTCTGGGTATTTGAGGTCAGTGTACGACTTATTGGTGGAACGGTGGCGTCCATGGCAAGAACCCTATTTATTTTATAAACAGAGCAAACTTCGTACCGTCTTTGAACTGATATATTTGGTCATATCGTCTTATTTCATCTAATTTTTAATCTACGTTATTAATTTCCCCGTAACATTTTCATTTTTAAGGTGCGATAATTTGTAATTGCAATGGTAGGTACATGTTAGTTATCTATCTGACGGGATGCGGGAATGTTATAACGAGATACCGCGGCCACGGACCACAAGGGCAACTGAAGGAATAGGTGGGATTTTAGTCAGTAGAAGTCTGACACTACATTCAGCTCCACCCAGCAACCAGACGCAAAATTTTTGGCTTAGCGCCTCCTCAAAACTCCTTGCCGGGGAGGTTCATTACAATTTGATCGATGGTTAAAGAATATTGAATTATGCCCGGTTGTCAGCTATTAGTATCTGTACTTAAATTCTTGAAAAAACTCTGCGAGAAGAAAGCTCACAAACAAACATAGCGTAATCAAACCGATCTGCAGAAGAAGCTAGCATTCATCTCATAAAGATATTTATAACTAATACGAAGAGTCACAAAAGGTTAGAAACTGAGTTCAATAAAAAATATTTTCTAATAATAACACGAATAGCTGGCATTTATCCTACAACTTTTGTTTTTCTGATTCCACACTAGTGTTAGAATAAAGTGATAGCTTGCCCCCCTTCTGTAAAGTTTATTGTAATTCTAATATATCAAGCAAGTTGCCGCACAGCGTCGTTTCCCCAGGTAATGCTTCAAGTAAGACGAAATACTATATCGCGAGCCCCGCATATTAATAATTTTTACGACACTTTTTATTTATTGTGATGATTAAGGATGTAGATAAACATTGTTTCTCTGTATTCTGCAAAGATAAAGTCTATGCTTGTAAGAATATAAGAAAGATATAAGAATAATTTATTTTTCTTGTAATTATATTTGTATGCAGGCTAGTTGTGTGGTAAACTCTGCTTGCGCGATACAGGATCTCTATCATTAGTTTAGTATGTTGCGAGATAGATGTCGCTACAATAGGTATAATGATATCATGTCTAACTTAATGACTTAGGGAATGAGATACAAGGCAAAATGAACAACGAAAGCAGGCCCTTTCGTTCAGGCCCGGAACAAAGCCGGAAGAAATGACGGAACCGACATTAAACGACAAAGTCGAAGGGTCAAGATACTGGACCATTATTGTTTTGTTTCTTGTAGTTCGGTCATTTTTGGCTCATGAAAAGAACCTCGCTTTTGTTCATGGCATATTTGACTAACATTTCAATTTACTGTGGGACACCGTATACTATTCATAGGAGCTTATTTTTTTAAATCTCGTGTGTAATATTATTATAAAAGAAAATCTTCCGCCGCGTAACAGAATTTCATGCGGTTCTACTTTATAATTGAACTCTTATTACTTAAAGTCATTTACTTAAATATATTACTAATAGTGGTTTACAAGATGGAAAAATTTACTCCAGCGCATTTGAAATATATTGCTTGACACAAATTGATTTTCTATTAGTTAACTCGGCAGCTATAGAGTATGTTATCTCTAATATCAACAGGAAAACGTGTGTTTGTTAGTTTGAAAGGAGGAAAGATAGTTTCGGAAGTATCCGAGAACGTCATTTGATAGTATTGTACAGGTAATGGAAAATACATATACCTATTCAGACGGGATTTGGTAAATGGTTTTCCTATATTGGCAGTTTAGTAGGTAAGTAAAGAAAAACATTCGAGAGGCTCTTAACGATGTTTTATACATTCTAACAAGTTCTTTTTCTTGATAATTTTAACGAAAATTCGTAACTTTTAAAAGTCTTATAGAAAATGAGTAACTAAAAAATATTTCCTTCTTTAGGGTTCCGTACCCGAAAGGTAAAAACGGGACCCTATTACTAAGACTTCACTGCCTGTCCGTCCGTCTGTCTGTCACCAGGCTGTATCTCAAGAACCGCGATATCTAGACAGTTGAAATTTTCACAAATTATGTATTTCTATTGCCGTTATAACAATGAATAATAAAAACAAAATAAAATGAATATTTGAGGGGGCTCCCATACAACAGACATGATTTTTGCCGTTTTTATTGAAAATGGTCCGGAACCCTTCGTGCGCGAGTCCGACTCGCACTTGGCTGGTTTTTATTAATATCAGTTTAGTCTTTTCCATGAATAAGGACTTGGACGGCCAGTTTATAGGAATTACGGCAAAAAACATAATATGCTACTTGTAAAACGGGGTAAAATCAACTTCTATTTATTTTCAGTAACCCGTAAAGAAATCAAACTGAAATTTATATTAAATATTCGGCTCTACGGTTTCTTTCTGATGTGAAAACATCAAACTTGTAAGTCCACTCGATCAAAAGAATAATGACAATATATGTCACGTATTTTCGGATATTTTGCGATTATATAAGGAAATGAAAACCTACAGCGTACTAAACCTACAGGGACCCGTTTTACTTTAATCATGAAATTTGGCAAGAATCTTTTGCAGCACATGTAAAGGAAAAAATCTGAAAACCGATAATATGTGGGTAGTTAGTCTGGTACTATTAAACCAATACTGAACTTATGCTTAGATAATGACGTCAAGGTTAATTATGATTATGATTAATGACTCGTATTGACCAATAACTAGCAAAGGCCTCCTTTTAATTCTTAAGGAGACATCTAAGTAGTCCCACCATACGAGTATTCGCCTATGTTCTCAGGGCTCCAATCTAGTGTCTTACGAGCCCAAAACTTGCCCGACATGTGGCAGATATGATCTATCCAGACCCACTTAAGTTGGCAGCCCTTTGAAACACATCAACGATTTACGTTTTAAGGATAATCAACATAATAAACTTATTTTGTGATATAATTATTTGTGTATCCGTTTGTTTGTTCCAAATTAGGTAGATAACCGATGTAATAACACACTTTTCTCCGGAACAAAGAAATTGACCGATAGACCCTTAATTATTTATTTTTATTTTTATTGAGGCACATAATAAAGGTAGGTACCGCGTAGGTATAACAAAAATATGTAATTCATGTGTGTGCTTTGTTACAATAATTATATATAGACGAAGTCTTGGTCAACGCTTGCGACTTTGTATTTATGGTCTTTACTCTTAAAACTCTTCTGTTTTAAGGAAAACAGTGGGAATAGTCAGCTTAATAGCCTTACATGGTAACAGCATTAGACGGCGCACATATAGCCCAGTTACAAGACTCTCCACTCTATGTGGACCATTGCTTACAACTTGTACGATTGCCATCACGGCCACGGTCCGTGAGTCTAAGGCAGTTATCCCACCGCACGAGGAAGCGACTAACTATCGGCTATTTTCTCGCTCAAGAAACGTATATAGATAACTGTATCTTCCGTGTAAACAAAAAAGATGCAAATATGAATAATCGATAGCTTAATTTTTGCACTGCTGGCGAAGAGTCACTCCACTAGTTTGTCACTGAGCCTAGGGCTGCCATCAGCTAAATTACCGGCTCTGGACAAATACTTCAAAAATTCCGGAAATTTGGTTTAAATCGTATTTTGTCACCGAAAAAGAAAATATATATTTTTGAAGTTGCAAAAATACAACGTTTTGTGTTGTATGACCAGGTTTCACCCGGACACTAATTGGGTGAATCGGTAAATTCCACGGACGCCCCCAGAGGCTCTCAAAACTAAGAGAAATCCGGGGAAACCCAGACGGATGGCAGCCCTAACTGAGCCACAGAAGCACTCTATCAAAGATAATACTTGCTCAGCAATGTTCGCTTGCTGTCAGAACTCTCTCCGAGGTATTTAGACAGCGGCAAAACTATCTACTCAACTACACTGACTGCTCGCTTACTCGTTTTCAGACGCGAGCTCCACTCGCTACTCGTTCTTTGCCGACAGTGGGACAACTGCCTTAGAAACAAACAAAAACAGGTTTTATTTTATTTATTATTTTCTCAAGAATAACAAAGATCACACACGATTCAGGATATAATGAAGGTAAGAAATATACTACTCAATACGTTATTTACGGATCACAATAAAGGGTAAATGGCTGTTGACTAATATCTAGACACGCGGGAGCGTGTCAAACCAAGAACTGGCGCGCAGCTCACCGTGTGTAATATTACACGAACCATTTGGAGCCACTTTTGAGCCCCTCATAACTCAAAAACTATTTTACCTGAACTTGTCAAATTTGGCTCATATATTGAGACTGGCGAGATACATATGTGTTCCAAATTTTATAAACATATCTCAAACGGTTATTTAGATATTAACGTCCAAAAATCGTCATTTTTATGACTGACCTATAGATCAAAACTATAACCCAGTTCCAGATGACCTAGAAAGTTCAAATTTGGCATGAAGATAGGTAATTAGGTGAATACAAAGGAAAAAATCAGAAACTGGTAATTTTTTATCATTTTATTATAATTTTCCCTTATAATTAGTGCCTGTAAGTCTCAATGTGTGGATTTTAAGATCTTTACGTGAATATATAACGAGTTAAATACCACCCTTATTTTTTTTTAATCCAAATATTTCCGTTTTTGTACTTACAAATAAGAATATAGTAAATTTTCGTATTTATTACGCGTATTAACGCGTACTAACCGTATTCTACAACCACTAGCGCCACCTATTATCTTAGAGGGTCGCTACACCATGGAGGCAAAACGCGTAAAAAGAATTCCGGATACTGAATGGGCAATTCATTCGAACATTTCAAAGGTACAAGAAAATATGTAAGATAACACAAAAAGGACAATTATACCCCGTAAACGTAGGAAAATACAGTAGTTTAACAAAAAACCATTTAGTATTAATTTAGTTATAAGTAAGTACCTACTACTAATTTATGTACAAAAAGTAATGATATCCCAAGAAAAACATAAATGTGAAATGAGAGCCAAGTTCAATATTATCATAAATGCCTTGGTTGTTGACTTCAACGACAAAAGAAGTGAAATCTAAATGGGTGCCAAGTTCAATGGTAAGTCCTGAAATTTATTTATAACAACATAAAATATCATTTATTCTTATAACTTAGGAGAACATATTGTAGCCTAAGGTCTGACTTGGCTAGTTTTCATATACGAATTATATTATAGCCTTTGCTAGTTCTAAACCTGTTACTTGTCGGTTCTTATTTTATTATTCCGAAAATTTGGCTTGCTGGTAGAAACTAACCATCGAACATAATAATTCGTATATAAGAACTAGCCAGGTCAAACCTTAGGCTACGATATATTCTCCTAAGTTATAAGAATAAATGATATTTTATGTTGTTATAAATAAATTTCAGGACTGACCATTGAACTTGGCGCTCATTTAGATTTCACTTCTTTTGTCGTTGAAGTCAACAACCAAGGCATTTATGATAATATTGAACTTGGCTCTCATTTCACATTTATGTTTTTCACATTTGTGTTTTTGATTTTTTCCACATATAAACACTCATACCCGTAAAGCTGTAATCACACATCACAAACAATTATGCAATAGAATATACAAGAACGTGTGACTTTTTAGCCTTTTATTTGTTTTACTGGGTGGGAACATCATCTTTAACTGTTGAAATGTAGTGAGTAGTCTAGGAGATAAACGGAAACAAGCGAACCTTCAACCATACCCTGCCAAAATCATAACTCTCCGTAGCCATAAAAACTATATAAACAACAGACTCTTAAAAAAAAAAGCTCAAGGTTCAACAACAATCTAAATAGTAGTTTATACAACATGTAACGGAAACCCCATATCTATCCAAAAGGACTGAAGACAACATCTGGTATGGAGTCTCTATGCAAAGTTTCAGCTCAAAATAAGTGACTCACAGAATTGACCCCAAATTATTGGTTTCATATGTTTCTTGAATACCAGTAATAACAAACGTGTCACATCACTATGAGGGTCATCACTTTCCACGTCCCTTGCCAATAAAACGATAATTCTCTTCGTTCTTCTTAATTTGAAAAATTCAGTCTCTGGTATCAATGTATTGAAATTTCTAATAAGCTCCACACATGTAGACATAGGACTACAAAACCCTTGCTATATCGTTTGTTATCATCTAAAGAAGCCGTGCACTCGGTATGTATATACCCTTTAAATAACACGTTGTATATTTAAAGTTATTCTAATATTTGTTCTTACTCAGTTACATTCAAATGAAATGATAAGTCTTATTAATCTGCTTTGTAACATAAGTCCTTTGAAAAATAAACCCTACGCATTTCCACACGTAATAGTGAAACATGGTCACATCATAAGAGGCTCATAGTTACTACCGCAGCAAGTCTCCACTCTGTGCTGACTATTGTCTACAAGTTGTGAACGACACCATTGTCGGTACTATCTGTTCTAACAGTTCTTAGTAACATTGTGTATGTATGTATGCCAATGTGTCTATATTTCGCAGTGGCAGTGTATGCATTAAGCCGGCTCTACACGTTGGCCAACACAGTGGCGAATGTAGTGGCCAATGCCTATTCGCCAACGTGTAGAGGGGGTGTTTGTGCACCCAACATGCACAAACACCCCGTCTACACGTTGGCCAACAGGCATTGGCCACTACATTCGCCACTGTGTTGGCCAACGTGTAGAGCCGGCTTTAGAGTAATATCCCAACAAATGTAACTATTTAACTGTGTATTATTTTATGCAACGTGTAACAGAATAAACGCAATTCCTGAAAGTAACTGATTCAGAATCGGCTTCTGAATCGATTTCCGTCATACATAATAGGTGTTAAATTTTGATGAAAAAATATTTAATTAACTTAAAATGGAAATACAGTATCATGACAAATTAATACAATCCTTAATTCAAGGAAATTGTGTGCGTGTCACGTCGGCCGCTAACATTGCATGAGTGTATACGTCTGCATAAGGATATTGTATGACGCACACACCTTTTGCGTTTAGTGACGATAACTATCTTATAAAAAATGTCTAGGTTTGGTTTCAATTTATTAATATTCTAATTGGGGTGTCTGAGGTATTGCGCTTAATCTGTTACACGTTGTATATCTTTTTTTCTCGAGGATTAAAACATGTAAACATAATTAACCTATAACGTTTCCACTGTTGCGACACGTCTCCATTCTACAGGATGGAATGGACCGTAATCCACAACTGCAACGTGGGCACGGTATAATATACTAGGACGTGAGCCCAGTATGTGTTGGTGAATTTCGCATGTCTTCGGATTTTGTGTTAAGACCGAAAATTATCCCTCATTTTGCTATTGACGTTACGCTATTTTATTGGATACTAGCAGTCTACTTACGATAAAAACATAATCTCCTTTTTCGGGTTCCGTAGCCGAATGGCAAAAAAACGGAACCCTTATGGTTTCGTCATGTCTGTCTGTCTGTCAGTCTGTCTGTCCGTCCCTCCGTATATCACAGCTATTTTATTCCTAAACTATTAGGACTATTCACATGAAACTTCGTAGGTAGATATATACTATGAACTGCTTTCCGATTTTAAGAAAAAAAAAAATTAAAATGAAGGGGAGCCGCCCTGGGAACTGGAAATATTTTTTTTTTCATGTAACCTATGCGTGTGTGGAATCTAATTCATTCAAACACTATGAAAAATAAAGTTATTTGGCGTAGTTACGGAACCCTTCATGGGCGAGTCTGACTCGCTCTTGGCCAATTTTTTTTTGAATTGTGTACTTCCATAGGTACCAAATTTCATCCAAGTCCTCTCAGTACTTTTGAAGATTAGCGCATTCAACAAACAAACTTTTCCGTTTTGTAATATTAGTATAAAATAATATAGATATTAGAATCGAATACAACTGTTGCCTTGAAAACTTTATTGCAATTGTAAACACGAAATTTAAGAGTAGAAAAACAAAAGAATAAATAATACACACACAGAAATAGGAAACAAATTCGCGCTTAAATTAAATTTTTCACACTATAGGCTAAACCGCTAACGTTAATAAATTAAGCGGTGGTTTGGTTTTAGTTAAAGCTAGCGGAAATACATAGCTACGAGTACATGTGATTCTTTTTACCTCGCCCGCTAGTAGTTTTACAACCCGACTACTGCATGTAAGCCTCGTTTTCGCCATTTATGTTTGTATATTTTCTGACTTTACACACAGGATACGCGCCATGTTTTTAGCTCATGTCAACCACGAGTTCCTATTTGTTTCTACAGGATGATTTACTGATTCTTTGACCAGGAATGTTTTATCTCACACAATACCTGACATTGTAAAATAAAAATAAGCCTAGTTAAACAGAATTTATAAATTACGCCATACCTTTGTACTAATTGTATCTCTCACGTCTAGATTTTGAGTAATATGTTGTTAAAACCGAAAATGTCATCATTTTTCCATCTATCATAACTTTACAAAGGTTTTCTATAATCAACCGCTTAGGGTCTGAAAGTATAATAGTTTGTGTGAAAAATCGTGCGAACAAAGTCGCGAGCAACGGCTGTTATTATATATCAATCGATTTTTTCCTCAAAGTAATAGCATTACAAGGAAAATCAAGACTTAACAAGCTACTGAAATCCAAAAGTAGGCAATTTTCCTTGACACATCTATTCCATTAATCATAAAATACATTTGGTCATATTTCTTTCATGTCATACAAGACACCACTATCAAACATAGAGGAAACAAAACATCAGAAATAAGGGAAATCACCAAATACAATCACACGTTTCTTGGAGAGCCCTTGGCAAAATTAACTCGTCGGTCTTCCAGGTTAAACAACGCTTGCTGAGGTTTTTCCGTGGATGGGTGAATATTTAAACCTGGTATCACCATTTTTTTCCCGGGTGGGAAAATCTTCTAATGACTTTTCCCGCTCTGGGTGGAGCGGAAGGGAGCGTCAGACTTCTACTGACTAAAAACCCACCCTGTTTCTTCAGCTGCCCGTAAGTTCAGAGAGGTGCCTCTCCCTCGCGCGTTCGGCCTCCTCCTTCGCTAGCATGACTGCTTCACAGAAGGAGGTGACTGCATCCCATTTCCTCTAGCTCCGCACTATGGTTTGAACCAGGCCAGGGCGCGAGAGATCGCCGGTGCTCCGCCCAAGTAGGGCGCACCTCGACCGTATACTCCACCGTGTCCTCCGGGTGGTCCTCACGATGAGGAAGCCCGGGCGTGTTTGTAAGCCGCACAAAAATTTGTTCCGGTGCGGGAAGCGAACCAGTAACACGCAGCGTAGCCAATCACTGCGCCAATAATGACATCGTAACTTATCGAGATTCTTGTTCTTCTCGCCGTAACTCTAGCTATAACATGAGGGTCTTTAAGTCAAGAGTGAATAGGTTACTTCTAGGCAAGCGTGCTCCATCTTCGACCACATCATCACTTAACATCAGGTGACATGGTGTTCAAACGCGAGCCTATGATCAACATTTTTTTTTAACTTGGGAAGCTCTTTAAATTAGTGTTTCCGGCTGTAATTATTAGTACAGCTTTGACCGTCGTTACGGGTAGTTAGAAGCCAGAAAATCCTACACCAGCCTTGCCAAGAAGTCACGACCAACTACTTAACTCCGAACCGAACTTTTTAATATCAAAAACCTAATACATTAGCTAAATCTGAAAATAAAAGCGCACGCTTAGCAGTAGCTAGACACCACAACACTACAAACTACACCGCGTAAAGCACAAATCTAAATGTGCACAGCCGTTCCTATAAAGAACTAATAAAAAGTGCACTAAAACATTCTCTTGAATATATATTTGCGATTTTATTAAAAACTAACATGTTTTACGATTCTTCAGTAGAGATTTGTTGGAGATAATAAAGTGAAAGACTTTATGTCTCTTGTATACGGCAAGATTTTGCGGGTCAAATAAATCGTTGCGAACGTGCGAGGGGTGCGGAATGAATTATGTAAGTTGGTTCCTGATGATAGAAACGAAACAGGGATGAGCGGTTTCAGTATTTTTAGGGTTCCGTAGCCGAATGGCAAAAAACGGAACCCTTATAGTTTTGACATGTCTGTCCGTCTGTCTGTCTGTCCGTCCGTCCGTATGTCACAGCCATTTTATTCCGAAACTATTAGGACTATACATGTAAAACTTGGTAGACAGATGTATTCTGTAAATCGCTTTCCGATTTTAAGAGGAAATTTAAAAAAACTTTTAAAATAAAGGGGGCTCCCCATACATGGGACTGAAACTGAAAATATTTTTTTTCATGAAACTTATACGTGTGTGGTATCGATAGACAGGTCTTTAAAAATGAAATTAAAGTTTCTAAAATGACTTTTTCATTAAGTTAATCGTTTAAAAGATATACGCTTCCAAAGTGGTAAAATGTGTGTCCCTCCCCCTCTAACTTCTATAATAATGAAGTGAAAAATCTAAAAAAAATCATATGTTCTAGATCTTAATGTAAACTTTCAACCAAAATTAGTTCGAACGAGATCGAGTCGGCAGTTTTTGAGATACAGTATATTTTCTAAACCCGCAAATATAACTTTGTAATTCATACAAATACTATGAAAAACAAAGTTATTTGGCGTAGTTGTAAAAATTGTAAATAAGCTAGTTTTAAGAAATTTTTAAGGTTTTTGTTTTTTTTTTTCATTTAAATATATTAAGTATATTATAATAATAATAATAATAATAATAATACCTGTAGAATAGTGAGAAAGTTCATGCAGATAGAGGAAAATGAAAACACCCATTCCACACGTTAAACCCACTACATTGACTTGGCTTGGCCCGTTGATGTAGTAAAAAAAAAACTAGCCAAAGAGCTAAGAAACAGTTCATGTTAAGCCAAAATAATAATAAAATTTATTATAGTTACCACGGAACCCTTCATGGGCGAGTCCGACTCGCACTTAGCCAATTTTTATTTTGTGTGTTGTTAATAAAGCAAAAATCATATTATAAGTTGGAATTCGTTGTAAAAAATGTTTAAAAAGTTATTATGGAATAATGTGAGAAAGCTTGTGATTTATAAACTTAGCTCGTATCGAGAAGTAGAAACCCAGTGGTTACAAACACGAAGTACGTGTTCATCATTATGAAAATCTGAAGTTACGCCACATTCACCAACGACCAAGTGCGGCACGCTTAGAACTCACTAGACCCTGCGTGGTGTGATTACGGCCCATTTCCTCTCCTAGAGGGAGTGCCCGTGTCCCTAAACTTAAATAGCTCTATTACACCATTGTGTATACAAGTGCCGTAAGTCGTAGAACGTCTATGTTTCATTAGAATACATTAAGTATGTATGAGGCCGAAAATATTTATAAAAAAAGTAAATTAAATCAATATCATCAAGACTAATTATTTTTAACGATTCGAGTGAGAGATTTATAAATAATAAATAGCAGTTAATTCATACGTTATGTGGTAGTATAATATTATTTCTTAGTGTTTTTTAACCGACTTCAAAAAAAGGAGGTTTACAATTCGTCTTGAACGTTTTTTTTTTTTTATGTATGTTACCTCATAACTCGGAGATGGCTGGACCGAATTGGAAATTTTGTTTTTGTTTGAAAGGGTGTACTTTCTAGTTGGTCCCATTGTTACGAAATCGGGATCTGATGATGGGATCATGGAGAAATCGAAGGAACTCTTCAAATATTATAGGCACACCTATAGCGTATTGGGTATTTCTTATAGTACCTTGTGCAGTTGCTCTCGAAAAGCACCATTTGACGAAGTGGAACTGATGATGAAGACCTCAGATGGCCACCGAAACTACTCAATAATAAGTATTTCGTTGATTGCGATTAGATTACTTGAATATGGATGTTAAGCACTTTATGCTCGTCACAATGCATATGGTGAAGTAAAGCTGATGGTGATGTACCGGGAGAACTCCTCAAAAATTAACGGCTCTGCACCGGGCAAAGCAATATTTTGTAAAAGGTGATAAGTAGTTGACATTTTGGCTTTTGTAACTAGATAAATTACAAACCGACCCACTAAAAAGCGTGAAAAAAACTTTTTAAGCAAAAAATAGAACCGACTTCCATATAAAAACACTACAAAGGCAAAAATTACTTTAATTTCGGAAGGCCGTGTCTTTAGTTTTGTATATATTTTCGTTTTTGACACCGCCTTCCGAAATTAAAGTTATTTTTGCCTTTGTAGTGTTTTTATCTGGAAGTCGGTTCTATTTTCTGCTAAAAAGTTTTTAAAGTAACATTTTGTACACATACTATGTCAGGATATGTACAACACCTTAAGTTGTTATATCAAAATAAATCGAAATCGTTTCAACATGAATGATAATATCATACTAACTAATACAGAAAAATATATCAATTTTCAATAAAACGTAACTTCAAGTAAAAACGACTCACGTTCATCCAATTGTGTATAAAAGTAATGAAAGAAGATCCAATAATACCCTCAAAAAAGTAAAAGCGAGGCATTAAAAGAAATGAACCTTAGTTTAAAAGAGACTGTCTTAATCTTCGATTTGAAACTGTATTTCGTACGTGATAACTGAATCATAATACAAGGAAATAACGAGTTTCAAATATACCATTTAAACCATTCGAATTCAGAGTGTGAATTCAAAATTAACAATTAAAAAAAAAATGCGAATCGATTATTAATAGTAGATTAGTAGCCAAGGGCTGTAAGGCATCAATTGCAGCCCGAGATATTAAGGCGCACGAGCGCAGCGAGGGCGCCTATAGTTCGAGGGTGCAATTGATGCTTACACCCGAGCTAACTACTCTGCTTTACATCTCGATTGTGAGGTAAGTAGAAAAAATTGGCCAAGTGCGAGTCAGACTCGCCCATGAAGGGTTCCGTAGTAACTATAATAATATAATATAATATAATATGTATATTTATTTGACGAATAAAAAAAACCTTAAAAATTTCTTAAAACTAGCTTATATACATTTTTACAACTACGCTAAATAACTTTGTTTTTTATAGTGTTTGTATGAATTACAAAGTTATATTTGCGGTTTTATAAAATATGCTGTATCTCAAAAACTGCTGACCCGATTTTGTTCACACTAATTTTGGTTGAAAGTTTACATTAAGATCTACAGACATATATTTCTTTTAGATTTTTCACTCCATTATCACATTATTATTAGGCAAATCTCCAGGACATGATGGGCTCAGCATTGAACACCTGAAGCACGCCGGTGTCCATTTGCCAAGAGTCCTGTCCATGTTCTTCACAATGTGTATTAGTCATGCGTTAAGTACCCATGACTAATACACATTCTGCCTACATACCTGCTAATCTAATGAAGACCATCGTTGTTCCCATTGTGAAGAACAGGACAGGCGACATCTCGGACAAGAGTAACTATCGTCCCATCTCTCTTGCGACAATTATAGCAAAAGTGTTGGACGGTATGCTTGATACTTGTTTAAATAATTGTATACGTCTGCAAGATGCGCAGTTCGGTTTTCAACCTGGACTTTCAACCGTACGCCTGTTTCCTTGACCTTTCCAGGGCATTTGATCTTGTCTCTTATGATGTGCTCTGGGGAAAGATGGGAGACAGGGGTGTACCCGCGGAAATATGTCGGCTTTTCCAGTATTGGTATGGTAACCAAACCAATCAGGTGAGATGGGACGGTACATTCTCTGAGTCGTATGGGTTGGAGTGCGGGGTGAGGCAGGGAGGTCTGACGTCTCCTCGGCTCTTCAACCTATACATAGATGGCCTCATAGCGGAACTCAGCGGCTTGCGTGTCGGATGTAGCGTTGGTGGGGTTAGCATTAACAATATCAGCTATGCAGACGACATGGTCTTGCTGGGTCCGTCTGCTGGGGCAATCGCAAAGCTACTGAAGACATGTGAAGCCTACGCTGCCGCGCTTGGTTTAATATATAATGTAAAAAAATGTGAATGCATGGTCTTTAAGGTCGGCGGCAAGTGCCGTGAAGATGGACCCGATCTCCTGATAAATGGGTCAGTAATTAAATATTTTAAATATTTAGGGCATTTTCTTGCTGACGACCTTAGAGACGATGCAGACATTGAGAGGGAGCGGAGGGCTCTAGCGGTCCGGAGCAATATGCTGGCCCGTAGGTTTGCGCGATGTACAGACCTAGTGAAAATTACTCCTTTTAAGGCTTATTGCCAGAGTCTGCGACTTGCGACTGCCTCGTTACTGCAGCGCCTCAGAAATGTTTGCACAAGCTCGTACTGACGCATTTCAAGCGATTATACGTAAGAAAACGGCTTCATTCTGAGGAGAGTAAGGGACAGTCGTAACAGCATCCTGAGAACGGTGAGTGAGTGTGTCCTCTCCTATTATGAAGCAGTTTGTGCGGAGGGTGATGGGTACTAACACTAGATAATAAGGTATTAGGTATAAGTTACTAACATTTTATGGATTTTTGTGGTCCGAAATAAAAATATTCTATTCTATTCTATTATTATAGAAGTTAGAGGGGGTGGGACACACATTTTACCACTTTGGAAGCTTATATCTTTTAAACGATTGTCTTTATGAAAAAGGGGTTTTAGAAACCCTTATATCATTTTTAAATACCTGTCTATAGATACCATACACGCATAGGTTTCATGAAAAAATATATTTTCAGTTCTAGTTCCATGTATGGGGACCCCCCT
Organism: Tholera decimalis; assembly: GCA_943138885.2. Taxonomy (NCBI): domain Eukaryota; kingdom Metazoa; phylum Arthropoda; class Insecta; order Lepidoptera; family Noctuidae; genus Tholera; species Tholera decimalis. Next base: position 5,742,538 of record OW964549.2, read on the forward strand.
TTATTTTAAATATTTGTTAATTTTTTTCTTAAAATCGGAAAGCGGTTCACAGAATACATCTACCTACTAAGTTTCACATGTAATAGTCATATTAGTTTCGGAATAAAATGGCTGTGACATACGGACGGATGAACAGACAGACAGACAGACAGACAGACAGACAGACAGACGGATAGACATATCGAAACTATAAGGGTTCCGTTTTTTGCCATTCGGTTACGGAACCCTAAAAAACCGGCATTACAAGAATAAAACATTTTATTAGTTAAAATTTATAGTGAAATGAGAACAATTTTCAAATTTTAGGGACAAGTGTTTTTTAGGTATGTTAATAGTTTGAGATTGTGATATTTGTTGGTCATGGATAAAATTTGACGGGATGAAGCTTTCTTCAGCAGAAGTTGATGGTTGCGGATCATCTCTTGAGAAAGATGTTTCATTTTTTGAAAGCTGAATAGTTTTCCTTATTTGGTTGGTAATTTTACTTTTATTTTGTATGGAATCTTCAATGTAACCTTCAGCCACCTTGCTGGATTTCCACCCACCGTGCCTTTTTATAGTGGTTAAGTTAGCCCCAGCATCGGCTAAAAGTGTAGCCGATGTTCTCCGGAAGCAATGACCTGTGTATAATTCCGGGTTTGCTAGCTTTAAATAACTTGCGATTTGCTTCGGCATACTTCTGATGGTATTTTTTCCAATAACTTGTTTGTAGCATTTACCTTGGTGGCACTTCAAAAAAAAAAAAATCGGTTGGTATTTACATTTTTAGGACGAAGATTTCTGTATTTTTGTACGAATTCAGAGAATTCTTGAGGAACTACAAATGTTCGGTCAATTTTAGTTTTTGTGTTCGGTAGTTTAATTACTAACAACTGACCCTGTTGTTCTATGTTCTCTATTGTTATATTTGTCAATTCAATACCTCGGCATGCGTCAGTTATACCGAAGATAAGAACCACCTAAAACAAGCGAAATATAAAAATAAGAAGGTATGTTTTTTAGGATTGTAAGAATTTAAAAGATAAATGATGAAGTATTACCATTATGTGATTTGTTATTTTACGTACCTTAACAGCTAAATATATGTCATCAGGGGCTTCATTTATGAATGTTTTCACGTCTTGCGCTGTAAAAACCTTTGACTTTTTGCTTATGTTCCCAGCTGATTGTCTTTTTAGAAAAGATGATAATGACACCACAAACTAGATGGCAGCAGCTTTTTTGATAGCTCACTAAAGTATGTTAAGAATACAGTCTCAGATAAAGACTTTTGAACTCGTCGTAAGTTTTCAAATATCTCTCTTTAGAACTTTCAGGCAAAATATTGTTAATTGCTGCTTCAGCTTCCATTTTCATTGAATCGGGAGTGCAGCTTATATCTTCATCACTTGCAGAACTCATGTTTTTTTCCTAATTAGCACGTAATTATAAAAAATCCCAAAAACAAACAATATTTAAAGAAAAAGTTTTCTATTCCCGCCTTTTTTCATCTTTGTTTTTTAATATATTTTTTTCAAGAACGAAATTGAGCTTCGCTGTTGGATATTTAAAATTGATGACTATTATACTCATACGAAGACAAGGCTGAATAGCGAAGCGACCTCTTTTGTCATTGGGCTGAATGCATGATGTCTATTGCCAGTATGATGGTTAGATGTACGCGAACTTTTTGAAAGAGTGAAGAGATTTTTTTTAAATTACTTACCGACCTAGGGCTTTTCTAGCTACATTATTACCCTAGAGCGCTAATTGGTTACCTTCAAGCCCCATTTGGGGGTAATAAGGACCTACTTACGGAATATGAGAGATGTAATAGTACATTGTGTATTAAGGGCGGTAAGTAAGGAATTAGTAGTATTAGTAGAAGCCCGAAGTCGGAGACTGAGGGCTTTCTGAGTCGAGGTTCGTAATTCCCGTACCGCCCGTGAAACATACAATGTTTTTCATCACATTTGCGAGTAAATAAATAAAATAATAGGTCAGAAAAAACTTATTTATTAAAATTTATAGTCACTGTACATAATTTATTGTTTTTGCTGCATGGATAATATCTGGCGGTGTTGCATTTAAATCACACTCATCGGACGACGCCGACGACATTTTTTATAACTTTTTTACTTGTCTTCAAATACAAAAGGTAAATAACTATGAATTATAGCTTTAATACACAAGTCAGCACAACTATTATTACGTAACTTGCGAAATAAGTGAACTTTTTTTAAGCCGATGGCGGGCTTTATGCCCACACCACAGATTATACAAATGTTTCGTTCAGAAACGTTAAGGGCAAATACTTACGTAGGTATACTGCCATGACGGAGTGTAAAAAAATAAAAATAATTTCGACGGTTTGATACAAAAATGTATTAAAATCGATTATTAAGAACATTAGTTGAGTATTTAAGTAACATGTAGCGAGATTGCAATAACATTCCTGTTTAGATAATATTTTAAGAAAATTTTTCAATTACTTGTAAACTGCTTGCTTGAACTTGCATGACCTGTGTGCTGTGCTATAAATTAAAAAAAAAAACTTGAGAGGTGTCAAGGGACACCCGGATGGAACGAAGTTCCTTTCGATTAATTAGTGAAGGAATTGTAAAAAAAAACATGTTTGCAAAAATGCGGCACTGTCGGTACACAGGCCTTTACGCACACATGCGTACGTATTATATTGCGAAATAAGTATACGCGATTTACTGAAAATATATTGATTGGATTAAAAAATAAAACAGTATTACGTTAGTATATTTCTTGTTGAATAATTTGTCAAAAAATCAGAAAGATCGTATGTATTTTAATATGGTTGTTATTCGTTAAAAGATTTTTTTAGAGGTTACTTTGTGATTTTTTTCTGCCAATTGAAATTTGTTGTATTATGTTTTCAACACACTACTTAACTAGATTATATCCTGAAGAATATCATATATTTTTCTGATTGTGTTAACTGCAGTGAATCATATACTTTAAAGCATTATAAAACTCGCATTTAGCTCTTGTAGTCCCCTTAAGAGCGCGCTAGACGCCATTGACCTTGGTCATGTGGGCGTTACCAAGACAAAGCCCCCCGCGTGCGCCTCCCACCCCTCATAATAATTTCGTGCAACGCGAACTCTTAACTTTGTGTTGCATCGTAGTGCCGGGCGCTCGCCGCATGCTATCTAGGTACTTATCGCTTCCAGTAGCTGTATCTAAATGCAGAGGTGTAAAACCTTTTGAATGTCCAAGATAGAAAGCAAAGGAAAATAGAATTATGTATAATTTATAGTTTTTTTTGTATAGATATTAATTTTAGTTTTTCTGTAAATGAATGAGCTTTAGTAGTATATATTTTCGTTTCTATATTCGTATATTGTATGATTAATATCTATGAACCTATTACGCGTTTTAGGTTTAACTATAATGTTTGAGTTTGATTGTTTTAGGTTTGACTTTTACATGTTAACTATTTATATCTTGATTTATTTGATAAAATTTACCACTTACTTAAAAAAAATCTGGAACATTATGAACCTGGAAGGATCGGTCAGTATTACCAAAACTATCAATCTGACTCTATTCTTCCGAGACCGGATTACCTATAACATTGCCAATTTGCGTGATTTTGAAGGGTTCTATTATATCCTTACAAAATGTATATGATGTTGCTGTTGTGTTACCATGACAACAAAATTATACCATTGTCAGACTACTAAAACTGTTAGTTGAAAAAATCTATTAATTATAATTAAATTGGTAAAACTTATTGCAGAAGAATAAAAGGAAAATAAAAAAATCACGGAACATAACATGTATATATTATAATCTCAAAATTCAGAAAAGTTAAACTGCCTTAAACATACTCGCTTTGGTTCTGGTTCATCATATTATAGTTCATCGATACCAAGAAATATATTCAATTTAAGGCCAATATAAGTCTGACTTGACTGAGAAAAAAGAAATAGGTAACTGTCAATTTTAAAAACATGCTGCTGTAGAATAAATTATAATTTGATATCTACACGAATTTTATAAAATTGAAAAATGTTTAACATCTATGTTCGTTACTTTCATATATACTTTTTGTTGACATATTTTTACGTTCATAATACCAAAATATTGATGATATTGATGATTTATAAAATAATAGTGCCCTTCAAAATATTTTTGTGTGACAATGGTGGATTGGCGGTGGCTAGCGGCTTCTACAAAGGCAGATAATACGAATAGAAAATTTTTTTAGCAAAAAATAGAACCGACTTCCATATAAAAACACTACAAAGGCAAAAATAACTTTAATTTCGGAAGGCGGTGTCAAAAACGAAAATATATACAAAACTAAAGACACCGCTCTCCGAAATTAAAGTTATTTTTGCCTTTGTAGTGTTTTTATATGGAAGACGGTTCTAATTTTTGCTAAAATTTTTTTTTCACGCTTTTTAGTGGGTCGGTTTGTAATTTATCTAGTTACAAAAGCCAAAATGTCAACTACTTATCACCTTTTACAAAATATTGCTTTTTCCGGTGCAGAGCCGTTAATTTTTGAGGAGTTCTCCTGGTACATCACCATCAGCTCTACTTCACCATATGCATTGTGATGAGCATAAAGTGCTTAACATCCATATTCAAGTAATCTAATCGCAATCAACGAAATACTTATTATTGAGTAGTTTCGGTGGCCATCTGGGGTCTTCATCATCAGTTCCACTTCCTCAAATGGTGCTTTTCGAGAGCAACTGCACAAGGTACTATAAGAAATACCCAAAACGCTATAGGTGTGCCTATAATATTTGAAGAGTTCCCTCGATTTCTCCATGATCCCATCATCAGATCCAAACGGTTCGACAATGGGACTAACTAGAAAGTATACCCTTTCAAACAAAAAAAGAATTTTCCAAATCTGTCTAGCCATCTCCGAGTTATGAGGTAACACACATAAAAAAAAAAAAAGTTCAAGACGAATTGTAAACCTCCTTTTTTTGAAGTCGGTTAAAAATAAAACGTTTCTTCCGTCGAAATAGGAGTTCATTTTTAGTTGCGAGGTGCCCTTTTCTATGAAAATATGGGACCGAAATAAGACCTTATTTTTATAAAATTAACCGTGTAATTCGATTGTGCATCGGATTCTCAGAATAATTTTAGCAAACTGCGTACTTACCTAGTTTTCAACGATTTTGGTTAAGTATTATATATAGACCTAATTCGCTTTTCGTATTAGTTTATGTTATATACAAAATTAGTAGGTATACGATACAGACCCTCTGTACCGTATACCTACTAATTTTGTGTATACCTACTTTAAAAGTTACTAGCTTCCTGCCCGCGACTTCGTCCGCAAACCTTAATAAATTATACACCTAAACCTTCCTCTTGAATCATTATATGTATTAAAAAAAAACCACATCAAAATCTGTCACGTACTTTTAAAGATCTAAGCATACATAGGGACAGACAGCGGGAAGCGACTTTGTTTTATACTATGTAGTGATTGCAATTATATAAGTATGGTATCAACTAAGTTTTGAAAGAGTGCATTTTTAGGGTTTCGTAGCCGAATGGCGAAAACGGAACCCTTATAGTTTCGTCATGTCTGTCCGTCTGTCTGTCTGTCCGTCTGTCCGTCCGTATGTCACAGCCATTTTATTCCGAAACTCTTAGGACTATACATGTAAAACTTGGTAGGTAGATGTATTCTGTGAACCACTTTCCGAATTTAAGAAAAAAATTAAAATTAAGGGGGTCCCCATACATGGAACTAAAACTGAAATATTTTTTGTCATGAAACCTATGCGTGTGTGGTGTTTATAGACAGGTCTTTAAAAATGACATTGAGGTTTCTATGACCACTTTTTCATAAAGTTAATCGTTTAAAAGATATACGATTCCAAAGTGGTAAAATGTGCCCCCTCCCCCCTCTAACTTCTATAATAATGTAGTGAAAAATCTACATAAAATATATGTCTATAGATCTTAATGTAATCTTTCAACCAAGACTCGGTTTGAACGAGATCGAGTCAGCAGTTTTTGAGATACAGCATATTTCCTAAAACCGCAAATATAACTTTGTAATTCGTAGAAACACTATGAAAAACAAAGTTATTGGGCGTAGTTGTAAAAAAAATGTAAATAAGCTAGTTTTAAGAAATTTGTAAGATTTTGTAAGAATTTCCTCTTGTATGCTTTTTTCAAATTACGCTTCTTGCGTCTTTTTTTGTCACCCATTTTAATATTATAATAAGAACTAGTATTTGCGTGTTGCGCGAGGTGCAAGCACCTCGCGGTTCATTTAAAAAAAAAAAAAATGGGTGGGGTGATGGGGGGGGGTTTGCACAATTATTTGGACTAAAGCATTGCCCCTCTAAATTAATCTGAAAAAAAAATGTTCCATGTCTCTTAATTTCCGAGATCCGCCTAAAGGGGGTGAGAAGGGGGGCAAGGGGGGCGACGTTGAAAAATGGTTTTTACTTTACCGAGCCTCCTCTATACGAATCCGTAAAAACAAGAAAATACGGGTCTCGTAGTTTCCGAGATACGACAGGGAGGGGGGAGAAGGGGGGTGAAAAGGGGAGGTTTGGCACTTTTCTCGTAGGTTTGAGAGTTACTTGTTTACGAATCTGTCAAAATATACCCACCTCCCCATCCACCATCAGGGAGAACAATCATGTCAATGAGTGAGTCAGTGAGTCAGTGGTAATTTAGCTTTATATAGTATAACTAGTATTTGGGTGTTGCGCGAGGTGCAAGCACCTCGCGTGCTTGTGAAAAAAAAAAAAAGTGGGGGGAGATGGGGGGGTTTAGTATTTGCGTGTTGCGCGACGTGCAAGCACCTCGCGTGCTTGTGAAAAAAAAAAGTGGGAGGGGGTGATGAGGGGAGATGGGGGGGGTTTAGTATTTGCGTGTTGCGCGAGGTGCAAGCACCTCGCGTGCTTGTGAAAAAAACTAAAGCATTGCCCCTCTAAATCAAGTATTTGCGTGTTGCGCGAGGAGCAAGCACCTCGCGTGCTTGTGTAAAAAAAAAAAAAGGGGGGGGGGGGAAGGGGGGGGGTTGCAGAAGTATTTTGACTAAAGCATTGCCCCTCTAAATGAATCTGAAAAAAAAATGTTCCAAGTCTCTTAGATTCCGAGATCCGCCTAAAGGGGGGAGAAGGGGGGCGGGGGGGGGACTTTGAAAAATGGTTTTTACTTTACCGAGCCTCCTCTATACGAATCCGTAAAAAGAAAAAAATACGGGTCTCGTAGTTTCCGAGATACGATAGGGGGGGGGGGAGAAGGGGGGGGAAAAGGGGAGGTTTGGCACTTTTCCCGTAGGTTTGAGAGTTACTTGTTTACGAATCTGTCAAAATATACCCACCTCCCCATCCACCATCTGGGAGAACAATTATGTCAATGAGTGAGTCAGTCAGTCAGTCAGTCAGTCAGTGGTAATTTAGCTTTATATAGTATAATTAACGACAAGTAGTAATTATTATTTACAATGTTATACCTAATTACACACTAAAATAACCTAATATTTACACACACTATACATAAAACAAAAAAAATCTAATTGGTTGGGCTATCGACAATAATTTTGTTTGCGGAGAAAACTGTCACAGGTCCGTCCAGCACTGCGTCTCGTCCCGCACTGGGCGCCGGAGGGGTGGATACGCGATTTGCGAGTAGCGATTACGTAAAAAAATCCTTATAAATAATTAAGAAAGTTCTTGGCAGAAATAAGCACATGGTCCCATCGGCATTACTTAATATAATATATTGGTGGCAATTAAAAGATCCTGTGATTGATAGTTTAGGAGAAAAATGGTAGTAAGTTACAAAAACAGAGGCCACTTTGCGTATTTATTTATGATATTTCAAATATATTTTTATTTTTTCTGAAACCAAGAAGACACGCTTTACATTGTGTAGATTAATATATATTATTTTGAAAAAAGATCCTGTAAGGGTTACGGAAAAAAAGGTTCTAATGTATCCTAAATGAAGCCTGATTCACGAATATCCACACCTTAAAAAGTGTCGTTACAACTTTTCGTATGAATTTTTTCCGGCTAGCCCCCTTTCGTAACGCGCGATAAGGAACTTCGTTCCAAAAAATTACCGACCTTGCGTTTCATGACAAAAGGAAAGCCCGAGGGTTTTATTTGGGGCATTACGGCCAAGTTAACCTGTATGTTTAGATACTGTTTACGTGCAAGTGTGATGAAAAATATATATAAGAGCAGTAAGGCAGTTATCATTAGGCACCGGTGATCAAAGAGTGACTAGTAGAAAGTTCTAGCTTCTGAAAATGACTTGGTGAGCAGTGAGTGTGTTTTGTCGCTAGGCTATCATTTGGTTGCTTTAGTTCTGACCGCAAAACGTGCATAGCTCAGCAAGTTTTAATTTTTATAGCTCTTGTTGACAAACTAGGGGAGCGAGTCTTCGCCAGCAGCGTAAACAGTCAGCGTTTGTCTATATTATTATAGCAGTTTGCCCGCACTAGCACTCACCAATGCAACTTATTACCAATTAAATAATTTTTAGATTTGGATCAGTAGTTCTGGAGATAACCAAATTTGTTTCTAAGTTGTATGGACAAGTTTACAATGTTTTACCTTATAATATTAGCATATATTTGATTTCCGTTAAGAAAATAGTGACGTCATCAGTGCAACTGCAGGGTAAAGGTGTTTTCACAATGGAGTAAAAATTCAAAATTAAATTTATATTTCAAAAGATTAAGTTTAATGGATAAAAATCAAATGAATTGTCTTAAATTAGTAATATTTTTAAGCAGTGTCACTAGAATCTTCATTTGTATTTATTGTGAAAGAATTTTGTACTGCGTTCTCTATGACGTCGTCTGAATTTCATAAGCTTTTCTTCTTGTATTACGTGGTCGCAGCATTTCTTCCATCGATTACCATCTATTAAAGTAATTGCGTCACAAAATAATATGTTTACATCACTCATTTTGAATGTAGAGTTTTTGACACCAACATAATTTTTTATTTGGGCCCACACCAATTTAATAGGATTGAATTAAATTAAATTATTTTATGCATAACGCATAAAAGGCAACCGTTTCGCCAAAAGATCTGCAGTTTACTGATGGTCACTGTGAACTTAGCTTTATAATTTGTTGCGACCTCATTGGTCGAGAGGCGCGAACAACGATGACATCAATATTTTCTTAACGTGAACCAACTATAGATGCTTCCCTTTTGTTAACATATTTATACTTTACTTTTCATTATTGAGAAAAAAGCTGACAGTTATTTGCTTCCTCGCATGCCATGGGGCAACTGCCGAACGTTATTTTCCATGTAACCGAAAATAATAATATCAACTCAATTATTCTTCTTTTTTTTCCTTGATATGTACATAAGCCAAAAGTTTAACGTAGATCCTATGTTAAGAACGACAACGCTGAGTACAACATAGTTGAGAAATGGTATTTCTGTAGACCGTAAAACAGGAAAACTCAACTGTGTAAGAATAAAAAAACACCCCAGCTACGCGTGCTTAAGCAAACTTACCCATCTCACGTATACAAATCTTCTGTCAAATACATAAGACTTTTACCCGTCTTACCAACATAACAGAGAAAATGTTCGTCATACAACTTATCCCATAGTCCCCTCATCAACTTTCAAAACAATACACTGTGCAAAACGGATAGCATCCAAATCCTTAAAAATATGAAGGATTTGGGCGGCACTGCTCGCAAACGAGGAGACTCCAGAGTAGATCCGCCGGCAGAATATTAATCAAGAGGCCAGATCTTATTAATATTGATGATGTCACTGAAGGGACATGACAGATTATGTGGAGCTTTGTGTCCTTCAATCAGCGGACGCAAGTTTTTGAGGGGATTTTTTATGGTACTTGAAGCTCTGATTAGTTTGACGATGTTTTACGTTTTTACTCAAACAAAAGTGAACTCCGAAACATGTTCTATCAAAAATGATACGTTTTAAATTTCTCATAAGAAATGGAGTTTCAGAAATGAAACTTGTTTAAATTTGCTATTCTGTATCTACCAATATTAAACAAATAAGAGCAAAGAAAAAATATTTTTCAGTATCATTTACTTTATACGGGATGTTTACCATATTTATGTATTGTTTCATGCAAGTGCATTGATCATTGATGAACTTGAGTTATTGCGGGTAGTTGTTTATGACCAGTTGATTAATAGTCTTTCTGTTTATCCGCGAGAATGGGACTAGCAAAAGTGCTCAAACATCTGAAACTCAAAACCATTAATAAACATGGTTAACACCTAGTTTTTTTTTTGTTTTTAAAGATAAATAGCAATGTGGATAGAAATTACTAGCAATCTTGTTGATCCCTCCAAATAAGCTAAATATGATTGCGTCATCTTATTTTCACGTCAATAGTGTAATGGGTGAGGACTCCTTTACCACGGCTATTGATGCTTCAAATTTCGTACAGGATACAAAAAATTATCCTTAACTAATATGACCACGTACTACTAAAACCCCACAAAACATCAAATACGTAAAAACAGCACTTTTATTAAGTAATAACAGAGCGAAGGGATATCACTATAAAAATAAAAACACCAAGATTTGGTCGTTCTACTAACTCTCACAAAAAGGAAAGTTAACGTCGAAGTACAAACAGAATAAAAGCCCCAGAATAGGTACAGTCCAATCTCTTAATACGTTACAAGATTGCCTTGCCAATACACTAACAGAAAACCTATCACATCTAGAATATATCTCAAGCAGATCGAGGGCGCGACCCGACTTGAATAGTCCCAATCAATGAATACTGCTTGTAACATTAATGTCAAAGTGCTCAGTACTCTCGCGTTTAGCGAAGGATCGGTGCCAAGTGCTTTTTTTGTGACCTGGACCCCTAATTGCTCTACGGAAAAGATTTATGCACTCAATTGTCAATTGTGTTCAGAATTTTGTTTCGAATGTCGCAGGCAGTATTTTTGTTGCTTAATTCGGAGTGATTCAGTACTTCGAGGCGTATCTTTGGGTCCTCTTCTCTTTATTTGCTTTGGTAACAATACTCCCTAATGATGCTTTGAATTTCGTTCGCCGTGGATTTTAAACAATGTTTCTTTTGTTTTCCTGGGTTTGAGGAAGTGAGTGTCGCACAACATTGTTTATGTAGTGATTCGTCTCTTGTTAGTTCGTTTTCTTCTCAGGATCAGTTAGATTTAGTTCAGCTTTTCAGCAAATCATCCTTAATTAGAAGTTTAGCACCTGTAATTGAGTATGCATCAATTTATAATGTAGATATGATTCATATTTATCGTAAATTATATAAATGGATCAACCTATAAATATTAATAAAAATTAATCTGTCTTTGATTTCAAAATTACTGAGTTTTCTCAATAATTTATATTCACTTCTAATTTGATCTTTACACAATACTTAGACACAATTTTTCTATTTGTCCGGACTAATCTCTGAATCGGATGAGCCGATTTTAATGAAAAGATACTCGTAGACGAGGATATAAGGCAACATAAAGGCTATTTTTTATCCCAGTAATCCCATGAGATTTTCATGAGAATGACCGCGTAGGTAAAATCGGCTCTCACGCGAACGTAGTCGCGGTAATGGCTAGTTAATATTATAAATCTGTTGTTTACAATCATGTCTCTATAGCTGAGCCGGTTTATTTGGATTCTCATCTAGACTATAGCTAAGATTAAGAACCATACATTATATAGGGCGCACTTTTGTCAATTCATTTTCTAATCTCAAGTCAGTGTTCTTTTTTGTATATATTTGGTAGGTCTCAGAAAAGACCGTAGGCTTCTTTTTTACTACGAATTATTTTAAATATGTTATCTACTTAGTTTATTTTTTATGCGCCTGTGTTTTGGGATTTTTGAGGGTCAGGCTTCTTCAATGAACTTTTCTTCATTCTTAAGGGTTTTATATGTATATTTTAGATATAATTTACAGAGGAGAATAAAGTTATTAAGAATTATGATGGGGAACCGACTACCACCATGGTTTCGAGAGTCTAGTGTGTGGAACGAACTGTAGATCCGTTGAATGAAGGAATCGATCGTTCTTCAGATTCATTCGACGACGACCAATCAGCGCTCGCCGTCGTTCATTTCTCTGCCGCCACGAGTTGTTAGCTTTGCGCCACTAGATGGCGTTAACAGTTTGCCATGATATTTCTTCATCACCCACGGTTGCCTAGGCATTATCTATCAGTCAACCAGAGCCGGATTAACCTTGTCAGAGGCCCTAAGGCACTGGGCCTAAGGCAAATTCTCGGGGCCCCTTTTCTTATTTTGACTGACCAAGTAGTGTGTGAATCGAGGAAACGCACATTAAGGGCTGTGGTTTGTAATATATGATCACAGTGAGGTCCCTAAGTTCACACGCACATCAAATTCTCGGTTGAAGAAATTATGTTTTCTTGGTGCATGCACTGTTCCTGGGCCCCTAGTTGATGCGGGGCCCCTAGGCAGTTGCCTACTCCGCCTAATGGTTAATCCGGCCCTGCAGTCAACCATGGGTGATGAAGAAATTAATGATAAATAAATATTTATTTGGCAAAACAACGTTCGCCGGGTCACTTAGTAGTATTATAAACACACCACGTAGTGTTATAAACACACCACGTAGTATTATAAACACACCACTAAAATATAATTTGGAAGCAACTGTGTAACAAACAAAATTATCCATTCCCAGTAGAATAGTCTGGAGAAGCGAGGAGCTAGTAATTAAGTGGGAAATGAGAAGCACGCGTGCTGACACAATGTGATTAAGCGTTCGGACGGTCTGAAGTGAAATTTGTTAAGAACTTGGTCCTAGACACCTGGTTGTACTGAATAGTGTAGTGAGGAGGATTCATTGTTTGTGGAGGAGGCGATACTTTAAAGCCAATAATAACTATCATACGGATCTCGACATGGCTGAACGAAAGTTTAATATTTTCAGATTATAAAACATAAGCATTAAAACAAACAAATGTTAGCTTATGACCGACGGACCGAGTATGTTGTACATGTACATTTAGCGATGGTTAAAGAAGACTTTTAAGATCGAAAGTTTTACAGCTGATACAATGTTATTCTCTCCGTTTTCTATAAACCTGTGTTCTAAGGTTATATTTATTTATATCTATACATACCTATAAATAGAATGGAACTATGTCTGTGATTTCAAATAATGGTGTTTTCTCAAGTGTTTATAGTTGTTTACGCGATACGAAAACTCAACGCAAGGTTATAGGGTGACATAAAGGCTACTTTTCATTCCAATACTCCCACGGGGTCAGGATTAAAGCGGGCAAAACCTCCCACGCGAACCAAGTTGCGGACACACCTAGATTTTAATAATAAGTGCAGCGTGCTCAAACACTACCGGCGTTCAAATGAATGGTGAAGGAACATTATCTTTCCCTGTAGCTTTTCCCCTTCTTCCTCAACTATGCATGTAATATTTATTAGTATATATAGTATATTTTTGTATTTTATTATATGTATTTTATATCATTGTGTTTCAATGAATATTATTTATGTTGTTTGTACACTGACAGCCCTAAATCTGTCTCCTTAAGTTTTGTCCATCCAAAGGTTATCTGTAAGAGATCGCCTTGAACGATAAGACCGCCCATTGTACACAAGTTTTAATTTTTTGATTTTTTGTATCAAATGAAATATTGTAAGGTGTACAATAAAGTATATAATAAATAAATAATAAATAAGTGTAGAAGACTTATAAACGAAACACGACTATTGGTGACACGACTGGTGCAGTGGTTGAGCGATTCGGTGCAGCGCTGCATGTCGTGGGTTTGATTCCCGTACCAGATTTTTTGTATAGCCTACATATGCTGCCTCTTGACATCAAGAAGGCCGAGTCTAAATTCTCATTTAAGCGTAAAATGAGAAACTACTACTTAAATCCTGTCATTCTTAGTTTGGTTTTCGCAATATATAATTATTGTGAAATCTCTTAGTCAGAAAGATTATAAAGCACCCTATTTATTAGTTTATTATTATATAATGTATATGTATTTTATTATATATATATATATATATATATTTATACATATATTCTTTCGATAATGACATTTATTTTACTTGTACACCTACCACATTGTGGTCTTTTTAACCCAAAGGTTGACTGGTAGAGAATGCCTTGTTGCATTAAGTCCGCCCATGTACCACTATTGTACATAAAGTTTAAATAAATATAGGTAGTTGTTGCGAGTCTGAGTATTTTGTTGATATTTTTCATTAGTTCAATCTTCGACAGTCATAACAGGTAGTCAAAATACTGATACCTAGTCTTATACTAGGTTGTTGAAGTCTTATACATTTAAAATACTGGTATTCAATTAGAACTACTACTACTAGTAGAAATAGGACACTAGAAACCGACCCAGCATAGATAAGTCAACTTGCTTCTGGCCGCAGGTCTGATCTCGTGAACAATTTTCTTTTTCAGCGTAGAATTGCAATTTTGTACGAAATTTGATCAAAATGGTTAACAAGTGAAAGTGAAAAGTTACTTTCGCATTTATAATTCAAGTAGCGAAGTAGGGATAGCAATATTATAGAAACTCGTACAATACTTTTCTTTTAATAACAAAAAAACACATTGTTTCATATCATTGTTTTGTATTAAGAAAACAGTTTCAAATAAAATACAACGGAGCAAATCTTTTGTTGCCATATTTTGTATGCGTGTATCGCACACACTTTTATTCTTTTCGCCTTACGGAATAAATAAATTACGTGCTAAGAAAAACAGCAAGCTCTGTGTGTTCCAACCTTCTAATGTTTTACAAGTGGATACGTTCTGGAGGTGTGGGAATTGAGGTTGGTATTTCAATTCTCATGTGATTTGGAATACATATTTTTGGTGCATCGATGTAACCCATCTTCTAAAAAGTTTTTGACAAATAACACTGCTATTTAATAAAGGTGTAATTACTCTTTCTGGGGATGGTGCGTGGATGGGCGACTATTTTAACATGCCGAGGAGAAACCGCGTCTCGGAGATTGCGAGAAATTGCTTTAATTTATGTAATCTATACTAATATTATAAAGCTGAAGAGTTTGTTTGTTTGTTTGTTTGTTTGTTTGCTTGAACGCGCTAATCTCAGGAACTACAGTTCTGATTTGTAAAATTCTTTCAGTGTTAGATAGCCCATTTATCGAGGAAGGCTATAGGCTATATATCATCACGCTAAGACCAATAGGAGCGGAGCACTAATGAAGAATGTTTCAAAATCGGGGGATTTTTTTTCCACGCGAACGAAGTCGCGGGCGGAAGCTAGTAGATTATATCTAAGAGATATCAAAGAAGGAATAATAAAATACTTTGCAGTTGTCATTTTTACCCGAATGCGCCAGAAGGAGGGTTATGTTTTTCGAGAGTATGTATGTATGTATTGTTTGGCACGCTCTGTGGCCTGAACGGCTCGACGGATTTTAGCTTGAGGGGTATCGTTAGATTCGTATTAACTGTGAAAGTGACACTGGGTATATCAAAATAAAAAATAACCAAAATGGCGGATTTTTGGCGCCATAGTATGCCTTCAACAAAGTTTTTTTTTCTCAAAACCTATCGAGTGGGGTATCAAAATAAAGGGTTTTAAAAGGTGATTACAAACATATATACAACTTATATCGTTAAAAGTAATTCAAAGTGACAAATCGTAAAAAACACGTATCAAGAACTAAATCGTCTGCGAAATCTTTCACATTTGTAAACTAAAAAGCTGGAAATAAAAAAAGTAATTAAAAAAATTAAAAAACCCGACTGCAACCTTATACTAAAAATAACTGAAAAGCTAATAAAAACAAGCCCATTTTAAATTAAATAAAAGTTGGAAGCAGGCGGGGCCCTTTTGAGTTTGAAACTATAATAATGGTATGGGCCCGCCTGCTTCCAACTTTTATTTAATTTAAAATGGGCTTGTTTTTATTAGCTTTTCAGTTAGTTTTAGTATAAGGTTGCAGTCGGGTTTTTTAAATTTTTTAATTACTTTTTTCAGCTGTTAAATACCAGAGGTATTGATATGACAAAAAAAAAATAGTTTTTCAAATCTGGTAATTGGCAAAATGTTGCCATTAAAAATAAGTACTTAGAACATAATAGTTAATGTATAAGCATTAATCACCCATTTCCTTCATGCGTTTATGTTTTCTCCGCAAGTAAAAAACGTAAACTTTACTACATCCGCATTGCTGTATGTCAAGTTTTAAAGGATAATATCCAAAGAAAAATGATTTTAAGTATTATGTATCACCGATGTTACGCAACTGAATTTCTGCCGCGTAAGTTCGGCACAAATGGACTATTTTACGGTAATAGCTATTGCAGGCTTTAAAAGAGGACAAATACAGGAAAGAATATTGGGTGCATTGAATTCTACTTATTCTACGAGACTACAAGATGGCCAGTTTCAACGTTATGCAAAGTACAGAGCCTATCCCTATCATTTTTTTTCAAGTATTTTCGCATGAAAATACAGTCATCTCATCATTAACAACATTTTGAAAAAAGATACAACGTTCAGAGATTCCATTTCACCTGCAGAACGATTGATGGTCACTATACGGTCGATTACTATAGCTTGCTTCTCCATTGTTCCATAATCGAGGTCTGCCGTAACCACGATAATATTTTTTTTTAATCAAACATGGTATAGGTCGAAATGTCACAACAAAGCACGTGCGTCATGCGCAGACAGGGGCGCAATAAACACAACAACGGCCTTGGGTGCGGGCACCCGTTTACTCCCGCTGCCCCACTGCTGACAATCGAACCGAACTTCGGTCGCGTATAATGTGTGCTCTACAAAATGCTTTGCCGCCGAATTCCCGCTGAACTTACGCCCGACCGAAGTTCGGCTGTATGCTATAACGCAACGTAATTTCGGCATAGTGTGTCATCACCATCGGTAATTCAAATAGCATTACAGGCGTAATCGTGCCGAATTTCGGTCGCATAGGCATAGTATGTTTAGAATAACTCTTTCGAACAATTCCGCCCCGGCAGATAACTCTCGTACGTTCCGCCACCTCCTTCGCTTGCATAACTGCTTCGCAGAAAGAGGTGACTGCTTCCCATGCCTCCTCGCTCTAGACCACGGATTGAACAAGGCCGGGAGCGAGAGGTCGCCACCTATCGCCCCTACGACGACACGGCGGAGCTCTGCCCAAGCGGGGCAAACCACCACTGTGTGTTCCACCGTATCTTCAGGGCGATCCTCGCAGTCATGACACCCGGGCATTTCCGACACAAGTAGCTCCCGAATCAACAGTCTCCGGTGAGCACCTGCGTCAGGCGGAAGGTGAGAACGTCATGACGCCTCGTTAGCCACTCCAACCAATTTTATTGTATTGGTCAAAGCCCTATAGAGAAACTGGCATTGTCCTTTAGGCAGTTGTCCGACTGCCAGCGAGTAAACGACTAATTTTCGGCGATTTACTCGCTCAAGAAACGCACAATAAAATAAACATTCCGTGTAAACGAAAGAGATGCATATATTAATAGTTGCTCGCTGACTGTTCACACTGCCGGCGACTACTCGCTTCACTAGTTATGTCACTGAGCGACAAGAGCTGACAAAGACAATACTCGCTCAGCGATGCTCGCTTGGCGGTCAGAACTCACGCCCAGTGACCAACTAGCGGTCCAGTAGACCAACTAGCGAGTGACGCGAGTAATCGCCCGTCGTACTCGCCCACTCGCTTATAACCCAGCAAAAAAACTATCGCTCGCTGCTCGCTGCTCGCCAACTCGTTTTCAGATGCTAGCTCTACTCACTACTCGTTCATTGTCGGCGGTGGGACAACTGCCTTACAAAAAAAATGGCTAAGGGCGAGTCAGACTCGCCCATGAAGGGTTCTGCAGTAACTATAATAAAATAATATAATATTTATATTTATTTGACAAAAGAAACCTTACGAATTTCTTAAAACTAGGTTATTTACGTTTTTTCAACTACGCCAAATAACTTTGTTCTTCGTATAGTTTGTATGAATTACATAATTCTATTTGCGGTTTAAGAAAATATGTTGTATCTCAAAAACTGCTAACCCGATCTCGTTCAAACTAATTTTGGTTTAAAGTTTACATTAAGATCTACAGATATATGTTTTTTTTAGGTTTTTCACTCCATTATTATAGAAGTTAGACGGATCTTTTAAACGATTAACTTTATGAAAACGTGGTATTACAAACCTCAATATCATTTTTAAAGACCTGTCTATAAATACCACACACGCATAGGTTTCATGAAAAAATATATTTTCAGTTTTAGTTCTATATATGGGGAGCTTTCCTTTATTTAAATATTTTTTAATTTATTTCTTAAAATCGGAAAGCGCTTCACAGAATACATATTCCTACCAAGTTTCACATGTATAGTCCTAATAGTTTCGGAATAAAATGGCCGTGACATACGGACGGACGGACGACAGACAGACAGACGGACAGACATGACGAAACTATAAGGGTTCCGTTTTTTACCATTCGACTACGGAACCCTAACAAAAAAGTTTTCAAAAATCACAACTTCAAAGTTGAGTGGGGGCTTCTAACGTTATTTATTTGCTAAAACGAATAAAACGTCGTGACGTCCTTTGAAATTTAAACTTTATCGTCTTAATTTTTTATTTTCGTTTATAGAGTAATAAAATATGTCGAATATTTTTTTGGTAATCCAAGTACAAAGACTAAGCAGAATATTTGAGGAAAATACCCTATTTAGCTATAAGTTTTTGTAAAAATGTTGCTCATTAATTCTACCATTACAGCGATTCACGGAACCACAATTTTTTTCCCAAAACTGTGGGTAAAGCTCTATGGGTGAAAATCACAAAAAACTGACCAATATTAATAAGAGCACTAAGTAAATAAAAGGACTAAGTGCCTAAAATTCCCGGGGTCGCGGAAATGTTCGGACGGCCCCGGACCGTAAGCGCAGTTAAAGAAGCTGTGGTGGTTTTTTAGTCAGTAAAGTCCTGACACTCCTTGCCGCCCCAAGCAGAGCGGGAGGACTCATTAGATGATTTTCCCACCAAAAAATAAATAAAATCACCAAAAAGTACCTAAAATACAAAAACGAGCCTTTGAAACTTAAAAGACGCCTTTAGTTTCGAAAGCTCGGTCGTGGCAAAAGCAATTTCTATTATAATACGCTCAAGTGAAACATGTTTGAAAACACACATTTAATTAGAATTTTCAAAGGCTCCTCACCTCTTAACCTCAAAGGATTCCACAAAAACTGTTTTATAGGAAAGCGGGTTCGAACAGGACATAATTTAAAAAGCTTTTTATGGGGTCGGGTCAATGGGATGGTGATGGGAATTGCTTTAGTTTGGTGTTTTATAACCCTCGATTAGATTTTGGTATTACGTGTATGTTTGCAGCTAAGCGCTAAGCTAAGGCTTAAATAATTTAAAGTCTTTTTGGCTCATTATTAATGGACTTCAATGTGTATGAATTCTATTGAACAGCAATGCCTTTGAATTTGTCAATGCCATAATTTAGATTGGTCTTAGATGTGTAAGTTAAGAGTTAATTAAATTAAAGAATAACTAAACTGAACTGAATAGTAGAATTAAATAATTGATCACATTACTAGAACCTTAATAGTTATTTGCTGATTAGATCGCTGCACACAGCTTTCATGCACGAACCTAGTTTTTACTAAACGTTTGAAAATAATAGTTTTTGACATCATAAAATTAAAAACTTGGAAGGTTTCAAATCCGACGCCATATTTTAGATTGTTATTTTAGATTGTTCTTAGACTTCGTTTGTTTAGGGTTTTTAATTAAGTGTATACAACGTGTAACAGAATAAACGCAATTCCTGAAAATGGTTGGTTCAGAATAGGCTTCTGAATCGATTTCCGTCATAAAAAATCTTTCATTTAACTTAAAATGGAAACACAGTATCATGAGAAATTAATACAATCCTTAATTCAAGGAAATTATGTGCGTGTCGCGTCGGCCGCTAACATTGCATGAGTGTATGCGTCTGCGTAAGGATATTGTACGACGCACATACGTTTTGCGTTTAGTAAGGTTAACTATTTTATAAAAAAATGACTAAGTTTGGTTTCAATTTGTTTAGATACGGATGTTGTTTTAGACTTATGATTTAATATTCTAATTGGGTCTGAGGTATTGCGCTTAATCCGTTACACGTTGTATAGTTTGGAAGATATGTGACATCTACGAACCAGCACCAAGCTCGTGTTGGATTACGGCTCTTTCTCTCGTAGAGAAGAGGCCTGAGTCCCACCAGTGGGAAAGTTATAGGCTGAATTATTATTATTTTAGGTTCTGTTGGCTAATGTTACTTCAGCTAAGGTAAGTGATAATATACAGTATGTTAACTAACAGAGGGCGTTCCCGTTAACCCGCAATAGTATAGCATCCATATATGCTAAAAAAATATCACCATTAGAAAACATTTTTTTTTTATATTAAAATATTCACTAAAAATGTTAAATTTATACCTAAAAGAAACACTCTGTACACGGTACCACTAACCAGTACTGAACCCAAAGGCTTAGGCAAGTGGTTTTCTGCGGATTTAATTTAAAAAGATATTATTGTTATTTATATTGCGGTGAACCCACTTCAGTCCCAAGCATATTTAACTTGATGAATATATGAATATGCATATAAATATTATGAATTACACCCACGTTGCTAGTTCTAGGGCGCACCGAGTTTCTTGCGCTAATCGATTGTAGGTATTCTATGCGTTCCGTGTATGTGTGCGTGAGCTGGCTAGGCTAGACAGATAAAATAAAAACTTTTTAACAAAAAATTAAACCGACTCCCAAAAAACACTGCAAAGTGAAAAATAACTTTAATTTCGGTAGTCGGTGTCTTTAGTTTTGTTTTTTCGTTTTTGGCACCGACTTCCGAAATTAAAGTTATTTTTCACTTTGCAGTGTTTTTTGGGAGTCGGTTTAATTTTTTGTTAAAAAGTTTTTATTTCACTCTTTTTAGTTGGATGATTTTTAATTTACCTAGTTACAAGAGCCTAAATGTCAACTACTTATAACCTTTTACAAAATATTGCTTTTCCCAATGCTGGGCCATTAATTGTTGAGGAGTTCTCCTGGTACTTCACCATCAGCTCTACATCACCATATGCATTGTGACGAGCATAAAGTGCTTAACATCCATATTCAAGTAATCGAATCGCAATCCACTCAATACTTATTATTGAGTAGTTTCGGCGGCCATCTGTGGTCTTTATCATCAGTTCCACTTCCCCAAATGGTACTTTTTGAGAGCAACTGCACAAGTTACTATAAGAAATACCCAAAACGCCATAGGTGTGCCTATAATATTTGAAGAGTTTCCTAGATTTCTCCAGGATCCCATCATCAAATCCTGACTTTGGTGATAATGGTACCAATTTCGAAGTATACCCATTCGAACAAAAAAAGAATTTTCCAAATCGGTTCAGCCGTCTTCGAGTACTCGATGATCATACATTAAAAAAAAATATATATATATACGCGTCGAATTGATAACCACTGACTGAGATTTCTGGTTTTTCGCCAACCCCTTCCCTGTCTTGATTTCTTTACTTTGTTCCCCATTTCAAATACGCTGCAATGAATTTTCATTCAATTTTTATCGTTATGTTACTAAATCCGTGCGTAAGCACAAGCGACACAAGCTCCCCGTCCGATGGCCGACGCAGAACTAAAGCGGACAAGACAGCGGCGCGGCGGCTCTGGATAAAATGGGCGAAACTCGCGCGAATTTAGGTATTTCCTTCTTATTGTAAAACAAATCAATATTTTGAAAATGTAAAATGTATACGTTGTGTAAAACATGTAGTTCTGTTATTATTCAAAAATTGATGACCTTCAGCGAAGTATTCACGCCGTACTAAGTGTTTGTTGTGTTGTTTAGAGGTAACTTTGTGAATTTATTATGTTCAGGCAACTTTATCAAATTATGATTCCATCGTGTATAACGCCTAGTATATATGCCCAAAAATACAAATTTATTTCCTTAGATTTTAATTTAATTGTTTACTACTTCAAACAACCGTTATAAAAACGCGTTTTTGTGCATAAAAAGCTCGGTGGCCCGTTAAAAGAAATATATAAGGGTATTATATGTCACCGGCTGCTTGGCATATGTGTCTCTTTTAATTTGTCAATGGCCTTTATGTCTTCTATCCATCTCGATGTAGTAGCATGTTCGGACTCGTTTTATTTTCATACTAACAAATTTCAATAATAAAAAACATTTTAACAAAAAATTAAACCTACTTAGATATTAAAAAAAAAATATCAAAACACTACAAATCTAAAAATAACTTTAATTTCGGTAGTCGGTGTTTTTGGTATTATTAGGTAAAATTTTTATTTTTTTCACACCGAATTCCCAACTTAATGAAATTCGGTTTAACTTATTATTAAAAAAAATTTCACGCTTTTTAGTGGTTCGGTTAGTAATTTATCTAGTTACAAAGCCTAAATGACAACTCCTTATCACCTTTTACAAAATATTGCTTTTCTCGATGCAGAGCCGTTAATTTTTGAGGAGTTCTCATGGTACTTCACCATTAGCTCCACTTCACCATATGCATCGTGATGAGCATAACGTGCTTAACAACCATATTCCAGTAATCGAATTGCAACCCATGAAATATTTATTGTTGAGTAGTTCCGGTGGTCATCTGTGGTCTTCATTATCAGTTCCACTTCACCAAATGGTGCTTTTCGAGAGCAATACCCAAATCGCTATAGGTGTGTCTATTATATTTGAAGAGTTCCCTCGATTTTTCCATGATCCCATCATCAGACCGTGACTTCATGACAATGGAACCAACTAGAAAGTATACCCTTTCAAACAAAAAAGAATTTTCCAAATCGGTCCAGCTATCGTCGAGTAATCGGGGAAACTACATTAAAAAAAAACGTTTAAGACGAACTGAGAACCCTCTCCTTTTTTTGAAGTCGGTTAAAAGCTCTTGATGCCCCGCTTGAGTCTAAAATTCAATTATGTATAAAAAAATTAATTATGGCACAAAGTCTCATGACTTTGTGCCATAATTGAATCATCATCTACCCATTGGTAGATTGTACAATACCTCTCCAAAAGGCTTTCAGAACACTCCATTGTGACATAAATGGTCCCTCACTCCGAAAAAATGCTCCAAAGCTATCGACGTTGAAGCCGGTGTAAAAGTGTGGAATGGCTTCAAATCGTTATGAATTGTGAACAATATTCCCTATTCTTTTTCAGAAATATAGACAATGGCAGAAATATTAATAAATAAATAATTTAATGAACATAAAAATATTACATCTTTCAAGTGAAGCCCCTGACGCCTGTGCTAGGTGAGCCTGTGTTACAGGAATCAGTGTCCTACGCTATATATTAATTCACATTTAAATTTTTATGTAATAAATTACAAACATAATGTAACATTAGAAGGTATCGGGAAAAAAAGAAAGAGAAGCGAAACGTGTATTTGTGTGTAAGTTTGAGTGAATGTGCGTAATTGTATGTGTGTGAGTGTCTATGTGATATGAATGTATTTAGTAATGTAATTGGTAGTGTATTTAGTTACTTTTACCATTGTATTGTTTATTGAGAAGCCAGGGGTCGATCTTTCGAACAGGGGTCACAAAGGGACGGGGCTGCGTTGCAGCACGTTTCGGGGAGATAGTGGTTGTGGGGGTTTACTTCTCTCCGAAGCGAACTCTCGCCGAGTTCCACAACTCCCTCAGGGAGTTGGGTGTCGTTCCCTGCCCGTATTTGTTGTCGGGGACTTCAATGCAAAAATCCTTAAAAAAAAGGGTCGATCTTAAAGGTTAAGCAACGCTGACCGAAGTCAGAAAATGCGTGTCCATGTTAAAGTATCGAGATTCCCCCATTGCTGGGCAAGCACGTAAAGCCGTTGGTCTGGGTTTAATTTGTATATATTTGACAGTCGTTAAAGCTATTCAGAAGCCCGAAAATCTGACAGCAGTCTTGCAAAAGGGTATCGTAACCCAGCTGCTGGATTGTCTATCTCAGATAAACTTTCAGTTGTATTTTTTTAATGTGATCACTAATAATATAAAAAGTTAAGAATATACTTAATCAATATAAAATTTACTCAAAAATGCATTCGAGTAATGACGGAGAAATAAATTATATTTACTTTGTTGAAAATAACACTTGCACACATCAATTTAAATTCGAATACTGCGTGACTGTAAATTCTAAACTTAATAATTTACTTTGATTCGATCTAGCATGCATTATTGAAAGTGGTAAAACTGATCACGTTACTTGACACTAAATGATAATTTACTAATTAGATCGCTACCTAATTAAAACTAACCTATGTTTTTGGAAAAAAATAATTTAGACATCATAAATTTAAAACAGCCGGAAGATTTTAGCTTTTCCTATTAGCGATAAGACCGCCCCTTGTAACACACTTTTTAGTTGCTAAGTCCTTATTTAATTCAGTTACGGTGTACAAACAAGAGTATATCTATCTATCTAATAAAAACCTAAAGAGAAAATGCCTGAATACACGTGAAAGCTGCGGGCTGTAGGTTAGTATAGCTGTAAATGTAATTTACATTCAGTCCAGTGCATCTTCTGGCAGATTTTAAGAAAAATAAAATTAATAATGAAATTTTGAAAATTGATCTTCATATCAACATTGACTATCTACCTATTGACATGTCCTTTTGTATGAAATAGCAATTAGGTTTAAGGTATTCTGCTATGATTGTATTTGCATATTTCTTAATACAAGTTAAGATATATAATTTTGATACTTGGTTTGAATAAATTTCAATGAATATTAAAGGCTCGCGTTTGACCATAATCTCACCTGATGGTAAGCGATGATGTGGTCGAAGATGAAGCACGCTTACCAAGGAGTAAACTATTCACTCTTCATTTAACACAGACTGGCAGGAAATTACTCTTATTAGTTTTTAATTAATATTAAGACCAGTATCGCATGCAGTAAGTATACATATACTGGTTACGACAGTTTTACGAGGAATGTTTTTCAGAAATAAATACTTGTCCTAACTCTTCAAATGTCTTTCTGTAATAACTGATTAAATCACGCAGTGGCAAAAAAAAAGAATTTACCAAAATTCTCTTATAAATGTGGAGTAGAATGTCATGTTATATTTTCTATATAGTCACATTGAAGAGTAACTGAAATTATCTTAGCCGAGAAAAATT
This sequence comes from Tholera decimalis, assembly GCA_943138885.2. Lineage (NCBI taxonomy): Eukaryota > Metazoa > Arthropoda > Insecta > Lepidoptera > Noctuidae > Tholera > Tholera decimalis. The sequence goes on from OW964549.2 coordinate 5,767,722, forward strand.
CAATGCTCCTCAAAGGACTACTCAAGATTTTCAGAAGATTCGTTCCGTTGCAAAATATCCAATCCACTGTTGACCCAAATAGGATATTGTTGGGGAGAAGTCTCGCATAAATTTTGTTTTGCCGCACATTTCATTCACAAAATAATGGTAATTTATTCTTATTTTTATTTAAAAGGGAAGATAAGATTAAACGGAAAAAACTTCACGCATTTTTTCCTGATTCAAAATTTTGACTAATGAAGGGTGTTGGGAAATATAATTAAAGTTTTTTAACATAATATCTTAAGAACCATCCTATAGAAAAAGCTTCATAAAATAGTTTTACCTGATGAAAAGCTCTATGTTAAAATTGTAAAAGAAACATATCACCAACTTTAAAAAGGCAAATATAAATACGAGGTATGCCTCTTTACTAACATTTACTATTCATCCGATAGTCGAAACCTTTCGAGTTTTAAATCTTATTATTAAAAGAAACCCTTTGAGTAATTTAAAAAAATAACAGGTCACATTTATGTCTTAGTCATTTATGTAAAGTCTTTTTATATGCAGCTGAACGTTTCAGACAATACATACCTCTCTAAAACCATGTCGGGGTCTCATACATCCATTCAGTTGCGATCATCTCACACGAGACATATCGTCACATCTATGAAAAGACGAAAAGCACTTCCTAAATCTAACTTCACTGTACCTTACACGAACTAGATCCTACTTATACTAAGTCACAGAACAATATTTACAGCAACGAGGAACTTTGTCTTTATAATATTGTTTTAAAACAAACACGGTGCCGGATTTCGAATGAATCGCGTCACAAGACCACAGCGCGTGAACCCGGTCGCGAGGCGACTGACAATATTACCAAATATGAACCTAATTTTCCCCAGATCTGTGCGTGTGCCTGTGGGAAATGGTTTGCGTGCAACCTGCTGTGTTAGTTCGCGAGGTTGATAAGAGATGGCGCTAAAACATGCTTTTATGAATTTTTGTTAGGTTTGAAGTTTAATGAAATATTCTTTGTGATTATTAATTATGGTTTGTCATTTTTGATGCGGGTAGGAGCTACATTTATATGTAGAACTTTGTGTTATAGTCTAGTATAATAGTGTATTCACAAAAACACTGTGTACGGTTTTGATGAAATTCTCTAAAAAAAAACCTTTCTAGTTATAAAAGAGCTTGTGTTTTAGCATGGGTTTTGAGAGAACTCGTAGACTACAACCATGAGTTTACTTAATTATAAAAAGTATTACATGAAAAGATAATGTTACATAAACAAAGATAAATCTTTAACTAACATTTTAGTTTATGAGTATAACATTAGTCCAACATAACACCATTTTACAAACAAACAGAACAAAATAAACCAAAAGATGTAAATATTATACTAAATAGACTGAAAAAATAGAAAAACGGATTCTTTATTTGATTTTATGTGCTAAGTAAGATTTAAAAGTAACTCGGGGAAAGCCTAAAAAATAAAATGAACGATATAAACTAACATTACTGGATATTTTCTGGAAATATATCTCTCGTAGGACCGCTGATATTATTGCCGTTTTATGGCTGGTGCAAAACATAAGCTGATCTGTAGATGAAAGGACCATTTCGGTGCTTAGTAATAGCGTAAGGACCAATTCATAGGCTTTTGAGGAAAGTGATATTAATTTTTTCCGAAGTTTGGAAGTTGGCGGTGTGATACCAACTTCCAAACTCCGCTTCTCCTCCACATTTATTGTGCGCACAGCCAAGTTGTGGAATTATCTGCCAGCTTCTGTGTTCCCTACCACTTATGATCTTTCAGCCTTTAAATCACGAGTAAATAGGCATCTTCTGGGCTCGCTCGTCCCATCGTAGACCTCATCTATCGCTTACCATCAGGCGAGATTGAGGCCAAAGTGGGCCCATCGGTAATAATAAAAAATACGCTTTGCCTCGGAAAGCACGTAAAGCCGTTGGTTCCAGTTTTCATTTGCACATCTTTGACATTCGTTACGGGTAGTCAGAAGCCCGTAAATCTGTCAATGGCCTGGCGAAAGGGTATCGAGTGACACTAATCGTCGCTGTAGAATGAATACCTCGTATGTCAAAAAAATACATTTTTTTCTTTTTTATTGTAAAAATCGTAAGGAAACCACGTATTTTATAATACGGTGAATTTGTGACCCCAAAGAAATCGCAGAGATCCATTTAGATTTGTGCTACATGAAATTCCTAGGTCTACAAAATACAATAAGAACTGTTTGGCAATGTGTGTACGTATATATAACTAGTACTCACGCGGGGCTTCGCTCCCGTGGATTCTATCACGGTAAAAACATAACTCTCCTTTTTTGCAGTCGCGTAAAAAGTAGCCTATAACCTTCCTCAAGCTTCAAGCTACTTCCGTACCAAATTGCATCCAAATCCACCCAGTACTTTCGAAGATTAGCGCGTTCAAGCAAACAAACAAACAAACTTTTCCGCTTTATAATATTAGTATAGATAATATACCCAGTAATTTTAAAACATTGACCTCTAAAGTAAAAACTGTATAAATGGCTAAAGACACAAAACTAACTTTTATTCTATTAAAGACTTTTTAGAGGCTAAACATGCCCCAATAATAATGTAATAATACATATATAAGTTTGCATGCTATGTATCCTTAGCAAAACATGTACGTACTTATTTTTATGTAACAACTTTAATACCATGTTTGATGCAAATAAAATGAATTTGAATTTTGAAAAATATTTTTTCTGAAAATCGTAAGGAAACCACGTATTTTATAATACGGTGAAACTGTGACCCCAGTATATGACTACAAGTGCCATTTATGTAGTAAAACGAAAACCTCTTATCTAGAGAGACATGGGCGTTTAAACAAAAACTACGTAGATATAAGAACGCAAAACCTCTTATATCATTTCTCTGGCATAATCCAGTTAAGTAACGCAATGGTTGATAACATAAATAAGTCCTTTTTAGCATTCAAAACATGAGACAAAAGCACATATAAATATTTTAAAACATTGACAAAATTAACCGTCTTTTTCGTTTCCTGTGAAGTTTGGTAAGCAATGATTTGGTCTGATGAAGCCAGCTTGCGAAGAAGTAACGCCGACCGTTTTTTCAAGAGATACATACAGAAATGCAGTCATCCTACCCGGGTTGCGGAAATATTTTACCGAGTGGCCCCAGAACGCAAAGGCAACTGAAGGAGTAGTGTGGGTTTTTAGTCAGTAAAAGTCTGACACTCCCTTCCGCTCCACCCAGAGCGGTAGGAGTCATTTGATGGTTTTCTCACCCAGAAAAACAAAAGAAATGCAGTCATGTCTAAGGCTGCGTTTCCACCAGAGATGTGCGAGGATGCGTAGCGAGGGATGTGTTTGTAAAGAACCAATAGAATCACTTCATTTACCTCGCCTCGGTCAGTACAGCTGTGGTGGAAACGGCTCAGCGGAGCTAGATTTTTGCGCATACAAAACAAGCGAGGGATGTGTGCGAGGGATGTGTGCGAGAGATGTGCTGCGAGGGATGTGTTGTGAGGAATCTGTGTTGAGAAGGATGTGTTGCGAGGTTTGCGCATCCTCGCACCACACATTAATGCGCATTTTCACAGCTCCACTACACATCCTCGTAGGCACATTTTCATCGCACAGCTTTGGTGGAAACACCACACATTTTCACAGCACAGCTAGACATCCTCGCACAACACATTTCCATCGCACATCTCTGGTGGAAATGCACCCTTAACCTTAACTAATGTTGCCAGTGACTTCGTTCTTGTTTCGACATTCCAACAATATGTCGGGATGAAAAGAAGCCTACAACGTATATGTTATTCTGATTTATGATCTATACTATTGAAAAGATTCAGATAAAATTCTATACAACCTCACAAACTTTTGTATTTGTAATATGAGTAGTATGTAGGATTCAAATCGTTGAAAAGTAATTATATTAATGCTATCTTGTACATGAGAGGCAATTCTCGTATCCTAAACTCTCGATAACGGTCAATGATCATCACTGCGATGATACCACATATGTAGTTAAGTAAATACAAATTTAAGCTCAGTAATGGGTTCTCATACAACAAACTTTATTACGATAGAGAGCTATAAAATCTGTGTGGATGTCAAGTGAACAACAAAAAATATCACCACTTATTTATAAAACGTTACTTAATTACGTTTATACAAAAATACAACCCCAAAGAGACAGGTACACGACATGAAGATGTTTAATACAGAAATTGAACTTCATTTTCATATTAAAAAAGTACACACTTTTGCGGCAGAAACATTACCTAGTTTACATTATTTAATAAAAGTCACATTACGGTTACTTATTCAAAGTAGGACTAGCGACAACTAATCAGAACTAAAACAATCCCTTAGTAAATATCATCTTACGACACACAAGGGAAATTATGAAATGATTTATTCTTAGCCACGACCGCACGGAGAGTTACAAAGTGTAGTGCTATTGTAGTGAAGTACTTGTAGTACACTCCAAGTCGTAGCAATGATAGTTACGAGGTTACTACGGCGTAGCATACCGCGTAGAGGGTCTACGAGTGTACTACGAAAGATCCACGCGCTTTGTGTCTGATGGTTGTTTACATTTTGTCGATATGAACCGTTTGTTGGAAATGTGAAAGATTTTTGGGATGTTGTATTTCTGGGACTGGTGCCTTTAGGTAGTATTATTATCGTTTTTATATTAAATTATAAACATGTTAAAATATTGCAATTAGATTCTAGTTGAATCTAATTGCAATATTTACATTTATATAGGGCATAGTTCCGCTAAAATATTGATAATGATCATAAGTAACTGTATTGAGTATTCTTAAAAATTCTTCCCTTACTTTTTGTTTCTATAATATTAAAATTTGGTATCTGTATTTTTTTTTTTAAATCGGATCTTTTACCCTGATATCTCGGTGCCAGCTGAAAACCAGCGCTGGGTGTCTTTCGCCCAGCAAATGCTGAGTTCGTAACCATTTCGTGTGGACATGCTCAATGCCAGTGATTTTCGACCAACATTTCAAAATAATTTTAACGTTGCCGTTTACTAAGTTGTTTTATTATCAACTGTGTTTTTTTGTCACTTTAAAGGTGTGTTCATGACATCAAATAATCTCCCAACGCTATATTCTTATGAACCGAAACGCCTCACATTAGAATTCCGTAAGAGTGGGGATATTTTTTGCGCTATGGACACGATTTAGTATCGTTTTTATTTGTTTACAAGAAATATATACGGGTTCCGCGGCATTAAATATCCACGTTTCCTTTTATTTCTTACTTCTTTCCTTTTTCTTAGGTTTTTCGGTTACCTTAATATTTTAAGGGTGTTTGTTTCAGACAAAAAATAGCGCGAGTCATTGGTTTTTATTATTTAGATTCAAAATAATGTGGTGCACCTGGGACTTATTGGTTCTTGATCCTTTTTTGCGTTGAATATGTTTTTATTGCAAATTTTGAATGGTTTAAAACAATATACATTTCTGTACATTCTTTTGTAAGAGAACAGTGGTGGTCTAGTAATTACAACCAGGGCTAACAAGTTGTAGCTCGTGGGTTCAAACTCAGACATACACATTACTTTGTGTTATCCACATCATCACCACTGTTTTGAAAACGGTGAAAGAAGAGAGTGAGAAAACCGAAAAACCTGCGTTGCAGATTACGGCGATTGAGGGAACTTTATAGGATGATTATTTAATATTATGTATATTCGTTTGTCATACATACCTATAACTTATATATGAGGTTTTTTGTTGAGGCTACTGAGGTTGATACCTCAACCACGACAAAAATGTCAGCTTTAAAACAACTGTTTTAGTTTAAGAACTCAACCAAATTGATATAAATAAAGTCTTATTCAATCACCATTACATTACTGTATTAGATCAAAGTTTGATCAGAGCTGATAAATAAAAACTCCACGTGTGCGATAGCAAAGTTTTCAACAATTTTAAAAATTCAAGATGGTGCTCCCCGTTAAGGAAACCAATTTATCTCAACAAGTTAGCGAGAACGTTCTCTTTCAAAGGTTTTGTTTTTGTTTTATTATTTTCTGTTGGATTCGCGTTTTGTACTCGCGTATTGAACCGATTGGATTTATTCTTAAGCTATGGTAATGCTCTTTTGATGCTGCAGTTTTGGAATTCTCTGGCTGTATGCACTGGATTAAACGTGCAGTTATTTTTAATCAGATACTTAAAAGCTCTTTACATTAATGCTTTTTAATTTTTGTTAACATATCTTTAGTGCAACGTTAAGGATATTATCTCTCTTAACACTTCTTTAGAACATCGTTGAGGATGCTATGTTTAAGTTTTTGTTGTTTTTTTTTGTTTTGTGTGTCAAAACAACGGTTGGAGCGTTATGGACGAATTGTGTTATTTTACGTTTTTGATGACAATATATATAACGAAGTTGCTCTAGATCAGAGTATGTCACGCTTTTTTTTTTTGTAACGTGGTAAAATTATCAAATAAGTGCTCCCACCCCGGGCAGGGTGGGAGGGACTGTCAGACTTTTACTGACTAAAATCCACGGTGTTCCTTCAATAACCCTTTACGTACCGGGGCCACGGTAACGGTATGAGTCCCACGACCCCGGCAGGCTTCGGCTCTCTGCAGAGGGGGCCTCGTCATGTTGCTGACGCTCTTTGAGGCGCGCGTGGAACACGACGCGCCGTCGACCCGGGCATGGTCCATGGTTGGACAGCGAGTTGCCCTTTACTCGCTGTCCGCATGCCCGCGCCTACGGTGGCCGGAGATCGTCGGCCGACGTCCGACGCCTTGGGCGTCTACCACTGCGGCTGGGCTGGAGGGAGGACGCCATCCTCTCCCTCACGCGGCCCGCCTCCTAACCCAAAATTTCACTTTAATGGCGGCGCGTGTTAGAATATTTAGGTGTTCATTCACATTAATATTAGGATTCTGAAGTGTAAGAAGGATAAGCAAACATACACACTAGCATTTATAGATAATATTAGTATGGACTCAGTGCATGACTTGTGTCATGCACACACACTTCTGCATGAAAGTGTTTGATGTCTTGCAAAAGTGTTCCAAACCAATTTGTAAAATAAAATATCATTTCATTTCATAAATGCAAAAGCATTTTATCGTTTTCATCTAAGACTTTATGAACAAATACCTGCAATTGATCTGCTGAACATTATTATTTATTGTTACCATTTACTATTTGTTTTGTTTTGGCTCGTTTAAACTAATACAAATACATGACTATTGAAGTACCTACCGTTTTACTGTATAATTTATAAATGACGCAGCTGCAAGTCCTGACCTTAAAGGTCAAGCAACGTTTGCCAAGGTCGATCCTTGGGTGAGATCCTCTGCAACCGTGTTTAAAAAAGTTAAACATTTATTTCAAAAAACTTCTTTACAAATGTCAGTCATTCAGATAGATGACGCTATTTGCATATTCCCATGTAAAGATCAATATGCAAAACCAAAACGAACACCATTGCAACATATTTAAATTTTCCAATTATTTTTTTGCAATTATTAACCCACCACTCCCCCTCGTCAGCAAAACTAAGCAAAGCTCTTACCCCCCCCCCCCCCCCAAGCTTACGTAAACATTGGTACAATTGATTGATTCATGAGCAGCAATTATAAATCTAGAAATAAGGAATAGGTTTGGAATAGAAGTCTGTAACGCACATAATATTAATTTAAATAAACTTTACTGACACGGAATTCTACAATTCACATTCAACACTGTTTGTAGGAATCCCCGAAAATGCATTTCGTTTTGAAGCATAGACAATGTGTGTTGCTATATGTGTAAAAAATTAAATAATTACTGCTGTGATGACGTGATCCCCCCACCCCCCATGCCATCAAAAATAAGCAAAGCAAAGCCCCCCACGACCCCCTATAGTGCTTACGTAATACTTGAACGGTCCCATATGAAAAAATGTAAACTGTCGCGAAATTGCGTCATCAAAAAATGTAAACAATCGCTCTATGGAATACTACATTATATGCAAGTGACAGTCTGGATCAACGGCTTAATGTACTTCCCGTGCGGAGAAATCTCAGTATATTATATATCCACAATAGTACCGTACTATTGTGGATATCTAATGTACCACGGACTTACTAAGTGTTGCTTAACCTTGAAGTTTATGATTTACTGTCCTGTTATGCCGATCCACTAATACTACTACCAACAAACATTTCAGTAAACAAGGTAAATTCACTGCACTTTGTAAGATCCGCCCAATAATCTGGAGCTCTCCAAGTTTTCAGCATAAATCAAAGCTCAACAATAAGATAGACAGTCTTCCTTTGGGACAAAGCCTCCTAGACCGGGATTCTGAACAAAACCTTATGTTTTGGTCTAAACTAGAAGAGTGAGCGGGTATGATGTAACCTGTACTACAATAACAAATGCGCAAGTCAGTTTGTCTGTCTGTTACGTTTTCACAGCTAATCCGATTTTGATGAAATTTGCCATGGTAGATATTGAAGACTCGGGGCCAAGTCAAGTGTTTTAGAGTAAGTTTAAGAGGATAATTTAGGATCTGAGGGTCTTTGGAGAAAGGCAATGTCTTCGAGAAATTTTAGCAAATAAATAGTGATTGGTGCGATCTTTTGTTAGTTTTCATCAATCCATGACATAACATCACGCCTACACGAGGTGTAAGCAGATGTATAGTGTTCACCCTTATATTCTACAAACAACTTCTTATCGTAGCCGTGTTTGGTCTTAACAGAATAGACATAAAAGAATTTACAAATAATAGTTAATACTGTCTAATTACACTAAAAACAAAAAATAAAAAGCTTTTTAACAAAAGTGAAACCGATTTCAAAACAAACAAAACCACTACAACTACCTTTGCACTATAAAGCGAAAAATAATCATTGGAGGTCTAATTTCGTATATTTTAAGCGCTAGATCAGAACTGCCATAATACGATAATATATTTTATTCCTAGGTTTTTTTATGCACAGGACTGTTATATTTTTACGATTCTTGGTTTACAATTAGAGAATGTCTAAGGCGTTAAGCCTGTATTTGTAAATTTAAGTTGCGATTTCAAAACAAACAAAACCACTACAACTACCTTTGCACTATAAAGCGAAAAATAATCATTGGAGGTCTAATTTCGTATATTTTAAGCGCTAGATCAGAACTGCCATAATACGATAATATATTTTATTCCTAGGTTTTTTTATGCACAGGACTGCGTTATATTTTTACGATTCTTGGTTTACAATTAGAGAATGTCTAAGGCGTTAAGCCTGTATTTTGTACCTAATCTTGAGTAGCTCAATTGATTCAACGCGAATATGAAAACAAAAACAAAGTGTACTTTGTTGCTAATGCGCCGGTCGCACGCTGGGGGCTGCGCAGCAGCACTGCGCCGCTCCCCGCGCCCCGCTGCAACCACTGACACCTAAAAAACGACTTCTGCGCATGGAACGACGCATGCTAGGCCTATTGGACACAATTCTTAAGAGGCAATAATTGGGTGGGAAATTATAGTATATAAACTCATGTTCGCGGGATTCAAGAAGAGAAATAGAAGAAATTTGTCGAGAGTAGACGGCGAGAGTCGATCTAGTATTTAATATCAGTGATTGTGGGTTTGAGTCATCAGAACTTCGTAAGTTTATATTCTTTATCTTTGAGAATCTTATTATGGAGATTAGAATTGTGTATTTAATCCGAAGTGTTATTAATTACGTGAAATAAACTCTATAACTCGTCATTTATATTTGCAAAACAATTCTTCTGGAAGCTATGTTGGAGTTTAATTTTGTTCTACTAAGTTATAATCCTATTTAAATAAACAGTGGTAGAATAAATGAGAATGTTAAATGAATCCTATCAATACAATTTAGATTACTTTCATTGCAGATGTACTTATGCTATTTAATTTAGCATATTAAGTTAAGAAACCAAATAATATATTTTATTACAATAGAATTATTCTTAATATTGATTGATAAATTAATACACCATAGAGGGTTCTATACTAATATTTTATGTGAATACTATTCCGTTTGATTTATGAGTAGTAAGATAATTTGTTCATTAAATTATTCTTTTGCATTCAATAAGCAAAAAGGTTTGGTAAACAAATTATCTCTAAATTATATTAGGATGTTATATTACTGTTCTTAAAGGTGTGTGTCTTTTCATGTGTAGTATGTGGTATTATTCAAGTAAACACGATAACATCAGTGAAAGTTTATTCTATCGATCCAATCGATAGAATCATATGGACGCTTCTCAATATTAAATGATTTATCACTCCAGACTGGATACGATAAATCATGAGGATTGTTAGGTTCAGCATTAAATAAATAAGTACACAATTATTTATAAGTTAATAGTTACACATCACTGCCTCAAATATACACGACACGTAGAATGAATGCATAGAAGATTTATATTACATAACACATACCTACAAATAAGAGACAAGATATTTATTAAACAAAATATAATTGGGTTATGGTAAGGGGTAAGTGAGTCCATTGGTCCTGACTAGTCGATTAAATTCGAGACTTTCTAGATGGGATCTGGTGTGATTCACAGCTGCTGGGGGTGAGTTTCTGGCCTATAGAAATTCAACATAAAATATTAATACCATAACATAATTAAGAAAGAAAATAATAAGGAAGTACTAGGTTTATATATATATTGAACATTCACTATAACATAATTCAGTTTCACGAATTTGCAGAGGTATTGGTTGGAGTCATAGTATTGAGATAAATTGTAGATATCTCTCGAATTTAGACTGTAAGGCTAGGGAGTACTTCAAACAATACTAGACTTATAAGTCTCAATAATTTAGTAAATACATCTTCTGTGTATTGTTTTCAAATATTTATCCTGAATAATACCACCTTTTCAGCTGTTTTAATATGGGGAATTAGGTGGTTAGGTTGTGCTACATACTAAATACTTAAATTCATTGGAACTCTTTGATGAGTAAAAGAAAGGGTACTAACAAGGGCGAAAGCTTTTCGAATGAAGTTTTTTCCTTTGCAAGTAGGAGGCTATAACCTGGTGTTAAGCTTTCTATGTGTGGATGTACTAAGTAGTATAATATTATTCTTTAACTATATTTAATAGTTCCTTGGAAAATGAGCACAGACGCGAATGTAGATACTTAGTTTCTAAAAATATTATTGTAAAATCTTGTTCGAGATATTTTATTACCAAATGAAATCATTACCTTTAGGTGTATTAAAAATATCCGAAATTTTAGGGATTAGTATTCCTTAAGGTAATGGTAAAAAGGGAAGTGCGACAAAAGACAATCAAATACTGTGGTTACTCATAATCGCGTACCGGAGGTACATGTAGTTATAAGTTAATATAGAATTTTCTTTCAGCTTCTACGAGTAGATTTAATTTAATAAATAGTAGTTAGAAGCATGTACCACTTGTGATGGACATATGAGAACAACTTCACCTCCCTCGCGATTCAGTAAAGTATTTTAATATTTATTTCTTCGTAACACTTTATTATACGGCATGGGGAAGGTTACTTTAGCTTCTTACAGCAACAAAGGAGTTCAAGAAGGAGTACTGCATCACTGTGGGTTATCATGTACACCGGTTAGCTATTTTATATGGTTGCATTATATAATTAAATAATATATAATCTAGAAAGAAGAATAGGTCTACAATATTTAATAAAGGTACCCTTTGTAAAGTAGGTGAGATTGATAGAATAGAAAGTAGGGATATTTACAGGAGTTTAATTACATGATAATTCACAATCCAAAGAAGACACCAAAAGTTAGTAGTATGATTTCCTTATATTCGCCATTTTGGTTTAATTACTTGAACAATTATTTTATATTTTGAATTTTATTTAAACCTAAAATAAATTCTTTTATCAATAGACATATTATTAGAGAGAAGTATTTGAAACCAACATGGCCTTCCTAGTTAATATAATCGGTGATTACTTTGGAATTACTAATGTTTTACACAATTATTAGGAGATATTTATAAAGTCACTTATTGTATAACTAGAGTAAACTTTAATCACTTTATGGCTTATAATATTGTTTATGGAATGTCGGTGGAAGCTTTTGACAGTTCCTTTATGTTAATTAATTATGTTTTCTTATGGTGATTTTGCGGTTTTCCTTGATATTTTGTATTATTATGTGAATTTTAACATAATTTAGGATGAATTATTTCTTCCAGATTGTATTAGCAACATAAGCAGATACACCTCCATACTTATTGCAAATTTTCCTTGTTATTTTTTATAATGTGTGAATTTTCAGTTCTTCGAGTGAAGTTATTTCTTCATATAATATTAGGAACTTAAGCAGATATGCATAGTTAATCTATAGTAGAGAGTGCGGTATAATAATAAGAAATGCGTAAAATCAATTCACTTATGAATTAGAAACCTAAGCAGATATGCGTAGTTAATCTATAGTAGGGCCAAATCAGTTCACTTATGATTTGAAAACAGACAGAAACTGGTTATAACTTGTTATTGAAAGTAATTCATACTTAACCAGGTTGTGTTGGTTCATTTCTTAAGTTGAATAGTAGAGTTGTTAGATAATAAGTGTAGTTAGTTCCGGGTATCTTCGTCGTGAGATTAGAGTTATTTCAAGAACATGAATATACTAATCTTGTACCGGTTGACTTTACACAATCTGTAGTATTTTCATAAGTGAGTGTCTATTCAAGGAGTTGTTATGAATTTAAGGGGCCTGGAAAACCCTTTCTAAGCGTAGCCTCCTAAGAAGATGCTCATTGGTGATTATATTCTACTGCAAGCAGGAACACTTCACATGCAGCAAAGATCTTTATGCACACTCTACAACTGTAATTGATAAGCAATGTTTTGTAGGCCAACAGAGCATTGTGTTATTGATTCAACTCACCACATCAATCTTACATAGTTAACTGGGACTAAATTAGTATTGCAAGTTAATTAGCTAGGCCCTACCACTTCCTTAATCCCTTCTTTTCCAACTAATCATTTCCTTCCCATTCCTTCTAACTTAAACAAATTATAGGAAAATATTCCTGATACTATTTCACTCCAGCATGATTAATGTAATTGTGGCATTTTAATTATGATAATTGAATTTAATAACCTAATTCTTGGAATTCCATGGGAGGAATATTATGGGAATGATTCTCATTATTTCAATGTATGTAGGCACCCGGCACTGATGGAATATCATGGGTGTTTCCGTTGATCCCCTATGAGGAGTAGGAGCACTTATGGGACCCCTTCGTGTAAATTCTGGCTTTGTCTGATACTAGACTGGTGGGACATTACCTGTTGACCCCTTATGAAATTCTTGGATAAAGAGGTTGTGAAATAATTGTGATATAATGAATGGCTTGAGTACATCTCAATAATTTATAAAAGAGTCTCAGTACCATTATAAATATAGGCTTAGTCCTATCATATACTAAGGTTTAACCTTATACTAAGAATGAAAAGTAACATACTAATTAAAGTGTTCAATTTATTATTGATTAATGTTGGACTGAATGGTTGTACCTGCTTATTGTATAGGACTTAAAACCGCTTTGAATCCAATATCCTATCTGAAGGGGATGCACATAGTGGTTGGCATTCATTTTAGTTGAGGCGTTTGGTGTGGAGCCTACTAACCCCTACAAAATTTTGTAGGGGCAGATTTCCTAATTCCTTTATTCCTTATTGCCAAATATATATGTTAGAATCTTTAATTCAGGAAGAACTGAATTGTCTTCCTTAGGTATAAGGTATTTAAAAATAACTTTTATTATGCTTAATCATCTGATCAAGACCTTTATTCAACTACAGAAATAATTAGTTTAAATTAACCAAAGTCATTTACCCATTTCTGTAAATAGTCTCTTTCCTCTAAAAGACTCGGGTTACTTATAAACATAACGTAGGTGAGACGATCATTGGCCAATCAAATCATTAATTCGAGGGTTGCAAAGGGGGGTTAGTTACAATTTGTAAATTTAAGTTGCATACAATTATAAAAATAAATATATTGATATATACGTTGCACAAGGCATAAACAGTTCGTCATTTTTAATCGTGTATGATAAAATCGAATAACTATAGCAAAGGTCAAAGAACTCCAACCCACCGATCGCTACTAACTTACACCAATTACAAAACTATTTTAAGGCGTGCACTTATCCCATTGATGAAAATTCCTTACTGTCATAGAAATAAGGTTTCATTTAACTGCTAGAACTATCTTGGTGCCCTCATAAATATTCGTCTGACAAAGGTGTAAGTGTGAACAGATGGAATGACTTTAAGATGGAAATATCTTAGTTGAAATAAAAGTGACAGCCCCACATATTTCCATGTAGGAATTTGAACAGACTTAAAATATTTTAGCGAAGCCTACATCTCTTGTCTGCAGCTGAGTGGTGTTACGTACCGTTCTCTATAAGATAGGTAATAGGCATTTAGTTTTAGGAATTTGAATAGTTTTTCACCCCACAACTAGTACTCAAGCCTTTGTGTGTAGTAATAAGGGTCTGATTTGATTAACTTGCCGGCTTGCTTATCGCCTATTCGCTGAGCAATCCGATTGGTGTACGAAGGGCGACAACTTTTTCACTTGTACTATGCGGTTCAACTCGTAAAGCAACGTGCTCCGCGCGCTAAAAACTTTTTTCTAATCAGAAATGGTCCTTCTGTGATTTCGTGCTACAACCCCCACAAGTTACGAGAAATATAAACCAACACCTGTGGAAATACATGTGCAGTGAAGTGGTAGCTGGATTTAGGGCGACTGGACACGACGCCGAGCCCATGAAGTGCGCGAGTGGACGGAAGTTCGTTGGTAAGTTTTTCAAATCCACATCCACAAATTACTACACAACTGGTTTATAGGAAATGTGTGTACCTACTTGACTTAGGAGTTTGTTTTATACAAGCTTGGGCCAGTGGCTCAACACACATGTCGTCGGATTTTGGTCCTAGAACATTTTCCTGTGACATATTTCCTCATGAAAAGGTGATATTGATGAAATAATAATAGCCTGAAATAATAACTATCTTAACATATCAAGATTCCTTCCGAGTTGAGTTGTGGAGGTCAATTAGGCAGTCAGAGCGTATAAAACACTAATACACGGCTGCATCCCGTTAGACTGAAAGCCGTCCCAAGGCTAAGCAGATGATGGTAACGTGTGACGTGGTTCAGATCTGAACAATTTATTTATTTAAACTTTATGTAGAATGGTGTTACATGGGCGGACTTAATGCAGCAAGGCAAAAAGAACACATTGTGGTAGAAAGAAAGAAAGAAAGAAAATAAAATTTATTTGACCCAGATGTAAAGGCACGCAATAAATACAAAAAAAAATTCAATAAAACTAAAACAACAACTTAATTAAATAAAACGACGTTGCGTGTGCCTCACGGCTGTGCCAAATAGGCCCAGTTCAGCAAAATGCCAGACAAATGCAAATTGCCTGACGCTGGTTTTCAACTGGACCTTATGTAGTGAGGACGTGCTACAAATGTAAATCAGCTTTAAAGTGACGTAAGAATGTGTGTGTGTGTGTATGTGTGCAAGCGTGAGTTAAAGGGTGTGTGTATGTTTGTAAGCGTGAGTGTAAGCGGGTAGGTGTACAAGAAAATGGAATGAAAATAGTACATTCTGATACAAGTGGAGAAATTTTGTTATTGCGTACGAGGCGGAGTTACGCCCGAGCCGCAAGGCGAGGGGGTTATGGAGCCGAGTACTGCAGTAACAAATGTTCACGTGTATCAAACGACGTTTTTCAATACATTTTCGAAGAAAAGTTCTTGCTCCGAAAATGACGACGCATTTTTATTTGATTTCCATTGAAGAAAATTATGCAAAGTTGCCATATATTTTAGCTTCGCTTTAGATGGCAACAGGCTATCGCAAGCTTTTGAGCCTCAATCACAATATCTGGCGGTGTAGCCTCTAAATTATTCTCATCAAAACTTAAATTCGACATACACACGCAAAAAACACGAATTAATAAGATTTAATTTACTTTTCCCCGCGCTTTACCTTCGTAGGTTAAAGGAGAAGCAAAGGTATGAAGCCACAAAACAGCCTGATTAATATTTAGTAAAATATTATTAAAATATTTCTTTTATTACATTTAGAACACAGATAAAAGTTAATTTGTTGATAAAAGCAAAAATATTTTATAAATAACTAGCGACCCGCCCCGGCTTCGCACGGGTGCAATGTTTATATTAAATATACTATAGAATGTCTTTATATACATCGTTGACAGCCTTTTTATCATTCGACATACATGTTCTCTTTAGTAAATTACTCTTGAAAGTGCGACACATAATTTACCATAGGAAAAACATTCAACGCTCAAATCTAAGCAACATAGGCACGCGCGCCGGCGCGCCGTTCCTCCGCCGGCACCGCGCCGCAACCGCTATGTCCTTGCATTTTAAATCTGTAATATCTTCGAAACTATTTATTGAAATTATGTTCTGTAAAGGGCAATATTGATTTATATTAAATGCACAATGTGTTTATGGTACCTAATTGGATAAGGATTAATGCTGTGTTGCTTAAATCGCTTCGTAAAATATGCTCGTATTTTTCGTAAAAAGTAAAGGATAAAAAATGGTTGTTGTGGGTTATCTATAAGAGATAGACAGATGCCATCGAAGACTTTTTTGTTGACCTGTTTAAGGTGTACAATACTGTCGTACATTATTTTGATCTATCTCGTAGGGTTCAGCCAGCGTTTGCAAAGCAAGCGCAAAAATATGTAATTATTTGCGACATCACATTAGAAACCTCAAAAATTATCAGTGTTTCTCTACTATATTATGCATGTTATATACTTGAAAACCTTCCTATTGAATCACTCTTTCTACTGAAAGAAACTGCATCAAAATCCGTTGCGTAGTTTTAAAGATTTAAGCATACATATGGACAGACACAAGGAAGCGACTTTGCTTTATACTATGTTAAGATTAAGATAATATTTATTTCTGATATTCTGTTCATAAAAACAATTTTAATTTTCATTAAATATAAGGCCTTCAAAACATGCGCCTATTTGCTGTGAAAAAAAAACACTCACCGCCGAATATAGGGAATTGAATAGTCGTTACATGTTTTCTGTGGCAAAATCTGCAATGAAAAATACCCTCGTGTGTGACAAATTAAAAAAATCCACGAGTGTGAAATACATTGCATGTTGAACCTAATCGTAGTGCGATAAGAGCCAGTTCTCGAGGAAGTGTATTGAAAAATATATTTAATACTAACAAATATATAATACTCATAAAATACATGTATATGCTAAAATAATAAATTCGGTGCTTTATCTTTCTAATTAATTAATAATTATGACGAAGACAAAACTAAGAATAGCAGCCCCTTAAGTAGTGGTTTTTAATTTTACGCTTAAAAGGAAATTTTGATTCAGCCTTCTTGATGTCAAGGGGTAGCAAATTCCAGACTTTAATAGTAGAAATAGCGTAAGAATTAGATAGGAATCCGGTGGGGTGAGAAGGAATGTGATGAAGTAAGTTTTTGGATGCGCGACTATGAGAATTGCCCAATAATTTAAAACAATACTGGGTACAAACTCACTGTGTAGGCTCTATTCTGAAAAGCCAGATTTTCAGTCCGATATGAACAGTTGACTTTGTCGTGAACTAGAAGACGACGCCGAGTTTATTTATTTAGTACATGACCCGGTGAACTTCATGTCACCTACATTTATCTAGATTTGTTAGCTGTTGCTCACGACTTCGTTCGAGTAGAAATTTAGTAATTTTTTTCGATATAAATAGTAGCTTATGTGCTAACCTAGACTATAATCTATCTCCTGGCCAAATATCATCTAGATTCATTCAGTCCTGCAATCCTGAAGATTTAGGCAGCGGTACCTGTATTATAGTAGATGTAATTGCCGGCGAGACTAATGCTATCGACAAGGAAACTTCAGACGGTAAGTAAGCAAAACCCAGTAATCGATTTAGCCGACGCGGAATTCCAACCCAGGGCCATGTAATATAATCAGTAGCTAATATCAATAATAGATTGGACAGTATTCATAAATCCATACCCCAAAATAAATTATTGATTTCATGCTACATCCCAATGTTTCACCTCAAAATACCTGTCATTACCGAAATGGAATAACCGATAAAATATTGCTAATTATTACAAGTTCTGCAAAATGGTTACCCAAATAATAAATTGGTAACGAATTGTTTTTATCGCAAAACGTGAAATCCGAAAGATATACGATCCCAATGTCTGCAGCCAATGGGTAATTACAGGCGAAACTCATTCCATTTTTATAGGTGATCAGTTTTTTTGGCACCCCAGTTTATTGTTGAAGTTATTGCCGAGTTTTAATAGGTGATATTGGGAGTGATGGGTGCTCCAGCTGAAAGTACTATCAGGTGCAAAAGAACTGGAATTCAGTTGTATGGGATAGATATTCGATGACGGAAGGCTTTTTTTGTTATCAGGGGGAAACCTTCAAAAGGCGCCTGGACTTTCGGGGTAAATTCCAGGGAGTGTTGGATTCTTACCTCACTAAAACCACCCGGTGATCACTCTCAGCACATATAAAAGGCCCCGTTACCTCTAAAAATACCACTCTGGAGCCTCCATTGTGCAACGCCAATTACGGCACATCTCGGGGAGACTGTAAATAGGTCTCCCCTGAGTCTCGCTGTGCACGGTGGCACGTGACCACTGTGCTACCGTCGTTCCAGGGATCACTTGGTAGGCGAACAGTCCCCTCACTGAACGCCCGCAACCCCTACGAAAGGCATACTACTGGCTACTACTAAAGGCAACTGAAGGAAAGGGGTTTTTTTTTTTTAAATATTATTTTCATGCGATTGACCACCATCTCATCTGATTGTATGGAATGATGTGGTCGAAGATGAAGCACCCTTCAGCTCCACCCAGAGCGAGAGAAGTAATTTTTGATGATTTTACCCCAAAAAAAAAAACTACCCGAAGCATAACCGATAAAAACCACAAGCCATAAGCTTGGCGTCGTTATACAAGCCTTAGTGACCTTATCCTACCTTACCCTTCCTTTTAAACGTTATATAGAATTTAGTGAAGGTCCCCATGAATTCTCAGGTCTTAATTATGCCAACGTTTGCTCTTGCACTCGAGAAACCAGTCTAATTTCGCAAAAAAAACCGACGGAGCATGAATATAAAAAAGACAGGCCGAAAAGTACTTTCAAACAAAATTGATCCATTACTGTTGAAGTGCGAAGTGGGAGCGAGTGTGAGCTACGAAATGGGGGTTAATGGTCCACGGATCACATCTTAATGCAAAAGCACCAATTAGCGTTTTCGCTGTGCAAAAATTGTGATAAACAAAATCCGACCTTATTTGTCAAAAGACAGAGTCTTATATGAAAGTACATTTTTCAGTATGAGCTTAGTGATTTGTGCAGTTTGACTGAGACATTAAATTTTGAACTTTGTTTTGTTACCGATAGAGTTGATTTTGCAGTGTTGTTTCTCGGAAGCGGATAAACATTATGGAAGTAGGGGGTAAGAGGTTGCAAGACGAAATGCTAAGCTCGTGTTGGTTTGAATTACAGAAGAAGCGTATCCACTGTTGTGTTTGTTCCATATTTCTTATACCAACTGTTTGGGAACGGGTTATTTGATTTGTGTCGTCATAAAGCGACTTGAGCTTTGACAGTGATGTACTTTTAAAAGGCGAACGTGACGGTGCTTCCGCCATTTTGGTTTTATGTGTCTCTTTGTTTCTATGTTTTATTTGTGTTCGGTTTCACGTGAAATCTGGTAACGTAGATTTTGCTGTTGTGATATTTAAGAAGCAATTTAAGAATGGTACTGTAGTTTGGGTAATTATTTTAGCTTAATAAAATAGATGAGCAAGGAACTCTTCATACTTTCTAAAATATCATTGCCTGATGGTTGTTTTAGAATATTTAATTTATACTTTTAATACTGGGAAAGAGCATAATCTTGTTCTATATGCTGTAACTAAGTATTATGACTGAGTTTTAGTGATTTGATGATTAATATTTAAACTATACAAGAAACTCTAAGCGATTGTTAAAATAAAGACGTCCATCGGAGCTACTCAAAAAGGTACAATAACTATTATGATTAAATTAAGACGTCCATCACGGGGCCCAAGCCCAACGCAGGGTGGTAGACAATACAATAGGTCCCAGGGTATGCCGGTTCCCTCACCATGTTTTTTTCACCGCTTTGAGAGGAGTGGTGACAATGGAAATTACACAAAATGATGCCTGCCTTGGTTTGAGTCCACGATCTGCAACTCGGAACTTGTGCTTTTAAACACTGCACCACCTATGTTCTCTGTGTCACGTTAAGGTGTATGGATAAAAACTTTTTTGCAAAAAAGAAAACCGACTTCCATATCAAAACACTACAAAGCCAAAAATAATTTTAATTTCGGTAGTCGGTGTTATTGGTTTTGTATTTTCTTTTTTTTCACACCGCCTTCCGAAATTAAAATTATTTTTGGCTTTGTAGTGTTTTGATATGGAAGTCGGTTTTATTTTTCGCAAAAACGTTTTTATTTCGCGCTTTTTAGTGGGTCAGTGAATTTTCTAAATCGGTTCGTACATGACGGAGTTATGCGCGAACAAAAAACGCAATGCAGAGTAAACGAAAAGATCATCAACGTAAATATTTTTTTTAGACTTTTGCTGATTTTTCAGAAACGGCTTGTCCGATTTCGATAAAAAACTTATGGGACCATTTGGGAAGTATACCCTTTTCAACAAGATTTTTTCAATTCGGTTGGCAAGCGACGGAGTTATGCCCGAACAAACATAAAAAAAAGCAAACAAACATCCGAATTGAGAACCTCCTCCTTTTTTAGAAGTCGGTTAAAAATAGGTAAACATGTTTTTCATTCTTCCTTTTGAGCCAGACAATAAACCTTTGAGCTCAACTAAACTTTCTTTTTCAATAAGAACTAGCAATGTGAGTAGAATTCACATTACTAGCAATCTTGTTAACCCCTCCAACTAAGCTAAATTTGCTTGTGTCTGGAGTGTGTTCAAGGTAATAGTATAATGGATGAGATTCAAACCCGCGCCCTTTCGACCACATGACGCTGCAAAAATATCTATTTTGTTGCTTTGTAACAACACTACAGTACCTACCTTCCTTCTAGACCCATAAATACAAACAGTGCTAAACATTTGGCAGCTCGCAATAAGATCGGTATCATGCTGTCAGGGTAGCCTAGCTTCCTAGCTGGCACTTTAAGTGCCGACGTGACTACCCTCCGATGCAATACCAATGTTGAGAAATTGTGTCCGAGATGCCAGGAGTCGATATCGATGAAAACGACATTTGGTGCATCCTTACTAATATTTGAAACAGGAATTCTAAACAATTTTTTTGCCTGTGTTTGTTTTGCTTTTTTATTATATTGTCTTTTAAGTACAAAACATCGCATTTGATGACTAGTATGTGTGTAGTCATCAGCCTATAAAGTATCCACTGCTGGAACACGGGCCCCATTATAAGAGGGAATAGACCGTAATACACCATACTGGTCCAGTTGGGATTGGTAAATGTCGCATGTGAAACGTCAGGACGACATATCAAAATTTTCTGTATATTTTTCCACTTCTAAAAATGTGAAAAACATATCAAATGACTACATTATTTTACGTTTGAGATATGGATGTACATATGAAACCCTGAAGAAATGGTGGCAGGATGCTGCGCACGTTAGCGTGCGTAACCCACCATCTCCAATAGATTCGCGCACTCTACTGCGCGCAGAATATTCAGCTCTCGATTGGTGTAATTGTTGCAAGGCGTTCTAATTCGAGGATAAATAAATATCGTCCGATTTTCAGTGTGACATGTCGATTTTCAGTGTGACATGTCGATTTTCAGTGTGACATGTCGATTTTCAGTGTGACATGTCGATTTCCTCACGATGTTTTCGTTCACCGTTTAGAGAACAGTACTGATGATGTAA
The DNA here is from genome assembly GCA_943138885.2 of Tholera decimalis. Classification (NCBI taxonomy): domain Eukaryota; kingdom Metazoa; phylum Arthropoda; class Insecta; order Lepidoptera; family Noctuidae; genus Tholera; species Tholera decimalis. The sequence goes on from OW964549.2 coordinate 5,789,734, forward strand.
ATTACTGCTCAAAGTAATGTGCCTGCTAAAGGTCAGCTACGTGACCTATAATAGTTCTTAAGCTATGCCTATAATCACAAGGCTACTCGCCGCTCGACTCTCCTAACTCACCACTGCAAGAGGCATAAACAAACTGCCTGCCACTTATGACCTTTCAGCCTTTAAAGCACGAGTAAATAGGCATCTTCTGGGCTCGCTCGTCCCATCTTAGACCTCATCTATCACTTACCATCAAGCGAGATCGAGATGTCAGGAGTGGGCTCATCAATAATAGAAAAAAAAAACGGTACTAACTTTGAAAATATTGAAATAGTTAATCGATATATTTTTACACGAAAATTTTGTTTGCCATATTTTTGCTGCTCAATATATAATAACATTTCTTGCTACTTTTGTAGTAGAAAATTATTTAGAATTGTGAATTCATGAGTAAAATAAGTTGAATAAAGAAATAATATCTACTTGAATCTTGTACACAAAAGAGTAACTTACATTTCAACATGAAATATTATTTAATTTACAAAAGCTACAAACAGTATATAGCCTTAAGATATATTGTCAGAATGAGAAGATTTCAGCTATGTAATGGGTTATTTACTGTTTACAACTAGACTGTGAACCCTAAACTGCCTATGCCATCATAACAAACCTATAGGTATTTGAAATATCCCTGTCATTGGACGCTGTCACCACTTACTATCAGATAAGCCTGTCATGGCAAAAGAAAATAAAAACATCTTTTTTTATTTATTTATCTGTTTAAGTTAAGGTAATAATATTTATGGACACAAAGAATTACATTTGTATTACATACCTTTGCATTGCAAGTATAACAATCAGTTATGAGCAAACACAACATGCACAGAAAAGGGATTAAATGCACATGAATAATTATTTTTACATATTATGTTATTTACAATGTTTTATGTTAGTTTTGTCCTTAAGATTAAGTTCACATATTCTTTCTTAAAAGAAACTTATCACAAGTTCAATGCATAGATAATAAAGATACCTTAACAATTAAGTCTCCTTAACTTCGCTTATTATCCCTCTTCAAAATAAAATTCTTTCTGTCATTAATCTCACTTAACTTTACACTTCTCTGAACTAACATTAATTCCTAAAACTATTTTCCATTGAATAAATTAAGTTACTAATAAATTCTCATTTTCAAACAATTCTTCAAAAGCACATTTAACTACTCCATTAAACATTCTCTATGGGGCGAAAGCCTCGATATCCTGTGGACTTACATAATTAAAATAGTCGAGATTCAAAGGCTCCTTTGGTAAAAATCATAAATATACAACGGAGCCCGGCCGCCCCAGAGCGAATTAAACTTGTAATTACAGTGATTGCTTTGCGGCACATTCGATGTTTTAAAAGGAAAGTTTTGTAGTAGAGGTGGTAATATCCAGGAGATAAAAATATACTTTTTTATTGTATTTCTATCTCCTGCCACCTTTTTATGTCTATATTAAAATTTAAAATTAGCTAAGAAATACCTAAAATTAAATATGATGAATTTTAAATAAAGCAAAAAATATGAGTATTTGTTTATTAGTCAAACGCGAGCGTTTGACCATCATCTTGCCTGATGGTAAGTTATGATGTGGTCGAAGATGAAGTACGCTTACATAGAAGTAACCTATTCACTCTTAAAGACTTAAAGACCCCCAGGTTATAGCTACCAGGAAACAGACTCAGGTCGGGTAATTCCACTCAGCCGTACGCATAATGAAAGTATTTTCATTAATAAAATAATTTTAATGGCTTATTATTTTAATTGTAATAATAATAACAGAATATATATGACACACACACGCGGGAGTCTAGAGCAGTAGAGCATCATGGCATCTTATGGTCATGCCGTTTGCCATCACGGCATACGAGGTGGTTTTACTGCCAAAACGCGGCTATAGATATACATCAATATAGACATCAAAAATGTTTGTTTGTTTAAACGCTTTAATCTTCGAAAGTATTAGATGGATATAGACTGACTTATGAAATAAATATGGTTTTATCGGTATAAAGTCTACGGCAGCGAAGCCCCGGGCGACTGCTCGTGTAATAAACTGTATGTTAATTTATACTACGAGAAGTACACGAAGCATTTACAATTCTCATCGGAAAAATCGAAACACTTCCGTTTTTATGGTTTCTGTCCTAATTTAATACAAAAGAGTTTTCATTCCGTGAAAAAAATTACACGGTTGTATAGCTGGCAGATTGGCCATTATAGTGATAAGCGAAAATTCAAAATTCAAAATTAGAATTTCATTTGTTTATCCTATAAATGAAATGATTCACTGTTTTGGTACAAATGTGTGTTTAGAGTTGGAGTACGTTTCTCCTTTGAAATCTAAAAATTAGCTCTTATCTTAAAACTTTTTGTTCTTTATTTGTTTACTGTGACTTTGGGACGTCTGAAAAAGTTTTTTTCTAAAACATGGATACTTCGCCTTCAGAAGCCGCCCAAGTGGTGGCATTGCTGGATTCTGGCCTTAGTCAGCGTGTTGTGGCTGAAAGATTGCATCTTAGCCTGTCGTCTGTTCATAGAGTCTACAAACGCTATCGGGAGACTGGTTTGTTCACGCGCCGTTCAGGATCTGGCAGGAATTAGGTTACTTCTGAGCAAGAGGATCGATTTATTGTAACAACTTCTTTACGAAATCAACGCCTTAATGCTTTTCTGCTGTAAGTATCTCTACAATTAGAAGTAGGTTGAAGGAACGTGGACTGGTACCGCACAAGCCAGCAAATGGGCCGAAATTAACTGCAGACTATCGAAGAGCGCGCCTTAACTTTGCACGTGAGTACCTAACTTGGTCATACCTCCAGTGGAACAAAGTCCTCTTTTCTGATGAGTGTAAAATTATGTTGTATAGTAACGACGGAAGGAACAAGGTTTACAGAAGAGATGGAGAACGCTTTGCACAATGCTGCATTGAAGAAAATGTCAACTATGGTGGCGGTTCGTGGAAGGTTTGGGGAGGAATCAGCGCCGACGGTAAGACAGAGCTCGTCTTCGTGTCTGGTCCACGTCTGCCTGCACTAAACAGTCATCGGTACATCGAACAGTGTCTTGAGCCTAACGTGAAACGTTTCTTAGCTTTTTTTTTCATTTACGTGTGTTGTTTTATCAATTTCCTTCATACTCCATACAGGGTAAAAATTACTTGTTAAACAAAATACGAAACCTATGAAAATTTAATTTGAATTTAGAACATTAACATTAGGATTTGAAAACTTCATATTATTCACTACTAGCTTCCGCCCGCGACTTCGTTCACGTGGAAGGGGTTTCCCGCTTAAATCCTGATCCCGTAGGAATTTTGGGATAAAAACTATCCTATGTCCTTCCCAGGGTCCTGAAATATTCCCATGCCAAATTTCATCTAAATCGGTTCAGCGGTTTAGGCGTGATAAGATAACACACAGACAGACAGAGTTACTTTCACATTTATAATATTAGTATGGATTAAACGACATTTGACATATATTCCTAAATATACACATTTTTCTGATAATCCTTGCAAAACATAAACTTGCAAGTGGTTTCGATTTTTCTGAGAAGTGTAGATGACTGATTGATCCGTGACATCACCTCATTATTCACCGAAGCAAACTAGTACTTATAAATCTTAAGAACAGCATATATGTATATCGACGGTTAAAAGGAAATAGGGTATAAACGACATTTTGGACTGGTATTGTTTTGAAAGCCAACTGTTTCTTGTGTTCTATTATCTTTTGTCATATTTCCCAATTGCAAAATAAAATAATAAAAAAATTACCAAAAAATAGAACCGGTGTGAAAAAAAAACAGTAAATCCAAAACCAATAACACCGACTACCGAAATTAAAGTTATTTTAGCTTTGTAGTGTTTTGTTATGGAACACTACAAAGCTAAAATAACTTTAATTTCGGTAGTCGGTGTTATTGGTTTTGGATTTACTGTTTTTTTTTTCACACCGCCTTCCGAAATTAAAGTTATTTTAGCTTTGTAGTGTTTTGATATGGAAGTCGGTTCTATTTTTTGTTAAAAATTTTTTTTCACCCTTTTTAGTGGGTCGGTTTGTAATTTATCTAGTTACAAAAGCCATAATGTCAACAACTTATCACCTTTTACAAAATGTTTCTTTTCCCGATGCATAGCTGTTAATTTTTGAGGAGTTCTCCTGGTACTTGACCATCAGCTCTACATCACCATACTCGTATGTATTCCGACGAGCATAAAGTGTTTAACATCCGTACTCAAGTAATCGAATCGCAATCCACGAAATACTTATTATTGAGTACTTTCAGTGGCCATCTGTGATCTTCGTCATCAGTTCAACTTCCCCAAATGGTACTTTTCGAAAGCAACTGCTCAAGGTACTATAAGAAATACCCAAAACGCTATAGGTGTGCCTATAATATTTGAAGAGTTCCCTCGATTTCTCCAGGATCCCATCATCAGATCCTGATTTCGTAACAATGGGACCAACTAGGAAGTATACCCTTTCGAACAAAAAAAAAATTTCCAAATTGGTCCAGCCATCTCCGAGTTATGAGGTAACAAACATAAAAAAAAGTTCAAGACGAATTGTAAACCTCCTTTTTTTCAAGTCGGTTAAAAACTGTTTTAGTTTTCACGATGTTTAAAAAAATACATCAGTTTTTCTAAAATTCTAAACTTTGAACGGCTCTCCTGAACATTCCTTTTTTTGTCGCTTATACCCTATTTCCTTTTAACCGTCGATATGATTTTTTTGGAATGAAATCCACCCAGCTTGCAACTATCAAATTCTGACGTTAATTGAATCATACGATTTCACATATCTGTTGCATCAGCGTAATTTGCTAACGGTACCTAATTAGTGGGATTTAACTTCGTCGAAAACACGTTACCGAATTCGAATCCATGGAAATTTCCTGTTTTCAGTGTCCGTAGGTTGCATTTGTGGTGAAATCCGTGCTAGCCTATGTTTAACATGTACAATATGCGAACGATCGAATACTACTAATTTACGTACTTCCAAAATATTCCATTTTTCATTCTGCTGGATTCTGTGTTCCTGATAGGCATAACCTGGGGGTATTTAAGTCAAGAGTGAATAAGTTAATTAACTATGAAGAAAATAAGTTAGTTCTAGGTATGCGTGCTTCATCTTCGACCACATCATCGCTTACCATCAGGTGAGATGGTGACCAAACACGATCAGTAAAAATAACATAATATTTGTATCTGGCGACAGGCCTTATTGCCGTAATTACGACATCTCTTTACAACCTTTATAGGTACCGTGTTCAGAACTATAAAGTAAATGTTCCTTATGTGACACAGGCATGACACTTTTGCCTCTGAATGATAGAAAGCCTATTCTACTTTCTAGCCCTTCAAATATCACCGCATCAAAAATCACATCCATTCGTTTCTCTGTTTTGACGTCAAAAACAATGAAACACAGTTGTGTATTTAATAAAACCGGCCAAGTGCGAGCCGGACCAAAAAGTTTCCATACCATTATCCATAAAAACGAAATCGAAATCACGTTTGTCGTATAGGAGCCCCCCTGCAATGTTTATTTTATTCTGTTTTAAGTATTTTTTGTTATAGTGGCGACTGAAATACATTATCCGTGAGAATAACTGAAATACATTTTGATTTGAATATCAACTGTCTAGCTATCACACACTGGTGCTAGACAGACAGACAGCGGGGCCTTAGTAATAGTGTCCCGTTTTTACCCTTTGGGTACGGAACCCTAAAAATTTACAAAATTTAACATTAATTATTAAATTGTGTTTTATTACGTAAATATAACCTTACCGCACTCGTCCATCCGCTAAATTTTCGAAAAACGGGTTACAAAGTTTTCGCTTGACGTATAAATACATAGATAAGTTTGAATTTCTTTATCAGATCAAACGTATCTCCATTAAAAGACATTTCTTTATTTAATTGAATGTATCCCAAAAGACACAATACCTTCTCTACCCTTTCCCACATCTGCGTCTCAGCAAGTAGCCCGAGGCGTTGCTCTCCGAAGAAGTATAAAACGGGCGTGTCAAAGATAAATTGGGTTACGGGATTTACAGAGCTTGACCGTGACGTAATTTAGATTAGCTTGCCGAGTTAAATAGCAACTTGAAATATCGACTCGAAGCAACTCCGCATTGGACAAACAACTTGGCTTTGCAACGTTTCCTTTACTTGAAAGTTGGTGCATTCCAGGTTTTAAAGGGAATTTGTTTTGTTTAGAGTGGAATGGATCGCTCCTGTTTATCTTGAGCCAGTTTGCTGAGTAAATAGAATTTCGTTGTCAATGAAGTTTGTTTTAAAATTTACGATTTATGGGTTGACTAGCGTAGGCGTAAGCAACTAATTTCGCGACTTTGTTTCCTTGGAAATATCCCGGGAAAAAATGGTTTATCTTTTATTTAGATATAATTGTAGAATACAGAAATATCGCGTGTAAAAAGACCCTTTCCGAAGCCGGAAGCCACATATTCTACCCATTATTTGGATCATTTTTTTCCACTAGACCATACCTGGGAATCCACTGGTTCTGAAGATATTGAAGGTCAAAGTCGCATTTTTTTTTTACTTTTTTGCGAAAATGTATTCCACGTCTCATTACTAAACTTTTTTCCAAAGAAACATTACCAAAATTTTCAATTTTTCTTAACAAATAACACATTTGAAGTTACAAAAACGCAATGAACATCAAGCGCACACTACCACGCACGTCACGACTGTACGACAACAAGCGCACGATACAGTGTCACGTGGTCTTGAACGTTACAACGACCCGTGTTTGTAACAGCTGATCGGTTGTTAGTGCCTACATTTCGTAGTTACATTTGATGAAGTTTCTGATTTCAAAGACGTTGATTATGAGTTGCAGGCAAGTCCGTTGTCTGTAATGTCGAAGAACACGCCCTTGTAAGTACTACAAGTAGGTACATCTTATCACTAAACTTCTTGCAGATTCAATTAAAAATGTTGACGAAGTTGGTCCTCATTCGTTTCGTTTACAATAAAAGTAAACTGCTAGTCTAGTGCGTTATTATTCTAAGTGCTTACTACCTACATTCAAGCAAATAATGAAGAATTAATTTTATTATTACTGCACAAATTACCTACCTACCTATCAAAACCACTTTTTGGTTTGAGCTATTCATTTAAGGGTTCGGCAGAGAAGTACCTACCTGTGCAGGTAATGTGATGGTGATGTAGCAGGTGCACCCACATTTTGCCAGCTATGTTTAAGTTCCATGTAATAGGGGGCGAGCCTATTGCCATCAACCGGGCAGACATCAAGACTCCGGGCTGCTACTGAGAAATTTCAGATAGAAAAATCAAATAACATTGCCCAACCCGGGAATCGAACCCAGGACCTCATGCTCAGCAGTAGCGTTTGCAACCACTAGACCAACGAGGCAGTATTTATTAACTACTTATATGGTAAAAATAAAGGTTTATTCACTTTATTCACACGAAGCCATACCTACTGCCAATAGGGTGGATATTTATTCATTGTAAATAAACGTGTATGCTGGTAATAATTACATAACTGCAATTGAAGTCTTTAAGTTTTTTTCTAGATTTCGTCATCTTAAGCTGTTTTCAGACCAGCACGATTTGTCGCGCGACGCGACACCGGTTATTGGTAATTAATTAGGTAGCTGTGTTCCACACAATTAAAATAATATTGATTATTTAGGTAACCTTCTGATAGCCCTTAAAAGAATTTGATTGACGTATACGTCGCGTCGTATGACGTATTACGTCTTCCGTTTACGTTTCCATAATTTGGTAGATCCTAATAGCGCAATGATATAAAGATACCTAACGTTCCAATCGCGCGCGCATCGCATAGATCAAAGAAAGCCGCGGCTCCTTTATGCCTACCGCGACGTTTCCTGAGGTAGCTGCGCGGTGCGCGCGGGGGTGTGGTGACGTGATGCGAGAGCTCAGTGATTCGTCAACCTGTAACTGTCACCCCTCCCGCACCGCGCACCTAGGTACCTCAGAAACGTCTCCAGCAAAACAAGAAATTGATAGAATTTTTTAGCATTATTAGTTCGGTTTCTTACGTTATCGAATGCGCTTGTGTTGTTTTTTCCGAAAAGCATTACCTACTTTTATGTGTAGAAACTGTGCTGCTGTGCTGTGACTGTGACTGCGTATTGGCTGTACTCAAACACAGACACGAAGTGTCTGTGTTTGAGTGCGTACTTGTTTGTTTGTTAGTGCTTTTGTGTTAATTGTTTTAGTTGCGAAAATGCCGTTTCACGATTATTCGGCGCGCGAGTACGTTAACATGGTGTACTGCTACGGTATGGCTCGAGGAAATGCTGCCGCAGCCCTACGACTTTAAACGGTACTGAATATCCTACCGCGTTTCAGCCCTCTGATTCACGTATACTGTGTCCGTTCAAGCCTGGGTTCGCGTTACATTGCGCGCAATAAAAAATGGCTTTATTTTATACCTTAAAAAAAAAATCGGTTCCCAGCAAAATTTTTTGCGCAAAGCTACTTAGTTATACGTACAGTATGCGTAGTTTACGGCTTTGTGATGTGTCTTTTTACACCCGGTAGGTGCAAGAAAAATCTGATACTTTCTTATGTTAGGCATAAGTACTTATAAAAGGTTTATTATCACTGTTTTAATTCATGTTTTTTGTACAAACTATTTAATCTAAAGCAAACTGAAATAAAGCATGAAAAATTCTTCCTCAACGCTGTCGACCGGTAATGTACCCAGGAGACTGGCGGCATTGCCACGTTGTAGATATTGTATGTTATAATTTATTTTAGTTTGTATTTTGGATGAAATAGTTCTTATCAAACAATAAAAGCTCTACTTAGTACTTACCTAGTAAAAACATAAATCTCTGTTTTCTTTGTTGAAAAAAAATTGAAATAATGTAAAGTTTTAAGTTTCAAACGTAGATGTTTTTTACAAACTTGTAAAGTTATATAAATCTACTGTCTACAACGTGTAACGGAAACCCTATACATATCTATCCAAAAGGGCTGAAGACAACATCTGGTATGGAGTCTCTATGCACAGTTTCAGCTTAAAATAAGTGACTCAAAGAATTGATACCAAACTATCGGTTTCATATGTTTCTTGAATACCAACACACATAGTCACAGCACTACGAGGGTCAATAACTTTCTACGTCACTTGCCAATAACACGATAATTATCTGCGTTCTTTTTAATTTGGAAAATTCGGTCTCCGGTATCAGTGTATTGGAATTTGTAATAAGTTCTACACACGTAGACTTAGGATTACAAAACCCTTGCCATATCGTTTGTTATCATCCAAAGAAGCCATGCACTTGGTATGTATATACCCTTTAAATTACACGTTGTATATAGTGTTGCCCAAACGAGAGTCTCGCAAGAGTCTTGTAATTAGCGATTGAACAATGAGAACAATGTAACAGAGTCTGTTACATTGTTCTGAGATCTCAACTACCGTTTAATAAATAGCAATAGGATAATCGCTAATTGCATGACTCTTGCGAGACTCTCGTTTGGGCAACACTAGTTGTATAGTCTGACTTCACTCATGATCTGCTAAGCCTTTTTCGAATAATGTTAGGTTTAACTTTTAGTCTAATCGGATGCAACTGAGTACTAGTTTTACATGGGGCGACTGTTTATCTGAACTCCACAACCCAGTAGCTGGATAACACCACTTGGCAAGACTGGTGTCAGACTTTCTATTTTTTTTTTATTGATAATAGGCTCGCGTTCGACCACCATCTCACCTGATGGTAAGTGATGATGTGGTCGAAGATGGAGCATGCTTAGAAGTAACCTATTCACTCTTGACTTAAAGACTCCCAGGTTATAGCAATCAGGAAATACAGACTCCAGCAGGGAATTCCACTCCTTAGCAGTACGCGCAATGAAAGTATTCCCAAAACGTTTCGTGCGTATGGGTGGGATGTCCACCATGTAACGATGGCGCATCACCGTCTGTCTTGTAGTCCGATGATGGAACGGGCTTGGTGGAATTAGATTGTGTAATTCTATTCACACTCCCCGAAATGTAACCGATAAAAAACCGATAGTCATTTCTAGCTTCTAAAAACTATCCGTAAAGACTGTATAATGATAGCCAGGACCAACGGATTTAACGTGCTTTTCACGAATCTCAGTATATTCCCACCACTCATCCACGGACTGACTTCACAACCGGTGTTTAAACCTTAAAGCTCAATCCGTAGGGCTGATTTTCGAGCCATGAGCTCCTCAAGATTTGTCTATTGCAAAAAAAGCAATATTTAATCTGCTACCACGAACACAAAAGACATTGAAAGTAAAACTCAAACAGCAAGTATTACTATCGAATCACCAAACAAAGCCAAACCTTTTACAAACATCCATTAAACATCGCAACCTCAAAACACGACTACACAAAGCCAAAAGGGAACATTTCGACCCACACACAACAATACTCGAGAACCAAATACAACAGCAATTATAACCGATCTATCAAAAAGTATCGTTTCTAAGAGCCCTCTAGAACGAATCACTGTTCAGTGTTCACTCACGCTCTCAAAAAGGTCGAGGGTCGGTGGACATTTTTAGGCTGCGCCCTTTGATTATAGTCGTACGATGAAATCCCTTTCCGATTCCACTTTAATGAAGGGTGGTAAGTAATTATGACGGGCGTAATTTTTAAAGATTGGTTCGAATTTTTAATTTGGTTTTAGAGATTAAGGTATTTGTTTGAACGAGATTTTAGCGCGTTGGTCCGTATTTTTTTATTATTGTTATGATCGTTTTACGATTGATTTAGCACAGTGGTGGCCTAGTAGTTACGAGCACGACTTACAAATTCTACATCATGGGTTCGAACCCAAGTATGCTCATTATTTGTGTAATTAACCGACTTCCAACAAAGGAGGAGGTTCTCAGTTCGTCTTGAACTTTTTTTTTACGGTTTTTGTGAGTTTATAATTTATCTAGTTACAAAACCTTTTACAAAATATTGCTTTTCCCGATGCAGAGCCGTTAATTTTTGAGGAGTTCTTCTGGTACTTCACCAGGAGAAATAAATAACTGACTTAAACTTAACTAAATAAATAACTTTAATTTCGGAAGGCGGTGTCAAAAAAAGAAAATACAAAACCAATAACACCAACTACCGAAATTAAAGTTATTTTTGACTTTGTAGTGTTTTGATATGGAAGTTGGTTTTATTTTTTGCGAAAAAGTTTTTTTTTTTCATCATCACAGCTGCTCTAAAAGGTACAGAAAAACTTCGTAAGGAAACCGTCATATATTTTCTTTTTTGCTGTCGGAGGGAAACATTCAAAAGGTGTCTTTCGGGGAGATAACCAGGTAGTGTGGGATTCTTACCTCACTAAAACCACCCAGTGATCACCATCAGCACATAGGAAGGGCCCTGTTACCTCTAAATAGACCACTCCGAAGCCCCCTTTGTACAACGCCTGTGACGGCACTTTTTTTTTAAATTCAGAATGAGCTCACTCTTGACCTCGTTTTCGCCTGATGGTAAGCGATAGATGAGGTCAACGATGGAACATGCGAGCCCAGAAGATGTTTGTTTACTCTTGCTTTAAAGGTTGAAAGGTCATAAGTGGCAGGGAACACAGAAGCCGGCAGAGAATTCCAAAGCTTGGAAGTGCGCACAATAAATGTGGAGGAGAAACGCTTGGTACGACAAGACGGTATATCAACCAAGTGTGGATGGTACCCAGCCGTGCGTTCTTCCTAAAAAATCCGAAGATGCGTGATCCACTGATCTACACTGGGCCCACGTGGTAGAATATGGTCCATTCCCTCTAATAGACAGTAAGCCTGTGCATTGGGAACGGTTTAGGCTGGTTACATTAATGTTTAGGAACGGTGGACCACAATCTTTTTAGTAGTAAGCGAAGATTGGTCGACGATGGTATACGCTTGTCTAGAAGTATGTAATCGGTTCAATATTGACTTAAACCACTAGGTTATCATATCAGGTAAACAAATTTCAGCAAGGAATATGAGCTAAATATACAATGGAGGTATTTCCAAGCCTAATGAAAGTAGTTTTGAAATACTTTGGATGCCGTCGGCGGCCAAAGTTAATAACAGCATATATTATGAAGTTCTGTAAAGTTTCTAGGGTAATATTTTCATTAGTAGCAATGTACTCACATTGATTATTTATCGATATTTTATGCCATATGGTCTTAGGGTGGATATAAAACGTCTATGGCACTAAGACTATAAATAACTTCCGATATTGACAGAAAACTCAATGTTGGATAAAAGAAGTAATAATTTGTTCTTGTTAAGTTCAATAAGAATTAATTAATATGTTGTTATACAATCTCCTCTATCATTCAGTGAAAGCCCCATTCAAATTAGTTCAGCCGTTCCAGATATAAGCCCGGACAGATGGTCAAACAACTTAACAAAGTTTGTTTCTGTTTTAGTATCGTGTGAATAACTATAAGCACTTTAAAACATAGTTATTTTAAAATCACAGACAGACTCGCTTTATTTTTATGTATGGAACGTAAATCCCAATTAGCTTAGTTCTGTTTGCCCGCCTTGGTACGCAACTGAATGAGTGCTTTGCATATAGGCAGGTGCAGGCATTGCCTGATCAGGTAGATGTCCCTCGGGTTTCAAGAAGTACTGGTGGTGGGAGGTGATTTCATCTAATAGGGTTGTTGTGGCCGGTTTTAGCTGACCTGTGTGTAGTGCAGAGAAAACTTTTGTCAAGACATAATCAAAACCAGTAAAAAAGTGTGTACAATGGATATATTGACAAAAATAGTTGAGAGGGGGGATAAGAAACAGTAATAGAACAAGATTTAAAAAAAGAATGCCTGTCTGTTTGTACACGCTAATCTTCGGTACTACTAGACTGAATTGAATTAAACGTTTTTACCCGACTGCAAAGGAAGGGTTATGTTTTTCGCGTGTACCTTGTCTGTATTTAATATTTTTTATTACCTCATATCTCCAGAACCACTGAATGGATTCACATAATTGAGGTATCGTTAGATTCGAAGTGTTCTTAGATAGGTGACATTTGAAAAAATCAAACATGGCGGCTGTGCGAATCCATTATACATAGTGAAAAAACATTATTTTTTTCGAATACCACAATATGAGTATTAAATTAAAGGACTTAACACAAGGATTTCAAAAAGGTATAATTATCATGTTTATCATTAGTGTAATACTAGCAAAAATAATACAAAGAGAAAGTTTAAAAATAAGCTCTTTCACTTTCTGAATCCGGTGGGGTGCCAATGTGACACGACCGGGAAAACTAAAAATTGTTAATTAATATTTTAACTTAGATTTTTTAAATAACTTTATTTTTGTTTTATAACTATTAACTTCGGGCAACATACAGATTATAATTAATTTTGTAAACTTGAACACCTTATTCAGAATTTTGTACGCAAGCAAAGCATAAGGCAGGAGATAGTCTTAAAATAAATCTATTTTAGTGTTGTATAAATACGTATTAATAAGAACTTGAGAAAATACAGTTATATTTTAATTACAGATATACATTTCAATTTTATTTATATGCATGTATGATGTATATAATAAATAAACGATAAAACTGTACTATAATCTCATGTTGTGTTTATGAGCACAACACAGTTAATTTAGAATTCATAAAGCAACAAACTACTCTCAATTCAAAAGATCATAAAACTAAAACTATATCAAACTATGGTCATAAAAACAACTACTTATGACATACGGCCTAAAAGGTTACCCAAACCCCAACTTTAATAACTGTCCCACAAGGAACCCATAAATGCTAACTGCCCAAATGTTAGTCATCAAAATATATTCACGACATTATTTTCTTAGGAGCTTTATACATAGTGTATTGTCGCCATATGTGGAGGACCCCTTTTCTAGCTCGTGTTCGAGCGTCTGACCTCTGCACTCGTCATCACTTAAACGTTATATTCTGGTCAGAAATATTCAAGAGCGCAACTCCTGAAAATACACCCTTCTCTCTTCAGCTAAGGTCCAGTTTAGAATGCAGATTAGAATACTGCTAAATTGACGAGTCGTAGTGGACATGCATCCGCAATGCAAAACAAACTTTCGCATCTCGGAAATAAGAATCAATTTATTTTGGAGATGTCATATCGGCACGTTGCTCATGTAATTTTAATTCTGTGTTTTCTGTTTTCAATTTTATGACTACTGGCAATAAGGTTGTATTTGCGTCGAGGAAGAAAATGGGCTTAAAGAAAATCTAAATTTAGATGTAGGTCATTGCATAGAGGGCTCACTAATTGTTGGGTGTGCGTTAAGGAGTACTCTCAAGGCTTTTAGCAAAGACGTTACGTTGTAAATATTGTTCTTAGTAGTTTGTTTAATGTAAACTAGGGAAGAGAAAAGTTTTTGGGTGTTTGGTTGCAACGCTGTCTTTGTTTGAGTAATGTTTTGTGAAGCCATGGCCACACAAAACGAGATGGAAAAGTTCAGAAATTTTGGGCGATTGTTTCTGAATATGTTTTCAGTTGTTCGTTTGAAAAGCCAGTGTACAACCATTTTAATATTTTATGCCTGTTCTGTTAATTTTATAACATGTCTGTACGATATGTATGATAAAGTTTTGAAAGCCAATGTAGAGTATTAATCAGCCTAATTTATTGCGTTAAGGTTCAATTTGTTTATGAATTATTGACCGGATTGCCTACAGTACCTACTCATTTTCACATGAGCCTTAAAGACTATTTAGCAATGTTTACGTAATTCACAATTGAATTCGCACACACGCAACAAATACACCGTCTATTCCGAACACAAATTTCTTCAAACAAACGCCTGTCTTTTCTCTGTTCAAATTTAATATAATTAGTTGTTTAATGTGTTATGGAGACATTTGTAATTGAATGTTAGTTATTATAATTAATAATTAAAAATAAAGTATTTTTTTTACGGGATCAATCCCATAACTTTATTTTATTTTTGTTGATAATTTAAGTACCATAGATTATGCAATTAAGTATGTGAAAATATGTTTTTCTTGACATACCTAATGTATTGACTAATTTTATTTTAATAATTTAATTTCCTAAATAATAATGTTTGCATGCCTAAAATAAGGTAGATTGTACAAGGATCACCTATTTTATTGTAACATCAATTTTTTATGTATACCTATAATCTATGCAAATAAATTTACTTTACTTTACTTTACTTTACTCTAAATAACACTAAATCCCAAAAAAAGCTAATGTCGTCGATGATGTCTATGCAAATAAAACGCAACTCTGTCGGGACATAAAAAAGTTTCAACCAAAATTTAATTAACTGTGAGAACAATTGAAAACGGCCGCCAGTTTAAAGGAACGTGCAAATTAAACTTTAAGTTTTAATCGTTCCTGTGTTCCTTTCCATTTTTTAATTCTAAGGGGGATTATTGGATTAAAAGTTTGGCATGTTTGGTACGTGAGGTGAATGGGAATTGCCTATTGGGTACCCGTAATTGCAGGTTGATGTCATGGTTTTTAATTAAGGGATGGACCGAATTGAATGCTTTTTCGATTTTAATCTACATTATAATAAGTGTACCTACCTAGTATACAACTTTATAAGAAAATTGGGACTGGGATGTGATCCAAAAAAAAGTACTTGGTCGTTATTTTGATATTAGAATTTGTTATTAAAGAATTCTAGTATTACATAATGTAGAAAGTGTGCTAATGAGGCTGACTTGTTATGTAAAGCAGAATAAAAGTAATATGATTATTGCATAACATGTTTTGTTTTCAAAATTCAAGTGATAGGCGAAGATTTTTGCCTATTTGGGGTCGGGTACCAGTTTAACTGGATGCAGCTGGGTATTAGTGTTTTTCATGGAGCCACTGCCTGTCTGACCTCCACAATCCAATAGCTGGGTCAGATTTTCTGGCTTCCGACCCGTACCGACTGTCAAAGGTGTACAAAAGGCAGCCAGGACCAACAGTTTAGTGTACTTCCAGAGACTCGGGAGTCTAGATATGGGTAAAATGGTTATCCATCTTCGGATTAACTTCGGCAAGCGTTGATGCCAAGTCACACACTCAAACACACCCATACATACTACCACCCACATACATATTACCACTTACATACACTACACGCATACATACTTCAATCAAACTCCACAGATACGGCACACACTCTCCTAATCACTTTCATTCTTACGAATTAGAATTTAACACTAATTACAAAATGAAGAGATTTTTGTAATAAGTGTTTAATTCTAATCTTAGCTGATAAGTACTTCATGCTAATGTAAACACTTTGTTGGCGATTTTATTAAAACTCCTGGGAAATGGCATTGATAAATGAAACATAGGAATTGCCTAGTTCGGTTACAAAAGCTACATCCATTTTACAATGTTTATGCCCTGCCAAACAGTAATTTCTGTAAACTAGTACTAAGTTTTTTGAAAAATAAATTACTATTACCTACTTATAAATCTTGAAAATTGACCCGGTTGTCATTATTTAGCCACAAGGAGCTTGACCATCATGGTGAAACTTTAATTAATCACAAAGCGCTTTTATGTTTTCGCCAACTGGACATACGCTCAAATTTAACGCAAATTCATGACAAAATATACAGTCACCCAGATTAATGTTTTGTGTCACAGTCATAACCGGCCACTAAATTATCCGTTCCCATTAGTGGGACGCTATAGTTGTAAGAAAAGTGAGACTTGGATGTGTTCCTATATTTACCTATACCATGAAGTTTCTCATTGTCAATATGATACAAGGTACAATATGAATTTACGAATATAAAAATTTTGGAGTGCTTATACACATTTCAAGAGATGTATTTGGAAAAAGGAGAAACTTTGCGAAATAATGGAAAGATCACTGAGAATACTAAAGATGCGATTTGCTACGACACGATGCATCGAGCGAGCCACGATTTGCTTATCAAAACGTGGTTCGATGAAAATTCCGATTATAATATAATGATTTATTTCTCACTACAAAAATTACAGTTCATAGAAATATAGTTTTACAGTATAATGTGGTGGCTGCAATAATTGACATAAAGTTTTGACCCTATCCCAGGGGATAGTGTCCCTGGACTAGGTGGTTCCCTGTATCTCAAGGGGGATGTTCAGCCATGAGTAATGGCAATACAACAGTCACCGAGTAAGCCTACTATTTAAAGATTAGGATTCAAAGTATTAGTTAAGTATTAGTATATTATCTATGAAAGTAGATATTGGAGAAGAAGGTAAGCGATATGAGCTGTATGATAAAGTGATTATGCAAACGCATATAATTGCTATTAAGAACATCATCGCACAAATCATTCTGTAGAGACATGAAATGCCTATTTATGTTTATTTATTTACACTTTATGCACATGGGTACAAAGGCAGAATTAATGCCGTAGGCATTCTCTACCAGTCAAACATGAGTGGTGAAGAGATAGTGTGGGAGGTGAATATGTACGTTAAAAGTTAAATTATTAAAAATAAAGTAATAATACAAAAACCTTGTATCATTTAATAGAAATCTACATAAATAATATATACCAGCTTTTGCCCGCGACTTCGTCCGCGTGGAATAGTTACTTTGGGCTAACGTTAAATTTAACCCCGATTTTGAAGCATTCTTCATTGGAGCTCCGCTCCAATTGGCCTTAGCGTAATGATATATAGCCTATATATAGCCTTTCTCTATAAATTGACTATTTAATTAAAAAATAATTTTTCAATTCGAACCAGTAGTTCCTGAGATTATCGCGTTCAAACAAACAAACAAACTATTCAGCCTTATATTATTAGTATAGATAGCTATTGCCCGCGACTTCGTCCACGTCTACGTCGTTTTTGTAAAAAAAAGTAGCCTATGTCCTTCCTCACGGTTCAGTGATTTTGATGTAACAGACAGATTAACTTTCGTAATTTAGTAGGGAAATATAATATATCTATAATACTGTTGAAAAATATCGCAATACCGAACCGCACAATATTATTGTTAATAGCTGTGCCCGCGACTCCGTCAGCGTGTAACTCCTTGTGTGTTATTAAGTGAATGTATTGGTAATATTGTTTAGATCACGTTTACATGAGGCTTAAGTACCTATAGAACGAAAATACTTCAGCGCAAAGCTTCCGGGTAAACTATGTTGAAAGTTGACCCGTCCGGCACGAGAACATAAAGATTTCTAGAACTGCTAACCCGGGAAAGAGCGACGTACAACTGACCATGCGAGAAACAACTGACACCGAGATCTACTCCAGCAACACGAAAAGTCTGCCCTTGAATCTTATTAATTGTCATTGCATAACACACCGATACTGGGAATTGCGTTCTTTTAAATTGGAATGGAAAATTATTTGGTATTATGGGAATTCTGGGAATAAAGACGGTTTCTCCTGCACCGCAACCTGTTAAAATTTGAGCCTCGATTATATTTTGTTGCAACTGGGTTACTTTTAGCCGAGTTCCATTGTAATGTTGTGGTGGTTTTAAATTTCGGAGCAGAATAATAATCAGAAAGCTTCGAACTGCTAAGCTATTGGGAGTTACATGTGTTATTGTGAGTCAACCATAAAAGATAGATATATGCTGTCGTGGGATATTTTTTATATACTTTTAAGGAGAACATTTCCGTCATAAATGATTTCTGTGTAGCTTTAACTATTAAGGTTGCACTCGCGACGGAAGCTAAAAAATTGGCCAAGTGCGAGTCAGACTCGCCCATGAAGGGTTCCGAAGTAACTATTATAATATAAGTTATATTTATGTGACAAAAAAAAACTTACAAATTTCATAAAACTAGCTTATTTACATTTATTTACAACTACGCCAAATAACTTTGTTTTTCATAGTGTTTGTATGAATTACAAAGTTATATTTGCGGTTTTAGAAAATATGCTGTATCTCAAAAACTGCTGAACCGATTTCGTTCAAACTAATTTTGGTTGAAAGTTTACATTACGATCTACAGACACATATTTTGTTTAGATTTTTCACTCCATTATTATAGAAGTTAGAGGGGGGGACACACATTTTACCACTTTCGAAGCTTATATCTTTTAAACGATTGACTTTATGAAAAAGTGGTTTTAGAAACCCTTATATCATTTTTAAAGACCTGTCTATAAATACTAAAGACGCATAGGATTCATGAAAAAAATTATTTTCAGTTCTAGTTCCATATATGGGGACGGACCCCCCTTTATTTTAATTTTTTTTTTTTTCTTAAAATCAGAAAGCGGTTCACAGAATACATCTACCTACTAAGTTTCACATGTATAGTCTTAATAGTTTCGGAATAAAATGGCTGTGACATACGGACGGACGCACAGACAGACAGACGGACAGACATGTCGAAACTATAAGGGTTCCGTTTTTTGCCATTCGGCTACGGAACCCTAAAAATGGAGTAACTTCTCCCGTTTTCCCAATTTTTCCCTTCACTGCTCTGCTCCTATTGATTGTAGCGTGATGAAAAGTATACTACTATAAATAATTGTACCAAGTTTCGTTAAAATCCGACGAGCAGTTTTTGTTTCTATAACGGTTATACAGACAGGCAGACAGACAAAAATTTTACTGATTGCATTTTTGGCATCAGTATCAATGCCTAATCACCCCCTGATAGTTCTTTTGTAAATACATATATTTCATGTTCAGAATTGACCTCTCTACAGATTTATTATAAGTATAGATAAATAAATACTTAAATACATAAATATAAACTTAAGAAGCAAATGAAAACTAAATGTGGAAATTCTGCTTATTGGTGTAGAAAATAGATGCGCAATTTCTTTTTATATGCTTAGCGAGTGTCAGCCGTCCTGATCTCGAGAGGCGTATTCTAGAGGAGAATCGACTGGATATGAGAAGAAGAATGAACAAAGTCAGAAATGTGAGACGGAAGGAGTGAGAGAAGATTATTATTATTTTTTATTGGATGAACGTAGATTCCTGTAGTGTGATAAAAATAGAAATTGAATGTGAGACATTAGATAAGAAGGAGGGATGGGAGAGTTGAGTAGAAAGAAAAGCGTTGTCAAAGCGCGCAAACTTCTCTGACGAATTGTAATCCATTTAATCTCAGACCTGAAACTTGAAATATGGTAATTTTTCCTTAAATTAAATATGAACTGAATGCAGTTATTAAGGATACGATCAAGCTTATCCAGCAAGACCGCATCCAGGTCATAGTAGCACACGTCACCATAGTCGATCAAAGGGAAAATTAAAGTCTGCACAAGCATAGCATTTTGTGTTGTTTTTCATGGGGAACAAACTGGCTCCTGTAATACAGTTAATACTAGCGCAGGAGCCAGGGGATTCTTGAATGTATTACAAAAAAAAAACTCAATAAATGATTATGATTGACAGGCTAAAACTATCTATTTAATAATAATAATACTGACAACGTAATTGGTAATACACTTATCGATCTTTTACATTTTGCTTGTTTTTATTAAATGTTAGCAAAAACTTATAAATTATCAACAGTTCAATAAGAAATTATTGTTTATATTGTGGTAAAGTTTAACGAGACGGAAATTTACCATTACTATGTGTTAATGTAATAAACTTTTCTCGTTAAACAAAATACAAAATATACATAATGTGTATGTACACAGCATGTATATTTTGTATTTTGTTTTATAGCAAACAGTGCCCAAGAACAGTGGTAACAGGGAAGACATACGAGTAGTTCGTTCATTTCTGGGTTCGACCGCAGGCAAGCACATAATCTTGTCTAATTTTCTTCATAACCATCTCTAAACTGTGAAAATCAGGAAACATACGACAGCCAACAACACGTGGTGGATTACGGCACATTCCGCCCTGTAGAGATGAGGCTTTTGTCACAGCAGTGAGATTGTTAAAGTCCGATTATGTAATGTTATACAAGGCGTTACCCCGCACTTGTATTTCTGTATGGTAACTTTAAAGTAACATTTAAAGTATAACAATGCATTCAGGGCAGTGTTCGGGTTGCCTCGTTTCTGCAGCGCCTTGGGCATGTTTGCGGAAGCGCGCGCCGACTATTTCCACGCCACCATGCGCAAGCGGTTCTTGTCCTTGGTGCGCAGGCTGCGAGACAGCTCCAACTCTGTCCTGGCAATGATTGTGAGGAGGCTTGATTGTCCATATGTGAGGCTCTGTTGTGACCGGCATATTGTTAGGGTGAATAAAAAAAATAACCTGACATTTTCTTTGTATTAGCTGTAGTTTGGTAATTTAATGTGACTTTTAATTTGGAATTTAATTTGACGTTTAATTTGTATTTAATTTGATAATTTGACATGATTTTATTTATTGTTTTATTACTTTAATTGACTTTTAATGTATCTTTGAATCTCTTTGTATGTAAATTTCTCAATTTGTATTTTAAATTAGGAAGCCGAGCAATTGTTTGAATTTGTGTATTTTTTATATGGGTCTAGGACCTGAAATAAATGAATTTTATTTAATTATTTTATTTATTTTACATACACAAACAGCTGGACCTGGATCAGTTTTCTGTAGGCCAAACAAATGTTAAGTTACATGCGGGAATGAACCCACGACATACTGCACAGAAGTCAGCCTCTGAGCCGAGAGAGAGAGAGGTTGGAGAAACGATTGGCGCAGTGCCAATCGGTTCGCCAACCAAATCATTTGGTTTATTTAATTGTGAACTTTATGAAATTTTAAGCAAGGCAAGGTAGTTCTTACATTTATCTTTGATTTTATGGCTTAATTTTAAGAAATAACTCAATATTTCTCCAAGGTTAACGCTTGCCGAAGTCGGTCCCTGGATTGGCGACTTTCATAACACATCAAGGTTCCTCTTTGCCTCGTAAAGCACGTAAAGCCGTTTGTCTCTACAAAAATTGACCTTTAGAATACCTTTGACTGTCATTACGTGTAGTCAGAAGCCTGAAAATACGACCCTAGTCTTGCCAAACGGTGTCGTGTTAGCAAGCTATTAGGTTATTCAGGTCTGGTAGGCAGTCACTGCAGAAGTACTATAGCTGCATCCACTTAGACTGGAAACCAATATAGTTGGAAAAATTGGCCAAGTGCGAGTCGGACTCGCCCATGAAGGGTTCCGTAGTAACTATAATAAATATAACATACTTAATATATTTATATGAAAAAAAAAAAAACAAAAAACCTTACAAATTTCTTAAAACTAGCTTATTTACAATTTTTACAACTACGCCAAATAACTTTGTTTTTCATAGTATTTGTATGAATTACAAAGTTATATTTGTTGTTTCCGAAAATATACTGTATCTCAAAAACTGCTGACTCAATCTCGTTCAAACTATTTTGGTCGAAAGTTTACATGAAGATCTACATCATATGGTTTTTTTTAGATTTTTTACTTCATTATTATAGAAGTTAGAGGGGGGGGTCAGGTCAGGAGGGGTAAAATGTGTATTTTACCATTTTGGAAGCGTATATCTTTTAAACGATTAATTTTATGAAAAAGTCATTTTAGACACCATAATGTCATTTTTAAAGACCTGTCTATAGATACCACACACGTATAGGTTTCATGAAAAAAAATATTTTCATATTCAGTTCCATATATGGGGAGACCCTTTAATTTAAATATTTTTTAAATTTTCTCTTAAAATCGGAAAGCGGTTTACAGAATACATCTACTT
Source organism: Tholera decimalis (assembly GCA_943138885.2). Classification (NCBI taxonomy): domain Eukaryota; kingdom Metazoa; phylum Arthropoda; class Insecta; order Lepidoptera; family Noctuidae; genus Tholera; species Tholera decimalis. The sequence goes on from OW964549.2 coordinate 5,812,394, forward strand.
ACCAAGTTTTACATGTATAGTCCTAATAATTTCGGAATAAAATGGCTGTGACATACGGACGGACGGACAGACAGACAGACGGACGGACATGTCGAAACTATAAGGGTTCCGTTTTTTGCCATTCGGCTACGGAACCCTAAAAAGGGTAGGCAAATGATTCTATTCCACTCGACAATATTCTCTAAATATAACAATATGATCTAAGACGATGTTATTACCAATGCAGTAACATTCGACAGAAGTTTCCAAGATTTTTCCAATTTTACGTCCCGTTTCGAAACATGTTCAAAACGCAAACTGTTCAGTTCGACCATTCATAAAGTTTTACGAGTAGCTCAGGGAATTTAAAGTTTCACGTTCAAACTTTCTTTCAAATCGTGATTTCTCTGCTAAAAACTTGGAACTAATCTTCTTGAGTACCGTGCTGCAGCGGCAATAAAATTGTCACGGTGATTAATTAAAAAATCAGATATATTTTGCTGCACCTTTTAAATAATAAAAATTAATTACATTAGCAATATGCGAAAGAGAGCTGCATTCCTAATGCACTGGATTCGGGGTAGCACCAACAGTATTTTGAGAGTTATTGTGAACAAACTATCAGTTTCTGGGGTACCTAACTGGGTATGTATCGTATAGTATATCGAATGGTCGGGTGCAGCGGATAATGGGCAACATATTTGAATAGATTTTTATTTTATTTTATTATTTTCTAAATCACCGAAGAGATTGTAGATAGTATAGGTACTATTTTACGAACACATTATGAATTGTATGTCTACTTCATAAATAATAATTAATTAATGATTTAACAATAAAAGCAATAATTAATGACTCATAGATTTTTTTACTTAGTAGGTCCAGCAATGCGTATTAAAAAAAATATTTTCGTTTCAACGCTTTAATTTCTTAACTATAGCTTATACAAGATTATTATTTTTTACACCGTATGAATGATCCTTCTTGGTACAACATTTATTTAAAAAAACGAGTAGGTACATCTAGAAGTCTATTAAATAGAAATTACTAAACGGTCTTTCATCATCAAAACAAAGTTTTATCACAACTAAAAGTTTCATGAAATCTCCAATGTACGTGCCTGGAAAATTCACTTTTATATAAAACATTTTTGAAACAGTTGCTGAACGGTTAAAAGTGAAAATTGCACTTAAAAATATGCCTTTTAAAAGCACTCTCCTTTTATTTATATTGCAATACTTTTTATACTTACTTTAAAAAGCGAAATTGGAGAATAAGGAAATACCTATTCCAGTCTGCTACTTGTCACTTTTTAGGGTTCCGTAGCCGAATGGCAAAAAATCGAACCCTTATAGTTTCGTCATGTCTGTCTGTCTGTCCATCCGTGTGTCCGTCCGTAGGTCACAGCCATTTTATTCTGAAACTATAAGAACCACACATGTCAAACTTGGTAGGTTAGGTAGGTATTCTGTTAACCGCTTTCCAATTATTATTAAAAATATATATATATCAAATTGAGATAACATACATACATAGAACCCCATACATAGAACTGAAGCTAAAAATATGTTTTTCATCAAACCTATATGTGTGTGGTATCTATAGACAGGTCTTTAAAAATGACATTGAGGTTTTTAAAACGACTTTTTATTAATGTCAATCATTTAAAAGATATACGCTTCCAAAGTGGTAAAATGTGTGTGTCTCCCCTCTAACTTCTATAATAATTGAGTGAAAAATCTAAAAAAAAAAAATATGCTGTAGATATTAATAAAAACTTTCAACGAAAATTCGTTTGAACGAGATCGGTTCAGTAGTTTTTGGGATATAGCACATTTTCTAAAACCGCAAATATAACTTTATATTTCATACAAACACTATGAAAAACAAAATTACTATGCTACGGAATCCTTCATGGGCGAGTCTGACTAGCACTTGACCAATTTTTTTCAACTAACACACCGTGACATTCTATGATGACATTACATAGTAAACTTTAGGCAAGACGGTTTAGCAACATTGCTGAAATAAACGTTTTTGGTGCAGCCATGAGGCTCATCGTTGCCTTTTCTCTTTATTCATCGTCATCTGCTTAGTCTTTTTCCAGCTATGTTGGGGTCAGCTTCTATTCTCCTGCCGGGGTTGCGGAATTGTTCGAAAGAGTTACCGCGGCATCGGAACACGAAGGGCAAGTGACGGAACACAGATGGGTTTTGTCCAGTAAAAGTCTCACACACCCTCCCGCTTCGCCCAGATCGGGAGGCAGTCATTAGATTATAGATGGATAGAATATACTTTATTGTACACTAAAATTTAAACACACTAATTTAACAATATTGCTTATTCTATGGTTACAATGGCGGTCTTATCGCTGAAACCGATATCTTCCAGACAACCTTTGGAAGGACTTTAAAAACTTTAATTAAAGTGGGGAGGGATAAATTAGTGTACTACATAATTGTACTCATAAAACGGAAAAATATAAATACAACACAATATATAACTGATTAAATAATATAATACATATAATGTGTTCTTTAATATCATGTAGAGAGAAAACAAAAGAATAATCATAAATTTGAAAGAAAACTATTAGCAACAACCGAGCTTTTAAAAAACTTTTTAGCAAAAAATAAAACCGACTTCCATATAAAAACACTACAAAGGCAAAAATAACTTAAATTTCGGTGGTCGGTGTCATTTGTTTCGTATTTTCTTTTTTTTTTTCGACACCGCCTTCCGAAATTTAAGTTATTTTTGCCTTTGTAGTGTTTTTATATGGAAGTCGGTTTTATTTTTTGCTAAAAAGTTTTTTTTCACGCTTTTTAGTGGGTCGGTTTGTAATTTATCTAGTTACAAAAGCCAATATATCAACTACTTATCACCTTTTACAAAATATTGCTTTTCCCGGTGAAGAGCCGTTAATTTTTGAGGAGTTCTCCTGGTACATCACCATCAGCTCTACTTCACCATATGCATTGTGACGAGCATAAAGGCTTAACATCTACATTCAAGTAATCTAATCGCAATCTACGAAATACTTATTATTGAGTAGTTTCGGTGGCCATCTGTGGTCTTCATCATCAGTTCAACTTCCCCAAATGGTACTTTTCGAAAGCAACTGCTCAAGGTACTATAAGAAATACTCAAAACGCTATAGGTGTGCCTATAATATTTGAAGAGTTCCCTCGATTTCTCCAGGATCCTATCATCAGATCATGATTTCCTAACAATGGGACCAACTAGAACGTATACCCTTTCAAACGCAATAAGAATTTTTCAAATCCGTCCAGCCGTCTCCGAGTTATGAGGTAACATACATAAAAAAAAAAAAAAAAAAAAAAAAAAAAAAGTTCAAGACGAATTGTAAACCTCCTTTTTTTGAAGTCGGTTAAAAAGTAGCGAGTGACTGAGCTTGTCTTACTGACACCGGCTAGGCATTCCACAAACGAATAGCTTCCCATCCTTAAAAGAATAAGCTTCTACTCTAACGTTTTAAAATTCTTATATTCTATTATTATTTTATATGGCGCGACTGCTTGCCTCCACAACCCATGGTATCTGGGTAACACGATACCCATTCGTTAGACCAGTGTCAGATTTTCTAGCTTCTGACTACCCGTATCAGCTGTCAAAGATGTCAAAATGACAGCCGGGAAAAACTGCTTAACGAGCTTTCCGAGGCATAGGGGCATATCACACCGCCAATTTCCAAAATCCGGGTTACTTGTACTTAGAAATTTCTAATATAAAAACTCAATAGCACTTTTTGTCCAACCCGAAAACCGAACCCGAGAACTTATGCTAAGCGGTCGAGTTTGTAACCACTAGACCAACGAGACAGGTTGCTTTTTGTCTTTACTGCCGTTTGTTAGGTTTAAGGGGCCGTTCAAGTATTACGTAAGCACATTTTTTGCAATTTTTAACCCACCCCTCCCCCTCGTCAGCAAAAGTAAGCAAAGCTCTTACCCCTCCCCCATACGTAAACATTGGTACAATTGATTGATTCACGAGCAGCAATTATAAATCTAGAAATAAGGAATAGGTTTGGAATAGAAGTCTGTAACGCACATAATATTCATTTAAATAAACTTTACTGACACGGAATTCAACAATTCATTATTTGTAGGAATCCCCGAAAATGCATTTCGTTTTGAAGCATAGACAATGTGTGTTGCTATATGTGTAAAAAATTAAATAATTACTGCTGTCGTAATCATCATCTAGATCCCCCCACCCCCCATGTCATCAAAAATAAACAAAGCAAAGACCCCCACGCCCCCCTATAGTGCTTACGTAACACTTGAACGGTCCTTTATGTGTATGTACACGATCACAAATAGGGTAGTTTCGTGTTACAAAATAATTATTTTATTTGGTCCATAGGTAGATTTTCAAAAAATTAGGTCACGTATTTTTTGCTTTTTCAAGTCAAGAAAAATTCACAAAGATGGAAGCTTCAAAGTACAGGAGTGGGGGCTGCTGACGTCACACATTGCCAAGAATTATACCGAGGTGTGACGTCACGCGAAATTTCATCTCACTGTACCTATATCGTCTTAATTTTTCAATTACGTGAAAAAATAAAAAATACGTGTCCAATGTTTTTTGTTAACTACGTGACGGACTAAATAAAATATTTTAGGAAACTACCCTATTGATGACACGAACTTCCAACATTTGACCCAAACATAATACATACATTGTAAGTTAAATAAAAGATTTTAATTAGAGCAGTAATCATTCTGATATGTTTAAAAAACGCAAAGTGTAGCATTATTTATTCTTTTCTAAAATTTTCAAGAGTTATTACGATACCTATACATACTTTTAGGACTGAGCTTTCTCAAATTCAATTAGAATCTTGACGTATAAAGACAAAATGTCTGACTTTAAAATACGTCTTCTCTTTTTACCTTTTAACCCGTATAAACACTTCGCATTTGCATACAATACAGGCCATATTGCCTTAATCCAGCGCTATTTCTTAAACAAAGTTCTAACTTTTGTTCTTAAGACCCGAAGTTTCAGGCAACGTACTGTATAATATGCGGAAATGGTAACCGTGAAATGGGTCAAACAGTGCAAAAACTGCAGTGGCTTAGTATTTTAAGTTTTTAATATATGAAATTATTTATGAACTCATGTACAGTCTTTGCTATGAAGAAATAAAGTTTGTAGGATACACGAATGAAGAAAAATAATATACGACGTGGGATTTAGAAAGTTTCCTTCCTAAAGAATTTGTAAAAAACTGTAAGCTTGTCAAATATTGCTCTGAATACACTGCTTCGCTTATATAAAAAATGGTGTTCATTAAAATTAAAAACGATTTCCCATTCTCCTATCACCTGGTGTCATTAGTCTCACCTCTAACCATTCACTTAAATAGGTGCCGTCGAAACCTGAGCCAAATTGATATCGTCCATTTTTTGCTAGCGTATCGTCCGCCGTCGATTTTCTTAGAAAAACTGCAACGCGTTCCGATAAATGCCAGATTTATTCAACCGCATAAAATCTATTGGAAATTTTCATGCCATTTATATTTTTAATAGAATTAGATTCAAAGCAATCAGTCGATTGCTTGAACGATAATTTTATTCCAATAAGGTTTAGTTTTAACGTTTTATTTCTAGTTGTTTTACTGCGTAACTGAATCGGTTTAAACTTACTTTTTAGTGTTCCGTAGCCGAATGGCAAAAAAACTGAACCCTTATAGTTTCGTCATGTCTGTCCGTCTGTCTGTCTGTCCGTCCATCCGTATGTCACAGCCATTTTATTCCGAAACTATTAGAACTATAGATGTGAAACTTGGTAGGTAGATGTATTCTGTAAACCGCTTTCCGATTTTAAGAAAAAAATATTTAAAATAAAGGGGGCTCCCCCATACATGGAACTAAACCTGATTTTTTTTTTCATGGAACCTATGCGTATATGGATTCTATAGATAGGTCTTTAAACATGACATAGGGGTTTCTAAATCCACTTTTTTATAAAGTCAATCGTTTAAAAGATATACGCTTCCAAAGTGGTAAAATGATTTCCTCCCCCTCTAACTTCTATAATACTGGAGTGAAAAATCTAAAAAAATATATGTCTGTAGAGCTTAATGTAAACTTTCAACCAAAATTGGTTTGAACGAGATCGGGTCAGCAGTTTTTGTGATACAGAATATTTTCTAAAACCACAAATATAACTTTGTGATTCATACAAACACTATGAAAAATAAAGTTATTTGGCGTAGTTGTAAAAAATGTAAATAACTTAGTTTTAAGAAATTTTCAAGGTTTTTTTTTTCGTCAAATAATTATACATATTATATTATATTATTATAGTTACTACGGAACCCTTCATGGGCGAGTCTGACTCGCACTTGGCCAATTTTTATGTTTTTGTAACGATATTTTATTCTGAACGAGAACATTATTAGTTTTCAGAAGTAATATTGTGTTGAAATGGAAATACCCAATTGTTAATGTAATATTGCTTTACAAGTTTACACGCTGCTTCAAAGAACATAGTTTGATGGAATTAAGGATGTAATAAGTACATTATTTTATCATATTTTTTGTAATAAAAGATTGTTGCAGGGTGACATTTACTGTAATATCTAAATATTTAAAAAGTACAAAACGTAATCAGCCTATAATGTTCCCACAGTAGGGCACAGACTTTTGTGCGAAGGATTGGTGGACGTCGCATGTCTTCGTATTTTCGGTCCTAGGACACGCCGATTTCCTCATGATTTTCGCCTTCACCGCTTTGAGGGCGGAGATGATGTACGACCTACCACACGTTAGTCGTATTCCACGTGCGCCTCAAAGAGACATCATGCATCAGCACAAGTGAAGGGGCCTGATAGGGCTATTACCTACCGGCGTTGCGAGAATATTCTAACGGGATACCGCGGCCCCAAAAATGTAATGTAAATTGCAGGAACAGGGAGGGTTTTTAGTCAGTAGAAGTCTGACACTCCTGCTCCACCCGGAGCGGGAGGAGTTATTTGATGATTTTCTCACCGACAAAAAAAGGATAATTTCATCATCATCTACTTTGCTTTTTTCCTTACTATGTTGGGATTGGCTTCCAGTCTAACCTAGCTGAGTATTACTGTTTTAAATGGAGCGATTACCTATCTGATCTCCACAACCCAGAAACTGGGTAACACGATACCACTTAGCCAGACCAGTGCCATATTTTCTGGCTTCTAACTACCCGTAACGACTGACAAAGATGTTCTGATAACAACCCGGGTCAATGCCTTAGCGTGCTTTACGTAGCACGGGAGTATCGTACCACCAACTTGGAAAACTACTACGTGAGAAATATATTATACAACGTGTAACGGAAACCCCATATCTATCCAAAAGGACTGTAGACAACATCTGGTATGGAGTCTCTATGCAAAGTTTCAGCTCAAAATAAGTGACTCACAGAATTGACCCCAAATTATTGGTTTCATATGTTTCTTGAATACCAGTAATAACAAACGTGTCACAGCACTATGAGGGTCATCACTTTCCACGTCACTTGCCAATAAATAAAACGATAATTCTCTGCGTTCTTCTTTGAAAAATTCGGCCTCTGGTATCAATGTATTGAAATTTCTAATATGCTCCACACATTTAGACATAGGATTATAAAACCGTTGCCATATCGTTTATTATCATCCAAGGAAACCGTGCATTTGGTATGTATATATACCCTTTAAATTACACGTTGCATACGTAGAAAAACCCTATTGAACTTTTTGACCGACCTGGAAATCAAACCAGAGCCCTCATGCTCATGCAAGAGAATACTGCTGGCATTCTTTTGAAAATTGATCACAGGAGATTTATCGAAAGTAAAAATCAGTCTAAAGTACAGAAAGAGTGAGTGACGCAGTGTATATGTATATTAGGCAAGGAATCGCACTTGGTACGAGTTAAACGTGCCTCCTTAATGCTAGGTGAAAATTTTACTTTCGTTTTGTGAGCACGTCCCTTCGTACGTGCTTCGCAAAAACTAGTGGATCCGAATTTAATGGGATTTCCGACGTAACACCTCGCTTAAATCTTTGAAAACTGAATAGGACAGGGTTAGCTTTGAAGTGTCGAGTTGCGCCTGAGATGAGATTAAAATGGGAGGAAGCCGGTTATTTGGTTGAATGAGTCATGAACGTGGCACTTGCTTTACCCAAATTTTAAGCGTTGAAAGCTTTTCTTTCTTAAACATGAAAGAACTTTAATATTTTTTCAAACCGTCACTAATAAATGCAATTAAATCGCACTTTTTATCTTGATTTTTGTGTTTTTGATTTTGCTTTATCTTGCAAAACACTAAATGAAACTAAACTAACTAAAAAAACAACATTTTTAGTCAGCTTTTGTAAGTCCGACTGTTGGGCAAAGGCCTTCCTTAAATCATTCCTAACAACCTTTTACTCTTCCTCGGCCAATCCGTTAGGATGGTGGTCACGCCAACGTTGGTGGGACGATCATCGATCGCCATATATGTCATGGCCTGCCTCGGTGACCAAATAAGAAATTGATGTTTTTGATATCATAATAACTGTGTTTTCTCAAGTTTTATTTTTTACACGATTTTATGACACAAACTTTTTAAAATACTAGTTCCCTGTCTGTTTATCCCAGCTAATCGCTGGAACGACTGGACCGATTTTAATTTAATATGCATTCTCTGGAAGAAAAAGAAGGTTATAAGGCGCCGCGTAGGCCATTTTGATCCCGAATTTCTCACGGCATCGGGAAAAACCTTTCACGTAAACGAAAGTTGCGGCACAGCTAGATAAATTAATATTAAAGCGTGTATCGTACCAATATTATGTAGTTAAACGTTAAATTATACGTAGTTAACCTACAAATCCATACCATCTACCTACAAATCAAATATCCGCCAAACTGACATAAAGTTTGAAATGTCAAACCACTTGAAGTGACCATGTGGCTCCCGCCAATAGGATGTATCTAAAGTTATTGAAGCACGATTCTCCGCGTTAAACGTCATGTCAGCAGATTATAGAACTCCTGAGTCTGGGCTGTGAACGTGACCGCTTTTGTGTCATCGGTCACATAGTTAGTGTTCTACCACAGAGTAACAATTACTTTGATTCTTCACACATATATTTGTGAAAGACGAAAACGACGCACTCACGGTCAAACTTTTTTATATTGAAAATAGCCTCGCGTGTGACCACCATCACACCTGATGATAAGCGATGATGTGGTCGAAGATGAAGCACGCTTGCCTAAAAGTAAATTATTCTCTCTTGACTTATAGACCCCCAGGTTGTAGCTGTCAGGAAATAGTTTCCGGCAAGAAATTAATGCCTTAGCCGTACGCACAATATAAATATTCCCAAAACGTTTTGTGCGTATCGGTGGCATGTCCGTTTAATCTGTAGTAGTTTATATATTAAATATAATATTCTATATGTGCCCGCAAATTCGTTAGCGTGGGGGTCGATATTACCTATGCTATTTTTCCCACGTAAATCCCGATTCCATGGCAATTCAAGGAATAAAAAAGCTGTGTTTAACCCTATAACTTCATCTATATTCTAGTGAAGCCTAATACAAGCCGATTCAAACGTTACAAAGATTAGCCCAAACGAACATAAAAACATGGACAGACAAAACTTTAAAATGTGGTTTGTGTGTTAGTCTCATGTAAATACGTTAGGTATTTACATACGCATTACATAAGCACTGGAAATAACTGTTTTATTTTGAAATGACAGACAGAGATTTTAATTGTATTTTTCTTTACAGATGTTACTAAAAGCTCCAGTGTATCAAAGATAACCATGACATGGATTTTTTGGGGTGGGCTGTCGCTGTGGTAGGTACTTAGTCAGCTGCTTAAAAGTACTTGCCGGTGGCGGCCTTAATTATAATAATTGAAGCCTCCAGACCGAAATTAAAACTTACAAACTAAGCCACTAGGGACCCCTTGTGGAGTCTGGACCTGGACCTGGAAGAGCGCAGCTAGGGATAGGCTGGATCACGCGTTCGAATTCGATTACTAATGAAGTTCAGTGAAAAACATCCAGCTCTTATCTACATCACCAATAACGCAATCATACTTCGAAAACATGTGCGTTGACTAACTAAAATCAGTTCAAGTAGACTGTGGCTACCGCTATAAGTGATACTTTGGCCACTTGTAACTAAGTACCAACTTTGTTTCTACTTGTGAATAATGTTGATGTTATTTTAATTTCATACAACATACGTATTCAATTTGACTTTAGAATTGAAACTTAAGTTAAACACAAACATGAGGTATTTTTTGTACCCCGCTGTATGCTGTACTGCCGCTCAGATATATAGTAATCAACTGGGGGGAATAATCTGTGAAAAAATTCCTAATTAATTAGAGTTTTTGTAAACGATATTGTTACGCCAGTCGCTTAATGAAGTACGTCGAGAAACTTCGACAGAAATCTAGAATGTTTGAGACAGTAACGCCATCTAGCGGCAAGTAGCAGAGTACTGAGTAAATCTAGTCGAGACACTAACGCCATCTAGCGGCGAGTAGCAGTACTGTGTATCTCAAGTAGCTACTGGAATATTCTTGGAAGTATAAAAAGTGAGTCCACTTTACAAGAATGTTCTAGAACTCATAGACCGGGGTATAAATAGATCGCAAAGGGACGCAGAGAGACAGTCTTATTACAAGATACGAGGCGATATCTGAGATCTACAAGTGAATTTCAGTGCAATTTAAGTGTTAAGTGACAAGTATTGTAGTGCGGATAGCTGTGTTAATTTGTATTTTGTGTTTATTTAATTAGTGTTTATTTTGAATTAATTGGTGTAAATTATTTCTATCCCGAACCCTAGCTTGTAACAATATTAATAACCAAGGGTAGGTTGATTTATAACTTGGTTTCCTAGAAGTAAGAACAATGTAGCTATATAAAAAATAAAAAAAAATCAGTTCTGTGACCCGTATAAAATTGGAAAGTTACACATGGTTGCCTTACACTGTTATACGTATTAAAACACATGCAAAAAAAAATAATCATTATAATTGTGAAACTGAAATTAAATTCTAGAATTATACTAATTTAGTATAATTCTAGAATTTAATTTCAGTTTCACGATTATTATATTGACATTTTTGTGTATTTATTTATAAAAATGTCAATAAAATAATATGAGTAATGTCAAAAAATAAATAAAAACAATGCTTGCTTGCAATGCTTCCTGCTTGCAAATAATTATTGGCCTACTCATTTCCGAAAATAATCCCCAGTAAACCCTACAGAAAACATAATACACTGCACATCACACCGCATACACAATCACCACTGCACACATAACTGATATTGAGTGAATTATAAACCCGATTTGTTAATTATAATTTAGTTAATTTTACATTATGTAATCACCTGCTCTATCTGGTGAAAAAGGCACTGGCTATCCTAGAGACCAGAAAGGGCAGAGGAAGACCGCCAGCCACGTGGTGGACAACCGCTGCCAAGGACATGGAGCGAGCTCAGCTGAAAGCACAGACAACCCAGGACAGAGTGTCCTGGCGCCTTAAAACGAGGAGAGCCGACCCCAAGTAAAGGGAGCAGGCATGGTAGAAGAAGAAGAAGAAGACCACTGCCCTTCATACAAGTTATTCTATAACTTAGTAAGGGCGCTGGTTGCAACTCCTACTTGCTTTTTAATATTTTAATAGGCTGTAATTTTTTTTTAATTAATTTAATGTTAACATTGAATTTATATCGGTTGAATAAATTTAATTTAATTTAAATGACAGATTTTTTAAATTCATTTATTATAAATTAAAATAATATCGATATCTCTGACATCGACATTATTTTAATAATATCTGTGCTTATGTGAATGTGTTTGTTTTTGTGTTAGGTTTGGAAAGTAAGTAAAAACTCCGTGTAAGAATAGTCCTTCTGCAGACTGAAAAAAAAAACGCAAAATATAAGAGTATAAAATAATACACAATTTTTATTTTAGATGTAATCTATTAAAATTTGTGATAATGAATAACTGTGAGAACACCAAAGGCTAAAAGTTTTTTTTTCTACATCTGTATCGGTAAGGTTAATCTTATTCGATTCCAGGAAACTTTATCGTGCTATTGGAACACAATCGCCTTTATCATTTGTCGTGTATCCGTCGGGGCAATCGTCGACTGCTAATCGTCGGTATGAATGTCGACTCATTACCACAACAACGCAGTTGCCATCAACTTCTGTTGTTCCGAGGGGGCACCCAAGATACTGACGTCTAACTATGGTGTGACTCATAACTTCACCTAGGACTGCCAATATGACGAGAGAGAGGAGTATCTTACTCATGATTACCTTGGCACTTCAGCTCTTGTAAACTTGTGAACATTGATGATCGTGTATGCATATTTATAAGAGCAAAAATTATTCAATTCGTTACATTATTCAATTAGAATTTGATTTGTTATTGTTTCACGCTTGTTAGTATAATACATTTTAATAGAAACGAATCAATTCATCAATGAGCAGCGTATCTCATTCAACCATTTGTCCTATTTTCCTGCATTATGAATATTTTTATTTATTTATTTATTTATTTATTTATTTATTGGCCTATCTACAATTGTTACACTGATTATTCTTATATTTCATGCAATATGTTACAAACATAGTGTACAATATGACGCGATAGACACAGCATGCAAAAACAAAATTATAACATCAATATAATACTAGGTAGTGCAGAAATAACGCTAAGAACAACTAGTTTATACAGTCGACATAGAAAAAAAAAAAACAGTACGGTGGTAGTAGTATGATAGATGCTGTGGTGGCTCTCTACTTGTAGTTACAGGCACTAGTTACGAGTTTGCGGGTCGTGCCTTCGAACCAAGGCGGGCAAAACACTGTGTATAATTTATAGTATCATCATTACTCTCAAAAAATTCCGAATATAATAACCAACACACACATAATGTATTACGGTCCATTCTTTCTCATGGAGGAGGCGCCAGGAGACCTGTTTCTTAGCAGTGATGACATTATAGGCTGATTATTACCTTGTCAGATAAATAGATAGAATATACTTTATTATAATATACACAAGTTAATTATTGTCTGTAAGTAGGTATTTATTAATAAGTGTGGCAAAAAGTTGTATTATATTTATTGCTTTAATCACGGAAGTGAAAAAACAGTGGAACTGCAAAGTACTTAGTTGTGGCAGGCGTGTCACAATTACGCGTTGTAACGCTCAATTGACCTCAGTCGTGTTCTAACGTCGCGTCGAGTTGCTACTCTCACGACGAACTTATTTTTCCACAGCTATGCCGTATGGTTCCATTCTGGAGTACAAAAATGATAGTAGGAGAAAAATCTTAAAACACCTCCATCTTTAGATTTTTAGGATTTGTGACTTATGTTGGTTTTGACTAAAATTAAAACGACAAATCAAAATAATTGTTTATTTGTAGTGCATTATATAATTACCGTTTTATTTGTGTGAGTTTGGCGACAGCGGTTCCTGTAGTAAGGCTGTCGCATAGCACTTCCACTGTTTTTTCCACGGAATAGATGAATAAGGTTGGAATGGTAATGTGGGCGTGGCGAGCTCGCCACATTTATGATACGAAAATCATAGTTCGACCGATGAATTCATTCACAGCGTTTAGTGCGCTTCGGAACACAGAGTTCTGCTTTTAAATGCCGTGTTGTACAATCATAATCTGTAAAACAAAAAGTTAGACCGCAAGTATAGAGCGAGGAGGTATATCTTTCCATCGGTAAGTCGAAAATAACATTTAATTGCAATTTTATTTGTAAAAAACATAAAAATATTCTGATCACTATGAAATTCCGAACATTAACAACATTATTGCAACAAGTTACAAAAAAATATACATTGCCCGATGTGTACTCGCTTAATCAACGCAATGACCAAGTCCACTTACAATTTACTTGCATGCGTTGCGTCCTCTACACTTCAACCATTGACGTTTCGTTCTTTGCCCTGATTGGCCGTGATGCACGGTGCATGTTTATCGACAGTGAGTTACAATCAGTAGCTAGTTTTCGCGATTAAATTTTATACCAATATCTTTAGCACGTCGCAAAAGACACTCTAATCTACGATCGTGCTCATCTATAGTGCGTCCCCATACAATTACGTCATCAATAAAAGATTCGACTCCTTCTAAATATCTAAATACTGCCTTCGAATCAAATACCTCTGGCGCACAGTTTATACCGTATGATGGCAAGCGTAGAAATTGGTGCCGACCGAATGGTGTGCCAAATGTACAAAGATCGGCGCTCGCGTCGTTTATCTGAACCATCCAGAAGCCACAGCGCGCGTCAAGCACGCTGAACACAGTAGCCCCGCGCAGGCGCACGGCCAGCTCGGTCACCGTCGGCAGCGAGTACTGCGCGCGTTGCACAGCACGGTTTAGCGGTCGCGGATCTAAACACACACGAATGCTGCCGTCTTTTTTCGGGGCTAACACAATTGCATTTACCCATGAGGTTGGATGTGTCACCTTCGTAACTACACCCAATTCTTCCCTACATAACTCTTGCCTTAATTTATCCTTAAGTCCTAATGGAATTTTCCTAGTTGGGCATATAACTGGTTGCACATTTTTATCTACGACGATACCGTATTCCCCAGGTAATTTTCCCAGTCCTTGAAACAAACCATAGTAATTATCAATATTTTTTTAATTTAATTGACTTATTAATCCTTGTACAATGCATCCCTCCAAGCCGAGTACATTCTGACAGACTAAATCAGCTTAATCAGCTACAACAAATGCTAATATGTAATTAGTGTTTTTAAACATAAATGACACACTACCAATACCGATAATTGGTAACCGATTCCCTGTAAACGAATGTACACGTTTTGTGAACGGTTTAAGGGCTGTAATTGATAAGCCTAAGTTTAAATAACTCATTTTATACAGAACATTAATCATTGATGCAGTATCTATTTTTAACATTAAGTTTATACCTTGGCATTTTACAACTTCTGTCCATTCCATAGGGGGCTTGCATTGCTTTTTCTTATCTTCTAGTGTGTTGACATAAAACATTTGTTTATTGCTATCATCACTGTCACTATTTACGGTTTCTATACTCAGATTTAACACTTTGCTAATTGCTTTCTTATGCTCACACACACGTGAGAAATGACCTTTCTTTTCAAGGAAGGAAGGAAACGTCGGCCGCCGCACCGCTCACAGGCGCTCCGCTGCGTGCGCGCCAGCCGCGAGCCGGGTGCTCCGTCGCCGCGCGCTCGGGCTCCGCGCCCGCCTCGTGCGCTGCTACTGCCTTGGACTGCATTCACTTGCACACCCTCTGATACACCGTCGATGCACTTGCTTTCCTCTGTGGACATCTCTGCCGCCTGACAGATTTGTATCGCCTTTGATAACGTTAACTCATCTGTGCAAAGAAGTCGATCTCTCACCGTATTGTTTACAAATACCACATACGACCTTATCTCGCAACAGGCTCTCGTGCAATTCACCGAACTCGCACTGCTGACTCAATAGTCTCAATGCGGTAACATATTGGTCGATGTTCACGCCCTATTCTTAATTGCGTGAAATGAATTTAAACCGTCTCACTGTGATATTTGGTTTTGTGCCAAAATATTTATCAAACTTTTTCAACACACAATATATATATATATATATATATATATATATATTATATATATGTATATATATATATATATATATTATATATATGTGTCATCTTCACTTTCACCTTCTTCGAACGTAAAAGTTGTAAAAATCTCATAACCAGCTGATTCAATGAGGTTAACCAACAAACTAGCCTGAACTTCCTTAGGCTAAAGAGCCTAAGGAAGTTCAGGCTAGTTTGTTGGTTGGTAGCAAAGGCTCACTCCAGATGCTTTAAGAAACACCTCAAACTGTTTCCGCCATTTCAGCCACGCGTCGGACCTTGCGGCCGGGCCGCCGTCAAACGATAATTCCGCTGGAGGACGTGCGTTCTCCATTTTTGTGTTCCCGTCTTTAAACACACTTAGAACAGTTTATAGCAACTACAATTCTTTTTAACCCGTAATTTGTGTTAGAAAGGTACACCACTGTCACCATGTAATGAAACGCACGCAAGTTGGTTGAACACTGATTTATTTTCAGACACCCTCACATATAAATTACTAGTACTCACGCGGGGCTTCGCTCCCGTGGATTCTATCACGGTAAAAACATAACTCTCCTTTTTTGCAGTCGCGTAAAAAGTAGCCTATAACCTTCCTCAAGCTTCAAGCTACTTCCATACCAAATTGCATCCAAATCCACACAGTACTTTCGAAGATTAGCGCGTTCAAGCAAACAAACAAACAAACAAACTTTTCCGCTTTATAATATTAGTATAGATAATGTTGACACACCGTCATTATTATACTACAGTTATAAAAGCCTATATGAACTACTTCTAACCTTTTACAAATTATTTGTATTCCCGATGCATGGCCGTTAATTATTGAAGAGTTATCCTAGTTTTTGACCATCAGCTTCACTCCACCAATTATGTATTGAGACGAGCATATTGTGCTTAATAACCAAATACAAGTAATCGAATGGGACCTCTGAAATACTAATTATTAAGTAGTTCCGGTGGCCATCTGTGGTCTTCACCATGAGTTCCACTTCACAGAATGGTGCTTTTCAAATGCGACTGCACAAGTTACTATAAAAAATATTCAAATCGTATAGGTGTGCCTATAATATTTGAAGAATTTCCTCGATTTCTTCAGAATCCCATTATCAGATCCTGACTTGGTGAAAATGGGACCACTGAAATATACCCTTTCAAACAAAAAATAATTTTCCAAATTGGTTCAGCCGTCTTCGAGTAACCAGTGATCTTACATAAAAAAAACTTTTTTGCAAAAAATAAAACCGACTTCCATATCAAAACACTACAAAGTCAAAAATAATTTTAATTTCGGTAGTCCGTGTTATTGGTTTTGTATTTTCTTTTTATTTTCACACCGCCTTCCGAAGTTAAAATTATTTTTGACTTTGTAGTGTTTTGATATGGAAGTCGGTTTTATTTTATGCAAAAAAGTTTTTATTTTCGCGCTTTTTAGTGGGTCAGTTTGTAATTAATTTAGTTACAAAAGCCAAAATGTCAACTACATATTACCTTTTACAAAATATTGCTTTTCCATATGCAGAGCCGTTGATTTTTGAAGAGTTCTGGTATTTCACCATTAGCTCTACTTCACCATATGCACTGTGACGAGCAAAGAGTGCTTCACATCCATATCAAAGTTCCCTCGATTTCTCCATGATTCCATCATCAGATCCTAACGTGATGACAATGGGACCAACTAGAAAGTATACCCTTTCAAACTAAAAAAGAATTTTCCAAATCGGTCCAGCCGTCTTTGAGATATGAGGTAACATACATTAAAAAAACAAAAAAAAGGGGTTCCAGACGAACTGAGAACCTCCTCCTTTTTTGAAGTCGGTTAAAAAAAGACTCCAAATCGGTTCGTAAATGACGTATGCGCGAACGAAAAACGCAATGCAGAGTAAACGAAAAGGTCGTCAATGTAGATTTTTTTAGACTATTGTTGATTTTTCAGAAACGACTCGTCCGATTTCGATAAAGTTTTCATGGGACCATTCGGAAAATATACCCTTTCCAACAAAAAAGAATTTTTCAAATCGGTTGGCAAACGACGGAGTTATGCGTGGACAAAAAAAAAATATAAACATCCGAATTGAGAACCTCCTCCTATTTTAACCGACTTCTAAAAAAGGAGGCGGTTCTCAATTCGGATGTTTGTATTTTTTTTTGTGTGTTTGTCCGCGCATAACTCCGTCGCTTGCTAACCGATTTGAAAAAATCTTATTTTGTTAGAAAGGGTATACTTCCCAAATGGTCCCATGAAAATTTTATCGAAATCAGACAAGCCGTTTCTGAAAAATCAACAAAAGTCTAAAAAACATATTTACGTTGATGATCTTTTCGTTTACTCTGCATTGCGTTTTTTGTTCGCGCATAACTCCGTCATTTACGAACCGATTTGGAAAATTCACTGACCCACTAAAAAGCACGAAAATAATAAAAATAGGAAGGCGGTGTGAAAAAGAAAGAAAATACAAAACCAATAACACCGACTATCGAAATTAAAATTATTTTTGGCTTTGTAGTGTTTTGATATGGAAGTCGGTTTTATTTTTTGCAAAAAAGTTTTTATTAGAAGTCGGTTAAAAATAAAACATATGCGTCGAATTGAGAACGTCATCCTGTTTTAGTAGCATACTGTATGCTTGGTGTATGCTGCATACACCAACCCCATTCCATCATCGGACTAAGACAAACGGCGATGCGCCATCGTTACATGGTGGACATCCCACCCATACGCACAAAACGTTTTGGGAATACTTTCACTGTGCGTACGGCTAAGGAGTGGAATGCCTGCCGGAGTCTGTGTTTCCTGATCGCTATAACCTGGGAATCTTTAAGTTACAATAAAAATAAATTAATGATAACAATAACTACATATAATTATTTATAAATACAACACAAAACAAAGCACTGACACAACATTATCAAAATTTAAATAAATATTTCCTATTGTGGAAAACCAAGGAAAGCGCTCTTCTTGCCTCCTACCTATTTTTAATTTTGCTGTGCCTGATAGGGTCCATAATTGTTTCTTATAATTTTATTCCATCTGTATTTGTACATTATGGATTGTAAATAAATAAAAGCCTCGAGACTCATTGGCAACGATACACTGGTTGAATCAAAGCTCCAGAGCCTTGAACATCGACGACGAGTTGCTAGTCTATCGGTTTTCTATCGGTTACATTTCGGGGAGTGTGCGATGGAATTACACAATCTAATTCCGTCAAGCCCGTTCCATCATAGGACTACAAGACAAACGGCGATGCGCCATCGTTACATGGGGTACATCCCACCTATACACACTAAACGTTTTGGGAATACCTTCATTGTGCGTACGGCTAAGGAGTGGAATTCCCTGCCGGAGTCTGTGTTTCCCGATAGCTATAACCTAGGGGTCTTTAAGTCAAGAGTGAATAGTTTACTTTTAGGTAAGCGTTCTCCATCTTTGACCATATCATCACTTACCATCAGGTGAGATGGTGGTCAAACGCGAGCCAATTATCAAAAAAAAAAACTTGAATACTTGACTTTTAGATATTTTCTCATAATCTTTTTTTCAGCACGGCCCTCTATCCACATCTATATATTATTTGTTATTACGAATTCACAATATCTGTTGCGGTACATAGAACGTGTCAATAGAGTACATTCCTTGAGTTTAAGAAACTTTTTAATACGCTATATATTTTTCAAGTAACATGGGGACCCCCATGTAACTTGAAAAATATATAGTCTTTAGCCCTTTGGGACTTTGATCAATAAAAAACTGTATTATCACTGTACTTTTGATTTAAAATATAAAAAATAGGTCGCGCGTATTTTACACATTGAAGAAGAGAGTGTTGCCACATAAGGTACATTGAAAAAGAAACCGGTACATAAACTTATAGAGGCGAGTACATTGCATTAGAATTATGGATATTAACACATTACATTATTACATGCAATATTAACATTAATGTATAATTAAACCAAAATTAGATATTACAATAACAATAAATTAATGATAACAATAACTACATATAATAATTTATAAATACGAGATATAAAAGTAATGATCACCCTTTTGATAAAACGACTGGATAAGGACTGGATTTCGGACACTGAAAGTCCCGTACAGGACTACTCATCATTTAATATCAATTTGACAATCAAAATGTGATTGAAGATTTGTGAAATTATTGATACCACTAGCTTTTGCCCGCGACTTCGTCCGCGTGGAATAGTTACTTTGGGCTAACGTTAAATTTAACCCCGATTTTGAAGCATTCTTCATTGGCGCTCCGCTCCTATTGACCTTAGCGTAATGATATATTCTCCCTTTGTATTTTAAATTAGGAAGCTGAGCAATTGTTTGAATTTGTGTATTTTGAATTTATTTTATATGGGTCTTGGACCTGAAATAAATGATTTTTTTTTATATATATAACCTTTAGCCTTTCTCTATAAATTGAATATTTAATTAAAATTTTTTTTTCAATGCGAACCAGTAGTTCCTGAGATTATCGCGTTCAAACAAACAAAAAACTCTTCAGCCTTATATTATTAGTATAGATAGCTGTTGCCCACGACTTCGTCCGCGTTTCCGTCGTAAAAAAAGTAGCCTATGTCCTTCCTCACGGTTCTGTGATTTTGATGGAACAGACAGATTAACTTTCGTAATTTAGTAGGGAAATATAATATGTCAATCTATAATACTGTTGAAAAATATCGTAATACGGAACCGCACAATATTATTGTTAATAGCTGTGCCCGCGACTCCGTCAGCGTAAGTTAATGTATTGGTAATATTGTTTAGATCACGTTCACATGATGCTTAAGTACCTATAGAATGTTTTATACATTCGGCCGCGAGACGCATCGAGCGCAGCGACCGATTCTCAAAAATAATCCTTATAGCATGATTCAGTATTCACGCGCGATAGCTTATTGTTAGCGTATTTCATGTATAACTTTGGTGTTTCTATACCGATTTATATGATTCTTTTTTATGGAATAGTTAATAATGTTAACTTTTTCAATTAGGGGTGACTGAGAGTGTTATAAACGTAAAAGTGGACAAATATTATAATCAGAAAGCTTCGAACTGCTAAGCTATCGGGAGTTACAAGTGTTATTGTGAGTCAACCATAATTGTTTTTAAATAATTTTAAGGAGAACATTTCCGTCATGAAATTATTTCTGTGTAGCTTTAACCATTAAGGTCCAAGCTTCCGCCGCGTGTGCAGGCGGAAGCTTAAAAAATGGAGTAACTTCTCCCGTTTTCCAAACATTTCCCTTCACTGCTCTGCTCCTATTGATTGTAGCGGGATGAAGAGTATATTATAACCAGCCCAGGAGTATGAAAAATAATTGTACCAAGTTTCGTTAAAATCCGTCGAGTAGTTTTTGTTTCTATAACGGTTATACAGACACACCGACAGACAGACAAAAATTTTACTGATCGCATTTTTGGCATCAGTATCGATCCCTAATCACACCCTGATAGTTATTTTGGAAATACATTTCATGTACAGAATTGACCTCTCTACAGATTTATTATAAGTAGATATAGATAAGTCGATATTCGATGTCTGTTTGCACAGCAACGCCCCCCAGAATTTGAGTTTTAGGTATGCACAAATGCAATGTTCTCGCTTCAAGGAGTATATGTACCGGTTTCTTTTTAATATAATGTACCTTTGTACTTTTGAAGAAATATGCAAAAACATTGGCCAAGTGCGAGTCAGACTTGCCCATGAAAGGTTCCGTAGTAACTACGCCAAATAACTTTGTTTTTCATAGTGTTTGTACGAATTACAAAGTTATATTTGCGGTTTTAGAAAATATGAGTACCTCAAAAACTGCTGACCCGATCTTGTTCAAACCAATTTTTTTTGAAAGTTTATTTTAAGATCTACAACATATATTTTTTTTTTCACTTCATTATTATGGAAGGTGGAACCCCTTCCACCTTCCATAATAATCCGGGGGACACATTTTACCACTTTGGAAGCGTATATCTTTTAAACGATTAACTTTATGAAAAAGTAGTTTTAGAAACCTCAATGTCATTTATAAAGACCTGTCTATATATACCACACACGTATAGGTTTCATGAAAAAAAAAAATATTCAGTTCCATGTGGGGAGCCCTCTTTATTTTAAATATTTTTAAATTGTTTTCTTAAAATCGGAAATAGGTTCGCAGAATACATCTACCAAGTTTCACATGTATAGTCCTAATAGTTTCAGAATAAAATGGCTGTGACATACGGACGTACAGACAGACAGACAGACGTGATGAAGCTATAAGGGTTCCGTTTTTTACCATTCGGCTACGGAACTTTAAAAAGGGGCCGTGCCAGCCAAACGTTATCAGCACGGCCCCCATGTAACTTGAAAAATATATAGCGTATTAAAATTTTTCTTAAACTCAAGGAATGTACTCTATTAACACGTTATAAGTATGTACCGCAACATATATTGTGAATTCGTAATAACAAATAATATATAGATGTGGACAGACGACGGCCATGCTGGAAAAAAGATTATAAGAAAATATCTAAAAAAGTTTTTTTTTTTTTTTTTTTTTTTTTTTTTAGGTAGGGCCACTTGTAGATCAGCACACTAAGGCTATGAGTCTACTTAACCGGACTTTCCTGTGGTGACCTCTAATAAATTAAAGGCCCCCAGCCAGGGCTTACAAACTAAAATATACTTAAAAACTAATGACCGCACGCTAAGGGCACTCCCTGTGGAGTACGGGCCTCGGCATAGCGGGGTCATTTCGGGAGGGCAGCAAAGGGACAGGCTGGGTCATATTATTTACGGGAGTATTTATTGCTACTGGCTCAGCATCGCGGGCTGGCTCGTTTGGCAAAGGTCGGGGAGGATTTTCATTACCAGTACGCGGACGTCGCGATGGGCCTCGTCGGCGAGGCCGGAATAAGGAACGCGTTCTGTATCTGTGTCTTCTAAGAGTGCTGGTTTCCCTACTGCTCTCTTGTCGGATGGTGGTGGGGTCGTCAGGCTCGTCTAGGATGTTACGCGGGCGACGAACCCGAGAAATCTTGGAGGGTCTGTATCGGGCGGCCGATACGATCAGGGGGTTAGTGTGGGTCTCAGCAGAGGTGAAGTAACGCACTGACATGCGTTTCAACACTTGCTTTATGGTCGGCAGTTTGAGGTCTACGTGGAGATCCTCGTTCCTACAGAACCAGGGCGCGCCCGTGGCCTTTCGGAGAAATCGGTTCTGAATGACTTGCATCCTATGGATCTGATTGGGACTGGCATGAGCAAACACCGGACAGGCATACGTCATGATAGGACGTATGCATGTCGTGTATATTCGGATTTTACATTTAAGGGAGAGCTTGCTGTGTTTATTCAGCAGGGCGTGGAGCCTACCGAGAGCGAAAGCGGCTCGCGAGCGAACCGACTTTATGTGCTCACTGAAATTCAGGAATTGGTCGAGGATCACACCTAAGTATTTGGCTCGCTTCTCCCAAGGGATTGGCTTGCCGAACATAGTGATCGGGCGTGGGGGGGTGAACTTTTTATGCTGGCGAGCCCTGCGAAACAGGACTGCTTGACTTTTGTCGGGATTTACCTCAATCCTCCATTTCCTAAACCAATCGCCTAGTGCGTTGGCTGAGGTCTGGAGGGTATGAGCGATGCTAACGGGATTATGTCCCGAGTAGTAGATGGCCGTGTCGTCGGCAAACAGGGATAACTCTACTGGGGGCTTTTTGGGGATATCGCTAGTGAATAGCGTGAAGAGTGGGGGGGAGAGCACGGCGCCCTGAGGGACGCCGGCTCTGATAGGGCGGGGAGTGGAAAGCGCTCCTTCGATACGATATCTGAAGGAGCGGTTCGACAGGAAGTCTCGAATGATGAGCACGAGACGGTCCGGCACACCTAGTTGGTAAAGCTTATAAATTAAGCCATTGTGCCAGACTTTGTCGAAAGCCTTTGCTATATCAAAGAATAGGGCCCCCGTCACCAGACCGCGTTGAAAACGGCCGCTAATGTGCTCTACGATGCGGTGGGCTTGGTGGACACTGGAATGATGGGCTCTAAAGCCAAACTGTTCGTTAGGGATTAGGCTCTTGGCCTCGACAAAGTCTTTGAGCCGATTAAGAATAATCCGCTCGTAGACCTTGCCGAGGGCGCTGAGCAGACTAATGGGTCTATAGCTAGTCGGGAGGTTCTTGGGCTTTTTGGGTTTTGGGATACCTATCACTATAGCCTCTTTCCAAGCTTGTGGAAACAAGTTGTTGGACAAGGCGCCATTGAAGATGGCAGTCAGTAGGACTAAGATCGTACGTGGGAGGAGTTTAAGTGCCCTAGTGGTCAGTCTGTCAGTCCCGGGAGCTTTCCTAGGTTTGAGTTTCTTGATGATCTCCTCCACCTCGTCTTCCGTGACGGGGGGGAGGGGAGCATCAGGGTCCTCGACAGGGGGTAGGGCAGATCTACGTTCGACCTCAGCATCCACGTGGGCAAGGTGGGCTGGGTCGACTGGTTGGGAGCTGGGAGAGCACTGTGCCTCCAGGCTGTCGGCTAGGCATTCGGCTTTGTCTTCGTCATCGAAGGCAATGCTTTTGTCCGGGCGGATAAGGGGAGGCATTGAGGCAACCTCAGTGGCGCGCATTTTCCGCTGAAGTTGCCAGAAGGCATGGTGGGTGGGTTCCAGTTCGCTCAGGGTCTTGTCCCAGCCGGCTTCACGCCACTCTCTGATGCTGTTACTTACTTTGCGCTGTAAGTACCGCATGAAAGTTTTGTTATTCTGGCAGGGGAAAGCTCTGTAGGCACGGACTGCTGCGTTCTTCTCAGTCAGCAGGGCCAATCTAAAAAAGTCAAGTATTCAAGTATTTATTTGCAATCCATAATGTACACATACAGGTGGAATAAAATTATAAGAAGCAATTATGGTCCCTATCGGGCACAACAAAATTTAAAATAGGTAGGAGACAGGAAGAGCGCTTTGTTTGATTTTCCACAACAGGATATATTTATTTAAAATTTGTTAATGTTGTGTCTGTGCTTTATATTGTATTTATAAATTATTATATTTAGTTATTGTTATCATTTATTTATTTTTAAGACTATATATTTTTCAAGTTACATGGGGGTCCCCATGTAACTTGAGAAATATATAGTCTTTAGCCCTTTGGGACTTTGATCAATAAAAACTGTATTATCACTGTACTTTTGATTTATTATATAAAAATAGGTCGCGCGTATTTTACACATTGAAGAAGAGAGTGTTGCCACATAAGGTACATTGAAAAAGAAACCGGTACATATACTTCTAGAGGCGAGTACATTGCATTAGAATTATGGATATTAACACATTACATTATTACATGCAATATTAACATTAATGTATAATTAAACCAAAATTAGTTATTACAATAAAAATAAATTAAGTATGAATAGTCCTCCTGTAGAAAAAAAGGTAAAACATAAGAGTATAAAACAATACACAATTTTTATTGTAGACGTAGTTTATTAAAATTTGTAATCATTAATAACTGTGAGAAAATGAAAGCCTAAAAGTTTTTCTACATTTGAATCGGTAAGGTTAATCTTTTTGATTCCAGGAAACTTTATAGTGCTATTGGAACACAATCGCCTTTATCATTTGTCATGTATCCGTCGGGGCAATCGTCGACTGCTAATCGTCGGTATGAATATCGCCTTCCTACCACAACGCAGTTCCGATCAACTTCTCTTGTTCCGGGGGGGCACCCAAGAATCGGACGTGTAACTATTTTCTGACTCATAACTTCACCTAGGACTGCCAATATGACGAGAGAGAGGAGTATCTTACTCATGATTACCTTGTCACTTCAGCTCTTGTAAACTTGTGAACATTGATGATCGTGTATGCATATTTATAAGAGCAAAAATGATTCAATTCGTTATATTATTCAATTAGAATTTGGTTTGTTATTGTTTCACGCTTGTTAGTATAATACATTTTAATAGAAACGAATCAATTCATCAATGAGCAGCGTATCTAATTCAACCATTTGTCCTATTTTCCTGAATTGTGAATATTTTTATGATAGATGCTGGGGTGGCTGTGTACTTGTAGTTACAGGCACTAGTTACGTGTTTGCGGGTCGTGCGTTCGAACCAAAGCACGCACAACATTGGATATAATTTATATTACTTCTTTCTTCTTCTTTTCTTACTTCTCATGGAGGAGGCGCCAGGAGACCTGTTTCTTAGCAGTGATGACATTATAGGCTGATTTTTACCTGGTTAGATACATAGATAGAATATACTTTATTATACACCAAAAATTTAAACACACTCTAATAACAATGTTGCTAAAACTTTGATTACAACGGCGGTTAGTTCAGTTAATGGCTTGTTATGTACTTTATATTAAGAAATTAGAATCTAACATTAATATTGCCAGACGCTGATTAACACGATACCCCTTATCGTGTTAATCAGCGTCTGGGTTGTGGAGGACATATAGGTAGTCGCTCCATGTAAAAAAACTACTTCCAACTGCATCCTGTTAGACCAAAAGCCGACCCTGACATACTTGGGAAAAATTAACAAGAGGATGATGATTTTTTTTATCGATGGTCGCAATAGTGACTGTTAATCAGCTATTACTCAACTGCGTCTGGTTAGACTGGAAGCTAAGCAGGTGATGTCTCTTACAAATAATAATAATAATATTCCACAACTTTCACACAACGCCATCTAGTCCCAAACTAAGCAGAGCTTGTGGTATGAGTACTAGACAACTGATAAACATACATACATATATATATATATATATTTAATGTGAAACGTCCTCAATTTTCTGTATGATTATAGATTCTTAACTATAGAAGCTTATATCTAGTTTTTTAAGTTTAACTACTTCTGCTCGGGTTTTCCCCTTAACTATAAAAAGTTTTTAAACAAAAAAGTTAGCAATCTTAACATATTTTTCATTTATTTGATTAGTATTTTGTCATTATTATTTTTATCCAAATTAAGTCAAGTCCAGTTATTTTAGTAGGATAGCCTTATTAGGAAACCAATATTGCAAAGTCTTATTTTTCTGTATTAAAATCAATAACTTCATGGGGTTTAATTTTGATTTATTTTTGTGACGTATTTAACGTCATCCGATGACTAACTCCGATGCCACGCACAGATTGATCCAAGCTATAAAATAATCGCAAGTGCACAGAGTTTTCATTCGTTGCCAGACAGCGGTGTAGAGCTAACGTGACATTTAAAATGGGGTGTACTATTGTCGTCGTGTTTCTTGTTTGCCTTTTATTCCTCGCATCATTTTCCTTACCAATTACATCGGATGTGAAAACAATGCAAAGGCTAACTACAGAAAATGTAATGAATGCTTTCGGAAGTGTAGACGAAGGTCACGGAGTAAGGATAAGTTACAGGGATATTATCAAATCTGGTCATCTGTGTCCCAGTGATACATATGAATATGGTGGAAAATGCCTCACAAAAGAGCAGTAAGTTTTTCTTTTGTACTTAAAAAAAACGTAAAAAACGTAATTTTGTCACGTGCATTTTTGTCTTGCATACCATTAAATTAAAACTTTATTTCTTTATTGTTCTTCTAAAGTAATTATGACTCATAGTATAATATTACATTTATGTTTGTTTTGTAAATCATATACAGATTTACAGATAAAGATAAAAAATTTGTACAGTCAAGATCAATATTGTTTTTTCAAAAATATATTTATAATATTTTTTTTTGTAATTTTAAATTTTTATTAATCATTTTCTATTCTTTTTAGGTACGATGAGTACAACGATGAATAAAGGGGAAATATATTTTTAGCTTCTCTGCAGAGTGAACTTCTGATGCAATGTTGTGATCAAGAGTTAAAGTGTGTTAGTGAAGCCAGTGTTATCAAATTTCACAGATTATCACGGATAATAAAAACTTTTTACCGTACCTTAAAACCTTTTTACCTTTTATAAAGTTTTTATTTCACTCTTTTAAGTTGGTCGATTTATAATTTACCTAGTTACGAAAGCCTAAATCTCAACTACTTATAACCTTTTACAAAATATTGCTTTTTCCAATGCTAGGCCGTTAATTATTGAGGAGTTCTCCTGGTACTTCACCATTAGCTTCACTTCACCATATGCATTGTGACGAGCATATTGTGTTTAATTACCATATTCAAGCACAATATCTGTAGCATCTGTAGTCTTCATCATCAGGTTCACTTCACAAATGGTGATTTTCGAATGCAACTACACAAGTTACTATAAAAAATACTCAAATCACTATAGGTGTGCCTATAATATTAGAACAGTTCCCTCGATTTCTCCAGGATTCCATCATCAGATCTTGACTTGGTGACATTGGGACCAATTTCAAAGTATACCCTTTCAAACAAAAGAAGAATTTTCCAAATCGGTTCAGGCGTCTTCGAGTAATCGGTGATCATACATCAAAAAAAAATATATATATATATATATACACGTCGAATTGATAACCTCCTCCGTTTTTTTTCGTCGGTTGAAAATAAAATGAAACACAAGTTTGCGTAACATGCACTTACAAGCAATAATACAATATCATGTATCTTGAGGTCTATCAAATTTTAATTTTTCCGCTTGGTCTCTGAAATTAATGTGTAGTAAACTTTCACCTATCTCTATATGTGCTTGATAGGACCAACAACATTGACTTCGCGCCTTGGCTGGCGAATGAAATTAAACTTTTAATCCATATAAAATCAGCAGTGAAATGTAAGTTTAAAGTTAGACCCAGTGACGCCAACAGAGAGAAATTGATCTCAAGTAGAAATCAAAGCAGCAAGGTGTGTAGAAATGCAAAACGCCAACATATCCATAATTCGGTTCAAAGTAGTGATCCAGCTAAGGTCTGGAAATTTCTCAAATCATTAGGGATCGGGAAAAGTCTCATGAAACGATTCCTAAAGACATTGAATTAAACTCTCTTAATAGTCATTTTTCTACTTCGCCATCAATGGATAGGGCTACTAAAACTGCTACTTTAAGTTATCTTTCTAACCTTCCAATAGCTGATTATTCTCCTTTTGTCATAATTTACTGCTTGTGATGTTAAAAAGAGTGTTATGTCGATTACGCCCAACGCTGTGGGTAGTGACTGTGTCAGCCGTAAGATGATCATTCCCCTCCTTGATAACGTTCTTCTCATCATTCTATACATCCTAAATTTCTCAATTTCTAGTAGTGTCTTTCTACAAGCCTAGAAAGACACCCAAATTATCCCTTTACCCAAAAAAACTCGTCCTGCAACTTTTTTGACTACCGTCCCATTTCTATTCTCCCATTCCTATCCAAAGTCCTTGAAAAGCTTGTCCACCAACAACGTAGCTCGTTCCTTTCTAACTATAATCTCCTGAATCCCTTCCAATCTGGTTTCCATCCTGGTCATGGCACTACTTCTGCACTCGTACATATTACGGATGATATAAGGTTTGGCATGGAGATGGGGAATTTAACTGTACTTGCACTACTAGACTTTAGTAATGCGTTTAATACAGTTGACTTCGACATTTTGCTTGGCATTCTATGCTCATTTAACATATCTCCATCGGTAATTGACTGGTTTTGTAGTTACCTATTTGGTCACCGGCAGCGTATTTCCATTGAGAACCTTTTCTTTTTGGTGTGATACCTCTGCTGGTGTGCCACAGGGTGGCGTTTTATCTCTTTTACTTTTCGTACTTTTTATAAATGCTATCACTCAACGACTATCTTCTTTCTACTCCTTGTATGCTGATTTTTTTTTCAAACGTACACCCAAGCTCCACTAGTAGAGTTAGCTGATGCCATTAAAACTATTAATAAGGACCTTGCTCGAATTGGTGACTGGAGCGCTGAGTTTGGGCTGAAAATCAATCCTGCTAAGACTCAGGTTATTGTTGTTGGTAGTTCTCGTACTATCTCCAGGATTGATTTAACGGTACTTCCCCAGGTTTCTTTGAATAACACCTTCATACCTTTTAGTCACACTGTGAAGAACCTGGGAATACACATTGACGACACCCTGTCTTGGACTAAATAGTTACAGGAAGTTAGTCGTAAAGCATTTGCTTCTGCAGGCTCCTTGAGACGCCTTCGTAGTTTTCTTCCCATCTCCACTAAAATTGCAATTGCACAAACCCTCCTCCCTATTCTGGACTATGCTGATGCCAGCCATCTCGACTTGACCCAAGACCAATTTAACAAGCTAGAGCGACTTCAAAATCTCTGTATCAGGTTTATATTTGGCTTGCGCAAGTATGACTACGTTTCTGATTTCCGTGCTCAGATCAAATGGCTTCCTATTAGATTTCGCCGGAATCTTCACTTATTTTCTTTACTTTATAATGTGCTCTTGAATCTTTTTGCTCCTTTTTATCTAAAGGAACGTTTTCAGTGACACACATTCTAGGTCCTTGAGATCATCGGAAAATCTATGGGTTTGTATGTATTTTATATTATTGGTATTGTATATATTTTATATTATTATGTTCAATTAATATTATGACTGTCTCCTATAAGTTTGTCCATCCAAAGGTTGACTGTAAGAGATCGCCCTGTGCGAAAATATTAAACTAGTGCACAATGGGCGGTCTTACCGCCCATTGTGCACTAGTTTAATATTTTTAGATTCATTTTAATATTCTAAGGTGTAAAATGAAGTATATAATAAATAATAAATATCTAGTTGGCCAAATCTCCAATTTTCTGGAAATCCGAAATTCGTATGTATATTTCCAATTGGATAGAATTCCAAAAAATATGTTTTATTTCTAGTTAATGTATTATTATAAATCACTGGTGGGGACAAATGTAAGAAAAACTAACTTTATAATTTATGTTCAGCTAAGTGCAATTTAAATTACCGTTTGTATTTTCTATATCATGTGGTGTGTTTGTATTCTTCCATATTGAGTACTAATACATTAATTCATTTAAAAAAGTTAAAGATGTGTAAATAGTACCAGCATTGACGTTATCATGATCCATAATCTAGACACGCGGGAGCGTGTCAAGCCAAGTACTGGCGCGCAGCTCACCGTGTGTAATATTACACGAACCATTTGGAGCCACTTTTGAGCCCCTCATAACTCAAAAACTATTTCACCTAAACTTGTCAAATTTGGCTGATATATTGAAACTGGCGAGATATATATGTGTTCCAAATTTTATAAACATATCTCAAACGGTTATTTAGATATTAACGTCCAAAAATCGTAATTTTTATGACTGACCTATAGATCAAAACTATAACCCAGTTCCAGATGACCTAGAAAGTTCAAATTTGGCATGCAGATAGGTAATTAGGTGAATACAAAGGAAAAAATCAGAAACTGGTAATTTTTTATCATTTTATTATAATTTTCACTTAACTTATAATTAGTGCCTGTAAATCTCTATATGTGGATTTTAAGATTATTACGTGAATATATAACGAGTTGAATACCACCCTTAATTTTTTTTAATCCAAATTTATCCGTTTTTGTACTTATAAATAAGAATATAGTAAATTTTCGTATTTATTACGCGTAACTAACCGTATTCTACAAACACTAGCGCCACCTATTATCTTAGAGGGTCTCTACACCATGGAGGCAAAACGCGTAAAAAAAATTCCGGATACTGAATGTGCAATTCAGTCGAACATTTCAAAGGTACAAGAAAATATAGAAAATAACATAAAAAGGACAATTTTACCCCGTAAACGTAGGAAAATACAGTAGTTTAACAAAAAACCATTTAGTATTAATTTTGTTATAAATAAGTACTAATTTATGTACAAAAAGTAATGATATCCCATTAAAAACATAAATGTGAAATGAGAGCCAAGTTCAATATTATTTTATATGCCTTGGTTGTTGACTTCAACGACAAAAGAAGTGAAATCTAAATGGGTGCCAAGTTCAATGGGCAGTCCTGAAATTTATTTATAACAATTTAAAATATTATTTATTCTTATAACTTAGGAGAATATATTGTAGCCTAAGGTCTGACTTGGCTAGTTTTCATATACGAATTATATTATAGTCTTCGCAAGTTCTAAGCCTGTTACTTGTCGGTTCTTATTTTATTATTCCGAATATTTGGCTTGCTGGTAGAAACTAACCATCGAACATAATAATTCGTATATGAGAACTAGCCAGGTCAATTGTCATAAATAAATTTCAGGATTGACCATTGAACTTGGCACCCATTTAGATTTCACTTCTTTTGTCGTTGAAGTCAACAATCAAGGCATATAAAATAATATTGAACTTGGCTCTCATTTCACATTTATGTTTTTGATGGGATTATCTTTACCTTACTGTCCCCATAGATAAGATAGGTAATTAAACAATAAAATTAATCAGTCCTCCCCGCAAGATAAAACCGTGGAATAGTGGAATAAAGTTCAATAACCAAATTTATTGTATTACTTTTATACTACAAGCATAAAAGCAAGCAAGCATATGTATTAGTTTATTATAAAATTAGATTTTTATTTTATTTAAAATTTATGTACAATGGTGTTACGTGGGCGGACTTAATGCAACAAGGCATTCTCTACCAGTCAACCTTTAATTTTGTATATTTTGTTTAACTTAGCATTGGTTTTAGTTAAGTAATATGTATTAGTTTCTTTATAGTTATTGTTACAGTATGTGGTTCATTTGTATGGACAAAGTTTGTCTGAAATAAATGAATAGATTGATTGATTGATAAATATTGTAATTTTGCACATTAAATAATTAATGAATCCATATTTTGTATAAACTTTTCCTCGACACAGAGAACTTCAAATACCAAACAATTAATTTCATAAAGAAGGTAGAAAGAAAGAAAGAAAGTAAGTTACAACCATGAACTGACCACCCTGTAGGGTAAATCAGCACGCAGGTATATAGCAACACTTTCTCCACCTTTGTCAGTCCTACCATTGCGGATCAAGACGAAGCCGGGGAGTGAGTACTGAGTAAGAGAGGAGATAAGGTTTCAAAAATGATTCCGATATCAAAAGCGCATCCAAGTGAGCACTGCTAAAGGAAGCCAGAAGGTTAGAATAGTGACCAGGAACACTGAGCATTTATATGAGCTATATACAGATTCTTAGGATCATTGGAGAAAAGAGAAGAGATTTATCATGTAAAGTAAGTGGTATGGAAGAGTCACTGTCCGCACTAACAAAACTAGTAGAAGAGCACGAGAAGAAGCTGTCGTTAAGATCAGCTACATCATCCATGAATATAAATTTTATATATATATTTAATAATATATATAAATAATAATATAAACATTTAAAATATAAGAGTAAATACTAAAACACTATTAAATTAAAGATTTAATATTTTCCTTTGAGAAACCTCCCCCAGTCGCTGATATATTGGCAGAAATTTTACACTATTATCTAGCAAAGATATACAAGTAAAACAACAATGTAGAAGAAAATAGAAAAACAAAAATAAAAACAAAACTAAAACATCGAACTGTACGTAGAATGGAACGCAACGCAATGACGAATGAATAGGAGCAGTGACACAGTGACACTGTCATCTGTCTACATCTGTCACGTTGTCAAAAAATCTAACCTATAATTTGCAACATTTATCAATTATTAAAAATAAAAAATAAAATGAAATGCGGTGCTACAAATAAAAATTATCAATTAACTACCGGCCCAGAATGATTGTGATTATGCAAAGCGGCTAAGTTGAAAAGTAGTGAAATAAATGGACTGACAAAACAAAAACAACGAATGAGCTACTTGCGCACACGCATCTTCCTTGTTGTCTTAGCGGAAGTAGCCACGGTTGCGGCTCTAGGAGATCCAGGTTCTTCAGATTGCGCAGAATCCTCGGTGTCGACTGAACAAGAGGGGAATTTGGCTATCAGATCGTGAACTTCGCCTGCCGTTTCGGTCTTCCGCCGGGATTTGTCTGGGCCAATAACAACAATCTTGCCTTCCATGGACCAGCAATTCGGCATACCGAAATGTTTACGAGAAACTGCAAACACACGATGCCGAGCTTGTGTCAAGAACTCGGAGATGGTGATCCCGGTACCCTTGAGAGCTCTCTTCTTATGCGTAAATAACTCAAGAAAATGGTCTAGTATTTATGTCCGTTAATCGTTATAAAATTATATCAACAAATATGCATTGATTTTTCATATAATGAAACTAGAACATTTTTATAATTCAGTAACTTCCTTCCCTTCTTTTTTAATAATTATTTTTACGGACTTTTTCCTCGTTGCCATATATAGGACCTTTGGGTCCTTCAGGTAAGATTACTAACTATCACTGGCTCACAACGGAGCGCAGGCGCCTTCCGACTCGTACCGCGTTCGTCACAAGACTGACGTTTAACAGCTAGCCCCCTCCAGAGTGGTACGTGAGACAATGAATTGTATCTACTGTATAGATACAAACACTACACCACTGATATATTTAATTTTCAGATAAAACTAGTTGTCACTCCGAGTGCTATGGAAATTACCAATTTATAAGGCAATTTGAAAAAGTGGTTTTTAATTTTAAGTGGACTGAATTCTAAAGGATGGCGGTGTTCTCCTAGAAAGAACTGGATGATGAACGGACGACCAATTGTGAGGAATACAAGGAGAGCACGCCTTACCTTCTGGTCTTCGTCACGCGACACGTGCTCGGGACAAACTTGGCAGCGACATGACGTTCCTGCTTCGAAGCACTGATTTCTATCACAGGAATGTCTCAGGCACCAGATCACTTGTTGCCACCTTAGTTCAATCAGTTTTGCGGGAGCGGTTTGAGCAAATAAAGCGGGCGAAGCTCTCAGCGAAGAACTCCACCGCGGCAGGCGTGCGTTGCAGTAGCGGGGAAAAAAAGGTCTGCCCCCGTTCTGACAAATACGTCAAAATGAATGAACTATATATGAGCGTTAATAAATATTATATCAAGAGAGAGCTTTAGTTAAAACTATCCTTGAGAAACTAATTTGGGATTGAAAGCATGATATCGTTTTATTTATTAATACAAACATTTTTGCAAAGATGTTATTTTTCGTCATTTTAATTTTTTATAAAAAAGTTTTTATTGCTCTATTTTTAGTTGGCCGGTTTGTAGTTTAACAAAAGCCTAAATGAACTACTTATAACCTTTTACAAATTATTTGTATTCCCGATACAGGGCCGTTAATTGTTGAGGAGTTCCCCTAGTATTTAACCATCAGTTTCACTCCACCATATGTATTGTGACGAGCATGTTGTGCTTTGTAACCAAATTCAAGCAATCGAATCGGTCCTCTGAAATACTTAATATTGAGTAGTTCCGGTGGCCATCTGTGGTCTTTATCATGAGTTTCACTCCACCAAATGATGCTTTTCGAATGCGACTGCACAAGTTACTATAAAAAATACTCAAATCGTTATAGGTGTGCCTATAATATTTGAAGAGTTCCCTCGATTTCTCTTGAATCCCATTATCAGATCATGACTTGGTGACAATGGGACACCCACTGAAATATACCCTTTCAAAGAAAAAAGAATTTTCCAAATCGGTTCAGCCGTCTTCGAGAGGAAAAAAAAACATAAAAAAAATTAAAATATATACGCGTCGAATTGAGAACGTCCCCTTTTTTAGTAGCATACGATGGAGTGCAGGACTGCCCCGCTTGGGCAGAGCACCGACGTGTCCTCACGGCGGTGATAGGTGGAGAGCTCTCGCGCCCGGCATTGGTCGAGGCCATGCTGCGGGGCGAGAGGGAGTGGGAAGCGGTCGCCTCCTTCTGCGAAGCAGTCATGCTTCCGAAGGAGGAGGCGGGCCGCGTGAGGGAGAGGATGGCGTCCTCCCTCCAGCCCAGCCGCAGTGGTAGACGCCCACGGCGTCGGACGTCGGCCGACGATCTCCGGCCACCGTAGGCGCGGGCATGCGGACAGCGAGTAAAGGGCAACTCGCTGTCCGACCATGGACCATGCCCGGGTCGACGGCGCGTTGTGTTCCACGCGCGCCTCAAAGAGCGTCAGCAATATGACGAGGCCCCCCCTGTAGAGGGTCGAAGCCTGCCGGGGTCGTGGGACTTATCCCATTACCGTGACCCTGGTACGTAAAGGGTTATTGAAGGAACACCGTGGATTTTAGTCAGTAAAAGTCTGACAGTCCCTCCCACCCTGCCCGGGGTGGGAGGACTCATTTGATAATTTTACCACGTTAAAAAAAAAAAGCATTCGACGGAGGTGTGCTCCGCTTGGGCAGAGCATCGCCGTGTCCTCGTTGAGGCGATCGGTGGCGGCGACCTCTCGCGCCCGGCCCTGGTTCAGACCATGGTGTGAAGCGAGAGAGAATGGGATGCAGTCGTCCCCTTCTGCGAAGCAGTCATGGTATCTAAGGAGTAGGCCAAACGTGCGAGGGAGAGGAAACTCTCTTCGTTACGCTCCAGCCGCCGCGGGAAACGCTAGGATCGCGAACCGATCTCCGGCCACCGTAGGCACGGGCTTGCGGACGGCGAGCAGGGGAAGCTCACCGTCCGGTAAGGACCAGGCCCGGGTCTGTGACGCGTCATGTTCCACGCGAGGCTTTAAGAGTTGTCAGCACCAGAGATACCGCAGCCCCGGAACTTAAAGGTAGCTGAAGGAATAGGGTGGGTTGTTAGTCAGTAGAATTCTGACACTCTCTTCCGCTTAACCCAGAGCGGGAGAAGTCAATCGATGATTTTCCAACCCGGGAAAAAAGGACACAGAGTCATGTAGGTACCTAATATAAAAACTTTTTAACAAAAAATTAAACCGACTTCCAAAAAACACTGCAAAGTGAAAAATAACTTTAATTTCGGTAGTCGGTGTCTTTAGTTTTGTTTTTTCGTTTTTGGCACCGACTTCCGAAATTAAAGTTATTTTTCACTTTGCAGTGTTTTTTGGAAGTCGGTTTAATTTTTTGTTAAAAAGTTTTTATTTCACTCTTTTTAGTTGGATGATTTTTAATTTACCTAGTTACAAGAGCCTAAATGTCAACTACTTATAACCTTTTACAAAATATTGCTTTTCCCAATGCTGGGCCGTTAATTGTTGAGGAGTTCTCCTGGTACTTCACCATCAGCTCTACATCACCATATGCATTGTGACGAGCATAAAGTGCTTAACATCCATATTCAAGTAATTGAATCGCAATCCACTCAATACTTATTATTGAGTAGTTTCGGCGGCCATCTGTGGTCTTCATCATCAGTTCCACTTCCCCAAATGGTACTTTTTGAGAGCAACTGCACAAGTTTCTGTAAGAAATACCCAAAACGCCATAGGTGTGCCTATAATATTTGAAGAGTTCCCTCGATTTCTCCAGGATCTCATCATCAAATCCTGACTTTGGTGATAATGGTACCAATTTCGAAGTATACCCATTCGAACAAAAAAAGAATTTTCCAAATCGGTTCAGCCGTCTTCGAGTACTCGATGATCAAACATAAAAAAAAAAAAAAAAAAAATATACGCGTCGAATTGATAACCTCCTCTTTTTGTCGCCGGTTGAAAAGTAATAATCAACACACTAAAAGATCATTTTAGGTAGCATCGACATAAAGTAGTTGCCAAGGTGAACACAACAAGGTGATAATATTAATACTCAATACTCAATACTCAATTCTTTATTGCATTCCACAATGTAGGCTTAGGTGGTAAACAAATTTTTTTGGAGACAATCGTGGACCCTGACGGGCACAGCAAAAGTAAGATGTGTGGAGAGTACTTATCATTTAAGTATCTTATAATCTAAATTATTCTAAAAACTTAAACATTAAAATTACTAAAAACATTATTTTTCGAGTTTCAATGATTTATCATTCAAATATTCGTTGACACTGTAGTAACATTTGCTTAATAATAACTTTTTTAACTTATTTGTAAATAAATGGATTTTTTTTTCTTTTCTTATTGATTCGAGTAGAATATATTTTTAAGCGGGATGATGGTAGGTTGAGTCGGTTTTTGTGTCGGAGTGTGTATCTTGTTTGAATGTCTTCCCGTTTAGTGTAAAAGTCTTGGTGTTTATGAGCGAATTTGCATAATTCAAGTATGTATATACAAGGCAAAGTTAAAATATTTAGTTCTATAAAATGGGGTTTGCAACTATCTATCTGTTGTATATTTACCAGGATACGAATAAATTTCTTTTGAAAGGTGAACAGTGTAGGTGCATCTGTACTGTATCCCCACATTATAATACCGTAGCTAAGCCAAGCATAAGCATAGGCGTAGTATGTAACCAGGGCAGTCTCTAAATTTGTGGTTTTTTTGACTTCACGAAAAGCGTATAAAAATTTTGAAAGTTTTGATTTTATGTTTTGTATGTGTGACTTCCAATTTATATTTTTGTCTATTGTTATGCCTAATAATTTGAATTCATTGACTGTTTCTATTTTATGGTTATTAAAAGAAAAGAGTGCATTTAGAGGATTTTTTTGGTGGGGATGGAAAGTTATGAGTTTAGTCTTTGAAAAGTTGATTTCAAGGTTGTGCTCGTTCATCCAGGTTATTATTTTACCGAGAATTTCGTTAAGGGTACTGTTTAGGTTCGTGTTGTTATGACATTGTGTGAGAATGGAGATGTCGTCCGCAAATAAAACGCAAGGTCCGGTTTCTGCTATAAATTTTGGGAGATCATTGATGTAAATGAGAAACAATAGACATCCAATAACACTTCCTTGTGGTATTGATGCGTTAATCGCCTTTCTATCAGACCGGAACTTTTGAAGTTCGTTTATATTGTTATTGAAGTATTCTATTTCTACTAGCTGTGCTCTGTTTTCAAGATAAGATTTGAACCATTCATATGATTTACCGCGGATCCCTAATCTATATAATTTATTTAATAAAATATTGTATTGGACTTTATCATAGGCTTTGGTCATGTCAAGCATTAACCCCACTGCGTATTTTTTATTATTTATTATGCTTAAGGCTTCCTGTATGAATTTATAGACTGCCAATGCTGTTGACCGATTTTTTCGAAAGCCGTTTTGGCATTCATCAAATATTTTATATTTTTCGCAGATTTATATATTAATTAAAAGTATATTAAATAATATTATAAAATTAATATAAAATTATAAAATTAATAATTATATTATATTAATTAAAAGTAAATAAAATAATCAAAGAACTCAGTAGAACACAAACATAAAATAAAAAAAAAAAAAACTATTAGGTCTCGCGACCAATCAGAATAAGGTACGATGAACCCTATCCACATCTACATAAATATACATATTATTTGTTATTACGAATTCACAATATCTGTTGCGGTACATATAACATGTTAATAGAGTGCATTCCTTGAGTTTAAGATATATATTTTTCAGGTTACATGGGGGCCGTGCTGAAAACGTTTGGCTGGCACAGCCCCTTTTTTTGCATATTTCTTCAAAATTATAAAGGTACATTGAAAAAGAAACCGTTACATATGTACACTTCTAGAGGCGAGTACATTGCATTGGTGCACACCTAAAACGCAAATTCTGGGGGGCTTTGCTGGGCAAACGAACATCAAATATCGACATTTGGTATCAAAAAATTTCACAAATCTTCAATTAGATTTTGTTTGTCAAATGGATATTAAATGATGAGTAGGTAGTCCTGTACTGGACTTTGGGTGTCCGAAATCCAGTCCTTTTATCAAAAGGGTGATCGTTACATTTATACATCTGGAAGATAGATAAGGCGACGCACAGGCCAGTTTCATCCCGAATTTCTCATGCAATTGATAAATCCTAACCCGCAAACGAAGTCTAGAATAAATATTAAAGCGAATATCTAACCATGTTGGTTAGATATTCGCTTTTTTACTTCACTTGAGAAAACACACTTATGTTGAAATCACAGACAGACATCATTTTTAATTCTATGTTATAGATATTACTAAACAGCTAGTATGTCAAAGACAGCCTTGGTTTTTTTCGTGTGGCCTCTTACAGTTCACGTTCCAGGAGGTTGTCAGCTGTTTAACAGGAGTTGCGTTTGGCAGCTTTTATTATAATAATGAAAGCCCCCAACCAGAGATGAAAACTTACAAATTAGGCGGCTACACGCTAAGGCACCCCTTGTGGGACTCCACAAGGGGGACTGGACTGGACCTGGACCTGAGAGAGCGCAGCTAAGGATGGGCTGGATAGCACGTTCGAATTCCATTACTTATGAAGTTCTGTGATAAACTGTGTCGATATCAAAATATCTGCCTCTTATCTACATCACCAATAACGCAATCATACTTCGAAAACGTGTGCGTTGACTAACTGTAAAATCATTTAAAGTAGACTGGCCACCGCTATAAGTGGCACTTTGGCCAATTCGTAACTACCAATTTTTTTACTACTAGTGTTTGTAATGTAGATTTTATTTTAATTTCATAGAACCTAATTCGCACCCTTAGTAATATAAGGGCACAACTCAAAAAAGTAGATTTTTGACTACTCGCGTTTCAAGATTCTGGATTCCTACATTACAGATATTTTTTCATATAACATGCTTATTATTTAAGTTAGCGAACCGGTAAGCTAGTTAACCGGTTAGTTAACTGGTTAATTAACCGGTAGCGAATTTAATTTTGAGCCCTTAGCATTTAAAACCTCAGTTTGCAAAAATTTTGACTTGATTCCTTATATTACTGAGGGTGCGCTATGTATTCAATTTGACATTTTAATTTCATAGAACCATTTCATACAATTATTCAATTTGACATTAGAATAGCAAATTGAAACTTCTAAATAAACTCGATGCGATTGAATTACATAATCTAATTCCGCCAAGTCCATTCCATCATCGGACTACAAGACAAACGGCGATGCGCCATCTTTACATGGTGGACATCCCACCCATACGCAGTAAACGTTTTGGGAATACTTTCATTGTGCGTATGGCTAAGGAGTGGAATTCCCTGCCGGAGTCTGTGTTTCCCGATAAGGGTCTTTGAGTCAAGAGTGAATAGGTTATTTTTAGGTAAGCGTGCTCCATCTTCGACCACATCATCACTTACCATCAGGTGAGATGGTGGTCAAACGCGAACCTATTATCAATAAAAAAAAAGGTTTTTTGTACGCTGCTGTTTGAGCACAGATGTATAATATAATAATCAAGTCTGGGGAATAATCTATGATAAAAACCTCATTAATTGGATTTTTTTGCAAACGACACCAAGGGTAAAACCAAAATAATAACAATATGTAGGTATATGTAGGACTGTGTTTGAATGTCTGTGCTTATATGAATGTGTGTGTTTTTGTGTTAGGTTTGAAAAGTACCTAAGTAATGCTAAGTAAAAACTCCGTATATTACAATAGTCCTACATTAGAAAAAAAGTAAAAATATAAGAGTATAAAGCAATACACAATTTTTATTGTAAACGTAGTTTATTAAATTTTTTAATAATAATTAACTGTGAGAAAACGAAAGCCTAAAAGTTTTATCTACATCTGTGTCTGTGCCTATGTGAATGTGTGTGTTTTTGTGTTAGGTTTGAAAGTAAGTAAAAACTCCATGTAAGAATAGTCCTTCTGTAGAAAAAAAAGGTAAAACATAAGAGTATAAAACAATACACAATTTTTATTGTAGATATAGTTTATTATATGTAATACTTAATAACTGAGAAAACGAAAGCCTAAAAGATTTTTTCTACATCTGTATCTGCAAGGTTAATTTTTCCGTCTTCATACCAATACTTCATAATAGCCATTGTGAGCATCTTATTCGATTCCAGGAAACTTTACCGTGCTATGGGAACACATTCGCCTTTATCATTTGTCGTATATCCGTCGGGGCAATCGTCGACAGCGATGACATGTCGCCTGCTTACAACGCAGTTACTATCATCGCCGTTTGTTTCGGGGGGGCAAACATCTTGGACTTGGCTCATAACTTCACCTAGGACTGCTAATATGACGAGAGAGAGGAGTATCTTACTCATGATTACCTTGTCACTTCAGCACTTGTAAACTTGTGAACATTGATAACCGTGTATGCATATTTATAAGAGCCAACATTATTCAATTCGTCACATTATTCAATTAGAATTTGGTTTGTTATTGCTTTACGCTTGTTAGTATAATATATTTTAATAGAAACTAATCAATTCATCAATGAGCAGCGTATCTAATTCAACCATTTGTCCTATTTTCCTGAATTATGAACATTTTTATGATAGATGCTGTGGTGACCCTGTACTTGTAGTTACAGGCACTAGTTAGGAGTTTGCGGGTCGTGGGTTTGAACCAAGGGTAGCACAACACTAAATATAACTTATATTATCACCGTTACTCTAAAAAAAATCCGAATATCTCATGGAAGAGGCGCCAGGAGACCTGTTTTTAGCAGTGATGATAGTATGGGCTGATTATTACCTTGATAGATAGATATAATATACTTTATTATACACCAAAACTTAAAAACACTTTAATAACATTATTGCTTAAACTTTGGTTAGTAGTTTGGTTAATGGCCTGTTAGGTACTTAATATTAAGAAATTAGAAAAACAAAATGTTTCGCTGAGACGTAATTTTCCTATTTGGTAACGATCGTAGTAACAAGTAATTTGTATCTGAATAAGTATTTAGAATTTGTAAAATAAAATAAGTAAATTTGGATTTTCCTACGTATGTCAACAATTTAAAAATAATAAATTTAAATCTATACTAATATTATAAAGCGGAAAAGTTTGTTAGTTTGTTTGTTTGTTTGTTTGCTTGAACGCGCTAATCTTCGAAAGTACTGGGTGGATTTGGATGAAATTTGGTATGGAAGTAGCTTGAAGCTTGAGGAAGGTTATAGGCTACTTTTTACCCGACTGCAAAAAAAGAGAGTTATGTTTTTACCGTGATAGAATCCACGGGAGCGAAGCCCCGCGAGAGTACTAGTGTCATCATAAAATTAAACAGGGTAAACCATAACAATAAATTACGATAAAAACATTAATTACACATAAATTGGCAAATAATGTCAGAATGAATTAAAAATAATAATTATAAAATGTACAGCTAGAACAATAAATCTATACTTATAATAAATCTGTAGAGAGGTCAATTCTGTACATGAAATATATTTCCAAAATAACTATCAAGGGGTGATTAGGGACCGATACTGATGCCAAAAATGCAATCAGTAAAATTTTTGTCTGTCTGTCTGTCTGTATAACCGTTATAGAAACAAAAACTACTTGACGGATTTTAACGAAACTTGGTACAATTATTTTTCATACTCCTGAGCTGGTTATAGTATACTTTTCATCACGCTACAATCAATAGGAGGAGAGCAGTGAAGGGAAATGTTGGGAAAACGGGAGAAGTTACTCCATTTTTTAAGCCCACGACAGCATATGTCTATCTTTTATGGTTGACTCACAATAACACATGTAACTCCCGATAGCTTGGCAGTTCGAAGCTTTCTGATTATAATATTTGTCTACTCTTACGTTTATGACACTCTCAGTCACCCCTAATCGAGAAAGTTAACATTATTAACTATTCCATAAAAAAGAATCATATAAATCAGTATAGAAACACCAACGTTATACATGAAATATGCTAATAATAAGCCATCGCGCGTGAATACTGAATCATGCTATAAGGATTAATTTTGAGAATCGGTCGCCGCGCTCGACGCGTCTCGCGTCCGAAGGTATAAAATTTCGTTCTATAGGTACTCAAGCCTCATGTGAACGTGATCTAAACAATATTACCAATA
This sequence comes from Tholera decimalis, assembly GCA_943138885.2. Lineage (NCBI taxonomy): Eukaryota > Metazoa > Arthropoda > Insecta > Lepidoptera > Noctuidae > Tholera > Tholera decimalis. The sequence goes on from OW964549.2 coordinate 5,855,703, forward strand.
CATTAACTTAATAACACATAAGAAGTTACACGCGAACGAATTCGCGGGCAACAGCTATCTATACTAATAATATAAGGCTGAAGAGTTTGTTTGTTTGTTTGAACGCGATAGTCTCAGGAACTACTGGTTCGAATGGAAAAATTATTGTTTAATTAAATAGTCAATTTATAGAGAAAGGCTATAGGCTATATATCATTACGCTAAGGCCAATAGGAGCGGAGCGCCAATGAAGAATGCTTCAAAATCGGGGTTAAATTTAACGTTAGCCCAAAGTAACTATTCCACGCGGACGAAGTCGCGGGCAAAAGCTAGTTAATCAATAAAATCCAAGAAATAGTAACACAATTATACACCAATAACTTAGAGTTCTTCTACAGCATACCTACAGACACTTATTCAATAGGAATTGTTTTAATTTTAATTTGAAAGCGCTACTGTAGACAGCACTTTTTATGTCTAAAGGCATCCTGTTAAATAATCTTACGGACTGGTATCGTGGACAGTGAACAATTCGTAGGTTATGATTAGTTACATTTTTATTATTCATATCTAGTCTACGGGTGCCTCCCCTAATCTGCCGCTCTTCTTCTGACTCATAGTCTTGAATGTATTTGGTCATGTTACTTAAAAGTACTAGTATATTACAGATAGTTGTACCATGTAAAATACTAGTTCACAGTATAATCCTGTTAGAATGAATGCCGATCCTGACATACTTGGCAAAAGGCTAATCAGAGAATGATGACAGTTTTTGACTCGGCAGGTTTAATTTCAAGTAGTACAGTAGTACCAGAAAATCAGTCAAGAATTGTAATAATGAACACAACATATAAAAAATACATGTTTAATTCAACCGTAGCTATGGAGTTCCAGCATACCTTAATCCCGTAAGGTTCCACAGATTAGTTGCGGACACTGAACTAAATAATTTATACTTAACGTTTTAATGGTTCGCGACTTTTGTGTTAAGTACTTACTTCTGCTTCACACTTAGTTAATTAAAAATAAAATCACTAATCTTTTTTATGCTAACATGGTCACTAACAGTATATTTAGAACGTAAAACGGGATATTTACCATGTGTACTTATTGTTTTGAGTTTCCGATATTTCGGCACTGTTGCAAGCGCCATGATCACGGATGAACTGAAGTAATCCGCGAGTTGACAGTATGTTTAAAAATTTAAAATAACTATTTAATTATGTAAATCTATTGATATGAAGCACAAAATAGTACAAATGAAGAAAAGATTATTAATTATTTATTTTATTTTCCCTTGAGAAAAATGAGACTTTTTATCTGTGAGTCACGTGATTAGAAACACCAATCAGAAAATGAAACGTCATTGTTCAATATTTTGACAGCTGACTGGTTATCTTTGGTTGGTGCGTAAGACAAAATGAGAAAAGAATAACTAACTAACTGCTTGCACTGTCTGGACAGGTCCACTCAAATTTGCGTGGTTATTTCCTCAAAAGAATACCAAAGACATGAACCTACATGCTTCTCATATACAAACACAAATTATCTGGACTTTAAAAGAGACGTTGACGACAAACTCAGAGGCAGTTTGTTTCGGTGTTTCTTCTCGGAGTAGTCAGTTAGGAAATACCGGCCTCATCTAGAAAAAACATGACGTGTAAAAGTATTATTTATAACCAATTTACAAATAAATATTTCATTTCATTTCATAACTAACTCTCTCTCTTCTGGTTCATTTGCCTTATCGTCCTGTAATAGTTGTTCGATGAGTTCCTTTTTTTTGTCTTTTCTAAAAAGCAGATAGATAGATATATTCTTTATTGTACACCATAACAGTAAACAAATATGGACTTAACAACTAAAAAGGGTGATACAATGGGCGGTCTTATCGCTAAAAGCGATCTTTTACAGACAACCTTTGGATGGATTTGACACAGAAGTTCTAACCACTTCTTGCAAATATCTCTTTTTAAAGGGACATGAATAAATAGTTTCGTTGGTGTTTTTATGATAGTATTCCCACAACAAGGTACTGCACAGCACTGATAATAATTTTTCACGTTCATAATAGAGTAAAATATCATAAAATACCCGAAGTACATTCATGTGCCAAATGCCAGGAAAGTTGTTTTTTGAACGGTGACGTCATACGTAGTCACGTGACCACAATGCCACGATTTAGGCCATAGTTTTTTAATAAATTAAAAAAATACTTATATTTTAATTGTAAGGTTAAGTAATGAATAAAATATTATTTTACGAGTACCCATGAAGCGCTTTGAAGCGTTTCAAACAATTTTTACAAAGTTGTCAACTCGCGGATTGCGGGTGGAAGTTTATGAGCAGACAAAGAAACTGTGTAGATATCAAAATATGCGGCTCTTATCCTACATCACCAATAACGCAATCAGACTTCAAAAACGAGTGCGTTGACTTACTATAAAATCATGTAAAGGCTATAGCTACCACTATAAGTGGCACTTTGGCCACTTCGTAACTACAACTTTGTTTTCAGTTTTTCATTATAATAGCAAATTGAAACTTCCAAATACTACAACTTGCGGTATTCTTTGTACTCTGCTGTTTGAGCACAGATGTATGTAATCATATGTGCGGAATAATCTATGAAAAAACCTTATTAATTAGATTTTTTGCAAACGATATTAATAACCAAGGGTAGGTTAATAATATAAACTTAGTTTTATAACAATGTAGGTATATGTAGGACTGTGTGTGAATGTCTGTGCCCATGTGAATGTGTGTGTTTTTGTGTTAGGTTTGAAAAGTAAGTAAAAACTGTGTGTAAGGATCCTTCTGTAGAAAAAAGCGAAAATCTAAGAGGAGTATGTTTTAAAACAATACACAATTTTTATTGTAGATATAGTTTATTAAAATTTGTAATAATTAATAACTGAGAAAACGAAATTTATGTATGACTCAACGAGTCAAGTACTAGGCTATCATAAAACGGTAAGAGATGACGTCACTATGTAGGGATTCTTTGACATTTATGTATGACTCAACGAGTCAAGTACTAGGCTATCATAAAACGCTAAGAGATGTTGTCACTGTGTAGGGATTCTTCCATTGTCATGAGAAGGGCAGTAATAGTGATGTAAAATTAAAATTTTCTTTTGAAAAATGCAACCATTCCATCAGGATTTTCTTATGACGTTGTCACGTTCAACTATCGTCAGTAAACCGACTTTACAGACAACCGTTTTTTTTTATTGTTAGAATTGCTAATTTTATTACTTATTGATTTAGATTTAGCTTGGGCGCATACTCTTTTAAATATCTTTGAGTAGCTTCATACATAATTATGGAAGGTTTCATCGGAAGTCAATGGTTTTTCATGGTATAATTTGTATAAGTTGTCTCTGCTTATTCTTGTTCCATCAGTGGCCCATTCATTAAATTTAGATTTATTACTCATTAGAATTTCTTTAACTGGACATGCCTCATTGAATTCTTGGCATAGTGAAGGAAATAATATCCTATAACTTTCATTGGGGTCTTAGGAGTCAAAATTATCGGTTGGAAGATTACTTAACATGTAATCATTAAAAACTTTCAATTTATTTTTAGTTAATGGCCTAAAAAGTATAGCTTTATATAAGTGTAGCTTTTTAACCAACTCAAAGGATACAAGTTGACTTGTATGGTCAGACCGAACTACACTAATCAGAGACGAATATATTATAGCATAATTAGTATAAATATTATCTATACATGAAGCTGATGTTCCTATTCCTATTCCTCAATTCTGTTTCAATAAATATTTAATAAAATAATAGTTACGTACAATGTTTAACCAAACGAAATCCGTAAGAAAAAAAGAACAAACGTATATACGAGTAGAAATGCAGAACATACCATCTACATCTTGGTAAGAAAAACCCTACATGAAGATAAAATGTTGACAAGACGCCGGGCACGATTGCAACAACCCACACCCCCAAGACCTGCGGAATCGTCGCTCAGCTCCGCCTCGCAGCCGCCGGGACCAGCTCCAGCCGTGAGTGAAGAGACTCCGGCCGCTGCAGTTGCGTCGAGCTCGAGCGACGAATACTTCTCGCCGCCGACGACACCACCACCTGCGCGTCGGCGAGGAAGAGGCCGCCCTCCGGCCAGCTTCGGACTTCGAGGCCCACCGGCCTCTGATAGGGTCCCCGCTGCCGGTGGAAGTGTGCAGCGCATGCGATGGACAAATTCCATCAATGAAAATGTCATGCGCTCATACTTTGGGGCTACAGAGGGGGGAACTAACCTGACTGCGTACCGTGGTCGGATGCTCTCTCTGTTTCAGGTACTTGAACCAGCTGTCCTCTGTGCACCCAGGCACGGTTTTTTAAAGGTAAGCGGGGTCTGAAAGTACATATTGGGAAGGTACACAAACCACCCAATGTATCTACTTCAGACCCCGTCATTTCTTTAACACCTACATCATCTTCTTCCAATTTGGATCCGTTTTGGAAAACCCTCTCAAAATTCAAAAACTCTGTTCCGGTTTTAAAGCGAATTCCCCGCGGCGCTAGACCTGTAGTGGCGCAAAACCTAGCAGGATGCGTTCGCCTTGCCGCTCGCGAGAACTCTCTAAGTGCCTGGGAACATCTGCTTACCTTCCCGTATAGGATCCTACATGTTCGAAAGAATTTGGAAACCAAAAAAACTTTAACTTCACAAATCAAAGAAAATTGTAATATTTCGGCGCACATTCAGGATGCAAAATTACCGACACAGAGGGTTACTTCCACAAGAAGTATTTCCCGCCTAGTCGAATCTAAATTGGGGGAAGGTGACATTAGCGGAGCTGCCAGGATACTTTTCAGCAGTGATGTGGTGGCCCCATACTCTCCAGATACTCTCGCAGCTCTGGAGAGCAAACACCCTGCCCCAGCGGATGGTCTTTCCTTTCCCGACCCCCCCGATCAGGACATAAACACCCTCACCGTTACAGGTCAAGAGGTGTTCACAGCCGTTTGTTCCTTCCGAAGCGGCTCTGCTGGTGGCCTCGATGGGCTGAGTCCGCAGCACCTGAAGGACCTACTCAGCTCAGGCGCCGGAGAGGCTGGTGAGTTGCTTTTGAAGGAGCTAACGGCTCTGATTAATCTTATGCTCTCGGGCCAGGTGAACGAAGCCGTCACCGATATCTTGTACGGGGCCAATCTATGTGCCCTACGCAAGAGGGACGCCGGCATTCGTCCCATTGCCGTGGGAACTACCTACCGTCGTATGGCAGCCAAGATTTGCTCTAAATTTTATGGTGAGGATATTTCGACCAAATTTCAGCCCCTGCAACTGGGTTACGGCTCCAAAGGGGGTTGTGAGGCTGCCGTACACGCCTTGACGACCTATTTAAATTCAGGTAAAGGAGAGGTCATCTTGAAGGTTGACATTAAAAATGCCTTCAATTCAGTCAATAGGGACACTTTGTTGGCAGAAACTAAAAAAGAAGTACCACAAATTTTTAGTTTTCTTTGGCAATGTTACAGACATCCGACTAAATTACTTTATAAGGAAAACCTTTTGGAATCAGCTGTTGGCTGTCAACAAGGTGATCCCCTCGGGCCAGCGATCTTTAGTTTAGCCATTAACCCAATCATTCGACAGCTAAATTCAAAATTTAATGTGTGGTATCTCGATGATGGAACCCTGGGAGGCGATGTAGACACGGTATTAGATGATCTACAGTTTTTAATAAATCAATTCCATTCCATAGGATTGGACCTCAACCTTTCGAAGTGTGAACTATTCATATCCGACAGTACTGACAGACAACTGACACTTTCAAAATTCGACGCAGTAGCCCCAGATATCCAAATTGTGGAAAAAAGTTCTCTTCGTCTTCTTGGGTCTCCAATTTATGAGAATTCCTTTCCCGATTTTGTCGAGGAAAAAATACAAAATTTTAATGACATCTCGGACAGATTATACCAAATTAATATGCATTCGGCCATCACCTTAATTCGTTACTGTTGTTTTGGACCCAAATTAATGTATTTTCTTCGTTCTTCGCATCTATGGCATCATCCTAACCTTTTGGAAAAAATGGACCAAATTATTCGTCAAACTCTGACAGGAATTTTAAATGTGGCTATGGACGACCGAGCTTGGGCACAAGCTACTCTTCCCATTCGTATGGGTGGTCTCGGCGTCCGCAAAATTAGTAGTATCAGTCTACCGGCTTTTGTATCCTCGGTGCACGGCACTGAGAAATTAATCAGGAATATCCTAGCTCCATCACTGGTTGATTTCAATGTGCCGTACTTCACCGAGGCTATAGATACCTGGAGACTCGCTTGCCCGAACCTAAATCCACCCGACATTCCATCATCTCAGAGGCGGTGGGATGAGCCACTCTGTAGAGCAGTTCAGAGTGACCTTATTGCCACATCTGCTTCGGCTGCAGAGCGTGCGCGCCTGCTGGCTGTGGGTGAATGGGAGTCGGGTCTCTGGCTCCATGCACTACCGTCATCGAACATAGGCACCTTGTTTGATGATACTACTTTCCGCCTCGCTGCTTCCCTTCGATTAGGTGCTCCCTGCTGTTCTGCTCATCGCTGCCACTGTGGTGAAGTTGTCAACAGCCTCGGTCACCACGGCCTTTCATGCGGCCGGAGCGCGGGTCGCATAGCACGGCACGCGAATATTAACGACATTATTCGACGGGCTCTTGTCACTGTCGGCGTTCCAGCTGTTTTAGAACCCAATGGCTTAGCACGCGACGATGGCAAAAGACCGGACGGTATGTCTTTATTTCCTTGGAAGATGGGTAGGCCTTTAGTGTGGGACGCAACTTGTGTCGATACTCTTGCGCCATCCCATCTTCCTAGCTCATCTTGTTGTGCTGGCGCTGCCGCTGCGGCTGCTGAGAACCTCAAGCGGCGGAAATATAATAACCTTGTTGGTAGTTATATTTTCGAGCCGTTTGGGGTTGAAACCTTGGGGTCATGGGGTCCGAGTGCTCACAAATTATTTAAAGATCTGTCCAGACGCCTAGTTGACACTTCGCGTGACCCAAGGGCTGGCTTTTACCTTGGACAGAGGTTAAGCATTGCCATACAACGTGGCAATGCCGCCAGTCTTTTGGGCACATTACCAGTGGACAGCGATGCGCACGAATTTCTGGATGCTATATTTTAGTTTATTTTTAGGTGTGTATATGTAGTTAAGGGTTTTTATTTAATTAAAGTATATGTTTACTAACTAATAAATAAGAAATTTCTCGTTAATATATCAATATCAATATTAGGTAGGTACTCGTATTAGGATAGACTTTTTATTACTGTATATAAGTAATTTTGTAAACACTGCAAATTATAAATAAACTGTTCCTATTATTCTCGTTGCTTCATTTAATTTGCACTTAATGTTGAATGAACCAAACAATTAAATAAGTTTGCATTTTACAGGAGAATTAACTAAAAAATCACTATTCAATATCCACCAATACGCACTGGTCCGTGTAGTGTATTCCGTTCCTTTTCCTCTCAAGGAGGAGGCGCCAAGACTTATATTAAAGGAAAATATGTTTCGAAGCGTCATTAGCCTTTTCTTTTTTTTTTTGCTGTGTGGGAAAATCATAAAATAACCCCTCCCGCTGTGGGTGGAGCGGAAAGGAGTGTCAGACTTCTACCGACTAAAAACCCACCCTGATCGTTTGCCTTTGCATTCCGAGGCCACGGTATCTCGTTAGAACATTCTCGCAACCTTGTATGGCAACAGCCCTATTGGGCACCGTCAATACTTCTGACAGCTCTTTGAAGCGAGCGCGGAACACGGCGCGCCGCCGATTCGAGCCTTACCGGACAGTAAGCTACCCCTGCTCGCCATCCGCAGGCCCGCGTCTTCAGCGGCTGGAGATCGGCTCTTCGAATTCTCCCGCGATGGCTGGGACGTGAGGAAGAAAGTTGCCTCTCCCTCTCGCGATCAGCCTCCTCCTTCGCTAGCATAACTGCTTCAGAGAAGGAAGCGACTGCATTCCATTCCCCCTCGCCTCGCACCATGTCCTGAACCAAAGCCGGACGCGAGAGGTAGCCGTTGCCGACAGTGGTACCCAAGCTGGGCACACCTCCACTGTATGCTCCACCGTGTCCTCGAGCATCGTAATGTGTCGGAGTTGTGACCGAGAGGTCGAGGGTCGAACACCAGCCGTTATACTATTGTCGTGAACCCACTCGAGCCACGAGCATAATTAGCTTAGTTGGAGGGGTTAACAAGATTACTAGTAATGTGAATTCCACCTACATTTCTAGTTCCCTCTAAAAAAATATACAATATTCTTTTGAGTTGTTTTTAGTTTTTCCTAGTTGGCTATTGTTCTCAGTACAGGCCCTATTGATATTCAAACAGCTTGAATTATTTCTTAAACATATGTTCCGCAGCAATCAACTGTAAATTGATGTCATTAAATACTTGAAATTGTTGAATAACGTACGTTAAGCCGTTGCTCCAGGCTGTCATTTATTTTTAACAGCGGTTACGTGTAATCAGAGACCAAAAAATCTAACACCAGTCTCCACAGGGGGTTTCGTGTTAAACAGCCACTGGGTTGTGGAGGTTAGATAGGCAACTACTCTATGTAAAACACTAGTTCCCAGCTACGTCCTGTTAGACTGACATACCTACTTGGGAAAAGACTTAGGGTCACAGCACACATATCAACTCAGGAGCAGATCGTCACCGCCTCGACTTTCCCCTTGGCGTCTACGTAACGTAAGCGGATCAGAAGCTCCGGCACGTTGACTCGGCTACAGCTAGGCGACGATGCCGCGCTTACGGCTCGCCGACCGCTGGTTGTCGGCTAGGCGGCACGACTGGGAGCTGCCTTGTGAACGACAGCCAATGAAAGCACATTCGGCAACGCTGACCGCGGGAGAGGCGTGGACGAAGAATACGGAGAGCCATAAGCTAGCGTTCCGGAGAACCGTAAGCGCGGGAACTGCAAGTCGACCACGCACCGCACCGCGGTTCGTGAGCTTGTCCCGAGGCGAGGCGATTACGTTACGATTCCGATTCCGTTGCAGTAGGGAGTTTCATACAGATAATACTGAACGGCTCGAGTTGATACGGTGACGATACCTTTCCTAATTGATACGTGTGCTACAACCTTTATTATTATGAGAGAATGATGACAATTTTTTTTTAATTTAGATAATCGCTTTAATGACTTAGCAGGTTTGAAGAAACACAGTAATAATTGAAGCAATGAACACTAAATTTAATTTAACCGTATGTAGTTCCCGCGAACCTTAATCCCATAAGCTTCCAGAGATTAGTTGCGGACACTGAACTAAATAATTTATACTTCACTAAAATTTAATGGTTCGTTAGTCTGTGAGAATTGATTTCTGAAAAATGCTCATTATAATATAACGAATTGATGCAAAAATCGATTAACATAATTGTTTTGGCACACACTGACAATTTATAAGGTATATGTTTAACGATTTTAAACATAAATAAGATAGAGGTAATCAGTTTTAGGCCTTATTGGATCATCCAATTTGGATATGATTTTTTTTTTAAAGAGAACCTGCTGTTTAGGTCACATTACTAACGATTTTGTTAACCCTTCCAACTAAGCTAAATATGCTTGTGTCTGGCAGTGGCGTGCATAGGATTATGACAGGGCATGCGGCGGAGTAAAAACATCGTAGCATGGTGGCGATGCGTGGCTGTGGCTATGCTAAAAATCTATAAAAGAAGAAGTTTTTGTGTGTTTTTACTCCGCCGCATGCCCTGTCATAATCCTATGCACGCGCCTGGTGTCTGGAGTGTGTTCACGGCAATAGTGTAGTAGGTGGGGCTCGAACCCGGAACTTCGATTACAAGGCCGACACTTTAGCCATTCCGCTAACGACGCTTGAACTATCCTGTGGTTGTAAATAAAATTTGGATGCGAGTTTTTTGTACTTAAATTAATTTAGAATCATAATTTACATATTTGTAATCATAACTACATTTGAGTGTGTAACATTTTTGTCAAATAAAAAGTAAACAAAAGGTAAACAAACACAATTGGCGCGAAGATTGATAAAAAAATGTCATTATCACTACATATTTGTGCGTCAAATTGATATTAAATAATAAACAAACTATCAGTTCGTCATTTAATGTCAATTTATAGGTGATGGACTTCGAGTGTCCGAAAACCATTTTTACCAAAATGGCGATCATTACATTTATAAATAGGACATTTTGTAGCTAAATTAGTAAAATTGTGCGCTAAATATATATTTATAGCTACTAACGAATGATCGTTTAATACAACGGTTTTAATTAATGCCCACACTGATCTAACAAATCATATAGCTCTTCGAGTTGCAGCTATCATTTTCAAAATGCGAAATAACAGTTTTATTATACATAATATACATTTTTCGTGTAGGTGCTTTACTCAGAGTAACTTTAATGCATTCATTAAAATAATTCTGTTTTTTTTTTAAACAAATACCTACAAATAAATGATTGAATGGCCTACAAATAGTTGTTTAGGATCTTAGTTATTTAAAAAAATCATTCACAAGGCAGAAAAAAATCTTAGCGTGGAGAAATAATCATCACGATATTAAGACAAATACCGAAACAAACATTTACATACCGCAACGCAAAATTTTCCCCATTTCCTCTTTATTTTGATTACAAACGTAACATTCATTCTGAATTTTTCCTTGAAACTGGTCTTCGTGTACCCACACAAATTAAGGGTTTCCTTTGGAAAAAAGGCATTATTTTGACGCAAATCCGCAACATTAAACAATGGCGGACAAAGGATAGCTTCCGTCGACGCACCCCTGAAAGCATGGGAGATTTATTGTACTCTGAAAGTTGGCTTTTTGGTTCTTAAGCGGTGTTCGCGTGCTCGTTAGAATATTAATGAAAGTGTACTTAGTATTTATTATACGTGCTTGGGAAGAAACTTTTCACCTACCCTACTTTGCTTTGCTTTTGTCAATTTGACCAATTTCATGGAATTGACAGTTTTTGTAATATAGTACGCGTCGTTCCCTTTCAATTGATACTCCAGTTGGGTATATTTGACAATATTCAATTATTCATCTCCATTTTCATTCCCCATATCTAGTAAATGGCCTAACCGATTTTTATAAAACATATCTGATTGTAATATACGCGTCGTGTTCTTTCATTTGATACCCCACTTGGGCAAGGGCGGATCCAGCTTTGGTGCCAAGGGGGGGTCACATAATCGTGGTCAAGTCACAATAAGTTATAATTTGTATTTCCTGACTCCGCTGCCACTTGGCCATCAGCGACAGAAACTGAAGTGTTATCTAGTAGGTAACAATGTTTAAAAAATTTAATTAATGGTCCACCTAGGTCCTGGACTCAGCCCGGGGGGGGGGGGGGGGGGTCATGACCCCATGACCCCCTCCCCTCCCCTGGATCCGCCCTTGCACTTGGGTATATTTGACAACATTCGATGAATCATCTCCACTTTCACCGACCATATCTAGTAAATGGTTGAATCCATTTTGAGTCTAAAAACCACTGCCAGAGAACCTGTTTTCTAACAAAAAAAAAACCATCGAAATTGGTTAGAAGCTACGGTACCTCAGACCCTCGTTTCCGTCGGGGGTTAAAACGAGTTGTTATTGTACAATAATATTTGTTTTTATTTTGATATTAACTAAACATCTGTAATTAACTTATTTTGTTTAATTAGCTAAAGACACGAATAGAAGAAAGTCTTTTTACTTCCAGAAGCACCATCTCTTAGCCGTCTCCCAATTCACTTAGCAAACACCATCTAACGGAGCATGCGTATACTACAAAATAAAGGCCACTAGGTATACTCGTGAAGTAAACCTTTACGCTTAAAGTTTCCAAACATTTTCAATAGATGGCAATACTTACAAAAGTTACCGCATATTTCGTTGAACACTTAGAATACAGAAAGAAGTTTAACACTTATTTATTTTATAGGATTTGCATAGAATGTGCTAATGGAAAACTTAAAACAATACTGGATTTTTTTATGTTGTATCCGTCGATGTAAGTTTCAGCTATTGTAATTTTTTGGGGTCGAACGAGTGGACCCTCGCAGTTTCTTGTCCGATATTATTTACTCATTTTTAAGTATGTGTGTAGCTAGATACTGTCCGCGACTTCGCTCGCGTGAAATGTAAGTCTATGTCCTTCTCCAGTGTCTGTTATTTTTACACTGTGTCCAGGGTAATGCTTACCCGCCAAGTTTCATCATAATCGGTTAAGTATAATAATCAGACAGAAACACTGAGCTACTTTCACATTTATAATATTAAGTAGGGATTTGTAATGAAATATATCATAAAAATCCATACAAAGGGACTATTTATTTCAAAAGACTTTTATTCTACATAAAAACCCCTTGCAGTTGAATAGTAGGTAAATACATTATTTTTATTTTCAACAGCTCTCAACTTTGAATTTTAATTGAATTATAATTGCCATTCAACGTGTTCCAGTCTCCTGAGTACGTTTCGTGGATGACAGTGAATGTGGAGGACTATATAATGTTTTACGCATAAATGTAATAATTTTTTTTGTATTAATATATGTATTACACTTATGCGTAAAATATTATAGGTATAATAGTAAAAGGTTGGTTTTGGTAGGTATATGTAAAAGTCAGCTACTAATCATTATCACCTGCTTTGTCTTTTTCCAACTACTTCCATAATTATATCAGGCTCTACTTCCAGCCTAACTGGATGCAGCAAAGTAATAGTGTTTCATATGGAGTAATTGCCTATACCGCCTTCACAACCCAGTAGCTGGGAAACACGACACCCATTGACTAGATTGCTGTCGCATTTTCTGGCTACGAACCTTAGTATCGACCACTCGTAACAATAGTCTAAGATGAACTAATAACAGCCGTGAACAACGGCTTACCGGGCTTTCTAAGGCAAGGGAATCTAGAAATGTAATTCGGCTTCAAAAATCGATCCGTTACTATATAGTAGTACTATATACTCGTAGTAATAGCCAAAAAACACTTGGCATACCTCCATTTTACATCCAACATCCATTTACTTCGCCGTCCACAAAACAAAACGATGAGAATTGCATTTCAGTCGGCCGATCCGAATGCGTGATCTAGCGGACAACCCGATACCATTTATTTTATGTGTGCAGAATAACTTGATCATGTGTGACGTCTGTTACAAAATCGAATGTAAACGTTATTTACCTGTCCCATTTTAAACAATTAACATAATAATCTATCGCAATCGAAAGGAATACTAAATCCAATACTTCATATTATGCGTATACAATCACCGCGTCGACTACGGTAAACACTCAATGGATGCGGTAGCAATGTCAAAATGAGGGATTCCTGCTTATGTCGACTGAACCAAAATTAAAAGCATTAGATAACATTGCTAGTCGTAGGTAAGCCAGTGTTGCTTAACAGCTAAGATATATCACGACCCTCACTACAATAATCAATATTAGTTAAGTTTAAGTTAACACAGTCACTTAAAAAATCTTTCAACATGAATATAAATTTAATAAAACATTAAAATCACAGTTAACATTAATAATTATAAATACACAACTCCCCAGGCAGTTCGATTCAAAAACTGAAACTCCGCAATCCATACCCTTTCAAACTCGACTATAAAGAGGATTTTACTAATCTGTGTCAATTTGCCGAAGTCAATGAATTTAAGATTAATTGGGGTACGTATCTCGACGATCGGGGGCCGCTTTTGAATAATTAATAGGGATGTAATGCTATCCTTTTCTAAATTGTACTTCCATCTTGTTTCTCAACTTTAATTGGAGAAAGAACAGGTAGCCTGTTCTTAATACACGTAATATAAGAGGTTGTTAATCCTTTCTGGCCAGAAGGAATTCCGTCTATTCTCGATGTACTGTTTTCTTGGTCTTCTTGCTTTTTAATGGGCGCGGCAATTCTAATTAATGTTAATTGGAAAGGTGCTCCGTTGGTTTTAGGTTTCTAAATGGTTGCCGTATTTTATTTATTAAATAATTCAAAGACGTATTTTAATGATCGTGTAATCTATACAATCTTAGTCAAAGTTATATACACAATCTGATACCTAAGTCACAGCCGCACGAGTCTATCAAAGATTTAGTAACGCGTGCCGAGTCGGTTTGTAGATGAGTGACCATCCTCCAGATTTCTCCGTGTCTCAGAAAGTACGTGAAGTCGTTGGTCCCGGCTATAATTTGACATATTTGACAGTCGTTATGGGTCACTGACTTGGAAACCTATGGACTTGCCCTAACTACGAAATTAGCGTGCATACCTACAAAAATCGGGCATATAAAATGGCTGCCATTCGTAGTGTTGTAACTGCGAGCAACATGCGCAGCTGTTATCGATAACCTTCATGTATTTGTTTAATTTTTTTACCGACTTCAAAAAAGACGTGAGTGTGTCGATTGGATAGATATTTGTATAACTATTCTTCATATAGTAGAATATGCCATTGCCACAGGTTGTCTCAGAAAGTACGTGAAGTCGTTGGTCCCGGCTATAATTTGACATATTTGACAGTCGTTATGGGTCACTGACTTGGAAACCTATGGACTTGCCCTAACTACGAAATTACCGTGCATACTTACAAAAATCGGGCATATAAAATGGCTGCCATTCGTAGTGTTGTAACTGCGAGCAACATGCGCAGCTGTTATCGATAACCTTCATGTATTTGTTTAATTTTTTTATCGACTTCAAAAAAGACGTGAGTGTGTCGATTGGATAGATATTTGTATAACTATTCTTTATATAGTAGAATATGCCATTTCCACAGGTAGGTACTTTTCCTATCTTAATGTTATGGGTAGTCAGGAATTTTGACATTGGTCTTGCCAAGAGGTATCGTGTTACCCAGCTCAGTATTTGGGTAACCCAGTGTTTGTGGAAGTCAGACAGGCAGTCACTCCATGTGAAATAGGCATACTCAGCCTAGGCTAAGAAGATGATGATGATAAAAAACCTGTAAATATATATTTTTAATAATTAATTGAATTGACAAGACAAAGACTCATTGGCAACGATGTACTGGTCGAATCAAAGCTCCAGAGCCCTGAACATCGGCGACGAGTTGCTAGTCTATCGGTTTTCTATCGATTAACTTCGGGGAGTGTGCGATGGAATTACACAATCTAATACCGCCAAGCCCGTTCCATCATCGGACTACGAGACAAACGGCGATGCGCCATCGTTACATGGTGCACATCCCACCCATACGCACAAAACGTTTTGGGAATACCTTCATTGTGCGTACGGCTAAGGAGTGGAATTCCCTGCCAGAGTCTGTATTTCCCGATAGCTATAACCTAGGGGTCTTTAAATCAAGAGTGAATAGGTTACTTTTAGGTAAGCGTGCTTCATCTTCGACCACATCATCACTTACCATCAGGTGATACTGTGTTCAAACGCGAGCCTATTATGTATTATCAATAAGAATTTTTAAAAAATATTGTAATTATTAGATAGCCGTTTTATATTTTTACCACTAGCCACTAGTTGCAATTGCGGCGGTAAGACCCCTCTTTGAGGAGTGGCTAGATCGGCGTCACGGCATCCTGACCTACCGCATGACGCAGGTCCTCACCGGACACGGAAGTTGCGGGAGGTACCTGTGTCTGATGGGAAAGGAGGAAACGCCTGGGTGTCACCACTGCGAGGGTCGCCCTGAGGACACCGTAGAGCACATGGTGCAAGACTGCCCCGCCTGGGCAGAGCACCGACGTGTCCTCACGGCGGCGATAGGCGGAGACCTCTCGCGCCCGGCATTGGTCGAGGCCATGCTGTGAGAAGCGGTCGCCTCCTTCTGCGAAGCAGTCATGCTTTCGAAGGAGGAGGCGGGCTGCGTGAGGGAGAGGATGGCGTCCTCCCTCCAGCCCAGCCGCAGTGGTAGACGCCCACGGCGTCGGACGTCGGCCGACGATCTCCGGCCACCGTAGGCGCGGGCATGCGGACAGCGAGTAAAGGGCAACTCGCTGTCCGACCATGGACCATGCCCGGGTCGACGGCGCGTTGTGTTCCACGCGCGCCTCAAAGAGCGTCAGCGACATGACGAGAACACCTCTGTAGAGGGCCAAAGCCTGCCGGGGTCGTGGGACTCATCCCATTACCGTGACCACGGTACTAAAAGGGTTATTGAAGGAACACCGTGGATTTCAGTAAGTAAAAGTCTGACAGTCCCTCCCACCCTGCCCGGGGTGGGAGGACTTATTTGATAATTTTACCACGTAAGAAAAAAGAAAAAAAAAGAAAAGCCACTAGTTGCGTGGGGCTTCACTCCCTTGGACTTTATCACAATAAAACATAACCCTCCTTCTTTTGGTGTCTGGTAGAAAGTAGCCTCTAACCTTTCACAAGCATCAAGCTACTTTTTTAGAAACTGTTTTGTATAAAAACATTTTGTATCGATACGTACATATAAATAAAATTGAATTAGGTGTCTGTCTGTGATTTCTAAATAATTGTGTCTTTTCATGTCTGTTCGGTCCGACGTGAAACAGAACGCACCCTTTTGACATAAAGAATTTGATCTTGACATTACTCCGACTTGACAGATAGACTTGCTTGGTTGGAAAAAATATCCGCCTTTTGGGACCTGTTGAGATAATTATAATTGGTAAAATATCGTTGGATTCGCCTGTTGAAACCGATAATTGGGGCGCGAATTATCTATTGTTGAACTTTGTACTCCCGTATTGACGAGAATCCAGGGATATTTCTCGGATCTATCGCCGGTTGATGGCCATCCGCGTGGCACGCGCTTTGTTGAAAAAAGGTAGTTAAAATTAACTTCTACCACGGTGTGAGTTAGGCTGTGATGCTGTTGGGACCGCGCCATTTGGAGATTGATGCCTTGTGAACGTCCACACACTTGACTTACATCACACGTTTCAATTACTCACCTCATATTACACGCATACCACACTTGGGGCGTGGCCTTGGGAAGGTCGAAGCTTGGAGAACCCAGCACAGAAGGTTAGTGGTAATAATGTATTCATAAAGCCTAGTAGAAGTAGGCCTTTGTAAGAACTTTGTTTGAAAAGCAACGGTAGGCTCCACGTATCGTGGACAGTTCGGACACCCCAGTTATCGTTGCACTGGGCCTATTGCAGTCTTGAACAATGTCAGTACTTACTCGTATAGTGTTGTACACCATGCTAAAACTGGAACTTCTTTTTTAAGTCCTGTCCGACTGTCTTTCTGTTTTTCCGGGCTTATCTCCGGAATGGATGAACTGAGTTTAATGGGACTTTTACTGGAAGATAGAGAAAGTTATAGGCATATAGGATTCTTTTTATCTCAAAAATCCCATGGGATCACGATTCATGCGGAAAAAAACACACCACAGCTACTAAAAATAAAACTCACTCTTTACCACACATCCAAACAAAGATAACTTTAATGTTAGTAACCGATCAAAGGTTGATTCGCCAAGGCCGAAGCCATTTAATTGGTTACCTCTGCAACCCTACGAACCAATCAAAGGCTGAAGGTCTAATATCCCTTGGATATTTAATTTAGTTGAATATAAGCAAGAGTTTATTTTATATTATTATAACATGTCTAGTAATTTTACAAACTTTCAACATGCGGGCAGTGGTAGCTCAGTGATTACAGTGACAATTTACAAGTGGTCGGCTGTATGTTCAAACATACGCAGGCACATACGGGCCTGCGGACGGCGAGCTGGGGTAGTTCACCGTTTGGTAAGGACCAGACCTAAGTCAGAAGCGCACCTCATAGAGCAGTCAGCAGCATAGACGGGGCCCGATAAGTTCATTGTCTACCAGGGTTGCGGAAATATTCTAACAAGATACCGCGGACCTGAAACGCAAGGGAATCTAAAGGAGCAGTGGTTGCGCCATCATGCAGAATTCGACTGAAATTCGCTTTCCAGAACCTTCCCTCTCCCTCGAACATACCTCGCAAGAATGGGCCGTGCCATTTTGTTGGTGGGTTTTTAGTCAGTAGAAGTTTGACTCTCGCTTCCGTTCTACTCACAGTAGAAGGATTCATTGGATGATTTTCCCAACCAGGGAAAGGTAGGCTAATTACTTTATGTTGTTTTCAGTATCATTCATAAATTGGCTGTATATTTAAACCATTTTTTAAAGAGAACCAGCAAAATGGGTAGAATGTGAGTTGGTAAAAACATCATTGGGTCTGGGATATTGGGTTTTTCACTACCACGCGTTAGGGTTGGCTCATAGTCCAAATAAAGTATATCTTACATCTATTACTACACTATACTATACCTTTTTATTTCTTGCTACTGACTAGCCGCATCCTCGACTATCAAAGATGGTATAAATGCAACTAGGACCAATATCTCAACGTGTTTTATAAGTCACAGAGTAATATAGATATACAAGATGTAACAGATTAAGCGCAATATCTCAGACAGCCCAATTAGAATATTTAATTATAAGTCTAAAACAACATCCGTAACGAAATAAATTGAAACTAAACCTAGACATTTTTTATAAAATAGTTATCCTTACTAAACGCATAACGTATGTGCGTCATACAATATCCTTACGCAGACGCATACACTCATACAATGTTAGTGGCCGACACGCACACGAGCGCATTTTCTTGAATTTAAGGATTGTATTAATTTGTCATGATACCGTGTTTCCATTTTAAGTTAAATGAAAGACTTTTTCGTAAAAATTTAACACCTATTTTTTATGACGGAAATTGATTCAGATGCCGATTCTGAACCAATTACTTTTAGGAATTGCGTTTATTCTTTTACACGTTGTATAATATTTTTTTTAAAGAGAACTAGCAATGTAGACTGCCAAACATCTCCTGAGGATGCTCCGTTGAGGGGCGAAACACGTGTGGAGTGTGATTTGCTTGCATGTGGTATGTTTTTGATTGCATCTCTTCTGCATGTACATGCGGACTGTTCCAGTGCTGCACACTGCACGCACGATTGATCATCTAGGTCATAGATGATACATATGATCTAGGTCCTGGCGGAATTAACACTAGATATTTTTCTGATGTATTAGTTTACGGTTAAAGATGTTTATTTCTCATAAGAATTACATTTCTCATTACAATTACAATTAATACAATATGGTATTCTCTTACATGAGAAACTTAAATCTTAACTAACATTAAGGTTGCTGATGAGCGTAGTACAGAGTCTAAACTTAATTATTTACAAAACAACATTAAAATATAAAACAAGTAATAATAATAAAACAATTTATGTTCGTAAGTTAATATTTATATTTTGGTTTATTGTTTTTGTTCTGTGATGCGTTCTTTGAGTTCTTAAGTATATGTTTTGGTAAATTATTGAATATTTATGCCTCTTCGTATGTTAATTTTTTTTTTCCGTGGTACTTAGTTCACGTAATATGTAGGTGAATATCTTGGGCATTTCTGAAACAGCGTTTATGTATACTAAAGTTTATTATGTTAACTCACTGACAAGCATTGTTTATAGGCGCTAAAAGATGAATCTTTGCGACTGTCGACAGTTATTATGGCACCGGTCTTGTTAGAAAGAAAGTACATAAAGGGTAATTCTGTCGCCCAGTTACTGGGATGTGGGGGTCAGATACCTACGCAGTCACTTCATGTAAAATAATATTACCCAGTCACCTGCATCTGTGAGAGTAGAAGCCGATTCCGTAGTTAGGTAAAGGTAGCATTAACTCTGTGGGATTTCAAACTCTACCAGCTTTTTTTTAGTTTATCAACTATCGGCTTGCGTGCGTTGCGAGGATGTGGGCGAAGATGAAGCACGCATGCCTAGAAGTAACCTATTCACTCTTGACTTAAAGACCTGGGTTATAGCTATCAGGAAACACAGACTCCGGCAGTGAATTCCATTCCTAAAACGTAGAAAGTATTCCC
Organism: Tholera decimalis; assembly: GCA_943138885.2. Classification (NCBI taxonomy): domain Eukaryota; kingdom Metazoa; phylum Arthropoda; class Insecta; order Lepidoptera; family Noctuidae; genus Tholera; species Tholera decimalis. Next base: position 5,875,573 of record OW964549.2, read on the forward strand.
AAAACTTTTTGTGCGTATGGGTGGGATGTCCACCATGTAACGATGGCACATCGCCGTTACGATGGCACATCGCCGTTTGTCTTGTAGTCCGATGATGGAGCTTATTTCGTCTTAATTTTATGATATTCAATAGGACCAATTTAGTATACCTACATCAATAGATAATAGTAAACCTAAATCCAGAACAATGAGAGATATCCCAATATAAAATTTGTATAGATGGGATATTGGAATTTACCATTGTTCTCATAAATAGATTAGGACTCTGATCCCGGTTTGGACCCTAATATTTTATTTAAACTAGTGAATGTCTAAATGTAGATATCAGTCAATAATTCCTATTTTGAACACGTAAAGTATACTTACTCTTTTATAAAGTCTTGGAAAAACGGCCAAGTGTGAGTTGGATTAGTATATCTGTACAAACTTATTTCAGTGTAGGTATACGTTAAATACTACCGAACTTACAGCATATTAACGGTTATCAGTTTTTTAGGGTTCCGTAGCCGAATGGCAAAAAACGGAACCCTTATAGTTTCGACATGTCTGTCCGTCTGTCTGTCTGTCCGTCCGTCCGTATGTCACAGCCATTTTATTCCGAAACTATTAGGACTATATATGTAAAACTTGGTAGGTAGATGTATTCTGTGAACCGCTTTCCGATTTTAAGAAAAATTTAAAAAAATATTTAAAATAAAGGGGGCTCCCCATACATGGAACTGAAACTGAAAATATTTTTTTAGTGAAACCTATACGTGTGTGGTATCTATAGACAGGTCTTTAAAAATGACATTAAGGTTTCTAAAATGACTTTTTCATAAAGTTAATTGTATCAAAGATATACGCTTCCAAAGTGGTAAAATGTGTGTCCCTCCCCCTCTAACTTCTATAATAATGAAGTGAAAAATCTAAAAAAACCATATGTTATAGAACTGAATGTAAACTTTCAACCAAAATTGGTTTGAACGAGATCGAGTCAGTAGTTTTTGAGATACAGTATATTTTCTAAAACCGCAAATATAACTGTAATTCATACAAATACTATGAAAATCAAAGTTATTTGGCGTAGTTGTAAAAATTGTAAATAAGCTAGTTTTAAGAAATTTGTAAGGTTTTTTGTTTTTTTTTTTTTAAATAAATATTGTAAGTATATTATATTTATTATAGTTACTACGGAACCCTTCATGGGCGAGTCCGACTCGCACTTGGCCAATTTTTATTTCCTTTGTAGTTGCTTTAAGATATTACTTTGTGCCAAATTTCATGGTTCTAGGTCATTAGGAAATACTTACTCAGGAAATGATTACCTCGTGAAATGGCAAAATATACGACTGAAACGGTCACATCTTTCAATCATGTTGACATACAAGTTTGAGATAAAGTTTTTTACAGCTGAAGGAAACCTTAAAACCGAGTATCTGATATAAATTACAGTTCGACATAACCCGTTTCCGAGAAAAAGGACCTTGACAGACAGACGGACACACAAAACGGACAGACGCCACAGCCAGACGGAACAAAGTAATCCTATAAGGGTTCCGCTTTTTTGAAATATGATAAAGCAAAAATTTAGTATTTAAATAGATACACAAATTATACATAGGTATTGTGGAGACTGGAGTCTGTACTACGATTACCGCTTGTAGCGTAAAACCGCTACGGTTAAAACTTCCTCCAATTCTAATCCAAACTTTTCAATATGAATTTTTTCTTCTTAGCTGTTATTCACATTTGAACAAGGAATCGTGAAAAAAATCCTCGGATGTTTTGCCTTTTGACGGCGTCATTACATTTTTGGGACCCGATATGTGATGGTCAACCTTATTTTTTGATTCATACCGAAATTATGAAGTGAAAGTTTTTTTTCTGTTGGTGTAAAGCCAATAAAAAATATAAAGTGTCCTAGCAAAAGGATAGTCGGTGGGTGATTTTCTGGTTAATTTGGTATGTATTGTCGCCTTTTTTCTTTTCGTTCCATTTCGCACTAGTTTCATAATTAATCAAAGATTCAGCTTGCATCGGTGGTCTGAAGTTTCTTTTTTGTTTAGATCCCGTTACAAGCCAATTTTTGGCTCCACCCTACGGGCAAGCGACGTCGGTTATCGACGACGGAGGTCGGGGCGCTCTCGCCCGATATCCGAGCACATCCTGTGCCTGAGACGTCCATCTCAAAGGCCTGAAGCGAGTACGAGATAGATGCGGACTCCGCAGCGCAGTGGCTCCGTGATTTCTACGTTACTTCCCACAGTCGTATCCAGCCGTCCAGGAATTACCGAGTTTTCGCAGCAGGAGTTTTATTTCAAATAGTGCACCTAATTTGTATATTTCTAATCTAAAAATTCTCACGTCAAAAACTCTTTCTAACCTAAGGCCTATCAAGACGCGTTGGATGCTCTTAGTGTTTTTGTAATTAAAATTACTAATATTGCGTATTCGCCTAGCTATAACCGATTGCAATCGATTTTTTTGTTAGGTAAGTTAAAAATATTTGCATAATACTTTCGATAACATTTTGTTCTTTCCGCTAAGTTAACCCACGCCATCACTGAAAGGTTCCCAATAATAACTAATATTTAACTTTTTTATATTTTTTAATTAAGTACTTGTTTTCTATCTTTTTCCTTTTAATCAAAATTAAACGTGTTAAGTAGCGGTTTGTGTTTTACTGTGCACTTAATTTTATTTACGCTACAATATGGCGCCCGAATTAAAGTAAGTTTGCATATTAATTATTAGTAAAATACCTTTTTTTTTGTTATCTCGTGTGTGGTTGCTCTTGAGAGCAATCTTTAATTTTCATCTTTCTTATTGTGAATTTCAGGTTTTAGAATTGGTCAAATACCCGTATGGAAGTTAAAAGGATTACCTGTCTTGAATGTTTTCCCGATTCATACGACTGGACTACAGAATTGCTAACTGAATTTATGTTCTTTGCTAAATTGTGTGATGTTTGTGAAATTCAATTTTAAAGATTAACTTTGTAACTATACCCAATTTCCAATTCTTTTATTTTCTCCCAAAATATACTTATCTATCCCGAGTTTTATTTTATCCCAGTAGGTAGCGGTAGTTAGTTTCCCGTAGAGTGTGTATGATGTGTGGATGGTTAGGCATCGTGACCAAAGGTAAGCTTTTTGAATGGTCGTGTGCTAGTGTCTACCTTTCTTATTTTTTTTAGCCCGTCTGTTTGCTTTTCTGCTATTTGCTAGTATCTGTTTTTGTTGGATTCTTAGCCCAGCCGATTCCTTTGACGTTCATGTTGTTGTCTTCTTCCCGCATCGATATTACGGCACGATATCTAACGATTTCCTGCTAAGTCCCGCTCTTTCATTTAACCTATTTCTATTTTGTGTTTAAAAATGTCCGAAGAAGGTTCTATCGTTGAGACTCCTTTACACGGAAGTATTATTATTTCTAGACCTCCTCCCATTCCGCCTAGGCCCACTCCGGGTACTAGTCGTTCTAACTTACCTTCTCCGATGAAATCCGAGGACTGTCCCGGTTACTTTCTAAAACGATTTTCGCTAAGAAAATGGAACATAAATTATACTGGAGATACCAGTGTTCGAAATTTTTTTATCAGTATCGAAGAAGAGAAGGATGCAGACGACATAACTGACAGTTATCTGCTTAAACGCTTCCACGAAGTGTTATCCGGTCGCGCCTTGAATTATTATAGGTCAATCCGTCGACCTGATATAACTTACCCCGAATTAAAAGAAAAATTCTTCAAAACATTCGGGGAAATTGATTTCGAATTTAAAACCGGTCAACAAGTTAGGAATACAAAACAGAAATCAGATCAACCTGTTTTACATTTTGTGCATCAGATTTCTCAATTGAATGATACATTACGTAAACCGGTCGATAAATCTGAACTATTAGAAATTATCACTCACAACATGCATCCTAGATATTTTCCATGCTTATCGATACATAAATTTACTGACTTAGATGCGCTCATTGACACTGCATCGCATTTTGAAAGTTTTTTGCCCAAATCTACAAAATTAGTTTCAAGCGCAACAAATCAATCACAAATCTGTCCAAAATGCAATAAAACAGGACACCCCTATCGTACTTGCCCTGATTTCCCTGGTATGCTATGTTTTAAATGCCGCACACCTGGTTTTATAACTCGTGATTGCCCAAAATGCAATCCAAAAAATGTTTAGCCCACCGGCGACACGCATTACTCCGTACAGTGTCACCGGTGATAGCGTCCGATTCATCTGATAACCGTCCTTTCATCGAGATCATATTGTGTAACCGGGTCGTTAAAGCCCTTCTTGACTCTGGTGCACAAATGTCCCTTATTAGTGATTGTTTAACCCAACAACTGGGTATTTCTTTAAAATCAAACGTTCAGTGCCCACGTGTTATTTCCGCTAATAACTCTCCTATTGATATTTTAGGAACTATCTTTCTCCCAGTTAAGTTTAATGGTACGACTTTTATCCACGAATTTTTAGTAGCACGTTCTATGTCTTCTTCAGTTATTTTAGGTATCGAATTTTGGAATAAGTTCGGTTTGACTTCAGTTTTTAGTCAAGCTTTTAACAAAAATATCAAAGGTAATATGTACCTTCCTCCCGACTCTAATTCCCTACCTCCTGACCCACATACCCTTCCTTCTGACTCTCAATCCCTTCCTCAGATTAATTGCATTAGCGAGGTTCGATACATTCACCCTCGTAACGTTTTATTACCAGACCAAGAGCTAAAGTTGCAACGGGTCATTGAGGAATTCGATGTCATTTCATCCGATAAAGTTGGCCTTGGTAAGACTACTTGGCTATCACACAAAATAAACACTACTGGACCACCAATTAGACAACAGTTTTACCCGTTGAAAAGGTAAAATCCGCTATATGGGAAGCTCATAATAATCCTCTCTCTATACATCCTGGAGTTTCAAAGACTTATTTTAAGCTCAAGGATAACTTTTACTGGCCAAATATGTTTCGAGATGTTTCTGAGACTTTAAGGCAATGTGAGGTTTGTAAAGCTTATAAGATCGCGAATTCCCAACCACGTGGTCATATGTGTTATCCAAAGGAAGTCTCTTTACCTTTACAAATGATTTCTATCGACGTTATTGGACCGCTTCCAATCGCTTATTATGGGTTCAAATACATTTTATCTATGGTCGATGTTTTTTCTAAATATGTTTGGTTAGTCCCCCTTAAAAGGATTGACGCCAATTCAGTTATAAAAGCTTTGGAATCTGAAATATTTTTTAACTTCGGAGTTCCACGGTCTATTCTCTGTGATAATGCTACCGTTTTTCGTAGTAATCAGTTTTTAAACTTTCTTAGATCGTTTCGCATTGAATCCCCTACGTATACCCCTTATTACACTCCACAAGCAAACACGGTAGAACGTTATAACCAAAGTGTCGTTACTTGTTTGAGCATATTGGTTGGCGAGAACCAAAGGAATTGGGCTAAATTGTTACCCAAGGTCAAACTTTACCTCAATTCATGTATTAATTTAGCCACAGGGTTTACGCCAAACTTTCTCATATTCGGTAGAGAAGTCTGTATGGATTCATCGCGTGCGAATATCCAGACTCTAAGCACTAATTTAGCTGAAAGTCGGGAACAACACGCGAGTAATCTGACTTCGCTCGCCGAGATTTACGCAAAAGTAGCGGACAATCTTTCTTCTGCTTTTCTCCGTAATTCACGAAATTACAATACGAACCGCACGGCTATTACACTCAATGCCGGCGACATTGTATGGAGGCGTAATTTTTCAAAATCGTCAGCTGCTGAATACTTTACAGGAAAGCTTGCTCCTCGTTTCATTAAATGTCGTGTGATCAGAGTCATCTCCATGACTACATATGTCCTACAAGACTGTGATTCTCATCATATTGGACAATATCATATAAAAGACATACTTAAATGAATTAATTTGTTCCATATTCTTAACTTAATCAGCATTACTTATGTTAGGCCATTAGTTTTCAATTAACGACACCTCTTTTATTATTTCGACCCTCATTCCTCCCTGGAGTTAATATTTATTCATAACCATTTCCTCTCATTAAGCGTCGTATTTTTGATTTTGATTTAAGGTCCACCCTCTTCAACTTAACCCTCTCTCTTCAACTTAACCCTCTCTCTTTCACTTAACCTTCTAACTTTTCCCTCTATAACTTAAGCTCTTGACTTTGAGTCGTGTTTGACTTTGAGTCGTGTTTGACTTTGAGTCGTGTTTGACTTTGAGTCGTGTTGGACTTTGTGTCGTGGCTTACTTCGAGTTATTATCTGACTTCGAGCTTTTGTGTTCGACTTCGAGTTTTTGTTTGACTTCCTTTGAAGTTATTTTTAGGTTATTTCTTAATCTCAACTCTTATTTGTTTCGTCTTGAATATTGTTCTTTGTTCCTATATATATTTAAGAATATTATTCTAGTTCTATCGTTTGTTTTTCTATTCTAATGTAGGATTAGGGAGACGCATCTGAAGCTCGCACTGTTAACGTCTAAACTGGAGGCCGGCTTTCAATTTTATTCAGTATCAGCTGCACTTCGATGTCGTTGATTTGATGTATTTAGTTTAAAGTTAGTTAGGCTAGTTTATTTAATTTGTATATATTATGGTTTTCACTCTTGGTTGATGCTATCCCTTTTGTGTTGTCAATCTGTTATTGTGTTTTCAATCTGTTATTGTGTTTTCAATCTGTTGTTGTGTTTTCAATCTGTTGTTGTGATGTCAATCTGTTATAGCGTTGTCACCCTCTCACTGGGTTGATACATTCACTTGGGTTGATCTCTCACCTTTCTTTTAGGGTTGTCAACCACCTTTCTTTTAGGGTTGTCAACCACCTTTTTTTTAGGGTTGTCAACCACCTTTCTTTTAGGGTTGTCACTCACCTTTCCTTTAGGGTTGCCACTCACCTTTAGGGTTGCTACTCTCATTTTTTTTTTACTGGAAATGGGGTACTGTAGCGTAAAACCGCTACGGTTAAAACTTCCTCCAATTCTAATCCAAACTTTTCAATATGAATTTTTTCTTCTTAGCTGTTATTCACATTTGAACAAGGAATCGTGAAAAAAATCCTCGGATGTTTTGCCTTTTGACGGCGTCATTACATTTTTGGGACCCGATATGTGATGGTCAACCTTATTTTTTGATTCATACCGAAATTATGAAGTGAAAGTTTTTTTTCTGTTGGTGTAAAGCCAATAAAAAATATAAAGTGTCCTAGCAAAAGGATAGTCGGTGGGTGATTTTCTGGTTAATTTGGTATGTATTGTCGCCTTTTTTCTTTTCGTTCCATTTCGCACTAGTTTCATAATTAATCAAAGATTCAGCTTGCATCGGTGGTCTGAAGTTTCTTTTTTGTTTAGATCCCGTTACAAGCCAATTTTTGGCTCCACCCTACGGGCAAGCGACGTCGGTTATCGACGACGGAGGTCGGGGCGCTCTCGCCCGATATCCGAGCACATCCTGTGCCTGAGACGTCCATCTCAAAGGCCTGAAGCGAGTACGAGATAGATGCGGACTCCGCAGCGCAGTGGCTCCGTGATTTCTACGTTACTTCCCACAGTCGTATCCAGCCGTCCAGGAATTACCGAGTTTTCGCAGCAGGAGTTTTATTTCAAATAGTGCACCTAATTTGTATATTTCTAATCTAAAAATTCTCACGTCAAAAACTCTTTCTAACCTAAGGCCTATCAAGACGCGTTGGATGCTCTTAGTGTTTTTGTAATTAAAATTACTAATATTGCGTATTCGCCTAGCTATAACCGATTGCAATCGATTTTTTTGTTAGGTAAGTTAAAAATATTTGCATAATACTTTCGATAACATTTTGTTCTTTCCGCTAAGTTAACCCACGCCATCACTGAAAGGTTCCCAATAATAACTAATATTTAACTTTTTTATATTTTTTAATTAAGTACTTGTTTTCTATCTTTTTCCTTTTAATCAAAATTAAACGTGTTAAGTAGCGGTTTGTGTTTTACTGTGCACTTAATTTTATTTACGCTACACGCTCCAGGCCGCCTAAAGTGGCTGTAAAGTACCTAAATATTGCCTATATAGGACGCTGCTTACTGTGACATGACTTCTGAGTCTCTTTTGCTTTTTATCTCCTCGTAATTGAGATATTGAAGCCAATGTTGTAACTTTAAGGAACAAAAATAGATGCTACAAAATTCAACTTTTTTTAGCAACTTGAAAAAAGCAGGTGTTTTTCTGATATTTCAAAACAAAAATAAATACTAGTTATCAACTAAGTTTTTTTACCAACTTACTTACCTTTACTTACTTACCAAATAGGTAGGTATGCTGGTTTGTTTCTGTACTGTATAGAAGCTAAATATACACAACGAATGTAGCCTAGTAGGTACAACATATCACTTGTTACCTCTCACAAAACTCTAATATTATATTATCTAGAACCATCTCATGTTGTGGCTAATGTATATTTTACATGTTTATTTTTGCGTAGGTATTTAGGTAGGTACCTAAAGCTCTTTGATGCGAGATAGCCTCAAAGGACTGTTTTTAATCCCTCGCTATTTCTGTTGAATACTCGGATCAAAGAAATTATGAAGATATGGTTAGCTAGAACTTGATTGTAGTAAAAGATTATTTATTATTTGAGTTTCCGCCAAATTGCTTTATGATTTTTGTATCGAAAGCCTAGTGACCCAAAGAAAAATATATCAAAACTTGTCCTATTGCAAAAGATAAACAACATACCTACCTACATAGCTGTACATATATAGGTATATATACATACATGGTAGTTTGTCAGTATTTTAAATTGGACCATTTCTTTTTTATTTATTGTTATATAAAAATATTTGCTTTCTACACTTCTTTTCTATATAAACTATAGTTGACTGTGGCAAATTTCCACCCCCTACACAATTTCCGTACAAAGGGATACAAAGTTTTTGCTTCATGAACTAATGTAAAGATAACTATTAATCATTAATCTTGTAACAGGTGCTGTGTATCTGACTGCGCCAGACAGTCTACCCATAGGAAGAGACACGGGAGATCGTGCAGAGAGCTGTGTCTACCTCTACTACTGACGAGGACACCTCTATGTGACTACCACCGCTCTGACAGAAGTGAAGCGACAGTGAAGGAGATTATATTGTGATAAATATGGATCTCTCAGTCATTTTGATATATATATATTTATACACTAGCTTTTGCCCGCGACTTCGTTCGCGTGGAATAGTTACTTTGGGCTAACGTTAAATTTAACCCCGATTTTGAAGCATTCTTCATTGGTGCTCCGCTCCTATTGGCCTTAGCGTAATGATATATAGCCTATAGCCTTTCTCTATAAATTGACTATTTAGTTAAAAATATTTTTTCAATTCGAACCAGTAGTTCCTGAGATTATCGCTTTCAAACAAACAAACAAACTCTTCAGCCTTATATATTAGCATAGATAGCTGTTGCCCGCGACTTCGTCCACGTTTCCGTCGTTTTTCGTAAAAAAAGTAGCCTATGTCCTTCCTCACGGTTCAGTGATTTTGATGTAACACACAGATTAACTTTCGTAATTTAGTAGGGAAATATAATATGTCAATCTATAATACTGTTGAAAAATATCGCAATACCGAACCGCACAATATTATTGTTAATAGCTGTGCCCGCGACTCCGTCAGCGTGTAACTCCTTGTGTGTTATTAAGTTAATGTATTGGTAATATTGTTTAGATCACGTTCACATGAGGCTTAAGTACCTATAGAACGACAATACTTCAGCGCAAAGCTTCCGGGTAAACTATGTTGAAAGTTGACCCGTCCGGCACGTGAACATAAAGATTTCTAGAACTGCTAACTCGGGAAAGAGCGACGTACAACTGACCATGCGAGAAACAACTGACACCGAGATCTACTCCAGCAATACGAAAAGTCTGCCCTTGAGCCTTATTAATTGTCATTGCATAACACACCGATACTGGGAATCGCGTTCTTTTAAATTGGAATGGAAAATTATTTGGTATTATGGGAATTCTGGGAATGAAGACGGTTTCTCCTGCACCGCAACTTGTTAAAATTTGAGCCTCGATTATATTTTGTTGCAACTGGGTTACTTTTAGCCGAGTTCCATTGCAAAGTTGTGGTGTTTTAAATTTCGGAGCAGAATAATAATCAGAAAGCTTGGAACTGCTAAGCTATCGGGAGTTACACGTGTTATTGTGAGTTAACCATAAAAGATAGATATATGCTGTCGTGGGATATTTCTTATATAATTTTAAGGAGAACATTTCCGTCATAAATGATTTCTGTGTAGCTTTAACCATTAAGGTTGCACACGCGACGGAAGCTTAAAAAATGGAGTAACTTCTCCCGTTTTCCCAACATTTCCCTTCACTGCTCTGCTCCTATTGATTGTAGCGTGATGAAAAGTATACTATAACCAGCTCAGGGGAAGGAAAAATAATTGTACCAAGTTTCGTTAAAATCCGTCGAGTAGTTTTTGCTTCTATAACGGTTATACAGACAGACAGACAGACAGACATACAGACAGACAGACAGACAGACAAAAATTTTACTGATTGCATTTTTGGCATCAGTATCGATCCCTAATCACCCCCTGATAGTTATTTTGTAAATATATTTCATGTACAGAATTGACCTCTCTACAGATTTATTATAAGTATAGATATTTAATGTATTGGTGTGTGCTGTTCAAAGATGATTTGCCTATCAAAATGCCCTCAAAATGCAAGCTAATGGGCATATATTTATTTTTAGTCAAGGTGGAAAGAAACCCAAATACATCTGTATGTCTATCCATTAAAAAATGCCAACTGACCAACGGAAGACACACCACACAAAATAACAGTAGCACATAACTTTAAAGATAAATTACAAAAAGAACAGAAAAAGTAAATAAGAAGAAACAGTACAAGCTTAAAAATACAGCATGAAATATGGGAATGGTGTGTGTCTCCGAGTTACATCAAGTGGGAGTCCATCTCAGCATGTGCCAGGCCATGCTGAGTGCTGATACGTTGAATAAAATTAGATTGATTTTATTAAAATTTATTGAGATTAAAATTGGGAGGTTAAGAAACAGTGATAGGCTGTCTGTTTGTACAGGTTAATATTCGGAACTTGTAGACGGATTTGAATGAAAATAAACTAAATCTAAATTTTTTCAACCGACAAAAAAAATCGGAGGAAGTCGACGCGTATATATATATATATTTATGTATGATCAGTTGATCACCGATTACTCGAAGACGGCTCAACCGATTTGGAAAATTCCTTTTTTGTTTGAAAGGGTATACTTTGAAATTGGTCCCATTGTCACCAAGTCAAGATCTGATGATGGGATCCTGTAGAAATCGAGGGAACTCTTGAAATATTATAGGCACACCTATAGTGATTTGAGTATTTTTTATAGTAACTTGTGTAGTTGCATTCGAAAAGCACCATTTGTGAAGTGGACCTGATCATGAAAATCACAGATGGCCACTGGACCTACTCAATATATAAGTAGGTAGGAATAATAAGTATTTCATGAGTTCCGCTTCGATTACTTGAATATGGTTATCAAGCACAATATGCTCGTCACAATGCATATGGTGAAGTGAAGCTGATGGTGAAGTACCAGGAGAACTCCTCAACAATTGACGGCCCAGCATTGGGAAAAGCAATATTTTGTAAAAACGAAAATACAAAACTAAAGAGACCGACTTCCGAAATAAAGTTATTTTTCACTTTACAGTGTTTCTTGGAAGTAGGTTTAATTTTTTGGTAAAAAGTTTTTATGTTACATAGCTATTAAGTCTGTGCAACGTATAAGCTATAACTAATTGATGTTGAAAACTGGAACATCTGATATAGAGCTTTACACGCTAAAGTCAGAATTTTAATTCGATTCCAGATTTGACATTAGCTACTGTCATTTTGTGAAATAATTATACCACCTATAATAGTGTAGTGATGAACACAAAAATCGATAAACAATCAGTGTGTGTGCCATCAGTGTGCCAATTAAAGACTAAATTATTGATTTTTATTTAAATAAATACTTAATTATTTATAATAATTATTTATTAATTAGTAATCGCTGCTCTATTTTATAAAAAGTTAATATTTTTGTTTTTATATTAAAAACAAAACTTATAATAAAAGAGCCTAGATAGTTTGCATTATTGGCAACCCGTGCGCGCTCGTGCAGCTATCGCCATTTTGTTTATCGTGTCATTCGGCTTCATTCTCCCAGTCTGACTGCACGAATATCTTATTTCATTGCGAATCGATATTTTGTTATTTTGTTGGGTTTTTGTTATAGTGTTGTTACGTTGTGTTTGTTGTTACGTTTATAGTTTTTTGTGAACTTTGAGTGAATCTATTTGTTTTGGTTTTCCATCAAAATGGATCCTCAGCCAAGTACATCACAAAAAGACGTGGATGTTTTCTTGTCCCCAAGAAAAAAACGTCCACGAGAAGCTTTTACTGTTACTGAAAAAGTAATGATCCGCAACGCCTACAAATACGTGAAAAATGAAATTTCTGCGCAATTGGAGGCCTTTGAAGTTGTGGAAGAAAACGAATGTATGAGCAAAGTTGCTGACATATTGGGAATAACCTCACGCTCTGTTTGTAACGTTTTGAAGGAAGTAAATAAAGGTGCGCCGCCAACTCCTCCTAAAAAAAACTGGACCAAAGCGAAGTTTCAAAGATAAAATTGATGAATTTACAGTCTCTGCAATACGAAGAATTGTTCATCAGTTCTTTTACCGAAATGAACCTCCAACCATTGCAAAGGTTAGTCAATCAGTCAGACAGTATTATTTTATACCTACATATTTTATATATAAGTAATGATTCCAAGCTATTATAAAATTTACTATTTTAGATTTTACAAGTGATGAACGATGATTCAGAAATGCCCAAGATTTCCAAAGACACCCTCAGAAAAATTTTGAAGCATCTTAATATTAAATTTGTTGCACGGTCACGCAAAAGCACACTTATTGATTGATCGAAATGATATAATAACATGGCGCCAGCGTTACTTGCGATCTATATGTCAGTTTCGACGAGAAGGGAGACATATATATTATCAAGATGAAACTTGGGTTAACGCAGGTAAGGCTAATATTTATACACAAAATGAATTTATATACATTTTACATTAAATTTAATAGTAATATTGTTCGTTCATGTAAGTACTATATTTATTTTAAGGTCATACTGTAAAAAAGACTTGGGTGGACAAGAAAGTCACATCATCTCGACAAGCGTTTTTGGAGGGACTGACCACTGGATTAAAAATCCATCTGGAAAAGGCAAACGTCTCATAATTAGCCATATAGGTAGTTAAGAAGGCTTCCTGGAAGAGGGGCTCATGATTTTTGAAGCAAAGAAAAATTGTGAAGATTACCATGATGAGATGAATGCAGTTTGTTTTGAGGAGTGGTTCGCTGGAGTCTTACCAAAATTAAGACCAAACTCAATTGTGGTGATGGATAATGCACCTTACCACTCCCGAAAATTGGAAACGGCACCAAAAATGAGCTGGAAAAAAGCTGCCATTCAAGATTGGCTTTTAAATAAAAATATTCATTACGAACCAGATATGGTTAAAGCTACGCTTTTAGAACTGATTCCACATAACGAGTCTTTTAATAAGTACGCTGTAGACGAAATGGCAGCACAACATGGGATCACGGTTTTAAGACTGCCCCCTTACCATTGCGAGCTAAACCCTATCGAATTGATATGGGCGCAGGTAAAGGGGCATGTAGCTCAAAATAATAAAACCTTCAAATTGACAGACGTGAGAAATTTATTTCAGGAAGGTATTCAAAAAATTACGGCTACCGAATGGTCTAAATGCGTATCCCATGTTGTCAAAGAAGAGGAAAAAATGAGTAGGCTAGATATGTTAATTGACAATATCACAGACACATTTATAATAAATGTTACAGAAAGTGACAGCGATAGCGATAGCGATGACGGCAACAATTTATAAAAAGAATTATTACCATAATACATCTATCTGTTTTATTTGTCATGTTCCTTCATGATCACATTTTTTTATTTATTTCACACACAATTATAAAAGAAAAGTCTCAGATCGTTAATTAATCGTCAAAACTAAATTATCGGTTCAGAAATATTTAATTTCCTGATATACTTAGTTTACTAGAGTAAAATTATAAACGAGAAGAATCGATCCGGAAATATTCCATTTCCATATCGAATAATTTCGCAACGTCACTACTTAGTTAGTACTTGTCATAAAGTTGCAACACTGACATTGTCAAATCTGGAATCGAATTAAAATTCTGAGTATAGTAAACAATATTTGACAACTGTCAGTCAAATAATATCTATACAAAGCAAAAAAGCCGCTTTTGTTAGTTTAGAAACGTTATAGTATGCACGCCAAACAAAAATTTGTCGTACTATGGAAGCCTTATAACAGCTAAATTAAAATTAAAAGTATAACTTTTATTTTTTTTATGTTAAAATTAAAAGTATAACATTTATTTTTAATTTAGCTGTTATCTGGACATATTTTACTGGCTACCAACTAACCTGAACTTTGTACCCGGTCGCCATATTTTTTTTATATTTATCACGAAATCGAAGAATTAGTATTAAACAAGTTAGTATCAGCTTAGTTCTAGCTTACTACAAGATCAGTATTCTCGTCTAGATATACATAAGAAGTCTGGCACATGTAATCTTATCGAAGCGCGAAAGTTACAGGTGAATAGAATTGAGAAAACATGTGACTATATATTTGTATAATATGAAGGAGAAAGTATTGAATGCAGTAGATTCGACGACGAAGTTTAAAAAATACATTATAAATGGTTGACAATGACAAAATGATAGACAAACAGAAGAACAATGGAGCGATCATATAAGGATCCGGTTTTATAACTGACTTAAATACGACAAAGGTTTGGAATTTATCTGCTTTTATTTTTGTAGGTTTTTCCGCATTATTGTTGCTGTCAACCCATTTTGATGGTTTTCTTTTTTGTTTGGAAGAATACATTCCCGAAATGGTCATGTATGTTTATTTATTACGAGCAGGACATAACATTACATCACGCCCCTACGCTTTGAAAGCGAGACAGGTGTAGGTATGTGGTAATCTGGTAAGTCATCAATTATTTTGAATTTCCATGTTTTTCAGAGTTCCGTACCCAATTACCCTACTATTATTAAAAACGGGACCCTATTACTAAGGCTCCGCTGTCTGTCTGTCTGTTTGTCACCACGCTGTATCACATGAACCGTGATAGCTAGACAGTTGAAATTTTCGCAGATGATGTATTTTTATTGCCGCTATAACAACAAATACTAAAAACAGAATAAAAAAATATTTTAGGGGGCTCTTGTACAACAAACGTATTTTTTTGCCGTTTTTTTTTATAGATAATGGTACGTAACCCTTCGTGCGCGAGTCCGACTCACACTGGGCTGGTTTTTTATTTGGGTCTTGATAGCAGCGGGATTGTTTTCCGGACCACAAGAGTAACTGAAAGAGCAGGGTGGGTTTTTAGTCAGTATAAGTCTAAGTCTAACACTCCCTTCCACTCCTTCCAGAGCGGGAGAAGTCATTTGATGATTTTCCCACTGAAAAAGGTACCTGTCTTGGTGAATCTTTTTATTTTGTGTTTAGTAATAGCTATTTCATTTGTAATTGCTTGAGTGCTTTATACGGCCCACCCAAATGTCCTAACTTTGGTATTGTTCGTCAAATCGTTGAAGCTCCTTAAGATATAAGTTGAGCTACGCGATATTTGACAAATTCTTGCACTGTTTGGACGGGCCTGCTCAAATCTGTATGATTCTGTCCTTTAAAGGGAGCCATAGGCATAAACATACATGGCTCTCATATGATTTGATTACTACACATTGTATGGACTTTAAAAGAGACGTTGACCTCTGAGTTTTTTTCAGTGTTTCTTCTCAGAGTAGTCAGTTAGGAAACACTGGCCTCATCTAGTTTACATTTACGAAAAAAAAAATGACATGTAAAAGTGTTATTTATAACTCATTTGCAAAATAAACATCATTATTTCATTGTAATGCATCTGGAAATTTGAAGATACCATACAAGATACTAGTACCTTAACTCCTCAAATTCATATAATTTTGTTAGGGAATGTAAAATAAATTGAGATATTGTTAGTTATAAGACGGTGATCCCAAAACAGAATAAGTATTCATAAAACTGTTGTGAAAATGTAGATTGGCCACCATTAAAAAATGAAAATGAAAACTTGGAGTGTTAGTATGAGTTTTAATCTAAAATATATTTTTTTTAGTTTTAGTCATACGTTATACGGAACCCTGTAAATAGACAAGTCGGTAGTGAGTATAAATTTTTGCGTAAGTAGAAAACTTTTCCATGTAAAAAACTGATTCTGTATCTGTACTATGTGACATCAAAAATTTTTTTAACAAAAAATAGAACCGAATTCCATATCAAAACACTACAAAGCCAAAAATAACTTTAATTTCGGTAGTCGGTGTTTTGGTTTTGGATTTTCTTTTTTTTTCACACCGCCTTACGAAATGAAAGTTATTTTTGGCTTTGTAGTGTTTTGATATGGAAGTCGGTTCTATTTTTTGCTAAACATTTTTTTTCACGTATTTTAGTGGGTCCGTTTGTAATTTATCTAGTTACAAAAGCCATGTCAACAACTTATCACCTTTTACAAAATATTGCTTTTCCTGATGCATAGCCGTTAATTTTTGAGGAGTTCTCTTGGTACTTGACCATCAGCTTTACATCACCATACTGGTATAAATATTGCGACGAGCATAAAGTGTTTAACATCCGTACTCAAGTAATCGAATCGCAATCCACGAAATACTTATTATTGAGTAGTTTCGGCGACCATCTATGGTCTTCATCATCAGTTCAACTTCCTCAAATGGTACTTTTCGAAAGCAACTGCTCAAGGTACTATAAGAAATACCCAAAACGCTATAGGTGTGCCTATAATATTTGAAGATTTCCCTCGATTTCTCCAGGATCCCATCATTAGATCCTGATTTCGTAACAATGGGACCCTATCAAACTCAAAAAGAGTTTTCCAAATCGGTCCAGCCGTCTCCGAGTTATGAAGTAATACATAAAAAAAAAGTTCAAGACTTTGAGAATCTCCTTTTTTTGAAGTAGGTTAAAAATAGTGCAAAAATACATTTTTTTACAATTTTAATACGTACTGATGGTATTAAACATACAAAGCATTCTTTAGTTAATCCGCTTTTCCATATCAATGTTTCGAACCCAAAAAAGTTATAGTCAAACACATATTTTATTGCAGTTCAAAAACATCTCTTAATTTTTCATTATTATTTACTTTATTGTACACATCTACCTACATTCTGCAATCTACCGCAAATAAGTTTCTGCACACGTATTACTGTGCTTCCCAGACGAAATATACTTTGAGTATGAACCAGCAAAAACAGTTGTCTCGTCAGCATTGAACTAAATTAAGAGAGATCTCCCTCGGGAGACATGTACAAGTACAGCTAATATCTTTTGTATTAAAATTTTAAGGCAAAGGAGTTAGCGAGTCTAACGTTCTTGGTACCTAATTATTTTAAAACATTTGTCCCACACTAGTGATAACTGCTGTCTCATGAATATGTTATATATCTTACCAAAAGCGGATCAACGATCTGTAGGCCAAAAAAGTATTTGTTCCAGCCGCGACGCGAACCCGCGACATTCAGCCATTGCACCAACCAATTTCTATTTTGTATAAACTTGACTTGATACTTTGAAATGACGGTATGTTTTGAATCAAACTCGGTATGACTTTGAATTGACTCACCATAGGTGAGTGGCGGCCACCAGTGGTGGCGAATGGAAATAATTTATAAAGTTGTGACGCTGTCCCCCAGTGGTGGACAACGAGAATAATGTTTTAAAGTTGTCTCGCTGTCCCCCAGTGGTGGCCAGACAAGTGGTGGACATCGGGAATAATTGCTTGTAATGGTAGGTACTCATCGGATATTACGTGATTCTAAGACATTGAAAGAAAGAAAAGGCGTTATTTGGCATCAGTTCATCGGGCACAAACACATACTAAAATACAAATAAATAAACAGTGGAAAACTAAAAGGACAGTACTCAAGGCTGCATCAAAAAGGTTGTTTTCTAGTTTTACTTTCTTTTTTTTACCTCTGCTGGGAAAAAGACTCCCCCATGACTCAAAGTCAATTCAAATTATTTTATTTCACAAAGGCCTACAAAACTAGGCTTATAAAACGTTAGAAGCCAGTGCACGGTTCGAAATTAATCGATTTCTATGGAGACCAAGACATGAATGAAAAAAGTTATCCCACCGTCACGTATGGCTTGCACCTCAACCAACAATATAAGGCAATGTCTTCCTTTGACTGCGGGTCACTCCCTAGGGTCAACCTCAATGTTTTATGATAATCGCCTTGTTTAATTTATGTAGGCTGGTCATAATTGACGTAAACTAATTACGAGGTACATGTGATGTTAACTGTATCCCTTGTGGGACTGGGTACGCTGGACAGGTGGAATTATAAATTGAGGTTGAAGTGTACCGGTTATATATTAATATAGTTATAGCTTTAAAAATTAATAAAAACTGCCCTAAAACATAAGTTCGTTTTGTTTCGATTCACTAACTTCTATCTGCAAAAAAAATCTAGTATGTGGTTTACTGACAAACTGAGTCTTGTCCCAATTGGACCCTGAACCACCCTACGTGCCTACAAAAAGGTCTTCTATAGTACCAAACCTTAACACCAAAATCCAGTTAAATCAAACTAAAACATAATTATTATATTATACAACGTGTAACGGAAACCCTATGTCTAGCCAAAAAGGCTGAATACAACATCTGGTATCGAGTCACTGTGCACAGTTTCAGCTCAAAATAAGTGACTGAATTGATACCAAATTATCGGTTTCATACGTTACTTGTATGAAAAAATATAAAAAAAACCTGTCACAGCACTACGAGGGTCAATAACTTTCCAAGTCACTTGCCAATAACACGATAATTCTCTTCATTCTTCTTAATTTAAACAATTCGGTCTGTGGTATCAATGTATTTAAATTTCTAATAAGGTCCACACATGTAGACATAGGATTACAAAACCCTCGTTTGTTATCATCCAAAGAAGCCGGGTACTTGGTATGTATATACCACAGTACAGATAAAAGAGGTATATAAATTACCCTTTAAAAAAAATACCCTTTAAATACTAAAACTCATTATTACAGTCGTCCATGTGTCACTGCTGGGTGCCAACTAAAAACCAGCGCTGGGTATCTTTCGCCCAGCAAAATGCTGAGTTGGTAACTGTTTCGGTGTTGACATGCTCAGCGCAATTTTTGTTGTTATTTTTGGTATCCATCCACCTACCCATAATGGGCTCGTGTGGTAGATTATGGCCTATTCCCTCTCATAGAGAGAAGGTCTGTGTCCCACCAGTGTAAACGTTATAGGCTAATTATGTTGTCATTAGGATGAAGTCCACGACATCATAATAATTATTATGTAGGTATAGACAAAACATCGGGTCAAACTCCTTGAACTAAAATTGCAACAACCACACACAACACTATCCATATCTTATAGTCCCACGACCATCGCACTCCACAATCTTTCCAGTATCTTTATAGGAAAAAATAATCATATAACAATCAAGAAACACTGTTCCACCATCATGGCCAAGAGTGCTCATAACAGGAACTTACATAAATTGTCCGATCACAAACAAAAGTTGGTGTTAAAACTCGCCAAAGTGTGATTGTGGATCTGTGGCTAAGTACTTGAGGTTTACTGGGAGGTAGAGTGTCTGATTTGTTGGGAGTGCTTGATCCATGGTACTATTCCAAATGGCTTATTGATTCCATGGACCTGAAGGTGGACGACGACACCAGGTTGACGATTTACGACGGTAATCAAAGGCTGGTTCCAAATGCAGCTCAAAAGAAATCCCACCAAAAATTTTTTTTTTGTAAAATGTTGCCAAGACGAGACTGTAAATGATAAATGATAAATGATCTTTATTTTGCAAATTGGTTATTAAATAACTCTTTTACACGTCATTTTTTTCCTTAAATATTAACTAGATGAGGCCGGTGTTTCCTAACTGACTACCCTGAGAAGAAACACCGAAACAAACTCAGGGGTCCGTCTCTTTTAAAGTCCATACAATCTACACTGAATTAATTACATGGGAACCTTGTAGGTTTCAGTCTGAGGCGGTCTTTTGAAGAAAGATGCTCACAGATTTGAGTGGGCCTGTCCATACAGTGCAAGCATTTGTCAAATGACGTATAGCTCAACTTAGAACAAGGAGCTTAACGATTTGACGAACAATACCAAGGTAAGGACCTTTAGGTAGGCCGCAAAAAGCACTCAAACTGCCAGACAATTTATTATGTTTAACTCGAATAAATAAATAAAATAAAAATAAAAAAAACCTACATAGTGCACATATTCACAATCGTTTATGAGGATTATGTAGATTAGTCTGAAATGGCCTTTTGAGGAAAGACCAAACAGATTTGAGTAGACCCGTCCCGTCAGTGCAAGCCTTTGTCAGTTAGTCTGTAAGCTCAACTTTGGACTACTAAGGAGCTCAACGACCTGACGAACAATGCCAAAGACGGTACATTTGAGTAGGTCACTAAAATACTCAAACTGTCAGACAACGTCGTAATAAAGAGAGAGAAAAAAATGTAAATGGAAATATAAAAAAAAAAGAATACCACATAATCCTCGCATTTAAGTACATAATTAAGTAAATATTAAAAAAAATACATATATTATACTTTACAAAGTAAATATTCATGTCAAATTAAAATAAAATATTATACTTTAAAAAGTAAATATCCATGTCAAAAAAAAAAATTAAAAAACAAAAAAAAAATGTCAATTTGTATAAAAAAAATAAAATACAAGAAATTGTGATTGTAAACAACACTAGTGCTCCCTGTATATCATTGGAGCAGCTCAATCCCAAGCCTTTTTATCCTCAACATAGTCTTTAACTGTGTAAAAAGCCTTCTGGCAAAGCTTGCGTCTTATGACTAATTTAAATTTGTTGAGGCTCAGTTCTTGCAAATGGCAAGGTAGTTTATTATAAAAACGTATGCACTGGCATTTAAAAGAACCACCTATTTTCTTGAGCCTTGTTTTTGGAATGACAAAGTTGTGTTTATTTCTAGTATTTACGTTATGGATATCACTGTGTTTTTTAAAGAGATTAATATTTTTATGTGCATACAAGAGATTCTCATAAATATACTGAGAAGGCACAGTCATTATATTAATCTCTTTAAATTTATCTCTGAGGGAGTGCCGTGGACTTAATTTATAAATAGCACGAATGGCTCTTTTTTGTAGCACAAATATTGTATTTATATCGGCGGCATTCCCCCATAGTAAAATGCCGTATGACATTACACTATGAAAATAACTAAAATACACTAAACGGGCCGTCTCTAAATCAGTTAGGCCACGAATTTTTCGAACGGCAAATGCTGCAGAGCTAAGTTTTTTGGACAATTTATCTATATGGGGGCCCCACTGAAGCTTCGCATCTAAAGTAATGCCTAAGAACACTGTGGTGTCTTCGGGTTTTAAGCTTTCGCCCTTTATTGACACACTTGTGTTTACTTGTTTCACATGCGGTAATGTAAACTTTATGCACTTAGTTTTTTTCTCGTTAAGCATAAGATTATTGACATTAAACCAATTCACTACCGTTGCGAGGGCACTATTAACATCGTCAGTAACCATCTGCTGACGTTTGAATTTAAATAAAAGTGAAGTATCATCAGCAAACAACACTATATCATGATTATCCTTTATGAGGAATGGCAAGTCATTAATATAAATAAGAAATAGAAAAGGACCTAAAATTGAGCCCTGGGGGACCCCCATTTTGACTATAGATCCAGGAGATGTTTTACCGTTCACATCAACTCTTTGAATCCTATCACTTAAATATGAAGTAAGAAGATCCAGAGAGGTATCCCGGATTCCGTAGTAGTGTAGTTTCCTGATCAATGTTTCATGGAGAACACAATCGAACGCCTTCGACAAATCACAAAATATGCCCAAAGCATCGCACTTATCTTCCCATGCACTATAAATATGACTTAAAAGTTCAACACCGGCATCAGTTGTTGAACGACCCCTAGTAAAACCAAATTGTTTGTGATGCAGTAACTTGTGCTTATTAAAATACCTCTGCATTTGATTTAAGATAATTTTTTCAAAAATTTTACTAAAAGTAGGTAGCACTGATATAGGTCTATAATTTGTAGGGTCTGAAGTGCTACCTGATTTAAATAATGGTAGTATTTTACTATATTTCATTAGATCAGGAAACTCACCATGATCAATACATTTATTAAAAATAACAGCTAATGTAGGTGCTACAATGTTTATAATAGACTTGGTAACATCAACTGAATTACCCCATAGGTCTGCAGTCTTTTTAACATTCAGAGATTTAAAAGTTTTTATTATATCATTATAAGTTACATATTGAAATTGAAATTCAGAGCCACAAACTGGCACATTTTCTTTGAGTAAAGTTTCTGCAGCAATGGGTGACGCATTCAGAGATCTGGTTGTCAATATGGGAATCTCAGCAAAGAACGATTCAAAAGCCACGGCAACTTGCGAATCTAATTTAATTATTTTATCATCAATAGCAAGGCTGTAATCGTTATTTCGTTTGCAAGACCTGCCCGTTTCACTATTAATAATATTCCAAGTCATTTTTATTACATTACTACTATTTTTAATTTTTGAACTCAAGTAACGTGATTTGGCAATATAGCACACTTTTTTAAATAATTTTGAATAATTCTTAACATATAAATTAAATTCTACTGTGTTGATATAAGTCCGTTCCTCATACAGTTCATAAAGCCGTTTTCTACTTTTATGGATACCAACGGTGGCCCAGTCGCTAAAGGAAGTGTTATTATTTACTGA
The DNA here is from genome assembly GCA_943138885.2 of Tholera decimalis. Lineage (NCBI taxonomy): Eukaryota > Metazoa > Arthropoda > Insecta > Lepidoptera > Noctuidae > Tholera > Tholera decimalis. The sequence goes on from OW964549.2 coordinate 5,898,558, forward strand.
TAAAGACCTGGGAATAAATGTGGTATCAAATTGTTTACAGTACATGTTAAAAAAATCATTATAATGTTTGTTCGGGTCACCATTAGTTGACAAATATGGCATTTTGTTTAAAAGTTTAGTTTTAAATGTTTCCATGCGATATTTTGATTTAGGGTTTACAGTGATATCTTTTTTTGTCTTCATCTTACCCACATTTGATAGAGTAATTAGTTGCCCACAGTGATCAGAATCTAATAAGTTTATTATTTTTTTGTGGGTAGGTAAAACATCTGTATAAATATTGTCTAGGCAAGTGGCACTAGTGGGGGTTATTCTAGTAGGCTCCATAAACAGGTTAACAAGATTGTATGACTGGAACAAACTCAAAATTTTAGTACTCAAGCCAGAATTTTCTAATAAATTAACATTAAAGTCACCACAAATAATGATAGACTTGTTCAAATTACAAATTTTATTCAAAACTTCATCCATTACTGACTCAAAACAGTCATACAATCCTGAAGGTGGTCTGTACACACTTAATATAATAAACTGCTCCAATTCAATACAGGCTATTTCAATTATCCGCTCAACAGAGAGACCCACAATATCCGTACGATCCCTGAATTTTAGTTGATTACTTATTAATATCAAAGAGCCACCATGTATGGCTGATACTCTGCTGAACGAACTACCAACCTGGTGATTTTTAAAATTGAAACTAAATTGATGGTTTTTTAACCAATGTTCTGTTACACATAGAATATCAATACTATTAATATTAAGAAATAATTCTACTTCTAAATCCTTACTTAAGAATCCTTGAATATTTTGATGTACCAGGTTAATAGTAGTTGTTGATTTTAAAACTACATTTGTTTTATTCTGATTATTTACAATAATGCTAGAGTTTGTATCTGTTGTCTTAATTTTTAATTTAAATCACAATTCATAATGTCAATATTTGATGCCAAGTGATTGGCAGAATATTCCAACATGTCATGGCATTGCTCAACAGGAGCAACTTGTTTAGCCAAGTTCTTGGCTGTAATATTAAAGTAATATGATAGCGACACAGCTATCTGTCTTTTACAATACATAGAAAGATAGTACCTATCAACAAGATATCTATCTTTTTTCAAACGAAAAGTATGTCCAACATAAGTGTTGGTATCAATTAAATGAAATAAATTATTATTTATTGTCACATTGTGCAAAGACATGTTAATATTAAATCTAAAAAGGTTTTCTTCCTGTGGCAAACTTTGACTATATGGATATGTGAACATAACAATTTGTTTTACTTGTAAGTTACTCAGAATTCTATAGTATTGGAGCAGCTCTCCCTTGTTCAGCGTCCCCCTACTACCAACAAAAATGACAAGTGTAGTTTCTTGACAAACTTTACAATTTATTATTTTTTTCATTATATCAGATAATGAACAGCCAGGCATGCAATTTTTTATTATTGAATGCCCTGGATATTCATTGGTTAAAAGTTGGCCTAAACTTTTCCCAATCTCATCACAAAAAATAACAATATCATTATTTACACTCTTTTGTGACAAACCATCAGAATTATTTGAATTTTCTACCGGCAAACTGACACAGGACTGCAGTAAAGTGCTATCATGCATAGACAATAAATGGTCTGGTGTAGATATAACAGACTGACAATGCTCACAGTTGCTGTTTTGGGAGCTTATCAGATCATTTATTGCCAACATATATTCCCTCACTTGGTTTTCAGAGGCAGAATATTTGATTGACACGGAGTTAAGTTTTTGCTGTAACCGATTTAATTCACTCTGTAAGTCTTTAGTGTCAGTTTGGTATTGTTTAGTACATTTTTCTAAGTTCGAAGAATACATATCTAACAGTTTTAATAAATGTAACCTTTCCCTGTTTAATTTAACATTTTTAATAAAGAATTTTTGTTTTTTGACCATTTTTCTTGTTTTAATTATGTATTTATTTATTCTTATGTACTTTTTTAATTTATTTTTACTATTGATAACTCTCATAGGTTTAATTGATTTACAGTCATCCTCATTCGTTAAATCTATTATATGAGATGGGTTAATTTGCGAAACCATTGATGGGTCAACAGGTAATAACTCATTAAATAAACTTTGATTTAGTGAGGCGGTGATGTTTAAGTTTGCAGTCTCAAGTTCAGATATATGAGTCTGAGCCTCTTGCAGTTGTTGTTGCAACAAATATTTGTGATCCAAGGCTTGCTCATATTCTGTGCTACATTGGCTAAATCTATCTACAACAAGTTGGAGCCTATCCCGGTCTTCCATAACTTCAGTGTATTGAATGTACAAGTGAGACATATCATTTTTTAACTTCCTATTCTTTTCATGGGCTTCCACTAGAACTCTTTCATTGTCATCCATTTCCTTTATTAGTTGATCACAGTACTCCTTGGACGCCTTTAATTCGCTCAAAGCCAGATTGAGCTTCGACGCTTCTTGGCGAGCATAGACACTGCGAGTGACAGGCATGATTAAAAGAAATAGAAAGTAGCTTGAAAGAGACTAAGTGTTTAGAATGATGCTTAAAAGATAATAAAAACGAAGGAAAAATGAAATTAAAATACAAAGGCAAGAAGTTCTGTCATCAAACTAAACAAGGTTATGTTTAGGTATGTCAGGTCAATTTTATCAACACGTAGCCGTATGGAAATTAAGTATAATATAACTAAAAGTAAAAATTATACTACGTAAACAACATAAAAACCAGTTAAATATAAAAACACAGGTACCTGATATCAAGATGACAATGCAAAAATTCACTTTAGCCGGTAACCTCAAACTTGTCACCGATTCACTACAATAAAACTTTAACTATTTTGCACTTAATATATCAATTTATCACAAAATACACCTGAATATCCTATTTACTCAGTGAATGATTGGAAGTAGACCTCACAAATAAAGTAAATTAATTTTTAAAGTTAAAATAAGAGAGCGCTACAATAAATCAGCTATTAGCTGTAGTGTTGCCACAGGAATCAATGTATGGCTACCACTGTCAAAAAGTTTTCAGGTCTCATTTAGTACACTACCTAAATCTACAAGCTCTAATTTCACAAAGTCTACATCTTAGTCAAAATGAGTGGCTTGGCCGTTTCGTTCCTACAACAAGAACTATTGTATAACAGAAAAGTAATGAACAGTGATTATTTTTTTCACCTTCCGTCGATGTCCAAAATGGGAAAATCACTATTTTGACTTTGTGAAATTGACCGAAAACAAAGTGATTAATTAAGTTTAAAAAAAAGACGAAGTGCTCTGAGAAACGGAATATATTACCCTTCCTAGTGCTTCGCTTGGTTTGTCTTTGCAAGGGCACTACCTCGTACCGTGCTCCTAGATTCTATTAGCAGTATACTGTATTCCTCCAGTAATGGCTCACTAGAGGCTGGACAAAATAAGTTAAATACTTAGGCAAATAAAGTACTGAAACCTTGTAATGCTTTGTTATTTGCTACTTAGGCGGAATTCAAAAATAAATGTCCGAATACATTAGAAACGATACATGAGAAATGAGAAACGAGAGATTTGTCCATACGAGTGGTCATTGATGGCTGCTCATCTGGCCAATTGGCAATGAATGCCGGGGTCCCTCAAGGGTCGGTTCTCTCAGCAACTTTATTCGTGCTGCACATTAATGATCTGTTTATGCTTGGTACCTTTGGGTATGCAGACGACAGCACAGTTGCTGAGAGATACGTGTACAGCGCGCGTGCTGGTGGGTCACAGATCAAGTCTCTCCTTGAGGACACAGTTGGGCGCTTGAACTTGTCCTTGAAGGCTGTCTCCGAATGGGGCGATGCCAACTTAGTCAAGTTTAATGCAGCTAAGACCCAGGCGTGTCTCTTCTCCGCAAAAAAGAGTCAATTCGAACCGGCTCCTACTATTCGAGATGTAACCGTGCCGATAACCGATCATATCGAGCTTCTGGGGGTAACACTAACTTGTACCCTCAATTTTGACCCGTATATCGAGGCTAAGGCTCAATTAGCATCAAAAAAGTTGGGATTCCTAGCAAAGGTGACCAGCTGGATGCGCTTGAGTCTATTGAGAAACGGGCCAAAAGATTCATTGGCAACGATACACTGGTCGAATCAAAGCTCCAGAGCCTTGAACATCGACGACGAGTTGCTAGTCTATCGGTTTTCTGTCGGTTACATTTCGGGGAGTGTGCGATGGAATTACACAATCTACTTCCGCCAAGCCCGTTCCATCATCGGACTACAAGACAAACGGCGATGCGCCATCGTTACATGATGGACGTCCCACCTATACGCACTAAACGTTTTGGAAATACCATCATTATGCGTACGGCTAAGGAGTGGAATTCCCTGCCGGAGTCTGTGTTTCCCGATAGCTATAACCTAGGGGTCTTTAAGTCATGAGTGAATAGGTTACTTTTAGGTAAGCGTGCTCCATCTTCGACCACATCATCACTTGCCATCAGGTGAGATGGTGGTCAAACGCGAGCCTATTATCAATAAAAAAAAAGAAACAAGGCGTTGATGTCCTGTTTTGTTCGATGCGGTTCTACCCAACGAGCACATTAGTGGAAATTGCAGCCTATTTTGTTACTTTCGGCTGTAAAATAGCGCTTTAAGGGTTCAAAAAGCAGTTCAAAGTTGCATATCTGCATCCGTAAACGTCTATAGCTATAAAAGTTACTTAAGGTGCTATAAGCTGAATCAAATACCACCCTAGCCTTCACAGTAGTCCACGGTAGAACTCATTTACCACTTACACCTTTATATGAGAGTTACGAAGGTCATTCTGCCACTCACAGCTGTACAGTGGTTTCCATTGTAACTTTTATAGGTTATAGTTATAGTAACCACTATTATACTACTAGAAGTTCCATTATAGAAATAATAGAAACTCTTATGCATACTATAGTTACAAAAAAATCATCAGTGTAACTAAGGCCTTTAGTAGCAATAGTCATTCCTTGCAGGCTCAATCCATTCGCCATTTTACAGCCGCTTTTGTATCTATTATAAAACATTTAAAAACACTAAACACCAAACAATAAAAATGGATGCTAAACGAATAAGTACGTAACTACATCTTATAACCTCAAAAACAAGAAAATAGGAGCTTTTTGTGGCTGTGAGTTGCACTAGGGTAACAAAAATCACTGGAAGCGTTAGAAGGGTGAAAATTAGCACTATGATTCTCAAATGGGAGTTATTAGAGCTCAAACTGCAGGTTATGACTACATTACAATGACGCCATGATTTTTTAAGAAAACTTATAATTCACTTGCAAAATTGAGTTGATATACATTGGTTTTTCAGTTAAATGTGCATTAAATGTACCGGTAACAATCGGCCACTTGCAAATAGTAAGTTATCGACACGTAAAAATACGGAAATAAAATGTATTCTGTATAACAAATAAAAAATATCACATATCTTTGGTTATTTTTTTAAATATCATAAAAGCGCGTTAAAATTACTCGAAAATTATCTTATATATCTACAGTAAACTGGACAGCGTTTTAAGTATCTTTATATATCTTGCTAATACAGAATACAAACTTTTACTTCTTTTTGTTTTATTTTCATGATGGCGACGAAAACACTTTACCAAAATATTACAAATAATGTCAACTGAAGATATAGAATAAAGAACTATAATCAATTCATTCGTTCAAAGTAGTTCAAAATCATTCAAAAGTAGCGCTATGAGAGCTTTAGTATAGCGTTAATAAATCGTTATAGCTATTAAGGAACCTTTATGCAACCGTTGTGCAGGTTAAATGGAACTTTAGGTTGCATAAAATGGCGCCCAAATAGCGCTAAAGCGGCTGCTTTAAGTCTGTAGTAGACGCTCTAGCGCTTACGTCTATTACCATAAGTAATAATCGGATACGCTCTAAAGCCCTAATGCAGCCCATTTGTGCTAGTTGGGTACCACGTGAGTTGATAGTTATTTAAAGGCGAGATGGTCTTGGGACATTGCAAGTTTTTAAATTTGCTAGTCAAACAACAAATCCAATGCAAAATGTTTTATTTCATATATCTAGGTCTGCATGAAGGTTTGAGTTGTAGTTACTTTTTGAGGAAATCCGTGAAAAAAAATGATTTATTTTATCTTTAAAAATAGTATATATCGGCGCAAATACAATAATTTGTCTATTAAAATAATTGAAATGTTTAAAGATTAATAATTTGATTGTTTTACAAACTATTAATTGATTTTTAAGATGTAAAATTAACGTTTAACATGTTTCAACTTAAAGCATTCTAATTTAAGTAGTTTAATATTTAACTAGAAAATGTGGGTACATGTGTGACAATCCCTCTATATAAGGCCGCACTGTGAGCGCTAGATTCAGATTCATTCTTGTTCAAGCCGCTGGACAGTGCGGACCTCTCTGTAAAGAAGTTACGCTGTCAGTTGAATAAACGAGTCTCCGGTAACATTAACAAGTGCTTTTATTTGAAAATCAAACTGAGTGATCATCAAGACAACATTCGTGACGTCAGCTGAGGTGACGTCACACTTTTAAAAAACACATACGACGCTGTCTCTCCGTCATCAGAAGTGGGATTCACTCGCTCGAGTTGAAGTAAAACAGAACGTGACGTCCTGGATAGAAGCCGTACGGGTCAAGTGGTCGTCAACGCTGAAATATTGAGCTGATGAACCCTGGTGAGTCGTATTCATTTTATTTTGATTCAAGGGTCAAATACTCCCTGAAATATTATTTTGCGTCAAAGTTTACGCGCAAGCGTGTACATAAAATTGTAATTTTCTGATTACTTTAAATTGATTTGAAGTGTGTAAACCAAAGTAACCTGCAAATTTCATTTGAGGTTATAATTAATAACCTGCAATCATAGATCTTGTCTAATTCCCGTAAAATTTTCGAATATCGCAAAATATTCTGTTTTTTGAAATTCAATGCCAACAGTAGTAGTGCAAGTGTTAGTTTTGTATAGCCTTGTTGTGTTAGTTTTGTTTCGCGAGCTAAGGTTTTCTCGTTTTCCACCTAAACAACTGGAGACCGGATAACCGTATCGGCGGTGTGATCTATTCCACGAGCCAGTATGGCCGAACAACAAAAGAAATGTCGCGGGTTCGAACCCCACCCATTATACTTGCCACGTGTACCCACTCTAAGTTAACGGGAAAGCTAGTAGTGTGGATTCTATTTACATTGCATTGCTAGTTCCCTTTATAAAAAGAAAAAGATAGAGAAAAAGAAAAAGAAACAAAAAAAAAATCTACGAGAACCTCCGAGAAATCTACGAGAACCCCGAGATATCTACGAGAACCCCCGAGATATCTACGAGAACCCCCGAGATATCTACGAGAACCCCCGAGATATCTACGAGAACCCCCGAGATATCTACAAGAACCTTTTTCTTTCTTGTTTCTTATTTTTTCCTAAAAAAACAAAAATTCTGGCAATGTGGGTGGAATTCGCATTGCTGGCAATCCTGTTAACCCCTCTAACTAAGCTAAATATGCTTGTGTCTGAGAATATAATAAAAGAATGATATTCTCAAAATTTAATAACATAAAGATATTTGAGAGTTTTTGTAACAGTTAACATAAACCAACACAAGTACCTTACAAATATTTAATCATAATAAAAAAAAATCTTTGCTACATGTAAAACCTCCGTACATTAGGAGAACCTCCAGAATGAGAATATAAAGTAATGATATTCTCAAATTTTAATAACTGAGTCTGTATAACAACATCATCACAAGTTCCTTACAGATATTCTACTCAAAAGAAGTCTAATCTTTTGTTACAGATAAAACCTCCAAAAACTCTACGAGAACCTCCGAGAAATCTACGAGAACCTCCGAGGACTCGTTATGATATTCCTAAAACATTATTTCACAACATAGAAAGACATTTGTGTTTGTATAACAGCTGATGATGACAGATTATCTGGTTTGTTTAAATTTTGTATCACAATTCTTTAATTTGTATCCTTCATTAGTGAAATCTAATATTGTCGTTTAAAAGTCAATTTCAATATTTTGTAAAGCTTCTCTTACAATGATGTTTTGAAAAGAGTAACTGTGGAGTTTCTTGCCGGTTCTTCTCCACAGAAAACAACCACTTGTGAATCGTGCGTAGCTTCTCATTTTTTTATTGTTATCCGAGACTCTTTAGTTAGTCAACGAATTGCTTTACATAATATTAACTTTTAGTAAGTGCCTTTGTCAAATAGAATATTTTGAGGCTGGTGCAGAGCGCGCACCGCCTGTCAGTATGGCCGTATCGGCGTAAATACAATAATTTGTCTATTAAAATAATTGAAATATTTAAAGATTAATAATTTGAATATTTACAAACTATTAATTGATTTTTAAGATGTAAAATTAACGTTTAACATGTTTCAACTTAAAGCATTCTAATTTAAGTAGTTTAATATTTAACTAGAAAATGTGGGTACATGTGTGACAATCCCTCTATATAAGGCCGCACTCTGAGCGCTAGATTCAGATTCATTCTTGTTCAAGCCGCTGGACAGTGCGGACCTCTCTGTAAAGTAGTTACGCTGTCAGTTGAATAAACGAGTCTCCGGTAACATTAACAAGTGCTTTTATTTGAAAATCAAACTGAGTGATCATCAAGACAACATTCGTGACGTCAGCTGAGGTGACGTCACACTTTTGAAAAACACATACGACGCTGTCTCTCTCTCCGTCATATATATTTAGATATTTTATTAAAAATGGACACTAATGAACGAATAAGAGAAAACTGATGACCAATGAGAATACTGTGATAAATGAAGCACAGTCAAAAAGAAGTAAGAAATAAATCTTTTAGTTTACAAGATCGTCATCAAATTATCTCAAAGCACTATGTTAACCGAATAGTGGCAAAGGCTCGTTCATAGAAAAGAGTCATAGAGAAAAAAATCAGTCATGGAAAACACTTACACCCACTTATACACCTGGACAAATCCAAGCAATTCCAAAGAATATTCAATTCAGTTGATGTTAATGGTCAAGCGAACAAAATGCTCGCCGGACAGGCTCGTTTTTCCGCACACCCGTGAACAATACTAGGGTAACCATCCGTTCCGTTTTGAAAGTTCTCAACTTAACTTTAATCCTGACTAACGTAATTGCTAAAGTTTGAATACAAAACCTTGTTCACGGTAACGCGATTTAGTGTCAGACATTTTGTAATTGATGTAGTGGCTTCGCCCTTTTGCGCTGAGGTTGTGCTGTGAAAGGAATGGTAAGAGAAATGTCTGTTGGTTGTCTAAGTCGGCGAAACTTTTTGCTAAGCAGCCATTAAGTATCGTGGAGTATAAACAGGAAAACCTCGCACAAACTCAAAACTCAAAGGTAGCCTATACATGTAGACGTACCTATATTCTAAAGTACTCAAAATATACCTGTTATATGTTTTGGAAATTTTAAATATTCTCTCGGGATAAAAATTGTTTAGTGCTCGAAATTTTATCCAATTCAGTTATTTTGGCATGTTTTACACAAAAAAAATCCATATATAGTTTTCACTTTTATATTACTACTTATGGAGATTAACGTAGGGACAGTGCAGTTTTGTTAGTACAAAATGGCATAGACGCATTCTTGTACCCAGAATGATCAATCACCAATTTCAAAAAAAAAAAGAATAAAAAAGATCAAGACGAATTGAGAACCTCCTCCTTTTTTTTGAAGTCGGTTAAAAATGAAATACTCTTGTCAAACATGTAGTCATCGTTGGTACCTAATGGGTTTATTTTTATATGTTTTTATACCTACCCCAGATATCTTCAGATGGTTTTATAGGAAAACATGGGCCAATGCCATGTAACCATGAAAATACTAACCCAATACTGATGGATGATGCTAATAACCGACTTAATGATATGTTCTGAGTGTCTATTGCTAATGATGTCCGTAGGAGTAATATTTGAGTGTCGTTTAACATGAATTTTTGGGCAATTCTCCTGGTGTTCGGCATAACAGCTTTCTGTAGGGTGGAAGGAGATACTTATCAAACAATTTTAAGAAATCGTGCGGATTAGAATTGTATTATTATTGTAGCCCATAAGGCCGATTTGTGTAGTAGGTAGGGATGGGCTGGATTAAGAAGCCTGCAACGGTTGTTTGTTAATTACTTACATACTTCTTGAGGTATCTCTCAAATGAAGACATTATGTATAATGGCCACTATTATAAGTACTATTGCCGTGAACCTATTTCAGACAAGCATATTTAGCTTAGTTGAAGGGGTTAAGATGATTGCTAGTAGTGTGAATTCTACCCACATTGGTAGTCATCTTTTTACTAAAAAAAATTGGCCAAGTGCGAGTCAGATGAGTCTTATATTTATTTATTATTATTATTTGTCGTATATTTATTAGTATTTATTTATGTACTTATATTTATTTGCCAAAAAAACCTTACAAATTTCTTAAAACTTCTTTTTTTTACAACTACGCCCAATAACTTTGTTTTTCATAGTGTTTGTATGAATTACAAAGTTACATTTGCGGTTTTAGAAAAACTGCTGACCCGATCTCGTTCAAATCTAAACCAAATTTTGGTTGAAAGTTTATATTAACATCAACAGATATATATATTTTTTAGATTTTTACTCCATTATTACAGAAGTTAGACGGGGGGGAGGGATTTTACCACTTTGGAAGCGTGTATCTTTTAAACAATTAACTTTATGAAAAAGTGGTCTTAGAAACCTCAATGTCATTTTTAAATACCTGTCTATAAATACCACATACGCATAGGTTTCATAAAAAAAATATTTTCAGTTTTAGTTTCATGTATTTATTTTAAATATTTTATTTTTTCTTAAAATCGGAAAGCCGTTCACAGAATACATCTACCTACCAAGTTTTACATGTATAGTCCTAATAGTTTCGGAATAAAATGGCTGTGACATACGGATGGACGGACGGACAGACAGACAGACAGACATGACGAAACTAGAAGGGTTCCATTTTTTGCCATTCGGCTACGGAACCCTAAAAATGATTGTGTATGAGAAGCAGTTCATGAAAGAAGAGAAAATCAAGAATGAAATTTACATCGCGGGATTGTTGACATTATGCGATATGGGCTCAGCGATTATTTTAATTCGATTTATTTTTTTAATGGGTGATAGGCTCGTGTTTGACCACCTGGTGGTAAGCAATGATGTGGTCGAAGATGAAGCACGCTTACCAAGAACTAACCTATTCACCCTTGACTAAGGACTATAGCTATCAGGAAACAGATTCCGGTAGGGAATTCCACTTCTTAGCTTAATTAGGAGGCTCTTGTTAGGAATATCGACTCTTCTGGACTCAGTGATGATATCTAAAAATTGTTTTTTATATATGAAAGAATATCAAACATGTTCAATGTTCACCTATTAATTGATATACGCCTTTTAACATAAATTGCGTAATTGTATTTTGCCAAAAACCACAGTATTAATCCTTCTACTTAGTTGTTAAATGAAGCTTAAATTCATGAAATTGATTACAATGAATTCTAGAAATTAAGTTATGATTTATTGCAAGCAAGCGAAATCAAAACTACATCAAACAGCTTTGTCATGTATAAATTGTAAACAAAAGATTTTTTCTCTTTAATGAACCTACGTTTTCACACATTTTTTTTTTTAATCTTTACTTTAAGGGTCTTTTGAACACAGTTTACGTCAGCCCCATCATAAACTATTTTTTAATTACTAACAAAAACAAAGAAATAAGCAATTAAATCTAAACTAAACTAAACCCTAAAATATTAACTAATTTGTAGGTATATTATTTTAGCCTCATGGGAATAAGGTCAAACCAGAAAATGTCATAATATGTCCAAGTCTAACTTTTATATTGTTATTCATTTGGTGTTACATGTTTAGCCTTTTTTGAAGGAGAATGATCAAATACCAATCATTGACAATCTCACACAAATAGATACACTAAGCACCTACACCTAGTCTTACATCAACGCACAACATTTACAATTATTTTATTCGGATTTTAAATTTAATTTTAGTTAATTCAATCCTCATTTGGTTTTTATTTTATTTTATTCGGTTTTAACGCATCTATTTTTTTATTTTGTATTTTGTATAATTTTTTAACAAATAAATCCTAATTGTATCCATGTAGCATAAAACTTGCTATATTGTAACATCATTGGAAGAAGTCACTGGCTCCTGAAATAAAGGTTTTCAAACCTAGCTCTGGAGGCAGGGTCTCATCTCTGTAACTTAGTTTATTATTATTATAATTATTATTATCAAATGATTCCTCCCGTTACGGGTGGAGCTAAAAGGAGTGTCAGACTTCTCCTGACTAAAAACTCACCCTGCTCCGTCAGTTGTCCTTTCATTTCAGCGCCACGGTATCTCATTAGAAAGCTGCTTCAACCCCGGTAGGTTATTGCCCTATTGAACCCTAGATTAGGTACTGAAGATTTCGTCATTATCTGCTAAGCCTTTTCCTATGTGAACTCCATCAGTGGCGTAGTTGAAACTTCGCACAGCCTTAGTGAGCTGATCTACGAGTGGCCCTACCTAAAAAAAAAAAAAAACGAGAATTATTTTTCGTCTCCGTGTTGATATTATTGTGTATTGGTGGATTTAATAAATAGGTATAGATAGTTCGTTAATAAACTTAAAAGCCTTTTAACAATTAGAGTGAGTAGAAATGGGTTTGAGTTGACTGAATAGACACAATTCAAATATAGCATAATATTTTTACAAAACTTATAATGGTAAAGTTTTCATTAGTAAGTACCTAAAAGCTGCCAGAAGAATAACATCTTAAGAGGCCACAAGCAACCGATAAATTGCTGGCACTGCAAGTCCTCTAGCGGTTAATTTTTTTAGGTCTTCATTTATCAGTGGCAAGAGTATGAAAAGTACCACATCTTTGGAAACCTGTAGCGTCGTCTAAATTCATCCAAATTGTAATAATCAAAAGGATTTTGGAAATCCCGTATCACTTTTCTGATATGTGCTTCTTTCGTTGATATAATTATCAAATTCTTCTTTACTACTATAACCCATTGTAAAAGGACGCTACTAAAATGGTAAATTATCATAAACAGTAAAATCTAACCCCGAAAAATATTTCTCGTAACATATAATAGACCACAGAGAATCGATAGACACAGCTATGCGTTGCTTAAAATAGCTAGCAGGCTACCTTAGCTGTGCGTTCATTCTAAGGGACGCATAGTGCTAGCCGCCACTCAAGTATTGTCTATGAATAAGTTTTAGTGGCCCTGTGCGCTCGCGCGCACTATGAGACCGCACGTTTGTGAATACGGGTGTTACACCCTGGCGGTGCGCACACTACTCGATTGAATTCGGCCGACACATTCCATTTGTAGTCGAGCAGACAGACTGAAAAATCGCCTGACAAGTGCGCGCACTCGCATACAACTTCATGCACATATCGACGGTTGAAAGGCTAATTGATCTAAGCGACATTTTGTAAAACTTGCAGGAGGACGGATCAAAGTTATTTATTTTGAAAAAAAAAATCATAAAAAAACAACCATTTGATAGACTTTTATTTATTTAACACAGTATATCTCTAATTAAGTAAGGAAGCTTTTTAAGTTATTACTGTTGAAAATTGTGTATTATTTTAGAAAATTTATGTTGGTGAGCCCAAAATGCATCAAATTTAGTTATTTTTTGCGAAAGGCAAAATGGTTCAAATGCCTACCGTAAATAAAATAGCTGAAAGTAAACTAGCTCAAGTTTCAACCTAGAATAAAATAAAACGAGAGAAAATGAATTTAGCGCCAAGTCAACTGACAGTTGAATATACCCAATGAGCATAAGCAACATGATGGTGTTGCACCAGAGTGAAGTAATTTGATGCAGATGCCCATTAGAGGGACTGCAGGATGAAACAAAATGAACCCTTACTAGATTATAGTAGATATTGATACTTAGGCTATCATAATTCAAAACAGTTTTGTGTAGAGGTATCATTCAAGATGTCGATGCAATATGTTTTGGAAAAAGGTATTAGATAAGGTGGTTTATCATTCTAAGCCTAGGTAGTAGTATCACCAATTACGGAAGCCAGAGAGGCGGAGCTGTACAAGGAGTACAGAGCAGCGAAGACCGTCCTCAAAGAAGAAATCCGGCGGGCCAAAGATCTGGCGCGCAAGGAGATGTTGAAGACTCTTAATCGGGACCCGTGGGAAAGTCCATAGAAAATGGTGCGGGACTAACTCTGCACCTGGGCTCCCCCGCTGACACAGTCTCCGACCCCAATTAGTAGAGGACGTGGTGAGCACTCTGTTCCCCTCGCGAGGTGGGCATACTCCCCCGACCATGGCTCCGCCACTTGCGGTGCCCGACGCGGGCCACAGTGACGACAACGCTTCAGAAGTGACCGAGGTAGACCTGAGAGTGGCGGTACGCGGGCTGAATGCCAAAAATACCGCCCCGGGACCCGACGGCTTCCCTGGCAAAGCCTGGGTCCTGGCCTTGGAGCCTCTCGAGCCTCAACGGTTAGGGTTCTTTAACGCATATTTGGAGAGGGACCAGTTCCCGCTTCGTTGGAAGACGGGAAAACTGGTCCTAATCAAGAAACCGGGGCGCCCGGGGTGCCATATCGGCCTATTGTGCTGCTCGACGAAGTGGGCAAAATCTTTGAAACAGTTATTGCAAACCGCCTCGTTGGCCGGATCTTGCGGATAGCCGAATTGGTTTCCGTAAGAAAGCGCTCGACGGTGGATGCAATCATGCGTGTGAGGGCTCTCTCGACAGACACCGCCAATGCCTTTAACACCCTGCCCTGGAGTTGCATACGGGAGGCACTCCGGTATCACCGGATGCCAACCTACCTCTGTCGTGTGGTTGAGGCCTACCTGACGGACAGGGCCGTCATTACTCTGGCCACCAAGGAGAGTGGAACCAACGAGAGATGTCATACGGTGTACCACAGGGATCGATTCTGGGGCCACCCTTGTGGAAAATCAGTTACGACTGGGTGTTGCGCGCCAACCTTCCTACAGAAGTCAGCGTAGTCTGCTACACTGACGACACGCTGGTCTTGGCGCATAGAAGGTCGCACCAGGCGGCGGCCGAAGTGGCAATGCGAGGGGTTGCGACGGTCGTAGAAAGGATCTGACAACTGGGACTCGAGGTGGCTCTGCACAAGTCCGAGGCCATGTGTTTTCATGGCCGTCGGAACGCGCCACCTTCGGGTTCCCAAATAACGGTGGGAGGGGTTCGCATCGGCGTCGAGACGACAAAGAAGTACCTGGGACTTGCCATCGACAGCCGGTGGAACTTCGTCGAACACTTCCAACGTTTGGCTCCAAGACTGGACCGGGCGGGGGCTGCACTCAAGCGGCTCTTACCCAATCTAGGGACGCCAAACGCCTCCTGCCGAAGGCTATATGCGGGGATTGTGCGGTCTATGGCCCTTTATGGGGCCCCTCTGTGTTCGCTGAATCTGCTGCGGCGACCAGCTCACCAACTGGTCACGTCTCAGAGGGTCATGGCTATCCGGATAATCCGGGGATACCGCACGATCTCTGGGGAGACGACGAACCTCCTTGCTGGATTGCTGCCGTGGGATCTGGAGGCAGTAGCCCCCATGCACGTGCATGATTGGCGCGTGGATGTACTAAGCCGGGGTGAAACTCCGCTACCGCGGCAAGTCGCGGCTCAGCGGATAGAGCCCCGGTGCGATCTCACGGCAGCATGGAAAGAGCGGCTGTCGCAACCGAAGGCTGGGCACGCCGCAAACGCGGCTATAATTCCCCTTCCACCTGACGCAGGTGTTGACCGGACATGGCTGTTTCGGGAGATACTTGTTTCGGATACAGCGGGAGGATACGCCCGGGTGTCGTCATTGTGAGGACCACCTGGAGGACACGGTGGAGCATACGGTCGAAGTGTGCCCTGCTTGGGTGGAGCACCGTCGTGTCCTCGTAGAGGCGGTCGGCGGTGGAGACCTCTCGCGCCCTGCTCTGGTTCAGACCATAGTGCAGAGCGAGAGGGAATGGGATGCAGTCGCCTCCTTCTGCGAAGCAGTCATGCTAGCGAAGGAGGAGGCCGAACGCGTGAGGGAGAGGCAACCCTCTTCCTTCTCACCCCAGCCACCGTGGGAGACGCCCCGGGCGTCGGGGATCGCGAGCCGATTTCCGGCCACCGTAGGCGCGGGCCTGCGGACGGCGAGCAGAGTCACTCACCTTCCGGTAAGGACCAGGCTCGGGTCGGTGGCACGTCGTGTTCAAAGAGCTGTCAACGCCAGTGACGGGGCCTCATAGGGCCATTGCCTGCCGGGGTTTGCGGGAAAGTTCTATCGAGATACCGCGGGCCCGGAACTTTAGGGCAGCCGAAGGAACAGGTGGGTTTTTAGTCAGTAGAAGTCTGACACAGCCTTCCGCTTAACCCAGAGCGGAAGAAGTCATTCGATGATTTTCACACCCGGAAAAAAAGGTAGTAGTATCACCACGGAATACATTGTACTTTAGTACCACTTTCCAAATAAAACAACAAATGAATTGTTATTAGTTAGTGTTACTCAAAATAGCCGAAGTGACATTACTGATTATCCTTAATAGACGCTTAATGGATCAAGAGACATAGTTAATTAATATAACTTAATGCAAAATGGTTCAAGTAACACGGTTTTTTAATATAGTTGAATGCAAAATGGGCCAAACGACATTGCTTATTTTTTTTGGTTTATTGCAAAATAGGCCAAACGACAAATCCACAATCATGGCGAAAAAGCGAAATGCCTTAATCGACACAGGTTATAAAATTTTGAAAAATCAAAATAGCTTAAGTCATCGAGTCCTCAAATATGTCTAATTTTGTGTCGTATAGATCAATGAGCTTAGAAATGAGCCCTGTTTTGCAGTGGGTGCTAAGCGCCAAAAAAGTACTCAAAAAAATTTGAAACCTGACTCAAACGATGGAGAAAAATTTGCTGATTCCGAATATGTATATAACTCAATATCGCAAAAAATGTCGCTTAGATCAATTAGCCTTTCAACCGTCGATATGCAATCGGCCGATAGTCGTTCGATAGTTTGATCGAATAGGGATCGGGCAGTCGGATTCTATAGTTCGGTCATACAACTGTTCATTGTCAAGTGCGCACACTGCCATATAACTCTATACTGATCCTCTGACCGATCAAACTATCGGCCAACTTAAATCGCTAGTGCGCGCAGGCTCTTAAATATGTACAAATGACAGCTGGCCTAACGTCTCAAAATCAAAATGAACACATAAAACGTCAGAAGTTAGTAGACGGTTCGAAATTGGTCGTTTCCTAAGGTTTAAGATGTTACCCATCTACGGAACTCACCTTGTTAAGCGTTGCTTGCTTGGAGATCGACTCGTGCCGCTGCTATTATTTAGCCACTATACTGTGATACTGAAGGTGTATTTATAGAAGTATCTAATTATTGTAAAAAATTGGCCAAGTGTGAGTCAGACTCGCCCATGAAGGGTTCTGTAGTAACTACGCCCAATAACTTTGTTTTTCATAGAGTTTGTATGAAATACAAAGTTATATTTGCGGTTTTAGATAATGTGCTATGTCTCAAAAACTGCTGACCCGATCTCATTCAAACTAATTTTCGTTGAAAGTTTTTAAGATATATTTTTTTTAGATTTTTCACTCCATTATTATAGAAGTTAGAGCGTACGCACATTTTACCACTTTCGAAGCATTTAAACGATTGACATTAAGAATAAGTGGTTTTAGAAACACCAATTCCATTTTCAAAGATTTGTCTATAATTGTGTAAAAGATATTTTAGTTTCAGTTCTATGTATGGGGAACCCCCCTTAATTTTATATGTTTTTTAATTTTTTAATAAAAATTGGAAAGCGATTAACAGAATACATCTACCTACCAAGTTTCACATGTGTAGTCCTAATAGTTTCGGAATAAAATGGCTGTGACTTACGAACGGATGGACAGACAGACAGGCATACAGACATGACGAAACTATAAGGGTTCTGTTTTTTTCATTCGGCTACGGAATCCTAAAAATATGAGGATCCGTAAAACATGTATTCCCAGATTTTACAATTTAAATAAAAATGTTTTTACGAAATCGTGAAGCCAAATGAACATTACGAGTGAAAATATTAATAAAAACGCATTTTCTTTCCTTTGTACTTACCACAAGCGAATATAAAATCAGCTGTTGCAGTGAATCCATTGTTTCAACGAAACATTGTGCATTGAATTCAGGAATAAAATTAACATCTCATTTACGGCAATCAGTGTTGAATTTATTTCGTGAAAGCCGTTTCTTGTAAATGCGATTTTAAAATTAATATTATTTTAATTATGGGAACCGGGCTTTACGATTATTAGTAGGAAAAGAGAAAACCGCATTCCTTGAAGCTGTTATTATGGACCTACCAACCTACTGTTTTTTAGGGTTCCGTAGCCGAATGGCAAAAAACGGAACCCTTATAGTTTCGACATGTCTGTCCGTCTGTCTGTCTGTCCGTCCGTCCGTATGTCACAGCCATTTTATTCCGAAACTATTAAGACTATACACGTAAAACTTGGTAGATAGATGTATTCTGTGAACCGCTTTCCGATTTTAAGAGAAAATAAAAAAAAATAAAAATAAAGGGGGCTCTCCATACATGGAACTGAAACTGAAAATATTTTTTTTTAAGAAACCTATACGTATGTGGTACAAGTCTTTAAAAATGACATTAAGGTTTCTAAAATGACTTTTTCGTAAAGTTAATCGTTTAAAAGATATACGCTTCCAAAGTGGTAGAATGTGTGTGTCCCCTCTAACTTCTATAATAATGAAGTGAAAAATCTAAAAAAATCATATGTTGTATATCTTAATGTAAACTTTCAGCCAAAATTGGCAAATATAACTTTGTAATTCATACAAATGCTATGAAAAACAAAGTTATTTGGCGTAGTTGTAAAAATTGTAAATGAGCTAGTTTTAAGAAATTCGTAAGGTTTTATGTTTTATTTTTTCAAATAAATATATTAAGTATATTATATTTATTATAGTTACTACGGAACCCTTCATGGGCGAGTCCGACTCGCACTTGACCAATTTTTATGAATAAGTTACGACTTTATTTATTTTTTATTTGAAGCGCCAATAGATAGATATTAGATATCTGACTTGTGATCGAGAGGTCATGGGTTCGAAACTCACCTATTACACTATTGCCATAAACCCACTCCAGACAAAAGAATAGGTATTTAGCTTATTTGGAGGGGTTAACAATATTACTAGTAATGTGAATTCTACCTAATTTGCTAGTTCTAAAAAAAAGTTATTCATGCGAGAATGCTTTTTAGCATCGTCTTCTAAACCCGCAAATATATACACAGAAAATGAGGTAATGCAATATGCAACCTAAAGTTATACCCGACACATAATGTCCATTATTTCTGTGTCACAAATATTTGTAGAGGAACGGCAATGGGCTGGTAATTTCCTACTAATTCATATTCACTTAATATATTATACTGAAATATAAGTACATCGCCGTATCAAGTTTAACATCGTTTACACAAAAGTATTATTTTCCATATCATTATGTATTCTACTACTGGCGCAATATAATTCCACACAAAATAGACGAAAAAAACATGTCCATATCTATCAATACCACATCAGCAAACCCGAGATAATTGACATCCACTATCGAGCCAGCCAAACATAAAACATTGCCAATTGTCCGCGCCAAATTAGTACCTAACGTTTTTCCACATTTATCGTTCGTATATTTTGCTATTTTTGGCAACGTATGCCAATTTCTGGGGTAAACGCACCCGAGGGATGACCGATAAAAAATAACGACCCCGCAGGGAGTCGAAGTTTTTAAGAGAATTCAATCGACACCACATACTACCAAGTCTTTTTTTAAAAGCGACGGACGCATGAGCAATTTGTGGGAACTGGCCCAGAATTTTGAATAGCTCAGTTGGTTTTGCTGCACTCCAACGTATAGTTTGGAAGTGAATTTTCTGTCCCTTTTTTACAGTTTTTCGAGTGAATTTTTTGACTCTATGAAATAGTTTACTGTGTTTCCAAAGTATTACGTCAAATTTTCTAGTTGTTTTTTAGGGTTCCGTAGCCGAATGGCAAAAAACGGAACCCTTATAGTTTCGATATGTCCGTCCGTCTGTCTGTCTGTCCGTCCGTCCGTATGTCACAGCAATTTTATTCCGAAACTATTAAGACTATACATGTGAAACTTAGTAGGTAGATGTATTCTGTGAACCGCTTTCCGATATTTGAAAAAAATTAAAAAATAATTAAAATAAAGGGGGGTCCCCATACATGGAACTAGAACTGAAAATATTTTTTTTTCGTGAAACCTATGCGTGTGTGGTATCTATAGACAGGTCTTTAAAAGTGATATAAGGGTTTCAAAAACCACTTTTTCATAAAGTCAATCGTTTAAAAGATATAAGCTTCCAAAGTGGTAAAATGTGTGTCCCCCCCTTCTAACTTCTATAATAATGGAGTGAAAAATCTAAAAAAAATATATGTCTGTAGATCTTAATGAAAACTTTCAACCAATATTAGTTTGAACGAAATGGGGTCAGCAGTTTTTGAGATACAGCATATTTTCTAAAACCGCAAATATAACTTTGTAATGGCAAACACTATGAAAAACAAAGTTATTTAGCGTAGTTGTTTAGTTTTAAGAAATTTTTAAGGTTTTTTTTATTCGTCAAATAAATATAAGTACATATTATAATATTATATTTATTACGGAACCCTTCATGGGCGAGTCTGACTCGCACTTGGCCAATTTTTTTTTCTGCGTCGCTGTATTGGACGACACGCGTCGAAAAATATTTCTAAATGAATGAAACTGGCATGTTTTTCCGAGTGTAACTATTGGTATCTCGTCTGTGACTGATGCGATTTTGAACTTCGTACGACTCGCTTTTATAACGATGTATGTATATGGGACATTTTAAGTAAGAAAAAGAAATACTACACTAAGTTTAAAAAAAAACTAATTTAATTAAACATGTATATTTATTAGTTTTTAACATTCAATTTTTAACACTTTAAAAAACGCTAAACTACATATATACATATAATATGATTTCTCTCTGTTAAGTGAAACAAAGACACAATTGCGTTTCTGTAAAGACAATTCAATTTATTAATAAGCTAAATTTATTTACAAAGGTTTTCCACTTATATCGTATATAATTTTAATCAGTCACCTGTAAAGACAAAAACAACATTTAAAGCCTTTATTTCAGGTATAGATATTTTCTAAAATATTCTCGTTATATTAAATTCTTAAATTATTTAGGTTTATTTTTCCTAACATCATTCTTTCACAATTGTCTTAGATGTCACTTTTAAAAGTGACATCTATAAAAAATAAATCTACGGTTAAAAAGGTTAAGAAAAACGATAACGGATTTTCTTTACATCTCCCACCCTCGGAGAGAACAATTACCGCAAGAGATTGTTCTGTTAAATGCTAATTTCTACCGGAGATAGCTTCGAAATGTGGTAGAGATTTGATTCTGCCTTCTTGTGTCCGGTGTTTATTTCATATATTGAGTTAGAAATCTTATTTAAGATTTCGTATGATCCAATCCTTAGTTCATCCATTTTTTTCCTATTCAGTCGATTTCCGTTTTCTACAAAAACTCTGTCTCCCACTTCGAATTTATATTCTTTTCTATGTAAATCATATATTTTATTATTATAGTTGTGAGATTTTATTGAATTTTCAAAGGCTAGCCTTCTATCTCTTTTCAGGTCTTCTTCTGTGTATTTCGATTTTAATTCAAGTGGTAAAATGTTCACGTTTTCGCCTTCTAAAAGGTATTTTGGAGTAAACTTCGTGACTGTATGTTCTGTTTCGTTATATTTTTCGACACATTTTTGTGCAACTGTTGTCCATGCTGTTTTCCTGTCACCTTCGTTTATTTTGCATCTTATCTTATTGATCAGAGTTTGATTTAGCCTTTCATTTAGCCCATTTGAATATGGTGCATCTACAGCTGTGAACACTATTGTTATATTATTCTTTTTTAGGAACTTTTTAAATTCTTTGGAATTTATACCAGGGTATTGGTCTGTTAATACCAAATCAATATTATGACTTTGTGTTACATTTTTTGTGAGCTTAATAAAATCATTTGAACTCTGATTTCTTGATGTTAAAATGTAAGCATACCTAGTAAAATGATCGACCAGAAGATGCAAATATTTCTTTGTAGACCGTGATCCTCCAAAGCCTCCAATGGTATCAACTGATACAATTTCAAATGGGCGTGTTGCTGGGCCTAAATGTGACATCAAACCAAATTTCGGTTTCCTTCTTGATTTGTTCTTTATGCAAATTACACATTCGTCACAAATTTTCTTAATGTTTGTGAAGATGTTCTTTGCTGTGTAAAATGGTGTTATTTTATTTATCATCTGCGTCCTTCCAATGTGACAGTAGGTATCATGTACATTTTTAATTAATGTTTTGCTAAGTGTTTCTGAAAGTATGATTTTATTTTGAATTTTATTCTTTTTGTAATAAATTTCATTCTCAAGTATAAACTTGAATTTTCTATTTTGTAGATCTTTATTTATGTCTTGGTCCTTTTTTATATCACTCAGACTGATTAGGTTTTCAACTTTTAGAAAATCATCAGTATTTTCACAAGGGTCTAGGACTGGGTTTCTGCTTAGGCAGTCTGCTTCTTGGTTTGACTTTCCTGGGTTATATTTTATTTTAAAGTTGTATTGTGATAAGTAGTACATCAAATCGCCAAGTTCTTCATCAGTTCTAGCCTTGATGTTCAGATTCTCTTATGGTTTATGATCTGAGTACACCACAAATTCTTTTCCCATAAGCCAGTGTTGCCAATATTTTACAGCTTCTTTTATTGCTAGACATTCTATGTATATTGCCTTCTTTCTCTTTTGGGGTTCTGTCAATTTTTTTGAGAAGTAAGCTACAGGTTTATTTACTCCGTTTTTATCTTCCTGTTTTAACACAGCTCCAATTCCTTTAATGCTAGCATCTGTGTAAATCTTTACAGGTTGTTCAGGGTCATATATTTTCAGGATTGGTTTTGAACATAGTAATTCTTTCATTTTATCAAATGATTTCTGGCATTCTGGGGACCATATAAATTTTACATCTTTCCGTAATAGATTGTGTAATGGATCTAAGATAATTGCACTATTTGGTACAAACTTATGATGAAAATTGACTTTCCCGAGAAACTGGCGAATATTTTTTTTTGTTTCTGGAATTGGGAAGTTTTTTACAGCAGTTTGATAATCCTTGAGAGGTCTAACAGAATTATTTTCTATTATATGTCCCA
This sequence comes from Tholera decimalis, assembly GCA_943138885.2. NCBI lineage: Eukaryota > Metazoa > Arthropoda > Insecta > Lepidoptera > Noctuidae > Tholera > Tholera decimalis. Next base: position 5,921,880 of record OW964549.2, read on the forward strand.
AATATTTGGCGTAATCTTTTGCAAAAGTACATTTCGAAAATTTCAGTCTAAATCCTTCTGCTCTTATTGCTTCAAGTAGTCTAGATATATGTTGTGTGTGTTCTTCAAAACTTTTAGAAAAAACCAAGATGTCATCTATAAAATTTACTGTAAATTCACAGAGTTTGTATTTTCTTATTATGTTACTTAATATCCTTTGGAATATGGCTGGAGCTGTCCTTAACCCGAATGGGAGGCAAGTCCATTGAAAGTGGCCTGTTTGTGTAACAAATGCTGTTTTGTGTCTATCCTGAATTTTTAAAGGAATTGACCAAAATGCAGAATTTATGTCAAAAGTGGAAAAGTATTTACAGTTTACAGCTTTTACCATTAGGTCTTCAATTAAAGGAAATGGCTGTAATTGTGGTACAACAATTTTGTTCAGTTCTCTGAAATCTATACATAGCCTGGTTTTTTTGTCATCTTCTTTTTTATATGCCAGAGTAACAGGGGCAGCAAATGGGCTATAGGATTCTTCAATTATTTTTTTTTGTAATAATTTTGATATCTGGTTTTCAATTTCTTTCCTATCCTCAACGGAGCACCTGTATGGACGTTTGTAACAATACTTATCCACCATCAAGTCTATATGAGCTTCATAGTCTCGTACCGTGCCCACGTCGTATTTATCTTTAGCAAAGACTGTGTTGAAATGAAATGAAATGAAATGAAATATTTATTTTGTAAATTGGTTATAAATAACACTTTTACACGTCATGTTTTTTTGCGTGTTAAGTTTAGCTAGATGAGGCCGGTATTTCCTAACTGACTACTCTGAGAAGAAACACCGAAACAAACTCAGAGGTCATAGTCTCTTTTAAAGTCCAGACAATTTGTATTTGTATATGAGAAGCATGTAGGTTCATGTCTGTGGTATTCTTTTGAGGAAATAACCACGCAAATTTGAGCGGACCTGTCCAGACAGTGCAAGCATTTGTCAGTTATCGTGTAGCTCAACTTAGAACTTAAGGAGCTCAACAATTTGACGAACAATACCAAAGTAAGGACCTTTGGGTAGGCCACACAAGTACTCAAACTGCTTGACATCATTAAATAAATTATAGTGAAAGCAAAAACAATGAAGAAAGAATAACCTACATCGTCCTCACATTTACAATAATGAAATAATTATATATATATAAAAAAAAAAAACAACAATATAAAAAAAACAACAAACAAGAACAAAAATTAATAGGTATATACAATACTTGAGAAAGCAAAATTTTAATTAATCAAAAATAAATCATCAATCATAATTTTAAAAAGAAATAAAAAAGGCACACGTATATCACTGGAGCATCTCATTCCCAAGCCTTCTTGTCCTCAATATAATCTTTAACACTGTAAAAAGCTTTCTGACATAGCTTACGTTTTATAAACAATTTGAATTTATGAATACTTAGTTCTTGAATATGGCTAGGAATTTTATTATAAAAACGTATACATTGGCATCTAAACGAACCACCTATTTTTTTCAACCTTGTTTTAGGAATGACATATTTGTCTTTGTTCCTTGTATTTACACTATGAATATCACTGTATTTTTTAAACAGATTAATATTTTTGTGTGCATACAAGAGATTCTCATAAATATACTGAGATGGCACAGTCATAATATTAATCTCTTTAAATTTGTCTCTTAAGGAGTGCTTAGGACTTAATTTATAAATTGCACGAATGGCCCTTTTTTGTAATACAAATATTGTGTGAATGTCGGCAGCATTTCCCCAAAGTAAAATGCCGTATGACATCACACTGTGAAAGTAACTAAAGTAGACTAAACGTGCTGTTTCGATATCAGTTAATCCACGTATTTTTCTAACGGCATATGCTGCAGAACTTAACTTTTTTGACAATTTATCTATATGGGGGCCCCACTGAAGCTTCGCATCCAAAGTTATGCCCAAGAATACTGTGGTATCTTCGGGTTTCAATATTTCGCCCTTTATTGATACACTAGTATTCACTTGTCTAACATGAGGTAACGTAAATTTTAGGCATTTGGTTTTTTTCTCATTAAGAAGAAGATTATTAACATTAAACCAGCTAACTACAGTCGCAAGGGCTCTGTTTACTTCTTCAGTAACCTGCTGTTGACGTTTAATTTTAAATAAAAGAGAAGTATCGTCAGCGAATAACACTATGTCATGATTTTTGATCAGGTACGGCAAATCATTTATATAAATAAGAAACAAAAAGGGACCTAAAATTGAGCCTTGGGGGACCCCCATCTTGACCACAGATCCCGGCGATCTTTTGCCGTTCACATCGACTCTCTGAATCCTTTCACTCAAGTATGAGGTTAAAAGATTCAGAGAGGAGTCCCGGAATCCGTAGTGGTGCAGTTTCCTGATTAATGTCTCATGGGGAACACAGTCAAACGCCTTAGACAAATCGCAAAAAATGCCCAACGCATCGCATTTATCTTCCCATGCATTATAAATGTGTCCTAAAAGTTCAACACCGGCATCAGTTGTTGAACGACCCTTTGTAAAACCAAATTGTTTATTATGTAGCAATTTGTGTTTATTAAAATATCTTTGCATCTGCATTAAAATAATTTTCTCAAAAATTTTACTGAAAGTGGGCAGTACAGAAATAGGTCTATAATTAGTAGGGTCAGATGTACTACCCGATTTAAATAGTGGGATTATTTTACTATATTTCATTAGATCAGGAAACTCACCGCAATCAATACAATTATTAAATATAACAGCTAATGTAGGAGCAATAATGTGTATAATTGACTTAGTAACTTCAACAGAATTACCCCACAGGTCTGCAGTCTTTTTAATATTCAAAGAATTAAAAGTTTTGATGATGTCATTAGAAGTAACATGTTGGAATTTAAACTGGGAACTACAAACTGGCACATTTTTTTTAAGTAATGTTTCTGCAGCAATGGGAGATGATTTTAGCGACTTGGTTGTCGATACGGGAATGTCAGTGAAAAAATTTTCAAATTCTGTGGCGACTTGCGAATCTAATGTTATTATATTATCATCAATAGTGAGGGTGTAATCAATATTTCGGTTGCAAGACCTTCCCGTTTCGCTTTTTATAATATCCCAAGTCGTTTTAATTACATTACTACTATTTTTAATTTTAGAACTCAAGTAGCGAGACTTGGCAATATAACAGACTTTTTTAAATAATTTAGAGTAGTTCTTAACATATAAATTAAATTCTACCGAGTTAGTGTAAGTCCGCTCCTCATAGAGTTCATAAAGCCGATTTCTACTTTTATAAATACCAGTGGTGGCCCAGTCACTGAAAGAAGTGTTACTATTTACTGAAGCAATTTTGGGAATAAATGTGTTATCGAATTGTTGGCAATATATTTTGAAAAAATCATTATAATGTTTATTAGGGTCCTCATTAGTTAACAAACAGGGCATTTTATTTAAGAGTTTAGTTTTGAATGCTTCCAGGCGATATTTAGTTTTTGGATTTACAGTGATATTCTTTTTTAACATTTTATTGACTTTTTTTGGTAAAGTAATTAATTGCCCACAATGATCAGAGTCTATTAAATTAATTATTTTTTTGTGAGTCGGTACAACATCCGTAAAAATATTATCTAAGCAAGTGGCACTAGTAGGAGTTATTCTAGTGGGCTCCATAAATAGGTTTACAAGATTGTATGATTGGAATAAACTAATAATGTTAGTGCTCAAACCAGAATTTTCTAATAAATTAACATTAAAATCACCACAAACAATGACATATTTACTCGAGTTACAGATTTTATGCAAAACTTCATCCATTACTTTTTCAAAGCAATCGTACAATCCTGAAGGTGGTCTGTACACACTTAATATAATAAACTGCTCCAATTCAATACAGGCTATTTCAATAGATCGTTCAACAGAGAGGCTCACAATATCCATTCGGTTCTTGAATTTAAGATTATTACTTATTAATATTAAAGAGCCACCATGTATAGCATTCACTCTGCTGAAAGAACTACCAACCTGGTAATTATTATAATTGAAAATAAATTGATGGCTTTGAAGCCAATGTTCAGTTAGGCAAAGAATATCAATATTGTTAAAATTAAGAAAAAACTCTACTTCTAAATCTTTGTTTAAAAATCCTTGAATATTTTGATGTACCAGGTTAATAGTATTTATTGATTTTAAAACTATATTTGTGTCCTCTTTGCAGTTTAAAAGTTCATTACTGCTAGAGATTCCCTCTGTTGTCAAAATTTCTAATTTAAATTCTCCGTAGTAAAATTGTTTGCAACCAAGCAATTGGTTGAGTTATGTAAACTGTCAATGCAATAATTAATTTCAGTATTATTAGATACCCTAGATAATACTGAATATTCACTTAACCTAGGATCAGTAAAATTATCAATAAATGAGTGTATATTGTACGCTAACAAAGTAGCCAATAAATGTCGACTTTTTTTGGGAAGATACATATATTCCCGAATCAAAACAAAATCTCTAACAAAATTGTTAGTATCAAAATACAATAAATGGTCACTATGACGGCATACTAACATATGCATCAAATTATTAAGTCTAAAAATATATTCATTTTCTATACATGTCAAATTATTAGAATAAGGCAATGCACATAACATTAATTTGCCTAATTTTAATTTAAGGAGGGTGCCAATACCATTAACAATGTCCTGTTTTGTCACATTAAGGCTGTTTCCAAATAAAAGAATGACTGTAGTCTGCTCATTCAAATTTGATTGTGTAATTTTATGAATAAGCTCAGTGAAATGCAGGTTATGGTAACAATGACTTACTATAGTATGATCACAATAATTATTTAATAGTGAGCCAAAACCTGTGCCTAATCTATCTGAATAAACTAAAATGTTACTTTGAGCTGGGCTTGTGGTTTCCAAAGTATGAGGTAAAATGTGTGAGGATGCAGGAATAATCTGTGGTAACATGATGGCCGGGTGATTTGAAGCACAACTACAGGTGAGGTCATTAGTCAATGACTCATACCTCTCTGCGTTGTGCTTAACCAAGTCCACCAGGTCACAGGCCTCCTGCATGCGCTCATTTAACATTTTTTGGCTAGACTCATACTTACAAAAAATATCCTTTAGTGTATTTTCCCTACTCAATAATTCCTTCTGAAGGTTATTTATGTCAATATCATACATTTTTCTTTGACTATCCAGCATGCAACTACATTCCTTTAATTGGTTGTTTAGGATAACACGCTGCTTTCTAAGTTCAATGTTATATTTATACACACTTCTTGATTTTAAAAGTTTCTTGTACTTTTTAATGTTTCTATTAATTTTAATATACTTCCTTATTTTGTTGTGACTACCTAAAACAGGACAGTTTGTTAATGTATCGTCCCCAGTTAAGTCTATGGTACAGGTGGGCTTCTTACATTCTAGTCCGGATCCACTACCCACCAGCTCGTCGAAAAGGCTGTTTGTGTTGGCCAATTGTTCACTGGCTCTCAAGGTTTCTATATTAGATATTGTGCTATGAGCCTTGTATAATTCCGCTTCAAGTCCTGATATACGTTTCAGTGCCTGATCATGTGTGTCACTGCATTCTTGAAATTCAGACATTAGATTGCGGAGATGGTGGTGTTGTATTTCTTTATTAATTTATCAATTTCTGTTTGTTGATGTAGATCTAGATGATTTTTTGAAATTGCAAATTTTTCTATATCTATATGTTCGTTGAAGTTCACTTCACATTTGTTTATATAATTAATTTCTTGTTTAAATATCTCAGAGTATGAAGACTTGTTTTTTCCTCTTGTGTATTTATTACCTAGAACATCAGGAATTTCGACATCTGTTAAATTTGAAATATTAGTATTTACAGTCTTCATATACTCTTTGTTTAGGAATCTCTTCTTTTCTTCTGGATTTCCACATTGTATAATATTTAATTCTTCAGTTTGCATTAGATTGAACGTTTTAATACAATCCAAACCAATTAGGAAATCGTAATGAAAATTTTCATTATCTATTACAAAGATATCCATAATTCTCTCAATATTATAAATTTTTATTTTTATCGTTATTATACCTTTAGTTTTCTTCTCACCATTAATAGTTTTCAAGTTTGCTGGTTGTATATGACCTGTATCCGGTCTCTTTTTGATTTTCAATAATTTAGCATTAATTAATGACACATTTGAACCCGAATCATAAATTCCAGAAACGTGTAAGGTATCATTTAATAGTAATTTTACTTGTATTAATGGTGGTACTTCTAGTTTTTTGGATTCTCTTCATTCAGTTCAATTTCTAATTCAGAGTTATTAACACTTCTTACAGGTGTTTTGTGATTTTTTTCTTTAAACCAACAATCTTCCTCCGGGTGGAAGCGCATCCCTTTTTTTTCTGTTATGCAGATCTGACATGGCTTTTTTTCTTCAATTTTTCTGTTTTTCGTATCAGAATGTGTGTAGAGTTTTTTATCATATTTATTTTTTCTTACATGATGTTCCAATTTTCCCAACTCATTGTAGAGATCTTCAGTTTCTTGTATAGTCTCTCTGTCAATCTTATCAGTCAGATAGTTAGGTAGTCCTGACGCTATAAGATCTATGAGTGTCCCAGTGTCGATCGACTTCCTGACTTCTAATAGTATTTTTTCTTTTTTTAGTGCATACTCAAGCAGTGAACCTGTTTGATACTTAAAGGCAAGGGCATATCTGATGGGTGACCAACCTTTGTTTGCAAATGTCACACAGAAATTTTTCTCCCACTTATTCCACTCTGATTCTATCGTAAGTTTCATTAACATACAGCTGTACCAGTCTAAACTGGAATTTTCCAGAAAAAAATTTAATATTTCGATCCTCTTTTTGTCTTCTTCAATATGGAAACGTTCACATTCTTTGTTGAACTCGCTAATCCATTGGAGAGCGTTAGCATTTTTACCGGTGAATTTCTCAATCATATAATCCTTTGAAATGTTCCCTAAATTCTGAGTTTCAGATTTACTTTGTTTTTCTTCAAGGAATCTTTCTAAGAGCTTTTCTAAGTTATGATTTGAGTCACTCGGTAATGATTTACTATCATCTGTGTCTCCCATAATTTCTTCCAGATAATAATCATTGAATTGTAAATTTTGTTCTTCATCTAAATATACCTTAGATATATCATCTGTTAGAGTTATCCATATTTTTCTTGTCTGGTGTCTTTTATTTAATGTTTTTCTTATCTTAGTATAACTTGAAGTAGATGTAATTACTTGATGTAAACTTGCAGGTTGATATTCATCCGGTATATTAAAAGTCTGTCCATTAGGTGTACCTATTGAGGTTATGCAAATAATGTTTGATTTTCCGTCTCCGTATGTTTTCACAGTAAAATCAAATCTCAGCCTCTCCATATTTTTAAAATATCTGCAGAAAATGTTGTTTTATAATATGATTTCTCTCTGTTAAGTGAAACAAAGACACAATTGCGTTTCTGTAAAGACAATTCAATTTATTAATAAGATAAATTTATTTACAAAGGTTTTCCACTTATATCGTATATAATTTTAATCAGTCACCTGTAAAGACAAAAACAACATTTAAAGCCTTTATTTCAGGTATAGATATTTTCTAAAATATTCTCGTTATATTAAATTCTTAAATTATTTAGGTTTATTTTTCCTAACATCATTCTTTCACAATTGTCTTAGATGTCACTTTTAAAAGTGACATCTATAAAAAATAAATCTACGGTTTAAAAGGTTAAGAAAAACGATAACGGATTTTCTTTACATACATCTAAAAATAAACTAAAATATGGCATCCAGAAATTCGTGCGCATCGCTGTCCACTGGTAATGTGTCCAAAAGACTGGCGGCATTGCCACGTTGTGTGGCAATTCTTAACCTCTGTCCTCCTTTAATTAAACTAAACAACAAATTAAAATAAAAAATAAAAAAATCGTCAGCGTTTAACGCTGTCGGCTGGTAATGTAACCAGGGATTGGCAGCATTGCCACGTTGTATGGCAAATGTTTATCATTTGTCTGAAATAATCGTCAGCCCTTTTTACCACATGGTAAATCATCACTCCACCCGCTGTGTATGGAGCGGAAGGGAGTGCCAGACTCCCACTAACTAAGAACCCACGCTGTTCCTTTAGTTACCTTAGCGTTCCGGGGCCGCGGTATCTGGTTAGAACATTCCCGCGACCCCAGCAGGCATTGACCTTATCAAACCCCATAATTGGTGCTGAGCCATCGTTGAGGCGCGCGCGGGAAGTGTCAACTAGCCAACCTTTTCGAAATAAAAAATTGTAAGCGATGAAAACTCCTTCAAAATTATAAAACAGTATTTATATTCGAACCAAAATTGATATACGTTTGCGGACGAAGCATCTGTTACCATTAATTATGCGGATTCAATCCGACACCGATTTTATCTTTTATTTTATTTATTTTCCAACAAAACTGTGCAGTTAATATACTACGTATTTTAAGAGAAACACATGGCATACCTACATCTCGTTCTATAATTTTTGTGTCTACTTTTGAAAAACCTCCTTTCAGTAGGTACAAATGCATCTGCGACACTTGTTTGACTACGATTAATGTAAGTACATTTAATCATCAGTAATTGAGTTAGTACATATCGTCAATTAAAAGAGTGATCCTTGGACTTTTTTTGCCATACAGATCCACCGATTGAAACTAGCCATAAGCTTCATGTTTTTCTTCATGTTTTAGACTCAACAAACTTCAATTAGGAAGTGCCTCTACCTTAATGGATTATAAGAAAGAAAAGCTATGTATTTGAGTTTTTATTTTAATTTTTTTTGTTACTATGGAACATTACTATAGTGACGAAGTCTCACTTTTTACAAACATATGCACACATAATAGGGCACTGGATTTTCCAAAATGACCTTAACCGTACCTAGAAAATACGCGTTTTGAAACACAGATTTATGTTAAATAACCTTAATCCGCGAAAAAGTTACACTATTGCTTGTCGAATTACACGGAGCTTGTCTAGTGGATTTAAATGTGGTTTGTAGCTATCAGGATACGCAGAATTTCCTTAGATTATTTGTGGAAAGTTACCTATACCTACCTCGAGATATGCTTTCGCAGTGTATTTTAGGTTTATTTTGAAATTATTATTCGTATGACAGCTCATAAACTAAAGTGTGGCTTGCTTAAGAATTTGCATTTCTTTTAAAAGACATGGAAGTGGTATTTTCCGAAAATTTTGATTTTATGATAATTTAGGATTCACATGCAGAAATCTGATTAGTTGATGATAAATAATTTTTGTTAACTAGGTACTAACCACAACCTGTAAGACTTTTAACTATGTAATATGTTCTACCAAATACCAATGTTTACTCGAGGTTCCTAATAGAAATCACAAGCGGGCAATAATTAAATGATATTTATTTTAACAAAATGGTATATTTTTCACACGACAAACTTTTTATCAAATATATCTACACTAGCGAGCCAGCACAGCTTCGCACTTGCCTGCGAGGGCTTGATGATTTTCCCAGTCAGAAAAAAAAATGGCTTCGCACGGTCTCATTCTACTAATTCACTCATTTTTTTAACACGCTTTTATTAGGTCGACCTGTATGTAACTTTGTAATGGAATCTAAGGTAACTAATTTAACCATCTTCCAAGGGTCGTAGCGTAATGAAAATTGGCAGCTGTATGTAATTCTGATAACAATCCAATAATATGGTACTGTTTAACTGATCTGATGATGGAGCCGGATGATATGAACTGGAACTTCATGATGGAAAATCGTATAATAGCTGTTTTGGATTTCTTAGAAAAATCTTGTAATGAACTTTGACCACGATTAGGTTTGAAGGTCTGATGATGAAGCCGGAGGATAGGCACTGGCATTTCATGATGGAATATCGTATCATAGTTGTGTTTGCACTTGTGAGAAAGACCACGTACGAGTAATGCACTTTGAACACGATCAGGTTTCAACAAACCTAAAGAAAATCCGTTATCGGTTTTCTTAAAAAGAAAACATCTGGGGTATCGACCGTTCGTTTTTTTTTTTCTGTTTTTACGTGCATTTATAAAAGCGAGTTTTTGTAGTGTTTTTGAAACTATTAATTTATTATATAGTTACACTAAAACCTATCTCATGAATCACCCACCAATGCATGTGGTGCAAACTACATGAGAATCTGTTAAGTAGTTTTTGAGTTTATTACGAACATACAGAGAGATGCGGCGACTTTATATTATAATAATTATGTAAGACTAATTTTGGTGAGGCTGACTGAATTGCTGTTTATATAACCCAGGGTACTAATGACTTACCCCTCAATATAGGTTATATTTACGAAAGATATAAGTACCCAATATGACTTTTTCATGCTATATTGCGAAATTTAAGTTTTGCCCTGCTCCTAACAACTAAAATCTCAGGAGTTTCCTAGAAAAACACACCGCGAGAATGTTCAATTTTATTTTGAAATTATTCCGCGAAAGCGAACCATTCCGTACAGTGTTTTGTGTTTTATGGTAATCATAACTCCTGGGAACAATACAGGCCGAATATTCGGCGCCGAGAGAGCCCCAGTAAATCATTTTGGGAACAAAGTGTGTGTCCGCCTCTGCGGTGATTTGTCAAAGGACTTGCAACGAACTGTCTGTATGTGGAGACGTCTGGGGAGCCAGTTAGGTAGTGTAGGACTTCCTTGCTGTGAAATCCGTAAAAGAAAATATGCACAGAACCAATGGAAGGACAATCTAATTGAGCCCGAATGGCTTTCTGAAGATGGACTTAGGTTGAAACGATATATTAGTGTCGTCTAGTTTTGTTTGATATTTGTAGTTTTTGAAATTAGGATTCCGTACTTCCAACAAAGCACGGATCCTTTATAGGATCACTTTGTAGTTCGTCTGTCTGTCAAGACTCTTTTTTCTCGGGAACTGGTAGAAATATCGAACTGAAATTTGTATTAGATACTCAGGTCTCCGAATTTTTTGCAGTTGTAAAATCAAACTTGTAAGTCAAGGCGATAGAAGTTGTGACTGTTTATGTCTCATATTTTAGCATATCTCGCGATTTTAGGATCTCCTTGTTGAGACTTTCCTTTGACCTACAACTTTGTTAAAAAGCAATGTCTCACTTGACGTGTAAAAAAAAATCTGAAAACCATAAAAATGTAGCTAGGTCGGTTCAATTGAACTTAGCGAGTCCAAATTCAGACTTTCATTTTTATTGTTGATAGGCTCGCGTTATTACATTGAGCATTCAAAAGATCTTACAGCAACAACAATGTTGTGTAAAATTTCGTTCATCATTGTAGACCCGGCTCTAAAATACATGACTATACAATTGAAACCACAGAGTGCAACCTACAATTAAGGTTTTTGGAAACATTTACGCCACTGGTTGACGTAAATATACATACACACCACAGAAATCTTAATAAAGATTTCTGTGATACACTCAAATCACTACAAACATTCACACCATACGTTGCATAACGTTTACACGAATATTTTTGACGTGACAACGTCTTATAATTCGATGAAGCTGGCTGCACGCACGAAAATACATGACTCATGCGGCGTTACCTCGCTCTGAGGCATAGCTATTTGCTCTGAGGCGTTCCATCGCTCTGAGGCGTTCCAAAGCAAATCAAATTGGATCTACAAGTTGACATTTATGTATGAATCAACGAGTCAAGTACTAGGCTATCATAAAACGGTAAGAGATGACGTCACTGTGTAGAGATTCTTTGACATTTATGTATGACTCAACGAGTCAAGTACTAGGCTATCATAAAACGCTAAGAGATGACGTCACTGTGTAGGGATTCTTCCATTGTCATGAGAAGTGGAGTAATAGTGATGAAAAATTAAAATTTTCTTTTGAAAAATGCAACCATTCCATCAGTATTTTCTTATGACGTTGTCACGTTCAACTATCGTCAGTAAACCGACTTTACAGACAACCGATTTTTTTTACCTATAGGTACTACCGGTCGGCAGTGAAGCTGCTTAGCCTTTTTCCAATTTAATCGGATGCAGCTAAGTAGGTATTAGTGATTCTACATGGAGTGACAGCGTATCTAACCTCCAAAGCCCAGTAGCTGGCAGTACCCCTTAGCTACTGCCAGTGTCAGATTTTCTGGTTTCTAACTACTAGTATAGTCCTCGTCACGTAACTTGGCAAGGTTTTGGCGTAGTGGGGGTAAGTTCGCGCATCGTGCACTTAGTGGAAGAAAAAAGTGGTCACTTTTACTGCTTGCCATTATTCTATGGTTTCATTTTTAATCATGTCTGTTCAAAAGAATGTTAAAGAAAAAAGAGGAATTCATTCGTTAATTCAGTATTATAAATAAAATAGATATACCCAATACATAAATACATTTAAAAGTGAAAAAAAATGTATTTAAAAAAACATTAAAATAAATATGTTCTCGTCGTCACAATTAGTTAATAAAACTGCTACCCCTTTTGTTCTTCTTTTTTCCCGGTATCCTAACGACAGTGACGTATTCGGAATTTCAACCTTCCTTAACTATAGTGTCTAACTGTTCTTTCTGACATTTTAATGGTCTGCATAAAACGGTATTTGGTCCTGGCATTCTAATCATCGTAACAAAAACTAAAGGAGATGGCTAAACGGCTGCCCCCAGCATGAATAGGAATTTCACACTAACCCGTAATATTGAAATATTCATTCATAAATTATTTAGTGTTTAATAATTTCTGATAATTTTCTTGAACTAATAAACATTAAAAAGTTTCATAATTGATTTTATGCTTTGTTTTGGTTTGACATGACAAGATCAAGTACTGCAAGCTAGGGTTGAGACATATCGCATTTCCAGAATGTCAAATCGAAATAATTGAACTAACATCGATTTTTAACAACGGTTATCAAAACGATTTATTTTCAGAAACTACATAATTATAACTGGATAAGTGTGTTACTAACACTTCGGACGCACAATCTTACTACATATTTTGTGTTTGTCAAGGTCGACAACAACATTTTTTTTTCAACTTTTTCGAGTATTTAATCGATTTTGTTTTCTTACATTTGGAATCTGATTCCATCTCTACTCTATGAAAAAAAAAAACGAACGTCAGACGTCGTTTGAACGCTCTGCCGTTTACTCTTTCGTTGTGCTTTTTGGATTTGGATTTTTGATTATCATTTACCTTCGCTTGTTTATTGGACTTATTGTTTGCTCGTCTACCTACTGACCTCTCGCTACTGGACATGGACTTGAATTACAATCATGCGGTGCATAAGTTGCGGTGTAGCCACGCAGACTGCGGCGGCATTTCACCTCTTCTTTTCCTGCTCTTTTACTCATGAACCTAGAACGATGGTTAACAATCGAGGTAAGTCATCTACAGCTCGAATAATTCTTCGACTAATAAATATAAGAAACAATGAATAAATGTGATTGTCACTGTCTTTATTTTAACTCATTTGGATAAGTAGTTTAGGTTTTACAACTGAATACTTGTATTATTATGATTTTTGTGGAGATTATCTATCGTAAGTATTAAGTTTTTTTGGTGCAATTACCACTTTGTAGATATTTAACTCAAGTATCTTAGTGCAAAATCGCCAATGAAAAACACAATTATCGATTAAAATCGTCGCAGAAACATTAAAACGCCTAGATAAAAGTTTATAGCAATGTGCTTGTTTGAAGTTTTTGTACCTTTGTCGTAGGAGTTACGTGATTTTATTTTCAGGATTGTGCAGATATGAAAAGTTCCTGAACCTTTTTAATTACAAAATACTAATTTTCAGCTATTCAGTATTATATATTGCTAGGCACCATGTTTATTCATTGCTGGGGCAGTCGTCCATACTTCAATTTAGCCATGTCCTTTAAAATAACAAAAACATAGGGTACAACTTTCGTGTACGCAAGAGTATTCGGGAGCAAATTGAACGAGAACTACTGACGCACCAATCGCGCGCTCGGAGCAGCGCTACGTCATACCCCGCGTCCCACTGACAACCGCTCACACCTATAAATTGACTTCTGCGCATTGAACGACTCTTGCCAAGTTATTTGATACTATAACAACTATTAAAGATGTCCAAAAGACAACCGGGACCAAAGAATTAACGTGTTTTCCGAGGCACACCGCCAACTCTCAAACTCCGGGCTACTAATGAGAAACTTATAGAAAAACACTTTTCACCCGACCCGAGAAACGAAAACTCAGCATTCACACTTGCGACCATTCGACCAAAGCGGCAGTTGTAAAGCTACCTTTTATGTAACCAATTACTTTGTTCTAGAAACTTGGTGTGGAAACCTACATTGTATACGCATCAGTGGCGAAGGCTCCATAAACTCGATTCCTACCGGCTTCCCTTTTGAAATATGGCAAATATTAGTCTATTATTTTATATATGAATATATAAACAGTAATCTATTATTTTCAATTAAACAAATAATTAACCTATTTACGAAGTTACAAGATTTCGAAGACAGCCACAGGGCCACAGTTACTGGAATTCACGCATCACACTTGAGCAAGGTAAGCATTTTTTGGTCCGGCTTCCCTTTTATGAAAATTCACCCTTCGCCACTGATACGCATACATATATGCGCTACGCATACAATACGATACGTAGTATTAACTGAATGGCAGCGCCTTCCACAACAGTGCCGCTAGACAAAATTGTTTGAGAAACGCATGACGTCACCAAGTCCAGGGCAGTAGGTAATTCGCTAAAGGAGTTTAAATATAGCAACACAAGTGAATGAAATGCGATTACGTATATACGCCCATACATACATACAGGACTGGTAGTGCAATATGAAGATGATGGTAAAGTGAAGCGCTGGATACCAAAATGCAAACTGAAATGGAATTCGAATTGAAGTCATGGTTGTCGCAGTGGTTGAGCGATTGGCTGGTGCTGTGTCATAGGTTCAATATCCGCCCGAAAATGTTTGCATGGCCAGATACCTATGTTGTTCTGCTCAAGGTCATTGTGCAAGTGAATATAAATGTGACCTACAATACAGGAGAAATATCTTGTGCGATTTTGATGCAGCGACTGGCTTCACCGTTGCGTTGCGTTCAATTCCTGCATGAAAATATTTGTAATGCCTAATGTGATGCACAGCAGTAAGCAGTAGTCTCTTGCAGCATACCCGCAAAAGGAGAGTCGAAAAAAATGGAAGTAGACACCGTTTTTTTTTTTAACTTCTTTATTTTCTAGAGAAAATACAACGTACGCGAGGGAGTTTTCCCGCATAAATCTCGATCACGTAGGAATTTTAGGATACAAAGTAGCCTATGTGTTATGCCAGGAAGTTAACTATCTCCTTACCAAATTTAATTCAAAACCGTTCAGCAGTTTTTGCGTCACAAAAATCACAAACTTTCACATTTATACAATTGATAAGAAGAAGTAAGACGCAAACAAACCACACTTGACTCGTTCTTCGCCCCTCCACGGAGCATCCTTCACCATCAATAGATTTTGACCGACCGACTGCAGCACAGCATTCTAGTTTGAAGTCTCAGAATGAACAATTACTAGTTTTGACGGAATTAACACTAAGTAGATATTTTCTAAGGTGTCTGAAGTACTGCAGATGCCAATGTCCCAGGCTCTCCATTAAGCTGAAGACCGTAGTAGATGAAGGAGCGTGTTGCAATGTTTCCGTCGTAGCCACGATCCTCAGCACTGAAGAACTGACTTGAGGAGGAGGAGATATTTTCTGTAGTATTCGTTTTCCTGGACAACGCAAACTAAGTACAATCAATTAACTCGTTTACAAATCAAACAGCAGAACCAGTACAGGCAGCAATTTTTACCAATTCTAAATAGGTACCTTCCGTCAGCTTGCTCAGCAATTAATTAATAACGGTGGTTACCCTAATGTGTTTGTGGTAATACAGTTAGTCGAAGGCAAATAGGTTGTAATGTACGGCAATTATATGTTATATCTGAGATGAGCTGTAGATTGTTTGAGATTTGAGGGAGTACGCTATTATTTAATTATAATATAGAGGGTGTAAGATTGGGTATAAATTGTGCACTTTGACTCTATTCCATTTAGGCGATTGGCGCAGTGGTAGAGTTTAGAGCTATTGTATATATAGCTTATAGATACTTGTTCCGGATCTGAGTGTTTATGTCAGTGAATTAAAATGTTTGTAAACGCACCCCCGATACGATATATTCCTAGTGCGTCAAGATAGATTTCTGAATAATTTACTGAATTGCTTGCATCCATGTGTGCTGATGCGTTTAGTACCATACATTTATGAACAAGATCCATGTGGACGATGGAGTTACAAGAAAAGGATTAGTAACGTCGTTAGAGTTTATGAAATTAATTTATATTTATTGTATATAAGCAGGTCAAAAAATCTTTTGACATGTCTATCTTTCTATAAAAAGCTACTCGTGCTACCTACAGTCGAAAGCAAAACTGTTAGTCAAAATAAGTACGTAGGGACACATGTGTGGTATTAATGACTAAGCATTTGGTATAGTGATAGTGCATTATGTATACGTGTGTGTATGCCTACGCGCGGCTGCGCCCTCGATCTTATGATATATGTTTTCAGTCGCATTAAAGCATTCTACTAGTAACGTCGTTCCGTGTATCATTTGACGCTCCTTACACATACCTAGAACACACATACAGATTCAGTAAAATAGACATTCCTAAAAGTATAATAAAATGCAACATTCTTATTCAAAATCAGATAAATTAGCTACATGACCACCTACCTAAGTAAAACCAAGATAAACCTCTTTACAACGATATTAACTTAATGTAATACTCATATAAAAAATAAGTCTGTTTAAAAATCACAGACAGATAAAGAAGGTTTTAGCATTATTGAATAAGTTAATGTACTAAATACGTAATGGGGCGTGCAACTGTCAAAGTGGCGCTAGTAGCACACTTACCAATAACAAAGCAGTTTCTCTATGGAACACTATGGAGTAGTGAATTCCTAAATTAGAGACAGTTATTAAGAATTTTCCGATTATAGAACATGTTCGGAAAATTGTAAAGAAATCAATTGAAATCAATGAAATGAAAATAAAAAATACGAAGCGTGTAAATGTTTAGCTCACCACAGATAATGAGATAACCATAGATGATACAGATAACTAAATTATCTCACAATCTAACTAACACTGACAGTGACAAAGGTTCTTACGGTGGTGGCGCCATCTGCGATCAGCTTTGACTTGCACGCCCCATTCAATTACACTATTGCCGGAGATCGTCTTGGCTAATTTTGGTTTTAAAATATTTGTGGAAGTCTGGGAAAAGTGTAATAGGTGAGGAAATATGGAAAAATGAGGGTACAAAGTTCATTTACTTTATAAAACATTATGACAGGAATTTCTAATTTTTTTTATTACGAATGAGCCCGCTCTTGATCTCGATCACACCTGATGGCAAGTCTACGAGGTCTACGATCGAACGAGCGAGCCCAGAAAATGCCTATTCACTCTTGCTTTAACGGCTGACGGGTCATATGTGTCAGGGAACACAGAAGCCAGCAGAGAGTTCGACACCTTGGCTGTACCCACAATAAATGTTGAGGAGAACCGCTTAGTACGATAAGACGGTATATCGACCAAGCGTGGTTGGTATCCCGCAGTACGTCTGGTAGACCGGTAGTAAAAGGGGGATGAAGTGTCGTGGAGATCCTGTGCACACTCTCCGAAGTATAATCTGTAGAAGATAGATAGAAGATAGACTGCTAAACAAAACAAAGGAAGCATTTCTCCAAAATTGCATAGCTCCAATCAAAATACGGTCGAAAGCACTTGACCAATATAAAAACGATTTCATCGAAGAGGGCCGTACATTTATTTTATTGTGTAGATGACAAATGTCCGCCATTGCAATTATTTTTTGGGAAAATTCGCTCCCATTAATAAAGTGACGTTTAAATCGATTCAATAATAAATCAATGTGGAATAAATGAATGTGGATTGTTATACTGTAGATGGAAGGGTTCTTTTTATATATTGAATCATGGTGATCAGTTTAAGAGGATGGACTTTTGCCTTTATTCTTCAGTCATCTGCTCAGCCTTTTTCCTACCATGTCGATTGGTTTCCTGCAGTCTAACCAGACAACCCAGTAGCTGAATAACACGATAAGAGCCGGATTAACCCTGTCAGAGGCCCTAAGGCAATGGCATTCTTGGGGCCCCTTTTTTTACTTTCACTGACCAAATCGTGTGTGAATTGAGGAAACGCACATTAAAGGCTGTGGTTTTTAATATATTTGTTTACTTATTCCCAGATTTGTTCTAAAATTGTTTTAATTCTATACCGATTTGTATTTTGTGAGATAACGGTGAGATAGATAGATATACTCTTTATTGTACACCATAACAGAATTAAATAAGGACTTAAAAACTACAAAGGGTGTTACAATGGGCGGTCTTATCGCTAAAAGCGATCTTTTACAGACAACCTTGAAATGGATTTGACACAGCAGGAGAAAATAAATTCGCGGGTAGTCTATGGTGTACTATTCACTTATATATTCACACGCACATCAAATTCTCGTTCGAAGAAACATGTTTTCTTGGTGCGTGCACTGGGCCTGGGCCCGTAGTTGATGCGGGGCCCCTAGGCAGTTGCCTACGACACCTAATGGTTAATCCGGCCCTGAACATGATACACCTTGGCAAGACCGTTGTCCGATTTCTGGCTTCTGACTACCTGTACAACTGTCAAAGATGTACAAATGTCAGCCGAGTTCAACGGTTTACCGTGCTTTCCGAAGCACGGTGGAATCTCGATTTGATGGTCACCCATCCAAATACACGGCAACTATGGCAAGCCTTGCTTTAACTTGAAGTCTGTTATTATTTAGGCTCCTTGCACCTTTAGCCTCGAACCTAGTTTCTTCAGTGAGTACCCTAAAAATCTGACACAGATTTCTCGAAAGGTTGGTTTTTACCCGACTGCAAAGGAAGGGTTATGTTTTTCGCGCGTATCTTGTATGTATGTATGTATGTATGTATGTATGTTTGTAATATTCTTTATTACCTCATATCTCCAGAACCACTGAACGGATTCACATAATTGAGGTATCGTTAGATTTGTCTTAGCAAACCAAGTGTTCTTAGATAGGTGACATTTGAAAAAATCAAACATGGCGGCTGTGCGATATGACTTCGCACAGCCGCCATGTTTGATTTTTTCACATACATACATATAGTGAAAAAAACAAAATTTTTTTTTTCGTTTTCCACAATATGGGTATCAAATTAAAGGGCTTATCACAAGGATTTCAAAAAGGTATATCATATTTATCATTAGTGTAATACTAGCAACAATAATACAAAGAGAAAGTTTAAAAATATGGACTTGAGCTCTTTCACTTTCTGAATCTGGTGGGGTGCCAATGTGACACGACTGGGAAAATTAAAAAAATGATAATTAATATTTTAACTGAAATGTTGAAAAAAAAAAGTTATTTAAAAATCTAAAAAACCCGACTGCTCAACTGAAATGCAAGGAACAAGCTCATTTTTATTTTAAAAAGTGACAAGCAGGCGGACCCGTCAAATTTAAAAAAAAAATACGTTCAATTGGGTCCCGCCAGCTTGTCACTTTTTAAAATAAAAATGAGCTTGTTCCTTGCATTTCAGTTGAGCAGTCGGGATTTTTAGACTTTTAAATAACTTTTTTTTTTAATGATAATAGGCTCGCGTTTGAACACCATCTCTCCTGATGGTAGATAGGTAGATAGAATATACTTTATTGTACACCAAAAATTTAAACACACTTACATAACCTTATTTCTATAACTTTGGTTACAATGGCGGTCTTATTGCTAAGAGCGATACCTTCCAGACAACCTTTGGAAGGACTTTAAAAGCTTTAATTGAATTGGGGAGGGCTAACTTAGTGTAAATTAGTGTAATGGTAAGTGATGATGTGGTCGAAGATGGAGCATGCTTGCTTAGAAGTAACCTATTCACTCTTGACTTAAAGACTCCCAGGTTATAGGGATCAGGAAACACAGACTCCGGCAGGGAATTCCACTCCTTAGCCATACGCACAATGAAAGAAAACCGTAGTATCATTGCTAGCGAGGTATTCCATGAAGCGCACCCAAACGAAGCGCACCCAGACGAAGCACACCTAAAGTATTCCACTTAGCACACCCGTAGGTGCGCTTCAAATAAAGATTTAAAATAATGAATTTCCTATTCCATGAAGCACACCTATGAATATCACTCGCATAGTGCGGAGACTAAGAAATAAAAATGTCGATCTGCGATGTTCCGGACTTAACGTTTTTAAATTGTGACATATCAGTGCTGACTAAATTCAATCCTCGGTCCAATGTATCATTAAGTTTTTGATTGTAGGAATGGGCTTCATGGTGGAAACTACTTGCTGCTCGAGTTTATTCATTGCTTCCTTAATTTGGGTCTCCAAAACGTTTGAGGCACATTTATGTTCCTTTATTTTAACAACTTCTTCCATGCTACTTAATGTGAGTAAGCTATTAGCCGTTCTTATAAATCTTGTGTTTACTATATTGTTTGTTATTATACACTAACACTTGTGTCCCCTTCCTTTAGGTGTGCTTCGTGGAATAGGAAATTAATTATTTTAAATTTTTATTTGAAGCGCACCTACGGGTGTGCTAAGTGGAATACTTTAGGTGTGCTTCGTCTAGGTGTGCTTCGTTTGGGTGCGCTTCATGGAATACCTCTTGCTAGCAAAAGTATGTACATATATTTGTACATTAACTTTGTCTTCTCAAGCGAGTTCATTATATTGGGTACACTATAGAAAAGAAGTTAGAATATTTTATGAATAAGATTGCTTGTGTTATGATGAGAGAAATTATACATACAAACTTTTAAGTTTAAAAACAAGCGTTAACCGTGCAAATTAAGAACCATCAGTGTAACCATGAAACGGCCAAAATTAAACCCGTTATCAGGGTAAACCGGTGTGAAACTTTACAGACATAAATTCACAAACTTAAACGATCGAATAAAATTTTATTGTTGCCTATCTTGTCCGGGTTGACCGGGGCAATTAGCCATTGTTATGCCCGGGTTTATGGACAAATACCCGGGTACGTGGCACTTTGGGCAGGCCTCTATGATTTATTGGCGTACGTGGCCTCGGCCGGGCATTGTTCGATATTTCCGAGATATTTGAGTTTGATATTCCGATTTAGATCTGATCGTGATGTTCAGAGGTTATTTGTAGGTGATTTGTCACGTGGCTAGTGAATCGTGTGATTTATTTTGTTGGTACACTGGTGAATTGTTTCGGGAAAAGATTTGTACTCGTAAGTTGCTACTAAACAACGTACAGGAACTGTAATTTATCTAGCTTTGATAGAATTTGGTATCCAGGAAGATCCCGGTTCTTTTTACTTAACTGCGCGACGCAAAGGAAGGTAATGTATTTATGTTTGCACCTACTTATGTGGCGTTTTAGAGGCCAAACGCGTGTGTCGATTTTGTCATTCATACGTCAATCGATATGTCTTAACCTTGCAAGTGTCATTTTATAAAAATAATAATTGAAACTTAACCCTCTCCGTTTGTTCTGTAGTATTATTTGCTGAAAAACAGCACTCAAACGCAGACTTCAATCCCAGCATTATGCTTAGTGATGGCCATTTTGATCAGATACAACATTTTCCCAGGAGGTATGCGAGTCCCTTTTCCTTTTCTCATTTTGATGGATCCTATGCGATAATTTGGAATAAATAAACGCTTCTCCTTTTTTTGTAACTCCAAAACTTTTCTTCGCGTTACCATTAGACACTGCACCACCTCACCTGCAGATAAAATCAAGCACAGATCCTTCAAAGATGACAAGACACCTCTGCGAACGACAGCCGCATGATAAATTACTTTTATTAGCGGATTTGTCATGGGAGGCATCTATCAAAACCCATAACGATCGAACAACGAACTTATATCGTTAAATCCAGATTGATTTGGGAATCTGGGCCTCTCTCAGATTTTACGGTTGGAGCTTTTCAAGGTTATTATTTTGCTTCTGGTTTTAGTGTGATTGGATAAAAACGAGCACTGTTTTTAAAGTAGGCATACTAAAACCTACCTATGCCAACTTATCGTCAGGTAACATTGGAATCTATAAAGCCTTCGACATCAAAAAACTTAATTTCTTTTTAAATTATTGCAATTAAAAATAAGAAAAATTGCAGCATTATCTAACATTTATTAAGTTTTCGTATCAAAACTATTGTTTTGTCTTGTCTCTGGTTCCAATAAAACAACATTTGCATGTAGGTATGAAAAATTTTACCCCGATTTAAGCAATTTCGACCTAGGTAAGCGGTTATCATTCTACCTTGTTAGTCCGGGGTATTTATTACTGTATTCCATGTCGGTATATAAATGTTGGATTTAACTGCTAAAGTGGGAGTCAAATATAGAAAACTGTCCACAACTTTTCCTATTTCTGTGACATAAGTAATTAAATATAAAAGTATCTTATGTCTTGTATTAGTAGTCTACCCCTGTGCCAAGTCTCATCCAAATTCGTTCAGCGGTAAAGACGTGAAACAGTAGGTAAAATAAGGGAAGACCGGGCTAAAAGACACCTTAAGCTTTGGCCTTTGACGGGCTTTAGAAAAGGAAACTTTGCAGACAGAAAAATAGAATGACTGACTTTGGATCAGGATTTATTAAACTTTTTAATACAATTAACAAAAATCACGTCCCACGATAGATGCCGTTATTTTTAGTGTCCTCACGTCCAGTAGATGTCGCAGTTTGCTCGTACTTGACGATACAACGAAACGCACCGGTACAATCGCAGTTATTTCTTACTAAGTTACCTGCTATCCATTTTTCTTATGTTTTCGTACCTTATAAACTATACAAATATTTTAAAACCAAATTGGGAGAGTTCCTTCCTGGCTTGGTCACACAATCATGGATCTGAAATCTACTCACACCGAGTTTTTGTCATTAATTGGTCGCCATATATAAGGATTAGTCCGTAGTTTTAACTCTGAATTGCAAGATCTAGAGCAACTTACTACCTAGCACTAGCTAGTGCTACACCAAAATTGGTCCAGCAATTCTCGAATTTTAGCTAGACTAACGAACGGCAATTGATTGTTTTATATATAAGATTATTAATCAGTTTTTATTTGCTGCTATCGTTCCATTCTTATTTTATTAATTCCTACTTTCAGAAGTAAGGGACAGGATAATGTATAAGCTAATTCCCTTATGGCGAACCATGGTTTAATGGTAAACCTCATACAATTAGGTCATCCCATAACATCTCCAGGGAGCTGTTCGGAGTTGGCTCAGCAAAGATTTATTTCAGGTGAACTGTTACCTTAATTTGGAATAGGAAATCCGAAATAATGGTAATTCTAATTACTTATAATATAGGGAAATAAAATTACGTTAATGATTTTTGTAAATTTTATTGCATTCTACACATATTACACTCGTCTTTCTAAATAGATAAGTTAATTGTACGAGTAATTAAAACTGGACACTACTCAATTTCCACATGCTTATTTTAAAAATTTATGAATTCTAAGTCTAAGTATGATGTAATCACGATTTTTATAAATACGAAAATACTATAATTTAAAAGAGTGTCTGTGGAGTATCGGGCACATTATTCTCCATAGAGATCTACGCTTTGAAGCTTGCAACAAGCTCCGAAATTGTCAATTCAAATGCGGCTCTATATGGTTTATTTGAAATAAAAGCTTTGGATTCGAGTTTGAAATTTTAGTCAAATATCTTGTTGTCCTAAACATAACTACGACAATTACATATAAGTCAAAGTAACTACATAGTTTTTTTGAGTTTTTATTACTTTATAAAGGGAAATATTACCTAGCTCTACATTTTGGAGTTACATCTAAGTAGCAACAATATTTATCTAAAAAGCTACGGATGGATTTAAAAAGAAGCTTTTGAAGCTCACTTTTGCTTTGGGACTGGAACACGTTCTAAAATATCTAGGAATATTGAATATAGATTAGATTTAAACTAATTCATTAAAATCACGCAGACTGAAAGTATCGTTTTAGTTCCTAAATTTTTTGTGGTCTTAGGACGTTTATGGCTGTGTATAAAGAAAATGCCACGGTTTGGTCTAGGTACTATGGGAGAAAGAGTGTGGTCATGGTCTTTGGTGCCTGAGGCGTATGGTGTCTAGAAACTATTTCCCCAGTCAATTTGAGTGAAACTCAGCTCACACGGGTATATATGTTCAAATATCTTAGACATGTTTTTACCGCGGACATGAAATGCTATGACAATATTGAGCGATAGCGAAGGACGCTGTAAGTTCGGGCAAATATCTCTCTGTGATTGCTCTCAGATTTGTGTGTTAAACTGACATTGTTTCATGCAGTACAGTCTGTGGGCTAATTTATGAGGCTCAAATCATACAACGTCCTTCGCAATCAATATAACAATGCGTTAAGGATATCGATGGGGTTGCGCCGCTTCTGTATTGTTTCAGGGATGTTTGCTGAATCTTGAATCGACTGCTTGTATATCCTCGTGAGGCCGACGCGCCCTTTAAATACCCAAAATAAAGATGGCGACTGAAACCCACAGTTTTTACGGGATGAGTTGGTATTAAAGCCTACTAGCCGTTAATGGACATAATTATTACGAAATAATTCTTATTTTTTTAATTATGCTAAAATCTTTAGCTATTTCTATCAATTTCTGGATGAAAGAATGATGAATTATTTTACTCCCATAGATTAAGTCATTGCAACCTAAAGGTAATTCTGGCAGACAAATTATTGATAATTGTTTGTATATAAACGGCATCTATATACTATCGTAACTATGCCCTGAAAGTCTCACTTTAAACCAATAACTCTA
The DNA here is from genome assembly GCA_943138885.2 of Tholera decimalis. NCBI lineage: Eukaryota > Metazoa > Arthropoda > Insecta > Lepidoptera > Noctuidae > Tholera > Tholera decimalis. The sequence continues at coordinate 5,946,752 of OW964549.2, forward strand.
ACATGTCAAATTTTCAACAACAAATCTCGGGACTTAAGCACTAAAAAAATTGTGTCCATTTAAATGAGCCGTTCGGTTTTATTGCCTAGTGAACCCAAAATGTGTCTGGGTCTAACGAGGATATAACAACTAGCACGCGGGGCTTCGGTCCCGTCGACTTTACCACGATAAACCATAACCTTCGTCTAGCTACTTTCATACCACATTTCATTCAAATCCACCCAGAAGTACCTACTTCCGAAGATAGGTAGATAGATAGAATAAACTTTATTGTGCAACAAAATTTAAACACACCTATTTAACATTATTTCTTAACTAGCGACCCGGCCCGGCTTCGCTCGGGTAATAAAGGTTATATTTGCTTATATATGATTTTGCTTAATCAATTTCTCGTCCTGAAATTTGCCACACTCATATATATATATATATATATATTCCACAACTTTTCACACAACGCCATCTAGTCCCAAACTAAGCAGAGCTTGTGGTATGGGTACTAGACAACTGATAAACATACATATATGTTTCTAAATACATACATATTATAGATAAATTACACCCAGACAAAGAACAAATGACCGTGCTCATCACACAAACATTTGTCCTAGATGGGAATCGAACCCACGACCTTGCGCATAGCAGTCAGGGCCACTGACCACTATACCAACGGGCCTGTCAAAATCGGCGATAACTCATAAGATATTCATTTTATTGATATAGTGTAAAAAGCAATTTTGATCTACATTAAATCCTCAATATATCTGACGTATTTAATTGGATAAGGAGTAATACTGTACTGTTAAAAAAAGATTTGTATATGACCCATGATTTTAATGTAATTTGTAAAAGAAAAAAATTGTTATTGTGGGTTATTCTTGTGAGATAGACATATCGCATCGCGTATTTTTGTAGATCTTTAAAAGAGAAACAATCCCGCCACACATTGTATTTTTATAACTCAAAAGGTTTTGGTAGCGTTTTCGATTAAAGCTCCCGATAGGCTTAATTCTTTCCGACATTTTGAAGTAATTTACACACCAAAACCTTTCTCAAGAATCACTCTATCTATTAAAATACCCGCATCAAAATCCGTTGCGGAGTTTTCATGATCTATGCATACATAGGGACAGACAGACAGGGAAACGACTTTGTTTTATACTATGTAGTGATTCTATGGTTACAATGGCGGTCTTATCGCTAAAAGCGATATCTTTCAGACAACCTTTGCAAGGTTTGGAAGATTAGCGCGTTCAAACAAACAAACTTTTCCGCTTTATAATATTAGTAGACAAAACGGTGCACCACGTGCGGAGCAGCCCCAACCTTATCCTACTTTGTATAGCGAGCAAACCCGACTGTCTATAGTAGTATAGTAGATATGAGTCACTGCTACAAGCTGTCTGCCTGATGACACAATATATTCATGGTTTTTAGGTAAAGTGAAGAAAGAAGAAGAATACTAACATACGGGTAAGAAATATTGTTACGCGACCAAAAAAGAGAACATTATGATAAACTACAGTTTCAAAAGCTTTAAGTTGTGTATAGGATAAGCATTATTTCTTCGTAAAGCATTCACTTCGCTGGTTCGCCGACATACGGTGTAGATCCCGTCCAAGTAATCTTTGCATCTTGCCATCTGGAATTAAAATGGTATGGATTAAAAACAAAAACCGAAGTAACAAAGTTTTTGGGTTGATGGACTGAAAAGGTCCAAACAGAGTTATATTACTCATTTATCTTATTGACTGTATAAACCGACACCGGGTGTCTATATTTGCAATAGCTGTCATGGTGATTCTGAACATTTTTGTGAGGGCTGATTCTATACAAATAAACAGATCATGATGTCTTTTTTATTAGGGTTCCGTAGTCGAATGGCAAAAAACGAAACCCTTATAGTTTCGTCATGTCTGTCTGTCTTTCCGTCCGTCCGATTGTCACAGCCATTTTATTCCGAAACTATTAGGACTATACATGTGAAGCTTGATAGGTAGATGTTTTCTGTAAACCGCTTTCCGATTTTAAGAAAATAAAATTAAAATAAAGGGGCGCCCCCCTTTATTTTAAATATTTTTTTATTATACATGGAACTCCATACATGGAACTGAAACTGAAAATATATTTTTTCATGAAACATATGTGTGTGGTGTATTTATAGAAAGGTCTTTAAAAATGACATTGAGGTTTATAAAACCACTTTTTCATGAAGTCAATCGTTTAAAAGATTAAGAAAAAAAAAAAAAAAAAGAGATAAAGAAAATTGGTTTGAACGAGATCGGCTCAGCAGTTTTTGAAATATTGCATATTTTCTAAAACCGCAAATATAACTTTGTAATTCATACAAATACTATGAAAAACAAATTTACTACGGAACCCTTCATGGGCGAGTCTGACTCGCACTTGGCCAACTTTTTTGATAATAGGCTCGCGTTTGACCACCATCTCACCTGAATATGGTAAGTGATCTCTAGTTTAGTCTAGAACGTTATTCCACTCTATAAAAGTGAATGAGCTGTAAACCCGTAATCCGGCACGAGAACTAAGTACGGGTTGGTGGATTTTGCATGTAATTTTTTAGATACTAGTACATGTCGGTTTCATCAGGATGTATTATGTTTTTTTTATTGATAATAGGTTCGCGTTTGACCACCATCTCATCTGGTAAGAGATGATGTGGTCGAAGATCACGCTTGCCTAGAAGTATCCTATTCACTCACGACTTAAAGACTCCCAGGTTATAGCGATCAGGAAACACAGACTCCGGCAGAGAATTCCACTCCTTAGCCGTACGCACAATGAAGGTATTCCCAAAACGTTTTGTGCGTATGGGTGGGATGTCCACCATGTAACGATGGCGCATCGCCGTTTGTCTTTTAGTCCGATGATGGGACGAGCTTCAAAGAAACACCACAAAGTACCTGTTTTTCTGGGTGGGAAAATCATCAAAAGACTCCGCCCGCTTTGGGTAGAGCGAAAAAGAGTGTCAGACTGCTACTGACTAAAAACCCATCGTACTCTTACAGTTTTCCTTGCATTCCGGGGCTGCAGAATCTCGTCAGAATATTCCCGCAACCTCGGACTACCAAAGTACCCACACAAAAACACAGTATGATTAAGTGAAAACTGCGGGTTTATTGCTGATCCTTATTTCTACAAGATTAATACATTTATCAGGCACCCCTACTCAACTTGATCTACTCGTAAACGTCAAACAGTCTCGCGCAAACATAAACCCGATGGTGTACTCACCTATAAGGACCTTTATGTAAACTTACACTAGAGAGCACTTCATGACGTACTCATCAGATCAAATGGTATGCTTCATGTTTATTTAATAAGTGTAAACAAATTCAGTGATACGGAAATCATAAGAGCAGTAAAGCGCACGGTTAGTAGATATTAGTTAAATATTATTATCTCACCGGCTGATCGATTCCTTGCGTGACCGGAGGGCCGGCTCATTCTTTGCCCAAAGAATAAGCATTGCCATACAACGTGGCAATGCTGCCAGTCTTCTGGGTACATTTCCGGACGACAGCGATGAGGAGGAGTACTTTGACGCCTAAGCCTGTTTCTTTTTTATTTATTTTTTTATTTTTATTTTTTATGTACATAGTTAGGTTTAATATATATGTATATATATGGCGGGATTGTTACTAGTTTAATTAAATAATATATTATTTTCTTATTTCATGTAACCTTAAATACAAACTGTATTATATTTAATAAAATTGGCCAAGGGCGAGTCAGACTCGCCCATGAAAGATTAGTAGTAGCTACGCCAAATAACTTTGTTTTTCATAGTGTTTGTATGAATTACAAAGTTATATTAGCGGTAAAAATATGCTGATCTCAAAAACTGCTAACCTGATCTCGTTCAAACCAATTTTGTTTGAAAGTTTATATTAAGATCTACAACATATATTTTTTTAAGATTTTCCACTCTATTATTATAGAAGTTGGGGGGGGGGGGCACGGATGGATACGTTTTACCACTTTGGAAGCGTACATCTTTTAAATGATTAACTTTATGAAAAAGTGGTTTTAGAAACCTCAATATCATTTTTAAAGACCTGTCTATAAATATCACACACGCATAGGTTACATGAAAAAAATAATCAGTTTGAGTTCCATGTATGGTGAGCCCCCCTTTATTTTAAATATTTTTCTTAAAATCGGAAAGCGGTTCACAGAATAGTAAAGTTTCACATGTATTAATAGTCCTAATAGTTTCGGAATAAAATGGCTGTGACATACGGACGGACAGACTGACAGACAGACATTTCGAAACTATAAGGATTTCATTTTCGGCCATTCGGCTACGGAACCCTAATAAAATATAAAAAAGAACCTTACAACTTTTTTTTTTATTAGGAATGAGCTCGCTCTTGACCTCGATCACACCTGATGGTAAGTGTAAGATGAGGTCTACGATCGAACGAGCGAGCCCAGAAAACGCCTATTCACTCTTGCTTTATGTGTCAGGGAACACAGAAGCCGGTAGAGTTCCACACCTTGGCTGTGCGCACAATGAATGTTGAAGAAAAGCGCTTAGTACGACAAGACGGTATTTCGACCAAGTGCGGATGGTATGCAACTAATCTGATGCAGCTGAGTATTACTGTTTTACATGGAGCGACTCTTATCTGACTTCCATAACCCATTAGCAGGGATACAATTAGGATTAACACGATACCCATTGACATGAACGGTGTCAGAATTTCTGACTTCTGACTAACTATAACGACTGTCAAAGACATACAAATGGCAGCGGGCATCAAAGGCTTCACGTTCTTTCCGAGATACGGAGAAAGATGTTCACCCATCCACTGACCAACCTCGGCAAGCGTTGCTTAACCTAGAAGATCGATCCGTGTGATTATTTAGCCACCAGCTCTTGACATATACAGTATTTATTAATAACTAGTATTTACGTGTTGCGCGAGGTGCAGCAAAAAAATGGGGGGGGGGGTGGTTTGCACAAGTATTTCGACTAAAGCATTGCCCCTCTAAATGAATCTGAAAAAAAAAATGTTCCAAGTCTCTTAATTTCCGAGATCCGCCTAAAGGGGGGAGAAGGGGGGCGGGGGGGGGGACTTTGAAAAATGGTTTTTACTTTACCGAGCCTCCTCTATACGAATCCGTAAAAAGAAAAAAATACGGGTCTCGTAGTTTCCGAGATATGATGGGGGGGGGGGAGAAGGGGGGGGGAAAAGGGGAGGTTTGGCACTTTTCCCGTAGGTTTGAGAGTTACTTGTTCAATGAGTGAGTGAGTCAGTCAGTCAGTGAGTGGTAATTTAGCTTTATATAATACAATGGATTATACAGGGTGGCGATTAGGTTATCATTAAATTGTACAGCAGGTATTACAAGTTGTCATTATCAGTCTGTTTAAATAATAAAATAAATAATTTTACTAATATTAAGAAAATGCATTTTTCAAACAAAATAAATGGCGTTTTTGGTAAAAAATAAATAATCCATACTAATATTATAAATGCGAAAGTAACTCTGTCTGTCTGTATGTTACCTTTTCACGCCTAAACCGCTGAACCGATTTAGATGAAATTTGGAATGGGAATAGTTTAGAACCATGGGAGGGACATAGGATAGTTTTTATCCCGGAATTCCCACGGGAGCGGAAATTACGCGGGAAACATCTCCACCTAAACGAAGTCGCGGGCAAAAGCTAGTCCTTTATAATATTAGTTTACTGACCTGTAAAAGCGACAACGCCGCGGCGCCGACGGAGCACGCGTCAGGAGATTGGTCAGCAGATTACGTTTATGCAATACATGATGTTGTAAAATATTAAAATGGAAAAAGGGTCCCACGGCTATAATATTGTTTATTATTAAATTATTTTAATTGTATATGACAATATACCTAATATAGAGGACGTGGTTTCAATTAATGTGATAAACTAATCGCCACGCTGTATATTTATTTTAATGGAACTAGCAATGTGGGAACAATTCACATTACTGGGAATCTTATTAACCCCTCTAACAACGCCAAGCTAATATACTTGTGTCGTATGGATTCACAGCAATAGCGTAATGGATGGGGTTCGAACCCGCGCCCTCTCGATCATAAGTCCGACATCATTAGGCTATTGACGCTCAATATTGTTATTGGCTCTCTGGCAACTATTCAAAAAAAGAAGGAGGTTCTCAATTCGTCTTGAACTTTTTTTTAATGTATGTTACCTCAATTCGCAGATGGCTGAACCGATTTAGAAAATTCTTTTTTTGTTTGAAAGGGTATACTTTCTAGTTGGTCCTATTGTCGTCACGTTTGGATCTAATGATGGAATCATGGAGAAATCGAGGGAACTCTTCAAATATTATAGCGACACCAATAGCGTTTTGGGTATTTCTTATAAAACCTTGTGCAGTTGCTCTTAAAAAGCACCATTTGAGGAAGTGGAACTGATGATAAAGACTCCAGATGGCCACCGAAACTACTCGATAATAAGTATTTCGTGGATTGCGATTAGATTACTTGAATACGGATGTTAAGCACTTTATGCTCGTCACAATGCATATGGTGAAGAAGAGCTGATGTTGATATACCAGGAGAACTCCTTAAAAATTAACGGCTCTGCACCGGGAAAAGCAATATTTTGTAAAAGGTGATAAGTAGTTTACATTTTGGCTTTTGTAACTAGATAAATTACAAACTGACCCACTAAAAAGCGTGAAATAAAAACTTTTTAGCAAAAAATAGAACCGACTTCCATATAAAACACTACAAATAAAAAAAAGAAAATACAAAACCAATAGCACCGACTACCGAAATTAAATTTATTTTTGCCTTTGAAGTGTTTTATATGGAAGTCGGTTCTATTTTTTGCTAAAAAGTTTTTGTGTTTTTAACACGCTTTTATTAGGTCAACCTGTATGTAACAAAATGGTATATTTTTCACACGACAAACTTTTTATCAAATATATCTACACTAGCGAGCCAGCACAGCTTCGCACTTGCCTGCGAGGGCTTGATGATTTTCCCAGTCAGAAAAAAAAATGGCTTCGCACGGTCTCATTCTACTAATTCACTCATTTTTTTAACACGCTTTTATTAGGTCGACCTGTATGTAACTTTGTAATGGAATCTAAGGTAACTAATTTAACCATCTTCCAAGGGTCGTAGCATAATGAAAACTGGCATCTGTATGTAGTTCTGATGACAATACAATAATATGGTACTGTCGAACTGATTTGATGATGGAGCCGAAAGATATGAACTGGAACTTCATGATGGAAAATCGTATCATAGCTGTTTTGGATTTCTTGGAAAAGTCTTGTAATGAACTTTGACCACGATTAGGTTTCAAGGTCTGATGGTGAAGACAGAAGATAGGCACTGGCATTCCATGATGGAATATCGTATCATAGTCGTGTTTGCACTTGTGAGAAAGGTTATAACAAACCCAAAGAAAATCCGTTATCGGTTTTCTTAACATTTTTTGTTTTTACGTGCATTTATAAAAGCGTGTTTTTCTAGTGTTTTTTAAACTATTAATTTATTATTAGCTGTAAGTCCTCCATAATGTAAATAAATAAATATAATAAATAGTGATAGCTCACTTGGTATGTATGAGTTTCTCAAGCGGCGTAGCACTGATGTCGTCAGCCCGCAGAGTACCGACCACATCGTCGTGTGCGCGAGTGTCCACGTTCAGCAGCACGCTGCAACCGCCGCAAGTGTAGTAGTGGATATCGAACCTGAAATGTGAACATACAGCTGAGATAGCTACATATACAGGGTTAAATGTAAAACACTGAAAACCTCTCAAGACTATGTTACTAACATCATAATCAACAACTTCTGTTCTATGACTTTTAAGAATTCGTCATATTTTAATTCACCAGATTTTCATACAAAAATAAAAATATTAAAATTGAACGCCCTAAATGTTACGAACTCTATGCGAAGCAAAAGAAAGCAATTTATACTATCGCTTTCTTTTGCTTTACATAGACGCTACATGCGTTTAGGGCGTTCAATTTAAATATTTTTATTTTTATATGAAAATCTGGTGAACTAAAATATGACGAATTTTTAAAAGTCATAGAACAAAAGTTGTTGATTATCATGTTAGTAACATAGTCCTGAGAGGTTTTTGGTGTTTTACAATAAACCCTGTATACCACGCAATAGATGAATAAGGTTGGAATGGTAATGCGGGCGTGGCGAGCGCGCCACATTTATGATACGACAATCATAGCGCGACTGATTAATTCATTCACTGCGTTTAGTGAGCTTCGGATTACTTCGGTACACAGAGCTCTGCTTTAAAATGCCGTGTTGTGCAATGCCTGTAAAACAAAATGTTAGACCGCAAGTATAGAGCGATGAGGTATATCTTTTCATCGGTAAGTCGAAAATAACATTTAATTTACAATTTTATTTGTAAAAAAACATACAAATATTCTGATCACTATGAAATTCCGAACATTATTTCAACAAGTTACAAAAAGTATACATTGCCCGTTGTGTACCTACTCGCTTAATCAACGCAATGACCAAGTCCGTCTTACAATGTACTGCATGCGCCACACTTCAATCATTCAGTCCTTTGTCCTGATTGTCCGTGATGCACGGCGCATGTTTATCGACAGTGAGTTATAATCAGTAGCAAGCTCTCGATTTAAGTGTGTGTAATTTACTTGTGTGCGTCATTCGCATACGTAACGGGCCTCGTGCTTGTAGTGGAGCTAAATAGTGGGAGACAAGCGGCGACACGCGTTCTCATACAAATCAGGAACTTCACACTCACTTCATTTCCTTTCCAACCTGTTTTATCTGTTCTGTGATATATAGTATAACGTGCGGGTCTTTAGGCTGGTACGGGCTGTGAGTAAAGGCGCGGGGAGCGGGAGCACATGGTAGGCGCTAGAACATAGTCTCACAGCGACGACGCGCCGCCCGCGTACTGCCGCGCAGAACGTCCGTGCTCCGGGACTACACTCGATATGACTCGATTTATTGACACGAAATTTCTCATAGACGCAGTACAATGTAAACCCTGTTTATGGGATTACTCAAAAGTAAATTACAAAACAACCCAAATACAACCCGGATACCAATCTGCGACAGCAATATACAGTGAACAACTGGGTACTTCTGGCAAGTCTCCATTCATCGTGCCCAGAAATGATTCCCTATCACCTAATCTTAAAATGTTAACAATAAATCTAAATAAAACCTATTAGTGGTTATTTATATACGTGTTATTTTATTTACGGCATTGCTTGGTGCCCAAATAAATGTTTTTCTTTCTTTCTAAAATAAATACGTGCAATAAATACATAAGGTAAAAAAATAATAATAAAATACTAATATACTAAAGCGGAAAAGTTTGTTTGTTTGTTTCCTTGAACGCGCTAATCTTCGAAAGTACTGGGTGGATTTGGATGCAATTTAGTATGGAAGTAGCTTGAAGCTTGAGGAATGTTATAGGCTACTTTCTACGCTACTGCAAAAAAGGAGAGTTATGTTTTTACCATGATAGAATCCACGGGAGCGAAGCCCCGCGTGAGTGCTAGTAAAATATAATTACCTCAAAGTAAGCGCTAGTCTTTCAATTGTAAGTATGTCTTGATATTTTATTCTATTCTCCAACCTTGTTAGTAATCGACATACAAAAATAATTGAAAAAATTGCGCGGATCGTCCCTGAGTTTAGGGTTTAAGTTGAAAATGCACTTTCGAAACATTTTGCTTCGAAAATCGGATGTACCTACAGTCTTTTTATCTGCCGTCCACCAATAATTTTTAAAACGTATGCATTCATTTTTTAATGGACTGTCTCCCGCTAACAACCTCGTCCTCGTCGTCGTCGTCGTCGTAATATCGTCCTGAACCCACGTTTCAGAGCTCTGCGGGCGGGACCCGTACGGCTCTTCCGCGCACGGACAGCCCGTACGGGTCTCCCGGATAGCTATGAAGCCAGTCTTAAGGGTTACTTCTAGGCAAGCGTGCTCCATATTCGACCACGTCATCGCTTACCATCAGGAAAACTGGTGGTCAAACGCGAACCTATCAACAATAGAATGAAAAAAAAGATTGCATTGCGAAATTTTAATCTATAGAGGTATATTAGAATTTTAGGTTTTGTATTGTTTTATAACACGAAAATAATTAAGTTCTATATAAGGACTACTTTTTTCTGGGTAAGAAAAATCAAGGAATTACTTCTCCCGCTCTGGGTTTACCGGAAGGGAGTATCAGACTTCTACCGACTAAAAATCCACCCTGTTCCTTCAGCTGCCTTTACGTATCGTAGTACATTCCCGCCACCCCGGCAGACAATAGCCATGTCGGGCCCCGGCAATGCTGCTGATTGCACTTTAGACTCGGTGTTGATGATGAGAGTTCGATTCTACGGTCGCGCCTACGTGTATGTATATACGTGTATACGTTGTGTGAATAAAACTAAGAAAATATTATAAAGCTTAATTAGTAAGGTTAACAAACCTTCTCTCAGCATGATAATTTCGTAGAAGTTCACGATTGGTGTTGAAGAGAACTCCATAGTGTCCGGAACAGCTGGTAACCTGGAATAATAATATAGAAGTATTCTGTAGATGGAATTCTATAGAAGTATCACTACAGTTCTCGAAACGGTGCAGAAAACTATCGTCACGATTATGTTTTGAACTCTTACTTATTTCCTATAAGCCCTAGATGAAGCAGCGGGTGTCCATAATAGTCATGAAAAGTCTTACGACCGAAAAACTCGAATACATTTTACATCCACCGAGCTGCACTGGGCCACGGATTGGATTACGGCCCGATTTCTCTAATAGAGTGTATGCCCGTGTCCCAGCCGTGGAAACGTAAGTGTTGTTATAGTTTATAATAAAAGTTACGGCTTATGTTAAGAAAATTACGTCTTATGCGAAAAAGTGCTCATCAATTTCTTATTATATCTGCCAAGTACCAACTGAAAACAGTTGAGTCTATCGAGAAACGGACTATCGGTTGGTACTTTTCTATCGGTTACATTTCGTGGAATGTGCGATGGAATTACATAATCTTATTCCGTCTAGCCCGTTTCATCATCGGACTACAAGACAAACGGCGATGCGCCATCGTTAAATGGTGGACATCCCACCCATACGCACAAAACGTTTTGGGAATACCTTCATTGTCCGTACGGCTAAGCAGTGGAATTCTCTGCCGAAGTCTGTTTCCAGATAGCTTCAACCTAGGGGTCTTTAAATCAAGAGTGAATAGGTTACTTCTAGGTAAGCGTGCTCCATCTTCGACCACATCATCACTTACCATCAGGTGAGATAGTGGTCAAACGCGAACCGATTCTTTTTAAAAAGAAATAAATAAATTCAAATCTGAATCCCTTATTTGAACTCAATTTATCATATAGGGCTTGCTGTATAAGATAAAAACCAACTTACCTCACCAATATTAGTCTCTAATAAAATCTTATCTGTCAGGAAGAATCTTTCAAGTAAAAGACACAGATGTAACATCAAGATTCTGCGAAGCGTCAGCTGGAGTCCCGCAAGGATCGGTCTTGGGGCCTATCCTGTACACAATATTCACTGCTGACTTGCCGCAGGATGATAATATTACTACAGCAACGTTTGCTGATGACACGGCAATACTAGCAAGCCACACTGACCCTACTATGGCATCACACCAGCTCCAAAAAGGCCTCGATAAAATTACCACATGGCTACAGAAGTGCGCATAAAAGCGAGTGCAAGCAAATCGGTCCATGTCACATTTACGTTACGGAAAGGTGACTGCCCACGTTCGCCTAGAAAATACCACGTTACCACACCAAGACACTGTAAGATACCTCGGTCTTCATCTTGATCGCCGTTTGACGTGGAAAAAGCACGTACAGACTAAAAGGCATGAACTCAATATCCGATTTAAGAACCTGCATTGGATTATGGGCCGAAACAGCAAATTGAGTGTTGAAAACAAACTCCTAATATATAAAGTCGTCCTCAAGCCAGTGTGGCTCTACGGAATTCAACTGTGGGGTAGCGCTTGCAAATCAACAATAAGCATAATTCAGAGAATGCAAAATGGTATCTTGCGCACAATCAGTGGAGTTCCCTGGTTTGTCACAAATGCTGAAATCCATAAGGAACTACAGATGAATACCATCACGGAGGAAATCCAAAATTGCAAAATGAAATACCATGAGAGGCTAGAAAAACACTTAATCTGGCCTTAGCACTGACAATTAGAAGTTACGCAAAACGACTCAATAGAAAAGACATCTTATAGCCCTGCGGGGCTCCGTAAAGCCTGAGGAGTAGATGACTCGCTGGAGTCACGCTCGCCCTGTCACTCTACCTCCAACTCATCTGTTTATAGTAAAACAATGCTGACTGCAGAATAAAAAAAAAAAATAAAAAAAAAATTATCATATCACAACCAGAATCAGACTAAATAACATATATCTCATTGTATTTTCAATCCTTTTCGTATACTACTAATAATATGATATTTATTTAACTAAAGAATTGGACTTTGATTGTTTAGGTGTTGGATTCAGTTAAATTCTCAATATTCGACAGGACTAGTTATATATACCGTTACTTATGTATAGTATTTTCTAATTCCGTTGAATCCTGGAGTCTCACATACATTGGTATATAACCAACAAGCCAAGAAGTCAAAAACTTTGCAATTCGAGCGAAAGCAAGAGTCGTTGAGCGTATAGGGTATTGCGATGCATGTCGCTTGTTCGATTCCCGCACAGGACAAATGTTTGTATTGCATACAAATAGTTGATCTGGCTGTATGTGTTTGAGAAGTTTAATGTTTACAATAAATAATATTTATTTTGCAAATTGGTTAAACACAACACTTCTATACGTGTTTTTTTGTCAGATTTTCCTATAGAAGAGACCTTGAGAAGAGACACCCATCCAACTCAGAGATCCTTTTTAAGTCAAGACGATCCGTACTGGTCAAATCATATAAGATCCATGTAAGTTTATGTCTGCGGTGCTGTTTTGAGGAAAGAAACCTCAGATATGAGCGGAATTGTACATATAGTATAGTTTGACGCAGAGCTCAACTTATAAAATTGGGGTGCACTATACATATAGTCGCACACCCTACACACACTTGCAGTCTATACACACTATTACACACTCTACATACAGTCGCGCCCTACACACAAAGTCGCACACTACATACAGTCACACACTTCACATACAGTCGCAAACTATACACACCTTTTTTCTGTCTTGTATAAGTTCAATGTTATTTTAATGTTTTTGTTATATTAAGTCATCACTAAATTATGTTAATGTCTTCTTTTATATATAACTTTTATAGAGTGATATTATTTGGTCCGGAGAAAGGTGACGGCATTCGGGATGCAGGGTAATCCTAGTACGAATGCCGAAGCACTCCTTTGTTAAGATACTATATTATGTACAAATAAATAAATAAACTTAGAACTTTTTCAAATGATTTGAGAAACGATTACTACGAACATTTGCCACAACTGCCAGTATAGCCTGGAATAAATGTAAATTGTTTACAAACCCAGATAGGCAAAGCTGGAGTCTTCAACCTCGATCCAGGATACTGTTTGTTGATGTTATTCTTGGAGTTCTCCTCTCCGCCGTACCACACCAGTAGACCGACTGGACTGCGAGCCAATATTCCAAACTGAGGCATGGCCTGAAAACGAGAAAAGTTGAGGATGAGTTTTATTTTGATGTTTTATTTTTTTGATAGGGCCACTCGTAGTTCAACACCCTAAGGCTGGTTACTACTTAACCGGACGATCGCACGCTAGGGGCAGTCCCTGTGGAGTACGGGCCTCGGCATAGCGGGGTCGTTGGTGGAGGGCAGCAACGGGTCAGGCTGGGTCATATTATTATCAACGGGGTTATTTATTGCCACTGGCTCAGCATCGCGGGCTGGCTCGTTTGGCAAAGGTCGGGGAGGATTAACATTACAAGTAGGTACGCGGACGTCCCGATGGGCTTCGTCGGCGAGGTCGGAATACGGAACTCGTTTTGTGTATGTGTTTTTTGAGAGTGCTAGTTTCCCTACTACTCTCTTGTCGGATTGTGGTGGGATCGTCGGGTTTGTCTAGGACGAGATGCGGACGACGAACCCCGGAAATTTTAGAGGTCGTGTATCGGGCGGCTGATACAAAACCACACAAACCCCCGTTTGTGTGTTTTTCAGCAGTGGCGAAGTAACGTGGTTTTTTAGGGTACCGTATCTAATTGGCAATAAACGTAACCCTCATAGTTTTGTTGTCTATCTGTTAGTCCGTCCGTATGTCAAAACACTCCCGAAGTGGTAAAATGTGTTCCCTCTAAGTTTTAAAATAAGACAGTTTTAAATCTCAAAAGAATATGTGCTTTAGATCTCAATAAAAAAAAAATCATCAAAAATTAGTTTGAATGAGATACAGTTGGCAGTTTTCGAAATATATCACATTTTAAAAAACTACAAATATAACTTTGTGATTTATACACATAAAATGAATAATAATCTTATTCGCTAATCATAATTGGCTGATTTTGTGAAAGCTATTAAACCTTTTCTTTAGGTAAGGTTGTGATCAAGTGTAAACTTATCAAGAATAATAATGATTTCGGTGACATTTGCAAGGATAACACAAAATTACATTTATTTATTTCAAGAAACTACGCAAGTACTTTCGTGGTCATCTGCTACCAGTCAATGTTTAAATAGTGCACAGACATAATGTTACTTCAATTTTTATTCAACTTATATTTTATTAGATACATAGATAGAATATACTTTATTGTACACCAATAATTTAAACAAACCTGTTTGAAAATATCTTACAAATTTTATAAATGCTAAAGTTTGGGAGAATGGATATAGAGATATGTTACTACACTAGCAGTTGCTCCCGTGGACTTAATCACGATAAAAGACAACCCTCCAAATTTTGCAGGTGGGTAAAAGCTTATAAGTCTATAACCTTCCTTAGGCTAAGCTAATACCAAGTTTATGTAGCCATACCAAGTTTCATCCAATTCCACTTAGTACTTTTGAAGATTTGCGCGTTTGAACAAACAATCTTTTCCGCGTTATAATATTAGTCCCACATAATATACTTACATAATGGTCTTCATCACCGACATACAGCACCCCGTTATGAAGATACGGAGTAGCTCGTCCAGTCAGCAGTAGCGTCACCAAGTTAATGGAACCCTCCACTTGGGACGACACCAGGTGAGTTATTTTGCCGTCCAGGTCTTTCTTTATACTGTAATATTTTAATGATTATTAAGTTTATTAGTTTACAAGGCAATGTTTATTTTTAACCGACTTCAAAAAAAGGAGGAGGTACTCAGTTCGTCTTGAACTTTTTTTTCTTTTTTTTTATCTCATATCTCGAAGACGGCTGGACCGATTAGAAAATTCTTTTTTCGTTTGAAAGGGTATTGTCATCAAGTTAGGATCTGATGATGGAATCATGAAGAAATCGAGGGAACTTTTCGAATATTATATGCACACCTATAGCGTTTTGGTTATTTATTATAGTAACTTGTGCAGTTGCTCTCGAAAAGCACCATTTGGGGAAGTGGAACTGATGATGAGGACCACAGATGACCACCGAAACTACTCAATAATAAGTATTTCGTATATTGCGATTCGATTACTTGAATATGGATGTTAAGCACTTTATGCTCGTCACAATGCATATGGTGAAGTAGAGCTGATGATGAAGTACCAGGAGAACTCCCCAAAAATTAACGGCTCTGCATCGGGAAAAGCCATATTTTGTAACTAGATAAATTACAAACCGACCTACTAAAAAGCGTGAAAAAAAACTTTTTTGAAAAAAAAAAACCGATCAACATCAACTTCAATAATACAAAATCAATAACACCGACTACCGAAATGAAAGTTATTTTTGGCTTTGTAGTGTTTTGATATTGAAGTCGGTTTTATTTTTTTCCAAAAAAGTTTCTTATGTTGAATTTTCGGACATTATATTGTAGATTGTTTTGAGATAAAATTTGTATGGACCATATAAGAATGATTGAGTGTGTATCAGCAATTTTATTTGCGAGCGAGTTGTGATTGTGACGAGAAATTCTGAGGTATGTGTAATTGTTTTTTAATCTAATGAAGTAAATATGTATTTTCTTGGGGACTTAGTCGTTTTCTTTATAAGGTAAGGTCAGTGGCAGTAGCTCTTAGTGCTATTGGGACCCTTATACTCAACATAAGATAGTGAACATATATAAATGTCAACGTACACTCCACATTCTATCGTAATTAATCTGAGTACTTTTAGTGAAAGTACCCAAAAAAATAATTGAGATGTTTATTTAAGACTTAATAAGAGCACGCGGTTAAATAATAACAGTCGTACAATTCGATCTTGGAGGTTAAGACCAGGCAGTCTAAAATAATTTTCACGCTAGCTCCGCCCCCATGCACCCCGGTTAGGCCGTTGTAAGCTAAACGCTAGCGCAGCAGTAATAAAGTTGAATATTGCGTGCGCTCTTTCACTATGTTCAAGTTCGAAACTGCCATTGTGTGCTAAACGCTAACGCAGCAGTAATAAAGTTGAATATCTCGTGCGCTCTTTTACCATGTTCGGGTTCGAAACTAAATGTCGTAAGTCTCAATTCGTATTTCGTTTATAACTAAACTAATAATTGATCTAGAGAAAAAAAATCCTATATTTGGATAATAAACTATATTTTCTAACTGTCAATACTAATTTTAGACATAAAACATTTGAATAATCTTTAAAAAAGACATGATTTTCGATTAAAAAATGAATCGAACGAAAATGCTCCAATTACGTAACTGGTCTAGACATGTAAAGAAAAAGATTCAATAAATCATATACTAAAGTTCCATATTGATTGTTTGCGTGATTGTTTCATAATATTAATACAAAGTTACATACAATATAGGGAGCCTCCTCTTAAACAACGCAACGCAACGGTAACCAAAACAAACAAACATGAAAGTTCCATATACGCTTGCCAAGCTCGCTCCGTGGATGGGTAAACATCTTATCATAATATTATCAACAATCTTCCGTTCCACGGAAAGGGGTTGGTCCCGTTTGTACTTGCAAAGGAGAATGCCAATGTTTCCTTCAAGACTCGGCCAGAACCAACAAAGATGAACTATATATCATAAAAAATGAAGGGTTCCGTAGTAACTATAATAAACATAATATAGGTACTTAATATATTTGAAAAAAAAAAAACAAAAAACCTTACAAATTTCTTAAAACTAGCTTATTTACAATTTTTACAACTACGCCAAATAACTTTGTTTTTCATAGTATTTGTATGAATTACAAAGTTATATTTGCGGTTTTAGAAAATATACTGTATCTCAAAAACTGCTGACTCGATCTCGTTCAAACCAATTTTGATTGAAAGTTTACATTAATATCTATTCCATATGGTTTTTTTAGATTTTTCACTTCATTATTATAGAAGTTAGAGGGGGGGGGAACACACATTTTACCACTTTGGAAGCGTATATCTTTTAAACGATTAACTTATGATAAAGTCCTTTTAGAAACCTTAATGTCATTTTTAAAGACCTATCTATAGATACCACACACATATAGGTTTCATGAAAGAAAATATTTTCAGTTTCAGTTCCATGTATGGGGAGCCCCCTTTATTTTAAATATTTTTTAAATTTTCTCTTAAAATCGGAAAGCGGTTCATAGAATACATCAGCCTACCAAGTTTTACATGTATAGTCTTAATAGTTTCGGAATAAAATGGCTGTGACATACGGACGGACGGACAGACAGACAGACGGACAGACATGTCGAAACTATAAGGGTTCCGTTTTTTGCCATTCGGCTACGGATTCCTAAAATGGAAAATCATTATAGAATTTGACTGTATAATTAGTTTTCTATTAGAAGTACACCAAAAAAAGTTATAGTTCTTTGAAGTTGACTACTTATTACTTCTAATTTTAACGATAACATGAAATAGACTATTAAATGATTGAATAATGACTATTGAATTCAGTTTCAACACCCAAGGTAGTCGTTAGTAATACAGAAATCGGAGTCCGGAAACACAGCAATAAACAACAAAAAACACATAAGACACTTCGTCGCTCGTCATAAAACGCAGGAGAAGTAAACCTTTTGACAATTATCACGATCAATGACAACTATAAGTAGCGGCACGTAAGTCTAGCGCTGAACGATACGCGGAGGGGATTACTGCGCATGGGTACTATCGCGCACGCAATACAATTGTTAGCTAAATAACGTTAATGACATTATTTTAATGTAATGTCAAATAGTAGTTCTAGCGCTGAACGAAATGTAGAGGATAGCTACGCATGAGTACTGTCGCGCATGCAAATAATATTACCTATACTTTAATAAATAGTTTATCTCCAATGCCAATGTCCAAGGATTTATAGTAGGTACCTAAGATGTAATTTTTAACAAGTTTTGTGGGGAGTATAAAAACAAAAACATTATTTGTTTATTTAAAAAAAAAAAAATTAGATTTAAGTCTAATCTGAATCAGAGAATCTACAGTGAATCTAAATCTACAGAGAACCATTCTCAAATTTACAGTGATGCTGTCCGAATGACTGAGTAAAGTATTTGTAGCTTCGTCAATCTCACTTTTAATTTGTTTCAAAGAATCAATTAATTCGTTAGATTCCCTTTTTAAAAAGCAATTCACGACATAAACCATTTTCCTTGCCTGTCTTTTCAAAACAGTATTTCTTCTAGGTATATTCACTTTAAAGTCACAAACAAACTAAAAAACTAAATTTCACAAACAAATTCAAACTTACAAAAAAACAACAACAAAAATTAACAGCAATAACAATACAATTAATGACGCGACTGTACACGGGATGTGCGCGGAGCGTCGTATCGGCGCGGGGAACGTAATGCGGCTGGAGAGCCAATCGGCGCTACGCACGGCCGCCCTTCAACCCGCTAGCCCCCCTCAGGTACCTTAATTTTTACTTCTGCGCAATAACGGTCACCGCTAAAGTTTCGTGCCGATGGTTATACAAGATTAATTGTTATCAGCACTTGTATAACTATATTAAATTAATATAAAATAATCAAAAATATAAATAAATATTATTTATTATTATAAGAATTGCGAGTTATGACTTTTTTAAGTAATAAATTCACTTATGTAGGTTCATGATGATATTAATGTAATCGTTTTGGAAGTGCAATTTCGTGTCGCCCTTATTTTATTTTGGTATTGGGAACATTTCTAATTGAAATTGTACATAGAAAACGTATTGATAAATTGAATAACTATTTAAAATTACTTCGAAACGGTGTACTTCTACAGATTTTATTTATACTGTATAATTATTACTATTTTATATAATGAATTATCATTAATTTAGAAAGTCTGTCGGACGCTGCATGATTCCAGCTGAAACTTGGCATTCTCCTTTTTGACAGTCGTTACGAGTTCATAAAACAGTAAAACTGACATCGGTCTTGGGAAGGGCTATTGGCGTTAACCAACTACTGGTTTGTGGAGGTCAGATAGGCAGACTGTTTCATGTAAAACAAGTACTCAGCAGCATTCAGTAAGACTGGGCGCTGACCACGTAATAGTTGGTAAAAGGCTAAACAGATACTATTTTTTTTTTTTTTTTTTTTTTCAAAGACCTAAGAATTTTTGACCAGCACTTTTGTAGATATCAATGTTATTTGACTTTAATATTTCCAAAAAATTTTACAGAAGTCTTACTTACTTTTCACAGCCTCTTGATAACACACAAGCATACAGCAACAGCAAAGCTCCTATACCATCTTCAACTTGAAACTGTAAAAATAATTGTCATTTTACTCACAATACTAACAAAAATATCTCTTAATGTAATTAAAATAATACGCCAAAAGGCCAATTAAATTTATTAAAGGCATGTTTTGGACGTAAAATATGAACTAAATATATAAGAACAAAAATACATATATTATATTCAGTATATTTTAACATAATATTGATTTAATAATTTTTATGTCTTATTAAAACGAGAGAATGCCCTTTACTGCTTGGTAGAAAATAGTAAATCTTTACTATTTTCTCCCAGGCAGTGCAGGCAAGCAGCAATGGAACGGATAACACGCAAACAAACGTTTATAAAAGTAACTTAGTCAGTGCATTCTAATATAAAAATAACACTTACCAAATATAAATACCGCTTCAAAAATATTTGGAGATCCTCCAAATTCGTGAACTCGAAAATGTGCAGCTTGCAAGAGAATTTAATTTATGAAAACATCTGAAAATAAATTGAAGCTTAAAATATATTGTTGGTTTATTTTAAACATTTTCATTTTGAACAGTGCATTTGAAACATTATCTGCTTAAAGTAAAATTAATTGTAGTCTCCTTTAAATCGGCTTTGCCAGGGAATTTGTTGATACTCAGTATATTTATTTATCAACTAGCTGTACCCGCGACTTTGTCCGCATGGTATTATAGTTGATATTATCTACGCGTTTTTTACTGTGGTATTTCCGTAAAAATTGGCCAAGTGCAAGTCAGACTCGCCCATGAAGGGTTCCTCCGTAGTAACTATAATATTTATTTGATGAACAAAAAAATACCTTACAAATTTCTTATAACTAGGATATTGACGTAAATAATGGCGGTCCTTGAGAGGTTAACATAGAACCACTGCCTATCAGATTTCCACCACCCAAAGGCTAGGGGGTAGCTGGGTAGAACGATACCCCTTCACAAACCAAGTGTCGGATTTTATAAACAGACAGACAAACAAAAAAAAGATTGTATTTTCATTTTGAATTTTGAAATCACAGTCGCTTCAATTTAATTTATGGGTAAAGATTTTTTTGTTTTGCTTTCAGATTTATCACCTTTTTACGACCATATTTCTCTACTTAAGGATTATATTTCTCTCATGTTAGGCACTTATATTTTTTGTAATCTCTTAAGTTCTGTTATTAAATTAAATCATTTGAGATGAATGTTATTAATTTTTAAAGACTAAATTTGAACTTCACATTAAAATAACCTTCAAACACAGTTATTTAGTGGTATTTTTAACCGACTTCTAAAAAAGGAGGAGGTTCTCAATTCGGATGTTTGTTTTTTTTTTATGTTTGTCCACGCATAACTCCGTCGCTTGCAAACCGATTTGAAAAATTCTTTTTTTTGTTGCAAAGGGTATACTTTCCAAATGGTCCCATGAAAATTTTATCAAAATCGGACGGGCCGTTTCTGAAAAATAAACAAAAGTCTAAAAAAATCTACATTGGCGATCTTTTCGTTTACTCTGCATTGCGTTTTTTGTTCGCGCATACGTCATTTACGAACCGATTTGGATAGTCTTTTTTTAACTGACTTCAAAACAGGAGGAGGTTCTCAGTTCGTCTTGCACCCTTTTTTTCTTTTTTTTATGTATGTCACCTCATATCTCAAAGACGGCTGGATCGATTTGGAAAATTCTTTTGTACTTTGATAGGGTATACTTTCTAGTTCGTCCCATTGTCATCACGTTAGGATCTGATGATGGAATCATGGAGAAATCGAGGGAACTTTGATATGGATGTGAAGCACTTTTTGCTCGTCACAGTGCATATGTTAAAGTAGAGCTAATGGTGAAATACCAGAACTCTTCAAAAATCAACGGCTCTGCATAGGGAAAAGCAATATTTTGTAAAAGGTGATAAGTAGTTGACATTTTGGCTTTTGTAACTAAATTTATTACAAACTGACCCACTAAAAAAAGCGAAAATAAAAACTTTTTTGCAAAAAATAAAACCGACTTCCATATCAAAACACTACAAAGCCAAAAATAATTTTAATTTCGGATGGCGGTGTGATAAAAAAAGAAAATACAAAACCAATAACACCGACTACCGAAATTAAAATTATTTTTGTCTTTGTAGTGTTTTGATATGGAAGTCGGTTTTATTTTTTTGCAAAAATGTTTTTATTTAATTCAAATATAAATATGAACTAGCCTCTATTTATTTTTATTTCTATCCATAGCAACATAGTTACAGTAATTTTCTTAACTCAAACAATTAACATTACGAGTATATTCTTGTCTATAACAAAACTATGTTCTGTTAAAATTAGCCAAGTGCGAATCAGACTCGCCCATGAAGGGTTCCGTAGTAACTACGCCAAATAACTTTGTTGTTCATAGTATTTGTATGAATTACAAAGTTATATTTGCGGTTTTAGAAAATATGCTGTATCTCAAAAACTGCTGATCCGATCTCGTTTAAACCAATTTTGGTTGAAAGTTTTTAATTTTTCACTCCATTTTTATAGAAGTTAGAGGGAGGGGGGGACATATATCTTTTAAACGATTAACTTTATGAAAATCTGGTTTTTGAAACCCGTATATCACTTTTAAAGACCTGTCTATAGATACCACACACGCATAGGTTTCACGAAAAAAAAAATAGTTTCAGTTCCATGTATGGGGAGCCCCCTTTATTTTAAATATTTTTTTCTTAATATCGGAAAGCGGTTCACAGAATACATTTACCTACCAAGTTTCAGTTAATAGTTTCGGAATAAAATGGCTGTGACAAACGGACGAACGGACATACAGACGGCTACGGAACTCTAAAAAGGATGTCAACGGCCTCCAAACTAGGCGGCACCTTTATCTTGGAGACCAGGTTTCTTGATGTGATGACGCTTTGGCGCTCAAAACATTACTTCTGATATTAAACGGGGTTAACAAGATTGCTACTAAGTGAATTCTACCCAAATAGCTAGTTCTAGAGTGCTAATTCAATAATGAATAGGTTACTTCTAGGTAAGCATGCTTTATCTTCGACCATATCGTCGCAAACCATCAGGTGAGATGGTGGATAAACGCAAGTAAAAAAATAGAACAAAAATATAAAATATAATACTTAATATTTTTTATATAATATTTTAAAATATTATGTTTAAAAAATCTTACTCATATTATAAATGCGAAAGTTTGTGAAGATGGATCATTGTTACTCTTTCACGCAAAAACTACTGAACGGATCTGAATGGGACATCAACCACTTTGTATGGCGTTTGGGCTTGAACATGAACATAAAAATATTGCACTATTTTTGATTATATTGAGTGGCTTACAGTATAAAGAAAACATATAAATAAGAAATTTTGTATCAAATTAATTAATATAATACTAAAAAAAATGGAACCCGGAAGGACCTATGCTCGCTAGGGCCACGGGGAATTTCTAAAAAGGATGTGTATATAGTCAGTAAAAGTCTGGCATACTCTCCCGCTTCACCCTAGAGCGAGAGAAGTAAATGGATGATTTATCATTTTAAATACTCAAACGGCCAGAGTAACGCTCGGTCTTCCAGAAAAACATTTAAATGTTTTGAAGCTCTAGAATCGAAATATCAAATATCGATATTATTTTTTTTGGGTTTTTATTTTGGCAACCCTAACTCAACGCACCCCGCACGCTGCACTGCAACTGTCACCATACACAAACAAAATAATCAATTAAAAATCTTTTTTATTCGTTTTT
The DNA here is from genome assembly GCA_943138885.2 of Tholera decimalis. Classification (NCBI taxonomy): domain Eukaryota; kingdom Metazoa; phylum Arthropoda; class Insecta; order Lepidoptera; family Noctuidae; genus Tholera; species Tholera decimalis. Next base: position 5,970,277 of record OW964549.2, read on the forward strand.
TATAAGATTACTTATTTTGACACTCCCGAATAGAGACCAATGTACACTAAATATTATTACTAAATTATTTATGAATTCCTTTTTTTGCAATACGGCTGTTTGCGGTTATGGCCCCTTTTGGTTGATGTAAATAGCTGACATCCTGGAATAACACAGGCTACTTTTTATCTCAGCTTTCCTTCAGGATTTACGCGGGAAACCACACGAACGAAGTGGCGGGCAGAAGCTAGTAGGCTGTAATTAATTTCGGAAACTGGAACACCTCATGTAGAACTTTTGACGCGGACTGAAGTCAGTAAATAATAACCTCCTCCTTTGAGGCTTTGTTTTGCCGCAGTCGGATAAAAAATACCTTCTCAGTGACACCATCTTGGTAGTACGCGGAACTATGCTGCACATAGCTGTTGTCAGTAGGCATTGCCACCAAGGCCTTGGGTTCTGCTCCAGCTTGTAAAGTGCTCCCGCCGCCGCCACATCGCCAAATTACTTCGCTGCAAGCTCGCCATAGGGCTTCCTCCTGACGCTCCTCTGAAGGTCGCAGATACCTAGAAATTATACATAAAAGCTAATTTCATTTTGGACTCAGAGTGCTCAAAGTGAATGCTATTGCATTGTTTAGTGATTGAGCAAATGAAGAGAAGCTTGGAACCTATTGAAGATTAATTCTCCAATCGATAAATTGAGCTTTGAAATTGATAAGAGTTAAGGAAAGGAATAGTTCAGGTTCAGGTTCAGAAGGTTGTCTGTAAAAGATCGCTTTTAGCGATAAGACCGCCCAATGTATCACCCTTTTTAATTGTTAAGTCCATCATTTTGTTATGGTGTACAATAAAGAATATATCTATCTGAATTTAAAATGGTACAATCGGGCAGACCTTATTGTACCATTGACACTAGATTTCCCAGTGTCGTATGATCCAGAGATCAGACGACATTGGGAAACCCAGTGCTAAATCCATCCAGTAGTCGGTAAAATATAATTTCCAAAATAATGATTATTCCATTCTTTTCTCTTTTCATTTAGTTAGTAGAAACTAGAAATGCGTTTAAATTGGCGATTAAACAACATAATAAATTAAGGCTCTGCAGCAAATGGTATAATAAACAACAAAAACCTGATACAAAGCCTCCAAAGAACATCCACCTGTCAGTGTGACAGTTGAGTGTGTAATCTATTATATGTCAACTTATTTTTTTTAACGTGGTAAAATTATCAAATAAGTCTTCCCAACCCGGGCAGGGCCGGAGGGACTGTCAGACTTGTACTGACTAAAATCCACGATGTTCCTTCAATAGCCCTTTACGTTCCGGGGTCACGGTAATGGGATGAGTCCCACGACCCCGGCAGGCTTCGGCCCTCTACAGGGGGGGGCCTCGTCATATTGCTGACGCTCTTTGAGGCGTGCGTGGAACACAACGTGCCGTCGACCCGGGCATGGTCCATGGTCGGACAGCGAGTTGATTATATGTCCACTTAGCGACATAACTTCACATAGTAAGAATAAAACACATTAGACCCCTTTTATTTTATCAAGCATAATGTGTGTATTTCGCATTACGGTACAGAACCCATACAACTCGCACTCGCTGTCAAGCAGACGGTTTTTAAACCACAATTAAGCAATAGATGAGGTACCTATAAGTAAGTGGTAAGTGTGTTCCATAGTTAGGATGCTAATGTAAAGTATGTAAAAAATGTCCACGACCAAGGCAGGCAGAACATCGAGAAAAAATTAAAACTAAGGAATTTTTGTGACAAACAAAGGTCTATGCATTTCAGTTCCTAAATTATATACCATACGTGTACCTAAAATAAATAAACAGAAATAATAGACTAAAAATAAAATAGTCTTATAATAATAAACGTGCTAATAACAGACTGTGCCGTCAATGCCACATCTGGTAAAAATAAAATCATACATTCATGTTGTGCTTGGTTAACTTACTTACGATCGAGTTAATGTTATCTGTGTACCCACATTTGTTTTCATTTTTCAACCGACGACAAAAAGAGGAGGTTATCAATTCGACGCGTATATATGTATATATATATTTTTTTTTTAATGTATGATCATCGATTACTCGAAGACGGCTGAACCGATTTGGAAAATTCTTTTTTTGATTGAAAGGGTATACTTCGAAATTGGTCCCATTTTCATAAACGTCAGGATCTGATGATGGAATCTTGGAGAAATCGAGGGAACTCTTCAAATATTATAGGCACACCTATGACGTTTTGGGTATTTTATTTTATTTTATTTATTGAGGAAAACCAACAATTACACGCTATACATGGTTAATATTAACTTATAATCTAGGTATATTAGTGCGTAACTAACAACGTTATCCACAAGTTACATATTCGAATTAAAAATAGGATCACAAGTACAACGTTACTTATTAATAATACAGATTAGTTAGTTTTACTCTTATAATACTTAACACATTTCTGAAAATAAGTTAGTCCTCTGCTATTTCAATCAGTTTAAGTAACTCAGTACGAATTTTAATAGCTGATAAAGAAAATAAATCTACGTCTGAAAAAAGAGTATTATAATTTCTTGCTAAACGTCGTAGAGGTGCGCGGACTCCCGCATTGGTGCGACAAGAGGACACTGCAAATAGCGGGAATCCTCTCACCCCACGACGCAAAACAGTTCTAGGAACTATATAACACAATTTGTTTGTCAATTCTGAGCAGTCGTTATTAGTTATTATAGTAACTTGTGCAGTTGCTCTCAAAAAGTACCATTTGAGGAAGTGGAACTGATGATGAAGACCACAGATGGCCGCCGAAACGTCAAACCACTTGTGAGAGGCAACAAGTGCTCCCTAGTTTTAATTGTGATACTTGTTTCAAACAGTGACTCTTTTAGAAAAATCACGTTAAAAACGTAGTCAAAGTGGACAGACAACTGTGTGAACGTTTTTTAGTGCATCAGGTGGCTACAAAATATGATAATCAGTGAATAAAACTTACGAAAATCAGTGGACAATAATCAGTGAAACAGAACTACCCACTTAAAATTAATAAATTGCATAGTGCTAAGCCGACACTGTCAATGTTAAGATGACAGTTACTGTCACTGCTTAAAGCAAAATAATGTTGCCAGTTATCATTTTTGAATTTCTACTCAAAAGGTGCGAATAGAAGAAATTAACCACTGTTAAATTTCCTCAGTGATTTTAGTAAAATATTGTGATTGAACTAAGACTGAATTGCGAGTCTTCTTCAGCCTGTAAGGATCATATGTAACGACTGTTCATACTGGGCTTCCTAAAGTGTGCTCTTTTTGATCGTGCATCTCTTGCGGCTCCATAAACCACATTGGAAAGATGCCTCGTATGCAGAGAACTCCACCACCTGCAGAATCAAATGCTACGCCAAGCGGAATAGACATGAAAGAGGCAGAAGCTACTCCGGCGAATCGTGAGACGAGCAATGTATCCTACAGGTCGAAGCCGTCAAAACGGGCGCGTGTTGATAAAACACCTAATAGTTTGTCGGGTAAGGAAAGTACAAGTGACGAAGTAGCATATCTAGGTCACGAAAGTCTGGTTCACACCCTTGATGATAAAGTTCTTGCAACCATCCGCCATGAGATTGAGTCTGTGATTGCGTCACAGCTAAAAGTTTCGCTGAAGGCATACTTTGAAGAGGAATTTGCAAAAATTAAGGACAGTCTTAAGTTGCTCGGTGAATTGAAAGATTCAGTAACTTTCATGAGTCAAACATTTGACGAAATTAAGAGTGAATTCGATATTAACAAGGAGACCATTAAGCTGCTGACATCTGAGAACATAACTCTCAAGAATTCCATGTCAGACTTGACCGAACGTGTCAACATCCTGGAACAACGCTCACGGCAAGACAACATTGAAATAAATGGGATTCCAGAAAACAAAAGTGAAAATCTACTAAGTACCGTATTGCAGCTGGGGAATGTGATTTCTCACAACATCCAGGAACAAGACATCATGTCATTTACACGTGTTCGGAAAATGGATGCCCAGAGCGTCCGTCCACGCTCAGTCGTTATAAAGCTGAGGAGCACCCGAGTTCGTGATGAAATTCTCGCATCAGTGACAAAGTTCAACCGAGCCCACCCTAAGGACAGGCTTAATTCCAGCCACTTGGGTTACGGTGGCGTTAAGCTGCCAGTCTTCGTCTCTGAACATTTGTCACCTTTAAACAAAGCCATTCATGCTGAAACCAGGAAAATGGCACGCGAGAAAGGCTACAGATACGTCTGGGTTCGCGACGGACGCATTCTTGTTCGCAAGGATGACGGAGCAAGCGCAAGGCAAATCAAATCTCTGCAAGCTGTTGGACTATTATAAGGGATTAGAAATCAATATCTATGCTAGTACTATAGGTATTCATATAGAATTCACTATTTATTACCAAAATTTTAGAGGTATGCGTACTAAACTCCACGACATTAATATGGCAGCCGGTGTTAACCAGTATGACGTCATTGTTGCGACTGAAACTTGGCTCAACGGTAATGTCAATGACGGAGAAATCTTCGATACCTCATACAACAGAGCCTCTAGTGCTTTAGGAAGTAAAGAAGGAGGTGGTGTACTTATAGCGGTAACTAAGACACTCGATTCTGCCCGTGCTTGCCAATGAGAAACCGCAGCGGAAGACTTATGGGTTAGGTTAAAACTAAATAACGGAAAAAAGATAAACATTTGTGCCGTATATCTTCCCCCACCAGTGACTCAACAGCAACTGGACTCGTTCCTAGATACCACATCGAGCATCATCGAAGGCACTGGAGAAGAAGTGATTATACTCGGAGACTTCAATCTTGGCTTCATTAACTGGGAAGTAGACCTTAACGGCACTAATGCATCTATAACGGTCCCTACAAATTATAATAATAATCTAGGTTTCTCGCTGGTAGATTTCATGTCTCTAAACTCTCTACAACAATGTAACTATGTAAAGAACTCGAAAAATAAAATTTTAGATCTGATTCTATGAAATGTTCTTACAGGAGTAGTTAAAAAGTGTGATACCCCGATTACCAAAGTAGATAAATACCACCCACCTTTAGAAATAGACTATAGGTTCGTTGCTGTTGCTACATTAAAGCCTAGACAAAGTAATATTTATAACTTCCGCAGTGCTGACTATGAATCAATCAACAAGAAATTGTGTGCTATGGACTGGCGGGAGCTGTTGGAATCCTGCACCCATGTAGATCAGATGGTCTCTATTTTTTATAATCAAATAAATATTGTCATTAACGAACTTGTTCCTAAATACAAGCGTCTTAATTACAAATACCCTCAGTGGTACACAAAATCCTTGGTCAAAACTTTGAATGAGAAAGAGAAATTAAGAAACCGTTTTAGGAGATATAATATGCGATCGGCAGAGTGTGTGTTCATTGTACTCGACGGATGCGGAAGTGATCCGATATATTTATTATGTATCTATAGACCTCCAAGAATAAATAAGAAGGACAAAACAAAACAATTTCTTGAAGAATTGCGCAATATCCTAGAAACTATTCCTACAGATTCCAAATTATTCCTAAGTGGAGATTTAAATATTAATTTATTAAAGACCCAAGATTGTAGAGTGATTGAATACGAAAATTTATTAGCCGAATTTGGATTAATCAAATGTATAAATAAAATAACACGTAAAGAAATAGTAAAAGGAAATATTGTTGAATCATGTTTGGATCATATTTTTATTCGAGCACCATTAGCGCATATTCATTCTGCAGTCATTCAGCATAAAATATCGGATCACTTTTTAGTGTCGGCCGCAGTGCAGTGGAACCAAGCTGAACCGAGAAGCGCCCGCGTTAGCGCGGACAATCATGACGCATCGCTCGCCCAGTCAGCTGAGCGACAACGCGAACGGATTAGTATACCTACCGAGCATCGACGTGTGCTTGACAATCGCTTAGTTAGAGAACGACTGTTAAATACAGATTTTAGTAACCTAATGTCTATAGAATGTCCAATAGAATTGTATAATTCACTCCAGCAATTATTTGTTAACATTTATAACGACTGCTATAAAATTGTAAATATTCGTTGTAGCTCTAGAAATAATAAATGTTGGGTTACAGATAATTTAAAGAATATGATAAAAGAGAGAGATAGACTGTTTAATGTGTGGTATAATGATCCAAAGAATATGGTTAAAAGAATAGAATATACCAAATACAGAAACAAATGTTTTAAAACGATATCTAGAGTTAGTAATGAATACGATCGACAGAGTATAATAAACTGTAATAAAAACATCAAAAAAATCTGGGATAGAATAAATATACTATTAGGAAAAAATAAACAATCATTAGATAATGTAATATTGACTAATATGAACATGCAGGGTGACACTAAATATATTTCGAATCAGTTTGCGACCACTTTTGATGAGGAAATTCAACAAATTAAACATATATGTGACGATAAATGGTTGAATAGGAACAACTATGTGCAGGAAACGGATAGGAGTATGAGATGGCAACCTGTGAGCGCTAAATACGTAGGAAATATAATAAATAATATGGACGCTAAAAAATCACCTGGAAGTGATTCAATACGTATGTCAGATTTAAAAATTATTTCTAACAAAATAGCCCCAGTAATATCCAAGATCATTAATTCATCTGTTAATCAGCATAAATTTCCGGACAAACTTAAAGAGGCAATTATACGCCCTATTCACAAAAAAGGTGATCGTAAGGACTACACTAATTATAGGCCAATAGCAATATTATCGAGCATAGACAAAATTATTGAAAAATGCATAATTAATCAACTTGGCAACTATTTACAATGCAATAATATATTAAGTAAATCACAGCATGGTTTTCAGAGAGGGAAAAGTACTAATACTTTACTAAGTAAGTTTACTGATGAGATTAATACTTATTTAAATGAAAAAAAGTATATTGTTGCTATTTTTTATGATTTTAAAAAGGCTTTTGATACTCTAGAAACCAGTACTCTATTGACAGCATTAGAGGAATGCGGGGTAGGAAAACCTCTGAGGGAATGGTTCAGAGATTATCTCACTTCACGCACTTACAGGGTGAGAATCGACGATACATTTAGTGACGAAAAATCAGTGCGATGTGGGGTACCTCAGGGATCAGGATGTGGTCCCGTGTGCTATTTAATGCATGTAAATAGTCTATGTGAAGTGATTAAAAATAGCTCTGCACACATGTTCGCTGACGACCTGTGTACGCTGCGGGCTGGCACAGACCTAACTGAGACAGTCCGATTAGTTCAGAAGGACATAGACGCCATAGTCAAGTGGTCACATGACAATGGTATTGTGCTTAATAACGAAAAAACAAAACTTTTAATTATACATTCACCATATTTAGCACTAAATGATAATCCTCAACCATTATTTACCCATTCTTTTAATTGCTTTCATAATAACCTCACTGATTGTAGCTGCAAACAGATTCAGAGAGTAAAGTTTGTAACATATTTAGGTATGAAAGTCGATGAGCATTTCTCTTGGAGTGAGCATATAGATTTCTTGTGCAATAGACTCAGGGCTATACTAGGTAAATTTTACCATCTAAGTTACCGGGTTCCCACTGGTACTCTAAAAATATTATATAAGTGTTTAGTTGAGTCCATTCTGGACTATGCGCTCGACTGTTATGGGCTTACTTTCAAATCCTATATTGAAAAACTTGAAAACATCCAAATTAGATTTGTAAAATTACTTGTAAATAAAAAAACCAAAAATAAATACAAAAGTGATTATTATAAACTATTTAAGCTTTGTAAAATATTACTAGTCAGTTTAAAACATAAGTACACTCTTTTAACCAATAACCATGGAAGTCGAGTGCATGATTCTGTGTTGATAAATGTAAATAATAAATATAATACTAGAGCAATGACCTCGGGTAAATATGTTGTGCCTAGAATAACTAACGTTTATGGAGACAGGACATTAAAAAAACGGATCCCATATTTACTTAACGGTTTACCCGAGGGCATTAGAGAAGAAAATAATATTAAAAAATTCAAATCTAAATTGAAAAACTATTTACTTAGCACCCTACCTTAATGTTGTTATTGTATTTTTAAGTTAATTAGTTATATAATATATTTATTAATTATATACATAAGTTAAAAATAGATTATAAATTGATCCCACAGTCAAACTGTCTGTTCAGTTTTGTGGGACATTTTTGTAAATGATAAAATACCTTGTACCTTTTAAATAATAATAAAATAAAATAAATAAATAAATAATAAAATAATCCACGTGATGAAATTGAATATAAAATTCTTAGTGACCGAGCCCGTGCTCAAATTAAAGATTGTAATAGCAAATACGTGCATAAAATGGAAAGCAATATTCGTAATAATCCTAAATCATTTTGGTCTTTCGTCAAGGCCAAAAATAGACATATTACTGCAATTCCATCTACAATTAAATTAAATAATACAGTGGCTACCAGTGGCAATGATATTTGTAACCTTTTTGCTTCAAAATTCATTTCATCTTTTAATACAGATGGTATCACAAGTAGAACGCCTACTTCGCCTCGTCAGAGCTTCCCTCAACAAACTCTGGCCAAAATACATTTGAATGAAAATGATATAATTAGAGCCCTACGAAAGCTAGATGTGACAAAAGGCGCCGGTCCTGATGGCTTGCCTCCAATTTTTATTAAAAGGTGTATCCGTAGTCTTACTCTTCCACTATTACTTATATATAATAAATCCTTATCGTCTGGTTTTTTTCCCTCGGAGTGGAAAAAGGCAAACGTTGTTCCTGTGTATAAAAAAGGAGACAGAGCTGACGCAAGTAACTACCGTCCCATATCTATGCTCTCTATTTTCTCAAAGGTATTCGAGTCCTTAGTTTGCCCAGTCTTAACTGCGCATGTCAAATGTCAGATTGCTCCCCAGCAACATGGGTTCTGTAGTAATAAGTCAACTGTCACTAATCTTGTATTATACTGTAATGACCTGTCAGTTGCTGTGGACGCAGGTCAACAAATTGATGCTATTTACACAGATTTCAGTAGCGCCTTCGATAAAGTCGACCACCGGATGTTATTAAAGAAACTAGAAAATCACGGTGTTCACGGGAGTCTCTTGGAGTGGTTCAGTTCATACCTAGTAAAGCGAAAGCAAAGATTGGTAGTGGAGAGGTACCAATCATTAGAATACACTGCGACTTCCGGTGTGACACAGGGATCGCATGCTGGCCCAATCCTATTTATTATTTTTATAAATGACATACTAGATTACTTTCGCTACAGTCAGTGTTCTCTCTTTGCTGATGATCTAAAAATCTACCGCGTAATTAAATCACTGGAGGACGCCACACTACTTCAAAGTGACCTTAACTCACTGCAGACCTGGTGTGACATGAACGGCATGGTGCTAAACGTAAACAAGTGTCATCATATCTCATTTACACGTAAAAAACGCGCGATCCTATCATCGTATTCACTTGCAGGTATTCTTTTGCAGAGAGTGGAGACCATTCGTGACTTGGGCGTACTCTTTACATATAATCTTTCTTTTAATTCTCACTTTGACAACATTGTCGGAAAAGCTGCCAAAATGATAGGCTTTATTAAGAGAACGTGTAAGGAATTTAAAGGCACAGCAGCTCTAAAAACTCTTTATAATAGTCTGGTTCGTAGCACACTGGAATACGCTTCCTCGGTCTGGAATCCAACTTATAGCGTACATTCGAACCGGATCGAGCGTCTCCAGCGGAGTTTTACTCGGTACCTACAATTCAGGGATAACAACTGTCCCAACAGAGCTGACTATACGTTTCGTATGCGCCATTTTAAACTGCCCTCTCTAAAAGAACGCAGAACTCTGGCAGATATGGTTCTTCTTTTCAAAATAGCCAACAGTACAACGTGTACTCCCGAACTGTTTGAACAAATTAACCTAGACGTACCCCGCGGTGGCCGGGTAAGATCGGTAAGGGCACATAGTACATTTGTAAGGAGAAGTTGTCGCACAAACCTTGGACGTTCTGCTCCCCTCACTAGAATGCTGGACACGTACAACAAGATCTGTTCCAACTACCAGGATATTGACATTTTTTCGGATTCCTTAGCTCAATTCCGCTCGAAAATTATAAAAAGCACAATTGATTCGTAGTCACATTGACTCTTGTTGCAATATTATTATTATTGTCAAAAAATTTGCTTGTTATAATTCATAATTTTTAGTATTTATTCTTAACTGAAATCCTTAATTGAATTTTTAGTTGAATTTTATTTGAATTTATGTTTTTTTTTTATTGAATTGATATTGTAATTTTTTTGCTTACTCTTAATGTTTTTTTATTGGATTTTGCAGTCATTTTACTTATTGTTAAATTTTAAAACTATTATAAAAACATTATGTATCACATGTTTATAACCAATTAATCAGTCCTCTGTGAGTGTTGTGCATGCCTTTAAGTAACTTGTTTACACAGGTCTATTAATGTATGTTTATCTGTATATAATTTTGTAAATAAGTTGTTGGCGTGCCTTGGAAATAAATAAATAAATAAAAAACTACTCAATAATAAGTATTGAGTGGATTGCGATTCGATTACGTGAATGTTAAGCACTTTATGCTCGTCACAATGCATATGGTGATGTAGAGCTGATGGTGAAGTACCAGGAGAACTCCTCAACAATTAACGGCCCAGCTTTGGGAAAAGCAATATTTTGTAAAAGGTTATAAGTAGTTGACATTTAGGCTCTTGTAACTAGGTAAATTAAAAATAGACCAACTAAAAAGTGTTAAATAAAAACTTTTTACCAAAAAATTAAACCGACTCCCAAAAAACACTGCAAAGTGAAAAATAACTTAAATTTCGGAAGTCGGTGCCAAAAACGAAAATACAAAACTAAAGACACCGACTACCGAAATTAAAGTTATTTTTCACTTTGCAGTGTTTTTTGGGAGTCGGTTTAATTTTTTGGTAAAAAGTTTTTTTTTACTTTGCTATTAGGTATGTTTTCTTATTTTATATGTGGGTACGTACATCTGTGCGCTCTAATTGTTAATTTTAGTTTTAGATATTGTTTCTCAGTAAGTGAATTATGTATGCAATTCTTATGAGAAATAAAGTTATTCTTAAACCTAAATAACAGATTTTTCAGGGCGTTTTGAAGTGCCATATTAAAATTTAAGAGTTCTATGCTCATATAAATATTGAGTAAATTAATAATTGTAAAAAGTGTTTATACAGTATTACATTAAATAAGAAAGTATGGCACCATTATCGAAAATATGAAATATTTTACAAACTCTTCATTTAATGTAAACAATTTTTCACGGACCTTTTTACAATCATAAAAGTTTTGATAAAGTAAAATGATTAATCAAAACAGATGTGAAATGCGATGATAAATTCTCAATAGATCTTTTAACGATCACAATAAATTATAATATTGGTAGTCTAGCCTAATCCGACTTTGACAATATAATTTATTTCGTAATGTTTCGTGATTATTTATAACAGAATATTGTTTTGTTATTGTTTTGAAATAAGAGGAGCTCGTGGTTAAGCAAAGCTTACCGAGGTCACTCCGTAGATGAGTGACCATTTCAATATATCGAGATGGTTGGTACCGGCTGTCATTTGTATATCCGAAACGGTCATTTCGGACAGTCAGAAGTCAGAAATAGTAGATTAGTAGCCAAGGGCTGTAAGGCATCAATTGCAGCCCGAGATATTTTCGAGGGTGCAATTGATGCTTACACCCGAGCTAACTACTCTGCTTTACATCTCGATTGTGAGGTAAGTAGAAAAAAACCGGCATTACAAGAATAAAACATTTTAAAGTAAAAGTTTTCTATTCCCGCCTTTTTTCATCTTTGTTTTTTAATTTTTTTTTTTTCAAGTACGAAATTGGGCTTCGCGCCGTTCGATATTTAAAATTGATGACTATTATACTCTTACGAAGACAAGGCTGAATAGCGAAGCGACCTCTTTTGTCATTGGGCTGAATGCATGATGTCTGGTTAGATGTACGCGAAGTTTTTGAAAGAGTGAAGTTTTTTTAAAATTTACTTACCGTCCTAGGGCTTTTCTAGCTACATTATTACCCTAGAGCGCTAATTGGTTACCTACAAGCCCCATTTGGGGGTAATAAGGACCTACTTACCGAATATGAGAGATGTAAATGTGATTTGCCAAGCGGTATCGTGTAACCCAGCTGTAGTAGAGATGATTACTGTTACTCAGCTTTATCTGGTTAGACTTGAAACCGAACCCAACATGGGAAAAAGGCTAAACAAATGATGATATTGCTTAGAAATTATATTAGCTACTTTGCGTTATGTCTGTTCAAATTGTGTTGAGAAGAAAGGTTGAAAATCCACGCATGTTGACATGTCGACGTCGTGCATGTCGACTATTTTTTGGTTGTTTAATAACCACAATCTAGTAATCGAATCTGAGTGGTTCCGGTGGCCCTCTGTGGTCTTTATCATCAGTTCCACTTCACCAAATGATGTTTTTCGAAAGCAACTGCACAAGTTAATATAAAAGTAATCAAATCGCTATAGGTGTGCCTATAATATTTGAAGAGTTCCCTCGATTTTTCCAAGATTCCATTATCAGATCCTGATTTGATGACAATGCGACCATCTCTAAAGAATATTCTTTCAAAAAAGTCTTTTTCAAATCGGTCCAGCCGTCTTCGAGTAATCCGTGATCATCAAGTGATCATACATAAAAAAATATACGCAGTTTTCAGGACTTCTGACTTTCTGTTTGTTCCATTAATAGTAATTACCTACGTCATTTAACGCCGAATAAAGTATACAGTGTACAAATATTTTATTAAAATGATCATTTTCAACTCGCCAAAATAACGATTACAATAAAATATCCTACGTCACCATTACTATACCGTGTATTTGGAATATACAGCGATGGTGAGACCATAAAATCGACCATTTGAACTAAAATATTGTTCGGCGATGCATAGTGCAGATTTATGCCGAAACACGTGGCGTTCTCGGGAATTATGATCGGCATTTTGAAGCTATGCTGTATGCTTTTGCGCATGGAATTCTCGTTTTATTCTGAGGAACGATTGTTTTCAGGTGGAGAAACATGCCAACACTGCTATTATCATCTGCGTAAGCGTTTTCCAACTATTTTGGGTCTGCTTCAAGTCTTACCAGATACAGCAAAATACTAGTGTTTTACAAGAAGCGTCTGCCTATCTTAGTGATGTGTCAACTCGATTTACTAACTCGAGTTAACTCGAGTTGGGCTTAGATCGAGTCAACTCGAGTTGAATTCTCTTTAACTCGATTTAGTTGATTTGAATACTCCCGCCCTAGTGCGTCAGTCGAATGACAGACACTGAGCTGGAGATCATTCGCTACAAATGTCAATTATGTCAATGTCACAACAACACAACATTGCGTTGCAGATTTGAGGTTATTGTGCCGGTTGTTATTGTTGTTAGTTTTTCGAATTATTGGACAGGTTAAGTGCAAACAGTGTTCAGATTCATGCAAATATGGTTTCGTCGTTAATGAATAGAAATACTTACTTTATATAATTATGTTACGTAAATTTAATCCTAAATAAATAAAACATAAATAAATGATAAATAAATACATTTCTTTTTTTATTTAAATTCTACCTATTTTAATTATAATGGTCCCCATACATATTGACACCTCCATGCAATAACATCGTAACTCATTTTTTTCAAAAAATTGAGATACAACGGCATTGTTATGTAAAAAAAAATGCATTTTTTCTGTACTATCATTGTAATTTTATTCCCTTTCGTTTCTAAAATAAACCAACGTCAAAGTATTGTTACTAATCCAAAAAATATTTTTTGTCAACAATATAATTGCAACTTGATTTACAATTTATAGAAAATATTATGAGTAGCTTGTTTATCAAGCACAACAAAATTGTAACTTTAGATACAATCTATGTACATGAAAAAATTACGGTTTATGATCATAAAATGTACTGTTACTGCATTGTAAGTTGAGTTACAATGATGTTGCATGGATCTTTACGTTGGTTTTTAGTACATTACGACAAGTTAAGACGAGTTGCGATGTTCTATTTAGTAGTTTGGGAGTAAACTACTAAATTGAACATCGCAACTCGTCTTAACGCACACCCTCAAATACCCCAATTAGAAAATTGTTATAGAAGTTAAAGAATCTGTTAGGGCTCATATTTCATTAATTCCTACGGAGGATTCACATTATGTAAGAAAAAGAACCTCAAAGCTCTACTTTGAAGAAACTTTAACATACCCTGCATTGTACAGGCTTTACGTCGATTGGATGAAAGAAAATCGTCCGTTGGAACAAGGGGCAAATTCTAGACAATATAAGGACATATTTTATACTGAATATAATATTGAATTCCACAAGCCTAAGACGGACCTTTGTATTCTTTGCGACCGCTATAAGAGAGGGACTGAAAACGAAAAAGAAGACATGAAGCTAGAGTATTCCTTGCATATTGCGAACAAAACAGTGGTAAGAGAGGTGAAAGACACTTGTAAGTCTCAGTCAAAACAATCGGATTTAATTGTTACAGCCTCATATGACTTACAGAAAGTATTGACTACACCCCAATCTGAAGTTTCGCTTTTTTACTACAAATAGAAGTTTGCGGTATATAATTTTACTATATATGATATAGGAAAGGCCAAAGGATACTCGTACGTCTGGAATGAGATAATTGGTAAGAAAGGATCCTCAGAAATTAGTAGCACTGTGTTTCTTTTTATTAAAAAGAAATACGAAGAAGGATTCCGTATATTTAATTTCTTTTCCGATTGCTGTGGCGGACAAAACCGCAATCGAATAATAATAGCTATGTACTCGCATGCATGTAAACTATTTGGAATAACAATTACACATAACTATTTTGAAGTAGGACACTCACAATCTGAAGGGGATGCTATGCACGCGTTGATACAGCGCCGGAAGAAAAATCAGACTATTTTTGTACCAGAACAATGGATCACCCTGATCTTATGTGCTAAAACTACGGGGACTACTTATGATGTTACTGAATTAGATCAAAACCTAATTCTTGATTATAAATGTCTTATAAAGAAAAAACTAAACTGGGAAAACCCTGATTTAATTTATTTTCAATACGATTTTCTCAGTGATCAGCACTTATCTATTAACCTTGCTATGAAACCTACTTCAAACCTACTACACGAACGAAAAGAGCACAAGAGACTGTTCAGTGTGAACAGTTAAACGAAGGACAAAGTATTCCTTTATTGTACAATAAAGTGCTCCCAATATCAACAGCAAAGTATAAGGACCTTGTAAGCTTGTGTCAAAGGCAATACCAGATATTTATCATAGTTTTTATTTAAATCTTCCACATTCCACTCAGCTAGCTACAGACAATGACAGTGATGAAGAAAATTAATAATTTTAAAAGTTTTTATTTTTGATTTTTTAATATGTTTAAAAAATTGTTACTTACGTTTAAAAGATACATACTTAGTGTCTTAATTTTATGTTGAATAATATAAGAAGGTATTCAGTTAAGTTCTGCTATTTTGTAATTTCTGATTCTGATTTTGTGATCTCATTAAATAATATTTAAGTACTACAAAATGTTTCTTTTATCTTTCAAATTAATAAGACAACATAACAATAAACACAAAAGTAGGTATAATAATAATACATTATCGCATTATGAGATATGTATTTACAGATTTGTTTTGGATTGCATGAATTGACTTAATTTTTACTATATAAAAACATTTTATGTAACTTAACACCTTGGACTTACAATTATCTGACCACAAAAATAAATTAAACTACAAAAAAACTAAATTGTAACTCAGACATACAATGTTTGTCCTCGTAACTTATATGTCATTTCACTGTTTTGTTTTTCACGTAAGTCATGAAAACCCATGAAAACAATTTTTCTTTTACAACTTAACCATACTTATTTATAGTCCACCTAAACTATATTAAATACAGCTAGCTTCAAAAATTGTACGGGGTGTTTTGAGTTTGCTATAATTTTTCAAACTTTATAATCGCTCTCCTGTAAAATCACAAAAAGTGAGTTACGATGTTATTGCATGGAGGTGTCGATATTTATGCTGAATCTGTTAATTTTTATTAAATATTATTACGAAAACAAATCATTTACTCAGTGTCATTTCACCCAGTTAACTCGAGTTACTTAACTCGAGTTGAACTCGAGTTACGTGAATTTCAACTCGAGTTAACTCGAGTTGTGTTTATTCCGAGTTGGCACATCACTAGCCTATCTGACCTCCTTAACAGTGGCTGGGTAAAGCGATACCCCTTGGCAAAACTAGTGTCAGATTTTCAGGCATCTGAGACGACCCGTAACTACTATCAGAGATGTATAATGACAGCCGGGACTAAAGTACTTTTTGAGCGACGGAAAAATCTCGATATATTAGACGGTTACCCGTCCAAGAACAGAACTCGGCAAGCATTGCAGCAAGCAAGCGTTCGACTGTTATTTTGCCAAGAAATTCTCCCCAATGCTGATGTAGTGCTCAAAAAAGTATCGTAAAACGAACACTTTTTCTCAACATTATATTGCCACAGCCTACCAAAGACGCTGCAGTAGTATAAATGTTCGATATCGAATAAGACGTAAATATTTTTATATCTCGGTCGTCAAAATAAGCGCTTTTTCAGTAGAGATTCGAGCGTAGTTCCAGACCGGTATCGTTTGTTAGAACCAAGGCTCGAGTATGAAAGGGAACGCCTATAATTTTATAGCAACGCCTCTGGGTAAGAACAATATTGTCGGTATATTTTTATGTGATAGATTGATGATATTGTTTTGTTTCTTTTTTATTATAAAAATTGATGTTATCGAGCGTATTGGGTTCTCGCCTCGTGTGATTAATATATTGTAACTGGATTCTGCTTGTAACATGACTTGGTGACAGATTGATCGCTTTTCACGGGCTTTGAGGTTATAAAAAAAGGAATTTTATCGGCCATTCACAGGCTGTGTTCTATTTTAAACCATCCATAAAAAAATACCGAAATATAATGGTTTTAACTATGCTTGTGTAGTTTCTAAAGATGTATCACGAGTTGTGACCGCGATTTCTTTCGCGTGGGAATCTTTCCCACGTAAATTGTGATCACCTAGGAATTTCGGGATGAAAAGAAAACTGTGTGTTATTCCATAATTTCAGCTATCTTCTAACCAAATTTCATGTAGATGCGTTCATCCGGTTTCGTGTGATTGAGTAACAAACATGCATCTCAACTTTCGTCATATCTAAAATATTATAGTAAGACTACCTGACACACAAAAGTCAAAAGGTTTGAGGTTATAATATAATCATATAATGATCACATTATAACCTCAAACCTTCATCATGAATCACTTAATTAATTGATGACTACAACCGCATGAAAATCTGTTCAGTTCTTGAGTATATCGCGAACAAGTAGATTGACAAACGGGACGGGAGACTTAGTTTAATAATATTTAAGGATTTAACTTACGTGTCTGGGGGAACGTCGCACTTATTATCCTTAGTCTGTGGCCTGGAATCGAACAGCAGCCACTTGATCACGTGAGCCTGAAGAGCGGACAACAATGACCTGTACAGAGAGCAAGCTAGTATAAGACCAACAGATAATGATGTCATCCACAATTGCATCCTAACGACGACGGTAGACATGAAATGAAATGAAATATTTATTTTTGTAAATTGGTTATGAATAAAGAACAATGGCGGATCCTCTAACAAATTTTTGTTGGCATAATTTTGTAGCATCTATCAATGGAAAATATACAAAAGGGTAGAGTTTCAATTCATGATCACATTTGCCTTAAAATCCACTGTTAAAGGAACTCTTGAAAAAAAGATATTCGTTGAAGAAGTTTTAGAGGTTATGTCTAGCCATTATTACGTAAATTGATTTATTGGAAGTAGACTGGTAACGTAGACTTGATTATATCCATAGTCAACGCTAGTGTGGAAAACATAGACCTAGTAGTGAGCCATTGTCAGTTGGCCAGGGGTCTCCCGCCTGCGATCTCACGGCAGCATGGATAAAGCGGCTGTCGCAGCCGAAAGCTGGGCACGCCGCAATCGCGGCGATAACTCCCGTCTTAGAGGAGTGGCTGGAGAGACGCCACGTTGTCCTCACCTTCCACCTGACGCAGGTGCTTACTGGACACAGGTGTTTCGGGAGGTACCTATTTCGGATTCAGCGGGAGGACACGCCCAGGTGTCGACATTGCGTGGACCACCCGGAGAACACGGTGGAGCATACCGTGGAGGTGTACGTCGCTTGGGCAGAGCTTCGCCATTTCCTCGTTGAGGCTATCGGCGGCGGTAACCTCTCACGCCCGGCCCTGGAGCGGAGCGAGTGGGAATGGAATGCAGTCGCCTCCTTCTGCGAAGCAGCAATGCTAGCGAAGGAGAAGGCTGAACGCGCGAGGGAGAGGCAACTCTCTTCCTCACGCCCCAGCCGCCGCAGAAGACGCCCCGTGCATCGGTGATCGCGAGCCGATCTCCGGTCACCGTAGGCGCGGGCTTGCGGACGGCGAGCAGGGGTAGCTCACCGTCTAGTAAGGACCAGGCCTGGGTCAACGGCGCATCATGTTCCACGCGCGCCTCAAAGTGCTGTCAGCACCAGTGACGGGGCTCCATAAGGCCATTGCCTGCCGGGCACAACCCCGGTAATATTCTAACGAGATACCACGGCCCCGGAACTTAAGGGCAGCTGAAGGAATAGGGTGGGTTTTTAGTCAGTAGAAGTCTGATACTCCCCTCCGCTTTACCCAGAGTGGGAGAAGTCATTCGATGATTTACCCACCCAGGTAAAAAGGGGTCCCCCGCCACTTCCAAGGTATTAGAAGTTGATTATATAAAAAATCTGTTGTAAACAAGTAACTACGCGTTATGAAAGCTATACTTACAGGCATTAAGTATTACTAGTTAATTGCGGCTGTCTCTAGGATGGCAACGCATGGACAATGCCTTTTGTAATGCAAATCCATATAGCCCGCAGAGATCACTTTCCGTCAGTCGGTCATCTGTTTGCCATCCTCTAATATGGGTCTTAGTCATATTAGATAAATAAATAATATAAAACTAGGTAATAGGTCCTTATAAAAAATGAAACAATTTGTTTTATATATGTGTGTATTTATTCTTCATCTTCTCCTATGTTAATATCGTCCAAAAAACCTGAAGGTGGAGTAATAGTTGTCTGATGTCTGGCCCATCCATGATATAATAGATTATGTTTAATATTTCATTGGCTTATTCATTGCCTTGTAGGCGAGCACCAAACTTATTTAGTAAAGCTGCTGCTATCTGGAAGTTTTGCATCATGTGGGGAAGTGATCTATGGAAATATTCTTGCCTCAGTAATTTAAAAACTCTTTTAAACTATCCATTGACCACTTCCACTTATGCGGCAGTTAATACACATTATGCGAGTAGGCATGCACACGACTTCTCATTGTGATATACAAATGGATGCATAAACACCAAAGTCCAAAGTATCAGGTAGAATCGTAGTCCAAAAAAGTCAAAGCAAAACGTCGTCGTCGTAAATAGCAGCTGATCGGAATCCTTAGGCAAGCACTAGTCGCAAGGAAAAACTCAGTTGATACACAGAAGCAGTTAATTATTTCAAAAGTACGGAAACAGAACCAACATTACACGAGATAGCGGCAGTTGTCCACAAAGAGTATGTAATACACTATGTTTTAGTTGTCCATACACCTTACGCAGATGTCAATGTCATGTCGTATTGTTGCCATACTTTGCTTGCAGTATGACTTTATTTTAGTATTTATTTATTCAGCAGAATAAATTCTTAACAAAAATCTGCAATTGTATTTATTATGGTTTATCAATACGCTTGTAAAGTATACTTATGCGATAAGGGCAAAGCACTTTAACTAAATTGGAGTAAATTTGCAGAGATATGGCAGAGAAGCCAGCAGAGAACTTTCAATTGAGACAATATTATATAATAAAATTCTAAAGGAAAAAAATAGTCTCTTCCCTTCGATCATATTAGTCAATTGTGTTTATAAACAAAATTAATTTCTTTATTAGAGTGGGTCAGTTCTTAAGCATATCTTGAAAATAAACAAGAAATTATTTTATTACCATTTGCAAACATGTCATTTGTAGACGCTCAAATATTCTATCAACATTTTTTTCGCCATTGTTCTTTGCGTGTTCTGTTTAGCTAGATGAGGCCGGTGTTTCCTGACTATTCTGAGAAGAAATACCGAAACAAACTCAGAGGTCAACGTCTCTTTTAAAGTCCATACAATTCTCATTGGTCCCATTATATGAAAAGCATGTAGGTTCATGACTATGGTGCTCTTTTGAGGAAATAACCACACCAATTTGAGCGGACTTCTCCAGACAGTGCAAGCATTTGTCAAGTATCATGTAGCTCAACTACAACAATACCAAAGTAAGGACATTTGTTGACTGACTGATTTTAACAGTTCAAAAGTTTCCGTAAATTAATGAAAGTTTATTTGAAACTATCTGTGCCATATTAATTTAGTTTGTTCAATCTGGGTGGTACACATTAGTTAAGACGCGGTTTTGACACGTTAATCCTGAGAAATTACGGAATATAAAGTCGCCTTTATGTTGCCCTACCGCCTCCTCTATCTTAAAGTGAAAGCCCCATCAAAATCGTTTTAGACTTCCCAGAGATTATACCGGACAAACGAACAGACAGAGGTAGAACATCTATTTTCTCTTAGTTTGTTAAAGGCCATTATTATGTAACCTGAACCGCTTACCCACAAAGCTTAATTTGTAAGAAATCTTACATGATTACCAATGAAGATTAACCGTTACCTTGATCCATTCCTTGGGGCAGCAAGGCCATAACCCAGAGGTTGGTCCGGCGATCTCATCATCAGCGAGGTACGGATCCATTCTCCTCGAGGTGGGCAAGAAGCCGAGCTGAAGCAAGTGACGCGGAGTTCCTGTGGAGGTGCAGGAGTGCTAGAGTTTTATTGACTTTACTATGCAACACGGAAGAAAAAGGCTGCCGGGGTTGCGGTAATGTTCTACTGAGATACTGCGCCGCTGGAACGTAAGGGCAGCTGAAGGAAGAGGGTGGGTTTGTAGTTAGAACTCCGATACTCCCTTCCGCTCCATCCAGACCTGAGATGACTTCGTGAGTTAGCACCCTGTTCTCGAAACGATGAAGGAAATGTGATTCACTAAAGGAAAACTATTTATATAATTATGTACATATATTTTTTATGTTCTTCTCCATTATAACTATTGATGATCGAAGGTCTACCTACGTCTACGTACTGACTTTTAATGGTCTTATTGTGAAATGAATCGACTTTGACAAAGACCCACGCGCGACCAATGAGTTCTTACATAAAGACACTAAGAACAAAATATCTAGCATGAATGTAACGGAAGACGACAATCAGATGAACACAAAACCTCCACTTTAAAAAACCATCAGGTATGCTACAAAAGAGTAGGACATGCACAATGTACTCACCGTGGCCAACTCTTCAGTTATCGGCTTCCCACCGACCACAGCTGGTTTGACCCCGTTCAATAACTTGTTCCTGGCATACAGAACGCGCTCTGAAATGAATTTATAGTTTCATTTCTTTGCTTTTACGAGTATATTGACGACAAGTCTCGATTTTGTCTGCGGTGCTTGGGATAAATTTCTATTGAAAACTTTGGTCACATGAAAATACTATGTTAGCCTACATATAGGTAAGGAGTTTAAATGTGTGTCAATGACTATAATTTTTCCCGTCTATTCTCATATATTTTAATTATTTATTCATATTTCATTTATTCCAGACCTTACAATTTTTACATGGATATGTCGCAGTCATCTGGTTGAATCTGCTATTTAATTGAATGACTAGCGCGTTCATTGAATGACGACATTTAATTGAATGACTAGGCCGAACGTTGATCGAACAAGTGTCACTCAACGTCCAACTAGTTAGCGGATTGTAACATAGCCCTTTGAACAGAGCGGACATAAAATCAGTCAGGTGATTCAAATTTAGTTTATTGTTTTCCCACTGCGGCGCTAGTAGTCACCAAAACAAATATGGCGTCAAACAGCTCGCACAGATAGCACTGTTTTGATATTTGTTTCGATTAAATTTACTTTAAAGTGCGTTATTTGTAATAAAATAGTGTGACAGCATGGATTTACCTATTATTACTAACCTAACCTTTTTCTTTTTTTTTTGCGTGTGGAAATTCTCATGAATGTCCTCCGCCCTGGGGTTGACGACGTTGAGGGGTCTGTCAGACTCTTACTGACTAAAACCACACGGTGTTTCTCTCCTTCACTTCTAGCTGGGGTGCGGGGACACGTTAGCATTCTCCACAATCACCCCAGCAGTGACGGTCATTTACCCCATCTCAGATGAGGGGAGGAGTGAGCATCTCCTCACCCTGTCATAATTTTAGAAAGGTGCGCGGAAACACTACGCGACACCTGCTCGGGCCTGTAAGATCGGATGCCAGACTTCCCCAAGTCTGACACCCACAAGCCACATTATGGGGGATGGAAGAGGGCATTGTCAGCCCGCCTCTGTCGCCCAGTCCTTCGAACGTGGCTCGGTACATTTGAGGACTTCTCCCTCTCCCTCTCTGCCGCTTCTTTTGCCACCATGACCCGCTCTGCGAAAACGGCTACTGCTTGCCATGACCTCTCGCTCCCAACCATAGATTTGATTATGGCCGGCAACGAGAGATCACTCCCCACCTCAGCAATCAGGGCATTGCGGTGTTCAACCCACGCTGTACATTCGCCAAGCGTATGCTGTGCTGTATCCTCGCTGCCATGGCAATGATGGCAGCTGGGTGTCGGTTCCTTGCGCGCAATGTGACACAGGTACTTTCCGAAACAGCCGTGCCCCGAAAGCACCTGTGTCAGCCAAAAAGTCAGCACTCCGTGGCGCCGTCCTACCCATTCTGCAAGTGCAGGTTGGAGAGCCTCGATGGTCCTGACACCAGCGCCAGGTCGCATTAATTTTTCGCTCCACTCTGCCATCACTTCATCTCGGAACAGGTTCTTTTGAGCCTTTATAAGTCTAGCTGGGACCTGTGGCCCCACTTCCTTACGCCAGATGTAAAGTGAGGCTAACAATTTGGCGTCTAAATCCCACGGCACAGACCCAGCCAGAACACAAGCTGCCTCTCCGGATATTGTGCGATACCCGATTACTAACCTAACCTAACCTAACCAAACATTACAAAGTCGGCTATACCCCATTCAACGACTTCACTAAATGACGTTCAGTCAAGACGTTGAACATTACATTCAACGACTTGACGAGTTGTCCTTTAGTCATTCAATTAAATGTCTTCATTCAATGAACGCGCTAGTCTTTCAATCAAATAGCAGATTCAACCAGATGACTGCGACAGATACAAATTTTAAAACTATTGTACAATCTTAGGGGTGGTGGGTGGTCTTATCGCACAAGGAAATCTCATGTATTTTTTTGTTTGTTGATACTAGGATCGCGGTAGACCACCATCGCACCTGATGGTAAGTAATGTGGTCGAAGATGGAGCACGCTTGCACAATTAATTATGTGTACTTCATTAAAATTATTAATTTCAATTTTAATTACTTAAATTTTTGTTAACTGAAAGCCCTAAATCTATCTTCTATAATTTCTGAGCATCCACGTTGTCTGTCACACAATACCCTGTACGATAAAGCCGCCCATTCTACACTAGTGTTTATAAATTGTATCCTTTGATATATTTTAAGATGTAAGTACATTACATATCAAAACAAATAAATGCACCAAAGATACAGGAGAAATCCCAAGTGTGGGGTATCGTTATTACACGAGTCAATCCAAAGAAATAAATATGAATAATGTTCCTAAACATAGAAACGAGAGTATCAATACTATTCAATACTGGATTGTAATAGATACTGAACCTTTGTTGAAAAGGGCTAAGTTTAAGTAAACAATGTATTGTTATCATTATCGCATATAATAAAACAGTAAAACAGTGTCTATACATTGAATATATTTACAAAAAATAATTAAGAGGGGTGTTAAGAAACACAGGTCTGTTTTTACGCTAATCTCCGGAACTCCTATATGGATTGAATGAAATGAATGAAACTTTTTTGTCATACAACTATTAAGTCTGGACAACATTTAGGCTATAATTGATTTCGCAAACTGGTACATTTGATGCAAATCTTTACACGTGAGCGAAGCCGCAGGCAGAAGCTAGTGATAATATAAAAATCGTATTACGTAAACTATCATCTAATTCGCCGCAATAACAATTTAGTCAGTATCAATGGCCATATTCGCAATTTTCAAAGGTATTTAAGAATCGCGTCTCCGTCCCAAACCTGCCCAACAAATCCTTGCTCTTTCACATAAACCCCCCTTTGAATCCTGTTAGCTGAACTATTGTTGGGATCACAATACATTCCAATTACGACTTACCAGATTCTCTTGCTGCCTCTATAACTTGGGACGAATTTAGGAAAAAAATGAGGAAATGAAATCTATGGTAGCATCGGTTTCATATTTGTAACGATTTCTAGTAAATTTTGTCATTCAATTTTGGTTGATAAAGGATTATAATATTAACCCTTGGTAACTAAACACAAAAGTTGAATTTGAAAACTTCATAGTACCTTAGTCAGATCTTTCTCTACTTTTCTAATCAAGATTTAAAAAACTTTCCCTGTCAAGATATTTTCATTAGTTTTTGAATTGAAACGAAATAATATATGATTAAATTGATATTCCCATCTTACGGTTCCGAGTTTACGAAGAGAATGAACATGCCTAAGGCATTAAGGTCGCCTTTGTACATTTTGTCCTAATAATCCTATCCTACTATCCTACTTCCTATCCTATCCTACTAATCCTACTAATATTATAAATGCGAAAGTTTGTGAGGATGGATGGATGTTTGTTACTCTTTCACGCAAAAACTACTGAACGGATCTGAATGAAATTTGGTCAGTAGATAATTGACATTCTGGAATAACACATAGGCTACTTTTTATCCCGAAACTCCCACGGGATCGGGATTTGGGCGGGAAAACCTTCCCACGCGAACGAAGTCGCGGGCAGAAGCTAGTAATACATAAAGACGAAATCAACGTCGTATTACTTATTCATGGAACTACAACAAAGCATCACAAATCACTTTTATAAGATGTCCCGTTGTCCCCTCTATATTTAAGACTTTGAGTGTCCTGTAACTAATAACAGTAATAACACAATTTCCCAAACTATTGTTGATATTGTAATTTTGAGACGTAGTCTAGTCGACGAAAGGTTCAGTAGCTATATACTCCAAAATATAGTCGACTTTTTTTCTGGGTGGGAAAATCATCGAATAACTCCTCCAGCTGTGAGTGGAGCGGAAGGGAGTGGTAGTCTTCTTTTTTTTATTACGGATGAGCCCGCTCTTGACCTGATAGATGAGGTCTACGATGTGATGAGCGAGCCCAGAAGATGCCTATTTACTCTTGCTTTAAAGGCTGAAAGGTCATAAGTGGCAGGGAACACAGAAGCCGGCAGAAAATTCCACAGCTTGGCTGTGCGCACAATAAATGTGGAGGAGAAGCGCTTGGTACGACAAGACGGTATATCAACCAAGTGTGGATGGTACCTAGCCGTGCGTCTGGTAGACCGGTAGTGAAATGGAGATGGAGGAATCAGGTCATGGAGCTCCTGCGCACACTCCCCGAAGTAGAATCTATAGAAAACCGACAGGCAAGGAACGGTTCGCCGATGAGCCAGGCTATGCACCTCGTCGTCTATAAGCCTTTAGCTCTGCGCTCGATCGAGTCTACTGACTAAAAACCCACCCCGTTCCTTTAGTTGCCATTGCGTTCCGGGGACACGGTATCTCGTTGGAACATTTCCGCAACCCCGTAAGGTAGTAGCCCTATCGGGCCCCGTCAATGCTGCTGACTGCTATTTGAGGCGCGCGCGGGGAACACGGTGCTCCGCCGACTCGGGCCTGGACCTTACCGGACGGTAAGCTAACCCTGCTCATCGTCCACAGGCCAAAATATAATAATCTGGTGTAACTATACAGCATTATTTTTTGTCGTCTCCGTCAATTACAAATATAACAGGAAGATTATCCGTGGAGTTTTATAAAAAGATATATAAGGCCTCGAGGCCCATTAGTCCTTAAAACCTCAGCAATTTAGATGACCCGCAGAAAACCGTCACAATAGATTTCCGCAAGGTAATGCTTCAGCCCATCAATTACGAAGTAGAATGAGAACACGATTTTTTTTAAGAATCCTTCGTAATATTATAAATGAGGAAATAAACTCTGTTACGGTTTCAGACCTCAACCGCTGAACTAATTGTGATGAATTTTAGTAACCAAGTTATTATTTAGCTACGAGCTGTCAACAGTGCATTTTAGTACCTATCTATGAGATATGAATTTGAGGAGAAGATAGATATGGCTTTGGGAATATCTTAAAGTACTCTAAGAACCTACTTATAATCCACACAGACGAATAGCACTAGCCAGTAACAAATGAGGGAAAAAATGTCTTCTAGAATTAACATAGTTACAATTTCCCAACGTTTTTCCGCATCAACGAACCAGAATTGGATCCAATCGAATTTAGAGTACCTCAATTTGTCTTCATTTATTTTGATCTTGACCTGCGAACTCTTCAAGTGACTGTAAATAAATTGGATGTAGGGATTTAAATTATTGCGAGCAAAGTGCTCTTGTATACGTATACATTTATTTTCGTCTTTGTAAACAAATTTTTAAAGAAAAAAATAATTATATAACGTTCAATGTACGTTCAATATTTAGAATATCGTCCAAATGGAAATAGCTATACGTAAAAATGCTTTTTTATTCAGGAGGCTGTACTATCATGCTTAGAGTTTTGTTATAATCTCAAAGCGTTTAACAAAGACAATAGATACTGAACAATGCAAATTAAATTATCACAAATGTTTCAAAAGTGCGTGATCACATTTAAGGGCGTTGTTCTGTTTCTGAAATAATTGTAGAAATAAAATATGGTAAATATTGAATATATTCCAATATACCGTGTTGATTTTGAAACGTTTTTTCCACTGTATATCGGATACAAAACCCTATCCTTAAAGTGTGAAGACTATAAAACACACTTATCTATAATATTTCTATTATTTATTTAAAGAGATAAATAGCAATGTGGGTAGAATTCACATTACTTGCAACCTTGTTAACTCCTACAACTAAGCTAAATATGCTTGTCTGGAATGGGTTTTCAGCATAGTGTAATGGGTGGGGTTCGAACTCACGACCTCTCATCACAAGGCCGACACCTTAACCTACAAATGTTATAAAGACGAAAGATAAACTACTTTAATTTTCACTGAAAAAAAAAACTTCACGCGAGTCAAGCCGCGGGCCGAAGGTAGTAAAACATACACCTAATCTACATACATAATACAACATGTAACATAATTAATGCACATCCTGAAATTAGTTTGTTCAGAATCGTTTACTGAATCGATTTTTATCGTTTTTAATATCCATGATTTTTATCCCAAAGCAATTAAATCTACGTAAATTACAAATTAAACTTTCGCTGTGTAGTAAAAACAAACTAACCATAGACCGTAAATTAAAGTAGTAACTTTTTAAACGCAGACTTATATAAATTCCGTCATTCAGTACACATTACAGAAAAATGAAACTCATTTAAAGGAAGTTAGTCTTAAAAAAAGAACTGTTTAAACAAGTAAAACTAAAAATTCAGAGTATGTACCTACATACTCTGAATTTTATTATCATAATACCTATTATGATAATAACATAATTTTCTAATTGGGGTGTTTGAAGGTGTGCGTCAATTACGATACATGTTGTATATAATCCTTCCATGACGCTTTCAACTACGGCGACCGTTTCTTCATAATATACCTATTAATGTCTCTCATATGCTCTCAAATTCCACTTTGTTTAGAAAAAGAACAGAGTGGACGAGTTAGAGCACAAGTATTAAATGCAAAAAACTAAAAAACAGCATTTCATAAAATTTCAACAGAAGTGTCAATATTTTTGTAAATGCAAAATGCCGCGGCTCTCTGCGTGTTGCTCGGCAAGTCATTGTTTGCAGAAACCGCATCTTCAGATTTATTTACAACGTCCGTGGGAAAATTTACAGTTGAACATTTATTCAGCAGGGGTGTAGATGGTGTTGGAAGAGTTTTTATAAATACTGTAAAATATAAAGTTATCCCTACTTCCTTATTAATATTATAAATACACGTCGTCCTGACCTACCGCATGACACAGGTCCTCACCGGACACGGAAGTTTCGGGAGCTACCTGTGTCTGATGGGGAAGGAAGAAACGCCTGGGTGTCACCACTGCGAGAATCGCCCTAAGGACACAGTAGAGCATACGGTGCAAGACTGCCCCGCTTGGGCAGAGCACCGACGTGTCCTCACGGCGGCGATAGGCCGAGGAGACCTCGACCAATGCCGGGCGCGAGAGGAGACCTATCGCGCCCGGTATTAGTCGAGGCCATGCTGCGGGGCGAGACGGAGTGGGAAGCGGTCGCCTCCTTCTGCGAAGCAGTCATGCTATCGAAGGAGGAGGAGGGCCGCGTGAGGGAGAGGATAGCGTCCTCCCTCCAGCCCAGCCGCAGTGGTAGACGCCCACGGCGTCGGACGTCGGCCGACGATCTCCGGCCACCGTAGGCGCGAGCATGCGGACAGCGAGTAAAGGGCAACTCGCTGTCCGACCATGGACCATGCCCGGGTCGACGGCGCGTTGTGTTCCACGCGCGCCTCAAAGAGCGTCAGCAAGATGACGAGGCCCCCCCTGTAGAGGGCCGAAGCCTGGGGACTTATCTCATTACCGTGACCCCGGAACGTAAAGGGCTATTGAAGGAACACCGAGGATTTTAGTCAGTACAAGTCTAACAGTCCCTCCGGCCCTGCCCGGGGTGGGAGGACTCATCTGATGATTTTACCAGGAAGAAAAAAAATATTATAAATACGATCATAGCTCTGTATTTTCCCGTCTGTTACACTTTCATATCTAAACCTTTTTACCGATTGTAATGCCATTTTGTGCAGAGATAGATTAGACCTTAGGGGAGGACATACGATACTTTTTCGCTGAAAAAACACTTTTAGGTGAGCGAAGCAAAGGCTAGTTTAAAATATAGAATACACATAATTAAGATGCCTAATAAAACCATCGACTCTGAACCAACCAACTTTCTGACGTTTAATGTCGAGAATGTATGGCATTGATACGCGCTAGTGAATATGCGTATACATTTTGAAGTTCTAAAGTATATTTAAACTTCATGCGTATAGGTTCAAAAACATTCTAATGCCGTAGGCATACCTAATCTTCCAGCCACGCTGTCTTCACCACCCTTTGTGGATGGTAAAGACAGCGTGGTAGGTCAGCAGGTACAATAATTATGAGTAGGAAACGATAAGTAAAAAATAATAAAAAGAACATCATAATCACTAACATCACTATATCTAGAGCCTCACATAAACAACTAAAATTAAAACTAAAATCGCCCACCATAATACTCCTCCTGGGGTGTACCAAGCACCCCTTTCCTCATAGTACCATCTTGACTCTGGTAACGGAAATACAGATAGTGCTGTGATACACTCATGAGTCCCTCGGTGTCCAGTAGTAACAGGTCTTGACAAGTTGAAGTCCACTCCGGAATAACGAGGGCAACAAGCCAGCTCTTCAAGTCCAATGAAATTGGACGAAAACTTTTCGTACGGACTAAGGGGTCCGTTAGGTAAGTACTTAATTGGAGACAAGACAGGGAGAAAAAGGAACTTAATTGTCTTCCTTGTTCAGTTGGTTTTTGATTAAAACAATAATTTTATCTTAGAATGTTATGAAATTCGTTTTTAGAATTAAATTTCAAAATTAAGCCTCTCATATCGAAATTATTAACAGTGCAGTAAAATAAATTTGAATCAGTTTGCTCTGATTGGAGTATTGAATACTGATATTTATATAAATATATTGAAACGTTTGATTACTATTGAATGGTGTAGATTGATTGGCCAATTTATTGTGGAATAATTTGATTTATGAAAATCGTTTCAAAATATCAAAATTAGAAGAATTTTTATTGCGTTCTATTTAAATCCGTTTAGAAAATAAAATTGTTTATTCAAATCTGAAGTTCTCTACCAATTCTTTTTTAATAAGTAAGTCGTATCTAATACTTTTTCGGACCAATTAGTAAACCAACAAGAATAGGAATAAATTTATTATTTATAGAGTCACTTGTTCCTTTTCTTTTTTGCTAGGCTTGTACTAAAACTTGTTCACTAAATGTCACGTCGGAATTCGAGGAAGTGCAATTGCCAACTACCGGTAATAACACTGAATTGAATGTAGAGCGGACTTTTCACTTTGGTATATAGTGTGAAATAGCTGAAGTAATTGCATTCGTGCCACACGCTCGCTCAAGGGCAACCAGACATAAGCTATATATTGGTTATTGAAGGCTGCAATACTGTGGAAGTACCAGTAGATGCAAACAAAAGTCGTAAAGCTCAAACTTTTGTAATACGACTGTAAAGTTGAAGAAAGTGGTGATATGACGGATGGAAATGCATATGTTTGTGAAGTTATGTCAAATGAGTAATATTTAGATGTTGATACTGGCGAACTCCACCTCCTCACTCAACCATTAATGTCTATCAATAACCATGTTTACATGTGCTATTATTGCTGTGGCAAAACAAAACATACTTAATACCAACGATTCAGTCAGATAGAATTGGAAAAAAGTATTTTTCATTTGACACACTAACAAAAATGTAGACGATAAAGTGCGTTGTACTTACAATTCCACATGTAAGTGACGTATCAAGCACCTAGTCCTTGACTTTGATACGTTTTATCTTTGTGTCTCTATGATTAGTTGAAAAAATACAGAGGATCTATTCTTATTGCAACGCAATATATATATATATATTTTTTATAAAGCGAACAAGCAATTTGTGTAGAATTCACATTACTAGCAATCTTGTTAACCCCTCTAATTAAACGAAATATGCTTGTGTCTTATGAGGTGGGGTTGGAACCCGCGACTTCTCTATTGACGCTAAAATTAGATAGATATTGACCAAGTACAATCGTTAAAAAAACTTATTAGCAAAAAATAGAACCGACTTCCATATAAAAACACTACAAAGGCAAAAATAACTTTAATTTCGGAAGGCGGTGTCAAGAACGAAAATATATACAAAACTAAAGACACCGCCTTCCGAAATTAAAGTTATTTTTGCTTTTGTAGTGTT
This sequence comes from Tholera decimalis, assembly GCA_943138885.2. Lineage (NCBI taxonomy): Eukaryota > Metazoa > Arthropoda > Insecta > Lepidoptera > Noctuidae > Tholera > Tholera decimalis. Next base: position 6,001,634 of record OW964549.2, read on the forward strand.
TTTATATGGAAGTCAGTTCTATTTTTTGCTAAAAAGTTTTTTTCACGCTTTTTAGTGGGTTGGTTTGTAATTTATCTAGTTACAAAAGCCAAAATGTCAACTACTTATCACCTTTTACAAAATATTCCTTTTCCCGGTGCAGAGCCATTAATTTTTGAGGAGTTCTCCTGGTACATCACCATCAGCTCTACTTCACCATATTCATTGTGACGATCATAAAGTGCTTAACATCTATATTCAAGTAATCTAATCGCAATCAACGAAATACTTATTATTGCGTAGTTTCGGTGGTCATCTGGGGTCTTCATTATCAGTTCCACTTCCTCAAATGGTGCTTTTCGAGAGCAACTGCACAAGGTACTATAAGAAATACCCAAAACGCTATAGGTGTGCCTATAATATTTGAAGAGTTCCCTCGATTTCTCCATGATCCCATCATCAGATCCAAACGTGACGACAATGGGACCAACTAGAAAGTATACCCTCTCAAACAAAAAAAGAATTTTCCAAATCGGTCCAGCCATCTCCGAGTTATGAGGTAACATACATAAAAAAAAAAAAAGTTCAAGACGAATTGTAAACCTCCTTTTTTTCAAGTCGGTTAAAAATTAAAGTTGACCCGCTAATATTCTGAAAGGACACGGAAAGTTACCCTCCCTTATGCTCATTTAATCCTTATTCAGGATTAAAATAATCATATGGCAGGGTTCCTGAGATAGTTTCCAATAAATCATTGATTTTTTTTTCTTTCATTTTGGTATTTCTTATGTACTATAAGAAACTTGTGCAGTTGCTCTCATTAAGCATCATTTGAGGAAGTGGAACTGATGATGAAGACCACAGATGGCCACCGAAACTACTCAATAATAAATATTTCGTTGATTGCGATTAGATTACTTGAATATGGATGTTAAGCACTTTATGCTCGTCACAATGCATATGGTGAAGTAGAGCTGATGGTGATGTACCAGGAGAACTCCTCAGAAATTAACGGCTCTGCACCGGGAAAAGCAATATTTTGTAAAAGGTGGTAAGTAGTTGACATTTTGGCTTTTGTAACTAGATAAATTACAAACCGATCCACTAAAAAGCGTGAAAAAAAAGCTTTTTAGCAAAAAATAGAACCGACTTCCATATAAAAACACTTCAAAGGCAAAAATAACTTTAATTTCGGAAGGCGGTGTCTTTAGTTTTGTATATATTTTCGTTTTTGACACCGCCTTCCGAAATTAAAGTTATTTTTGCCTTTGAAGTGTTTTTATATTCAAGTCGGTTCTATGTTTTGCTAAAAAGCTTTTTATATCTTACTTTAATCATTTAAAGTAGTAATAATTTACTATATTGTTTAAGAACACTGAATCTTAGAATTCTGATGATTAAAAGATATAATATAACCGTCACTAATAATTGAAAATAGCATCTACTTCACATCTAGGTTTAAGCTTGTGTTTCAGCATAAGCATAATTTAAATGAAGAAAATATAAAAAATAGGAATGCAGTTTGCTAAAGCAAAGAACCAAATATTAACATCAAAAGCTTAATAGACGGATAACGCACTTTCCCTCACATTTGCACTGCTAATAAAGATTTTAATTTTGAGATGTCAATCATGGCGAGCACGTCACGATCGATTTATTGACATGACCGACACATGATATGGGAATTGCTTAATTTGTACAAGTAGAAATAAGTGAGTCGAGACAATGTATGCACTTGATTGGATGCCAAGTGTGTAGAGGAAGAACATTTATTGCATCAAATTGTTACTTAAAGATGAGATAAAGAAGAATGAAGATGAGAAAGTGAAGAAGATAAAGGAAACTAAATATGTTTTATATCAATCATGCACTCAATGGTATAGCAAAGTATATAATATACTTCGTATTTTACACAATGATAAATTCTACAACAAGAAGTTTTAATTTGAAATTTTCAGGTCTGTCTCGAAAAGTTCTCCATTCATATGAATACATTTTTATTATTCACTAATTGGCGTTGATTTACCTTCGAACGTAGCTGCAGCACCCTCCGGGTTATTCCGGAGCATTGTTCCAAAATTCTACAAGAATATGAATACACAAGATTGCAAATATTTGAGGCAAATTTAAAGTTTTGAAAGACTAATAATTTTAATAGTTATTGATAGATGGAACTATACTTTGTACTCAGAAGTTGTAACAGTAAATAAATCATGTACCTATTCAATAAATAAAGAACCTCTGTAAGACGGGCAACAAAAACCTAGCTAGATTAGAAAAAATTTGGACAAACAATTTAATATCATCGCCCGTCATTATATCAGTCAATCAAAATGCACAAAATCACAGTAGAAACTCACCTTTGACAAAGGAAACTATTTCTTAACACAACAGCGCAAAGTTCACAAGTGTAATAAAATGATGCAGAAATAATGCACGTCAAACCAGCGTAGGTGATTGTTTGGAAATGGTTGCATTTGCTTCACGCCGTTCCTTTGCACATTTATAATGTAGATAAGCTTGGGTTGTACCTACGTGTTAAATAAAATTGCAGTATGTCAGTGGATGAGGCAGTTTGCAAACTAAGCGCTCAAAATATTTCTGCATGATATAAATCTTGATACGGTCCGCAGTTATGATAAGAAATCCAGTGAAAAAACATGTTACTTAAGAAAAGAAAAAGCTAAAGAAATAGAATCAAAATGAAGAAAATGGAGAAAAAAACTAAAATAATGAAAATTACAACAATGAATGGAACTGAGGGAAGCATTATGGCTTATGACATATCATATAATGTGTTCAGACGAGTAGGTCATGAATATTATGGTTAAATAAATTAATTTGTTGCCATAAAAAATAACAAAAACATACTCTTAAAATACTGTTTATTATAAATAAGTAATTATTGTGATGGCATCGGCGAGCATTTGTGACTGCTTAATGATTTTACAGTTTACAGAATTAGACATCAAAATAAATTCAACAACAACAATAAATAAAGATTGACAATAAATTATACAAGGCAAAATCAAATTAATATTTCAACAGGTACGAGAATAGCCACTTTTATAAATCAAGGAATATTAATAAAGTAAAAAAAATAAAAATTAATCAAAGTTTTCCGTGCTCAGCCAAGTGTGGCTTTAAGTCAAAACGTTAAGTTTTTAAAACATATCACATAAAACATAAGTCCTAGACCAAACTTGGTCTTTTGTATCTTACATCACTATTATCGGTTGCCAGTGTTGCCACCGTGCCACCTACCTCAAAGGAAATTAATATTTTATTTTTAGCGCCAATATCTAGCGTGTGTTCGTGTATCCGAGCAATAATATGGCGCGGCCATATTTTAAAAATGGCGTCGGGAACGATTTAAAAAAACCGTTATGTTCGATAGGATTTTAGAATTGTTTTCTATGTTGATTTACGATGTTTCATTCTTTGCTAGTCAGTTTCCGGTATGTGTGTTTAAGGATTTAAAAAACTTTAGGTGCTAAATCTTTTTAGGTTTGAGGTACAAGATAAAGCGTCGATCAGTCGTATGTTAGTGTCACCAAATATTTTACGGTCAGTAAATTACTCGAAACTGAGTAATGTCATATTGGTTAGACCCTTACAGATTTGTAACAAATATTTAAAAGGCTAAAAAAACAATTTCACATAATAATTTACACAATTTTGTTCGTGTTTTGTTCTTGTTTTAACTTTAAAGCTGATATTTTAATAGCTAGCAAGGTAAGTCAGTTATCAAGCTTGTTCTTCAGATAAAATCTATTGGACTATTGAAAAGCTACCCTTTTTTCACAATTACACTTTGTGTTTTTTTTTAAACTTAAGGTTGACTGACCAATGCCTTGCAACATTAAGCCCACCCGTGTAACACTATTGTACATAATATTGATGTTCGGTCCGACGTGAAACAGAACGCACCTTTTGGCCGGCAACATTAATTATCTGTGGACTTGACATAACCTCTTTGACTTGACAGATTGACTTTGTTTGCTTGGAAAAAATGCCGGTCATGGGAACCGCTGTTGAGTTAATTTATTGGTAAAATATTGTTGAATTCGCCTGTTGAGACCGATAATTGGGTCGCGAATTATTTGTTGGTTGAAGTGTATTCCCCATTTGTTGAAAACCCCGGGATATTGTTGAATTATATGCCGCCTTGTCGTCGGTCGGCCGGCACGCGGAATTTGTTGTAAATCGAATTGGATCTCGCGAGATATGAACAGATTAATTGTGTTCAGTGATTGATTGAACTTTGTAATCTCGGATTAACAAGAATCCAGTGATATTCTGCAGCGAGAATTTTGGATTTTGTCGGCTGATCGCGTCAATGAGGCGAGGCCCTTTGCTGGCGTCGTAACGGATTTTGTTGGTCCCCCTTTGTTGAAGACGTCCACCCTTCGTAATAGCAAGATTGTTGGGGCTTATTTGTGTGTTTGTCTGCCTGTCAACCAAGGCAGTACATTTGGAGCTGGTAACCTCCCTCTCGACAGAGGCCTTTGAGGCGACTTGGGAAAGATTTGTGTCTCGCCGTGGGTTACCTTCGTTGATTAGGTCTGATTGCGGTACGAATTACAAGGGTACAAGTAACTATTTGAAGGAGCTATACGCCTTCCTTAATGAGAGCCAGGTTGATATTGGTAATAGTTTGGCCCGCCGAGGGGTCACTTGGTTGTTTGACCCGCCAGCCTGCCCCCCATTGGGGGGGGTATTTTTGGGGCCGCGGTGAAAGCGGCAAAGGGACGCTGGCGGAGATTGTTGGGAGACACCGTTCTCACCTTAGAGGAACTAGCTACGGTATTTGGCTGCATTGAAGCTGTGTTGAATTTGCAACCTTGTCAAGACTTCCAATTGATTAGCGGACGGGTAGGCCCGTCCGGGGGGGGTAGATGTTCGGTCCGACGTGAAACAGAACGCACCTTTTGGCCGGCAACATTAATTATCTGTGGACTTGACATAACCTCTTTGACTTGACAGATTGACTTTGTTTGCTTGGAAAAAATGCCGGTCATGGGAACCGCTGTTGAGTTAATTTATTGGTAAAATATTGTTGAATTCGCCTGTTGAGACCGATAATTGGGTCGCGAATTATTTGTTGGTTGAAGTGTATTCCCCATTTGTTGAAAACCCCGGGATATTGTTGAATTATACGCCGCCTTGTCGTCGGTCGGCCGGCACGCGGAATTTGTTGTAAATCGAATTGGATCTCGCGAGATATGAACAGATTAATTGTGTTCAGTGATTGATTGAACTTTGTAATCTCGGATTAACAAGAATCCAGTGATATTTCTCGGAACACATCGCCTTATTGTCTACCACGCGTAGCGCGCGCTTGCTGGAAACGAGTTGGGTGTGATGCTGGTCGGGACGGCGCCATCTGAAGATCGACGCCTTGTGACCGTCCTAGAACCCGTAACTTACATCACACGTTACAATTACTCACCTCATATCACATACAAACCACACTTAGGGCGTGACCTTTGAAGGTCGAACTTGGCGTCCCCAGCACTCAGGTTAGTGGTACATTTTGTTTTTATTGTTGTAGGCCGAAGCCTAGTAGAGGCAGGCCATTGTGTAACCCTGTTTATAGTATTGAAAACAACGGTGGTCTCCACGTATCGTGGAAAAGTTCCGGACACGTCCAGTTACCGTTGGCTGGCCTATTGCAGTCTTGAACAATTTAAATAAATACTCTTCGGATCCACCGAAGGCTGAACTGATTTGCAATTTTGTATCATTACCTAATTGATGGCTTCAGATTTTTTTTACGTTTAACTTTACTTGACCAATCTATTTAGAATGGTCAAATTTGTCTTAATTTAATTAATACCTTTTCGGCCTTTTCCTTTTTGAGATCCGTTCTCCATATTGGTACACCAAGTAGCTCAGCAAACAGAAATTAGCTTACTAAAACAATGACTCCAGTGCCGAAAATGTTAGGTTAATCGCTTACAAGTGAACGAATGCGAGCGGGAAAATCTCAATTATGATGTGGGCTAGGTACAGGAAGATAAAAGAAACGAATTGATATTAAATAATAATTAATATTCTTTTTTATATCTTAACATTTGAAAACAATATCAAACTGTTTCTGATACCGTATGGGCCCAGTCGAAACTTTTATTGAAAACTACATGAACATCAAATTACATCAAACACAGACTCCGGCCAGGAATTCCACTCCTTAGCCGTACTCACAATGAAAGTATTCCCAAAACGTTTTGTACGTATGGATGGGATGTCCACGATGTAACGATGGCGCATCGCCGTTTGTCTTGTAGTCCGATGAAAGAACGGGCTTGGCGGTATTAGATTGTGTAACTCTATCACACACTCCCCGAAATGTAACCGATAGAAAATCGATAGACTTGCAACTCGTCGTCGATGTTGAAGGTTCTGGAGCTGTGATTCGACCAGTGAATTGTTGCCAATGAGTCTCTTGGCCCGTTTCTGGATAGACTCAAGCGCGTCCAGTTGGTATTTGGTAGATCCATCCCAAAGATGAGAGCAGTACTCCATACACGACTGAACCTGGGCTTGATACAGTTTGAGCATCTGTTCCAGTGTGAAGTACCGTCTCACCTTTGCTAGGATTCCCACCTTTTATGCTGCTGTTGTTGTTGAGAGTTGAGCCTTAGCCTCGATAAACGGACCAAACTCGAGAGTGGAAGTTAGTGTCACCCCAAGAAGCTTAAATACGATCGATAATCGGCACGGTTACATCGCGGAAAGTAGGAGCCGGTTGGAATTGGCTCCTTTTGAGGAGAAGAGACACGCCTGGGGCTTAGCTGCATTAAACTTGACTAAGTTGGCATCACCCCATTCGGAGACAGCCAGTACTTTGTTGTCCAATTTATATTTATGTAGGTACTTAGGATTATTAGATATAAGTTGAATGTCATTTTTTAAGTTAAATCAGTATCACATGATATCTTAAAATTTAAACAAAAATATAAAAAAAAAAAAAATATGAGTTGCCTGCACTAGGAATTACTCATGTATAGTGGGTTCGCTTATAAATATATAAACTCACGTACACAGACAGTCAGACCCGGAACAACTATCTATAGTCCATACTAATACTTTATCCGTGCGGGAATCGAACCCGCGGTACGCAGTGCTAATCAAGTAATCACTCAACACTACGTCAACCTTATGCAATGTCATAAAAAAGAATAATAGATACGCTACTTTTTCACGCCTTGCACCACATAAACAACAAAGTGTGCAGTTATGCATTCATCAAACTAATCGAGAAGATAAGCATAATTTGCAGCGTTTGAGTCTAAAAATCTTGAGTTCTGTTTCGTGAAATTTTATTTGTTTCATGTTATATTATATTATATAAAGCTAAATTACCACTCACTCACTGACATAATTGTTCTCCCAGATGGTGGATGGGGACGTGGGTATATTTTGACAGATTCGTAAACAAGTAACTCTCAAACCTACGGGAAAAGTGCCAAACCTCCCCTTTTCCCCCCCTTCTCCCCCCTCCCTATCGTATCTCGGAAACTACGAGACCCGTATTTTTTTTTTTTACGGATTCGTATAGAGGAGGCTCGGTAAAGTAAAAACCATTTTTCAAAGTCCCCCCCCCCGCCCCCCTTCTCCCCCCCTTTAGGCGGATCTCGGAATCTAAGAGACTTGGAACATTTTTTTTTTCAGATTTATTTAGAGGGGCAATGCTTTAGTCGAAATACTTGTGCAACCCCCCCCCATCACCCCCCCCTCTTTTTTTTTTTTTTCACAAGCTCGCGAGGTGCTTGCACCTCGCGCAACACCGAAATACTAAACACCCCCCATCACCCCCCCCATTTTTTTTTTTTTATAAAAAGCACGCGAGGTGCTTGCACCTCGCGCAACACGCAAACACTTTTTTTTTTCACAAGCACGCGAGGTGCTTGCACCTCGCGCAACACGCAAATACTAAAACTCCCATCTCCCCCCATCACCACCACCCTTTTTTTTTTTTTTCACAAGCACGCGAGGTGCTTGCACCTCGCGCAACACCCAAATACTAGTACATATATACATTCAAGGATGTTTCATGAAGTTTTAAGAGCAATTGGGTAATCCTTCAGTAATAATTTGGATTATATTGTTGAGTTTATTCTATAAATATATGGAATACTTACTTAAATTTTGAAATTCCTCGAATGATGGTAAAATCTTCACAGAGTCTAGCTTTGAGAAGATTCTACAATCGCTCTAATTCCTACTAATCTCCCAATTCGATCTGATGTAAAAACTGTTTTTACTTAAAGACCTTATTTCGTTAGAAATAAAAATCAGCATACATCCAAGTATCAAAACCAAGAAAACAAATTAAAGCAATTTCACTGCTAAACGGTGTTAACCACGAAAGTGTTCCGAAGGTTACCTACAATGAATACGCGGAAATATCACATAATTACGAATACATAACAAAGTTTCTCGAACACTTTCAAGTGTTTTGTTTTTTTTTTATTCAGGGCAGTCCAGAGACCGCCTCGTTGGTCAGGTGGCTGCAAGCGCCACTGCTCATTATGAGGTCTCGGATTCTATTTCCAGGTCGGACAAAAACACCTATTAGGTTCTACTGAAATTTCTAAATAGTAGACCAGAAATTGGAAGTTGGCGGTGTGATACCACTTTGCCTCGAAAAGCACGTAAAGCCGTTGGTCCCGGCCACGGAATAGATGAATAAGGTTGGAATGGTAATGTGGGCGTGGCCAGCGCGCCACATTTATGATAAAAAAATCATAGCTCGACCGATTAATTCATTCACCGCATTTAGTGCGCTTCGGATTACTTCGGAACACAGAGCTCTGCTTTAAAATGCCGTGTTGTGCAATTATAACCTGTAAAACAAAAAGTTAGACCGCAAGTATAGAGCGAGGAGGTATATCTTTCCATCGGTAAGTCGAAAATAACATTTAATTGCAATTTTATTTGTAAAAAACATAAAAATATTCTGATCACTATGAAATTCCCAACATTAACAACATTATTGCAATAAGTTACAAAAATATACATTGCCCGAAGTGTACTCGCTTAAACAACTCAATGACCAAGTCCGCTTACAATGTACTGCATGCGATGCGTCCTCCACACTTCAACCATTGACGTTTCGTCCTTTGCCCTGATTGGCCGTGATGCACGGCGCATGTATATCGACAGTGAATTACAATAGCAAGCTCTCGATTTAAGTGTGTGTGTATTTGTGTGCGTAATTCGCATACATAACGGGCCTCTTGCTTGTAGTGGAGCTAAATAGTGGGAGGAAAAGAGGATCAGGAAATATTTCCTTTCTAACCTCTTTTATCTGTTCTGTGGTCCCGGCTGTCTTATAGACATCTTTGACTGTTGTTACGAGTAGTCAGAAGCCAGAAAATCTGACACTAATCTGGCCGGTTAAACTGGTAGCCTTTTCCCAACATAGTTACACAACATAGTTGGTAAAAGGCTACGCAGATGACGATAATGATTCAGGGCAGTACAGAATTGTTTGATCATAATATTTATTATAGCTGCTGCCCGCGACTTCGTTTGCGTAATTTTCCCGCGTAAATCTCGATCCCGTGGGAATTCCGAATATCCTATGTCCTTCTCAGGGTCCTAAACTATTCCCATGCCAAATTTCATCTAAATCGGTTTAGGTGTGAAAAGGTTACAGACAGACAGAGCTGCCGTGTCAAATCCATCCAAAGGTTGTCTGTAAAAGATCGCTTTTAGCGATAAGACCGCCCATTGTAACACCCATTGTAGTTTTTTAAGTCCTTATTTAATTCTGTTATGGTGTACAATAAAGAGTATATCTATGTATCTATCTATCTTTCGCATTTATAATATTAGTATGGATATCTAACCCAAGCTACCCGCCCGGCTTTGCTCGAGTGCAATGTGGTGGACGTAGGGCCAGCCGACCGAAGCGATGGCCGCTCTGCCTCCGCATTTTAAATCTTCTAAGATAATATTATTTTTTTAAATGCCGTAAAAGGCAATTTTGATGTATATTAAATAAACAACACATTTAATGTATTTAAGTAGTTAAAGAATAATACTGTTTTAAATAAAATAGCTTCGTAAATAACCCATTACAGGCAGGTAAGAGCTAAAAATGGTAAATGTGGTTTATCTTTTGGAGATAGACATAATTATACCATCACGGACTTTTTAGTACATCATTTTAAGATATACAAGTCTGTAGTACATTAATATTGATATATCTGATAAGATTAGTATATTCTTAACCCATTCGATGCCACCCATTAAAAAAAAAATTGTTGACATGTGCCACCAGGTTTTATTGTGTAATATGATTGAAAATAGATTACTTATAGTGTAATTACTAAAAATATTAATAAATATTGTTGATAAATACGAAAAAAAACACCAAACGCATATGGTGCGTGGGTGGCACAAGGTGAAAAAAAGTTTTTCGAGAGATCCGACAACGCACCTTTGGTAGATGGCTTTATGCACGATTCGAAACACGAAAAAAGAATCTAAATTGTTAGAGTGTAGGTACAAAAATAAAAAATCTTATATTAATTCAAATCAGTCGTTTTAATTCTCATTTTTCATAATTATAATATAAGTAGGTATTTTCATAATTATAGTTAGGTGAAAACTATACATTTAATTACAAAAATGTTTAATTATAAAAATGTGATGTGCTACTTTTATCTCTGAAACATTTTTTTATCCAAGTTGCTGGATTTGTAATAATTAAAACATTATATTGTTAAATAGATTTAAAAATCAACTGTCTGTAACATAGCTCACCTATCTCGTGAATTACTTTCTTTTATATCTTGTAAATTAGTACTTTCGGCAATATTAAGTGACATTTCAACCAAGCGACGACCTCTATTGTTTGTCTAATGCTTGAACAGAAAACTAAAAACCTAGAAAAGACGAAAATACTAGTAAATTTACAAAATTCATACCATCTACATTTAAAAATAAAACCGTCGGTGAATACCATGTGGGCAGGTATGTAATACATTGACTAGTACAATATTTCAAGTAATAAAATTAAGTTATAATAGCAGTAGTAGGTAATATTGAGTGACCGATTATTGTTGATTTATAACACCATCCACGAACAAAGTCATTCGTAAATGCCATTGAACGCACCATTATCGTTGGTATGTTTTGAACTCTAAATAATATCCAAAATATTATCAGTAGACATAAAATAATGTTATTGTAATAATTAAATGACAAAATTTTATTAAATAATCATATTTACTCACTTGTTATCACATAAATTACTGCAAAAACTTGATTCACATTACGAGCAAAAATCACAAGTACAAAAATTGACGTCAATTCAAATGTGACATTGTCTATTACTACCGTCACAGTGTTATTAAATCAGAAATATAATTTTAATTGAGGTTAATAAAAAAACGGCAACATTTTAGGAAATGCAGTATGAAAAAATTATACTTAAGTAAAACATACTCGAAACGCGTACGGGTGCGTTGCAGGCACACAACTAAAAAACACTAAAACGCACACGAGTGCGTTACTGGCATGGAATGGGTTAAATATTAGTTTGATTCAGGTAGATATCTAGAAGTTGGTATTTCTGTTGAATTATAAAAAAGTAATGAAAGAAACAGATTTTTTGAATAAAAAATGAAAACAAGAATGATATTTTTATATAATTGGTTATTAATTAATAAATTTACGCGTCATATTTTCGAAAATTTAAACTTTATGAGGCTGGATATCACCGTCTTACATAGATTGTCTAAATGGATGTATACTAGTGTTGCCCAAACGAGAGTCTTGCAATTAGCGATTATCCTATTGCTATTTATTAAACGGTAGTTGAGATCTCAGAACAATGTAACAGAGTCTGTTTAGGGTTTGAGACTCTCGTTTGGGCAACACTAATGTATACAGGTGAAGTTATTCAGCATCAGACCTAATCAGAACGCTGTTACGATTATTTTTTATGAGTGCCAAGACAAACCAATCCAGGTTTAATGGTACTTTCTATCAGTACTGTACTATTTGTAACAAATAAATATTAAAAAAAAAAATTGAATCGAGTAGAATCTGCGTACAAAACATGAATTTGCTGAAAAAAAACTCTAAAATATAACCCAAAACGGGATCTGAGTAGGCGGGCCAGTCGCTGGCTGCGTTAAAGAATTTTAAAGTGCTTCCGCGGCTCCTGGCTAGTACCTATGCGAAGGGGAACACAGGGTTTGAATCAGAGTTTGAAAGATATCTCCGCCCACCCTAGGGCAGAGAACATCAGTTATTAATGTTGCTATCTTTTTGACAGGAAATAACTTATTTAGTGTCGCCCGTTATTGATTCTTCCAATAATTAAAAGAGCAATATATGCGATAAGTAGTAAGTACCTGAGAGGCAATTCTCGTACCTATTACACTCACTGCCAAGAAAAAATAATGTTATGATATTAATAACAAAATAAATTTATAGTTTAAAAAACACTAGAAAAACACGCTTTGCACGCTTTTAGAAATGCACGTAAAAACAAAGAAAAAAAAAACAATTAAACGGTCGATCCCCCCAGAGGATTTGAAAGTGACATCTATAAAAAAATAAATCTATGGATTATGCGGTAATTCAAAAAGGTTAAAAAAACCGATAACGGATTTTCTTTAGGTTTTTTATAACCTTTCAAAGTTCATTACGTGGCCTTTCTCACAAGTGCAAACACGACTATGATACGATATTCCATCATGGAATGCTAGTGCCTATCTTCCGGCTTCATCATCAGACCTTGAAACCTAAACGTGGTCAAAGTTCATTACAAGAATTTTCTTAGAAAAATCTAAAACAACTATGATACGATTTTTCATCATGAAGTTCCAGTTCATATCTTCCGGCTCTATCATCGAACAGTTCGACAGTACCATATTATTGTATTGTCATCAGAACTACATACAGCTACCAATTTTCATTACGCTACGACCCTTGCAAGATGGTAAATTAGTTACCTTAGATTCCATTACATAGTTACATACACATAACCTTTACACGGAACAAGCTAATTCAGCCCTCAGCATATCACTTAAATGGCATAACTCTTCAGAGAGTTGATACCATTCGTGATTTGGGAGTCCAACTTGACAGCCAACTTACTTTTGCAAGTCATTTTGACAACATCGTTGCTAAAGCAAATAAAATATCAGGTTTCGTGAAAAGGACTTAACCAGCACCCTTAAGGTTCTCTACAACTCTCTGGTGAGGAGTATTCTGGAATACGCATCTCCCGTGTGGAATCCAACTTATCGTGTCCACATCGACAGAATAGAGCGCATCCAAAAAAATTTTACGAGATATCTGCGCTACAGAACTGAGAACTGTGATCGTGAAGCTGGATATTCTCAAAGACTCTGTCATTTTAAAATGAGTTCCTTGGAGCAACGAAGAAGCTGCTCGGACTTAATTTTGCTTTTTAAGATTGTCCATAACTTGGCTATTGTACCGGAGTTAGTTTCAGAAATTAGTCTAATCGTGCCCCGTCGTACCGCTTACAGATCCAATTTTAAAACGGAAACATTTAAAATGCCTAAAAATAGAACAAATCTCGGCCGTTCCGCTCCTTTATACCGGTTTTTGAGTAGTTACTACAAACTGAGCACACGTACCAACAACTTGGATATATTTTCGAACAGTCTGAGTGAATTCAGACGGTATGTCCAAGCTCTCAGTGCTTGACTCTCTGACTGCGTTTAATATATTTTACGATTAATTTTAGAATTAATTTTCATAATACGTTTATTAAATTAAATTAAATTAAATTAAATATGACCCTGTTTATTATACTGTATATTTTGACCTTTGAATTTGAATTTGATGTATTGTAATTTGACCTACCTAGCTTATATTTACTTTTAATCTGTATTGATAATAATTTAATTTGTATAATAGAAAAATTATCGTTTATATTTTACATTGGCATTATGTTCTGAGAGATACGTATTTATTGTATTTTAATTTAAGTGGTTGACATTCCATTGTTATGTTTAATTAATTAATTTGAATGTATTTTTTTATCTCTTTTCAATGTAATTTAAATTAATGTAATCATGATCTCAATTTGCTTAATTTTTTTTTAATTACTTATACAAGTGCTGTGCACACCTATAAGTGATGAATTCACTACAGTATTAGTATTTGTAACAATTTTACATGTATTCGATTTAGTGAATAAGTCGTTGGTGTGTCATTTAATAAATAAATAAAAACAGGTCGACCTAATAAAAGCGTGTTAATTAACTAAAAACGTTACATTACCTTCATAATCACTTTCGCGATCCGGTGATAGAAGACGAAGTCTCTTCTCAATAACTCCACCTCTCTTTTCACTCTCTTTCTTCTGTGCTTTGATTGCGTCATAGTCCATATCATTTCCGCATTTAGGAGTTTTATTATACACTAGATATTTCGTTAGCTGATCCATTTTATGGGCTTTATTTTTTTAAAACACCGGTATTTTAGTTATTTTTTCATTTAAACTTGGTTATTGTTTTTCACGGCTATATTTTATTTTATTTCGTCCACTATGAATTTATTGCAAACTATTAAATCTTGAAAGCTTTGATTTTGGTGTAAAGCGGGTTTATTTGTTTGCGTTCAAAACAAATAACTTATATTATCTGTCGAAAAAATGTTTATGATATTAGTGGGCTTTGATGCGAAATCTGTTTTAGGTTTATTTCCTATAGTTATTTTACAACTATGTACAGTTTTACTCGTAAGCTTATGTCCATTGTATTTGACTTTAATTTTTATTTTTGTAGAAAATTTTTTAGCACGGGACTGGAACGCAGAATCATTGTGTTCTTTTCTTGTACTTATTCTCAATGATCTTCGAAACGCTAACAAATTATGACGAACTACAAGTAGTTCGTCATAATTTGTTTATTGTTATTATTATTTTTTTTATTATTGTTAATTTATTTATTGTTGCTACTCAAGAGTAGCAACAATGAAACCCGAAAAGGACCAATTAAACCCCGAAGCACCGCTCGATCCCCTAGTCAAAGTAATTCTCTTTGCGTCAAGCAATGTTTATGCAAATCACAATTTACATTAATCGGATGAGTGGGCCTTGGAGGCGGCGCTTATCGTGTCACGACTACCTAATCTGTTTGTCGTTAAGATGTTTCTGAGTTTCAAGGTCTATGTATGTTTAGTATACTGCATACTGCAAGGTGGGTTGAATATATAGATAGCAATGCGTTTGATCGAACGCGAAACGGGATGGTGTGATCAATTCACTCTTGACTAAAAGACCCCCAGGTTAAAGCTATCCGGAAACACAGACATATATGTATTGTAAGGTATAAATATCCATCTGTTATAACTAATATAAAAATAGTTATACATAAATTGTAACTCGCTTTAAAGAATGGATTACTAAGAAACTAGACGCTCTGTACTGTCTTTTGGACAATTACATCAAAAGTAAACACTTCATATTTACCATTAATTTTTTTAATCAACAGCAAACTCCGTGAGGACAATTAAAACCGTATGCAACACGTTGCAGCATAATTCAATTTTACTAACTTTAAACCTAACGTACTCATACCAAAAATTGTTTTAATTACTGCTTTAAAACTAATTGGGGCTCCGCTTACCGCTCAGATCCTAAGCGTGATTTAATATGTACGTTATATGAACATTTTCACAGAATGTACTAAGTACTATTAGTATTCCACTGATGAGACAACTAAATAATGTACCTACTGTTGTGGACTGAAATTATTCAGCACTGGGGACTCTAAGGTATGTATATGACTTTAGCCTACATTAAGATAACATTTCGTGAACTATGGTTGCATTCACGTCAAAAAGTCGGTCGCTAGCAGGTGTGTCTGATCAAAAGCATGCATATTGTAGATTGTGACATCAGAAATTATATAAAATTGAAACACACTTAAATAACAATATTGCTAAAATTTTGGTTACAATGGCGGTCTTATCGCTAAGAGCGATATCTTACAGACAATCTTTGGAAGGGCTTTATAAGCTTAAATGATATGTACTCGCACTCGCATTTCGTCTACAGAAAATAAATAATCTTCTTATCTCTAAATGCCCACCAATTGCAACTCTAAAAAGCAGTTGCCAGAACAGTTATGAGTATCAATAAGTCCAGAATTAATGAAGCTCGAAAGCTCCCAAAAGTCGATTCAACTGGATTCCGCAACGGATGAGGGGTTAATAAAAAACTACGTACTAATTATGTCGTACTAGCTTTCCCCCGCAATTTCGTTCGCGTGGGAGGTTTTTCCCGCGTAATTCCCGATGCCGTGGGAATTCCGGGATAAAATCTATATCCTTCTCAGGGTCCTAAACTATTCTCATGCCAAATTTTATCTAAATCGGTTCAGCAGCTTAGGATAATATTAGTATGGATATGGAAGTATGGATTAAAACTGACATACGCTCTATGATTCCAATCGCTACCGTAATTCAGGAGCTCTGTTTCGGGAGCTACTTGTGCCGGATTCGGCGAGAGGAAACGCCCGGGAGTCACCACTGCGAAGATCGCCCTGAGGACATGGTGGCCCACTTGGGCACAGCCCCGCCGTGTCCTCGTAGGGGTGATAGGCGGCGACTTCTCGCTCTCGGCCTTGGTTCAATCCATGTTCCGGAGCGAGGAGGCATGGGACGCAGTCACCTCTTTCTGCCTAGCAGTAATGCAAGCGAAAGAGGTGGCAGGACACGCGAGGGCAAGGCGGGCCTCAAGGCCCTCACAGTCCTTGCGCCTCAGCCGCCGCAGGAAACGCTTCGGGCGTCGACGGCCCCAGGGCGACTCTAGACCACTACGGGGCCGTTGCCTGCCGGGGTAGCAGAATTGTTCGAAAGAGTTACCGCGGCCTCGGAACACGAAAGGCAAATGACGGAACAAAGATGGGTTTTAGTCAGTAAAAGTCTGACACACTCTCCCGCTTCGCCCTGACCGGGAAACAGTCACTGGATGATTTTCCGATCTTAAAAAAAATTGGGAGCTCAGAATAACTAAACTAAAGGGCAACCAAAAGAACATGGTGGATTTTTAGTCAGTAGAAGTCTGACAAATCCAACCACCCAGAGCGCGAGGGGTCATTTTATAATTTGACCCGAGAAAAGAAAAGACTAACTAAACGAATACAAACCCAATATCCGTGTTGATTTTGAGTCTGCGTAATATTTTACCGTACCTAGCATTGCAGTTTGTAGATCCTACCATATAGGAATTATAATAGGGTGATTTTGTATGTAAAGTGAACACCTGCATCGCTTGCTTATCGCAACTAGGCTTTTGACAGTGATGGCATTGTAGTGCAACCTAATATTATTGATACTTTCGAACAATGGCGGCGTAACGACAATAGCGTTAATGGCAATTGAGAGATATTATGTCATTGGTTGTATATTGTGATTAATCCTACTACAACTGTGTTTATGAAAACCGGTTTAGGTTTTAACATAAAATATAAATACCTATTCACATTGACTAGTCATAACATAATTAGATTTTTTTATTCAGTTTTATTTTTAGTCATAGAACAGGCAAATGATTAAGTATGTTGGTATGTGTCTACGCAAGGATCAAAATACTCTAAGTGGTGCAGACGTTTAAAATTAGAATAGTTTGCGATTGGTTTATACCGCAAAGTATGTCTTCAGTTTTGTATACATCTGTTTTGCTTGTGTGCATAGTGGAACATCGCAATGTATAGGTATTAATAATGTTTTCATTCGAACAAAGAAATGATACCTAGTGAAATATCAAATTAAAAGGAGTTTTTTAAGGTTCCTTAGGTCAAAATAAAAACATGCAAATCATAATTGTTTGTAAGTTTGTACATCTGTTATTTAAGAAGACATGGAAATTGACCATTCTCGCTTAACACGATTATTTCAAGTCTGTCAGTATGACAACATGACCATAAAAAGTCGATGCAGTCCAAATCACATTTGCCCAGTTTTTAATTAGCTAAGAGCACCTGCCATTTATTTATTTTACTTTTAGAGGCACATTGAAAATATTTTTTACGTCAATTAATAACCTTTTACTGGCACGGATGATGTTTTTATAGAAGCAAAAGCTTCCAAGTTTTTCATTTTAATTACTACGACTTTGATAAATACGCAGAAACGTTCAGTAGCCCGAAAATTCGTTAATCAAATTTTAATTTTGCGTGAGAATTCTCCGTATAAAAGTAAGTAGTAATTAAGCAATTTTTTATATTATATAACTGTTTTTTGCACTTTTAAAATAAATAAACCATTACCTGCGACCATTTTGTATAAACCCATCAATTTTAATGAAATCGAACTTAATTACGAGTCTATAAATCAAATCGTATACTTGTTCTTATATAAATATTATTGAAATAAAATTATAATTTGATATAGTTATAAAGAGTTTAAACAAGAGTGTCACAGGTAGCAGTGTCATAGTTTTTTTTATTTTTAATTGGTCGAAGAAACGTTATATTATTTAATATTTTTTTTACAGAACAGCCGTCACCTGCAACGCTCTTGTTTGATTTTAAACTAAACTACTTGCAAGACTCAGTTTCATTTCATAAATGTTATTTACATGGACATTAGGTCAGTGAACTAGAAATAAAGATTGTGAAAAATCTTCTAACATTATCAAAGTTTGCTCTCAAACTTTTCTCGCCCTTACAAATAAAGATATATTTTTTATTATAACTACGTAATGCACGCCAAGTCTTTTTGAAACAGAAAGTGAGAGCCGGAATCTAAAGAAAAATACCTACCCTATAACATAGTTTGTTGTTGTTACTATACATAATACTTCGCCTTGACTTCACGGAAGTATGAGTAAATTTAATCACTATTAGGCTCTTTTGTTATATTATTTCCGTGAACCGGAAGATTTTCAAGTTCTTGTCTCATTCTCACATATCACTGTCCTTTTCCTACATGACATATTCACCTTAGTTTTGTTTATAAAATAAAAATATTTGAAAAAACTCACCACTGTCACTCGAAAGCAGATTAGGTACTTTTTCCATTGTAGGATCGACTGTGGCAAGTCCAGACATTGTTTTCGGAGTTTTTTCTTCTATTGTATCTTTTTTTTTTTTCGGACTATTTATTTTCTCTAGTAACAAAGTCAACACTCGACTAACGTGTGTGACGTTCTGACGCGATTAGGCCTAATAACCATATAATTTGATATGTCTAGAGAAAAACGTTCAGACGACGCTATTTATAGTGAGATTTCTTTCTTGATTGCCTGCTATTAAGGCTTTTGCAGTAATTTAGAAAGGCTTTTTATAATAGGATTCAGTTTTGTAGAAGAAGTTTATTTTATTGTAGAGGTACAATAAAAGAGACTGTTATAATAAGTCGTTGGAGGAAATTTTTGATCAAAAGTTTTAGCCTCGTGACATAATTACAAGTAATACTCATGAAATAATACCCATGAGAACATAAATACACTATTCTTATTAGTTTTAAGGAAACTCTACTATATAATAAGAGAAATAGTTATAGGGAAGTATGCCTGATCAGATTTGTGAAAAGCCACTATTTTTTTAAATCAAACAATTACTTTTTATGAAACCAGAGTCCATTCAGAAAACATCGAATCTTGTAAGTTATCAATGATGAGTTACGAGTACTGGGAAGCTTAACAACCGGCACCGAAGTAAGTGAAAATAATATTAAGAAGTTGTAAGTAGCAAACAATGAACGAAAACAGTGAATTTATAGATTCTATTATTACATTGTTGTGAAGCTAGATCAGATTGGTGACCCAATTATCATTAATTGCTCAAAGATTGTGTGTAATCGATACAACTATTATTAAATTTCACATAAATAAGTTGAATAGATTTTTAGAATAAGAAATACATGAAGTGAATGCGTACCACTATCCGTTTCAAAACGGTATCTGTAAGTACAAAGAGTTTTCCACGGCCTTGCTAAACTCAAACTCTGTTTAAACAAAGAATAAAAACCCAAGTGGGTAAAATTTTACTAACAATTATTCGGTAATAACACTGGTTTACTAAAATCTACCAATGCATAATGAGGGTGGAAATAACTAAGGTGGTACCAACATAAATTATGAATACCTACTATACGAACAAATTTCCCATTTCTGCATTATTATTTTGTTCTTAAATTTTTATATATTTCAAATTGAGCCTTGCAAGCGTTAAACTGAATCTTACCTTTATCTTTAGAAAGATTCACAATTTTCGTTATAGCTGGCGGCTTTACTGTTTTTTCTCTTTCTTCTTTATTTTCTTGTGTTAAAGCTTTAACATTTTTCCAACGATTTGTTAAGTTTTTATTCATTTTTGCATTACGTCACCGGTTAACGGTTTGTAGTTTTATTTTCGCGACCAAGTGGAAGGGTACTGTCTCGAGTTGGTGTTAGATTGAATGTGTTTTTGCTACTTCAGTGTTAAGCGATTTTTGTGTTCTATAGTCACGGTGACTGGTTTTGATACTAGCATTTTTTCTTTTATTTTTCTGCAAGTTTACAACGACTAGAAATCGAATCTTTTTATTTTAACTGATCCCATACTATCCTACTACTGGGCAAGGTCTCCATATAATTTTTCAACGCTCTTTGTATTTTGTCTATTCCAGTAACTCAGTCACAAACTACTCTAAATTCAACACTTTATCACGCTAAGACAGGCATTGTCGGTGTTTGCTAATAAGTCTACGAGAATAAAGTAGGAATAGGCGGGTCGAGTAAATGTATTGATACCGATTAGCTAGCATCGTCACGAAGAGGATGACTGAGGACGGGCATCGAGACCGAGATCGGAAGAAGAATTTAGGTAGGTATAGTAAAATTTTATTTTATAAATAGTTGAAATAATTTAGTACCGACATTGCAATATCGCCCAGTACATACACGAATACCTGCATATTTATTTTTATTATATATATATAATAAAAATAAATATGCTTATAGTTTCGACATGTCTATCCGTCTGTCTGTCTGTCCGTCCGTCCGTATGTCACAGCCAATTTATTCCAAAACTATTAGGACTATACACAGAAATCTTAATAATAAGGCAATAGAAATGCTATCTACTGTCTTTTAATACTAGGACGCGTGTCGCCGGTTCGCAGCTACCACCACATAAACAAACACACACTTTCGCCTCCACATGCATTTTGCATTATTACAACAAAATTAAACTTTAAGCGATGACATTACGCAATATTTTCTAAAAACGCATAATCTCAGGTGGCGTAACGTGTGCGAAAAGCAGAGAAAGATATCGCGCGCTCACTCTCACTTAGGAATAGTGCAGTGCAAACGCAAAGCTCGTAATGCTCATATTATTATCGATAATTTTCTGTTGAGCGTTAATAGCCAAGGAGTCTCGTAACAATAGATAACTAATTTATTGAAAGTTTTTCATTCCTCGACGCGCTTTTAGACGATTTATTTAGGAGAAAATAAAACGTTACTATTTTTTTGTTATTTTGTTATACAAATCTTAAAGGCTCTCCAATACTTCATCTTATGGGAAAAAAAATGACCTAATCAAATAGAGCAATAATGGCACAAGTTAATACCGAACAATGAAGAATATACTTTATTGTTCACCAAAATAAATTGTTACACAACTGTTTTACGTAAATTCTATGGTTACGATGGCGGTCTTATCGCTTATAGCGATATATTCTAGACAATCTTAGGATGGATTGATGATATCCGGATCTTTCGGAAACCTGTAATAATAGCATTGGAAGTAAAGTAAACAAGTAAAACAGATGCATAAATAATATGAAAACGTATCGATCCGATCCAACTTAATCCATTATACTTACAATATACATAACTAGCGACCCGCCCCGGCTTCGTACGAGTGCAAACTATAGAATGTCTTTATATACATCGTTGACAGCCGTTTTGTCATTCGACATACATGTTCTCTTTAGTAATTACTCATGAAAGTGCGACACATAATTTACCATGGGAAAAACATTCAACGCTCAAATCTAAGCAACATCGGCGCGGTGCCGGCGTAGGCATTTTAAATCTGTAATATCTTCGAAAATATTTACTTAAATTATATTTTGTAAAGGGAAATATTGATTTTTATTAAATGCACAATGTATTTATGGTACTTAATTGGATAAGGATTAATGCTGTATTGCTTAAAATCGTTTCGTAAAATATGCTCGTATTTCTCGTAAAAAGTAAAGGATAAAAATGGTTGTTGTGGGTTATCTATAAGAGATAGACAGATACCACCCAGGATTTTTTTGTTGACCTTTTTAAGGTGTACAATACTGTAGTACATTATTTTGATCTATCTCGTAGGGTTCAGCCAGCGTTTGCAAAGCAAGCGCAAAAAATGTGTTTATTTGCGACATCACATTAGAAACCTCAAAAATTATCAGTGTTCCTCTACTATATTATGCATGTTATATACTTAAAAACCTTCCTATTGAATCATTCTTTCTATTGAAAGAAACTGCATCAAAATCCGTTGCGTAGTTTTAAAGATTTAAGCATACATAGGGACAGACACAGGGAAGTGACTTTACTTTATACTATGTTATTATTATTAAGATAATATGTATCCTTAATTATTTTGTCATAAAAAAAAAAATACTGAACACCGTCAATGATACAAGGATACCCAACGCAGATTGTTATTTAACTTACCTTCGTACATAACAATAATAAGCCTACCTCCTATTAATTTTCTGAATGAAAAAATAGTTAAAAAGTATGAATTAACAGCTATATAATCGTTGAAAAACGACTTTTTATAAACTATTTAAACAGGAAAAAAACATGCGTAATGAAAATACGTATCGAAATATTGAACGAAAAACTATATTTCATTCGAATTTCGGTAAAACTACGTATTAACTATTAAGCTAAAGGTAATAAATTACCGATACAAAATAGTAGTGGCACGTCACTAATTCGCGGCCAACTCATGCGGCGTATTCCTGGAATGTACGTAAACGACGACTATAGTTTCATTGCTGCTTTTGGTAGTTGTAATAGTAGACATGAACAAGCTTAAGTATTAATAGTAATTGAATTGAGAAAATAAATCGTTTTCTGTGATAATCGTAGTAATGGTGGTGAAAATATTTGATTTGATTATATTTTTCAAAAACGACATTATTTCAAAAATTAAGTACTTACATATGAAATGTTATCCCTTTATTTTAAGTTACAAATTTTGGAAGAGTTTCCGCAGTTGGATAAGCTGCAAAACACCATGTTTACCTCTCCGCGTCCCAAACAACACAAGTAACCGCAACAAAAGCTCCGCGCGCACTTGTGGTCAACATGTCACATGCACGGCGACAAGGTCACGCGTCTTTGCGACTTCTATTACCTTATTAAGATTTCTGTGGGACTATACATGTAAAACTTGGTACGTAGGTGTATTCTGTGAACCGCTTTCCGATTTTAAGAGAAAAATTAAAAAATATTTAAAATAAAGGGGGCTCCCCATACATGGAACTGAAACTGAAAATATACGTGTGTGGTATCTATAGATATTTTTTTCATGAAACCTATACGTGTGTGGTATCTATAGACAGGTCTTTAAAAATGTCATTAAGGTTTCTAAAATTATTTTTTCATAAAGTTAATTGTTTAAAAGTTATACGCTTCCAAAGTGGTAAAATGTGTGTGTCCCCCTCAAACTTCTATAATTATGGAGTGAAAAATCTAAAAAAAACCATATGTTGTAGATCTTAATGTAAACTTTCAACCAAAATTGGTTTGAACGAGATCGAGTCAGCAGTTTTTGAGATACAGTATATTTTCTAAAACCACAAATATAACTTTGTAATTCATACAAGCACTATGAAAAACAAAGTTATTTGGCGTAGTTGTAAAAATTGTAAAATAAGCTAGTTTTAAGAAATTTGTAAGATTTTTTTTTTCAAGTAAATATATTAAGTATATTATATTTATTATACTTACTACGGAACCCTTCATGGGCGAGTCCGACTCGCACTTGGCCAATTTTTTCCTTCTGTGACAAATCCATCCAAAGGTCGTCTATAAGAGATTGCTTTTAGCGATAAGACCGCCCATTGTATCACCCAAGTCCTTTTTCTGTTATGGTGTACAATAAAGAGTATATATGTATATATCTATCTATGTGTGTATACGATAGATACAGGAACATAGGTGGGCGAAATGTCAGTCCTATAACTATTTTACTCTTTTTAGGTCTTTTTTTAATTCAGAATAGGCTCGCGTTTGACCACCATCTCGCCTGATGGTAAGGCTTTGCTTTCGGTTATATAAAAAATATATTAACAATATTTTCTACCTCAAACTTTTCTCAGTCTAGTTAAAAGCAGCCAATACACTGCATTATTCCGAGGTTTTGTTAGATTGTGCTCCTTACGATCCATTAGAGTAAGTATCAAGAAGGTTCACTCCCATTATAAATCGATTTAAGTGCTATAGAAAAGGATGTATTGTTGCACCCAAAGGTCACAGGGGAACCTATTATAGCCGACAAATTGTATGCATAGGGACATTCAGAAAACTATTATGTTTCACACAATAAATCTTGGTACTTTGAAATGATTCGTGATGTTTTGAAAGAAAATTGACGGCGCTGACTTGCGGAATTCATTACTGTTTAAGTACTTGTTTTCTATATACGAACAATTGTCCTTTTAGATGACATATATCTATCGCTTACAAACAGGCAATATCAAGGTCAAGAGCGAGCTCATCCGTAATAAAAAAAACTGGCCAAGTGCGAGTCAGACTGGCGCACGAAGGGTTCCGAACCATTATCCATAAAAACGAAAAAAAAAACAAGTTTTTTGTATGGGAGCTCCATTAAATATTTATTTTATTCTGTTTTTAGTATTTGTTGTTATAGCGGCATCTGAAGTACATCATCTGTGAAAATATCAACTGTCTAGCTATCACGGTTCATGAGATACAGCCTGGTGATAGACAGACAGCGGAGCCTTAGTAATAGGGTCCCGTTTATATCCTTTGGGTACGGAACCCTAAAACAGAAAAAAAAGGGGCCCAACTGCTTGCTTGGACTCGGTTTCCGATACGCGTGAGCTACTATTTCACTAATAACTAACAGTAGCGCGGGGCTTCGCTCCCGTTGTCTTTATCACGATAAAAACATAACTCTCCTTTTTGCAGTAAGTCAAAAAACCTTCTTCAAGTTTCAAGCTACTTCTATACTACATTTTATTCAATCCTATCCAGTACTTCCGAGATTAGCGCGTTCAAACAAACTTTTCTATTCTATAACCTTAGGATAGATTTTTATTATGCGCTCTTAAAGGAATATTCAAAACAACGTTGTAATTAAAAACAGGAAGTAATAAATCCCACGGCAGCTAATCTGATCTTTTCTTAGATAATCGAAGTACACTTGAATTTCTAAACTAATTATCAGTAATCTGTAGGCAAAAGTTTATGCAGCAGTAAAATAATATCTATTCACGAAAAAAATATAGAAACTGAAAATGGGCGAACAATGGCAAAGTATTTTCCCCATCAGTCGTTATTTGGGCAGCTGGCCAGAAACGAGCAGTATCGATACTACCTTATTGTATGCTTTTGATACCCATCCCGATTTCAATAAAAGACAATAAACCACTAAAGTCGCGGAGGCTTTCGCTCCTGTGGACTTTCTCGCCATAAAAACATGCAGGTAAAAATCTTCCTCAAGCCTCAAGCTACTTCTATATCAAATTTTATCTAAATCCACCCAGTACTTTCGAAGATTAGCGTGTTTAAACAAACAAACTTTTCCGCTTTATCATATTAGTATATATTTTGACACTTGGATGTCATACCGAATAGTTTGATGATCATCAAAAAGAGAATCACTAAAATCGGTACACGCAGTAACAAGTTATGAGGTAACATTTAAAAAAATACACTCGAATTGAGAGCCTCAACTTTTTTTTTTTTTAAGTCGTTTATAAAAATAGTTACCCTATTAATACTCTGCTTGTCTTCAAGCTTATTAATATAATCTTAAATAAAGAGTTCATGTTATGGAATAGTTGAAAAAGACTAAGCAATGCCATACGAGAAAATTGAACCAGATTCTTGGGCAAATTACCCGCCGGCAGCGTCAAGGTGATTTTTTTATACTATAATTTAGGTAGTACCTAAGTAGTATAAGTATCTACTTTAGATTAAGTATTTTATCTTGTTATAACGTCCCGTGCGTCCCAAAATGTATTCATATAAATATTAATAAGCATGTGAAGCAAAACCTTTGTACCCCTTTTTACGGAAATTCCGCAGACGGAGGACTATTGAATTTAGCACAGTCAAAGCTTATATGGAGGAGTGCAGAAAGCTACTTGATATATTAAATAATACATAATAAATAATTTAAATTTTGGTTTAATTTCGTCCACTGGCGAAGTGGCGACCTCTAGTAAGTATAATATATGACATATAAAAATGAAAATTAATAGGTATTTTATAAGCTTAAGGTGTCGCTTGTGATCGAGAGATCACGGATTAGAACCCTACCTATTAAAGTATTGTCGTTAACGTCCAGACAAGCATATTTAGCTTAGTTAGAGGAACTAACAAAATTGCTATAATCGCCGCCAGATAAGAAAAAACTAAAAGTTATTGACCCGACTTGTACCAAAAAGTCCGCAAAACTTCGTTAGAGATCGCTCGTCATTCAAAACAGTCGCTAACAATGCATCGGTCGAGTTTCACTTTGTGTATTAACCCAACACTTAATCCCAATGGCATAAGTAAGAAATAAGTAAATTTGAATAATGATTGTGATATTTTTTTAAGTTTCAAATATACATATTCAAACAATGAAATATGTAATTGCTATTGTTTAGGTATTTAAAAATAATTTTCGTGGTGTGTTTTATTTTCAAGATTACTTATGTTTTCAACTTATTTTTTAAAACAAAAACATGCCATAATCGGATTTATTTATTTAGCTTCAACTTATATTCATAGAAGTATACAAGTAATTAAGATAATCGAATCTTTAAGTTCAATTTTCTCATTTTTTTTTAAGAAAATTAGATTTTTTGGGTTATGCCTTCATTCTCGGCGCTGTGTGTGACGTCAGAGCGAGTCAGGGACGCATTACCTGTCCACCTATTTGTAATTATTATGTACTTAATGCGTCCTTCGTCTCGAGTGTCATTCCAAATCTGGTTTGCGTGTAGGGTTGACTCAGCATACTCCATACTCGGAAAGTTTTCACGAATTGTTGTTGGTTTGATACTGTTTTGTTTTATTATTGTTATTGTTAATGAGTGAAGAAGTGAGAATGGATCCACCAACAACCCAAAAAAGGCGACGCCAGAGAATCGTTGAACCTCAAGCAGCTTGGTTAAATTATTTTTAATGTATACCTATGAAAAACGTTACGTTTGTTATGATCGTGTTAGCGACACTTCCTTTACATTTTTTTCGTATCGTTTTGAAATATTGGAATACATTGGTAGACGGGTGTTAACATTTGGTTGTTGACTTTTATTTTTTTCTTATCTGGCTGATAATATAGTAATGTGAATTCTACCCACATATTGCTAGCTCTCTTTGAAAAATAACTAAAATTAAATACATTTCAAGGTGAGAATCTACATGTATGTAGAAAAAATATTATACCAAAAAATATTTCCCAATACAAAGAAAACTTAATATAATTCCCACTCAAAGCTTACAAAAGTGTAAAAGCCACGTACTCTGCCCGTATTCCTCATGCGTCAATAAATTTGACTACGGGCTATTGAATAAGTGTGTGAGGGAGCTATTTTCTTACAATTCCGCTGAACATTGGCCTCAAAGCTTCATTACGGGTTTCAAAGGGAGTAAGTTGCTAGTCATGGTTGATTAGATTCTCATACTAATTTGGAGCATTGAGGAGCACAGGATTGAATAATAACAGCCACATAGGTCAATCTTCGAGGTTAAGCAACGCTTGCTGAGGTCAGTCAATAGAGGGGTGAGCGTCTTAACACATCGAGATGTTCCCAGCTGCCATATTACATCTTCGACTGTCGTAACATGTAGTCAGGATCCAGAAATCTTACACACACGTCTTACGTCACGCAGCTACTGAGTTGTCAGTCTCAGTACCCGGTAAGACTGAAAACCGGCCTCAACATGTGTGGTGAGAAAAGACTAAGCAGATAATGACTAATTTGGAGCTGTGTTTATACTTGGCTTACTTCAATTCACTTGTCAGTTCGAGTTAATAATAATAATAGTTTATTATCAGAAAGATGGGTTTGAATCCGTCTTAATGTCCATAAACATATCAGAAATTTAAAAAAAAGTTCAAGCCGATCTGAGAACCTCCTCCTTTTTTCCAGTAACCAGTCTCTCCGTGAGGACATGGTTGGGTGGTTGAACTTGACCTTGCAGGCTGTTTCCGAATGGGGCGATGCCAACCTGCTCAAGTTTAATGCAGCTAAGACCCAGGCGTGTCTCATCTCAGCAAAAAGGAGCCAATTCGAACCAGCTCCTACTTTCCGTGGTGTAACCGTGCCGATAACCGATCATATTGAGCTTCTTGGGGTGACTTTAACTTCCACACTCAATTTTAGCTCGTTTATCGAGGCTAAGGCTCAGTTAGTATTCAAAAAGTTGGGAATCCTAGCCAAGGTGAGATGGTACTTGATACCGGAACAGCTGCTTAATTTGTATCAAGCCCAAGTTCGGTCGTGTATGGAATACTGCTCTCATCTTTGGTATGGATCTACGAAATACTAACTGGACGCGCTTGAGTCTATCGAGAAGCGGGCGAAGAGACTCATTGGCAACGATGCACTGGTCAAGTCAAAGCTCCAGAGCCTTGAACACCGACGACGAGTTGCAAGTCTATCGGTTTTCTATCGGTTACATTTCGGGGAGTGTGCGACGGAATTACACAATCTAATTCCGCCAAGCCCGTTCCATCATCGAACTACGAGACAAACGGCGAAGCGCTATCGTTATATGGTGGACATCCCACCCATACACACAAAACGTTTTGGGAATACCTTCATTGTGAGTAAAAGGAGTGGAATTCCCTGCCGGAGTCTGTTTTTCCCGACAGCTACAACCTGGGAGTCTTTAAGTCAAGAGTGAAATAGGTTACTTTTAGGTAAGCGTGCTCCATCTTGAACCACATCATCACTTACCATCAGGTGAGATGGTGGTCAAACGCGAACCTATTATCAATAAAAAAAAAAACTCCAATGAAATATTTAAAATAAACGTTGTTTTTATAAATATTAGTAGTAAGTTGTAACCGTGACTTCTTTCGCGTGGGAGTCGGTATTACCTACGTAGATTTTCCCGCGTTATTCTCGATCCCATGGGAATTCCGGGATGAGCCTATATGTTGCCCTTTAACCTCCTCTATCGCCCAGTAAAAGACCAATAAAAATAGGTTTAGCCAGTCCAAAGATTAGTTTGGACAAACGGAAAGACAGATAGACCAACGGACAGAAACAATTAAAAAAGTTAGTTTGTGTTTTACTATCATGTAAACTACATAACTATGATCACTTGAGATAATACAGTTATTTTGGAATTAAAGGCCAAATCCACCTCCTTGTGTGGATGGATAAGTAAGTGATTTCTTTTAATATTTCTTAAAAAATACAGATCCATATTAAATTAAAAAATGAAACAATTGTTCCTATGTGGTATTGGAAACCAAGTCTATGCTTATTCTGATCCAAAAGCCTTAAAATTCACATTAAATTTAAAAATATAAACAACTAGCTGTTGTGCATTTCTTAGTCTGCATATTTGATTATTTAATAAAATATACATAGGTTATGTATATTAAATATTTCAACACTCAATAAATAAATCATGTTTGTGATTCACTTGAAATACTGACATTCTAACTCTCATCGTATATGTCTGAATCCGGATCTTTATCTATCTCCTTCCCAAATTTCATTAAAATCGTTTAAGCAGTTTAGATTTTACATAAAAAATTCCATCTTCATGCTAATTTTAGTTTAAATCGATTTAGAGGTTTGCTGCCAACCCAGGCCTGGTCCTTACCGGAGAGTGAGCTACCCCTGCTCACCATCCGCAAGTCCGCACCCTATGTTTAACCCTAGGTTATCAACTATATTTGTGCCATAATTCATTAAACGCTGAAAAAAAAGAATGATTGATTTTACTAAATTCCGCGTAAATTTTATCAAATCCGCGGGTTAATATAGGTCCTACACACGAAATTGTTGATTTTACCAAATAGAACTGGTTGATTATGTAACCCATACGTTTAGTAAATTTACACATTTCATTTTGTTTATTCAACTAAAAAGTCCTGTGTATTTCACATCGATTATTTTCGATATTTTACGATGAGATTTAGTAAATGTCACTTAACGTGTTATGTAAAATATGTGAAATTAATTTTGCTACATTTACTCATTTCATTTTGTACATTCAACTAAAAAGTCCTGTACATTTCACGTCGATTACTTTTGATCTTTTACGATGAGATTTAATAAATAC
The DNA here is from genome assembly GCA_943138885.2 of Tholera decimalis. Taxonomy (NCBI): domain Eukaryota; kingdom Metazoa; phylum Arthropoda; class Insecta; order Lepidoptera; family Noctuidae; genus Tholera; species Tholera decimalis. The sequence continues at coordinate 6,032,103 of OW964549.2, forward strand.
CACTAAACGTGTTATGTAAACAATGTGAAATTGATTTCTCTACATTTACTAATTTCATTTTGTATATTCAACTAATCCAGTACTGTATATTTCACGATGAGATTTAATGAATGTCACTAAATGTGTTATGTATAATATATGAAATTAATTTTGCTACATTTACTCATTTAATTTAGTTATTCAGCTAATCGAGTCCTGCATATTTCACGTATATTACTTTCGTCCATTTAACGATATTGATTTAATATGTTTAACTAAAAGTGTTTGGTAAAACATGTGAAATTAATTTCATACAATTTACCAGATATCTTCTTGTTGGTTTAGTATATTTTACTTAAAATATGCAAAACTAATTTTGTGATATTTACTCGTATGATTTGGTATATTACATTAAATAAGTTTTGCATATTTTACGTAAGGTATTGTAATAAAATATGTAAAATTAGTATTGTAACATTTACTCATACCATTTCGTACATTTTAGGAGAGCACATTTCGTATACTTTACTTCACTTTTAGTAGTAAAATATACAAAATGCGCTCTCCTAAAATGTACGAACAGGATGTAGGTATATTCTATTAAACATGTTTCGCCATTATGCATGAAAGCTGTAAATTATTGGTTGACTGAAAATCTCTCGTAGCGTAATATACTGCGTGACTAGTGCGCATAACTTATAAGGATATTCATACCATCAAACTAATGGTCCGACTGAACGAACATCCTCAAAAATTATGCGCACTAATAAAGTCACCGTGTATACTTTGTCGCCAGAGACTTGGAGTCAGCTGCCTAATTTACAAATCAGTAAACTACCAATAAAAAAATAAACGAAAGATAAAATCACCCGCCAGTGAGCGGTATCATACAGTACAAAATAAAAGAACATGTTTAGCAAAATTTACCAAAAAGTACTCCAATTATAACTGTTAAAATACACATTTAAATGTTAAACAAATTAAATCTGAATTGTATGATAAAATGTTACAATAATTTTGTTCGGTTTATAACTAAAATAGTAAAAGAAAACAAAATATTAAATGAATAAAATTAAGTATATTATAATTGTTATCAAATTGCTTTTACAATAAAACTTAAACAATTCACTTACAGGCGAGGTAATAACTGAAATATCACATAAAATAATCAACTCAAAACAAATGTGACACAAAATAATCATAAAAGGCTTTCAGGTTCAAAATGAACACTTCCCATAGTGTACACCGGTTTCAAAAGGTAGGTACAACTCCCGAAATGTCCACTTCCGAAAAAGTACATTTTCCAAAATGCACCTTTCCCCTAATGTATATTTCCCAAAATGTACATTCTTAGAACAGATAGGAATAACTGACTGAACAGATTTTAGAGTACCAGGATCACATTAATATGGAGATGGTTAAATGAATGAACATATTTATATTTAAATGTACTTAAAACTAAGGTTGCGGTAACCTCTTACAAAAGGCTCGTCTTAAAGGATGTCCAGAAGGGATCATCTTCAATCGTGTGACTCTAAGGGTAGTTAGATACGCTGACCCATTCTGCACTAAAAAGAAAGAATTATCCGCCCACAATGTCCAACATACCAACGCCATGCAAAACCTTAATATTATATTACTTAACATTATTGCTAAGTTTACATCTAACGCAGTTACAATTCAGCTTTATACTATATCAATACATACAAAAAATATTTCTAAGTTTTATCAAAATATGCTAAATAATTCTTACAGTCAAATCACAAAATAAAATATTTGGCACAAAATAGAAATTTCAGTCTAAAAAGGTTTTAAGACAGATTTTTTTTTATTTAATTTTTTTTATCAGATTTGCAATCAATTCCGTAAAAATATTTTTGTATAAAGGTCCACACGTTAACACATTCTGTCGGGTACTCTAAATTGAAAACATGGAAAATTTTAAAGCATACATCTACTGCTTTTAGTAGGGTGTCGATCTTATAAATGACTGATTCATAATGGACATAGTAATCGGTTATTTCTTCTATCGATGACCCTACCACGACTATCAGTGGTTGGCAAGTAAGTCCTTTGGCCAAGTGCTCATCCTGACGCAGCTTGATCTTTGTTACTATTTCGCTCTGATTCTGTAATAGAACAAATACAAGGTTGAACAAATACAAATATACAAGATGTTCTGGGTCATAAATAATCTACCACACTGAACCCATTGCCTGTAAACTAATATCACAAGTCTTCATTGGGTTGAGTTCTTAAGACTTGCTGATTTCCTCACGATGTCTTCCTTCACCAAAGAGCAAGTCATAATAAGAAAAAAAAAACGAATCGGCTACCACAGCTAGACACAAATACTGTGTTATTTATTTTTTTAATTTATTGCGCACTTTATTTACTTACCGCGACATGTAAAATGAATTGAACTGTGTTGAACTGGAATTTTAATGGTGGGTGGCAACTTCGAACTCATAAGTTTTAGGTAAACATAATTTCTCACATCTGCAAGGAGTTAAAAATTATTACAAAGATAAGCCTGTAAAAATGAGGACTATCTATTATCTTTATTTAATATAATGAAAATAAATTAACATCTACTGACCTGGTGTGGTACTATCGTCGTTCAAAGTTTTCAGATTATCCACGCAACTTTTTATTTTACTGTAAATTGGCAATGCTTTTTCCATGAATATTGGCCACTTTTTGAACAATTCTAGGTCATGGTTTGGGTACATGAATTCAAAATCTAATTCAACCTGAAAAAATAAAAAATAAAATTGAATGATTACCTACGCATAATTTTTTGTCCTAAACATAAAACCTATACTGTTAAATGGCATAAAGATCAATTGGCATAATATTTATTATTAAAAATTCTAAAAGCATAATATCATAAGGCCGAATTTTGTCAAGCATAAATATTGAATGGCATATTTGCAAAAAACTTAAGTATTTAAAAAAAATATTAAATATTTAATAATAAATTATACGAACAAGTTTGTAGCCCAAGCTTGCTTTGATTGAAGGCCACTCATTAAATAAGTCCCGGATGGTTTTATCTTTTCCAGATAAATCTTCTTTTCGCAATGTCCTTGTTAGTTTCCACTTCTCCACAACATCTACCCAAGGCTCTTTATTAAATTTCAACCATAGCTTCATATTATTAAGATCTTCAAGTGATACATTTTGGGACTCTTAAATCTCTCACATCTGCAAGGAGTTAAAAATTATTACAAACATAAGCCTGTAAAAATGAGGACTATCTATTATCTTTATTTAATATAGCTTCTACCCGCGACTTCGTACGCGTGGGAAGGTTTTCCCGCGCAAATCCCGATCCCGTGGGAATTTCGGGATAAAAAGAAGCCTATGTGTTATTCCTGGCTGCCAACTATATACTTACCAAATTTCATTCTGATCCGTTCAGTGGTTTTTGCGTGAAAGAGTAACAAACATCCATCCATCCTCACAAACTTTCGCATTTATAATATTAGTAGGAAGTAGGATTAGTAGGAAGTAGGATAGGAAGGATAATGAAAATAAATTAGCATCTACTGACCTGGTGTGGTACTATCGTCGTTCAAAGTTTTCAGATTATCCACGCAACTTTTTATTTTACTGTAAATTGGCAATGCTTTTTCCATGAATATTGGCCACTTTTTGAACAATTCTAGGTCATGGTTTGGGTACATGAATTCAAAATCTAATTCAACCTGAAAAGATATAAAATAAAATTGAATGATTACCTACGCATAATTTTTTGTCCTAAACATAAAACCTATACTGTTAAATGGCATAAATATCAATTGGCATAATATTTATTATTAAAAATTCTAATAGCATAATATCATAAGGCCGAATTTTGTCAAGCATAAATATTGAATGGCATATTTGCAAAAAACTTAAATATTTAAAAAAAAAATATTAAATATTTAATAATAAATTATACGAACAAGTTTGTATTTTATTAATGTGAAAAAACAATTTCAAGTTGACTCCAGCTAGATCAGTGCTCATACTATTAAGAGCATTTGATCTGAGATACATTAGTAACATTTCTACCAAAACTAAAAATCTTTAAAATAATAATCTTTACTAATATTATTAAGCTGAAGAGTTTGATTGCTTCTATGTTTGAACGCGCTCATCTCAGGAACTACTGGTTCGAATTGAAAAATTATTTTTGTGTTGGATAGTCCATTATTTGAGGAAGGCTTTAGGCTATATATCATCACGCTACATACAACCGCGGGACATTTTCAAATTAATGCGTGTGAAACCGCGGCGAAAAGCTAGTAATATATATGTAGTTTATTTACTTCTTTTCTCTTATAGTACAAAAACAAAATAATATGAACAAATCAATCAGTTTTAAAACAAGCAAAGCCTGTGCTTGAGATTACCGAGCCTCACCACACTCTGCCTCGCTACATTCTGGAAAGTAGGTACAATAATAGGTATACTACAAAATACTCACCAGGGATTTATTTTCATTTTTAAATTGAGCTAATCCAGCCTTGAATTTAATTCTATCCTTTATTCTTGATTTTGGAATCAGCTCATTTATATCAGAATCAGAAATATTTTCTATGCAAAATACATCCAAGTCATATTCTAAAAAAAGAAGGACAGGGCCCAGGGAGTGATATTAAAATTTGGAATACATTTATCTACAGTATCTCTAAAGTAAGAACTTACCTTGTAATACAGCTTGTGTTTCCTTCGAGTCTCCCCAGGAATCGAGAAGTGCTATGGCGAAGTTGGAGTGTAATGTAAATCCTAACGTATTTTGTGACGTCGAGTCCATTTTCACTCACTATGAACAATGATTGAACTACTATTACTTTAGCGTAACTATGAATGATATAAATATTAAATATCTAACTAATCCAACACAGAGCACCGCGGCGCACGCGTCAATAGAAAGAATTTGAAGAACAGTGTTGCCAACGAGATATTTTGAATTCCGCTATGCAAGTTGGAATTTTTCCCCCAAAAATATTATATATTATTTTATTTACGATTACTTCATTGGGTAAATCGCACGAGTAACATGCCTTGGCATTTTTTTTCAGTCCAAAATATATTTAGAGATGGTATTGGCCATATTTTCTGTACTTCATTTCCATTATTTAGATTTTACCTTATTTCTGTAGATGCTTGGAATAAATGAGAGAGAAGCATGTTTTCGTGTACTCGCATAAAAGTTTTTTATTTTTTATTTTCATGATATTATAAATCTTAAAATCCGAAGTTTATCTAATGGCGGCAGCTTCTTGGCATAATTATGAGTTTTATACGAAACGCTCAAGGGTGTCAGCGCGACACCCTTTCTTATCTTGTTCAGTAGCGTCAAAATATCATGAAAATTAAAAAAAAAAACTTATGCGGACGGGAAAACACAGTACCTACCACCCAAAATCTACAGGAATACTATTTGTCACGCTGAAAACGTCCGGACATGATATGACCAGTAGGCAGTATGCAATATGTCTAAAAATCGGCCAAGTGCGATTCGGACTCGTGCACAAAGGGTTCCGTACCAATCGTTATTAATATCGAGCAAAAACGGCAAAAAATCACGTTTATTGTATGGAAACCACCCTTAAATATTTATTTTATTCTGTTTTTAGAATTTGTTGTTATAGCAGCAACAGAAATACCTACATCATCTGCGAAAATTTCAAATGTCTAGCTATCATACAGCAGCCTATGATACAGCCTGGTGATAGACAGACAGTGAAGTCTTAGCAATAGGATCCCGTTATTACCCTTTAGACGGAACCCTAAAAACGTTTAATTTTAGTCAAAATTATTCCCGTCATTTCCTACTTCAAATTACTTATAATAAAATTAAAAAGGGCGGAGAAGTGTTAATCTGGCAACTCTAAAGCCCGATTTACACTTCAACAAGTACAGTAGCGAGTTAACTTGCGTCATCGGCGAGTTAAGTTGTTATTGTAGTTTGAACGGCAAAAGCGAGTTAAGTAGTAGTACATTAACAACTTAACCGCCAATGACGCAAGTTAACTCGCTACTGTACTTGTTGAAGTGTAAATCGGGCTTTAGTCGTATCGAGTCGAGACGGAACGCGAATTGGTGGAAGAATAGGTATGACGTCACGTCAAATGACATTATAGTTTAGTAAAATCTCAAAGATGTTTCGTAAAATCAACATTTTAATTAAGTAACATGTAGGTAGATATATTGGTATGGTATAGATCAAAACAAAGAGTTAAATCGTTACTTTTTTATATTTATTCTTACTAATATTATAATTATGCGAAAGTTTGTGAAGATGTTTAGATGTTTGTGACTCAATCACACATAAACGGCTTAACGGATTTGGATGAAATTTCGCGCATTTCTAATATTATAGGATATGTGACATTTTGTTAAAAAAAAATGGGTACCAAATGAAAGGGCTTAATAAGCACTTTTCAAATATACAGGGTGGCAGGGACATCGACGCGCAAACTGTAACCGTAAATTCAGCACACGATTGTAGACCCTCTAGCTAAGAAATTTTTCGTCGGTTATCAAAAAAAAATCATTAGTTTCACAGAAAAGTGCAATAGCTACGCGGTCAAAATGTATGGAACATCAACTTTTTTTTTTAATAACCGACAAAAACTTTCAACGCAGGGGGCTTCAAAACCCGGGTCGGCGGCGCGTAGTGTTCCACGCGCGCCTCAAAGAGCTGTCAGCAAACTGACAGGACCCGCCATAGGGCCAAATGCCAGCTGGAGCCGCGGGACTGTCTAAACAGGACACCGTGGCCCCAAAACTTAAAGGGCATCCGAAGGAACACGGGTGGATTTTAGTCAGTAAAAGTCTGACAGTCCCTTCCGCCCCACCCTGGGCGGAAGGACTCACTGGATGATCTTACCACCCAAAAAAAAAAAATTCAGAATCATGTACTTACTGAATCCATGGTAACAGGATGTGCGTCAATGTCCATGCCACGCTGTATATAATATACATTGTTAGCTTTTGCCTTTGCTTGCATTCACCCGATTTACAACCCCAAAAGTATGTTCATTATTATTATTATGTTCCCTCATAACTTCTAAATTACTTATGATAATTTGATAAATGAAGTATCGTTAGAAGCGTCTAAATTGTCTTATGGTTTTAGGATATGTGAAGTCACATTTAACTGAAATTTGAGTGCAGAAACTACTTTGTTTAGTTCTTATGTTGTAGAAGATTATGCCTGCGTGTGAACCCGGTGTTTTGACTTACCTACCGTAGTTTCTGTACTCAAATTTCAGTTGACCTTAAAAAGTATTTGGCGATTGCTGTCATTTCTATTACTCATACCTTAAATGGTCCCATAGAGTCTTTTGATCCCCACATGAAATAGGATCGATTGGCATTTTTTTGTATTTTAGATTTTTTTTGCTGACTGTAAACTTTTTCCGAAATCTGTGAATGCAGTTCAGAATATCTTAAAAAGTTATGGATGGTCTCATAGGAACAATTTCCTGTAACTATACTTAACGTTTAAGGTTATAGTATGAATGAACTATGTTACCTATCAAAGCAAAATTATTTCATTAAATGCTGTTGTATTCGGTATGTTTGTAGTATTTGCCGAATACAACTTTGATTTGTACAAATGAGTGTATATGCACACACTTAATTTGTATTCAGCAAATACTAAAACATATTGCATATAATGACATAATTTTGCTTTCTTATAGTTCATAGTGAACAAATTGCCGTTAGTTGTCGGAACACGCTAAAATATATAATGTAGAAGATAAAACCCATGGAAACCACGTTATGTGCCTACAATAGCGAGTCATGTCACGGGCTAATGTTTAACCTTAAACAAAAGTTCTTTGTAAATTTTATTGACAAGCTTGTGTAAAATGTACATACTTGTTTCTAATATCATAATTTGTTTCAACTAAAACCAATCTTCCAGTATGTTAGTTTTTACGAACAACTTTAGTATTTGTAGATTAGCAAGCGTCACCTGTCGGGAAGAACTGACTTCGAAACTCGTTCCCTTGTTTAAATAAAAGTTCTTTGTTGATTTTATTTACAAGCTTGCGTAAAATTAGCATATTTCTAATGTCAATTATATGAAATGTATCTCATAATTTGTGTCAAGTAAAATCAATTACCTAATTTGTTAGATTTTACGAACAACTCTAGTAGAGTAGCAAGCCACACCTATCGGATATCTGGAGAACTGTGTTGCTAAATTCGTACTGTTGTTTAAACAAAAGTTCTTTGTTGATTTTATTGACAAGCTTGTGTAAAATGTACATATTTGTAATGTCAATTATATTAAATATGTCTCGTAATTTGTGTCAAGTAAGATCAATTTCCTAATTTGTTAGATTTTACGAACAACTTTAGTACAGTAGCAAGCGACACCTATCGGATATCTGGAGAACTGTTTTACTAAACTCGTACTGTTGTTACAAAAGTTATTTGTTGATTTTATTTACAAGCTTGCGTAAAATTAACATATTTCTAATGTCAATTATATTAAATATATCTCATAATTTGTGTCAAGTAAAATCAATCTTCCAATTTGTTAGTTTTTACGAACAACTTTAGTAGATTAGCAAGCGTCACCTGTCGGACATTTGGAAAACTGTTTTGCTAAACTCGCGCTGTTGTTTAAACAAAAGTTCTTTTTTGAATTTATTTACAAACTTGCGTAAAATTAACATATTTTTAATGTCAATTATATGAAATATATCTCATAATTTGTGTCAATTAAAATCAATTTCCTAACTTGTTAGATTTTACGAACAACTTTAGTAGAATAGCAAGCGACACCTATCGGATATCTGGAGAACTGTGTTGCGAAACTTGTACTGTTGTTTAAACAAAACTTCTTTGTTGATTTTATTTACAAACTTGCGTAAAATTAACATATTTGTAATGTCAATTATATGAAATGTATCTCATAATTTGTGTCAAGTAAAATCAATCTTCCAATTTGTTAGTTTTTACGAACAACTTTAGTAGAGTAGCAAGCGACACCTATCAGTTATCTGGAGAACTGTGTTGCGAAACTCGTATTGTGTTTAAACAAAACTTCTTTGTTGATTTTATTGACAAGCTTGTGTAAAATGTATATATTTCTAGTGTTAATTATATTAAACGTATCTCATGATTTGTGTCAAGTAAAATCAACTTTCTTATTTGTTAGTGTTACGAACAAATTTAGTAACGTCACCTGTTGGAAATTTAGAGAACTCTTACGAAAGTATTTTACAAACTTTTTTTAGTGTATTCAAATATTTGTTCGATAAATTTTACTATACTTAAAATAGTTTTAGTCAATCTGTTTTGTTATGTAAAATCAACAAAGTGGATTTTGTTAAATTCACTCTTGTTATAGTAAAATTAACTATGAAAAGGGTTGACTATGGCAGTTCATTACTCAACCTACGCTACTTTAGTACATTCAACAATTCTTTTTTTTCAGTAACTTGGTTAAGCAGTTTAGATTTCTCATACAAACTTTTATCCCCTATTTCAACAAATTATAGGGTTGATTGTTGAAAAAAAAGTAGCCTGTTTAACCCTGGGGTTAACTTTTTTCAACTATTTCCATTCCAAATTTCATCCAAAATGGTGCCTTGAAAACAGACAGATAGACCGACATTCGCATTTATAATATTAGTATGGATTATAGCCTAGGGGGAAGTGGGGCAGATTCATACAAGGGGCACCGCGATACACCAAATATATCTGATGTTAGGCGCACATCAACAGAATGACTTATGCGTGTATGTGTAGCTTACTTTTGTGTGTGGTTGCCGTGATTCGGCCAGGCATAAGTATTTTTATAAGCTCACTTTAACGTCTTTTTTTTTTTAAATAAAAGCTGCTCTCTAGATTATTCAGTTCTATTTTATTTAAAAGATAATAGGGTCAAGTTTCTGAATTAATCTGTGAATAATTTTATATATGCTTGCTTTTTTTCTAGAAATATTTTGATTTCATTTTCTTGTGATGGGGTAGATTCATACAGGAGTGTACGGGGCACATTCATACTATATGAATGTGCCCCATTTTTTGTTTGTTTGTAAAATTATACCATCATTTTGTTTTGCAGAACGATTATGTTCAGAAATTACAAGAAAAAGGGAACTAGGAGTGGAGTAGTGAACGAAGATGCAATGTTTAAAGCTATCGATAAAGTTTTGGAAAACAAACTCTCATTTCGGAAATCAGCAGCCAAATATGGAGTATTAATAAATAAGAATTAAGCAATATGATGTAGATATTTAAAAAGTGATGTGACTGATCAGAAAGACTGTTTTTTTTATTACTGGTGGGCCCACTTCTTGACCTCGATCTCGCCTGATGGTAAGCGATAGATGAGGTCTAAGATGGGACGAGCGAGCCCAGAAGATGCCTATTTACTCGTGTTTTAAAGGCTGAAAGGTCATAAGTGGCAGGGAACACATAAGCCGGCAGAGAATTCCACAGCTTGGCTGTGCGCACAATAAATGTGGAGGAGAAGCGCTTGGTACAACAAGACGGTACCAAGTGTGGGTGGTACCCAGCCGTGCGTTTGGTAGTCCGGTAGTGAAAGGGATATGGATGAATCAGGTCATGGAGCTCCTGCGCACACTCCCCGAAGTACAATCTGTAGAAAACCGACAGGCAAGCAACGGTTCGCCGATGAGCCAGGCTATGAAGCTTGTCCACCAGCACCTCGTCGCCTATAAGCCTTTTAGCTCTGCGCTCGATCGAGTCCAAAGCGGCAAGTTGGTACTTTGCAGAGCTATCCCACAAGTGACTGCAATACTCCACGCAGGAACGGACCTGTGCTTTATACAGAATTAGAAACTGTCCAAGCGTGAAGTACCGCCTCACCTTGTGTAGGATTCCCAGTTTTTTTTGCTGCAGTCTGAGCTCTGGACTCGATGGTTGAGCCGAAGTTGATGTCTGACGTCAACTCCATGCCCAAAAGCTCCAGGCGATTGGTAACTGGCACAGATGTACTTCGAAAAGTAGAGGTCAATTCAAAAGGGCACCTTTTAGCGCTGAAAAGACAAGCCTGTGTTTACAGAGCATTGAATTTGACCAGATTGTCGTCACCCCATTGGGAAACGAAATTTAAGGTCAAATTCATGCGCTCTACCATGGCCTTTCTGAGAGTGGCAATTTCGTCGCTCTCAGCTCTAGAACTGAATAAGTATCTCTCTGTGTGCTGTGTGTGTTAGGTTAAGTTAGTTCCCTCGGTGCCATAAAAATAAAAACTAACTATATTTGTCTTTCTTATAATATGATTATGTAAGTATTATTTGATAATAGAGACTAATATTGCTTTTGTTTTCACGAATGTTGTGTTTTGATACTTTGATTTTGATAAATAAATAAACATTTCACGCAAAACTTGTGTATTTTGTCACATGTATGAATCTGCCCCATAGGCTGTATGTAAGTGCCCCGAATGTGGGGTACATTCATACATTTTTAATTTTTTCTTTAAAGTGGTACAAAAAGTTGGACAAGTGTATTTACACAAATTTCGTGTTTTTTTATATAAAGTCAGATAGTTAGACTATTGATTTTTGATGAATCAATAAAGATATCGATACCCGAGAGCATTCTATAAGACGAAATATAAAAACTGTATGAAGCTGCCCCACCTTCCCCTACTGGTATTGGGAACTGACTCAAAGATTATTAACCAACTACAAAAAAAGGAGGAGGGTCTCAATTCAACTGTTTTTTTTTTGAAGCCTTACCTTGCCTTAGTACTAAAGAATGATTATGTGTATGGGAGATTAAAGGCTTTGGCCTTTAATCTCGTGGTGAATATAGTCACTGGTGGTTTGCCATCAGCGACTATATTCACTATTATTATGTAAACAATGTGTTAATATGCTCTACATTCAACATAGTCTTTTCAGCTAAATCTGAGTATGCCAGTGACCAAGGAGCCCACCTTCGAAGAGCTGGACATCCAAGCTGTACCTAATGTTTAAATAAATAAAATACCCCAAAATCAGTTGCCATATCTGAAATCGGCTAAGATGAAAATCATCATCATAATCATTTAAAAGTGATGCCAAAACCTATCCCCAATCTATTTAAATACTATACCACTATTTAAATATTGCTTTGAAGTTCACTTACTGTTTCTTTAGTAGAAGGTACAATAAGTATTGATGTTGGAACCTTGCTTTCTTCTTTTTGCAGTAGTCCATTGCAAGTCTTTCTCATAGCTCCTTCAGTGCAGCATTTAGTATGACATTCAAGACACAAGCAGTAAACGCTCCAAACTAACCGCTCCTGTAATATGACAAGAAACAACTGAGTATATTCTTAGTGACTTCAGAATTTGAAAATAGAAGGGAAACAACAGTAACAATAATAATTTAAAGAAAATAAAAATAATAAGTAGTTAGAAAATATACTAAAATTAAATTATGTAAAAATATGTAAACTGAAGAAAATGAGAAATAATAATGATATATTAAATTCTAATTTATTTTAATTCTCATATTGAATGCATTCTTGTCTTGTTTTCTATTATGAGAAATACATTTACTAAGTTAACTACTTAAACTAAATAATTAAGAATCAGTAGGTACCTAATTGGTTAGTACTAAAACAATCGAGTTTAAGTTTTTTTTTTATTAGAAACATGAGTTAGATAGAATATACTTTATTGTACTTACACCAAAATTTAAACACACCTATTTAACAATATTGCTTATTCTATCATTACAATGGCAGTCTTATCACTGAAAGCAAGGTTAACAATAGATAAGATATAAGTTAATTATAATTAAATTGTCACTAGCTTCAGCCCGCGGCTTCGCTTGCGAGTAGGGTTAAAAGATCCGAAAAATAAGTTTTCCTGAAAAACCCTTGTTTCGGCAATAATTTTCCTGACATTTTAGCAGAAACTTATATTATTTTACAAACTCGCGCGCGGCGCGTGGGAGTCTGAGTATGAGTGTTAGATGCTTTGTGGCGGGATGCTGGGCGCGGCGCGACTGAGCGAGTCAATTAGTAGTTCAGTACTCTTGCAAACGGTGCTAAGTTTACTAGTGTTGTGCGTATTTGTGTGGCAAGCATTTATTTTATAACGAAAAGGCTTACTTTTCTCTTTTTTTTGAATTCCTGAAAATTTCCAACTTTCCCTGTTTCCCTGACAGAGAGCTGAAATTCCGGACATGTCAGGAAAATTCCTGTCATCTGGTAACCCTACTTGCGAGCAGTGGTGTTGGTGAACGAATTTTAAAATAGTTAAATAGATCCAGAGATTACTTCCTACAAACTGACAACTTTTGCTCTTTAAATATAAGTCAATATAGAAGTATAGATTCAGTAATTAATTGTAGAGTAAAATAATATTGCAGTGTACATTTTTCTGCGAATGTTTTCGTCGTCGATTTTGCATCCAAAATTTGACAAAACAAGGAGATGTAAACGTTGCCAGGATGTGCTGTACGTAGACCAGGAATCTGAGTAGTGTTTGCAAGCAGTGAGAATAATGTAAATTAAGTAATTATAGGCAATAATATGAAAAAAATAATCACCGGGTTTGATGAATTCAAATCCGCCATCCAAACTGTGACAGCCGGTAGAAAACTTTCGGTCTAAGGATTTCTCGAAGTTATTAAGACAAAACCAGGGCACAAGCACTGAGAGAGACACTTAATGCATTTATTTTACTATAACAGAATCTTGTGTTAATTTGTAACCAAATAAATAAGAATTCAAAAATAATTTGTAAGAGGTCGTATTTTGCTTTTCCAGTGTTTCTAGCACAAAAAAGTTTAAGTCTGTTTTCTGCTTTTTCTGCTAGCATTTGTTTTTAATACTTTATTTCAAAGCTATGATCTTATCAACTGATTATTTATAAAACGATTGCAAACTATACTACTAGTAATATATATGCTACACCATAACTGACAAATGCTTGCACTGTCTGGACAGGTCCGCTCAAATGACATGGACAAAAAAGTACATTCCATGTACACATACATAGTAAATAATATTGTATATTAAAAATAGAGAAATGATGTAATACGTAGTTTTTAACCTCTCTGAACTCGTCAGTGTTCGTTTCAAAATAATTAGTAATCAAGATGAATACAAAGTACCATTTGTCAACGTCCGCCATAATGTACCATAGAGTAAGATAAATATAATAATGGGTGTTCCACATCAAGCATACTACTTGAATATATCACATAGACGTGTGATATGGACGACAAAACGCTATTATTAAAAACATTTTATTTATATGAAACTGTCTTCGTTGGTATTTTTGGCATTTAATAAAATTATCTTTTCATAATGTTGATGCGTAAGATAGTTTTTTAAATATTTCACACAAAAAAAAAAAACGGAAAACGGAACGCGTTACTTGTTTGACAATGTGTCATTGTCTATGTCAAATGTCAATATTATGTTATTGCAGATCATAGATGATACATATTAATTGCAGATTCTACATTGCGTCCTGTGTTTGTTTTTGCGATTATTTTCTAATATTTTTGACCCCTGCTTATTTCAACGTACTGATACCTTCTACCACCCGATTACCTTGCTATTAATACTGGACTCTGATTTACATTGCGTTGTGGATCAATATGAGGTGCATCAATTGCGGAAAGCCATGCAAAGGTTGCAGAGGCATCTCATATCCTCGCTTTCTGCACACAATCAAACAAGACTTTCGCGTTGGATAACCAATGCCCAAACCCAGGTAAGAAGTTGGACTAGAAAAAACTTAACCTTATTTATTTTTATTTAGTTCTGGTATGCGAAATCTTACAGTGCATCTTATTTTCAGTTGCCTCTTGATACATTTATTTGTCATCCATGCTTATTATTATTAAACACTGAAGCTGGTGAACAAGAGAGTCTACTGGGGCATAATGATGAAATGGCAAATCAGTGAGGAAAATAAGACACCATAATGTCAGTATGGAGTGTCCGTTGCTGGCTGTTCTATTATCACAAAATACTAATTATGTGGTAAGCATTTTGTTTTTCATTATTATAAATACCTAGTTGTATTAATCTATAAAAAAATGAGCTTTCATACTATGTATGTATGATTGTTATATCTGTGTTTTATGTGTTTTCATCTATAACATAATATACTTGCCTAAAGTAGGCATATACATAGTACTGATCATTTTACTATAACATAGTACTTGAAAATATAAAGAGATATTTAAAAAGATACCCTTGTTACTAAAAATTATATAAACATAAGAATTATCTAATGATTGAATTAATTTATTATTGTGTTTATTCTAACTGTGGTTTATTTTCAGCCTTCAAGAAACAACTATGTTTGCCATGTGTATTGGATGCGAGCAAATAGACAGGCAGTGCATGACTCATCACGAGACATGCAAGAATTGGCTTTGGATAATGATGCAGCAGCCCCTAATGTTAGCCAAGTTGTTAGCCAAGTTGTTAGCCCACCAGAGCCACCACCGTTGCCGCCTGTTCAAAGAGGGCCATGGGAAAGTAATACCATATCATTACCTAATTACAAGCGAGCTTCGATCATATCTGTTCACAGTATATTTCAACAATGCAGAAATAGAATGGTACATTTGGTCCCGCAATTCCTTAAAAGACTGCTTTTGCAGGAACATAGTTTCTATGTTCCTCGCAGCTGTAGAGTGTGTGAAACACACACAGAAATCAAAAATACAGAGAAGTGGTAAGGGGGCGTATCGGTGTCCGCGCGACATGGCCACAGGGCTCATGTCACAGGCAAGTGGCCGTCTCCGCGAACTAGTGCGCTTTCGACGGCGATCGTGATAACATACATGAATGCCGAGTTGTTCTGTGGTATCTTGTAAAAACCGAAGCCAAAATCAAATCTATGTGAATCATGGAATCACTTACCATATGTAAGTACAAGTATTTTACAATATTTGTCTTTAAAATCATGAAAAACAATAAATCGTAAAATATTTCTTGGTTTTACTATGTTATTTTTGTTTTCAAATATCAGAGCGACTGTACTCCTTTTGCTATAAATACATTGCTCCTTAACCACTACCTGAGTTCGTCACTAAGTAACTGGACAAGCAATGTAAACATAACATACGAAACTGTATTACGCGGATTCATCGCGTAGTGAGGCCGCCACTTCTTGCGACGAATTAGTGATGTGCTTGTGCAGATCCACTAACGTAGGCTATCGACAGCAATGTCGATTGACGAATGAAATATTGCTATTATAGTTTAGGGGTTTTTCAACCGATGACATAAAAAAGAGGAGGTTATCAATTCGACGCGTATATTATTACTATTTTTTTATGTATGATCACCGATTACTCGGAGACGGCTGAACCGATTTGAAAAATGCTTTTTTTGTTTGAAAGGGTATAATATATAATAATATATAATATAATATAATTGTTTATTTAAGAAATAGTGCAAAATACAGTTACAATATAAGTCTTAAGAATTAATTAAATTAAGGAAAATTAACATATTTGCCTGTACTAGGTTAAAAACCTGTGCTTCAGGCGATGAAGTACAAACTATCTTAAGTGGTACATAATCCATGAAATAACTAAAACTAAATCTAGATAATAATAGTTAAATATGTGTTCCTAGTGTTTTACATTCTAGTTGCATATTGCAAGTAACTCTTCCGTCTGGTCATATGTCATATTTTGTAAATAATTACATGTTGCTTTTTTACAACTAAAATAATTTAAGTTATATATATTTAAGATTCTATTTAATCTATTGTACAATAGTGGACCTAAAAACGAAAAAAAATCGATTTGTAAAGATAAATTTTGAGGTCGGATGTGAGACGCAGACTATATCTTTCCGCCTCTTGTTAGTAATGTGCGAATTATAATTTATAGAAGCATTGTATGATGTTTTAGAACTATGTGCATGATGAAAAGTTGACGGATTGTTAGTACATTACAGGATTTATATAACTGGGATGTAGGAAAGAGAAAGGGGCGGGAGGTTGCTACTTTTAAGATCGTCCTTTGTGCTCGTTTAAGAGGCAGTATATTTGTTTTCAGAGCGCCACCCCATGAAGTAATGCAATATTGAATTATAGATTGACATAGGGCCAGATATACTTGCGTGATTAGTTTGGAGTCCGCGATTGATCGTAGTTTCTTAAATACAAATATTAATTTACGGACTCGACCAACTAAGTTTTTAATATGGTGTCGGAAGGAAAGTGTATCATCAATTGTAATCCCGAGGTATTTTATGTTGTTAGTAGGGAATATAGTAGGACAGTTACACATGTTCAGAGATGGTGTCATGCATTCGTGGGCGTATAGCTGAGGGTTAGAAGTAGCGTATTGAGGCCTGCGCATGACAAAATGAATGTATTTTGTTTTGTCAGCATTTAATGTGAGTAAATTATGTCTCAACCAGTTGTTTACTATATTAAATCCTGACTGCGCTTTCTCATATAGTTCGTCAGTAGTTGTGGCGGTAAATACAAGTGCGGTATCGTCGGCGTATGATATTATTTTGCCTTGATCTAAATTAATGTTGCACAGGTCATTAATATATATTAAGAACAATGTGGGGGACAAAATACTTCCTTGAGGCAAACCAAATCCCGTGTTCTTTTGATAATTGCTCGTAATATTATCTATTTTAACACATTGATGCCGATCATCTAAGTAGTCCGCAAAAAGTTTTAGCTGCGTTCTTCTTACACCAAGAGCTTCTAATTTGTGTAAGAGCGAAGTCGTACAAACAGTGTCAAATGCCTTGGCTAGATCAAGAAAGATCCCTAAGGTGTGGTTACCTCTTCCTAATTCCTGTGTCAAATAACTAGTCAGGCTATGCGCGGTGCATAGCCTGACTAGTTATTTGACACAGGTCAGCTGTTGATAATTTGGCTCTGAACCCGAATTGGAAGGGTGAAAGATAATGTGTCTTCTCCAGAAAGTTAACTAGTCGGCTATTTATAATCTTTTCAAGTATTTTAGATACCGACGGAAGTAATGATATTGGTCTGTAATTAGCAACTAGATCTTTGCTACCGGATTTATAGATAGGGATAACTACAGCCTTTTTAAGGAATTTAGGAAAGATACCTTCAGAGAGGCATATTTGAAATATATATGTTAAAGGAGGAACAAAAATATGCATGAATCTTTTCAGGATCTTATTGCTTACACTATCCCAACCAACAGACAGTCGTCCTTTAACCCTGTGATAATTCGCGCTATTTCATGTTCATCTGTGTCCAGCATAACGAAAGATGAAGCTCTAGTGCTCGAACTGTGCGAAGGTGGAGTTGTCTGATAGCCAGTTAGGTTAGTTTTCATTTCAGCCAAGTTTTTACCCACGTTAACAAAATAGTTATTTACATAATTGGCAGACGAAAGCGGTGAGGAATTCGTTAATAGTGAACTCGAATATGATTCGTGCTGTTTTGAGATATGAGTGACGTCTTTGATGTGTTTCCAGATTTGCTTAGTGTTTTTACCTGCGCTATGCAATTTGGTTTTAACGTAATCAATTTTAATTTTCTTCAATAAATTGTTACAGAAGTTTCTGTATACTTATACTTTGAAATTGGTCCCATTGTCACCAAGTCAGGATCTGATGATGTCCCATCATCAGATCCTGACTTGGTGTAATTTTTTGGTAAAAAGTTTTTTATAACATACGGAAACCTCTAAGAAAATATGTTTAACTTTTATTTTACATGAGATGACAGAAATAAAAATACGTTGAAAAGTCAAATGTACAAAAAAGTAAAAAAAAAATAAACAATTTATTTTACGCCCGCAGCATGCGTAAGGAGTTCCGACGTCGCCGTCGCTACAATAGTTTATTTTTCAATCTGTCAACCGTTTTAGCCCGGTTGGAAGATCGATGTAAATAATGTTTTTTTACTTATTTTGATTTTTTTACAGAGTAGTAGAGAAATGCGTAACCAATATTCGTAAAGTAAGTTACTTTAATTTTAGGTTAATAATCGGTGGTGTTTTTCGGTTTAGAATTATCGTATGTTATGCCTTATCCTCATGCTGTTTCTTTATTTTTTATGGTTTTTGTATTTTGCTTCCATTGAAGCTTCGAATGCGTTATAATAATCGGCATGGTTCAGATAATATATTTGTGAATTGAGCTTAAAATAAGTCAATATATTCATGCTATTTATTTGTTATGCATGGATGTGTGTTTGTTTTCATATATTTAACAATTTCTCTACTAACTAGGATTTTTCTTATAACAAAAACCTATTATAACCTACTAAACTATTACCTGAGGTTACCCCGCAGGTAATAGTTGCGTAACACACTTACAGTAGGAATCGGTTTCATTATGCTAAATCAACAACACTCACTGCGGTATTTACGTTGTTGAGCAGACCAATATTTCGAACATATGAAGCAATGGATTAGCAATATACGTCAAAATTATTCAGATCTTGATTTATAGTGTGTTACGTAATTATTGCGATGCTTATTATATGGTGACGTTTAGAAGTAGCTTAGGATGTATGTAAATGATACATAAGTGCTTTTCGTACTTTTCAACTTCCCAAAAGATGGTAACATAAAAAAGGAATGGATTGATGCCACAGGCATGCCACCTAACTGGTACCCTACAAAAAATAGCACCATATGCTCGGTTCACTTCAACGCAGAAATGTTCTAGTCTCTAAAGAAAAGTCGCAGGCTTTTTGAATGGACAATTCCAAAATTAAGAGTACAACTGATATTTGCAGAAGTGTGTTAAATTTTATTTTAATACTGAAAGCTATTCTCATGATTTAGGGTATTCATAAAATCAGTCATTCAACTTTTCAGGATTCTATACAACCTATACGGCTGGTATGTTCCGATCAAGAGCGTAATGTAAGTTAACATCGACTTCTATTTGACCTATCACTATGATAATTAAATATTAAGATTTAAGTCGAAAGCGCCAGGGTAGCCCTTAATACTTAGTAGGTAGTACTTAATAATAATTATGTAATGTTATGTTCTTAATAATATGTTTATTGTTATTGTAATATTTTCTGGACATGCCATTTTTTATTTGGTTCATTTTCAAGTGCCCAAAAAAAATTGTACAATAACAAATGGAAGAATCGATAACTTTCCGATTTAGTCAATCACTAGCGTATATGTAAAATAAATTACTTTTGCACAGCACAACGATAGCGACCGATGTTTTTGTGTGGGTAATTTCTACGGTGCATGGTAAATACACGCTGTGTTTGACGGAATAAGGTTTATTATTGATTGTATAGTACGTTCTGATTTAAGAAATGCGGGTGTGTGCGCGAGTGCGTATCTATTGATTTTATTAAACTGCATGTGTAATTGTTGCCCCACCCAGCGCCTAACTGGAGACACACGGTTCCGATATAATTTCGTCTGTTGACCAAATCTACTTATTTATTTTATCTATGGAAACACATTTGTACAGCGATCAATGGCATTTATTACCTCAAATGAATGAGACACATTCTACATTTAGTGCTATCCATATAGAAGACATAATTAATATTATGAAGTCAAAAGCTAATATTTTGAACTTTGGAAATGTCTCAGAAATTCTCTCACGGAACAGTAATCACAATTGTAAAATAATAATAAATAAATCTATGATTGTATTTTTTTTAACAAGTCTGGTTATGTTTAAAGCAGTTATTTATGTAATTACTGAAGCCCTATATTTACACTTAATCCAGGTTAGTGTATTGGTGAAATAAAAATGCTCTGTTCTATCCAAGCTGGTTGATTGACCTCCCTAGGTCTCTTTATTAACACTATCGCTGCATTGCTCTAATGTATATTTTCTTCGTAAGCATTTAAGATATAATAATTATAATATGTCAAAATATTTTTATTTATTTTCTCTAATAAGTAAATAAATAATAATTTTTACTCCTTTGTTTTATTCTGTGTTTCCCTCGTTGGTCTAATGGTCGCAAGCACTACTGCTGAGCATGAAGTCCTGAGTTCGATTCCCAGGTCGAGCAAAGTGATATTGGGTTTATTCATCAGGAATTTCTCAGTAGCAGTCCGGAGTCTAGATTTGTGCCTGGTTGATAGAAACAGACTCGCCCCTATTAAATGGTACTCAAAATAACTGGTAAAATCTGGGTGTACTATAGGTACACCTCTGCCCAACCCTTCGGGGAATACAGGCGCGATGTTATGTTAATGTTTGTTATTATTGTCACATTTTTTGAGACTATTAGCCAGTTTAATAAAATGTTAGTCAATATTCAGTTTAAAATCCTTACTTTGTTTATTGGTTTAATACTAAAACTATATCAGTTATACGCAATAATTCACAACTGTTCACTATTTTAAAGCGCCTTTAAGTTTTTAATAGCGAAATTATAATCTAAACACCTTATTGCTAGCGATCTGATTAAAAGGTTTACTGTAACTGTTTTTGTCTAGTCTGGTGTAATGACAAGATTTCTGAGTTTTTTATTTATAGCAATTTAATGAGTCAATATTCACGAATATAAAACACCAAACATCATTGGTGTACATTAAATTCGATAACTATGCCGACGTCCATAGTAAAATTGGCCATATCCTTTGCGTGGTTATTTCCTCAAAAGAATACCACAGACATGAACCTACATGCTTCTCATAAAAAAAATACAAATTGTCTGGACTTTAAAAGAGACTGTGACCTCTGAGTTTGTTTCGGTGTTTCTTCTCAGAGTAGTCAGTTAGGAAATACCGGCCTCATCTAGCTAAACTTAACACGCAAAAAAACATGACGTGTAAAAGTGTAAAAGAAAAGTGTAAAGTATTTATTTATAACCAATTTACAGAATAAATATTTCATTTCATTTCATAAAATCGTTTATGCCGTTTCGGAGGAGTTCCATCGTTTCATAGTTCCATCAGGAGTTCATATTTAAAAATCACATGTTACAATGTTTGATACGTTGTGACATGTGATTTTTAAATATTAGATTAATAAGAGGAAAAAAATGTTGAGCAAAAGACCACAAAATTATCAATAAGCAATCTATTCTATCTATACTAATAATGGGTCTTTACCTACATAGGTAATTGGAGATTCTATAACCAGCATTTTCAGATTTGAATATGTGTAGATTGGCGCACAATTCGAAATTCAAATAATCTTATTCGAAAGTCATGTTAATTTGATTTCAAATTCAGTCATATTTTTATATAGTTTTTTTGCTTTAATTATATATTCTCTAGATGAAGCGACGCCTTAGCCTTACAATCGAAACAAAGAAAACGAGCCAACAATTTCAAGCATGTTTGCGTGCAGGCGGTGTTTTACACCGTGCGTCAATATCTTTGCTGCGTGAATAATACCAGCTACTACAATTTTCCCAAAAATCACATTAAAATAATAGACTAATTAAATAAGATAAGTTTTAGGTGTATGTATTTAGTTTTAGTACTGTCTTTTATTAAGTGGTTACTTTCTTAAATAAATAAAAAAACACTATTTAAATTTAATTAGAGTTGTGTGTGTGAATGTTGTATTAAATCAGCTAAGTTAAATTAGTATTACAATATTTAACTTAAACCCTGTTAAATTCACAAAATTAAAAAAAAACTTTTTAGGCAGTTTGCATTTGGAAGTTTCATGAAAGATCACAGTTATTAGGAATTAATTTTTATTACAAACAAATACGTTTAACAAACAAAATGTCGATCATTAGTGTAAAATAAAACAAAACGAAGGTCAGTGACATCTCTTTGTATT
Source organism: Tholera decimalis (assembly GCA_943138885.2). Lineage (NCBI taxonomy): Eukaryota > Metazoa > Arthropoda > Insecta > Lepidoptera > Noctuidae > Tholera > Tholera decimalis. Next base: position 6,054,786 of record OW964549.2, read on the forward strand.
TGTTATTTTGAAAAGCTTTCGCTTAGAAGCTACTTTACTATTCACATTCTCTAATTTTAATTTGTGGTAGTATCTTATCGCAGAATACTTTTCCACTACCAGCTTCATTAAATTTCCTCGATGTAGAATACATATTTATGTAGAAAGCAAACATGAGCCGTTTCTACTGCAAAATAACTAAACCCACCTACAAAAAAAATATTATCAAAATGGGCTAATAAACAAAAAAAATATACGCGAACATTACTTATATTATTAAAAAAAAATTTTCATGTGCAAGTCAGACTCGACCATGAAGGGTTCCGTAGTAACTGTAATAATATAATATAATATGTATGTATATTTATTTGACAAAAAAAAACCTTACAAACTTAAAACTAGCTTATTTACATTTTTTACAACTACGCCAAATAACTTTGTTTTTCATAGTGTTTGTATGAATTACAAAGTTATATTTGCGGTTTTAGAAAATATGCTGTATCACAAAAACTGCTAACCCGGTCTCATTCAAATCAATTTTAACTGAAAGTTTACATTAAGATCTACAGATATATATTTTATTTAGATTTTTCACTCTAGCATTATAGAAGTTAGAGGGGGGACACACATTTTACCACTTTGGAAGCGTACATCTCTTAAACGATTAACTTTATAAAAAAGTGGTTTTAAAAACCCCAATGTCATTTTTAAAGACCTGTCTACAGATACCACACACGCATAGGTTTCATGAATAAAAGAAAATTCAGTTTTATTTCCATGTATTTTAAATCTTTTAATTTTTTTCTTAAAATCGGAAAGCGGTTTACAGAATACGTATACATAGTCTTAATAGTTTCGGAATAAAATGGCTGTGACATACGGATGAATGGACGGGCAGACAGGCAGACAGACAGACAGACGGACAGACATGACGAAACTATAAAACGGAACCTCCGGTTTTTGCCATTCGGCTACGGAACCCTAAAAAGTACAGACGAATTGAAAAATTCCACTTTTTTTAAATCGATTAATGAAAGTACACCAATTAAATAATATAAACGTAACCATAAACTAACTGATATACCCACAAAAAAAAAACGTTACGTCGGGAGAATGAAAAAAGAAACTGGCAACATTGATAAAATATGGTGTAATTTGGTGTTCATAAGAACAAAAAATAAATATGTACTTTTTTGGTTACTTATCGATGATAGGTGATGTGTTTGGTATGTTTTACCCTTCCTTTATAATTCAGCACAGTTTAATAGCACAAACCGTCATTTTATCGCTGTTATATGTTTATTAATTAGCGCGCGTTACACGTAGTGACACCAAAACGGCACGATCGGCACTAATCAGCGGGTAAGAACTTATAAGCCAACTATTGGCTGATATTTTTTGACACGTTTGCGCGCATTTGATGCTCCACCTAGATATTATATAATCAAAGAGTTTTTTGTTTTAGTGAAATTCTGGTAGTTTTTGGCGCCATGGATAAACTGAAAATTCATACAACTTTCCAATATGAGTTCCAATGTGGAAATTCCGCTGCGCAAACAACACGAAACATTAACGTCGTGTACGAGCCTAACACTGCTTGCATAAGCACGGTCCATTATAGGTGCAATCGTTTTAAATTTTTAAATTTTGGGTTGAAGAACGAGCCTCGCGATTAAACAACAACGAATTAAACAGCAACGACGAATTAAAGGCGATAGTAGAAGCGGATCCAACTCAAGCTACAGCTAAGCTTACTTAGCTTACTGCGGGCCTTGGAGTTAGTGTCAAAACAACATTGAAGCACTTGCGTCAAATCGGAAACATAAAAAAGCTAGATAAGCTATACGAACTAAGCGACCAACAACGAGACCTACACGTCGTATAAAAACGAGGGAATTCTTAATCGAATTTTTACCTGCGATGAAAAGTGGATCTTGTACGACAACCGTAAACGTTCGTCTCAGTGGGTGCCCAGTACCTACAACATCTAATCAGCGCGAAGAAAAAAAGATTTCTTATAGGAAGATGATGGTGATTGGCTGGTCTGTACCAAAGCAATATTTAAATAGAAAATATATACTAATCGACGCCCGATGCTCGAACTTCAACCTCCACTTCAAACTCTTACCGTATAGAAATTATATCAACATATTCACCATAGACAAACTAGAGAGCGCCAGCGCGCGCGGGCGCAACGCAAGCGGGAAATTAAATTATGTTCTGTTGACTGTCACTTGTCAGTATGGTAGCCATAGAGTACTATAATACTTGATGGTAGCTGTTAACAGTAAAAAAAAAAACAAAACAAAAGCCGATAATGTTTCAAAACAAAACAGCATTCTAATTGGAATTTGGAAAATAAAGTCTGGTTTTTTGAAAACTGAAATATTGTGCTGCGATGGTCGCAAGGATATGCTGTTAGCTAACGTATTATTCAGATTCAGAATACATGGTGAAAATGTCACCGATATCTATGTTCTGCAGACTCTGTGTGTGTAATTTCGATTGGTGGTTTCCTTTTGGCCATTTGGATAGATAAGTAAGTGTTGCCTAAACTTTATGCTAAATGTACCAATCGTTTTTATTTATAGCACGAAACGGCGGCTTCGGGCGTAACTCCTTATTTACGTTCCAGTAACGTGAGGCGCGAATTTGAAACTTTAACGGAATGCACCAGTTTTGAGCCAAGGTCAATGTAAGGTACGCAGATGCATGTTTTAACTGTATTTTTAAACTTTTTTAACTAGTCCCTTTATAATTGAAATAGTACTTATAGGTAATTCATCAATCGTGTCCTCCCGAGGTTCCTCGGGCTATTGTACATAGAAAAAAACTTAAGCGTCAAAGTACTCCTCCATATCGTCGTCCGTTTGGCAGCACTGCCACGTGGTATGGCATTTCTTTGGGTAAAGAACGAGCCAGTTGGGTCACGCAAGGAATCGATCAGCCGGCGAGACAATTCTTTATAAAGGAGACGCGCGCTCCAGAGTGCTTTCGACCCCAAACGGCACAAAACTGTAATTACTAGAAAGGATACACATACTCGAATCTATGGTATATTTTAGCTGTAAAAATTCGGTGTATTAAAATCTGTCCGTCTAGCTATCGTTGGGGTCCGTTGTTAGTGCAACTGGATGATGTAGCTGATTATGAAGGTATCTAAGAGAACCTATACTAGATTTTTACGTACCTACACCTTCTATTTCAATAACAAAACAATATTCTCTTATAAATAATTACGAAACATTTCTATACGTATGTTATTCGGCCTTCTATATTTTAAAGCTCATTAATAGGTTGTTAATGGCTGTTTTAATTGTCACTATTGCTTCAAGCAATCAAGCTCTTATTTAATCTTTTAACCCTACCCAAAGAGACCAACGTGGGTTTGGAGACACGGCGAAATCTCGCTATTTTAAAATTGACTCCCATCTACGGACTAATCGCGGCAAGTGCTGCTTAACCTAGAAGACTCCCGAATAACGATATTAATAAGCTTCTTACATTACACATAGGTACTCTTATAATTTTCTCGTTTCGTTTTCATGTTCCAAGATCCCTTTATTCTCTAACCCCACCCAAAAAATCCAACAAAATAAAAAACGCAGCCCACGTTCTCAATAAAGCTATAATTACGCTGCAAATCCAACACGGCCATGTAATACTTCACAGCAACTAATAAACTGGATATTATGTGAACGAAATAAGTTCGACTCGCTCGGATAAATGCGCCGCCTCAATCAACGTCTGGAGCTGAGTCTCGGCTATTTGTTATCACAGTTACCTGCTGCAGGATAGAGGTGTGGAGGTGGTTTGTGTTTAGTTGTTTTGGTATACAGTTCTACATAGATATTCGTTTATAGTATAAAGTACCTAGCAGTGCCCGCGACATTTTTTCGGCACGTCTGTAAGCAATTCTAAGTAAAGCTACGATATCGCGAGTCCACAGCGCATCGAGTGCCACGCGCACCTCAAAGAGCTGTCAGCAACAATGACGGAGTAGGGCCAATGCCTTGGCCTCCTACTGTGAAACCGTGATAATCCAGAAGGAGGCAGCCAAGCGAGATCATGAGAGGGCCGACGCCTTCTTCTAGAAGGCGTCGCGTAGGCCAACCGATTCGATGCCGAACATTCCAAAATCCCCGCGTGCATTCTTTAAGGCAGGTAGAGCTCCGGGGTCGCGGGCGAGTAAGGAATCTGATCACTCACTGAGTGAACTCAGGGTAGACGGTGGCATGGTGGTCCCTTGTCGACGTGCACATCAAGGCTCAGGAGTGTTTTATTTTTATTTTACCGTTTTTCAGGTATGTGCTTTAATAAGCGTCGCACGGCGGGGGTTCCGGCGGTTTAAGAGGTATCGGGAACCCTTCTGTGACCGGGATGGTTTTAGTGAGGTAGAAAGCCCACACTTCCTGGTCTTTTCCTTTCCCCAAAAGTCCAGACGCCTTTTGAAGGCTTTCCCCCGTAACAAAAAAAAAACCGGCCAAGTGCGGGTCGAGTCACGCGTAGCCTTTAGGGTTTCGTAGTCTACCCCACACTAAGTAGTAGACGAGATAAAAAAAAATCATCCCCCGCTTTACGTGTAGGATGAGAAACCTAAAAAATGATTTTTCATGATTTAATTTTGCCACTTTGTCGGCGTCATTAATATGTATACCATGCCAGATTTCAGCGTTCTAGTACCAATAGCTTCTGAGTAAGCCGCGGACAGACGGACGGACAGACGGACATGGCGAAACTCGTCGAATATGTAACCCTAAAATAGGGCAAATGCCGGGCTTGTGTGAATGTTCTAACGAGATGTTCGAACGATATCCTTTATCCGGACTGGCGTCGGATTTTCTGACTTCTGACTACCCGTACGTAACGACTCTTCGATGTCCAAAAGACAGCTGAGACCAATGTGGCTTAACGTGCTTTCTGAGGCTTTCCAATTTGTTAAGATGATCACCCACCCATAGACTGGCCTCGAAAAGCGTTGCTTAACCTTGAATATTGACCCTTGCAGCCGTAATTATTTATCCACGTGCTCCTCCGTCAGCTCAAGTGATTTAATAATTGATTTTGTTTAATACTTTTTATCATGATGCAGATTAGATATTAATCGTTGCTCGCATCCTCCTTTAAGTTGATTTATTTAATTATAAAATAAGGTTTGTTGTAATTGTAACATAACTACATATGTTAATTATTTATGTAGTGTCTCGGTCATTATCTTTATTTAGTACTAGCTTTTGCTCGCAACTTCGCCCGCGTGGAATAGTTACTTTGGGCTAACGTTAAATTTAACCCTGATTTTGAAGCATTCTTCATTAATGCTCCGCTCCTATTGGCCTTAGCGTAATGATATATAGCCTATATAGCCTTTCTCTATAAATTTACTATTTACTTAAGAATATTTTTTCAATTCGAACCAGTAGTTCCTGAGATTATCGCGTTCAAACAAACAAACAAACTCTTCAGCCTTATATTATTAGCATAGATAGCTGTTGCCCGCGACTTCGTCAACGTTTCCGTCGTTTTTCGTAAAAAAAAGTAGCCTATGTCCTTCCTCACGGTTCAGTGATTTTGATGTAAGAGACAGATTAACCTTCGTAATTTAGTAGGGAAATATAATATGTCAATCTATAATACTGTTGAAAAATATCGCAATACCGAACCGCACAATATTATTGTTAATAGCTGTGCCCGCGACTCCGTCAGCGTGTAACTCCTTGTGTGTTATTAAGTTAATGTATTGGTAATATTGTTTAGATCACGTTCACACAAGGCTTAAGTACCTATAGAACGACAATACTTCAGCGCAAAGCTTCCGGGTAAACTATGTTGAAAGTTGACCCGTCCGGCACGTGAACATAAAGATTTCTAGAACTGCTAACCCGGGAAAGAGCGACGTACAACTGACCATGCGAGAAACAACTGACATTGATACCGAGATCTACTCCAGCAACACGAAAAGTCTGCCCTTGAGCCTTATTAATTGTCATTGCATAACACACCGATAATGGGAATCGCGTTCTTTTAAATTGGAATGGAAAATTATTTGGTATTATGGGAATTCTGGGAATAAAGACGGTTTCTCTTGCACCGCAACCTGTTAAAATTTGAGCCTCGATTATATTTTGTTGCAACTGGGTTAGTTTTAGACGAGTTCCATTGCAAAATTGTAGTGGTTTTAAATTTCGGAGCAGAATAATAATCAGAAAGCTTCGAACTGCTAAGCTATCGGGAGTTACACGTGTTATTGTGAGCCAACCATAAAAGATAGATATATGCTGTCGTGGGATATTTTTTATATAATTTTAAGGAGAACATTTCCGTCATAAATGATTTCTGTGTAGCTTTAACCATTAAGGTTGCACACGCGACGGAAGCTTAAAAAAATGGAGTAACTTCTCCCGTTTTCCCAATATTTTCCTTCACTGCTCTGCTCCTATTGATTGTAGCGTGATGAAAAGTATACCATAACCAGCTCAGGAGTATGAAAAATAATTGTACCAAGTTTCGTTAAAATCCGTCGAGTAGTTTTTGTTTCTATAACGGTTATACAGACAGACAGACAGACAGACAGACAAAAAATTTACTAATTGCATTTTTGGTATCAGTATCGATCCCTAATCACCCCCTGATAGTTATTTTGTAAATATATTTCATGTACAGAATTGACCTCTCTACAGATTTATTATAAGTATAGATTAAAGTTCGATATGTATCGTATTTTATGAAATAGTAATAGTTTTTTCAACGTACGCGACGTAAACATATTTTTAGGCAAGTTTTTATAGCTTGTGTAAAACTATGCTTATGTTACTCGCTGATAATGTTTGTAATTTTAAATCGCTGAAAGAATTTTAAAATCGGTATAGTTTTTGACTAATCCATTACAAACAAAAAGTCAAGTATTTCCTCGAATATTAGTGCAGACGTGGATTTATTGTAGACACTGACACTTGTGCCAGTGCGGGAATTGAACCCGCGACACACAGAACAGCAATCAATAGCTCAACAACTGAGCCAACCGTGTCTTTTGGTATTTAAAATTTCGTTTAGGTTCGTAAGGTTACGAGTGAACGCTGCCATTTCAAATGTATACGCTTCCGATTGTGGGTATATACTAATAGTTCCTACACAGTAATTCGCGCTAAATCTATTGGAAACGTTTGAAAACCACCTGTAGTTGTTCATAAATTTGGTTTAGTAAATTATTTTGATTATAATTGCTAAATTAATTACACCTGTTCTCTTCCAGTGCCGTATCGGGTAATAAAACGAGCTGTTGAACTACTATTGCAAATATTTCGCGAAACACCTGCTTTGGAACAGAAGTCGGGTGGAGAGGATATTGCTCGTACATTTTTTTTTCTGAATATTTACTTTTTTCTTAAGTCTGGTCGCACAGGAATACCGTAGTAGTAGTCGGTTTAACTTTTTTTGTCGTTCTGTAACTTTGAAGAACAAGTATAATGGCGGTTAATAGTATTGGGTTAAAATTCTTGTTTTTATAAATCATTACAGGTGGTAACAAAGACCTTTGTTTTTCTCGTATTGTTTTATGTTTTCATTAGCAAAATTGTTAGAGAATCACCACTTGGAACAATAAGACAATTTGATTAAAAATTTAAATTTATCTTACCGGAATATTTCAAACACCGTAGGTATACCCTATATTTGAAATAACAGTTTGTGAGATAATAAACACTCCATATATTGCGACCATATAAAATTCATCCCAAACAAACTCTTTGCAATACAACACAAAAGGGAAAGTATTATGAAATAGTTTAGTATTTTTTTAAAGCTTGCATTCTCACACATTTTGTGCTAACATTTGACTGTCTCTTCTGGCCTTTAGTACCAATTGTCCCGCTGCGTCAAACCCAATTTAAAATTCAGTATTTCCTATAAAATCGTCACAACAAATTACCTATCTCTATCGTTACCCAGTCCCGTAGCCCATAAACTACGAGTGCACTGCATCGCATTGATTCACTGCCCGCACCAGAGTTGAATAGCAAACTATTTTTGTATTGGTTAAATAAAACTGAGCGAACGTGTGCTAGTTTAAAGGTGTGGTGGGTGTAGAGTACACTGGAAATGTTTTAGGAATAGGACGGGTGGTAGTTGCTATCCAGATTCGGGGTGCCATAAGTGCTCGTCAATGGCTATCTTTTTTATATTTATAATAGGCTCGCGTTTAACCACCATCTCACCTGATGGTTAGCGATGATGTGGTCGAAGATGGAGCACGCTTACCTATAAGTAACCTATTCACTCTTGACTTTAAGACCCCTAGTTTATAGCTGTCGGGAAACACAAACTACGGCAGGGAATTCCACTCATTAGCCGTACGCACAATGAACGTATTCCCAAAACAATTTGTGTGTATGGGTGGGATGTCCACCATGTAACGATGGCGCGTCGCTGTTTATTTTGTGGTCTGATGATGGAACGGACTTGGCGGAATTATATTGTGTAATTCCATCGCACACTCCCCGAAATGTAACCGATAGAAAACCGATAGACTAGCAACTCTTCGTCGATGTTCAAGGTTCTGGAGCTTTGATTCGACCAGTGCATTATTGCCAATGTCTTGCCTTGGCCCGTTTCTCAATAGACTCAAGCCTGTCCAGTTGGTACTTGGCAGATCCATCCCAATGATGAGAGTAGCTGTTCCCATGTGAAGTACCGTCTCACCTTTGCTATGATTCCCAACTTTTTTCATGCTAGTTGAGCTTTAGCAGAGAGTATTTAACCATTTAAATTAAATGTTTTCTAATCTTTGAGCTTTAGCCTTGATAAATGGACCAAACTTGAGGGTAGAAGTTAGTGTTACCCCAAGAAGCTCAATACGATCGGTTATCGGCACGGTTACACCACGGAAAGTAGGAGCCGGTTCGAATTGACTCCCTTTTGCGGAGAAGAGACACGCCTGCTCCCTTAGGGGGCGAGCTGATAGCTAATAACTAAGAAATTCAGCTTGCAAGTTAGCGTTACATTTAGTTATTTATTTATCTGCTGGTACAATGACTATTGACTACTTAGGTTAATATTTTTTTGTATTTTATTCATGCACATACTTTCAAACGTGGACAGTCAACCGAGATTGGTAAAGTGATTGGGGTCAGATTTCAGTCTAAGCCGGATGCAGCTGTGTACTTAATGAAATGCCTATTTGATCTCCGCAACCGACTAGTTGGGTAACCCATACCGACTGTCAAAGATGTAGAAATGACGGGGATTGTGACCGATGCCTTAAACTTATTTTCCGAGGCACGAAGGAATCTATACTAATACTAGCTTTTGCCCGCGACTTCGTCCGCGTGGAATAGTTACTTTGGGCTAACGTTAAATTTAACCCCGATTTTGAAGCATTCTTCATTGGCACTCCGCTCCTATTGCCCTTAGCGTAATGATATATAGCCTATATCCTTTCTCTATAAATTGACTATTTAATTAAAAAATAATTTTTAATTCGAACCAGTAGTTCCTGAGATTATCGCGTTCAAACAAACAAACAAACTCTTCAGCCTTATATTATTAGTATAGATAGCTGTTGCCCGCGGCTTCGTCCACGTTTCCGTCGTTTTTCGTAAAAAAAAGGTAGCCTATATCCTTCCTCACGGTTCAGTGATTTTAATGTAAGAGACAGATTAACCTTCGTTATTTAGTAGGGAAATATAATATGTCAATCTGTAATACTGTTAAAAAATTTCGCAATACCGAACCGCACAATATTATTGTTAATAGCTGTGCCCGCAACTCCGTCAGCGTGTAACTCCTTGTGTGTTATTAAAGTGAAGTAAGTAAGTAAAGTAAAGTAAAATTTATTTCATCAAACTATGAATTATACAATATCCATGTTAGGAAAAAGCCTTTTAAGCCATAATACGGTTTCAACAGAACTAACTACTTGTCCTATCTTAACTACATAGCTGCGTTCGTTAAGATATTCCCTGAATAGTTTCAGAGGTACTCCTCTCACACCAATGTCTTCTAGTCTGTGTAGAAGTGTGGGGACAGAGACTGTGTCAAAGGCCTTTTTGATGTCCAGGAAAACTGCTAGGCACTTACTTCCACTGTCAACTTCTTTGTTATTAAGTTAATGTATTGGTAATATTGTTTAGATCACGTTCACATGAGGCTTAAGTACCTATAGAACGAAAATACTTCAGCGCAAAGCTTCCGGGTAAACTATGTTGAAAGTTGACCCGTCCGGCACGTGAACATAAAGATTTCTAGAAATGCTAACCCGGGAAAGAGCGACGTACAACTGACCATGCGAGAAACAACTGACACCGAGATCTACTCCAGCAACACGAAAAGTCTGCCCTTGAGCCTTATTAATTGTCATTGCATAACACACCGATACTGGGAATTGCGTTCTTTTAAATTGGAATGGAAAATTATTTGGTATTATGGGAATTCTGGGAATAAAGACGGTTTCACCTGCACCGCAACCTCTTAAAATTTGAGTCTCGATTATATTTTGTTGCAACTGGGTTACTTTTAGCCGAGTTCTATTGCAATGTTGTGGTGGTTTTAAATTTCAGAGCAGAATAATAATCAGAAAGCTTCGAACTGCTAAGCTATCGGGAGTTACACGTGTTATTGTGAGTCAACCATAAAAGATAGATATATGCTGTCGTGGGATATTTTTTATATAATTTTAAGGAGAACATTTCCGTCATAAATGATTTCTGTGTAGCTTTAACCATTAAGATTGCACTCGCGACGGAAGCTTAAAAAACGGAGTAACTTCTCCCGTTTTCCCAACATTTCCCTTCACTGCTCTGCTCCTATTGATTGTAGCGTGATGAAAAGTATACTATAACCAGCTCAGTAGTATGAAAAATAATTGTACCAAGTTTCGTTAAAATCCGTCGAGTAGTTTTTGTTTCTATAACGATTATACAGACAGACAGACAGACAGACAGACAGACAGACAGACAGACAGACAGACAGACAGACCGACAGACAGACAGACAAAAATTTTACTGATTGCATTTTTGGCATCAGTATCGATCCCTAATCACCCCCTGATAGTTATTTTGTAAATATATTTCATGTACAGAATTGACCTCTCTACAGATTTATTATAAGTATAGATTATAAAGCTGAAGACTTTGTTTGTTTGTTTGTTTGCTTGAACGCGCTAATCTCAGGAACTGCGGTTCTGATTTAAAAAATTCTTTAAGTGTTAGATAGCCCCTTCTGCGAAGCAGTCATGCTTTCGAAGGAGGAGGCGGGCCGCGTGAGGGAGAGGATGGCGTCCTCCCTGCAGCCCAGCCGCAGTGGTAGACGCCCACGGCGTCGGACGTCGGCCGACGATCTCCGGCCACCGTAGGCGCGGGCATGCGGACAGCGAGTAAAGGGCAACTCGCTGTCCGACCATGGACCATGCCCGGGTCGACGGCGCGTCGTGTTTCACGCGCGCCTCAAAGAGCGTCAGCAACATGACGAGGCCCCCTCTGCAGAGGGCCGAATCCTGCCGGGGTCGTGGGACTCATCCCGTTACCGTGGCCCCGGTATGTAAAAGATTATTGAAGGAACACCGTGGATTTTAGTCAGTAAAAGTCTGACAGTCCCTCCCACCCTGCCCGGAGTGGGAGGACTTATTTGATAATTTTACCACGTTAAAAAAAAAAAAAAAAAAAAAAAGTGTTAGATAGCCCATTTATCGAGGAGGGCTATAGGCTATATATATCATCACGCTAAGACCAATAGGAGCGGAGCACTAATGAAGAATGTTTCAAAATCGGGGGATTATTTTTCCATGCGGACGAAGTCGCGTGCGGAAGCTAGTCTGTTATATGTTGAGATGGTTACCCATCCACGCACCGACCTCGGCAAGCGTATTATTTAGCCACGAGCTCCCTTCCTGTACTGTCATATTTAGTATACAATCCTTACTAATATTATAAATGCGAAAGTAACTCTGTCTGTATGTTACGCAATCACGCCTAAACTACTGAACCGATTTTAATGAAATTCGGTACAGACATAGTCTGGAGACTGAGAAAAGACATAGGCTGCTTTTTAATGCGAAAAAGGGCTGTAAGGGGTTGAAATAGGGGATGAAAGTTTTTATGGAAATTACGTCAATTTTAAAGCTAGAAGCTTGATACTTATTTTTTAGAGTTTTGATTAGATATTAATAAATACGACATTCAAATTATGTAGGAGTTTTATTTTGAAAATAATTAGCCTAAAAAATTAAAAATGCTGCCGAAAGTCACTATTCCGCGCGGACAAAATCTAGAATAAAGATTAGCCTCTAAATCTCAGACTAGAAGAGCCACCCCGAAAACCATAACAATGTCAACCATCCTTCTCCATAAAACTCCCTTTGTTCAGTATAAATCATCCAGCCGTTCAATATCCGTGTCCATTTCGATTTTCAAGGCAGTACCGCTGATGCGACACTATAATGAAATATGGTGGACAATTCACACTTACTTTATTGGATATCCTTGCTCTAACGTCGACTATCGCAGGGTTAGCGAAGATTTTAGATTTTATTCTTGCAATTCTCCTTGTTGTATATTGAACTTATTGGGTAGGGTATATTGGATGTAGTTTGTACTAGAATTGGGGATGTGGATTTTTCAAAACACAATTTTGTTAACATAAGGAATATGTATATAATTTTGTCTCTACTTAGTTGTAAAATGTAAGCCATATACAATAATAGCAAGACTTTACCTACTGTGAGATAAGCTAAGATCGTGTGAAACTATAGTCTCGTGCTAATTAAAACAGTTAGTAAGTTAAAACAGAATTCATTATTAATCGTCAACAATATCAAATCAGAGCGCTGGGTACTTCACTGATCGCGGATCGATCTGCGGCCACGGTAAATGTGACTCACGAGCGGGGAGCAGGGGTAACTCACAATCCGGTAAGGACCAAGCTCTAGTTGGTAGCGCATCGGTATCCACGCGCACTTAGGAGTCAGCAGCATTGACGGGGCCCAATAGAACCATTGCCTGTCGGGATTGTGGGAATGTTTTAACGAGACAGCAACGGAAGGATAAGGGCAGGTTTATAGTCAGTAGAAGTCTGACATTCCCTTCAGCTTCAACCAAAGCGAGAGAAGTCATTTTATGATGTTCCCACAGAAAAAACAACCCTGTGTAAGACAGCTAAATCTAATTCAGCTAAGGTTATGTAAACTTTTATACCCAGATAGGACCTATAAATAACTTCCTCTGTTGGACTGAACATAATTATGAACATGACGCATGTAAAGTTCCAAGGCATAATTTCAACTAAGTCCACACAAGTTGCCATAGAGTTATGAGCTCATTAAGTTCAAAGGTTACACAGTGATATTAGAAGCAAGTGATCTCTCCATCGTCAGTCTTCTAAAACTCGAACTTGATCAAAGTTACAGAATATTAATATCCCTTTAGTAGCGATTAATTTTCAGTATAGTCTCATCTCAATTTAGGGTAGTGGCACACAATATTATGAACAAAATAATTACATTTTCGCTTAAACAATGTAATGAAATTGTTAGGTTGAAAAAGCCTGTTTTGATATCGGGCTAAAACCTTCAAAATGCGTTCGGTCTTTAGGAGTAAAGCGAGGAATGTAGGATATTTACCTCGCTTAAATCGTGTGTGGTCACTACATGGACGCAAGCCTCGGGTCCTTTTAGGAGACCGTTCCGAAGCTCCCTGTGCAAGCAGAATCGGTCATCACGGGATCGGACTCTCTTACTTGAGTCCTCTGTCTCCGCTCGTGTAGTCCCTCCTACTTCTGGCAGAGATAGATCGCGCCCTGTCCTGGCGACCATGTCCTGCAGCTTAGTGACCTATGCGGGACACTCCTCTAGCGAGGGCGAAAAGCCTGGTTATTGATTAAAATGAACCGTAAAAAATCCGCCCACAATACATCTGAAATTCCAAAGCCATTTTCCTATGAATTAATGAAATCGAATGCTTTTCCTTTAAAAATTGATGACTAGTTCGGCTTGTATATGCGCCAAAAGTAGTAGCTACCTACATTCAAATATTATATAATATAGAATGTTCATTTCTTTCATAATAAAGTAGCTATAGCAATATTAAACTAGGGTTTGACTTTTTGAGAGACTACTACTACAGAAAACTGTATTACAGGTCATCAGGTCCCTTCCGTAGCCAGAGACCCTCTATAACCCAAATGATTATTTTATTACGTTACAATTGTTGAATATACAAGAACTAGAAACTTCAATAAGTGAAGGCGAAAGAATTGAAGCATTTTTGGAATAGTAATACTATACTAACTAGATACTATAGACTAGATAGCGTGAATAGCCAGGGTGCTCATAAAATTGTGTGTTTGAGGTGATCAAGGAACTTTTGGTTCGTCGTTGAATCGTTAAGCTACTTTACTTTTAAGTTGAGCGACACGATAACTGACAAATGTAGTGTCTGGGCAGGTCCACTAAAATCTGTATCGAGTTTTTGAGGAACGCCTATTTTTATAAAAGAAGGCAAAGTGCACGCTTACACTGAAACACCAAAAAAAAAAACTACCAGTAAATAAATAGTAATACTTAACTACAGTATCTTAAAACCTGTATCTATTTTAAATAGCCATTAACCTATACGGTCCTGATCATTTGAATTATGTGCATCATAAATTGTATGGAATTTAATTTGTTTCGGTGTTTCTTTTCAGGGTAGTCAGCTGGGAAACACCGGCCTGAAGTATCGGACGATAGTTTTTCGTTAAATCTAAACGGAAAACAATTATGAAAGTTCAAACGATTTAGCGTTCACTCACTCTTTATATGAACAACGATAAAGTCAAAAGACAATTGCATCTTCGAAAAGTATTTCGTATGCATCACCCTTAACGTAAGAACAGTGACTGAACGCATACATTGAAGTGCACTTAAGGCAGCTTTTCAATTCCCTCTATTTTGGCCCCACCTATGTCTCACACTGTTGAACTTGTCCTGATTTAGACAGCCCATTTATATTCAGTTTATGGTTTAATTTGGGGATTCAGAAGTTGTTAGTGTTAAAATTTTACTTCCAATATATTATACTCTATAACGACATGGTATAACTAAAATTAAACCGAGCAAATGCGTGTCGGGCCGCGCACAATGTTGGATTTCTAGAAGTTTATAAGCATTGAATATTACTCTAATGATAAATAAGATTGTAGGACAAACTTTTCATAGCAGTTGAATAAATGTAATCTACATTTATTCCACTGCAACATTACATTGTTGTACGGCACGGACAAGGCTCACAATTGCTTGTTAAAGAAAGTTTTCACAAAATATAAAAATGAATGGGAATACTTTCATTGTGCGTACAGCTAAAGAGTGGAATTCCCAGCCGCTGCTGAGCTTGTGTTTCCTGATAGCTATAACCTGGGGGTCTTTAAGTCAGGAGTAATAATAGTTTAAGTAATAGGGGTGTTGCGTCCCAAATGTAATTTTGAACGCTCTTTTTGGTGTGGCAACATTCTATTGTCTTTGATGTTGACACTTGACATAACCTCTCTGACTTGACAGATTGACTTTGCTTGCTTGGAAAAAATGCCGGTCATCGGGACCCTGTTGAGTTAATTATTTGGTAAAATATTGTTGGATTCGCCTGTCGAGACCGATAATTGGGTCGCGAATTATCTAATTGTTGAAGTGTATTCCCCATTTGCCGAAAAACCCCGGGATATTGTTGAATCGTACGCCGCCTTGTCGTCGGTTGGCCTGGCACGCGGAATTTGTTGAAAATCGAATTGGATCTCACGAGATATGAACAGATTAATTGTGTTCAGTGATTGATTGAACTTTGTAATCTCGGATTAACAAGAATCCAGTGATATTTCTCGGAACACATCGCCTTATTGTCTACCACGCGTAGCGCGCGCTTGCTGGAAACGAGTTGGGTGTGATGCTGGTCGGGACGGCGCCATCTGAAGATCGACGCCTTGTGACCGTCCTAGAACCCGTAACTTACATCACACGTTACAATTACTCACCTCATATCACATACAAACCACACTTAGGGCGTGACCTTTGAAGGTCGAACTTGGCGTCCCCAGCACTCAGGTTAGTGGTACATTTTGTTTTTATTGTTGTAGGCCGAAGCCTAGTAGAGGCAGGCCATTGTGTAACCCTGTTTATAGTATTGAAAACAACGGTAGTCTCCACGTATCGTGGAAAAGTTCCGGACACGTCCAGTTACCGTTGGCTGGCCTATTGCAGTCTTGAAAAACTGGTAGCAGAAGCGCGGCTCTTATAATATAAGATCCACTGGTTTAATTGGAAGTTTTGAATATTGTTGAAAACTTAAAACTTGAGTTTAATTACTTAACACAACTTATAACTTGATAAGTTTGAATATATTGCTTTGTCAGCCGGGCTCAAATAGTACTTGTAGTTTGTACTGTAATTTGTAGTGCTAGCCCCTTAGAATTGAATTGACAAACAAGATTTGTTTGTGAAATTAGGAATTGGTTGTATTTGGTACATAAGTTGGTATATTGTTGTAAAAGTTGTTTGGTATTTGTGGCAATTAATAATTGAATGTCATTGATCTGAATTTAAAAGGTTATCTAAATAATAATTACACATAGTCTAACATAATAGGACTTGAATGGTGTGGATTGACTTATTGCATTTATTTGTATTTATTGGATTTTGTTAGAGATTCTCCGGCTCAATATTATACAGACAATTGTTGTGCTTATTGATGTTTAATTGGGGTTGATCCAGCATTGTATTATACATTCAATTGTTATTTATTTTGTAACTAGCCATCCTTAGCAAGCTAGATTCATACTTGGAATAAGTACAGGGTCAGATTTGGACTTGAAATAATTGAATTTGAATTTTTATTTTGTTGAATATATTTGGCCGGCTAACAAGTCATTGCTGTTTGTTTAATATTTGATTGTTGGTTGTTGATTGTTGTTTTGTATTAATATTTGATTGTTGCAATGGCCTCATTAAGGGCAGTCAGGGAGGCTGCTGCGGGATTGACCTCACAGTTGAGATGGTTCACATCGGCAGCTGCAACTGTTGAGCGTGTGGAATTGGAAGAGCTCACCCTTGCTCGGTATGGGCAAGTGATTGAGAGGATCAAGTCAGCTGATGCTGCGCTCACGCGCTTCAACGAGTACATCATGGACGTGGATTTGGGGGTGATGGATCAGACGGCCCGCGATAGGATTTTGGGTGACTATGACCAGATTATCCACCTGGGGGATGTCATATGTCTGCGAGCGCGGGAAATTTTGAAGAGCCGGGTGCCTGATGCGGCCAAGCCGCAGACCCCTGTTGTTGCAGGCCCTGGACTATTGAGTAGGCTGCCCACCCTGGAGCTGCCACGTTTTGACGGTCGCTTGGACCACTGGCTGGGCTTCCTAGATCTCTTTGAGAGTCTTGTCGATGCACGCTCGGACCTCGGACCTGCCCAGAAGCTGGCCTATTTATTGTCTGTCCTGGAGGGCGAAGCCAGAGCCTTGGTGCAGCACTTGCCGGTGACGGATTCCTCTTACCCGACCGCTCTGGAGCTTCTCTCCCGACGGTATCAGAACAAGCGCTGCCTGGTTGATGTGCACATCGACCAGATTTTGGGGCTACCGGCCATTGTCAGCGCGTCGACGTTGCGCACTGACTTGCTGAATCCGTTGGTCTCAGCGACCAACGCTTTGAGACGCTTGGAGTTACCGGTAGAACATTGGTCCTACTTGTTGGTGCACATAGTGCTGCAGTTGCTCCCCGCGGAGTTGAGGTCACGTTTTGAGCAGAAGTATGGTGGGGATAGTGCCACCCATCTTCCCCCCTTTGACGACCTCCTCAAATTTTTGGAGGACGAGTGTCGGTTTGCGGATAACACTCGTGGCGCCACGGGGTCACCCCCACTACCTTCTCAGCCCAGAGACCAGGGACGGACTAGGGCCCGGGGGCCTGTTGATGATCGCCCCGCCCCCCGTTTGGTTGGTGCCCGGAGTCCTCGGGCTAGGGGGCCTGTTGATGATCGCCCCGCCCCCCGTTTGGCTGGCGCCCGGAGTCCTCGGGCTAGGGGGCCTGTTGATGATCGCCCCGCCCCCCGTTTTGCTGGTGCCCGGAGTCCTCATCATTGTGACTTTTGTAAGGCAACGGGGCATGTCATGGTGCGTTGCCGGGACTTTTTGAATTTGCACGTAAGTTCCCGCCGCCGCATTGTCAACGCACGCCGTTTGTGCTTCTCGTGCTTGGGGGCCCACTTTCATCGGGACTGCCCCGACCCCCGCCCGTGTAGAATTTGTGAAGGGTCCCACCTTGAGATTTTGTGCGCCAACGCGAACCGCTCCAGCAGACCAGCTTCTGAGGGGGGTTCGCGCAAGGGGGGGTACCCCGGAGACGAGCACCGGGCTGAGACCCGCGATTCTGTACGCCGCACTCCACCCCCCGCGCAAGTTGAACGGGAGCCCCACGAGCGCCATTTGGTCTTCCCTCGTCAGGGAGAACGCGCATTGGCTGCTAGGCAGCAGTGGCCGGGTCGGCGCCGCTGCCTTTCCCCTCCGTTGGCGGAACGTCCCCGGCTGGAGTCGCGCCCTCCGCCATTCGGGCATTCGGTGGGATATGCCCCTCCAGTGATGGCGAGCGGCTTGGGACACCGCGCGGACGAATGGTTTGATTGTTGGCCTCGTCGTGAACGAAGGCAGCCTGGAAGCGGCGATCGGTCGCCGCCCAGACATCACTAAGAGATTGACGCCTGCCCCGCTAAAGGAACCCCCCGATCAAGACGGTTTTGTTGCCAACGGCCTCGGTCACGGTCTGGGGACCCTTGGGTGACTCGATTGTGGTCTGTGCCATTTTGGAGACGGGAGTCCGGGGTTGCCTTTGTCTTCTTGGTTAGCGGGACAAGTTGGCCTGAAGGTGAACGACCTTTCAGGCAAGATTTGGGGAATTGGCGAACCGGCTGACACCACTGTTGAGGGAAGGACCTGGTTTGAGGTCACCCTTGTGAGTTGTCCTTACCCTAAAATTGGTGCTCCTGCCCTTGTTGTTACTGAACTTGGTACAATTGTTGGTGACTGATCGTCACACTAAGAACTCGCATGCCGGTTGCAATGCGCTGTTGGCCATTCTGCAGCGAGAATTTTGGATTTTGTCGGCTGATCGCGTCAATGAGGCGAGGCCCTTTGCTGGCGTCGTAACGGATTTTGTTGGTCCCCCTTTGTTGAAGACGTCCACCCTTCGTAATAGCAAGATTGTTAGGGCTTATTTGTGTGTTTGTCTGCCTGTCAACCAAGGCAGTACATTTGGAGCTGGTAACCTCCCTCTCGACAGAGGCCTTTGAGGCGACTTTGGAGAGATTTGTGTCTCGCCGTGGGTTACCTTCGTTGATTAGGTCTGATTGCGGTACGAATTACAAGGGTACAAGTAACTATTTGAAGGAGGTATACGCCTTCCTTAATGAGAGCCAGGTTGACATTGGTAATAGTTTGGCCCGCCGATGGGGTCACTTGGTTGTTTGACCCGCCAGCCTGCCCCCATTGGGGGGGTATTTTTGGGGCCGCGGTGAAAGCGGCAAGGGGACGCTGGCGGAGATTGTTGGGAGACACCGCTCTCACCTTTAATGAACTAGCTACGGTATTTGGCCGCATTGAAGCTGTGTTGAATTTGCAACCTTGTCAAGACTTCCAATTGATTAGCGGACGGGTAAGCCCGTCCGGGGGGGTAGATGTTGCGTCCCAAATGTAATTTTGAACGCTTTTTTTGGTGTGGCAACATTCTATTGTCTTTGATGTTGACACTTGACATAACCTCTCTGACTTGACAGATTGACTTTGCTTGCTTGGAAAAAATGCCGGTCATCGGGACCCTGTTGAGTTAATTATTTGGTAAAATATTGTTGGATTCGCCTGTCGAGACCGATAATTGGGTCGCGAATTATCTAATTGTTGAAGTGTATTCCCCATTTGCCGAAAAACCCCGGGATATTGTTGAATCGTACGCCGCCTTGTCGTCGGTTGGCCTGGCACGCGGAATTTGTTGAAAATCGAATTGGATCTCACGAGATATGAACAGATTAATTGTGTTCAGTGATTGATTGAACTTTGTAATCTCGGATTAACAAGAATCCAGTGATATTTCTCGGAACACATCGCCTTATTGTCTACCACGCGTAGCGCGCGCTTGCTGGAAACGAGTTGGGTGTGATGCTGGTCGGGACGGCGCCATCTGAAGATCGACGCCTTGTGACCGTCCTAGAACCCGTAACTTACATCACACGTTACAATTACTCACCTCATATCACATACAAACCACACTTAGGGCGTGACCTTTGAAGGTCGAACTTGGCGTCCCCAGCACTCAGGTTAGTGGTACATTTTGTTTTTATTGTTGTAGGCCGAAGCCTAGTAGAGGCAGGCCATTGTGTAACCCTGTTTATAGTATTGAAAACAACGGTAGTCTCCACGTATCGTGGAAAAGTTCCGGACACGTCCAGTTACCGTTGGCTGGCCTATTGCACTCCTGAACAAGGGGAATAGGTTACTTCTAGGTAAGCGTGCTTGATGTTCAGCCACATCATCGCTAACCATCAGGTGTTGGTCAAACGCAAGCCTATGAACAAGAAAAATAACCGACTTAAAAAAAACACAGAAAATCGCAAAATAAATTTAATTTCGGATGTCGGTGTTTTTTGGTTCTGTATTTTCGTTTTTTGACTGCGACTTCCGAAATTATATAATTATGTAGGTATGTCTGTCCGTTTGACCACCATCTCGCTTGATGATTATTGATGATATGGTCGAAGATGAAGTGTGTATCAATGGTGACTTATTTCACCATCAACTCCACTTCACCATATATGCATTGTGATGCGACGAGCATAAACACCCTCACAAATTCCTCTTTTTTTGAAGTCGGTTATATAGAGTATAACTCAAAAACTACTCATCATATCTCGGTCACATTTTGATGGGACCACACGACAAGTACCAGCTTTTGAATATAAAAAGAAACACCAAAATCGGCATACCCAGTAAGAAGTTATGGGGTAACACACATAAAAAATATATACAGTCGAATTGAGAACCTCCTCCTTTTTTTGTCGGTTAAAAATATGATAGAACTATTATTCTTTTCCGATTGTTTCCGTTAACTGGCGCTGAGACTGGCATGTCAGTCAACGGGAACTACACTACAAGATCTGTTTTTTATAATTTAAAGTAGAAGAGCGAAGTTTAAAAATATGTCGCATATGTGTCCGTATTTCATTAATGCGTTGATCTAAAATTTCATGTATGAGATATTTAAGGAACTATTTGTTTTTTTTCTGCGGGAAAATCATTAAATGACTCCGCTTTGGGGGAGCGGACGGCAGTGTCTTCTACTGACTAAAAACCGCAAAAAATATAGTCTGCCTTTAATCTCTTAAATCCATCCAAAAGGGGGCATCTATTGAAAACTTACAAAATAGAAGTTATACAATCAATTGTCTTATTTCCAAGCATTCTCAATTAACTAATGAACCTATATCACATACAGAAATACGTAATATTAAAACAGACTTAAGTTTCCTAAAACTTTTTCCATAAACTTGATGTTTAAAAGCGTGGAACCTAAACAAAACTTGTATTAAATTACTATGTCAACTACCATAAAATGTCTAGATTTTGCAAAAGTTCTCAGAAATCAGTATTTATAATGACATGAGAAAGGTTTTAAATAAAATTCGAGTTTGCGTGGGTTTGCTTGGGTTCTACATAAGTTTGAGATTATACTTTATTGCTTCACAATTTTTGGATTTAAAACATACGGGGCCAAAATGTTGAAGGGCACGCTTTTCTTTTTGAAAGTGCAAACACCTTTTTCTAAGAGTTTTTTATAAGTAGTTCAACGAGGTTTCTTAGTGATTTTCTTTTTCATTTTATTGATGTGAAATGCGATTCGGACTCTCACACGCAGGTTCTGTGCCATCATAGGTACTTTTCCTATCTCAATGGCCATCATATATCAATTTTCTTTTTTGTGATGACAGTGGTCAATGGCATTAAAAATACTCTTTTGAACATAACATATCAACTGTCTACCAATTATGATTTATGCCATATAAATCACTGACAAACAGGTGGACGGATAGCGGTGTTTCAAGGTTCAAGACATTTTTTTTTAAGTTGGCTTGCTAGTACAAGCTATATCAATCTTTTCTTCTAAATAACATTATTAACCTTGCAGAAACTGCTATTTTAGGTATAACTAACTCTTTAAGTCAAGAGTGAATAGGTTACTTCTAGGCAAGCATGCTTCATCTTTGACCACATCATCGCTTAACATCCTGATGTTCATCTCACCTGTGAGGTGGTGATCAAACGCAACCCTATCAACAATAAAAAAATAACTAAGATGAGAGCTGAAGTTTTTTGGAACTGAAGTTTAGTAGATAGAGAGTAGATTCAATGATAATTGAAAATAGAAAACACACATACTTACACAGATTATAAGATCTACGTTTTACTGGCAGCGTCTTTCTTCCATAGTCCAAAGACGTAATTTCAATTTCTATGGACATATTGTACGTCGAGTAGACTCATCTGTTTTTTTTTTCTTTTCTCTATCTCCGCCAACGTGATTGGCGCCTATTATCTAACCGACTCATCCATACTAGTTCTCGCATTTCATGCCTCTCGTACTTCCATTCCGCATACTATTTCTTTCTTTCATTCATCATCGTTCATTTCTGTGGGTGGGACTCCCACTTTTTTATTGACTGTATTTGCACTATACTTAATTTTTCTCTAATTGTCTAATTATATTTTTCTTATTTCGGGAACAATAAATTTAAGCCTTCATTTATTTTTCTTACATAGTTTCGTATACTAGTTTGGGATTCTTAACTTAACATTTTTATATTACTTCTTATTTATTTATTTTCTACGTTTTATCTACGTTACTTGCTACTATTATACTATACTATCTATTACATTATTACATTAGATCTAATTTCTACTGCTATATACACAATTTCTTAAAATTTTATAAATTAATTATTTAAATTTTAAGACTCATCTGTTAAAAGATATGTGGTACAAGGAAAGTTGAGGCAAACAAAAGATGCGCAGCAGGTTACCCACCATGCGTTGAACTGACCAAGTCAAGACTGCATTCAACGGTCCTCTCCACGAATGCACATATAAAAATCACAACCTTTCGCCACAGAATGGTCAAGGAATGGTGAAATACTGTGAAACAGGCCACCACCCTTGATGTGGCGACCACGACCGCTTTAATAAAAGTGAGACGACGTAGAAGAGAGATTTTACTGGTTAGTATATTGAGCGTTATAACTTATAACTGACATACTTGACAAAGTTTTAAATTTTTCATTTTAAGAAAATTTTGTTTTTGGGAGGTTTAAACTACATTTACATCTATTTCGATACAAGTTAGTGTACGTCCGGACGGACGACCGCTCGCTTCCTATGACGCCACCATGAAGAAGGACATTTTAATTCTTTATTTCTTGTAATGTAATTTTTGCGACTATGTCAAATACAGTCCACTTGTTCATTCACCCCAGTTTGAATAAATATTCTAATTTATCTGTGGGTAGGTATTGCATAAAATAAATAATATATCCTTTGCCCAATTCATTATATTTTATTTACATCATGATATAGTGATGTCATGGCAACCGAACTCATAAGTACAATACTACATTTTATAGAATTGTGTTGGCCGGCCCAATTACCTTTCCCCTGTTTTTAAATCACATTAGGCCGTTCGTTGTAGCTCTCCTCGTATGAATACATTAAAAATCTCAGTGCGTTCACTGATTCGTTTAGTCGTATTACCTCGACTTTAGAACGACTGTGTCACCTTTTAATTTTAATTCAAAGTCAGGTACGCTGCCTGCATATAAAGTTAAATGAAACAGAAGTAACGCGAATTTAAGTTTAGATGTAATTACAGTTAGACTTGATTTTTGTTTAACTTTTTTTCTGAAACTGGAGATAGAGTAAGATTCCAGGGCCCCCAGACCTTCCTTATTTTCGAGGTAACAAAATTTACGGATACTCTTATCTGTGTTTAACAGAGTGTGCATACTCGCTTGCTTGGCTAGGCGGCCCGTTCATAGGTAGCAAGCAGAAAATATACTTCTAGGACAGAAAGAACTAACAGGACTATACATGTAAAACTTGGTAGGTAGATGTATTCGGTGAACCACTTTCCGATTTTAAGAAAAAAAAAATATTTAAAATAAAGGGGGCTCCCCATACATAGAACTGAAACTGATAATATTATTTTCATGAAACCTATGCGTGTGTA
Source organism: Tholera decimalis (assembly GCA_943138885.2). Taxonomy (NCBI): domain Eukaryota; kingdom Metazoa; phylum Arthropoda; class Insecta; order Lepidoptera; family Noctuidae; genus Tholera; species Tholera decimalis. Next base: position 6,079,039 of record OW964549.2, read on the forward strand.
GTATCTATAGACAGGTCTTTAAAAGTGACATTGAGGTTTCTAAGACCACTTTTTCATAAAGTTAATAGTTTAAAAGATATACGCTTCCAGAGTGGTAAAATGAGTGTCCCCCCTGTAACTTCTATAATAATGGAGTGAAAAATTTAAATAAAATATATACTGTAGACCTTAATGTAAACTTTCAACCAAAATTGGTTTGAACGAGATCGAGGTCAGCATTTTTTGAGATACTACATATTTTCTAAAACCGCAAATATAACTTTGTAATTCATACAAACACTATGAAAAACAAAGTTATTTGGCGTAGTTACTACGGAACCCTTCATGGGCGAGTCTGACTCGCACTTGGCTATTTTTTTATTTCGTAGATGCACCCGGTGTTTCCTAGCATAAATTACTTCTGCACACAAAAATCATGTTACTTTTTAACAAAATAAAAATGGTATTTTTTTTAACAAAAGTATTTCAAATGCATTATTAATTAAACTTTAATTATGTTAAATTCCATACTACCCTGACCGCGTAGTTATCGAAAAAGGGTTACTAAGTTCTTGTATCTCATCTATACTTATAATAAATCTGTAGAGAGGTCAATTCTGTACATGAAATATATTTCCAAAATAACTATCAGGGGGTGATTAGGGATCGATACTGATGCCAAAAATGCAATCAGTAAAATTTTTGTCTGTCTGTCTGTCTGTATAACCGTTATAGAAACAAAAACTCGACGGATTTTAACGAAACTTGGTACAATTATTTTTCATACTCCTGAGCTGGTTATAGTATACTTTTCATCACGCTACAATCAATAGGAGCAGAGCAGTGAAGGGAAATGTTGAGAAAACGGGAGAAGTTACTCCATTTTAGGGTTCCGTAGTCAACAAGGAACCCTTATAGTTTCGCCATGTCCGTCTGTCTGTCCGTCTGTCCGTGGTTTAGCTCAAAAACTATTGGTACTAGAAAGTTGTACTTTCGCATGAGTATACACGTTAATGACGCCGAAAAAGTGGTAAAATAAAATTTTGAAAAAACAATTATTTAGGGTACCTCCCATGCATGTAAAGTGGGATGATATTTGTTTTTTTTTTCGTTCTTCCCATAGTGTGGGATATTGTTGGTTAGGTCTTTCAAAAATATTAGGGGTTTGGTGAAACCGTTTTTTGATTAAGTAAACCGTTCGTGACTTATCAAGCTTTAAAGTACCAATTTTCGTTAGAGTCAAGTGTCCCCCCCCTCTATCAACTAAACGGTTATAGTTAGAAATTCAAATGTCACGGCAGTAGTACCTATATATAACGAAATTTAAAGGAAAACTATCACACATAAGTGGACTTTACAAGTTTACGAGTAATAGTCGACCAATTGTATTTGACTCAAAAATTTCTAACAACTCTATAGAAATGTCGATAGATGGCGCTAAGCGCAAGTTGTATCGTGCTAGCTTCTTGTGACGATTGAGTAGTATAGCTCTGTGTTCGTATTTAAATTCAAAACACCGACTATGACAAGTTTTATACAAATGTCAAAAAAAAAAAAACTTTCCGTGCAAAATTGTCGGATCAGGTGAGGATTTGTATAGGAAGTCAAATTATTTAGGTAGTCATGTTTGGCTTTTAGTTAGAGCATGGTACGAAAGATCAGTCAGCGAATACGACACGCACTTGGCTGTTATAAAAACTACGGAACCCTACACTGCGCGTGGCCCGACACGCACTTGACCGGTTTTTTAAGCTTCCGTCGCGAGTAACCTTAATGGTTAAAGCTACACAGAAATCATTTCATGTCAGAAATAGTCTCCTTAAAATTATATAAAAAATATTCGACGACAGCATAATATGCTGTCGTCGAATATTTTTTATATAATTAGAAGAATTAAAAGAATTAAAAAAGATAGACATATTATGTCTATCTTTTATGGTTGACTCACAATAACACGTGTAACTCCCGATAGCTTAGCAGTTCGAAGCTTTCTGATTATAATATTTGTTTACTCTTACGTTTATAACACTCTCATAATTATAATCTCATATAATTAAAAAAGTTAACATTATTAACTATTCCATAAAAAAGAATCACATAAATCGATATAGAAACACCAAAGTTATACATGAAATACGCTAATAATAAGCCATCGCGCGTGAATACTGAATCATGCTATAAGGATTATTTTTGAGAATCGGTCGCCGCGCTCGACGCGTCTCACGGCCGAAGGTATAAAAACTATAAGGGTTCCGTTTTTTGCCATTCGGCTACGGAACCCTAAAAAGGCGGGGCGTCCGAGCGCGAGCTTCTTCAGCTACCCCGACCCCCGTCCGATTACCATATATAAAATACTTTATTTTCAGACCAAAGTCCATATAGAGATACATTTACACATAAACAAAAAATAAACACACAAATCTATATACACACATCAAAAGTGTCTAGGGATCAAGCATTTTTATGCGGATTTCTTGAGATTGAGATGTGGCTTTGTAATAAATTTATAATTTTATAAATTTATATGGATCCTTTTTGGTGCATTTCATAATTTGAAACAGGAACTGTTATTCAAATTCGAGTAAAAGATGAAAATCAGCTGTCAATATTTTCCCTATAAAAACTAAACATAGTGTATTACATACTCTTTGATAAAAACATACAACGCATTGAAGACATTATTAGTGCTACTGTTTCCCTACTACTGATTAAAACCAACGTTATTATGGAGCGGCGACGTCATTTAAGCAGGGAAGAAATGCTCAGAGCCGTGGGAATGATAGAAGCTGGTTCCCGGCAACGTACTGTGGCTTTAACTCTGAATACAAGTCAGAGTGTTATCAGTCGACTTTGGACACGTTACCGAAGCACTGGTACCGTGGCTGAGCGCCATGGAGGACGGTATCGCTGCACCACACGGAGATAAGACCGATACATTCAAATCTTAACTCGAAGAGCTCCAACAATAACTGCCATGATGTTAGCCGCGAGGCTTCATCACTCTTCAGGGAACTTAATTAGCGACCAAACAGTCAGAAACCGCTTGCATGAAGTGAACCTTCATTCCCAAAGACCGCTACGGGTACCACCTATAGCAATGCACAATCGTAGGATTCGATATCAATGGGCTCTTGAACACAGAAATTGGGCAGAAGAACAATGGCGTTTCGTGTGCTTTTCTGATGAGTCTCGTTTTGGTATGAGACCGGATACAAGACGTATACGACACTGGAGAACCCCTGGACGCCAACAGCGATTAAAATCCTGCCAGGAAGTCCATCCTTATAGTGGTGGAACCATCATGGTATGGGCGGGTATTTGGATCGGCGGAAGAACTGAGTTGATTTGGATCAGAGGCAACCTCAACGCTCAAATTTATGCTGAGACGATTGTATCTGACGTCATCGTTCTTCTACAAGTGCAAATCGGTCCCTTATTTCAGTTAATGCATGATAATGCACGACCGCACACCGCAAGAGTTGTAAGACAGACTCTCGCCGCAGCTAACATCAATGTCCTGCTCTGGCCCGCTCAGTCGCCAGACTTGAACCCGATTGAGCATGCATGGGATATGCTACAGAGAAGAGCTCTGCCGAATATGGAGGGTATCCAGTCGCAAGAAGACCTTTTTTTGTTGTTGCAACGAACATGGGCGGCCATTCCACAGCGTGATTTGGATGAACTCATTTTGAGTATGCCAAACCGATGTTCTTGTGTTGTTAGTGTTCGCGGTAGAAACACGGATTATTAATTGTTTAAGTTACCCAATAAAATTTTAAAGAAAACTGTTATTTCAGTCTTTTTTTCGAACTTTAATGTTAGTGGTTCAAATGTCAAAAATCCCTTTATTAGGAAAATGGCAAATTTATTTATTAATGCAAAGTTGACTTGGTTTATCGTTACTGTGACAAACGAAAACACTTTATTTGATGAATCCTTAAAGAAAATTTTAATTAATATCAATCAGGAGAAAAGTTATTGCAAAAATATATGTTGATCCCTAGACACTTTTGATGTGTGTATATATAAAAGAAAGTCGTGTTAGTTATACTAAGAACGGCTGAACCGATTTACCTGAAAATTGGTAGGGATGTAGCTTAGAACCAGGAGACGGACATAGGATATTTTTATCCCGGAATTCCCATGATATCGGGATTTAGGTGGGAAAAACCTCCCACGCGAACGAAGTTGCGGGCAAAAGCTAGTATATAATATTATTTTATATTATTATCTTTAATTAATATTATTTATGATGTCTGTACACTGGCAGCCTTTATTTCTTACCATCCAAAGGCTGTTTCTAATAGATTGCCCTGAGTGACATAAACCTGTTCTGTACTCGTATAACCTGTGAAATAATATGTGTTCAATAAAGTATATCTTATAACGATTTAAGCACAAATGGTAAAGCGTAGTTAGGTTAAAAAATCATGTCACTGAACTTTTCTGAACACTTGCTTCTAGCATGGATGATAGAAAGTCAAATGGATGCGACTCTTTAAAAGCTAGAGGCAATACAAATTGCGTCTGCAATGGAAATTCAAAAGATTTGTATGGTTGACATTGAAGTGGGCGTGAAAGTAGACGTTTGTCAATTTGTTTTGATTAGTTTTGGTCGGGGATTTAGAAGATAATCAATTGAGATGTCGAGATGTTAGCTTAGATATAGCCGTAGATCAGAGGGGGCCTGCAGAGATGGATCGCATTGAAGAGTATTTAAGTACTCTCGCAGCTGCCGGTGCAAGTGTGCGCGGGATATAGGGTGGTTTTCAGACCGCTTCGCTCGCCCCAGGAACGAAATTCTGATGGATATCGCCATCCATAAGAATTTCCAACACGAGAAAAAAAGAGACATAGCTATAGATAGGATTTAAAGATTTTTTTAAGAGCATATTATTTTTCCCTTGTGCATAGAAAGATAATGACATCTAAGGGGCAAAGCAAACACCATCGTGAAACTGACGCTGAAATAATTTGGAAGCGTTCCTGTGGATGCAAAAAAAAACAAAATAAATAAATAAAATACTTTACTTGAATTAATTTTTCACTGATTGAATTTAAGTTACGAAAACAAGGAAAGTATTGGACAGGAGTCGCCGAAGTACGGAAAAAAACCATAAGATCATCGAATCCTCTTACAAACAGATTCCCTTAATAGACTGGGAGACTTAATCTACTAATGGAAGAAGGTTATCTTGCTACAATGACGGCCGCCATGTCCCACTTGCAATTGTTTCATGTAGGGACATTTTTTTTTTTTCGTTGTAAAATTATCAAATAAGTCCTCCCACCCGGGCAGGGTGGGAGGGACTGTCAGACTTTTACTGACTAAAATCCACGGTGTTCCTTCAATTACCCTTTACGTACCGGGATCACGGTAATGGGATAAGTCCCACGACCCCGGCAGGCTTCGGCCCTCTGTAGAGGGGGCCTCGTCATGTTGCTGACGCTCTTTGAGGCGCGCGTGGAACACAACGCGCCGTCGACCCGGGCATGGTCCATGGTCGGACAGCGAGTTGCCCTTTACTCGCTGTCCGCATGCCCGCGCCTACGGTGGCCGGAGATCGTCGGCCGACGTCCGACGCCGTGGGCGTCTACCACTGCGGCTGGGCTGGAGGGAGGACGCCATCCTCTCCCTCACGCGGCCCGCCTCCTCCTTCGATAGCATGACTGCTTAGCAGAAGGAGGCGACCGCTTCCCACTCCGTCTCGCCCCACAGCATGGCCTCGACCAATGCCGGGCGCGAGAGGTCTCCGCCTATCGCCGCCGTGAGGACACGTCGGTGCTCTGCCCAGGCGGGGCAGTCTTGCACCGTGTGCTCTACGGTGTCCTCAGAGCGACCTTCGCAGTGGTGACACCCAGGCGTTTCCTCCTTTCCCATCAGACACAGGTACCTCCCGAAACTTCCGTGTCCGGTGAGGACCTGCGTCATGCGGTGGGTTAGGACGCCGTGACGTCGATCTAGCCACTCCTCAAAGAGGGGTCTTACCACCGCAATTGCGGCGTGCCCGTTCACGTAGGGACTTAGTATGGAAACCGAAACTCGGATAGATAGTGGGAGCCTAATGTTTATCCTTTTTTTTGTAGGATAATTATCAAATGAACCCTCCCATTATGGGGGAGGTATCTGATTAGAACATTCCAGCACCCCGGGCAAAGTAAATTTTTTATTGATAATAGGCTCGCGTTTAACCACCATCTCACCTGATAGTAAGTGATATCCTGTGTTTTGGTTTACCTTTAAGACAATATTTAACGTACAACATCCTCTTAAGACATCCCAAACATATTTGCGTACACACCCACTTTCCTTGATCCTGACATCCCATTCATGTCTAGAAATTCTCCAGGAGTATCCGAGCTAAAGGTCTAGACCGTAATTTAGAAGATAAGATGGTCCGTCTAATAACTGGTGGGTACAGCTGCAATGCGTAAGGGTCCGACCGCCAAGCAATAACGGCTGCGACCCGAGAAAGTTAAACTGGCTTAAAACCACTAACTGTTTAACTTTACTTTGTGATTGATCGTTATAAAATACTTGGGTTTAAACTTATGTTTATGTGATTAAGGATTGAGAAGATTTTAATATTGTAGTTTAAATAATGTAGAACCTTCGTCGTGCAAAAGTGAATATTTGTAAGATTTTGCTGATGTTTTCAGGTAGAAATTTCCGATACTGACGAAACGACCATCGTCATGGGTTACAAAGGCCAGCTCTACACGTCACCAGTTCACCCAATTCTTTATTCCTTCAGCCATCGTATCTTCGTCAATAAAAGGTTTGCTAATTACATGACAATTAAATATTTGATAGACATACTAATCTTGAATAAGTATCATTCAATTCTTTTTTGCCAGAATAATACAATAGATAATGAATTTATTTGATACTACAACATTTGTAGATGACGCCAAATAACTTGGCAAGGTTTTGGCGCAGTGGGGATAAGTTCGCACATCGTGCACTTAGTGAATGAAATAAAAACTTTTTAACAAAAAATTAAACCGACTTCCAAAAAACACTGCAAAGTGAAAAATAACTTTAATTTCGGTAGTCGGTGTCTTTAGTTTTGTATTTTCGTTTTTGGCACCGACTTCCGAAATTAAAGTTATTTTTCACTTTGCAGTGTTTTTTGGAAGTCGGTTTAATTTTTTGTTAAAAAGTTTTTATTTCACTCTTTTTAGTTGGATGATTTTTAATTTACCTAGTGACAAGAGCCTAAATGTCAACTACTTAGAACCTTTTACAAAATATTGCTTTTCAAAATGCTGGGCCGTTAATTGTTGAGAAGTTCTCCTGGTACTTCACCATCAGCTCTACATCACCATATGCATTGTGACGAGCATAAAGTGCTTAACATCCATATTCAATTAATCGAATCGCAATCCACTCAATACTTATTATTGAGTAGTTTCGGCGGCCATCTGTGGTCTTCATCATCAGTTCCACTTCCCCAAATGGTACTTTTTGAGAGCAACTGCACAAGTTACTATAAGAAATACCCAAAACGCCATAGGTGTGCCTATAATATTTGAAGAGTTCACTCGATTTCTCCAGGATCCCATCATCAGATCCTGACTTTGGTGATAATGGTACCAATTTCGAAGTATACCCATTCGAACAAAAAAAGAATTTTCTAAATCGGTTCAGCCGTCTTCGAGTACTCGATGATCATACATTAAAAAAATATATATATATATACACTTCGAACCTCTTTTTGTCGTCGGTTGAAAAGTGGTCACTTTTACTGCTTGCCATTATTCTATGGTTATTGCCATAATTTATTTTTAATCATATCTATTCAGAAGAATGTTAAAGAAAGAAGAGGAATTGATTCGTTAATTCGGTATTATAAATAAAATATATATATACATTTAAAAGTGAAAAAAATATTTAAAAAAACATTAAAAATAATATGTTCTCGTCGGCACAATTAGTTAATAAAACTGCTACCCCTTTTATTCTTGTTTTTTCCCGGTGTCCTAAAGACAGTGACGAATTCGGAATTTCAACCTTCCTTAACTATAGTGTCTAACTGTTCTTTCGGACGTTTAATAGTCTGCGTAAAACGGTATTTTGTCTTGGCATTGTAATCAAGGTAACAAAAAATAAATTTAAAACAACAACTCGTAACAAAAACAAAGGGTAGAACTTTCGTGTACGCAAGTGTATTCGGGAGCAAATTGAACGAGAACTACTGACGCACCAATCGAGCGCTTGGAGCGGGGCTACGTCTTACCCCGCGTCCCGCTGACAACCGCTGACACCTAAAAATCGACTTCTGCGCATTGAACGACTCTTGCCAAGTTATTTGGCGTTACCTATATATCTCGTCGTGTATCTACTATAAGGAGATTTTTTATAGATAATAGGCTCGTGTTTGACCGTGGTCAAAGATGGAGCACGCTTACCTAGAAGTAGCCTATTCACTCTTGACTTAAAGACCCCGAGAGAACTTATAGCTATCGGGAAACACGGATACCGGTTAGGAATTCCACTCCTTAGCCATATGCACGAAGAAAGTATTCCCAAAATGTTTTGTGCGTACGTGTGGGATGTCCATCATGTAACGATTAACATAAAACACCATACTTGCAGTTTATATTATAACGACACGGTTGGCGGAGTGGTTGAGCGATTAGTTTTTCCGCTGCGTGCCGCGGGCTCGTTTCCCGCACTAGAACAAATGTTTGTATGACCTACATTATGGTTCAGTTGTATTGGTAGGTGAATTTGAATGTTTGTAAATACATTCACCATACTCCTGTATGGTGAGTGTATTTACAAATTCCTAGGGCGTTCTGCGTCTCTAACTCTTACCAAAAGGAGATTCATTTCAGTAAATATCAAGGGAATATGCTGGATTGTAACAATAATATTTTTATATAGTTCATTTTTAAATCATAGGTATTATGACTCGTTATATTCGTCTTTAAATTACGGGCACGTAATGAACACAGAATCAAATGTTTTTATGATCATATCCAAATCAACAACACGTACATCATTACAGTATTAATAATTATTCCGTACGAAAACTGAAATAATCAGAATTCACACCACAAACGTAATCAAATTGGAACGAGTAACACAAACTCTTCACAAAGGATTCCCTTAAGTAATATCAAACAATTCGTTGCCATATCAAGATATTTGCTTTCTCACTTATAATTCGAGGAAATTTTCCCGCGAGCATCACGCGGAACAAAATATGCGGGTACTTTGTTTCCTAACAAATGGATTGTGAAGGCGGATGGAAATTCGCGCTGAAGCTGAAGGGTGTGAATGAGTTTTTCGTCTTGACATTGTACTGTTGGCCTTGTATTTAATTTGTGATGGTAACAATAGCTACAAAAACATATATATTTTTATTTATCTTGGGATGAAAAGTTACAAAACATTAACCTTACTTGTCTATAACGTTTTTACTGCTGGGACATAGGCCTCTTCTCTATGATATGTAAAGGACCATAAACCACCACGCGGTGGGTTCGTGGATGTTCCAAGTTTTTGGATGTTTGGTCCTAGGCAATGCCATCCATTTGTAAATCAATACTCAATCATTTATTGCATTCCACAATGTGAACTTGGGTGGTAGGTTTACAAAATATGATCGTCATGGACCCTGTCGGGCACAGCAGTTACTAAAAATTAAATTATTGTTTGTTTTTATTCCAAAGTTATATCACAATACTCATTTACTATAAATTGAATAATTGTCAATAAAAATACTTTATCCGTAGACAATTGAAAAATAAAATTAACAAAACATAGTAACAAACAATTATTATGGGAGACATTTAATAATAATAATAAAAAAAAAACAACAGAAGTTAACAATAACCAATTTTAGGAAACATCAATTAAATTAGGTATATTATCAAATTAAATGAGATCAGCTTAGAAGAATAACGCAAGATCAGTTTGTAATTTTAAATGATATATTATTATGTAATGTATTTATGTATGCATAATTATTGTTTTGTCATTTAAGTACTCGTTTACAGTGTAATTAATATGCTTTATTAGCTAATATTTGTTTGAGATCAAATTTGTCATAGTTAGTTCCTTTTTTAATGGTTCTTTATTATAAATCTTGATGGACATCAGGCCTATTATCACTGAGTCACTACTGCTCTAATTGTTCGTTTTGAATGATATGCTTTTGATAATCTTTGCTATTATGGAATTGGGTGGATAATTACGTTTCGAATTGGCTCACAATGATCAACATTTTTGACATTGCATTGGTGTTATTTGCATCTTAACGCTTCAGAACTCTATACTTTACGCAGTATTGAGTGTGGCGTGCTCAAACGCTCTTAATTTCCTTCTTCTTCTTTTGATATTTGATTTTCATAAGTATTTTATTTTTATTTTGCATGTGATATTTTATATAATTATGCTTAATTAATATAACTTACGATGCTTTTACTCTGACAGCCTTAAATCTATCTCTTAATTTCTATCCATCCAAAGATTGTCTGTTCTTGCATTCATTGTTCATTGTCCTATGCGATATGACCGTAAATTGTTTACTAGTTCTTATTATTGTAATCTTTGAAGTATTGTAAGCTGTACAATTAAATAAACAAAAAATAATAGTAAGTAAGTATATAATAAATAATAATTCTGTGCGTGATTGTGTGTCATGTTATGTTTGTGTGTCGGTGGACAGTTTCATGATTTTAAAGGGTCTAAAATCCCAAAATAAAACTAACCATTTTATCCGCGATACTGTGCCACAAAATGTGTACGGATACACATGAAGTGTCATGCGATATTTATTTCAGCCATATTCAGCTCAAAACTGGACATTCAAACGTTTCAGAGCATTCCATTTTATTATTCTCTATGTCGGCACACTGGCGAAATGAGAGTTGGTTTGATGGAGATAAAACGCAAGCTCATTATGTACATAATTCATGTCGTAGCACTAGTTTACCTAACTCATACTTGTCGTAGATTTGCTAAACTAGAACTCTTTGCTAAACTAGAACTCTTTAAATTTATGCCTTTATTTTTGGTGCTATTCATGTTTATGACAGAGCATTGGTGGCACATTGATTACAGGATTGACTTGCGTGTTATGTCGTGGGTTTGAACCCAGCCAGGCACTTTACCGTGTCTGTGATTTCTAAATAGTGAAGGAACAAATAAACACAGCCAGAATATCCTAGGACTGAATACTCCGAAGACGTGCGACATCTATCAACTTGACCTGAGCCAACGTGGTGGATTATGGCTCGCTCCCTCCCTAAGATAAACTATCCCAGCAGCGAGTACGTTACAGGCTGATTATGAAATGTTTATCAATCAATCAATCAATTTATATATTTCAGGCAACTTGGCCCATACAAATAAAATACATCCTATTACAATAAATAACTACAAATAAACTAATACATACAGGGTGTCCCGTAAATAATGGATCAAACGTAACGGGTAGGTAGCTTACCTAATTTCCAACAACTAATTTGAATATTAAAAAAAAACCGTTACAGTAACCAAGATATTATTTTTTTTTCGAATTTTACCATTTTGTCTTCCAGAATTAAGTTTTTTTTAATGTTGTTGCTGCAAATGATGACATTTTTAGGTATGATTTTTATTTAACATTTCTGAATAGCTTACTAATGTTATAAGATACCATTTTTTTGAATACCGTTTTATTTGCCTTAGAAAAAAGAATCTTGAGTTTAAAAGTTTTTTCTTTACGATGTTAGGCCCAAAATTGAAAAAATTCTCCTGTAAAAAAATGTATGACACCGAAGACGACCATTATTTTAAAAACTTGTACATTTAATAAGGTTTGCAAATTTGTATAAAACTTACATCTAGTCCTTATCGTTACAAAGATATTGCTATGAATGTGATGAAGAAGACAGAAAATAAATTAAATTGGTACTATTCCATTTGTTCCTTTTCGTTATGGCTTATGCTTGAATGCTTGTAATCGAGGTAGGTAGTTAAGCGGCTAGCATAATTCCGACCCGATGACGTCATCTGTCCGGAATTTGGGATCGCTACCTGTGGCGGAGTTGCACCTCAGTCAGTGTGAAAGGGATAGATAGCGCCGCTTTTTGGTAAATCGGTATGAAGTTGCGCAGGTTCTTTTGTTCTTTCCTGCGCCCTTCACTCGTACAGGCTTCATTGTTGCTTGATTTTATCAGTTTAGTTCTAACTAGTCTCTCTTCGAGTTGCTACGTCAGACAACTTTCGCTCCCGCTCAGTGGCTCGGTGTTTTCTTCTGTAAAATTTGACTTGTGCTGTGTATTTGGACTTTGCTTTGCCTATCAATTTGGAACTCTTTGCGTATTGGACAAACGACTTGGCGATCCTACGGACTCCGAAAACATTCGTTTGTGTGTGCAGTAGCGCTGAAACCTTATTCAGCCCAATGCCTCGTTATGAGTACACGCCACGGCAATACGCCGAAATGCATTTTATCTACGGAGAAGCAAGAGGTAATGCCAGGGCGGCTGCAAGATTGTACCGTGAAAGATACCCGAACCTGGTTCGTTATCCCGATTATCGCGTCTTTATTAGAGTGCATAACGCGCTTCTTGAGGGCAGAATTCTTGGCACCGGAGTTGGTGGTACCAGTGAAGGACGACCGCGACAAGTTAATGACGAAGTCATTCTTCGAGAAATCGAGGAAGATCCGTCAGTCTCCGTTCGCGTCATAGCGCGACGCGTAGGAATTTCTAGATCGACGGTGCATCGAGTGCTACAACGGTGCCGATTGCACCCATATCACGTGCAACGTGTTCAAACGCTGACGTCGCGTGATTACCAGCCAAGAATATAATTTTGCCAAAGGATGCTTAGAATGATTCGGGCGGACCCGCAGTTAACAAGATTTTATGGAGTGACGAGTCTTCATGCCGCCGAGATGGATATTTAAATTTGCATAATTTGCACAGTTGGCAGCTGATAAACCCACATTTGATGCGAGAGGATAGGAGCCAACATCAATTTAAAATAAATTTATGGGCGGGAACAATCAATGGGCAAATAATAGGGCCCTTTGAACTACCAGCTACTCTAAACGCCGAATATTATCTCCATTTTTTAAGGAATGAGTTGCCAAGGTTATTAGAAAACGTTCCAGAAGACGTACGGCAAGCAATGTGGTTGCAAAATGATGGGTGCCCCGCTCACTATGCGACGGCAGTAAGGGCGCACCTTGATGAAAGTTATCCGGACAGATGGATCGGCCGATTAGGACCAGCTTTGTGGCCTCCGCGATCTCCGGATTTAAATCCCCTAGATTTTTTACTGGGGATGTTTAAAAGACAGGGTCTACAAGAAACCCATAACGTCGGAAGAAGAATTACGACAGCGCATCCAATCTGCTGCATCAGAAATAAACCAAAGCCGTTTAGTCCGTCGGATAATAGCTTCCTTTATTAGGAGATGCAGACTTTGCATTCTTGTAGGGGGAAGGCAATTCGAACATTTATTGTAAAAACCAAATAAAACGATTTATTTCAACTAACTGTTGTTTTTTAGTACGGCCTCCTAATTCTTTTCATACGCCTCAATAATTCAATGAACATTGCCTCTGAAATACTACAGTAACACATTTTAAAGAAAAAAGTTTAAATGTACACACTTTTTATTTTTTTTAATTAACGTTGATTTGGAGCACCTCTCAGATTCATAGCAATTATCTTTGTAGCAACAAGGACTAGAATGTACAACTTCATACCAATTTACCAAAAATACAAAAGCGGCGCTATCTATCCCCTTCACACTGACTGAGGTGCAACTCCGCCACAGGTAGCGGTCCCAAATTCCGGACAGATGACGTCATCGGGTCGGAATTATGCTAGCCGCTTAACTACCTGCCTCGATTACAAGCATTCAAGCATAAGCCATAACGAAAAGGAAAAAATGGAATAGTACCAATTTAATTTATTTTCTGTCTTCTTCATCACATTCATAGCAATATCTTTGTAACGATAAGGACTAGACGTAAGTTTTATACGAATTTGCAAACCTTATTAAATGTATAAGTTTTTAAAATAATGGTCGTCTTCGATGTCATACATTTTTTTACAGGAGAAATTTTTCAATTTTGGTCCTAACATCGTAAAGAAAAAACTTTTCAACTCAAGATTTTTTTTCTAAGGCAAATAAAACGGTATTCAAAAAAATGGTATCTTATAACATTAGTAAGCTATTCAGAAATGTTAGATAAAAATCATACCTAAAAATGTCATCATTTGTAGCAACAGCATTAAAAAAACTTAATTCTGGAAGACAAAATGGTAAAATTCGAAAAAAAAATAATATCTTGGTTACTGTAACGGTTTTTTTTTTAATATTCAAATTAGTTGTTGGAAATTAGGTAAGCTACCTACCCGTTACGTTTGATCCATTATTTACGGGACACCCTGTATATACATATCACTTAACCAAAACTTATACATATTATATTACACGAGTTATCGGCGTCGTGTGTTGCGCAGTGTCCAGTAACCGGCCTCGAAAACGCCGGAACATTACTCGTCTCGGCCAAAATTCCTCCTTCAAGAAAGTCGAAAGATGTTCGGCCGGCGCTCTCACCACAAAAGAATTAAAATTAGTTCCGTGTTGAGACTCTAGCTGTTCGACTTTCAGGGAGAAATTGGATTTTGCCAAAATGTAATTCACAATATCCTCTGCCCTTGTGGAATAATGCAGACGGGACACGTAAATCAATTTTGTAGGTACGGCTGGACGCAGCAGTTGGTTTGGTTCGGCCAGCGCAGTGCCCCACTGATTTTTACAAGCTGGCTTCCTCTTTCTCTTCACCACCTTGATGAAGCCATCCTGGTCGCACTTGTCCTTCTTAAGACTCCGCTCTCTTGGACCCTGGGTTGGTTTGCAGCGGCGTTTTTCGATTACCCTTAATGGCTGCTCAGCGGGCTTTCGTGAGGTAGCTGGTTTATCAGCGGCAGCAATCGCAGCGTAAGAACGTTCAGGGGTCGATGCACTTATGCCAGTCGGAACCGCGACCGGAGTCGAGGGAGCGATGGCAGGGCACAATGCATCGCCAGCGTTACAGGCAATCGCAGAAGTATCTAAACTTGCCGATACAAAGCTACTGACGGGGGAAGCATTTTGCGCTCCCCGACGTGTATTCACATTATCAGCGTCAAGTGACCAACTTGCCGAAGCAGTGCTGCGTAACAACAAAACTTCAGCGCGCAAATCAGTGTTCTCCGACGCCTCTAACCTGGATTCAACAGCGGCCAGGCTTGTCTTCAGGGTTGTGATGTCCTTCAGTAGCCTGGTGACATCAACGTGATCAAATGTGACTGGAGGCAGCTTGTGTAGCTCCTTCGCCACAAAAGCAGGCACGTCATCCGGGTCGGTCACTTTCAATAATGTCACAATATCTTGGATACTTTTTTCGGTGCGATCCCTCCTGCGAGACGGCATTTGATCGAGCTTCCCGAGTGACTGAAACAGCAGCAGCTTGCCGCTGCTTATCTCCGCTTCCGTGAAGTTTGATTTGCAGATCTGCAAAATGCTGACTTCATCCATGGTATCAATGGCATGCTGTATAAACGCCAACAGCTCGTTAACTATAAGCTGCGGTAAGCCCATTATGACAATAATGCGCGTAACGCTAATAATTACTTGTGCAGTAAAAACTAGCGGCGGATAAATTATAAATTAATTAAATTAAATTATAACATGACACTTGACGTTTGTTTATGACTTCGGTTAAAGACAGGAACGCTTTTATGCAGCTGGAGAACGTTTTACCCGAGTGCGGCGAAGCAAGGAGGAGGGTATTACCGCGTATATATGTATGCATGTATGAAAGTCCGTTCCTTTGTTCCCTCGTAACTATGAAAACACTAAACGGATTTTGATAAATGATACGTCGTTGGATTTGTCTTGATGGCGCGAGTGTTACTGGATACATTAAAATAAAAACAAATAACCACAACGACAACCAAACGCCATATTGTCAAAAATAAAAATCGACAAAATACTCAAAACAATTTTTAATGATCTATTTAATGATAATCCACTAGACGTATGTCTAGTGGATTATCATTTTTTGAGAATTTTTCACAATTTTTTATTTTAAGCAAGCGTTTAGGAAATATAGCGTTTTACAGGACGTATAAAAGGACTGAAAAATTGTTAATTAATATTTAAACTAAAAAACCGTTATATAACCATATCCATCAATTTATTAGGATTAGTTTTGTTTGTTTATGTGGTATCAGCCATCAAACCTTTCAAGGGATACAAGTCGTTTTTATCGCATGATTTCACCGGTACCTATTTCGGGTTCCTACGAGACCTGAACGATTACCATAATACCTACAGTTTATACATTCTGATGTTCTTTCATACAAATCGTCACAGACTAAAGAATAAATCTATTTTGCATGATGTCTGATGCATAAGTCACATCTGCCCGTAATATCCCGGGCCATATCATACAAGGAAAATTAGCCGATGACCTACACAGCTTACGAATTACTGCATTTGCAAGGAAGGCTCCATGTTTTAAATTTTGTCGTGATGGTGTTAATCAAACTAACGCTGTCTATCAAGCTATTTTTAATTTGGTATAGAGAGTGCTCGTAGTTAAATAAACTAAAGTACTTATAATGCCAAAAGACAAAAAGTTTTTATCACCAAGAGAAAATGATACTGGCCACATAGTATTGCTCAACATTGATTTAAAATTACTCCAACACGCTGCTGAACAAATTC
Source organism: Tholera decimalis (assembly GCA_943138885.2). NCBI lineage: Eukaryota > Metazoa > Arthropoda > Insecta > Lepidoptera > Noctuidae > Tholera > Tholera decimalis. Next base: position 6,095,750 of record OW964549.2, read on the forward strand.
GGGATTTCACATCAACTTTCAGCATTCGAAAATAATAAGAATAACAATTTGGTGCGAAAAATAAATGAGGTACCTACTGTCTATGGCCATAGGTCCTATCTTTTAACTCGGCTTCAATTATTAATGTACAAAAAGCTATTAAAATTACTTTAGAAAAGTATAAATTATTAACAAAACACTACTTATTGTATTTAATGCTTAAAAATAATTTATTTCAATTTACAACTATCCATTTCTGACAATCGTCATTTATCGAGCTGACCGAAATTAAAAAAAAATCACCAAGCGCAAAATGATACTGGCCACATACTTCGGCTGAACATTGATTTAAATATATATATATATATATATATATATATATATATATATATTTTATATTTTTTATATATATATATACGTGTTGAATTGATAAGCTTCTCTTTTTGTCGTCGGTTGAAAATAAAATAATAAACTAGTGAAAATTGCGCGCACGCGCGGATAGCTTTCTTTTGTTATGAGTGTATGTTCCTGTGTTATTTATCTGAATTTTCAATTAGTGTTTTCTGTGGTGTTTACGATCTACTCGAAATGTCGTCTAGTGATAGTGAAGATTTAATTACGCCACCAGAATTAAAAGAAACGGCCCAAGCTGTTATTGATAACCGACCTGTTAATGATTTTTTACAGTGGAAAAGCGAGAAAAATGCGTGATCGTTTTCTGAAAATGTTTTACTGTCCTATTTTAGTGAAAAAGCGCAAAAATATAAGCCAAGTCCTTTGTGAGCTTTGTTTGGAATGTTTTTATTTTATTAATATCAAAATATTCACAAAAATTTTTACGTACAAATTTAACATTTTTAGTGAATATTTTAATATTAAAAAAATAAAAACATTTTGTCTTCGAATGGTAATATTTTTTTAGCACGTATGGATGCTATACTATTGCGGGTTAACAGGAACGCCCTCTGTTAGGTAACATACTGGATTATCTCATATTATTATGGTGGAGGTACTATTCATCTATCAATCGTATGAGGTGTAATATCTATACTGTATTCCTGTCTATTCCCCACAAGGTGGACTCGTGATGATCAATGGTATCCGCTGGATGCAAGCAAAAGTCTTTTGTCTGGAATTATGATAATGACCTACTATCGCCGGTGATAGCTGATTATCTGGTAGGTACATTTTTGCCTACTCTTCATTTATACCTTCATTGTGCGTACGGCTAAGGAGTCGAATTCCCTGCCGGAGTCTGTGTTTCCCGATAGCTATAACCTAGGTGTCTTTAAGTCAAGAGTGAATAGGTTAGTTTTAGGTAAGCGTGCTCCATCTTCGGCCACATCATCACTTACCATCAGGTGAGATGGTGGTCAAACGCGGGCCTATTATCAATTAAAAAAAAAAAACATTATATCAATGTAGTCATGACCCCTGAACAGACTCAACATGTGTGACAGGAGTCGAGGATACTCCGGTTGAATTCATCCAAAGTGGCCCCCACTTTGAACGATCCAATTAAGTACTCAAACATGCTTGTAGTTAAAAGGGGGAAAAGAGGAATGGATGCAGGCAGGTTATAAATGAGAAGTTAGGTCAAATGACGTTGACGCAGTAGTTGAGAGATTGGCTGCTGCGCTGCATGTCGCGGGTTCGATTGCCGCACCGGCAGAAATGTTTTTGTAGACCACAAATATTTGTTCCAGGGCGGGGTACCTATATGTAAAAATTGATCAGGATACTGGAGAAATTACTAGTGTGAAGAAATTAAAAAAAAAATGCAGGCTCATTTTGACAAAATACGCTATCTTTAGCAGCTTTCAGCCACTTAGCACTAATATCCACTATCCCTTTTCAGTAAAATGTCCTGTAAGCACAAAATGAATCGTCCGAAACAACATTAGTGGACGGCCGAGTAGTTCACGTTAAATTAATCATCGTATACGATTGTACAGTCACCGCCAGAAAGCGGTAATTACCAAAGTGACATGTGACACAAAGCCTATATGACATTGATGTGTACAATTGTACTAAAAACACAATTTTCTAGATGCAGTTGGGTAAGTTAAAATACATTGCATTTTCGGCTTTAACGGTTCGGATATATAACTGCAAGGTTTATTAGGGAAGTGCGTTGGATATTGGGATATGCAAGTGACAATTTGCAATTAGATTGGCTTAACATTTTGGTGAAAATCCAATTATTGACTTTTTGTATTTCAGTTATTTTTCTTACGGAAAAAAACACATCACCATCAGTTTTTATTCTTTAATGTTTAACCGGATTCAACTGAGTATACTAGTGTTTCACATGGAAAACATGGGTGAAATGGTACCCCATAAGGCCATAGCGAGAGTGGTATCAGGTTTTCTGGCCTCTGACTACCCAGAACGACTGTCAAAGATGTAGAAATGATAGCCGGGACCAACGTTTTAAAGTACTTTCCGATTCATTTCGTATGTTTCGATGCTCACCCATCTAAGGGCTGACCTTGACAAGCGTTGCTTAACATTGACCCGTGCGCCTGTTATTATTTAGTCTCAAGCTCCTCTACCAACTACTTCACTTTTAATTTTGGACAAAAATAGCTACTTTTGTTTTGTTATAGGCTTGCGTGTTACATTGCAATGAAAACCGCAAGTCAAAAAAAATTGGCCAAGTGCGAGTCGGACTCGCCCATGAAGGGTTTCGTAGTAACTATAATAAATATAACATACTTAATATATTTATTTGAAAAAAAAAAAACAAAAAACCTTACAAATTTCTTAAAACTAGCTTATTTACATTTTTTACAACTACGCCTAATAACTTTGTTTTTCATAGTATTTGTATGAATTACAAAGTTATATTTGCGGTTTTTGAAAATATACTGTATCTCAAAAACTGCTGACTTGATCTCGTTCAAACTAATTTTGATTGAAAGTTTACATTACGATCTACAACATATGGTTTTTTTTAGATTTTTCACTTCATTATTATAGAAGTTAGAGGGGGGACACACATTTTACCACTTTGGATGCGTATATCTTTTAAACGACTAACTTTATGAAAAAGTCATTTTAGAAACCATAATGTCATTTTTAAAGACCTGTCTATAGATACCACACACGTATAGGTTTCATGAAAAAAAAAATTTCAGTTTCAGTTCCATGTATGGGGAGCCCCCTTTATTTCAAATATTTTTTAAATTTTCTCTTAAAATCGGAAAGCGGTTTACAGAATACATCCACTTATCAAGTTTTACATGTATAGTCCTAATAGTTTCGGAATAAAATGGCTTTGACATACGGACGGACGGACAGACAGACAGACGGACAGACATGTCGAAACTATAAGGGTTCCGTTTTTTGCCATTCGGCTATGGAACCCTAAAAAGATACGATTCGATTCTTCCCAGTAAGGCAACCTTAGGCCCATCTGTTTATGGAAAATACATCTTATTTCCATAAAACTTAAGTGCATACGTTCGCAAAAACATATCACTCAATTTTAACCAAACATTCTTCAATTCAAAACTATCCCTTCTTAAGATAAAAAGTTAGTAAATCAAACAAAATCACTAAAATATCAACCTATGGAAATATGTAAACTTGCAGTAAAAACGAGCCAAGTGCGACCAAAAGTCATTCATTGAGGATTCCGTATAATAATAATAAAATAGACACGTTTATTCACAAAAACTTACAGATGGATACAAAAAATACGTATAAATAAATGAGGAATAGTACATTTTAGACAGAGAACAGAAATGATAAAAGAAGCCCATTTAAAAATCTGGTATCTTAATGATATTGTTTCCGTTTTACCCCAGATGGTACGGAGGTGTAGTATGCGTTTAGGGTGAGAGGTTGTTTGCTTTTGTTTTTTTTTTTATAGTTGATAGGCTTGCGTTTGACCGCAATCTCACCTGATCTTAAGCGATGATGTGGTCGAAGATGACGCACGCTTGCCCAGAAGTAACCTATTCGCTCTTGACTTAAAGACTCCCAGGTTATAAGTATCAGGAAATACAGACTCCGGCAGGGAATTCCACTCCTTAGCCAATCCAAGTTAATAGTCCAATTTAATATTTTACTTATATGTCTTGACGGTACCTCATATCGGTTTGTCGAATTTAGATATGTTTTAAATAGGTAATCAAAATAGAAAGTTAATCACCGTTTTTGAATGTTGTCATTTTCGTTTGCAAAAATTAATGATGTTGTAGCAGTATCTGACTCCTGAAACACAGGCTTTGCCTAGCTCAGAAGTCAGGGTTAAATTCTACAGTGTATTGTTATATTGATGTCAATAAAAATATTTGTATTTGTATAGTACAGAAAAGCTATTTGCGCACCTAAGACAATTTCATATGCAGGCAAGGGGCACGGGTTTTTTAGTTGGGCATTTAAAAAAAAAAATATATGTGATCCTTTTTTCAATAATAACAACTACATCTGTAAAGGTTTACAAAAAGATTGCTTTTTTGCTATAGTTGCCCTAGAAATTGGTTTCTTAAAACCAATTTCTAGGGCAAAAATCTCTAATCTAATCAACATCTTATACAATAAAAACAACACACAATGTATCTTACAGGGTAAACTACTCTCCAAAGTCTTTCTGGGGTGAAAAACATTGCTGTCTTGTTAAAAATAGAGAGCATAGGCATAATAACAGCGTCCCGTTTTGTCCCTTTGTTTACGGTACCCTAAAACAGGGCTACAGCTATTTGACCTCCGAAATGGGATGTAGGATAAAGGAATAAATCACACGGAAGATGTGCGGGAAAATCTTCCAGGATAACTTTTGAGAGACGCGCTGAAAAGTGTACGTGTTTACGAATATATCATGCTTTTGGAAGTATTCAGCGTTCTTTCCTTCTTAGTTTTAAAACAAGCCTTTGCGTTGCCATAGGTAGTATTATTGTTATTATTATAAGTCTGCTTACGGCTTTTAGACTAGATTTACAGTATTATTTTTAATTTTTACTTATAATTACAACATTACCTCTCCTTAGGAATTTCTCCTGTATCCTCCTGTGGAGTGCAGTTTTATAAAACAAACAAAGAATTAAAAACTGTCTGACTGAAAAATAAACCGCATCCCTGAGTCCCTGGGCAATGTTTTTGTTTTAAATAAAACATAATACTGGAAATCCAGACAACAATTTCCCTTTAATAATCCACTTCCATTATCATGTGTTATTATAATAGATGTCCACCGCTTGGCTCAAAAATATCCATATCGTTAACCCGGTCGATTTTCGTAGCCTTCACCAGATTATCTGTAGGCACTACTTTGTGGGAGTTTTCAATTGGTTCTAACCATAGTTATGCTTTAAGAAACCCTTATGGATAAAGGTTTCATCATTTTTCTCAGTTTTCGTCAAAATCAGAATTAATTGTATAGACATAACAATTTGGGCTATACATTGCCTGCATTACCTGCCTTGCATAAGCGAATCAAAGTAGTGAAAGCTTACTGGGCCCATAACCTCTAGTAAAGAAACATCGATCCGATGGCTTCAAGCAAATACACACATCGTGTATAACCGAAATACATTGTTTCAGTATACAGTTGCTAAATTACATGAAGCTGAAAGTATGTTGTGTTACAAATTGAAAAGCATTGAACAACATCTTATTTAGATTTTCTCCATACTGATTTAACGTAACTAATTTTAATTAACATAAACAACACCCTAAAATGTAACCGAAACGACACAACTAGCTTTTATCTGTTTCGTAACGTTTGTCGTAAAATAATCCGATCCTTTATCCCCTCTTTCCTCTCTCCTACGTTGCCTGTCAACCCCATTACTCGTACTTAGCAACTAAATAAAATAAATACGGGTTACGGGAATGTCTCCGTAAGTGTAGTGATGTCAGGGAGCCGATATCGAAAAGTTATGTAATTTTTACTCGCCGGCGCGCAGCGGCTTTACTTAATTTCTTATTTTTATCTACCCTTATATACAGGTAACATGATCACGGGTATCATTTGATATCGCATAACTGTTTACTGAGCAGTTCAATTAAATATATTTTTTCAAATGTGTATGGGACTACATACATCATGAAAAAAAAAAAAGAAACAGCCATAACGGAAAGAGAACAGGGGATGATTGGTTTTCATAGAAATTATATTGAAATTGGTTTAATAGTTTTGATCTTAGATATATTGAAATGAATGTAACAAATATGCCATCGAACTAAACAAAATCACGTAGCTCGCTTAAGAGGAGGCTCCTTAAATTGTATGTAATTTTGTATTAATATTCTGAAACAATCACGCATACAATCAAAATGGAACGTTACTATATGATTTATTGGATATTTCCAGTTGACCAGTTTCATAATTAGAACATTTTCGCTCGGTACATTTTTTAATCGAAAATCATGCCTTTTTTAAAGATTATTCAAAATTTTATCAAGATTACTCGGCTTTTATGTCTAAAATTAGTATTGACAGTAAGAAAATATAGTTTATTATCCAAATATAGGATTTTTTTTCTCAAAATCACTTTAGTTATAAGCGAAATAAGAATTGAGACTTACGACATTTAGTTTCGAACCAGAATATGGTAAAAGAGCGCACGCGATATTCAACTTTATTACAGCTGCGTTAGTGTTTAGCACACAACGGCAGTTTCGAAACCGAACATGGTGAAAGAGCGCACGCGATATTCAACTTAATTTATGCTGCGTTAGCGTTTAGTATGCAACGGCCTAACCGGAGTGGATGGGGGCGGAGCTTGCGTGAAAATAATTTTGCACTGCCTGGTCTTAAATCGTTTATAGATTCTTCAAAACAAAAAGTCAGGATTTAACTTTTTGTTTTCTTGGGAACAAGACACCTACGTACCTATATAGCATTTCGTTTGCGATTTTTAGATAGACATTTCTTAATTGCAACAATTGATTCCTTCATTCTATTCCTCTTGCGAACAGCACCTTTAGTTGGATTAATTTAAAAAAAAAAAAAAAACTTATTAATAAAACATAGAGCCGACTTCAAAACAAACAAAAACACTACTGCACTAAAAATCGATAATTCTTAAAGACTGTTTCATTGGATTTCTATTTTCGTTTATGATACCTAGGGCTAGGTTGTAACGTATATTTGTCCATATTTTATCTTTTATTTTTACTCAAAATCATCGACTTCTCACACCGTAGCACAACACTAGTACAAGCATGGGTAATTTTTATATATTTCCCTCCGGTTTTCTGTTAGCGTGAACATCAATTTCTGCATTACTGTTGAAACCCTAGACACTGTGTCGGGATACTAATGAGTCTTGTTCTTCTTAATTAGTGGCTAATATACCTGGTGATTATTACGGTTTTTTTTTCTATAAATAGCGTAGTTACACGGTGAGTTGTTGCTTTTTATAGCATGAATGTTGAATGGACTTGGTACCTTTTTTGTCGGTGGGAAAATCATCTACTGACTTCTCCCGCTTTGGGTGAAGACTTAAGAGTATCAGACTTTTACTGACTAAAAACACCCTTTTCTACACCTGCCCTTACGTTCCGCAACTCAGGCCGGCAATGGCCCTGTCGGGCCCCGTCAGTGGTGCTGACTGCTCTTTGAGGCGCGCGTGGTACACATAGACGCGCGACGCGTCGTCGTCCCTGAACTTTTTCTGTCAGTATAGCATAACATCATAAACATTGGATGTTGAGTCTCATGACATTGGCCCGTTTTTATGTACACGTAGGTATTGTATGTAGGTGAAAGTCACACGTCTTTCATTTCTAGATCCGTGATCTCGGTGCAGCTATGAAAAAAAAACAAGCTAAGTGCCAATCGAGTGCTTACAAGGGGTTTCGAACGAATCACAACGAACTCCTGAAGCCTGTTAGTAAAAGATTTTTTTAAGGCTCAGTAGTATCATTCTGAATGCAAAGAAAAATACCTACGGTTGCTTTCGTTACTATTTATTTGGTATAGGCATATCGATTATTTATGTACAGACGCCAGCACATCAAGCTACAACAATCTGTCAGATTTCTTTGATAGATTTTCAACTTTATTATTAAAAGAATTAGGTTCAAGGTTGATTGGGAAAATTTGAAAAAATTCAAGCAGTCGCGCTCCTGTGGACTTCACGATAAAAACATAATCTTCCTTCTTTTGAAGTTGGGTAAAACGTAGTTTATAACTTTCCTCAAGCTACTAAGTATGCTAGTATCTTACTTGCATACTTCATCCATATCCACCCAGTAAATTTACATTAACTTTTTACGAGTATCGCAGTCTCGACTGTCACCTCGTATCGAGGGAAGAACCCAATAAATTGTTCTAATAAATCCAGAAACGGTGCCACAACGAAAGGTATTGATAAATTTTAAGCCAAGTAAGTTGGCAGAAGCTTGAAAGCCTGATAACTAATCTTGTCGAGAGTAACTGCGCTGTGGAGACCAGTCGCTGCACGTTACGTACTTGTAATGAGTAGCATCCATTGAGGCTTGCAGACGACCTTGATATTTTTTTAAAGTTTAAGACGAACTTAATACCAGGCATTCTCTACCAGTCAACCATGAGCAGTGACGAGACAACATGGCAGGTGCAAAAAAATAAACTAATACTTTCGTCATGATTTCCTTAAAGTAACGTCTGATTGCAATCTTCCAAAAACAGAATTACCTCTCACATCCTCGTTTTGGTACGACTACTATGTTATTACTCTAAAACTACGAAAACAATAACCCATTTTTTGGGCCAGTCTACAAAAAAAAAAACTCAAAACCATCTCAGTTGTCATCAAATCGTCTTTAGCTTAACATGCTCTTACAGAGGGTGGATCTGAAAAATTGCCCCGCCTGATAGCTCATCGATCACGGCGGTGACTTGCAATCCACTGATGGGCTATTAATGTGGACTATGTAGCTTTGTTACAATTTGTACGATATTTATGGTGTTTGAATGGAGATGTGTCTCGGGAAAGAATAACATTTTCACAGTGTTATAAGGATTAATGCTTTGTTATGAACAGACTGCAGGTACCTACTGAGTATTACAAAAGTGCGTGGTTATTTTAGAGTAATCCATACTAATATTTATCATGATGATAAATATTAGTATGGATTACTCTTTAGCATCTCTTTAGCCATTTTTACATGGAGTGACTGCCTATCTGACTCCATAACCCAGTAACTGGGTAGTACCATACCCCTTGGCAAGACCAGTGTCAGGCCCCTCGCCCATGGCGACTTTTGTAGCGATGCTAACGCGCGTTCGCATCGACACAGTCGCTCGCTGTTTGCCCTCGCCCATATCACGATTCTCAGTCGCGATGTAAACGCGATACTGTCGCGATGCACTGATGCATGGTTCTCTACTTACGCGCCATCCTCACTTCGTTGTCTTCCCGATGTCGTCCGACTCGGTCGCACCTTTGAATCGATACAGTCGCGATGCTGTAGCGCGTTGCAAATGCGACTAACGCGCGTTAATAGCGATATTGTCGGGCGTTTTCGAAACGCGCGACAGCATAGCTACAAATTGTCGCCATGGGCGAGGGGCCTCAAATTTTCTGATTACCTGCAGCGTCTGTTAAAGTTTGTCTGTAACGCTGTGACACTGAATCGATTTGACGACATTGTCAATGGAGATAGTCGAGGACCAGAGCTGTCATAGGAGATGAAAGTTGCCACAAAAAATAAACGCGTTCGTCTCGGGCAACTGTTACTTTTTATATTTTGTTTTAATACCTGGCGATATTTTTTATAGTACTGGAAATAAATGTATATAATTCTCAAAAATTAGTACTGTGTATAATTTGGTATGATTTTTCGGTTCTAAGCATGTAGATAAACACTTTATAAAAAAGAGATGAGTAATATATAGGATAAGTATTATGTAGCTAGAAATATGTGGGTAAGTAAACTCTAATTCAAAAATATTTAAAATGTCAAGTTCTAATGGCACAAAACTTGCAGTGTGTATTTAAAGTCCGTTTTCAGCCAATTTTCGTCTCGGCGTCCGGTTATTACATGATTTGTTCGGATCCGGCCCGTCAGACGTGGCCGGAACTCGAACCTCCGGTTGATTCCCATTTCGTGAAATGCAGCTACGATTCAATGATAAAATTACTAGAGATTTTCACTGCACGTCTTGATATAGCTGTTGGAAGAAAATGTTTAGAAGGCGAAGATTTATATGATTAAAATTGTTTCTCACCTTGTGTACAATACTCTGCAAAAGCTTGAAGCTTGCTTCTTTTTCTCAGCAGTCAACTTGAATTTCGGCTTTTCCCTTGAGTGTTAACTTATAATTGAGTTAACCTGGCATTTGTCCTATTAGTCAATTGATGGACATGCTAGCTTTTCCACGGTCGAGAAAATCTGCGGTTGAAATCATTCTTATTCTCCACTTTGCTTTAAAATGGATAATAATAAACTGTCTGCCTGATGCTTTCGTTATTACAACATGTAAAGTTAGTAATGCACATCCTGAATTAGTTTATTTTTATTAATTTAAATTTAGGTAATTTTTATCCCAAAAATAATTTAATCTAAGTATGTAAGTTATTACAATTAAACTTTCGCTTTGCAGTCAAAACAAATCAAATTGGACAGCAATTTTATACAAATTCCCTCATTCAAGACAAATTAAAGAAAAATGAAACTTATTTCATGGACTTTAAACTCTTTTTATAAGTAAAACTAAAAAATCTTATCGCGTAGTTTTATAATTGGGGTGTTTAAGGGTGTGCGTTAATTCCGATACATGTTGTATAAACCCTGTTTTTAATTATTATTAAAAGTCGCCTCTAAACAGGTCATCGGTAGAGACGCCTTAGGTACGCTAACAGTTCTGATATAAGTAGAAAATACCACCTTTTATTTTAACCTAGATTAAATTTTGAAACCCATGCAGAAAATAATGCGAACATAAGGTATTGTTTAGTTGTACATGTGTAGTTACAATATAATATAACTTTGTTACACGTACTAAACATCCTACTCCAAAATCCTCGCAAATAATTCAGAAATCAGTACGAAACGCAATCGTACACTCCGGTGCAATAAAACAGGGAACACGAACTCCGTCTATAGTATTACTATTCAGGGCGGAGTTCGGGCGCGATGTTTCGCCGTTTTAAAATTCACAGCGCGATACCGCAGGTGTACCCAATTGTACTATCGTTCGGGTCATTGGACACGTTATGAAATACTGTATAGTATTTTTGAACGCATGTGTATTTATGCAACGGAAGTTTAAAGGCTTTGCCGTTATAAAATGCGGTATAACATTATAATTGGGACTTTTTGTCGTGTGATTTTGATGTTTGGAAAACTGAGAGAAAATTATTGAGGGGTGCGTCTCATAACGTTTAAATTCATTTGGTCTGATTTCATTTTATTATCGTTCATAAGATATAATCAACGTGAGATTATACTAACTGTTGATATAGTTTCTTTACATATAACATTTATTTATTCTAAAACTTAATTAGTATAACGTTGTTTGATATAACGTTTATGTAATCGATTATCATTTGGTGTAACGTTTAATATGTATATTGTTTATTTAATCGAAAGTCATTTGGTCTAAAGTTTAATATACATAAAAAAACGTTATTATGGTTAACACCCTGACAGAGTACCCCGACTCGGACAGGTTAGGTTAGAAGGCAGCTCCGCTCCGCTTCGCACCCGCCTTATAGCCTTCGTGGTTATTTTTTTTAAACCACCCAGAAATATGTAATAGAAATATATAATAAATAAAGATGTTATATTTAATGTATGTTATGCTTATAAAAATTAGTTATTTTAAAATTATATCAATCGTTCATTATATTAACTAATCGCTATATTAAATAAAATTATAGGTTCCGTTGTTATATGTTGGTAATATTAGAGATTTTGTTGTTATATCATCTATCTACCCATTATTGAGTATTTCCCTTTAAATAGAATAGTTATCAATGACGTATTGGTTATAATTATGAAAATACGATTGGCATAGATAGTAAAGACAGGGTGGGTAGCACATTAATCAGACGCCTTTGCTTGTTATTAAAATCTTGATCTTTGGTAACGCTCGGTAATTTTCGGAATAAAACACGTGAGACATTTAAAAAAAACGGGTTTATGGTCAGGAGCCGCTTGAAAAGCGGCAGAAACTGTAACCAAAACAGTAGGCCGTCGCGAGACTCCTGGTGTGAATCATCTATATCAATATTTACGTGTCAACAACAATAACCCCAACGTACTTCTAGAAGTGGCGCTTTTTTTTTGTCAGGTGGGAAAATCATCGAATGACTTCCCCCGCTCTGGGTTAAGCGGAAGGATGTGTCAGACTTCTACTGACTAAAAACCCACCCTGTTTCTTCAGCTGCCCTTAACTTCCGGGGCCGCGGTTCAGACGGCCCTATTTTTTGTTATTTATTAAAGGCTCACGTTTTACGTCATGGTAAGCAATGATGTAGTCCAAGATGAATCTCGCCTACCTATAAGTAGTAACCTATTCACTATTCAATTAAATACCCATAATTTTTCCTTTTATATCTATGAAATTAACATGATAATTTAAATCGTCACGCTGATGGCCTATTTACAATTTAAATCCATATTAATCAGTTACACATCAAATACTCGTTGGACCAAATATTAGCTGTCTACGTGATCTCTAAACCATTCAGCTAAATAAACAGATTACTATTAATTACATCCATGAAGTCATTGCTCTCATCAATTTCAATACGACAATTGTTAATTAATATATTGTACTGAAAGTTAAACATATATCTAACTACATTTATACTAATGACCTTAAGGTCTAGACAATGTGAGTTTCTATGACCGAGAATTATTTTTGTACATTGTACGAGTTCGTATTTGCAGTAAAGATTTTAAAAACCAATTTCCACATTCAAGTTCTTATTTTTTTGAGATTCGATTTTAACTAACCAAAACTTAATATGTTAAAAAAACTGCGACAATTGGGGAATTCCACATGTAATTGCAAATTAATAAAACACGGATTCGCTATAAGTGGACCGAGAGCATATTCTATATTATGTTTGAGAGTACAGTTTATTGATTATGTATTGTATATAGGTAAATAGCACACCGTGGACTACCCGCATACTTATTTTCTCCTTCTGTGTTAAATACATAGAAAGGTTGTCTGTAAGAGATCGCTTTAATTTAGCGATAAGACGGCCCACAGTATCACCCTTTTTGGGTTGTTAAGTTTTTTTTCTGTTATGGCGTACAATAAAGAGTACCTATATCTATCTATCTACGTCTATATCAGTCCACACAACGTTTTTGCGTTCAGCTATAATATACTGTAAATTAGTTTAAATGTTTTATTATTTATAAAACAGCTAATAACTTTATTCAAATCCATTCAGTAATTTTGGATATGACTTATATATAAACATACAGGAACGGAATCTAACGATCACTATATACTTTGTATGAATAATATATGAACATAATAGGTAATATTATATTCTTTAACACGCTTAAGAAACCAAAATCAGTATTGATTTTGCATACTATTTCTCTTCTTTAGTCAGCCCTTTTTTTTAATAGGTATAGACACACTGCACTGAGTTTTGCTGTTTGTAGTGATTATTATGTATTTTAGGTGTTAAAAATAATATTTTAAGGCACACAAGTTAAATAATAATAAAAGCGACTTCAACCAGATGAGTTTATAATAAGGTTTGTAACATTTTTTTACGCATTTCTCTTTCATTTTCTAGTTGGATAAATTTACTTTTTAAACTTTTTTTCATAATATCTTATTGTAATTTTTTGTGGTGACGTATATTTTTGTAATCGTTATAACGCAAAACGCTGGCAAGAACTTCTTCCTCCCTTAATAATTACTACAATATATACAATGTGCTTATCAAGGTCCATAGTGATTTCGCTGTACTTTTAGGACCATCCTAAGCTTCAAGCTTAAACTCAAAAATTCGTGTGAATTCAATTCCCACCTCGTAACAACTTGTATGTATGCGTCGTATAAACAATCTAAGCCAAGTTAACTCCATGTAATGAACAAAAGCAAGTAAAAGTATATTAGTTTAAGTAAATTACAATGCATTTCGTTCGGCCGGCAATGTAAATAGCCACCTGCAGGTCTTGCAACCGCATTACACAAATGAGAGTATATTTCTTTGCTACTTCTGTGTACTGCGGGCCAAGGAAATGGGTACCGTGAATTTTTAATAACGTTCTCTTTCTATTAGTGTAAGTGGAACTATATTTAAAGTAATCGTTACGTTAAAATTGTAGTTAATGCTGAATACAGTTCGTTTAGTGGTCATACAATTATGCTTTATATGAATTATGCTATGTTGTTATTCACGAACGTAAATGCGGTTGACAATCGTACCAAAGAGGACAGTAGATGAAGGTACGGGAGTTGATTTGTCTATCTAACAATATTATTATTATAACATAATAATGTATTGATTTTCCATCAACAATTATTTTCGAAAATGCTCTGTCTTCATTGCTAAAATAAAATATGTTGCATCATATCATCATACCTACATATAAATATTTTGTCTTGAATTTCAGGCAAAATTTCATTTTTGCAACTTGCTGCATAAGCCTAAATAAATAAGCTCGCCGGCTCGTATCTCGGCCCAGAACTAATATCAGCGTTGTGTAAACATAGTGCGCCAAAATTGCTGAAATTGCGCCTGGGGTGATACTTTTGCAAGTAAGTGTACGGGAAAAGGAAGATGGGGGCGAAGACGAAACGGCTTCTTGGTTTTTCCTACGTTTGAATTTTTAAGGTCCAATGGTCGTGAGTTACTGGGTTTCTCACTGGATGTTAGTACTTTTTCAGTATTTTGCTAGCATACAAAGTTTCGACGTTCCTGCCTGTTTGTTTGAAGCAAATACATACTGCGGCCTGGTTGAAATGTGGTTAATTTTGATGGATGGAGCTGATTTTCTGTGGTTTTATGAAAGTGCTTTAAGTTTTATATCTAGATAGGGGTAAAGTGGGTGTATAAATTCACAGATAATATTTTAGGCGAATAATATTGCGAGTGTTGTAAAATTTCATACAACTTTATCAAGTTTATGATTAGTGGTCGTATTGTTGGACAAAGTCTATATTAATCATTGTGTTGGTTCTCTGAATAACAAAATAAGCTACCTTCAATGAAATTAGTAACATGATGATAAAACTACGCAGATGTTTTAGATTTAAATATATAAAATAATTAGAGCATGAATTAGCAGTTTGCATGACTATCGTACTATGTATTTTCAATGCCATACAAAATTTATTATAATTGTTGGTTTTTGTATGTATTGATAAACGAAAAGCGTTTCAAATCAAAAGAAAAACCATAATTACAACAAGGGCCTACAGACAAGTGACATTCCGTACAGTACCGAAGGCATTACGTTGAAACGTCAAAATGTATGAGAAACGCTATCTAAATGACAATGATCAAATCCTTATATTTTTGTAATTTCGACAATCACTGCAGCCGATTTGCCTCGTATAGACAAGACAGCCTCAGGCACAAATTAGTGAAACGGTAAAAAATGTCCTACCATTAAGAATTACCACGGAATTATACCTAATTAAACTTTTCTAAGTGGATAAACGTTTTGCAATCCTCCTCTTACTCTTTTAACATTTAAATGTAAAATGATTTTGTCCACAGAGCATAGAACTACGCTAGAGCTGCCATGTTTTTATTCGTTCCTCAATAGTATTGAAGGCAATTATTGGTTACCACAGCCATAATAAAGCTGTCAGTGTCTTTCTAGGTTTTTACCAAAATCTTAAACAATTAATAAATATTTTTAGGATAATATTTAATGATCATTCCACCTGAACCTTTTTCGTATGTGAAAATTATCGAATGACTTCTCCCACTCTGGGTGGAGTGTAAGGGAGTGTCAGACATTACTAAATAAAACCTACCCTGTTCCTTCAGCTGCCCTTGCATTCCGGGGCCACGGTATCTCGTTCGATTCGTTCGTGATTGATGATGAAATAGGCAATACCGACCACAGAACTGATAAAAGAGGTTAGAAAGGAAATAGTTCCTGATTTGTATGAGAACGCGTGTCGCCGCTTGTCTCCCACTCTTTAGCTCCACTACAAGCAAGATGCCCATTACGTATGCGAATTAGGTACACAAATAAATTACACACACTTAAATCGAGAGCCTGTTACTATTGTATTGATGATTTTATGATGATTATGATTTGATATTTATGATTTGTGATGATTGTAACTTACTGTCGATAAACATGCGCCATGCATCACGGCCAATCAGGGCAAAGGACGAAACGTCAATGGTTGAAGTGTGGAGGACGCAACGCATGCAGTACATTGTAAGCGGAATTGATCATTGCGTTGATTAAGTGAGTACACATCGGGCAATGTATATTTTTTGTAACTTGTTGCAAGAATGTTGTTAATATTCGGAATTTCATAGTGATCAGAATATATTTATGTTTTTTTTACAAATAAAATTGTAATTAAATGTTATTTTCGACTTACCGATGGAAAGATATGCCTCTTTGCTGTATACTTGCGGACTAACTTTTTGTTTTATAAGTTTAATTGCACAACACGGCATTTAAAAGTAGAGCTCTGTGTTCCGAAGTATTCCGAAGTGCACTAAACGCGGTGAATGAATTGATCGGTCGAGCTATGATTCTCGTATCATAAATGTGGCGTGCTCGCCACGCCCACATTACCATTCCAACCTTATTGATCTATTCCGTGATACCGACTTTCTACCGGAATCTCAGGTTCTATTTCGATTATAATACTTTTTATTGTATTGGTATAAAAAATACAAAATACATACAACGGCTTTTTTATTGGCATATCTTATGAAACCCTTTCATGGGATACGGCCTGTTCATAAATTAATGGTTCGCGGAAACTTAGCAATAGGCCAATAATTAACGGTTTCTATGAAGCAGCCATGCAAGACACGTTTGTGCTCTGTGGATTTTGTCTCATAAATTAGTTTTACGACATTAAACTCTAGCTTTACTTTGGTTATAAGAAAATTGTGAAAGACTGAGTTATGTAAGCGAAATTCTTGTGACGTAGAGAGAAATTGCATTCTTAAGGTTTAAAGTTATAAAGTTGCGTAGTTCTGTATTAAAATTTTCTATTGAGAATTTACGGTTTAAAAGATACAGACGCCAGCACATCAAGCTACAACAATCTGTCAAATTATTTATTAGATTTTCAACTTTATTGGTAAAGAAATTAGGTTCAAGGTTGATTGGGAAAATTTGACAGTTTCGGGTAGCTTCATGTGCTGGAGTCTGTACATACTTAAATAGGTTTTAATAACTTTTAAGTCTTACTAAAATAGGTCTGACATATCTGGGTCCGTCATGCGGCCGGTTCTATTTTTTTTTAATATTTACTTATAAGCACGATCTGTAAACTTTTGCTTAACTCGTCAAAAAGTGTTTCGATGAATTAGGCAGAAGTCTACGAATTGTACTTGTGTATCCATGTTTTACCAGTTACATCATTTACTTCTAGCGTTACTTGCTCTTTGAATCCGCTCGGTGGTGAAACCGACTGTTATACGATCAAGGCATTTTTTTAGATAACAATATTGCTGACCAAAATGAGAAGAGAAAGAGAGAGAGAACTAGTAAGCTGAGAAAATGAGAAACGATGCTAAAACTGGAACAAAAAAAAAAACCAGAATTACATTTCGATAATGCGACCAAGCAGTCCCAACATTTCAATACGTTAACCACCGTTTATGCAACACATAAACACCGCACTGGAAAACCAAACATTACACAATTTCATATCGCAATAAATAATTGGCAATTTTCGGTAACGTAATCAACTGTGAACGTCATCGCCATTTTATCATACCCTCAGCGCTGAGGTCATTCCTAACGTCACTTTTGCGGGTGAGTTACGTGAACGTTTTAATTTTGATTAAACATACCTATATCTTTTGGAAACGGGCTCTGGCTAGGCTCTGCATTTTCCGTTCAGAGACATACATATATCTAAATGAACGGGTTTTGACGAAGCACTAAGAATTATGAAAATTATATATGGTTATTTCATCATTGCATTAATATGTAAATAGTGAAGTGCGAGCTATAACAGTATATATGGCTGTCACGCTGGCGACGTGAGTCCGTGACTTCCAATCAGAGATTTGAATGGTGATGAGAGGTGAAATCTTATCTCACTAATATTATAAATGCAAAAGTTTGTGCAAATGTTTGTATGGATGTTGTTACTCTTTTACGCAAAAACTACTAAACGGATCTAAATGAAATAAGGAGATAGTTGACATCCTGGAATAACACGTAGGTTACTTTTTGTCAATTTTATTCGTGAGAAAACCCTCCCACGTGAACGAAGTGAACGAAGTATATAAAATAGTACATTGTTCATCGAGGGGAGAAAGTGACCGATTACCAACGAGGGTGTAGTTTGAGGCCCCAAGCGCAGCTGAGGGTCTTAATACACACGAGTTGGGAATCGCACTTTCTTCCGAGTGATACATACGAGCTTTATACTATACCTACGAGGAAAATAAGAGAGAATAATGACAATAATAATCTGTCTCTTGTATTTTGGTATTATAAGTACTTTTAAGTTAGCTGCTGAACTGGTCTAAATTAAAAAAAAAAACAGCGCGTTAGTAATGGATTTTCATACACTTTCCCTCCCTCACCAGTGTCTCCAGCACGTTAGTAATGAATTCTCATACACTTTTGCGACCCGCACATTTGTACTACAGTAATAACGTCATTTCTGTCAAACATTTTTAAAGTAATAAGGCGCTTTCCGAGCAGGTATAGTATAAAATCATCTACATCTTCACATAGTCGATGTATCTGTGATGACGCTCTGTCAATTTACTATCCTGAAAGTTGTGGGAAACCAGCCAAATAAGGTTCTTCTGGCGTTGCGTGCCTTATTTTAATCATATCCTCCTTCAAATATCTCCTGGATCCGAGGAGGAGGAAACACAGGTTGAATATTGGTTTAGGTTGCATAGTGCTACAGAACAATCGCATTTTCTACATATTCATATATTTTTGAGCAGTTAGGTTCTGCTGCATACTTCACAGGAATTGGGTGGAATTATTACTAACTAGTTGTGCCCGAGGCTTCGTCTGTGTAGTAGTCTATATTACCCACGCGGATTTTGCTCGCGTAAATTCTGATTTCACGGGAGTTTTGGGACAGTGGCCTGTATCTTTCCATAATTATAACCTGTTCTATTATGCAGTGTAAGTCCTATTGAAATCGGTTTTGCCGATCCAGAGATTCCCGCGGGTCAGGCAAAAAGTGCTTTTGGGTTTTTCTGTAAGGAATTTCTCAGTAGTAGCCCGTTACGGATGAGCCCGCTGTTGACCTCGATCTCGCCTGATGGTAAGCGATAGATGAAGTTTACGATGTGACGAGCGAACCCAGAAGCCTATTTACTCTTGCTTTAAAGGCTGAAAGGTCATAAGTGGCAGGGAACACAGAAGCCGGCAGAGAATTCCACAACTTGGCTGTACGCACAATAAATGTGGAGGAGAAGCGCTTGGTACGACAAGACGGTATATCAACCAAGTTGGAGTTTGGAAGTTGGCGGTGTAATACCCCCATGTCGTTTGTCCTGGCTGTTATTTACACATTTTTGACAGTTGTTACACCAAATCGTATCGTGTTACTCAGCTATTGAAGTGGATAGGCAGTCGTTCCTTGTATAACACTAATATTTAGCTGCATTCGGTTAGACTGTAATATAGTGGGAAAAGGCTGCTTAACTTGCAGCAGACGATGATTAATATTTTGTTGATCTCAGGTTCACTGTCCACAGACTACATACGGTCTGTAGAGAGACTTCTATATCAGTCCACAGACCTTATGTGGTCTGCGAATACTTTCCTTATTTATTACGTTTTTTTTCCGTTTCTACTGGGAGAAATGCACGCCTGAATCCTAATTTGATTTTGGAATATAACAACCGCAAAAGGCATTGTTCTTTCTGATGTATTAACCAGTTATTATTCTCCAATACGTAAAATCTTGCGTGGTACAAGAAGATTGTTGCTGATGTGATTTTCGGAGTAGCCGTAATAAATGCGATGTATGTTTACAAAACACTGAACCCTCAAAATAAAAGTTCTCTTTTACAAGCACAAACAGATATTGTGAGAAAATGAAAAAACGAGGGGTTTTTAACGTCCTGCAAGCGCTACGAGTCCACAGACCATATGTGGTCTGTGTTAAAAAAAAACCATTTCAGCAGAGTATAAATATTTTATAACACATATGTATACATTTTAACCACAAATATACCGACTTTGAATAAAAACATAACTGGACTTATGGACTATTCCCACTCTGGAGCCTGGACAGTGAACCTAACCTAGATTAAGATCATCAAAATATTCATATACCGTAGGTACGTCATGGAATTACGTTAAAAAAACGCCTGATTCTTATTCTATAACTTTAAACAATACAGCAAAAACTCATACAAATGCCAAGTCAATTGCCCAACTCACCTCTATCACTGATTACAACAATAATTCTGGTAACAAATGTTGTACTCGCTACGTCAGACTCAGCTCATCACGTTGTGAGAAGTATGGTCGTTAATAACGCGGACGGATCCCCCGTGACTGATCCAACAACTAACCACTACTATGGGCTTACAATGCGAATATGTGTCTGAATAGATTTGGGATAGTGGGCTCTGTTCTGTTGCGGCATGGAACAGCCACGAAACGTAAGGGCAATGAAGGAATCATTGCCGTTACGTTTCGTGAGCTTCAGGGTGGGTTTTATTCAGTAGAAGTCTGATACTCCTTGTCTCTCCAACCAGAACGGTAGGAGTCATTAGATGATTCACCCACAGAAAAAAAAAGAATTGAGAAATATTAAAATCGGCCCACGTGTTTGGCCTCTACAACGCCGAACATACATACATACACTGAATGACAATCACATCAATGTGCGACGCAAAGGAGGGTCCTTTGCGTGGTACATTCGTGTAAAAAAGAGTCTGTTCTGACCTATGTGGGATGGAGATCCGTTGAGAAAGTCCACTGTAAATTGTTATGCAAAAGAAGTCGCGGGCTAAACCTAGTTGGTTATAAATAATTCTTTTACTTATGTCTTTATTTTTCGGATCTTTTAACTAGACAAGTCTGGTGATTCCTAGCTGACTACCTACCCTAAGAACGAAACACCGAAATAAACTTCTAAGGTAAGTTTTTGAAGCCCATACAGCCTGTACTGAACAAATTATATGAGAACTGTGAAGGTAAATATTTGAGGAGATATTTTTTTCTTTCGATGTTCTTATATTTTTGACCGGGCGGCCGTACGGATGAAACAGTGCATGGTCCGTAGTAGCGGCATCCGAATCAGCTCATACAAAACGAGTTAATATTTTATGTGGTATGTGAATGGTGGGTTTTGTGATCGTCTTGAGACCACTTTAGATGAGGGTTCGATTATTTATCGAAGCTCTGGATGTTTGGTTATGTACATGTTAGATACTTTAGTGCTTAAAACTAGACTTGAAGTTGCAAATTGGAATTTGTAGAATAAGAACTTAGTCCTGGCTGTCGTTTGAAAATTTTTGGTAATCGTTTAGGGGTAGGTAGAAGCCAGCAAATCTGACACCAGTATTGTCAAGGGATATCGTGTTACCTCTTAGACAAATTTTACTCAGTTACTGGGTTTTGGAGTTCAGCCAGCCAGTCGCTCCATGTAAAACACTAGTACTCCTGGAATTGGATTAGCGTGGAAGCCTACCCAAACATCGATAGGAGATAGCTAGGCAGATGATGTTCCGGGGTTGCGGGAATGTTCTAACGAGATACCACGGCCCCGGATCGCAAGGGCAACTGAACGAACAGGGTGGGTTTTTAGTCAGTAGAAGTCTGACACTACCTTCCGCTACACCCAGAGCTTGAGAAGTTATTCGATCATTTTCCCACCCAGAAAATAAAATAAAAAAAAGAACAAAAAATTGGCCAAGTGCGAGTCAGACTCGCCCATGAAGGGTTCCGCAATAATAATATAACATAATATGTATGTTTATTTGATAAAAAAAACCTTACAAATTTCTCAAAACTAGCTTATTTACATTTTTTACAACTACGCCCAATAACTTTGTTTTTCATAGTGTTTGTATGAATTACAAAGTTATATTTGTGGTTTTAGAAAATATGCTGTATCTCAAAATGCTGACTCGATCTCATTCAAACCAATAGGTTTCAAGAAAAAAAAAAAAAATTCAGTTTTAGTTCCATGTATGGGGAGCACCCCTTTGTTTTAAATATTTTTCTTAAAATCGGAAAGCGGTTCACAGAATACATCTGCCTACCAAGTTTCACATGTATAGTCTTAAAAGTTTCGGAATAAAATGGCTGTGACATACAGACGGATGGACAGATAGACAGACAGACAGACGGACAGACATGACGAAACTATAAGGGTTCCGTTTTTCGCCATTTGGTTACGGAACCCTAAAAATAAAAAAGGCGAGCATGTTGAGTTACTACTAAAATATAATATTTATTATCAGGCGTGCGAGCTTAAGTTGACTTTTATTTTGCGCATAAGATCTCTTAAAGAAACCTCTTTGGATTAAACGGCTTTTTTAATCTACGGATTCTAGTGTCTATTAAAATAATGATGTTGACCAGATGTTGACATTAAAGGGTCACAAAAGTCACTTGTAGTTGTACTTGAAGTTGAAATTGACAAATAAAAGGTGTTTTCAAACGATTTTCTCTTAAATAACGTAATTGTGTGATACCGATTAATATAACTATTATTATGAAACATATAACAGCAAAACCTCAAAATCTATCAGCATCGAATTATGATCTGAACGCTGCCAGCCTTCAGTCATTGGGCACGGGCGTTAAATACGAGGACCCAAGGTTTCAGTTGAATTTAGTTCAGAAAGTAAGTTCAAATGAGTCCTCCCGCTAGTCAGTAGAAGTCCCACATTATTCCTACAGTTGCTCTTGCGTTTCTGGGCATAGTATCTCGTTAGAACATTCCCAGGAAGCCTATTAGGCTTGTCATTGCTGGTCACTGCTTGCTGTTAGAGGCGCGCGTGGAACACAACGCCACCTAGTTCTAGTCCGTACCAGACTGTGAGCTACCCTTGCTCGCCATCTGCAAGTCTGTGCCTACGGTGGCTGGAGATCGGCTATGAATCAGCAACTTTAAATCGTCATTCATAAAATGATAATTATTTACTTTCACGATCGAGGAGTTCATATCTCTTGTATGATAATTATGTTTCAAAGAATATCTGCGCGCATTGTATAAGGTGCAATACTAAAATGATTGCCCATGTCGACCACTACCGTTCATTATTGTATTGGGGAATAATGATGTACGTTCGACTTTTATATTCTTTACAATTTACTAGAGCTAGCATACCAATAATCATAAAACGTGTTTATTTGGTGCCAAAGTCTGGTCTTTATGTCGTTACATAACAAATAGGTTAATTTTATATTAATGGGTTGCATCTTCGAAATCATCCCAGCTATCATGCAAGAGAGTGGTCAACCCGAATGACCGTTTATTCTGCTATAATAACAAATTCGTAAATTCACGGTGCATAAGACAGTGGAATGCACCATCATACGTCACCACAATCTTGAAAATACATTATTTCAGTCTCGTGTCCCTTTGCCTGTAAGGTACCTACAACTTCAATACATTTAACCTATGAAAGAAGCGCATGCGCGTAAACGCAAGCGCGATTGTGCCACGTTTATAAAAACACCTTAATCGGGTAATATAAAAAAAAATAAAAGAAGGAAGAATATGTAAGGTGTTACAGCGTAGTATTTAAAAATTTTTTCTCACAGGAATTAGTGTATGACGTAGGTAATTATACTAGCTACTGAATAGTCTTTGAAGATACGACGTCATTCGATAGTTTACACTACCCACGCAATGGATTAAGCCCACGCGGCGGATTTCAGCCCACACTTTGTAATGAGTTTTTTAAGCTTATATTTGTCTCTTCAAACCTAAGTCCACCCACTGATATCATATTGTATTTTCTAGAAAGAACTAGCGTCTGAGCGCCCTATCATCCCATCTACTAAGTGCGAGAGGCTGGCATACTACAGAGCATTCACGTCGACGCAATCCAAAACAGAGATAATCCTACCGAAATCTCAGAACATTAACAGGTATTTTGACTAAGGTATCTAGATGCTTCGCATTTGTAAACCAACGTGCTAACATACTCGTATATCTACCGAAATTCGGCTTATGGACTAATAATTTGGTGGTTTCTTATGTTAAGTATATCGTATTTCTTAAGAATCCTGTGGTTCTGTGATTATAAGCACGATTTACGAATTGTTACTGTTTAGAGTCGTAGGTTCGAACCAAAACAGGGTTACTTACTATGGATTGATATGTAATTGTAAAATTCGAATACAATGTAAATTGTTTAATCTAAATATATATAACTCAAAGGTGACTGACTGACTGACATAGTGATCAATCAACGCACAGCCCAAACCACTGGACGGATCGGGCTGAAATTTGGCATGCAGGTAGATGTTATGACGTAGGCATCCGCTAAGAGGATTTTGCGAAATTCCCACGGGATCGGGATTTACACGGGAAAACTTCGGACGCGGGCGAAGTCGCTGGCACAAGCTAATCTATACTTATAATAAATCTGTAGAGAGGTCAATTCTGTACATGAAATATATTTACAAAATAACTATCAGGGGGTGATTAGGGATCGATACTGATGCCAAAAATGCAATCAGTAAAATTTTTGTCTGTCTGTCTGTCTGTCTGTATAACCGTTATAGAAACTAAAACTACTCGACGGATTTTAACGAAACTTGGTACAATTATTTTTCATACTCCTGAGCTAGTTATAGTATACTTTTCATCACGCTACAATCAATAGGAGCAGAACAGTGAAGGGAAATGTTGGGAAAACGGGAGAAGTTACTCCATTTTTTAAGCTTCCGTCGCGTGTGGAACCTTAATGGTTAAAGCTTCACAGAAATCATTTATAACGGAAATGTTCTCCTTAAAATTATATAAAAAATATCCCACGACAGCATATATCTATCTTTTATGGTTGACTCACAATAACACGTGTAACTCCCGATAGCTTAGCAGTTCGAAGCTTTCTGATTATTATTCTGCTCCGAAATTTAAAACCACCACAACTTTGCAATGGAACTCGGCTAAGAGTAACCCAGTTGCAACAAAATATAATCGAGGCTCAAATTTTAACAGGTTGCGGTGCAGGACAAACCGTCTTTAATTATTCCCAGAATTCCTATAATCTATCTATACTTATAATAAATCTGTAGAGAGGTCAATTCTGTACATAAAATATATTTACAAAATAGGGGGTGATTAGGAATCGATACTGATACCAAAAATGCAATCAGTAAAATTTTTGTCTGTCTGTCTGTCTGTCTGTCTGTCTGTATAACCGTTATAGAAACAAAAACTACTCGACGGATTTTAACGAAACTTGGTACAATTATTTTTCATACTCCTGAGCTGGTTATAGTATACTTTCATCACGCTACAATCAATAAGAGCAGAGCAGTGAAGGGAAATGTTGGGAAAACGGGAGAAGTTACTCCATTTTTTAAGCTTCCGTCGCGTGTGGAACCTTAATGGTTAAAGCTACACAGAAATAATTTATCACGGAAATGTTCTCCTTAAAATTATATAAAAACTATCCCACGACAGCATAAATATCTATCTTTTATGGTTGACTCACAATAACACGTGTAACTCCCGATAGCTTAGCAGTTCGAAGCTTTCTGATTATTATTCTGCTCCGAAATTTAAAACCACCACAACTTTGCAATGGAACTCGTCTAAAAGTAACCCAGTTGCAACAAAATATAATCGAGGCTCAAATTATAACAGGTTGCGGTGCAGGACAAACCGTCTTTAATTATTCCCAGAATTCCCATAATCTATACTTATAATAAATCTGTAGAGAGGTCAATTCTGTACATGAAATATATTTCCAAAATAACTATCAAGGGGTGATTAGGGATCGATACTGATGCCAAAAATGCAATCAGTAAAATTTTTGTCTGTCTGTCTGTCTGTATAACCGTTATAGAAACAAAAACTACTCGACGGATTTCAATGAAACTTGGTAAAATTATTTTTCATACTGCTGAGCTGGTTATAGTATACTTTTCATCATGCTGCAATCAATAGGAGCAGAGCAGTTAATGGAAATGTTGGGAAAACGGGAGAAGTTACTCCATTTTTTAAGCTTCCGTCGCGTGTGCAACCTTAATGGTTAAAGCTACACAGAAATCACTTCATGACGGAAATGTTCTTCTTAAAATTATATAAAAAATATTCCACGACAGCATATGTCTATATTTTATGGTTCACTCACAATAACACGTGTAACTCCCGATAGTTTAGCAGTTCGAAGCTTTCTGATTATAATATTTGTCTACTCTTACGTATATAACACTCTCAGTCACCCCTAATTGAAAAAGTTAACATTATTAACTATTCCATAAAAAAGAATCATATAAATCGGTATAGAAACACCAAAGTTATACATGAAATACGCTAATAATAAGCCATCGCGCGTGAATACTGAATCATGCTATAAGGATTATTTTTGAGAATCGGTCGCCGCGCTCGACGCGTTTCGCGGCCGAAGGTATAAAATTTCGTTCTATAGGTACTTAAGCCTCATGTGAACGTGATCTAAACATATTACCAATACTTACGCTGACGGAGTCGCGGGCACAGCTATTAACAATAATATTGTGAGGTTCCGTATTGCGATATTTTTCAACAGTATCATAGATTGACATATTATATTTCCCTACTAAATAACGAAAGTTAATCTGTCTGTTACATCAAAATCACTGAAGCGTGGGGCTACTTTTTTTTTAAGAAAAACGACGGAATCGCGAACGAAGTCGCGGGCAACAGCTATCTATACTAATAATATAAGGCTGAAGAGTTTGTTTGTTTGTTTGAACGTGATAATCTCAGGAACTACTGGTTCGAATTGAAAAATTATTTTTTTAATTAAATAGTCAATTTATAGAAAAAGGCTATAGGCTATATTTATCATTACGCTAAGGCCAATAGGAGCGGAGCGCCAATGAAGAATGCTTCAAAATCGGGGTTGAATTTAACATTAGCCCAAAGTAACTATTGCACGCGGACGAAGTCGCGGGCAAAAGCTAGTGAATAAATAAATGAATGAAATGAAATGACTTTGTGGCATTACCTTGTAATTGGAATTTTAAATCAATCACATTGCTCCTAAAATGGCGAAGGAAAACATCGCTATGAGACCGGTATGACCCTAGGACTGAAAAATACGAAGACGTGAAATCCACTACCCCGCATTGAGCCTGCGTTGTGGAGTATGGCCCATTCCCCAGCAGTTGGAACGATATAAGTTGGTTAGGTTGTTCTTAGCGAGTCGATGGCAAAAATATTTTACATGGCCAGAAATCAGCTATGTTATGTTGATTAAATTTTATTTCTGAATGCTGGGCTTTTGAGCTAACTATTGTCATGTTAATTTTGAGGACGTATTAAACAAATGGTGGTTAAACAATACGATAAACAGTATTATAGAGTTCAGCAGAAGACAAGCTGTCGAATGACTAAAATATCCTTAGATTAAACCCTTCCCAATTGTTCAAGAGGCATAAACAGTTTTCTTTCAGCTGTTTTTTTGTACTCTGCTTCCAGTGTAGAAATTGACTAGTTTCTGCGACTTCGGTCGCTTGGGAGGAGTTTCCCGCGTAAATGCCGATCTCGTGAGAATTCCGACATAAAAAGTAGCCTATGAAAAAATTATAATATACTTAATACATATAATATATATAAATAAATATATTATGAATAAATTAGTCTATCTGCGTGATAGAGTAACAAACAACCACGCATTTATAATCTATACTTATACACTTCTGGACACATCTATTGGCCCACCTTGTATTTTCAGTTTCGTTTGGTCCTAGCTAAAATTTTATATTAGGTCGAGCAAAAAGTTTTTATGCAGTTTTGAACCTGGCACATTCACAATTTCATTCAATAGTCTTTTTTTGAATTTCGAACACAGAATTTAAAGAAACAAAAGACAATTTGGAGCCTGTTTGTTGATATCAAACAACCGAATACTAAGAAAACTTGGTTTTATTGGTTTACTTGGATTTAATTCTTGAAAAAGTGATTGATATCTTTGCTTTTGCAACAAACATTACTTATTCTTAACATTAAGGTGAGGTTCTATCAATAATCTATGGATACTTCACCTGAAGTCGCCGCCCAAGCTGTGGCACTTATTCAGGCCGGACACAGCCAAAGAAACGTGAGTGCTCAACTTAATTTAAGTCGATCTGCGGTCCGAAATGTTTATCGGAGGTACCTAGAGACTGGCGGCTTTGTTCGTCGCCAAGGAAGGCCACGATCTCGGGTCACAACTGAAAGGCAGGATCGATTCATCGTGACGACCAGCTTGAGAAATCGTCACCTTACCTCCATTGAGATACAAAACCAACTTCGCGACTTCCACGGAGTATCTGTGAGCGCTCGAACTGTTCGGAGAAGGTTAAAAGAACGCGATATGGTACCACACAAGCCAGCTAATGGGCCCAAACTAAAGCGAGCCCACCGAACAGCGCACCTTCATTTCGCACGCAGTCATTTAAATTGGACACAGCAAGATTGGAGCCGTGTACTCTTTTCTGATGAGTCTAAAATTGTGTTACATGGCAATGATGGAAGGAAGAAGGTCTACCGGCGTAAGGGAGAGCGTTTCGCACAATGCTGCTTTGAAGAGAGGGTTGCTTATGGCGGTGGCTCATGGACTGTCTGGGGCGGTATATCCGCGAGCGGCAAAACTCAACTTGAGGTTGTTACAGGACCACGGCTGCCAACATTAAATGCTGAAAGATACATTCGT
This sequence comes from Tholera decimalis, assembly GCA_943138885.2. Taxonomy (NCBI): domain Eukaryota; kingdom Metazoa; phylum Arthropoda; class Insecta; order Lepidoptera; family Noctuidae; genus Tholera; species Tholera decimalis. The sequence goes on from OW964549.2 coordinate 6,124,669, forward strand.
GAGTGCTTAGAACCTCACGTGATACCATACGCGGACTATGTGGGCCCAAATTTCCTTTTTATGCATGATAATGCAAGAGCCCATGCGGCCGGCATCGTCAGGGAATATCTTCGGGATGTGAACATCACAGTTATGGACTGGCCAGCCAGAAGCCCAGACATGAACCCCATTGAGCACATGTGGGACGAGCTAAAAAGGCGTGTTAGGGCTCGTCAGCCAGTTGCCCAGACGATGCAGGAGTTGAAAACTGCCATAGAAGAGGAATGGGAGATGATCCCTCAAAATTTCATAGAGCGGTTGATAAACTCTATGCCTAATCGTATGAGAGCTGTGGTAGATGCCCATGGAGGCAACACGCGTTATTAAATTAAACCTTTATTTGATAAAACATGTTTTTTATTCAAAAATTAATTGCCTTTAACAAGGCGCATATCCGACTTGTTAGGCGTAGGTCCATGTCGTATGGTATTCTGAATTCAAATTTAAAACTATACGATCGAAAAAGATGGTAAAATGTATCAGGTTTAAAACTGCATCAACAGTTTTTGTTCAATCTAGCAATCATATTTCGGTAGGGGCCATCGAAACCTAAACTCTAAGGTGGGCCAATAGATCTGTCCAGAAGTGTAATAAATCTGTAGAGAGGTCAATTCTGTACATGAAATATATTTCCAAAATAACTATCAGGGGGTGATTAAGGATCGATACTCATGCCAAAAATGCAATCAGTTAAATTTTAGTCTGTCTGTCTGTCTGTATAACCGTTATAGAAACAAAAACTACTCGACAGATTTTAACGAAACTTGGTACAATTATTTTTCATACTCCTGAGCGGGTTATAGTATACTTTTCATCACGCTACAATCAATAGGAGCAGAACAGTGAAGGGAAATGTTGGGAAAACGGGAGAAGTTACTCCATTTTTTAAGCTTCCGTCGCGTGGTTAAAGCTACACAAATTATTTCATCACGGAAATGTTCTCCTTAAAATTATATAAAAAATATCCCACGACAGCATATGTCTAACTTTTATGGTTTACTCACAATAACACGTGTAACTCCCGATAGCTTAGCAGTTCGAAGCTTTCTGGTTATAATATTTGTCTACTCTTACGTTTATAACACTCTCAGTCACCCCTAATTGAAAAAGTTAACATTATTAACTATTCCTTAAAAAAATTGGCCAAGTGCGAGTCAGACTCGCCCATGAAGGGTTCCGTAGTAACTATAATATAATATGCAAATTTATTTGACGAAAAAAAAACCTTACAAATTTCTTAAAACTAGCTTATTTACATTTTTTACAACTGCGCCAAATAAATTTGTTTTGAAAAAAAAAAAACCTTACAAATTTCTTAAAACTGGCTTTTTTACATTTTTTACAACTGCGCCGAATAAATTTGTTTTTCATAGTGTTTGTATGAATTACAAAGTTATATTTGCGGTTTTAGAAAATATGCTGTATCTCAAAAACTGCTGAACTGATTTCGTTCAAACTAATTTTGGTTGAAAGTTTATATTAAGATCTTCAGACATATATTTTTTTTAGATTTTTCACTCTATTATTATAGAAGTTAGAGGTTGTGTCCGCCACACACACATTTTACCATTTTGGAAGCTTATATCTTTTAAACGATTGACTTTATGGAAATGTGGTTTTAGAAACCCCGATATCGTTTTTAAAGAACTGTCTATAGATACCACACATGCATCGATTTCATGAAAAAAAAAATATTTTGAGGTTTAGTTCCATGTATGGGGAGCCCCCCTTTATTTTAAATATTTTTTAATTTTTTTCTCAAAATCGGAAAGCGGTTCACAGAATACATCTACCTATCAAGTTTCACATGTATAGTCCTAATAGTTTCGGAATAAAATTGCTGTGACAGACGGACGGACGGACAGACAGACAGACAGACAGACGGACAGACATGTCGAAACTATAAAGATTCCGTTTTTTGCCATTCGGCTACGAAACCGTAAAAAGAATCATATAAATCGGTATAGAAACACCAAAGTTATACATGAAATACGCTTATAATAATAAGCCATCGCGCGTGAATACTGAATCATGCTATAAGGATTATTTTTGAGAATCGGTCGCCGCGCTCGACGCGTCTCGCGGTCGAAGCGTTCTCTAGGTACTTAAGCCTCATGTGAACGTGATCTAAACAATATTACCAATACATTAACTTACGCTGACGGAGTCGCGGGCACAGCTATATTGTATCATTACGCTAAGGCCAATAGTAGCGGAGCGCCAATGAAGAATGCTTCAATATCGGGGTTAAATTTAACGTTAGCCCAAAGTAACTATTCCACGAGGACGAAGTCGCGGGCAAAAGCTAGTATTAGATATAGTTTTTCAGTTTCATGTGGTTTTATGCTTTTAACGCGTTTTGCAAGCACTATTTTATTTTAAGGATGTATTAATCAAATGGTGGTTAAACAAGAGGTACGGTAAACAGTAGGTTTTATCGTGTTCAGCCGAAGAAAAGCTGTCCACAGACTAAAATATTTAAGTATCATTCCAGGATGTCAACTAGCTACTTACCAAATTCCATTCAGATCTAATAAACAATCCATCCATCCAAACTTTCGCATTTATGTATAGATTGTATTTTCTTTTTCAGTTTCGTGTGGTTTTATGCTTTTAACGTGCTTTTCAAGAGTTGGCCTCATGGTTTCGTTCACTACTTCTTTGCTGCATACGCACCGGAGGAACACATGTTTGTTTCTAAAATGGTGCCTCTTTGTTGTGGTGAGTTGTTAATTATATACATGCAAAACCTCATTATTTTAATATTCTTATGGTTTGGTAGCTATTGCTTGTAAATCTGAGATGAGTTTTCGAATACGTTTTATTTTTTAAATTTTTGAATATAGGCTCGCGTTTGACCACCCGATGGTAAGCGATGATGTGGTCGAAGATGGAGCACGCTTGCCTAGAAATAACCTATTCACTCTTGACTTAAAGACTCCCAGGTTATAGCGATCAGGAAACACAGACTCCGGCAGGGAATTCCACTCCTTAGCCGTACGCACAATGAAAGTGTTCCAAAACGTTTTGTGCGTATGTGTGGGATGTTGTCCACCATGCAACGATGGCGCATCGCCGTTTGTCTTGTAGTCCGCTGATGGAATGGGCTTGGAGGAATTAGATTGTGTAATTACATTGCACACTCCCCGAAATGTAACCGATAGAAAACCGATAGACTTGCAATTCGTAGTCGATGTTCAAGGCTCTGGAGCTTTGAGTTGACGTGATGCTTGCTCACAGTGGTTCGAATGTTTCGATTTTAGTACTTAAGTGATATTACTTAAGCGTCAATAGCCTAATGCCAACGGTGTCGGACTTGTGGTCCAAAGTTAGCGTGTTTGAATCCCACCTATTACTCTTTTGACGTGAACCCACTCCAGGCAATCATATTTTACTTAGTTAAAGGCAGGACACACATGACAGTTTCGTTTATGTGGATTCAAATTAATTCGCCCTAAATATCTATTTTGTCAAAAATTTCTTGTTTTCAGGTATAAAATATTTATTCGTTATGGTTGGGTTTCTTGAAATGATTTCATGTGTTGATTTGATGGTTGTGATGGTAAATTATACATTCTTTGGAATTATAGCAAAGAATCCTTGGAACAGGTAATTCAAACAAGTACCTATCATTATTAAGTTAACCCTTAACAAAAATAAAACAGGGAATCATTCTGTACCACCCCCTATCCCCCCTTTCTCCCATTTTTAATATATTAAAAAAACTACAACTTGTGAATGTTTTTTCTAGTTCTTGAGATACAGCCTGACATGATGTACATACATAGGTATCTAAGTACTTTGGGGTCCTCTTGAATAAAGATATGGAATAAAAATAATCCTAAACGTAAACGTAAATTTAAATCGTTGAATATGCTAAAAATAAATTATTTTTCCTCTTTGTCAGTAACATACATTTTAGATTTTAGAAGAAGGGTTTCTTCGGGTAATGTAACCTGTAAATCGCTTGCTCCGGTTTATAAATGAATGCTTTTTTTATTAAACAGTACTTTAATATAAATCAGTCATTTTATTACATGTTGTCTCGCTGCCACTTAATTTTTGTGTTCTTCACAGATGTGAGTACAAATCCATTTATGACGAAAAATTCAATATCACCATTCTTTGCTACGAGATGCAAGAATTTGTGAAGATGTTTGTAAATAATTCTCATTCGGTTCGTGGACCTTTTTACGTTAACAAAGATACCGGTCAATATTTTCAAGTATCTCAAGTTGCGTACTACAGGTAATAATATTTTTTCTTTGTAATATAGGTACAGTTGCGGGAAATAACAATATTAAGACCAGGCACTCTAAAATAATTTTCACGCAAGCTCCGCCCCCATGCACCCCCGGTTAGGCCGTTGTGTGCTAAACGCTAACGCAGCAATAATAAAGTTGAATATCGCGTGCGCTTTTTCACCATGTTTGGGTTCGAAACTAAATGTCGTAACTCAATTCTTATTTCGTTTATAACTGAAGTAGTAATTGATCTAGAGAAAAATATCTTATGTTTGGATAAGAAACTATATTTTATTACTCTCAATACTAATTTTAGACATAAAAGCCGAGTAGTCTTGATTAAATTTGGAATAATCTTTAAAAAAGACATGACTTTCGATAAAAAATGAATCGAGCGAAAATGTTCCAATTACGTAACTGGTCTTAGACATGTAAAGAAAAAGATCCAATCACTACATAGTATAAAACAAAGTCGCTACCCTGACTGTCTGTCCCTATATATGATTAGATCTTAAAAACTCCGCAACGGATTTTGATACGGGTTTTTAATAGATAGAGTGATTCCTGAGGAAGGTTTTAGTGTAAGTATAAGTTAAGGTTTGGTGTAGATTGAATGAAATACGACGATATAACTTCAACATGTCGGAAAGAATTAAGCCTATCGGGAGCTTTAATCGAAAACGCTGCCAAAACCTTTTGAGTTATAAAAATACAATGTATGGCGGGATTGTTTCTCTTTTATAGATCTGCAAAAAAGTCCGTGATGGCATATGTCTATCTCCCAAGAATATCCCACAATAACCATTTTTTTCTTTTACAAATTACATTAAAATTGTAGGTTATTTACAAATCTTTTTTTAACAGTACAGCATTATTCCTTATCCAATTAAATACGTCAGATATTGAGGATTTAATTTAAATCAAAATAGCTTTTTGCACTATATCAATAAAATGAATATCTTATGAGTTATCGCCGATATAATTATGAGTGTAGCAAATTACCGGACGAGGTATTGATTAAGCAAAATCATATACATATAAAAAAATATAAACTTTATTACCCGAGCGAAGCCGGGTCACTAGTAAATCATATACTAAATTTCCATTTTTATGCGTGATTGTTTCAGAATATTAATGCAAAGTTATATACAATTCAGGGAGCCTCCTCTTAATCTACAGCTCATTCATCATCGTCTGCTTAGCCTTTTTTCTTTATTGAGGTCGGCTTTCTGTCTCTCCAAATGGTGTTTTACATGGAGCATCTACCTATCTGACCTCCACAGCCAGATATCTGGCTTCTGACTACGCGTATTGACTGTCAAATATAACAACTAATAGCCAGGACCAATGGCTTAATCTGTGTTTCCTGATAGTTCTAACCTGGGCGTCTTTAAGTCAAGAGTGAATAGGTTACTTCTAGGCAAGCGGACTTCATCTTCGACCACATCATCGCTTAACATCAGGTGAGATTATGGTCAAACGCAAGCCTATCAACTATTAAAAAAAATCTTAAGACGGCCCCCATCTACATACCGACCTCAGTAAGCTTCGTTTTACCTTGAAAATTGATCCCTGCGATTGTTATTATTTAGCAACGAAAAACTCATGTTCTGTCCTCTCGTGATTAAAAATTTATGTATTTTTTTTTGTTCCAGGGCACAAATTGATCGAATTGCCAATAGCTGGGATATTTCTGTATTCTTCATAGTATGGGGCTTTGTTCAAATTTTACAAATCCATGTTTGGAAGAGATATTTTTGGAAGGTTAAAACGATGATTAATAAAAATATGTTACCTCCCTTTTTAATGAACAAGAATATAATAGAACAGAATAATTAATTTTTGTACCGAAAATAGGTAGTAGAATCCGTTTATTATGACTCCGCCTATATTGACCAACCGGTTATTATGACGTAATAACACTACGAAGTTTGGTTTTCATATAAATTTCTTTGTAAAAAAGTCGGATATAATGACTTCCCTTACAGTGACATGACGCTTATTAGGACCCATTTTTAATAAATTATGCTATTTAATAAATTACGGCTGCAGAATTATTACACGATTTGTTCATAGCTATATTGTAAATTATAATTTGACCATGGCGATGTCTTCTATACAGAATAGTGTGCAATACATGTTGGCCGAACGTAGGCCAACGCGAGCGTTGGCAAATAGGTACAAGGCAAGAAATAATGTCCACACGTTCGACAAGTTCGTCGAACGCCAATGCAGACGAAAAATGTAGAAGAGTGTGACCAAAAACCGATACCGACCCGAAGTGACGCAAGTGATCACGAACAACGGCGAGCGAAGACAAGTTGCACCAAATGTGGTCTATACACGTTGGCGCTGGGCTACACTCGGCCAACTAGGCAAGTGACACCGAGCGATAGCAAGACAAGGCAAATATACCGTCTACATGTTGGTATTGGCCTTCACTCGACAATGCTCGGCCAACATATATTGCAGGCTTTAGGGAACCGGCATATCCAAGGATCCGAAGACATTCGACATTCATGTGGTTGATAACGGCCCATTCCCTCTCATAAAAGACAAAAATATAAAATCCTAAATTTTACCATGATATTTTATCATGGTAAAATTTAGGATTTTATATTGTATATGTCCAAGACATGAGCGTGACAATACGAAATTATCTCAATTAACGTGTAAAACTACCATGATGTGCTTACTGCATTGTGTTATATATAATAAATTACCAAGTGCTTGGAAAGTTTTAAACACGGTGCAGTTTAAGAGTAGGCTGCGAAAACTATTATCAGAGAAAACATACTACAGTGTAACTGAGTTTTTATCGGATTTTTTTTGCCGAATACCTCTGTGAATGTAATTATTAATAACTAGCTTTTGCCCGCGACTTCGTCCGCGTGGAATAGTTACTTTGGGCTAACGTTAAATTTAACCCCGATTTTGAAGCATTCTTCATTGGCGATCCGCTCCTATTGGCCTTAGCGTAATGAATGTAATGATACAATATAGCTGTGCCCGCGACTCCGTCAGCGTAAGTTAATGTATTGGTAATATTGTTTAGATCACGTTCACATGAGGCTTAAGTACCTAGAGAACGCTTCGACCGCGAGACGCGTCGAGCGCGGCGACCGATTTTCAAAAATAATCCTTATAGCATGATTCAGTATTCACGCGCGATGGCTTATTATTATAAGCGTATTTCATGTATAACTTTGGTGTTTCTATACCAATTTATATGATTCTTTTTAGGGTTTCGTAGCCGAATGGCAAAATACGGAATCTTTATAGTTTCGACATGTCTGTCCGTCTGTCTGTCTGTCTGTCCGTCCGTCCGTCTGTCACATCAATTTTATTCCGAAACTATTATGACTATACATGTGAAACTTGATAGGTAGATGTATTCTGTGAACCGCTTTCCGATTTTGAGAAAAAAATTAAAAAATATTTAAAATAAAGGGGGGCTCCCCATACATGGAACTAAACCTGAAAATATTTTTTTTCATGAAATCGATGCATGTGTGGTATCTATAGACAGTTCTTTAAAAACGACATCGGGGTTTCTAAAACCACTTTTCCATAAAGTCAATCGTTTAAAAGATATAAGCTTCCAAAGTGGTAAAATGTGTGTGTGGCGGACACAACCTCTAACTTCTATAATAATGGAGTGAAAAATCTAAAAAATATATATGTCTGTAGATCTTAATATAAACTTTCAACCAAAATTAGTTTGAACGAAATCAGTTCAGCAGTTTTTGAGATACAGCATATTTTCTAAAACCGCAAATATAACTTTGTAATTCATACAAACACTATGAAAAACAAATTTATTCGGCGCAGTTGTAAAAAATGTAAAAAAGCCAGTTTTAAGAAATTTGTAAGGTTTTTTTTTTCAAAACAAATTTAGTTGGCGCAGTTGTAAAAAATGTAAATAAGCTAGTTTTAAGAAATTTGTAAGGTTTTTTTTCGTCAAATAAATTTGCATATTATATTTTAGTTACTACGGAACCCTTCATGGGCGAGTCTGACTCGCACTTGGCCAATTTTTTTATGGAATAGTTAATAATGTTAACTTTTTCAATTAGGGGTGACTGAAAGTGTTATAAACGTAAGAGTAGACAAATATTATAATCAGAAAGCTTCGAACTGCTAAGCTATCGGGAGTTACACGTGTTATTGTGAGTCAACCATAAAAGTTAGACATATGCTGTTGTGGGATATTTTTTATATAATTTTAAGGAAAACATTTCCGTCATGAAATGATTTGTGTAGCTTTAACCATTAAGGTTGCACACGCGACGGAAGCTTAAAAAATGGAGTAACTTCTCCCGTTTTCCTAACATTTCCCTTCACTGCTCTGCTCCTATTGATTGTAGCGTGATGAAAAGTATACTATAACCCGCTCAGGAGTATGAAAAATAATTGTACCAAGTTTCGTTAAAATCCGTCGAGTAGTTTTTGTTTCTATAACGGTTATACAGACAGACAGACAGACAGACAGACAGACACAAAAATTTAACTGATTGCATTTTTGGCATGAGTATCGATCCTTAATCACCCCTTGATAGTTATTTTGGAAATATATTTCATGTACAGAATTGACCTCTCTACAGATTTATTATAAGTATAGATGTTGTTAAATTAATAATTAGTAATTTGCAAATAAACGTCTATTTTGTTCTAAAAAGTTGCCAAACTGTAATTTATCTCCGTTGGCCAAATTTCATCTACATTCGTAAGGTAATAGGTAGGTACGATAACATTTTTGTTTACTTACAGGCTCTTCATTACAGTCAATGGGGAATCATTTTTGTGGACTTTTGTGCTTTAGTATATTTAATGGTAGCACATTACAGCAGCATGGATCCAAGACCACCGGTCCAGAGAAAGATAACGACCCAACCAACACGGGACTTGGGATACGTATCAGAATTCTGGGTTAGTAATTACTTCTTTAAGTTAACATGGTTAATATCAGTATCATTAGAACTTCATCCGTAATCATGGCTTGCAACGGTGCCGAAATATTGGAAACTCGAAACAATAAGTACACATGATAAATACTCCGTTTTATGTTCTAATGATACTTCTTTAACATTCTGATTCAGGTGTATTTTGGCGGTAGAGTGAACCATGCTTTTTTCGTAAATCGAACTAGATAAGGTTCGTTTTTCCTGAAAATAAATGCTGAAACTTAGTCGAAAATCTCTTTAAATGTCCATTATTGTCCATACATTAAATGTAATGGCCAAAACACATGAGATCCATTTAGATTAATGTCTGAGGTTGGATTCAGGAAATCTTTATTTAAGAGTGGAGCCGTCTAGACAGTGCAAGTTTTTTTTTTCTTAGTTGGATTGTTTAATTAACATTTCTCTCTGGTTTAGATACAAATCCATAATTATAACAATATAATAATAACTCAAATATACATATATCATGTAAGATAATATCTAAGTGTATATCTAAGTAATACTTGTACTTACCTACTTAATTAATAATGTACACAAGTACGAGTATACTGTGGAAATGTTGTGGATTGTACGTAGTATGGGTAAGTATACTTTGTAATACCATGTTTTTGTAATACTTGTACATTTGTTTGTTTCCCAAATAAATAACAGTAATTTAATACAGCTAGTTTATAATAAAAAGTTTTATTAAGTTTTTTACGCCAGTTGACGCAGGAACTTAATATGCTTAAGCACAAACTTTTTATGTAATATATTTTATTTGACTATTAACAAATAATTACAAGTCTGACTTTTACACTAGGTGGTATAAATCTGTTAATAAAAAGATCAATGCCAACTTCAGCATCAGACGGTTTGAAGTGTCTAATCCTTTATGAGTTCTCTTTTATATTAACAGGCCACTGACCTTGCAATGCTTGCAGAATCAGTTACTGCCCCTCCAGTGGTTCACGTTCTGACATCGCGAAGTACCCAAGAGGTAATAAGCTTTTTTGTATGCCTTACTCACTTTTTGGTAATATGGGCGCGGTAACGATTCTCTCGAACGCCTGGGGATGCAGGGTAAGGTTGAAGGGACCGGGGCTCGTGGGCTAACCCTAATCAGATCAACAGACGAAGTTAAAGTAACCACCTGAAACGCAATACGCGAGTCTCGCAAAGAAGCATATGACAGGGCATAATGGCGGCGGGTTGCAACGCAACGCTTGCTGTTGAGGGCGGTCTATGAATAGGTAACTATTTGTTACATATCAAGGCTCCTCTGTTCCCTGACAACTGTGATACTTTGTGGTCTCTCGGCTAAAACGTCATTACGGACAGTTGCTGGATTGTTGGGACCTGATAGGCCGTCACTTAAGTGTTATTTTTTTATGTGTTATCACCGAATAAATGGTTTTCAATTTCAATAAAAAAAATGGGACTGCCTATTATACATATCTATGTGTCTGCCGCAAACAAAACGAGCTGTAAGTCAGTGAAACACAGAAAGGGTGCCCTGACACAGTTTTTCGTTATGCACTGGCTAGTAATAATAATATTAGAATAATTAAATATCTAATTTGGCCTTTGCTACTTGGATTAGGCACCCCATACGCCTTCTAAAGATCCGATACCTCAGGATTCCGAGAAAATCTTAAAAATGATTATCCAGATTCCAGTGCATATGAGTTGTATCAATATAATAATTATGTTTACAGATTGACCCAACTACAGACAGTGCAACAATGGTAATATCTAACGCACTCATATACGTATTCCGTGGTCTACTCACCATAAGAGTCAAAGTCTATTGTGAGGGCTTGGTCCATACAGAGCTGCCTGATACGCAATTTAGTGAGTCTCACCTCCTCTCATTTTTAATGTGTTTCTTTGTGTATTTGCGCAAAGGTTGGCCCTTGAGAAGGAAATAATCAGTCGGGGGCTGCGTTGAAGAATACTTATGTGTTCTCGCAGCCCCCGGCGCAAGTTGCAAGGCTTATAGGCAATGAAGCGATGATGTGGTCTAAGATGAAGCACGCTTACCTAAAAGTAACCTATTAACTCTTCACCCCCACGTTTATAGCTAACAGGAAACACTGAGCCCGGCAGGAAATTCCACTCCTTAGCTTATGTTTTAGTCAGTCGTAGTCTGAAAGACTCGTCCCAGGAGGAAGGTCACCCATGACAATTACCACCGCAAAAAAATGGGAATGAAATATTCTTATTCTACGCGCGCTCTTAGGTGTTGCTGGAGTAGTATGATACCTAGGGACCTCTTTATCATGAGGCTCGCAGAACTACCAGTAAGGGTCACGATGAAGAATATGGGGTGTGTTACTGCAGTCACTGCCCACCGGCACAGATAGACTAATGTGTGAGAGTGCACGGGCTGGTTTTAGTTAGTCTGACAGACACCTTCGCCTGCCCCAGTGCGTAGGAAATACATGAGAATTTCTACCTAAAGAAAAAAATGGGTGCGAAAGATTCTGGACGATTAAATGAGTATTAGAAGGATAGCTAGGCTTCATAAGTTTGACCGAAGACTCTTCAGCAGGTCTTAGGCAAACTGTTAGTTTTTGATAACCCAGGAGAAGGCCTGGATATATTACGTTCCATTCACTCCCATAAAAAGTAAGCCCAGGTCCCAGAAGTAGGAATTTTATAGGCTGAATAATTATTAGAGATGAATAATTAATATAGAAGCCTATATGTTTACCATGTCCATCTGTGGAGAATTATGTTACAAATATTAATCAGTAATTTTTATAAACACCTAATAAAAGTATTTTTTTCTTTCAGATGAAAAGTCATGGTTCTATTTGTGGCCCATGTTTTGGCACCAATTCTACCTAGGCGATATATTTACCGTACTTTATACAATATTCAGCATGTTTTGTGAATCTTTGATTCTTGTAAGTACAGAATTCAGATTTTTTCCGGCTGTCATAATTAGATTTTTGACAGTCATTATAGATAATTCATTGCCAGATTTCACATCAGTCTTTGTCAAATTTTACCGTGCTACTCAGTGACTCGGTTTCGGAGGATAGACTCAGTCTATTGGACTTGAAGCTGAACCTAACATAGTTGAGAAAAGACTAGACAAAATTTATGTTATTGGCTAGCTAGCCTGGTAGTTGCAAGCGCTATTGCTGAGAATGTGATACTGAACTCGATTTCAGAGACAGCCTAAATGTTATTAGGTTTTTTATCTGAAATTCTACCTGAAGCTTCAATATGTGCTCGGAAGATAACAATACGCTCGCCTCGTTTGATTTAAAACTGTAACAGGCCCGTTCATCATCGGACTGTAAAACAAACGGCGATGCGCCATCGTTACATGGTGGACATCCCACCCATACGCACAAAACGTTTTGGGAATACTTTCATTGTGCGTACGGCTAAGGAGTGGAATTCCCTGCTGGAGTCTGTGTTTCGTGATAGCTATAACCTGGGGGTCTTTAAGTTGAGAGTGAATAGGTTACTTCTAGGTAAGCGTGCTTCGTCTTTGACCTCATTATCTCTTACCATCCGGTGAGATGGTGGTCAAACGTGAGCCTATTATCAGAAGAAAATGGCTCAAATTTCATTGCCTTTAACCTTAAAATCAGCTAGTGGTTGTTTATGTGTGCAATTACCTATTATATCTTTGTAATTTCTGTTACAGGTTGTAACGAATCTGTGTATAACAGAAACAGTGGTCTATGAGTGGCCCAAAGTTAAACGTTGGCAGGTCACAGTGGTATCAACTCTGATCGGAATATTCATACATTGTTCTACTACTATCGATGTAAGTATGAGCCTGCATATTTTCACGATGCGCAGAGCTTGAGCGATTAGCTGCTGCGATGCGAGACGTGGGTTCAATTCCTGCAAGGAAAAATGTTTGTATGTGTAACAGATAGTGGTTTCTAGTCTAGATGATGATCCCACTTTCTTCATCACAGTGGGTTGTATCGGGGCGGCTGTTGCAGTTGCAGAAAATTCCACAAGGCGCAAATATATATTCATAACTAGCTTTTGCCCGCAACTTCTTTCGCGTGGGAGGTTTTTCCCGCGTGAATCCCGATCCCGTGGGAATTTCGGGATAAAAATATCCTATGTCCGTCTCCTGGTTTTAAGCTACCCCGGCACCAATTTTTAGCCAAATCGGTTCAGCTGTTCTTGAGTTATAAATAGTGTAACTAACACGACTTTCTTTTATATACAACGTGTAACAGATTAAGCTCAATACCTCAGACACCACAATTAGAATATTAATTATAAGTCTGAAACAACACAGAAATATTTTTTTTTTCTCCTAAAAATCACTAATCTATTTTGACGGCGGAACATTTTATTTGTTAGTTAATGACCTCATCTACACGCCCTTAACAGGATCGGGACTTATTTCCAATAACACTGTAGATATTATATTATTAAGCGTCTAGTCTTATGGCTCAAGTGTCGGACTTGTGATCTAAAGGTCGCGGGTACGACTCCCACCAAATACACTATTGCTGCGAACCCGCTCCAGACACAAGCATATTTAGCTTAGTTTATTTATTTATTTATTTATTTATTTATTCACATTGACATAAGTTTTACAATAGCATCATAGGAATCTGTAACACTTGCGCTAGTATACACTGTGTTGCAGGTGTTACTGTCTTCCCCTTAATATACAATAGTAACAATATTCTTATATTATAGAGAAAAAATTTGAAAATGAAATTTATTGTTAGAGAAAATAATATAAACTAGTAATTTAATAAACTTAATTTAACAATCGTGTTGTCATGCGAGTTTATGTTTGTGTGTATATTTGTGAATGCATTTGTGTGTTTGTGTGTATGTCTGTATATGTATGTGTGTATAACTTTATATGTTTTAGTGTATGGCTGTGTGAACGTGTGTGTGTTTTGCAGAATAGATTTAATTTATAGTCCATTGTCTTTAGCCAGTTATATAAGACTTCTTGAAATTTATTATTATTCAATTTGCTGATTTTCTGGACTTTATTTAATTTATTATAGACGTGCGAAGCTAAGATAACTATAGTGCCTTTTTGCAAATTTTGATCTGGCTCGAGTTGGAAAGGTTAACAAGATTGCAAGTAATGTGAATTCTACCCACATTGCTAGTTCTTTTATGTATGTATATTATATACCAATATGCATAGATTTTTCGTAAAGTCAGTAGGTACTAGTCGACTTTTTACGTGACAACAGAGAGCTGGCCTTTTCTTCGTTAAAAAAGCAAAATAATGGTGGTGAAATAATAAACGTATAGTACCTGTTCCTTCTTAACTTCTAAACTGCTTATCGTAATTTAACAAATGAGATATCATTAGAGGCGTTTTATTTGTCCGCTGGTTATTAGCTAGGTGACGTTACATGAAGTTGCATATGGTGCCCTTAAGAGGTCATAAAGTCATGAACTAAAAAGGGCTGATATTTTGTTACGAAATTATAACCCCAAAATAGCAGAAATAGCCGTGGTCGTTTGCTACTCGTGTTCGTGTTTGCTAACGGTTTCATATAAATAAATAATAAATAACTAAAATCTTTATTGTTCTAAGAGTATTACAGTACAGAGTTGTGAGTCCCCCTGTGTTGTTGGGTCTAGTCTCTTTCGTCTAAAATAAGTACTACATATAAGTATTTAATTACCCAAAAAGAATATTATAAGATGAAAATAATATTGTCTTGTTTCATACTCTTTAGATCGTGACTTTTTAAATATAAGTTTCCATTTCGTCATTACAGACGCGAGCTATTTTATGGATTTACGGCAAAGCGATAGCGACATTGGCAGAGGTGGTTTTTTTGTACTTTCTCTATCCAGTGGGGAGACTCGTAGATGACTATACGTTCCATTACGGCGAGAGACCGACCAAGTTGAAAATTTTGAGCATACAATTTGTGCCTATATATTACATGGTAAGTTGTATTTTTCTCTGATGCTCATCTAATGTCAGAAATTTACGAAACTAACAAAAAAATAATGAAGTGATGTGGAAGACCATTAATTAACAATGACTGAAGAAGATCTGCATTCAAAAACCTGTATGATGACAATGATTTAGTACCTACAATTATAGTGGTACATGGGCTTTATTTTCGCTCATATACATATTACAGGTTTACCTCTTCTGATACCAGCGGTTACTTATTAACCTATTCACTCTTGACTTAAAGACTCCTAGGTTATAGCTATCGGTAAACAGACTACGGTACGTTTATGTGATATTTAAAAATCTCATACTTGATTTTGTTTCAGTTCAAGATATACGTTATCTTCAGATCCTTTTTGAATGTTATGAGTACAGAGTCTGTTGGCAAAAAACAAAGACATTACGTGTGGTCTTGGTGTTTGATGGTAGTACCTATCATAGTGGGGATATTGACGACTATGTTTAAATATCTCGTCTTACATAGAGCGGTAATTATGAAAGCTGTTATTTTTATGTCAAATCAATAACATATACATACACCGTGAAATTTTAATGGTTGTTTTCTCGCAGCAAAATGGCTTTGTCTTGGTAATACAATCGTTTTATAAACAAATAAAATATTAGAAACAAAAAATTGCGCAGTGTAGTTAATGCATTATCACCATGCGTGAGAGCTTATTTTGCTCTGGACATTTATTAATTATTTTTCCTTTGTTGGCAGCGCGTGGCAGTGCGTGTTTCGTATAGGTACCTACGTTACGTCTACTGAACTACTAAATGATTCTCGCGCTTTTGAGTTTATGAATATATTTTTAATAATTTGTAAAAAAAAAACTTTTTTGTTTAAGTTTAACTGTATATTTTGATACTATTACTGATGGGCAGCCGTCCTGCCGCAGGAAAACAACCATTTCAATTTCACGCTGTTTGTATTAAACCTACACATCTACTGATTATGCTCCGAGTAATTAAGTAGGTACTGATCTAATTGTAAGTAGGCAATCATACAACTCATATGTAATGCATGATGTGCTATCTATAAGAAATTGATACACGTATCCTTAAACCCACTGAATGTTATCTCATATATTTGTATCAGTGTATTCAATTCTTGGTGAGCCAAATAAATAAAATAAAATTAAATAACTAATAATCGCGCGGCGCTTCGCTCCTGTGGACCTTATCACGATACATAACCTTTTTTTTTCAGTCGGGTAAAAAGCCTATATCCTTTTGCAAACTTCAAGCTACTTACATACCAAATTTCATCCTAATCCATCCAAAAACAAACAAACTTTTCCGCTTGGTAATATTATAAAGCAGAAAACTTCACTTGCACACAAGAAAAGTTGTTATATATGCACTTTTAAATATCACATAAAGATACTGCCCGCTAGGAAGATGCAATTGGATGAACCCATCTAAGCAACGTACATAGGTGTAGCCAGCCATGGGCTCAGGATGGGGCAGCAGTCTAATATAATATATAACAAGCAAACTACACCCGCGGTCTTACCGCAGTTAATTATTTCATACAAAAAGGTTACACCCTAAAGCACCCTGTATCTGTATGTATAATTCGAATTATCCAAAACACTTTCTTATTGCTCACCTACCTACACCGTGAAAACTTCCATCCAAAAATGTGTCTCTAACTTCAGCCGTTTGGGCTCTGGGCGTATGCCAATTTGTTAATCAGTCAATTTAGAAGTTTATATCTCTCTATAGATAGTACTTTCAGGTACTTTCAGTAAGTAAATAATTACACATAGGTATTTATAGGTTATTTATTTATTTAGGTATTATCTAACTAGATAATAATACTTTAAAATTATTTATTAATTACTAGTACTCACGCGGGGCTTCACTCCCGTGGATTCTATCACGGTAAAAACATAACTTTCCTTTTTTGCAGTCGGGTAAAAAGTAGCGTATAACCTTCCTCAAGCTTCAAGCTACTTCCATACCAAATTGCATCCAAATCCACCCAGTACTTTCGAAGATTAGCGCGTTCAAGCAAGCAAACAAACAAACAAACAAACTTTTCCGCTTTATAATATTAGTATAGATAGGGCACCCTGCCCACCCTGGCTACGCCCATGGCAACGTATGCCGAGGTCAAACTGTGGCGTGGATGACTATCATGGTGCATCCACACATGGCGCCGGCTCTGCTACCGGGTTTACCGCCGGCTTATGCCACCTGGTTTGCTGCCGGCTTATACCGCCGGGTTTGCCGCCGGCTTTCAGGCTGTCTTCCCGCTGAATTTGCCGCCGACTTTACTGGTGGCCTACAGATGCGGTTGCAATTTTCGCAGTAGTGTTGTGATTATCGTCGAAGTTAGTCGTGTAAGTAGGATTGGAAGATGTTAGACTATAATATAGTTGCGTGTATCACAAGTCTAGTGATGTACGTTATTCCTATCTAAGCCACAAGCAAACTGCAGCCGGCAAACAAAAGCAGCGCGTGCGCTGGGTCGGCCGCCGGCCGTGCCGCTCGGCATGTGTGGATGCACCATCATACGTAGAATGAGACTGCTCTCTGCTTTGGAAAGCACGTTAAGCTCTTGGTCCTGGCTGTCATTTATATATATTTGACACTTGTTACTGGTAGTCAGAAGCCAAGAGACCTGCCACTCGTTTAGCCAATCTTACCCAGTTACTGGATTGTGGAGGTCAGATAGGCAGTCATTTTATGTAAAATACTGGTACTAAGCTACACCTAGTTAGACTGCAAGCCGATCCCAACAAGGAAAAGGCTGGACAGAGAATGATAATAATACATTGTTCATCGAGGGGAGAAAGTGACCGATTACCAACGAGGGTGTAGAGGCCCGAAGCGCAGCTGAGAGCCTTAATACACACGAGTTGGGAATCGCACTTTCTTCCAAATGATACATGACATAGTGCTATATACTATACCTACGAGGAAAATAATAGCTTTTTGTACATTAATCATTGAAACCGAGTTAAAAGATATGACCTATGGCAAAAGACAGTAAGTACCTCATTTATTTTTCGCGCCAAATTGTTATTCTGATTATGTTCGAATGCTGAAAGTTGATGTGAAATTATGAATTTGTTCAGCAGCGTGTTGGAGTAATTTTTAATCAATGTTGAGCAATACTATGTGACCAGTATCATTTTCTTTTGGTGATAAATAGTTTTTGTCTCTTGGCATTATAAGTACTTTTAAGTTAGCTAAGTAATGAATAGGTCAAAATAAAAAAATAGATCTCGTTAGTAATGGATTTTCATACACTTTTCCCTCGCTCTCCAGTGTCTCCAGCACGTTAGTAATGAATTCTCATACACTTTTGCGACCCGCACATTTGTACTACAGTAATGACGTCCTTTCTGTCAAACTTTATAAAAAGTAATAAGGCACTTTCCGAGCAGGTATAGTATAAATGATATTTATTTTCACTTTTACTATGCATAGCGAATGTCTATTAAAACTCAGAATATGCGAATTTTGTTTCTTTTTTTTAAATTGTTAAAAGGCTCATGATTGACCACCATCTCACGGGATGGTAAGCGATGATGTGGTAGTAGATGAAGCACTCTTACCTAGAAGTAACCTTTTCTCACTTGACTTAAAGACCCGCAGGTTATAGCTATCGGGAAACATACTCCGGCAGGGAATTCCACTCCTTAGCTGTACGCACAATGAAAGTATTGTTTTGATAATAATTGTTTACTAAAATGGTTTTTCATTTCAGCCTTGGAGCTATATGATACGTCCAGTACCAAAATGGGGACCGCGTGACTTTTCAGTGAGACAACTAAGAAAGCAATTTGATTCAAGATATGTAAGTAGAAACAGCTATTATGCATTGTCAGCAAAGAGAATAATTTAGGCTGGGGTCATGGCATCCAGTCTATTCCTAAACAGTACAATACAAAAATAATATTAATTTAGTCTATTACGTTCCCACTGCTGAGAAACAGGCTTCCTCTTTACCAAACCTATCTCTCACTCCCATCTACATTCACACCCATTCGACACATCCATTTCACACACCCATTCATATACACGCCCATTCTCATACACGACCATTCACATACACACCCATTCACCCACACGCAGGTTAACACTTAAGAGTATGTAAAGTTTCGTTTTTTCAGTCACTTTTTGTCACTATTTTTAATATTTTAATAATTTAATCTTTTTTAATACTAACACGGTATTAGGTACTGAGTAACACTTCGGGGAAAGGGACTGGTATCTTTAACACAGGTTACTTGGTAATCTAGCTAAGATGCCTGTTGCAATCTATACTGTCACTGTAAAACCATTTGCACTGTTTTTTTTTTATATAATTGTATTTGTCATTTATCCTAAGGTTTTATACTATGTGTGTTAATGAAGTTATTTATTGATTGACTCTTTATGAGAGGGAATGGGCTGTAATTCATCACACGGGCCCAATTCGAGTTGGTGTATCACAATGTATTTGGGTTATTGGTTTTACCAGTTTTCTTAAAAAACTTTAATTGGTTGAGCTATAAGAGGCTTTTGTTAGTGTGTGTATGGCGTATAAAGGGTGAGGAATTGGGTGGTTATATTGTTATGATGTCCGACTACCATGGTAGAAGATTTGAGAGGGCATCTATAAGGTCACAATTTTTGGAATGTAACCATTTGAATATAGCATTCTATATAAGCTTGCTATTTATTTGTCATGGATTTTAACTATCGCCTGTTTCCATTTTGTAGGATTGTTAGAGATAGCCACAGCTGTGGCCCTAGTTAGACAGGCTGAAATTAAATACATTTCTGTACTATGTATCAAAATACAGAAAATTACATCAAAGAAGCACGTTAGGCCGATGGTTTGATCGTGACCCTACTATATTTACAAATTTGACAGTCAGAAGTTAGAAAATTTGACACTAGTCTTATCAAGGCTATCGTATAACCCAGCTACTGGGATTAGTAGGTCAGATGCCTATCTGGCAGTCGCTCTGCATCTGGTAAGACTGGAATTCGTCCCCGAATTAAAATTTAAAATTATTTCCTTAGTAAAAATCTACATCAAACTTTAATAAAAAGAAAATGCATGATATGTATGGCAGCCATACTGCCCTGCACTAACTAAAAGGCCGTTAAGCCACAAAAGATCATTTTTCACTTTTGAATGTAACCTTATACTACTTTCGATTCTCTATCTCTTGATCTAAGAATCATTTTTCTACGATTAATACTTTCCGAGATACAGCAATTTCGCTGAGCAGTTAAGCCACATAAATTTTTGTCACTTCCTTAGTTACAAGCGACTAAACTACAATAATATATATACAATACTAAAAAATAATCAATTTATGTACAAAATAAAACTTCATATATTGTGCACAGAAACTATGCCCACAAAAATAATTTAAAAACATCGTCCTAACTAGCCTAGTTTTGTAGAAATGTCATTTCCCACTTGTTTTTACGTTTAATCGAAAAGTACTTTTTGGGTTTCACGGCTTTTTAGTCAGTGTAGGGCAGCATAGAATCAAACCAGCAGGTTGTTGGTTGGTGCGGATTTTTAACTCTGTAATGTTTCCTGTTTCAGTACATTGATTTTGAAGTGCCAAGACTTCTCAGTCGCTACCTTTTGTACAAGAGGGAAACAAAAGTGTATCAGGTCGACGTTCGATACGATTACCAGAAAAGGACCGCTATAAGCAAGGCAGTAGGCTTTGGAGAAATTAATGAAGAGAAGAAAGAAAAAACCTCGTGAATGCTGAACAGTTATTCAAAATTAGAAATGCAATTTGATAGTGTTGCAACACTACAAAAGTTAGGCTTTGGAGAAATTAATGAAGAAAAGAAAGAAAAAACCTCGTGGATGCTGATTAGTTATTTAAAATTAGAAATGTAATTTGATAATGTTGCAACACTACAAAATTAGGCTTTGGAGAAGTTAATGAAGAAAAGAAAGAAAAAACCTCGTGAATGCTGAACAGTTATTTAAAATTAGAAATGCAATTTGATAGTATTGCAACACTACAAAAACTAGGCTTTGGAGAAATTAATGAAGAAAAGAAAGAAAAAGCCTCGTAAATGCTGAACAGTTATTTAAAATTAGAAATGCAATTTGGTAGTGTTGCAACACTAAAAAAAATAACTGTGCAGCAATACATCAACGTTTATAATTAGCGTCAATAACCTATTGGCTAAGGTTTCGGACTTGTGATCGGGAAATCGTAGGTTCGAACCCCACCCATTACATAATTGCCGTGAACCTACTCCAGACACAAGCCTATTAATTTAGTTTAGTTGGAGGTTGGGGTTAACAAGATTGGTAGTAATGTGAATTATACGCACATTATTTCGACCCAGATTTAAAAAAAAAAAGTGTGGGTGTTGTCCAAAATATTTATTTTGGTAAAAAATCAAGATTCAAATGTACAGACGCCAGCACATCTAGCTACAACAATCTGTCAAATTTATTTAATAGATTTTCAACTTTATTGTTAAAGAAATTAGGTTCAAGGTTGATTGGGAAAATTTGACAGTTTCGGGTAGCTTCATGTGCTGGCGTCTGTACAATAAACTAATTGTATAAACAAATATCTGAAATATTATAACTTTGTTTTGTTTTTTACCAACGCTACTTTATAATTTTATTAAAGCAATTTTTTTATTTACAAGTAAAATTTACAATAAAAAAGGCAGCGGCAGTTAGGTGTAAAACACAGTGCAGGGCTATATTTGTGTGTTTAAACATGTTTCATATGATTTCATTTACGAGGCACTTATAAAACACACTCGCAAGTTACACACACTTATAAAATGTTTGAAACTAGTGCACGGTTCGTATTGGTCGATTTCGATAGAAAAGGACTGGCTATGTTATATTAATATTATAATATTGTTAAAACATCAAATCTCATATAAGTGAACTGTACAATGTTCTTTTTTGAGAAATAAAGATTCTTTAAACCTAAAAATATGGACTCACTTTCTGAATCCAGTGGAGTGCCAATGTGACACGACCGGGAAAACTAAACAATTGTTAATATCAATTAACTAAAAAGATGAAAAAAAAACTTAGTAAAAAAATCTAAAAAACCGACTGCTCAACTGAAGTGTAAGAAACAAGCACATTTTTATTTTTAAAAGTGACAAGCAGGTGGACCCATCCCATTTAAAAAAAAAATGTTCAATTGGGTCCCGCCTGCTTGTCACTTTTAAAAATAAAAATGTGATTGTTTCTTACACTTCAGTTGAGCAGTCGGTTTTTTAGATTTTTTACTAAGTTTTTTTTGTTTGTTTATATTGATTTATGTGGTGGAGCAAATTACGTAGGCTACTGCCGGAGGACTCAAAAAAAAAAACCGAATTTATTACAAACTAATTTATTTCAATAAAAATTACAATTAATAAGAAATGAAATTGACTCGATCGATGGTGGATACGAAGTGCGCGGGCTCGGTCACGTAAGCGGTGTCTTCGGGCCTCTTGTTCTCTGTCAGCAGTTTCCACTCGTAGCAACTGGATCGATGATGCGCATGCGGCGTGCCTCGTGACTCTGTGTCAGCGCTTTACTTAATAGTGATGCGCGTAACACCTCCCCCCTCAGATCGACGACTATTTCAGATTTTGAGATGAAATATCGTCGAGAGTTTAGATTGATCTTGGGATGCTGGCTGGTTCTGGCGGGTTTCAGATGTTTCAGGCTCGGCGTACGTGGCTTCATGTAGAGTTGTCATCTGCTTCTTTCTACGGATGTGGATTTGGTATAGTAGTATCGCTCCCAGTACAAGTAAGGCAAGTAGTGTACAATAAAATGGGATTGTTGTATGATAAATAGTTGCGGTTGGTTCAATGTGGATTGGCTTCTGAGAGTCTATTCTATCTTGAATGTCGTGCAGCTTCTTTAAGTTAATAGCACTGATTTGAAAGGGTGGCATGGTTGATCCTTCGATGTCATCTGGCACGTTGCTTATCTTCAAAGGTTGTCCTCTAATGTGGTCGTTAATGTTCACGATGGTGAATTCTTCTTTTCGTAGTTTGCAGCTATGTGGAATAGTGGCTAGGAAGCTTCCTGCTAGAGTTATGGATTCTTCTTGTTCACAGATTAGCTGGACTTGTGTTGGTTTCGGGAATACGAGAGCATAGTGGCGGTCATCTAACTTCTCCAATGCAGGCTTCGTCAGGCTAATAGTAATAGTGTTGCATGGTTTGCGCGGTTTTTGACTTCCAATAATATTGCAGATGCAGTCAGGATGGGCTCTCATTTGGTGGTTGAATTTTTCTTCGCAAAGATACTCTGAAGCTACCTTCGTGCATTCTGCCTCTATGTACGCGTGAATGTTTCCAGTGATTGCTAGGAATGGATAGGACGGGATAATGGCTTGCTTATTTTTATTTGGTACAATGACTAACTTATACAATAAGAATTTTAGTGGAGAGATTATGGGGAATTTAAATGCAAAAACTACTTGATTTCCACGATAGTAAGCTAATGGCTTAATAATTTCACAATATTCTCTGATTTCTAATTCTAATAGTTGGTCCTTATTATAAAGTGTGCTTAGTTTGCGTATCATATTGCTTAATATTTCTGTACCTATCATGGAATGATGAGTATGCAATTGACCGGAAAGTGCTATCGAGTTCTCTAACCTACTTAATTCGCTTAATAAACTATCTACGTTATTGCAAATTATTTGTAGTATTTGCGAAAACTTTGCAAATTTTATGAGGTTGTATTGTTTATACTTATCGGCGTCAAGTTAAATATGCAAGCTATGATTTAATTGTACCTGATTTTCTACTAATTTTGTAATGATTTTTGTATGTTCGTTCATCAAACTTTTGCTTAGACTTATATGTTGATTTTGCTTAATAGTTATTTGCTGCTGATTATCATTGAGGGCTTTAAGGGCGTTAATGCTCTTAATTACGGATCCAAGACCGTCTACTAAACCTCTCTTGAATCGATTGGGGTTCAGACTTTGTAGTTGGGATAAGGCTTTATTCAATTTCGCGTTTAAACTATCTATCTGGAGCTCGTATAAAGTGCGAGTGTAGTTATCTAGTCTATCTGTGGCTTTAATAAGTTGAATTCGTATTTCGTTAATGTTGTTATCTATGTCTGTTAGTTCTATATTCTGCAGGAATGTATGATAATGAGTAATGAGTTTCATGGGCCCTAGTTTGAAGGGTAATAGTCCAGATCCATTCTCAAGTCGTTCTAGATTGATCTCCTGCGCCCATGTTAGGCTAAGTGACAGCATCAGGGGTATCCTGCAACAATTTCGCAGTTTTAGGAACGCGCTTTAGTCTAGATTTAGCTATAGGTCCCTTTTTCTTGGAAGTGTAAATGTGGATAGGTAAATTAGCTAGGACGGTATCCTGGTTGTATCTGGGTGCGAGTTTTGATCTACTAGCAGTGGGGTTACTGATGAATATTTGCTGGTCTGGTTCATAATCGATCTCGTCCTCACGGATTTTATTACGATTTTCTATGAGCGCCGTTCGATTAGCGAGAGACGTCTCGTTGATTAGTTCGTATACTTTTTGCATGCGTTCTCTATGTGTTTCGGTATATTGTTGCAGTAGGTGTCCGGTCAGATCTATATCAATTGAGTCTCGTGGGTCTGTGTGGCCTAATATGAGATCGTACGGTTTACATCGTGTGAAGGAATGGATTGAACTATTGTATGGTAAGATTGCATATGGCATCAGATGTACAACTGGCTCATCTTTGTGTTTTAGTTTAAAAATACGAAGATGTTCCAGTATAGTGGAGTGAAAGCGTTCAATATTACCGTTAGCGTTAGGTGAGTATACAAGTGTTTGGTGGTGAATTATTTTATGTACCTTGCAGAATTCGGAGAACATCTGGTTGGTGAATTCGGTCCCTTGATCTGTAATAATGGTTAGTGGTAAGCCATGATGTGTGCTGAAAGTTAGTAAAGCTTGTATGATACTAACTGCAGTCCCATCTCGAAGGAGGTAAGCTTGACCGTACTTTGAGAAGGCGTCTATGAATGTAACGTATTTTTCGTTCTGTGCTGAAAAGCTATCCATGTGTACTATTTCAAACGGTCTGGTGGCCGGGGGTGCAATATTAAACTTCTGCTTTATAGGGCTCCTATCGTACTTTGCTTGCCCACATATTGTGCAGTCATTTATGAATTTGGTTATGTTTTCTCGCATCTTAGGCCAATAATATTTAACAGATAAAGCCAGGAAGCACTCGTTAATGCCACGGTGGTTAGTTTTGCCTTCGTGGTAGTGACGAATAATTTCCTGCTGTCTCAGATATTCTTTTACGTTTTCAAGTTCCTTTTTTGCCAAAACCAATTTCATAGATGAGCTTTTAAAATGTTTTTGTAGCAGAGGAATTATGTTGTACATTGCAAGGGGTGGATTAATTAACAGTGCAGTTTTGATCTTAGGATTGACGTATTCTTTAATAGCGTTAATCAGATCTTCTTCTAGATTGGATTCAGATAGCTGGACGGATGTTCAAGTGTGAGTGTCAAATGGCTTGGATGCAGTAGCCCGTCTTTTAAAATCGCCTACAACGGTTAAGCACAACTGCCGGTGAAATTTGTTAAGTGGTTCGTCGGTGATAGGTATTTCAAGTATAGGATTTTCCTCAGAGGTATGTGCTGTCAGAGTATTGGAATTAGGTAGGGATGGTGGCCTATCAGTTGCATTCGCAATAATCGAACTAATCTCCTCATTATGGATCTCAACGCGAGAAAGGGCATCGGCATTGGTGTTGTATTTGCCTTTTTTATAGATAACGGTAAAATCATATTCGCTTAATTTTAATCGCCACCTAGTTAGCCGTAAATTTGGTTCTTTGAGGCTCATGACCCACTGTAATGGTTTGTGATCCGTTACAATTTACTTCACTTTCATTAAGTGTTCGTGAAGCGTAAGCTACGGGTTTGTCCGAGCCAATGGACCCTTGCGAGAGAATCGCACCTATTGCAAAATTGGAAGCATCTGTGGTTAGGATAAATTCTTTGTCAAAATTGGGGTATTTAAGGATAGGGTCGTTGGTCAGTAGAGTCTTACATTTCTCGAAATAGTTAATATAATCCGAATCTAAAGTTACCTTTTTCCCTTTCTTTAAACATTGTGTCAGTGGTTTGGTAATCCGTGAAAAATCTGGAATGAATTTTCGGTAGTAACCGAGGAGTCCGAGAAACTGTTTGATTTCTTTAGGTGTTTTAGGTATGGGGTAATTTTGAATAGCTATGATCTTGTCTGGGTTAGGCTTTATCCCTTCGGTACTGATGACATGACCTAAGTACGCGGTTTCGAGTTTTAAGAACTCTGATTTATTTAACTGGATTTTGAAATTAGACTCCCTTAGCCTTTGGAGCACCTTCTCCAAGTTGTTCATGTGTTCCTGGAGTGAGGTACTGAATATAATGATATCGTCAAGGTAGATGAGACATATGACATTTTGGAGTCGCTTGAGGACAATGTCCATCACTCGTTGGAATGTGGAAGGGGAATTCTTAAGTCCCATGGGCATTCTCAAAAATTCGAAGTGCCCATGTTCAACATTAAAAGCGGTTTTAGGAATGTCACAGGGATTCATTTCTACCTGGTGGAAGCCTGATGCTAGGTCGAGGGTACTGAAATATTGACACTTGCCTAGTTTGTCCAGGACATCTGTAATATTCGGGATAGGGTATTTGTCATCAATCGTTTTTTCATTCAGCTTCCGAAAGTCAATGACTATACGCCATTTCTGTTTTCCTGAAGCGTCACCTTTCTTTGGGACGACCCAAATTGGTGAGCTCCATGCAGATTCAGACGGCCTAATGATTCCCTGATCTATTATCTTCGCTATTTGATCACTAACTTCCTGACGGTGTATAAGCGGATATCTGTAACTTTTAGTATAAATTGGAATTTCGTCTGAAGTTTTAATACTGTGCTTAACTTTGTTGGTGAAGGTTACCGCCTCGCCTTCAATATAAAACACGTCGGTGTACTTTGAACAAAGTGCCAATAAGTTTGCCCTTTCCTCCTCATTCAGGTGATCGGTGCGTATCCGAGATGTAACATCTTTAGCGCGAGGTGACAATTGTTCAGTGCATTCAAAGTTTAATATAGTTGCCTGAGTGGCATGGTCCAGTGAAAATATTATATCGTTACAAGTTGGATTAGTGACTTCAACTATACCGCGGCTATTAGAAACGCTGGTTAAGCATTCGGATATAACGCAATTGCAAACTATCTGTTCTTCTACAAAAACATCACTATCTGAGGCATTAATAGGTAAACGTACTAATTTAGAGCTTCCCGCTGGTATGATTTCTTCATAGAGATTTAAATTACGCGAGTTATAAATTTGGATGGGATTAATTGTAAACTTAGTTATAAATGTAAGATCTTTCAAATCTAATTTAGCCTCCCATTTTGTAAGTAAATCCAATCCTATCAGACCATCAAAACGATCGTGGAATCTGTATACGAATAGTTTAATTGGTTCTGTGTCACCAAATTCGGGAAAGCACGGTAAATTAATAGAGTAGTCGCTCCTGCTTGTGGCATGAACGTTAGTAACCTCGAATGGATCATAGTTAAGCGGTGTATGTCGGAAATAATTTTGAACTGCTTCTGGACTAATGAATGATTGATTTGCACCGGTATCTATTAATAAGTTAAGTGGAGGGTCATTGATACGAATAAATAGTAGTTGCCTTTGAGTTTGCAGGTTTAATTCTATCTTGAGCTGTTTGACTTCGGAGCCTTCTGAAAATCCTGACTGGTTGAGGGCTGCTGTTGGTCAGCAGTACCCGGCTTGTCTTTATTGTTAGTCTCGTCGGTCTGTTGTGGTGTGACGTGGTCATATGTACATTCATTGAAATACAAGTAATCTTGGTTATAGGGGTCAAAGTAGAAGTAGTCACAAAGGTCGGGGTAATAACACGCCTTCCCATAATCTGAGCACTCGTTCACATTAATATCACGGGTTTTAAGATAGTTGGAAGGTGATGGATTTCCTTGCAGTGCCCAATTCCAGCTATTGGTAGCAGGCAGGGGCCTTGGTACAAAGTGGCTCACGCCGCTCATCGGCTTGGGGCCATTATTTGTTGGATAGGGGTTTCTTGGGGGCGCTCTAAATCCGGGGCCACCCTGGTTATTATTAGGCGGTGGTGAACTGAATACTTGTTGTGTACGGGTCGGGCCACGCGGTTGCATGTTATATGGATTAAACGGCATTCCAAATTGGTGCTGAGGTGGCCAAGGCCGTGACATGAATTGCGGTC
The DNA here is from genome assembly GCA_943138885.2 of Tholera decimalis. NCBI lineage: Eukaryota > Metazoa > Arthropoda > Insecta > Lepidoptera > Noctuidae > Tholera > Tholera decimalis. The sequence goes on from OW964549.2 coordinate 6,153,077, forward strand.
CTTGCGGTCTGAACGGACCGGGCATGTTAAAAAGATTAGGCTTAAAAGGAACAAGCATGTTATTTGGATGGACGGGCATTTTATGATTAGATTCGTTCTGTTGGTTAGATGGCATGCCAGCTGAAGGTTTTTTATCCGACAAGTTATCATTTCGGGTTTGCAGATATATAGTGTTCGTCTTCTCATGTACGTACTCTAGAGCCTTCTCAATAGTTTCCGGTCTCATACACCTAATACGTGCGCCTAAAGGATCTTTCAAACCGCGGAGGTAGGCCTGCAAAGTTAGTTTGCGATATAAATCGCGTTTAGCCGCAATGGTTGAATCTAAGGTATCGTGCAATGAAACATATGTCATGACGGTGCTGAAAAGGCTCTGACAACGCTCGTAAAATTCCTGCGGTGTGCTGGCACCCTGTGTAAGTAAAGCCAAATCGTTGTAGAGAGCGGTCTCATCTCGCTGGTCTGCAAAGTTATTAATAAGAGCACTACGTATGCCTGCCCAATCATTAGGTATACCGTTAGCATTAATCAGACGGGCGGCGGGTCCCGTAATTTTGTTCAATATGCCATTTAAAAGGGCTAATTTATATAACGGTTGTCCCTCTTGGATGAACTCAAGTGCTAACTGGTCACACAATTTGATAAACCGGGTAAGTACGTTCGGGTTCCCATCAAAATCGGGAACTAATCGGAGAGCTTTAAATATACCGTCTAGGTCTGCTATCTCGGGTTCAATTTCAGGATTAAGATTGCGTCTAGAATCTACACTTATATTCCTACTACTAACTAACCTAGGTGTACTTGATCTACGTGGATAAAAAATGTTGGATAAGGCATATAAAATGTACACATAAAAGGAAGCAAGCAACCACTAAGAAAATTCAGCGGACTTACATGAACATTCTGGTCTCCGTTGAGCTGTATCGATATCTGGATCTCCGGCGTAGTCTCGTTGTTCAGGATCTCCCGGTGCGACGTTGAAAGTCTATCGTAGCGAACGCGGTGCGATATACCGGTAATCGCAAGAACGACCCGGGAATCCTACCGACTGCGCCAATTACGTAGGCTACTGCCGGAGGACTCAAAAAAAACCGAATTTATTACAAACTAATTTATTTCAATAAAAATTACAATTAATAAGAAATGAAATTGACTCGATCGATGGTGGATACGAAGTGCGCGGGCTCGGTCACGTAAGCGGTGTCTTCGGGCCTCTTGTTCTGTGTCAGCAGTTTCCACTCATAGCAACTGGATCGATGATGCGCATGCGGCGTGCCTCGTGACTCTGTGTCAGCGCTTTACTTAATAGTGATGCGCGTAACAAGCAAATAAATAAATGTTTTTGTTGACGATTCTTCTTTTTACCCGACTGCAAAGAAAAGGTTATGTTTTTCGCGCGTATATTGTATGTATGTATGTATGTTTGTAATATTCTTTATTACCCGGGATAATATTTCTTTAGGACCCGTGATATTGAAAAAAAAAATACGTTCAATTGGGTCCCGCCTTACTAATTATAATACTAATTTATGTATTTCTTCCTATATAATATAATATTCCACAACTTTCACACAACGCCATCTAGTCCCAAACTAAGCAGAGCTTGTGCTATGAGTACTAGAAAACTGATATACGTGAGATATACGTTGTATACACAGAACAGATAAAAGAGGTTAGAAAGGTAATAGTTCCTGATTTGTATTAGAACGCGTGTCGCCGCTTGTCTCCCACTATTTATCTCCACTACAAGCAAGGAACCCATACGTATGCGCATTACGCACACAAATAAACTACACACACTTAGATCACGAGTTTGCAACTGATTGTCACACTAACGCAAAGACTGTGTTTGACACACACGCGCAAAAGCAATTTATTTCTCATATAGGTTAAGGTAACCAAAAGGTCGATAATCAATATCGATAAAATCATTGTAATTCTTAAAACTTTCGTTACTAAAGTTTTGCAATTTTTTGCTATAATTTGGGAAGGGTAGGGGTAGTAATAGTGTGGAAATAAATTAAATAATATTGTCAAATTTAGGGGGCGCATCCGTCACAGCCACGATATTCGAATTTTCTCTGGATTTTTGTGTTTTTGTTTTTTGGTAATTGCAGTTCTGTTTTACGTCATTATGTTATGACATAATATAATTTAATTAATTTCATGTGACTAACCCCGTAAATTTCTATATGCTATGTACCAAAAATTAAAAATACCACCCGTGCGAACCTGGGCTGTGCGCTCTCGCGATAAACGTTATTCGCGCCATAGAAAGCCATCAGTTAAATCTATTACGTAAATAAATGACACAAGTAAAAAGTACAACAATCTTTTAATAATGAACAATAATTTAAACTAATTTCAATGCAGATTTAATAATAATATCCGCAAAAATTATCCAGGTTTTGATGTCATTTAATGTTTAGTCCTTAAGTCATGAGTGAATAAGTTACTTTTACGCATGTTCCATCTTCGACCAAACCATCACTTACCATCAGGTGAGATGGTGGTCAAACGCGAGCCTATTATCAATAAAGAACAATAAAGTTTTATATAATATAAATTACACACTACTTACTGCAATATTTTTGTGTGGCGAAGTTCCTGTTTTTAAGTATATATTGCCTGACTTTTTTATATAATAATTTTCTGCAAAATTTTCAGACTAAATTGTACTTTATTTAGTAAGTATCCATTCATTTCTACCGGTTCCCTCAATCCACAATTTTTTTTATATCTGGATCTGTTTGAAACCTAGCAATAAAATGTATGTTTATAAACAGCTAACCTCAAACAATTGACGGGCCTGTTGGTCTAGTGGTCAGTGGCCCTGACTGCTATGCTCAAGGTCGTGGGTTCGATTCCCACCCAAGACAAATGTTTGTGTGATGAGCGCGATCATTTGTTCTTTGTCTGGGTGTAAATTATCTATAATATGTATGTATTTAGAAATATATATGTATGTTTATCAGTTGTCTAGTACTCATAGCACAAGCTCTGCTTAGTTTGGGACTAGATGGCGTTGTGTGAAAGTTGTGGAATATTATTTATTATATTTATTTTATTTTTTTGTCGAAAACCTAGTAACTAAATTGATAACCACAATTAACAATAGTTGATGGTAATAAACACAGGTATTTTCATTAAAATAATACTGATAATAATCATTTGAATACATTCGTTATATCGACAGTGTATACAACTTGGTACAACACTATCGATACCCATGGAATTTCGCGGTATTCAAGCATTGGCGCGGTACACGCGACTCTCGCAACAATGCATTACATTGCGCGATCGCTTGCGTAGTACAAGGTGGTACCCATGTATTGCAAGCAATGTATGATTTTGCATCTGATCGCGATTGTGTCGTTTTTGTCTACAAATTACATAATACTATTGTAATAATTACAAATATCACTAGTATTTTAAGGTTTTTGGGACTTACCGGTGAAAAGAAATCCCTTCTCGGGTTACACTACACACCTGGCTTCTTTTTCGACACGATATGATAGCGCAAGACGGCATAATGATTTTTTTTCGCGGAGTTTCGTTCGTCGTCACAATAAAAGTGCGACTATTGGCCGGTGAACATAATTTTGGTTGAAGTACGAGCGTTCCAACTATGAGCGGCGCGCCTGCCCCGCCCACAAGGCCATTCTAACTTCTTTTATCTGTTTTATCTGTTCTGTGGTTGTATACATATATCTTGTATTTACAACTTACTTAATCCAAGTTATCTTACTAAGAAGATATTAAGCAAGGTGTTCTAGGCTAGGTAAAGGCCTCCTCCAAAGATTTTACATGAATCTTTTGAGGAGACAAAGATTTTACCTTCGTTCTATCCTGTCCTATTTGTTCTAAATTACAATATCCATTGGATTAAAATAATTCCAGACGTTCAATAATAAATGAGCGCAGAAAGGAAGGAAGGGGCTATAAAATTACCAACAGCCTTCGAATTCGGCGATCCGAAAGAACATAAATTACTATAACTCATAAAATGATTGATTAAAAATCTTTGAGCAATTTCAAGTCTTTTCTCTTCGGGTCTCCGTAAGGAATAAAATTAACAAGGAATTAATTTTTGCAAGATTTATGGGTAACCTTATTGGATTTGTTTCAAAAGAATTAATGGTAAGTACCTACTACCTATAAGATTCCAACACGGTTAGTTTCTGTTGTGTCTGAAAAAAGCTTAGAATAGAGTTCTTTCTGTATTCTTAGGAAAAAGGTATCATTTACTCTGATCTTGTTTCAGTGTTTACTCTCAGAGTAGTCGGTTAGGAAACATCGGCCTCATCTAGCTAAACTTAAAACGGCGAGAACATGACGTGTAAAAGGATAATTTATAACCAATTTACAAAATAAATATTTCATTTCATTTTGTTTTTTATTATTATCAGTTATTATCTCAAAAACAAACCGCTCCCCACCCCGGGCTGAAGACATCTATGAAGATGACCTCAAAGACAAAATAAAAATGTCCTTAAGCACCGCAGCCATTTTATAACTTAAAAGCGAATCGCAGCAAGAACAAAGATCCTTGATTATTCGATACTGCCGCCCTCAAAGCAAAAATTTAAAACGATTCAATCATCACCTAATTCATATTTATACATACAGAATTTTCACAGGCGGATCACTAGGCGTTCATAAATATTTAACAGAGCCCCGCTCCATCGTGTCAGATGCAAATAAATTCAATTCGGTTACTACAATCGCATTGGCACCAATGTTAATTAAATCTGTTTTGTTCATTGCAAATTTAATAGTAAATTACTTTGGTGTATGCACAGTGTTGAATGGATTTATGTTAGTTACTTTTGAAACAGATAAGGGTGAATTTTGTGAGAAATAATTGGTACGAGATTGAAGAAAATTGTAACCGAAGTGACTGTCGTTATTTCACCCATACGCACAAAACTGTTACAGTTTACTGTTACTGTTTTACAGTTTGGCAGATTTAAAGATTGTTTTGTAATTAGATATTGGAGTTAAATAAATAAAAAAAAACATTTTGGGAATACTTTCATTGTGCCCATAGCTAAGGAGTGGAATTCCCTGCCGAAGTCTTTGTTTTCCTGATCGCTATAATCTTGAGGTCTTTAAGTCAAGACTGAATAGGTTATTTCTAGGTATGCGTGCTTCATCTTCGACCACATCATCGCTTACCATCAGGTGAGTTCGTGGCCTAACACGAGCCTATCAACAATGTAAAAACCCCGTCTAAAATAGGCAAGGCGTTGTGTTAAGTGTTAAAAAGCTTTGTCACATTGTTGGTACTCAGTATGCTTTACTTAGCAATTTAAGGAAATATCATCCAATTAACACAGGAATAGAATAATTAGATACACAGGTAACTGCAAACGTTTACTGTTATTGTAAAAGACATTTAGCAACTTAATTGCCGACTGCCGGGCGAGATAAAGTAGATATTTTAGCTTTTAGAAGCGTTGAACGGTGCTGAAACTTCCCTTGAGTGGAAATGTAGAAGTGTTTACAAGTGCTCCTGTAAGCTTTGATACCCTTTTATTTATGTTTTGCTAAAAGTTGGTTTCAGGATGGAATAGAAAATAATGAGATACCTACCTATATTCAGGGTTGATATTTATTTTAAAGAAACAGTAATATCTATAGGTATTGAGGTTTGCTTATATTTATTTGGGTTTGCTTATTAAAATTGCTATAGGTAGGTACCTACCTAAGAATAGAAGATTATAATAATAAGATCTCAGTTTATTCAGGCCTTAACCAATGTTATAATAACTTTATAATTTATCGTTATTATTACTTTGGAACTGAAATGATTTAATTTCAATTCCGTTGAATAGTGAAAGCTTTTTTGTATATTAAATTTTGCGTAGATCCCTACCTACCAGCAATCCATACTAATATTATAAATGCGAAAGTAACTCTGTCTGTCTGTCTGTTTGTTACCTTTTCACGCCTAAACCGCTGAACCGATTTAGATAAAATTTGGCATGAGAATAGTTTAGGACCCTGGGAAGAGCATAGGCTTAACATACTTTTTATCCCGGAAATCCCACGGGATCGGGATTTACGCAGGAAAAACCTCCCACGCGAACGAAGTTGCGGGCAAAAGCTAGTGGTCAATATGAGGATACAAATTGTTATTTTACAACATTAACCTAATGTATCATCTTTTCCGCCATATTATGCAAATTATTTCTATTTGAGTGATTGAAAACAATCCATGCATCATTTCGACGATTAAGAGAGATGCCGTTTTGTTTAAAATAATATAAGTTTTACCTTAACGCTCTTATAAGGTCTGCTTAAAAGCTACTTTTGATTACACTGAACCAATTTGATCAAAAGTATCACGGTTCTTTCTAGTAAAAGAAGATGAGAACACAGATACAAAACCAAATCGATTATCATCTAAAAGCGCTTTTAAACGCCTATACAATTCGTCCACAGTCGTATATCGCATTCAAATGGCGTAACATCAACTGTAAAACCCAGATTTCGCAATAAAAGCGTTAGTAAAACAGCTAAAGACAAGATTTGTGATGTTTTGTGTATCTCTGTAATTACCTACGATGTAATAGGACTGGGTAAAAGAATTACACTATGGGGATAAGGTATAAGAATCAAAGATAGGTGGTTTATGCTACTGGTTTGCTTGCATGGAAATCAGAAACTATCTCATGTGGTGTAAGTACTGGCATAATTATGGACATCATATACAGCTCACTTTTGTCGACTGTTGGACCTTTCTTTTCAAGTGCTGTACCCACGCTTCTTTGTCTACATCACCCCCGTTCTACACTGCAGGTGGTTGCGAGAATGTTAGCGAGAGATACCGCGGCCCCGGAACTTACGGGCAGCTGAAGGAACAAGGTGGGTTTTTAGTCAGTGGAAGTCTGACACTCCCTTCCGCTTAACCCAGAGCGGAGCGAGACAAGCTTTTCGATGATTTTGCCAAACGAAAAAAGGTGGGGACGTCATTAGGTACCGTAGAACCGTTTTTCCGGGTGTCCCTTGACACCTCTCAAGTTTTTTTGCCTAGAAATCTATCCCACAAAGTCACGAAAAAATCGAAAATCTATTAACTATTCTTCACTGTAACCTGTTTCTGTACCAAATTTTATCCAGATTCTTTCAACCGTTTTGGCTTGAATGAGTACCTAACAAACATATCTACCTATATCACATCTAAACTATCGCATTCATAATAAAATTAGTATTTAATTAGGATTCTTTACAGCCGGTTCTGAGAAAATATTATTATTCCACTCCTCGTGGTTAAAGTGGACCAATCCTATCAATAGGTGTCAAGATCGTCCGGCCACCCTTCGCTTGCTAGACACTTTCTGGCCCACATTGTGGTTGATTTAGCGCCTGAGCAGTCAACACGAGACCCAAAGAAGCGGGACGCCTATTGTTTTACGCGAGCCGCAGGGGCGGACACCACTCGGGGCCACATAGAAAAATACTTAGGTAATTGTTCCCACAGCTGCTCCTGTCGCAAGTGTGCGAGATAAGATGGGGTGGAAAACCATCCCATTTTACTAAAAAGTCAGTCGGAGTCTGACAAAAAAACTCATAAGTGGTTCAACATGCAGAAGACGTATCCAGCCCCAGATCCATTTTAGTTTGACCCCCTTTCTGACCTCCCTGATCCGATATTATGATCCATCTGGCAAAATAAAGTCTTCTACGCTATGGAGCAGGTATTCAATGCTCAAGAGTACACTAAGAGTAAAACACAATGTCGATTTGAAAAGATTCCATAATCTAACATCGTTTCTGAAAAGACAGTCCCAGGGGTTCAAGAGCAAAAATCTAAAATCTCACCTCTTACGAAGTGGAAACATTTTTAAATGAAGCCCCTGACAAGATATATTTGGCCGTGAAGGTAAGCTATAAACATTTATCTAGGTAGGGAGAGGTCTTTTACTCTAAAAATAAACATCGATCCCAACGAATTTACTCTGATGTATTATGGATATGTTTGCAAAAAAGAGGCAATCATATCAATCAAGCACACTGACTAGATTGCGAAAATTGAAAGTAAAGACGTTAGATAGGCGTGCATTTCTGGAGTAAAAGATGTCTGCTTGTTATTTTATCTACATAGGTACCTAAAAGATTAATAGTAATTGAAGAAATCATGTTTTTCACAGGTGGTATTGATACTCGGTATAAGCGGCGCCTGCAGAAGCAGTGAACTCACAAATTTAACAATTAATGACTTTGAAAATCAAGGCCAGTTATTACTCGTAAAATTGACTAAAACAAAAACAAATATTAAGCGCACGTTTATTGTACGAGAAAAGTTTATACAAATAGTAAAAATAATATCAAAAAATCCGACCCAATGACATAAAAACGGATCGCTTTTTTCTCAACTACCAAAAGGGAAAATGCTATAAACAAGTGATCGGTAAAAATAAATCTCAGGTATGCTGAAGCAAATAGCAACATTTGAATTTAGCAAACTGTGAACAGTATACCGGGCATTGTTATAGAAGAACGTCAGCGACACTGTTAGCCGATTCTGGGGCGAACTTGACTATGTGAAAAAGATATGGAGGATGGAAATCCAGCACAGTCACGGAAGGCTACAAACTAAAACTAAAATAATTTTAAACAAATTAACTAAGACTATAAATTTACGCCGCGCTTTGCCCCAACCAACTACTTCAAGGGAGTCTGCGCCATGGATTCCACCGTATAATCAAATACTGGAGTCTCCTACTTTTACAGAAATTCAGCACAGCCAAATTTATCATCATAACATATCAAACAGCGTAAATATTCCAAACAAAAATGTAACTTCAAATTTCACAAATTATTCTAACTTCTCAATTAATTTTAAATAAGTAGGTACAACTCATGTTATTATAATCAATAAATATTTTAGAAAATCTACTATTGTTTCCTTTCCTTATATTGGAAATGAAATGTAGAGTGCTTAACACGGGTGAAAGACATCAATTCCTACTCGGACCATAGCCACCCTCGCTGTGCTCGGTCGTCTAAATACGTCGTATGGGAATTGATTCCTTTCGACTGTCGTGTAACAATCTACTATTACGTACTAGTGCTGGCCAATACCTAGGTTAGACCATAACAAACATATTCAAATCAATTCTGCTGTGTAGGTATGATTATTATTAACAAACATAATTACAAACTTTCACATTTATATCATGGTGGAATGGAGAGAATAGGAAGTAGCAAGCAAAAACTCATTTAACATATAGATCGTTTTTATAGTGTATCGAGAACGCAGCCATTTGCATAAATTAATCGGATGCATTGAGTTTCGATTAACTGCAAAAAATGAGAAAAACTGGTTATGCTCTATGTGAATATTATGCAGAATAATATGTAATCGGTAACGAGCTAAAGTGATTAGCTGAAACATAACCTAATGGATAGAGTAGTAGGTACCTTTTTTTTGTTGGTGGGAAAATCATCAAATGATTTCTCCCGCTGTGGGTGGAGCGGAAGGGTCAGACTTCTACTGACTAAAAACCCACCCTGCTCCTTCAGCTGCCTTTGTGTTCCGGGGCCACGGTATCTCGTTATAACAATCCCGCGACATTACAGTAGTACCTTAATTTTATTGAACGTAGGTATCTACGCATATTAGCTAGCGTAGCTCCTCGACTATTTTTATTAGGGTTCCGTAGCCGAATGGCAAAAAACGGAACCCTTATAGTTTCGTCATGTCTGTGTGTTTGTCCGTCCGTCCGGCCGTATGTCGCAGCCATTTTATTCCGAAACTATTTAGACTACACATGTGAAACTTAGTAGGTAGATGTATTCTGTTAAACGCTTTCCGATTTTTATAAAAAAAAAATATTAAAAAAATATGTAAAATTAAGGGGGGCTCCCCATGTATAGAAGTGAAACTAAAATATATTTTTTTCATCAAACCTATACATGTGTGGTATTTATAGATACGTTTTTAAAAATGACATTAAGCTTTCTAAAACCAGTTTTTCTTAAAGTTAATCGGTTAAAAGATATATGCTTCCAAAGTAGTAAAAGTCCACCCACTCTAACTTCTATAATAATGGAGGGAAAATCTAAAAAAAAATAAATGATGTAGACCTTAATGTAAACTTTTAACAAAAATTAGTTCGAACGAGATCGGGTCAGCAGTTTTTGAGATACAGCATAATTTTTAGAACCGCAAATAAATTTTTGTAAAATCATACAAACACTATGGAAAACAAAGTTATTTGGCATAGTTACTACGGAACCCTTCATGGGCGAGTCTGACTCGCATTTGGCGAATTTTTGTTTTATGTCTTTTACCCAGCCGTTTCACAAATATGTATGTTTGGCTTCCAGTCTAACTAGATGCAGCTACTAACTGTATCTATACTATATATAATTATATAATTATTTAATTATATAATAATATAATATATAATCTATACTAATATTATAAAGCTGGCCCTTTTTGGTCATAGGCTGCACGTTAGCCAGCTTCCATGCTTTCGGCACCTTTCCAGTCTCTAGCGAGAGGCGAAACAGGTGTGTCAAGAACGGAGACAGTTCAGGCGCACAAGTCCTAAGAACAATTGCTGGTATCCCGTCGGGGCCACTAGCTTTGTTCACGTCGAGATTATGCAGCACTCTGCGGACGTCCTTCTGATGTATGCGAATATCCGACATACACACAATTTTCTTTTTAAATTTGTGTTGGGCTGTCGGTCTGTTTATCTGTCTTTTCGTCCGTAATTCCCACAGGATCGTGGTTATTTAATTATATAATAATATAATATATAATCTATACTAATATTATAAAGCTGAAGAGTTTGTTTGTTTGTTTGTTTGCTTGAACGCGCTAATCTCAGGAACTACGGCTCTGATTTGAAAAATTCTTTCAGTGTTAGATAGTCCATTTATCGAGGAAGGCTATAGGCTATATATCATCACGCTAAGACCAATAGGAGCGGAGCACTAATGAAAAATGTTTCAAAATCGGGGGAAATTTTTTCCACGCGGACGAAGTCGTGGGCGGAAGCTAGTATATTATAAAGCGGAAAAGTTTGTTTGTTTGTTTGCTTGAACGCGCTAATCTTCGAAAATACTAGGTGGATTTTGATGAAATTTAGTATGGAAGTAGCTTGAAGCTTGAGGAAGGTTATAGGCTACTTTTTACGCGACTGCAAAAAAGGAGAGTTATGTTTTTACCGTGATAGAATCCACGGGAGCGAAGCCCCGCGTGAGTACTAGTAATAAATAATTACTGAGACTAAGCTGCATCCAGTAGACTCTTACACATTTACACACAGCACCAGCGATAGGTAGCCACCTATCTGACCTCGGGATCGACTCCCACGCGATACAAATATTTGTATAGTCAACAGTTATTTGTTTCGGGTCTTGTTGTTTATGTTTGTGAGCTTCAACATTTGTGAACACACATTATGCATAACTAATGTGACCATTTTTTTTTTTCGTGTCAAAGCGGAACGCCTATTGAATTTTGTATATAAGTAAATAAAAATAAGTCAGTGTACGGTGCCATAGTTAAAAGAAAAAATAACAAATTGTAGTTTAAAATGTGACTTTAAATAACTGTGGTATCTTACCCTTACTGGCATTTTAATTCTTACACCAATTTACCCTAAAAATAATATTTATAAATAATTTCGCGACAAAAAACTACTTTACTACAGCAAAATCGGTTAAACAGTTTAGGCGTGAAACATAACGAGTTACTTTTGGATTCATAATATAGTAAGGAGTCAGGATTAGTAAGTATTCGGTAAACTTGCATGTCAGTCGCCCATTCTAACTTGGTCCTGACTCCCAACCCCGCGTCTAAGCTGCCGTCTTCGGCGCGATTTTAGTGATATTTTAATATAGACAAGTAAGTAAGTAAGTAGGTGTATAAAGGTTTCTTTATAAAAGCGGGACATTTTTGTTCTCGTTGGGGACAACTGGACAGACAGCCTGAAAGCGGGACATATGGTCACGTTATGCATAACAAATGTGTAAGACTAGAGTGGGATAACATTAAAAAAATATGATCCTGTTAGTATAGTTAGTGAATCTGTAAAGTGGTTTCTCAGTGTCAGTGGGAATTAAAAAAGTTTTTTTTCTCTCATTTGTGACAAAGATTTGTGTTATTTTTGTATTTATTGTGGCTTTCTTGTTGTAATTCAGCAATTCCTGGTCGAGGCCGCGTCTCTTATTCCACGGAAAGACGCGGTTCAAGTAACAGAATTCAGGATGTTACAATAAAGTACATCATAGCATTAGTACCTACCTATTTAAGATGACTTACAATACGTGCTGGACGACATTTAGCCATTAGTTTAGTCTGATCTTAGATGTGTGGCAAAAAAAATACATAACACAATATGTCTCTACTTATGCAGGTTTGTTAGTACCTTACTAGTTTGAGTAAACAAGTTGAGGTACCTATTTAGTTTATGTGGCTTACTTAAATGTCTTTACTATGTTCTTATTCGTTAAATCATTTGAGCGCCTTGAAGCTAACGCGATATTGTTTTATTGATGATGATAATATCGCATTTGACAAATATTTGACCTAGAAGCGATGATATTGTCGAAGATGAAGCCATTTTTCAGCCTTCATCTTCAACCACATCATTTTGCACTGTTTAGACAGGTCCGCTCAAATCTGTGTGATGTTTATCTCAAACGAGCACCAACGACAAACTTACTCGGATCTCAAATGATTTGAACTGGGTTTTCCATACATACCCAGTTCCCCTTCAAAAGAGTCCCTGAGTTTGTTTCGGTGTTTCTTCTCAGGGTAGTCAGCAAGGAAACACTGGCCTAATCTAGTTTAAATTTACGAATAAAAATGACGTGACAAAGGTGTTATTAAATAAAATATAACCCATTCGCAAAGATAAAATATCATTTAACGATGTTAAGTTACTAGAACTTTAAAAGTTTCTTTCAGATCGAAATTTTATTTCTCCTATTACATAACATCTACTACTTGCTAGATTTATGTATTTATGGACTGGGCTTATTTGGGCCATGTTGAGGTTTTTATCAACACAGAGTGTAGGTACCTACCTACTCGTAGCGAAGTATTCGAGTAAGTTCTGTCTCTAGCGCTGGATATCTGATATCTGGCAACTGACAACTGGGATAGATAATGCCTTGACGTAGTCAACACCTATTCTCGCTAGAAAAGCCTTATATCAATTTTGTATACAGGTCCCAGCATAATCGCGGGCTTGTGGACGGCGAGAAGGGGTAGCTCACCGTCCGGTAAGGACTAGGCCCGGGTCGACGGCGCGTCGTGTTCGTGTTGTTGTGTACGTGTGCGCCTCAAAGAGTTGTCAGCAATAGTGACGGGGCCCCATAGGGCCATTGCCTGCCTGGGTTGCGGGAATGTTCTAACGACATACCGCAGCCCCGGAAGTTAAGGCCAGCTGAAAAAACAGGGTGGGTTTTTAGTCAGTAGAAGTCTGACACTCCCTTCTGCTCCATCTAGAGCGGGAGAAGTCATTCGATGACTTTCCCAATCGGAAAAAAATGTATGGCAACAAAGGGAAAGTGTATATTATCTTCGCTTATCCATACTGGCTATAATATAACTCCTGCAATTCTCAGTAAGCCCCTTTGACGCAAAGACCATTAACAAAGCCAGACAATATCCCCTACTCCAATAGGGGACATAATGTAATAATATAAAAACTTTTTTGCAAAAAATAAAACCGACTTCCATATCAAAACACTACAAAGCCAAAAATAATTTTAATTTCGGTAGTCGGTGTTATTGGTTTTGTATTTTCTTTTGTTTTTCACACCGCCTTCCGAAATTAATATTATTTTTGGCTTTGTAGTGTTTTGATATGGAAGTCGGTTTTATTTTTTGCAAAAAAGTTTTTATTTTCGTGCTTTTTAGTGGGTCAGTGAATTTTCCAAATCGGTTCGTAAATGACGGAGTTATGCGCGAACAAAAAACGCAATGCAGCGTAAACGAAAAGATCATCCACGTAAACATTTTTTTAGACTTTTGTTGATTTTTCAGAAACGGCCTGTCCGATTTCGATAAAATTTTCATGGGACCATTTGGGAAGTATACTCTTTCTAACAAGATCAGAATTTTTCAAATCGGTTGGCAAACGACGGAGTTATGCGTGGACAAACATAAAAAAAAAAAAAAAAAAAAAAAAAAAAATACAAACATCCGAATTGAGAACCTCCTCCTTTTTTAGAAGTCGGTTAAAAATAGGGGAATTGTCACAAATAAATGACGGGTAAATCGTTTTCGTATGTCTGGCATAATCTTATTGGACTTTCTTTAAGCTTCATCAGCGAATCGCTAGCATATTATGCCTTACACCAAAAAGCCCGCGATCGTTATCTTTACACTAAATTAGAGGCGGGCACAGGCAGAAAGGGTTTCAGTTTATCTTACCCTTTAATGTGAGCAGATGCGGGTATAAACCTTTGTTTATTTACCACTTACATTGTTCTCGTTCTTGAACTATTGGAAACGTATTGAAGACGTGTTTCAGTATTTTATTTTAGTAGTAGTAGTATTTGATTTTCTAATGTTTCATTGTCGTCATTACTTAAAAGCCCACTTCTATAATAATCAATTACTTGCAGGAAACTTGGCCCATGCAAATAAATACATCCTATTAAGTACCTACTAAAACCAATTATTACTATGCACGAAGGGGCGACTTATGGCTAGGGCGGTTCTATGCATACATAACGTGACCATACGTCCCGCTTTGGGCGGGATTGTCCCGCTTTCAGGCTATCTTTCCCGCTGTCCCCAACGAGAACATAAATGTCCCACTTTTACAAATAAACCGTTATATACCTACTTACTTTATCTACATAAATCGCGCGGAAGACGGTAACGTAGACGCGGGGTTGGGAGTCAGGACCAAGCTAGAATGAACGACTGACATGCAAGAAATTTACCGAATACTTACTAATACTAACTCCTTACTATATTATAAATCCAAAAGTAACTCGTTATGTTTCACGCCTAAACCATTTAACCGATTTTGCTGTAGTAAAGTAGTTTTTTGTCGCGAACTCATTTATAAATATTACTTTAAGGGTGAGTTGGTGTAAGAATTAAAATACCACAATTATTTAAAGTCACATTTTAAACCATAATTTGTATTTTCTCTTAAATATGGCACCTTACACCGACTTATTTTTATTTATATACAAAATTAAATACGCGTCCCTTTTTGACACGAATAAAAAAATGGTCACATTATGCATACAGCATAGGCTTCTTCAAGCGACTCTGTACCTCAGGAAAGACGGTACAGTGACCACGTACTGTTGGGGCTAATTATTTAAAAACTATTAGATTCACATCGTGTCTAACGGAATTTTAGCCCTCTCATCATTTGCATGCACTCCTTTCTATCTGGGAGTCGGCTGATAGTGTCATCGATTGCAGCAGCACCAGTATTTTTACAAGTGTTGATTGCCTATCTGAACTTCATTACCCAGTAACTTGGTAACATCATACCCGGTGACAAAACTGTCAACTAGCTTCTGAATACTTGAGACGATTGTCAAAAATGTAAACAGCAGCGACTTTATTACATCTTTAACAACGGTTTTAACAAAGGACGTACTTTCCGAGGAATGCAGGAACCTCTATACAATAAAATCATCACCCATCTAAGTACCGACTTTGGTAAACGCTGCTTTATCCTGAAGACCAACCTATTAGATTACCATTGTTAATCCACGAGCAAGAGCGAAAATTAACCCTCTACAGCACTGAAAATACTTCAGAGTGAAAGTAAGAAAAATAACACCGCAAATTACATTGGTTCAAAGACATTCTGTCAATAGATTGAAAATTTGAGATGTCAAAGAGAAAAAAGATTTCCTTCTCCCAACAAAGCCTTTGTTTTAAACAGGATCCAATCATCGCGTCGCCCGCAATCACAACAAAAGTCTTCAAATATTTATTCTCGGGAACGAGACTGAAAATTAAAAATCATATTTACGATTGTATTTTTAATTCTCGTAAACAAACGTGTAAGATGTTGAATTATTTAGCTCATTCCCGCTCCTCAAGAGTGAACAAGTTGTCATATAAATTTTCTGGAGTATAACCATTATTTACAACAATTTACAGCCGCCTTGAAGTTTTTGCTTCTCACTTTTGAATTCTACGAGTGTGCGCTTTGAATTTGTCTCAAGTTATCTTGTTTGTATTTTGCAGTGGACCGTGAAGAATTTTACGCCAAGGATTTTTGAGTGAGAAATGTTGTATTTCAAGATTTAGTCTTGTGGTTTAAGGGGTAAATGTATTTATTGGTTTAACTTTAAACTTTATGCAATAAAATACATAGTACAAAGGCGGACTTAATGTCTTAGACGTTCACTACCACTCAAATATGCTTACCGCTTGAAACAAGACTGCTTACTACTAACGGTTGATATGACAGTATTTGAGAAGTATGTACTGATTTTTGCATTGACTACTCCTAAAAAATGAACTATTGTACTTCGGGGAGTGTGCGCAGGAGCTCCATGACCTGATTCCTCCATCTCCCTTTCACTACCGGTCTACCAGACGCACGGCTGGGTACCACCCACACTTGGTTGATATACCGTCTTGTCGTACCAAGCGCTTCTCCTCCACATTTATTGTGCGCACAGCCAAGTTGTGGAATTCCCTGCCGGCTTCTGTGTTCCCTGCCACTTTTCACCTTTCAGCCTTTATAGCAAGAGTAAATAGGCATCTTCTGGGCTCGCTCGCCACATCGTAGACTTCATCTGTCGCTTACCATCAGGCGAGATCGAGGTCAAGAGCGAGCTCATACGTAATAAAAAAAAATATTTAAAAAAAATGTCACTCAGGCAGTTATAGACTAAGTCTTCAACTGTTTGGACCTAACGTGGTGTCGATGGGCTAACCATTTACTTGAAAAAATGAGTTAGGTATGAAAGAACAGCGGCAATAAGTACAACCTACGACTTGCAGGTTGTGGGTTCAAACTTAGGCAGGCATATTACTTTGTATCATTTTCATCACTACGTCTACTCTTAAAGCGGTGACGGACAATATCTTGGGAAATTCAGCATGCCGTAGGACCGAAAATCCGAAGACATTAGATGTTCTAATTTGAGCTACGTGATATTTGACTATTGCTTACACTGTTTGGACGGGCCTGCTCAAATCTGTGTGATTCTGTCCTCTAAAGGGCGCCACAGACATAAACCTACATGGTTCTCATATGATTTCATCACTACAGATTGTATGCACTTTAAAAGAGACGTTGACCTCTGAGTTTGTTTCAGTGTTTCTTCTCAGAGTAGTCAGTTAAGAAACACTGGCCTCATCTAGTTTACATTTACGAAAAAAATGACGTATAAAAATGTTATTTATTACCTATTTGCAAAATAAACATCATTATTTCATTATTTCGTTCAGCGACCCGCACTAGGGCCGCGTGGTCAATTAGGACCCATTCCTTTTCATATATTAATTTTGTTTTATGTTTAGGTATATGTAAGAAATATCACAAAAAAAACTTTCCAATACATCAATTACTGACACAATAGTTTTCGATTATCCCTCATTATTAATACCAGACATGGTAGGTATGTAATGATTTCAGAAGAAAACAATTACTTAAACCTAGGTCCGCTTGTAATAACACCGGCACAAAGAAACAAGATTTCTGTTCTTGTAAGAAATAATCTCGGGAACCCTATTCCGATTAGGTTTCATAAAAACAAAGGTTCAATAAAGGCTGACCGTTGCGTATTATAGGTAATAAAATAAGAATTGTTTTTTTTAGGCTGTTGCCTCGACCTCGTCTTAATATAACCTTAAGTGGTAGAATGTGAAGCGGAGCCCTTGGTGAAAGTGTTTGTATACCTATATTACATAATTATATTTTACTATGTCAACAAGTTTTTACAGCCTGTATGGGCTATGGCATGAGATGTAGCTAACAATGTTCCCAGATTGATTGCTGGGTAGTAGCCAAGCGTAACTAAGCGAATAATAAATATTTTTAACCCCTCCAACTAAGCTAAATATGCTTGAGTTTTGGGTGGGATTTGAACTCGGGACCTCTCGATCACAAGTCCGACATCTTATCCCTTAGGCCAGGGCTTCGCAAACTTATTTTAAAGTTGCCATATTTTTGCGATGCCCCTTCTTGCCATACATTTACCTACTAGTTGTAGTTCCAGCTTAATAACAATTTGTCAAGAATACTCCAAATAGCATCTAAATTTTTTATTAGAAAATAAAGACAAAAACATGAAAATCAAACATTTAGATCGCCTCACGACGCACAGTGGTCCGGATTTTCAAAATGATGGACTTTCGATCGAATATGGTTATTTCACTAAACAAAAAATGGTATCGAATAGTTTATATAACGTTGATCAATATTCATTACTACAATTTTTCGATAAAATTGCTCCTTCACGTCAAAAAAAAAATATTGAAAAAAAAAATTGTATGGGAGAAAATCTATTTTATTTTTTTCTCCGGCTAGTATCAAAGTATAGCAACCAAACCTTATATTCTAGTAAGAACTTATTGCCTTTAATACGACGACATATAATTTGCTTGCGTATCCCTGCGGCCTTGGCGCCTACGATGATTCAAAGTTTCAAATTTTTAAGTCGATTTTTCTTAATGTTTTTGACGATTCATCTTAAAAGAAACGGTTAGAAATGGATAAAGCCCTGAAAAGGGCTATTTTTAGAAGTCCTGAAAAGGACTATTTCAGGTAGTCCTGAAAAGGATTATTTTAATGAAACGACTTATCTTACTAACTCAATTCAAACAATAACAATATCACTAAATCTGTCACGCTATTACGCTAATGGTTCGTCAACTCCTGCCTGCAGCTCCTGTAGATCCATATTTTCAGTTCCTTCTGTTGTTACCTCTGGCAACAACAAAAGCTCTTTAACATCCGAAAAAATATCGAAATGTTTTGAGTTGTTGTATTTTGGTCGAATATGGGATAAAAATGGGTCCTAACTAATTAAAAAATTATGCAACAAGTCTTCGTTGGTCTTCATCCTGTTAAATTTTCTTGTGTGATTTTCATGAACTTTTCTAAATTCTTTATTTCTTGCTTCACTGGCTTCTTCGGAAAAAATAACCATTGGTAGGAAGCTAAAGTGTGCGCAAATGTCTGCACCATGTATGAGCAGCTTGTGCACACTTGCGGGTATACATATAAAACCACGGGTATAGATTAAGAAACATCTCAGCTGTATCTCGACAATACGTTCTAAATTCTTCAAAATCTATGGCACATCGAGATGAAATTGTTTGAAGAATAACCGCGAAATACTTTAGTAGGTCTTAATCAATATTGGTAATTTCGGCAGATTTCTCACAATTTCTAAAAAACCTTCTGGCTGTATTTCCGTCGTTTGTGGTTCCAAAGCCTTGCTTAACAAAATCTACAAGAATTCCCATTTGCTGTTTGAATTCTTCTTGTGTCAGTTGTTTTTTCGCAGCTTTTAGTTTCCTATTAGAACTTCGTGCAGCCCACATTTTAAATTCCATGTTGTATGATATATGTAGAATACACTCCATACAACGAATCCACATATGAACAGTAGAAAGTCCATATGTATAAACATTTTCTCGTACAGGTCTTGAAAATAATTCTGACAGCTTGTTCATCTCAGTCGGGTTAGCAAGGCAAATATTACAGGCAGATGCAGATGAAGTATCAGTTATAATAGTGGCCACTTTTCCGTCGATCATTGTCATATGAAGGTCGTGATTAATCTCCAGCCCGGCACACTTTGTAGGACCAATATTATCTATTTCTTCTTTCAATGAAGCTTCTTCTTGCTTAATATATTCTGCTCTCTTTACAAAATTCAAACTTAATAGGCCTACAATAATGGGTTGAAGGTGTTGGGTTTTCCCAAATGGTGAAATGATTAGAAACTAAGTTAAGAGAGTCAAGACTTGACATAAATACCGATGAATCACTGAAGTTTACATCTTCACTTAAAGCCTTTACCTACAAGCCTTTGCTTGTAGGTGCTTTGTGAAAAAGCTCCATCGAAACCCCATTTACTGATTAACTTCAATCCTTCATTTGACGAATCAACTTGGTACCAGAAATCTGAAGAATCTTCTGGACTGTCAGATCCAGTAGGGCTTGAATCTTCACTTTAGCTCCTTTCTCAGTAATTTTTAAATCGCGTGGTTAGCATCTTTTCTTAGCTTCAAGGAGTTTGTGATACGATGGTAAAACTGGAACTTCACAATCTATCAGCACTTTCCTTAAACACAAATATTTCCACTTTACAGATTCAAAGACGTATAAAGACCTAGAGAGTGATCTTCATCCAAAGATTTTTTGCTTACTTTCTTTTTAAACAAAGTGGTTTGAACAATCGCAACACTATCAGGGTTTTTGGTTATGTGATCAATAATATTAGCTAAGTCATTCTTCTTTTCTGTCTTAAGTCTTATGACTAATGTGAAAGTGAGTTCTTTCGGTGAGTATTCCAGAAGAGACCCTGAACGTCTTTTCTTCTGTTTGTTGCCGAGGTCAACAAACGGTTTCCTAATCTGAACTAAATCCGTAGATGTACCCACAGTTGATGTGGACGGAATCACAGCTGCTACAGTATCGATATCAATGGAAGTACTCGTAATGTCTGACGATATGTTTTCGATAACTTCATCTTGAGCTAGAAAAATTTCTGATAAATTCACTGTAGTGCATCATGTCTGTTCATGAACGTCTTCTGATTTCTGGAAGCACTTGCCCATCTGCGACTCATATTACTAATATATTTTTTTTAAAAGGTCTTAATTATTTCTGCATCTTCTGAACATATTTCAACTGGGATGCGCACAATAATAGCTTCATAGAGTCGTGTCCAATTTTTCATGTCTCCTTCAACACGAAGGAACAAGTGCCCTTAATTGTTACCTGCACACATATTTATAACAAACACAAGTTCGCAAGTAGTGACTGACATAATTAGTACCGCTGCGTTCAACAACCAATCAGCGTCGTCGATATTACCCCTACCACCCTTTGGTGGTTGAGGTTAATTATTATTTAATCAAAGTAATAGTTTCAGTCATTTAGGTATAAATAGTCATCGTCAGCAAATGACTGTCTTCAATTATATGCAACAAGTTGAAATTTTATTTAAAAAATATGTAATTTTATTATTGTCATATAAATGGAATGCCTACCAAATGCCTAAATTTGTATTTTTTAATTCTTATTTTATTGAAAAAAAAAATTTAGTTCTTCTTAATTGTTAAATTCGTTAATAGCCATTAGAAAATACAACATAAAAATTTGAAATTTTGAATCATCGTAAGCGCCAAGGCCGCAGGGATACGCAAGCAAATTATATGTCGTCGTATTAAGGGCAACAAGTACTTACTAGAATATAAGATTTAGTTGCTATACTTTGATACTAGCCGGAGAAAAAAAATAAAATACATTTTCTCCTATACATTTTTTTTTACAATATTTTTTTTCGACGTGAAGGAGCAATTTTATCGAAAAATTGTTGTAATAAATATTGATCAACGTTATATATACTATTCGATACCATTTTTTGTTTAGTTAAATAACCATCTTCGATCGAAAGTCCATCATTTTGAAAATCCGGACCACTGTGCGACGCCCCTGAGATAACACCGCGGAGCCCCAGGGTGTCGCGACGCACAGTTAGGGAAGCCCTGTATTAGGCTATTGACGTTTCTGTGGTAAGGTAACTAGTTAGCAAAATAAAACTAAAATCACGATGATGTAGATGACAATTGAGTACCTATATTTTTGTCTTTTTTATACTCACTTTTCTTATTGAGGTGATGTCTCGCGTTTGACCACCATCTCACCTGATGGTAACAAAGTGATGATTTAATCACTTCTGACTTAAATCCCCATTCCTGGCTAACAGTTATCAGGATACACAAAAACCGGCAGAAAATTCCATTCTTTAGATGTGAGCATAATGATACAATACCCAAATATATTTATACATTTGGGTATGTGCTTAACGTATGACAGGGCGTCTGATTTGCGTATCTGATTTGTAAAATTGTGTCATTTACCGACGGTATCTCAAACAAAATTGGTACTTATTAACCGTGTTACAAAATAAATGCAAGTCCAAACGAACCAATGTCGGCTAGATCAAGCGCTTACAATTGTGAGCGAGAAACTGGGTCTTAGTTGCAAGTAGTTATTTATTCAGGATGGGCACGCCGCAATCTCGGCGATAAGTCCTCTCTTTGAGGAGTGCAGTTGAGAGACGCGTACGACGTTTCATTGCGCGTACGGCGCTCGGCTCGTGTGCTCGTGCGCGTAATAATCTAACCCCACCGTGTCAGTTGTTTACCATCGCTAGTGATGCCTCGCTGCAATATCGACAATTTATCGATAGCAGGCCTACTTCAAGAATGGACAAGTTTCTAAAGAAGTCAGATTCTACCGGCAACCTCAACTCAAAAAGACCCGGAGAAGACCTCGTTGGCCCCTGGCAGTCTGCTAAACGCCCGGCTATCTCTCGAAACTCAGAAAAGTTTGATGAATCGCGAAAATTACCGCTGCATAATAAATATAAAGACCTCTCTATAGATGAGAGAGGTGAATCAACAACTAATATCCACTACAGAGATGCCTCAACCGGAACAAAAAAGTCGGGACATATCCCACCCCTGATTCTGGAGATACAGAAGGACTGGACACATGCATTCATTAAAAACCTAATCTCACGTTTCACAAATAGGTTTCATCTTCAGTATAGAGCTAATAACAAAGTTGCTGTAATTTGTTACACAACGGACGCCCATCAAAACGTGAAGGAAGGACTCCGCAAAGAAAACGCTGCTTTTCTCACTTACACTCGTAAAGACGAAAAAGTACCTAAAATGGTGATAAAAGGATTACCTTCTTATATTGAAGATGATTTACCTGCAGAACTTGATAAATTAGGATTACCAGGAACATCAGTCTCACAATTGAAGACTCAACAAGTGAGTACGTTATCTTGCCCACCTTTTTAGTAGTACTTCCAGCTACAACGGATATTTCAAAGTTTCGCAAAATCAAATATTTATTTAATTGCGTGGTTACTATACAAAAATTTATGCCCAAAAAGTCTGCCGGTACACAATGTTATAGACGTCAAAACTACGGTCATGCTTCGAGAAACTGCAATATGCCACCTAGGTGTGTGAAATGTACAGAACCTCATGCTACAAGCGTATGTCCTAAAAAAGACCGGACCGAGCCCGCACGGTGCTGTAACTGTGACCAGGACCACCCTGCAAATTACCATAAGTACGAGACTCGTCTTGCTTATTTGAAGCGCGTTCAATCAAGGCGTGAAAACCTTCCTCCAAAGACCTCCACGGTAAATTACCTGACTACATATCCCACAGATGTACCCCTTACATCTAAGAAACCCTCATATGCTGCAGCAGTCAAAACTCAAGCAAACTATGATTTTGTTTCAAATGACCACCTAGAGCTACCATCGGATGACCCTGTAACTAAAGACATGTTAGAAATACTAATCTGTGTTAAAAATCTTAAACCACAATTTTCTGCCTGTGTGTCTACTCTAGACAAAGTTATGTTAGTCTTAACTCACCTTGGACACTATGTATAATTCTGATGAGTTAAGATTTCTATCCTGGAACTCCGACGGAGTACGTTCTAAAATAAGTGAATTACTTGATTTGGCAGTATGTACCCTATCCATCGATATAATAGCTGTTTGTGAAACAAAACTTACTTGTAATACTTCCCTAAGTACACCAGGTTACATCTGCTATCGACAAGATAAACACCATAGTGGTCGAGGGCAAGGAGTGGCCATATTGGTCAATGATAGGCTCTACGCTAGACAAATCGCTATTCCCAAAACCAAACATATTGAAGCTATTGCTATAAGACTGGAAATAAGTGGTAAAGACTATGTTTTTATCTCGGCTTACCAATCTCCCAATTTGCAACTTGAATGCAATGATTTAGATATTTTATTTTCGCTAGGGCCCCATGTGGTAATAATGGGTGACTTTAATGCCAACCATGGGTACTGGAATAGTAGTTATGTTAACACTCGAGGAAATATACTGTTCCATCACATGTTGAACCATGACTACGTTATACATTACCCGGACACATCTACTCAAGTCAACTATCGAGCTGATCTTACTCCCACCAATCCTGATTTGGTTTTGTCATTGAATGTTAATAGTATTCATGAGATTCGGGCTTTGCCCTATCATCTAACCACTTTCCTTTGCTGTTTACAGTCAATGGTTTTTGCCCTCGCAAACCAATCCCCAAAATCTATCGTTACTGTGACACTGACTGGAAGAAATACCGATCTTTTCTTGATCAACAAATATTTTTAAGCTCTAAGGTATTTAAGACTGAGTCAGAAATTGACGACGCCGTAAGTCACTTACATCAATGCCTTACCAAAGCCAGAGACAAATTTATTACTGCGAAGGTACATGTAAACACCAGCAGTGCGCTACCTAACTACATTAAAAAAATTAATTACCTATAAAAATCAATTACGGCGTAAGGAACAAAAAGCAATGCTCATAGAGAAAAGACAGTTAAGATCAGCTATCAAAAAATTACAAAAACTAATTAATTTAACCATAACCAAATATCACGATAAAATATGGAACTCAAAACTTTCAAAAGTTGATAACCCTGGCAATGATGTATGGCGACTGGCAAAATCTCTAAAACCCAGATCTGACGCGATACCCCCACTTAAAACAACCAATGGCACATTAACGGCAACCACTCCAGAGCAATGTAATGTTCTAGCAGATAGCTTTGCGATGAACATGACTCTAACTCGTGATTGGGTTAGTGATGGTGTCGAGGCGGATGTCCAGTCAGCCTCAGCCCTCTTGAATAATCACGTCACCGGTGATTTGCAGCAACCTGTTCGGCCTGCTGAAGTCTGGAAAGTTTTGTGTAAACTTAAGACCAGGAAGGCTCCAGGTGACGATGGCATACACAACATTATGCTTAAAAATCTTTCACAAAAGTCTGTTGTGTATGTAACCAAAATATTCAATGGTTGCATCAAGTTAGGCTATTTTCCCCGTATGTGGAAAACTGCTAAAGTTATTGCACTTAAAAAGCCTGGAAAGGACGCCACTTTGCCAGTCAATTATAGGCCCATCAGCCTTCTCCCGGTCTTGGGCAAGGTGTTTGAAGTGATTATTTTTAATCGGTTGCGACGTTGCACTAAGAAGATTATCAGGAATGAGCAATTTGGCTTTCGATCATCTCACTCCACGATACAACAATTGGTTAGGGTCTCCGAACACATATCCTATCATCTCAATCACAAGCAGTCTACCGGTATGTTTCTTCTTGATATCGAGAAAGCTTTTGATACCGTTTGGCACGAAGGCCTGTTATACAAGCTTATCTCGTACGGAGTTCCAATTGATTTGGTAAAATTGATCCAGTCTTACCTTAGTAACCGCAAGTTTGTGGTACACGTTGGCTCTGATAGGTCTTCACCCCGGACGGTGTCGGCAGGGGTGCCCCAGGGCTCCGTGCTCGGTCCTTACCTCTTCATCCTTTTTGTGAATGACATGCCTGTACAAGTCCGTACTCACTTGGCCTGTTTCGCTGATGATACAGCGTCTTACACAACAGATGATGACGTTAACATAATCATTAGCCGACTTCAGCTATCCCTCGAATTGCTCCAGTCTTACTTCAATAAATGGAAGCTTAAGTTGAATGAATCTAAGACTGAAGCGATACTCTTTACATGTCAACGTAGCATCCCTAAGAGAACTTTAAAGATTGCTGGACAGTCAATTCCTTGGAGCACAGCAGTTCGCTATCTAGGTGTTGTGTTGGATAACAAGCTCAACTGGACAAAACATATAGCTAAATTACGTGTTAAGGGAGCGCAAGCACTAGGCTCCATAAATCCTATACTTAACCGCAAAAGTAAACTCAGTCCTAACACAAAAATAAGGTTATATACAACACTAATTAGACCTTGCATCACCTATTCTTGTCCGGTATGGAGCAGTACTTGTCAATCAAACTACAACCTGTTACAAATTCTCCAAAATAAAGCAGTTAAAATTGCATATAATACTCCATTTAAAACTAACCTTAAAGTTCTTCACGCTAACATCAAATTACCTAGCATTACACAATATATTTTAAAATTAACACGCAAATTTTACATTAAAAATAAATGTCATAAAAATACATTGATTGCCGACCTAGGACAAACAGACTTGCGAAATATCGATGGATACGGTACATACAAGCTCCCACATCACTACGTATTGTTCGCGCATAATACTGATAACGCGTCGTAGCACGAGCCGTGCGATGCGCAGGCGCTCCCCCGCTCTCGCCGCTTGCATGCGACGGAGCGCGGGGCGCGGTAGCTCGACCGATGTTGGTGGCCACGGCCGTTCGATCGCTTTGGCCTGAGTCACAGTATCTAATAGCACTTATACTTGTTCGTATTTAAATTCTCCTACCCCCTAATTATGTAAGTGAAATCAATTCAATGATTTCATATGCTCAACATTATAGATTTAGTAGTATGATGATTTATGTTGTAAATAGTTTATATTCTTGCTTATTTAAATACTTAAAAAGGCGCCTATAGTCTGTAAAAGTGTAATTATTTAGATTTATTAATTGTTGCTTAGTATTTAAGTCCTACAATTATTATGTAAACCTTTTACGTTAAGAGCGCGTATTCGATTTAGAATAGGTACAAAATTGCAAGAACGACGTAATATTTATGCACACTGCAATAGTTATTCAGTGTGCGTAAGCTCGAACCTCGAAACCAAACGTTTTGATACTTTTATCTTAAATAATGATTTTGAGTTTATATTCTAAATTGTTTTACGTGATTATTATTATATTAGTACGCATAAACTTCAAGGGTGTGGTCAAATCTTAAAAAACAAATTTCACGACTGTAAGTATGAGGTTTTCTGGAAAACATACCTGGGACAATGTATACCGTAACCGTAAATAAAACTTTTAAACGACTTCAAAAAGGGAGGTTCTGTATTCGAATGTATGTATTTTGTTTGAAAGCATATTTTACAACAAAGGTTTTTAGTGCATAACATATCAGGTTCTGATAAAGATCATCGGAGACAAGTGATGGAACTATTTAATTAATAAAACTTCAAAACTTCCAAAAAAGACTACTAAACTACAAAGCACAAAATAACCTTAGATTGTTTCATTTGGTGTCTAGTTCCGTTTAAAATAAGAGACCTTCAGTCTCACCTTCTCATATGGCTGAAGTCAGTGCCAAGCCAATGAATACTTTTGATAGACATAATACCTACAGCTACGCCGCATTCTGGGGAACACCCAAGGTGATCAAACCTATTAATTTATCTTGGCACCGACTTCAGCCATGTGAGATCATGTGTTACCTAGCTCTTATTATGAACGGAATTAGACATCAAATGAAACAATCTAAGGTTATTTTGCGCTTCAGTAGTCTTTTTTTGAAGTTTTGAAGTCGGTTAAATTTTTAGTAAAAAAGTCTTTTTTTATGCTTTTTAGTGTATCATTGTTTGTGTTACTTGAGGTACTAACATACCGTTCGCACAGTTATTTTTAATCGGTTAAAACAGAGAGTTTGCTGTATACGTCTTTTTTACCCACTAAAACGATATTTCAGACGTGATTCAGAAGCTGTGGTGATATTAATAGGCTGATTATGCTAAATAATACATAGAGGTACGAGGGCAGCAATCGCGGGAGATTTGCTGTTTTTAATCGAAGACATCCTTCACTTATCTCTGAAGATCTTTATCTGAACCTGATTTGTTATATACTAAAACCTTTCTTGTAAAATATGCTTTCAAACAAAGAAAACACTATCAAAATCGGATCAGTAGGTTCTGATAAAATCGCGGATATATAAACATACATACTAAAATAGCCCCACTAAAAAAGCTAGTTGAGTTACAAAATAAAACAAAATCGAAGATTTCATATTTTATTTCAATATCACACATTTTGATGTCCATTGACAGAATTTTCCTGGGATCAATCATCTCGGGCAAAAGACATTTATATTAGAAATCGAACAGCTAATGTTCCATTTTGGTCACCCAAAACGCATCATCTCTTGGTATCCTTATGGTCTTCAATTGAAATTCATTTCCTGCGCACATTGCAAAAAAAAACAAACGTTTTTCTGGCTGAAAATTAAATACAAATTATAAGAAAAGCAATTTTACCTAACAACTACGTCACTACTTACACTTGATCTACCATACTGCTACAACATAGTGGCGCTGTCAGTGGATGTGGGTATAGCGAAATATAGATGACAGGCCTGTTAATCTAGTGGTCAGTGGCCCTGACTGCTATGCACAAGGTCGTGGGTTCGATTCCCACCCAGGACAAATGTTTGTGTGATGAGCACGATCATTATTCTGGGTGTAATTTATTTATTTATCTGTAATATGTATCTATTTAGAAACATATATGTATGTTTATCAGTTGTCTAGTACTCATAGCACAAGCTCTGCTTAGTTTGGGACTAGATGGCGTTGTGTGAAAGTTGTGGAATATTATTATTATAGACGATTTATAGGGTGGACTAGAGCGATAATATAGTTATAGTGAATCTCATCTGACATGAAACTGCTCTTGGATAGGAAAGTATCAGTCGTGGTTGGTATTAGTAGTTCCATCGAATTAAAAAACAAATGTATGCTGGCCTGTTCAGCATCTATGTTCATGCTGAATATAGACATTTTATTTCGACTAACAGACAATTTCCTTCATCAAACAGACAGAAAAATAAACAAAAGAACAAAGGTCAATAAAAAATGAAGGGTCCCGTAGTAACTTTAATAAATATAATAATAATATATTTAATTGACAAAAAAAAACCTTACAAATTTCTTAAAACTAGCTTATTTACAATTTTTAGAACTACTCCAAATAACTTTGTTTTGCGTAGTGTTTGTATCAATTACAAAGTTATATTTGCGG
Source organism: Tholera decimalis (assembly GCA_943138885.2). Classification (NCBI taxonomy): domain Eukaryota; kingdom Metazoa; phylum Arthropoda; class Insecta; order Lepidoptera; family Noctuidae; genus Tholera; species Tholera decimalis. The sequence goes on from OW964549.2 coordinate 6,182,092, forward strand.
TTTTATAAAATATACTGTATATCTCAAAAACTGCTGACCCGATTTCGTTCAAACCGATTTAGGTTGAAAGTTTAGATTAAGATCTACAGCATATATATTTTTTTTAGTTTTTCACTCTATTATTATGGAAGTTATTGGGGGGTGGGGGGAGGGGGGGTGGACGCACTTTTTACCACTTTGGAAGCGTATATCTTTTAAACGATTAACTTTATGAAAGAGTGGTTTTAAAAAACTCAATGTTATTTTAAAGACCTGTCTATAGATACCACACACGCATAGGTTTCATGCAAAAATATATTTTCAGTTTCAGTTCCATGTATGGGGAGCCCCCTTTATTTTAAATATTTTTTAAATTTTCTCTTAAAATCGGAAAGCGGTTTACAGAATACATCTACCTACCAAGTTGTACATGTATAGTTCTAATAGTTTCGGAATAAAATGGCTGTGACATACGGATGGACGGACGGACAGACAGACAGACATGACGAAACTATAAGGGTTCTGTTTTTTGCCATTTGGCTACGGAACCCTAAAAAGCACCGTTTTGCACAACGACGATTTCATGACGAACCAGCTGCTCTAGATCCGGTGGGAAAATCATCAAATGACTCCCACTCTAGGTAAAGTGGAAGGGAGTATCAGACTTCTACTGAATAAAAACCCACCATATTCCTTCAGTGGCCCATGTGTTCCGGGGCCGCGGTATCTTATTAGAACATTCCCGCAACCCTAGTATCTCTCCATTTGCTCTATTGCTGTGTTTTCGATAGTTTTACCGTACTCAATGCCACACGAAATTTGTTTTGTCTGAAAAAAAAACTGGTAAAAATAAGTAGGTACATAATACAAGTATATAGATTTTTGTATATACAGAATATGTATGATTATGTTACACACATAAAAAATACACACAGCCGAACATAGAATCGCCTCCCTATTGAAAATCGGTTCAAAAGTACATAAAGACATGACTCACCTTTTTGCTTGTCTAGCGATAGCCAAAGTATTTTTTTTTATTTCCAAATAAATTTCATTTATAACCCATTTCTGAAAAAAGAAATATTAAATTTAACATATAAATTATTTTTGATTGAAATAATAATTATTGACATCATTTGTTGTACACAAACATGTTAAAACTGATTATTAAATAAATTCAGTATATACAAATTATTACCTGCATATAACGTTTTTCAAAATTACTTACCGAATAAAAAATATTAGTTGCTCATGTATCAATACTATTGTGTCGCACTATGTCTCACCGACACTATGGTCCGTATTACAGAACGTTCCTCAAGTCCAGTTTTCGCCCGATCTCAGTTTAAATATAGAATCTGCACTTGAGCATTGGTCTTATTCCAAAATGGTAATAAAACTACACTCAGATTCAAATCGAGCCTCAAGCAGAGAATATCTAATTGTCTATGCATCAGTCTGTTTTCGTTTTATTTTCTTCATCTCCGCTATTCCGATCTACGAATGATCGTAAATAATTCAATTTACTTTAATACCAAATTTTTTAGAATAAAAAATATGTATTGCACGGTTTCACTATAGAAATTATTTTTTAAGAATTTGTAAAAGCAAATTCTTGAAGGTAAAAGGTGTTAAGGCAATATTTTCTAACATATAAAAATATAGCAAGAGTAACTTGTTCGTGGAACGGAGTGGATCCTAAATAATATCTGTGACAGTGTTGTTTTGAATTGCTCATTAATCATATAATAAGTAATATTCAAATAAATAATGGCTTGGGAACAACGATCAATAAAAATATTAAAAGGAAACAAAGTTATAGTACAAAACAGAAATGCATATGTTTTACCAATTCTTGGTCAATAGATGGCAGTATTACAAATTGTCAAAAATCTTCATCTTGTGAAAATCTATACCATTTCTTAAAATAATTATTAGCAAAATTGTTTGGGCCCTTCACATGGAACGCTGAAGTTCTGTTTTTCTGTTCAAATAATCGGTGAAAAAATCATTGTTATAATCTGTTTAAGTTAGAAAACACGGGATTCATCTAGTAACTTAAAATGGCAAAAAATTACGTGTAAAAGTGTTATTTGTAACCAATTAGCATAATAAAATGTGATTTCATCATCATTCGCCAAAAATTAACATTTTTATATCAAATAATAAACTGAAAAGCAAATCGTTAACTGACAAGGAAATCTCTGCTCGAGCGTGGTGTCGACCATACTTGGGTGATGAATCTACAACTGAGTAACGATCTAGAATAAAGCCGTACCCGGCTGAACTATGATCGATGAATCTATACTTGAGGAACATTCTAAAATTAAATCTCGACTCAAAACTAGTTTTAAATAGAGATCAGTGCTCGAGTTTCGTTCTGTAATACGGGCCTATGTATGTTTATGCGAGCAAGCGGCGGGCGGCGGGAAAAAAGTGATACGTCATGTCGTTGGGAGACAAAGAGTATGTAATACACTATGTTTTATTGGGAGAACCCGGCACGAACTGATTGGCAACGGATTGCGCGCGTTGATTTATAGTGTTTTTAAAATAATTTTCTAAAATAAACGATTACATGAAATTGACTGAAAAAAATAACAGTGTATTTGGCAATACGTTTATTTTCATAAAATAAATAAATAATAGTTATGTTTCTATTCAAAACTCGGTTAAAAAAATGTTAAACAGAACCGATTTTGCATTATTTAAAAATTGTTTCTTTAATATTAAATTGCCATATTTTTGTAATTGGGCTACGTAGTGCACTTTAAGACTATATATTCTATTGGACAAGCACATAAAATAAAATGTGTTCGTACGTTATCATGGTTATTTTCGTCCTGAAAGACGACTCTGACGTCTATTTTCGTAAATCGCGTCGAACAGATTGCCTTGTCTTTAAAAAACTGTCAATAAAAATTATAATGTTACATCGTTATGTACTAAACCAAGACTTAATCTTTCTATAACCGTAATAATCTTTGAATAATCTGTTAACATCATTACGATATAGCTCTTGAAAAAACACCAAAACGCGTTGTTTTCGTCGCGAATGGAATACACGCTCTTAATAAAGAACTTTATAAAACAAACAAATAAGTTGAGAGACGCCACGGCGTCCTCACTTTCCGCCTGACGCAGATACAACTTACCAGACACGGCTGTTTCGGGAGGTGCCTGGTTACAGCGGGAGGATACGCCTGGGTGTCGTAATTGTGAGGATCACCCGGAGGACACAGTAGTGATGTGCCCTGCTTGGTTAAAGTACCGCCGTGTCTTCGTGGAGGCGATCGGCGGCGGCGACCTCTCGCGCCCGTCGCTGATTCACACCATGGTGCGGGCCGAGCGGGAATGGAATGCAGTCACCTCTTTCTGCGAAGATGTCTTGCTAGCGAAGGAGGAGGCCTAACGTGCGAGGGAGAGGCAACTCTCTTCCTCGCGCCCCAGCCGCCGGGGGAGGCGCCTCGGGCGTCGTGGATCGTGAACGCGTCAGGGAGAGACAACGCTCTTCCTCACGTCCCGGGCGTCAGGGATCGCAAGCTGATCTCCGGCCACCGTAGGCGTGAGCTGGCGGAAGGCGTACAGGGGTAGCTCGTCTCCCGGTAAAGACCAGGTTCGGGTCGACTTGGCGTCGTGTTCCACGCGCGCCTCAATGAGCAGTCAGCAGCACCGACGGGGCCACATCCACCCGTCCACGGACTCGGCAAGCGTTCCTCATCCTTGATGATCAACTCGCGCGGCTATTATTATTTAGCCACGACTTCCTCATCTTCTGAATCATACAACGCATAATATGGGAGGTAAATAATAGCTGATACTTTAATACATACGCTATTTTCCCCATTTACCTGTTCTGTGCTATGTTCCACCTCTGAAAGCAAAACTTACGCATAATAGTGGCTTTAACACTTTTGTTTAGAAAAAGGCAACTTTGAAACAGGACTAAGCAAACCCATTAGCTTTTTCAACTAAAATCTCTCGAGCTTAGTTTTCGCTTGTAACTGCTCTAAATCTAGATTAGAATAACTTATATCTGAATTTCTAAATGAACGCCATTTTGTCCTCGACTGTAATAGCTATGTAATGTTTGTGCGAGAGGAAAATCATTTTGCTAACTGCAAATTGAAATATTTTGAAGTTCTGGGTGCAATTTTAAAGGAAGTAGGTAGGGGGGCGGGTATGTAAAATCCTTTAGGACAGTATAAGAGACGTTTGTCTATTTTTAAGTTGGTGTATTGTATATGTATTTTATTACTTACTAGCTGTCGCCCGCGAATTATTTCACGTGGATATTTCGCAAATTTTCCAAGGATGTATGTACTTGTTACCATACAACAATCTATTGCTGTGTCAAATTTCATCTGGAATCGTTCAGCCATTTGCCGTGATTGAGTACCTCATATCTATACTATTCATACTTTCGCTGTTATAACTTATAACTGATAACTGTCATAAGAAAGTGGTAGTCTGAGTGCACGTTTTTAGTTATTTGTGCCATAGTTTACACACATCCAACATAAACTCATTGGAGTTACACTGCACACTATTAAGTATTCTGTGACTATAGTGACACTATGTGACCAAAATCATCGAGTACATAATTTAAATAGTTTTAGAAGGTACTTGGTTAACAAAGAAAATTACAAAAAGGGTGTAAGCTAAAAAGTAACTAGTAGTTGGAAATTTTGGCAAAGGTGAGACAGTACTTCACACCGGAATAGATGCTCAATCTCTATTAAGCCCAGGTTCGGTCGTGTATGGAGTACTGCTCTCATCTTTGGGATGGATCTGCGAAATACTAACTGGACGCGCTTGAGTCTATCGAGAAACGGGCCAAGAGACTCATTGGCAACGATTCACTGGTCGAATCAAAGCTCCAGAGCCTTGAACACCGACGACGAGTTGCAAGTCTATCGGTTACATTTCGGGGACTGTGCGATGGAATTACACAATCTAATTCCGCCAAGCCCGTTCCATCATCGGACTACAAGACAAACGGCGATGTGCCATCGTTACATGGTTGACATCCCACCCATACGCACGAAATATTTTGGGAATACTTTCATTGTGCGTACTGCTAAGGAGTGGAATTCCCTGCCGGAGTCTGTGTTTCCTGATCGCTATAACCTGGGAGTCTTTAGGTCAAGAGTGAATAGGTTACTTCTAGGCAAGCGTGCTCCATCTTCGACCACATCATCACTTAACATCAGGTGAGATGGTGGTCAAACACAAGCCTATTAACAATAAAAAAAATTGCTGTCGCAGATCCGGGTTGCATTTGGGTTGAATGTTAAGATAATTACTGATACATAGACCGGGCTCGGTGGACGTTGAATAACCTTGAAAATCAGCCTGTGCGGCTATTATTATGTATAATAGCCACGAGATTCTCTGGTATTTTATGAAAATATTTTTTTTAACGATAACTAGCAATGTGGGAAAAATTCACATTACTAACAATCTTTTTAATCCCTCAAAATAAGCTAAAGGTGCTTGTGTCTGGAGTGGGTTCACGGCAATAGTCGAACTTGTGACCTCTCGGTCACAAGTCCGACATCTTATCCCTTAGGCCAAGGCTTCCCAAACTTATTTTAAAGTTGCCATATTTTTGGAACGCCCCTTCTTGACATACATTTACCCACTAGTTGTAGTTCCAGCTTAATAACAATTTGTCAAGAAAACTCCAAATAGCATCTACTTTTTTTGTTAGAAAATAAAGAAAAAACATAAAAATCAAACATTTAGATCGCCTTACGACGCCCCTGGGATAACACCGCGGAGCCCCAGGGCGTCGCGACGCACAGTTAGGGAAGCCCTGCATTAGGGTAATGATGCTTCTGTGGTAAGGTAACTAGTTAGCAAAATAAAATTAAAATCACTGTACAGACGCCAGCACATCAAGCTACAACAATCTGTCCAATTTCTTTAATAGATTTTCAACTTTATTTTTAAGGAAATTAGGTTCAAGGTTGATTGGGATAATTTGACAGTTTCGGGTAGCTTCATGTGCTGGCGTCTGTACATATATCGCGCTGGCGAGTACTAGATGATTGCACGCGTTTTGTCCCATTTATTACGTTAATATCAAAAACGTTATAAATAATTTCTCTCTCTGACTTCATAAATAACGCGATGTTTCGGGATTAAAACGAATGAAAGAAAAGCGGGTCTTTTCAAAGTACTTTTTCTTGTAGTACTCGTATGTGGAATAAAATTAACAATCATTTAGAAATAAGAATTTGTTTTTAAGTTCAAGAAATTTATTTCAACTTTTAGAGAAAACATGGTTTTAGTTTTAAGCAAAACATGTTTGGTCTATTATTTTTAATAACAACTTATAAACAATATTTCATGCAAATGAAAAGTATCTTATCCTATCCTATGTAACAAAAAAAAACAATTATAAAAATAGTGACTAAATACAAATTTCTTAGTTTTCAAGGTTTCGATGGAAAACAATTTCTTAATTTTTATCTTTTCGATATTAATCGTCCAGCAGACTGCAATACAAGTTGTCCCCAACCGGCTGAAACTATAAAACCTTAGTTTAATAGGTATTTGGATCCAGGACTTGACCTAATAACTGTAGCACAGAGTGGTCTTTAAAAGACCGTAACGGTAGAGGTAACGGGATCCTTTGTATGTACTAATGGTGATCACCGAGGTAGTTTTAGTGAGGTAGATATCCCACAATCTCTGGTATTTTGTTTTCCCCAAAAGTTTAGATGCCTTAATCATTTTAAAATTAATAACTTTGGAACCTTTGATAATTTTAACTTAAAATTAAAACTTAAAAAAAGTAAATACAAAATGTAAATATCGGTTTAGTTACCTAATTCTATCGATTTACGTAATAAAAACATATTTAATTTATGAGAAAAAAAATGTTGGTATATGTATGTATGACTCCATATCAATATACTAATATTAGTATTACTAATGTTGTAATATTATAAAGCTGAAAAGGTTGTATGTTTGAACGCGCTAATCTTTGAAAATACTGGGTGGATTTGGAAAATACCTGACAAAAATATCCATGCAACAACACATCGCATATGCGTCTAACTCTCTTCTAAGAGAATGCTGATTACGGTATGTTAATACTTACATGGCTTACAGCACTCCATGCCATTGCGTTGTTGTTTTGGACATAGACCTGTCTCTGTTACTTTTGTACCGATGGGACAAGCATATTCTCGAGCGCAAACACCCCCGACACGCATACATGGCATCTCGAAAAATGGAGCTCGTCCTGCTGGAAAATGATTAATACATATAAAAAAAAAATTGAATCACTGTTTTACATATTCCGCTCATTGGTAGTCACCTGTCACCTAAATCTTCCGCATAATCTTACAAGCTATTCTGAATTCAAATACGAGATAAGGCCTGAGGTTTATTAAAAAAAAATTGAAAATAAACGCTTAATAAAGGAAGAATGTAGAAAAATTCCGTAGTTTGTAGTCTAAGTTTTTCTTATACATTTTTGAGCGAATTTAGAGAGAAAAGTGCGGATGGCCATCGACCATTTATTTGTAAGTAATCTCGTATTGATGAGAGTAAAGAAAGGCCAAAGAAGCGTTGAATGATAGATAAAGAGGATATGTCCAGAAATTAGGTCAATACTGTAATGTTGACTAACATAGAAATATGAAAGAAGCGACTTTAGAGTGGAGCAAAACAACGAGGAACTAAATAGAAGCTGAATAGGTGGAACCTCAGGAAGGTGAGGTGACGACCTTGAACACATCTAGCAGCCAGGAAAGTTTTCGTGATAAGAAGACGTTTCTAACACAGATAATGATTTTAAAGAAACTCTTATCAAAAACTTCACTATGTACGATAAAATATACAGAAATAAATATGGTCACAACTATATTATAAATAAATAAATAAAAATCTTGCAGGCACGCAGGCCCATATAAAAATAAACATAAAGAAATACAAAAAGAAATAAAAAAGAAATACACTTACAAAGCAATTCAACTATACAATTCCATTAAATTCAGATCAATTCAATAATGTAATTCTCATTAAAATCATATTAAAAACATTACAAACAAATAAAACAAAATTTCAGATCTATTAAATTAGCTAATTAGCAGGAATATTGACAGCCGTATATAAAGAAGTAATTAGCTCCATATATGGCTCTCAATCTTATTCATATATTATATATATTAGATATTCATGCAATTGCTATGTTCAGAACTAAAGGTTTAAACGCATCACAAATGTACAAGGTGAAAGACTCGAAGTCAAAACTGATGCTTTTATCTTCCACCTGTGCTTTGTGACCTCGTTTTTTGTTATTCAAAATCATGGTTTTTTCTATTCCCTTCTGTCACATTATTAGCATTAAAAATTTGATCTTATTCCTCACACCCATAATATGACTACATTTGATAGTTCTCAACTTTCATCTTTCTCTGTCTAAGGCATCATTAGCATATGGATAGACTAAGGAGAACAAAAAGTCGGGATTAGGCAATGGGATTAGGATAATGATAATGAAATTGCACAATACATTACCAGTCTCACTAAGATTGTGATTAACCATAGCAACGCACCAAATCTCATTAGCCAATAAGGTCAAACAAAATATCTTGACTAGCATTTGTGATACGACCACCTTTATCATTAGAGTGATAGACGAATGGCGATACAAGTGAATATACTGTCGTAAATTAATTAGATGATCACATAACTATGAGAGTCATCGACGTGAGAACACGAGACTAAATGAGCGAGTACTTATTGAAAGGGTTACTAGGCTAGTAGGATTTTTATCTACATGATGTTTGATTTTGTTCTTTAACCGGTTACGGTCTTTTTTTTTCGGGTGGGAAAATCATCGAATGTTTTCTCCCGCTCTGGGTGGAGCGGAAGGGAGTATCAGACTTCTACTGACTAAAAACTCAACCTGTTCCCAAGGCTGCCCTTGCTTTCCGGGGCCACGGTATCTCGTTAGAACATTCCCGCAACCCCATGGTTCTAGCAGTCTAGGTTATGGCCTTTTGCATCGAAGCCCATTAGTTACATACCCAAAAAGACTTTAATGTATGAATTAGCATTGGATTGATTCGAGTATTATAAATGTATCTATACAACGTGTAATTTAAAGGGTATATACATACCAAGTGCACGGCTTCTTTGGATGATAACAAATACTCAATACTTTATTGCATTCCATATTATGTATATAGGTGGTATAAAATAATTTCAAGATCAATATGGACCCTGTCGGGCACAGCAAAGTTAGGAGAGAGGATGAAGGCTAAGTAACAATTCATGGAATTAATTATTATTATAGGTAGATCTAATAGATGTATATGTATATTATTGTGTGGTAAATTATGTTAGATATTTTAATTTATTTTGTATCATTGTTATTATTAAATTATGTACCCATATATTTAAATTAAATTGTGTATGCATGTTATTTATTATAGATAAGTACAAGTTTTAAAATTTTGTCACATATTTTGTTTATTTTCATCATCATCATTATTATTAAATTATGTTAATATTTAAATTAATTTATGTATGTGCATAACTAGAATGTCTTCATGTAAGTAAATTATGTCAGGTATTTTTATTGTCATCATTATTAAATTGTGTATTTATTTAAATTAATTATGTTTATATATTTTTATTATGTTTGTGTATTGGTAAATTATGTCAGGTATTTTAATTTATTTTCGTCGTCATTATTATTAAATTATGTCAGATATTTTATTTATTTTTGTTGTCATTATTATTATATTATGTCAGATATTTTATTTATTTTGGTCGTCATTTTTATTAAATTTATGTTATTATTGTAATTGATTTATTTATGTAATGTCTTTGTATAAGTAAATTAGATGTCAGGTATTTTTATTTATTTTTACCGTCATCAGCATTAAATCATGTATTTATTTTAATTTAATTATGTATATACTTAATTTATATTTTATTCACCTTAGTACTCTCATTATTTTGCACATTTTTAAACACATTACAACGATACAGTATATAATTAATAGTTTTATTGTAATTGATGTTTATCGTTATAGTATTCCTCTATAGTATAGTAGCATTTGTCTATTAGAAATTGTTTTAATTTATTGATGAACATATTATAACTATCTGCATTTTTGATGAATTCTGGTAACTTATTATATATTTTAATAGACATAACAAATGCACTAGAAGAGTGCATTTTCAATCGTGAAGCGGGTATGTTAAGTCTATTTTTATGTCTAAGTGTAATTTTAGTTTGGATGTCCTCTCTTTTGGTATAGAATTGTGGATATTTTCGAACAAATTTGCAAATTTCCAGTACATAAAGACAAGGTACGGTTAATATTTTTAGCTCTTTGAAGTAAGGTTTACAGGAGTCGGAGTTCATTAATATTCTTATCATTTTTTTCTGTAAAGTGAATAGTGTAGGCGCATCTGTGCTATTACCCCATAGCATAATTCCATACTTGAGCCATGCAAATGCGTATGAATAATAAGTAACTAGTGCTGTTTTAAGGTCAGTTGTTTTTTTTATTTCTTTGAGAGCGTATGTAAACTTAGATCATTTAGCTCTTATTTTTTGGATGTGGGATTTCCAATCTATGTGTGAATCTATGTCTAGGCCTAAAAGGGTGAATTTATTTACAACTTCTAAGTTGTGTCCGTTGTAATTAAAGTTGATATTTATGGGTATTTTTTGTCGCGGGTAGAAAGTTATTATTTTAGTCTTAGTAAAGTTAATTTCGAGATTGTGTTCGTTCATCCAGTGTGTTGTGGTGTCAAGTGTGGAAGTCAATTTTTGATTCAAATCTATATTATTGTCACATGGTGTTAAAATAGAAATATCGTCGGCGAACAACACGCATGGCTCATTGATGTGATTAGGGAGATCGTTGATGTAAATAAGGAACAGCAGACATCCTATTACAGTTCCTTGTGGTATTGACGTGCTTACGGGTATGTTTTGAGATCGAATTAATTTAATTTCTCTTGTTTTGCTCTTGTAATATTCAATTTCTACGACTTGTTCTCTGTTCTTTAGGTACGAGGTGAACAAATCATGACTTACGATATGGCTTATGATATAAACGATATGGCAAGGGTTTTGTAATCATAAGTCTACGTGTGTAGAACTTATTACAAATTCCAATACACTGATACCAGAGACCGAATTATGAAATTAAGAAGAACGAAAAGAATTATCGTGTTATTGGCAAGTGACGTGGAAAGTTATTGACCCTCGTAGTGCTGTGACACGTTTGTTATGATTGGTATTCAAGAAATATTATGAACCCGATAATTTGGTGTCAATTCTTTGAGTCAGTTATTTTGAGCTGAAACTGTGCATGGAGACTCCATACCAGATGTTGTCTTCAGCCGTTTTGGATAGATATGGGGTTTCCGTTACACATTGTATAAATGTTTGTATTTTTGTCCTGTAAGCGTTTTTAAATCATCTATCACATTGGTATGAAAGTTTGGCAAACTTCTCAGATCTCTTGCGCCTCCTTCGGCTCTAAAGTCTTTGAGTGGCAACAGAAGTCGTGCTATAGCAACAGTTAGTAGGCTAAAGCATTTCTCCCTAATATGGTTTTCTTTTTTTAAGATTTAGATCATGCATGATAAAAAACAAATTGGGAAAGGTACTCGTGTCATGTTTGGAAGCAAATAAAGATTTTTATAGACGCGCACATGTTTATCGTATGGTCTATGTGTGTATTAAAATGATAAGTCACACGCACACATGCACCCATCTCTCTCTCTCCAACCCTCCACTGCTGTCGCTAAGTCGTCAAGTTAGAGTTCGTAATCGTTCGATCGATCTTTAAGTTTGCTTTCGTAATTGGCCAAACCTTTTCTCAGCTGTGTTATGATCGGTTAGTGTGTAGAATAATCGGATGCAACTGAACAGCAGTATTTTATATGGAGCTGGCTTAGGTATATTACCTCTACATCCCATTCACTCCGTAACTGGTCATAAATAATATATTGTTACGTCAGTCGCTTAACGAAGTACGTCGAGAAACTTCGACAGAAATCTAGAATGTTCGAGACACTAACGCCACTTGGCGGCGAGTAGCAGTACTGAATATATCAAGTAAGTTCGACTGACTTCTAATACGTTCGAGACACTAACGCCATCCAGCGGCGAGTAGCAGTACTGAGTATCTCGAGTAGCTTCTGGAATATTCTTGGCAGTATTGGCAGTGCGTCGATTTTACAATAATTTTCTAGAACTCATAGACCGGGGTATAAATAGATCGCAGAGGAACGCAGACAGCATTCTTATTTCAAGATACGAGGCGATATAATCGAAGCTTTACAAGTGAATTTCAGTGCGATTTAAGTGTAAAGTGACGAGTTTTGTAGTGCGGATAACTGTGTTAATTTTTGTTTTGTTTTTATTTAATTAAAGTGTTAATTTTGGTCTAATTGGCGTTAATTATTTCTAACAAAATTCTCGTAACAATATTCTTCCTTCTGATGCCAGTAAGGACTGTAAAAGATTGACAAATGCTAGCCAGGATCAATGGCTTTACTTACCTTCTTTCTGAAGCACAGAAGAATCCGATATGACCCATTCTCCCACCGACCTTGGCAACCATTAGTTCATCTTAAAAATTGACTCAGTTGGCTGTTATTTTAGCTATGAGCTCTTTGTAAGTCAACCGCAGCATTCAGCATATTTCCAAAGCACTATGCTTTGGAAATGTTTATAAATGATAAAATTAATCAACTTTAAAATCAACCAGTCATATCATACACCCTATAACTGTGCACTATAATAACAGTACATCTCCGGACATTGTTACTACACATAGTTGCCACTACAACTTTCTCATGATTGCATCCGTTCACAGTAAATAGTATTAGAATAAACACAGGATATTATATTTAAATCGATTTTCAGTTATATTTCAACGTTACTCGTAGACGTGAGTGGTGGTATCCAATAATGATGTTACCGATTCTGTGTTTGATTTTGGTTGGAAGTGATTTCAGAGTTGAAGCTTTGGATAGTCTGAAAGAACACGAAGACTTTCGTGGTAATTATTTGTTCCTTGAAATAGCATAAGGTAGTGGTGGTTATAGGCACAACTTACGCGTTGAAGTTCATGTGTTCGATCCTAGCCAGACACATAACTCCAGGGATCACGAGCTGATCTCCAGCCACCGTAGGCGCGGGCTTGCGGACGGCGAGCAGGGTTAGCTCACCGTCCGGTAATGACCAAGCTCTGGTCGACCGACCGGGCGTCGTGTTCCATACGCGCCTCAAAGAGCAGTCATCAGCAATGCCTCGTCAGAAAGAACCATAGCCTGCTGGGATTGAGTGAATGTTCTGACGAGGTACCGTGGTCCTGAAACGTAGGGGCAGTCGAAGGAATAGAGTGGGTTTTTAGTCAGTAAAAGTCGGACACTGCCTTCCGCTCCACTTCAGCGGGAGTTGTCATTTGATGAATTTTATACAAAAAAAGGCAGACACATTACGTCTTCGTTTAATTTTCACCAGTACCATTGTTCTCAAAACATGTGAATGGAAACATCGTGAAGATAAAGAGGTTCTGGAACCATAAATCTGAAGACATGCGACATATATCAACCAGCACTTGTCCTGAATGGGGGATTACGGCCTATTCCGTTTTATAGAGAAGACGCCTGTCCCAGCGGTACAAACGTTATACGCTGGTTATGGTTATGAGAATATTAAGATATTATTTACTTACGTGTTTAGAGCTGCTCCTTATTTTTACAATTAATGAGTCACGATTACTTTGAATTGTTGTGCATGATGATGGCCTTATCGCGTGTTTAAGTGTCTTACTGCAGTTCCAATAATAATATATATATTTTTAATTTGATCAACTATGTTCAGATTGAGTTGGTAAAAAGTACTATAGTTGGTTCACGTTACGAAAATAGTGACGTCATCGTTGTCCGCGCTTCTCGACCAATTAGGTCGCAACAAATTATAAAGTTCACAGTGACCAGTTGACTGCAGACCTTTTCGGGAAACGGTTGTCTTTTATACGTTATACATAAAATAATTTAATTAAATTGAATCCTATTAAATTGGTGGGCCCAAATAAAAAATATGTCGGTGCCAAAAACTCCACATTCAAAATGAGTTATGTAAAAAAAAATATTTATATATAACTTTAATAGATGGTAATTGATGGAAGAAATGCTGCGACCACGTGATACAAGAAGAAGAGTTTATGAAATTCAGATGACGTCATAGAGAACGCAGAACAAAATTCTTTCATAATAAATACTAATGAAGATTCTAGAGACACTGATTAAAAAAGATTACTAAATTTAGACAATTCATTTGATTTTTATCCATTAAACTTAATCTTTTGAAATATACATTTAATTTTTTACTCCATTGTGAAAACACGTTTACCCCGTAGTTGCACTGATGACGTCACTATTTTCTTAACTTGAACCAACTATAAGTTATACTTAAATCTGAGCCTTAAATATGTTTTTATTTTTTATTTTAGCTGGTAAGGCCCCCTTTTTCGAGCTGGCCTGTATGCGTGTTGGTGGTACATGTGCTAAAATGAATGCGTGTCCTCCCGGTACTAAAGTGGCACAAAGAGGTTTATGCCCAGAACAGCAGCAGTTTGGCATGGAATGCTGCAGACCTCGTGAGTTCTTTTATATCCATACATTTTTTTAAATAAGTATACAAGAAGAATTTTGTCATATTTTTTTTACGTGTCCCAACAAGCAACATTGTTTTGCTTTTGGCTTTTAGAGTTTCTTGTGAATCAACAAGATACATATTGTTTAAGTTAACCTTTAAAGAATTACTCCAAAATGTACACGTTCTTCTTAGTTCTCATACGCACAAAACGTTTTGGTAATACTTTCATTGCGCGTACGGCTAATCAGCGAATTTCTGAACCGGAGTCTGTGTTTCTTGTAAGCTTTAATCTGGGTCTTTAAGTCTAGAGTGACTAGGTCACATCATCGCTAACCATCAGGTGTGATGTTGGTAAAAACGAGCCTATCAGCACAAAAAATATTGCGCAATGAATGCACCAATATTGTATATTGCTTTCCATTAGCATTTTTTATTGTATTACACAGTGAATACCGTGGACTTAAAGAAAGGATACAAGTGGGAAGAATATTTAGAGAGAAGCGTTGAAATGAAGAAGCAAGATGAATCACCGGAAGATCCAAATCGTATTAGAAGAAAGCTGATGAATCACTTGATGGAAACTCCTTGTCGCCACCCTGACATACTTTTAAGACTTATGAATAGTTTATAGTTGCATGTTTATACTTCAGTCTGCAATTAAACATACGTATTATTTTCTTAGAATTTCTTTCATGAGGTCTACACACCTGAGTGTTCGAAATTTCCATTTGCGCACTTGAAACAAAAAGTAAAATTACGGCGGCGGGCAATATCTTTGTAATTAACACTTTGGATTCTTTTTGTAAAGATAATTCCACGATGAACTAGACGTTAATTCTTGCATTCAGATCGGCCTCCTGAGCGCAAATATATATATGCTCCATTGTTATTGTTGATTGAAGAGAGAGATATATGAAATATGTACTTAATAAACCAAAATATATATTCATAATATGTGATACAAAATATATGTAGGTATAAAATATAAAAGGTTATCTACATAAACCGGGCACATAAATATGTATAAATACCTACATTAAATCATTCAATTAACTGCCGATTCTTAATAATTGTATGGATTTGTTTCCGTAATATACCTACTATACTGAGGAACAGGATATCGACTGTGCTAAACTCATGGTTGCAAGTCTATGCAACAACATGTGTGAATATCCTTGCAATACCCCTCTTACAGGTGCAGAAAATCTCATTCGGTACAAATTTGACAACCTTACTGAAAGCGACATGTTTTACCCGTTGGGGTTGAAATATTGAGCTTGAGGTCTTAGGGTTCACGTAACCTTTTCACGGACTATACCATTAAAAGCGTTGTTAGCAACTTTTTTGATGCGCAGTAAACATCTGAAAGGTATACTGGGTATAGTACATATATCTTTCTTTTTTACATGCGCGTATACGTAATTTATTATAAGTAAACTAGTGCATGCTATGTTGTATATTCAAAGTTATCTTTTCCCATAGGTAAGTTATATTTTTTTGTTGGTTGCATGATTTTGTTAAAAAAAGTAAAGTATAATGGAATTACTCAATTAAAGGCAAATTATTTAACAATATTTCGACCTTCGTATATACTGTAAAACAAGTAAACAGTGGCATATAGTATACCTATTAACTTTTCGTTTGTTACTTCTTTCGTTCCATGTAATATTTTATTATATATAATATATGTAAATTATAAGAAATATATGTTGCTGTATATTAGTTTTTGGAAGTCAATACCTATACTTTCCTAATTGAAAAATCGCCACTCAATACAGTTTTAGTTTTTCGTTTTTAAGAGTTTGGTATGGATTTAAATAATCGTTACTTAAGAAAGTTACATCACGGACAAAACATCCGTGTTCATGACAAATTTCCCGTTTTAAGTCCTAATGATACTGTCATAGTCAATAAAGTAAGGTAAGTAAGGTATGACTTGTGATCATGAGGTCGTGGATTCAAACGGGCCATTACACGATTGACCTGAACCCACTCCAGACACGTCCATATTTAGCTTAGTTGGAAGGGTTAACAAGATTGCTATTACAATGTGTAATGTGAATTCTACCCACATTGCTTTTTCTCTTTCAAAAATAGACATTCCACACTCGTAGTCATTTCAATACGTGGACATTTTATTACTGAAATTACTAAATAATAAGTACTTCTGTCTTTTCCATAATGAACACTTTTGTTAACAAACACCTTTGTTTCAGTAAAGGGGGTAACCGAGTGTCAATCAAAACACGGGCAATGCGTTCCAGAATCCTTCAAATGCTCCCGCAGTTTAAAAGTTTCCGACGCCACTGGTTGCCGTCCTAAAGAAGTGTGTTGCTATCGAGTTACCAGTGAATGAAATAAAATGTTAACCTGTTACGTAGTGATGCTGCACATTTATTATAACGGGTTGCACTGTTTATTTTTGAAGATATAATAAACCTTTTGTATATAACGAATACATATTTTACTTTACACAAACAACCCAACACTATTAACCTAATTTAAGGAAAAAAACAAGAAAGGAATTAGAGCCAATAATTTTTTAAATTGTTTACTTTTAACAACAACGTCCAGTAAATTGGTTCTCTCAGAAGACTCACAGTCTCAAAACTCTTTTATCGGAAAAAAGAATCAGATGTTGTATCTAGAAAGATCAGAACACTCTTTGGAAGGAGGTTGCAATTAGATAAATTCTATGGTCGGCACCAGGAATAGTGTTTTCACGGTGATCTTCTTCAAAACAGTTATGTCACAGAAGGACCCTGCGGAAAGGGAATTTGAGAATATTTCAGTGCTCTCTCAGCAGCCGGTGCAAGTGTGAGAGTCAGTTAGTGTGAGAGTCTAAGAGACCCTCATCTTAAGGCGGCGACAACACCTATGATGATATCCACCTTGAGAAAAAAAGGTCTTATAACTCTAGAAAACCTAAATCTATAAACTGAAAACGGAATATTTATCATGATTTCTTATTGATTCGAGTTTCCGATATTTCGGCTCTGTTGCAGGCTTCATCTTGGGTGAACTGGTTATTGCGGGTGGATGTTTATGAGTAGACGAATTGGTCTACCTAATTCTTCATTCTTTTAAAAATAACCCGTTATGGTAAATATCCCGTCTTAAGTTGTAATGAAACTGTCAGTGACCATGTCAGTTTAAAAACTCATAAATTTATAAACCCTTCATTTCGATAAAAAGTAATGGTTTGACTGTTAAATACTCCTTTTGCATGATACAGCTTTTTTCTAAGCTTTTCCTTAGGAGTAGTTCGATTTTCAATGAAAAAGATATATCTCATTCGTCATAGGTATCATTTTCGTAGTTTTTGATATCGTTGAATACAATAGTCTTTAAATTAAGCTAACTCAAACGTTTAATTTTCAAAGTTTACGGGGTGAATATGCTTAGAATCTTACTCCGCGCATGGCTCAACAAAGCCTGTATTTTCTAAGATTTAATGTTTAGATTGTAAATGCTACGCTAGCCTTAAAGTAGAAAGACATAAAAATATATTTTCTTCTACAAACTGTTTAAAATCAGAATGGGTGCCTCACGGCAACATCAACAAGATTTTACCTAACCTTAATCTTTGTAATATGTCTAGGTTTGGAGTCAACCTACTTTGAGATGCCATGTATGCGTTTTGGGGGGTCCTGTGCTATTGAATGCCCAGCAAAGACAAGAGTTATACGCAAGGGTTTGTGCCCGGATCAACAAATATACGGTGTGGAGTGCTGCACGTCTTGTAAGTACTTTTTAATACATTTGTATGATTAAACTGCATAATTATATAATAAGCTGGCGTGACAAACTTCGTACCATTGACTCCATTTTCATTTTTTCCTCCTAGAGTGAAACATATGGTAGTTTTCTTTAACTATTTTCATTCCAAACATCCAAATTGGTGCTGTATTTTGGTCGTGAAAGCGGTACAGACAGACAGATATTCGCGTTTATAATATTAGTATGGAAATGGATATGAGAAGGGAATTGATCGATGATTATTTCATTGTTTTTTTTACTAATAAACATGTTTGTTTCAGCTGAAAAGATCTTAAACTGCTGTATAACTCGGAGAGAGTGTGTACCTAATACGTTTGAATGCTCACAATTTTTCATAATTCAACATGTTTTGCTGTATGGGAATACATTCAATTGATGGACAATTTTCTCATATTCAATTATATAGAATATAGTGATAAGATTTCAGGTCATATGTTCCCCACTCCAGACACAAGTATATTAGTATAGGGTTAAAAGTTTTGTTAGTAATGTGACACACGCCGACATTGCTAGAAAAATATGACATTAATAACTATTGTACCTGTTATTGTTGTAACATTAAGTAAATATTTAATTTGTTGTTACATTTGTATTTAGTGTTTAAGCAATAAATGTTTGTTATGAATGTATTTATGCATTCTATCTATTGTTTTACTGCTATAATAAAAAGTTTTAAACTCGGTCAAGGAGAGCAATACAAAAAATATCGTGGATCGGCCATGTTACCGTTGAACAGTGATGCGAATGTCATTTTGACATGTCGGCTTGAGGAAACAATATATCAAAATATCGATATTTTTCACAAAATAATCGATAAATATCGACGATATTTTAAATCTCAATAAATCGATATTTTTTTAATTCACTCTAGTATAATTGGTCTAACTTACCCTATTCCAATTAATTACCTTAAGTTATATTCGGGCAGTTGTTCAAATGTTCATCAACAAATCGTCAGCACGTTTGCGCCTTAATTAATTAATTAATTAATGACTAAAGTTGACTTTTGTTAATGAAAACATACATTTGGATATTAGATATGAGTATTTAATTATTATTTTTTGAGCCTGGCTTCCCGTCAAACCTTCAATTAAAAAAACATTTGGTCTTGTGATTTTCGCTTGGCCTAAAGGAAAAGCTCACTGTCGGTCAGCACTGACCGCCTTGGCGTTCAACGTGTTAACATATAGGTTACTTTTTTCCGGAATTTCCACAGAATCTGGATTTACTAGAGAAAACCCTATCACTTTGACTTTTATATTATTTACTTTATGCAAAAGTTTTCGAGGGTGGATCGATCGGTGTTTGCTACTCGCCTAAACTACTGAATGAATTCAGGTTAAATTATTCAGTGATATAAATAAAAAATACGTATATTTTAGGAAATAATTATTTCCATACAAAAACACACATTACAAAATCGATACACGCGCAAAAAAAAACAAAACAGACCAGATAGACTATCCCACCCCGCAAGCGACATCAATGTTGTATGTAGGGGGGACAAGTCTAAAACAACATCCCTAACTAAATAAATTGAAACCAAACCTAGACATTTTTTTTTATATAAAATAGCTGTTATCCTAAACGCAAAACGTATGTGCGTCATACAATATCCTTACGCAGACGCATACACTCATGCAATGTTAGCGGCAGACACGCACACGAGCGCATTTCCTTGAATTAAGGATTGTATTAAGTTGTTATCATGATACTGTGTTTCCATTTTAAGTTAAATGAAAGATTTTTCCGTCAATATTTGATACCTATTTTTTATGACGGAAATCGATTCAGAAGCCGGTTCTGACCCAACTTTCAGAAATTGCGTTTTTTCTGTTACACGCTAAAGGTCTTTTACTAATTATTAAGTTTGTGAGGATAGATGTATACAACGTGTAACGGAAACCCTATATCTATCCACAAGAGCTGAAGACAACATCTGGTATGGATACTCTATGCACAGTTTCAGCTCAAAATAAGTGACTCAAAAAATTGATACCAAATTATCGGTTTCATATGTTTCTTGAATGCCAATCATAACACAATCATAACATAAGCATTTGATCTAGTGAATAAGCATTTGACCTAGTGAATTATAAAATTCTCTGGGACAAACTAAGACGGTCACAAGTATCTCAGCATGTTGTAGATCTGTTGAGATACTGGTACGAAAACCAAACAAATCAAGTGAAGTGGGGTGACACCCTATCTAGTAGTTACAGGCTAGATTGTGGCGTGAGCCAAGGGGGGCTGACTTCTCCGGACCTATTTAACCTATACGTGACCGGGCTGATCGAGGAACTCAGAAGAACCGGAGTTGGCTGTCACCTGGGTAACGTATGTGTGAACAGCTTGAGCTACGCTGACGATATGGTTCTTCTGAGTCCTTCGATTAAAGGGTTAAGAAGACTGCTGTCAGTTTGTGAGCATTATGCTAATGCTCACGGATTGAAATATAATGTTCTCAAGACGGAAACTATGGTCTTCAGATCTGGAGCTGGTCCGGAAAACATACCCAGTCTTAATTTGAACGGGTCCACCATTAAGGTAGTAAAACAGTTTAAATATCTGGGGCACATACTGACAGACAGACTGCATGACGACACAGATATAGAAAGAGAGCGAAGGGCTGTCTCAGTGAGGAGTAACATGCTCGCACAAAGATTTGCGAGTTGCACCAATGATGTCAAGAACACTCTTTTCAGAGCTTATTGTCTGTTAATGTACACTTGTCAACTTTGGTGCAACTTCACAAAAAAGATGTACAGTTCATTAAGAGTTCAGTACAATAATGCTTACCGAACTTTTATGAAACTACCGAGATACTGCAGTGCCTCGAGCATATTTGCGGAAGCGAGGGTCCCTGACTTCTATGCAATCATGAGGTCACGTGTTGCGTCTTTTTGGGAAGGTTTGAGACGTTCCAGCAACAACATCTGAGGGCTGTCTCGTGCAATTTAGTATGTCCCATATATACCCATTGGATTTCTGTTCACCTGAACGAGAACAAAAAATTACGTAATAATTAGGATGAATATGCAATTTTTATGCAATATGATGTATTTTATGACTATGGTCACACTATGGTACATACCTCAAAGTTTTAGATTCTAGTTTTATTCTTTTAAATTTGTTCTCACTGTTTTTATTTTGTATATGGGTGTTTTGCCTGAAATAAAGCAGCATTTATTATTTATTTATTTTATTTTATAACATCAAAATCAACGTGACTTGGCAATACACGATAATTCTCTTCGTTCCTCTTAATTTGAAAGATTCGGTCTCTGGTATGTATTGAAATTTCTAATAAGTTCCACACATGTAGACATAGGATTACAAAACCCTTGCCATATCGTTTGTTATCATCCAAAGAAGCCGTGCACTCGGTATGTATATACCCTTTAAGTTACACGTTGTAGATGTGTGGATGTTTGTTACTCTTTCACGCAAAAACTACTATACGGGTCTGAATGAAATTTGGTGAGGAGATAGTTAACATCCTGGACTAAAATATATTATTTTGGTACATCAACTATGCCACTAGAGATGTTTTTTTTTCAGCCATATGATGTAAGAATTTTTCATTTCTTTAAATCATTTGGCTGGGTACCTAATCTTACGCTAATGGGTACCGAAAATTCCACGTTAATGAAGTAACAGTACCTATACAAGGTGTAATAGATTAAGCGCAATACCTCAGACATCCCAATTAGAATATTAAAGTATAAGTCTAAAACAACATCCCTTACTAAATAAATTGAAACCAAACCTAGACATTTTTTATAAAATAGTTATCCTTTTTTTTTCTCTGGGTGGGAAAATCATCGAATGACTTCTTCCGCTCTGGGTTAAGCGGAAGGGTGTGTCAGACTTCTACTGACTAAAAACCCACCCTGTTCCTTCGGCTGCCCTAAAGTTCCGGGGCCGCGGTATCTCAATCAAACTTTCCCGCAAACCCCGGCAGGCGCGCTAATGGGTACCTACTACTAATGTTACAAGTAATGCTGGAAGACTGTTGTTTGCTTAATTTAGGTCGTCCAAGGAACGTGAAAAAGCTGCATACCGTGTGAATAAAATAAAATTTACTATTGTGTAGGTCACTAACCTAATCTTAAGAACAAAACTGTCCTAAATTATTGTAAGAATAAGTAATTTTGTACACGTTTAATCCGTTTTCTGTGCATGTGTTAGCCTTTAAGTGATTGTTACACTTGTATATGTAAATTTGTCAATCGCACTGTAATGATAATTATGTAAACAATTGTATACAATTGTTGGCTGACCTTAAATAAATAAATAAACATACACATATATTTTGTCTTTGCTGTTTTCTACACATGAAAATGAGGAAAGAAGAAACTGGTGGGCAATTAGCATTTGAGCATCATCAACCAATCTCGTTCTGTAATAATATGATTTTTTAACAAAGACACTGGCAGGAAAATACATTGTTCTGCGTCCATACATTGTTCACCCAAGAATAAACAATGATAAAAAATACCTTTCTAGGTTGGAAATGACATGTATTTGTATGTAAGAACAGTAATTTCTGCCGAACACTTCTGAGAACTTTCTTATTAACAAATATCGCAATGGTTTTGAGGTTATGTTTTATTGTATCTATGAAACATTCCTACGTCATCACTAATGTACGACTATCACAGTAAGTAGGTGCTTGTTTTAGTTACACATTTGTATAATTCGAGCAAAATATTTTATGAGAGCTTTAAAACATTGGGCTCGTCAATTATTAGAATATACTATTTCCCATCTTGGCAATCTAAAGAATACAAAAGATAAGAAGCAATACTATGCCTAGCACTAATTAAATTCAGGTTGTGATTAGGTATTTATATGATTCAAAGGAAATAAAAACAACTAAACTCTCAAATTTGTCACTGTGTATTTTCGCCTGTGTAATTTCTCTCTCAAGAGCCACACATTTCAACCTCACTCACTCAACCTCATTGCATCTGATTTGGACTTATTCAGTTGTTCACTGGCTTAATTTACAAGGAGTGCTTTGTTTGTAATTTGTTACAAAAATTGAAATTAATGTTTAGAATAAGTACACTATAGAATTAGGTTACCTTGTAAGAATAGTTGTAAAGTCGATAAATAAATAAATTCTGAATGTAATAAATGTAGTTCATTTATTATTGTTGATCAACCTATCTGCATACTTCAATCGCAAATGTTCCATCTTGTCGAATATGCTCGCAATAGTATGACATGTTTTTTTTCTCTGGGTGGGAAAATCATCGAATGACTTCTCCCGCTCTCCCGTAATACTTCTACTGACTAAAAACCCACCCTGTTCCGGGGCCGTGGTATCTCGTTAGGACATTCCCGCAACCCCGGGTGATAGTATAACCTGGCTTGCTTAATTTGGTAAATCCAGGAGCTCTTGAGTAACTAGACAGCATAATAATAATTATGTCAGCTTGTGGAATAGATATGTTTGTTCTTGTCTCATTCAAAGCGGTTTCTGCACGTTGATAGCACCTATGGCATAGAATATCTGACGGTTGAACCTGTAATATTTAAATAGTATTCTTTATTATACATAGATACATACATGTAGGCACGTTTATTTAATATATTTACGTTTTCTTAGTATATTTGGGTTTGTGACTTACTATTGAAATAAAAGGGTGATGGTATTGTGACTAGGGTTGTTATCTCGGTAATTATGAAATGTGTGTTGGTTTTTAGGCGAGTTTTAACAATGTCCTTTCACTCCTTAGCTGTACTCATAGTGAAAGTAATCCCAAAATGCCTTTTTAAGACCTAGAATTGTCTAGAATATTGTTTTGATTTTTATTGCTTTACGTGCGCCCGCCAGTAAAGCTCCCGGTCGGCATGATTTTTCTGACATTTTCAACATAATTATCGTCATATTTGAGCTAACTTACATAAAACTTTAATATACTCTAAAACCTATCTTACACTCAATATACGTACGTATCTATATCCATAGTATTTGAATTAACCGCGGAAATCACTCAGACAGACACGGTGAGAGACTTTGTATAATAAGACATCGTAGTTATAAACAAGATTAACTGCCACAGCGAAAATAAACTTGCGTGCAATTCTCCACTCATGGACTCAGCATCTGGCAGAACGCCGCTTTCGCTCGCTCGGTTCGTCCGATCAACATCGACGCTTAGTAAGTTCCTACGTTTTTGAACGGACACAAACGTTACTACCGACGATGTTGATGTAATTAACTTCTAATATGACTTTTAAATATGAAATATATTATTGTTATACTTCTTGAAGAGCTTTTATGTAATAATAATTAAAATAAAATCCGCAAAATTCAGATCCTGTGTTGTTGATAGGACGTGTCAATATTTGAGCTAACTTACACAAAACATTGATGTAATATACACTAAAACTTATCTCATGAATTACACAATCTTGTATATCCATAATCTTTGAATTCATCGCGGAAATCACACAGACAGACGCGGCGGGGGACTGTATAATAATATGTAAAAATAGTGACACCTGGATGGTATCACCTAGATCTAGGTCACCTAGGTAAAGTCTACTTTGTACACATACAACATAGTTAAAAAGGCTTAACTTAAGAAAAGCAAGTGAGTCAATGTATTTGAATGAGGTTGATTATGGTATGTTGAGATAGTCACAAGTTGCTAACGTGTTATTAAGAAAATGGATCTCTTACTACTTTCAGGATGTAGATATTAGCTAGTTATCAAAATATTGAATGTTATTGAAATACTAGTTGGCAAGTTAGTTGCTCTGATCTAATCATTCTATTTTATATATTAAGTTAGGAGTGAACGTGTCCCAGAATGGACTTAAACATTTTAAACGTGATTATTATTTCAAATTACCTGTGTTGTGAAGAGTTAGCGTTTGTAAATAGTTTGAATATAAAAAATGCATTTAAAGATGAAATGGGTAACCATCCTTTTTTAAATTTATACGCCTCTTTTTGTCCGTGTGGGAAAATCATCGAATAACTTCTCCCGCTCCGGAGTTAAGCGGAAGGGAGTGTCAGACTTCTACTGACTAAAAACCCACCCTACTCCTTCAGCTGCCCTTAAGTTACGGGGTCGTGGTATCTCGTGAGAACATTCCCACAACCCCGGAAATTTATACACCTGTTTACTTCTACGCCGCATTGGTTTACTTGCCATATTAATAGTTTTATGCAGTTTACTGTGGGGTAGAATCAAATCATTTCATGGAGAACATAAAAATTTTAGAGAGTGCAGACCGCATTTTAATAGAAACTTGGAATAGAAAATATCTTGTCCTGATATATGAATACTCGTTGAATTAATTAGAGATCTCGCAACATAAACTCACTGACTTAAGATAGATCTCCGATAATTCATAAAACGCAAGAAACACATGAACATTCAAAGTTTATGGCTATGCTTGGGGTGTCCTTTTCATAATTATGGGCGTATTTAGCCAGGACTAGAATAATAATGTAGAACTCATCATAATCTACTTAGCCTTTTTCCAACTGCACAATGCAGTTGGAAAAAGGCTAAGTAAACAAAGCTCGGCTTCCAGTCTAACCGAATGCGGCTGCGTTCTAGTGTTTTACATGGAGCGACTGCCTGTTTAACCCAGTTACTGGGTTGTGGAGGTCAGCCTCCACAACCCAGTAACTGGGTAATCCATCGCCCTTTCCCATCACCCGGCTGAGCGTAACGTCTGCCAAAGATGTATAAATGACAGCCGGGACCGATACCTTAATTACAGATATGTTAAAATGGTTACCCAAGATGGCGTTGCCTAAGCCTGTTGCACGCCAAATGGCGGTCGTCAAAATAGACCACGTTAGAGGCCCTTGAGGTGGTCTAGAAACTCTGAAACTAGGGTGTATGGGGTCGTTAGAACTTACTACCCACAGAAGAAGAAGAAACTTGTCAATAGTCTCGTGCAGCTATTCGGTTGTTCGGATCAAACCCGACCACATAAAAATTTCGATTGCGCAACTATTAACTGTTATTGCACAACAATTTTTCGTAAGCTAGTAGTGTGGTCAGTTGTGCTTTAGACTTTGCAGTGATTACTGTTATTATGGCTTCAAATAAAAATTTATAAGGACGTAATTCGATTGACGTCATTGCGCAGCGTCAAATAGTAAAGCTTATGTTTCTGGAAGGACTCACAGCCGCCGAAGCCCATCGAAGATTAGTCAGGGTGATGACTTCCAACGCGCTCTCTAAAACGACTGTGAAACAGTGGTACCAACGCTTCCGAGTTGGGAGTTTTGACGTTATGGAGCATCGTGGAGGTGACCATAAATCTGGACCCGAAACTGAGGAGCGCGTGAAAATATTAAAAGATACTTACGGTGAATCTAGAGCTTGGTCTATCACGTCGCTGTCGGCTCGGACAGGAATACCTAGAACCACTTGTTATGAAATTATCACGAAAAAACTTGAGATGAGGAAAATCAACACCAAATTGACTCAAGATCGGAAGGATCAGCGAGTAGACTATGCAAAAATTAATTTACGGGCATATAACCAGCAGCCGAGCCGATTAAAACAGTACATTGGTTATTGATGAGATATTTTAATTTTAGTGTGGTCGGGTTTGATCCGAATGACTGAATATTATTATCTAGCCACAAACACCTCGTGATGTTGACTACTGATCCGAGTATAGAACAATTTCGTTAACCTTTATAAACTATAGTTTTTTAGTTGATTTCGCTTTTTTCAGGTGTTCAAAATCAGCGAGCCCCGTTCTTTGAGCTAGCATGCATGGTGAGAGGTGGCACTTGCGCCAAGAAAGTTGCTTGTCCACCGGGTACAAAAGTCTTACGAAGAGGCTTGTGTCCACAGCAACAGCGACAAGGCATGGAGTGCTGTAGACCGTGTGAGTTCTTTGGAAAGCATAACAAGACCTCGTGCCTATATCCTCGTGGGCGATAAGAAATACAAAGTACTCGTAAGTACATGGATTGGCTTGAATGTTTGCGTCACAGACAAAAGTATTGTTCCAAACGGTTTTACTTGAAAATCAATTAAACTATATGCCAAAATGGGTTTCTGCACTTCATGTTTTCGGTCAACCAGCGCCATGCTGTGGGTACGCCCATTGCATAGCATAATGCTAAGCAGGAACTTATTATAAACTAACTTCTGACTGCGGCTTCGCTCGCGTGTAAATTCTGCATCAAATTTTCCGGTTTCCGAAATCAATTAGCCTATATGTTGCCCGGTTTTAATAGCCATAAGTATAATAAAAAAAAAACAAAGTTGTACAAACAAACAATTTTTTTTTTGTACAAATTGCCATTTTTAACTCCTTTGACATGAATACTCACTTTACAAAGTAGGTATAATATTTTTCTTTTTACATGTAATATGTTTGTGTGTATAATTATTGTGAATATGTGAACTATGTAGGTTGTACTAACATCGGGATAAACATAATTGTCTGGCAATTTTAGTACTTTTGCGGCCTACACAAACGTCTTGGTCAACTCTCTTGAGGAAATATGCATACAGACTTGAGTGGGCCTGTCCAGACATTGCAAGAATTTGTCAGATCGTTGAGCTCATTATAGTTCTGAGTTGAGCCATCGAACATCGACGACGAGTTGCAAGTCTATCGGTTTTTTATCGGTTACATTTCGGGGAGTGTGCGATGGAATTACACAATTTAATTCCAACAAGCCCGTTCCATCATCGGACTACGAGACAAACGGCGAAGCGCCATCGTTACATGGTGGACATCCCACCCATACGCACCAAACGTTTTGGGAATACCTTCATTCTGCGTACGGCTAAGGAGTGGAATTCCCGGCCGGAGTCTGTGTTTCCCGATAGCTATAACCTAGGAGTCTTTAAGTCAAGAGTGAATAGGTTACTTTTAGGTAAGCGTGCTCCATCTTCGACCACATCATCACTTACCATCAGGTGAGATGGTGGTCAAACGCGAACCTACTCTAAATAAAAAAAAAAAAAAAAAAAAAAAAAAAAACGTTTTCTGACAAATACTTGCAAGGTCTGGACAGGCCCACTCAAGTCTGTATGCATATTTCCGCAAGAGAGTTGACCAGTACAGATTGCATGGATTTTATAAGAGACTGTCCTCTGAGTTTGTTTCGGTGTTTCTTCTCAGGGTAGTCAGTTAGGAAACACTGGCTTCATCTAGTTTAATTTTATGGAAAAAAATGACGTGTAAAAGTGTCATTTAATAACCAACTAGTAAAATAAAGGTTTCTAACACGCAAACACGCACACATACAGGCACAGCCGTCCACTTCAAAATTCAAAATTTTGTTATTTTAATAATATGTAGTGACGCTTTAATCAATGCATCGGATGTCAAATATAGTTGAATTTAATTTATCAGAGAATGCTGGTACCCGTAACACAAGTTAATTCTTTTCTTGGGTACCAGAGTTCACTCAAACATTTCAATAAATGTCATTAACTAGTCTTAGTTTTATGTTTAAGTTTTTAATTCTAAATAAACGTATATTATATATTCATCATTTGAGACTAGCTCTATTACTCTTTCTAAACCTACATCAATTATTTTTTTTGTAAATACAGAAACTTACTTTTTTGCTGCTTTTTATATGTATTGATAAACGAAAGCAAACGAGATGTCATAAAATGGCAGGAGAGAAGAGAGTACATATTCCATCATTATCTGCTCTTCTTCCATTTATGGGGGGTCGGCTCCCAGTTTAAGGATGCAGCTGGGAACTATTGTGTTACATGGAGTCTGCCTTTATCATCCCCTACTTATGTAATGGAGTTTAATCTGGTTGTAGCCCATTATCCTTTGAGAAAAGTGAGTCTAACACTACACTGAAAAAAAAAACAGTTACCACAATCAAGATTTTGTTTAGATTGATCATGTAACTTGTTTGCATCTGAACCTGTCAAGCACAATGATCACAGCTACCAATTTTATTTGATTGAGGGATCTTGATTGGAGTTATCACAAAACCTATTTGCAGCAATCAAGTCAAAACGTAGTTGCTCCAACCAAGATTATTATGTATTTGATAAACACAATCAAGAAACTTATTTAGCGCAAACATTTAGCGCAAGATTTGATCAAGTTGTATGATTAATACAATTAATTGCAATGATAGATGCTATCAAGTCAAATCATATGAATGATCTTTATTGAAGTAAACAAAATGCTTGATTGACACAACTAACTTACTTTGTTACAGTTATCATTTTTTTAACTTGTCTCTTTCTACAATGATGTCATATTAAGGGTAATCGAGAAACTTGTTTGAGCGTTCAATCATTTGAACTAGTATTGCTGCAATCATATCGTGATGATCAACTTAACTAAGATTTTGATTAATCTAAACTAGATATCGTCAATCAAGCTAAAAAGTCAATTGATTAGTTTGCATTTTTTTAAGTGTAACTTTTTTAAACCAACAGTTAAGTTTACTTTTTAACATTTTACAGATCCAACGGACAAGAAGTGCATCGCTAAGAGTGGTTACTGCTTACTAAAGAAATACCTATACAGGCCTTGATATAACAATAAACGACCTGGCTGACTGTTTGCCGGAAGACATGTTCTGTAACAACGCCGGCGAATGTTCTAATGATGTTGTTCATTAGTATTTAAGATTTATTTGCATGGGTATTTTGGTGACGTGCATTTTTTTTTTAATTAAACGTTGTCCATAATATCTGCTGTATCGTGGATGCAGTTACAGACTTTATAATTCAATTGTACAAACACCCAGACCTGGAACAAATATTTGTAGGCTACACAAATAATTGTTCCAGTGAGGGAATCGAACTCGTGCCACGCAGGACAACAACCATTATAGCGACAACCATGACATATTGTATTGTTTATGTAGCATTAAGTATTTTCATTAAAAATATTGTGTTTGTTGAATAAATATTTGTTAAATATTCCTGCATTTCATTCATTTCATATACAACGTGTAATTTAAAGGGTATATACATACCGAGTGCACGGCTTCTTTGGATGATAATGAAGGATATGGCAAGGGTTTTCCCTATGTCTACATGTGTGGAGCATATTAGAAATTTCAATACATTGATACCAGAGGCCGATTTTTTCAAATTAAGAAGAACGAAGAGAATTATCGTTTTATTGGCAAGTGGCGTAGAAAGTGATGACCCTCATAGTGCTGTGACACGTTTGTTATTACTGGTATTCAAGAAACATATGAAACCACAATTCTGTGAGTCACTTATTTTGAGCTGAAACTTTGCATAGAGACCATACCACATGTCTTCAGTCCTTTTGGATAGATATGGGGTTTCCGTTACACGTTGGATAGTTATTGGTTTTGCAAAAAATACTCCTAGAAAACTTTAATTACTGAATTTGTTTTTTGAATGTTTCCGCAACAGGCTCGTTGGTCGAGTGGACGCAAGAACGACTGCTGAGCACGAGGACTCGGGTTCGTTTCCCGGGTCGTGCAAAAAGTGCTAATAGGGTTTTCTGTAAGCAATTTCTCAGTAGTAGTCCGGAGTTTGGAAGTGGCTGGTGTGATACCTTCGTGCCTCAGAAACACGCTAAACCGTTGATCCTACGCCTGATCTGCCTCCGGTCGTGTCGGATTGCCGACCCATCGGACTATGACAGTAAAGGAACAGAGAGTACACCCTGTACAATGCGCACATGCTTGGGCACTATAATATCTCCTGCGCAGATGGCTAATCATTTATGAGATAAGCTGCCATGGCCGAAAAATCGGTTAAGTTAGATTCCACGAGAACACTGCCGACAAATTGTACTGCAGTTTGGCAGATTGAACATGCATTTACTTGTGAAACTTGACTTAATAAACAAATTTAAAAAAGAACCTATCGTATATCAATATAGCAGTAAATAAAACTTTATCTTAACATAGTATAAAGCAAAGTCGCTTCCCTGTGTCGCTTCCTGTCCCTATGTATGCTTAAATCTTTAAAACTACGCGACGGATTTTGATGCAGTTTCTTTCAATAGAAAGAGTGATTCAATAGAAAGGTTTTTAAGTATATAACATGCATAATATAGTAGAGGAACACTGATAATTTTTGAGGTTTCTAATGTGATGTCGCAAATAAACACATTTTTTTGCGCTTGCTTTGCAAACGCTGGCTGAACTCTACGAGATAGATCAAAATAATGTACTACAGTATTGTACACCTTAAAAAGGTCAATAAAAATGTCCTCGATGGAATCTATCTATCCCTTATATCTCTTATACCCACAACAACCATTTTTTATCCTTTACTTTTTACGAGAAATACGAGCATATTTTACGAAGCGATTTTAAGCAATACAGCATTAATCCTTATCCAATTAAGTACCATAAATACATTGTGCGTTTAATATAAATCAATATTGCCCTTTACAGAATATAATTTAAATAAATAGTTTCGAAGATATTACAGATTTAAAATGCAAGGACATAGCGGTTGCGGTGCGGTGCTGGCGGAGGCACGGCGCGCGTGCCTATGTTGCTTAGATTTGAGCGTTGAATGTTTTTCCCATGGTAAATTATGTGTCGCACTTTCAAGAGTAATTACTAAAGAGAACATGTATGTCGAATGACAAAAAGGCTGTCAACGATGTATATAAAGACATTCTATAATATATTTAATATAAACATTGCACCCGTGCGAAGCCGGGGCGGGTCGCTAGTTCTATTATAAAAGTACTATAATGTCACAATAATATTCAAAGATTTCATCTATAAGTACTAAGATTATAAAACGAAAAGTTCATTTGTTTGAACACGCTAATCTTCGAAAGTACTACGTGGATTTGAATGAAATTTGGTATGGAAGTAGCTTGAAGCTTGAGAAAGCTTATAACTATAAAATTCAGCAGGACTAGCATAAGTGCTCGAATAAAATTGATACCCAATACTCGTCATGGAAACCTATCTGTCAATCGAGGAACGATATTCAAGTTCATACTTATTCGATTTAAAAAAATATTAGAATCATTAATAAATTGGTAAAAATAATATGTATTTCACGTAGATATTTATGTATTTTATTTTATATATTTATAATAGGCTCGCGTTTGACCACCATCTCACCTGATGGTAAGTGATGATGTGGTCGAAGATGGAGCACACTTACCTAGAAGTAACCTATTCACTCTTGACTTAAAGACCCGCAGGTTATAGCTATCGCGAAACACAGATTCCGACAGGAAATTCCACTCCTTAGCCGTACGCACAATGAAAGTATTCCCAAAACGCTTTGTGCGTGTGGGTGGGATGTCCACCATGTAACGATGGCGCATCGCCATTTGTCTCGTAGTCCGATGATGGAACGGGCTTGGTGATTCTATCGCACTCTCCTCGAAATGTAACCGATAGAAAACCGATAGATTTGCAACTCGTCGATGTTCATATATAACAGGGTCATATTAAAAAAAATTGTACTATTTAACGTCCAACATAGTTATTTTTATAACAAGGCATAGCTACTTATAAATACTCCAATAAACAGATTGTAAACTTGTTTAAATATAATACTAAACAATAAAATCCTCCATAAATTAATAATTTCAAATAAAATCTACCAAGGGGTAGATTTTGTTTCATAGAGGCAACCTGTGTCCACATTCTTGGCGGTACTTTTAAAAATATTTTATTATTCAATATTAGTGTTACAATTCAGAAGCATTTTATTTCTTAATAGAGTATGGTTCAAGCCCAATGAATTCGATAAATATATAATGATCTACAAAACGTGTAATTTATAATTAACTAACTTCTAGGCAAGCGTGCTTCATCTTCGACCACATCATCGCTTAACATCAGGTGAGATTATGGTCAAACGAAAGCCTATTAGCTATAAAAAAGTGGCTCTTTATGAACCGCTATTAGGTCCATAATGAAGTGTATTAGAAACGCGTAGGAGTGGGTGATACAAATCGTATATAGATACAATACCTATATATTGTTACAATATCCAATGCCTATATATCGGACGGCACTGAATCTATATATCAGGTATTCGCGTATCAAATGCGTTAATATTGGTATGATGAGTCATAAAACAAAAACACCACACAATATCGGTATCGCACTATGATATTCGGTTCAAACTGATATTGTGATACGCGTCTTCGATGCGCGCTGGAGTGTCAACAATACACAAAAGTACATTCACTGATTTCGAGTATACAGTTACAAATAAAATATAATGATGTAAAAATATAAGATGTTAAATATATCGAACAAAACCGAAACCTAAAAATCACAGTATCGTACATAGCAGTTTCGTTTCAGAGTTCCACACAGATTCAGCCAATATATAGATATTGAAATATATAGATGCGATATCCGATATTCAAAACCGATACATAGGTACGATTTGATACAGAGTAAAACCGATATTACCCATGCCTAGAAACGCGTGCTTTTTACTTTACGTTACTGCACTAGTACTATAACGCCACAGATAACTATTTACTAGTTGGAGGTTCCTTGGGTCGGAGATAGCGGCTTGTGGAGAGTTCCACAGACTAGTTTGGTTGCGTTCAGAAAAAAATAATAATCAAAATATCAAAAATTTATGAATATCGGAATTCTGATATTACTCCTCTCAATTCCGGAATTGAAATACCAGAAAAACTGCTACGGAATTCCGGAATTACGAAATTCCGGAATTCCGGAACGCATGCCCTAATTAAAACTAATTTAAAGTATAAAAATTGTTACGCATTTCAAGGTTTCTATTTAGTCATAAAATTTTAGCGAGACTACACGCTAAGAAAGCAATTGACCACGCAATAGTTGAAGGTAAGAGGAAATTACGTCTGACTAATGTCACCTTCATTTTTAGGGATTCCCACTACTGAGCTAAGTTCGCCTTTAGTCAGCGTTGTAGTAAGAAATCTTAAGGCCAACAAATAAATTAATTATCTGCTAAAATTCAAAGGCCGCATTGATCGGATGCGGGTTAAGGTCACTCAGCATCTCCGTTACAAGCTAATGACCTACTACTGAGTCATCTTTTTATAACCGTTTAAGGAACTCCTTAAATAAAAACTTAGCTTTTCATGTGTTAAACATGAATGGTTCACGTTCTGACTTCGCGAAGGATTCAAGAGGTAATAAGTTATTTTATGCCTTACTCACTTTTTGGTCATATGGGCGCGGTAACGATTCTCTCGAACGCCTGGGCATGCAGGGTAAGTTTGAAGGGACCAAAGCTCGTGGGTTATCCCTGATGAGATCAACAAACCTAGCCTTCATGTATTAAAACCCCATTATATGGTAATGTAAAAGGGTTTTAATACATAAAAGTATAAGGAGGTCATAAATGTTATCAGAGTTTTATTTGAGAGCGATGCGTGTAGCAAGGACTTACTACATACATACTTACTACACATAATGTGGTTTGCAGTACATACATGCACTATTTACTGATAGTACAGTTAG
Organism: Tholera decimalis; assembly: GCA_943138885.2. Lineage (NCBI taxonomy): Eukaryota > Metazoa > Arthropoda > Insecta > Lepidoptera > Noctuidae > Tholera > Tholera decimalis. The sequence goes on from OW964549.2 coordinate 6,216,936, forward strand.
TGCAGTGGTTGAACGATTGACTGTTGCGCTGCGTGTAGCGGGTTGAATCCCACACTGTACAAATGTATATATTTTAAAACAAAACTTCACGTCAAAGCGATGAAGGTGCTGGGATAGTCAGGAGCACGACTATATTTATTTAATTTTTAAATGTGACAACCCAGCAAATATTTACCTGGACTTTGCATAGACTAATAGAAGAGTAATATTGGATTTTATGAAATTTTAACACTTAATCCTTTGAGTTTATTCCATTTCCATGACACCTTTGATGTTCATCTTTAACATAATTGTGATTGGATTGGATAAAGAGAGGGAGCGCAGGTCGGTGGCTGTCTTGGGCGGAGCACCGCCATGTCCTCGTGGAGGCAATCGGCGGTGGCGACCTCTCGCGCCGGCCCTGGTTCAGAACATGGTGCGGAACGAGAGAAAATGGGATGCAGTCACCTTCTTCTGCGAAGCAGTATAACATAATACATTTTATGAGGTACTGTAACAATCAAACTTAAGGTCTAGAGTGAATTTGTCACTTATAAGGGTGCACATCACTTATACAAGGTGCAGTTTTGGATCTGCAAAACATTTTAGGAGGTAATTATGTTAGTGATTCTCGACCCGAATCAACGATAAAATGGGCAGGTATTTTTTTTTCATTTTATTCTTATTTACGGAAATCGGTAAGTGTGAACTCCCCTTTTTAAACGCGACCAATCTGTACGTGTCCTTAAACTGCGCTTTCACACACACAAACAAACGCAACCGACATTTCTTTCATAAATCCAAAGCACCAACCACCGCCCGCTCCCTCTCCCCCGCCACGCCCCCGCGGCCATCGCAAACGCATAAATCGGGTCAATTTATTAGTGTATTTGATGACGCCGGTATGTGCATACGCTTGCAAATTCCGCCCCTCAAGTGCGTGTCGTGTGCGGTCGGGATAGGTACCTACTACCTAGTTGTAAAAATGACGGACCAATACTCCAATGTAGAGTTGGTGGAGATGGTCCGCTTGTATGCCATCAGTGGAGACAATGTATCTGGAGCCATCGAAATGTTCGCGGAGTTATTCCCCAATCGGCAACGTCCCTCACACAGGGTAATGCTGGCTGCTACGCAGAGACTGCGCGATCATCGGCAGTTCGACGTTCCCCAGCATGCTGAAGGTCGCGGCAACGAAGGCCTGCCTGTCGCCTTGCAGGAAGATATCCTGGAATTCTTCCGGCGAGAGCCACGTGCAAGCACGCGGGAGGCTGGTCGACGGTTTGGAGTGCACCACTCCACAGTGTGGCGGCTACTGCACAAAGAAATGCAGCATCCTTTTCATTACCGCAAGGTACAGGATCTCCACCAGGACTTTTATCTGTGGGGAGACGTTAAAAGATTGGTGTACACAGACAAAATCACCAGTGTTACCCAACTACGTGCAAAAGTGATCAGTGCTTTCGACACAATAAAAACGAATGTGTTTGTGTTAGGTAAGCTGAAGGAATATCAGCAACGTCGTGCTAGACTGTGCCTGGAGTGTGACGGTGGAAACTTTGAACAATATCTCCAGGTAACATAAGTAGGTAATTTATTTATTTATTTGTACATAGACAATAATTTGTAAATACTATGTTAGCTAAATCAACTTGATTAGTGTAAATAAGTTGAATTAAATTTTTTAACTACGCCAAAAATACCTATCAGACAAAATGAATCACCTAAAATCCCTAACACATGGGTACCTACTTAACTAGCACAAATTATCTTGATGTATTTCTGTCGGTCCTCAGCCCGTTAAAAAGTGGGAAGGAAAATCTTAAATCAACCAATTTAATCAAATAAAAACCGTTCTTGGGGCTGAATTTACCTAAATAGCGCGCCGACTGCGCCGAGTACCTACATGCCTTATTATTATTATTATTAGATGCCTACCTAAGCCCCTGCACACGCTCGCGATCGTAGTTTCACAATTGTGCAACGGGAACTGCTTACGTGCTTTGTAAGGTTTATTTATGTTCGCCTATCATTTTATTCATCAGCTGATAGGTAACTAACGACGCCAACGTGATCTTTTTTTGGCGCAGTTGTATCTACTTTCTACTATTATTATTTATCGTAATAGCCCAGTGGTTAAGGCTTTCTCCTCTCATGCATGAGGTTGCGGGTTCGCAACTGAGCAAGTACCATTGTGTTATTTTTTTAATTCATAATGATGTAAGTACTTTTTAAATTTATCTAGGACATAATTGAAATCCCGTGTTTCGGTAAGCACTTAATTAATGCCTTTGGTTCGAATTGATTTGTAGATCTCGGACGGTCGTTAGGTACCACACGGGTCGGTACGGGTCAACGACCTTACAGCCCTGCCATATGGTCGTTGGTACGGGTAGTCGAAAGCCAGAAAGTCAGACAATTAGTCTAACAAATGGGTATCGTATTATCAAGTAACTGGTTTGTTGACGTCTGATACGCAGTCGCCCTACGTGATTCACTGGCACTCCATGTAGTGAGCTGCATACAGTTAAACTGAAAGCCGACCCTAACATAGGCTCGGCAGATTGGCCACGGCATTGTAATGATGCTTAAAAATGAGTTATTATTTAGCGAAATTTAAAACAATAATGTAGGTACATTGTGATTTTCAAATTCGAACTAGAACTTAGATGTAGTTCGAATATGACGAGCATCGCGGGGCCCCCCGTAACCATAGCAACGACCTTCATTCTAGTTTAACGTACGTCGTACGTGCCGCGTTCGTTTCACACGCACACAGTGACATGACGCGCGATACATCGCAATGGGTGATTCTGTTTTTTTGAAGAGGGTTATTAAGAGTGTTATTCTGAAAAACAATAAAATTGAAAAATCGAAAAGAAAAAGTATTATTGATTATTGACTTGGTATCGTATTGTTATATGATTATTTACGAGTCTCATAACAACCTCCTGAAATATTTTGCAGGTTCAAAACTGCACGTTGTATATCAATTAAAATTTTCGTTTCATGTTGAGTAAAGATGGACAAAAATTAAAGCTTTTTTTTTCTACCGTTTTACCGAAGTGGAGTTCCTGGCCGGAGTCTTTGTTTCCTGATAGCTATAATTTGGGAGTCTTTAAGTCAAAAGTGAATAGATTACTTCTAGTTAAGCATGCTTTATCTTCGACCTATAAAAAAAAACAATCTCTGAAAACCTGTAGCTCGTCCCCACAACATAAGGTCCAGTTGAAAGCCAGCGTCAGACGATTTGCAGTTCTCTGGCATTTTGTTGAACTGGGCCTATTCGGTATAAGGCATAAACAATGCTGTTTTATCTAATTAAATTGAATTTTTTTATTTATATCAGTCAAATAGGTTCATTTACTTATGACCTTTCAACCTTTAAAGCAAGAGTAAACAGGCATCTTCTGTGCTCGCTCGTTCCATCGTAGACCTCATTTATCGCTTACCATCAGGCGAGATCAAGGTCAAGGGTGAGCTCATTCTGAATAAAATATAAAAAATAAATTTCGTTCGTTTTATTTTTGCTTTTATTAATGAAACTATTATTCATTCATACAGTTTTCATACTATCCTAATACCTTACTTGACTGAAGTAGATTTGAATAGATAGACTAAACAATATGCTAAAATACAATACTACAAAGGGATCATAAAATGTAAATACACGTTTCAGAGACAGTAAATTCACATATCGGACCAGCGGAAAAATATTATGGAACACACGTATTCAAACATCCTTTCCTTAATGAATCATTAAAGTTTATCAAACCTGTCTATATAGATACCACAGGATGTATTATGTCAAATGTATACAGGGTGGCAGGTACATCGACGCGCAAATGCTTACCTTAGATTCAGTACATGATTATGCGTTGAATTTTTTCGTCGGTTATATCTAAATTTTTCAGGTTCTTTCTGCATTTTTTTTTTACTGAATACTGTATAAAAACATTTTTTTCTACCTAATTCAATGATATTTTAATTAAGAAATAAAATTCACTTGTTTCACTTAAAACAGCAATGTAAATAAAACTCGAAAGGGCTGTTCAGCTGTTTTGCTAGAGTCCATTTGCGAGGTCAACATAGCTGATCAGGTAGCCTTTTCCAGTTTTATTTACATTGCTGTTTTAAGTGAAACAAGTGAATTTACTGTTTTTTTTTGCGTCCGCTTTTTGTTAATTTCATTTAATAATGAAAAAGCAAACTAAAAATTTCAACGCAGGGGTGTCCGGAATCATGTACTGAATCCATGGTATATGGTTGCGCGTCGATTTTCCTGCCACCCTGTATACACTATCATATCACATGTAAGTGATTATATAGTAAGCTATTTAAATGCTTACAACATTCGCCTTAGAAACTCAGCTAGGAGCGGTTGTGTAGTGAAAATGTGTTACAGAATATTATTTCTGACGCTAGCTTTAAATGTAGTGCTTAGTGCAGCGGCTTTAAGTGATGCGTTCGAGTTAGAACCTGCTAATTGTAAGTTATTTTAATCTTTATTTTTATGCGCATACGACTTATTTCCAATTTTTAATGATCTTAGTGTTCGCTTAGTTATTGAATAGTTAAAGTTTGTCGTTATTATCTTAGCTTCCTGCGCTGCATCTGCATTTAAACATTAACTGCGACTAGTTTCATACTCGTAAAAGAGATAAAAAAACGGGTTGCACTCCGGGAGTGCCGGCAGAAGTGAAAACTTGAATATTAACGTTGTGCATTTTTGATATTTTGGAATGGTTAGGGAATAATTTTGCAAAAATTGCTTAAATTATTAGTATAAATGTAGAATACAATATTTATTTATTGCGCTATCGTACACAAACATGACAATTTATTTTACATTAAAAAGTTTATCTCTTAGACCCGTCCGTCTTACGAATTTTCGATCAGGTCACGTGTCCTGACGCGAGTTTAACATTTTTTACCCATTACAAAAAAAGTGCACAACGCCGGTAAAGAAGTTTTCACTTCAAAAAGTTTATCTCATAAACTCTCCGTCCGTCTTACGAATTTTCGATCAGGTCACGTGTCCTGACGCGAGTTTAACATTTTTTACCCATTACAAAAAAAGTGCACAACGCCGCTAAAGAAGTTTTCACTTCAAAAAAATTGTGTTACGTATTAATTTATAGATTTCACTACATTTAAGAAAGAATCTTGTGTATATAAGTCACTTACAAGCGCGAAAGCACAGTGTTCTTATTGTTTTGATGTTTATTAGTTATGTACAACTATTGTTAAAAATTATACGCCGATATCAGGTTATTTTGACTAGTGTGATAAACTGTAATTGGTATTAATTGAGTTTAGAATCAACAATGTTATAACAAACATTTGTTTGACCCAATTGTCGTTATAGTCAGTTAAATATTTAAATCAACATAACATATTTAGCACAATAATATAACGTAGCCACTGTTAGGACACAGGTCCCTATGAGATGGTACAAGTCGTAATACAACAAGAGTGTCCAGTGCTTGTTGGAGGTTTTTTTTTATTGATAATAGGCTCCCGTTTGACCACCTGATGGTAAGTGATGATGTGGTCGAAGATGGAGCACGTTTGCCTAGAAGTAACCTATTCACTCTCGACTTAAAGACTCCCAGGTTATAGCGATCAGGAAACACAGACTTCGGCAAAGAATTCCACTCCTTAGCCGTACGCACAATGAAAGCATTCCCAAAACGTTTTGTGCGTATGAGTGGATATCGCACGTCTTCGAATTTTGCGGTGCTAGGACATGTTTTGGAATGTGCCTGTCTGGGTGCGAAACCGTGACCTACAACTAGTAAGTTGTGCATGTAACCACCGGGCTACCACAGCTCTGAATCAACCATTCACTGCACTAATGTAAATGAAGTCTTTAAATAATGTAATATTTATTATCTACTATATAATTATTCATACGTGAAGCAAAATTTTTGTACCCCTTATACGAGAATTACGCGGACGGAGGAGTATGAAAGAATCATGTCCAGGATTGAACTGTCAAACATTTTGACAGAAGATTATATTATGAATAGTGATGTTATTTAGCGTATTAAATAAGTAATTTTTTGCAATTTACGTAGTACTAACTTAAGTCAGAATTAGTAATGTGAAAAAAAAAGAAATAATAATTTTAAAACGAACACTACTTAAGACTTATTCGAACACTATTTAAGACTTATTCGATAATTTGATATGATTCATATCACTATACATCATCTGATAAAAATTTTGATTGACAGGTCATCGCATGTATGAAGCGTGGTCATTGTTCTTTGGCACAAAGTCTATATGAAGCATGAGTGCAAAAAGCTCATATTTTTGTAATGCTTAAAAATACATTAAGTGAATGAAAAAACATTACACACGCTACAACACGTTTGACATACACTGTGACATTTCTGACATCAGCTGCTGGTGGCTAATCGCATTGAAATCGATACTCGGATTAACATAGAGTAATACGATATTTTTAATATATTGACATTCATTTATTTGGTATTTCACAAAATAGAGCCAACCTTTTTGGTATATTATTGAATCTATATACGTGAAGCAAAAACGTTTTATCCTTTTTTACGAAAATCAGAGTAGGTAGGTACTAGGTACAGTCACGGACTATAATTGATATGCCACTTTCAAGATTTCCAATTTTGCAGTTTTATACATTCACGAGATTACACGATTAAACACGAACTCAAACTTAATGCTCGGAAACAAAATGACAAATTACTAATAATCGGAAATAGTCTTATCCATAGAGGTTGAAAAATGACTTTATAAGTTGTCAATGATAAATCCATACAACGGTGCTTACGTGTATCCAATCTATTTGATACTGACCTCCTTTGAAATAGTCCTCATTAAATACTCTTTATTTCTGAAATCCTATCCGAAGACAGAGTGACAGTTGAAATGTCGATGTCAGAAAAGATTTGGAGACGAAAATTTCGAATTTTGGTGAATCGTAGCCGTAGTTATTAACGCGAAAATGCCAGCTGCAATTTCTGAAGAAATTCGCTATAGAATCATAACAATGCATCAGCAGGGTCTGAGCATTCGTGCAATTTCGAGAGATCTGCACTTGACGGTGAGCTTATTCACTCATTCTATATGTTTTTGAATTTTTTTAAAAAGGTAATTATCTAAGTCCATTAACTTTAAAGTTTTTATTTTTTTAGCGAAACACCGTTTCTTTGTGGGTAAAACGATACGCCGAAGAAGGACATATAAATGATCGTCGCCGAAACAACCATCGCCCTTCTGCATTAAGCGAAGCTCAGAGAACTGAAATGCTCCGCGAATATGAAGTTGATGGATTTATACCAACGCAGCGTTACGCGGAACGTTTTGATGTGAATCCCAGAACCATCCGAAGGCGTCTTCACTCAATGAATTTGCATCATAGGATTCCTGCCTACAAAGTCGATATGACAGACGCTCATAAAACCGCACGTGTAAATTTCGCACACCGATTTTTGAATTTCGATTGGTCATCAACTATTTTTTGTGATGAGAAGTCATTCCAATCAAGCGATCATGGCCGCTTACACCTATGGCGATATAACAGTTCACGGTATGATGCAGATAACGTCATACCAAATAGGGAATCAGGAAGGATAACTGTTAATATGTGGGGTTGGATGAGCTCCGAAGGTGTAGGCGAGCTCCATGCAATCACGACTGCAAGCTGTAATAGACAGCCAGGGAGAATTTAAAAGATATTAAGACAGTCCAACAGTTTTGATTCTTATTATACAAAATAAAATAATTATTCAAATAATATAGTGTTTTTTTTGCTTAGCACATTTTATGACATTTATAATAGCTAAAACGTAAACTCTTTAGCAGAAATAGCAAATAAAACTTCTTGCAAGATGGCGGCAGTTAGGTGTTATCTATGTTTAATACATAATCATAATTATCGTGAACGTCATCTTGGACGCTACACGTTCTGATAAAATCGTGGTTTCGAGTGTTTCCGATGTCTAAATTATACCAACTATAATTTCTCCGTACACTAACGTTACTATGGCTACGCTAAAACAATTGTCGCTAGGTTACGGTTTCTACACCTGCAATTCGTCGACTTTAGGTAGTCACTCTGTTCTGTGTACGAATATAACCGATTAAACCCGATTTGCATTACACGGCTAAAATACGAATGGTGGCAAGTGGCTCATCATTTATAGTCCGTGACTGTACTATAAAATTTGTAAAAATAAATTTTATAGTATATGGAGTGCAGAAATATTATATCTTTAATTATAATTTTAATTTTTAATAATTTCGACAACTGAGCGACCTCTAGTGAAATATAAAAACTCGTTAATTGAGTCATCAGTCCATATTTTATTAGAAAAAAATAAAAAATCAAAATAATATGTTAGTTATTATATCAGAGTTAATTAAATAACAAAGTGAAAAAGATAGTTAATAAATCTTATTGGGGCTGGAGTATCTTGCATAGTTAGTGACATTTATTGTTTACTAATTTTATATTAAATGTCCGCGGTTTCGTAGATTACAACTTTAGTTATGTTGCATGGTTATAAAATATTTATTTTTACTCATGGTGAAACTTACATTAATTCCACTTAAATGAAAATTATATGAAAAACTAAAGTATGAGAATCATAATTACTGGGACTTTAAGACAGAGAATATCATTAATAAAAATGTACGTAATAATATTATACCACGTTCGAATTTACAAACAATGTTTGTGGGTACCATAAGAATGTTTACGGATTTTTTTTTATTGAAAATAGTTTCGCGTTTGACCTCCATCTCACCTGATGGTAAGTGTTGATGTGGTCGAAGATGGAGCACGCGTACCTAAAAGTAACCTATTCACTCTTGACTTAAAGACTCCTAGGTTATAATAGCTTTCGGGAAACACTGACTCCGGCAGGGAATTCCACTCCTAAGCCGTACGCACAATGAGGTATTCCCAAAACGTTTTGTGCGTATGGGTGAGACTTTTTTGATGCTAACTGAGCCTTAGCCTCGATAAACGGGCCAAAATTGAGTGTGGAAGTTAAAGCCACCCCAAGAAGCTCAATATGATCGGTTATCGGCACGTTTACACCACGGAAAGTGGGAGTCGGTTCGAATTGGCTCCTTTTAGCGGAGAAGAGACACGCCCAGTCGTGTCTTCTCTTAGCTGCATTAAACCTGACCAAGATTGTATCGCCCGATTCGGAGACAGCCTTCAAGGACAAGTTCAAGTGCCCAACCATGTCTTCACGGAGAGACTGGATCTGTGACCCACCAGCTCGCGCGCTGAACACATATCTCTCAGAAACTGTGCTGTCGTCTGGATACCTAAAGGTACTGTGCATTAGCAGATCGTTAATGTGCAGCAAGAATAAAGTTGCTGAGAGAACAGACCCCTGAGGGAACCCGGCATTAATTGCCAACTGGCCAGACGAGCAGCCATCAATGTCCACTCGGACGGACCGATCTCTCAGGAAGCCTTCAATCCAAACGCAAAGTTGAGTGGGTAAACCGAAAGAAGGATGCTTAGCAATAAGGCTATCGTTTAATGAAAACTACCTTGCTTGGAGAGAAAGAGCGCGGTATCGGTGTCACAATGCAGTTAATCACCTAGTAGCCACTTATGTTTATCGTATTTATATAGATAAATTAACACACAATAAATACAAAACCAAACGGCTATTTGTGCATGTTATTTATTTGTTATAATAAATAGTTGAATGTTTGTAAATCCACTCACTATGGGCATACCTACAATTGTGCGGTTTAACACGGGCTGGTTCTAGACAATTAGATTATGACAGATATCTTGCCCCCCAGGGCAGAAGAATTCCTCCTAAAGAAAAAAAAGAGGTTGAGTGATTGGCTGCTGTGCTGCGTGTCGCGGGTTCTATTCCCGATCTCCGTCTCGAACCAATGCTTATAAATAGCCCCTACTAACAATTTTTGCGGGTCTCTATGTTTTCAAAAAGAGAGGAGAAATTTCTAGTGTGTGGCAATGTTAAAAAATCATTTATTTTTATTTATACACTCAACTTTATTCTGTGTCATCACGAAATCCTGCGCTTGTCTGGCTTCGTAAACAAAGAATGACGTTATTAAACATTGCACATCGTAACTGGTTTCTAGGTCAGTTACACAATGCCGCGTTTCACAATCCGTGCTGGAGTAGAGATATCTTTTTAAGGACTATATGTAGGCTATTGATATACTACAATTTTATTTTTAATCTTTATAACTCTAATTTGAAAATGTTCTAACCAGATACCGCGGCCCTGAAATGCAAGGGTAACTAAAGGAGCTGGTTGGGTTTTTGTTAGTAGAAGTCTAACTCTTCCTTCCGTTCCACCCACGCTTACAGAACGGGAGGAGTCATTTGATGATTTTCAAACAATATCATTGTCAATATCGTGATATACAACGTGTAATTTAAAGGGTATATACATACCAAGTGCACGGCTTCTTTGGATGATAACAAACGATATAGCAAGGGTTTTGTAATCCTAAGTTTACGTCTGAACTTATTACAAATTCCAATACACTGATACCAGAGACCGAATTTTTCAAATTAAGAAGAGCGAAAAGAATTATCGTGTTATTGGCAAGTGACGTGGAAAGTTATTGACCCTCCTAGTGCTGTGACACGTTTGTTATGATTGGTATTCAAAAAATATATGAAACCAATAATTTGGTATCAATTCTTTGAGTTAGTTTTTTTTTTTGTGCTGAAACTGTGCATAGAGACTACATTCCAGATGTTGTCTTCAGCCCTTTTGGATAGATATGGGTTTCCGTTACACGTTGTTTAATATCGGTACTATGTCGTCAACAGTGTTACTATACGTGGAGACCTGTAATTGGCTGTCAAATTTTCACATTGTTTCTAGATTATATTATGTAGCTGTTGGTCTTCCATTTAAATAAATAAATAATTGTTGTTTTACTTTCAGCTGGAAACGCACCCTTCTTCGAGATACCGTGCATGGTCGTCGGTGGAGTCTGTGCCAGGTCTGTAGCCTGCCCAAAAGGCACAAAAGTTGGTGTGAGGGGCCTGTGCCCAGTTCAACAAGATCTGGGAATGGAATGCTGCAGACCACGTAAGTTAATAAGCATCCTTATGTTATTTCATCAAAAATAAAGCTTTAAAAAACCTAGTATTTGCCCTGTAGTCGAAATTCGATCATAATTTGATCGATTTCTAATGCTTTATTATAAAAAGATATATGTATTACTTTTCGCACACCTTCTCCATATAAAGAGTCCTGAATTCCATAGGCCACCGATCGCGTTATTTTTCAGCCGACGACAAAAAGAGGAGGTTATCAATTCGACGCGTATATATATATATATATTGTTTTTTTTTTTATGTATGATCATCGATTACTCGAAGACGGCTGAACCGATTTAGAAAATTCTTTTTTTGATTGAAAGGGTATACTTCGAAATTGGTCCCATTTTTATAAACGTCAGGATCTGATGATGGGATCCTAGAGAAATCGAGGGAACTCTTCAAATTTAATAGGCGTTTTGGGTATTTATTATAGTAACTTGTGCAGTTGCTCTCAAAAAGTACCATTTGGGGAAGTAGAACTGATGATGAAGACCACAGATGGCCGCCGAAACTACTCAATAATAAGTATTGAGTGGATTGCGATTCGATTACTTGAATATGGATGTTAAGCACTTTATGCTCGTCACATTGCATATGGTGATGTAGAGCTGATGGTGAAGTACCAGGAGAACTCCTCAACAATTAACAGCCCAGCATTGGGAAAAGCAATATTTTGTAAAAGGTTATAAGTAGTTGACATTTAGGCTCTTGTAACTAGGTAAATTAAAAATAGACCAACTAAAAAGAGTGAAATAAAAACTTTTTACCAAAAAATTAAACCGACTCCCAAAAAACACTGCCAAGTGAAAAATAACTTTAATTTCGGAAGTCGGTGCCAAAAACGAAAATACAAAACTAAAGACACCGACTACCGAAATTAAAGTTATTTCTCACTTTGCAGTGTTTTTTGGGAGTCGGTTTAATTTTTTGGTAAAAAGTTTTTTATAAAAGGAATAGGTACCTACAAAGTTTTTGCATAACGTATAAATAATAACAGACTCGTAAGTTATAGCAGTTGCATTTGGAGGATCCACCGTTGGGTGGGTGAGATGGGGACATAGGTACTCGGAATGGACGGTAAGCCACTGGACCTGGCTGTCATTTGTATCAATCTTACCAGTAACTAAGCTGTCGAGGTCACATAGTCACTCAATAATTTTACAGAACCTGTTGCGTTGGAATTGAATGGAAAGAAATAAAAAGGGCGTAACAAAGACGAGTAACTGAACTCAAATTAGCGATTAGAAAGTGACAAAAGAATTTTAAATTCAACACGAACATACGGACACAAAAGAATGTAGAATTATTTTGTGTCCGTATGTCTTTCTGTTTATTTGTTAGCGCACATATTATGTTTAATTCACAGGTGGACAAAGCATAATTGAGAGCAGAATATTATGTTGCTTTGTTCAAATAAAATCGAATATCAATTGCATGTATTTTATTTCCCAAAATTATACTCTGACAACCTGTGAAAACCATATGAATAGATATCTAAATGTTTGTATAAATACTCACATTTCTAAGTGTAAAATAGCACTACATACTAAGCGCTAGAGGTTTATTGTGGCCCTGGACAGTTGGAAGCTTGGAAGTCATGGAGTGCCTTTGTTCAACAGTGGTATGACAAAGGCTAACATTAACAGATATTATAATCTCATCTGTGAGATACTGGTTTTACGTATCAATAATGAGCAGCTTGAATTACACTGTCTTTTTTGTCTGTAGATGCTATGAACTAAAACAAAGATACACCGATGATGCCGTTTGGAAGACATTCATCAATTCTTAATGTTTTGATACTAAATATATAAAAGGTACGTAGGTTTGGTTGTGGGATTTTTCATTAAAAAAAAAATCAATAAATAATTTTCATTCGTAAATTTTCTGTGAAAATACGGAATAGTTGCCATTCATAAATAAATATTTTTTTAATCACCGTCGTCTATTCATCGGCATCTATATGCTATAGAAAAAGTGTTATTTATAACCAATTTTCAAAACAAATATTTCATTTCATTTCATTATGCGTAATTAAGCGAAAGTTTAGGTGTATCCTTGGATTATTGTGATTGAATCACTTTATACCGTTTAAATGAATAATGAATATAGTTGAAATCCGAGAGTGACCGACAGGTTACTTATTTATCCCGTAATTCTTACGGGATCGGCATATAAGCAGGAAAAACCGCGTAGATAATATTGACTTGAACCCGAACGAAGTCGCGGGCACAGCTAATATCGAATATATTATAAAACTAGCAACAGCACCGCAGGATCACAATCATGATATCAATGGGTCCTACGTATATGGGCCAAACTAACAATTTGGCCATTTTGACTTTTTTATGGTAAACGCATCTTATCGATATAAAGAATTATGTGAGCTATTAAAAAAAAGATTTCTGCATAGAAACACGATTTTTTATTACAGTATAACGGCGTATGTGACATGAATTCCTAATAGTAGTTAGAGACTTATACGCGGGGAGTTGCCGCGCGTTTATTTATTGTTTGGACCAATCAGCTGATTTGACAATACATTGAACGGAGCAACGGCCGCACTGTGATGAATACAAATTGTAATTGTTGTGTTTTTGGGTTACAATTTAGTTTAATAAGTAAAAGATGATATCCAATTATCGCGCTAAGTTGTCTAGAAGTCGGAATTTAGTGAAATAAAAAATATTATCCCACCTGCATATCACAGTTATTATGAAAATTTAGTGGCATTTAATGACATTGCGTCAATTAATGAAAGCGATAATGAAGAAAATTAATGAAGACTTTTTAAGAATTAGCACGGGGAAGCACATGCCTTTTCCCTTGGCATCTCCAAGGCTTTTGACAGGGTCTGGCACGATAGCCTTATTGCTAAGCTTCCTTCTTTCGGTTTACCCACTCAACTTTGCGTTTTGATTGAAGACTTCCCGAGAGATCGGTCCATTCGAGTGGTCATTGATGACTGCTAAATTGCCAATTGCCAATTGGCTATTAATGTCGGGGTCCCTCAGGGGTCGGTTCACTCAGCACAGTTGCTGAGAGATATGTGTCCAGCGTGCGTGCTGGTGGGTCAGATCCAGTCTCTCCATGAGGACATGGTTAGGCGCTTGAACTTGTCCTTGAAGGCTGTCTCCGAATGGGGTGATGCCAACTTGGTCCAGTTTAATACAGCTAATACCCAGGCTTGTCTCTTCTCCTCAAAAGGAGCCAATTCGAACCGGCTCCCACTTTCTGTGATGTAATCGTGCCGATAACCGATCATATTGAGCTTCTTGGGGTTACACTAACTTCCACCCTCAATTTTGGTCCATTTATCGAGGCTAAGGCTCAACTAGCATAAAAAAAGTTGGGAATCTTAGCAAAGGTGAGACGGTACTTCACACCGGAACAGTTGCTCAATCTGTATCAAGCCCAGGTTCGGTCGTGTATGGAGCTACTTCTGCTCTCATATTTGGGATAGATCTGCCAAATACAATTTGGACGCGCTTGAGTCTATTGAGAAACGGGCCAAGAGACTCATTGGCAACGATGCACTGGTCAAGTCAAAGCTCCAGAGCCTTGAACATCGACGACGAGTTGCAAGTCTATCGGTTTTCTATCGGTTACATTTCGGGGAGGGTATGATGGAATTACACAATCGAAATCCGCAAAGCCCGTTCCATCATTGGACTATAAGACAAACGCTGATGCGCCATCGTTACATGGTCGACATTCCACCCATACGCACTAAACGTTTTGGGAATGCTTTCGTTGTGCGTACAGTTAAGGAGTGGAATTCCCTGCCGGAGTCTGTGTTTCCCGATAGCTATAACTTAGGGATCTTTAAGTCAAGAGTGAATAGGTTACTTTTAGGTAAGCGTGCTCTATCTTCGACCACATAATCACTTACCATCAGGTGAGATGGTGGTCAAACGCGAACCAATTAACAAAAAAAAAATAATACTAATGTTGATTTTGTTGATTTTATTACTTAATTATACTACAGAGATTTTTTTTAGTTTATTTACACAAGATAGGTTTTTAATTTTGTTATTTTTTTTTTGTAATTTCATTGAGAAAATAATAATGTGAAGTAGGTACATTATTTTGTTAATCAAACTAAGATCTTCAGTAAAAGTGTCGTTCTTACTTATTATTTTTTTGTTTTTTTTTTTTTTCATAAGTGTAGTTTTAAGGCTCCTTTAATTTTTATTTCAATAAATGAATAAAACTATTGCGTGTTTTTTAATTATTGAAATGATCTAACCGAAAACTGAGTTAGTAGGTAAGCCGATTGTAAAACGTATAAGTGTCAATGTGACATAAATTTCTAAATATCTAAATAGCTTATATTCTAATTAATGAATTATCAACTACTTCAATTGTTACTTGATTTTATGAGTAAAAAATATAAAAATTTATAACATATGCTAATTAACGTAATACGCGTATAATGGCCAATATAACATTGGCCCTTTTAAAGTGTTTTTAGAGGAAAATAATTTTAACAAAAACTAACTTAGAAGGGCCAATGTGGCGTAAAAAAAAACCGATAAAAGTATATATAAAATACTATAGTACAAATGAGGAGGATAGTTGTCTTAGCAAACAAGCAAAGATTCGTAAACTACGGTTTTATCAATCTGAAGTTATAGTAAATAGAAACTTTGGAAGCCTCTCCTGTAAAGTTGTAATTTTGCACTTTGGCCCATATACATAGGACCCATCGAATATTGAGCACACAGAAATCAAAAATATTTATCTATGATTGAGCACGATCTCTATCACAACGGATTCATCAAACTGTCACGATATAATACAGAGGCAATACTAACCACTGCAGATGCTCAGCTAAGCTCATATATTATAGTATAGCTTTTAGTATATATAATAAATCGTGAAACCCCATTGGTTGATTCTACACAACTACCATAGACTTTGTTCATATTAGTTTTGTTGGGTACCGGGATTTAATATTCGTAGCATCATTATTTATAGTTCATATTCATTTATTTACTTTCCACAATGTATATAGTTATGGTGTGAGTAAGACGAGTGTAATAAAAGTAATGACGACTGATGGATTTTTGGTGCAATCTTTAGAGCTGTTCAAGCTTGAATGCAGTATGTAACACCGTTTTTGTCTAGATAGTAAGTTAATCCCAAAGACCGACCGCCTTCTTTAGTTTGCCTCCGATACCAAAAAGAGGGTACATAGTAGATTTTATAGGTTTGGGTTGCATGTCGCACTACCGCACTTTCAATATGTGCTCTGTATTTGCGGGGTGGAAAGCTTTACTACAACTTTTCTTAAAACATGTAACTTGTACGGTTTCCCGTAAAAGAACGCTTAATCACGTTCTGTATGGATTTTATGAATATAATAATTACCCTTTAAACTAATTAGAAATATTACACTAATTACCTTAAATTTAACAGGTTATTAATTTGAGACTAATAAATCTAGATAAGGTTTTGAAATCACCTGACAGACGTCGTCATCTATGAGCGCGAGAGTCATTTGCCCAGCTGTGGGATACAAGTCAGATAATTCAATTTAATTAATTTCAAACCAGTAAATTCCCACCATGTTTTAAGTAAATACTCATAAAACCATTTTGTTTCAGCGACACAGAATATTAAATGCAAATCGAGAGGGGGTAAATGTCTTTCAACAAACGATTTCACATGTCCACGAGCGTTGACAGTTGAAGAGGCTACCGACTGTGCATCGGATGAAATGTGTTGTGTGTTAAGATAAATATATATTTATCAAAATTTTGTGATTTTTTAACTAATTGTTCCCTTTTAGGTCTTCCTAAAATCATTTATTGTTAACATTTATTTTCATTATATTTTAAAAACAATACATAATTATTTATTTGATGACAGTCTTATAAAAGTTTTTCTGTTTTTATTTAGATGGAGTTATAGCATCAAATAGGCACCCAACTGGTTTATAAACTTATGTATACAGTTTTCTGAGCAGTTGTAATGATAAAAATAATATAAATAAATACATAATAAATAACGTTTATTGGCTTAAATAAATTATGGTTACAATATGAACTCACTTAAATTAGGCATAAACACCAGTGCGCAACAGTAACAATTCGAGGTTAATCTATTTTGACAATGATCAATGTTATGTATGGTGCAACAATCCGTTATTATTACATAAACAGGACCATTAAAAATTAAAATTATACAAAAAAAAAATTGGCAATAAAAGTTTTGTTTGTACGAAATTGCGTGAGTGCAGACTTTAACTGTTTGTGTGCGTGGGTTGTATGTGTGTCTGTATCTGTGTGTGTATATGTGTATTTCATTTAGTATATGTACTATATTATGTGTGCCTTAGTAAGTAAATAGATATGTGATGTATGAATGACGTAGAAGTTGCTTACATTTAGGGTTACCCAGGAACACTTAATAGTTTTTCAATTTCTTGGTAATTTAATTCTACTAACAAGTTCTTAACTACTCTTTTTTGGCGTACAGTGAGGACATCAAATTCTTTGTCGAGTTTTACAGTAGCCTTGGTTTGGACAGAATGTCTTTGATTACCGCTCTTTGTGTTTTAAATTTAAAACGTCGTAATAATTTGCGTAGAGTGAGGACATCAAATTCTTTTTCGAGTTTTACAGTAGTATATAGCCTTGGTTTGGACAGAATGTCTTTGATTACCGCTCTTTGTGTTCTTTCGAGCTCAAGAAGAAACGTCTTGTGAGACCCTCCCCAAATACAGTGTCACAAAGTGTTGAAACCCACAACTTAAAACTTTAAGTCTTGCCAATAATTAATGGGCTCTTCGAATGCGTTAATTATTATGCATGCCTATAATCACATAAGTCTGGTTGGTCATCATCACATGGTTAATTTGACTTTATGGCATGACCAGTGTTGCCAGAAATTATAATGTATAGAGACACTAATTACCTTTCAAACAATAATAGTAGATACTTATGTTTTGTTAACCCACTTGTTACTGAATATACTTTTTGTGTCAGATTGTAATGAAATTCTGATATGTTTATAATTACATGATAAGATATTAAAGAAAAATACAAAAATAAATATTCGGCTATTGGAAAATCAGGAAAATGGTGTTCTTTTAAAAGGACGCTAGTAATATATGCTACTAATGTAGGTAGTGTACATAGAAAAATAACGAAGTACCTCTATTGGCGTTTATTTTTGCATAAAATAAAGTAAAAAAAATTCTTACTAAAAAGGTTATTTAGTGTGGTTATAATTCAAAACAATTCTTTGGATGCAAGGGAAAAATAACACACCTCAGCTGTTTATCCATCTGTTTCTGTTTATGTTTATTTTTTTGTTTTTGTATTTTATTAAATGTTTGTTATCATCATAACGCGAAAACTTTATGAAGTGCGACCTGGTTTCCGGTTTTCTTTTATTCCGATACGTTTTAAGAAGTGGAGTTGCAGTAATCTTCCGGATTCTTTCAATAATTTTATATGATCAAGTTCTCCTTCGTCACTTTGAATTAGTAGCCAAGCATTTTGGACCGAAATATCCAAACAGTGACAAATCAATGGGAAATACAATTTATCACCCTTATCGATGTGCGATAGAGACCAATGTTTCGATCTGACATGTCTACACCTCCCATATTTTCATTACAACTTTTTATGATGGCTAGTTGGTCGCCTTAGAAATTTGTACATACTTTTTTTGTTGCTGTGAAAAGCGTCTTATTTTACATAACGAGTACACTGTTTTCGTTTCATTTACACAATTATTTCTTCAGCTTTTGTGGATTTGTACTTCAGGGAACCACGATCCATTTTCTTGAATTCTTTGTTTGTTGGTAGTGGACATCTGTAATCTAATAAGGGCATTCCAGAATCTGCTGCATCTTCTGGGTACAACTTAACCACTGAATAGCAGAATTCCTATGAAATTATGAAATACTTTATTTCATCAGATGTTATGTTCCTATTTTATTTCTTTGGTTTATATACTTGTTTGTATATTCTGTAAGCAAATCTATTATGCTGTCGTCAAAAAATTGTTATGGTTTTTGGTTTGAGTTATTACTAATAAGTTTTCATTTGGCAACTTCAGCTAGCACCATTTCATCATCACTGGTGTATTTACCTAGTGACAAAATGTCATAGCTAACGTGTGGTAATGTCCTTAGTTGCCTGCCAGGTAAAATTTGAATTTGTACTTGATTTTCGTCCCCGGAATCGTCGTCAATAACATCAGTATTACGGTTTTCAAGTGGTGAAAATGTGATACTGTAAGGGATGAGAGCTTCATCATCAAGTTCCAACTCTCCGATGATTTCATGGAGTTGAGATTCCCATCATTTACCAAATATTTTACTAATAAAAAATAAAAAAATATATTAGAAGTAGCAGTCGATATTACTACTGGGCTTTATAAAGGACACCAAAAGAAATCGCAAAATAAATTAAGAAACATTATAAAATAGTTAATTTTGTTTTTGTTATCACTTAAAAGATGGTTTGAACTTTGATTATTCACTGTGAAATAGTTTGAAAATGTAATAATAATAAAGTAATTCACGTCATGTTACTCATGGTAATTTTTACGTAAAATAAATGCTAAAAAACTTTTTTATAATAAAATTATATTTCTCTTACAATAGTTGTATTATACTGCCACACATCTTAGCTTTGAAATGTCATCAACAAAAATTGTTTATACTAACCACATAAATCACACGATTTTTGTTTATGAGCGGACCTTTTAAAAGGACGCTAGTAACAAGTGGGTTAATAAAAAAATCTTACGTTACAAAAAAGTTAAAAAACGTGTTGTCTTTTGTGGGTGACGCTGAGAATTCAAAACTTAAATCCTTGCATCATTTTAGCGTTACAAATAGGCTACACCTACTAACAAACGTTCGCCACAATGCGTCATAATTACGACAAACCAAAACCGAGCAAAATACATTACGTCGACGGCAACGCTTTCAGAGAGAATTGCGGTGTACGTTACAATATATATAGCCTGTTTTAAAATATACAACGTGTAATTTAAAGGGTATATACATACCAAGTTCACGGCTTCTTTGGATGATAACAAACGATATGACAAGGGTTTGGTAATCCTATGTCTTCATGTGTGGAACTAATTACTAATTAGAAATTTCAATACATTGATACCAGAGACTGAATTTTTCAAATTAAGAAAATTGAAGAGATTTAGCGTGTTATAGGCAAGTGACGTGGAAAGTTATTGACCCTCGTAGTGCTGTGACACGTTTGTTATTATTGATATTTAAGAAACATATGAAACCGATAATTTCGTATCAATTCTTTGAGTCACTTATTTTGTGCTGAAACTGGGCATAGAGACTCCATACCAGATGTTGTCTTCAGCCCTTTTGGATTGATATAGGGTTTCCGTTACACGTTGTATACCTATGCTGTACGATTACCACCGAGCGTGTTTCCTTCCCTTACCTTTCGGTGTTCCGTACAAACTTTCTATGACTTATTCTTGGAATTAAAGAATTGATAACTAATACTTCAGAACGATATCTAGTGTTATTACTCGGTGGAATTAACTTAATTTATTTTGAAAAGTAGTATTACTTTGGTATGGCTTACCGCAAAGCAATGCCTGATCCCATTCACCAAAGAAAATCGAAGTTATTGTGTGTGTAAGCTATTTTAATGAAATGAGTAAGGAATCCGTGTTCAGCACTAAGGTCTAAGTGTTACATTCGGTACTTTGTGTGTGAATATCCTAGCTAATGTATCCATCCTTTCATATAGTACCTTCCTAAGAGCCCCACAGGCTGTTACGAGCATTCGTTCACGTTGAGACGCCGCGTTCTTCCAAATAAGCCTATTTACATGGCTTATTTTAAAGGAATGTATGTCATAAATGGTGATCAAAGTGCGATTTTTTTTCACATTATAAATTTCTCGACTATCGTAACTGACACAAACCCGCAACAACTATTTTTATCTTATGCGGAAATCGAACCGTTAACCGCAGCGCAGCAGCCAATCGTTAAACTATTGCGCTAACCCTGTCGGCTAACACCAGGGCCGGATTAACCATTAGGCGGAGTAGGCAACTGCCTCGGGGCCCTGCATCAATCAGGGGCATAGGCCCAATGCACGCACCAAGAAAACATGTTTCTTCGAACGAGACTTTGATGTGCGTGTGAACTTAGGGACCTCACTTTTATCTCACAAAATACAAATCGTTAGATTTAGTAGTAGAATTAAAACAATTTTAGAATAAATCTGGGAATAAGTAAACAAATATATTAAATACCACAGACCTTAATGTGCGTTTCCTCAGTTCACACACGATTTGGTCAGCCAAAGTAAGGAAAGGGGCCCCGAGAATGCCATTGCCTTAGGGAGTCTGATAGGGTTAATCTGGCTCTGCAGTGACACAGAGTATACTTGAGTTTACGCACACATTTGTGCACTATAATATCTCCTGCGTACTTGGCTAATCTCCATTAAGATTGGTCACGTTGATCAAAATTCTGTCAGGAGGATTAAACTATTACGAGTAAATTTTTGAGACACTTTCTGTTTAAGTAATCATCTCTTTCTCTCTGGTTGGTCCCTCATGTCTGAGTATCGTAGTCAGCATCAGGATTGAAACTGAAATACATTTATTCAGATGAAGCCACACACAACAACATACAATACAAAATTACAAACAATATCAAACAGGAAAAATATATATTCGCTGAGCATGTCCACACTGAAAGGGTTACCATCTCAGCTTTTACTGGGCAGAAGACGCTGGTTTTAATAAGTAATATTTATACAGCCATAACATCTCATCTGCGGCGACACAGGCCACCCCTTTTTGAGAAGGAGAAGGAATGGGCCGGACCTAATTCACCGAGCGGGTCCAGTGCGGCTTAGTGGATGTCGCATGTCTTCAAATTGTTGGTCCCACGACGTTTCAGTTTTCTCACAACACTTCCTTAAAAGTTTTTAAAGTTTGAGAGCAGTGGCAATGCTATAAATTATACTAAGTAATGTGCCTGACTGGGTTCGAATATATGATGTACAACTCGGAATTAGGGCCTGTAATCACTGAGCACGCGTCTACTAAGGCTACTTGAAATTAAAATCAACAGTTTACATTTTACCATTTAACAAGAAAATTCATATCTTTATACATGGCACTCATAAATTGTAATTTTCCTTAATTTGGAACTTTGCAGGGCAACTTTCTCAGTTTTTAAGTAAAAATGATGCTTGTAGACTTATGAAAAATTGCATCAATTATGTACACCTTTTTAATTTGGAGTCGGTAATTAATTGTATTTTTCTCTTGTTTATTAAAAAGTATCGTGCTAATTATTTCGAAGAAAATTCTTTATTATGGTATTGCCATTTTAATTACTAAAAAAATATCTTACATCTGCGACAATTTTATGAACGTAAATTAATAAGGATTATATTAGAAAAGGTGTTGTTGTAATTTCAAACTGAAACTTTGAGCTTTATATAGCAGAATCGCTATTTAGTTTTGTCTTTATTCCAGTTACAATTACTTAACAATTCCTACGCATTGTTTTTGTCGGGCACGACTAATAACAGTGATTATAATGGATTGACACTTCTAGTCAGTATACGAAATATATTATGGCTCTCGCATAAATATAGTCACCATTTCACAATACACACCCAGAGTACAGTTTCCCTTCACTTTTTATTTCCTCAGCATTTTTGTAATATTACGAGTGTGAAGTTTAATGAGAGTTACTAATAAAATACGAGTAGTTAGATTTGAAATACAAAGAGTTCATTTTCATTTGTTCGTCAGCTCCTACTTGCAGACCCATCTTCAGGCAGCAGATGCTATTTTACACAATGTTACTGTATTCTTTATCATTAGTAGGTAGGCATATTATGTAAACATTTATTGCTGTAGGCTGCGTTGTTTATGAAAAACAAAAAAAATAACCATAAAGAATAGATTCGTACAATGGTGTGTGTAACGTAATAAATGCGGTATCTAGGTAATTTATTTTTCTAAGTTCTGTTTTAGTTGTAACAGTTACTTTGATCAATACAGTGTGAAATTTGTATAAAAATCTGTATAATTAATAATAATTAATTTATAATTTTAATTAATTATTAATTTTGTATAATTAATATTTGATAATTAGGTATTAATTGTATTGGTTATGGGAAGAAAATCCTGAAATAAATGATTATATTATATATATTATTATATTATAACCTTAAAGGAAGAGCACTGCACTCTAAAAATCAGATATCAACTTATCTAGTTCGGGCAGAGATGTTTCACAGACGTGAAGTATTATTAAGCTGTGTCTTAAAATGTTTGTATCCTAAATATTACGATATCTACAACTTGCTCGAATAAAATTATCATCAATTAAGAAAAATACAAACATAAATGGCGAGAAACCGTTTAGCTGAAGTTTTTTCCACAAATAAGGAATCATGACCCTCAGCAAAAAGGAATACGATTCGAGGAAGAGAAGATAAGAATAAAACTGTTCATTTTCTTTTAACAAACGTAAAGGAAACTTCAAGCAATAGTCCTTTCCATGACCTTTTAGGTTACCTACTAAAGGCATTATCATATGATCAACACGAGCACAAATAAACAATCAAATGATAAAACTTTCCCTCATTAGATATTAGTTAGGTTTAGATAGCAGCAATATCCTAACGGATAAGGTTGGTCTTAAGGACTTGTGATCGAGAGGTCACAGGTTCAAACCCGACCCATTACACTATTGCCGTAAACCTACTCCAGACACGAGCATATTTAGCTTAGTTGGACGACGACAAGAATGCTACTAATGTGAAATTTACCTACCTACAAGGTATAACAGATTAAGCGCAATACCTCAGACACCCCAACTAGAATATTCAATTATCAAGTCTAAAACAACATCCGTAAGTAAACAAATTGAAACCAAACCTAGACAATTTTGTAAAATAGTTATCCTTACTAAACGCAAAACGTATGTGCGTCATACAATATCCTTACGCAGACGCATACATTCATGCAATGTTAGCAGCCGACACGCACATGAGCGCATTTCCTTGAATTAAGGATTGTGTTAATTTGTCATGATACTGTTTTTCCATTTTAAGTTAAATGAAAGATTTTTCCGTCAATAAATAACACCTATTTTTTATGACGGAAATCGATTCAGAAGCCGATTCTGAACCAACTACTTTCAGGAATTGCGTTTATTCTGTTACACGTTGTATATTCAGTATGTTAACCATAGATAAAATAATTGATTTCTGTGATGTTAACTAACAGAGGGCGCTCCCGTTAACCCGCAATAGTATAGCATAAAAAATATTACCGTTCGAAAACAAACTGTTTTATTTTTTTATATTATAATATCCACTAAAAATGTTAAATTGATACGTAAAAGAGACACTCTGTACACGCGTACTTAAAGGACGGAAACGTCGCAATTTATTTATGAATGACGGGCCGCGTGTGCGGCGATCTAATTGATGTGCTTATACTATTGCGGGTTAACGGGAACACCCTCTGTTAGTTAACATACTGTATATGTATACATCAGGTACAATTTTGTCCTAAATGCAGAAACAAAGCAGAATCTAAACAACTGTTACGTACTGTGTCCCATTTCCAACGGCCACACGTGTACTCAAAAACAATGGACACCACCACTGTACCAGCCACCCTTTTGTAGGGAAGACTAAACATACATTACACACTGCATATACAACGTCTAATTTAAAGGGTATATACATACCAAGTGCCTGGCTTCTTTGGATGATAACAAACGATATCCTAAGTCTACGTGTGTAGAACTTATTACAAATACCAATACACTGATACCAGAGACCGAATTTTTCAAATTAAGAAGAACGAAGAGAATGATCGTGTTATTGGCAAGTGACGTAGAAAGTTATTGACCCTCGTAGTGCTGTGACACGTTTGTTATGATTGGTATTCAAGAAATGTATGAAACCGATAATTTGGTAGGTATCAATTCTTTGAGTCAGTTATTTTGAGCTGAAACTGTGCATAGAGACTCCATACCAGATGTTGTCTTCAGCCCTTTTGGATAGATATGGGGTTTCCATTACACATTGTATATGTCGCAGTTTTTTCACAAAATTAGGGTTTTGTTCAAAAACCTAGGTTTTTGATGAAAAACCGGAAGATGACACTTTTAAACTCAATTTCACCATAAACCTGTAACAATCCAGATTTTTTATCAAAAACCTGAACTAGTTTGGGTTTATGATAAAGTTCTTGTCAAAATCAAGGGTTTGCTTTGTTTTATGACAAATAAATCAATTTAAAAGAGCAGATTCGCTTGCGAGCCGCTTTCGCTCTCGGTAGGTCCGGCTCAGATCCATAGGATGCAAGTTATCCAAAACCGATTTCTCCGAAAGGCCAAGGGCGCGCCCTGGTACTTGAGGAACGAGGATCTCCAAGTAGACCTCAAAATCCCGACTATAAAGCAAGTGTTAAAACGCAATTCAGTGCGTTACTTCGCCTCTGCTGAAAAACACACAAACCCCCTGATTGTATCAGCCGCCCGATACACACCCTCAAAAATTTCCCAGGTTGATGAACCTGGGAATCGGAACCGACGGGCCGCGTCTCGTCCTAGACGAACCCGACGATCCCACCACAATCCGACAAGAGAGCAGTAGGGAAACTAGCACTCTAAAGAAATACATAAACCCATAGGCCCATCGCGACGTCCGCGTACTTGTAACGTCAACCCTCCCCAACCTTTGCCAAACGAGCCAGCCCGCGATGCTGAGCCAGTAGCAATAAATAACCACATTAATAATAATATGACCCAGTCTGATCCTTTGCTGCCCTCCACCAACGACCCCGCTATGCTGAGGCCTGTACTCCACACCCTTTATTTTCTTCTGATAATATCTTCCTGCAAATTTGATGAACTGGTTGTTGAAGGGTATGGATCAAAGATTCTGTGTGATTTATGTCAAAAAGAACAAAACATACTTATCGAAAGAGAACATGCCGTTGTAAATTTAAAAATGTCAGCAGAAAAAAAAATTAAAGCAACTTCTTCGGATAAATTTGGAGAAATCGATATTGGTGCTACAATTTTAGTTGATGTGCCGAAAATAGATAGAGGGCCACTGGATGCAAGTAACATTATAGGAAATGTAATTGATAAGAAGAACGATTTATTCAAAATTGGTACTTCAGCTGGGGTTCTAAAAGACTGGCTGCCTCGAAACATCTATTCAAATATCAACTACTGCCTTTAACGAACCTGTATCGACAAATGAACTGAGTTTGCGTGAAATTGCTTCAAAGATGTCATTATTTGGAGGCCAAGGTTTTAAGAAATGCGCGCTGCAAGACAAATCGATGTGCATGCAAGAAAAAATAATGTTTTATGCAACTCATGGGTCACTCACATCATGGATGTAAAATTTTGATAAATAAACAATTGTATTCTTTCCACTAAGTTGCAAATGATGATGGATTGTTTTATTTATTTTAGTAAATTGATTTATTTGTCATAAAAGAAAGCAAACCCGTGATTTTGACAAGAACTTTATCATAAACCCAAACTAGTTCAGGTTTTTGATCAAAAATCTGGATTGTTAAAGGTTTATGATGAAATTGAGTTTAAAATGTGTCATCTTCTGGTTTTTCATCAAAAACCTAGGTTTTTGATCAAAAACCTAATTTTATAAAAAAACCTGCGACATATATACATTATAAGCCTGGATGAGGGATTGTAGTTGATGCATTGTTTTAACAGCAATGACAAATGTTTATCAAGGTGCATACAAACTTCAGGAGCTCTTATTTTGTGTGTTGCAGGTCATTCTCTGAGGTAGTAGGCTGCTTAATCGGGCTTGCCTGTGGTTGCCTTAATTATTGAATAAATTAAGGCCTCCAGCCAGGGCTTATTACCTTCAGGAGCTCGTGGCTTCAAGGGCTAAATAATTACGGCCGCACAGGTCGAGCTTGGCGAGGTCATTCTGTAGATTGGTGACATTTTTACATATCGAAATTCCTGTTTCTCGAAAAACATGGTAAGCCGTTAGTTCCGGCTGTAATTTTTTTAACCCGGCTGCAAAAAAATGTATGTAGGTACTAAAAAACATAACCCTTCCTGGTTATGTTTTTCGCGCGTATCTTGTATCGTTAGATTCATCTTAGCAGCTCAAGTGTTCTTAGATAGGTGACATTTGAAAAAATCAAACATGGCGGCCGTGCGAAGCCATTATACATTATGAAAAAAAAATTTTTTTTCGAATACGAATATCAAATTAAAGGGCTTAACACAAGGATTCCAAAAAATAATACAAAGAGAAAGTTTAAAAATATGGACTTAGCTCTTTCACTTTCTGAATCCGGTGGGGTGCCATTGTGACACGACCGGGAGATCTATAAAAATTGGCCAAGTGCGAGTCGGACTCGCCCATGAAGGGTTCCGTAGTAACTATAATAAATATAACATACTTAATATATTTATTTGAAAAAAAAAAAAAACAAAAAACCTTACAAATTTACAATTTTTACAACTACGCCAAATAAGTTTGTTTTTCATAGTGTTTGTATGAATTACAAAGTTATATTTGCGGTTTTAGAAATTATGGTGTATCTCAAAAACTGCTTACTCGATCTCGTTTAAACTAATTTTGATTGAAAGTTTACATTAAGATCTACAACATTTGGTTTTTTTAGATTTTTCACTTCATTATTATAGAAGTTAGAGGGGGGGGGGGGATACATTTTACCACTTTGGAAGCGTATATCTTTTAAACGATTACCTTAATGAAAAAGTTATTTTAGAAACCATAATGTCATTTTTAAAGACCTGTCTATAGATAGCACACACGTATAGGTTTCATGAAAAAAAAATATTTTCTGTTTCAGTTCCATGTATGGGGAGCCCCCTTTATTTTAAATATTTTTTAAATTTTCTCTTAAAATCGGAAAGCGGTTCACAGAATACATCTAGCTACCAAGTTTTACATGTATAGTCCTAATAGTTTCGGAATAAAATGTCTGTGACATACGGACGGACGGACAGACAGACAGACGGACAGACATGTCGAAACTATAAGGGTTCCGTTTTTTGACATTCGGCTACGGAACCCTAAAAATGTTAATTAATAAACATTTTAAAATAAGGCCTTAGCTCACCTAAGCTTTTCAACTTGTATGTAAACGAACTGATATGTGAAGTCAGCAATACCAATATCAGGTGTTCCATTGATGGGCAAGGGCGTTAATAACATCAGCTATGCGGACGATATGGTATTGCTGAGCCCATCCATCAGCGCGCTTAGGAGGCTACTTCGTATATGTGAGGACTATGCGGTGGCTCATGGTCGTAGGTACAACGCGACTAAAAGTGAGCTTTTAGTTTTTAAAGCCGGTAACAAATGTTACGATACAGTCCCACCAATCACCTTAGGGGGCGCGTTGCTCACCAGAGTTAAGCGGTTCAAGTACCTGGGACACTGGGTCACCGATGACCTGTCCGACGATTTGGATGTAGAACGGGAGCGCAGAGCATTGGCCGTGAGGTGTAACATGCTGGCTCGTAGGTTTGCACGATGTACTGATGACGTAAAGATCACATTGTTTAGAGTGTACTGTCAGTCTCTGTACACGTGCGCCCTATGGGTCAATTACACTAAACGCTCCTACAGTGCTCTGCGAGTCCAATACAATAATGCTTTCAGGGTAATGTTGGGGCTACCGCGCTTTTGCAGTGCGTCGGGGATGTTTGCGAAGGCAGGTGTGCCTGATTTTGTTGCATTAATACGGTCGCGTATA
Organism: Tholera decimalis; assembly: GCA_943138885.2. Taxonomy (NCBI): domain Eukaryota; kingdom Metazoa; phylum Arthropoda; class Insecta; order Lepidoptera; family Noctuidae; genus Tholera; species Tholera decimalis. The sequence goes on from OW964549.2 coordinate 6,245,809, forward strand.
GCATCCTTGATGCGGCGAGTGCGCGATAGCTCCAACAGCCAGATAGCTGTCGTCGCCGACAGGATGAATAGTCCAATAATGTGGCACTGGATGACGACTCGCTGAGCGTCATTCACATACATTAAATAATTACTTTTTTAAGGGAATTTTATAATATTTCTTCTAATTTGTCTTGTTATTATTGTATTTTATATTTATTTTAAATTTGTGTGTTTATTTTTTGTTTATGTGTAAATGTGTCTCCACATGGACTTTGGTCTGAAAATAAAGTATTTTATTTATTTATAATAATTGACATAAGGCTATTGTAACTTAGATAAATTATAAACAGACCCACTAAAAAGCGAGAAATAAAAACTTTTTAACAAAAAAAAAACTGACTTCCAAAAAACGTACAATGTGAAAAATAACTTTAATTTCAAAAGTCGGTGGCAAAAAACTAAAATACAGATCCAAAGACACCATCTTCTGAAATTAAAGTTATTTTTCACATTGTACCTAGTGGTTTTTTGGAAGTCGGTTTTTTTTGTTAAAAAGTTTTTTTTATAAAACTTATTTAAATATGAAACTAACGCGATACAACTGACGCTTAGCGCCATCTATCGACATTTCTATGGAGTTGTTCGAAATTTTCGAGTCAAATACAATTGGTCGACTATTACTCGAAAACTTGTAAAGCCCACTTATGTGTGATAGTTTTTCTTTAAACTTCGTTATATATAGGTACTACTGCCGTGACATTTGAATTTCTAACTACAACCGTTTAGTTGGTAGAGGGGGTGGACACTTGACTCTAACGAAAATTGGTAATTTAAAGCTTCATAAGTCACGAACGGTTTACTTAATCAAAAAACTGTCTTCCAAACCCCTAATATTTTTGAAAGACCTATCCAACGATATCCCACACTATGGGAAAGATGAAAAAAAAAATTATCCTCCCACTTTACATGTAGGGGAGGTACCCTAAGTAATTGTTTTTTTCAAAACTTTATCTTACCACTTTTTCGGCGTCATAAACGTGTATACACATGCCAAATTATAACTTTCTAGTACCAATAGTTTTTGAGCTAAACCGCGGACAGACAGACAGACAGACAGACGGACATGGCGAAACTATAAGGGTTCCTTGTTGACTACGGAACCCTAAAAATGGATTCACGGCAATAGTGTAACGGGTGGGGTTAAAACCCGCAACCTGTCTATCACAAGGCCGACTCTTTAGCCATTAGGCCATTGCCGCTTAAAATATACAAAGTGTTTTACAAAATTCTCGCAGCCGGTTTAAAATAATAGTAGTTGATGTTCCACGTTAAATGTTGACATGGTTTAGCGGCGCCTCTTTTGCATATTTTCGGAAAACTTCTAACGTTCATATTTTGCAACGTGACTACACACTAAAGAGTTAACTTTATGATGCATTTAAGTCCACCTAGTTTTATTTTGAGAGTTACTGTTTGATGTAGGTAACGTTTTGTTGAGCAATAATTTCCTGTAAAATACTATCATGTAGAAGTTAGTACTTCAGCACAAATGTTCAGTAAAAAGAGACAGACTCATAAATTCATAAGATTTAACGTGGGAGAAAATGAGATAGGAAGCATTATACGGTGTTTCTTATGTCGTGGAAATTTTATATGGGCAAACCAGGGCAAACGTATACCTTTGAAATTTCGTAAATTTTTGAAGGAATTTTTTTGAAGTGAAAACTTCTTTAGCATCTTTGTGATTGGAAATTTTATGAAACGAAAAAGCAATAGTAAAAAGAGACAGACACATTAATTCATAAGATTTAACGTGGGAGAAAATGAGATAGGGAGCATTAAACAGTGTTTCTTATGTCGTGGAAATTTTATATGGGCAAACCAGGGCAAACGTATACCTTTGAAATTTCGTAAATTTTTGAAGGATTTTTTGAAGCGAAAACTTCTTTAGCGGCGTTGTGCACTTTTTTTGTAATGGGTAAAAAGTGTTAAACTCGCGGCAGGACACGTGACCTGATCGAAAATTCGTAAGACGGACGGAGAGTTGACAGCCGGCTTGGCGTAGGAGAGGAAGTATCTCCCTCTCTTTCTATGGGGCGGCGAAAATGTATGCCTGCGCCTGCTGTTTTGAGAGATAAACTTTTTAATGTAATATAAATTGTCATGTTTGTGTACGATAGCGCAATAAATAAATATTGTATTCTACCACATAAATGATAGTACTTTTATACTGATAATTAAAGCATTTCGTGCAAAATTATTCCCTAACCATTCCAAAATATCAAAAATGCACAACGTTAATATTCAAGTTTTCACTTCTGCCGGCACTCCCGGAGTGCAAACCGTCGTTTTTTTTTATATATTATTATTTCATTATTGTTAATGTGAGGACAATGTAGTTTATTCTTTCTTCGTTGTTTTTACTTTCACTAATTTATTTAATGATGTCAAGCAGTTTGAGTACTTCGATGGCCCCACCGAATAAACGTGCAAGAGCTCTTACACGAATTTAGGTTTTTTCTATTTTTCGTTTCTTTTGCCTATCCTGCACCTACTTAATTTTTTTTTATATATTTTAGACTCAAAATACGCCTATTATTATAGTGAATTTCTTTATTCTAGGGAAATAATTAATTTTAAAGTTATATGAATAATAGTTTATGCTATTATTACATGCTTTTTGAGTCGCCAAGTACACAAGAATAAACATGCTAAAACTTGAGGAGATTTGTGATTGTTTTCGAATTTCGGTAATGTCTTCTTACATGTTTATTCGTGTAGAAATGTATGCAAATTTTATTACTAATGTTTTATTCCACAAAATGGAAGTTTGACTATAAATAGGCTAAAATGCATACGATCTTTCCAATCATATAATCGCAGAACAATGTACTGTAAACAAGCGTGTAAATAGTTATAGCTGGGTCAAAATTAAACTTGATTTACGGAGAATAATAGTGTAATATTACAGTATGTTTTATTCGAATGTTTAAAGTCATGCAAATTTCACAAGAGTAAAAACATTAAATAGGTTTTCATGAATTTCCTGCAACTCGCTGAAGTTTTTAAAAAAGTAAATATACAAATCTATAGTTTATTTTTTTTACCTACAATTCGATTTAAAATTATTTATACATTTTTACATTGAAAAGAGCGTTATTGAAGTTTAAACGTTTTTATTTTTTGCTGAAAAGTTGTCACTTTTCTCTTACACGTTTATTCGGTGGGGCCATCGACTTGTGTGGCCTACCCAAATGTCCTTTGGTATTTTTTGTCAAATTGTTGAGCTCCTTAAGTTCTAAGTTGAGCTACACGATAACTGACAAATACTTGCACTGTCTGGACAGGTCCGCTCAAAAGACATTGTTCGATTTTGGCCTATATAACCGATGTGAATATAACTTACATTATAATTTTCATTTCTTTTTATACTGCTTGAAACATATTTTAGTATTCCACGGACACTTGAAATAAATAAATTCAAAATAAAAAGTTGGGTCATGAATAACGAATGCGTGGTGCCGTAAAAAATGTCTATTGGCCAGTGTTGCCGATTTACGGGATGGTTCCCCGATTTCAGGAAATACGGACGGTTGTCTAGATTAAATCAGAAATTGATAAAATTCGGACTATTTCGGGTATTTTCAACGTATAGATAGAAATAAAAATAATAATAAAATATTGAATGGGTTACGTTATTAATTTAACTCTAGTAAATAATATATAATCGTCAACTAAGTGAGGACGGGAAATCCCCCATGCTTCTTCAGTCTGACGCTTTGTCTCATTCACTTAGTGTGTGAGTGAAATTGAGTTGATCACATATAGGTACATAATAATATGAATTCAATAATTCTAATAGGCACTGTATCCTATTATTGACAATAAATAAATTAATATCTAAAAAAATATTTATTTATCACTTTCTTCATTTAAATACCTGAATTGACTAGTTGGAGAAGAAAATGTATTCCATAATGTTTTATCTGAAATAAGTAATTTCTGGCATGGCATTCGGGTATCATAGCTTTTCGTAATTGGCAAAACTGGTGTGCTTATATTTCATTTCGTTTCAATTTTTATCGCAAATTTTTTTTCTTTGCGATTTTTTATACGTTTTATGGTTTTATTCTAACAACTTTGGCCTGATAACGGACTCTGATCAGATTGCATACGTGGTAGACTCGGCTGTGTATAAAGGACTCTGTGAGCCTTACTACCTAGCTATTTTCGGACTTGATTTCGATGAATTGATTATTTTTGTATCTTCAAGTGTCCGTTAGTAAAAATTGATTTACTATGATTCCATAAAATATTTGGAGTCTATCTAAGTCACTTTCGATTCAAACGATTCTTAGGCGTGACATGTATGGAGCCGGAACAATGTCCTTTGCGTGGTTATTTCCTCAAAAGAATACCACAGACATGAACCTACATGCTTCTCATATAAAGTTTGTTTCGGTGTTTCTACTCAGAGTAGTCAGTTAAGAAATACCGGCCTCATCTAGCTAAACTTAACACGCAAAAAAACATGACGTGTTAAAGTGTTATTTATAACCAATTTACAAAATAAATATTACATTTCATTTCATTTCATATACCACAGTATAGTAGGTATACCGACAGTAAAAAAATGGTTTTAATATAATAAATTTGTACACAACTTTTCTCGAAGATTCTAAGAAAATATATCTATACTAATATTATAAAGCGGAAAAGTTTGTTAGTTTGTTTGTTTGTTTGTTTGTTTGTTTGTTTGTTTGTTTGTTTGTTTGTTTGCTTGAACGCGCTAATCTTCGAAAGTCCTGGGTGGATTTGGATGAAATTTGGTATGGAAGTAGCTTGAAGCTTGAGGAAGGTTATAGGCTACTTTTTACCCGACTGCAAAAAAGGAGAGTTATGTTTTTACCGTGATAGAATCCACGGGAGCGAAGCCCCGCGAGAGTACTAGTTTAGGTATATGCTACAATATTAAACTCACAAAACATTACTTTAAATAATTAGGAACACAGATTTGCTTAAATATCGTTGAAGGATTTATCACGCTTACCACACAATAATTTTGCGCAGTGTAAGACCAACTATAAAAATAACGGAGCCATTCTTCAGCAAACCAAATCCGCCCAGCTTCCATCAAACCAATTTACAGAAAAATACAGAAACCTACGTTTTTGCATCCCTCAAGGCAAGTTTCCAATAATCAATGCTGATCGCTCACAAATCACCGATCCAATTAGTGCACTCGTAAAATTGAAACAAAGTGCAGTTTATCAAACTGTCGTCTGAATTTAAAAAAAGAACTAAAAAAAACACCGAGTCATTCCGTTGAAGATTTTAATTCAAGTGAAAGGAAACTTTTCTTGTTTCCAAAGAGTTTCACGCGAGAAAGGCCTGATTAATGGTAGTTGGCTGGAGATAAAAAAGAACGCGCCTCCTTGCTTGTGTTTAAAAAAAGCCGTTACACAAGTCACAATTTGGTGACGTCAACACGTTATTGATGTGTTTCTTGTTCTCCGTGTGGGTCGTGATTTTGGGACTCGACGGGTGAAAAATGGACGCTAGTTGGAATCGAATGAGACGCTTGTTAGTGATGCTGCAACCCGTTTCGGGTTTTTGAGTTTGTTGTCTTTTTGTTATTTTACGTCTTATGATGAGCTCTTTTTTGACCAGGCTGTACTAGTGATTGCACAACAAAATATTTCATTAAATTAAAATTTGAAGACTTTATAATTATTTTTTTCTTCTTAAAAAGATTACTAGCAATGTGTAATGGGTGGGATTCGAACTTGCGACCTCTCGATTACAAGTCTGACACCTTATTCATTAGGCTATTGACGCTATTAAATAATATAATTAGTACATCCCTATTTTTATTTTTGTGTCCACTCCAGCTCTTACTAAGGTCTGGCGTGACTTAAGACGCAACATAATCCCGTTGACCTTGCTCAAACGGGCGCTATCACAGAAAATGCCCCGCGCACCCCCTCATTAAAATTACGCGTAGTGTCATATCGTGCGCGGCGCGAAACACACATAAAAGTAGTCAGTAAGACATCGAGCAGTGTTTCAGAATATTGTTACGTACCTACCAACCTACTTATTTGTTTTAAATTATTGATCCACTTTTTGTTGTAGTATTACTAAAACAGAAAATATTAGGTATAATTATCAATGTAACCGGGCGGCGAAATGTAGACAGTTATTATTAGATTTTTCTCGCAAAACCGCTTACAAATAAAAGTAAATAAATAAGAACTTACCTACTTACATAAAACATTAAAAAAAAATAGAGCTAGTGGAAAACCTACGCGTAAATAGCTAAGCCTAAAATTTTTGATAATAATCCTACTTGACAAGCAAAAACATACCTTCTGTACATATATCGAGAACTGAGGACGCTTTGTCCATCGCGCAATCTTCATATGGCATGGCTACGGCCAGCATTTGCCGAACGTGTTAGGGTTGTACAAAGACGATAAAAATAAATAAAAGATTAGAAAAAAAAAATATTTATTTGATGATCACAAATGTAGGAACATTATGTGTGAGTGTTAGTTATATATGTGTTTCTTTGTTGTGCTCTAGAAAAACTAAAATAAAGAATCATCAAAATCATTTTCTTTTTGATAATCCTTTCGTAAATTGATTTTTAGTTCAATAATCTAGACTTACTATACAGGATGGTTAATTTGCATTTTTTTGTATAGGTACTTAGTAAATCTAGAGTGTGAGAGAGAAAGTGTTTGCTTATAAAGAATAACGGTGCAGGACTGCCCAGCTTGGGCAGAGCACCGACGTGTCCTCACGGCGACAATAGGCGGAGACCTCTCGCGCCCGGCCTTGGTCGAGGCCATGCTGCGGGGCGAGAGGGAGTGGGAAGCGGTCGCCTCCTTCTGCGAAGCAGTCATGCTTCCGAAGGAGGAGGCGGGCCGCGTGAGGAAGAGGATGGCGTCCTCCCTCCAGCCCAGCCGCAGTGGTAGACGCCCACGGCGTCGGACGTCGGCCGACGATCTCCGGCCACCGTAGGCGCGGGCATGCGGACAGCGAGGAAAGGGCAACTCGCTGTCCGACCATGGACCATGCCCGGGTCGACGGCGCGTCGTGTTCCACGCGCGCCTCAAAGAGCGTCAGCAACATGACGAGGCCCCCTCTGCAGAGGGCCGAAGCCCGCCGGGGTCGTGGGACTCATCCCGTTACCGTGGCCCCGGTATGTAAAGGGTTATTGAAGGAACACCGTGGATTTTAGTCAGTAAAAGTCTGACAGTCCCTCCCACCCTGCCCGGAGTGGGAGGACTTATTTGATAATTTTACCACGCTAAAAAAAAAAAAAAAAAAAAAAAAAAAAAAAGTAAATACTTTAAGTTATTAATAAGACAAAACAAACAAACATCAATATATTTATAATGTTACTAATTTTTTTTTACTCTCCTGATCTTTGATCTGACTGATCCTTTGCCGAGATTCCTTTATTTTCTGCTCTAGCGCAAATGTAGTAGAATTTATTTTAACACCCATGTATTTTATTCATTCGTTTACCAAATATAGCTGCTGCTCCTGACAATGAGGAGTATTTTTTTCTTGTATGATATTTATCTCCAGCATCCGTCAGCTATGACGTCAATTATCAGTATTCCCTTTTCATTTACTTTACCTTATGAAGGAATGAATATTATGAACGAAGTTGCTGAGGAGGAAAGATGTGCTGCCTCAACGGCAGCACATCTTTCCTCCTCAGCAGTATTTCATTCATGGGTCTTAATGCTTCATATTCTCATTTTTTGTTTACTATATTCATATGAAAGGCAATAGCTTTTGTGAGACCTCAGGAAGTCCTAGAATTAATGTAATTTCCAGAAATTGTGTATGTCCACATCCTGCGAATATTTCACCAGCTACGGCACACGTATTTAAATTCATTTCTTCTGGGGTGTTGTCTCCCTCTATTATAAAAATCATATTGCATAAACGACATTTCAGTTTATTTAGTCATTAAACCTGTCAATCGTTCAGATACGATTTTAAACCGCAGTCCAGAGATCCGTGGCTTGATATTTCCTCTATCAATCGATATTTACACGCCTACCAATCGATATTTCTTCGGTTTCCCTAAAACAAAGCAAAATAAAATTCTGTTGTAATACTGACGGGCTGAAGAAATATTTTTATGTTCAAACAGACAAGTTTTGATCAAAGAAAATATACAATGTTGAAATTACCTCTCTGCTTCATAATTTTTTGTTTGATTTAGTTCCTGATGTAAATTTATATCGACTTCAATGAGTGATGATGGATTTTCAGTAGGTACTAGGTCTGTAAAAAACATAATAATTATAATATGTAGAAAATAATACATTGATTTTTGTAATAAGGATGTTTATATTTATTTAATTTAGTGATTCATTATTTCAGAATACATTGATATTTATTTATTTATTTACTTATGTAATAATATAATAATTATCATATCATTTGCTGTCTGATGTTGTTCTTTTGTTAAGTTTCTGTTCAATAGATTGATTACTATTTTATTGAAATTGATTGGGTTTCCTGCACCTTTGTCGTTTTCAATATGAATGGTTGTTTATGTGTTATGTTTTGTTTATGTGTGTCTGTTGATTTGCAATAGTTTTAACTATTTAGTTGAATGAATAGTTTTATTTTTATTTTGTCCTCTTTGTACAACCCTAGCATGTACGCTTGATAATGTGTTTTTATTTTGTTTTAGTCAATGTTCACCTAATTATCTAAATAAAAGTAATCTCGACTTCAATCATAAATGGTTTTGATTATTAAACTAAAAAGTTACGTAAGTATCATCAAAATTGGCCCACGTGCTTGGACTATAGAGCACCACAAAGGAAAAATATAGATATTGATGATCACATTACCCTCTTTTGTGTCTCACAGTCGGGTATAAAGTTCCGGGCTCACTAATAGGGCTCCTTTATCGATCTAAGCCGCGTGCAATGTCCAGTACTAGTGTACTCCCGAGTGATTGTCAAATAAATAATTATTTTGTCTCGTCTCTTGTTTATTTAATCATTATTTGTACAACCCTAACACCAAGAGAAGTCCAGACAGTTTTCTAAATTCTTGGTACGCGTACAGAAAGTAGGTATGTTTCTGCTTGTACTTCTACAAGAAGGCTATTGCGTAGGTATTTTCGTGTTTATATAGGAGTGATGTATCTGTTTGGTGATTACTATGTATTTTCTAATCTGTGCCATGGAGGCAGTCGATTTTGATGAGTAGGTTGGTACTTACTCGACATCCAATCAAGAAGCAGTATCATCCGGTTGTTGAGTAGCAAATTGCTTGTTCGCCAATCTAAAATAAAAGAAATAAAAAAGTTGATTTATGTAGAATGGGCAGCATAGCTGGCCCTTTTTTTCTGGGTGGGAAAATCATCAAATGACCCCTCCTGCTGTGGGTAGAGTGGAAGGGAGTGTCAGACTTCTACTGACTAAAAACCCACCCTGCTTCTTCAGTTGCCTTTGCGGTTCGAGGCCGCGGTATCTCGTTAGAACATTCCCGCAACCCCGTAAGGCAGTCAGTAGCAGCTCTTTGAAGCGCGGGCGGAACGTAGCGCGATACCAATTCGGGCTTGATCCTTACCGGACAGTAAGCTACTCCTGCTCGGCGTCCGCAGGCCCGGCGCCTACGGTGGCCGGAGGTCGGCTCACGATCCCCGACGCCCGGAGCGTCTCCCGCGGCGGCTGGGGCGTGAGGAAGAAAGTTGTCTCTCCCTCACGCGTTTAGCCTCCTCTTTCGCTAGCATGACTGCTTCGCAGGAGGCGACTGCATCCCATTCCCCCTCGCCCCGCACCATGACCTGAACCAAATTCTGTGGCCGAGTGAGCGATTCAGTAAACCAATTTCAATTATGTTGAACTAGTGCGCCTCACCATCAACTATCACTGCATACCATCAGATGGGATCGCAGTCAAAACATGCTTACGTATTTAAAAAAATCATTCAATTCAATTTACTAGAAATATGTTTTTATCAACTATCTTTTTAATATTATTTATTTACGAAGTTATTTACTTATAATAATAAATTTTCTTACCGTATTTTTGCTAAACTCTGAAGTAAGTGCTTTTGGCGAGCAGCTTTCCATCTCTTCCCACTGTTAGTTTTATTTTCCATCCTTAATCTTTATTTTGTTGCGAGCTGCGGAAAAAATCGACACACATCCATCCTCGATAACGTTCCGCAGAACACTGGCGCGGTGCCGGCAGTGAAGAAATGAGCAAAAGTATGTCGTAAAACGCAAATAAATTTGTATAAAATTCAATATTAACTTTATAATAAAAAACAATCCATCATTGGACGCAGTTTAGCATTTAAAATTTTATGGAATATTTTTGATTTTAGTTACAGTTGTTAATGAAGCGATAAACTGCTTTAAAACTGAATTTAGAGGTGTGTTTGAAGATTTCTTTTACGCATTAAAGTATGTTTAATTACGTTTTAAATTCCATCACTATATGCAAAAGAGACTTAAAAATAATATATTTTTTTTGGTTCATAAAATTATGTAAGGTTTAAGAGATACACTGATTTAAAAAACAGCATTTTTGACCGTTCTCAAGAAATCTCCACCTTAAGTTGTATAAACCAATATCGTATTTTTTGAGAGAAAATAAATAAAGATTATTTTATGTTGGATTTGATAATTGCCATTTCTTGAATGAATTTAGCAAGACTCAGGCAAAGCATTTATACTCTGAAGTGCCATAGAAAACTCACGTGTATGAAGCGGCTGCCCTGCTTTGCATCGGTTAAAAACGAAAGTTCAATTAAAGTCATCATTAACTTAGTCTCTTCCCAATTATGTTAGGGTCGGCTTCCAGCATAACTGGATGCAGCTAAGTACTAGTGTTTTACATGGATCAACCGCCAATATGTATATTTTTTATATATTCCTTGCTAGTTTCGTTCATGCGCCCGAATGAGACTCGCAAATCCAAACTTGGATTTAAAAGTCCGGTCACATCGCGCGCAGTGAAGCTGGCCGGTAGAATCGTATGTGTAGTGGTAGGTAGGCTTAGGGCGAGCTTTGCGTGTGTGGTGCTTTTGGTCGAGTTCTTCTAAACGCGGTTCTTCAAATTTTTTGGCCGACAAGGATACTCGGCGACGCCATTCCGGTCTCAGCAAAGCAAGCTGTTCCCACCGAGCTACAGGTATTCCACTAGCTTTAAGGTGACGTTTCAGGACATCCTTGTACCGCAGATACTGCTGCCCCCCTTGTTTCCGTTTTCCATATAGCAGTTCTGAATAAAAAACGGATTTACGTAGTCTGCTATCATTCATGCGATAAACATGTCAACACCATCTCAGTTGCGACCTCAAAAGCAAAGCTTCAATGCCTGAAATGTTACAACGATGAAGAATTTCCGTGCTAGACACTCGATCTTGCCACTTTATGCGCAGAATGGACCTAAGACATTTCAGATGAAATTTGTCCAACTTTTTTATATCAGCTCTGTACAAACACCAGGTCTCTGAGCTCTACAGCAGGACAGGCAGAATAAGGGCTTTATAAACTGAAATCTTTGTTTATACTTTAAGACATGAGAGCTCCAAACGTGACGATTAAGCTTACCAAAGTTGGTACCTAGCAGCATGCGCAATGCGTGCAGGAATTTCTGCTGAAAGAATGTTATCAAACCTCAAGTAACTTCCGAGGTACTTTTTATAAGTATGTAACTTTTTTTTTTATTAAAAATAGGTTCGCGTTTGACCACCATCTCACCTGATGGTAAGTGATGATGTGGTCGAAGATGAACTGTATGGTAATGAGAAAAGCGGTGGGCTGTAAATAAGCGTTGACATACTGTGTTGTGACACGGCTCAACATTTGCTGAGACCGCTCCATAAAAATAAGTCACTTTTTAAAGCAAGTCTATCGGTTTTCTATGGGTTACATTTCGGGGAGTGTGCGATGGAATTACATAATCTAATTCCGTCAAGTTCGTTCCATCATTGGACTACAAGACAAACGGCGATGCGCCATCGTTACATGGTGGACATCCCACCCATACGCACTAAACGTTTTAGGAATACCTTCATTGTGCGTACGGCTAAGGAGTGGAATTCCCTGCCAAAGTGCCCTTTAAGTCAAGAGTGAATACGTTACTTTTAGGTAAGCGTGCTCCATCTTTGACCACATCATCACTTACCATCAGGTGAGATGGTGGTCAAACGCGAACCCATTATCAATAAAATTAGTTCTTTTTTTTATAAGTTTGACTGTGATAAGTACCTACTTCATTGTTGCTGTTTTTAGGGTTCCGTAGCCGAATGGCAAAAAACGGAACCCTTATAGTTTCGACATCTGTCCGTCCGTCCGTATGTCACAGCCATTTTATTCCGAAACTATTAGGACTATACATGTTACTACAACTATTAAGACTATGCATGTAAAACTTGGTAGGTAAATGTATTCTGTGAACTGCTTTCCGATTTTAAGAGAAAATTAAAAAAAAAATATTTAAAATAAAGGGGGCTCCCCATACATGGAACTGAAACTGAAAATATTTTTTTTTCATGAATCCTATACGTGTGAAGTATATAGATACTAAAATGACATTAAGGTTTCTAAAATGACTTTTTCATTAAGTTAATAGTTTAAAAGATATAAGCATCCAAAGTGGTAAAATGTGTGTCTTCCCCCTCTAACTTCTATAATAATGAAGTGAAAAATCTAAAGGAAACCATATGTTGTAGATTTTAATGTAAACTTTCAACCAAAATTTGTTTGAACGAGATCGAGTCAACAATTTTTGAGATACAGTATATTTTCTAAAACCGCAAATATAACTTTGTAATTCATACAAATACTATGAAAAACAAAGTTATTTGGCGTAGTTGTAAAAAATTGTAAACAAGCTAGTTTTAAGAAATTTGTAAGGTTTTTTGTTTTTTTTTTTTTTCAAATAAATATATTAAGTACATTATATTTATTACAGTTACTACGGAACCCTTCATGGGCGAGTCCAACTCGCACTTGGTCAATTTTTATTTTTTAGTGTTGGCAATAAATTATTCTTTCTTTCTTTCATATGGCCTCCGCAAGCTGGAAACTAGGTAAGACGATACCCCTTGGCAAGCACTGGTGTCTGATTGTTTGGCTACTGGTTACTAGGCGTGTGTAACTCTTTACGGAACCGACTCACTGATCAGAATCATTGAAGTGATTCAAAAGATTGGTTCAGTAACAACGTTTCAAATGCATCATTTGAATCTGAAACATTACTTTGCTCTGGCTCATTTCGCGCGACGCGTCGCTCGTCTGGCGACTGAGCAGTGAGCGAGCGAGAGAGGGAGACTGAGAGACACTGAGTTACTTTAACTATTGACTCTCGTATCGTATGCACGAAGATCGACTGTATTTATAATCTCACTTATTACAATAAATATGTAGACATAAAGCATTCAGTATTGATGCCTCAATACATTTCTATGTCTCAATAGAAAACGCCTGAGACGCAACGTAAAAATCTTACGTTTCTATACATGATGTCGCGACGCAGGCGTTCACTGAGTCATTTGAGCCGATGATCCAAATGAGCCAAATGAAACGTATCAGTGTTCCGGATCATTTCGGTGATCGAGATGCAAATGTTCCAATCTCAAAAATGATACAGTTTGCCCACTTCTACTGGTTACACGTAACGAGTATCAATAATGTATAAATGACAGCTGTGACTAACGGCTTAACAAGAATCTCGATATTTTAAGGGCCTATACTACCTCAGCGCTTCTCACTCTTTATCTCGCTCGCACACTACTGGCCGCGGTCACGCGAGCAGACGAGACAGGGTGGCAGGGAAAAGACTCCAAGACACCGATAATTTAGTTTATTTCTTTTTACGGTTAAAATAATGGTAATTTAAAACAAGTAAATAACATAAGACCTGCTTTATAAGTTCAATTAAAATGCAAAGTTTCATTATCTAATTTGAAGTTATGTTTGAATACCAGCGGTTTATTGTTCGGTTTGGAGGTAAATTTGGATTTTTTTTCTATCAAGAATATTTTATGGAATCGTGTTTTCGTCAAACATAGTACCTAACATTAATCCTCAACTTTACCATATATTTATTTCAAAATTATTGCTGCGGTATTTTCGACATAAAGAAGGATCATGCTAAGCTATTTGAGGTAGTATACTAAACTACCTATGTGAAGTGTATAGTATCTGTTATTACAAATACCAAATAACTTACATTTTCTTTGTAATCATAATCCATAATTCATCCATCAAAACAAATATTTTCTTGTCATGACATTTTTTACGTCAAGGCTGACAAACTGTAATTTTTCCTTCTTGTAGTCACTTAATGGCTAATAGACTAAAAAGGTTGTTCATACTTTTATTATATAATTGTTATTCACTTTTATCGATAGGACTAGCTTAATATTGTATACTATATTGTGGTTGTCTACTGATTAACGGCATTTTAAATTATAATTATAAATTTCTAAAACACACTCTCAGATTTTATCGAAGAGGTTTAATAAATTATGCTCGAATATAACTGGCTGATCAAATAACTGGCAAGATGGACTATTTTGGACTCTACAATTTGAATTCTGGTACAGAATGAGAATGGAATGGACTTTGAACGCTGAGCTGGGTATAAAAGGCGCTGGGGGCCATCTCCGGAGAGTTCAGTCTGGGACCAGTTTCAGAAGAGTTTAGTTCTCGACGAGTTTCGAGAAGAGTGGTGGAAGAGGAAGTGCAGTACCCGCTGCCCTGACTCCTTGTTGAGAGCCTGCTGCCTTGACGCCTTGTTGGGAGCCTGCTGCCCTGACGCCTTGCTGGGAGCCTGCTGCCCTGACGCCTTGCTGAGAGCCTATTGCCCTGACGCCTTGTTGGGAGCCTGCTGCCCTGACGTCTTACTGGGAGCCTGCTGCCCTGACGCCTTGCTGAGAGCCTGCTGCCCAGACGCCTTGTTGGGAGCCTACTGCCAGACCGCCTTGCTCGAGCTGCTGTACGACGAAGACATCTCGGAGTAGAAGGCGATCCTGGAGTGGTCTGCCAAGCCGTCCCGCAAGTACTATACTCCAAACCTCCTCCTCTTCTCTCCTGAGAGTGTGTCAGATAGGTAGGTAGGCCGGTTTCTAGGATAGGTAGATAGGTAGGCAGGTTTTTTATAAAATACTGTTTATTTATACTACATTAAATTTAATGGTACATCTATTTTACCCTCTTTTATTGGAGTAGTAGAAGGTATCGTTACAAGTGTTAAGAGCCTATTAGGCTCTTAAGTCACATAAGATAAATGGGGTACATATCATGCTTATAACTAGGGATGCATCCGATACCGATCCCGATACCGATATATCGGCGATACTTTGGGTTTGCCGATATATCGGCATCGGCGATATTTTAATTGCCAATACAACGATACTTTTCAAATATCGCGCTTTAAAAAGTAATGTAAACGCGCATCTTGTTTGATCTAGTTCGTTGCAAACGAGGCACGGACTATCTATGCTCGGGGATTCCCCACGTTTTATTCAGTTTGTTGTCTCTCTCACCCGCTTTGAAATGAAATGAAATGAAATATTTATTCTGTAAATTGGTTATAAATAACACTTTTACACGTCATGTTTTTTTGCGTGTTTAGTTTAGCTAGATGAGGCCGGTATTTCCTAACTGACTACTCTGAGAAGAAACACCGAAACAAACTCAGAGGTCAAAGTCTCTTTTAAAGTCCAGACAATTTGTATTTGTATATGAGAAGCATGTAGGTTCATGTCTGTGGTATTCTTTTGAGGAAATAATCACGCAAATTTGAGCGGACCTGTCCAGACAGTGCAAGCATTTGTCAGTTATCGTGTAGCTCAACTTAGAACTTAAGGAGCTCAACAATTTGACGAACAATACCAAAGTAAGGACCTTACTTTGTCCCCGCGTATTCCATTTCGCTTGACACTTTAGTTGGCTTTTAACTGCTATCGCGCGTAGTATTTTTTCGATGCTAAATAAAATACAGAATTACATATCGTAATCAATCAGTTTGTGTGTGTATATCGTTTATAAGTCGTTGGTTGAATTAAAAAAACAGTAAGATCATGTCAACTTCAAAATGCAAAAGTGCTATATGTAATCATTTTGAAATTTCCACATTTGATAATTCCAAAGCAATATGTTTGTATTGTAAAGAAAATGTCCCGTGGCATCAATTCTAAAAATTATAATTTATTTATTTATTTATTTATTTTATTTTCGGAAGGCTTACAGACTAATAACATTATAACAATAATATATAAAAACTAAGTTGCTAATTACAAGCCCTCACAGATAAATAAAGTTATGTAAAAAAAAAAAAAGACTATGTTCAAACTGAACTAGCCTAATACAAAATAGACTGATGTGTTCTATTCGACTACACAAGTTAACTAAAACAATAAATTTATGTTCAGGTGTGCAGTTCAATTCAAATGCAAGTAGGTGCAACAGGTTCAAAAAATGGCTTTGCTAAGAGCTTCCTTAGTGTGTTTGCATTGGTGCAAAACAAATCCACATCATGTTCACAACAAATTTTGTTGAAGCTGCGACTCGCTCTACAGAAATAGGCATTACGCCTATAGTTAGTGTTTACAGAAGGTACACGTAGAAGTGGTCGCTGTCGTAGCCCCATTTGATTAGTGCGTAACGTTAACTTAGAAACAAGTTCAGTACTGTCAATTAAATCATTTGCAATATTTAATAAGTAACATATGTCATTAATATTACGCCTTTGGTCAAGCGGCAGAAAATGGTACCTTCTACATCGGTGATTGTAATCTACAGATACTTGTTTCGCCCTGTAATCTAGGTACTTAAGAAATTTTCTCTGAATACCCTCAATGCGAGAGATGTAGATCCCGTACTGAGGGTTCCAGACTTGTGATGCATACTCAAGATGGCTGCGTACGAACGAACAATACAAAACTTTGATCGGTTTTAGCGATCGGAAAGAAGCCGAGGTTCTAATTATGAAACCAAGTGCTCTCGATGCTTTTTTTACTATTCCATCAATATGCTTATCGAAGAGCAGCTTGCTGTCTTGTATAATCCCAAGATCTCTAACAGTATTGACCTTCCCTATACCGATATTGCATAATGTGTATGATGAATCAATTAACGACTTCTGGCGCGTAAAAGTCATGTGATAACATTTTGATACATTCAATTCAAGCCTGTTACGTCTACAATATTCATCAAATCTATTCAAATCAGCTTGTAACAGGTACGTATCAGCTATATTTCGGATAGTTTTATGAATCTTCATATCGTCGGCATAAAGTAAAATATAACAATTTTCGAAACAATATTTCACATCGGCAATAAAAATAGTAAACAATAGGGACCCTAATATGGAACCCTGAGGAACTCCCGAGGGGACAAAACACCATCCAGAGGTGTACCCCTGAAGCACTACAGCTTGCGTTCTGTTATCAATATACGAGGAAAACCAACGATATAAATCTCCATGTATTCCGGCCTTAAATAACTTCTCCATGAGCAGTGCGTGGTCAATACGATCAAAACATTTACTATAATCAGTATAAATGACGTCAACTTGTGCGCGGTTTCCCATACCCTCGGATATGTATTCATGGGATAAGATTAAGTTAGATGTAGTGGAACGCTTCCTGAGAAAACCGTGCTGCTCATCACCAAAGTAGCACTTCAAAGCATTGTATACGTCAGTAAACACAATACGTTCTAAGATTTTTGAGAACAGACATATCTTGGATATCGGTCGGTAATTAGAGATATCCGACTTATTACCTTTTTTAAATACTGGAGTAACGAACGCAGACTTCCAAATTTTTGGAACTATGCCTTCGGACAGTGACCGCCTGAATAAAATACAAAGTGGTTCAACTAAGCTGTCCGCACAATTTACTATAAATAATGGAGGCATGTAATCAGGACCGCCAGATTTGGCAAGGTCCATGGTCTTTAATAACTTTAGAACTTGAGAATGAGACACACGAATTGAGCCGATACACGATAAATCATGTTCAACGCTAATGCCACCGGAAGTAGTCACAGGCACGGGATTCGGTTCCTGGAATGTTGAATGGAAATAGTCTGCGAATAAATTGCTGATCTCCTCACCTGTACTTGCTGTCTTATCACCATAATGCATTACTTTTGGAAAAGTACCAGAGTTTCTTTTACTCTTAACATACGACCAAAAGGATTTCGGGTTCTGAATGATCGAAGACTCAATTCTATCCATATATCTATTGAAACACGTTTTCTCCAAGTTAGCTGCTCTATTACGTAAAATAGAAAAAGAGTGAAAGTCTGACATATTGCCATAAGTTTTGTACTTGCGGTGGTATTTATATTTTTCTTTTAATACTTTAACCAACGCCGAATCATACCAAGGCGGATACGATGACCGTCTAACTGATTTAATCGGGATATGTTTATCTCTAAGCTCATATAATTTATTATAAAAAAGTTCCACAGCACTATCTAACGATTCATGAATTAAAAATTCATTCCAATTGATTTGGTCAAGTTCAGATTTAATAGCCGCGTAGTCACCCCTAGAAAATACATATTTCGTAGTCAGTTTGTCGCTTAATTTGTGAATCTCAACGAAATCGGCAGTAATCAATAGTGGTTTATGATGCGGGTCTACAGGTAATGCTAAAGGGTCGTGACATTCATTAACATTGACAGAATCGTTACAAAAAACTAAGTCCAATAACCTCGCATTTCTGTTTCTTTCACCGTTATATTGGGATAGGTTAGAAGTAAGAACTCCATCAAAAAAGTCCCTCAAGTAATGACATGATACATTTTGCGGAATTAGTTCATTACCTTCAGAACTTATCCATTCTACATTATTACCAAAATTAAAATCACCCATAATAATGAATTTGTCTAAAGGGTGGGTTAAGATCAGATGGTTAGTGTTAATACTAAAATTATGTAATTGATTATGGTATGAGTTGCCAAGGTTTTCTTTACAAAGATATAAAGCACAAATGTGTAAATTATAATTTACCGCTGGCCTAGATCTTTTTAAGATAAGTGAGACCCAGATATCTTCGGCCGAGCTGCGCCAATCATGTCGTTCTACAACAGTAAGCTCACTTCTAACCGCTATCAAAACGCCACCGCCCCGCTTCTGAGAGGTTTTAGAGTAATCGCGATCACGCCTCCACACCAAATAGCGACTATCAAATATCTCAGCATTAAATATATCATCCGCAAGCCACGTCTCAGTGAATACAACTACATCATATGCACTAAGAGATATTTTATGAAATATATCGTTCGTTTTCGTACGCAGACCACGCACATTCTGATAATAAACGTTGAGATTAGCCATCACAAGTTGTTAATTTAATAACTATGAAAAATAAACAAGTAAAATGGGCGAAGAAAATTAAGTAATGTGCCAAAATATTTAAACAGTATTCATATTCTCGATAATATAATATAACGGAGGTAGAAGGTTCACAATAATCTATTAAGCACAGGAAGGTACAGTGTTCACACACAAATAACTTCAATATACATGAACCAACCATACCTTGAATACAAACAAAAGGTGATGAACGGTTGCAAAACAACAATTGATGACAGCACCAAATAGTATTAATACACATTACACAGTAATCTAAATTAGACTTTAAACTTAACGCAATTAAGTCGTGATATAATAGTTTCATACAAGTGGTTTTTATAAAGAAATAACTCATTAGCACAGTGCAACAGCACAGAATGTTTAGGAATACGCAAGTAGCACAGAGCGGCCTACGGTTACCAAGCCGTTTATGTGCACAGCTGATTTCTATTATTAGACAATTTTTGAGAGGTCCCTTTCTGATTTCACTATCATAACTGGGGTGGTGTCCATTTTTCTCACATGGATTTTTGAGTGTTTGACCCATACATATTGAAAATCCGCTTCAGACGCCAGTTTTTTAGTTTTTTAGTATACATCAAACTTGTGGATTCACATGAGGAGGCACCATTCGAGCGAATTGGACACCGCTTTAGCGTCAAAAATAACTATCCAGAAAACAAAGTGTGATGACGACAACGGTCCACAATCTAAGAGGCAACTCTGACGGAGATAATTGATAAGAAAACACTTTACACCGACGACGATATTCGCGCAAAAGATATAACTCGAACTATTGCTGAGGAAATATGTATTGACATGGAGCCGTTTGATTTGGTCAACAAAATAGACTTCTAAAGATTATTAAAAAAGCTATATCCAAATTATAAAATTGTTTCGCGGTTCCACATTACTGAAAAAGATATACCAGAAATTTATCAGCGAGTGAGAGCTAAAGTACTAGAACTGTCTAAAGTGCTACCGCATATTATGATGACCACCGACATATGGACATGTGACTCTTCTTCGCAATCCCATGATTTCATTAGTTTTCATGGGATCAATGAAAATTTTGAATACAAAAATTACTGCCTTGAGGTTATGCCATTCGATGGACCTTAGCATTCAGTTATCAACATAGCAAGAAATCTAAGCAAGGCTTTTCAAGATTGGAGTATACAAGATAGAGTTCGAGCAGTAGTTACTGACAACGCTCCAAACATGGGTGTCGCTATTAGAGAGATTCAAGAAACCTATGATATTGTACCTGTCAAATGTTTGGCTCACTCATTGCAACTGGTAATCAAAACAGCCTTTTTAAAGAAGATAAAGTGAAAGAAGTGATAACTAAAGCAAGGTCTATTATTGGACATTTTAGTCATTCCACGTGCAGCAATAAAATATTAAAAGAAAAGCAAGATGCACACAATATTCCCAATCATGTTCTTATCACAGAATGCATCTACACGCTGGGACTCGACACTACAGGCATTAAGGCGTTTGCTAGAACAACGAGTTGCAGTATAAGCTTGTCTGCTTCGTATAAATTGCAAAGTAGAACTTACAACCGAAGAATGGATAATGATGGAGGAGGTGGTCAATTAGCAAAGCCACTGCTATGTTATCTGACGCTATTCCGTTAATTAACAGTCTTCGTAAATTGTTAGAAAACATGAGAAGTCGTTCAACAGAAAGGGAGATGGCATCGCAACCGTTAATGTTAGCTGGTGACTTGGCATTGGCTCTTAATGAAAGATTTGATAGTTTGAAAAATGATGAAATATATTGCATAGCCACAACGCTTGATCCTCGTTACACCCTCGTTTTACCCTTAATTTTTAATATCTTATTCAAAGTTTGTGACTGTTTATATTTTTTTAATGAAAATTAATAACTTTAACCAAACTTATGTTTTATATATTTTACCTTAATTTTAATTCACTAACCGTTGGTATCGGTATCGGTATCGACGATATTTTTATAAGAGTATCGGTATCGGTATCGTATCGGCAAAAAGGCATATCGATGCATCCCTACAGTTATAACCTTAAATATGTGAGGAGCTGGTATCTGGACTAGGCATAATGCCTGTCCCCACCTCAGAGTATAACAAGTTCATTAATGTGAATGGTTAATATTTTAAGATAGTCACCCATCCATGATGAGGACTCGGAAAGCGTTGCTTAACCTAGAATATCAACCCATGCTGCTGTTACTATTTAACCACGAGCTCCTCAAGTTACATAATATTTTAGTCCAAAGTAATTAAATATTAATTTAATTGTTTTTTTATGTCGGCACCAATTCTTAGAAGCCAATCTATCTTTTTTAATTATTTGGAATTCTTAATTAATGTATTGCTAATGTTTGAGTGGACGTAATCAGGTTTTTCCAATTCTAATTACAGATTTAAAAAATAATTAATTTCGATTTATTAATTAGTTATCATTCAATACTAAGAACGAAAAAAAAAACAATATTGTAAATAACACACAAAATGTTTCTTGTATCATACTGTCTGTAGAAAGTCATAAATTAGGTAATAAAAAAATATTAGGCAGCTTTTATATTTCTTTTATTATGCATTGTAAAGTTAACTTTTGCGTAATTTCGAACAGTTACGATCTAAGGCAGATATGGTAAAAAGTGTAAGTACATATTTGATAAAAAAAATAATGTTATAGGTAATCAATATCTCAAATGTAAGTCACTCTAATATCTTAATCCATGATTCACGAATGAAATCTAATTTAATTTAGGCTTTTTTTTCTGGGTGGGAAAATCATCAAAAGTCTCCTCCCGCTGTGGGTGGAGCGGCAGGGAGTGTCAGACTTCTACTGACTAAAAACCCACCCTGCGCCTTCAGTTGCCCTTACGTTCCGGGGCCATGGTATCTCGTTAGAACATGCCCGCAACCCCGGATATTCCCACAACTCGTGATTGAGCGATTGGATGCTACGCTGCGTGTCGGGAGTTCGATTCCCGCATTATAATAAATGTTTGTTGCGGTGCATATCGCAATCGTGAAACAGGAGAAATATCTAGTATGGAGCAAAGTTAAAAAAAAAAGATTATTATTATATACATAACAGGAAATTAAAACACAGAAATTTGGTTTTCCAACAAATATTATCTGTATATCTAACACTTCTTCCGTTCGCCAATTTGTTTTGCTTGTTAAAGGGTTAACAAAGATACACAGTGTGTTTAATCAGAACGAGGCCAGTTCAAATCAAGTCTTAGTGTACCAGGATTGGATTTCAAGAAGACAAACTACGCTCACGAACATTGCAATCAGCTGAAAAGCCCAATTGAAAGCATCGTTGAATGGGGATATATGTCTGTAATTAGTGTATCACTTTGTCTATTCTTGCATCAACTGTTTTGGGACCGGTTACAGGCATGACTTGTGAGTCCGGGTCAGCACCAGTGACGGGGCCCCATAAGGCCATTGCCTGCCGGGGTTGCGGGAATGTTCTAACGAGATACCGCGGCCCTGGAACTTGAGGGCAGTTGAAGGAGCAGGGTGGGTTTTTAGTCAGTAGAAGTCTGACACTTCTTTCCGCTCCACCCATAGTGGGAGAGTCATTTGATGATTTTCCCACCCAGAAAAAAAAGGTAGGCACATAACGTTGTGTAATATTCATCATCACGACTGCTCTCAAAATGGTGATGGAATACATCGTGTGAAAGCCGATACATCCTAGAAGTAAAGAATCCGAAGACTTGTGCCATACCTAATGTGACCATTTATTTTTGGTGTCAAAGCGGGACGCCTATAGAATTTTGAATATACATAAAAAAATACAGGGTTAATTCTAAAACACCAAAAACCTCTCAGGACTATGTTACTAACATCATAATCAACAACTTTAGTTCTATGACTTTTAAAAATTCATCATATTTTAGTTCACCAGATTTTCATATAAAAATAAAAATATATAAATTGAACGCCCTAAACGCATGTAGCGTCTATGCAAAGCAAAAGAAAGCGATAGTATAAATTGCTTTCTTTTGCTTCGCATATAGTTCGTAACATTTAGGGCGTTCAATTTAAATATTTTTATTTTTGTATGAAAATCTGGTGAACTAAAATATGTCGAATTCTTAAAAGTCACAGAACAAAAGTTGTTGATTATGATGTTAATAACATAGTCCTGAGAGGTTTTCAGTGTTTTACATTTAACCCTGTATATATGGGGTAATTCGGTGTAAACTGCCACATTTAAGAGCAAAATACAAATTATGGTTTAATATGTGTGTGTCTTAAATTCTTACACCAGCTGACCTTAAAAATAAAATTTATAAATAATTTCGCGACTTAAGCTACTTTACTACAGCAGAATAGCATAGCAAACGGTTTAGACTTGAAAAATAACTGACAGATAGAGTTACTTTTGTATTTATAATATAGTAAGGAGTAATGACTAGTAAGTATTCGGTAAATTTCTCGCATGTCAATCGCTCGCTCTCGCTTGTTCCTGACTCTTAGCCCCGCGTCTACGCTGCCGTCTTCCACGCAGTTTTAGTGATATTTTAATGTAGACAATTAAGTAAGTCGGTATATAAAGGTTTGTTTGTAAAAAGGAGACATTTTTGTTCTCGCTGGGGACAGCGGGACAGACAGCCTGAAAGCGGGACAATCCCGCCCAAAGCGGGACGTATGGTCACGTTAGCCATACTCCAACTTGTACTGGGCCCGCGTTGTAATTTGTGGCACCGAGGTTGGTATGTCCGTCATTTGTACATCTTAGATAGGCTGACTGCCCAGTCAGCCAAGCTAGAAAATCTGACTCTGGTCTGGCCAAGGGGTATCGTGTTACCCAGTTACTGGGTTGTGGAGGTAAGATAGGCAGACGCTCCATGTAAAACACTAATACTCAACTGCATACCGTTAGACTGGTAGCCCAACAAAGTCGGGAAAAAGTTAGCAGATGATGATGAAGTGCATCATTAAGAGCCTATCATTGATTATGCTGATGTTTGCTATTCTGATCTTTCCCAAGAACTTCTTAACAAACTGGATAGACTTCTTAACAACTGCATTCGTTTCATTTTTGGCCTTCGAAAATATGATCACATTTCTTCCTTCCGTTCTCAGCTTAAATGGTTGCCTATCCGTCAAAGGAGATCCCTCAGATCCCTCTGTATGCTCTTCACTGTTATGAACGATCCTTGTGCTCCTGTTTACTTAAAACAAAATTTTAAATTGTTGGGCAGTTCTCATGATCTTAACCTTCGCGCATCCAAAAACTTACTTCTTCACATTCCTTCTCACCGCACCGGGTTTCTATCTAATTCTTACGCTATTTCTACTATTAAACTCTGGAATTTGCTACCCCTTGACATCAAGAAGGCTGAGTCAAAATTTTCTTTTAAGCGCAAAATTAAAAACCTCTACTTAAGGGGCTGTTATTCTTAGTTTGGTCTTCGTCATAATTATTATGAGCTCTCTTATTCAGAAAGAATATTATAAAGAACCGTATCTATTAGTTTGTCATTTAAGCATATATGTGTATTTTATTAGTATTATTATATATTAGTATTATATTTTTTAGTATTAAATATATTATTTCATTCCATTTTCTTGTACACCTACCACAGTGTGTTTTTTTTAACCCAAAGGTTGACTGGTAGAGAATGCCTTGCTGCATTAAGTCCGCCCATGTAACACAATTTTTTTTTCTACATTATATTCCACAACTTTTTCACACAACGCCATCTAGTCCCAAACTAAGCAGAGCTTGTGATATGGATACTAGACAACTGATAAACATACATATATATTTCTAAATACATACATATTATAGATAAATTACACCCAGACAAAGAACAAATGACCGTGCTTATCACACAAACATTTGTCCTAGGTGGGAATCGAACCCACGACCTTGCGCATAGCAGTTAGGACCACTGACCACTATACCAACGGGCCTGTCAATTGTACATAAAGTTTAAATAAATAAATAAATAAATGAAGTGATTTTGATATACATATCGTCGGTCTAATTATCAAAACGGGTAACTCCAAAAAAAAAAACGAAAATGGACTTTTTATGCCATCTCGTGCAGAATTTTAAAATTGGAATACTTCTTATTTCCTAAAACGATTATACGATGAGATATGCACATCATGCTACAACAATCTGTCAAATTTCTTTAATAGATTTTCAACTTTATTGTTAAAGAAATTAGGTTCAAGGTTGATTGGGAAAATTTGATAGTTTCGGATAGCTTCAAGTGCTGGCGCGTCTGTACATTTATCGTTCTATAAAAATAAAAAGTCGTACTGCTTTTACACTTTCTAACTCCAAACACCGTGGCTAGAAAAGTTCGTACTTAAGTCAGTTTTCTCACAAATACAATGCAATAAATAAAAAAAAATAATATAAATAATTTTGTCTATCAATTCTACTCTTAAATCACAAGTTGAAATATTGCCATAAATGAATAAATAAAACAGTTTTTGCTCCTGTAAAAGTAGTCAAATAGAGTTACGAACTCTGATAATTAGACCGTCGATATTTTTTATATAAGTATTTTAAATGTAAACAAACGCAAATGTCTCAATAATATAAATATTACTCATACAGAATCTTCCAGCATCAAAAAATAAATATAACAGAAGCCGGTCGCAAAAGAGCATCCTTCATAAATTAAACATAAACAAGACTCAGATTTTAACAGCGCCGACCCACTAAATTATTCCAAAAAACTGTTAACTATACTAACTTTTGAGCAACACGTGCTGCAAAGGATTTTTTTTTCGTTCCCTTCCGTTTTCGCACGCCCGACGCCGCTCCGCAGCTAATGTATGCGGAGACAGTATTTGTCAGTTAGCTCGGATAAAAATATGAGAATATTTGGAGGTTTTTTAAATTAACTGGTGAATGTATTTGTTTTTTTTTTTCAGGAGGAGCTCGTGGCTAATAATTAAGCCGCATCTCGATCATTCATTCATTCAGATCCGTTCGTGCATGCGTGACGATCGGTCTTCGCTAGGTGAGCCCATCACGAGCCGAGCACGAGCGGAGCACGAGCCGAACACAATTTGTCTAGTGTGGACTGACTTACAAGCCTCGAACGAGCGCGCTGCGAGCATTTCGTTCGTACTCGGCTGTGCTCCACCAATTGTCAGTTTTTTTACGAACACAAAGGGATGTATTTGCTTCGCGCTCGCAGTGCGCTCGTGGACATGTTTAGTGACAGACGTCGGTCGCTCGAACCGAGCATCATGGAACATCATGTTTCTTGACCTCTCAAAATGGTTAGCAAATCTAAATTTTGTTGATTAGATCTCACTTTATATAGATTTTTAGATCCCCATCGTCTTGGCCTTTTTTTGCTGACTACCACCATAATAATCGCTGCAATAGCAGCGGCTGCTGCAATATTAATATCGTCCATATTCGCCAAGAGCCGCGAGCACACTCCGGAAAACTACTTTCAAGGACAGTGATCGCTGTAGGTTCGTTGTACGACCACACTTGACGCCGCGAACGACGAAGCCGAGAACGGCTCCGCTCGTGCTGGGCTCATCATGCTCGGCTCGCCTAGCGTAGACGCAGCTTTAACGTATCGAGTTCCCCTGAAAGCTTGTTATGTCCCGGCTATCATTTCTAGATCTTCGAAAATCGTCACAGGTAGTCAGAAGCCAGAAAATCAGACACTAGTCTTGCCACAGTGTTCCTGTTTACCCAGATACTGGGATTACTTCTAGATAAGCGTGCTTCATCTTCGACTACATCATCGTTTACCATCAGGTGAATCAGTGATAGGGTTGCCAGATTTTTTGAGCCTGTCCCTTACAAATGATTAAATAGGCAAAAAAATACGGGATTACAATTTTTTTCCGGGATGAATAAAAAACCCAATTATTTAAGTTGTTTAATTTTTTGAATATTTTTGAGAGGAACGCGCATTTTTTAGCATATTTTTGTTGTATTTGACATATTTAAAAAGCCGAACACATCGGTATAAACAGACTCAGCTCATAACTCATAAGCCAAGTGAATGTACGCAGTATAGAGCTTCATGAGCGGATGATACATGCGAAATATATATATACGATGCGAAATATATAGATATACGAGACAGAGTCGGTCCGGCGGGACATTTGAATTTCTGCCTGAAATACGGGACGTCCCGTAAAATACAGGACGTCTAGCAACACTAATCAGTGATCAAGGGCGAACCTATCATCAATATAAAAAAAAAAACACAGTTACTCAGTTGTATCCGGGAATACAGGAAGCCGACTCCAATATAGGGGAAAAGGCTTAATAAATGAAAATGGTGATTTTTTTCAAATCAAATCAAAATATTTAGAATATGGTACAATAGATGTTACAATTCCTGTTTACCAGCATATCCTGCCATGATATGGCGTACAAATATGTCTTAAAAAATAAACATAGATATTGTATTAAGTATTATCTTATAAATAATTACAATTAGGAATAAAAATATCTCGATCTTAAATAACTAATTTATAACATTGAAATTGTATTTTAATAATAATAAATGAATAGTATTGTAATTGTAGTATTATGTTCGAATAACTGTTGATTTTTCCTCGTAATAGAACTTATCCGCCTGACTTCGAGAGTCTTGATTGATTGTGTATAAATTTTGATATTATTGGATTTTAGGGTTTTGTACGAATGAAAAACAAAACCGTTGTAGGTGCACTTGTCTGTGTATTCGTCCGCCTGTCACAGCTACTTTGCTTCTTATATGTAGATATGATAGTTTTGAATGCAAATTCATGGCGAATTGTATTATTGCTCTAAAATTTTATGTACCGCAATTAATGAAAATATTATATACCTTTGACTTATACTAATTAAAATCGCAAAAACAAGCCAGTAACATCACCTGGTCACCTTCACCTCTTACAAATAAACACAACATTTTATTCGCCCACGCTCTCTCATTAAGCCAATAAAAGGATTCGTCGTACACATACACTACACAGTTAGCCACTCTGTGTACCTGTATTCCTCTAATCACGAACCCAAATAAACAAAAAAGAATTAGCCACGTACTAGAAACATGTGTAGTCGAGAATAGTGGAAAAAAAAGTTTGTTAGTACGACCAACGGACGTACGAAACTATCTATGTTAATATGTAGTTTGTTCTTGGTATTTGCTTTGCTAGTAATCTTAGTAATCTTTGAGATATTGCATTAATTAACAACGAAGAAAAATATTCTTTTTACTTTATACAGTGTGAAATTTAAATGGTGGTTTTCCCGCGGCAGGACGGTTACCCATCAGTAGTAGTATCAAAACATACAGTTAAACTTTAAAAAAAATATTTTTTTTTTGTTCAAATTATTTAAAAAAAATATTCATAAACTCGAAAGCGCGAGAATCATTAGTAGTTCAGTAGACGTAACGTAGGTATCTACACGAAACACGCACCACCGCGCGCTGCCAACAAAGAAAAAAGTGATTAATAAATGTTTAGAGCAAAATAATCTCTCACGCATGGTGATAATGCATTAACTACACTGCGCCATTTTTTTTTCCATAATTATATTTGTTTATAAAACGACTGTATTACCAAGATAAAGCCATTTCGCTGTGGGAAAACAACCATTAAAATTTCACAGTGTATTTGTCTTTAGAAGTAGTCTTAACAATAAATGTTAAAACCTTAACCCTGTATAGGTACATCATATTAATTGATTTATTAATACTACTAATAGTTTTCCTAACCGATTTCGGTCACGTCAGCCAATTTCAGCGAATAATATCCTATATTATAGTACTCGAGTATGTGCGCAGGTAAAGGTAAACTCTCTGTTCCTATACTCTTACAGTCCGATGGGACGGCCATCCGATATGACCGAAGAGAGATCAGACGCAGGACCAACAGCTGAACGTGCTTTCTGAGGCACAGACACAGGCGCAGGCACAGACACAGGCACAGGCACAGATACAGTATCACACTGTCAACTTCCAAACTGTGGGCTACTACTGAGATATTTCTAATGGAAAAACCTAATCCCATAAAAAACAATACTTGCCAAAAAACCAAGTCTCGCAACTTAGTTGTTCTACCGTAAAAAGTTGTGAGATCCATGTAATACCAAGTCGGTTATTAATTTATTCAGTCCCTACTTAATGGACCTTCTGTCTGAAGTTGTTACGTAATTATCTAACCTAACGACATCTTATAGTGACCATATCAATATTAAAAATCTTTACCGTTTTAAATAAATAGATTGACTCGGCCATGGATGACGACCATGCTCGGCTTTATTCCGTTGACCATTTAACAAGTTACCTTTGAGCATAATTATTATATCTAGGTACCTATCTACACTGGAAGACACGGTGGAGCATATGGTCGAGGTGTGCCCTGCATGGGTGGAGCACCGTCGTATCCTCATAGAGGCGATCGGCGGCGGCGACTTCTCGCGCCCTGCTCTGGTTTAGACCATGGTACGAAGCGAGAGGGAATGGGATGCAGTCACCTCCTGCTGCGAAGCAGTCATGCTAGCGAAGGAGGAGGCCTAACGTGCGAGGGAGAGGAAACTCTATTCCTCGCGCCCCAGCCGCCGGGGGAGACGCCCCGGGCGTCGTGGATCGCGAGTCGATTTCGGGCCACCGTAGGCGCGGGCCTGCGGATGGCGAGCAGGGGTCGCTCACCGTCCGGTAAGTTCGGTCGGCGGCACGTTGTGTTCCACGCGTGCCTCAAAAAGCACCCGAGCGGAAGAAGTCATTCGATGATATTTTTCACCAAGAAAAAAAAAGTACCCATCTACATCCATTATTTCATTATATTATACAGGTACACTGATTAATTAACTGCAAATATAACTTTGTAATCCTATATATTTATATGGGATTACAAAGTTATTTATGCAGTTGATGTATCTAGAAAACTGGAACGAAATTGAAAAATTTTATAGTTTTTCCTTGATTCATATACTAAACACTAATTGTATTCTAAATTTGAAGCTTCTATGTCTGCTAGAAGTGCCTTAGACTTTTGATGATCGGTCAGTCAGTGAGTGACAAAATTTTGTAAATTAAGGAACTTTGACTCGTTATAATTCTTAAACTACTGGTTCAAATTGAATGAAATTTGAAATATACCGTGTTTATACAATGCCTGTTTGGTTACTGAAAATTCAGGCTTCTAGTTTTATCCACAACGAAGTTATAGGGGGTCGAAAATGGCCTGAATTGCTTCGAGAAAAGAATGGTACGGCCGTGCCGCTTTTTTGCTCGACTTGGCGGGGGCACTGCCATGCCCCCAGATAAGTAGCACTTTTTGTCCGACCCGGGAATCGAACCCGAGACCTCGTACACAGCAGTCACGCTTACAGCCACTAGACCAACGTTGCAATTATTACCTGTTAATACTACCATACTATACCAATGCTGGACAATTTCCTCTCTACAATACTTCCAAGGGTCTCGAATTCTCGATTTTGTCCCTCTGCCTTCCGATTTTACGTAAACATCCAAATCGTACCGCGAACTCCTTCACGGTCTGCTGCGGCTCTGGCCATATCAACAATTTGCGTTTAAGCGTGCAGTAGGTATGGTGTTTCTAACACGGTCTGTTAATTTAACACTTAACAGTTTTCTTCTCAGTCTTGCCAAAGTGGTCGTGGTTAACACGTTGTAAATGCTGGAGTGGAATATGTAGCTTCTAACTAACTGTATCAAAATAGTACTTACTCTGTGAAAATCTAAATGAAGGACCAAATAGAATAATCGTTTTTAAACACAGGAAAATTTCGTGTGTAAAGATTTTACTTATCTCCCTAGACCCCTAGATTTGGCACAGGGCGTCCACAGCGAGTAGCTCTAAATCTTGAACGAGCTTCTCGCCTCAATTCATAAAGTAATAAGTAAAGATTTATAAACATTTATTGTCTGTTGTCTGGCTCCAGCTCCATACATTATAGGATACATATACTTATAAAAATATAACAATACTGGTGTATTGTTATTTTTTTATAAGTATACATGACAAAAGAAAAAATAGCAATACGCTTATCGATGTAGTCACAAGCAAGCGAAGCCATTGTTCCATAGCATCCACTCCCAATGAATTCAGGATCGAAACATTTCAATCTTGTAAAAATATTCGCATACGAACAGTATGCGAGAGAGCAGTGACGCTAGCCAAATTGAACATAAAGAAAATCATTTCTAAACATAAAATTCCAATAATAGCATAAAAAAAACTTAATACAGCAGCTATCCAATAGAATTCCCATCTCCCTACTTATGCACTATTCAGCGGCACATGTTAGTGTAGTACGTGACTCGCGCACTGCCAACACAATTCCCACTAAAGTCTACCACTCTGCAATGGAATTCGCAATGGCCTCGGCGCATACAGATACCCAACAACTAAATGAGACTGAACGATAAAAAGTTGCTGATAAAATTGTATTCTGAAGTATCACGGTTGTTTTAAAATTGAAATTGTAAGTTGATAATTAGCTTGGCATTTTACCAAATATGTCAAGGTCCCGGTAGCGGGTCACCATATTCCTGGGCAAGATTGGTATCAAGCAACCATTGGTATTATTACATCAATATAATCGTCACTGAGGTTGTAAAAGCGCCAAAGAAAGCACTTTGCAATACGACAAAACAACGCTTAGCTACAGCCTGAGAGTTTTGCAGTCTCAATGATGATATGAGTATCCTTTCAAGGAAAATAAAATAAATAAGTCTTTTAGATTATAACCAGCATTATGTAATGATATTCCAAAAACAATTTCCCATGCGAATCCAAAATGAGATAAAAGAAATATTACAAATTTATGTATTTTATCGCATAATTTTCACTTTTTCTCAAATTAGCTTTGAGTAGTTAACTCAAAGCTAATTTAATTTATTTTTTGAAATATCACTGCATGCATAAAATTATTAACGGTAAATCGTTCATTCATTCAATCGGTTCTAGTCATGGATCTTAATTAAGGCTGCGTTTCCACTAGAGATGTGCGAGGATGCGTAGCGAGGGATGTGTTTGTAAAGAACCAATAGAATCGCTTCATTTACCTCGCCTCGGTCAGCACAGCTCTGGTGAAAACGGCTCAGCGGAGCTAGATTTTTGCGCATACAAAACAAGCGAGGGATGTGTGCGAGAGATGTGTTGCGAGGAATGTGTTGCGAGGAATGTGTATTGAGAAGGATGTGTTGCGAGGTTTGCGAATCCTCGCACCACACATTAATGCGCATTTTCACAGCTCCGCTACACATCCTCGAAGGCACATTTTCATCGCACAGCTTTGGTGGAAACCCCCACACATTTTCACAGCACAGCTAGACATCCTCGCACGACACATTTCCATCGCACATCTCTGGTGGAAACGCACCCTTAAACTGAAAACCAAATAGACTGATTCATTAAATTCAACACAGTTCAGTCATGCATTCGAACGACGAACGAATCCTTTTCAAAAACAGTGAACACATTCGTTTAAAACTAGAAACATTCCATTTCATTTCACCATACCCAAGCATTAGGACTTTTATTTACCCGTTTTGAATACGCGTGTATCGGGCAACTCATTAGTTTATGTGTTTCGCCTATCCGTACTTCCAATTACAACAAGTGTTGATGTCAAAGGAGATGTTTCATTTTGGGCTACCATTAGTACACCACATAGATAAATAGAAAAAATAATAGCGATTACCATAAAAATACTCAAAAAATTATTTGGAGACGGGTAGAGCTGTGATAAATTATTATTTGGGAAGATTTTTATTATGACAACCCTTGTTTTAGGGCAGCCATGACAGTCGTGTTTGACAGATTTAAGTTTCATGACGTTTGGTGTCTTTCTGTGAGCCGTAGACATGGGCAAGTGAAAAAAATACATCGATTAATATCGAATCGATATTTTTAATTTATATTAATTATTATCAAGTCAAAAATAGATATTTTGCACGTGGGTAACATGCGACTCCAGCCACCGCGGGAGACACACCGGGCGTCGGGGATCGCGAGCCGATTTCCGGCCACCGTAGACGCGGGTTTGCGGACTGCGAGCAGGGGTAGCTCACTGTCCGATAAGGACCAGGTTCGGGTCGGCGGCGCGTTATGTTACACGCGCGCCTCTAAGAGCTGTCAGCACCAGTGACGGGGCCTCATAGAACCATTGCCTGCCGGGGTTGCGGGAATTTTGACACACTCTTACGCTTCGCGAGGCCAAGAAAAGAAAACTAATCTGAAGATATGTGTATATTTTGATGGCGCAAACGTGCTGACGATCTGGTGCGACATTTGGACTACTTCCCAGATCTGACAAGATTAGTGTAACTAAGACCAATTGTATACTAAAGTGAATTGAAAAATATCGATTTATTGAGATTTAAAATATTGTCTATATTTATCGATTATTTTATGAAAAACATCGATATTTTTACCCAAGCCTAATGAGTCATTATGTGTTTTCGCTGTGTTGGATTGAATGTTTTCGGAGTTTTTAGTGATTATTTTGTTTTGCGACCCAGATTACTTCTAAAGACATTTTTTGATTGCTTCTCTGTTGATCCCAGCTTTGTTATATGGTTTTTGATTCGCCTGTGATTTAGATATCGTCGTTTACGGTATTCTACAATGACAAGTTCAGTTTCAGGTATGTCTGCTTTAACCCGTGCATTTACTTATTATTTTGTTAACATGCTATTACTGTATGATGTTATCTTCCCACTTACCATATTCTAATAGATTTTAACTCATATTTATTCCAGTTTATGTACAATGGCGTGCCTGCAGTGTACCACTGTTATAGATGAAAATGAACTATATTTTGGAGAGCATAGAGGCACCGGCTTTTTTCCTGGATGGAGTATTGATAAGGGATGATGCGGAATAAATATAATATATATATATATTTAAGTCTCTACAAGTTGCTTTATTTATATACTTCTTATGGCTGGTTTTACATCCTCTTAATGTCACCAATTACAGAACTAATTTGGAGTTTTATAGGAGTAATAGTTATCTACAACTCACAGAACAGCTCACTGCTCTCCTATGCATTATCGAAGTCCAGATATTATTGACAAGCACTAAAGAATGAAACAGCACATTTTGCTACACAAAGTAACATTCAAGCCTTCGTTTTATGTTTAAAATATAACCATTCTTTAGCTACTGAAATATGTATTAGGTAAAAGCAGTAATATAATTATCCTGTGGTCTTATTTTATAAGTATAACTATAAGGAATCCTAAGTATTTTCGGATTTATATGTTGATATTTTATTGTAGTTACAAAAATATCCATCGTCCTCCGAGACGTCAAAAACACGATCCGTCAAACTGACATGTCAAATTGACATTCGCATCATTGTTTAATAGCAACATGGCTGATCCGCCATATTTATTGTGTTGCTCTCCTCGACTGAGTTAATTTGAATATCACACTAAAATAAAGCTAAATCTTAGAAAATTAATATTAAAAAACGGTTACTACATTATACAGCAATATTTACATGTGGTGTACTAATGGTAGCCCAGGCTCCATACATTTCTGGAACATCTCCTTTCTGAGGAAAGTTGAAAAGGAGTTTTTACGTTGTTTGATAGATGTTTTATTTAATGCGATAGGTACCTACTTGAAGAATAAAACCCTTTTTTGCTCTAGCTTGGATTAAGCAATGAATAAGAGAATCAATTAATAGTTAAAAAATTCACTAATAAGATGAATGTAATGAGCACAAACTCAATATGTTTACTAGTGGGCAGTACAATTCCAATTCCATCATCAGACCAGCCCAATGGTAACATAATCTTGTATTGTCATGTAATCTACATTTAATTGCCAAGTTTCATGATGATATAACAATTAGAAGTGCGTGTAATAGTTTTAGATATAAAGATTAACGTGTTCAGTTGAATGAATTTTCAACCACTAATAGTATATTTTCGGTTTTTTGGCGGTATCTACTTTTATCACATGTATTTTTATCACACTTGCCCCTGTATCCTACTTGTACTTAGGTATAATTTTTAGATGGTATGCACATTAATAATACTTTAAAATACACTTAAACATGATGGCCATTTTCCATGCCTTACGACTTGTAGAACGTGGTTTTTAACCCAGGCACATTACTTGGAGTAATTTTCCTCATAACCACTGCTCTTGAAATTTAAGAAAAATATCGTGAGGAAACCGTTCACCATATCCTAGGACCGAAAACCCGTGATAGGTTATGGTCCATTCCCCTTTCATAGAGATAGATAGATATATTCTTTATTGTACACCATAACAGTAAAACAATAAGTACTTTCAATTAAAAAGGGTGATACAATGGGCGGTCTTATCGCTAAAAGCGATCTTTTACAGACAACCTTTGGATGGATTTGACACATAGGAGAAAATAAATACGTGGGTAGTCCACAGTGTACTATTTATCTATATAAAATATAAAAACAATAAATAACATTCTCAAAACATATACATATAAATATAAAAAAATGAAACAAAGATATAATACAATAACAACAATTTAAGAAGAGAGATAAAGATCCTTTACCAAGTTTTTGAAAAACGATAGGGTTTGTGCTTGTCTTACTGGCACTAGTAGATCATTCCACAGCCGTACTGCTTGAGCTACGAACGACTTACCATAGTAATTGGTGGCGTGACTCGGTACCGCAAGCCTTAAGTTTTCTGATAATCTCCGAGATTTTGCATGTGTCATGAAGGAACTTGAATCGTTCTTTAAGATAAGTGGGGGTTTTAGGATATGTGTCCTACAGTGGGTCTTATAGGTTGATTATGTAAAAGGACAAAACATAGTTAAACACCAAAAAATCTAGATCATAATAACAACGCTCCATTTGATCCACAGCACATAGTTTACAATTTAATGATAGCCAATTTACTAAAGTGTTGAAGTAAATCTCGCATAATATGACAAACACGGAACTTGTGGCGTGTAACATATACAAATCGAGTTCAATTAGCTCAGGAATGTGATGTACCAAGCGTTTTGGTACAATTTAGATGGCGGAGCACTTGTAATTTTAATTGTATCCATTTCCGTCCTGAAGTAGCATTGTTTACCGTGGAGGTTCTCTTTCAAAAGGACCACTTTGGAGGCTTTGTAATTTGACAGAATGGCTTTTTTTTTTTTTCAATTCAAAACATTTATTTCAGACTTATTCAGTCTATAATGTTATAGTATAACATTGAAGGAACTTAAAACTATGTTAGTAAATTATACACACGCTATTTTCCGCGACTTTGTTGATTTTTCAAACAAAGTTTTTATTGTAGTGTACTAATTATTTTTTGTATTTTACGGGTAGATATTTGAAAAAAAAAGCAGCCTGTATTTGACCTTTCCCAATTGGTTCAGGGGCGTTCAGTCATGGTAGTGTAATAGACATATACCTACATGTACATATACATATTCGCATATCTTAACTTCAGAGGAATGAAAATTACTGCATTACAATTAAATACAGATAAATATTACACTGAAGCCGGTGGCAGCACAGATACATACAGATATGATATCCTGGGTATAGTTTGTCCACGGCCCATGTTCATTCAACATGGTGAGCAAGCACATGCTTTGGTGTAATTTGAAAAAGGAACATCGTTCGCTTGTTTTTATTTAATTTGGCTGAAAAAATTCAGACATTACACAAGGTCAGTTGATGTTGAGTGTTAAAGGACGATCTTATTTTACTTTCGTTACTTAGGCCCACTTGCAGCAACACTTTAAATCGAGATTTACAGTACCTAAATCGAGATTTACAGTACCAAAAACTCGATTTAGGTACTATAAATCTCGATTTAAAGTGTTGCTGCAAGTGGGCCTTATTATCTAACAATTCACTTATGTTTTCTCAAAAAACTATCCATGCATGACGTATTACGTACGTACTAGCTGTTGCCTGAGATTTCGTTCTTGTAGGAATTTAAAAACTTTAAATCCACGGGAGTCGTACATTTTCCTAGCATAAAAAGAATCCCATGTGCTATCCTAGACATACATTAATTAATATAATAATAAATTATCAAATTATCTTTGTGCTAAATTTAATCCAGTTCCGTTAAGCCATTTTGACGTAGTTGAGTAACAAATAAACACACATCGAAATTTTGGCCTCCATATTAATATTTAAGAAAGTGGCTTTTTTGTCCTTCTTTCACATCAAAACGGAGCAACAAATCGATGTGATTTTCAGTGTGGATAGACAGAGAGATAGAATATACTATATTGTATACCAAAATTGAAACACACCTATTTAACAATATTGATAAAGCCATTTTAACCATTCTTTTACAATATTTTTTTTAAGTGTGATACAATTATTGGTGTACAATAAAGTATATTCTATATATCTAGTTGAAGGGCTGAAGAGTAACACAGGCATACTATTAACACTTTTTAGGGTTCCGTAGACGAATGGCAAAAATCGCAGCCCTTATAGTTTCGTCATATCTGTCTGTCTGTCCGTCGGTCCGTATGTCACAGCCATTTTATTCCGAAACTATTAAGACTACACACATGAAACTTGGTAGGTAGGTGTATTCTGTAAACCGCTTTCCGATTTTAAGAAAAAATTAAAAAACAAATAAAATTAAGGGGGGCTCCTCATACATGGAACTGAAACTGAAAATATTTTTTTCATGAAACATATGCGTGTGTAGTATCTATAGAAATGTCTTTAAAAATGACATTAAGGTTTCTAAAACAACTTTTTCATAAAGTTAATCGTTTAAAAGATATACGCTTCCAAAGTGGTAAAATGTGTGTCCCTCCCCCTCTAACTTCTATAATAATGAAGTGAAAAATCTAAAAAGATTGTAGATCTTGATGTAAACTTTCAATCAAAATTGGTTTGAACGAGATCGAGTCAGTAGTTTTTGAGAAGCAGTATATTTTCTAAAACCGCAAATGTAACTTTGTAATTCATACAAATACTATGAAAAACAAAGTTATTTGGCGTAGTTACTACGGAACCCTTCATGGGCGAGTCTGACTCGCCCTTGGCCAATTTATTTACATTTCAGTAGCTCAATATCCTTCTTTTCAGGGTAGGAAAATCATCAAAGTACTCCTCCCGGAAGGAGCGGAAGGGTGTGTCAGACTTCTACTGACTAGAAACTCACCCTGCTCCTTCAGTTGCCCTTGCGTTCCGGGGCTGCGGTATCGTGTTACAATATTCCCACAACCAAGTATTATTTATTAAAAAAATGTTCAATATCCTCCTAAACACACACCTGACACACATGAAATATAAGCAATGAAACCTGCCAATTTATCACTCAAAATTCCACGAATTCCTACCTCGCAACATCAGGTGTGTACACGAGAAATAATTATTGTTCTCTTAATGATAATATTATTAATGAGTGGAATCAGCTGTGAGGAACACGGAGTAATCATGTTCAAACATGGCTCGGCAATTTACACGTGTCTCTAATTCGTCATAACGTTTCTGTGTGTTCTGCGGTAAAGCGGAATATTTTGCCACCGAAGGCTTTGAGTTTGTGCTGATGACGCAAGAGGTACAGGTGAATTTGTAGAAAAGATAAACGGTATATGTTTTCACACAGTCCTTGTGAGGTTACTATGCAGACTGACAAACGAATCAAAATTATATTCGGTTATTTATGTTCTTATAATATCTATACTTGCTGTGACCAAGACTACGTTCGTGTGGGAGTAATTTGGATGCCGAGTTAATTACGGGTTATAAAGTACCTACTCTAATCTTGCCCTACAACCCATTAAAATTGGTTCAGTCGTTCCATATATCAACCCTGACAAACAGAAAGATAGGTACACAGAAAAACAAATACTTTTGAATCGGCTTGTTTGTGTTTTAGTAAGTATAAGCACTTGAGAAAACACAGTTATTCTTCGAATTTTAAAATGAGAGGGGGGCACTCGTTTGTCACTTCGGGAGTGTCTACCTTTTAATTGATTGACTTTGAGAAAAAATTATTTAAAAATCCTCAATGTATTTTTTTTAATACCTATAGATACCCCACACGCATTGACGTGTTGATTTTTTTTAAAGTTTATTTATTAGGCTCACCAACAATAATTGACACCAAAGTTATTACAGTAATAATTGCTTAAAACCATCATTACTAGTTTCACAATATTTACAGATCAGCACCACATATTGTTATGCCATTGT
Organism: Tholera decimalis; assembly: GCA_943138885.2. Classification (NCBI taxonomy): domain Eukaryota; kingdom Metazoa; phylum Arthropoda; class Insecta; order Lepidoptera; family Noctuidae; genus Tholera; species Tholera decimalis. Next base: position 6,285,329 of record OW964549.2, read on the forward strand.
GCATAAAACTATACAATTGTTCTTAGCTCTCCGACTTAGAAATAAGCAAAACAATTAATATATAAAAATACAACATAAAAAAAACTTTTTTATCTGGTGTAAGACGAAGTCAAGTCAATGAATAGATTTGATAGTCTACGCGATCCAGGGTGGCGTGTGTTGATCAAACATATTCATTTGGCCTTCCTTGAAGTCGGTTAAATATAATTTAAACCTTAAATATACTACAACAAAAAAAACGCTAATCTAAGACAGCCATTCCTGCAATAAGTTCCCGCATCCTTAAAAGTTCTCTAGAGACAGTAAATTTCCCGCAAATTGAGAGACTCGTTCGCATGTTCGTTCGCCCTCTACGATGCGTCCCTGGACATTGCACTCAGAGACTCAGTCTTTGTCTGTAATGTAATTAGCTGTCTGGAAAAGAAAAATAAAACTTTAGTATGATTTTCGAGTATAATATGCGGTTTTGTAATGTGTATCTTAAAATCTGCTTTGTAAAGTTTGGAATCGTAAACCAAATACATTTTGTCTGCAAACTGGTAATGTCAGAAATTGGGTAATTTCGTGTATAATTCATTACATAGTGAACGTTTTTACTAATTAAAAACTTGTGGCCAAATAAAAAGCTGCACGGGTCAACCTTCAAAGTTAAGCAACACGTGCTGAGGGCGGCCGACGGATTGGTCACCGTCTTAACATAGTGAGAGTCTTCCGTGTCTCGTCCCGGCTTTTATTGAAACATCTTTGATTTTTTTTAATTAAAAATAGGTTCGCGTTTGACCACCATCTCACCTGATGGTAAGTGATGATGTGGTCGAAGATGGAGCGCGCTTACCTAAAAGTAACCTATTCACTCTTGACTTAAATACTCCTAGGTTATAGCTATCGGGAAACACAGACTCCGGCAGGGAATTCCACTCCTTAGCCGTACGCACAATAAAAGTATTCCCAAAACGTTTTGTGCGTATGGGTGGGATGTCCACCATGTAACGACGGCGCTTCGCCGTTTGTCTCGTAGTCCGATGATGGAATGGGCTTGGCGGAATTAGACTGTGTAATTCCATCGCACACTCCCCGAAATGTAACCGATAGAAAACCGATAGAATTGCAATTCGTCGTCGATGTTCAAGGCTCTGGAGCTTTGACTCGACCAGTGCATCGTTGCCAATGAGTCTCTTGGCCCGCTTCTCGATAGACTCAAGCGCGTCCAGTTGGTATTTAGCAGATCCATCCCAAAGATGAGAGCAGTACAGATTCGTTACAAGTAGAAAATCTACACCAAACCAAGGGGCGTTACCTAGCTGCTATTTGCTGCGTTACTATAAACAGACGTTACATGTAAAACACTAGAAACTGAAAGCTGACCTCAATGTATACCGAAAAAGCAGATGATGACTCGTATTTTTTTAAAGGAATTTATATACCTACTACTACTATTTATAACCTGGGGGTCTTTAAGTCAAGAGTAAATAGGTTACTTCTAGGTAAGCGTGCTCCATCTTCGACGACATCATCACTTACCATCAGCTGAGATGGTGGTCAAATGCGAGCCTATTATCAATAAATATACAGTATGTTAACTAACAGAGGGCGTTCCCGTTAACCCGCAATAGTATAGCATCCATACATGCTAAAATATATTTCCATTCATAAACAAAATGTATTAATTTTTTTTAATATTAAAATATTCACAATTTTTTTGTATACGTTAAAGAAACACTCTGTACACGCCTACTTGAAGGACGGCAACGTCGCAATTTATTTATGAATGCGTACGCGTATACAGAGTGTTTCTTTTACGTATAATTAAAAAAAATGTGAATATTTTAATATTAAAAAAATAAAAACATTTTGTTTGTAGTAATTTAAAATGAGCAGCATAAGGCATAATGATTAACGAAACAGATACAATGTGTGTATGGTGTTACTAACAAATTGTTATCACAACATTTCTCTGCCTATTTGGGCCTATCCCTTACCTATCCCTTCTGTCCTAGCTTTGTCAGTTTCGCCCGCATGAAAGTCATTAGTAGGTACTTGTGTTTCACGCGGGATAGTGGTCTTTATCTTAATCCTAGCATCCATGTTTTGGTCTACCTGTGTAGGTAGTTAATTTTAGCCGTAGTTGTTAAGCTGATAAACGAATGAACCTCCAAACATGCGTAGGCTGTGACTTTGGTCGTGTGAAAGTCGATATTACCCACGCCCTGTGGTAATTAGCTTAAATGTTGCCCTAAAACTGAAATGAAATATTTATTTTGTAAATTGGTATCAATAACACTTTTACACGTCATTTTTACTTGCGTTTTAGGTTTAGCTAGATGAGGCCGGTGCTTCCTAACTGACTACTCTGAGAAGAAACACCGAAACAAACTCAGAGGCCAACGTCTCTTTTTAACCGACTTCTAAAAAGGATGAGGTTCTCAATTCGGATGTTTGTATTTTTTTTTTATGTTTGTCCGCGCATAACTCCGTCGCTTGCCAACCGATTTGAAAAATTCTTATCTTGTTAGAAAGGGTATACTTCCCAAATGGTCCCATGATAATTTTATCGAAATCGGACAAGCCGTTTCTGAAAAATCAACAAAAGTCTAAAAACAATATTTACGTTGATGATCTTTTCGTTTACTCTGCATTGCGTTTTTTGTTCGCGCATAACTCCGTCATTTCGAACCAATTTGGAAAATTCACTGACCCACTAAAAAGCACGAAAATAAAAACTTTTTTGCAAAAAAGTTTTTAAAGTCCATACAATTCGAATTGGTCCAATCATATGAAAAGCTCAACTTAAAACTTATAAAATCTCCTATCGTGTAGTGAAAGTACAGAAAGTAAAATGCAGTAATTACCCTGGAAAATTATCGGACCTAAGATGACCATTACAAAAAACTCAAACTGACACCTAAAAAAAATGTTTGTTGTGTTTAAAATCAAATTGAAGTCTGTGTATGATGTCAAATTAGATAATAAAGATTTTTTTGAATTATTCTTAATTCAAAATAGAATGACTATTTTGAATTAAGCATAATTCTGAAAAATCTTTATAAATTACCTTATTACGTTCCGCTGGAATATAGGGTCTTCTCTCTTAAAGTTATAGAAAGAAATGTATGTGTATGCCTGGGTTCGAAACCACTACATACATCTCGTAAGTCATGCCTGAAACTACTGGGCCGGTGCTATCAGTACATTTTTGATATGAGTTTATTACAGAAAATTTGAAGTAAGATTCTGTTAATCAGTGTTCAAATTAAACCAGAATAAGCAATAGAAACATCGATTTGCAAAATAAATGCTATTTAACACATCGTAAATGTAAACAAGTCAAGCAACAAAAGATCATACATTTTTTTAATACTACAACATAACATAATTATAACATAACCTTCCCATTGCTGGAATTGGCTGGAACACAGGTGGTTTCTGTACGAGTGGGAATAGGCTGCAATCCACCACGAGGGCTCAGTGCGGGTTACTGGATTTCAGTCTTCGTATTTTTGGTCCTGTGCTAAGCCGGGGTGAAACTCCGCTACCGCGGCAAGTCGCGGCTCAGCGGACAGATCTCCGGTGCGATCTCACGGCAGCATGGAAAGAGCGGCTGTCGCAACTGAAGGCTGGGCACGCCGCAATCGCGTCGATAAGTCCCCTCTTTGAGGAGTGGCTGGACAGACGCCACGGCGTCCTCACCTTCCGCCTGACGCAGGTACTGACTGGACATGGCTGTTTCGGGAGGTACCTGTTTCGGATACAACGGGAAGATACACCCGAGTGTCATCATTGTGAGGACCACCCGGAGGACACGGTGGAGCATACAGTACAGGTGTGCCCTACTTGGGCGGAGCACCGCTGTGTCCTCGTGGAGGCGATCGACGACGGCGACCTCTCGCACCCGGCCTTGGTTCAGACCATGGTGCGGAGCGAGAGGGAATGGGATGCGGTCACTTCCTTCTGCGAAGCAGTCATGCTAGCGAAGGAGGAGGCCGAACGCGCGAGGGAGAGGCAACTCTCTTCCTCACGCCCCAGCCAACGTGGTAGACGCCCTGGGCGTCGGAGATCGCGAGCCGATTTCCGGCCACCGTAGGCGCGGGCTTGCGGACGGCGAGCAGGGGTAGCTCACGGTCCGGTAAGGACCAGGCCCGGGTCGGCGGCGCGTCGTGTTCCACGCGCGCCTCAAGGAGCTGTCAGCATTAGTGACGGGGCCTCATAAAGCCATTGCCCGCCGGGGTTGCGGAAATGTAGTAACAAGATACCGCGGCCCCGGAACTTACGGGCAGCTGAAGGGACAGGGTTGGTTTTTAGTCAGTAGAAGTCTGACATTCCCTTCCGCTTAACCCAGAGCGGGAGGAGTTATTTGATGATTTTCCCACCCAGAGAAAAAAAAAAGGAAGTGCCGTTGTACATGTACATTAATTTTTATTTACCGTTTTAACTAACTATAAATAAATAAATACATTTAAAATGAATAAAATAAAGTTACAATAAAATAAAATAAAAATAATAATAGAATAAATCATAATTAAATCTCAGTCAAACTCAGAAGTTTGACTGAGATTTAATTATGACTTAAGCCCGATTTACACTTCAACAAGTACAGTAGCGAGTTAACTTGCGTCATTGGCGAATTAAGTTGTTAATGTACTACTTAACTCGCTTTTGCCGTTCAAACTACAATAACAACTTAACTCGCCGATGACGCAAGTTAACTCGCTACTGTACTTGTTGAAGTGTAAATCGGGCTTTATTATGATTCTATTATATAAATAATAATAATATATAAATAATATAATCAATCAATTGGCGACAAGACACGTCATCATAATTATATGCTTATGCTTTGCATGCGTAACTTTCATTGAAAGGGGTACATAGTTTTTCTTGACGTATTTATAATATATAGATGTATAGATTATTACATAGTTTCTCTGTGCCCGACTTCATTATATTCATAATCTTCTTTTGTCAAAAACATAAAAACATAAAGTTGTCATATTAAAATTCTCAATACACTTGAACCACACCCCAAAATTTCTTTCACAAACCAAGGCTACTCCCAAATCCCTTAACAAAACGTAGTCCATCAAAAAATCTTTCAGTAAATCCACAATTATTCCCTCGAAGCGGTATAACCGTTGTGTTGGTACATCGAAACTCACTTTGGCTAACGAGGAAAGCGGTCCCGCACGTCTCCACCACTCAATTTGTACGTAGCATTATGATATAGGGGTTGGAACTTGGAAACTTATGTCGTGATAGTCTTTGCTAGTTTTACTTTGAAAGGTTCTTAAGATTCTGAAGGTAGCGGATGATCTTCTTTTTAGATAAGGTTGTATGTGGAACGAGTTAGGTTACGAGCTACTGTTCCCAACAGTAGAAACGTAATAGGCTACACTTTGTTAATGACTATTTGAACTAAGCATAATGCTAAATAAACATAACAATAAGGTTGAAGTACATCAAATGTTATATACATATAAATAAATACTTTGTTGCAAAACAGGACAAAAAAAGAAGTCGAAACTAGTTTGGAAGTTAACATCCAACTACTGTGAGTCGATTAACCGTATTTGCAACAAGGAAATACGTACTTGATTAATTGCTTTTTAAATACACTAGAAAATAACTTTAAACCGCTTTGTTCTTCAACTTTAGTATTGTTTGTATCGTAAATTAAACTTTATAGAAGACACTACAAAGAAGCAGTTTTGTGAGAAAAAAATATAGACGCTTTAGAGATGTGGTAATGGAGAAGAATGCTTAGGTAACTTGAACACAATCATTGAATTGTACCGATCAACATTATTACCCTTTGGATCTGAAGTCATCATCTAACCCAGGGTTTCTCAAAGTGGGGTACGCGTACCACTGGGGGTACGCCGTTGAGTCATAGGGGGTACGCGATAAAATTTGCGTATGGTAGCGGCTAAGATGCCTGGGAAATGCGAAGAGTGTACATTTATATATTTCTTTAAAAAACTATCGATATTTCTTTAAGGGGTTCGCTGTGGTCTCAAAAGTCTATTAGGGGTACGTGGAACAATTAGTTTGAGAAACCCTGATCTAACCGTTCGTTCGTCGTTAACCGAATGCGGCTGATTGAGTGTTTTCACGGATCGACTGCCTGCTTGACCTCCACAACACTGTAAGACGACCCCTTTTTTCTGGATGGGAAAATCATCGAATGACTTCAACCGCTCTGAGTGGAGTGTCAGACTTCTACTGACTAAAAACCCATTCTGTTTCGGGGCCGCGGTATTTTGTTAGAACATTCTCGCAACCCCGGATAGCAATGGCCCTATGCGGCCCGTCACTAGTGTCGACGACTCTTTGAGGCACGCGTGGAACACGACGCGACGCCGACCCGGTCCTGACCCTTACCGGACGGTGAGCTATCCTTGCTCGCCGTCCGCAAGCCCGCGCCTGCGGTGGCCGGAGATCAGCTCGCGATCCCCGACGCCCGGGGCGTCGTCGATCGTCGATCGTCGACAATCGCGATCGGCATTATTAGGACAGTGCAGCTGATATTATTGAGCCACGAGCTCCTCCTCTTTGGAACATGTTGATTTAAAAAAGACCTGCTTCTGCCCGCCGCTAACATTTCGTTCGAATGGGACGGTTTTCCCATTTTAATCCCGATCTCGTGGGTATTCTGGATAAATATCCTGTGTTTTATTCCAGGATGTCAAGTGATCCGTTGAGTAGTTTTAGTGTGAAAGAGTCCTTACAAACTTTCGCATTTATAATCTTAGTAAGATAAACATCGTTTTCAACCGACGACCAAAAGAGGAGGTTATCAATTCGACGCGTATATTTTTTTTTTTCTCTTTTTTTTTTTTTATGTATGATCACCGATTACTCGAAGACGGCTGAACCGATTTGGAAAATTCTTTTTTCGTTTGAAAGGGTATACTTCGAAATTGGTCCCATTGTCACCAGGTCAGGATCTGATGATGGGATCCTGGAGAAATCGAGGGAACTCTTCAAATATTATAGGCACACCTATGACGTTTTGGGTATTTCTTATAGTAACTTGTGCAGTTGTTCTCAAAAAATACCATTTGGGGAAGTGGAACTGATGATGAAGATCACAGATGGCCGCCGAACCTACTCAATAATAAGTATTTAGTGGATTGCGATTCGAATACTTGAATATGGATGTTAGGCACTTTATGTTCGTCACAATGCATATGGTGATGTAGAGCTGATGGTGAAGTACCAGGAGAACTCCTCAAAAATTAACGGCCCAGCATTGGGAAAAGCAATATTTTGTAAAAGGTTATAAGTAGTTGACATTTAGGCTCTTTTAACTAGGTAAATTAAAAATCGACCAACTAAAAAGAGTGAAATAAAAACTTTTTACCAAAAAATTAAACCGACTCCCAAAAACACTGCAAAGTGAAAAATAACTTTAATTTCGGAAGTCGGTGCCAAAATCGAAAATACAAAACTAAAGACACCGACTACCGAAATTAAAGTTATTTTTCACTTTGCAGTGTTTTTGGGAGTCGGTTTAATTTTTTGGTAAAAAGTTTTTTTAAAAGCTCGGTTGCCAATCATTTTCTTTCAAACTTATGATTATTCCTTTGTTTTTCTTCACACGATGTTATAAAAATGTTAAACGATGACAATGTTAACGGTGTTAAAGAACACATTATGTATTTATTTATTGTATGTACTTCTGTATTGCATTTATAATATATGTTTGTATATTTTTATTAGTTTTTTTTTTCGTTTTGATGAATATTTGTACAGTAGTACACTAATATAGCCCTCCCCATTTTAATTAAAGCTCGTAAAGTCCTTCCAGAGGTTGTCTGGAAGATATGACTCACAGCGATAAGACCGCCATTGTAACTAATTATTTTTTTTACAAATATTGTTATTTAAATGTGATTCAATTATTGGTGTACAAAAAAGTATATTCTATCTATGTATCTATCTAAAATCATTACCAGTAGGATAGTATTTGAATAAACTGAAGGTTCCTTGACTTATATCAAGACCCTGTGGCTCCATTGCTTCCTAAAATGTAATGCCTTTTAGATAAGACTTGATAGCTTGTATGTTTGTCCATATTTTCTACAGCATTGCTCTTTCTGGGACGTTTAGATAAGTTTTCAACTTACTTTTGCGATTAAACATGTCATTATATTGTTTTGATCACTGCATTACTATTTAGGGTTCTGTACGTTCGTCTGAAAACCAGAACCCTTATAGGATATGTGAGTCTATTAATTTGCTCCCAATCTGCTTAATCTTTGTGTTATTACTATATTGTATTTAATTTACTTATTTATGGATATTTGCATAATTACTTTGGAATATAACACGTAATTATGACCCAAACAGAGACGTAAATACCTAAATATAATTTGAATGTATTTGTGGTCTAGAAAATTATGAGGTTTCCAATTTTGTACGCAGCGACATATACAAGGACTGGTACGCAAAAATATGTTTGACATGTTTTTTTTTAAGTAGAGAGTATCTGTAAAACTAATAAACAACGTGTAACGGAAACACCATATCTGTCCAAAAGGACTGAAGACAACATCTGGTGTGGAGTCTCTATGCAAAGTTTCAGCTCAAAATAAGTGACTCACAGAATTGACCCCAAATTATTGATTTCGTATGTTTCTTGAATACCAATAATAAAAAACGTGTCACATCACTATGTTTTCACCTTCCACGTCACTTGCCAATAAAACGATAATTCTCTTCGTTCTTCTTAATTTGAAAAATTCGGTCTCTGGCATCAATGTATTGAAATTTCTAATAAGTTCCACTCATGTACACATAGGATTAAAAAACCCTTGCCGTATCGTTTATTATCATCCAAAGAAGCCGTGCACTTGGTATGTATATACCCTTTAAATTACACGTTGTATAAGAAATTAAATTAAATGTTCCTGATCTTAAACAGCAGTTCAAGCTTGACTGAGATTCGAAATAAAATGCTCTAAAATAAAACTGCAACCTTTTCTTGCCATGATTTCTTATTTTATTACCGAGACATTTGTTTTTCCACACATATTCTTTCTCAAAACTTATAACCATAACAGTAGCGGTACAAATACAAACTTTTTTCATGACATATTTTCTTTCCATTGCATAAGTTACTCCTCACCTTGAAAGCGAACAAACCCATAACCGAGTCTTACTACGCTCTAATACGCAAACTCCACTCGCAAGCTTACCACATTAGATGGCACTAAAACATTTAATACCATCTAATACCCACTTATGCCTAGCCTCCTCAGAAACTGTCTCCGGAGCATTAACGCTCGTAACTGCAAAGTTGGGTAAGCAGTAGCAACTACAAGATGCTGCGAAACTTTTAATGCTATGAGAAATGATATTACCTTGTTATTTTGGGGTAGGAATTATTTTGTTGGAGATATGAACCGACCAGTTTGTGTTGTACACATGTTGACTGTGTTATCTGTGTTGCCTCTCTCATTTGGTCAGATTATATGGGTTTCGTTGCAAAAGCAAGAAACTGATATTATATGCCAACTGAAAACCAGCGCTGGGTGTCTTTCGCCCAGCAAATGCTGAGTTGGTAACCCTTTCGGTGTAGACATGCTCAGCGAAATTCTTAATGTAATTTTATATTTTTATTTTTATGTTTGTAATTTTCTGTTGTTGTGTGTGTTTATAACCGAATAAATGGTTTTCAATTTTAATTTCAATTTCAATATCGTCTAAAATAAAGTCACTGTTTCTTGTTCAACATGTTGGGTTGGAATATGTTTGTGGTGAACGTGGTTTGAAATGGATTTGATAAAGCGGTGAATGAAATAGAAGATATTTATGATATTCAGATGAAGAAAATTTTTTTCGGGGGGAAAATCTTCAAATGACTCCTACCCCTCTAGGTGGAGCGGAAGGGAATATCAGATTTCTACTGACTCAAAACCCGCCTTGTTCATTCAGTTGCGCTTATGTTCCGGGGCCGCAGTATCTCGTTTGAGCATTCCCGCAACCCCGGTAGATGAAGATAAGCCTTGGACGGAGGACAGACTTTGCTTGGCATTAAAAAGCAGATAGTATATTTTTCAGAACTTTTCAAGCAACTTCGGAACTTTCACCACTGACAAGTTACCAATCACTATTCATACAAAGAGATTTACCTGTGGTACTATTCCGTCACAATTTCACCGTGATAGCTTTAGTGAAGTGAGCTAGAAGTGATCGATTGGAATTAAATCACTTCATGCTCACCTCATCTATTAAACGGTGAGTTTGTTTCATAGATTCAACTACCCACCAAAATGTTACATGCGAAAATGTGTTTCATTTTCCTTCTGTCACATCAAAGGGAACAAAGGATTGGAGTAAATTTTGGTGTGAAAATAGTTTTAGAGCTGGAGAGTGAAGAAACGACTCACAAAGAAGCCCATGTGTATGTAGGCAAGGTGCACAGAAAAAAAAAAACAGTTACCACAATCAAGATTTTGTTTAGATTGATCATGTAACTTGTTTGCATCTGAGACTATCAAGCTCAATGATCACAGCTACCAATTTTATTTGATTAAGGGATCTGATTGGAGTTATCACAAAACCTATTTGCAGCAATCAAGTCAGAACATAGTTGCTCCAACCAAGATAATTATATAATTGATAAAGACAATCAAGGAACTCATTTAGCGCAAACATTTAGCGCAAGATTTGATCAAGTTGTATGATTAATACAATTAATTGCAATGATAGATATGCTATCAAGTCAAATGAACTTTATAAAGTATCAATTATCGTTATTGAAGTAAACAAAATGCTTGATTGACACACCTAACTTACTTTGTTACAGTTATCATTTTTGTAACTTGTCTCTTTCTACAATGATGTCATGTTAAGGGTAATCGAGAAACTTGTTTGAGCATTCAATCATTTGAACTAGTATTGCTGTATCATGTCGTGATGATCAACTTAACTAAGATTTTTAACCGACTTCAAAAAAAGGAGGTTCTCAATTCGTCTTGAACTTTTTTTTTTTTATTTATGTTACCTCATTACTCGGAGACGGCTGAACCGATTTGAAAAATTCTTTTTGCGTTTGAAAGGGTATACTTTCTAGTTGGTCCTATTGTCACGAAATTAGGATCTGATGATGGGATCCTGGAGAAATCGAGAGAACTCTTCAAATATTATAGGCACACCTATAGCGTTTTGGGTATTTCTTATAGTACCTTGAGCAGTTGCTTTCGAAAAGTACCATTTGGGGAAGTTGAACTGATGATGAAGACCACAGATGGCCACTGAAACTACTCAATAATAAGTATTTCGTGGATTGCGATTCGATTACTTGAGTACGGATGTTAAACACTTTATGCTCGCCGCAATACATACGAGTATGGTGATGTAGAGCTGATGGTCAAGTACCAGGAGAACTCCTCAAAAATTAACGGCTGTGCATCGGGAAAAGCAATATTTTGCAATATTCAGCAAGGTGATAAGTTGTTGACATTATGGCTTTTATAACTAGACAAACCGACCTACTAAAAAGCGTGAAAAAAAATTTTTAACAAAAAATAGAACCGACTTCCATATCAAAACACTACAAAGCCAAAAATAACTTTAATTTCAGAAGGCGGTGTGAAAAAAAAAGAAAATCCAAAACCAATAACACCGACTACCGAAATTAAAGTTATTTTTGGCTTTGTAGTGTTTTGATATGGAAGTCGGTTCTATTTTTTGTTAAAAATTTTTTGTTTAATCTAAACAAGATATCGTCAATTAAGCTAAAATGTCACTTGATTGGCTTGCATTTTTTTCAGTGTATAGAACACTGCCGGCTTCTGTGTTCCCTGCCACATATGACCCGTCAGCGTTTAAAGCAAGAGTGAACAGGAATCTTCTGGACTCACTCGTTCGATCGTAGAACTCATCTAACGCTTACCATTAGGCGTGATCGGGGTCAAGAGCGGGTTGTTCCATAATGAAAAAAAAAAAATCCAGCGGTGGGAATATTATGAGCTGATTACATTAATACCACTCTTTTTTTTTCTTTTTTAGGGTTCCGTAGTCAACAAGGAACCCTTATAGTTTCGCCATGTCCGTCTGTCTGTCCGTCTGTCCGCGGTTTAGCTCAAAAACTATTGGTACTAGAAAGTTGTACTTTGGCATAAGTATACACGTTAATGACGCCGAAAAAGTGGTAAAATAAAATTTTGAAAAAACCAATTGATTAGGGTACCTCCCATACATGTAAATTGGGATTATAATTTTTTTTATCGTTTTCCCATAGTGTGGGACATCGTTGGATAGGTCTTTCAAAAGTATTAGGGGTTTGGTAAGACCATTTTTTGATTAAGTAAACCGTTCGTGAGTTATCAAGCTTTGAAGTACCAATTTTCGTTAGAGTCAAGTGTCCCCCCCTCTATCAACTAAACGGTTATAGTTAGAAATTCAAATGTCATGGCAGTAGTACCTATATATAACGAAATTTAAAGGAAAACTATCACACATAAGTGGGCTTTACAAGTTTACGAGTAATAGTCGACCAATTGTATTTGACTCGAAAATTTCGAACAACTCTATAGAAATGTCGATAGATGGCGCTAAGCACCAGTTTTATTATGCTAGTTTCTTGTGACGATTGAGTAGTGTAGCTCTGTGTCCGTATTTAAATTCAAAACACCGGCTATGACAAGTTTTATACAAATCTCTAAAAAAAATTAAAACTTTCCGTGCAAAATTGTCGAATCAGGTGAGGATTTGTATAGGAAGTCAAATTAGTTAGGTAGTCATGTTTGGCTTTTAGTTAGAGCATGGTACGAAACGATCAGTTAGCGAATACGACACGCAATTGGCTGTTATAAAAACTACGGAACCCTACACTGAGCGTGGCCCGACACGCACTTGACCAGTTTTTTTTTTAATTAGGAATGAGGCCGCTCTTGACCTCGATCACACCTGATGGTAAGTGTAAGATGAGGTCTACGATCGAACGAGCGAGCCCAGAAATATGCCTATTCACTCTTGCTTTAAAGGCTGACGGGTCATATGTGGCAGGGAACACAGAAGCCGGCAGAGAAAGCGCTTAGTAAATACATATTATAATGTACCGACAAGGGTTATCATTTCATTAACGCGTATATAATTTGGCCTATCGTTGGCTCAGAATCTTAAGCCTACATTAAATCAACACGGAAGGAGATGAAAACGTTGTAAATAATCTATTTACGATTTGTACGCATCTTACAAGATTACAGTTGGGTGACAGTCATCCCGTAAATACCAATTATAATCGGTTTAGCTAAAACGTTGTATAAATAGGATTCAAACTTAAACTCGGTTAAACTAGTATCAATATTAAACATTTATTTGTGAATTATCTAATAATCGGTTAATAATTCTAATCTAATGATAGGTTTTAAAGTAAGAATGACCACATTCTCCTTGAAAGCTCGCAATAAAGCGCGTGCGATTGTTAACACGTGTCCCTTCCGCTTCACTAAGGGTGGGAGGAGATGTTTAAAGATTTCCCCCGAAAAAAAGGTAGAAACACTATCTTGTTACATCGCCTTTGACATTTGAAATCGTCAAAGATTTTTGTTTCAGATCAAAAAGGTCAAATACCTACAAATCTCTCTCGAATACGACACCTTCTATATGTGTACCAAAGGCATGTCGGTAAAAATAAGACAGGATAATTCCACTAAAGTATTTTCAGCTTCATATAAATCCTGAGTTCTATCCTACCAAACAAGAAATAACCTTTGAACTGGAGATATTAGCGGAAGTATAAATAGATTGGATATAGAATGCGAAGATAGGAATATTTTTCATGTTTTGTGGTTTACTGTTGAATCAAACACTGTTTTGTCAGCTGTTAGTTTTCACACGGGGATTGAATCGCTAAGATCATCATAGATGCTTACCTTACTAATTACTATAATGAATAATTAAAAAATTAAAAAAAGTATCACATTAAACACGCAATAATCTTCCTCCTCTCCATTCCATTATTGTGACTTATATAACTATGCATAACAACTACTTATATATTATTATGGTACGTAATAAAGAATTGAGAATTGAATTGAATAGATAGATAGATAGATATAAAATGTATACTTTTGATACTATCATATAAAATGAAATATTTTTAAATATTCTCTAAAAAAAAAACATTTAAAAATATAAAAATAGTAGCCCACCGGTATCGTGAACACGGTCCAAGTGTCGAGGAGTACCGCTTTCTAAAGCAAGCCCTTGACCCAACCACCTAACGAGAACCTCCTGAGGTGTTGGTCGAGGCTCTTGGCTATTATTAATTATTATTAAAAATGGTTTACCCACACGTTATAACCGCTCAATCATCCAAGCCGCGCGGCGATTCTCGCCTCACCTGCCCCCCATGAAATGTCAATTTCATTTTTACGACCATATAAACTGAACGATGTCGTTCAGTGACTGTACTCCCCATGGACAATTTAAGCAAGATTTATTTTGGGGACTGTAGTAACCTTGGACATGTAAGTGGTTATGCAACGTCATTCAGAATAGCGCTGTACACGTATAAACTGAACGATGTCATTCGGTGACTATACCCCCCATGGACAATTTAAGCAAGATTTTTTTGTGGACTGTAGTAACGTTGGACATGTAGGTGGTTCTCCAGGGTCACATTCTATCATAGCCTGCGTTAGACACTGACATCTTGGACGCTTATGATCTTACTTTTTTTTTTTTTTTTTTGTGTGTGCATCTCGCAGGTCAACCTCTGAGGTTGTCGGCTGCTTAACCGGGCTTGCCTGTGGTTGCCTTAATTAATAAATTAATTAAAGCCTCCAGCCAGGGCTTATTAAAAAACTTACAAACTATGCGACTACACGCTAAGGGCACCCCCTGTGGGGTACGGCTTAGGGCGTCGCAGGGGGAGGGCAGCTAGGGACAAGCTGGATCATATCATTATTATTATTAACAAGGGAATTTAAAGCTACTGGCTCAGCGTCGCGGGCTGGCTCTGGCAAGGGTCGGGGTGGACTATTACGGGGACGTCGCGGCGGGCCTCGGCGGCGAGGACGGAAGGACGGTCGGTTTTTGTGTTTGTGTGCCACTGTACTTGTTTCCCTACGGCTCTCTTGGAGCAGGGTGATTGCGTCATCGGGAGTGACTAGGGTATGCCTTGGTCGGCGAATCTTAGAGATACGCGAGGGCTCGTATTGGGCGGCCGATACGATAAGGGGATTCCTATGTTGGATTGAAGTTTCAAAGAAACGCTTGGAGACGCGTTTCATGAACTGCTGGATGGTGGGCATCTTGAGGTCTACGTGAAGAAGCTCATTTCGAACATAAAAGGGGGCTCCCGTGACTCTACGGAGAAATCGGTTTTGGAGGGTCTGCATCTTGTGGAGGAGGTAGGGCTTTGCGTGTGCGAAAACAGCGCAGGCGTAGGTCATGATGGGACGGATGACCGCGGTGAAAATACGCAGCTTGCACCTGAGTGATAACTTGCTGCGAGAGCTAAGAATGAAGTGGAGCCTACCTAGAGCGAAAGCGGCGCGTGAACGTGCCTGCTTTATGTGCTCAGCGAAGGAGAGGTGTCTATCGAGGACCACGCCTAAGTATTTGGCTTGCTTTTCCCAAGGGATCGGCTTGGCGTACATGGTAATCAGACGGGGGGAGGCTGGGTTTATCCGCGGTTTAGAAAAGAGGACTGCCTGGCTTTTGTCTGGATTGACTTCGATTCTCCATTTCCGGAACCACTTGGCCAGAGTGTTTGCGGAAGTTTGGAGAGTGCGAGCGATGGCATCGGGTTTAAGACCGGTATAATAGATAGCCGTATCGTCGGCGAATAGGGCTAGTTGGGTATTTTTATGCTTGGGAATATCACTAGTGAATAGCGTGAAAACGAGGGGGGATAGTACGGAGCCTTGAGGAACTCCTGCGCGAATGGGATGGGGGGAGGAAAGCTCCCCCTCAATTCGATAACGAAAGGTGCGATTCGATAAAAAGTCCCATAGGATGAGCACGAGACGGTCAGGCACGCCGAGTTGGTATAGCTTATAGATTAAGCCATTGTGCCAGACTTTGTCGAACGCTTTCGCTATGTCGAAGAATAAGGCTCCCGTTATTGCGCCCCGTTGGAAGCCGGCGCTGACGTGTTCTACTATGTGGTGAACTTGTTGGATACATGAGTGTTCGGTTCTAAATCCGAACTGCTCATTGGGTATTAGACTCTTTGCTTCGGCAAAATCTTTGAGCCGCTTATATATAAGCCTTTCATAGATTTTACCGAGGACGTTGAGTAAGCTAATGGGACGGTAGCTAGACGGGTCAGACTTGGGCTTGCCTGGTTTGGGAATACCTATGACGGTGGCCTGTTTCCAGGTTGCGGGGAACATATTATTGCTCAATGCGCCATTGAAGATGGCAGTCATTAGCACTATAAGCTGGGCGGGGAAAAGTTTGAAAACCCTATTGGTGATGCCGTCGGAGCCAGGGGCTTTTCGCGGTTGGAGACTTTTAATGATATCCTGGACCTCATCAGGAGTGATGGGGGCCAGTGGATTATCGGGATCTTCGACGGGCGGAAGGGAAGTTCTACGTTCGACTTCGGCGTTCACCATATCGAGGTGGGCTTGGTCTACTGGTTGAGAGCTGGGAGAACACTGGGACTCTAGGCTGTCGGCTAGGCATTCTGCTTTTTCAGAGTTATCGAAGGCGACACTCTTATCGGGACGAATGAGAGGAGGCATTGTGGCCTCTTCAGTGGATCGTAACTTCCTCTGAAGCTGCCAGAAGGCAAGATGGGTGGGCTCAAGTTCGCTCAGCATCTTGTCCCAGCTTGCATTACGCTGCTCGGCAATGCGTTTCCTTACAGCACGCTGTAAGTTGCGCATGTGAGCTTTGTTTGCGGCGCAGGGAAAAGCGCTGTACGCACGGATGGCTGCGTTCTTCTCGGTTATCAGATACCGTACATCGTCCGGGAGTTTCCAGCGGTGGTCTTCCGCTACTGGAACTTCCCTTGAACAATCGTTCAGGACGGATTGTACGTGATCTGTAAGCGAGTCGATCGCCGCCGTCGTGTCAGCGACTGAGACTATGTGGTCAGGAATGGTGTCCAAGTGAGGCGACGTGGTGGATTTCAGTTCACTTACTTTCCTCCAGTCGGTGATCAATTGAGTCGGAGGAGATTGGGTAGGATCATGGTTACCTGAGCGGGAACCTAGGTGTAGGATAACGGGACGGTGATCCGAGTTGAGCTCGTGAAGCGCTTCTATGGAGTGCAAATGGAGGTTTACATTCTTTAGGAGCGCCACATCGAGGACATCGGGCCTATGGTTGGGGTCGTGTGGGTAGTGGGTAGGAGTCATCGGAGCGATGACGTCATAGTTTAGGGTCGCGCCTAGGTTATACACGATTCTGCCTCTGGCATTTGTCGTGTTGCTGTTCCAAGCGGGGTGTTTGGCGTTGAGATCGCCCGCTAGTAAGACGGAGTCACTCAGGCCAAAGAGAGTCGTGAGATCGCTGGTGAGCGCGATAGGATCGTCTGAAGCAAGAGACGCGACCGATGGTGGAGGATGGTAGGCAGAGATGATGGTTATCGGAGGATGACCAGTCATGCCTAGTCGACAGGCAGAGTACTCTAGGTGAGAGAGAGGCGCGGGTGGGCTGAGAGGGATGCAGTATAATTCCTTCCTATAATAAATAAGGGTACCGCCGCCGTGGCAGCGTGTTCTGTCATTGCGAACTAGACGGTAATTCGCAATTTTGGGGTCAGTGCGGTGGGGTTTCAAAAGGGTCTCCTGTATAAGGAGGACGTCTAATTGGTGGTCGCGGAGGAATTTAGTTATTTCGGCGCGTTGGTTGAAAATGCCATTGGCGTTGAAAAAACCTAATTTAAGGGATCGAGGCCTAGTGTGGTTTGTGCGTTGGGAATCCATTGGATCAGTCCATCGCATCCATCTGGTCGAGGCCTAGCACGACATCACTGTGTGTGCTGAATATTTGGCTGTACATTTCCGTAGTAATTTTGCCGTTGTTCTGCTGTTCGGCAGCCAGAAGGGCATCGCGGAGAGACCTGGCTTGGCGGGTCATAAATATTTTATAGTGGCGCAGTAGAGTCTGGGCGCAAGACTCGCCGTTCCCGACGGGTGAGGGTTTGGGCGGTTGTTTGGCTGCAGGAGCAGCAGTGGTTTGAGGCGCGGGTTTGGGACTGGTTGTGGCCTCTGGAGCCACGGCTATAGGCAGGATCTGCGCTGCGATGGGTATATCCATCAGTGCCTGCAAAGGTTTGGCAGGAGCCAAGGAGGGAAAGGCTTTTTCGTCGTTTAGCCTGGTCCACGGGGATGGTCTCTGAGGAGCGAGACGTTGGGGAATTTGAGAGGGAATTTGTAGGTGGGCGTTGGCGCGCTTCGCTAATTTAGGAGCTAGTTTGGGGGCTTTGGGACAGCCGCGGTAGTTTGCCGGGTGACCGGTCTGGCCGCAGAGAACGCAGCTGGGTGGTTCCAAACAGAGGGTTCGGTCTTTGGGCCGAGGGCAGTCCGCGGTGCTGTGCTCGGCCAGACACTTGACGCATCTGGGAGTCGCATAGCAGTTGCTCTGCGCATGGCCATACAGTTGGCAACGGTGGCATTGTCCCACTGTTGCGGTTTTATAGGGCTTTTCAATTAAGATACCGGATAGGGAGCAAATGGACTTAATCTTGAAAATCGGGTGATGACCTTCGGTTGGTTCACAAATGACAAGAACCATGTCGTACAATTCACCACCTCTTGCTTTATGTAAGCGATGGATATACGGTATACCTTGATCGGCAAGGTCGTCTTTAATATCCTGTACTAGGATTTCTTTAGGGACACGTTTAATAACTACACGAGTGGGCGTGTCCTCGGGGAAGGAGAAAGTGTGAAAGGAAATATTCCTTTCACGGAGGGTGCGATATAGTTCCCTATAGTCGTTCGACGTAGGGACGGTGACTTTAATGCCATTTTGGCAGGCACGGGCGTTTGTGTAGTTGATCTTTCGATCAACACACATCTTGGACACATCAGTCCATTTCCCCTTGTCTTGGATGTAAATGGGGGGCGGAGGGCGTTGCTTCCTTTGGGCTGAGGAAGTTTGGGCTATCGGGCTGGGGGGACGACTATCCTGCGCGCGAGCAGAGGTAGTTGGGACGAGGCTAGCGGGTCGTACGGGCGTTTGAGTTGGGGACGGGGGCAACGCGGTGGTCTTTTTGGCCTTGCTGGCCTGGGAGGCATTTTTCCCTTTCTTTCTCTTGCCGCCGGTGACGACTTGAAAGTCGTCTTCCGAGGACAAGGGGCATGATGACAAATCATTGTCGGAGTTGTTATTGGACACAGGTTCGGTGGTGTCCATTTCATGGAATTCAGGTGCAGCGCACACCTGCGCGGCGTCCATTGTTCTATGAACAATAGGATTAGTAGGTGGGCCGGAAACAATGGGTGATTTCGGGAATCGGGAGATCGGCACGATTTTGTCGGCGGGCGGGGGCAGTAAAGGGCTATCTACCTGGAAGTCGTTCGTTGTTTGACGAACAATGGGATCGGAGTTAATAAATACTTCCGTGAATTGACCAACCGGGATGCCTTGATCGGCAAGCGGGGGAGATAATGGGCTGTCAAGCGCGTCACTAAAATCAGCGACGTTGGCTTCGGTAGCCGGGGGACAATTAGCGATTTCACGTTGGATTTTTCCGCCATATTTGGCGGAAATAGCAGGGTTTTCCCTAAGGATTTCAAATAATATCTCCAAAATATTGGGGTTCGCCATGATTGGCGAATGGATCAAAAATTTAACGGGGAAATTTTGGAGATTGCTCTCCCGCGGGGGGCCTATTTAAAGCCTAACTGGCCTAACTCCCCGGATGGATGGGTCCGGGGATGTGTAACCCTCCCAGTCGGGTAGAGACTGGGAGGTGAGTACCTAATGGTGAGCCCTAAGCTTGTAACCGATCGCCAGTCTTATTGTGCGAACCGGGCCCTATTGGGTCTAGTGCGAAGGGGTAGACACACCCAACCGACACTAGTTGAGTAGCTGAATGGGAAACTCAGTAACTAGGTTTGACTAGGAGATCCCCCAAGGCCAAAACCTAGCACTCGACTCCAATTAACTGCTTCACCCTGAAGGGGATCAGCGGGTGTGTCGGGTCAACACCCTCTTGGTTTCGTTGACACCGTGAGGTTTCCAACCAAGGACCACGAAACTGTGGTTTTTCCCTGAAGGGGCAAAACGTTTTTGACAACACTCTGTTATAGAAACAAAATATCCTTCACTGCCTTAAAAAGGCGGTTCCGGATCGGGAGTTGTAGTCGGCGACTACGAATGACGTCACGGCGAGCGCGACGAAGCGATGACACAGACACAGAACGATCGGGAGCGCAGAGCGGCACGACCGTCTCGGGCGAGCGTCGGGCGGAGAGTGTTATGATCTTACTGCATCTTTTTTCCTATAAATAGCTAAGTAGTCATTCCTTTTGCTTCAACCAGAGCGGGAAAAGTCATTCGATGTTTATTCAACCAAATAAAAAGGTAGGCATTATGCTACATTGTATTTTATGAAAAAAAAAATATTAGGGATGACTTAGATAAAAGGTCGCCCACGTGACATTTTTTCTGAAGATCGAGTAACGCGACACCCACGTGTACTTTTTCGTGCGACAAAACAACAAAGTTGTTTTGCGTATAGGAATTTAATTTTTACGTGTGAAAATGATTTCTGTAAATAACATTTTTGCCTATAATGTATTCAAATTAATCATTATAATTATGTTACCACTGAAACATTTTCAATAATAAAAGAAAGCAAGATTCCTCTAGATTTCAACATTACGACGTATCAAAGAGGCGGTATATAACCTACCTCATTAAAAATTGCCCCTAGCTATTACTTACACGATCAAAAAGTAAAGCAAACAAATTTTAAGGATCACTACGGCAAATCAACGTTCTAATACTTAAACTTTCTTGTAGCAAAACCACAACCCCTGCTTACCATATAACGCAAAACGTACGTAGATACTGCAAATTAATTAATGATTTAATCCTCTTAAACAACGCTATGAGCTTAAGTTGAGAGTGGAAGCGTGGAAATTGACTGCTGGTTTTGTAGATGGAGCTTAGGCCTGCCCGTAAAATAGTTTTCAGGCTAGGTAACATCAATAATATCGAACAGAGGTTTTATTCCTGAATTGATAAGAATTTGTGTTTCAAATAAGAATATCAATTGTTTAAGTTTTTACTCCCTAAAAAAATCTCAATCAATATTCTTAACTAGCTTTTTCCCGCGACTTCGTCCGCGTGGAATAGTTACTTTGGGCTAACGTTAAATTTTACCCCGATTTTGAAGCATTCTTCATTGGCGCTCCGCTCCTATTGGCCTTAGCGTAATGATATATAGCCTTTCTCTATAAATTAATTATTTAATTAAAAAATATTTTTTCAATTCCAACCACTAGTTCCTGAGATTATCGCGTTCAAACAAACAAACAAACTCTTCAGCCTTATATTATTAGTATAGATAGCTGTTGCCCGCGACTTCGTCCGCCTTTCCGTCATTTTTCGTAAAAAAAAGTAGCCTATGTCCTTCCTCACGGTTCAGTAATTTTGATGTAACAGACAGATTAACTTTCGTAATTTAGTAGGGAAATATAATATGTCAATCTATAATACTGTTGAATAATATCGCAATATGGAACCGCACAATATTATTGTTAATAGCTGTGCCCGCGACTCCGTCTGTGTAAGTTAATGTATTGGTAATATTGTTTAGATCACGTCCACATGAGGCTAAAGTACCTATAGAACGAAATTTTATACCATCGGCCGCGAGACGCGTCGAGCGCGGCGACCGATTCTCAAAAATAATCCTTATAGCATGATTCAGTATTCGCGCGCGATGGATTATTATTAGCGTATTTCATGTATAACTTTGGTGTTGTTTTAGTTGTATTTAATTCTTTTTTTTAGTTTTAGTTTTATTTTCTTGTATTTCATTGTGTGCCTTTACATCTGGGCCAAATAAATTTTATTTTCTTTCTTTCTTTCTTTCTATACCGATTTATATGATTCTTTTTTATGGAATAGTTAATAATGTTAACTTTTTCAATTAGGGGTGACCAGAGAGTATTTAACCTAGAGAGCTTATAGGCCGATTTCTTTGAAGAACACAACTCACCAATACGGGTTGGGAGGCGAGGAAAAAATGCGCTACTGCAATTGGTCAGTTCAAAGTCAAGCTTCATAGATATGCTGAGTTAGGGATTGCTCTACTTGATTGAAGGAAAGTTATCGATATCAATAAAATGAGGTTTAACATTATAAAATTACTCAATAAAATCACATAATAATATTTAATCATTATCAGTCTCAATTACAAAAAGAAAAACAAGTATGCTATTATTATTGATTTTTAAAATGAATTAATTTGGTAAATGTTTTTCGAATTAAAGTTTTAGGGTCCTGATAGTTTTAGCTAAAAAATGATAACCGAGCGTCTACATATTTCTGAATTATGCATCTTGCTAATTCAATCAAATGATTGGTAGTTTCTATTTCATATTGATGAAAATTAATATCCGGGAATAAATTATACCCAATCAGTGATTTTAAAACCGATCTCATAAAATAATTGGAATTATATTTCTGAGACAGCACTTTAGAACCACTCTCATTGATCGCCCTTTTAATATAAATTTCACAACTACGACAAATTTCTATTACTGTGGTGGATCCGTACAATAACTTGTTTTAGTGTCTTTTATTAAATTGTAAGGCGTTTTGATTTGTAACACCAATCAACGCTCAAATACAAGTTAGGCATTTTATTTGCTTTATCAGAGCATGGACAATGTAGCCGGCCATATATTATTTTTATATTTTATTTTTTTATATTTATTTTATATTCCATAATAAACATATTTTCATTAAAATCAGTTTGTCAGCAACTGTAGCTTCAGCAGGCACTAGGTAATAATTATTTTTTTGGTGGTACTCACCACCATTAGATAATTTATCTAATGACTCCTCCCTCCTACATACACTTACCCGTGGACTCGATATCGAAACAAAGGGTTCCTGGGTGGGAAAATCATCGAATGACTTCTTCCGCTCTGGGTAAAGTGGAAGGGAGTGTCAGACTTCTACTGACTAAAAACCCACCCTGTTCCTTCAGCTGCCCTTAAGTTCCGGGGCCGCGGTATCTCATAGAGACCATTACCTCAACCCCGGAACCAAAGTAACTAACGAGGGCGATATTGTAATGCAAAGGTCCAAGTTAATTAATATTAGACTCCGTCATACTATTTGAAGCCTAGAAAGATTGGATATAGGTATCTTATATTATTTTGACTTTTCTCAACATTATATCAATAAAAACCAAACTAGAAACCAATATTCCCTAGTAACCTTATCCATCAACTTTTCTTTTTAATCTGGAATCTTGGGAAATCTAAAATGAAAACATGCATGTCACACAGAAGAAAAAATATCAGAACTTTCTCCTTTTTAGGGCTCCGTAGCCGAATGGCAAAAAACGGAACCCTTATAGTTTCGATATGTCTGTCCGTCTGTCTGTCTGTCTGTCTGTCTGTCTGTCAGTCTGTCCGTCCGTCCGTATGTCACAGCCATTTTATTCCGAAACTATTAAAACTATACATGTGAAACTTAGTAGATAGCTGTAAGATTGTGGAACTCACTTCCGCCTAGCATTCGTGATTTAAAAACTATATCTTCATTCAAATGTCAATTAAAAGAGCATTACCTTTCCTCTTAACTGTGTTAATAATTTATGTAGGTATATATTTATATCATATGTTTATATATTTTAACATTATGTATTTATTTAAGTATATGTTATTTTTATTGCATTATAAGTATGTGTAGTAGGTATATTTAATGATTTAGTTTTAGACTTCACATATTAATTTTTATTTCTCTTCTTGTTCTCACACACTATTGTCTACATTTCTTTTTCACTTCTCCTTTCGCAGGTCTGCTGGAAGAAATTTCTTAAGAAATAAGCAGTACCTTTGTACTCCAATATTATAATTATGCTTGTCCTATTGTATTTTACTGTGTGTACATAAATAATAAAATAAATAAATGTATTCTGTGAACCGCTTTCCGATTTTAAAGAAAAAAATTAAAAAATATCTATACTTATAATAAATCTGTAGAGTGGTCAATTCTGTACATGAAATATATTTCCAAAATAACTATCAGGGGGTGATTAAGGATCGATACTCATGCCAAAAATGCAATCAGTTAAATTTTTGTCTGTCTGTCTGTCTGTCTGTCTGTCTGTATAACCGTTATAGAAACAAAAACTACTCGACGGATTTTAACGAAACTTGGTACAATTATTTTTCATACTCCTGAGCGGGTTATAGTATACTTTTCATCACACTACAATCAATAGGAGCAGAGCAGTGAAGGGAAATGTTGGGAAAACGGGAGAAGTTACTCCATTTTTTAAGCTTCCGTCGCGTGTGCAACCTTAATGGTTAAAGCTACACAAATCATTTCATGACGGAAATGTTCTCCTTAAAATTATATAAAAAATATCCCACGACAGCATATGTCTAACTTTTATGGTTGACTCACAATAACACGTGTAACTCCCGATAGCTTAGCAGTTCGAAGCTTTCTGATTATAATATTTGTCTACTCTTACGTTTATAACACTCTCAGTCACCCCTAATTGAAAAAGTTAACATTATTAACTATTCTATAAAAAAATTGGCCAAGTGCGAGTCAGACTCGCCCATGAAGGGTTCCGTAGTAACTATAATATAATATGCAAATTTATTTGACGAAAAAAAAAACCTTACAAATTTCTTAAAACTAGCTTATTTACATTTTTTACAACTGCGCCAAATAAATTTGTTTTGAAAATAAAACCTTACAAATTTCTTAAAACTGGCTTTTTTACATTTTTTACAACTGCGCCGAATAAATTTGATGATTTTCCTACCCTGAAAAGAAGGATATTGAGCTACTGAAATGTAAATAAATTGGCCAAGGGCGAGTCAGACTCGCCCATGAAGGGTTCCGTAGTAACTACGCCAAATAACTTTGTTTTTCATAGTGTTTGTATGAATTACAAAGTTATATTTGCGGTTTTAGAAAATATGCTGTATCTCAAAAACTGCTGAACTGATTTCGTTCAAACTAATTTTGGTTGAAAGTTTATATTAAGATCTACAGACATATATTTTTTTAGATTTTTCACTCCATTATTATAGAAGTTAGAGGTTGTGTCCGCCACACACACATTTTACCACTTTGGAAGCTTATATCTTTTAAACGATAGACTTTATGGAAAAGTGGTTTTAGAAACCCCGATGTCGTATTTAAAGAACTGTCTATAAATACCACACATGCATCGATTTCATGAAAAAAAATATTTTCAGGTTTAGTTCCATGTATGGGGAGCCCCCCTTTATTTTAAATATTTTTTTAATTTTTTTCTCAAAATCGGAAAGCGGTTCACAGAATACATCCACCTATCAAGTTTCACATGTATAGTCCTAATAGTTTCGGAATAAAATTGCTGTGACAGACGGACGGACGGACAGACAGACAGACAGACGGACAGACATGTCGAAACTATAAAGATTCCGTTTTTTGCCATTCGGCTACGAAACCGTAAAAAGAATCATATAAATCGGTATAGAAACACCAAAGTTATACATGAAATACGCTTATAATAATAAGCCATCGCGCGTGAATACTGAATCATGCTATAAGGATTATTTTTGAGAATCGGTCGCCGCGCTCGACGCGTCTCGCGGTCGAAGCGTTCTCTAGGTACTTAAGCCTCATGTGAACGTGATCTAAACAATATTACCAATACAGTAACTTACGCTGACGGAGTCGCGGGCACAGCTATATTGTATCATTACGCTAAGGCCAATAGGAGCGGAGCGCCAATGAAGAATGCTTCAAAATCGGGGTTAAATTTAACGTTAGCCCAAAGTAACTATTCCACGCGGACGAAGTCGCGGGCAAAATCTAGTTTAAAATAAAGGGGGTCCCCATACATGGAACTAGAACTGAAAATATTTTTTTACATAAAACCTATGCATGTGTGGTATCTATAGACAGGTATTTAAAAATGATATAGTGGTTTCTATAACCACTTTATCATAGAGTAAATCGTTTAAAAGATATAAGCTTCCAAAGTGGTAAAAGTGTGTCCCCCCCTTTAACTTCTATAATAATGGAGTGAAAAATCTAAAAAAAATATATGTCTGTAGATCTTAATGTAAACTTTCAATCAAAATTAGTTTGAACGAAATCGGCTGAGCAGTTTTTGAGATACAGCATATTTTCTAAAACCGCAAATATAACTTTGTAATTCATACAAACACTATGAAAAACAAAGTTATTTAGCGTAGTTGTAAAAATGTAAATAAATAAGCTAGTTTTAAGAAATTTTAAGGTTTTTTTTATTCGTCAAATAAATATACATAATTATTATATTATATTATTATAGTTACCACGGAACCCTACATGGGCGAGTATGACTCGCACTTGACCATTTTTTTTAAAGTCGGTTAATGTAGATAGGTATTTTATGACAACTATCTGAATTGAATTAAAAAAAAATAAGTTTAATTTTATAATTATCGATATCGTATCCAGCCGTTATAGGTAACAGCACAGATTTTTACGATAAAAGTACAAAAGAAAAGACAGGGATAAAAGAATTAGAATTTCTTCATGTAAGAAAGAGACATTTCCAAAAGACATCAACGTGCGACACAATTTTGTCCTTGACCACCCAAACCACCACTTTAAATGGACCTCTGCGGTAGCTTATAATCTGATTAAATGATAAATAATTTTCATATTATTTCATTACTGATGAATAGGTATGTCATCCATTTGGTATCTAGATGTCTGGGAATGTTTTCCACACCACTTCAACGCGCATGAAAGCATTATTATGCGTTATAAATTGGATACAAAAATTTAAAATTTGTAATTGTTTAGCACGCACACAGGCCTAATACTTGGTCACAACTAAAATGGTTCGTGTATCGTAGCCAATATATAAGAGCAAAAACTCGCATAGTTTTCGTGCGTCGGGGCAACGGATGTGCGATCAAGTGGTTTTCAAATCAGTGGGGGTGACTGAGAGTGTTATAAACGTAAGGGTAGGCAAATATTATCCCGATAGGGAGTTACACGTGTTATTGTGAGTCAACCATAAAAGATAGACATATGCTGTCGTGGGATATTTTTTATATAATTTTAAGGAGAACATTTCCGTCATGAAATGATTTCTGTGTAGCTTTAACCATTGAAATGAAATGAAATGAAATGAAATGAAATGAAATGAAATGAAATGAAATGAAATGAAATGAAATGAAATATTTATTCTGTAAATTGGTTATAAATAACACTTTTACACGTCATGTTTTTTTGCGTGTTTAGTTTAGCTAGATGAGTCCGGTATTTCCTAACTGACTACTCTGAGAAGAAACACCGAAACAAACTCAGAGGTCAAAGTCTCTTTTAAAGTCCAGACAATTTGTATTTGTATATGAGAAGCATGTAGGTTCATGTCTGTGGTATTCTTTTGAGGATATAACCACGCAAATTTGAGCGGACCTGTCCAGACAGTGCAAGTATTTGTCAGTTATCGTGTAGCTCAACTTAGAACTTAAGGAGCTCAACAATTTGACGAACAATACCAAAGTAAGGACCTTTGGGTAGGCCACACTAGAACTCAAACTGCTTGACATCATTAAATAAATTATAGTGAAAGCAAAAACAATGAAGAAAGAATAACCTACATCGTCCTCACATTTACAATAATGAAATAATTATATATATACAAAAAAACAACAATATAAAAAAAACAACAAACAAAAACAAAAATTAATAGGTATATACAATACTTGAGAAAGCAAAATTTTAATTAATCAAATAAATCATCAATCATAATTTTAAAAAGAAATAAAAAAGGCACACGTATATCACTGGAGCATCTCATTCCCAAGCCTTCTTGTCCTCAATATAATCTTTAACACTGTAAAAAGCTTTCTGACATAGTTTACGTTTTATCAATAATTTGAATTTATTAATACTTAGTTTTTGAATATGGCTAGGAATTTTATTATAAAAACGTATACATTGGCATCTAAACGAACCACCTATTTTTTTTAACCTTGTTTTAGGAATGACATATGTGTCTTTGTTCCTTGTATTTACACTATGAATATCACTGTATTTTTTAAACAGATTAATATTTTTGTGTGCATACAAGAGGTTGTCATAAATATACTGAGATGGCACAGTCATAATATTAATCTCCTTAAATTTGTCTCTTAAGGAGTGCTTAGGACTTAATTTATAAATTGCACGAATGGCCCTTTTTTGTAATACAAATATTGTGTGAATGTCGGCGGCATTTCCCCAAAGTAAAATGCCGTATGACATCACACTGTGAAAGTAACTAAAGTAGACTAAACGTGCTGTTTCGATATCAGTTAATCCACGTATTTTTCTAACGGCATATGCTGCAGAACTTAGTTTTTTTGACAATTTATCTATATGGGGGCCCCACTGAAGTTTCGCATCCAAAGTTATGCCCAAGAATACTGTGGTATCTTCGGGTTTCAATATTTCGCCCTTTATTGATACACTAGTATTCACTTGTCTAACATGAGGTAACGTAAATTTTAGGATTTTTTTTGGTTTTTTTCTCATTAAGAAGAAGATTATTAACATTGAACCAGCTAACTACAGTTGCAAGGGCTCTGTTAACTTCTTCAGTAACCTGCTGTTGACGTTTGATTTTAAATAAAAGAGAAGTATCGTCAGCAAATAGCACTATGTCATGATTTTTGATCAGGTACGGCAAATCATTTATATAAATAAGAAACAAAAAGGGACCTAAAATTGAGCCTTGGGGGACCCCCATTTTGACCACAGATCCCGGCGATCTTTTGCCGTTCACATCGACTCTCTGAATCCTTTCACTCAAGTAAGAGGACAAAAGATTCAGAGAGGTGTCCCGGAATCCGTAGTAGTGCAGTTTCCTGATTAATGTCTCATGGGGAACACAGTCAAATGCCTTGGACAAATCACAAAAAATGCCCATCGCATCGCACTTATCTTCCCATGCATTATAAATGTGTCCTAAAAGTTCAACACCGGCATCAGTTGTTGAACGACCCTTTGTAAAACCAAATTGTTTATTATGTAGCAATTTGTGTTTATTAAAATATCTTTGCATCTGCATTAAAATAATTTTCTCAAAAATTTTACTGAAAGTGGGCAGTACAGAAATAGGTCTATAATTAGTAGGGTCAGATGTACTACCCGATTTAAATAGTGGGATTATTTTACTATATTTCATTAAATCAGGAAACTCACCGCAATCAATACAATTATTAAATATAACAGCTAATGTAGGAGCAATAATGTGTATAATGGACTTAGTAACATCAACAGAATTACCCCACAGGTCTGCAGTCTTTTTAACATTCAAAGAATTAAAAGTTTTAATGATGTCATTAGAAGTAACATATTGGAATTTAAACTCTGAACTACAAACTGGAACATTTTTTTTAAGTAGTGTTTCTGCAGCAATGGTAGATGATTTTAGCGACTTGGTTGTCGATACAGGAATGTCAGTGAAAAAATTTTCAAATTCTGTGGCGACTTGTGAATCTAATGTTATTATATTATCATCAATAGTGAGGGTGTAATCACTATTTCGGTTGCAAGACCTTCCCGTTTCGCTTTTTATAATATCCCAAGTCGTTTTAATTACATTACTACTATTTTTAATTTTAGAACTCAAGTAGCGAGACTTCGCAATATAACAGACTTTTTTAAATAATTTAGAATATTTCTTAACATATAAATGAAATTCTGCCGAGTTAGTGTAAGACCGCTCCTCATAGAGTTCATAAAGCCGATTTCTACTTTTATAAATACCAGTGGTGGCCCAGTCACTGAAAGAAGTGTTAGTATTTACTGAAGCAATTTTGGGAATAAATGTGTTATCGAATTGTTGGCAATATATTTTGAAAAAATCATTATAATGTTTATTAGGGTCCTCATTAGTTAACAAACAGGGCATTTTATTTAAGAGTTTAGTTTTGAATGCTTCCAGCCGATATTTAGTTTTTGGATTTACAGTGATATTCTTTTTTAATATTTTATTGACTTTTTTTGGTAAAGTAATTAATTGCCCACAATGATCAGAGTCTATTAAATTAATGATTTTTTTGTGAGTCGGTACAACATCCGTAAAAATATTATCTAAACAAGTGGCACTAGTCGGAGTTATTCTAGTGGGCTCCATAAATAGGTTTACAAGATTGTATGATTGGAATAAACTAATAATGTTAGTGCTCAAACCAGAATTTTCTAATAAATTAATATTAAAATCACCACAAACAATGACATATTTACTCGAGTTACAGATTTTATGCAAAACTTCATCCATTACTTTTTCAAAGCAATCGTACAATCCTGAAGGTGGTCTGTACACACTTAATATAATAAACTGCTCCAATTCAATACACGCTATTTCAATAGATCGTTCAACAGAGAGGCTCACAATATCCATTCGGTTCCTGAATTTAAGATTATTACTTATTAAAATTAAAGAGCCACCATGTATAGCATTCACTCTGCTGAAAGAACTACCAACCTGGTAATTATTATAATTGAAAATAAATTGATGGCTTTGAAGCCAATGTTCAGTTAGGCAAAGAATATCAATATTGTTAAAATTAAGAAAAAACTCTACTTCTAAGTCTTTGTTTAAAAATCCTTGAATATTTTGATGTACCAGGTTAATAGTATTTATTGATTTTAAAACTATATTTGTGTCCTCTTTGCAGTTTAAAAGTTCATTACTGCTAGAGATTCCCTCTGTTGTCAAAACTTCTAATTTAAATTCTCAGTAGTAAAATTATTTGCAACCAAGCAATTGGTTGAGTTATGTAAACTGTCAATGCAATAATTAATTTCAGTATTATTAGATACCCTAGATAATACTGAATATTCACTTAACCTAGGATCAGTAAAATTATCAATAAATGAGTGTATATTGTACGCTAACAAAGTAGCCAATAAATGTCGACTTTTTTTGGGAAGATACATATATTCCCGAATCAAAACAAAATCTCTAACAAAATTGTTAGTATCAAAATACAATAAATGGTCACTATGACGGCATACTAACATATGCATCAAATTATTAAGGCTATAAATATATTCATTTTCTATACATGTCAAATTATTAGAATAAGGCAATGCACATAAAATTAATTTGCCTAATTTTAATTTAAGGAGGGTGCCAATACCATTAACAATGTCCTTTTTTGTCACATTAAGGCTGTTTCCAAATAAAAGAATGACTGTGGTCTGCTCATTCAATTTTGATTGTTTGATTTTATGAATGAGCTCAGTGAAATGCAGGTTATGGTAACAATGACTTACTACGGTATGATCACAATAATTATTTAATAGTGAGCCAAAACCTGTGCCTAATCTATCTGAATACACTAAAATGTTACTTTGAACTGGGTTTGTGGTTTCCAAAGTATGAGGCAAAATGGGTGAGGATGCAGGAGTAATCTGTGGTAACATGATGGCCGGGTGATTTGAAGCACAACTACAGGTGAGGTCATTTGTCAATGCCTCATACCTCTCCGCATTAAACTTTACCAAGTCCACCAAGTCACAGGCCTCCTGCATGCGCTCACTTAACATTTTCTGGCTCGACTCATACTTACAAAAAATATCCCTAAGTGTATTTTCCCTACTCAATAATTCCTGCTCTAGATTTTGTATATCAAAATCATACACCTTTCTCTGATTATCTAACTTTAAATTACATTCTTTTAATTGGCTATTTAGGATAACACGTTGCTTTCTAAGTTCAGTATTATATTTATAAACACTTTTTGATTTTAAAAGTTTCTTGTACTTTTGAATGTTTCTATTAATTTTAATGTATTTCTTTATTTTATTGTGGCTACCTAAAACAGGACAGTTTGTTAATGTATCGTCCCCAGTTAAGTCTATGGTATAGGTGGGCTTCTTACATACTAGTCCGGATCCACTACCCACCAGCTCGTCAAAAAGACTGTTTGTATTGGCCACTTGTTCACTGGCTCTCAAGGTTTCTATAGTAGAGATTGTGTTATGAGCCTTGTTTAATTCCGCTTCCAGTCCCGATATACGTTTGAGTGCTTGGTCATGTGTGTTGCTGCATTCTTGAAACCCAGACACCAGATTGCGGAGATGGTGATGCTGGTCGAGTATGTCCATGTGCTGGGTGTGCAGTTCCACAAGCTGTCTCTTGAGTTCTGTGTTTTTGTCAACTAAGTTCCTGATTTCCACCTCGCTTTCCTCTCTTTCTCGCAGCAGGTCACTGCAGGTCTTCTTTGAGACCTCAAGCTCCTTCAGTGCGGCATTCAGTTTGATATTCATGTCACGTACAGTAGCTCCACGGGTCATCATATTGAAAAAGTTGATGAAACTGCTCCTGGAATATGACAAGAATCGACTGAGTATTTGGGGAAGAGTACTAAGGAAGTTTAGAACAGTAGTAGGTAGAAGGAAAATATATAAATATTAGAATTAAATGAAAAAATTAAAGAATAACAGACAAAATTTTTAAAATTACAATAAATAAGAAAGAAAGTAGGTAGCAGAAAAAGAGAAAAAGATTCTACTATTAACTTCTAATTTATGTGTATCATGTATCTAACACAATACTTATTGATTTTCTAATATCAGAAATTCATTTGCTCAAAGTTTTTCTAGCCTAGCTTAGTTGATAAATAGTATGTAATGTTAAATGATATGGGATTCTTGCTTTTACAATAAACAGTTAGCTACTAGTTTAAATGAAGTTAATAGATGATTAAGAAGAATTTAACAGTAATAATGTATGTGTATTGTAAATATGCAGTGTAACTTTTGTCTGGGGCGAATGTTTTCGTCATCGATTTTGCTTCCACAGTTTGTCAAGCAAAAGGAGATATAAACGGTGCCAATGTGTGCTGGACGTGGCTCAGAAAACTGAGCAGTATTTGTAGGTGTTCTGAAGTGTGTAATAGCCAATAATATGAAAAAATATACTCCCCGGGTTTGGTGATTTCAAATCCGCAGTCCAAACTGACAGCCGGTCCAAAACTTATTGTTTTATAGAATTTAGACGTTATTACAACAAAAACACTGACTGGGTCACTTTATACATTGATTCTAAGGTAAATAACACATTTAAAACTAATTTATACACAATTAATGAATATTTAATAAAAAAAATTCTACGAGATCGTTTTTTCACGACCTGTCACCAGTGTTGCCAGTAGAATTAAGGTTGCACACGCGACGGAAGCTTAAAAAATGGAGTAACTTCTCCCGTTTTCCCATCTTTTCCCTTCACTGCTCTGCTCCTATTGATTGTAGCGTGATGAAAAGTATACTATAACCAGCTCAGGAGTATGAAAAATAATTGTACCAAGTTTCGTTAAAATCCGTCAAGTAGTTTTTGTTTCTATAACGGTTATACAGACAGACAGACAGACAGACAGACAGACAAAAATTTTATTGATTGCATTTTTGGCATCAGTATCGATCCCTTATCACCCCCTGATAGTTATTTTGGAAATATGTTTCATGTACAGAATTGACCTCTCTACAGATTTATTATAAGTATAGATTATTTATAAAATGAGTCGTCCGAGTCTGGGTAATGCGGAGAAAGTGTTAGACTTCTACTGACTATAAGTTCTCTCAACTCAGTAAACTGCATTACGGGGCCGCGGTGTCTCGTTGGAACAGAGCCGCAATCCTGAACATTTGTGATATCACAATAAACATTATAATCAAACTGTCAGAGTGTACAGAGTTGCGCTTGTGCTAAGCATGTTCACACTGAATGTGTTACCAACCCAACATTCAGTTGGCACGCAGCAGTGTCACATGAACGAGGGCAAGTAGAAATAAAAAAATGTAAAAGAAATTATGTGTTTTAAATTTATAAATAAAATAATATTCAATGGTATTATAATAAAAACAAAATATAAAGTCATTAGAGCCGTCAGTAAAAATCCTCTGAATCACGCCATACACTAACATTGTGCATGCTATTATATTCCTTAAATATACTTAATCACATCGTCAACATGTATCTACATACATTGTAATCTCTGTTGTTTAAAAGCAAAAGCTTTACTTAATGTTATTTATGCTCAGTTTGCTTTGAAAGATGAGTGGAATATTAAATAGTATCGACATTGTTGATCGTACAGCGTAGTTGTAAACCTCTGGTTTCGTAATTAAGAGACTCACATAATCTGCCTATAGCATTCCCACTGTTGTAATATAAGCCTTACTCTTTGTTCTTACAGAGAGGCCTGGCAGTGCCCTCTCGGGTATACAATACAATTGGTCTATACTGTCTTCTCATACCTAATTAACCTAAAAAAGCTCGGTTGCCAATCATTTTCTTTTAAACTTATGATTATTCCTTTGTTAAAACTACACGATGTTATTATGTTTATATATTTTATGTATTGTATTTATTGTATATATAATTATATTTATATTTTGTTATTTTTTCTGTTTTGATGAGTATTTGTGAAGTAGTACACTAATATAGCCCTCCCCATTTTAATTAAATCTCGTAAAGTCCTTCCAAAGGTTGTCTGGAAAGATATCGCTCTCAGCGATAAGACCGCCATTGTAACCGATTTTTTTATAATATTGTTATTTAAGTGTGATTCAATTATTGGTGTACAATAAAGTATATTCTATATATCTTTTTTTTTTTTTATCGTGGTAAAATTATCAAATAAGTCCTCCCACTCCGGGCAGGGTGGGAGGGACTGTCAGACTTTTACTGACTAAAATCCACGGTGTTCCTTCAATAACCCTTTACGTACCGGGGTCACGGTAACGGGATGAGTCCCACGACCCCGGCAGGCTTCGGCCCTCTATGGGGGGGCCTCGTCATATTGCTGACGCTCTTTGAGGCGCGCGTGGAACACGACGCGCCGTCGACCCGGGCATGGTCCATGGTCGGACAGCGAGTTGCCCTTTACTCGCTGTCCGCATGCCCGCGCCTACGGTGGCCGGAGATCGTCGGCCGACGTCCGACGCCGTGGGCGTCTACCACTGCGGCTGGGCTGGAGGGAGGACGCCATCCTCTCCCTCGCGCGGCCCGCCTCCTCCTTCGGAAGCATGACTGCTTCGCAGAAGGAGGCGACCGCTTCCCACTCCCTCTCGCCCCGCAGCATGGCCTCGACCAATGCCGGGCGCGAGAGGTCTCCGCCTATCGCCGCCGTGAGGACACGTCGGTGCTCTGCCCAGGCGGGGCAGTCTTGCACCGTGTGCTCTACGGTGTCCTCAGGGCGACCCTCGCAGTGGTGACACCCAGGCGTTTCCTCCTTTCCCATCAGACACAGGTACCTCCCGAAACTTCCGTGTTCGGTGAGGACCTGCGTCATGCGGTAGGTCAGGACGCCGTGACGCCGATCTAGCCACTCCTCAAAGAGGGGTCTTACCGCCGCAATTCCGCAATTGCGGCGGTAAGACCCCTCTTTGAGGAGTGCCCGTGCCCGATATTCTATATATCTAATATGTATTATGGATACATTGTAAAAATAATATTTTTAAAAGAGTAACTGTGGAGTTTCTTGCCGGTTCTTCTCCATAGAAAAACGACCAATTTCGAACCGTGCCCTAACTGCTGACGTTTTTTAAGTGCCCACGTAGGTCTATGTGAAATAAAATATTTTGAGTTTGAATCAAAGTAAACATACACATACAGACTGTAAAGTTTACAGCTGTTTACAGTAAAGAACTTACAGGTGCATAATATTTGATCAATTACCCCTATACTAGGTGAAACCTGTGTTATAAGAGTCATCTATCTGACTATTATATTATGTACATTGTTATGATATTATTTAGTACGTAGAGTACTTATAGAAGAATAAAATGTATCAATTTATTTTCTGTAAGTAAGGGTGTGGTGAGTGAGCGTGTGGTTGGGCACTCTAAGTGACCCAAATTAACTTGTTTAATATTTATTTCTACTGTACCTAAGTATTAGGTCATTTCTATAACAATGATTAATTAATTGACCATGACGATCGCGCGTTGAGATTCGTCAAACCTGGCGACACCAGCGCCATAGTTTTGGTTACTGCTAACCGAGCGTCGACCAATGTGTGCGGTCAGAACAAGCTTCTAGAACAGAGAGAAAGAAAATTCTCAGCGGGGCTGCACGCGTGTTTTTGTCTGGTGGAATTAATTAATTTTTCTACGTGATGGACAGCTAAAAGTTTCCAGAAACTTGTTATAAATACCCAGCAGTGATTTGACAATCTGTTTCGTGAAAGTGCATCACGGTGCGAGCTGCGGATGGAAGCTGGTGAAGGCGTCTCCGAGCTGGTCTCAGATTAGTGACCTATAGTATTCGGTGCTGACGTCGAAACCATTTCTTATTCTTCGGTTCACAGGGTGGGTTTCATAGGAATCAAAACATAATCTTGCATAATTGAGCTCCGTGTGGAGTTGGCTATTTACACGCCGCTCCACCAGTGTGTGTGTAGTGTTTATGTGTGTTGTATGGGCCATAATTAACGACATGAACGTAGTGCGGTTTGATATATGTCAGATATCTTCGGATGTTCGGTCCTAATACATGCCGGATTCCTCATGATGTTATTCTTTACCGTATTGAGAGTAGTAATATAATACATTTATTTTCTCTACAAACTTATAAAGTAACTACATACGCTGTTAATACTATGCTATGTTAACAAATTTGTAAGAGACTGGTGCCCATGATAGGTATATCAATACCTGTATTACAGGTCACCAGGTCCCCACTCCGCTGACAAAACTTGGAAAGCAGTGAACGATAAGATCATTAATCTGAACAATTAAATACAATTACAATTAAATAAGAGAAATTCAAAGGATATAAAGTAAAATATAAACAAAACAATTTTTGTTTGTGTTTGTGTGTGTGTGTTTGTTCACGTTATCTAGTGTGTGCCTGTGTGTGATTGTGTCTGTATGTTGCTGTGTATGCGAAGGTGAGTGTGCGAGTTTCAAGTTATTTACTTAAGGATGCATTTACGTTTGTCACTCGCTCAATTTTAGGTATTCTAGTAGCAACACAACAACATTGCGCGCACACACACTTACAAACCATTGTTCGCCCGATTTTATACATTACTTAACTAATATTGATACTTGAAGGTAATATTATATTTTCTTTAATATTGTTTGATCATAAGTTGTAACTTATTGTTTACAAAGGGTTACATGCTTATTGATTAGATGTTAGTTTCAATTTTGTATTAATGTGTTTGACGCCCGATTAGGAGTACCAGGGGACTTTGGAAATAATATACTCATATGTGATAAAAAAATTAATAAGAAATAAAGAAGTTTCGTCATGCCTGTCTGTCTGTCTGTCTGTTTGTCCATCCGTCTATATGTCACATCCATTTTCAACCGACGAAAAAAACGGAGGAGGTTATACATTGTTGGAGTTGGAGGTTGTACATTTGTTATACAACCAGGTTTCCTGTATATCGTAGCTATACAGGAAACCTGGTTGCTGCCGCCTGAGATACCCATGCTTGGAGAGGTAAATCAAGATTTTATGTACACTGGTAAATCTAGCGTTGATCTATCAGCTGGGCTATTGAGAGGTAGGCCCTATGGGGGCGTGGCCTTGTTGTGGCGTAAAAATACTTTTACCTCAGTGTCTGTTGTGCCGTGCAAAAGTGATCGCATTATAGCTATAAGAGCTACTGTTGCAAATCGGGACATGTTGTTTTTTAGTGTATACATGCCTACAGACTGTTTAGATAACATTACGGAATTTGATGAGTGTTTGAGTGAGATTGTAGCAACGATTGAATCTATTGGTATTGAGTCTGTGTTCATTTTGGGTGACTTTAATGCTCATCCCGGAGAATTGTTCGGTAAGGAGTTGCATGCTTTTTGTTTGGAACAGAAATGGGTTTGCGCAGATGTAACTACGCTTGGTCTGGGGAGCAATAGCTATACATTTGTAAGTGATGCGCATGGATCGAGGCGCTTGCTGGACCATTGCTTGGTTACTGAAGCTGCGTGGCAGTCGGTCAGTGATGTTACGATATGTCATGATGTTTACTGGTCTGACCACTTTCCTTTAAAAATAAAATGTAACCCAAGGCTAACTCGAGTGAAGTCTGATTTGTATTGTATAGATACTAACAATATTAATACAAAAATTAAGTGGGGAGAACGAAATACTTCACAGATAAATATTTATCAACAAACTTGTAATACTGTTTTAAAAACCATTGATTTCCCCACGGTACTCGCTAAGTGCTGTGATAAAATGTGTACAGATGTCAGACATAGGTTGGTTATCGACGAGATATACCAAAAAACTATTAGTACACTTCAGGAAGCAGCCATTCAGAGTTATGAGTCGGGGGGGGTCGGGAAGAGAAAGCATGTGTTAGGATGGAATAAATATGTCAAATATGCTCACAGGGAGGCCCGTGTGAGTTTTCAATTATGGAAATTGAATGGAATGCCCTTACAGGGCCTTGTTTATGATAAAATGAAAAGTGCTAAAAAAATGTTTAAAAATCAGTTAAGGTATTGCCAAAATAATAAATCGCAAATACAAATGGATTTAATAGCCAAGAGGCACGCCCAAAAGAACTTTAAAAGTTTTTGGAAACAAACGAATAAAACTAATCCTAGGCCGAGCCTTCCTGTGAGTATTGATGGTGAGACGGATACGGAGCGCATAGCTAACATATTTAAGGACCATTTTGCGATACCTTCTGAGTTTACGGGTATTCAATGTCGAGCCGAAGTTAGAGTGCCTGTGCTGTTTCCCTTGGGGTTTACTGCTAAGGAGGTGAAAAAAGTGGTACAAAGTTTATCCAGAGGTAAGTCGGGTCACGGGTCACGACGGACTTGGTGTTGAGCATTTGTTATATGCGGGACCTCACGTCTACCGAGAGTTGGCAATGTTCTATACGTTTTGTATCCGTCATACGTATTTGCCAATGGACCTTATGAGAACCGTGGTGGTGCCAGTGGTAAAAAATAAAACAGGCGATATAGGGGACAAAGCCAACTATAGGCCTATCTCGCTGGCCACTATAATCGGGAAGGTATTTGATGGTTTGCTTGAGCGTCGCCTTGCTGGATATTTAAGGTTACATGACGCACAGTTTGGGTTCAGGAAGGAATTGTCAACTGAATCTGCTATTTTGGCACTTAAGCAAACTGTTAAGTACTACACCGATAGAAAAACACCAGTATATGCGGCTTTTCTCGACCTCTCCAAAGCTTTTGACCTTGTTTGTTACGACCAACTATGGTCAAAACTTGAACTATTGGAAGTACCAGAGGAGCTTAATGATGTTTTGAAGTTTTGGTATAGTTCGCAGACTAACAGTGTTAGGTGGGCTGGCGCTCACTCTGAGGCGTACACTTTGGAGTGTGGTGTTAGGCAAGGTGGGTTAACGTCCCCAGTTTTATTTAATGTTTATATGAATCAATTGATTGATGAACTCAGCAAAGCCAATGTCGGGTGCTCTATTGATGGCACGATGGTGAATAATCTCAGTTATGCAGATGATATGGTTTTGCTGAGCCCATCAATCAGTGCCCTTAGAAAATTATTAGTTGTTTGCGAGTCCTATGCTGCTTCACATGGGCTCACTTATAATGTTAAAAAAAGTGAATTAATGATTTTTAAATGTGGGTCTAGCACATTGGATAATGTTCCTTCAGTGACTTTAAACGGAACAACTCTGCAGAGAGTTTCAGAGTTTAAATACTTGGGACATATAGTTACGGAGGACTTATCCGATGATGCGGACATAGAGAGGGAGCGTAGGGCGTTGGCGGTTCGGTGCAATATGGTAGTCCGCAGGTTTGCACGTTGTAGTAAGGGTGTTAAAGTTTCGCTTTTTAAAGCATTTTGCCAAACTTTCTACACGTGTAGCTTGTGGGTGAAATATACGCAGCGGGCCTACAACGTCCTACGCGTACAGTATAATAATGGGTTTAGGATGTTCATGGGGCTTCCGCGCTTCTGTAGCGCTTCGCAGATGTTCGCGGAAGCCCATGTTGACGACTTTCATGCTATTATGAGGAAAAGAACAGCGTCAATTATTGGCCGGTTGCGTGGGAGTTCCAACGGCATCCTATGCACATTAAGTAGCAAAGTGGATAGTCCATTTGTAAAGCACTGGGCGCAAAGGCACGTGCCTGTTTGTAAGAGGCAGCGTGTGTATTGATAATGCATATTTAAATTTACTAACATAGTTTTTTAAGTAATTTTTGCTACTAACACTATGGATTATTTGTATTTGTTGATCCGAAATAAAGAAAATTATATGTTATCAATTCGACGCGTATATTTTTTTTAATGTTTGATCACCGATTACTCGAAGACGGCTGAACCAATTTGGAAAATTCTTTTTTTGTTTGAAAGGGTATACTTCGAAATTGGTCCCATTGTCACCAAGTCAGGAGCTGATAATGGGATCTTGGAGTAATCGAGGGAACTCTTCAAATATTATAGGCACACCTACAGTGATTTGAGTATTTATTTTATAGTAACTTGTGTAGTTGCATTCGACAAGCACCATTTGTGAAGTGGATGTGATGATGAAGACCACAGATGGCCATTGGAACTACTTAATATATAAGTAGGAATAAGAAGTATTTCATGGGTTCCGCTTCGATTACTTGAATATGGTTATTAAGCACAATATGCTCGTCACAATGCATATGATGAAGTGAAGCTGATGGTGAAGTACCAGGAGAACTCCTCAACAATTAACGGCCCAGCATTGGGAAAAGCAATACTTTGTCTACTTTCTAGCTAATTTCAGAAGTCGGACACCGCCTACCTACCGAAAATAAAGTTATTTTTCACTTTACAGTGTTTTTTGGAAGTCGGTTTAATTTTTTTGATAAAAAGTTTTTATATTCCGAAACTGTTAGGACCATATTTGTGAAACTTGGTAGGTGGATGTATTCTGTAAACCGCTTTCCGATTTAAAGAACTTAAAAATTATTACAAAAAAAAAATATTTTCAGTTTCAGTTCCATGTACATGGAACTGAAACTGAAAATATTTTTTTTTCATGAATCTTATGCGTGTGTTGTATTAATAGACAGGTCTTTAAAAATGACATACGGGTTTCTAAAACCACTTTTTCATAAAGTTAATCGTTTAAAAGATATACACTTCCAAAGGGGTAATATGTGTCCCTCTTACTTCTATAATAATGGAGTGAAAAATTATACAAAAAATATATGCTATGATCCTTAATGTAAACTTTCAACCAAAATTGGTTTGAACGAGATCGGGTTGGCAGTTTTTGAGATACAGCATATTTTCTAAAACCGCAAATAAAACTTTGTAATTCATACAAGCACTATGAAAAACAAAGTTATTTGGTGTAGTTACTACGGAACGCTTCATGGGCGAGTCTGACTTGCACTTGGCCAATTTTTTAGTTTTTGTACGAACTGAACATTTTGGCATATTGAACCGTATGAAGTAAGCCCAACAAAAGGTAACTGTTGTATATCGTTGAGGAATTCCCTAGACTGTCTATGGTCTCCATCATCAGACCTGTAATAGCACTTATAACCCATATGGGTGCAAAGTTCTCATCAATATAAATGAACTAGTACTCACGCGGGTCTTCGCTCCCATGGATTCTATCACGGTAAAAACATAACTCTCCTTTTTTGCAGTTGCGTAAAAAGTAGCCTATAACCTTCCTCAAACTTCAAGCTACTTCCATACCAAATTGCATCCAAATCAACCCAGTACTTTCGAAGATTAGCGCGTTCAAGCAAACAAACAAACAAACTTTTCCGCTTTATAATATTATACAGCATATTTTCTAAAACCGCAAATAAAACTTTGTAATTCATACAAGCACTATGAAAAACAAAGTTATTTGGTGTAGTTACTATGGAACGCTTCATGGGCGAGTCTGACTTGCACTTGGCCAATTTTTTAGTTTTTGTACGAACTGAACATTTTGGCATATTGAACCGTATGAAGTAAGCCCAACAAAAGGTAACTGTTGTATATCGTTGAGGAATTCCCTAGACTATCTATGGTCTCCATCATCAGACCTGTAATAGCACTTATAACCCATATGGGTGCAAAGTTCTCATCAATATAAATGAACTAGTACTCACGCGGGTCTTCGCTCCCATGGATTCTATCACGGTAAAAACATAACTCTCCTTTTTTGCAGTTGCGTAAAAAGTAGCCTATAGCCTTCCTCAAGCTTCAAGCTACTTCCATACCAAATGGTATCCAAATCAACCCAGTACTTTCGAAGATTAGCGCGTTCAAGCAAACAAACAAACAAACTTTTCCGCTTTATAATATTATACAGCATATTTTCTAAAACCGCAAATAAAACTTTGTAATTCATACAAGCACTATGAAAAACAAAGTTATTTGGTATAGTTACTACGGAACGCTTCATGGGCGAGTCTGACTTGCACTTGACCAAGTTTTTAGTTTTTGTACGAACTGAACATTTTGGCATATTGAACCGTATGAAGTAAGCCCAACAAAAGGTAACTGTTGTATATCGTTGAGGAATTCCCTAGACTGTCTATGGTTTCCATCATCAGACCTGTAATAGCACTTATAACCCATATGGGTGCAAAGTACTCATCAATATAAATGAACTAGTACTCACGCGGGGCTTCGCTCCCGTGGATTCTATCACGGTAAAAACATAACTCTCCTTTTTTGCAGTTGCGTAAAAAGTAGCATATAACCTTCCTTAAGCTTCAAGCTACTTCCATACCAAATTGCATCCAAATCCACCCAGTACATTCGAAGATTAGCGCGAAACAAACAAACAAACAAACAAACAAACTTTTCCGCTTTATAATATTAGTATAGATTAAGTCCAAACACAATGTAGCTACTGTAAACCGTTGAGGAGTTCCCTTAACTGTCCTTCGTCTTCATCATCAGACCTCTAATGACAGACACAAACTATCTAGGTGTAAAGTTCTGGTCAATTCAAATTAATCAAGCCCAAACAAAAGGTTACTGCTGTAAACCGTTGAGGAGTTCCCTCGACTGTCAGGAGTCAATCTGATGAAAGGCTCCATCGTCAGATCAACTCTAGACCTTCCTTTATTTGTGGTTCTTTAAGATACTTAATGAAAAAAAAAGCATTTATACGGTCGAATTGCGAAACCTCCTTATATGAAAGTCGGTTAAAAAAAAATTGTTGTTTCATGCTAGGTTCATTAACCAATATCCATCCAATTCTAAAAATAGGTATGGTTCTCGTTCTTA
Organism: Tholera decimalis; assembly: GCA_943138885.2. Taxonomy (NCBI): domain Eukaryota; kingdom Metazoa; phylum Arthropoda; class Insecta; order Lepidoptera; family Noctuidae; genus Tholera; species Tholera decimalis. The sequence continues at coordinate 6,328,674 of OW964549.2, forward strand.
CTTTTGTTTCGGTACGAAAAAGCATCAACGTATTTTAGTCACAGTATACAAGATGCCACTCTTTTTATTATAGGTTTCGACGTATTTATTTTATCGAGGAAAGCGATACACCCCTGTGTTCACGAGCGCGTCTCAGCGCGGAATGACGGTCGGAGCCGTGCGTTCGGTTGAAAAATGTATGAAGAAATTTGAGACCGATTTTATTTTTCTCATAAATCATAAAGTTTTTTATGTATGTTCAAAATAATTAGCTTAACGTAAAGATTATTAAGATAAATACATAGGCTATAATTTCTTGTTATTTTGAAGTTAAGAATATGCTCCAGATTTGGCTTACAGGTACGTATTCAGTCCCCATTTTTTGTAATTTTCTACGATTATTGCGGCGATAAAAACGTATTTGTGTGAAAAAGATGTATAGGACTGTGTAATTGTAATGCATTCAATGTGGAGATGAATAAATTATCTTGCAATTAATACCATAACATTGTCAACATTTTAACTCCTTATGTATCAAAATGGTACCAGAAAAACATTGATATTTGCGAGAAAACGTAAATGCGTCCTTAATTTAGATATTATCTATTAGTGTTTCAAGTTATTTGCTTAGACAATTACACAATTGTGCCTGCCTGAGTTCGATTCCACGACCTTTTTTAGGGTATCGGGGGGGGGGGGGGAATCTTCAAAAGGGCCCTGGACTGGACATCAGGGAGTGTGGGATTTTTACTTCACTCAAACCACCCCGATGATCACTATCAACAAATAGGAAGGAACCTTGGAACCTCCTCTGTGCAACACCAATCGGGGTTCATCTGAGTAGACCTCAGGACCTCCAATCTCGTAAGTCATAGTTGAAATCACTCGGCCACCACTGCTGTTCATTACAGCCTACTCCCTCAAATAGCTAGCAGGCCTGTGTCTAAGGAGTGGGAATGCTGTAGTCTGGTTATGCTATATCAACGATTGTATTTGACATAGTTTCGTTATATTGACCGGTCCTAGTCTTCTTGCATACAGCAGAATCCTATGCACTTCTCAAGGTCATCAGTCCACTTAATAGATTTTCCAATGGTAAGTAAAATACCACCTAACTAAAAATACTCAATCAGACAAAACAGCCTTAATAAATATACTAAATCAACTGCAAAACCGTAATATTCTTCCAAAAGATTGAAACATCTGAAAAGAGAAATAAAACGATAAGCTTTTGATATCAAAGAGATCAACAGAAACAAAGTTTGCTGTGTCAATGAAATCAGTTGCTGTTGAACAGAAAGTAATTACTTCTACGACGGAATCAAAGTTTATAATAAAAATATAGGAAATAATTTGTTGCCCGCTCGAGGTGCTAAGTGTGCCATAGAGTAGGGAACGGATGTCTTCCATAGACGGTACATTAACATCATGAAATTTATATCACTGTTTGTAAAGATATCAGTTTTTTTTTTAATAATTTGCTTAGCGCGTATAATTTTCTTGGCGCACCAATAGTTCTTTTTTCACTTTGTGAAGATTATAATTACTAACTCAAGTTTAGTTAATTAAAAAAAGTTGATGACCTGAATCAAAATCCTTCCAATTGACTGCAGGTTATGAAGTGGACTGGTGGACTCTCTCTGCTTAGGTACATTGGAAACTCGGTAGAAATTTGAACCTGTGCGGCCAGTCTTCTATGTACACATCAAGATTATACTGAACCTATGCTCATGATTACCACCAGCGTGGTTTTATTAGATAAGGTAAAATTCTCACTTTACACTTTCATGTCCCTGGTCTTTTCCCCAAAAATCCAAACGTCTTTTCTAGGTTAAACCTCTACAGCAAAACAAAAACTAAACCCCGTAAAGTATTTATTATAATTGAGTATTCAACGTATTTTATAGGTAGGTACTCCATGTTTGTTTTCAAACAAATACTATATTATATCGCATTTCAATGTATCAGCCAACGGTTGACTGATAGAGAATGCCTGCGTTATTCCGCCTGGACACATTTGAGTGCGTAAAATATTAAATAGATAAGCTCCACCCAATGTGCCAGATGTACTACTTATAACTGAATCTTTTACAATGTAAATTTATAATGGCACGGGCAATAATCCTTCAATCAACAATTGTACTATAATTGATCGAAGCAATAATCACACTAGCGCACGCTCGCTAGTGCGCACACATACATGTAGTAAAATAAGATAATTAATTTAAGCCAAGTACATATAATATATAAATGATCAAGACGGGAGTGCTTCTCCATTTTCACATTTAAAAGGAGAAGTCAACCTCAAAATCATTAAACGAATTTTTGTTTCCAATAAACATTTTTCATTTTGTAATAAATGTGACGATTCTAAACCTTAGTAGATCTACACGAGAAGTATTGGAAGCGAAGCAGACATACTCGATAATTGATCGATGTGCTCAGACGGTGAAACCGTGAGCTGATTCTGTGCTGATACTAATGGTCTTACCGTTTTGATTTGGTGGAAAGGTTTTGTTATTGTTTGCTACTAAGTATTGTTCACATAATAACATGTCTTAGTAAGCTTTATCTTTTGTCACGTGTGTAAGAATTGAGTCAGCTCTGTAAACGACAGTTACTTCTCACATATATTTTACACCGACACTGTGTATAAAAGACCGGGCAAGTTCGAGTCGAACTCGCCTACTGAGGGTTCTGTACAAATTCGTAGGTTACAAATCGTTGTAGAAGTGTCTCGACCTCTCCTCTTTTTTATATTTTTCATTATAAATAAGAATTTATGAGACTTAAAAATATATTATTGTTTGGAGTACGCAAAGGGCTAGAGCCCTTTCAAGATACCTCACGGGTACAGGAAGTACCCAGTTAATTTTGATTCCCTTGAGAGTGCGGCATAAACGGCCGTATCTTTATATTACATTAATTTAGAAGTTTGATATTACTACTTATTTCTAACTAGCGACTCGCCCGGCTTCACGCGGTCATTCTGCTAATTCACACAAAATATTAATCAATTATACATTCCAACGTTCCTCATGAATGACTATATCCATTGGTGACACCCGCGTTAAAATCTGGTTAGAGTTGGCGTATTAGTGTTTAAAATGGAGCGTCTGCCTATCTGACCTACACAACCCAGTAACTGGGTAACACGATATCCCTTGGCCAGACTAGTGTCAGATTTACTGGCTTCTCACACACACGTAACGACTGTCAACGGCTTTACGTATTTTCCGAGGCACGGTTGTATCATACCGCCAACTCCTAAATTCTGGGCTGCTTCTGAGAAATTGCTTACAGAAAAACCCAATAGTACTTTTTGCCTAACCCGGGAATCGAAACCAAAATCTCATGCTCAGCAGTCGCACAAAAAAGATATTCATTTGTACAATTTTATCAGAATCAGACTCCAAGATTCCTCCAAGTGCATTTCTTAGCAACAAGATGTATTGAAGCCGGGTGCAGATTAAAAATTATTTCTTTTATTTCTCTCAGCTGTTTATTTCTTGTCCGCGTCTCCTCTTTGGTTTTCATCCAAGTTGACAGCAGATTACTGCGGCAAGTGTTGTGAGAAATTGTGGGGAGATTGTAATAGATATTTTTAGAAGAGTTTCCATGTTTATGAGAAAATAAAAGATAGTGTTGAAGTTTATCAGATTCTTGATCGATCTTTTTCATAGAATTGTGATGTTATCAATGTTATGTGAGCAAGTAACAGACTTTAATAATACAATTTTTATCGTATAATCTGTTACAGAAAAATATTGCTGATAGGCGACAACGAGGCGCTAGTGGACAAGCTTCACAGTCTGACTCAGCGGCGAAACGTTGCTTGCCCTTCGATCTTCTACAGATTGCAGCACGGAAAGTGTGAACAGGAGCTCCACCACCTGATCCATGACACTACTAGTGTAGTGTAAGGGAGATTGAAGGATCATGCATCGGGCTATCAGAAGTACTGCAGGGTACCATACTCATTTAGAGAAGTTTTATTGTGCTGTTGGCCGTGCTAAGATTTTGGCATTCTCTTACAACTACACAGGACCCGTCAGCAAGAGTGAGCAGGCATCTTCTGGGCTCGCTCGTTCCACTGTAGACCTTATCAATCGCTTACTACCAAGCGTGATCGAGGGAAAAAGTTGGCTCATCCAAAATAATTAAAACTTAAGAAGTATTTTATAACAGAGACACCCCAGTTCCTGTCAACCAATCAAAACTAGTGAAATGTATCAAAAGATTCAAGAACGAGACAGTCAAAAAAAGTATTAAAGCTTACGATACCCAAGTTATTGAAGCGCGTGAAAGAATGAATGAATGACAAACTTGTGTAGATGCAATCGGGTCTTTGGAACGCTATTTAAACTTAGACTTTTGTTGTGGATGCTGCAAGTTGTAATGTTTCTTCGACAGTTCGGCCGAAGTGTGAGATAGTTTCTGAGCGAATTTTGATGGATGCGATAATCTGATGAGTTTAAGATTGAAAGGTACTGATGCGAGTTTCGGAATTTGTTTTGTTTTATCGAGTGAGACCTAGTTGAAAAGTTTTGGTTTTATATTCTTCAGTTTATTGTTTACATAATATTGTGTTCTGTTTTAAGGAAATTGCTGGTTATTTTTTTTTTAAGAGAACTAGCAATAAGAATTTTAAGAGAAGTAGAATTCACAGCCCTGTCAATGCTGTTGACTGCTCTTTAAGGCGCGCGGAGATGGGCTCACGATCTCCGATGCCCAGAAATATCCCGCGATGGCTAGGGCACGAGGAAGAGAGTTGTCTCTCCCGCTAGGAGTCAGCCTACGTGTAAATGTGTGTTCGTGTGAGATTTGCTTGAATGATTTTGCTAGTTGTCTATTAAGGATATTGGCAGAATCTGCAGAGACGACAAATGTAGACATAGAGTCATAATTACCAGATTTCCGCACAATCATGCACGGAAGAGCGATAAATTTCACGTCATAGGCACACCACTGAAACACGGAAGTCAGAACCATAAGGAAACTAGAGTCCCTTATCTCGGGCTCGTAAATAAGAATTTTAGCGACCGATGTGATGCACAAATATCCTTTATACTATCGTATAAGCATGGATTTATCGCGTTGAGCTTGATCACGATTTACTGGTTTGTTTAAGAGAAAAGCGAAAGCGGATTGCGGGGTAATTTATGGATAAAAAGTATTAGAGTAGCTTTGAATATTTCGGCTTCCAGTCTAACTTAACTTACTTTTAGGGGAAGATTACTTGTCGCTGTAGTCTTATTCTTGTTTTAGCAATTGGTATTAATATCCTACTAATATTATAGAGCAATAAACATACATACATGCATATGTATGTATGTTTATTGCTCTTTCACGCAAAAACTACTGAACGGATCTCAATGACATTTTGGTAAGTAGATAGTTCCTCCAACAAAAGATGTACACAGGACATGACAATTATTTTGCAGTCTATATACTAATATTATTATTTAAAATTTACTTACTTAAAATGATAATAATAATTAAGAATTACGCTAAGCTATATTGCTTCGACATTCGGATTTGGAATATTGGTAACAAGATTTTTTAGTCTGTGGGTACTTCCAGAATAAAAGTTACGGTATTAGTCAAAACTACCTTACTCGGAGAAAAAAAGCGCGGTTTCAATGTCGTAATGCAGTTAATCACCCAGTAGTGTACCTTATTTCAGTTGCTGTTAGTTTTAGCTTTTTTATATGTATATTGCAAGTATTTTAATAATGGAATTTTTTAGTTAAGAAACACTAATAAGTGTTAATTTTTTAACTCGTCATCAAAAATATTAAATGTACTCACACTACTTACTATTTTGTTATTGGATCGTATTCAGAGAAACACTTATTTCCACATAATAAACTTATTTCTTTATTTAAAATATAATTACAGAATACCATTTTACTCAGTGCAAGCCATGACAGGGAAGAAGGGAAGTTGCCAACTTAGAAAAATAGAAATGTATACCAGTGTAATAACACACTAATACTTTAACACACCTCCTTACATTTATATTTTTATTTTCACATCTCATTACTTTAACAAATTCTTACTAGGCAACATCAATTACAATTATCTTTTACTTACAACATAATATGTACCTATTCATAGAACTTCTATAATATTTATTCACTTAAGTATACTAGTACCTACCTAGCTTGCACACTCTTTCCTTTAAAACAGTTCTGTTAAATTGTTTAACTTAAATATTAACAAAATAAAAACAAACAAAAAGCTTTTCTTTCTCAACAAAAATTAAAACAAACTTAAGACATTCTTTCTTATTCACCTATTAACTTAAAATTCTTATTTATTAATTAACTTTCTTATGTATCTACTAATTTAACTTTCTTATTCATTTAAGTTTTACATATGTAATTTCAACATTTCTCTAAACTTAAGAAATTTTAATTTACCCAGAGATTTGGTAAGTATATCTGCAACATTTGAATCTGAGTTTATCTTTACAATTTCAATAACTTTACTTTTACAGTTTTCATGTACATAATGATACTGTACTTCTATATGTTTAGAATTTTTAGTAAAATTTCCGTATTTTGCTATAGCAAGTGCTCCTGAATTATCTTCATAAATCTTAATAGGTTTACATATTTTAATGAACATATCACTAATTACATTTTTTAAGAAATTTATCTCAGTTACAGCCTCAGATAATGCAACATATTCTGCAAAGGTAGATGATTTAGTTACACAAGTTTGTTTTCTAGATTTCCAATAAATTGGATTTCCAAACAATTCAATAACAAAACCTGTAGTTGATTTCCTATCTGTACTATCTCCTGCCCAATCGGCATCTACATAGCAATTTACAATATTATCAGTATTAAGACTCTGTTGGTAAGTTAGTTTTAAATCTTTTGTTAGATACAAATACTTTAGAACTCTCAGAGCATATTTAAAATGTGTTTCATCGTAACAATTCTGAAATCTACTTAAATAATTCACACTGTAAGATATGTCTGGTCTAGTACCATGACTGATATACAAGAGTGCACCTATCAAGTTTCTATATTTAACATCTTCATTTACATCACATTTACTTAGTTTCAAGTTGGGTTCCATAGGTGTCTTATACAGTTTTGCATTTTTAATATTATATTTTTCAGCTAAAGACTCTATGTAATTTTCCTGACACAATGTTAAGACATTTGTAGAGTTATCATAATCATATTCAATATCAATACCAATATAGCTTTTTACTTTATTTAAATCCTTCATTTTAAATTTATTATGCAACTGTTTCTTTATATTATCAATAATGTTTATATCTCTACAACAAATTAATAAATCGTCAACAAATAAAAGTATATAAACTGTTACATTGCACTCTCTTTTTACATAAAGACAATAATCGTACTTGCTTCTACAAAAACCAAGATTCTTAATAAAATCATTAAAACATTCGTACCAAGCTCTAGGGCTTTCTTTTAATCCGTACAAAGCTTTATTTAGTTTATAAACTTTATTAGAAACATCATTATAACCTTGTGGTTGTTTTACATAAACTTCTGATACTACTTTACCATTCAAAAAGGCTGTTTCCACATCCATCTGATGAATGAGAAAGCTGAACTGACAAGAATAAGATAACAACAATTTTAATGTTTGCATTTTGGCAACAGGTGAGTATGTATCATCAATATTATCCTTTTGCTGAAAACCTCTAACTACTAAACGAGCTTTAAAAATGTTACCTGGTTTCCTTTTGTAAACCCACTTCACATCTAGGATCTCTTTGCCCTCTGGTCTACTCACAAAGTTCCATGTATTGTTTTTAACAAGGCTGCTCATCTCACGGTCCATTGCTTCTTTCCATTGATTGGCCTCATCACATTGCATCGCCTCCTGAAATGTACCTGGAATCATAGCATCACAAAAATTTGCACAAATGCAGTAATATCCAAATTCTTCATCAAATCTGATTGGACGTCTGATTGTTCTCTTTGCTCTTCCTTGTACTTTATCATCATTCATCGAGTTGTCATCAAATTTTATTAATTTAGTCTCTTCCGGTAAGTTATTTTCAAATTTTTCCTTTTCTTCTTCTTGTCTTTCTTCCTCTGAGTCTGTATCTTCATTGTTATTCATAAACTTGACATCTTCTTCTATTATATCAACATGTCTGGCAACTACTATTCTATTATTTATCAACACTTTGTAGCCAACTTCAACATATCCAAGTAATATTCCTAATTCTGCCTTTTTATCCCATTTTGATCTTCTTTTTTCTTCTGGTATTCTCACATAAACTCTACTTCCATACAATTTCAATTGCTCTATTGATGGTTTCTTATTGAAGAATATTTCATAGGGTGTTTTTCTTTCTATAGTATTTGCCAAACTTCTATTTTTTAAATAAGCTGCTGTTTTAATTACTTCCGGCCAATAGCATTTATTTACTCTTGCTTCTGCTAGTAGACATCTAGCCATATCCATTATAGTCCTGTTATATCTCTCTGCAGTTCCATTCAACTCGTGTACATATGCCGGGCATGCCTTTATCATTATTCCCTTTTCTCTTGCAAAACTATACATCTTACTGTTCATATATTCTTTACCATTGTCACATCTTAATTCTTTTATCATTTTTCCAGTTAAATTTTGAACTGTATTTACATATTCTTTAAAACAATCTGCAACTTGATCTTTAGACTTGATGCAATAAACTTTTGCCAATTTACTGTAGTCATCTATGAATGTTACGAAGTATTTTTCACCACAATAACCTATTGTATTATGTGGTCCATTTACATCTGTATGCACAATCTCTAATATATCTTGAGCTCTTCTTCTTTTGTTTTTAAAGGGTAAGTTATGCATTTTATTCTCTATGCATATAGCACACTTCATATACTCTGATTCAATTTCTTTAGGTATTCCTTCCAGTAACTGTTCCTTACATAAGATTTCTAGATATTTGAAATTTACATGACCAAGTGTACGGTGTAATTTTTCCTTCACTGACAATTTACTTTCAATTATATTTGCTTGTACTTTACTTTGTATATCTATGTAGCTGTTCACTTTATATAAGCTGTTTTCCTTTTGTGCTATAGCTATTACTTTTCTATTTGAATTATAAATTTTTGCCCATTGTCCTTTCGATATTACCGTGTTGTTATTATCTGTGATCCTTGCATAACTCAATAAATTTGCCTTCATTTCTTTTACATAGAATACATTTTTTACTGTTATATATGATTTAGAACCATAAACAAGAAAATGTATGTTAATATCACCAACCTTTGTGGCCTCCAGCATCCGTCCATCTCCAACTTTCACTTGCACTGGTTTTTTTAATATAACTGAATTTTCAAAATACTTGTCGCAGTTGATTATGTGGTCTGTGCATCCACTGTCTAATAACCATGTAATTTGGTTCTTATTTGACTTATCTTCGCTCACACTTGATGTCATGTTGTTTTGAATAACTAAAGTTTGGAAAACATTTTGTTGATTTTGTGTATTTGATGCACTATGTTCAGTGTGTCTACCTCGACCACGATTATTAAATCCACGACCACGTCCCCGATGATTTGAATGACCTCTTCCTCTTGTATTATTGTTATTTGTGTATCTATTATGCTGTCCTCGATTGTACCAACAGTTGCGTTTCACATGGCCTGGTTTTCCACAAATAAAACATAAATTTGAGTTAGGGGCTGACAGGGCTGACTTTGTTTCTGTTTTAAAAGCATTTGATTTGTCTGTAACTTCTGACTTTTCTTGTGGTTTTTGTGTCAAATATTTAATTTTAATTTTATTTGTTAGATATTCCACAGTTCTTTCCTCTTTTGACAACACATCCAATAAGTCTCCAATGTGACTATATTCACTGGGCAGTGCTCTTAGCATATAATTCAACTTCTCATTTTCTGATATAGTAGCACCTGCCTGTTTCAGCTCGTTTACTGATCTTTCAAAATCATCAAAAAAGGAGTCTAGTTCTTGATAGTTTTTTAACTTTAAATTTTCAAGATTGTTTCGGTAAACTATTTGCAAGGATGTTGAACCTTGTAAGTACATAGAATCAAATTTACAAATTATGTCGTATGCCGTTTCACATTCTGATATATATTCCAATTGCTTATTCGTTATTGCCCCGTAAATGTAGTTCGTTGCTTGCACATCTTTGTCCGTCCATTTTTCTTTGTCATCAGTGCTTAAGATTTTTCTCGTAATAACGTCTTGACACTTTTTGAATTGCAGAAATTTTGTTAGTCTTATTTTCCAATGTGCGTATTCTTTTCCGTCGAAAATGGGTATTACAATTTGTTGATTACGCTCCATTTTTTATTTTCAGCACACACATGTATGCCACAGCACAAAAACAATTTTCACTTTTTTTCAATCCTGCGATATTTTAGCAATCTTTTTACATATTCAATTAACCACGGACTGCTACCATATTTTGTTATTGGATCGTATTCAGAGAAACACTTATTTCCACATAATAAACTTATTTCTTTATTTAAAATATAATTACAGAATACCATTTTACTCAGTGCAAGCCATGACAGGGAAGAAGGGAAGTTGCCAACTTAGAAAAATAGAAATGTATACCAGTGTAATAACACACTAATACTTTAACACTTACCTCTTTAAGTGATTTGCACAAACCAATTCCTCCAAGCCCGTTCCCTCATCGGACTACAAGACGAACGAAGAGAAATAGTTTCATTCTGCGTAGAGCTAAGGAGTGGAATTCCCTGTCAGAGTCTGTGTTTCCTGATAGCTATAACCTATGACACATACTATACACAACATTGTATGCACGCATTCGCTGTACGTTTACTTTTCATTAAAGATGTTATTTAATTTTATTAATAAACAAAAGCTGTCCGCGGCCTCGTACGCGATTTTTTGCGGAAAGTTTCATCCATTATTTGAGGGCTTAACGGGTGCCTATAAACTAGCCTAGGAACTAGAACCCAGGTACTCAACTACATAATGCCAAATTTTGTCAAAAGTTACGCGCGTTGGCCATGAAAGCGTAACAGACACTTTCGTATTTGTAATATTGGTATGAATTATGTTATTCTTCCAGATCTACGGGTTGCGAGAATGTTCTAACAAGATACCGCCGCCCCGGACCTTAAGGCCAGCTGAAGGAACAGGGTGGGTTTTTAGTCAGTAGAAGTCTGACACTCCCTTCCTCTCCACCCAGAGCGGGAGAAATCATTCGATGATTTTCCCATCCGGAAAAATCCTACGTTACCTTATGCCTTGCACCACTTATTAAAAGAAAAAAGCTTGGCAAAGAAAAAGGTAACAATTTTTTTCTTATATCGTCCTTACTAAACGTTTTTGGTATTTTTATGTTGCTTTGTAGCTCCCAGATTTGTTGTTTATGTAACATGTCGTATACTCGTAATTTACTTTCAGAGTAATTTTATTATCTTACGGACGCATAGTTGTAACGTCGCGGGAACTTTTCTTAATTTTTTTTTTTTTTGACAGGCCTGTTGGTCTAGTGGTCAGTGGCCCTGACTGCTATGCTCAAGGTCGTGGGTTCGATTCCCACCCAGGACAAATGTTTGTGTGATGAGCACGATCATTTGTTCATTGTCTGGGTGTAATTTATCAGTTGTCTAGTACTCATAGCACAAGCTCTGCTTAGTTTGGGACTAGATGGCGTTGTGTGAAAATTGTGGAATGTTATATTATTTGTTAAGAAAAGTATCACAAATAGATAAATACTTTTATCTTCTGCCAAACAGCATCACAGTTTTTATTTTTTTTTATTACGGATGAGCCCGCACTTGACCTCCATCTTGCCTGATGATAAGCGATAGATGAGGTCTAAGATGGGACGGGTGAGCCCAGAAGATGCCTCTTTACTCGTGCTTTTTTTAAAGAGATCTGGCAGTTTAGGTAGAATTCATTAAACTACAATAAAATTATTCTACATTTGCTTTAGTCTAGAGTGGGTTCATAGCAATATTGTAATGGGTCGGATTCGAACTACCCATTAGACCTTAGTCATTAGGATATTATTATAAAAGAGTGACTGAACCTTCAAGAGCATGATAATAGGAATTAGTAACGTCCACTTTGTTTACATTTCGATCCTCCCAAGCAATAACTCGGTAATCGAAAAATCAAACTTTACAGGAGAAAAGATTTAGTGATTTTTTCAAATATGTTATAACTAGTGGGATTATTGAAGTCATTGATGTATTAAATGGAAGCAGTTTTTTTTGTGAAATGTTCACTGTGTCATTGATATGAAATTCCTTTTATTCAAAACCTAGTTATTTAAGAAAAAACCTACCTAAAATTCTTTACCTACATAAAATATCATAAATATCATTAGGAAAAATCTAAAAAAAAATTGCTAAGGTGTATTCCGGTCTATAGATGCCAAATTTGACATAACAGCATAAAGCCCATAATAGCACATTACCGAGTTCTTTGTTGGGGGATCGATTTGTATGATAAAAATATATTATAAAAATAACGATTATAATTTTTCGTAGAAATCATCTGAAACCTCAAGATATAATAAAATGAGAGCTATTAGTTAAAAACAAAAGCCACTACTAAATCACCCGTTGCATAATAGCTGTAGAAAACTTCACTTTTAAACCTGTCTAATTAGACAAAGAGACTTGTTAACTACGGTGAAGACCATCGTTAAAATTTCATAGTTAAACAAGAAGTCAATCATTTTTGTTACCGAGTTAGTTTTATTGCAGTTGCATCAAGAGTTTGAGTTGGAATAAAGCAAATAAGATTCAACGAGGTGGTATTTAACTTCAGTCTTTACCTGCCTTGGTTTGGTGCAAACTATTTCTACGGATAAGTCTTTTAGCAGAAAGAGCAGTGGTGGTTCAGTGGTTACAGACACGACTTTCGAGTTGAGCCCTGGCATTACTTGAAATAATTTGTAATATCAACACTACTATTAAAACGGTAATGCTACCACCTCCGGCCACCGTAGACATGGGGCTTCGGACGGCAAGCAGAGGTAACTTACCGTCCGATAAGGATCAGGCTCGGTTTGGCTCAAATAGTAGTCAGCAGCATTGACGGGGCCCGTCACGCAAAACGCAAAAGCAACTGTAGGAACAGGGTGTGTTTTAACACGTTCGCTGACAGTACGTCGTTAGGCGGGTAATTAAAATAGTGCGTTATGACAGGTACGACGAAGGACGGGCAACTTATTTTTAAGAGTACGTCATCTCATGATAAGTTTTCATATAAGTATTATGAAGAGCAGTATCCACTGTCATATTATGAGCAATTTCATATTTCTTACTGCCGTAACACGAGTATTTTGTGGGTAGTTTCATATTACTTGCTTGTGCACGAGTGCTACGTTGATTTGTCATTTAGTATGGAAAATTCTACTGTCGTAATGTGGTGTCAGGGTAAGTGCTCACTGTCAGCGAACGTGTTAATCAGTATAAGTCTGCAACTCCCTTGCGCTCCACCCAGAGCAGAAGGAGTAATTTGTTGATTTTCCCACTAGTGTTATTTTCATCATTACCACTACTCTCAAAACAATGTAGAAAAAATTCTTCAACAATCCGGAATATCCTTGGACCAAAAAATCCGTAGACTTATGTGACATCCACCTACTGGGACCGCATGGGGCTGTCATAGGCTGCTTTCTATGGTAAGTCGTTCGCAGCTGTGGAATGCTCTTCTGTGGTAGTAAGACAAGCACAAACCCTATCTTCTCTCTCTCCTTAAATTGTTGTTATTATGTATATATTTGTTTCTTTTTTTAATACGTATATGTATATATGTTTTGAGAACGTAATTTATTGATTTTGTATTTTAAATACATATGTAGATGAATAGTACACCGTGCACTACCCACGTATTTATTTTCTTCTGTGTCAAATCCATCCAAAGGTTGTCTGTAAAAGATCGCTTTTAGCGATGAGACCGCCCATTGTATCACCCGTTTTAGTTATGTGACTAATATGGTGGACAATAACGAATATATCTATCTATCTACCTTAATAATTATGTTAAGTAAGTCTCTTAGCTGAACGGCCATGGCTTTTAACTTTAATAGAGTACTCAGACGAAATGTCATTGTATCAGGTACGTTTTCCCGATATGTCTCGTATTCAAAACATTTGACAATCGTCTTCACTGATATCCTAGAGATGACATTAGGACGAAATCGCCAGTAACAATATTAGTAGACGGTATTTTACGTACAGTGCGACTTAACTAGGAATAAGATCGACTTAATGCTGAATAAATTGTGACGTAATAGCTGTCAAATCAAACCAGTTTGGTAGAGTGAGCAATTCAAGAATTTATTTACGAATATAGAACGAAAAAAAAAATGTCCCCTTTCTTTATTTTGGAGGTCAAACGAGAGCCTATCAATAATGAAATAAAAAAAATTACCTTGACTTTTGGATCTTTGCGTCATCCGTTTTCTTGATTTTCACGCGAATAGCAATGAAAATAAGAGAGAGAAAAGTATTGTTTAAAAAAATCTTTTTTTAAACAAAACGTTTTTGACACGGTCTTCCGAAATTATAGTTATTTTTGCCTTTGTAGTGTTTTTATATGGAAGTCGGTTCTATTTTTTGCTAAAATGTTTTTTTTTCACGCTTTTTAGTGGGTAGGTTTGTAATTAATCTAGTTACAAAAGCCAAAATGTCAACTACTTAGCAACTTTTAATAATATTGCTTTTCCCGGTGCAGAACCGTTAATTTTTGAGGAGTTCTCCTGGTACATCACCATCAGGTCTACTTCACCATATGCATTGTGACGAGCATAAAGTGCTTAACATCCATATTCAAGTAATCTAATCGCAATCAACGAAAAACTTATTATTGAGTAGTTTCGGTGGCCAGCTGGGGTCTTCATCATCAGTTCCACTTCCTTAAATGGTGCTTTTCGAGAGCAACTGCACAAGGTAGGTACTATAAGAAATACCCAAAACGCTATAGGTGTGCCTATAATATTTGAAGAGTTCCCTCGATTTCTCCATGATCCCATTATCAGATCCAAACGTGACGACAATGGGCCAACTAAAACGTATACCCTTTCAAACAAAAAAAGAATTTTCCAAATCGGTCCAGCCATCTCCGAGTTATGATGGTTAACATAAAAAAAAAAAAAAGTTCTAGACGAATTGTAAACCTCCTTTTTTTGAAGTCGGTTAAAAATGTGACACTCGGTTAAACAAGGTAAAATAAACCGTTGTCAATTTGCAAAAAGTTTGTTTGCAAACCGTATTTTTCAAGTGACATTTGACAGATAGAAGTCATTGACGTTCCTATTCTTATTTGAATCGCATAGTAAAACGGTTACAACAATGGTTTGACGATGTGTTAAATTAGATGGCAAAATGACAAATATGCGCTTAGCAAGGCAGATGATGACGCAGTGTTTTTATTTTTTTGTTTTGAAGCCATCTGGGTAGAATTCACATAACTAGCAACCTCTCGATTGCAAGTTCGATGCCTTAGCTTCCACCCCGCGCCCACGCACGTCCCGCTTCAGTCGCCCCGGGCATAGAGATGTTATTAACAACCACATTAAATGTAATAAGTTTCCAATATTTTTGTTAATCTAAGTGACTGGCTAAATAGGTTATTTCAGGAAAATATTCTATTGTATTTTAGCTGTTAGAAGTTAAAACTTTGAGTATGGTTAGATTGTATTAAGACAAATATATTAAAGGAAATATCCGTCCTGAATAATTATCTAAATATCTTTTTATTTATTTGGAAAAACTAACAATTGTATAACATGTTACCTTACAATATAGTATGACATATGGGTAAAAGTATATAATATACATGACTAATTAAGTAGGTTCGTAACTACACACACTACACGTAAATACTATGTTAACACCATATGGCATCTGTTAAGGCCCAACCAACACACCAGTCATTTCGTGCCTAAGCAGCCTCTTAACAAGATTAAGAACATTGATGTGCTGTATCAAAATGTCCGTGGTCTTAAAACCAAATTGTCGACGTGGAGAACTAACTTGTTACAGCTGGAACATAATCTGATCGCCGTAACAGAGAGCTTTCTTGATGCCTCTATCGAAGATGGGGAGCTTGCGACCGGCGATTGGAATGTGATACGACGTGACCGGGGAACACCATGCGGTGGAGTGATGCTCGCCGCGCGCGCGCCTATCGTGCTCTGCCGCCGCCATGATCTCGAAACGGATGGTGGTGAGGACTTATGGGCTGACTTTACATGGTGCGGACGTACTGTTCACGTATGTGTTGTATATATTAAACCTAGTGCAAGCGATGATGAATACATGAGATGGTTTTGTAAAGTAGAAGAGTTTATAAATAATTTAAAAGGCCTAGTTATAATTTTAGGTGACTTAAATTTAAATAGTGTATCGTTAAATATTAAGAATTATTATTGTTACTTTGTTTCATTTTGTAGTCTGAATGAGATGAACGTTGTGAAGAATTCGCATGGAGGTATGTTAGATGTTGTTTTGGTTCAGGAGAGCATTGGTGCACCAGAAACATTCGTCACTGCTACCGAGGGTATAGTACCACTGGATGCACATCATCCGGCACTACACATAGAGGTAAGAGTCAATGTAGGTTATTGCTCGGAGTCAATCGAGCCCAGTAATATAGATAATGCCAAGGATTGGAACTTCGCTAAATGCGATTTCGAACAACTCTATTTATTATTCTCTGATGAAAACATTTGGGAGGAGGTTTTGGAATCAAAGGATGTAAAAGAGGCTACTCTTAAGTTTTACAGCATTATCTATAATCTCTTTGATATATGCATTCCTAAAAAATGCAGACGGAAATCGGCAAGTAGGCGATATCCTATATGGTTTACAAGCGATATCATCCAGGATCTAAGGCTCAAGTTAAAACTCCATAAAAATTGGAAACTAACCAAATGTGATGACGCATATTTGCAATTTTCTGGCCTCAGGTCAAGCCTTAAAACCCGTATTGCAGATGCATATTCCTTATACATGAGGAATATAGAGAATAAAATTAAACTTAACCCTCGTCAATTCTGGTCGCACATTTCTAGCCTGCGGTCCAGAGGTGGATTTGAACCGAACATAACATACAAGGGCTCTACTTTTTCGGGTACTAAGGCGGCTGGTGCTTTTGCAGATTTTTTCTCGGCTGTTTTTCATCCTGACGTTCCGCAGCTTAATGCTGATCATGTCGGTACGTCTGACCATTCTTGTAACAGCAATTACATAAATATACCCCCCTTGTGCCATGTAGACGTTGTTAAAGGTATAAAAAAACTTAAACCTAACAGTTCTATTGGTCCCGACAATATCCCCCCCTTCATAGTTAAAGACTTAAGAAATATTTTCATTGATCCTCTTTGCCACATTTTTAATTTAGCCTTGCAGACTGGTACATATCCCTCTCAGTGGAAAGTTTCTAGAGTTGCACCTATTCCTAAGACCCAAAACAAAAGTTCCGTTGAAGAATACCGCCCTATCGCAATCCTATCTTCCCCGGCGAAGGTCTTCGAAAACATCCTCCATAACGCTATCTATGAGCAAATAAACAAATATCTTTGTAATGAACAGCACGGTTTCAGAAGCAAAAGGTCAGTTGACACAAATCTCCTGACGCTAGTAGATTATATCTCGTCTAGTTTGGACCGCGGGCGTCAGGTAGACGTACTTTACTTCGACTTCCGGAAGGCGTTTGATAGGGTCAACAATGACGTGCTGCTAATGAAGCTTAGCAAAATAGGGTTCGCACCATCTCTCCTCCGTTTCTTTGCAGACTACCTACGTGATCGACAGCAGTTTGTTAGGCTTGGTATGTACGTGTCAGGTACCTATCACACGCGTTCCGGCGTGAGTCAAGGCTCAATTTTGGGGCCTTTATTATTTCTCATCATGGTCAACGATCTTCCTCAAGTTCTGCTTCATGCTAGATGTCTCTTGTATGCTGACGACTTGAAACTATACCTTGAAATAAACTCCGAACGTGACAGTTTGGCACTGCAGCATGATATAGACGCCATTTACAAGTGGAGTGTAGACAACAAGATGGAGTTTAATTCGTCCAAATGCTTCGCTATGACATTCGGTCGCATGCGGCACCCAGTTAATTTTGAATATAATTTAAATAATAATACCATCACAAAGTCAACAGCCATGAAAGACCTGGGAGTCACATTCGACCGAAAGCTCACCTTCCACGACCATATGGCCATGGTAGCTAAACAATCCTACCAAAGGTTAGGTTTTGTTCTGCGTAATTGCCGCGATTTTCGCTCCGCTCATGCCATCAAAATAATATTTAATGCGCTCGTGCGTACTAAGCTGGAAACCAGCTCTTGCGTGTGGAATCCACATGAAAGTACCTACGCACTTTTATTAGAAAAGGTTCAAAAAGCGTTCCTTAGGTACCTATATAAGCAGAAACATGGCTACTATCCTTACCTCTATCCG
Source organism: Tholera decimalis (assembly GCA_943138885.2). Classification (NCBI taxonomy): domain Eukaryota; kingdom Metazoa; phylum Arthropoda; class Insecta; order Lepidoptera; family Noctuidae; genus Tholera; species Tholera decimalis. The sequence continues at coordinate 6,347,096 of OW964549.2, forward strand.
ACAAAGTTCTTACTGGGTTGCCTCGGATACAACTCCCTAGAGGTAAGGCGAGCTCGAGATCAGCTCACAGTAGCCTGTAAGATGCTCCGTGGTACTCTTGACGCTCCTGATGTGTTACATGTGCTGGACAAAGAAGCGCGTTCTTTGTCCCAGACAATTACTGCCGGGGCAAAAAGCACAGGCTGTTTGCCGTGCCTCCATGTCGTACTGTTGCACGTGCTAAGTCGCCAATTCCTCGCACTCTGGCCGCGCTTAATGATCTCTTGGATTCTAATCCAACAAGCGATCTGTTTGCGGATGGATGGATGAAGATTTTATTGGTATGTCAGATGTACTGTGAGAAGAATTCATGAAAGTGTTGTTAAAACGTTAACCTACTTTTTACTTTGTTTATTTTGTATATTTTAGAATTGTCTCTTTTAATTTTAGTTACTGTCATTGGTTGTAAACATAACCGTTGTAATTAAATTAAATAAATAAATAAATAAATAAATAAATAAACACAGCTTAGGTACTTATCAAATTATATTCTGCTGTTAACCGTTACATAAATCATCCGATATTTTTTTCTTAAAATTTATTTAAGACTGAAACAAGACATCCTAATGGTAAATAATTACTTAGACACAAAATGTTAATCTTTTCAGCTTTTCAGGCTTTGCTTCAAATGTCTATACCACAGAAACACTGTTTTCCAACGGTAAAAGAAACATAATCGGATTACAGGTGCTTTTAGGTCCTGCCGGTGTTGCGGCAATGTTCTAACGAGATACCGCGGCTCCGGAACATAATGGCAGCTGAAAGAACAGGGTGGGTTTTTAGTCAGTAGAAATCTGACTAGGGCGTCCAATCTCAGGGAATTCAATCTCGGTATTTGCGGGACTACGAATTTTCAATCCCGCGGGATTTCGGTATTTGCGGGATTCCGCATGTTGAAAATATTCACATTTATATAAGGCAAATAAAACAATGAATTAATCAACTGATTCCACGTTTATTTACGTATTACTATTAGTATGAGTTCAATCAAATTACACTGTTTATTTATCACAAAAAAACAATGAATTAATCTAATAACTCCACATTTATTCCAGTATTACTACTAGTATGAGATCAATCAAATTACACCGTTTATTTATCACAAAAAAAAGAATAAATCAGCTAACTCCACATTTATTTACGTATTAATATGAGATCAATGAAATTACACTGTTTTTTCTTCACAAAAAAACAGTAACAAATACTGAATAAAAAACTTTACTGATATTTTAGGCTACATACTTAGGCTACCACTGACTGAAATTCGGCTATATTAGGCTACATAAGCTGTGAAAAACGGGCGTCATCGGTCCCCGCGTTGTTTGCAACACTGCCGGCCGTCAGTCACCGAGCGATCGCGCTCGCGAGAGGGCGTATGCATGCTTTTTTTCAGTCCCGCAAATCCCGCGGATCCCGCGCCCGTAATCCCGCATCACGCGAGATTGGAAAATAACGCGGGATCCCGCAATACCGAGATCTCGGTATTCCGGGATTGGACGCCCTAAATCTGACACTCCCTTCCGCTCCACCCGCAGCGGGAGAAGGCATTAGATGATTTTCCCACCGAAAAAAAACCGTGCTGTTAAGGTATTAGGTTCGCATTCTACTGTTTAGTTTACGATTGTTTGAAGTAAATTGTAAAAGCAAATTTACCTCACAAAAAATCGTTGAGACGATATATTATAAGTATTTTCTTTATAAAGTCTACAAAGTTAAAACTGTTACAGCCTTCTGGCACCATTAAAATACAACCGTAGTTTGCACTATCTGGATAAGCCCTCTGAAATCTATGTGCCTTTCCTCAGAAGATCGCCTCAGACGTTAACCTACACGGTTCTTATAGGTAATGTATTCTTATTTACCAGTATAGATTGTATGGACATCAAAAAAGATATTCACATCTGAGTTGATTCGGTATTTTTCTCAGTGTAGTTAGTAAGGAAACACCGGACTCATCGAGTTTAAATATACAAAAAAATTGGCTAAGTGCGAGTCGGACTCGCCCATGAAGGGTTCCGTAGTCCATACTTAATATATTTATTTGAAAAAAAAAAGAAAAAAAAAAACCTTACAAATTTCTTAAAACTAGTTTATTTACAATTTTTACAACTACGCCAAATATCTTTGTTTTTCATAGTATTTGTATGAATTACAAAGTTATATTTGCGGTTTTAGAAAATATACTGTATCTCAAAAACTGCTGACTCGATCTCATACAAACCAATTTTGGTTGAAAGTTTACATTAAGATCTACAACATATGTTTTTTTTTTTTAATTTTTCACTTCATTATTATAGAAGTTAGAGGGGGTGAAACCACTGGATGTAACGCAGGTATTCTACTACAAATTTAATTAGAGTACCGAAAAACGCAGCCTGTAAAAATAGAGAGATCTTTTACAGAAATCGCTTTCACACTGAAGTATTTTTCCAAGTGGGATGGCATTACGTTTTAAATTAACCGTGAAGTAGTGTGGTCGGGAAACAGGTCTTTTTAGGAAATGGAAAATACTCTTTGTTGATAATTCGTGGTTGTTGCACCTGATCTGGGTTTCTATTATCGTATTATCTATTATCGTGGAATCTCTGTAAAAAATAGCTATAAATAGTTATAATTAGTCATTAAGCTCAATTTCAGTGAACGGAGTTTTAATGAGTAAAAGAATAATAAGTAAAACATGGTAAATATTTAAAGAATAATTTTCATAATGAAACTGTTAGTAAAATAGGTATTTTTTTATTGTTTGTGGTAATTCCAATTAGTCGCCTTTATTATCATGCTCACTTATGTTCTTAAAGTCATTCACAGAATGCGATTTTTGTGATTCAATGTAATAAATTAAATAATAAAAAAACGTAGTCGTGCTATTAAATTGATTTTGGACTTGGCTTTAAATCGCAATTTCATAGTAGATTATACGATTGAAATAAAAATTTAAGTATATTTTATCACAGAAATTCACAGCAGGCTCCTCCGAAAATATGTACCATTTAAAAATAAAAATTTGTAATATTAAATTGTGAATATAAAATGTTGGTCTTCAACTGCTCCAACATTATTAAATAACTACAGTAAGCCCACATAATCAAACATACCCAACATCCAACACCGATTATTATTATATGTATATCTGATTTTCCATTTTCCAACACAGTTCAGTCTAACCTGGGGTCAGCTTCTATTCTAAACTGGTGCAGCTGAGTACTAGTGTTTCTGATCTCCACAAGCCTATCTATATCTAGGTATCCACCTACTGGCCTTGGCTTCTGGCTACCCACCTACTGGCAGCCGGGACCAACCACATAACAGGCTTTATTTATTTACACTTCATGCACATAGGTACAAAGGTGGACTTAATGTTCTAAGTATCCTCTACCAGTAAACCAAGTGTAAAAAGATAGCGTGATATCATTAAATATCCCCTTAGCTATAATTACTAGCTGAATTTTCGAGTTGCTAGCCTATCAGTTTTCTATCGGTTACATTTCGGAGAGTGTGCGATGGAATAACACAATTTTATTCCGCCAAGCTCGTTCCATCATCGGACTACAATACAAACAGCCCCGCACCATCGTTACATGGTGGACATTCCATCCATACGCATAAAACGTTTCGGGAATACCTACATTGTGCGTACGGCTAAGCAGTGGAATTCCCTGCCGGAGTCTGTGTTTCCATATAGCTACAACCTAGGGGTCTTTAAATCAAGAGTGAATACTTTTAGGTAAGCGTGCTCCATCTTCGACCACATCATCGCTTACCATCAGATGAGATGGTGGTCAAACGCAAGCCTATTCTGAATTTAAAAATATAACTAATTGTAACACACAATTAATTGTAGCACATAGTTCAAACATAATGAGAATTGTTATATATTATATGAATGAATAAATGAAATATAAGTTATTACTGAATGGATTATAATAAGATAGATTTTTCTATGATTTCAATGAAAATCAACTTCTCCGTAGTAATATTTTTTATTTCTGTTGACACAAGGAAAAATAACCAAAGCGTATCAAAAATAGACAAAAATATAAAAGTAAAATATAAAAACACAAACAATATCAAAAAAGGTTCCATTTGGCCACATGCTCCCCTTTTTTAGAGAAGCACAACTTTCTTTAGTGGCCGCCTCAAAATGCCTGCTTGTGTCCGAATATCCACCACCCGTACTACCCCATCACGGCCCGGGTGCAGAGCCGCGATCACGCCGCATGGCCAGGTTCCCCTCGGCAAGTCCCCGTCACCGACGAGAACCGGGTCCCCAACTTTGACGGCGACATCTACTCCTGGTACGCGACGGGGCGCCAAAGCGGGCAGATACTCGGATACCCAACGACGCCAAAAGTGATCGCTCAGTCGGAGTGCCTTCCTCCAACCGCTCCGGCCAATTAATGCTGCATCCGTCAATTCCTCGGCCGGAAATGGACGACCTGATGAATCCCCTAGTAAAAAGTGATTAGGGGTGAGCGCCTCCGAGTAGTTCCCGTCAGGGGAGATGTGCGTTAGTGGGCGCGAGTTCACTATTGCCTCGGCTTCGGTTATTAAAGTCGCTAGGACCTCCTCTTTCGACGCCTGCTCTCTCAGGGTTATTCTCAGGGCGGACTTTACCGACCGAATCAGCCGCTCCCAAGCTCCTCCCATGAAGGGGGCCGATGGGGGAATAAAACGCCATTTTATCTTCTCACGCGCTGCAAACTCTGGTAGCGCGGCATCATATAAGGCTCTTAGTTGCCTATTCGCTCCCACAAATGACGTCCCGTTGTCCGAAAATATGTCTGTGGGTGTTCCACGTCGGGCGTTGAAGCGTCGTAGGCACATAATAGCAGAATCCGCGGATAAACTGGCTACAACCTCGAGGTGGATAGCTCTGGTTACCAGGCACGTAAATAAGGCAACCCACCGCTTCTCACGCCGACGTCCAATACAAATAGATACAGGTCCGAAATAGTCCAGACCGGTATACGTGAATGCACGTCGATGATGAGCTAGTCTTGCCTCTGGTAGGTCTCCCATGGGTGGTTCTACAACCACCCATGCCAGACGCCACCTACCAGAGGAGCTATTGAAGAGTTCAACCCTACGGTTGAACTCTTCAATAGCTTGCACAACTGACATCTATGTACCACTGACCGCACGGCGTTCCTCAGTCCGAGAATCCAGTACTCTTGCCGCAGCTCATTAATTACGGTCTCTGTGTTGACGTGAGCGAACTTGTTGTGGTAATGGTAAATCAAAAGTCGAACAGCTGGCTCCTTTCCATCCAATATAATGGGTTGTGTCAGAAACAGCAGACGTTCTCCCGGCTAGATGGATCACTCCATAACGGAGTACTGGTGACAACCTGGCCAAACGGCTCTTCTTGTTTATGGGTTGCCCACGTGTCAGACAAAGAAGTTCCTCCCCGAAGGCGCTAATCTGGCTTTTCCCCAAAATGTGGAGTTCCGCACGAACGATGTCCTCTGCGACCAATGGTACCAGAGCGGTGGAAGGCGTAGCATCCGGCCGCGAACCGTGGTCAGGTGTATTTCTACCGACACAAATACCCCGAAACCAAAAATTTTGAAATTTATGACCCCGATTTCTAAAGATGGCAGCAATGAATTGATGTGTCCTAGCTGTTGCCCTTACAAGCCTAATCTACGAGCTAAAATGGGTAATGTCGGCTACAACTGGTAAGGGTAACTGATGGGAATTAATGACATTAATGAATTCTGTGACATGTGATTGATGCGTAGATGATTTTGACTGATGAAGAGATGGCTTGAGCTCTTCCACTCCAAGAGTTACTGGCGCTGTGACTTTGGGCTCTGAAGGCCACTCAGTAGTGGTAGCCAGGAGAAAGTTCGGGCCACATATCCAACGTGATTCAATGTTGGCCTTCCCCCTCGTCGCATCGTCAGCCACGTTCAGTTCGGTTGGAACCCAATGCCATTCCGCTAAACTAGTGATCTCTAAAATCTCTCCTACACGATGCACAACAAAAGGTTTGTATTTCCTCGCATCACTGCGTAACCACCCTATCACGGTCATCAAATCGCACCAAAATACCCGTCGATTTGGCTTAAAGCGGTGGGCTTCACAAATCCTAGCAGCTAGTCGAGCGGCTATCAAGGCGCCTTGGAGTTCCAGGCGCGGGATTGAAACTGGTTTCAAGGGAGACACACGCGCCTTGCTAGCTATCAGCGCAAGTTTCACGTCACCATTGGGAAGTACAAATCTCCAGTAGGCAACGGTGGCATGTGCCTGCTCACTAGCATCACAAAACACGTGCAACTCCAGCTCCGAGAACTCACATGAATTATAGCACCTTGGAACTAGTGGACTGTAGATCCATAGGTCGCTGGTTCATATCCGGCTCGAAGGACCTCTTTATTACTGAATGGATTATAATAAGATAGATTTTTCTATGATTTCAATGAAAATCAACTTCTCCGTAGTAATATTTTTTATTTCTGTTGACACAAAAAAAAACCAAAGCGTATCAAAAATAGACAAAAATATAAAAGTAAAATATAAAACACAAACAATATCAAAAAAGGTTCCATTTGGCCACATAAGTATTTAAAAAAAAATATTAAACAGGAATTAAATATTTAGGCACGGGGAAATCTCGATATGTTAATGGGCACCCATCTACGGATTAACAAAGTCCAAATCCAATATCAACACTAAAATACGAAACACAAATGGGCAGAACCATAATGCAACTTTGAAATTAAATTTTAAGCTGGAAATTCTCATTAGAATGAAACAGGATAAAGTTTTTAATAGTTTCAACAGAATTACGAGGATATTAACATTTCTGTGCCACAACATTGCAAGATTGTGTTAGCATATTTAATAAAATATTACATTTTGGCCAGTTCGATTCGTTTGTGGGTTAAACCGAGGCTGGAAGGCCTGAAAACCAAATCAAACCAAAAAGGTAAAACCTGCATAAATATTTTATTTCTAAAGTTATTACTACTTTTAACATGTTATTTATATAATAATATAAAGAGGTAAAATTTGTTTGTACGTAGGAGGCAGTCTCCGAAACTAATGATCCAATACTAAAAATTTTCCAATAAATTATTTCGAAATCCACGTGGACAAATTCGCAGATGAAGTGCTAGTTTAATATATTACTATTTTAATGCGCTGAATAATCTTACGTCAGTTTTGGTCAAACAAGTCAAGGTTCTAGATATCAACTCAAAGTCACTAGATTTAAGGTTTTGAGGTAAAATAATCTTTAATTCTTTTTGATATCTCTTTTCGTCACCAAAAACTAACTAAGTTACCAAAAAATAATGAAAAAGTCTATAATTAAATTTAAATGTGTGTATCGCATAGTACACTAACGTACCACCAATTTCAATAATAATAAAACTAAAATGGTTGGCACAGTGCGCGGTGGTTGCGTGATGGACTGTGCTGCGTGTCACGGGTACGATTACTGCATTGGACAAATGTTTTTAGGACCTACAGATTCCCGATCTGGGATGAGTGTTCATGTGATTTTTAATATTTGTAAGCGAATTCATATATTTTGAGGTATTACCAATTTTATAAAAGAACAAATCTGAAAAAAATATTTTGATAAAATTTATTTATTTCACAATATTGCGATGCCTCAAAAACTAAGACTGTAGGACGCATTAGTTTAAGATGAAATTATGTCATGTCACACACGTTAGAAGTGTTGTTCAGGGTTTTTGGATGTCAAATTAGGAATTAAAGTTCAAAGACATTAATGTCTTTGAACTTTAATTCCTAGGAAATGCCGAGTTGGCCATGCGATGATTTTTTTCGCCATTTTGAAAGCAGTAGCGACGATGTAGATTACAGAAAATAGTATGCCTACCCGAATATGAACCCACAACCTACAAATTACTTATACGTAACCACTAGACCACCAATCTAATAAAGCTTATATTATATTATTGATTTTTATGAATTGACTTGGACAGTGTGCATACTTTTTAACTGTACAGTAATTCAATGAGGGTTTTCAGGAAAATTTAAACCACCAGTTGGCGCTACTGAGGGGAGAAGTCATCTTCTTTGTAAACGAAACTTTGACTTATATATGACATTGACGTCAATTTGACAGACGTCAAAAAACTCAAGCGTTTGACAGATGCCCGGACCTGATAACTCAGTGCTGCCGCCTGGTGGACGTTATTACAGAAAACCCTCATTAAAATACCATCTGTATGTGTAGGTACATTATGGATAGCAATAAATACGGGAAGATTATTTTTTTCTATCACAACAATTTCACACCGCGGGACATTAAACAGATCCATATATAATTCCCCTAAGGATTAGCCGGAGATTATGCCGTGGCATAACTTTCCTTCTCCCATCGGATTAAAAGCGAGATTGCAGGCATGGATGAATTAAGGCCACCCCGCTGTTCTAGTGACTATCATAAAACTCGGCTTAGAGATTATGTCTAGAGGATAGGCAGCTGCTGAATTATTGCGCAGAAAATATTTTTGTATACTTAACAACAAAGCTCGTGGCTAAATAATAGCTGCCGTAAAAATTCATCTCTATTTATTTTCTTAGGCTTTTCAACGATCGGTACACTGTTATACATTTAATTTAAATGTCACATCACTTTTTTAAGAAGAGCTCTGCATGCACTATACATATTTTGCGCATAAACCGTTATAAAAAACAAAGGGTAAAAAGAAATGATATTTTAAAACTCAGAATTATAGGTACATTTATGATAATAAAATTAGGCAAATATTTGTAATAAATCTCAAGATATACTTACAATTTTTTTGTATTGATAACAGGCTCGCGTTTGGCCACTATCTCACCTGATGGTAAGTGATAATGTGGTCGAAGATGGAGCACGCTTACCTAGCAGTAACCTATTCCTAGTAACTTATTAGTAATCTGTGCCTATTCACTCTTGACTTAAAGACTCCCAGGTTATAGCGATCAGGAAACGCAGACTCCGGCAGGGAATTCCACTCCTTAGCCGTACGCACAATGAAAGTACTCCCAAAGCGTTTTGTGTGTATAGGTGGGATGTTCACCATGTAACGATGGTGCATCGCCGTTTGTCTTGTAGTACGATGATGGAACAGGCTTGGCGGAATTAGATTCTGTAATTCCATCGCACACTCCCCGAAATGTAACCGATAGAATTATTATACAAATTACGTATTAATTTACCTTTTAGCGCAGAATTTTTTAAACATGATCTTGTAGTAGTCTATTAGTAGTTAGACTTTGTTCTTTAACGCTTGCAGAGGCCGGTCAGTCGAGAGTCAGAGTCGGTCGGTATCAGGTGAGATAGTGGTCAAAAGCGAACTTATTTTCAAGAAAAAAGAAACCCGACCATAATTGGGAAAAGGCTAAGCAGATCATGATAGATTTAATTGCAATTTACAGGCTGTTTTCAATTTTCAGTTGAAAACCAGCGTCAAGATTTGGCGCAGCCGCATAAAACACAATGTTTTTAATTTTAACCGATATTATTAGCTTGCATCATCCCAGTGCCGGGCAAAGGCTTTTCCCCATGATTTCCAGGTGGTTCTGTACAGGGCCAAAGTAAAGCAACGGTCGTTAGTTCGGAACCAGCTCGTCCTACTATCTTTTACGAGGTCAGCCGCGACGCCATTTGGCTGGGTCTCGGCTACAGAAAGTGGAGATTTTGGCCCACTACCCATTAGGAAATGCAGCAGACGTGGCCAACCCAGCTTTATTTATAAATTAAGTTAAATGATTTCTTACATTGTGTGCTAAATAAATAAACAGCCATATTTTGCCAATTGCAAGGTAATGCAAAAGTTCCGAGTTTATAATTAACACTCTATTACATACCTAATATAATTTTTAACTTAATACTCTAAGTACTTTCTATAAGTAAGATATACTAGGTTTGCAGTTACTCGGCTGATGAGTATAGCTATTACTGATATATTTTTCTTTTATCATTTGGTGATTTGGCAGAAACAAGGGCCCAGTGAGTAAGAGGTTCCTGAATGCGTGGCTTCCAACGTTCGGTCATCATGACTTACTGAAAACGAAAATGACTATGCCAAAAAGTTCCCATAACATTGTAAACATAAAAATATCTTTCAAAACAATCAACCCATCCGTGTAAAACTTTTGAACGCTTCAAACGAAATTAAGATGAAATTAACATCTCTTGCCAACATTGTGTGACCATAAAATAGATTTGCGAAGTTAACATTACGATTTGACGGAATGAAATTTCTTTCAGCGCAATTGGAATATGAAATAGTCTATTCAGTTTGTACCTACCTACTAAAAAAGTAGTTATATGGAATGAATTGGATACCTTGGGCCAGTACAGAACATTAATAAAAACTTTTTACCAAAAAATTAAACCGACTCCCAAAAAACACTGCAAAGTGAAAAATAACTTTAATTTCGGTAGTCGGTGTCTTTAGTTTTGTATTTTCGTTTTTGGCACCGACTTCCGAAATTAAAGTTATTTTTCACTTTGCAGTGTTTTTTGGGAGTCGGTTTAATTTTTTGGTAAAAAGTTTTTATTTCACTCTTTTTAGTTGGTTGATTTTTAATTTACCTAGTTACAAGAGCCTAAATGTCAACTACTTATAACATTTTACAAAATATTGCTTTTCCCAATGCTGGGCCGTTAATTTTTGAGGAGTTCTCCTGGTACTTCTCCATCAGCTATACATCACCATATGCATTGTGCCGAGCATAAAGTGCTTAACATCCATATTCAAGTAATCGAATCGCAATCCACGAAATACTTATTATTGAGTAGTTTCGGCGGCCATCTGTGGTCTTCATCATCAGTTCCACTTCCCCAAATGGTACTTTTTGAGAGCAACTGCACAAGTTACTATAAGAAATTCCGAAAACGCCATAGGTGTGCCTATAATATTTGAAGAGTTCCCTCGATTTCTCCAGGATCCCATCATCGGATTCTGACTTGGTGACAAATGGTACCAATTTCGAAGAAATCCCTATCAAACAAAAAAAGAATTTTCCAAATTCAGCCGTCTTCGAGTAATCTACGAAAAATATACGCGTCAAATTGATAACCTCTTCCTTTTTTTGTCGTCGGTTGAAAAGACAATAAAGTTTATTGGCAACGATTCACTGGTCGAATCAAAGCTCCACAGCCTTGAACATCGACGACGAGTTGCAAGTCTATCGGTTTTCTATTGGTTACATTACGAGGAGTGTGCGATGGAATTACACAATCTAATTCCGCTAAGCCCGGTCCATCATCGGACTACAAGATAAACGGCGATGCGCCATCGTTTCATGGTGGACATGCCACCCATACACATAAAACGTTTTGGGAATACTTTCATTGTGCGTACGGCTATGGAGTGAAATTCCCTGCCGGAGTCTGTGTTTCCTAATCGCTATAACCTGGGAGTCTTTAAGTCAAGAGTGAATAGGTTACTTCTAGGCAAGCGTGCTCCATCTTCGAGCACATCATCACTTACCATCAGGTGAGATGGTGGTCAAACGCGAGCCTATTATCAATAAAAAAAAGAATACCTACTGTTCAGGACTACAATAGGCCAGCCAACGATAACTGGACGGTCTGAACTTGTCCACGGTACGTGGAGCTATAAACGTTGCTTACAATAAACAAGGTTACACAATAATCTACAGGCTCCTCGGCCTACGAAAACCTATAGCCTCTGAGGCTTTTGTTAATACATTATTACCACTAACCTTCTGTGCTGGGGACGCCAAGCAAGGATCCTTTTGATCGCGTCCGTGTGGTAGGTATGTAATATGAGATGAGTAATTGAAAAGTGTGATGTAATTCAAGTGTGTGGACGTTCACAAGGCGCCAGTCTCCAGATGGCGCGGTTCCAACTCAGCATACGGCCTTAACTCCTTTCCACCAAGCGCGTGCCACGAGGTGACGCAATAAGGCGATATGTTCCAAAAATATCCCGGGGTTTTCACTCAAATGGGGATTACACTTCAACCAATAGATAATTCGCGACCCAATTATCGGTTTCAACAGGCGATTTCACAAGATATCTTAATTACAATTACAATTCCAAGAAGGTCCCGACGACCGGCATTTTTTCCAAGCAAAGTCTATCTGTCAAGTCAGTTATGTCAAGATCAAATTCTTTATGTCAAAAGGGTGCGTTCTGTTTCACGTCGGACCGAACATCTACCCCCCCCGGACGGGCCTACCCGTCCGCTAATCAATTGGAAGTCTTGACAAGGTTGCAAATTCAACACAGCTTCAATGCGGCCAAATACCGTAGCTAGTTCATTAAGGGTGAGAACGGTGTCTCCCAACAATCTCCGCCAGCGTCCCTTTGCCGCTTTCACCGCGGCCCCAAAAATACCCCCCCAATGGGGGGCAGGCTGGCGGGTCAAACAACCAAGTGACCCCTCGGCGGGCCAAACTATTACCAATATCAACCTGGCTCTCATTAAGGAAGGCGTATACCTCCTTCAAATAGTTACTTGTACCCTTGTAATTCATACCGCAATCAAACCCAATCAAGGAAGGTAACCCACGGCGAGACACAAATCTTTCCAAAGTCGCCTCAAAGGCCTCTGTCGAGAGAGAGGTTACCAGCTCCAAATGTACTGCCTTGGTTGACAGGCAGACAAACACACAAATAAGCCTTAACAATCTTACTATTACGAAGGGTGGACGTCTTCAACAAAGGGGGACCAACAAGTCCGTTACGACGCCAACAAAGGGCCTCGCCTCATTGACGCGATCAGCCGACAAATCCAAAGAAGATTGGCAAGACCCCATGTACTTTGAGTGTCGCCTTTACATTTCGCGTGCATTAGTGAAAATACCCGAAACAGATAGATCTAAGGCCTAATAACATAAAATGTAATCATAGCATATTTTTTTGGAATGGGATTTGGACAGAAAATCGTTTTAAAGATTTACGTTTTAGGTTAGGTTATGTGTTGTGAAATGTGTCTTGATATGATTGATTATTGAGCAGATTAATTCATTTCAGAAAACAATGCATGTATCTACATGTTTTAAGTATAATAATACTATAGTAACGCTTTTCCTTTGAGACGAAACGTATAGGATGTACCTACGTGTAAGGAGGTTGTTACCTACCAAAAGGTTATGCCTTTGGATGTTGCTGGATCATCAGGCGAACCGTACCTATACTTGTTTGCCATCTCTATATATTATATAATATACCTATGCTTCTACTAAAGTACGGCATTCATACATAATATACCTATACTATATCCCTAGCAATGTAAACCTAGGTTCAGCAATAAGGTAGGTAGGTAAGGTAATATGTTATTTTATAAAAATGAAACAAATACTTTTTTCACAAACATTTAATAGGTAGGTACCTATTTATTTTTTAAGAATTATTATGTATCTAGCCTGAGTCAAACTTGGTCAAGGAACTGTGCAGGTGGAGTTATATTATCCTGGTGACGCGCGTAGCCCAGGTACCATACTATGCTCATTACGCGAGAGCAACATCCCACAGTGCACAAACCAACAATGCAATTGCAACAATATCCCGTGATGGCATTCCTACCCACTTGTTGCCGATCTATTGATATGAAAACATAATAGGATTTTCGTGACACATGCCGGGACTTTACTTTAGCTCGAATCAAATAAGAACTTACTCCCCCTAATCTGCTTAAATTGACATGGTCCTCTCTGCAAACTTCTATTGTGTAAAGGCCATGAAAACGTAATTGTTCACCTATGTATGACCTAGCTTGTCGAATTTGGTAAGTGCCACAAGCAAAGAGGACCAATTCTTCTATAGACAGGTTAGGGAATACAATATTAGTACTGGTTATAGGTGTAAATATAGAGTTTCTTCTATTGAGATTCTCTTCTTGTACTATTTCTGCTAAAGTGTTGTCTGCAAAAAGCCTTTCATTTATAATATTGACTATTTGTTCCGCATTACTTGGATCCACAAACATTGTGGCAAATGCATTATGCAGAGCTGCTGCATGGAAAAGTCCTTCATCATGTGAGGGCATGCACGATTAAAATATTCATGCCTGAATATTTTAAAGTCTCTTTTGATCCTGCCATTAACGGCTTCCACAACCCATCTATTTATTGTCACATAGCGAGACCTGTTTCCTTCTAGAGTAGTTAACTGAAATTGACCTGGTGACAGGGTTTCTGGTAGATGGGTGAGGAAGCCACGCTGATGTATAGCGTCTACACTATCCCTAAAGCCTCTATCCAGAATAAAAACATCGTCTTCTCTAAAAAAATTCAAAAAACTGTCGTTGTTTAACAAATCCATCATTATCGACGCATCGTTAGTAGTGGCAGGATATGGCCCTGTAACATCCAGGATGTATTCATTGCAACATACAATCATGAATGGCTTTATGAGATTTCGATACTTATGGAGCGAATAAGTCTCTTTTTGAAATAAATAATTTGAGCTTTTATGGGCATAAACATAGGTGCCATCACAGATAACAATTGCATTTTGTCTTTCCAGTGAGAGATCAGGTCTGCCATATAAACTATTTGCTATATATGAGTTTTTACTAATGACATTACTCCGGCTTATATGATGCAGACCCAAATGTTGAGGCACATACTCCTGAGCTAATATGTCCCTAGCCTTGTTCATCAAGGTTTCCACAGTGCGCCTTGGCGTTTGAAATAAGCTCGATAGCCTGTCTCCCGAGTCTCCCGTCCTTAATTTGCATAATAATGCAGTTAATGCAAAACTTCCTCTGTGCATTTCACGAAGTCCTCTTGTTTCATTCATTATTTGTTGATGTTGGGATAAGGAAATTCCCAGAAAATAATGTGCCAAATATTCTGGCAGACTCTGAATGTCTTCAAAATTAAAAACACTTACAGGTTCTGATAGTATGAAAACCATATCTTCAATTTGGAAACAATTAAAATGGTCTAGTGTGTTTTCAGATGTGTATAGTTCACCAAATATGTTTCTACCCATGTGGTAACCACATATCCTTGCTCCTCTAGGTATATAAAAGTTGCAGTCACTCAGCACCCGTCTACGTAGATAGATAGATAGATATACTCTTTATTGTACACCATAACAGAATTAAATAAGGACTTATAAACTACAAAGGGTGTTACAATGGGCGGTCTTATCGCTAAAAGCGATCTTTTACAGACAACCTTTAGATGGATTTGACACAGCAGGAGAAAATAAATTCGCGGGTAGTCCATGGTGTACTATTTACTTATATACAATAAATAAGTAATAACCTACATACTCAATACACATATACATATACATACATAAAATAACAAAGCTGAGATATATAAAAAATAGTAACATATTAAAGAGAGAGATAGAGATCTTTTACCATGTTTTTGAAAGAAGGAAGGGTTTGTGCTTGTCTTACTGACACGGGAAGAGTATTCCACAGTCGTACTGCTTGAGCTGCGAACGACTTACCAAAGAAATTGGTGGAGTGACTCGGTACCTCTAGCCTCAAGTTTTCCGATGACCTCAGAAATTTGGCATGTGTGTCATGGAGGAACTTAAAACGTTCTTTAAGAATTGCTTCCGGAATATGGTATCGCTCAGGATTCCTGCAGGTTACTCTTCTTCTCTAGGTTGCTGTTAGGAAACAAGCAGTGCCTCCTAGTATCAGCAACTCGTCTAATGTTTGGCAGTGTAATGTATTGCTGCTGTGGCATTTCCTGATTTTCAGATTGCTGCACTGGATTTTCTTCTGGAATTTCAGATAAAACCTGGTGGTTTGCAAGCTCCCAACAGGTGTGGCACACATAATCGGTGTCCACAATCTAAAAAGAAAGTATTTACAATTTATTACTCATTGAATTCTAGACTTTGGATTATTAAAATAGTAAAAAAATATGATTATAAAAGCCTGTAACTTACGTTTCTAGGATATGTCCACAGCTTTATAACTCTTATAAAATGTTCACTTTCTGAAGACAGACAATGCCTATTTTCTGCAGACAGTAGCTGTATGCCACAATTCACACAGCATTCTCCAATTTCCTCATGTTGAGGGCTTTGGTGCGGGGATATAGCCATATCCTCTGAAGCACCACTGTTAAATTGGGCGTTTTGGGTACTGCGACGCAATATTCTTTGAGCTCGTAGCCAACATGGCCCACATGCTTCATCAGTAGGAGTAAGCTAAAACAATAATTAATACAATCAATATTTGTAACAACAGAAATAATAAGAAAATATTTTTGTAATGACAAATAAATATATTTACTTGACTGTGCTGTATCCACTGTGAAATGATTGCAGCAAGTTGTTGTTCTTCATCAGTACTGTTTTCTCTCAGTACTAAACGACTCCGGCTTCTTAGAATGGAACGGCCACATCCAACGCAAACATTTTGATGTCCAACTTGTCTTTCGGGTGCAACTTGGTTAGTCACATGACTTGCTAATTCCCAACAAGCCTGGCATACAAAGTCAGCATCAGTTGTCTGTGAGTAACATAATAATGAAAAACTGTTAGCCTCTGTAACACTCAGAATAGCCTGGTCAACCAAATACTTAGAGTGTGAACACATCATTGTCTTTGTGTTACTCATTTGGGTAATTTAAATTATAGTAGTGTCCAGTTATAATGACAGCGAAATATCAAAAAGAAAACATATATGTCATACTCAGTGGAAGTCATGCAAAGCATCTTCTTATAGAACAAACAATTAAAACATTTAGGTATGTTAGGTATATAATTAGTATTGTAGAGAAAATCTAGCCTTGGAAAAAATGATTATAATACATGTCCTGTCAACATAAGCAGATTAATCAAATATTTTACTATAATTATCATTTGCTAACAGGGTAGGAAAACATCTTGAGGAAATCTTGGGGCCTCATGGGTGATAAAGGTTTAATCACACTCTTACAAAGTAGTATGACTTGTGTTGTGTATCATTTTTTTCCACTTGCGTTTCTTTATTTGAGCTTTGAGGGAGTTGAAAGTGGTGCAAAACCAATACTGCCTTATCAACTATTATAAATCTTCAGTAACTGTAGACATTGTTTTACAAATGACCTGAATATTTTTACTCACCTCCCTTGGATAAGTCCATAACCTTATAATATTAACAAGGTCTTCATTTTCGTTTGAAAGACGATGACGTGGTCTCGTCAACCGAAGTTCGCAGTTAACACACCGAACGTTAGAACGAGACATGTTTATAATAACAAATAGAGTCCTGTCTCAAATAAAAATGTTCACTATCACAAGTACTCAACACGCAGGAACTCGAAAACTCAACTGAACGCGGAATAAATAATGCAAGTAAACACTAATGAGTTGTTAAGTAAACAATTAACAGACGCCAAACAGATCGCAAGGATACGATACTCTTTGGACGACTGTGACAGATCACAGGATGACAGTTCAGTTAGAAATGCCAACTGTTTAATGTTGCCAGGTATAAACTGTAAAAACTAACGACTTGGCACAGACCACAATCGAGTCACCCAAGGGTCCCCAGACCTTGACCGAGGCCGTTGGCAACAAAACCGTCTTGATCGGGGGGGTCCTTTAGCGGGGCAGGCATCAATCTCTTAGTGATGCCTGGGCGGCGACCGATCGCCGCTTCCAGGCTGCCTTCGTTCACGACGAGGCCAACAATCCAAGTATTCGTCTGCGCGGTGTCCCGAGCCGCTCGCCATCACTGGAGGGGCATATCCCACCGGATGCCCGAATGGCGGAGGGCGCGACTCCAGCCGGGGACGTTCCGCCAACGGAGGTGAAAGGCAGCGGCGCCGACCCGGCCACTGCTGCCTAGCAGCCAATGCGCGTTCTCCCTGACGAGGGAAGACCAAATGGCGCTCGTGGGGCTCCCGTTCAACTTGCGCGGGGGGTGGAGTGCGGCGTACAGAATCGCGGGTCTCAGCCCGGCGCTCGTCTCCGGGGTACCCCCCCTTGCGCGAACCCCCCTCAGAAGCTGGTCTGCTGGAGCGGTTCGCGTTGGCGCACAAAATCTCCAAGTGGGACCCTTCACAAATTCTACACGGGCGGGGGTCGGGGCAGTCCCGATGAAAGTGGGCCCCCAAGCACTAGAAGCACAAACGGCGTGCGTTGACAATGCGGCGGCGGGCACTCACGTGCAAATTCAAAAAGGCCGGGCAACGCGCCATGACATGCCCCGTTGCCTTACAAAAGTCACAATGATGAGGACTCCGGGCACCAGCAAAACGGGGGGCGGGGCGAACATCAACACGCCCCCTAGCCCGAGGACTCCGGGCGCCAGCAAAACTGGGGGCGGGGCGATCATCAACAGGCCCCCTAGCCCGAGGACTCCGGGCGCCAGCAAAACGGGGGGCGGGGGGAACATCAACAGGCCCCCGAGCCCTAGTCCGTCCCTGGTCTCTGGGCTGAGAAGGTAGTGGGGGCGACCCCGTAGCGCCACAAGTGTTATCCGCAAACCGACACTCGTCTTCCAAAAATTTGAGGAGGTCGTCAAAGGGGGGAAGATGGGTGGCACTATCCCCACCATACTTCTGCTCAAAACGTGACCTCAACTCCGCGGGGAGCAACTGCAGCACTATGTGCACCAACAAGTAGGACCAATGTTCCACCGGTAACTCCAAGCGTCTCAAGGCGTTGGTCGCTGAGACCAACGGGTTCAGCAAGTCAGTGCGCAACGTCGACGTGCTGACAATAGCCGGTAGTCCCAAAATTTGGTCGATGTGCACATCAACCAGGCGGCGCTTGTTCTGATACCGTCGGGAGAGAAGCTCCAGAGTGGTCGGATAGGAGGAATCCGTCACCGGCAAGTGCTGCACCAAGGCTCTGGCTTCGCCCTCCAGGACAGACAATAAATAGGCCAGCTTCTGGGCAGGTCCGAGGTCCGAGCGTGCATCGACAAGACTCTCAAAGAGATTTAGGAAGCCCAGCCAGTGGTCCAAGCGACCGTCAAAATGTGGCAGCTCCAGGGTGGGCAGCCTACTCAATAGTCCAGGGCCTGCAACAACGGGGGTCTGCGGCTTGGCCGCATCAGGCACCCGACTCTTCAAAATTTCCCACGCTCGTAGACGTATGACATCCCCCAGGTGGACAATCTGTTCATAGTCACCCAAAATCTTATCGCGGGCTGTCTGATCCATCACCCCCAAATCCACGTCCATGATGTACTCGTTGAAGCGCGTGAGCGCAGCATCAGCTGACTTGAACCTCTCAATCACTTGCCCATACCGAGCAAGGGTGAGCTCTTCCAATTCCACACGCTCAACCGTTGCAGCTGCCGATGTGAACCATCTCAACTGTGAGGTCAATCCGGCAGCAGCCTCCCTGACTGCCCTTAATGAGGCCATTGCAACAATCAAATATTAATACAAAACACCAATCAACAACCAACAATCAAATATTAAACAAACAGCAATGACTTGTTAGCCGACCAAATAATCTCAGCAAAATAAAAATCCAAATTCAATTATTTCTAGTCCAAATCCGACCCTGTACTTATTCCAAGTATGAATCTAGCTTGGTACAGATGGCTAGTTACAAAATAAATAACAATTCAATGTATATATTGTGCAGGATCACACCAAATAAATACAACAATTGAAGTACAATATTGAGCAGACAATCACCAACACACAATCCAATAAATACTACAAGCAATAAGTCAATCCACACCATTCAAGTCTTGTTATATTAACAAATGTGTAATTATTATTTAGATAACCTTTTAAATTCAGATCAGTGACATTCAATTATTAATTGCAACAATACCAAACTATGTACCAAATTATACCTAATAATTCCCAATTTCACAAATAAATCTTACCTGTCAATGCAATAAAAGGGGCTACAGTACAAATTACAAATACAACTTCAATTGATTCAACTTCAATTAGATAGCCCGGATGACATGGTAATATATTCAAAACTTATTAAGTTATAAGTTGTGTTAAGTAATCAAACCAAAGTTACTTTCAAAACTTCCAATTAAACCAGTGGATCTTATATTATAAGAGCCACGCCTACTACCAGAATGAATCAGTGGATCTTATAAGAGCCACGCTTGCTACCAATTTGTTCAGGACTACAATAGGCCAGCCAACGATAACTGGACGATCTGAACTTGTCCACGGTACGTGGAGCTATAAACGTTGCTTACAATAAACAAGGTTACACAATAATCTACATGCTCCTCGGCCTACGAAAACCTATAGCCTCTGAGGCTTTTGTTAATACATTATTACCACTAACCTTCTGTGCTGGGGACGCCAAGCAAGGATCCTTTTGATCGCGTCCGTGTGGTAGGTATGTAATATGAGATGAGTAATTGAAAAGTGTGATGTAAGTCAAGTGTGTGGACGTTCACAAGGCGCCAGTCTCCAGATGGCGCGGTTCCAACTCAGCATACGGCCTTAACTCCTTTCCACCAAGCGCGTGCCACGAGGTGACGCAATAAGGCGATATGTTCCAAAAATATCCCGGGGTTTTCACTCAAATGGGGATTACACTTCAACCAATAGATAATTCGCGACCCAATTATCGGTTTCAACAGGCGATTTCACAAGATATCTTAGTTACAATTACAATTACAAGAAGGTCCCGACGACCGGCATTTTTTCCAAGCAAAGTCTATCTGTCAAGTCAGTTATGTCAAGATCAAATTCTTTATGTCAAAAGGGTGCGTTCTGTTTCACGTCGGACCGAACACCTACCATACAAAATAATTATTTTACTAGAACTTTCTTGTCTTAATTATTTTTAAGCGATGATACAATTTCCAATTATAATCAGTTGCAAGTTTTATAACTCCAGTATCTACACTAATGTTGAAAAGCGTAAAAGTTTGTTTGTTTGAGCGTGCTAACCTTCGAAAGTACTAGGTAGATTTAGACGAAATTTGGTTTGGAAATAGTCGGTTTAGCCGACTGACAAAAAAGGAGGGTTGTGTTTTTAACGTGATAAAGTACATGGAGGCTCACATAAAAATGTATTTTACTAGGGTTTGCTCTGAAATCCAAGACGTATTTAATTTTCTGACATAAATCTCTTCTATTTTTTAAATTTAATTTACATGTTGGAAACGTCATTTCAGTAAAGTCGTTATTTGAATCATTGGTTAAATGTTTAGACCACTTTTTGACGTAGAGTTAGCAGGTTTTTATATTTTTTTGAGCCATGTCAAAATTGCAGCAAATGGAGCGTTTGTATGGGCTTCTAAAGAGGAGGCTAGTGGCCACGTGAAGCATTTGTAGGTAGGAAAGTATGTACCTAGTACATACAATTTACTTTTAGAATCAAAAAGTATTAAGTACATATTTTAATTTGTTGTTGTTAAACCTTTGGCTTCATCGTTCATTGCCACAATGTCGTTAAGAGGTCACATTTTGGCATTTTATTAAGCTTATTAATTTTATATCTAGTTATATCAAATGTTTATGTAATTTTCATTTAAGCATTTCAAGTAAAGATAAACGAAATTTTAATTAAAAATAAATTACATTCTTGTGAAAGTCAAGATATATTTGTGAGTTATTCTTAAACCTATTCAAAACCTGTTACCGTGAGACAACCAATCAAGATTTTATCAAAATAATTACATTTCGTTTTGTAGGTATTTAATCTTACTAAAATTGTAATTCCGAAAATTTTGACGGATTTTGTTAATCACATCAAAACGATTAAAAGGATCTAAATAAAAAGTCAACACGTCACCAAGTAACACTCCGAAGTGTCGACCCATTTATCCACTCGAAAAATACTGTATACACGTCTCTCCAAATGTTACGAACGAACACGGTCGCCGAACGCGAAATACAAAAGTTTCGCCGAAACACGAAGCGATATTGTGCCTGCCGACATTTAAGTGCACGTTGTCGTATGCGTTACAGCGCTGAATCTTTTTGGAAGGCTTTTATTCGACATTTTTAAGTTTATAAGATTCAGTTGACACTCGATGTTCAGTATCTGTACTTGGTTAAGTTTTGTAAAGGTGGAAATATTTTTAAGAACAATACTTGCCCGCGACTTCGTTAAAATTTATTTTTCCGAAATAAAAAGGAACTAATGTGTTATTCTAGACACCAATATCTATGCCAAACATTGAGGTTTGTTTAGCTATTTGCGTAAATGATCCTTTATGTAATCAATAATGTAAAATACACTTAAATAAAAACCCTAAACTACATATATACATCTAAAAAATAAACTAAAATATGGCGTCCAGAAATTCGTGCGCATCGCTGTCCACTGGTAATGTGCCCAAAAGACTGGCGGCATTGCCACGCTGTATGTTGTCCAAGGTAAAAGCCAGCCTTTGGGTCACGCGAAGTGTCAACTAGGCGCCTGGATAGTTCTTTGAATAATTTGTGTGCACTCGGTATTAGGTAATACATATTTTATATTACGTTATATACATCCAAACTTTCGTATTATAATATAAGTAGGTAAGTGTATATTTATATTCATTATTTAAAGCTGTTTTTATTTTGGGTTTGCTCCCGTGGACTATATCACGATAAAAACACAAGCCTTCTTCTTTTGTAGTCGGATAAAAAGTAGCATAAAACTTTTCTCAAGATTCAAGCTAAGTTTATACCAAATTTCATCCAAAACCACTCAGTACTTTCGCGTTTAAACAATCACACAAATAAACTTTTCCGCTTTATATCTCCTGGTCCCTATCGATTTGACCAGGACGGGTTAAATAGACTTTTAACTTAGTTTCACGCCTCTTGGAGCAGTCCGCAGCAATGACGAGACCCGATTAGGCCATTGCCTTCCGGGGTTGCGGGATCGTTCCAACGAGATACTACAGTTTAACCGAAAAGTAGGGCGGGTTTTTAGTCAGTGAAGTCTGACACTCCTTTCTTCTCCACCGAGGGCTCGAGGAGACATTTTTTGATTTTCCTCCCGAAAAAAAGGGTAGTTAGCAACGAAACCCGGCACTACTAGTTTTTTGCGAAAAATATGTACGTGTTAAAAGTGCTATTTAATTACCAACTTGAATAACATTAACTTAT
This sequence comes from Tholera decimalis, assembly GCA_943138885.2. NCBI lineage: Eukaryota > Metazoa > Arthropoda > Insecta > Lepidoptera > Noctuidae > Tholera > Tholera decimalis. The sequence continues at coordinate 6,370,086 of OW964549.2, forward strand.
GCTTAATAACTTGCATATCACTTTACAAACTGCTCAGTAAACTTGGTTTATATTGCAAAGCATATTATTCATGCATGTTAGCCTCAAGGCTTGTAACTAAAACCTAGTAAGACCGGTTTTCTAGGCCAGCGCGTTATATGTGAAATCTAGATCATCTACTATTTTATGCATTACTTACTTATTTACTTAATTAACCGCAGAAAACTAAGTGCTAATGGATTAAAAGTGCAAGAAAAATATGTTGTGTGTTGGTTGGACTTGTTAGGAAAATAAAATGCTGCAATTGTATAGGGAATTAAGACAAACTAAGCTATGCAAAAGTTGCTTGCTTCTTGGAATTTATTACAAAAATAAGAATAAAAGGATCATCAATTTGATATGAATAATATGAATTGTGTTAGAATCTATATATTAAATCATACCTACATGTTAATAAATGAGAATAAGTAGCTACAGTCATTTTTTTTTTTAGCGTGGTAAAATTATCAAATAAGTCCTCCCACCCCGGGCAGGGTGGGAGGGACTGTCAGACTTTTACTGACTAAAATCCACGGTGTTCCTTCAATAACCCTTTACGTACCGGGGTCACGGTAACGGGATGAGTCCCACGTCCCCGGCAGGCTTCGGCCCTCTACGGGGGGGCCTCGTCATATGCTCGCTGACGCTCTTTGAGGCGCGCATGGAACACGACGCGCCGTCGACCCGGGCATGGTCCATGGTCGGACAGCGAGTTGCCCTTTACTCGCTGTCCGCATGCCCGCGCCTACGGTGGCCGGAGATCGTCGGCCGACGTCCGACGCCGTGGGAGTCTACCACTGCGGCTGGGCTGGAGGGAGGACGCCATCCTCTCCCTCACGCGGCCCGCCTCCTCCTTCGGAAGCATGACTGCTTCGCAGAAGGAGGCGACCGCTTCCCACTCCCTCTCGCCCCGCAGCATGGCCTCGACCAATGCCGGGCGCGAGAGGTCTCCGCCTATTGCCGCCGTGAGGACACGTCGGTGCTCTGCCCAAGCGGGGCAGTCCTGCACCGTGTGCTCGACTGTGTCCTCAGGGCGACCCTCGCAGTGGTGACACCCAGGCGTTTCCTCCTTTCCCATCAGACACAGGTACCTCCTGAAACTTCCGTGTCCGGTGAGGACCTGCGTCATGCGGTAGGTCAGGACGCCGTGACGCCGATCTAGCCACTCCTCAAAGAGGGGTCTTACCGCCGCAATTGCGGCGTGCCCGAGCTACAGTTATATTAGATTCCGACAGATGGTCTTTCCGGTTTAAGATTTATATACATAAATTATCTATTAATTATATTTATTTAGTAAATATTGCCAATTAATCTAAAATAATTAAATATACATTTTTATAAAATATTGTACTAGCACAGACACTACTTCCGGAATTATTGTCAACTTCCTTTATTAACACGCTTTTATTAGGTCGACCTGTATGTAACTATGTAATGGAATCTAAGGTAACTAATTTAACCATCTTCTTAGGATCTTAGCGTAATAAAAATTGGCAGCTGTGTGTAGTTCTGATGACAATACAATAATATGGTACTATCGAACTGATCTGATGATGGAGCCGGAAGATATGAACTGGAACTTCATAATGGAAAATCGTATCATAGCTGTTTTGGATTTCTTAGAAAAGTCTTGTAATGAACTTTGACCACGATTAGGTTTCAAGGTCTGATGATGAAGCCGGAAGATAGGCACTGGCATTCCATGATGGAATATCATATCATAGTCGAGTTTGCACTTGTAAGAAAGGCCACGTAATGGACTTTGAACACGATCAGGTTTCAAGGTTATAAAAAACGTAAAGAAAATCCGTTATCGGTTTTCTTAACCTTTTTGAATTACCACGTAATCCATAGATTTATTTTTTTATAGATTTCACTTTCAAATCCTCTGGAGGGATCGACCGTTTAATGTTCACTAGTCGTGGGAATAATATGGCAAAAACTACAAAAAAAGAAACAGCAACACAAAGAAAAAGGAGACTACAGAAAAAAAAGGAAATGCGCGAAAGTTTTTTTTTTACATGCATTTATAAAAGCGTGTTTTTCTAGTGTTTTTTAAACTATTAATTTATTTGTTTGTTCCGGTTTAAAACCGTTGGTGGGAAGTAGTGCGGGTGCTAGTTGGCAGTGGACTCTCAACAGTTAAAGTGTGAACACGTGTGACTAGAATATTGTGTGAAGTGAAATAAATCGATTTAAAACTTTAAGCGTGCCTTCATTTCTGGTGTTTCATAATTGAATAATAATACACTTCTATTCTTTTAATGGTATTGTACCAACATGTTTTTCCCAAACTAAACCTTGGATCACACTTGCTTTGGTATCGTGAGATAGATAGATACAATAAACTTTATTGTACCTAGACCCGGAACAACTATTTATAGGTCAGAAAATTTGTATCGGTGCCGGAATCAAACCCGCGTCACTTAGCGCCGCTGTCGATCATATCTCCCGTGTGGAAACGAACCTGAGCAGGTTATCTCTGCTTCAACCAACCTAGGTCCTGAGGCTATTTAAAGACTTTCAGGTCTGCCATGACAGCTCCTGCCTAGGTGGTAGATTTTCAGTTCGTGGAACGAATGAACTTGGTAGGAAGGCACTGAATGACGCTTTAGACGACATAGTAAGAACACACCCTTACACAATCTTCGTGACTATTATAAATAATATTCTTCTTACAACGTTGGGATATATTACGTTTCGCCCGCTCAGCAAGCGGTTAAGCCTAACAAACCAATTACTGGGGGTTTCTGTGACTGCTCGTCCGTTAACAACGTGCAGGGATTAGCATTGTTTTTCATGGATTAGGTGAATATCATGTGAAAATGTGCTATGTAATGAACTCAGAAAAGGAGTTTCTTCTTGAGAAACACTGATGTTCATATTATGAATTCGGTTAGATGAACACAACTTTGTAGTAAAGCTGTTAAGCAAATGATGCTATATTCTTTGATAACAGGGATCGCTCAAATAGAATAGGTTTGACGTCAGTTACAGTGCACTGATATAACTAAATTATATATCAATACGATGGACGTCACGGTTGGCGCAGTGGTTGAATAGGCTGCTGCGCTTCGTGAGGCGGGTTAGATTCTCGCTTTTTATGGCTTACAGATATCGGTTATCGTTTATTCATCTGGCAGAAAGTATAGGGCCTAATCGACGAATTACGTTCTCATACTTTTCGAACCGATTGTTGTCTGCAACTGTTCTCAATGCAGGTGCGAGTAAATTTGTTTTTTTTTTTTGTAATATTCACAATTTTATTGCACACGTTATAAAACAAATGGAAATCTTCTATTTTTATTGGCAAATTGGGTGATAATATTTGGGACGTCTTTAGAAGGTTTTTCAATTTGATGTGTATTATTTATTTATTAAAACTTTATGCAACACAAAATGTACAAAGGCGGAATTAATGCCATAGGCATTCTCTACCAGTCAACCATGGGTGGTGAAGAGATAACATGGCAGGTGCATAAAAAAAAGTAAGTAGATAATATTTTGCAAAGTAAAACTTTTATTACAAGTGTATATATACATATACTTTTAACTAGAATAAACGTACATATTTATCAGAATACATACCAAAAATATATTACATATATATTAATAAAAAGTTATAGAAAGCCCCCATTCTATAACTTTTTATTAATATATATATAATAGGGAGAGTAATGTCCCCTGTGACCTCCCCCTCTGACCGCGCCTGTCTCAATGTTGACGTTTTCATAGTTTTAGGTAACCATAACATCGCACAAAAGTTACAAAGATATCCAATTTTAAAAGTTGCAGACACATCTTTGTGTAACCATAGTGAGTTTGCGCACGCCTACAAAAACATCCATACTTTCTTTATGTTAATATAATCATAGCAATTATTTCCAAATGCGTTTTAACTCCCTCTTAAACAGACAAGGCCTGTGTCCCTGTGTCCCAGAAGTGTGGAACTCTTTGCCGGCTTCTGTGTTCCCTGCCACATATGACCCGTCAGCCTTTAAAGCAAGAGTGAATAGGCATTTTCTGGGCTCGCTCGTTCGATCGTAGACCTCATCTTACACTTACCATCAGGTGTAATCCAGGTCAAAAGCGGGCTCATTCTCAATATAAACAAGTCACGTGTCCTGACGCGAGTTTAACATTTTTTACCCATTACAAAAAAAGTGCACAACGCCGCTAAAGAAGTTTTCACTTTAAAAAAAAACGGGTGCACTCCGGGAGTGCCGGCAGAAGTGAAAACTTGAATATTAACGTTGTGCATTTTTGATATTTTAGAATGGTTAGGGAATAATTTTGCACGAATTGCTTTAATTATCAGTATAAAAGTACTATCATTTATGTGGTAGAATACAATATTTATTTATTGCGCTATCGTACAGAAACATGACAATTAATTTTACATTAAAAAGTTTATCTCTTAGAAAAATCAACTTTCATCCATTATTTCGACGACTTTTTCACCATCATTATTACCAGAACCATCATCGCCAATCTCTAAAACTACGAAACAGCAGGCGCAGGCATACATTTTCGCCGCGCCGTAGAAAGAGAGGGGGATACTTCCTCTCCTACGCCACGCCGACTATCTACTCTTCGTCCGTCTTACGAATTTTCGATCAGGTCACGTGTCCTGACGCGAGTTTAACATTTTTTACCCATTACAAAAAAGTGCACAACGCCGCTAAAGAAGATTTCACTTTAAAAAAATGGGAACGTGATTTAAGCTGATTATGGTCTACTTATTACTTTCTACCCGCGACTTCGTTCGCGTGGGATAGTTTTCCCGCGTAACTCCTGATGCCGTAGGAATTCTCGAATAAAAAGTATAGCTGTCTCCAAATAACTTGCAAGAGTCGTTCAATGCGCAGAAGTCGATTTTTAGGTGTCAGAGGTTGTCAGCGGGACGCGGGGTATGACCTAGCACCGCTCCGAGCACGCGATTGGTGTGTCATTAGTTCTCGTTCAATTTGCTCCCGAATACACTTGCGTACACGAAAGTTGTACCCTTTGTTTTTGTTATAAGTTGTTGTTTTAAATTTAGTTTTTGTTATGTTGGTTACAATGCCAGGACCAAATACCGTTTTACGCAGACTATTAAAACGTCAGAAAGAACAGTTGGACTCTATAGTTAAGGAAGGTTGAAATTCCGAATTCGTCACTGTCTTTAGGACACCGGGAAAAAAGAAGAATAAAAGGGGCAGCAGTTATATTAACTAATTGTGACGAAGAGTACATATTATTTTTATTTTTTTTTAATATTTTTTTTTTTACTTTTAAATGTATTTATGTATTATGCCTATTTTATTTATAATACCGAATTAACGAACTAATTCCTCTTCTTTCTTTAACATTCTTCTGAACAGATATGAATAAAAATAAATGATGTCAATAACCATAGAATAATGGCAAGCAGTAAAAGTGACCACTTTTTTCTTCCTAAGTAAGTAACTAAGTGCACGATGCGCTAACTTACCCCCACTACGCCAAAACCTTGCCAAGTTATATGGCGACAGGTATACCCAGCCTATGTTTTATTTCAAGATGTGAATGACCATTCACAAATTTATTCAGATCCGTTCAGGAGTTTTTGAGTGAAAGATTAACAAACATCCATACATCTATACATCCATCCACACATATTTTGGCATTTATAGTATTAGTAAGATGTATGTTTTAACTCTAATAACAAACCCGGTAGGTAAGTCCTTCGACGGTATTGATATAATCATTACACAAACATTCATTACCAAATAATTTTATCCAACGTCTCAATTTCGGATTGAAGTAAATATAATTATTTCTCCTTTGATGGTCCTAATGATGTCCCGCTAGAGATATGCCTTGAATAAGATCCCGATTATGGCCTCAATGTCGAGTTTCATAATTAAATATCCTCTCAATACCAAAATACTGAAATTTAATTATTATGCTTATTAAAATTTGGTTTTAATGTTAACAGGATTCTGTTTTTGACTTTTCCTCAATGTTATGCTTTTTGTTCGTTGTTTAATTGAAATTAGGAGACAAATAACTGTCAGTTTGACTTCACTTCCTGATTGCTAAATGGATTAAGATGAAACTTATCGCACGGGTAGGTCAGAATATAAGGCACGAGTCACGAGAGCAAAGCCGCTGGAAAGCTAGGAACAACAAAACAGTGTGTAAAATTATGTAGGTTTATATGAAGCAACGTTTGCGTGTCTTTCCACCTTATGCGACTATCTCTCCACAGTCCTATTTAATTGCCGCCCCATAAGACTGAGCGTATAATAAAGGGACAAAGAATGACCTGTTTGTGGTTTCATGTTGTTTTGGAAAATTATCAAATAACTCCATCAAATGAACTACCCTAGTATTTTATTTACCCATGCGTTCTAGGGGACCATGGTAGGTATGTCGATAGAACATTTCCGTAACCAAGGATATATCCGCAACTCCGGACATTCCAGCAACCGCGGTTGCGCACACAGTGTTTATTTACCACAGTAAAAATTGCCAGTGTATCATTAGAACTTAAAACGGGATAAATACCATGTATACAAATACACATGGTAAATATCTCGTTCCACGTTCTAATGATATTGCCATTTGTTGTTTGTTCTAATGATTTGTGTTTTTTCTTTTTCTATCTTTGACAAACACAGATAATTTCTTACTTAACATATAGATAGATTAATCACAGATAGAATAAGCGACGGTATCTAAGCTAGTATTAACTGTGTGACAGACACTGGCGCCTTCCTTCTACACAATATAAGAATAAGTACAGACCAATGTTTCTTATAAAAAGAAAAATATTATGTGCTTCAAATCTGTTGAAGTGTTATACTAGAGGATAGACTATGTAAGTAAGTAACACTTATAGCTGTAATAATATTAGAAAGAAAACGTGTGGAAAGATATGTGTGTGAGTGTGGGTGGGTGTGGGGTAGTCTGTGTACTTCGGTAATCTCTGATGAGATGGGTCATCGTGACCTGAATTTGATCGTGGATTTCTTTTTATTCCATTGAATGACCTCAATTTTTCTTAAAATGCAGACATCATGGAAATGCGGAATAAATTCACTGTTTTGTAAAATGTAAACAAAGCTAAAATTAACTCATGGAAATATGAAGAAACATTATAAAACCTGAGCCAAACATAAAATCCGCCATTAATAAACGTTTGCTTGCTACTACGAGCACCATTAACTAACCCGTTACGCTTAATTATCCTATAAAACTTGAGGGTCAATAAACTACAGGCTTAATTTTCTATGACTTCAGAATTTACTAAGAAACTGCCTGTATTTTGAGATTATTGAGAGCCTCGTAAAGATGATTCTTCTTAATTGAACCATCAATGTTGAGAATGGTTGACTGGTAGGAATGCCTATGGCATTAAGTCCGCCTTTGTACATTTTGTGTTGCATAAAGTTTTAATAAATCAATGTAAATCAATTAATGTGAGGGGGTCGTAAATAAATAGTATTCTTCATATTCTCATTATTTTAGGCAGTTGGTATTTTTCAGAAGTTTGTAATTTAACTGCAAATTCAGGAGGACGGGCGATTGAGGGCTGAGATACAGGTTTATGCCTAGTTTAGCCAATAGCTAACATTTTCGTGTACTTACTCATACTTTTAAGAAATTAATGTATTTGGCAAAACAGTGTACAATTCTTTTGTAGAAATACATTATTATTATTCTTTCATTTTTATAAAAGAGAACTAGCAATATTGTATCATTCACATAACTAGGAATTGTGTTAACCCCTCCAACTAAGTTAAATATGCTTGTGGCTGGAGTGGGTCAAGCAGTGCTTACCAAAGTCAATGGATGGATTATCATCTTAACATATTGTTACGAGCTGGGCTTCGGGATAGAAATAATTTACACCAATTAAACCAAAATTAACACTTTACTTAAATAAACACCAAATAAAAATTAACACAGTTATTCAAAGTACAATACTTGTCACTCAACACTTAAATCGCACCGAAATTCACTTGTAAAGCTTCGATTATATCGCCTCGTATCTTGAAATGAGACTACCGTCTGCGTTCCTCTGCGATATGTTTATATCCCGGTCTATGAGTTCTAGAACATTCTTGTAAAATCGACTCACTACCTAAGCTACTCGAGATACTCAGTACTGCTACTGGCCGCTAGATGGCGTTAGTGTCTCGAACGTATTAGAAGTCAGTCGAACTTTCTCGATATACTTAGTACTGCTACTCCCCGCTAGACGGCGTCAGTGTCTCGAATGTCGAACGTCGTTCGTCGAAGTTTCTCGACGTACTTCGCTAAGCGACTGGCGTAACAATATCAAGATTCCTCCATGACTTGGAAAACACGTTGAGTTGTTGGTCCCGGCTGTCATTTGCACTTCTTTGACAGTCGTTACGAGTAGTTAGAAGCCAGAAAATCTGACACCGGTCGTGCTAAGGGGTATCGTTTTACCCAGCTACAGTTAGGCTCCATTTACACCGCCGCGGAATGGAATGGAATGGAAGCGTCAATTTCACCTCATGACGCGAGAAGGCGCGCAAATTCGCTGGAATGCTCGAGTATTCTCGCGCATTCCAGCAAATTCACGCGACTGCGCCATGAGGGACGTTCAGTCTAGATCTATTAGTTGGCACCGCATTGCTGTGACCGACCCAGCCGACTCCCCGTTCGCGCCACTTCCCGCGGATTCCACAGACGGCGCCGACAGTAGCTAGGGAATTCTCGAAAATGCACGAGGATTCCCCGGAAGACGCGTGACATTTTTTTGGCTCCTATTTAGTTTGTATGTTATACAATTGACATAAAGTTTTTTATGCTATGTACAAATTCGTTGCAAAAAGTCGGTTCCATTCCATTCCGCGGCGGTGTGAATTGAGCCTTAAGTACTGGGTTGTGGAGGTACGCAAGACATGTATACCACTTGAGAGCTTTGTAAATATTTTAGTCGAAATAAAAATTGTCTAGAACAAAATCAGCATCAATTTATTTTTAAACCATTAAAAGAGAGTATTCTAGTACTAATTCAGAATTGTCATTTTTATTAGTATGGCAACATTTTTAAAGTCTACATCAACAATGAACACTTCCTTAAAAAACCTAAATTCAACCAGAAATTTATTCAGTTCTTAGTATTATTTGACTAATATACAGCAAGTATGGTCCTTTGGGCAGTCGATTGCCTCCGTAAATCGTATGTCCTTATTGCATGGTTCCCGACCAGGCATGCATATTCCACCACGCTTTTCGCATCTCGTCTCCTTTACTGACACTGCAAAGAAAAATTTGATTATATTAAACCAGCTTTGAAACATTTCCAGTTACAAAAAAGTGTACGTAAAAGTATCTTTGTTCTTCTTCAAAGTCAAATCTATCTCTTTACCAAAGTTCAAGGTTTATAGCGTTAGTATAACAGAGTTACGTTCGCATTTATAATAGTAATAGAAGTAAGGAAGGCACCCAGTAGTCGAAATGAGACGGCAATCATTTACTATAAAATTATTAACTTTCTGCACTTGTTCTCCATTTAAACTTTGTCTGTGCCAAATTTCATCCTTCTCTGTCCAGGTAATTTTTGCAACAAGTGGTGCAACTTTTTGCTTCACATGTTAATACGTACATAGATTTATTTCAGTACTAAACCAAGCTTTCTCACTAAATTACAACGCTTGCCTAAAATACTGGATAAATATGTGGAATATTTAAGATATTGAGATCATAATTGTCTGGCAGTTTGTGTAATTTATGCGTCCAACATAAATGTCGTAATATTACCTACCTATTTATCAAATTGTTAGAGGTTTTCAAAGTTCTAATTTGAAATCTTACTAATATTCTAAATGATAAAGTTTGTGAGGAGATATGTATGATTGGTGATTTTTCACACAAAACTACTGAACAGATCTAAATGAAATTTGGTAAGTAGATAGTTGACATCCAGAAATTACTTATGGGCTACGTTTTATTACGGAATTCCCACGATATCGGGATTAACGTGACTGACTTCCAAGTTCATTTCAGTGTTTTCACACACAGGAGTCAGCTGGGAAATACTGCTCTGATCTTTTTAAATTAACCGAAACGGTGACGTGTAATTAAAAATTTATTGTCTTGGGTTTTGTTTTGTTCTTAATTCCTTGTATATGCGAAACCATCAGGAATCATTCATAAATTATTGTTACGTCGCACGTTAGGGGCGATCAACGAAGTGTGACCTGGTGTGACTAGGGTTAGGTGGGGAATTTAGTGACAAAACATATCAAAACCTTATACGTTAACTAAGTATTTAGTGTTTATTCCTCACTACAAGCCAAAAAATACAAACAATATTAGCTAGTATTGATTTCTGTATGTGCATTGCTGGTGCCTGTGGTAGGTACACCTGTAATAGAGGTCACCAGGTCTCCAACTGTAGGTACATTTAAACACAATAGATTTAAACTACCTTACTAGAAGTTTTACATTGCGACGTGTGATTTTATGATGATTTAATTAATATGTAACAAGACACTAAGGTGGACAGAGACTCACAAATGTGACTAGGACCGAGGTGAGAAGTAATATATCTTATAACACACTTCATAGTCATCGACATTTTCTCCTTTTCTAATAAAGAATTAAGACACTCGCTATACGGATTAACATTAAAATTCCAATAACACGTATCACACTCAATTTTATAAATCCGATTCCGTTTTCTAGTCACATAATATGTTCTTGATTAGTCCGTGGACAATAGGGTAGTTTCCTAAAATATTTTATTTAGTTCGTCACTTAGGTTAACAAAAAATATTGGACACGTAATGTTTATTTTTCACGTAATTGAAAAATGAAGACGATACAGTGAGTTGAAATTTCTTCTGTGTCGTCAGCAGCCCCCACTCCTGAATTTTTGATCTTTGTAATTTTTTATTGATTTGGAGAGGCATTTATTTAAATCTAACTCACGGGCCAAATAAAACTATAATTTTGTAACACAGAAAAACTACCCTATTGTGTGAGTTATATGTTTACCTATATAATAACTTAAGAATTTTAATGTATCATCGTCTTAAAATGTAACAGTTTATGTCCCTAAAAATTAAATAAAGTGAACAATAAAGAAAATAATAAATAAATAAAATAAAACAAAAATAAAGGACTTGCCTATTTTTGTCACATCTATATTATTGATAAGGGTTTTACTTACATCCATAGCAGCACTCAACTCCCTTGCTTCGCTGTGCTGGACACAATCCTCTTTCATCCACCAGATGTCCCCTAGGACAGTCGATTGCCAGCGTGCACAAACCTCCTTGCGATGTGCACGGGTACTCATCATAGATAGAATCTATCACTTTAACTGTAAATATCAAAAATTTTATTAAGTTTCTTAGTTTACCAACTTCTTAGTAGGTATATATTTTGCTAGCATTTTGCCCGCGATTCCCTCTTTGTGGATTCGAAATAATTTATGAGTATAGCACTCACAAATAATGCGCCTTATTACATATGAAAAAAAAATTGAATTAGAACATTCGATCGTACAGACGCCAAGCACATCAAGCTACAACAATCTGTCAAATTTCTTTAATAGATTTTCAACTTTATTGTTAAAGAAATTAGGTTCAAGTTTAATTGGGAAAATTTGACAGTTTCCGGTAGCTTCATGTGCTGGCGTCTGTACATAGAAACGTCCAAACATACAAACAAATTTTACCTCTTTATAATATTAGTATAGATGAGTAAACAAGATTTTAAAGAGCAACGATTTCTAACACATAGCTTTAATACAGTTATATGTCATGTGCCCGCGACTTCGTTCGCGTGGGATTATTCCGACGCAAATCTCAAATTCCGTGACAAGTCCGAGAAAAAAGTTGCCTTTATGTTACTCTTTCTTCCGTTAAAACCAGTGTAGCTTTACTTGCATTTAGCCGAACAAATAAACAAAATAATAATAAATTAAAATAGACTTTATTATATGAACTATACGATTTACACAATTAATTAGAAATCACAAACAGACACTATTATTTTAATATATTTATGTATTTTTGTCTGACTATTCTATGTTTAAAGGTCGCGGTTCAAACCATATAGTCATGAATATTTGGGTTGCATAACAAAAGTTTACTTTAGATTTTGTAAATATCTGTGTGTTTTTGAAATATCTCGTGTCTGACGTTGTACCACTATCTCAATGAATGTTATACGTTGATGTTACGAACACAATACAAAACCACGCCAATCAAGCTGCTAAATAAGAATAATAATGTACCAATCATTACAACATAACACATCAATTAATTCTAAAACCAAACCAATTAACACGTGCAAAAACTCCCGAAGAACTTAACGCTGTGTAGTAGAGTTTAAATTCGAATAGCAAACGAATACAGAACTGCAAATTAAATTTGTAAATGAATACGGTCATCGGAGACTATTGTGAAATGATTGTAGATGATCCTTCGAGTAGTATCAATACATTCTCTATGTGTTCTATTAAGATGATTGGCAGTGTTGATTCAGTCAGCGGCATTGATCGTGTTTGTTGTGTATACAAGGACTATTTATATGTATGTGCACTGTGGCACGCAAGTATGATAGAAGATTTTGGAGTCAATTGCTGTGTCGTGTAGTTGTATGAGAGATCTCAGTTTGTCATTCGACTTGGTATTTGAAATCCTAAATAAATAACAAAGTTGATAAATTACTAAATAAGTACCAGAATTCAAAATTAAATTTAACCAGAGTCAAAAGAAAAATACATAGGTGGTTGAGTGACAACAAATCTTATTTAAATGTCAAATTAAACGTCAAAATATTAAACTTTTAATGTGTGATTCTGCATGGAATATTCAAAACTAATAATTATAATATAGCTCTATGCTATAAACTCCAAACTTCCCAAATAACTCATCACTAGCGTAAGCATTGTGTAACTACCCTCTTACTAGCAATAATAAAAAATATAACATATAGTCAGCCTATAACGCTACGTTACATGCTTGAAACTACTGCTCCAAAAAAATAACAAACAATTACACGGTTTTCACTATTAGTGCAGTGATTGAGCGATTAACTGCTGCGCTGCGTGTTGCGTGTTCAACAACAAATGTTTATATAATTTAGAAATTGCTGTTGTGCGTCTGTGTATTTGTAGAAATGCACTCAAGATTCAGGGGAAGTGTTTACAGTGGGGAAATGGTTTAAGTGTTTATTGCATGGCGCCAATATATAATAATAAATTACCAAGTGCTTGGAAACATTTAAACACGGTGCATTTTAAGAGTAAACTGCTACAATTATTGTCAGAGAAGTCATAGGTAACAGTGTAACTGTGCTTTTAACGGATTTTTTTTACGGAATGCCTAGTATATAATACTTCTGTGTATTTAATCACTAATAATGTGATTAAATAATGTTTGCATGCCGAATAGCGAAATATGGCTGAGCTCCTAACAAACGCAAGCCTATTATCAATAACAAAAATTTATATTCTCTTCTATTCTGTTCTTTTATAAAATAATCACAAATACTCACAGTCAGCACGAGCCTTAGCCTTGGTATCACTACTACTCACAACTCCAACAACGCAAAAGACAATGACTAACTTCTCGCTATACATGATTACACAAATATCTTTATGCACGACCGCACTCCCTTCGCTATCGGCACAGAATGAGCCATCGGTATTCCAACCATGTTTGTTTTAAATATCAACTCCACTGTTATGTATGCCAATAATGATGGAATCTCCTGATATGATGCACATGAAGTTCTAAACAATAATATTATGGAGCAATATTGACTGGAGTTATCAGTTCTTGGTTGGTGTTCAATTTTGCAGCTAGCTGTACCCGCGTCTTCGGTTGTGTGTGAGTCGGTCTTTTCCCGCGTAGTTAAATCCTGATCTCGTGGGAATTCTGGTAAAAGTTCTATTGCCAAGCTGTGGAACTCTTTGCCAACTTCTGTGTTCCCTGCCACTTATGACCTTTCAGCCTTTAAAGCAAGAGTGAACAGGCATCTTCTAGACTCGATCGTTCCATCGTAGACCATCAGGCGAGATCCAAGTCAAGAGTGGGTTAAACAGGAATAAAAAAAAAAGAAAAATAGTTTGGCCGTTAAAGAGCATGCAGCATGGAGCAACTGAAAGCTAGACAGACAAAATTGTTTAAAAAGTTTTTTTATGTTGTAGCAGTTGAGAACACACAGTTTACTGGTATTTTGAAATCACAGACAGACACACAATGTACTGTAATATGTACAAATACTTATCTGTTTCAATAAATATATCCAGCAATTACTGGATACAGTTGCATCAATGTAGGTTTATCTATATATATATAAATGAATCGTAAAATGTGTTGCTAAGTGTAAAACTCGAGAACGGCTGAACCGATTTGGCTGATTTCTTTTTGTTGTGTTTGATGAAGTATGAGGAAGGTTTTCATGGAGAAAAAAAAGGAAAAGGAAACGAGAAAAATAGTAAAAACATCGATTTTCTTTTCCCATTCAAACCACTCTGTCCCCAGCTGTCAAATATTTGACGTCGTGTATGCCTTTAAGTTGATTTGAGGTTGCATGTCATTGATGAAAAATAATATGATGAGGTTTTTATTGTGTTATTTTACTTGATAATAATCAGTAATCGTGAATAATATGAAGGAAAATAAGTGATAAAAACATAAGCGTTGGTGCAGTATTTTGGATGGAAAGAGGCTGCATGGACTTAAATTATAACGACATTAAATATTACTAGTCTTTCAATATTATTTTATTTCTATTAGACTGCGACAGGCCAATCACTTTTGATAGAACGAAATCTGTCAAGGCAGCTATTGACATTAAAACAACCAATGTTACTTTGTTTGAGAGAAATAAGGCACAACAAGGTCTGCCGGGACACCTAGTTTAAAATATAAATTCCTTTTCAATCTTGGGTCCTAATTTCTTTTTCTAGTTCCTAGATTTATACCTTTTTTTAATACTTGAAGGATGTTTTTCTTGTTCTGTTGATCTTCTCTTTTGTTTTTGATTTTCACGACGCGGTTGGAGTTGCAGTGGTTGAGCGATTGACCGTTACGCTACGTGTAGTGGGTTCTATTCGCGATTCGGAACAAATGTTTGCATCGCCTACAAATAGTTGTACTGGGTCATTGTTTGTCAAAAAGCACTCACGATACAGGAACAGTTCCTAGTATGAGACACAGTAAAAAAATCTGTCTCCCTTGAGGTCTGTCCCTCCAAGGGTTGCCTGTAAAACATCGCTCTGTGCGATAAGGTCACCCATTCTATCTACACTAGTTTAAAATTTTGGGTTTTGAAACACTCTTTGTAGTTTTACATGTATGAGTTAAGCAATTTTCTAAAAAAAAAGTGTTTAGAATTTAGTGTATTATCACTTGCTTCATTTTCCAACTTGCATACAGTTTTGAATGCTTTTTTTTTAAGAACTTGTAGGTATCTATACTATTCACGTTCAATGTCAAGAATTTGGTGATGAGCAATGAGTTCTTTTGTCAACATTAATTCTCAATTGAAAACAATAAATACACATTTCTTGATATACGTAAAACGTTTACGCATTTTCTTCTCCTAATAATTCAGTATCTAACAAAGGTAACTGTTCAAATAACTATACCCGGACTTTTAATTCGATGCAGTAAGCTGACATACGCTAGTGTCACTTACAAAAATAATGATACCATATTTAACCTAATAGTGATGGATTCAATCAGTCGAATAATAAATAAGCGATTTTAAATCGTTAGAAATATAAATAAACGACAAAATTTATACTATTATCATTTATTTTTAAGTAGTAACTAGATTTTATTGTAAATAAATCTATTTTTATTAAAAATATTCATATCTAATCAGATATGATAAGAGCCACGCTTTTGCAAATTATTTTATGTGATGAATATTTTAATAAATTGCGCGGGATTACCTACTATTAAATTAAAAAGTCCCCACACAACTGCGACCTAAATCCCGTTGAAATGGGTACGGGTACAGGGGCCTATTACAAAAAAAAAATATTATCATGATCTATTCGTTTTATTTTTTACATCCCTTTATAATCACATTTCACTTTTTTTAATGTTATTCGATACCTACCTAATACCTGCCTACCAAAATCACGACAGTTATATTGCGTAGATTTTTGATTATATTTATACCGTAACCGTTTATCGATAGCTCGGTTTGAGCAAACTATCGACTGAATTTTTAATCGCAATGTCGTATGAATAGTTTTTAATTGATTTATTTTATGTCATTACTTTAATAAATTATTTTTTATTAACTTTACTAATTATTTCGATGGTCCCTAAGTAAAGTATCGAATTTACAAAATGCCAATTTTTTTTTATTACTGTTTGGAACTATTAATAAAGGTAATTTTATTAATTGAATATCAAAAATTAAAAAAACTAATTATTTATGCGTTTATTAGAGACGTATTTTATCGAAATATGTCAGTCTATCCGACGTCTATCAACGAATGTTAAGTTTCGCGCGTTTACGCTGCGCCGGCGAGTGTGCGACAAGGACGGAACTACCACTATCGCGAATGTACGCCGCCGCAGTGCGCGGGCGCACAGCAACGTCAACAGCCTCAGCGTTGTATTTGCGTAATAATAGTTTTATATCTATTTTGTTACTATTTTTTAAATTTACTAACTAAAGTACTGTATTATGAGCCAGTTACCTTTAAAAATGTATTCAAGATCGAGGAAAATAGTTGATTTAATGCAAAGAAATAGTGAGAATGAACAAAAACAAGACTTGGATACAGAATCAGTTATTTTTAATGCGGGTAAGTTTTAATACTTGAAATACTTTTATTTGACTAATACGTAATTGTAACTTTAATAAATAAGAATATTTTTAAGTATAGGTTACCTAAATCAAGTTTTATTGATCATCTTAATGATTTACTTGTATTAAAAATGTGTCCCGCGTAATATATCGAACCGGGTAGATTCGATCGTTTATGACGGGATGTCATGTTCCTGATAGTACCGAAAGTGCCAGTTTCGATAATGTACGTGGTTTATTCATAAATTATTTTAATCGAAATTGACGATTTCGATACTGTACGTCGTATTACAAATTTAGATTTCCAATGAAAGTGCCACTTTCGATTATTTCGAACGAATTTCATTTATTTTTTTATAAAGATTCGATATAAGTGTTTATGATAAAAATGTAGTAACTTACTTTTATGTCACTTTCTGTGATTAACTAAATTGGATTTGTATAAATGAATTTTTATCATATATTTATTAAATGTATCTTCTTACCTTCAATGTTCTTTTTTAGAGTCACCGCTCCCCACGAACTGCGCCTTCAATGAATCCGATTGGAATAACTTAAAGGAGTTGATGGATGACGAACTCTCTTCGGACAGAAATTTATCACAAGAGGCTTTCCACAGTTTTTACATACCGACCAGTTGGTTTACACTTCTCATAGTAAATTAAATCAAAAAGGAATAACTTTATCGGATAATAGAGGTAAACATTCCAATCATCCAAATTGAATAGATTCTGCAATGATTAAAAGTATTTATGATCATGTAGCTTCCTTCCAACCCATAGAACCACATTATACACGTAAAGACACCAGTAAGCTGTACTTGGATAATAATTTAAATATGAACAGGATGTTTTCCTTATACAAAGAATACAGCCAACCTTCAAATTATAGCAATCAAGCACAGACCCTTCGTCAGTACAGAGACGTCATCAATGTTAACATGAATGTTGGATTTTTTAATCCCAAGAAGGATATCTGTGATAAGTGTCATAGTTTTTCTAACAATTCATCTCCAACAGAAGAACAAGTACAGACTCATAATAAACACTTTAAAAATAAGACAATAGCTAGAGAGTTAAAGAATATTGACAAACAGCAATCTAGAGAATCACATAATATTGTGTGTGCTACATCTGATTTCCAAAATAAAATAAAATTTTCCACATGGAGACGTTGATGTGTTTTATTATAAGCGTAAACTTTCTGTATTTAACTTTACCATTTTCAAGTTAGCGTTAAAGGAAGGTACATGCTACATGTGGACGGAATGTACCGGTAAAAGGAGAGCTAATGAAGTAAGCAACTGTTTAATGTAATTTGTAAACGCAAAGATAGATTGGGGTGCTAAGAAATTATTATTTTGGTCGGATAATTGTGCGGGCCAGAATAGGAATAGAGTCGATTATTCGTTATACATGTATCTATCAAAACGTTTTGGCGTAGATATTACTCATCGTTTCTTAGAGCAAGGTCATACTCAGAACGAAGGTGATAGCATACATGCCCTCGTAGAAAGAGAATCTAAGAAAAAACTAATTAACATTCTTGACCAATGGTACGCATTAGTACGCTGGGCAAAGGCTGAACTAAAACCCTACAAGGTTGTAGAAGTAACCAAGAGTGATTTTTATGATTTTAAATTTGTAATAAATGACAAATTTGGAAAAAGACAACAAAAGTGAAAACGTGAGATGGAACAGCATTAAGGAAGTTAGTGTGAGAAAAGAGGAACCAAATAACCTATACTTAAAATACGATTTGAAGGCTGATTATTTTTGTGTGAATACTTCTGTAGAAACAAGAAGCCGAAAAAAAAAGAAAGTTTCAGTCTATGTTATTAAAAAATCTTTAATCGGATTCACAAGCTTTGCCAGAGGCAAAGTATAAAGTTTTGATTTCTTTATGTAATTCAGGAGCGATACTCAAAGAATATCATAGGTTTTACGAAAGGTAGTATTCTACAGCCGCAGAAAATTCTGAAAATGAGTCCGATGAGTAATATTTACGTACTAAGATTTTTTTATGTGTCACGTCTTATTATTTTTGTTAAAACAGATATTTTTTCCTGATTTATTAATACTTTTTATTTTACCAGAGTATTCTTACACTTTATTCTGTTTATTAGATTTTAAAAAGTACCTATCATAAATATTTAACTACAATTAATAATTATATTTTGTGGTAAGTATTTAATTGATGTTATAGATTATATTTTTTTGTCACTTTTATTTGAAGTTTCTTAGAAGTTGTATTAGTTTTTGTCTTGTTTAAGTAATGTGATTATATTGTGATTTGATTTAAAAAGTTTCGTATTATTTTAGCATATTAAGTGCTCAGCGCTCGCATTTGTTATAATTTAAGTAAGTGATCACAGCTTTTTACCGTAAGTTAACGTATCAAGCACTGGCTTTAAATACTTTTAGCTAAGTATAGTATAACTATTTCAATTTGTAATACATTTACTTTAATAAAGATATTCCATGATAACTGTGTTTTATTATTCTGTAGAAAAATAATTGTAAGTACAACCAATCTGCGAAGTCATTAATCGTATGTGACACTTTCCATAAAATATTCTAAACACAAACCAACGTAGAATATCGAAATCGGCAGATCCGATGCATTTTTGAATTTGCGGTTCCCTGTAAATGATCGAAAGTGCCAGTTTCGATTAATAAAGCAAGTTCAGTAACTTGGTATACTATAGTAACTCAATTTTCTCGAAAAATATTCATATATATTAATTTTTGATGCACAGTAATAGTATGTAAACCAAACACAACTGACAATCCAAATTTTTATGGATATCTAATAATTAAAATAAAAGTTATGCAAAAAATAAACTTTAAATCGCTCTCCTGTAAAGTAGCATTTTTCACTTTCGATAATTTACCTAGGGACCATCGATTTTATTACATTTTCTTTTATTATTATCTACATCTATTGGGGTCGGCTGCCAGTTTAACCGTGTGAGTGCTAATGTTTTACAAGGAACGACAACCTATCTGACCTTTATAACCCAGAAACTGAGTAACAAGATACCCCTTGGCAAGAATTGTGTCAGATTTTTTGGGTCTAACTACCAGCAATGACCGTCAAAGATGTGACGATGACAGCGGAGCTAAGCGTGCTCTCTGAGATACGGGGGTATCTCCATATGTTGAGATGATCACCAATCTACGATCCAACCTCGATAACCGTTCATGATCGTTAAGATCCACGAGCTCCTCATTATTACTACTGATTTTTTATTCTTGGTATCCCTCTTGACATAATATAAAAATAATATGGGGGCACGGCAGTGCCCCCGCCAAGTCGAGCAAAAAAGCGGCACGGCCGTACCATTATTTTCTCGAAGCAATTCAGGCCATTTTCGACCCCCTATAACTTCGTTGTGAATAAAACTAGAAGCCTGAATATTCAGTAATCAAACAGGCATTGTATAAACACGGTATATTTCAAATTTCATTCAATTTGAACCAGAACACTGGCCGCATTGCCACGTTGAATGGCAATGCTGATTCTCTGTCCAAAGAAAAGGCCAGCCCTCTGGTCACTTGTGGAGTCGACTAAACGTTTGCTGATGTCACGAAAGAGTCGATGCGCACTCGGACTCCATGGTCCCAACGTTTCAAACCCAAACGGCTCAAACATATAGCACCCAATTAGGTTGTTGTATTTGCGCCGTTTGAGATTTTCCGCACCTGCAGCTGCCGCCCCAGCACAGGCCGCCGTACTAAGAAGATGGGATGGCGCGAGGGTGTCAACACAAGTAGCATCCCACACCAAAGGCCTACCCAACTTCCAAGGCATTATATTCAGCATTGCCGTTCAACGTGGCAATGCGGCCAGTGTTCTGGGCACTTTTCCCATTGATAGCGATGTTGATGAATTTTTTGATGCCCTATAATTTCCCTCTATTACTTATTTATTTGGAACAAAATATATTTGAACCAGTAGTTTAAGAATTATAACGAGTCAAATTTCTTAATTTTGTCACTCTCTGACTGACCGATCATCAAAAGTCTATGGCACTTCTAGCAGACATAGAAGCTTCAGATTTAGAATACAATTAGTGTTTAGTATATGAATCAAGGAAAAACTATAATATTTTTCAATTTCGGTCCAGTTTTCTAGATACATCAACTGCATAAATAACTTTGTAATCCCATATAAATATGTAGGATTACAAAGTTACATTTGCAGTTAATTAATCAGTGTACCTGTATAATATAATGAAATACTAGATGTAGGTGGGTACTTTTTTTTTTCTTGGTGAAAAATTTCATCGAATGACTTCTTCCGCTCAGGTGTGTCAGAATTCTACTGACTAAAAACCCACCCTGTTCCTTCGGCTGCCCTAAAGTTCCAGGGCCGTGGTATCTCGATGGAACTTTCCCGCAAACCCCGACAGGCAATGGCCCTATGAGGCCTCGTCACTGGTATTGACAGCTCTTTGAGGCGCGCATGGAACACGACGCACCGCCGACCCGGGCCTGGTCCTTACCGGACGGTGAGCGACCCCTACTCGCCATCCACAGGCCCGCGCCTACGGTGGCCCGAAATCGACTCGCGATCCACGACGCCTGGGGCGTCTCCCCCGGCGGCTGGGGCGCGAGGAAGAGAGTTGCCTCTCCCTCGTACGTTCGGCCTCCTCCTTCGCTAGCATGACTGCTTCGCAGCAGGAGGTGACTGCATCCCATTCCCTCTCGCTTGGCACCATGGTCTAAACCAGAGCAGAGCGCGAGAAGTCGCCGCCGCCGATCGCCTCTACGAGGATACGACGGTGCTCCACCCACGCAGCATAAAATAAATGAATAGATTGACTTGGCAATTGCAATAAACAATTTAATTTATATATGTATTACTTGTGAGATATATTGTGTTTTCATGCGATGGCCGATTCAATCTATTCACTTAAAACGCTAAAGATTTTTAATATTGATATATGTCACTATAAGATGTCGTTAGGTTAGATAATTCCGTAATAACTTAAGACAGAAGGTCCCTTAAGTAGGGACTAAATAAATTAATAACCAACTTGGTATTACATGGATCTCACAACTTTTTACGGTAGAAGAACTGAGTTGCGAGACTTGGTTTTTTGACAAGTATTGTTTTTATGGGATTTTATTTATTTCTAATACCTAAAATGTTTCTCACTTAATAGATAACATTCAAGGGTATAAAAATCTCCTAAGTCTCCGCAATGACGGGCAGTAGTCAGCAGTAATGACGGGGCCTTTAGGGCCATTGCCTGGCGGTTGCGGGAATGTCCTTATTAGTTACCGCAGCCCCGTAACACAAGAACAAGTGGAGGTTTAGGGTGTGTTTACCAGAAAAGTTTTAGTTATAGGAGGAGTAATTTAGTGTCTTGCCCCAAGAACTAAATACATTATCCTCCTTTGCGTCACGCAGTCGGGTAAAAAAGAGTAAGAAAACCGATGTCAGCAAAAATACAAACCCCGTCTTTTAAAGAAGGAGGCATGTATCTTAGGAGACCGAGTTCTGGCAACGGTTGATTAAGTTATTGTACCTTAAAGAGTGGCTCTGTGGAAATGTGCCTCTTTACCCTATATTTACCATCACCTCTTAAAATGGAAATGAAATATTTATTTTTTAAATTGGTTATAAATAACACTTTTACACGTCATGTTTTTTTGCGTGTTAAGTTTAGCTAGATGAGGCCGGTATTTCCTAACTGACTACTCTGTGAAGAAACACCGAAACAAACTCAGAGGTCAACGTCTCTTTTAAAGTCCATACAATTGGTGTTGGTCCAATCATATGAAAAACATGTAGGTTCATGTCTGTGGTGCTCTTTGAGGAAATCACCACACAGATGAAAGTAGAAGAGATGAAAGGGGAAGGAAAACTTAGACGTTGACCACAAGACCAGACAGTTCACGTGGTGAATAACACGAAGGGCCATCCCCGAGTCCCAACAGTTGGAAAGTTATAGACTGATTACGCCACGCAGATGGCATTATTATTATGCTTACAACTTATAATGAAATGAAGCCTCAATATCCTAATGGCTTAGATATCGAACTTGTGATCGAGAGGTCGCAGGTTTGAACCCCACCCATTACACTTTTGCCGTGAACCCACTCCAGACTCAAGCATATTTAGCTTAGTTGGATGGGTTAACAAAATTGATAGTAATGTCAATTCTACCCACATTGCTAGTTATATTTAAAAACCTAGCTATCTCCGGTACGTCTTAAAAAATATATATACTCAGACGTCTTTTTCTTCTTCGAATCGATAATAGTAATCCATTAAAATATTATGTTGGCGTGTCTGTCGCAATATTTTTTCTAGGACAACTAAATTGCTCAGGAACGCGCAACATTACCCACCGAATTTTTTGAAAACATTAAATTAAGCTTTTACTCAATTTACGGTAAGTAGGTCGTCTAGACATTTTCAAGTGCTTTCCCATCAAAGTTATATTCGTGAGAACGTGACACTGTGATATTAATTCATTTTTCGTAGTAATTGAGATTTGTCGATGGTTGGCCAAGAGTCTGTTTTTTATTAGCAGTATATTGATTAATTATGGTACTCCGTAGGTAATCATAATGTGGAAACGCATAAGCTAAGTACAATAATTGGTATTGATAATATGAAGTACCTACCTATGTAGCTATGAGAAGTAATAATATAGGGTGATGCAAGTGTGGTGTATTCCGCAACCAAAAATAAAGTTGTTTTCAGACTTATTATACGGTGGTACCACGTCTGACGACTTAGGGCTTGTGCACACCACGTTTAAAAAACGTGGTGTGCATAGGCCCTTAACAGTTGCACAGGACAACTATCTATAGGCCATATGTAAACAGTGAGAGATACGAACCCACTACACGCAGCGCACCAGCCGATCTCTGAACCACTACGCCAACCATGCCATCATTCATTAGCAAAAAAGCAGTTAGATTAAAACTGCAGTCTACCTTTCACACAAAACAAATATAGTCGAACAATAATGACCTACAAAGCAAAACACATGAGGGCTCAACATTACCTGCATTATGAAATAGTTACAGCTCAACACCCGTATAGATCAACAATGACATAATTGCGGCCTGTAATCCCTTATCGTTGGTGACTGATGGAACCCGCATCTTGTATCACCTGAACTGAGTGATTAATGACCAGCACTGTTGGTTTGTGTGAGAAAGAGACAGATGATGTTTTTATAAGGGTGGATGTAGGGACGCGTGAGAAGTCGTTGAAAAGCGATTTTGGATATTTTGTTGTTGGTTAGTCTATTAATACCCACGTATAATTAAAATTGGAGATTCAGTCTGTTTTTTACCAATACTGATACTGTACATGCGAAAGTCTGTTCGTCTCTCTGTCTGTTATATATTCACGGCTAAACCATAGTATTTATTTTTAAATATTTGAAAACCTTGAGTCAAATTAAGGCTATATTTTTTTCAAAAATCAATTCAAGTTTAATAGGGTTTAGTTTGTATGAGAAATTTAAACCGCTTAACCAATTTAAATTAATTTTGGATTTTTCTTTAAATTAATACAAATGAAACCGCAAGGCACAGCTAGTACGATTATAAAAACAAATCATTTTTTTTTTCTGTCCGTTTAAGGAATGGGAAAATAGAGGAGGTTATAGCAACATACCGGCTATGTATACTGAAATTCCCATTGGATCGGGATTTAGGTACGTGGGAAATAGCATATAGGTAATATCGATTCTCACGCAAACAAAGTCACAGGCACAACTAAATAAAACACGGTAAATTATTAGGTTTATCTAAGTATTATTTTATGCCTTTTATAAGCTTCAACCAACAACATAAAGTCGCCTTTATACCTCTGTTGTATAAAAGCGACTATGCCTCAGGCACTTTCTACTAGTCGACCAAGGCTTGTGGAGATATAACATAGCCGGGACATTCATATATTATTATAATTATTTTCATATAAAATTGTAGAGTGGTTTTTGAACGAGCTCACTTTTGACCTCTGTCGCTTGATGGTAAGCGATAGATAAGGTCTACAATGGAATGAGTGGGATTTATTTATATTTATTTATTTACGAAATTAAACCGAAAATTTTAATGATTTAATCTTTGATAGTATTGGTCACCCAGTACTTTTTTTTTGATGAAATATGTTATGAAAATAGCTGGAAGCTTGAGAAAGTTTATAGGTTATACTTTTTACCTGTTTGTAAACGAAGGAGGGTTATGTTTTATCATGATAACATAAAATACATAACATAATTTTATTTTTTTTATTGATATTAGGCTCGCGTTTGACCACCAACTCACCTGACGGTAAGTGATGATGTGGTCGAAGATGGAGCACGCTTGCCTAGAAGTAACCAACTCCCAGGTTATAGCGAGTAGGAAACACAGACTCCGGCAGGGAATTCCACTCCTTAGCAATACGCACAATGAAAGTATTCCCAAAACATTTCGTGCGTATGGGTGGGATGTCCACCATGTAACGATGGCGCATCGCCATCTGTCTTGTAGTCCGATGATGGAACGGGCTTGGCGGAATAAGATTGTGTAATTCCATCGCACACTCCCCGAAATGTAACCGATAAAAAACCGATAGACTTGCAACTCGTCGTCGATGTTCAAGGCTCTGGAGCTTTGATTCGACCAGTGAATCGTTGCCAATGAGTCTCTTGGCCCGTTTCTCGATAGACTCAAGTGCGTCCAGTTGGTATTCTCTCAAAAAGGTACGACATGGTTTACAACATATAAGTCACAACAAGATATAGACCTTAGTGAGACCTGGAGTCTGTACTGGGTTTGGGACCTGTATTACAGATCGCCAGGCTCACAACCTTTAAAAATTTTGAATTTAATTACATTTTTTCAAAATTGATAAAGATAAAGTCCACGGAAGCGACGCCCCGCGCTACTGTCTTAAATGCGAAAGTTTGTCAGAATGGATGTTTGTTACTCTTTCACCGCAAATATACTGAACGGATCTGAATGAAATTTATTGAGCAAATAGTTGACATCCTGGAATTACGCGTAGGCTATCTTTTATACCAGAATTCCCACGGGACCAGGACTAACGCGGGAAAAGTCTCCCATGCGAACACAGCCGCGGCCGGAAGCTAGTTCATTATAAAATTACCTATATAAGAGAAAATGACTAGAACCGTTACATCGAACGTTTTCAATCTTTTCAAATCGTCATCGGTGTCACAACAACTCGTGCTCCTTGTGTCGTGTCCTCAATGGTTAGGGTCGTGATCTCCAAGTAACACTTTCTTCTTTTCTATAGTCCGCCATTTGGTTCTGGCTTCTGCGATATGAATAGCGTTCTTGAAACTGGAATTGAGTCTCGAGAGGCCGCGCCTCTTTCCTCTTTTCGAGTCACACATAATGACAATTTAAGAAGTGATAGGTATATAAAGATTAAAGAATTATTTGTCTAGTGTTGCATTTTTTGTAACTTATTCTGTCCCACTGTTCGCTGCAGCTGTCTGCATGCTGCCGGTATTTTGTTGAAATAGGCCTATTTGGCGCAGCTGTGGTTTACACAGTAATATTATAGTGTTAGAATTAATATTTAATTTAATTTTTTTGTTTTTATATTATTTTGTGATATGTTTTATTTATTTTGCCGGGGAAAGGCCTCCAATCATCTTTATCTGTTGCCATTTTCGTTACATTAGCCAGGAATGCCTGCGCTCGGAGTTGCGGGAATGACTGAGGTTGCGGTAATGGCCGGGTTTGCGAACGTGAAGCCTGCAATACATGTTGACCGAGCGTAGGCCAACGCGAGCGTTGGCAAATAAGTACAAGGCAAGAAATAATGTCCGCACGTTCGACAAGTTCGTCGAATGCCAATGCAGACGACCAATGTAGAAGAGGGTCTGTAGAGCTGCCCACAGGTTGGCCGAGCGCAGGCGAGCGCCTTTGATTTGTGACCAAAAACCGACACCGATCCGAAGTGAGGCAAGTGATCACTAGCAACGGCGAGCGAAGACAAGTTGCACCAAATGAGCTCTATACACGTTGGCGCTGGCCTCCACTCGGTCAACTAGGCAAGTGAAACCGAGCGGTAGCAAAACAAGGCAAATATACCGTCTACATGTTGGTATTGGCCTTCACTCGACAACGCTCGGTCAACATGTATTGCAGGCTTAAGGGCAATTGAATAACATGGTGGGTGTTTAGTCATAAGAACCACTCTTTTCTGCGGCACCCGGAGCTCCTGCTTTCAGCCATTAGATGTTTTTAAATGAAAAAAAAAGCGCTTTTGGGCCGTTCTTGTTTTATTTCGATATCTTCAAAAGGTTTCTTGAGATTTGCGGGAAACGACCAGGGAGTGTGGAATTTTTAGTTCTCTAAAACCGCCCCGTGGGAATCACAATCGGCACATAGGATTACATTACCCCTTAAAAGACCACTCCGACTGCCCTCTGTGCAATGCCTATTACGGCACATCTCATGGGAGAATGTAAAATGGGATCTTCAGAGCCTAGCTAACTAAGTGGCACAAAACAACTATGCCAGGTTTTGTTCGAGACCCGTCGTCAGGCCCCCACTCTATGACTATTTTTGCCCTGTGTTTTGAGTGCGTATTATTTCCTTTAGTTTTGTAATATTATGAAGCAGCGTTCCCAAAATCGCTATTCCCAACAGTATAGTACCGGCTTTAATCATCTTACCAGTGACACGAATATAACAAAGAGGTAACTCACATCTGTACCTCTTCGTATATGGCGCAATCATCTGTTGTCATAACCATGGACCTACTATACAGAGAGTTTCAGAAGTGGGTTATTACATTTTACGGTGATATTCTTTATTTATGAGATTTGAGGAGCTCGTGATTGAATAATAACAGCCACAGGAGTTAATCTTCAAGGTTAACACGTTCGCTGACAGTACGTCGTTAGGCGGGAAATTAAAATAGTGCGTTATGACAGTACGTCGAGGGACGGGCAACTTATTTTTGAGAGTACGTCGTCTCACGATAATTATTCATATTAAGTATTATGTAGAGCAGTATCCGCTGTCATATTATGAGCAATTTCATATTTCTTCCTGCTGTTACACGTGTATCTTGTGGGTAGTTTCATATTGCTTGCTTGTGCACGAGTAAGTACTACGTTGATTTGTCATTTAGGATGGAAAATTCTACCGTCGTAATGTGGTGTCAGGGTAAGTGCTCACTGTCAGCGAACGTGTTATGCGGCGCTTACAGAGATCGGTTTCATCGGGTGACCATTTTTACATCGAGATTTCTCCATGACTCGGAAAGCACGTTTAGCCGATGGTTACGTATCAGACATCTTTGACAGTCATTACGGATGGTTATAAGCCAAAAAATCTGACAATAATCTTGCTGATGGGTATCGTGTTGCCCAACTACTGGACACTGAGTACTGGCTTGAACGACAGACTATCTGACTAGGGCCATACCATGACGTCTTCAAACGTGAGTCGTTCGAGCGAGAAAGAGCGATGGAGCTATATAGCGTGCATAGCTTCATCCCTCTTTCTCGCTCGAACGACTCACGTTTTAACACGTCATGGTATGGCCCCAGAAGGTCAGATCAGTTCAATGTAAAACATTTTCTTTAAAAAAAAAAGTGACTAACAAGTAATTTTTAGGTATTTTTAAATATACTCGTAAATATCATGTGTAAATAGATTTCGCTTTCAGCTGTATGTACACAAGCACTTAGCTATATAATGAAAAAGCTATCACAAACAAATGGACTATTTGCAATTATCTTCATTCTCACGTTTGACACGCCTGTAGAGATTTATTTGTGTTTCATATTATAAGAGAACACTCTCAATTTATTTGAAATGAGTTTCGGACTTGTTTTATTAGTTAAATATTGTACGATTTTATATTAGGTTGCATAGGTAGCTTAATAATAACAGCCACACGGGTTGATATGCGAGGTTAAGCAATGCCTACCGAGGTCGGATTGTGGATGGGTGACTATCTCAACATATCGAGGCTTCTCCATGCGTCGAAAAGCACGTTAAAAAATTACTCATGCGACACGGTGACTAACATTATGGTATACTTTTTGTATGCAGTGATTCATGCCTGACCGTGGCTCGGCCATGCCCCGGCCGTGTGCCGCCGGGACTCGGCCGGGGCACGGCGTTGAAATGTCGGTGGGTATTGTTTCCCGGCTCCGGCACGGTCCGGCCTTGGTATCTTGTATTATTTTTGGTTAGGTCTGGTTTTACTTTTTCATGTAAAAAAGTAAAACTTGCTCTCGTCATTTATTAATTCTTTGTAAAGTAAAGCAAATTCTCCTTCTGCTTCTCGCTTTCTCCAGGTTGGATGTACCTCCCATCTTCTTTTAGTAGTTTTGCTTCGTTTTTCCAATACTTCGTCATCGATAGCAATTGCAAAAGCTGCCAATTCAAATTGTGAAAATTGCATATTTACTCTATCGACAGATGAAATCACTGGCTGCCAAAAACCACATAACACAGATATAGTCGTGCAAATAATACACCCAAACAGCCCGGTGAAACATAAATGACGGCCCGGCCGGCACACGGTGTAGCGTGAATCATCTTAGCCGTTAGTCCCGGCTGTCAAAGATGTATCTTTGACAATCTTTGCGGGTCATCAGAACTCAGAGTCCAGAAAATCTGTCTTGCCAAGAGGTATACTGTTACCCATCTAATGAGTTTTGGGGGTCAGATAGGCCATATAAAACGCCTTGATATTATATATTTCTTGGATAAATGTAGTTATTGTGAACGGGAGATACATAATAGTCACTGTGGTCGTCATGAATGATCTTACCCGAGTCGTGTTCCATGCGCGAATCTTAGGGCCTGTGCACACCACGTTTGTTAAATTCTTTTATCCCACAGAGCAGTCTAACTTGCGTGCGTATCGCGTCTGTATCGCTACAAACGCGCGTCAACGGCGCGTTTAAAAAACGTGGTGTGCATAGGCCCTTAGAGCGTCTATAATCTGCGGGGACAACGTGAATGTTCTAACAAGATACCGCTACCCCAGAACAACAGGTAAGGAAAGACCAGGGTGGTTTTTAGAGTTTCGTAGCCGAATGGCAAAAAACGGAACCCTTATAGTTTCGACATGTCTGTCCGTCTGTCTGTCTGTCTGTCTGTCTGTCTGTCTGTCCGTCCGTCCGTATGTCACAGCCATTTTATTCCGAAACTATTAAGACTATACATGTAAAACTTGTTAGGTAGATGTATTCTGTGAACCGCTTTCCGATTTTAAGAAAAAAATAATAATAAATATTTAAAATAAAGGGGGGCTCCCCATAAATAGAACTAAAACTGAAAATTTATTTTTTCATGAAACCTATGCGCGTGTGGTATTTATAGACAGGTCTTTAAAAATGACACTGAGGTTTCTAAAACCACTTCTTCATAAAGTTAATCGTTTAAAAGATATAAGCTTCCAAAGTGGTAAAATGTGTCCCCCCCCCCTCTAACTTCTATAATAAGGGAGTGAAAAATCTAAAAAAAATATATGTCTATAGATCTTAATGTTAACTTTCAACCAAAATTGGTTTAAACCAAATCGAGTCAGCAGTTTTTGAGATATAGCATATTTTCTAAAACCGCAAATATAACTTTGTAATTCATACAAACACTATGAAAAACAAAGTTATTTAGCGTAGTTGTAAAAATGTAAATAAGCTAGTTTTAAGAAATTTTTAAGGTTTTTTTTTTATTCGTCAAATAAATATACATATTATATTATATTATTATAGTTACTACGGAACCCTTCTTGGGCGAGTCTGACTCGCACTTGGCCAATTTTTTAAATTAGTGTGAGACACTCCATACCACTTCATCAAGTACGGGGAGCCGTTTGATGATTTTCCCCCAAAAAGGGC
The DNA here is from genome assembly GCA_943138885.2 of Tholera decimalis. NCBI lineage: Eukaryota > Metazoa > Arthropoda > Insecta > Lepidoptera > Noctuidae > Tholera > Tholera decimalis. Next base: position 6,400,756 of record OW964549.2, read on the forward strand.
ATAAATACATTGTCTACTGAAATTTTAAGGGCTCCATCATAAAAATGCATTTACAGCCTTTTAAGATTTGATGCTACCTTTCAAATCGCTTTTGCGTTAAATCGGAGATCGTGGATAAAAATATTTTTTAACTATTTTTTGCGTTAATTGAGTAGACGAAGGTCACCGACGACGGTTAACGTTTCATATCTAATGAAAAATCAGAACCCTACATACAACATCAAATAAATTATAGACCTTATCGCGAGCCACACAAATTCAAGCCTTCTTCAACAGACATACAGTTCAAACTCCATAACCCATAACTCAAAAGGCTAATAACAATAAACAAACCTACAATAATCTCATTTCAAAGCAATTTAAACTTGGACTTTCTTTTTCATGTTTAAGTATAGAAAATCGAGCCCTGAACGCCCATTGGTTGGTGCCTGCGGACAGATTTAAGGGTTTGTCCACAATACCACGTCACGACGCGACATCGTGAACGCGGAACGATGCGGTGTCGTGGCGCAGAAAGTTGACGTGACGTGTTAATTTGCGTTACCGTGTCTTAAAAATGCACTTCACGCTGTCGTGTCTTGCAAAATTTCTGTACATTTTTCACTCACAAACGTGTCAAAGTCTTTCTTAATATAGACAGCACAAAACGTCTTCTGCTCTTGCTAGACTCTAGGAAAATAGAACATCAGAACAAATCGCTAAGCCAGTTAAACTGAGCAAGCGTATTTTTTGTATGGCATCTCGCTGTTCAAGCTCTGAAGTTGTCGGCTGCTTAAACGGACTTACCTGTGTCTGCCTTAATTAATCACAAAGCCTCCAGACTGGTCTTTTATTAAGTTTACAAACTAAGCGACTACACGCAAACGGCACCCCCTGTGGGGTACGGACCTCAGCTTAGGTCGTCGCTGTTGGAGGGCAGCTAAGGACAGGCTAAATCGGATCATTTTTATTATTAGGAACAAATTTAATGGGACTGGCTCAGCGTCGCGGACTGGCTTCAGCAAGAGTTGGGCAGGCAATTACGGGGACATCGCAGCTGGCCCCGGCGGCGATTACGGTCGATTTCTATGTGTTTGTTTGCTAGTTTCTCTATCCCTCTTAGGACTGGGTGATAACACCATCGCGAATGACGAGAATATGCCTTGGTTGGCGAATCTTAGAGATGCGGGAGGGATCATAATTATTAGGCGCCCGATGCGACAAGGGGATTCCTATGTTTGATTGCAGTTTCAAAGAAACGTTTGGTGACGAGCTGAGCAAGCGTACTGCCACGTAACGCTGCCCGACGCGTCGTTCCGCGACGACATTGCCGTACCGTGCTTAGCACGTCACTGCACCGCAGCCGCTCCGCTGCGCCGCACCATTCTACGTAAACGACGTCGCACGGTGGGCTGAAAAACGGCTTTCATAGACTTAGGCATTTTATTTTGCAAGTGCCAGTTTTTGTGCCGGATATCACTTCTATTTGTTATAACAATATACAAAAATGACACCAGAATTGATTCTGCACAAAAACGAAGGAATTATAATTTTTTTACGAAAATTTTGTATGGAGCTAGTATGAAAAATCGAAATATCTCTGAAACGGCAGCGATAACCGTAATATCCTTATAGGAGGTTTTAGTACTAATTATTTATGATTTTTTGACATACGTTACATAATGGTTGTAGATGCCTTTTTTTTTTAAAAATCGTCAAAATATTTTTATTTATTTTTACATATTAAACGTTCCTTTTAGTGTTTAAGTTGAAGAATTCAGAGCTTTAACAACTCTTAACATAAAATAGCATCACCCCTATAGACCTGAAGGACTAGACAGAGGTGTGTAGTATCTTGTTGATCTTGTAAGATTTCCAACAATACCAAATAGTTGAATATCAGTGTCAAAGTGCCCATGCTGTCGCTTCTTTTAGAAAGATAGGGGAATGAAATTGTTAATTGATCATACCCTAAAAGTATGATTACAACATAACCGGACACATAATAATATCGACACAAAAGGAATTTTAAAACCTTGCATACGTTCAAAATACAAAATAACATATTGTGTAGTCATCTAATGAGTCTGATGACAAGTAATTAAGTAATTAGAATGATGGTTGTAGTCTTCTGATTCTAATGAGCCTATTAAGTGATTAAATGATTTGAAATATCTCGCAACAATACCAACTAAGAACTGCATTCACCTTTTTATAATTAGTGAGCTAATGTGATTTGCTAATGTTGATTAGTTCTACTATGAGTTCTACGAAATGTTTTTGACGATTATAAATTTTTATTATCATATCTTTTATAACTTTAATGAGGGTAGTTAACTAATTATTGACTTTATACAATAAAAGGGCTATAATTTTGTTCCATAATTTAGATTGTTCACAACCGTGTAACTGCTAACACTAAAACTATTTGCTTTGCGACTACAAAATCTTAGAATGGAAAGTTTAATCACCAACTTAGATTTGTTTGTTCTTCTAAAAAGTGAGTGTCCTTCATTTAATCATGAAGTATTGTTTAGTGCAATTGTGTCCCGCATAGGCGATTGCCTTTCTGCCGAAGATCAAGTAACTCTCAAAGAATTTTGCCGGAGATTCACGCGAGCTGCTTTAAACAGGTGGCAGAAATCTAAACGATTCTTTGATAAGTTTAGAAATACGTACGGAGAGTGGTTGCAAGCAAATATTGATTGGCCGAGTTGCGTGCAAACTTTAATAAATCAAGAACCAACTGTTGATGAGATACCAAGAGCACGCTCAGTCTCTCCAGAACCTTCGACATCATCGACTGTTGGAACAATGACAAAAAGGTCCCGAAAACCATTCAAAGATCTGGGAAGCAAACAGAAAAAGAGAAGATCTAGTGAGCACATAGGCGAGGATTCCTGTGAATTGGCATATGCAGCTGCAGCACGTTTAAAAGAAGAAGGTTATGAAGATATCGCATCTGTAATCAATTATATGATCAAAAATCCAGAAGCTGCCGTTAAAATCAAGGAAAGCATTAAGAAAACAGTAATATTTACACCAGAGAAAGCACTTGGATTGCTTCTTTCACTTAAGCTTTCAAAGTGGCAACATATTACGTTGCGAGAGACTGCCATTCGGGAAGGTGCTAAGGATATTTACCCATCCTACTATAAACTGCAACAAACTAAGCTTGCATGCTACCCTCCTAATCAATCAGTATCAGTTACGGATTCATCAGCTAGAATTACACTTCAAGCTTTACTTGACATCACGGTGAAGCGGATTCTTCAAAGTCTTTCTGATAATGTGGAAAATAAGCAGTTAAAGCTGATATCGAAGTGGGGATTTGATGGTGCTTCCAATCAAAGCCGATACAAGCAGAAAATGGACGGCGAGCATGATGATTCAAGCATTTTCATGACCTCCTTGGTGCCACTGAAACTGACAGATGGAGATAATACTATATGGACAAACCCGAAACCATGCTCAACTTTTTATTGTCGTCCGGTTCAGTTCACTTTTGTAAAAGAAAGCCATGCAGTTGTCATTGATAACAAAAGAAAAATGGATGAGGAAATTGAGGCCCTTAACCCCACAGAGTGCATTAATAGTAACAGGGTGACTCATAAACTAATGATGACAATGATCGACGCAAAAGTCTGCACGTACCTTTCTGAAGCTAGATCAAATGCATCATGCTACCTGTGCTTAGCAAAACCAACAGAAATGAACCACTTAGATGCTGTAACATCAAAAACTGTGTGTTCTGACATATATGAATTTGGCCTATCATCCCTACATGCCCGTATAAATTGCATGGAATGTCTGTTACACATTGCGTACAGACTTGACTTCAAACAGTGGGCAGCAAGAAGTAATGAGCATAAAGATATGTTACAAAACAGAAAAAAAAAACATTCAAAATAAATTTAAAGAGGAGCTCAATCTGTTAATTGATATAGTAAAACAAGGCTCGGGAACTACCAATGACGGGAATACCGCAAGGAAGTTTTTCGAGTTTCCCAATAAAACTGCAGCTATTACTGGGTTGGATCAAAACCTGATAAAAAGATTTGCTGTTATTTTGCAAGCAATAACATCTGGTGAGAAGATCGATGTCATCAAATTTAAAGATTTTGCTCGCAAAACAGCAGAAAAGTACGTGGAATTATACGACTGGTACTACATGTCATCAACCGTACATAAACTATTAATACACGGAGCTGACATAATCGAAAAAAATGATATTGTCCCGATTGGGACTCTCTCGGAAGAAGCCTCAGAGTCTCGAAACAAAGATTTTAGGAGGTTCCGGGAACATCATTCGCGGAAAAGAAGCAGGCAAGATTCTAATCAAGATATCCTAAATATGCTTGTTGTTTCTTCGGATCCTTTTCTAAGTGCACAAAGGCCGAAGTTAGATGCCAAAAGGAAGACAACCTTTTTTGCTGAAACTCTCGACCTAATACAGTTTCCGGAAACTGAGTTCGAGTTTGTAGGTATATCCGATCTGGATTCTGACTCGGAATTGGAGTCCGACAACGAAAGTTGTAAAGAAAATTTGTAAAATTTAATTATTTTTCTTTATGTTCTTTTGTTATTTATGTTAGTTTATTGTACCAATATGTTTAGTTAATAATTTCATAAATTATAGTTTCAAATATGTATTTTGTATAATTGAATTTATTAGATATTATTTTTGTTACTTCTGTTTTATTTAAATTACCTATCAATAAAAAGTTTATATACAGTCTTTTTTTTTTCACATATTCTTAATATTTGGGGAAAAAGCATGCTTCCTAACGATGTTCTTAACTTTGACACAGTTCATGGATCGTTTTGAACAGTTTCATATGTTAAAATAAATAATGTTAGTACTATAATCCCCTATAAGGATATTATTATTATTATGTGTCCGGTTATGTTGTAATCATACTTTTAGGGTATGATCAATTAACAATTTCATTCCCCTATCTTTCAAAAAGAAGCAACAGCATGGGCACTTTGACACTGATATTCAACTATTTGGTATTGTTGGAAATCTTACAAGATCAACAAGACACTACACACCTCTGTCTAGTCCTTCAGGTCTATAGGGGTGATGCTATTTTATGATAAGAGTTGTTAAAGCTCTGAATTCTTCAACTTAAACACTAAAAGGAACGTTTAAATATGTAAAAATAAATAAAAATATTTTGACGATTTTTAAAAAAAAAAGGCATCTACAACCATTATGTAACGTATGTCAAAAAATCATAAATAATTAGTACTATAACCCCCTATAAGGATATTACGGTTATCGCTGCCGTTTTAGAGATATTTCGATTTTTCATACTAGCTCCATACAAAATTTTCGTAAAAAAATTATAATTCCTTCGTTTCTGTGCAGAATCAATTCTGGTGTCATTTTTGTATATTGTTATAACTAATAGAAGTGATATCCGGCAAAAAAACTCGCACTTGCAAAATAAAATACCTAAGTCTATGAAAGCCGATTTTCAGCCCACCGTGCGTCGTGACGTAGTGATGTGGACTGGCCCTTATTGTCGTCCAAGGACATATCTTATGACGCCCCAGGACACGTTTTGCGGGCGCCCTCAGCAACTGCGGGGCGACGTTTGAAAGTGCTCAAGCTAAACGTTGCATCGCAGATTGTGAACTGAATAATAATGAAACTTGTCGCGTAAACCAAACACGTTACTTTGTGGTAGAGTGATGAAAATGTAGATGCGGCTTTTTTACTATTGTTACTTTCTGTTTTCATCATCATCTACCGGCTTCTGTGTTCCCTGCCACTTACCTATGACTTTCAACCTTTAAAGCAATAGTGAACAGGCAGCTTCTGGGCTCGCTCATTCCATCGTAAACCTCATCTATCGCTTACCATTAGGCAAGATTGAAGTCAAGACTGGGCTCAACCGGAATAAAAAAATATTAGAATTTATATATTTAAAAATAATTTATATTAGAAAAATAATTAGCTCCTGGCTAAATAATAACGGTCGCAAAACCAAAAGTTCAATAAGGCAACGCTTGCCGCATGGAGGATGTACGACTATGGAATACTCTTCCTATATCAGTAAGACAAGCACAAACCCTTCCTTCTTTTAAAAACATGATAAAAGATCTCTATCTATCTCTTTAATTTGTGACTATTTTTTTATATATCCCAGATTGTTTTTTATGTATGTGTGTATTGTGAATGTAGGTTATTACTCAGAAACATAGGATATAGTGTCACTCGTGCATGTTTTAAAACGACTTAGTTTATAATTATATAAAATGTGGATAACATAGTGGGTTACACACTTATACATATTGTTGCATGATAATTTTAAGTTCATTTACAGTGTGTAATTGTTTGTTTTCCCGAATAAATAAAAAAAAATAAAAAAAACTTACTTATGTATTGTATATAAGTGAATAGTACACCATGGACTACTCGCGTATTTATTTTCGCCTGCTGTGTCAAATCCATACAAAGGTTGTCTGTAAAAGATCGCTTTTAGCGATAACACCGCCCATTGTAAAACCCTATAGTTATTAAGTTCTCATTCAATTCTGTTATGGTGTACAATAAAGAGTATATCTATCTATCTATCTATCATCTTTTTCGAGATTGCTGCGTGCTTCGGAAAGCACGTCAAGCCATTGGTTACCATTATGGTTAGCTAGAAGTCAGAAAATCTGACACCATTTTTGCCAAGGTTTATCGTGTTATAGTTCTTGTCAAATAACTTGGCAAGAGTCGTTCAATGCACAGAAGTCGATTTTTAGGTGTCAGCGGTTGTCAGCGGGACGCGGGGTATGACGTAGCGCCGCTCTGAGCGCGCGATTGGTGCGTCAGTAGTTCTCGTTCCATTTGCTCCCGAATACACTTGCGTACACGAAAATTGTACCCTTGGTATTGTTACGAGTTGTTGTTTTAAGTTTAGTTTTTGTTACGTTGATTACAATGCCAGGACCAAATACAGTTTTGCGCAGAGTATTAAAATGTCAGAAAGAACAGTTAGACACTATAGTTAAGGAAGGTTGAAATTCCTAATTCTGCACTGTCTTTAGGACACCGGGAAAAAAGAAGAATAAAAGGGGTAGCAGTTTTATTGACTAATTGTGACGACGAGAACATTTTATTTTTAATGTTTTTTTAAATACATTTTATTCACTTTTAAATGTATTATATCTATTTTATTTATAATAACGAATTAAAGAATGAATTCCTCTTCTTTCTTTAATATTCTTCTGAAACACTACAAAGCCAAAAATAACGTTAATTTCGGAAGTCGGTGTTATTGGTTTTGGATTTTCTTTTTTTTTCACACCGCCTTCCTAAATTAACGTTATTTTTGGCTTTGTAGTGTTTTGATATGGAAGTCGGTTCCATATTTTGCAAAAAAAAAATATTTCCCCTTCCCTTTCCGGTGTCAAAGAGTAAGGACGTGTTGCTGTTGCTCCTCACAAAATAATTGAAATCAAGTGTCTAAGTTAACAAAAACAATATAAAACTATCAGATGTGTGGTGATAAGTGGTGAAAATACGTGGTGGACAACCAAATAGCAAGATAAAAACATTTACTTCGATATCTAGATCGCCGAATAGGTTAGAAAAATCTTTTTGACGTTGACAGTAAGTTGAATACCAACATACCGAGAGAAACATCCATAGACCATGCTTAGTGCACTTAGGTGGTGTTACCAAGGCGGTTCCAAACCTGTGTTGCTAACTTTGAGCAAGTGTTGCCAGCTGCAAACAAGTGTTGCCAACTGAAAACAAGTGTTGCCAACTTAAAACTAGTGTTGTGATCGTTGACCAGTACAGTGATTCCTTACCCTTACGCACCTCGCGCCGGTGTAACCTATCTATATAATATTACTCTATGCTCTTCATAATTAAACGACGCCTGGTACTTCTACACCGAGTGAATCATCAACATGCCTCTTCAGCGCTCACCCCCGCCTATCTCACCTGCCTCCACGTCTGCCCCTGAGTCGGGCTCCACACTCTCTGTGGTGTGTGCACCTGAGATAATATGTGAATCGGATACTGCATCTAAGAGAAGCGGTAGCAGAAATGTCAGCGTTAGACATAAACGCAGACATGGCGATGACGACATCAAGGAGCTGAAAGGGTTGATCTCATCTTTATCGGCTAAGTTAGACCAAAGCTTTCTTGAACTCAAGCAAAACAACGCAGAACTCAAAGTAAGTTTGCAGTTTATGTCAGATAAATATGACTTGATTTTTAAAACACTCCAAAACCTACAAGAAGCTAGGTAAGAAGATAAGAAGACCAGAAATTAGAAGAAAAAATTGAAGTTCTTGAGCGTAAAAGTAGGTCAGCTACCTTAGAGATACGAAATGTACCCATCTGCTTGCGAGATGACAGGAAGTTTGAGACGAAAGAAGATGCCACCTTGATTGTGAAAACCTTGTCGAAAGCTGTGCAGGTGGATATCCAAGACTGTGATATAAAAGACATATACAGAATCCATACCCACAAAGAAGGCTGTAAACCCATCATAGTTGAGCTAAACAGTGTCCTAAAAAAGGACAAAATAATACAGGGGGTTAAGAATTACAACAAGAAGAAACCACATGAAGGAAAATTAAATACTGGTCACCTAAGTCTACCCGGACCTGTCAAACCTGTGTTCATATCAGAAGCTGCGTAAAGCCGAAGGTGAGCCTCAAACTCGAATCGAATCCGCAGTAAATCTAAAACTCTTATCTAAGAAATGACTATCCTGTACAAACTATCTCATTGTCATTTCTCACAGTTTACTCATTATAAAATATTATTATTTTAAGTTTAGTAATACAGTAACTGCTCATATTTGTTTGATAGTAACATGTATAGTTTACCTAAATAGTACAATTAGTCAATTAGTTAAGTTGTATAGTATTTAGTAATTATCTATTATTTACATGCAAAGCCTTTTCTTTTGGAAGCTGTTTTTTATCAATATCTCACTGATTTATGATGTAGTTCACCTTGAAAATAATTTATTTAATTTCTTGTACGAAACAAAGTTTGTTATGAAATACTACACAACACAAATGCAATTACACACTCAAAACATTCACACTAAACACTACCATAAACTACTTATTATAAATAGAATAAACACATTAAATATCAAATTATTCACTATATTACTTACACGACTTACTAACACAAATGATATACCCTGTGGCACAAACATATTATATTGTTCATTATTATTTAAAATTATAAATTCGATAAGGATAACTTAAATAAATTTATTGATTCTGTTGAATCATTTAATATCTCAAGACCGTATGTGAGTTTGCCAGATCAATGCAAGAGGCATATAAACCCTTCCAAACCAACTTTGAACATACTGCATGTTAACATCCGAAGCCTAAATCGAAACTTCGATGGTCTTAATGTCTTAATACATTCTATTGATGTTAAATGTGACATAGTGGTCCTCTCGGAGTGCTGGTTAAGCAAAGTGATAGATATTCCCGTACTAACTGGCTTTACCTCAACAAGATCCTCATTTAACAATCAAAACGATGGGGTGGTGGTTTATGTGAATTCTGTTTTGTCTCATACGATAAGTGAACCGGTACTCCAGGACGCAAACTGTCTTATCTTGAGGATAGGTCTAGACACAGCTATTGTTGCAATATACCGGTCACCTTCAGTCAAAAATATAGAAAATTTTCTCAGCTCCCTAAACAATATTTTAGAATCTCTAGCCTCAACAACAACAGTGGTAGTGATTGGAGATTTAAATATAAATATTCGAACAGATAATAATGACTCTTACTCTGAAGAATATTTAAATACAATGGCATTTCACGGGCTCCTACCTGCCCACATTTTCCCCACTCGCTTTGAAAACTGCTTAGATCATATATTTTTAAAAACAGATAGACCCTCCACAACTTTGGTCCTAGATTCATATTTTACAGATCATGCACCTATCCTGTTTTGTACAGAACGAAGCCCTCTTAATACTATAAAACTTAAAAATGTGATACGGCATTTAAACTTGCCAGAAATTATTAGCTGCTTAGAAAACTCCGATTACTCAAGTATTATAACTAGTACAGATCCCAATGAAAGTGCGGAAAAACTGATCTCTATTATATCAGATGCAATCAATCAAAACAGTACACTAAAAAAAGTTCCTAACAGAAAGCAGACTATTAAACCATGGATGACTTCGGGTCTCCTAAGTTGCATGCGAAATCGGGATCAACTCCATAAAAAAGCAATACAAAATCCTGAAGACTTCAATGCTAAACTAATATATTCCAGATATCGGAATTACTGTAACAATTTATTGAAAACTATTAAATGCAATCATGATCAACAAGAACTTATGAAGGCAAATGGAAATCCCAAAGCAACTTGGGATATCATAAAAACTATTAGCTACAAAAATACGTCACCCATAAGCAAGTCAGGAGAACTCCTTAATATGTGCAGTGATCCAAAGTCTTCCGTTAATGCTATAAATAAGTATTTTGCAAATGTTGGAGCGGATCTTGCTAGGCAGGTTGTACAACGTGTATCTCGCCGTAACTTTGAATTTGACAGCTTAATAAATCCTCAAGGTAACTCAATTGTATTACTTGAAACCGATTTCTCAGAAATAGAAAATATAATTATAGAACTAAAACAGAATTGTGCAGTAGGTCACGATGGAATACCAGCCTCTGTTATCAAGTCTGCCAGACATGTACTTGTTCCAGCAATAACCCATATTTGTAATTTATGTATCCTACACGGTATTTTCCCTGACACTTTTAAAAAGGCTTTAGTGACACCAGTATTCAAGGGTGGGGATGGTGACCGTGTTGAAAACTATAGGCCTATATCTGTACTCACCACACTGTCCAAAATTATGGAGAAGGTTCTGAACAAAAGATTACTTAGCTATCTTGAATTCAACAACATACTTGCGCCAAATCAATACGGTTTTAGGAAAGGCGTATCAACTGAGGATGCTGTTCTTCAACTGACAAACCAAATTGTGAATAATCTTGATTCTAAGACTAAAACTATAGGTATATTTCTCGATTTAGCCAAGGCCTTTGACACGGTCTCTACTCCTATCCTTCTGCGTGGTTTAGAAAGCCTAGGAATAAGAAATAACGCTTTAAACCTCTTCCGTGATTATCTCACAAACCGTTACCAACGAGTTAAGGTAGACAACTACATCAGTGACGATGTCAAGCTAACCTTTGGCGTACCACAAGGCAGCGTACTGGGGCCTACCCTTTTTCTTCTGTTTGTTAACAGATTGTGTCAGCTGTCAATCCCACACTGCCAGATACTTGTATATGCAGATGACACTGCGCTTATCGTGAGTGGAAAAACATGGGAATCTACTCACCATGCAGCTGAAAATGCTCTTGCCATAGTAATGGATTGGCTTTCATTAAATCTACTAACGCTAAATGTCTCTAAAACACACTTTGTCCCTTTTTCAGCGAACACTGCTACACAACCTAGTATGCCAGACATTCGAGCCCATAGTTGTCACTCAACACGAACTCGTTGCAGTTGCCCTAGTATAAATAGAAGCTCTTGTGTTAAATATTTAGGCGTGCACATTGATAACACATTAAGTTGGCACAAACATATCAGCGTGACAGTTACGCATGTTCGCAAACTATTGTTTCCCATGAAAAAACTAAGAAGTGTAGTTGACGACCGACTGCTTAAAACTGTTTATTTTGCCTTGGCTCAGTCACTTCTTACCTATTGTATATGTGTCTGGGGTGGTACATTTAAAACGAATTTACTTCGCCTTGAGAGGGCCCAAAGAGCTGTCTTGAAAGTCATGCTTCACAAACCTTACCTATACTCGACTACCCAGCTTTATAAAGATATATCTGTACTTACTGTCCGACAACTCTGTGTACTAAACATCACTCTACGTGTACACTCATCATTGACCTATGACTCAAAATTATTAAAGCAAATTAAACGCCGTAAAGATCCTGTATGCCCGCTTGCCACCGCCAAGATTGCTCTGGGGAGGAGAAGCTATCCGTATCTTAGCACTCGTCTTTATAATAGTATTAATGAAACCTACAACATATATTCTTTACCGAAATTTAAATTTAAAGCTATAGTTAGTTGTTTTCTTCAAAAGTTAACCTACAATGAAACTGAAGAATTTTTTACAAAAAAGGCCTATTAACATTCTATTAACATTCTTTATGATGACATACAAAACATACATACACACCCCCTCACATACACCCACAGATCACCCACACCACAACAACACATTCACTCTCATCACACCCACACATACACCCATCCTTTCTTTGCTTTTTGTTTATTTTAGTTTAATAATATAAATTATAATATAAGTTAGTTGATTTGTAGTATTAAGTTAAACTTTGCTTGTATATTTAAAGAAACTGCCACAAAAATGTAAAAAACTGTAAAAGGAAGGCGCCTGTGTCTGTAACACAGTGTATACTAGCACAGACACAGACGTACACTCTGTCTCAAAAAATAGCATTGTTCCTTATAAAATGTCGATTTTGTTTTGTTTTTTCTATTTATTGTGATGGACCAACTGTATTTGGCTTTTTGGTAATAAAGTTTTTATTTATTATTTATTTATTTATTTATTTCATGCTTTTTAGTGGGTCGGTTTGTAATTTATCTTGTTACAAAAGCCATAATGCCAACAACTTATCACCTTTTACAAAATATTGCCTTTCCCGATGCATAGCCGTTAATTTTTGAGGAGTTCTCCTGGCACTTGACCATCAGCTATACATCACTATATGTATTTTGACGAGCATAAAGTGTTTAACATCCGTACTCAAGTAATCGAATCGCAATCCACGAAATACTTATTATTGAGGAATTTCAGTGGCCATCTGTGGTCTTCATCATCAGTTTAACTTCTCCAAATGGTACTTTTCGGAAGAAACTGCTCAAGGTACTATAAGAAATACCCAAAACGCTAAAGGTGTGCCTATAATATTTGAAGAGTTCCGTCGATTTCTCCAGGATCCCATCATCAGATCCTGATTTTGTAACAATGGGACCAACTAGAAAGTATACTTATTCAAACGCAAAAATAATTTTTCAAATCGGTCTAGCCTTCTCCGAGTTATGAGGTAATATACATAAAAAAAAGTTCAAGACGAATTGAGAACCTCCTTTTTTGAAGTCGGTTAAAAATAAATGATGGCAATAATCATAGAAATTATTCTATGGTTATTGCCATCGTTTATATGCCATTACGCAAGCTGTAAAAGTGATCACTTTTTTCTTCCACTCAGGGCACGATACGCGAACTTACCCTCACTACGCCAAAACCTTGCCAAATTATGTGACGAGGACTATACCCAATTTCTGGGTTATGGGACCCATGTACTGGTACTGGTATAGGTATAGTATACACTGGTACTCAACTGCATCTAGTAAGACTGGAAGCCGACCCCAAAATAGGAAAAATAAAGCAGATTGTGATAATGTCTTTTTCTTATCAAAATCAAAAATAATAGTTTTCATTAAAGGATCCACTTCTCGAGTACAAAGTAGGAGGCTTGAATTTTGGAAGTAAAGCTTTAAATTCATTCTAGAGGTCCGCCGGTGGCTTTTTCCAATTGATTTGTCTTTTAACTTCATAAGAATACAATTTCACCTTAAGGTATCGTTTGCCGTTACAATTATAGCACAGGAGCCAGTAGCATTGACGGGCTCGACTGCCGGTTGCCGAGGCTGCAGGAATGTTCTAACGAGATACCGCGGCCACAAACGCGTGTAACTGGAAGAATAGGGTGAGATTTATGGCAATAGTCTGATACTCTCTGCCGCCGCCGCTCCAACCAGAACGAAAGGATTTATTGGATGATTTCCCATCGAAAAAAGAGTTATCTGGGTTCCGGAATATCTTATATACAACCACGGCCCCGGAATTTAAGGGCAGCTGAAGGAACAGGGTGAGTTTTTAGTCAGTAGAAGTCTGACACTCCCGTCCGCTCCACCCAGAGCGGGAGAAGTCATTCGACGATTTTCCCACAAGAAAAAAAAAGGTTAACCTACAATTGTTTACACTATACATTTGTATGAAACAGTCATATTACATTTATAAGAGGAAAAATTAATTACAGGGTAACACAGTTGTGGGTGTGTGTGTCGGGAACAGAATCGAGTTTTGAGTGATACATGTAACAGTGGTAGCGGTAGCGATCACAAAAACGAACGAGAAAGAGGGTAGACAATCGGTCTACCCTCTTTCTCGTTCGTCTACGTCTGCTCATAAACGTCCACACACAATTACTTCAGTTCGTCCGTGATCATGGCGCTAGCAACAGTGCCGAAATATCGGAAACTCGAAACAAAAAGTACACACGGTAAATATCCCGTTTTAAGTTCTAATGATACTATCAATTAAGTCACTGCAGCTGTTTAGGATTTTACAGAGTCAGGGTTTAAATTAAAAGGTATTAAAAAGGTAAGGAACTCGGACAGAAACGTTACTATCTATATAAAAACCTATATTTATATATATCTATGTAAAAACCAAAAAAAAACTGAAACCATGAAACATAAGTTAATTAACTACCATATCAAAACCAAATTTCATCTACGACCATGCTACAATGTCTTATTCCAGAATGTAATATGGAAATTATAATCTAAAGTTGTTTGCACAGAAGCGACATAACAATGTAGGCACAAAAGACGGCTTTTATGACTATGATTATCACCAAATCTTTAGACGTCACTTCTACAGCTTTGATACAAAATAATTTTATGTCATCATTGTTTGTTAGCTAAAAACGAGTTGAGAAACAAGGGTTTTATTAAGTTTATTATGATTTTAGAAATCTAGATACTGAGTAGTTGTCTAGATTTTGCTTTGAAAGGTTTTAGTGACTTTTTATTGTTTCATCACATTTTTTTTACAGTAACATGCACGAAATAATTATTCATTTTATACTATACCTTGTAAAAAATCGGCCAAGTGCAAGTCGGGCTCGCGCACGAAGGGTTCCGTACCATTATCTATAAAAAACGGCCAATAAAATCACGTTTTTTGTCTAAGAGCCCCCTAAAATATTTTTTTATTTTGTTTTTAGTACTTGTTGTTATAGCGTCAATAGAAATACATCATCTGTGAAAATATCAACTGTCTAGCTATCACGGTTCATGAGATACATCTTGGTGACAGACAGCCAGACAGACAGTGGAGTCTCAGTAATGGGGTCTCTTATTGCACGAACATTTTCCTTAGAAAGATTCACTTTCGTACGTAACCTGACAGATTCCAATCGACGCTGTGACTAAACAATAGCATTAATCCTAATACTTTCAACTGTTTTGAGATTCAAAATTTAAACACATTCGAATATAGAACAGTTCCAAATTCAAAATTGCCGGGAAATATGGAAACGACAGAACTTAAAAGGCATGCCTCGTATTCTAGCAAGACAGTTTGCAGGAGACAAAACTGTTACTTTTTTAAAGTTAAATTTACTTTTTAAAATATATTTACTAGATTATCCACTATTAGATCCACTATATTTAAGACCAGATAGGGTCAAATAAGCTGTCTGTCACTCCATGTAAAATGCTGGTAGTTGCTCATATTAGGTCCAGAAGTCAACCCAACAACAGGGGAGAAAATACCATTAAAAATCATGATCAACTGCCAAGCTAAATGAAAAAGGTCCCTAATCAACATTACGTGAATCTGCGTAGTGATATGGATTAATTGAACAGGTCAGCTCTTTTGCGAAATATAAACCCTTTTCCCGTTCGCGGTCAAGCGGTCATGCTTCAATTAAATTCAATATTAGAACTATGGATATTAGTTTGGTTTTAATTTAATATTTCATGAAATAACGAAAAGGTCAACGTGTGCTTCATCGTGATGTAGTGTTAGTTTTTTAGGCTTCCGTAGCCGAATGGCAAAAAACTGAACCCTTATATATATGTCTGTCCGTCCGTATGTCACAGCCACTATATTTCGAAACTATAGGGACAACACAGTTGAAATTTTGTAAGCATTCTGTGAACCACTTTATGGCTTGAATACAAAAATAATAAAAATTAAGGGAAAAATAAAAAATTAAAATAATTAACTCCCCATACATGGAGCTGAAATAAAAAAAAAAACCGTGTGTCTATAGACCTATTTATCCTAACTTTGTTTTCAAAAATTGCATATATAGCTGTGTCATTCATAAAAATACTATTAAAAACAAAGTTAAATTTCTTTAAACTTTGTTGCTGCTGAACCGTTCATGGGCCAGTCCATCTCGCACTTGTCCGGTTTTTTTTTTTGTTATATGGTAGCCACCTTATGTAAAGGAGATTGCCACGGAGCAGGTCCCTTTTGTGGTATCATGTGCCTGATTTTAATAATAACTTAAAAATATTATTAATTTGTTTGTGTACAGGGTATTTTTTATACAATTTCTTTCACCCTGGGAATAAAGTTAAAATTAATTAATGCTTAAACGTTACGTCGACATCCGCTTGATTCAATGTAGTCTGTGGTTTGATTGGTATACAAAATAAAGTTGCCAGGTATCAAATAATTAAATAACGAATGCCATCTTTTAATCAATTGAGTAATCGATATCAAAATAAAACGATAATTAAACAATGAAAAAACATTTTTAATTAAGTACATATAACTTATGGGCAGTTTACATAACTTCAACGCTACTGTCTTATCGTTTTGTTTTACGACGATGAGGTAGAATGATGTTATCCCTGTCCTTTACATATGTATTATTGTACCATGTATATCCGAAACAACGACAATAATAGGTTGCACAAATTCATAATAGGCCTACATTGATAAATAATGAATGTTCACAAAAGCAATAGACACAATAATAATAGCCATATTTATTTAGAAAATCCCCTTATTAACGAAGTAATTTTTATCGATTGATCTATAACAGTTTATTAATAGATTATAAAAAAATGATCTGACAACATTTACTTGCGCATGTCACAGATCTCACAAACTTCGTTCTGTGGTTCGTTACGAGCAAGATTGCTATGTTTAGATCCGTTGATTTTTGATCCTATATACTTTTCTAGAGACATAATCCCATCCCCATAGTGATGTATAGTAGATAGGTAGTAGGAATAAGCAGGAAATGTCAATGTCAATTTCTAATTATAACCTAGATTTTTACAACAGAATAACAATGATATCTCTTGAACCAGGGTGAATAAATGAAAAATGGTTTTTGATTATGAATATACTATATTTTTACTATTATTTAAAATAAAAATCTTCAGGGCACAACAATTTTCCACTGGGACCCAACCTTCCTTACAAATCGGGCAATCTCCTTTACTTGGGTATTTATATTGCAAAATCCTGCAGCTTAGTACTCGCATAAAAAGGCTCTTTTTTGCAAAATTAAAATTAGCCCTCGTTACTTTCCAGCCCCTCAAGTATCTCCACACCAAAAATCATATCAATCCGTTGCTTCGTTTTGAGGTGAAACAAGTATAAACAAATAAACACCCTCTCATGTTGTTCAGTCCTACAATCAGCGCAACGATACTGGATGGCCGAACGGTCCACGGTACGTGGAGCTTAACGTTGCTCTTCAACAATAGTACTTTAATAGTTTGGCTTATTGCCTAGACTCACCTGAGCTGTAGAGACGACAAGCTACGACCTTTACTGAGATCGCGTCCGTGTGTGTATGTAAATATGAAATGAGTAGGTGAAACGTGTAGTGTGGACAAGTGTGGATGGACGAAGGTTCTCAAAATGCAGGTCCTCCCAACGCGGTCCATCAGCAATCACAGCACAAACTTTGCACCAGATTGAAGCAGCTATTTATCACTATGAACAATTTATTTAGCAAATCTCGCGTGTCAGACTGGTAGACGACATTCGGCGTTATGCTCCAAAATATCCCAGGGTTTTGGTCAATTCGGGATTACAATTTCAATTAATCGTTAATCGCGACCCAATTATCGGTTACAACGGGCGATTCAACACGATATTTCCAAAAACAATTAAATCACAAGGTCCCAACAGCGGACATTTTTTCAACCACACCCAAAGTAATCTGTCAAGTCATGTCAAGATCAAATTTCTTTATGTCAAAAAAAGGTACGTTCGGAAACACATATCGGACGGAACACATGTATTATAAATATACTTGTAAAATTGTATGTATCGATATGATACAGGTGTTTTGTATGAATTGTTTTATAAATATGGCGTCCGTTTTCCAAGGCATTTTGACGATACTTCTAAATGTATTCGTTTCTTCGAGAATCATCACATATTATGTTAGTTTTACCTTGGTGTTTATGGATATTTCAAATTTGTAATTTTGGTTATTTCAGGATTTTTTCTAAACATATGTTTGAAAGAAAACTCAAGCCTATAACTTAGTGAAAACGTGCCCAGTCAGTGGGTCTAGATACACCAAACAGGACGCGTCTGGCATTTGTTTTATTTCTATTCATGAAATTGGTAGGTACCTTTTTAACACGCTTTTATTAGGTCGACCAGTATGTAACTAACGATGTAATGTAATTTAAGGTAACTAATTTAACCATCTTCCAAGGGTCGTAGCGTAATTAAAATTGGAAGATGTATGTAGATCTGATGACAATACAATAATATGGTACTGTCGAACTCATCTGATGATGGAGCCGGAAGATATGAACTGGAACTTCATGATGGAAAATCGTATCATAGCTGTTTTGGATTTCTTAGAAAAGTCTTGTAATGAACTTTGACCACGATTACCTTTCAAGGTCTGATGATGAAGCCAGAAAATAGGCACTGGCATTCCATGATGGAATATCGTATCATAGTCGTGTTTGCACTTGTGAGAAAAGCCACGTAATGGACTTTGAACATGATCAGGTTTCAAGGTTATAACAAACCTAAAGAAAATCCGTTATCGGTTTTCTTAACCTTTTTGAATTACCGACTAATCCATAGATTTATTTTTTTATAGATGTCACTTTCAAATCCTCTGGGGTGATCAACCGTTTAATTGTTAACTACTCGTGGGAATAATATGGCAAAAACTACAAAAAAAGAAACAGCAACACAAAGAAAACGGAGACTACAAAAAAAAGGAAAAGCGCGAACAATTTTTTTGTTTTTACGTGCATTTATAAAAGCGTGTTTATCTAGTGCTTTTTAGGGTTCCGTAGCCGAATGGCAAAAAACGGAACCCTTATAGTTTCGACATGTCTGTCCGTCTGTCTGTCTGTCCGTCCGTCCGTATGTCACAGCCATTTTATTCCGAAACTATAAGAACTATACATGTAAAACTTGGTATATAGATGTATTCTGTGAACCGCTTTCCGATTTTAAGAGAAAATTTAAAAAACATTCAAAATAAAGTGGGCTCCCCATACATGGAACTGAAACTGAAAATATTTGTTTGAAATTGTTGTAGATCTTAATGTAAACTTTCAACCAAAATTGGTTTGAACGAGATCGAGTCGGCAGTTTTCAACCGACGACCAAAAGAGGAGGTTATCAATTCGACGCGTATATTATAATTTTTTTTTTTTTTTTTTTAATGTATGGTCACCGAGTACTCGAAGACGGCTGAACCGATTTAGAAAATTCTATTTTTGTTTGATAGGGTATACTTCGAAATTGGTACCATTTGTCACCAAGTCAGGATCTGGTGATGGGATCCTGGAGAAATCGAGGGAACTCTTCAAATATTATAGGCACACCTATGGCGTTTTGGGTATTTCTTATAGTGACTTGTGCAGTTGCTCTCAAAAAGTACCATTTCGGGAAGTGGAACTGATGATGAAGACCACAGATGGTCGCCGAAACTACTCAATAATAAGTATTTCATGGATTGCGATTAGATTACTTGAATATGGATATTAAGCACTTTATGCTCGTCACAATGCATATGCTGATGTATAGCTGATGGTGAAGTACCAGGAGAACTCCTCAAAAATTAACGGCCCAGCATTGGGAAAAGTAATATTTTGTAAAATTTTATAAGTAGTTGAAATTTAGGCTCTGGTAACTAGGTAAATTAAAAATCAACCAACTAAAAATAGTGAAATAAAAACTTTTTACCAAAAAATTAAACCGACTCCCAAAAAACACTGCAATGTGAAAAATAACTTTAATTTCGGAAGTCGGTGCCAAAAACGAAAATACAAAACTAAAGACACCGACTACCGAAATTAAAATTATTTTTCACTTTGCAGTGTTTTTTGGGAGTCGGTTTAATTTTTTGGTAAAGAGTTTTTTTGAGATACAGTATATTTTCTAAAACCACAAATATTTTACCGCAAAGTTATTTGGCGTAGTTGTAAAAATTGTAAATAAGCTAGTTTTAAGAAATTTTTAAGGTTTTTTTTTTTCAATTAAATATATTAAGTATATTATATTTATTATAGTTACCACGGAACCCTTCATGGGCGAGTCCGACTCGCACTTGGCTAATTTTTATTAAACTATTAATTTATTTATTTATTAATAGTGTAGTATCATTGAACAGGCGCCTAGACTTCTGGGGAAAAGACCAGGGAGAATTTTAACTCATTAAAACCACCCACATAGAATAGTCATCATAGATCACCATCAGCACATAGAATAGTCCCCGTTACTTCATAAAAGATATAATAATAATATATCCCCCCTTTGTGCAACGCCTTTTAGTGCTCGTTCCTACGGGGTCTATGTATTACCTACTAAGGGAATTCCATTACGCTTGAAAACATATAACACAATAAAATCGTCAGGTGCTTAAAAAATACTTTGACATTCAGCTAAGAACTCGCAGTCACTCCCTTGGGCTTATGGTTCAAAGTTTAGAAACTGATTTTTGATATTGTAGATATCATAAAAATATTTTCTCGAATTTACAAGCAGATTTTGCTTCATATTGCAAGTTGTGATGAAAAATAGAATACCTAGATTAAATGAATACAATATGCGATATAAATAAGATAACCAACATATAATGTTCCACTACTGGCGCTGACCTTTTCTTTACGAGAGAGAATGAATCGTATTCCACCAGCATATCATCAGATTTTTGGTTCTACTGTTATCGTTTACTGTTAAAAAAACTAAAAAATTAGAGAAAATTCCTTCGCTGATAGCAATCTAATATTAACGCTTGTTTCTATAGACTAATTTTTATTCACATGCTTTTTAACTCCATATCTTCTCGGGGGAAATGTTCAAATGACGCCTGGATTTTGGGGGAAAGACCAGGGAATATGGGATTCTCACTAAAACCATCTCAGTGATCACCATCAGCATATAAAATGGGATCCGTTTCCTCTTAAAAGACCACTCCTAAGCCCTCTTTGTAAAACGCCTTTCACGGCTCATCTCTCAGGTGACTAAAGGGGTCTTCCCTGAGCAAGGAAAACGTATCTAAAATTCTATTATTAGAAAGGCCATTTGTGCGAAGCCGTAAGAAAACAGTATAGCCTTAATAAAATCTGGTTTTATTCAATACCTTCCCAAATGAATAGGTACCTTATCCCAAACCAGCATAGTGGATATTCTCGTTTGTTCTAAAAGTAGGTATATCTCTCTCAGTAGTCGATCCCTCATAGCTCATGGTCGTGATCACCTTTCTTCAACTAGTAGTTTTACCGGCTTTTCCATTAGTTACAGTTTGTCCCAGTCGGACCACTTCTTCACACCTATGGGAACTGCTCCGCTGCACTTGGTCCAACTTGATGGGCTCGCGTTTGTGATTAGGCTTGATACTTTCTACGTAAGCGATGGTGTGGTCCAAGATGAAGCACGCTTATCCAGAAGTTACTATTCACTCTTGATTTAAAGGTCCCCAGGTTTTAGCTGTCAGGAAACACAGATTTCGGCAGGGAACTCCACTCCTTTTTCCCTTTTTACTCTCTTGCCCTCTACGTTCAATGTCGCAGATTTTAAATATGACCAAATAACTGCAAAATAGGTATAAATCAATCAAAATGAGGGCAGCTCATTAAAAAATACGTAGCAGTACAATTAGTTACGATCGGGAGGTATTCGCCGTATGTGCCAGAGTTGCACCGAGATTAATAGCTTTGCAAACAACGAGAGCGAAGCGGAGCTCGTAAGGATGGAGACAGACGTGTGCAACACTGTTTCATGCTTGATTATTTCTGCACGTATTTTAATGCAGTAAATTAGAAGGGACAGATCTTTATAATATTTTTCAACTAGAGTTTGCCCACGTCTTAGCTTACCTACGTTTATATGTATTTTATCAATTAATCACAAAAAGTACCCTGTAACCGTCTCTAGGGTCATCAACATTAGATTCGTTAAGTTAAAAGCGTATCAAACTTACTTAAGCTGTCGTTTCTTTAGGAAGGATTGGAATAGCTGATTTTTAGATCACCGCATAGAGTGTTCAACGAATGCCTCTCTTATGAGACGCTTCTTACATTCGAAACGAGACCTTCTGGCGTCAGTACGGGGCAGCGGAAGACACATCCATACGCTCCGGACGCAAGAAACCGAGGGAACAACAGGGTAGGTTTTTGTCAGCAAAAGTCTGACGGACTCCTCCGCCGACGCCATGGTGGATGTGATCCTAAAAGACTTCCATTGACCTACGATTTTAATAGCATTTGCAGCCTTGCACGTATCAACTTTCATCAGCTTGATACCATCCATCTGAATCTACCCTAACTCCAGAACCTACCTAGCTAGCACTTCTATATAGAACATTATTCGTCTCTCTAACTCCACAAAGTGCTTTTGAATCTTTAGGAAACAAAGGGAAAGATACAAATATATTCCATTGAATTACTTGGTATGCGAGAAATATCATCGTCAACTTTGCACGAGATACTGGTTCTTAGAGTTTGAACAACTATTTAGTTTAGCATGATAACCGTTCCTCGTGTAGCGAAGAAAATATCGATACCTGAGTATACTATGTACATTGTAATCTTTGCGGTTAGGAGTTGGTGCAGTGTCAATATAATAGTTTTTAGGCTAACATGGTTACTAACTTATGATTATTACTATTTTAGTTCATCCGTTATCATGGCGCTTGTAATAGTGCCGAAATATCGGAAACTGGAAAGAATAAATACACCTGGTAAATATCCCGTTTTAAGTTCTAATGTCAATACTTCAATAGTTCGGCATATACCTAAAGGGTCATTTCAGTAAGGCATGGTCATTCATTTTAAGTGGTGTTTTGCAGCCGATAAAGAAATAATAGCAAGATATCAAAAACATAATTATCATAATCAGCCTACTCTAAGGTACGATTCAGACCAACCGGCTCGCATCGGCCCGGGCCGGGCGGCATTTTACAATGCGGTAAAGAACATTGAAATGTATCAACAGTAATTACAGTTCATATTTGCATGCAACTTACGCATAGTTACCTCCGTCGGCATCCCGCGACGCGTGGCAACGTGTCACAGAATGCGTTCGGCTGTCGCGACGGCCGACCGGATCCGACCGGCTCCGACCGGCTCCGAACGGCGCCGTCGGCATCCAATCGGCTGCCGTTGGGTCCGTTTGGAGCCGGTCGGCCGTGCGTCGTGGAATACGAACGGAGATTACGGTGCAGCAACTAGCGAATCATTCAAGTTGTGTTCTTCAAGCGACAGTTAACATATTAAAGTCAAAAATGTATACGGCAGAAAAACTAATTTCTTTAGTTCAGACATATGATTGTCTTTATAACGAAATTTTTTTTTAGTTGGTTTTAAAAATTTCACTTTATTCTACGCGGCGCAATGTGAGCAGCACTTCTGGACCCTTGTTGGAGTGCGTACGGATTCCAGCGGACGCTGTCGGCTGCCGCGGCACGCGTACGGCTACCGCGGTAGCCGTACGCGTGCCGCGGTAGCGGTACGGCTCCGACGGACGCGTTCGGCTGCCGCGGCACGCGTTCGGCTCCGTTCCGATGCGGCGCGATGCGAGCCGGTTGGTCTGAATCGTACCTTAATGAGAAGAAATGGGCGGCAACACGCTAGTGCATTGCGTTTCGGTGAATCTCGCATTTCTTTGGACTTTAGGTCCGTGGATATTACGGTTTCCTCATGACGTTATTCAAAACTGTTTTAAGTGCAACGGTGATGATGGAAGTTCCACCAAGTACCTACAGCGATTGCCTGGATTTGAACCTACAACCTACAAATTGTGATTCGTGCCTTTAACCACTCACATCTCGTTTTCATAAAAGAAACTATTATCAAATAAGGACTAGAAAGTAATTCTTATAACAAGTAATTCTTTCAGCAATCTGATGTTATTTTTTAATTTTAAGTTCAGATTTAACGAAGCAGTATTAAATTTGGCTTAATATGTTTCTTTACTGAAAATCAAATAAAATATCTGGGGGCACGGCCGTGCCCCCGCCAAGTCAAGCAAAAAAGCGGCACGGCCGTACCATTCTTTTCTCGAAGCAACTCAGGCCATTTTCGACCCCCTATAACTTCGTTGTGGATACAACTAGAAGCCTGAATTTTCAGTAACCAAATAGGCATTGTATAAACACGGTATATTTCAAATTTCATTCAATTTCAACCAGTAGTTTAAGAATTATAACGAGTCAAAGTTCCTTAATTTTGTAAATTTTGTCACTCACTGACTGACCGATCATCAAAAGTCTAAAGCAATTCTAGCAGACATAGAAGCTTCAAATTTAGAATACAATAAGTGTTTAGTATATGAATCAAGGAAAAACTATAATATTTTTCAATTTCGTTCCAGTTTTCTAGATACATCAACGCATAAATAACTTTGTAATCCCATATAAATATATAGGATTACAAAGTTACATTGGCAGTTAATTGATCAGTGTACCTGTATAATATAATGAAATAATAGATGTAGATGGGTACTTTTTTTTTTTCTTTTTGGTGAAAAATATCATCGAATGACTTCTTCCGCTCGGTTAGTCAGTAGAATTCTGATGTATATCAGAATTCTACTGACTAAAAACCCACCCTGTTCCTTCGTAAGCCCTAAAGTTCCGGGGCCGCGGTATCTCGATGGAACTTTCCCATAAACCCCGACAGGCAATGGCCCTATGAGGCCCCGTCACTGGTATTGACAGCTTTTTGAGGCGCGCGTGGAACACAACGCGCCGCCGACCCGGGCCTGGTCCTTACCGGACAGTGAGCGACCCCTGCTCGCCATCCGCAGGCCCGCGCCTACGGTGGCCCGAAATTGACTCGCGATCCACGACGCCCGGGGCGTCTCCCCCGGCGGCTGGGGCGCGAGGAAGAGAGTTGCCTCTCCCTCGCACGTTAGGCCTCCTCCTTCGCTGGCATAACTGCTTCGCAGCAGGAGGTGACTGCATCCCATTCCCTCTCGCTTCGCACCATGGTCTAAACCAGAGCAGGGCGCGAGAAGTCGCCGCCGCCGATCGCTTCTATGAGGATACGACGGTGCTCCACCCATGCAGGGCACACTTCGACCATATGCTCCACCGTGTCTTCCAGTGTAGATAGGTAATAAACAATTTAATTTATATATGTATTACTTGTGAGATATATTGTGTTTTCATGCGATGGCCGAGTCAATCTATTTATTTAAAACGGTAAAGATTTTTAATATTGATATGGTCACTATAAGATGTCGTTAGGTTAGATAATTACGTAACAACTTAAGACAGAAGGTCCCTTAAGTAGGGACTGAATAAATTAATAACCGACTTGGTATTACATGGATCTCACAACTTTTTACGGTAGAACAACTAAGTTGCGAGACTTGGGTTTTTGACAAGTATTGTTTTTTATGGGATTACACTTTAACATGAACCGACTCTTTTGAAAAAACCTGTTTAATCTGATTTTTTTTTTTTTTTTTTTTTTAAATGGTTGAAAACACGGAAGTAATCATTTTATTAATCAATTAAGGCTAACATATACTTTAATTAAATAAAAACCCTTAACTACATATACACACCTAAAAATAAACTAAAATATAGCATCCAGAAATTCGTGCGCATCGCTGTCCACTGGTAATGTGCCCAAAAGACTGGCGGCATTGCCACGTTGTATGGCAATGCTTAACCTCTGTCCAAGGTAAAAGCCAGCCCTTGGGTCACGCGAAGTGTCAACTAGGCGTCTGGACAGATCTTTAAATAATTTGTGAGCACTCGGACCCCACGACCCCAAGGTTTCAACCCCAAACGGCTCGAAAATATAACTACCAACAAGGTTATTATATTTCCGCCGCTTGAGGTTCTCAGCAGCCGCAGCGGCAGCGCCAGCACAACAAGATGAGCTAGGAAGATGGGATGGTGCAAGAGTATCGACACAAGTTGCGTCCCACACTAAAGGCCTACCCATCTTCCAAGGAAATAAAGACATACCGTCCGGTCTTTTGCCATCGTCGCGTGCTAAGCCATTGGGTTCTAAAACAGCTGGAACGCCGACAGTGACAAGAGCCCGTCGGATAATGTCGTTAATATTCGCGTGCCGTGCTATGCGACCCGCGCTCCGGCCGCATGAAAGGCCGTGGTGACCAAGGCTGTTGACAACTTCACCACAGTGGCAGCGATGAGCAGAACAGCAGGGAGCACCTAATCGAAGGGAAGCAGCGAGGCGGAAAGTAGTATCATCAAACAAGGTGCCTATGTTCGATGACGGTAGTGCATGGAGCCAGAGACCCGACTCCCATTCACCCACAGCCAGCAGGCGCGCACGCTCTGCAGCCGAAGCAGATGTGGCAATTAATTAATTAATTTAATCTGATTTGGTTTAATACAGTATTAAGAATAAATAAAAAATTGTACAAGTGCGAGTCAGACTCGCCCGTGAAGGTTTCCGTAGTAACTACGCAAAATAACTTTGTTTTTCATAGTGTTTGTATGAAATACAAAGTTATATTTGCGGTTTTAGGAAATGTGCTATATCTCAAAAACTGCTGACCCGATCTCGTTCAAACCAATTTTCCTTGAAAGTTTTCATTAAGATCTACAGCATATATTTTTTTTTAGATTTTTCGCTCCATTATTATAGATTTACGAAAAAGTGGTTTCAGAAACCTCAATACAATAATATTAAAGACCTGTCCACAGATACCACAAACGTCTAGGTTTGAAGAAAAAAAAATTGTTTTAGTTCTATGTATGGAGAGCCCCCCTTAATTTTTTATATTTTTTTTATTTTTGTCCTAAAATCGGAAAGTGGTTCACGGAATACATCTACCTACCAAATTTCATATATGTAGTCTTTATAGTTTCGGAATAAAATGGCTGTGACATACGGACGGACAGACAGACAGACAGACATGACGAAACTATAAGGGTTCCGTTTTTTGCCATGGTTATAGAGGTCAGAAAATATCAGTACTTAGCCGCATCCGGTGGGCCTATAAACTGACTTCAAATTATGTATTGGGGGAAGAGGCTAAGTAAATGGTGATAGTTTAAGTAATACGAAATCGATAGTGAATAAATATTTTATACCTAGATGTTTTACTGTAGATCACATTACCACTTAAGCGTGATATGCGGTCATCGAACGCCGTACCTTTTGTTCGAATAGAAATCCGTAGGTAAGCACGAAGGTGTGAAAGGACGGGTTTCTCAAGAAAAGTACCTTTATTTATGCATACCTAGTCCCTAGCAACGGGTTCCTTGGCCTATCTTGAATTACTTTAGGAAACGTATAAATTTCTCACCGTTGGGTATATTATACAATATTTGTAGACCTACAATGATTCGTAAATGCTGAGGACTTCGTGTAATTTGATTACGTAGTATTGATTTGGGCGAAGAATTTAACTATAGTACGAATGATAAAATACATACATAAGTATATACTAATCTTATAAAGGGACAATGTTTGTTAGCGAATTTGTAGATAGGCAGTTATACAACGTGTAACAGAATAAACGCAATTCCTGAAAGTAATTGGTTCAGAACCGGCTTCTGAATCGATTTCCGTCATAAAAAATAGATGCTAAATTTTGATGAAAAAATCTTTCATTTAACTTAAAATGGAAACACAGTATCACGACAAATTAATTCAAGGAAATGCGCTCGTGTGCGTGTCAGCCGCTAAAATTGTATGAGTGTATGCGTCTGTGTAAGGATATTGTATTTTAACGCACATACGTTTTGCATTTAGTAAGGATAACTATTTTATAAAAATTGTCTAGGATTGGTTTTAATTTATTTAGTTACGGATGTTGTTTTAGACTTATAATTAAATATTCTAATTGGGGTGTTTGAGGTATTGCGCACGTTGTATATGTCCCGTTCACGAGTCGGCACGTCGTGTTCCATGCGCATCTCTAAAGGCTGTCAGCACTAATAACGGGGTTCGATAGACTCATTGCTTGCCGGGGTTGCGGGAATGTTCTAACTAGAAACTGTGGCTACGGAACGCAAGGGCAACTGAAGAAAGTCTGTTGCTCCCTTCCGCTTCACACAGAGCGAGAGGTAGCATTTGAAATGTCCCGTTACACGATATACAAACAGTACGTATTTGATAGTAGTATACTCAGTTCATCTTGGACTTTTTTTTTAATGTATGTTACCTCATAACTCGGAGACGGCTGGATCAGTTTGGGAAATTATTTTTTTGTTTGAAAGGGTCTTTCTAGTTGGTCCCATTGTTATGAAATTAGGATCTGATGATGGGATCCTGGAGAAATCGAGGGAACTCTTCAAATATTATAGGCACACCTATAGCGTTTTTGGGTATTTCTTATAGTACCTTGAGCAGTTGCTTTCGAAAAGCACCATTTGGGGAAGTTGAACTGATGATGAAGACCACAGATGGCCACTGAAACTATTCAATAATAAGTATTTCGTGGATTGCGATTCGATTATTTGAGTACGGATGTTAAGCACTTTATGCTCATTACAATGCATATGGTGATGTAGAGCTGATGGTAAAGTACCAGGAGAACTCCTCATAAATTAACGGCTATGCATCGGGAAAAGCAATATTTTGTAAAAGGTGATAATTTGTTGACATTGTGACTTTTGTAACTAGATAAACTACAAAGCAACCGACTAAAAAGCGTGAAACAAAAATTATAAATAACTTTAATTTCGGAAGGCGGTGTGAAAAAAGAAAATACAAAACCAATAACACCGACTACCGAAATTAAAGTTATTTTTGGCTTTGTAGTGTTTTGATATGGAAGTCGGTTCTATTTTATACTATTTTTTTTTTAAATTTAATATTTTAATTAGGGTGTCTGAGGTATTGCACTTAATCTGTTACACCTTGTATACGAAACTACAACTAGTCATCCGATTGTAAAAGTCCTTACATCGGTAGAATACTACATTACCACTGAGTGACAAAGGCTACATTTTTCGTTGAAAACAACTTATAAAAGAAAGCCGCGAGCTAGTATTTTTTTAATTCATTTCTTTTTTAACTTGTTTTTTGATGATAGACTCGCGTTGGCCACGGTCTCACCTGATGGTAAGCGAAGATGTGGTCGAAGATGAAGCACGCTTACCTAGACGTAAAATATTATAAAATTGCACACAATATGCTACTTTATATCCCGGGATTTTGATACAAACGACCAATCAACCAAGTAATTTATTTGGGTATTATATGAGTTATTTCTGAATTGGCAATTCTTTAAATGGCTTATATCAAAATGAAAGAGCGACTCGATTGGGACAACTGCCACAAGCAGCACCTTTGTACTCTTTTATCTGTACTTGTTATTGTATCATGTCGCACACCTAGATCTAAAGAGAGCTAACTCAAAAATTGAGATTTAAGAGTTAGCTCTCTTTAGATCTAGGTGTGCGATATGTGCAAATAAATATATATAACTAATTACCGAACTGGATTACTGAACTACCTTACAAAAATTTTTGCGTAGTCTTAAAAAAGTGGTTGATATCACATAGTTTCTATTCAATTACCGAATTTCTTGATAAAAAGTCATGACATCTAAGTCACCCTATCTCCTCAGGAATGCATTATAATGAAAAATTGAGTTTTGTAAACATTGTTATTTAATTTATGTTAAATGCCGGTTTAAAAGAAAATGTTATATATTTAATTTCCAGTGTTATTTTATAAGTAGGCACATTTTACTTTCGATTTTTATTTTATATGTTAGCACTAGTATTAGTTAGTAGTATAACTATAACCTTACTGTGTGTTGCTGTATAGCTCTGTATATAAAATTAAATATTTGTGTAATGATTCTAAAATAATTTTGTCAAATTTCAAGATTGTATTATAAATTTAAGATTTAAAAAAATTGCAGCACTGGTAACCTCTTTGACGCGTGTAAAAAAAAAAGAAAATATTGGCCAAGTGCGAGTCAGATTTATTTATTTGAGAACAAAAAAACCGTACAAATTTCTTAAAACTAGCTTATTTACAATTTTTTACAATTACGCCAAATAACTTTGTTTTTCATAGTGTTTGCATGAATTACAAAGTTATATTTGCGGTATTAGAAAATATGCTGTATCTCAAAAACTGCTGTCCCGATCTCGTTCAAAGCAATTTTAGTTGAAAGTTGCATTTTTTACTCCATTATTATAGACGTTAGAGGAGGCGGGGGGGGGGGGAGAACACATTTTACCCATTTTGGAAGCGTATATATTTGAAACGATTAACTTTATGAAAAAGTGGTTTTAGAAACCTCAATATCATTTTTAAAGATCTGTCTATAGATACCACACACGCATAGGTTTCATAAAAAGAAATATTTTCAGTTTCAGTTCCATGTATGGGGAGACCCGCTTAATTTGATATTTTTTTTCTTAAAATCGGAAAGCGGTTTATATAATACATGTACCTACCAAGTTTCACATGTATAGACCTAATAGTTTCGGAATAAAATGGCTGTGACATACGGACGGACGGACAGACAGAGACAGACAGACAGATATGACGAAACTATAAGGGTTCCGTTTTTGCCATTCGGCTACGGAACCCTAAAAAGGCCTAACTGCATTGGGATTATTATAATTGTTGTACGACCGATAACCTGTTATCTACATGTATTACCATAGAATAATTAATAGTAAACTTAAATAACCTATAAATATAAATGAATTCATTGGAGTTACCATGGTTTCTTTAAAATTTGCATGCCAATTCTAAATAGCAGAATGTTTCATGGACTGAATATCTTGTAACGTCTCTCTCTACCTACCACATTTTATGCAAATAAATGATTTATGATTATGATTATGCTAATTTAGGTAGTAATAATTATGTTAGTTTTACTACCAATTCGAGTAGCATTGCAATTTCTTAGCGCACGCATTCTTAGTAGATATAATTAATTTTGTAACTTGACCGATCAAAGGTCAAAATTAAATCTACTGCGATAATAAAAGTGCTCCATTACAAGATGGCTGACTTTAATGCCAACAAATATTACATAAAAATACTTTGAAAGAAAATGTCAGATTTGACTGACGTGAAGTTTAATGGTTCTGTATATAAGTTTTTTCAGAACTAATACTTTTACGAACCTTTGTTATGAAAGTGTTTTTGTGATTTAGTATTTTACGTAACTTACAACTTTAAAGTTGGATTTCTTTCGAAATAGCTAGTTAATGGCACATTATGAAATAAAATAAATAAACATGATTTGAAATCTTATATCAATGCAAATAGCAGGTTAAAGAAAGATAATGATTTACTTTGTAATTGTATTAGTTTATCTATGCAGGCATAAAACAGAGCAATAGATCGATATGATTTTTGGTGTGGATATATTTGAAGGTCTGGAGAGGGACATAGACGCTTATAGTGTTCATTAAGATCTACAGCATATTTTTTTTAGTCTATTCACTCTCTTATTTTAAAAGTTAGGGGACGCACATTTTACCACTTTGGAAGTGTCTTTGGAAACGATTGACTTTTAAAAAAAATGGCACAATTATCTGTAGGGCATACAAACATTTGTTATGTGTTGGATCAGTCAGTACGCCAGCGTTGTCAGCCAATTGAGAAGAGAAATCTTTTGTTGATTCATAGTTATTAAAAATTTAACAAAGACAATTATTTTATCATCACACTATTTCATTACACCGTTACGTCCGTACGGTCTGAAGAATTACGCAGATGTGAACACTATACATATAGTTCATTCAAGTTGAATGTACCTGAATAAACAGCTGCATATAACAAGACCGAAATTATCTTGTTTGTCAACTGGTTACGGTACCCTAAAAAACAAAAACGGCCCAAGCAGATACCAAAAAAAATCGTACGAAAGTCAACCGGGCACGATACGGAAAGGTGGATGTCCCAACGAAATAGAAGAACAATGTTTACAGAAAACCTCTTCAGTTAATGGATGACAAGGATATTTTGGATGAGTGAACTTTTTCTTTGGATGTTTTTAATAGTTCGTTTCGTGAATGGAGTCACTTGTTGAAATGTATTGGAGTGGAGAAAGGTCTGTTTTCTTGTGTAAAGATGGAAAAATGTTATTCATGCGCACGCTGGTTGTCCTTGAGCTGCCCGAGTCGACGGTGCGTCGTGTTTCACGCGTTGGTTGGGCAAAGGTTTGCAGGTATTTTCTTACAAGGTACCGCGTACCCGGAACGTTAATCCCTTCTACATCATCCAAGCTCCAAAAAAGCCTTGAGCTGGTCTTACGACGAACGAAGTTTCGTAGTTCGTTTTAGCTAAAGTGTGGCTTTTTCTAAAAACGGTATTGTGAAACTGTTGATGACGTTGACGGAAAGCGTACACCGTAAAATATGATGTTGTTGATTTGTAATGTGTGTGTGTTTGTGTGGCAAATATTCATGACTTACGTGAAACGTTTTCAGCAAAAAATAAGTAGCTTATATGTTCTTCTCCGGAATGTCCTTCTCCAAGTTTAATCTAGGTAATTCAGTACAAAATTTCATGAAAATAGGTTAACTGCTTAAGTGTGAAAGCATAACAGACAGAGTAACTTCCGCTTTTAAAATATTACAGTAGAAATATTTGCGAGTTTATTACTTGTCGACTTTCTATAACGCCAAGATTGAGAAATAAAAGTAAACTATTCAAACCTTCAATAGAATAAACAAAACCCGAGGTAAACAAAAAACCGATATTGAAACTAAATAAAAATACACTGCATCGGTATCCAACATAATCTTGACCAAACACGACCCTCCCCGTAGATATATTTTTATGAAAAATATTCGACCATTTTTTGTAGTATTTTCCTTTTCAACATAAAACTGTTAGAATCGCATTCCGATGACTCCTCAACCCTTACAAGTGGTGCTCGGCCGGTCCGTATTTAGGTTCGACTGATCCGTCCTATATGGCTTCCCTATGTATATCTAACGGGCAATATATTTTTTCCCGGAATAAGAATTCTAAGGGAAGCGGTGTGAAAAGGCTTTCAAGATTTCCTGGAATTTTTATTCTGAAATATTTCGACAAATAATGACCATAATGAGTAAGCTGACCATATTTCATACAGATATACCTACGTACGTCTACTGCTGGTAGTGATTCTGGTGTTAGGCGTGGTAGGAGTAAATCTCATAATTAAATTCATGGATTTTTAGGTTAAGAGATTAGATTAGGACTACTAACAAAGGTTTAAAAATATTTGGGGTTGCAGGAAAGTTTTAACAAGATACCGCAGCTTCGGAACTTAGGGGCAGCTAAAGGAACAGGGTGGGTTTTTAGTCAGTAGAAGTCTGACTCTCCCTTCCGCTTAACCCTGAACGGGAGAAGTCATTCGATGATTTTCCGGAAAAAAAGATTTATTCTAAAATAAAGAACTGTGTACTTATGTATTAAAAGTCATCTGTTCTTCAACTACCCACAGGTTGTTTAATTGTTATAGACATTTACGAGTCATAACATTATCATTTTTACCCGTCTTTT
The DNA here is from genome assembly GCA_943138885.2 of Tholera decimalis. Classification (NCBI taxonomy): domain Eukaryota; kingdom Metazoa; phylum Arthropoda; class Insecta; order Lepidoptera; family Noctuidae; genus Tholera; species Tholera decimalis. Next base: position 6,434,513 of record OW964549.2, read on the forward strand.
AAAAGGAAAAGGTTCTGTAAATATCTGTATTTATTATCCGACTGTTTTTATGTATGTATATTTAGCCCTAACTGTTACTTATACGTAGAGATTTTCTTAAATTAATTGCTCCCATAATATCGTGTGTAGCTGATGAAAGTTTCAAGAGATGGAAAGTGTTCAAATAATTTCTATCAAATAAAAATATTTATTGTTGGGCGATTGACTGCTGCCCTACATGTCACGGGTTTGATTCATGCAACGGATCAAATTTTTTAAATGTCCTTTAGATAGTTGTTTCGAATCTGGGTGTTTGTAAAACAGCACAGGACAGCAAAGAAATTTCTTCTGTATTGTGGTGCGGAAGTAATTCAGAGCGGCAGGAAAAGTCTTTAATTAAAATAAAAAATTGCAATTCTTCTCTATCATTAACAAGTTGGGTCTGATGATGAAAACATGCAACTAATGGGACAAGTTACAATATACAACAATTTATCCATTTCATATGACTTTGTTGCATGAGATAAATGTAAAAGAAATACAAATAAATTATACCTATCAAACATATATTAAATAATAGCTGACCCGCCACGACTTCGTTCGCGTGGTATCCTACCCCTACCCAACCGATACCCTACCCCTATCCTACCCCTACCCTACCCTACCCCTACCCTACCCCTACCCTACCCCTACCCTACCCCTACCCTACCCCTACCCTAACCCTACCCTACCCCTACCCTACCCCTACCCTACCCCTACCCTACCCCTACCCTACCCCTACCCTAAACTTACCCTACCCCTAGCCCTACCCTACCCCAACCCTACCCCTACCCTACCCCTACCCTAACCCTACCCCACCCTACCCTACCCCTACCCTACCCCTACCCTACCCCTACCCTACCCCTACCATACCCCAACCCTACCCTACCCCTACCCTACCCCTACCCTACCCCTACCCTACCCTACCCCTACTCTACCCATACTCTAACCCTACCCTACCCCTACCCTACCCCTACCCTACCCCTACCCTACCCCTACCCTACCACTACCCTACCCTACCACTACCCTACCCCTACCCAACCCCCACCTTACCCCTACCCTACCTCTACCCCACCCCTACCCTACCCCTACCCTACCCCTACCCTACCCCTACCCCTACGCTACCCCTACCCTACACCAACCCTACCCCTACCCTACTCTCCATTTCTTCTTCGTTCGCGTGGGATGTTTTTCCCGCTTAAATCCCGATCCCGTGGGAATTCCGGGATAAAAAATATCCTATATCCGTCTCCTGGTTTTAAGCTACCTCCCTACCAATTTTCAGCCAAATCGGTTCAGCCGTTCTCGAGTTATAAGTGGTGTAACTAACACGACTTTCATTTATATATATAGACTAGTATTTGCGTGTTGCGCGAGGTGCAAGCACCTCGCGTGCTTTTTATTAAAAAAAAAATGGGGGGGGGTGATGGGGGGGGTTTAGTATTTGGGTGTTGCGCGAGGTGCAAGCACCTCGCGAGCTTGTGAAAAAAAAAAAAAAAAGGGGGGGGGGTGATGGGGGGGGGGGGTTGCACAAGTATTTCGACTAAAGCATTGCCCCTCTAAATGAATCTGAAAAATAAAATGTTCCAAGTCTCTTAGATTCCGAGATCCGCCTAAAGGGGGGGGAGAAGGGGGGCGGGGGGGGACTTTGAAAAATGGTTTTTACTTTACCGAGCCTCCTCTATACGAATCCGTAAAAAGAAAAAAATACGGGTCTCGTAGTTTCCGAGATACGATAGGGGGGGGGGGGGAGAAGGGGGGGGAAAAGGGGAGGTTTGGCACTTTTCCCGTAGGTTTGAGAGTTACTTGTTTACGAATCTGTCAAAATATACCCACCTCCCCATCCACCATCTGGGAGAACAATTATGTCAATGAGTGAGTGAGTCAGTCAGTGGTAATTTAGCTTTATATAGTATAATTTGATAAGTGTAATCTATATTAAATAGATATTTTAAAAAGAAAAAGGTTTGAAGTCAGCAGTGAGATTCTTAATGAGTGCTTATGAGAAAGCGGAAGCAGTCTATGAAACGTGAAACTATCACAGAACTTCATTTAGCACTCGACACCAACTTCACTGACCTTTCGATCCCATCTTCAGGAGCACATCCTAATCAAAACTCCTCGCTACGGATCCCAACTCTAAGGTGAATTAAGATTAATCACTGTTGACAGTAGTTTGAGGTGGGCGCCAATAGACCCTCGTTGTAGTATGTCCAAACTTGAACAATGTCTGCCCGGAACAATGATTTTGATGCTTTGTTTGTTAGAGGGCTGAGACGAATACAAAATTGAGAAGAGGTCGGTGTTGAAAAGCGGCATTTACCCTCAGAAAATCGCCGGTTGTCCTGTAGTCCAATGATGGATCGCGTTTGGTGCAATTAGATCATGCTATTCCATCGCACATTCTCCGCAAATGTAATTGATAGTAAACCCATAGGCATTGCCTATGGGTTTACTCGATCGATTATATACTATTTCTATCATTATTTGTTTGCAGACGACATACCAGCTCAAACTATTTATTTGCCTATAGCACTATGCCGGTTTTTAAATATAGCACATTTGTCATTTAGTTATGCATCTCAATGTAATTTTTAAAGTCCTATTTATAGACACCAAACAAGTATTAATAATAAAAATTTAGTTTCATTTTCATGTATGTGGCGCCTCGTTAATTTTATAATATTTTTATTTTTGTATAAAAATCGGAAAGCGGTTCATAGAATACCTACCAAGTTTTATATGTGGGCCTAATAGTTTCGGCATAAAATGGCTGTGATATACAGACGGACGGATGGACAGACAGACATGACGAATCTATAAGGGATTTGTTTTTTGCTGAAAGAATTTCGAAAATAGTGCCACAGTAAGCGAAGAACTTGCGGAAAAAACATACAATAAGTTATATTACTTTTATTATGCTAGCGAAACACTGGAAGATCAAAACCTAATACAACCAAAATACAGGCTGTCACTAGTTTAGGACCCGCTGTTAAAAAAAAATAACTAAAAATGTTTCATCTTAGATTGGAAGAATTATTTCATCGTGTTTTCAAGCCCTTTAGATGATGAAAAGACGACCAAACCAAGTAATCTACATACAAAACCATTTAGAACCATCAAACAAGCCACAATAACATCTAGCAACAAAGGCTGTCCATTTAAATTCTACAAACCAAGTACCTACGCGCAGTGGCGTAGCTAGCACGGGTGGCATCCAGTGCGGAATAGGAATCACCAAAAAAATCAATCAAAACTGTTAAAATAAAACATTTAAGTAATAATATTTAGTGTATAGTTAAAATAATACAAATTAATTTATTTTGTAGACATTAATTTTTAATTAATCAACTATGTGAAAAGTAAATTTAGTCACTTAAAAATTAAAATCATAAACTATAATAATTCAGAAATTATATTACAAAAACACCTAACGCCAATATCGCTTGCTACAATTATTCATTTTCGTAATCAGCTTAATTTCGCTTTTTAACTACCTATGAATGCAGGGGATAAAATTTGAGGGCAAAAAATAACCGCTCGAGTTATGGTAAAATATGGCCTACTCGAATTTAATAGGTGGCCCTACTGATGTTTATGATGATCTCTAGTGTCACCAAATGACTGACACCCGGTGCAGCCCGCCCCTGTCACCGCCCCTTAACTACGCCGCTAGGCGCTGGCAACATCGTTAGATCTAAGCAACGTACCAATTACCACATAACAGCTTAAGTGCTAAGGTCGAGTAGCTCTATTAAGTCTCAGTTCAAATTTCATACAATAACGTGCTTAATAATAAGTAATACATAGTAAACTGCCCTTTGGAAGTTAGAGGGAAATCCTGGAGGCACAGAGTAGGTAAAACGGTATGACAAGATTTTGATGCTTCGAGGAGAAGCTTCTTTGGTAATCGAAATAAAATTTTACAAGCGGTGAAAATTGAACTGATGGGTCAATTCTAAATTTTAATGGAAAAATCTTATTTTATTTAATATCGAATTAAAAAAAAATGTTTTTTTTTATAATTATGTAGGTACCACAGCTCACCTTCTGTTATAGACAAAGTATAAAAAAGTGCAACTGGAATGCGTATGAAGCAAAATTAACTCGTCTTAGTTCTGCAATTAAATCCAATGCCGGTAATGAAATGCAATCAAGAGCTGCTACCTACTGCTACTCTGCCCCACCCAATGCATTATGACTCATCTGAGGACTTGCCCCCGAAAAAATCATTTAAAAATAATATCGAGGAGATAGACTTGGGTCGGTCCCCAAACATAGTTGATAAATACTAGGCAGATTATGTGTAGTCCAACCAATTTTGTTTTAATTCACAAAATGAACATCAGCCATTTAAAATTTCAATTCTAAATTGAACAATTAAACCATTACAATTTCCTCCACTGTGACCTCTTCTCCGGTACATATAATCTGCTTAGTTGTGGAATATTAAGTTTGTGCTCACTTGAGACGACCTATCGTGAAGCTTAGCAGGCGCTGACAGATGACGCAATCTCATCTAATTAGAATAATTCATTTTATGCTGAAGTCTAATATTTACACAATTACTGTCCGATTCAATGACAATAGCTGAAGGAATGGTGCTTAAGAAATTTGATGTTCTGTTCCCTTTTAGTTTCGGTCTGAAGCCAAATGGCATCAATTTGGTAATATTTTTTCTATTTGATTTCAATTTAGCATTGTTACGAGCTGGGGTTCGGGATAGAAATAATTAACGCCAATTAGACCAAAATAAACGCTTTAATTAAGTAAACACAAAATAAAAATTAACACAGCTATCCACAATATAAAACTTGTCACTTAACACTTAAATCGCACTGAAATTCACTTGTAAAGCTTCGATTATATCGCCGCGTATCTTGAAATAAGACTGTCGTCTGCGTTCCTCTGCGATCTATTTATGGGGTATGAGTATGAGTTCTAGAACATTCTTGTAAAATCGACTGCCTATACTGCAAAGAATTTTCCAGAAGCTACTCGAGATACTCAGTACTGCTACTCGCCGCCAGGTGGCGTTAGTGTCTCAAACATTCCAGATTTCTGTCGAAGTTTCTCGACGTACTTCGCTAAGCGACTGGCGTAACAGCATGTCTGTAAGACACTAGTTGCATCAGAAAATAGTACATAACTTTGAGTAATTTATCCTATCTCCAATGCTCTCAAAGCGGCAACAGCCTAACGGTTAAGATGTCGGCCTTGCGAGATTGCTCTGACTTAAGATTTAAATTCCGAAGACATGTGACATCCCATTGTTGTTGTTTTGACAGGCCCGTTGGTATAGTGGTCAGTGGTCCTGACTGCTATGCGCAAGGTCGTGGGTTCGATTCCCACCTAGGACAAATGTTTGTGTGATGAGCACGGTCATTTGTTCTTTGTCTGCGTGTAATTTATCTATAATATGTATGTATTTAGAAATATATATGTATGTTTATCAGTTGTCTAGTATCCATATCACAAGCTCTGCTTAGTTTGGGACTAGATGGCGTTGTGTGAAAAAAAAAAAAGTTGTGGAATATATATTATTATCCACCAACACACACTGGGCCACGTGGATTACAGCCCATTCTCATTTCTTAAAGAGGCGGGATGTGTCCCAGCCGTGGGAACGTTAGGCTCAATATACACCGCCGCGGAATGGAATGGAAGTGACTTTAATTGTACATAGCATTATGAACTTTATGTCAATTGTATGAAATACAAACTAAATAGGAAACAAAAAAGGTCACGTGTCTTCCGGAGACTCCTCGCGTATTCTCGAGAATGTTTGGCTCTTATATAGTTTGTATGTTTGAATTTTAATTGACATAAAGTTCATTATGCTATGTACAATTTCGTTGCAAAAGTAGCTTCCATTCCATTCCGCGACGGTGGCTGGTATTGTCAGTTTTTACATAAGTGACATAAAAAGAAATGTATTGGACAGTATTACCTGTCGATTTAAAAAACAATGACCTCTATTTTATTTTTATTTTATTTTATTTTAATACGACTGTAAAGTAGTGATCGAGTTGACGGGTTGAAATAGCTCTTCAGAAGACAAGTAAGTATAGCTGTTTGGTTTTTATACCGAACTAGCTATTGCCTGTGACTTCGTTCGGGTAGAAATTTTAGACTTGTGGGCTTGTGGTAGTGGAATTTTTAGTCTGGGAACCCTCTCGTGCCTCCTCAGAAAACCCTACCAAAGTTTCGTCAACACAGGACAACGACAACAAACATACAAACATTATTACTTATATAGATTAATAGCAGATTTAATGAAGTCTGTTTTATATCTCAAAGTAATTAGTAGTGGATTCCTCATAATTTTACTCTCGTCTGCCATTTCATTATGCAAAAATTTAAGACAAATGTCGGCGCATCATCGCCGTCGGCGTTGAAATCGCACAAAATAAACATATATTAAAATACAATTTGACAACAAAATACGTAGGTAGCCAGGTTTTTTTTTATTGATAATAGGTTCGCGTTTAACCACCATCTCACCTGATGGTACCTAAGTGAAGATGTGGTCGTAAGTAGATGGAGCACGCTTACCTAAAAGTAACCTATTCAAAGGTTTACACAAAGGTTTCACAAAATAACGATAATTAACTTGAATCCAAGATGTTTTAAATCCACAGTAGTGACTTGAGAGAAAGAGACAAAATGCCGCATTACATCGCTTTTTACACAGAAAATGACAGGTCTTAAGTTGATAGCGGAAGTTAATATCAAACAAATAAGGCGGCATAAACTAAAACAAAATAAATTATTACAATATGAACTTAGACAGTACAGAAATATTCTTAAATAAATATTTAGACCAAAGCAACGGACCGAAGTTAATAATTCTTATTTAAATAACAAGCAACTTGTTAAGTGAAATATTATATTCAACAGGATATTGCAATACTAAAAACATAAAATTGTTCAACTAAACCCCTATAAATTATAAGAACGCTATCATATCACCAAGTATTTAATTTAAATACTAAATTTATGGAACACATTACATTTATACAGCGCCATTTAGCGTAATTCATCGAAAGCACTACGATAAAGACGGTTGCGCCGATGAGTACTTATGCCCGGACTTTTAATTCGATGCAGTAGAATGACAGATTCTGAGTTGTCAGATAATGACGAATACAAAATTGTGATATAACTAAATTAATCGATTCAGGAATAAAATCGAATAACGATATAAACTATTTTTTTTTAAATAACAATGTGTGAAATAAAAAAAAGTAAAATTTGACTATAAAAAGTCGAATTAAAAGTCCGGGTATAAGTAAATCTTTCGACAATCGCAGTATTGCGTTTCACAGAAAAAAATCCAATTTATAAAGAACTTTAGCTACACAATACACGTGCCAAATTTTGTAAAACACGGTGATCTTACGAAAAATGTATAATAAAATATTAAGGTCCAGAAGGCTGACTTCTTACAAGACGCACACACACATAGACGCGTTTCAGATACAGCCAGAGCAAACCCACTCGCTACCTGCTTTTATTTGCTAGACGGCAAAATTATCAAATCATTCATATGTTTAAAATATTTTATGGAAAATGAGATACCTCCTGATTTCCATGACAAACAAACCCGTCGGTTTGTTTCGATCAACTTTAACCGAAATAGGAGACACCGATTGTTCGCTATGGCCCCGTCGCTCGAGCCCAGTCCCTTATTATTCCTCGCAAACTCCGCTCTCAACGCTCTCTTTGATGCCAAACCTGATTGTGACGTGTTTGCGGAGGAATGGAAGAAGATCTTATCTGCCTATATATATATGCCTGGAGTACAGCTGTGAGATGAGTGCATGACGCGTTTGTTACTATTTAACATATCTTCAAGTAATATAATTGGCCTTTGACCGTATATTTTGAAGTTAATAAATAAAATTCGTAATTACATTGAACAAATATTTCACGTAAATACCTGCTCTTGTAGTTTTATTACAGGTTGTGGAAAAAAGTAATAGATGAAACACTTTACCTATTGTCTTAAAAATATTTTTAAATTTTATTTCGATTTTTATGAAGCAATGATTTAGTGCGGTTGTACTTATCCAAATATAAGTAGAACCATTGAATATTGGTGAACATAATATCCGGTTTCAACGGGTACTTATTCAGGTTCCTCAGTCCTGGAAAATCATCGACCCACACCCAGGTCTCTTGTGGTCAGATTTTTTAAGCAAAATCTGAATTTCCCAAAAAATATTTTTTGTTCCAACAGCCTGACGCATTTGGTGGAAAATATTTTCGTTCAATCATAGATTCGATAGAAACCGACAGACCGTGTAAAGCTGAACTTCTGTTTATTTTAACACTGTGTATGTTGTGTCGTCAAATTGAATTGTAACAGACGCTTATACGAGAAAGGGAATCCTGAATCGGTCATTATGGTTCTTGTTAAATGGGAACATTTGAGAGTAGGCTTCTTTAGGTAAACAGGTGGTAAACTGTTATGTAATATTGTAGAAATAAAATCTAAGGTAATCATTTTCAATAGAACGTTTCTTTTTCGATACTTACACGTGTGTGATAGACAATTTATTTTTATTAAACATCAGTATTTATAAGGAAAACGTGAATATGTGTGTGTTTATTTGAAATTATGGAAGTTGTTTTAGGAAACATTAATTCCATTATATTTAAAGTGTGCTTGGATCTGTATTAACACGGAAGCGTTTGATTACCTTTTTTTTTCCCGGGTGCAAAAATCATCGAATGATTTCTCCCGCTCTGGGTGGACGGGAAGGGAGTGTCAGCCTTTTACTGACTAAAAACCCACCCTGTTCCTTCAGCTGCCCTTAAGTTCACCTTAAGGGCCATCGTCTCGATCTCGTCCGCAGTCCCGGCAGGCAATGGCCCTATGGGACCCCGTTACTAGTGCTGACAGGCGTTTGATTACCTGGATATGGAATTGTCATTTCGTTTTATTTACATAAATAGTTATCATAATATATATTATTATTATTATCGTATTCCAAAACCGCATCCTCACTTTCTTTGGTCAATTCCTGGCACGGTAATGAAGATCTAGCGGTACGGGGCAAGATTGAAGGCACCAAAGCACGTGAACGATTCTCGATGAAATGCACAGACCAGGTCAAAGCAGCTACCTGCAACAGCAACCCTACACGAGTGCCGCAAAAAGCATAATATGGCTGGGAAGAATGGCGGCAAGTGATAGGGCGGGTCACTCAACGCAAAGATCACGACCTCTCTATCAAGAATGAAGCGACTAAGAAAAAGACAAATGGTGATTATCATGAAAAAAATTGGCCAAGTGCGAGTCAGACTCGCCTTTGAAGGGTTCCGTAGTAACTATAATAATATAATATGTATACATATTCGCCAAAAAAAAACCTTACAAATTTCTTAAAACTAGCTTATTTACTTTTTTTACAACTATGCCAAATAACTTTGTTTTTCATAGTGTTTGTATGAATTACAAAGTTATATTTGCGGTTTTATAAAATATGCTGTATCTCAAAAACTGCTGACCAGATCTCGTTCAAACCAATTCTGGTTGAAAGTTTACATTAATATATATAGACATTTATATTTTATTTAGATTTTTCACTCCATTATTATAGAAGTTAGAGGGGGGAGGAGGACACACATTTTACCACTTTGGAAGCGTATATCTTTTAAACGATTAACTTTATGAAAAAGTGGTTTTAGAAACCTCAGTGTCATTTTTAAAGACCTGTCTCTATAGACAGGTCTTTGCAACCTATGTGTGTGTAATATCTATGTATAATATCTATATCTATCTATTACACACGCATAGGTTTGATGAAAAAATAAATTTTCAGTTTTAGTTCTATATATGGGGAGCCCCCTTTATTATAAATATTTTTTATTTTTTTTTTCTTAAAATCAGAAAGCGGTTTATAGAATACATCTACCTACCAAGTTTCACATGTATAGCCCTAATGATTTCGGAATAAAATGGCTGTGACATACGGACGGACGGACAGACAGACAGACCGACAGACATGACGAAACTATAAGGGTTCCATTTTTTGCCATTCGGCTACGGAACCCTAAAAATGTGTAGATTTTATTGATAATATTATAGGCTCGCGTTTTACCACCATCTCATCTATTGGTACGCGATGATGTGGTCGAAGATGAAGCAAGCTGACCTAGAAGTAACCTATTTAATCTTGATTTAAAAACTCCCAGGTTATAGCTGTCAGGATTCACCATCAACTTAGCCTTTTCTGCCATGAGTTCAACTTCAAGTCTAACTGGATGCAGCTGGTTACACTGCTTATCTGACCTGACTGTTAGATTTTCTGGCTTCTGAATACCCGTAACGACTGGACACAACTGACAAAATTAAAGGCAAAAAAGGTTTTTAAGTTTTACACAATGTCATTGGATGTCTTTTTAGATTAATGTGACGTAATTAGCGAAAGTCTTGGCGCAGTGGCTGGGCAATTGGCTGCTGCAATGCGTGTTGTAGGTTCGATTATCATATACCATCAATATTGTACGACCAACAGATAATGTTTCCGGGTCTAGCTATTTATTTATGTGAGTTTATTATATAAACACCTTGTCTGTAAACGCACTCACGATATAGGCAAAATTTCTAGTGATTATTTATTAATAATGTATTATTTCTGTGTGGCTTTAATTGGCTGATCGTTGCATATCTAAAGTTTGGTGCCCAATCAGCAATTTCCTACATTAACCATCATAAATATTCTTTGATTCTATTTAGAAAACACTTTTGTCCACAACAGTAGGTACTTCCAAACGCAAGAATGGTTCTGCACATAATTTTACCTTTGGACATTTTCCGCTTGCCCTTAATTCGTTAAAATTCAGCTTGATGTCATGTCTTCTCTCAAGTACATTCACTCTGAGACAGTTCACATCAACTAATTGGATTTTTATTTAAGCATCTAGTAAATTAGAGAGTATTTTTATTTGAGAGTGACTGTACCTTGATTTATTACATGTTTGATTTTTTATTTTTCTTGTAAGTCCAACAGAGCGTGGTTTTACTTAAAGGTTTTGAGTAATTGGGTATTAGCACAGAAACGATGCTTAATAACACACTTAAAATAACACACTAGTTTCTGTCCGCGCCTTAGTACGTGAGTTTTTTTTTTATATGATCTTAAGTGGATACTTTATCATATAACATAGGATTATGTTATATGATAAAATAGTCGTTTTTTAGTTTATGCACTGTGATCAAACAAAAATCAAAACTGTTCTCTTTATAATATTAGTGTAGGTAGGTAGTTCATTATACACCGTGAAATTTTAATGGTTGTTTTGCCACAGCTAAATGGCTTTGTCTTGGTAATACAATCGTTTTATAAACAAATAAAATATTAGAAACAAAAATGGCGTATGTTTTGATACTACTACTGATGGGTAACCGTCCTGCCGTGGGAAAACAACCATTTAAATTTGACGCTGTGTATAACTATTTTGGAAAGGTCTGTGCAGGAACATCAAACGGATTATTCTTATATGTCACCCTGCTTTGTCCCCATAGGGTTACAGAATGGAAAAGAAAGTACAATCTGTCATCTTTTTAATTAACAAGGGGACAGTTCGAAATAAACGCACTCCTTAACGGTTTCGTCTATCCCCTCACCAGTGATAAAGGGACAGACGAAACTTTTTATTATTTTTTCCATCTGTCACCCTATGTTGTTGATGAAGACAAAACGGTGTGCTAGATCTGAATAATTCGATCTAACTTAGATGGAAGACGTGTTAAAGACTATTGCTCACGCAGTACACAGCGCAAGTGCGCAAGGGATTATTTGTTTTATTGCTAAGCAGTCATGCTTGCAAACACTAACAAGGCAATTAAAACATATTTATTGTAGTCTCGTATCAAAGCGTGGTTTTAAGATGATGTCTCGTCTGAAATATCCCGAAGAGACATTGATGTATTAAAAGGAGGAAGATATGTTACTCTCTAACATCGCAATCAGTAAACCTGGACTTGGCGCACGGAAACTCACACATCTGTGTTCAGTGTCATTATCAGTCCCAAACCTACAGTAACCGATAGACAAGAACAGAGATAGGAGACGGCGCTGTAGTGCGAGCGAAATCGCCGTAGCTGCCGAATGTTTGCGATTATGAATGGAATGACATTGCATGTAGTAGGTAAGTAAGTAGTAAGTGATCCCATGATCCATGTCTCTTATTTTTCTTCCTGGTGTAATTAAAACACTGTTTAGCTACACAAGAAGTCATTTTGATGCGTATTTATTCCAAAAAAAAAACCTAAAATAAGTAGGACCAAACGCTGTGTCTAGTACCGTATCTTCCTCCTTTTAATACATCAATGTGAAGAGAGGAATAACGCGAAGACGTGATACGTTGCGATAGTAATTTAACTAATTAGCTTTAATTTAAGATTCAAAACCGCTTGTAGAACTTAATAGGTGACTAATAAATACTATGCAGATACTGATTGATTGAGTATCGCGTGTAGCCACTGACGTTTTTGAAGTTTTCTATCAAGAAACAGGCTTAAAGGGTATAAATTGGATGTTCAGGTACTTACAGGAATACTGGGAGTCAGAAGATCACCACACAATGTCACTAGCAGTCATATTTCACCAGGTTTTGAGTGTTTTTCACGACGCGCGCGGAGTTCGTACATGCCGGCCGGCCGGCGGTTTTTTCTCGCTCCGTTAGATGGCGAGAGCGATGCGTTGTTCGGGATGTTACTCAAAGCGATAGGTGAATGCCAGTGGCGGAAAATTTGAATAAGGAATGGTAGGAAAACATCCCTAAGCCTCTTCACTGATGAATGAACAGCCTCCGTGGTCGAAGCATACTTTGTAAATTTGTTTCCAGTTTAGCTAGGACATTGCAGGCTTGAATCACCTGATTGTCTGATAAAAAGATGGTTCCGTGCTTCGGAAGGCAAGGCACAAGCCCGTGGTCCCGGTCGCCAAATGGCGGTCGTCAAAATAGATCACGTCGGAGGCCCTTGAGGCGGTCTAGAAACTCTGACACTGGGGTGTATGGGGTCGTTAGACCTTACTACCCACACGATAAGAAGAAGACTGATGAATTACCCAAAGTGGTTTGACTACCTAGGTTTGTACCCACAACCTACAATTCGCAAGTTGGCACCGTTGCGCGTTGTCACTGGGCTACCACTGCTTCCAAAAAATTAGTCTGAAAACAAATGATAAACCATCCACATTTTTATACCCCCAGCCACCGGGCACTCAAAACTATTTTGAATAAACTGAAAAAGTTAAAATAAAAAAAAAGAAACACTAAGTCACAGCTAAACGTGATCTCTTGTTTAAAGATAGTAATTAAATACTTAGTGACGGACCGTTAGCGGTAGATGTAAGCCTCATTTAACCCTTTCCTGACAGTTGACTCTAATTTACAATGTTAGCAACGAGGTATCTATACTTATAATAAATCTGTAGAGAGGTCAATTCTGTACATGAAATATATTTCCAAAATAACTATCAGGGGGTGATTAAGGATCGATACTCATGCCAAAAATGCAATCAGTTAAATTTTTGTCTGTCTGTCTGTCTGTCTGTCTGTCTGTCTGTATAACCGTTATAGAAACAAAAACTACTCGACGGATTTTAACGAAACTTGGTACAATTATTTTTCATACTCCTGAGCGGGTTATAGTATACTTTTCATCACGCTACAATCAATAGGAGCAGAGCAGTGAAAGGAAATGTTGGGAAAACGGGAGAAGTTACTCCATTTTTTAAGCTTCCGTCGCGTATGCAACCTTAATGGTTAAAGCTACACAAATCATTTCATGATGGAAATGTTCTCCTTAAAATTATATAAAAAATATCCCACGACAGCATATGTCTAACTTTTATGGTTGAATCACAATAACACGTGTAACTCCCGATAGCTTAGCAGTTCGAAGCTTTCTGATTATAATATTTGTCTACTCTTACGTTTATAACACTCTCAGTCACCCCTAATTGAAAAAGTTAACATTATTAACTATTCCATAAAAAAATTGGCCAAGTGCGAGTCAGACTCGCCCATGAAGGGTTCCGTAGTAACTATAATATAATATGCAAATTTCTATACTTATAATAAATCTGTAGAGAGGTCAATTCTGTACATGAAATATATTTCCAAAATAACTATCAGGGGGTGATTAAAGATCGATACTCATGCCAAAAATGCAATCAGTTAAATTTTTGTCTGTCTGTCTGTCTGTCTGTCTGTATAACCATTATAGAAACAAAAACTACTCGACGGATTTTAACGAAACTTGGTACAATTATTTTTCATACTCCTGAGCGGGTTATAATATACTTTTCATCACGCTACAATCAATAGGAGCAGAGCAGTGAAGGGAAATGTTGGGAAAACGGGAGAAGTTACTCCATTTTTTAAGCTTCCGTCGCGTGTGCAACCTTAATGGTTAAAGCTACACAAATCATTTCATGACGGAAATGTTCTCCTTAAAATTATATAAAAAATATTCCACGACAGCATATGTCTAACTTTTATGGTTGACTCACAATAACACGTGTAACTCCCGATAGCTTAGCAGTTCGAAGCTTTCTGATTATAATATTTGTCTACTCTTACGTTTATAACACTCTCAGTCACCCCTAATTGAAAAAGTTAACATTATTAACTATTCCATAAAAAAATTGGCCAAGTGCGAGTCAGACTCGCCCATGAAGGGTTCCGTAGTAACTATAATATAATATGCAAATTTATTTGACGAAAAAAAACCTTACAAATTTCTTAAAACTAGCTTATTTACATTTTTTACAACTGCGCCAAATAAATTTGTTTTGAAAAAAAAACCTTACAAATTTCTTAAAACTGGCTTTTTTAAATTTTTTACAACTGCGCCGAATAAATTTGTTTTTCATAGTGTTTGTTTGAATTACAAAGTTATATTTGCGGTTTTAGAAAATATGCTGTATCTCAAAAACTGCTGAACTGATTTCGTTCAAACTAATTTTGATTGAAAGTTTATATTAAGATCTACAGACATATATTTTTTTTAGATTTTTCACTCCATTATTATAGAAGTTAGAGGTTGTGTCCGCCACACACACATTTTACCACTTTGGAAGTTTATATCTTTTAAACGATTGACTTCATGGAAAAGTGGTTTTAGAAACCCCGATGTCGTTTTTAAAGAACTGTCTATAGATACCACACATGCATCGATTTCATGAAAAAAAATATTTTCAGGTTTAGTTCCATGTAAGGGGAGACCCCCTTTATTTTAAATATTTTTTAATTTTTTTCTCAAAATCGGAAAGCGGTTCACAGAATACTTCTACCTATCAAGTTTCACATGTATAGTCCTAATAGTTTCGGAATAAAATTGCTGTGACAGACGGACGGACGGACAGACAGACAGACAGACAGACGGACAGACATGTCGAAACTATAAAGATTCCGTTTTTTGCCATTCGGCTACGAAACCGTAAAAAGAATCATATAAATCGGTATAGAAACACCAAAGTTATACATGAAATACGCTTATAATAATAAGCCATCGCGTGTGAATACTGAATCATGCTATAAGGATTATTTTTGAGAATCGGTCGCCGCGCTCGACGCGTCTCGCGGTCGAAGCGTTCTCTAGGTACTTAAGCCTCATGTGAACGTGATCTAAACAATATTACCAATACATTAACTTACGCTGACGGAGTCGCGGGCACAGCTATATTGCATCATTACGCTAAGGCCAATAGGAGCGGAGCGCCAATGAAGAATGCTTCAAAATCGGGGTTAAATTTAACGTTAGCCCAAAGTAACTATTCCACGCGGACGAAGTCGCGGGCAAAAGCTAGTCTTAAATAATTGTATCCTTTTTTCTCAAAAAAGATAGAAGAATAACAACACTCAATAACACTTTTTATTGGAAGGTACGGCAAATATTGACATACTAAGAAGTTACAACTCGTTTAACAAAAAATATATTTCCGTTATAATGTAAACAATCGCGCTATCCACAGATACACATAGGAGTTTATAAAAAAGATAGCTAGGTAGGTACATTTATAGCAATATGCAGCAATTACTTATGTCGTATTAGGCGGTACTAAATGTCTAGTAAATGGCAAAACATTACTGTTCTATACAAACACAATAAGACTATATACAAAATTAAAGTTAAAATAGATTATAATTATATAAGTAATACACATTACTACTTTATTTTGTTTTCAAAAAAAGGTATACAAAAAATAATGTGAAAAGATTACTTTTCAAGTGAAAATACATTCCTTAAAACACTAAAATATAATAATATTAAAATCAACACTAATGACCGTCTGGTCCATCGTCTTTATGTGCCCAATAATGACGTTCTTACAAAGATTATATTGAATAAAACCTTTTTTCTAACAAATAAAAATAACTTTGGCCCTCAAAACTAAATCGGACCCAATTAGTAGCCTTTATATAAAAGAAAATCTCAAGTGAAACGGATCTCCATTAACGCGTCAAAAAAATCAGAGCTAGTGATGCCATTAACAATAGTAAAAAATCCGGCCAAGTGCGTCTTGTGGCACGCACAGTGACGGGTTCCGTAGTTATATTTCCCCTAAACCTGTATAAAAAACCGATTACTTTACTACTCCTGATATTTTTAAATCTAATCAGCGATGTAAGTTTTTTATTTTTTCGTTAGATATGGTAATACTTTTTACACGCATACTAGACTTAAAAATAAACAATTACACGATTTAAAGATAAATAATTCTAAAATGTATCTCTGGATATAAGGTTTTGGAATGGAACTATTTGTAATAGGACTATAAAAAATCCTGCTTTACCTGTATGGGAGATACGTTCAATAAAAGATTTTCCACATAGATAGTGTTTTACAACTTTAAAGGCGTTAAAGACGTGATTAAAAATACTTCGCAGAATGTGTGAGCGAGATCCCTTCCTCTCGCTTTCACTACCGGTCTACGAGATGACCCGCGAGGTTCCATACACACTTGTCTTATACACCTTCAGAGGCTTCTTCTTCATATTAATATATATATATATAGGTAGTATTAAGGTGTGGATCTCTCAATTTCTATATTCCCTACCAAATATGGCCCGTAGCCTTTAAAGTACAGTGAACAGGTATCTTCTGGGTTTGCTCATTTCATCGTAGACCTCGCGATTACTTACCATCAGGCGTCGAGGCCAAGAGCGGGCCCTTCCCAAGAAAATCTGAAATCTGAACAAAACTCGGACGGACGGACAGACGTAAATGCTATAGAGTTTTCTCGTTTTGCTACGGAACCCTAAAAAAAGAAAAAAAGTTCACTCACGCAAACCGATCGCAAATTGGAAACTCACTTTGTAGGGAGCTATTTTTTGTCGGTTCTGGAAGGCGACGTCTCGGCATAGAGTTTATTAATTCAATAGATGTGACATCATGGATTAGGTCGGTGCCTTAAATGGATTTCGTCTAGGGACTGAAAATCGATTAGCGAATGAATGATAATGTATACAGATTGTTTCTGAAGTGCGTTTTAGGGTGACATTCTGTATTTTATTTTTATTTTCCTTATTGGGACATAAAACAGTTACACATTACAATATAAGTGTGACGAAAAAAATTGTATAACTAGGTAAACGTGTAACCCACATCAATTTCCACGGAATAATGGTATAAGGATAGATTTAATGCGTGCGTTGTTATTACAGAAAAGTAAGAAGTATTACTCGTGCGTATTTTTATATAGTGGGTATAAAATGGCTATTCTAAAGATTCAATAGCCATCTTTATGTACTTAAAGTGTTTAAGCGCGAATATATCCAAATCAATGAAGTGGGTATTAGTAATACGTATCAACAATCGTAGTAGAGGCCCCCGTGCACCAGCGTGAGTTCTGCACCTTGCGGCATGGAAAAGCTGAGACACACGCGCCTCTCGACGCATAACAGTTCTAGATACAATGTAACATAGGTTATTGGTGATCTCTGGACAATCAAACCTGTTATTACACAGACCATGAAGCATCATGGCCATCAGTAGACTGCGTCTTGACTCCAAGCTTTGAATTTTAGAACGCGTTAGTAATTGAGAATATTGTAATTTAGACTTAGTACATCTGTATTGCATAACACGCAAATATTTTATTTTTTTTAACTATTTCCTATCTTTTTATATAAACATAAAAAATGGGACTCCAAATGACCCTCCTGCTAAAGTATGCAATCCTGTGTGCTTATCCATGATTTGTAAATTTTGATGTCGTCGGCGTACATTAGAAATCTGGAATTAATGAAGCAGTTTTTAATGTCATTGACATATAATATGAAGAGTATCTGACAAATAATAAAGAAACAATTAAAAATAAAACTTAACTACACTGCAAATAACGTTGGTAAAGTAAAAAATATAACTTGCAAAATGTTTATTTTATTTTAGCAGCAGATCATATAAAATTTAAAAAAAAAAATTATGAATAGAAGATTAGGGGAAATAAGCAACTGTACTTTCTATTTACTATTTTTTAAGGCCCAATTCAAAAATATGTGACGTTAGACTAGGGCGTCTTACAAATATGTGACGTAATCTATAGCTGATGGCCCATAACCGTCTATCCGTCCATCTGCAGACAGTTAGTCATTTATTAAGTAATTTATATGACTAAAATTCATTCATTGGTATCTCCGTAGTAGTGAAGATTTCACAATATTCCATATAAAAAACGAATGAGTGCACTCGTTAATATTACATTCATCCTTTAACGTACCCATCTGAACGAATCGAATTATTTAATCTATGACCTATTTGTTCTTTTTTCAGCGCGCCAAAGCAAAACTCTGAAGGCCCGAACGCTTTTCATATCACGCCCTTTTTATCTTTTATATTCGTTTTTTCTTTTATAAGCGAGAATTTTATTTGATATTCATCTGTACGATTTGTTCGTAATGGTTCGACGTATGAGAAAATATTGTATCACTGCTTTATATTTGTTAACAGCATAAAAGGTTATGATGTATTTGTTAATAGGTTCTTTGTGGAAATATCGTCGGCTTACCGCAAGAACTCATTAAGTGACCAAAACTAAACATTGAGAAATCATTTAATTACTTTTGATTTCATTAAATGTCCTATAAAATCATAAATAATATATGTTTATGTAAAAAAAGCAGCGTTAAAGAGTTAAATATATTTATTAATAAAATCAAACAAAAGAAGTAAAAAATGTTGACGGTTATTTTTTTTAAAGCTTAAAAACCAAGTTAATGACTTCTTGTCATTGAAACTCTACACTAAGAGTGAATTAAACATTTCTTAAATTAGACTAAGTACTAACACTAGACTAGTTTCTCAAAGGAACCAACTGGTATTAATCAGTCTTAAAAGTTAACATAATAAGTCTCCTTTAGCCTCATAACAAATTCTTAAAAAAAACAATGTAAAATTGCAAAATTTCACAATGGCACCTAAATCAGTAAAAATAAAAGTTAACATGGTAACTAAATAAATGAAATAAGTAGTAAACATATTTCTACTACTCAATCATATTCTTCTTCCGAATATTCTTCTTCTGGTAACATATCTCGACCTTCCCTATCTGGTAGGTTTTGGTATCAGTGATGCAGCTCAGGGGGTATAATTTTTTCTGTGCACATTTTCATCAAATCCTTTTTATTCGCTTTGGTTATAGGAAGCTTTTTGTTGTAAGCTTTTTTCAACACGTAAGTGTTGTAATCAAAATTTTTATTTAAAGTTTCTACGTTCGGCAATTTGCGCTTTCGCAGATTAATCTGGGTGGCTGTTTCAGTTGCTCCCTTTTTCGACACATCCAGTTCTTTATAGTTTGACTTAATGTCATAACGGTACTGAACGATGTTAGGCTTCTTTTTTTCAAACCTAAAGCTTTTAACTTTTAGCCACTGAACTTTTTCGCCATCCGGCCCAATAGATCGATTCAACATTAAATTATTTCTTAAATCCTTCAGGTCTATTATATCTTTGTAGTCCATGACCACAGGTTCGTAGGGTTTCTTTGTAATGGTGCTTTTCTTTAATTTTCTGTTAGACCTGGCTAATCTAATGATATTGCAAATATCGATCATCGACAAAACTGGCATATAGCGCATCTGATTTTCAATTGCGCTGTGCATACTGTCCACCTCCATGTGAGTGTGGCCAGATTCGAGGTATTTGTGTTCAATAACCTCAAAATGTGTTGTCTGAACCAAATACAGCTGCAAACATAACAGAAACTGATTTCTATTTTGGCCTGCGCAGGTATCAGAAAATATAGAAATTTCTGTTACGGAAGATGGTAGACGTTTAATCCACAGATATAATGCTGTTCCCACTTCATCACTTCCTTTCTTCCCATCAACTTCAGACCACAAGTAACAGAGGCCATTATTTGGAGAACGAGCTTCGTAAATAGTAGCATTATAGACGTTCAATTTCCTTAGGGAGTACTGAAGTGAGACGTTACTAGATGGCATATGAAGTACCTTTTGTAAGTCCAACGTAATAGACATAAAGTTTGCTTCTTCGTTAGCCCGAATTTTGTCTGCCTCTTTAGCTTCACGGCTTTGTTCTTTTAAAGATATGTGCTCGTCATATTTTTGTTGCCATGTAGCAAGGTCGGGTGAGCCCTGTACTTTGGCGCAGTTATATTTGTGACATAATAAGCATTGGTCCTTCTTTGGTTTATAAAAATCAAAATTATACTGTGTACAAAATATATTTCGATACACATTTATTGAAACAGGAGATTTGAGTGCTGTTTTACATTTTTTCTCGTACAATTCGTACATTTTTGAAATAGATAGGGCGTTATCTAAATAGTATTTAGATGAAGTTTTTCGACAGTAGTGTGACTCCATAGTCGGAAATGACTCGATGTGTTCTTTGATAAAGTCCACATCTTCCTGCTTCGTTTTGTTATGTGCCGCGTGCTTGCGACGTCTATCTACCCCTTCGAAACTACCCGAACTTCCAACATCAGCAAATGCTTTGTTAATAGGGCCATTAGATATGCAAAGAGTGTTTTTAAATAATTTTTCACAAACTTTGATATTTTGCTTATCTGTTTTTAAAAAATAAGTGCGCGATACAGTTCTTTTCCTGGTAGCATTTACTAAACGTCTTTGAGGTGTATTAACTGTAACATTCATAAGTATAAAATCTTTGTGACGACTGTAATCACCTAAACCCCAGTAAGATTTGCAAATTTGGATACGATCTTTCTCTGTGAAATTCAACAAACAATTCAGTTTACACTTACAATTTCCGTCCTTAGGAGCTTTGGGTGCCTGTAATAGTTTTTTATAGTTTTTGTACGGGAGGCATTGTGACCGATATTTTTTTTGTATATTTCTATCATAAGTATCTTCTTTTGTCTTGTGCCATCTAGTTGTCTTAATTTGTTTTGGTATTTTAATTTCCGGTTCGACATCGTCACTGTCAACTTCCGCGTTTTCAGTAGTTCTATTATCTTCAGGATCTTTCCAATCTGGGTCAGCAACGGAGTCATCCACAAAAATATTTAAAAAAGTCAAGATTGGCCTAAGCAATACCCATCTTTTAGTTTTTCTTTACATACAAATACATACAAAATCATTTTTTTATAACATCTTTCATACTTACTGATATGCACAAATCCTCTTCTAGACTTACGAGTTCGTTAGAATAATCATTAATCGGTCTTAAAGATTGTTCAATTGTTGCTATTAAGCCTTCCGGAAGAATTATCTCTGAATTATTAAACAATATCTGCAATTACAAAGTTGACGTTAATTAAATGTTTAAAGTTCTGAAGAACATAAAATAATTAAATTATAATTCATAACGAAACCACTTACATTGAACGACTCACTGTCCGCATGTTGCTCGAGTTTCTGGTTACCGTCTTGTGATACCACCGTCTTTTGTGAAAGAATGTTTCTGGTGAGTGTCGGTGGAGATGGTGATCCTTCAATAATATCCGGTGAGGTCTAAAATAGGAGAATTATGAAGTTTATTTTTAAACTTATACGAGTAGGTTTTAATAAGCAATCATAAACTAAAAATATTACATTTAACGGATCTCCGTCAATTGAAGTCTGCTGATGTTGTATAGGGTGGTCTTCCTCATTACATTCTTCTACTGTGGATGGCAAAAACATCTAAAAGAGTACATTATTAAAATCATGGTAAGTACATAATTAACATACAATTATAATTCATAGCAAAACTACTTCCATTGAATGACCCACTGTCCGCATGTTGCTCGAGTTCCTTTCTGGTGAGTGTCGGCGGAGATGGTGATCCTTCAATAATATCCGGTGCAGTCTAAAATAGAAGAATTATTAAGTTTATTTTTTTGATCCTGAATGAATAGGTATTCGATAATCATTTAATATAATCATAAACCAAAATAATTACATTGAACGGATCTCCGTCAACAAACAATATTTGTGGTCTTCCTCATTATATTAATCTATTGTGGGTGGCAATAAAAGCCAGGCCAGGCCGAAAGGAAGAAGGAACCGTGGACCAAAACTTTTGGCGTCCACGGTAAACAATACGCAGCAAATTACCTACTAATAATAAAATAAGTAGGCACTTACACTATCCATTATGTCCTTCATCATAATATTTTCCTTATTTTCAAGTTTCTCCAACATCTTACTACCTCGTCCCGGCTTAAAGTTATAATTTCGTTGCATTTTTCCAGAAGTCATTAACTGTTGGTCTCTAACTAAACGCACTTTATTCATCGATGTAATCCCGCGGCGAAATGGCCACGTGGCACGCGCGCCCTCGTGCCCACCGCGCGCCTTTCGGCCGCTTGCCGCTCGGTTCGCAGGGACACCCTGCCCCCTTCTACCCGCAGCAGTGTTCCGACGCGTGATAGTATTACGCGTGTGTCAATTGCGCGCACTCTTACGCAAACATAAATTCATTAAAAGTAAAAAAGAGTGTTCACCGGAGTCTATCAAAAGTAACTAACTGCAGTTAATTTGTATACTAATGAATAGTGAGCATTTACCTCAAAATACAAAGAATCGCTAAGAAACAATAAGTATTTTAACCAAACTAAAACTGTAAATAATAACCGTCCCTTGTTGAAACAAAAGTCTTTAAAATTATTTAATGATTTTTTGTCATAAATTATAGATTTCAAGAAGTCACTAATTGCACTTAATGAACTTTAACCAAATGCTGTTCTAAAGTGATGTGCATAATGCGTATCTTAAAAAAGTATTAAGTCACATAAATGATTTTTATTTTATATTAAAATGTGCCATTTCGTGTTTTTTGTATTTGTTACAAACTATTACTGTACTTTACCGAGTTCCGAAGAATCAAGTAATTCAAAATGGTAATTATCGACTTTATACCTAGGTCATAACGTCCAAATTTGTAAAGCTAGAATTAAATGCGTTTTTGCTTTATAAAGGCCTAATCGAGACGAGTTTAGCTGTATTATTATCTGTACTTAATGATTTTTTGTAGTTAGTGAGTTCTTGCGGTAAGCCGACGATATACCCTTTAAGTTTAAGGTCTAGATTCCAGACACTCGCGATTGTTGAGTCAGCGCAATTTATCCACATCGGACATCACGATAGCTTTTGTTCGAGGTGGTTCTATTATACAAGCAATATAATTACTTTTAATGTCTGGTTAAGCTGGTAAAACCTCAATGGTTTTTAACTCAACGGAGTTAAAAACTATAGAGGTTTTATCAGGTACGATCGCAACCTGGAATTTTGGAGTGGGTCACTAACAATAAAATATGTCGAGTCAATGAGTTTTCTTTATTGCACAATACAAATTTTATTGCACACATCATAAAACAAATGGAAGCCTTCTATTTTTATTGACAAATCGGGTGATAATATTGGAACATGTTATTTTGCAAAATTTTAGAATATTTTCTGTTTTGGTGATTACGATTTTGAGGGGGGGGGGGGTCATGTCCTATGTGTTGATGTTTCGATACTACTACTGATGAGTAACCGTCCTACCGCGGGAAAACAACCATTTAAATTTCACGCAGTATATTTATCTATTAGTCTATTAAAATACTTTATTATTATTTCTATTTTAGTTATATTTTATGTTTATCTTTATTATATTATATATGATATAACTGATTGACATCCGTACACTCACCATTAGGTCCAGTTGAAAACCAGCGTCAGGCACTAGTTGTCCAGCATTTTGCTGAACTGGGCCTAGTTGGCGCAGTCATAAGTCACACAGTGTTATTAATAGTCCTAGATGTGTTTAATTCTATTATTTGTTAATGTATAATTTCTTTTAATAACAATAACATGTTGTTTATTTTTATTTTTTTTCTGTGTGTATACTTGTGGCATGTGTCAAGAAACGTTTTTTCTTTCTTTCTTTTTGTAGATCGACCCATGCCGATGATATTATCTACCCACGAGCTCCTCCGACCTCCTCCTTGACTTGTTGGACGTGAGTTTAAACTCAGGCAGGTACATTACTTTGCGCAAATTTAATTAGCGCTTGTGTTAAAAAATAAGGTGTATATCTGTGTGTTTACTAACATCCAATCAAAATTATTTACTATTTCAATAAGAAATCATGTTTTCGAACCTCGTGAAAGCCGAGAAATATAAGCAAATCAAGTATCTTGACTTGGCGCACAAGCCAAATGATTATATTTATCATGCAGATAAAATATTTAATATTTTTATTTAAATTAATCTAAATAATTTAATTAATAATTTAAATTAATCGTAATACAATATTTAATTTAATATTTTTTTATTTTATTTTATTTGTTACTTTGTAAAATTTATTTAAATTTATGATGTGAAACCAAATATTTGTGCTTCTATAATTATTACCTATTGTATAAACTAAGAGCTAAGAATTTAAGATCAATTTGGGGCCTAGCATCTTTAACACAAGTTGTTTTTAACAACTTAACAAGGTTGTTAGTGGTACCAAACTATTATTCTGTTCGCAGTTTTGTTACATATTTTTTTAATAAAAATATAGTGTATTGTATTGTAAGTGAATACCAATGTAATTCTTATAAGAAATAAACATCTTAAATACATAAAATAAAAAAAAAAACAATATTGTCGACATGTGTTGTGGGATGTGAACTCGGCAATCATTGTACCGATAGTCGTCTCAGCCAATAGCTTAATAGCTAAGAGCCTCGACCGACTTCAGGAGGCTCTCGTTAGATGGCTGGATCAAGAGCTTGCTTCAGAAAGCGGTACTCCTGGACACGGCGCGTATCGTTAGGAGGTTCCTCTCTCTCTCTGGATCCTTGACCACCGGTAGCTTCTTAATTCGAACCTTATACCGAGACTAGTATTTGCGTGTTGCGCGAGGTGCAAGCACCTCGCGTGCTTGTGAAAAAAAAAAGGGGGGGGTGATGGGGGGAGATGGGGGGGTTTAGTATTTGCGTGTTGCGCGAGGTGCAAGCACCTCGCGTGCTTGTGAAAAAAAAAGTATTTGCGTGTTGCGCGAGGTGCAAGCACCTCGCGTGCTTGTGAAAAAAACTAAAGCATTGCCCCTCTAAATCAAGTATTTGCGTGTTGCGCGAGGTGCAAGCACCTTGTGAAAAAAAAAGTAGGGGGGTGATGGGGGGGGTTTAGTATTTGCGTGTTGCGCGAGGTGCAAGCACCTCGCGTGCTTGTGAAAAAAAAAAAGAGGGGGGGTGAAGTATTTGCGTGTTGCGCGAGGTGCAAGCACCTCGCGTGCTTGTGAAAAAAAAAGTATTTGCGTGTTGCGCGAGGTGCAAGCACCTCGCGTGCTTGTGAAAAAAAAAAAAAAGGGGGGGGTGATGGGGGGGTTTAGTATTTGCGTGTTGCGCGAGGTGCAAGCACCTCGCGAGCTTGTGAAAAAAAAAAAAAAAAAAAAAAGAGGGGGGGGGGTGATGGGGGGGGGGTTGCACAAGTATTTCGACTAAAGCATTGCCCCTCTAAACGAATCTGAAAAAAAAATGTTCCAAGTCTCTTAGATTCCGAGATCCGCCTAAAGGGGGGGAGAAGGGGGGCGGGGGGGGGACTTTGAAAAATGGTTTTTACTTTACCGAGCCTCCTCTATACGAATCCGTAAAAAGAAAAAAATACGGGTCTCGTATTTTCCGAGATACGATAGGGGGGGGGGGAGAAGGGGGGGGGAAAGGGGGGGTTTGGCACTTTTCCCGTGGGTTTGAGAGTTACTTGTTTACGAATCTGTCAAAATATACCCACCTCCCCATCCACCATCTGGGAGAACAATTATGTCAGTGAGTCAGTGAGTGAGTGGTAATTTAGCTTTATATAATATAACTAGTATTTGCGTGTTGCGCGAGGTGCAAGCACCTCGCGTGCTTGTGAAAAAAAAAAAAAAAAAGTGGGGGTTATGGGGGGGGGGGGGGGTTGCAGAAGTATTTTGACTAAAGCATTGCCCCTCTAAATGAATCTGAAAAAAAAAATGTTCCGTGTCTCTTAGATTCCGAGATCCGCCTAAAGGGGGGGAGAAGGGGAGCGGGGGGGGACTTTGAAAAATGGTTTTTACTTTACCGAGCCTCCTCTATACGAATCCGTAAAAAAGAAAATATACGGGTCTCGTAGTTTCCGAGATACGATAGGGAGGGGGGAGAAGGGGGGGGAAAAGGGGAGGTTTGGCACTTTTCCCGTACGTTTGAGAGTTACTTGTTTACGAATCTGTCAAAATATACCCACCTCCCCATCCACCATCTGGGAGAACAATTATGTCAATGAGTGAGTCAGTCAGTCAGTCAGTCAGTGGTAATCTAGCTTTATATAGTATAACTAGTATTTGCGTGTTGCGCGAGGTGCAAGCACCTCGCGTGCTTGTGAAAAAGACAAAAAAAAAAAAAGAGTGGGGGGGGGAGATGGGGGGGGGAGATGGGGGGGGTTTAGTATTTGCGTGTTGCGCGAGGTGCTTGTGAAAAAAACTAAAGCATGGCCCCTCTAAATCAAGTATTTGCGTGTTGCGCGAGGTGCAAGCACCTCGCGAGCTTGTGAAAAAAAAAAAAAAAAAGGGGGGGGGGGTGTGATGGGGGGGTTTAGTATTTGCGTGTTGCGCGAGGTGCAAGCACCTCGCGAGCTTGTGAAAAAAAAAAAAAAAAAAAAAGAGGGGGGGTTGATGGGGGGGGGGTTTCACAAGTTTTTCGACTAAAGCATTGCCCCTCTAAATGAATCTGAAAAAAAAAATGTTCCAAGTCTCTTAGATTCCGAGATCCGCCTAAAGGGGGGAAGAAGGGGGGCGGGGGGGGACTTTGAAAAATGGTTTTTACTTTACCGAGCCTCTTCTATACGAATCCGTAAAAAACAAAAAATACGGGTCTCGTAGTTTCCGAGATACGATAGGGAGGGGGGAGAAGGGGGGTGAAAAGGGGAGGTTTGGCACTTTTCCCGTAGGTTTGAGAGTTACTTGTTTACGAATCTGTCAAAATATACCCACCTCCCCATCCACCATCTGGGAGAACAATTATGTCAATGAGTGAGTCAGTCAGTCAGTGAGTGGTAATTTAGCTTTATATAATATAATAATAAAAACTATCCTATGTCCTTCCCAGGGTACTAAACTATTCCCATGCCAAATTTCATCTAAATCGGCTAAGCCGTTTAGGCGTGAAAAGGTAACAGACAGAGTAACTTTCGCTTTTATAATATTACTAGCTTTTGCCCGCGGTTTCGCCCGCGTTAATTTACACTTTGTCAATAATTCTTGTTGCCAAAAAGGTGTACCGTATCTTTTTGGGTGGTTATAAAACGCATATAATATTTAAAAACCATCACCAGGGTCCATCCATCCCCAAAAACAGACAGACAGTTAGTATTTAAAATTTATCTTTGTAAAACCAAAAACGTAGTTTACAATACAGTTTTGTAAACTACGTTTCTGGTTTTCCCGTCCTTGACGTGTTGATTTTGTACGCTTGACACTTGTGAGCACGCCACATACAGTTGCCCATGGGAAAAGCAGTTTTTTTCTAAATGTACACCTGCGACTTTCAGTGTCTGTCCTTGAGCTTTGTTTATGGTCATTGCGAATGCCGCTTTTAAGGGAAATTTGAGTTTTTCGAACTGAATGTGAGGAATAAATACGTTTTCACCGCTTGCTGTTCCTGTCATAATTATTGCTTGAAAACATTGCATCCAAGGTATGTAATTTGTAGTCGCATGCCATTACAGAGCCTTGGTGCGCCCTGATTACGCATCAATAGGACTGGGACACCAAGTTAAAGCCTCAAATAATGTGATGGGGTACCCTGACAATTCCAGAGAGTTGATAAACTCTACAGAGTACGACGTCACTTGCTTTGTATCCATGACAATATCGACGGACAGATACTCAACAACATCACAATCCACATGAGACATAATCTTTTCGTTGATCTGCCCTACAATTTCGTTAGTTAGTGCTAAAATTACTCTTTCACGCAGCCATTCTTTATCCCTCATATTTGTTTTCAAATCAGAATAAACGTGGTTTATTAAATTATCTGTATCTTGGACTACGTTCACTATGTATGGTACTACAGTTTCAGCTTCAGTTTCAGTTTCAGCTTCAGCTTCTGTTTTGGTTTCAGCATCAGTTTCAGTTTCAGCTTCAGTTTGGTTTCAGCGTCAGTTTCAGTTTCAGTTTCAGCTTTAGTTTCAGTTTCAGCTTCAGCTTCAGTTTTGGTTTCAGCATAAGTTTCAGTTTCAGCTTCAGTTTGGTTTCAGTTTCAGCTTCAGTTTCAGTTTTGGTTTCTGATTCAGCTACAGTTTCAGCTTCAGTTTCAGCTTCAGTTTCAGTTTCAGCTTCAGTTTCAGTTTCAGATTCAGTTCAGCTCAAATAAATCATCCCGTTGATATCTGTTGCCACACGATCTTCTCCTATTCGCGTTCGTTTCAGCTACAGTTCCAGTTTCAGTTTCAGCTTCAGTTTTGGTTTCAGTTTCAGTTTCAGATTCAGTTTCAGATTCAGTTTCAGCTTCAGCTTCAGTTTTGGTTTAAGATTCAGCTACAGTTTCAGCTTAATTTTCAGCTTCAGTTTCAGCTTCAGCTTCAGTTTTGGTTTAAGCATTAGTTTCAGCTTCAGCTTTAGTTTCAGTTACAGCTTCAGTTTGGTTTCAGCGTCAGAATCTGCTACAGTTCCAGTTTCAGCTTCAGCTTCAGTTTTGGATTCAGTTTCAGTTTCAGATTCAGTTTCTGCTTCAGCTTCAGTTTTGGTTTCTGATTCAGCTACAGTTTCAGCTTCAGTTTCAGCTTCAGTTTCAGTTTCAGCTTCAGTTTCAGTTTCAGATTCAGTTCAGCTCAAATAAATCATCCCGTTGATATCTGTTGCCACACGATCTTCTCCTATTTTCAAAAGAGCAAACGCATATTGCCCCGATTTTGAAATTGAAATGATTCGTATATTAACTTGATTGGTTAAAATTTAAGCGACACGGTTGGCGTGACTGTTAACTGGCGCATGACGTGGGTTCGACCCCAGCTCTTAACAAAGATTTGTATAGCCTACATACAAATCTTTGTTTAGATTATATTATATCACTGATTCCCTATACAAAATTCCAACACCATTTTTACATCTCTTAGGAATGATTTCCGGGAATAAAACCATACTATGTCTTTTCCAGGGTCTAAAACTATCTCCATATCAAATTTCATCCAAATCGGATTAGCGGTCTAAGTGTATTATGTGTGTGGGTAGGGCGGGGACATTATTGATTCCCTATACGAAATTCTAAAACCCCTTTTACATCCTTTAGGAATGATCTCCGGGACGAAACCTATGCTATGTCTTTTCCAGGGTCCTAAACTATTCCCATACCAAATTTCATCTAAATCGGTTCAGCGGTTTAGGCGTGAAAAGGTAACAGACAGACAGACAGACAGTTACTTTCGTATTATTATAATATTCGCTTGGAAGTATTGATGGATATGGAAGTATGGATATGGATATGGAAGTATGGAGTTATATTATTAGTATTAAAGTATGGATAGCTTTTGTCCGCGACTTCGTTCGAGTGGGAGGTTTTCCCCGCGTAAATCCCAAACCCGTGGGAATTCCGGGATAAAAAAGTGGCTTATGTGTTTTTACAGGATGTCAACTGTCTCCTTACCAAATTTTATTGAGATCCATTCAGTAGTTTTTGCGTGAAAGAGCAACAAAGATACAATTCGAAAACTATCTGCGGGAACCTTAAATCAGGATAAAAACTCCTATATATCCTATGTCCTTCCCAGGTTCCTCAACTATTCCCATGCCAAATTTCATGTCAATCGGTTCAGCGGTTAAGACGTGAAAAGGTAACAGACAGACAGACAGACAGACAGACAGAGTTACTTTCGCATTTATAATATTAGTATGGATATGGTTAGTATGGATACATACTTACATGTATTACAAATAAAGGGAATCTTGTCTGTACCTTTTTCCGGTGGTAAAATCATCCAATGACCCGCTCTGGGTGGAGCGGAAGGGAGTGTCAGACTTCTACTGACTAAATCCCACCATATTCTTTCACTGTCCTTACGTTATCCCGCGGTATCTAGTTAGAACATTCTTGCAGCCTCGGCAAGCAATGTTCCTCAACATTTTCGAAATATCGTTCCTAATAGGCTTACTATTATGGTGAACGCAGACCTAGCCGCGCCGCACGCGCCGCAGTCTTTGCATTCGAATTCTTTATATGAAGTTCTATGCAACCTCGCACACCTACCCGCGCCGCAGTCGCCGCAGTCCCTGAAACGACCGAACTCCCCTAGCCGCAGCTGATGACGTCACCCACACGCAGCGCGGATGACGTCATTCGCATCCACGGCGCGCAGTGTTGCCAGAGTTATAAAGTAGACAGAGAATCTCTGTCAACGGTTTATAATGAAATTACTTATTCTCGTATAAATAATTACTTGCTTATTCCCTATTATAGCACCTACAGATAAAATTACACAAAAGAGCAAAATACCAATACTAAATACAGATTTTATACAGATTTTTTAAATCTTCGGATAGATAATGCTTTCAAAAATCTGGCAACACTGACGGGAACGACTGCAGCGACTGCGGCGCGGATAGATGTGCGAGGCCATTAACAAAAAGCGATGACTGCGGGGACTGTAGAGACTGCGGTGCGGCTAGGTCTGTGTTCACCATTAGAAAGAAATATCGACAACATTTTCTAAAAGCAGAGTGGCACAGTGGAAGCGTGCTGAGCCGATTGCGATTCGATTACTTGAATATGGTTGTTAAGCACTTTATGCTCGTCACAATGCATCAAATGCATAGAAGTTTGTGTCTATAAAAAAGAAAATACAAAACAAAAAACACCGACTACCGAAATTAAAGTTCTTTTTAGCTTTGTAATGTGTTGATATGGAAGTCGTTATTATTTTTTGTTTAAAAACTTTTTAATATTAGAAAGTGTAACTTAAAATCGATTTTTTTTGTTAAAATATCTAAATCTATATATTATAAATATCATAAAGATGTAAAGGTACAGAAAAAATCCAAGTATGAGGCAATGTTTTTTCTTAATTCAGAAAAATATAAAAATTTATTGAAATGTAATAAATAGGCGTCTGAACGTTTGTTATATCATAAATCAGAGCTACCAATAAATTCGTACTTTGCATTGAATGTATCGTATCGTATATATTCGGTATTGTGAGTGCAATTTTACAAACACCCAGACCCAGAGTAACTATTTGTAGCCCATACGAACATTTGTTACGATGCGAGCGTCCAACCTGTGACATGCAGTGCAGCAGCTATTCGCTGAACCACTGCGCCGCCACATATTTATCATTCACTAGCCCACGGCTTCGCTCGCTTAACACGTTGAACGCCAACGCGGTCAGTGCTGACCGACAGTGAGCTTTCCCTTTAGGCTAAGCAAAACTCACAGTTCTATCCCGACCAATTGTTTTTTAATTGTTGGTTTGACGGGAAGCCGACCTCAAAAATAAAATTAGATACTTACATATATCTAATGTCCAAATGTATGTTTTCATTAACAAAAGTCAACTTTAGTAATTAATTAATTAATTATGGAGATATTAAATGCCGGGCAGCACTGACCGACGCGGCCCAAACGGCAAGTCTAGTTGTCGGCCATCACTGACCGACGTGGCCTGAACGAGAAGATGCATTTTATTTTCTTCGTTATCGAGGTTTTATTTTTTTTCTTTTAATATCTGATTCCTTCATCGTTTGTTATGTTACTTATCGTTCCTGGGTTTTAAAGTACCAACGTTATTTAGATAATTATTATATCATCCAGCTCTGATAAGGCCATTAAGTAACAAACAAACATTTATGTTTACTCCACGTCCTTCATAAATTAACCCCGAGTACCTAAAATGTTATCCAAGTTAAGTAGGATTATAAATCTTAGAGCCACAGGTAGGTAACGTGTTGAATTGGGTTTCCAGATTAGGTTTGCTATACATCAGCGTGCGGGCTTGGAAACCAATTGGATAGGACACGTAGGTACTGGGGGTAGTCTGAAAATCAATGGCTGGTTTTAAGATTGATAGGTTTTGTCAATTGTTTGTCAGGGTTTAAATTAAATTTAAGGTTAGTAGAGGAAGTCATAAGTCATTTATTGATTTGTTAACATAGTTAGTATAACAATAGCTAGATTTTATAAAAATACTAGTACTCACGCGGGGCTTCGCTCCCGTTGATTCTATCACGGTAAAAACATAACTCTCCTTTCTGCAGTCGCGTAAAAAGTAGCCTATAACCTTCCTCAAGCTTCAAGCTACTTCCATACCAAATTGCATCCAAATCCACCCAGTACTTTCGAAGATTAGCACGTTCAAGCAAACAAACAAACAAACAAGCTTTTCCGCTTTATAATATTAGTATAGATAAGGGCGCTTTGCTATGGCAAAAAGGTGATTTTGCGGCATAGGTATAAGGAAGGAAGAAAGGAAGAAATAAACGCATATATTATTATTATTTCATTTATTACACTACATATACATATTATTTACATTTTTAAATATTCCTATAAAAATACATTTAAAAATATTAAAAACAGTAGCTCACTGGTATCGGGAACAGGGTCCAGCTACCGGTGTTCAGGGCTTTTGAGAGAGGAACCTCCTAACAATTCGCGCTGTGTCCAGAAGTACTGCTTTCTGGATCAAGCCTTTGATCCAGCTGCCCAACGAGAGCCTCCTAAGGTATTATTATTAGATATTTGTCGAGGCTCTTGGCTATTATGCCATTGGCTGAGATGATTATCGGCACAATGATTGCTGTACCCACATCCCACATGTCAACAACCTCGCGAGCCAAGTCAAGATACTTAATTTGCTTATCTTTCTCGGCTTTAACGAGGTTATTATTATTATTATAGGTATTTGGAACATCCTTTTAGGTTTCGCGTACTCACTAAGCCTTTATGAATACCACATTTGGCTGTAAGTCAAGATAAACTGCTTGGCTGAATAAAAATACTTATTATTTTACCAAGTAGCCTCATTATTTAATGAAAGTGTAAAGGTTATTATTTAAATATTTTGCTTTCTGCACAGTTCGATATTATTAAGCGTCAATAGATTATTGGCTAGCCTTGAGATCGAAAGGTAGTGGGTTCGAAACTCACACATTAGACTATCGCTGTGAACCCATTCCAGATACAAGTATATTTAGCTAAATTGGATGGTTAAGAAGATTGCTAGTAATGTGAATTCTGCCCACATTGCTAGTTCGCTTTTTAAAGAAAAATAAAAAAATAATAATATAAAAATTTTGTATAAAATTTGTAAAGGTGATATGCTGTGCAAAACAGGCGTAAATTTTATTAGATACATTGATTTTGCGGCATAATTGAAATACACTTTTACATTTCGGTTAGAAACAAGTCTTTATGAACAACCTTTATGACTACAAGTCAAGATAAACTGTTCGGCCGTATAAAAACTTAATTTAATCACGACACAATTGATATACCTAGTAGTATAATTATTTCAATAAATACTGTACATTATTATGAAAACGAGTGAAATAAAAACTTTTTACCAAAAAATTAAACCGACTTCCAAAAAACACTGCAAAGTGAAAAATAACTTTAATTTCGGAAGTCGGTGTCTTTAGTTTTGTATAGGTATAGGTGTGCTTATAATATTTGAAGAGTTCCCTCGATTTCTCCAGGATTCCATCATCAGATCTTGACTTGGTGACAATGGGACCAATTTCGAAGTATACCCTTTCAAACAAAAAAGAATTATCGAAATCGGTTCAGCCGTCTTCGAGTAATCGGTGATCATACATTAAAAAAAATATACGCATCGACTTGATAACCTCCTCCGTTTTTTTTCGCCGGTTGAAAATATTTGCTTTCTGAAGCTTGGTACAAACTTTAACTTTGCCAAATTTAGTACTTCTCCGTCTCCTATTGTGGTCACCGTTCACACAGTGGACTTGCAATTGGCTGCTCTGCTGTGTGTCACGGGTTCAATTCCCGTACCAAAATAAATGTTTGTAGTATGTATGCTTGTATGGTAGATCGTTGTCCGGGTCTGAATGCCTACACGATACAGGAGAAACACTAAGGTGGTCCATCGTTTAATAAAACAGACATTAATTACCTGTCTTAATTATAAACAAAAGCTAGAAATAAATCAACTTACTCCACGAAATTGCTTAAAACAATTTTAATGAGACGTCTTTTCTCACTTCGTATTACATTTTATGACTAATTTACCTTCACTTTTCAGTCGACATTGTCAAGATAGTGAACTGTTTATATTTCCGCTTACAATTCGTTTACGGAAATATAAAACGTAAAATGCTACCACGGTTTCCGTTGTATTTCTTATCTAAGTAATACACATCACAATGACGTGAAGGCTTGTTTGTAATGCGTATGAATGAAATTAAAACATTAATATTATATTTATCTTGTTTGTCTGATTAAACAACGACAATGACATGAATCGATCTTCAAAGTTAAGCAACACTCGCCGAGGTAAATACTTGGATGGGTGACCATATACATATATTGAGTGTCTTCGCAAAGTACATCAAGCGGTTGATCCTGGCTGTCATTTGCACATCTTTGTCAGTCGTTATGGGTAGCCAGCTACTGGGATGTGGAAGTCAGTTGCTCCATTTAATACACTTATTCCTACTTAGCTACAAGTCGGTTAAGGAAATAGATAAACTAATTTATACACGGCTAGCTTTTGTCCGCGACTTTGTTCGCGTAAATTTAATATGTATAACTATCCACTAACAAACTTCCATCCAGAGGGGATTCAACCCTTTCGGGGTTTAGGTTGATTTTTGAAGAAAATTTTTGCCTATGTTTGACCCTGGGATTTCAACTATTTTCATTCGAATTTTTATTCAAATCAGTGCTGTCGTTTAGCCGTGAAAGCGTAACAGAGAGACAGACAGAGTTTCAAAATTTATAAGAATAGTACAGATTGCGTTTTGAAAATGTTCACTTTATGACAATTTGTAAAAAAAAATAAAAAAAATGATTACCACACGACTCTTCGTTTCTACCATTGAAACCTGTCCAGAATGCACGATGTATTACTCGCTTCTACAGCCCCAAAGTCATACAGCATGAAAACAACTCTAACTCAGTTCTAACATAACAGAGTAATAGTATTTCGTCGTCTCCTTAATCATCCGGTCTTTGGGCCCCAGACGCCTTCCTTTGTGTAAATTCTAACAAAGATGGCCCCTAATTGAAATCTATTTGTTGGCACGGACGGGGAACACAGTACTGGAATTGTTCTTGTTATATGGGTTTGTGTGTGCATGCTTCTTGACTTTTTGAAGACTTTCTAGGTTCTTTTTTAAAGGGCACGCCGCAATTGCGGTGATAAGTCCTCTCTTTGAGGAGTGGCTAGGCGTCCTCACCTTCCACCTGACGCAAGTGCTGACCGGACATGGATGTTTCGGGAGGTACCTGTTTCGGATACAGCAGGAGGATACGCCCGGGTGTCGTCATTGTGAGGACCATCCGGAGGACACGGTGGAGCATAGAGTGGAGGTGTGCCCTGCTTGGGCGGAGCACCGCCGTGTCCTCGTAGAGGCGATCGACGGCAGCGACCTCTCGCGCCCGTCATTGGTTCGGACCAAAGTGTGTCAAGTGTGACCAAGTCGGTTCGTAGATGGGTGAATACCATATCGAGATTGCTTTGCGCCTCTAAAAGCACGTTAAACCTTGGGTAGCAACTGTTAGTTGCACATCTTTGATCATCTCAGTCTTTACGGCTCATTCAGGAGCCATAAAATCTAAGACAGTATTTTTTTCGGAGAGTTCTTTAAGCGTTTGGTCCCTCGCCGGATTTCTCTGCGGTTGTGTCGGATTGCCGTCGGAGAGAGTAAAGGAACAAAGAGTGCACCTATACCAGCGCACATATTTGTGCTCTACAACGTGTAATTTAAAGGGTATATACATACCGAGTGCACGGCTTCTTTGGATGATAACAAACGATATGGCAAGGGTTTTGTAACCCTAAGTCTACGTGTGTACAACTTATTACAAATTCCAATACACTGATACCAGAGACCGAATTTTTCAAATTAAGAAGAACGAAAAGAATTATCGTGTTATTGGCAAGTGACGTGGAAAGTTATTGACCCTCGTAGTGCTGTGACACGTTTGTTATGATTGGTATTCAAGAAATATATGAAACCAATAATTTGGTATCAATTCTTTGAGTCAGTTATTTTGTGCTGAAACTGTGCATAGAGATTCCATACCAGATGTTGTCTTCAGCCCTTTTAGATAGATATGGGGTTTCCGTTACACGTTGTATAACATCTCTTGTACTGTTCAATAGATAGATAGACAGATAAAGTTTTTATTGGATAACAGAAGCCACAGCACACAAAATAACAGTAATATACAATTTAAAACATAGATTACTGGAAAAAAACAACAGAAAATGTATACAAAAAAAGTAAATATCAGCGTGGTTATTGTTTCCGAGTTGCACCAAATGGGAGTCCAACTCAACATGTGTCAGGCAAATATGCCTGACGCTGGTATTCTGCTTGATCCCAGTAGCGCGGACGTCGGGCAAATACAGTTGGTTAATCTCTGCTAAGATTGGCCGAAATCTTGTCAGCAGAACTATTAATAAAACATCGCAAAACTTACTCAAACTCTCACCAACCGACAATAGATACTTCACTGCCACATATTTATAAACTACCGATGCAACTAGCTTGTCAGTTCGTCAACTTGACTCCCTAAGCGCACCAAACCTTTTAAAGCTAAAGTTAGATAATAACAGTTCGACGGTTGAAAGGCTAATTGATCTAAGCGACATATTTTGCGATATTGAGTTATATACATATTCGGAATCAGCAAATTTTTCTCCATCGTTTGAGTTAGGTTTCAAATTTTTTTGACTACTTTTTTGGCGCTTAGCACCCACTGCAAAACAGGCCTCATTTCTAAGCTCATTGATCTATACGACACAAAATTAGACATATTTGAGGACTCGATGACTTAAGCTATTTTGATTTTTCAAACTTTTATAACGTGTGTCGATTAAGGCATTTGGCTTTTTCGCCATAATTGTGATTTTGTCGTTTGGCCTATTTTGCAATAAACCAAAAAAATAAGCTATGTCGTTTGGCCCATTTTGCATTCAACTACATTAAAAAATCGTGTTACTTGAACCATTTTGCATTAAGTTATATTAATTAAATATGTCTCTTGATTCCATTAAGCGTCTATTAAGGATAATCAGTAATGTCACTTCGGCTATTTTGAGTAACACTAACTAATAACAATTTATTTGTTGTTTTATTTGTAAAGTGATACTAAAGTACAATGTATTCCGTGGTGATACTACAAACTTTTTTTTCTGGGTGTAAAAATCATCGAATGAATTCTTCCGCTCTGGGTTAAGCGGAAGGCTGTGTCAGACTTCTACTGACTAAAAACCCACCTGTTCCTTCGGCTGCCCTAAAGTTCCGGGGCCGCGGTATCTCGATAGAACATTCCCGCAAACCCCGGCAGGCAATGGCCCTATGAGGCCCCGTCACTGGCGTTGACAGCTCTTTGAACACGACGTGCCACCGACCCGAGCCTGGTCCTTACCGGACGGTGAGCGACTCTGCTGGCCGTCCGCAGGCCCGCGCCTACGGTGGCCGGAAATCGGCACGCGATCCCCGACGCCCGGGGCGTCTCCCACGGCAGCTGGGGCGAGAAGGAAGAGGGTTGCCTCTCCCTCGCGCGTTCGGCCTCCTCCTTCGCTAGCATGACTGCTTCGCAGAAGGAGGCGACTGCATCCCATTCCCTCTCGCTCTGCACCATGGTCTGAACCAGAGCAGGGCGCGAGAGGTCTCCGCCGCTGACCGCCTCTACGAGGAAACGACAGTGCTCCAGCCAAGCAGGGCACACCTCGACCGTATGCTCCACCGTGTCCTCCAGGTGGTCCTCACAATGACGACACCCGGGCGTGTCTTCCCGCTGTATCCGAAACAAGTATCTCCCGAAACAGCCATGTCTGGTCAGCACCTGCGTCAGGTGGAAGGGGACTTATAGCCGCGTTTGCGGCGTGCCCAGCCTTCGGTTGCGACAGCCGCTCTTTCCATGCTGCCGTGAGATCGCACCGGAGCTATATCCGCTGAGCCGCGACTTGCCGCGGTAGCGGAGTTTCACCCCGGCTTAGTACATCCACGTGCGCGGGGGCTACCGCCTCCAGATCCCACGGCAGCAATCCGGCAAGGAGGTTCGTCGTCTCCCCAGAGATCTTGCGGTATCCCCGGATCATCCGGATAGCCATGACCCTCTGAGAGCCGGCCAGCTGGTGAGCTGATCGCCGCAGCAGATTCAGCGAACACAGAGGGGCCCCATAGAGGTCCATGGACCGCACAATGCCCGCATATAGCCTTCGGCAGGAGGCGTTTGGCGTCCCTAGATTGGGTAAGAGCCGCTTGAGTGCAGCCCCCGCCCGGTCCAGTCTTGGAGCCAAACGTCGGAAGTGTTCGACGAAGTTCCACCGGCTGTCGAGGACAAGTCCCAAGTACTTCATCGTCGTCTCGACACCGATGCGAATACCTCCCACCGTTATTTGGGAACCCGAAGGTGGCGCGTTCCAACGGCCATGAAAACACATGGCCTCGGACTTGTGCAGAGCCACCTCGAGTCCCAGTTGTCAGATCCTTTCTACGACCGTCACAACCCCTTGCATCGCCACTTCGGCCGCCGTCTGGTGCGACCTTCTATGCGCCAGGACCAGCGTGTCGTCAGTGTACAGGCGTCACCTGTGGGAAGGTTGGCGCGCAACACCCAGTCGTAACTGATGTTCCACAAGGGTGGCCCCAGAATCGATCCCTGTGGGACACTGCATGACATCTCTCGTCAGTTCCACTCTCCTTGGTGACCAGAGTAGATGACGGCCCTGTCCGTCAGGTAGGCCTCAACCACACGACAGAGGTAGGTTGTCATCCGGTGATACCGGAGTGCCTCCCGTATGCAACTCCAGGGCAGGGTGTTAAAGGCATTGGCGGTGTCTGTCGAGAGAACCCTCACACGCATGATTGTATCCACCGTCGAGCGCCCCTTGCGGAAACCAATTTGGCTATCCGCAAGATCCGGCCAACGAGGCGGTTTGCAATAACTGTTTCAAAGATTTTGC
Organism: Tholera decimalis; assembly: GCA_943138885.2. NCBI lineage: Eukaryota > Metazoa > Arthropoda > Insecta > Lepidoptera > Noctuidae > Tholera > Tholera decimalis. The sequence goes on from OW964549.2 coordinate 6,474,107, forward strand.
CCACTTCGTCAAGCAGCACAATAGGCCGATATGGCACCCCGGGCGCCCCGGTTTATTGATTAGGACCAGTTTTCCCGTCTTCCAACGAAGCGGGAACTGGTCCCTCTCCAAACATGCGTTAAAGAACCCTAACAGTTGAGGCTCGAGAGGCTTCAAGGCCAGGACCCAGGCTTTGCCAGGGAAGCCGTCGGGTCCCGGGGCGGTATTTTTGGCATTCAGCCTGCGTACCGCCACTCTCAGGTCTACCTCGGTCACTTCTGGAGCGTTCTCGTCACTGTGGCCCGCGTCGGGCACCGCAAGTGGCGGAGCCATGTTTGGGGGAGTATGCCCACCTCGCGAGGGGAACAGAGTGCTCACCACGTCCTCTACTAATTGGGGCCGAAGACTGTGTCAGCGGGGGAGCCCAGGTGCGGAGTTTGTCCCGCACCATTTTCTATGGACGTTCCCACGGGTCCCGATTAAGAATCCCTAACATCTCCTTGCGGGCCAGATCTTTGGCCCGCCGGATTTCTTCTTTGAGGACGGTCTTCGCTGCTCTGTACTCCTTGTACAGCTCCGCCTCTCTGGCTTCCGTAATTGGTGAGTAGTATCACCTAGGCTTAGGATGATATACCACCTTATCTAATACCTTGTTCCAAAACATATTGCATCAACATCTTGAATGATACCTCTACACAAAAATGTTTTGAATTATGATAGCCTAAGCATCAATATCTACTATAATCTAGTAAGGGTTCATTTTGTTTCATCCTGCAATCCCTCTAATGGGCATCTGCATCAAACTACTTCACTCTGGTGCAACACCATCATGTTGCTTATGCTCATTGGGTATATTCAACTGTCAGTTGACTTGGCGCTAAATTCATTTTCTCTCGTTTTATTTTATTCTAGGTTAAAACTTGAGCTAGTTTACTTTCAGCTATTTTATTTACGGTAGGCATTTGAAACATTTTGCCTTTCTCAAAAAATAACTAAATTTGATGTATTTTGGGCTAACCAACATAAATTTTCTAAAATAATACACAATTTTCAACAGTAATAACTTCAACAACTTCCTTACTTAATTAGAGATATACTGTATTAAATAAATGAAAGTCTATCAAATGGTTGCTTTTTTATGAATTTTTTTTCAAAATAAATAACTTTGATCCGTCCTCCTGCAAGTTTCACAAAATGTCGCTTAGATCAATTAGCCTTTCAACCGTCGAGTTCATCTATATGCGCATGTTTTGAATATTAAACAGGAATGCATTGACTTTATTGACGAGATGAAGCTGTTTCAAGATGGTACAGAATATGAATTAGTTGGAAACTGTTTGATGGAATATAGGAGAGTAGTTTAGTACCGTAGTTGATTTTGGAGTGTAATTGTCTTATTAATTAAATAATAAGTTGAGTGGCATGTTTGATCAAATCCAAAATCAATCAAAACCAGCAAAGGTGGGAAATGCGTGAGGGAGAGACAACTTTCATGCTCACGTTCCAGCCGCCGCGGGAGACCCCTGATCATAATAACGAGGATCACGAGCTGATCTCCGGCCACCATAAGCGTGGTTCTGCGGGCGGTAAGCGGAGTCAGCTCACTGTCCGGTAAGGGCCAGCCAGGCCCGCGTCTACGGCGCGTCAAGTTCCACACGCGCCTCAAAGAGCATTGAGCAGCATTAACCGAGGACCGACAGAGCCATGCCTGTCGGAGTTCAAACGATGATGGTGGTCAAACGCGAGCCTTTTATCAATAAAAAAAATTGGCCAAGTGCGAGTCAGACTCGCCCATGAAGGGTTCCGTAGTAACTAAAATAATATAATATAATATGTATATTTATTTGACGAAAAAAAAAACCTTATAAATTTCTTAAAACTAGCTTATTTACATTTTTACAACTACGCTAAATAACTTTGTTTTTCATAGTGTTTGTATGAATTACAAAGTTATATTTGCGGTTTTAGAAAATATGCTGTAGCTCAAAAACTGCTGACCCAATTTCGTTCAAACCAATTTTGGTTGAAAGTTTACATTAAGGTCTACAGACATATATTTTTTTTAGATTTTTCACTCCATTATTATAGAAGTTAGAGGGGGGGACGACACACATTTTACCACTTTGAAAGCTTATATCTTTTAAACGATTGACTTTATGAAAAAGTGGTTTTAGAAACCCTGATATAATTTTTAGAGACTTGTCTATAGATATCACACACGCTTATGCGTTTTTTCGTGAAAAAAAAAAATATTTTCAGTTCTAGTTCCATGTATGGGTACTCCCTTTATTTTAAATATTTTTTTAATTTTTTTCTTAAAATCGGAAAGCGGTTCACAGAATACATCTAGCTACTAAGTTTCACATGTATAGTCTTAATAGTTTCGGAATAAAATGGGGAAAATTTGATACAGTAAAAAAATAAAAAGAGTCAAAAAAAATTTTTTTTTTCAAACAAATTACCTTACAAGTCTGAGTAAAACGCAACCATCCTTTGTAAATAAATGTGACTGACCTTAAATACCTAGGTAACAAAGTGGCAACGTAGCGCGGCGTGTGTTATCTCTTGTCTTGGTCAGATTTATCGCTTTAAGGTGCATCTCATCAAAATCATTTGCGACTAAACTACTTCTCCTATTTAATTGATTTTTGGTACAAAGCTTGAAAATGATACCTAGTATACGCAGTTTAAAGGAAAGACCCTCGGTCGTAACAACTCTGTATATGTATCTGAGTGAGTTTGAATTATCTGTCTGTGATTACAAAACACCTTGTTTTTCAAGTGCTTATTGTTTTTTATAAGATATTGGTAGTTCAACAAACTACCCTTTTTATGATTTAAAAAAGATAGAAAAGATTATAGAGCAAAATATAGTACTACTAGTACTTATTAGTACTTAAATTAGAATATTATAATTAAATTGTCATTATACCACTCATTAATTTGTATGCCCAAGTGGCTGATCATGGAATGAACAATATTAAATACCTATATAATTCGCACCCTTCCTGTAAGAAGGCGGTAAGTGAATTCGGACAACTTTTCAGGAGCTTAAAAATAGTGTCCAACTTTGTTAAAAAAAATCCCAGGGGTACCTTATAAAGAACAAAAGATGGCATTTAGCAGCGGCGAAATGATAGAGTTTCCGATTTTTCATTGTTTTATGTATACTGTGAGATAAGGTTGAATTATACGGTTACCTAAATAATCCCCGAAACTGTTACAAAAGATGCCGGTGTAAAAATGAATATTGCTTTGTTATGATCTTTATTGTACCGCATTAGCTGCGTTAAGTGTAGTTATTCCATTTTTCATGTTACAATTTTAGGCTAGTCTGAAAGTGTAAGTATCAATTACGTAGTTTTTACACGAAAAATTCATTTAAGTAAACAGAAATACATACTTTATGCATGCGAAAGTATCTACGTTTTGCTGGAGCTTCTGAAAAAACTTGTTTTTTATTGTAAAAAATATTCAAATAATGAAGTGTATCATCGTAAACTTCTATTTTAATATTCACAGCTTGTCATGTATAAAAGTTGTATGTCAATACTATATAGATTTATAATAATTAAAGGAAACGTTAAATTGCTGAAGTTAAATTGTAAAATAGCGCCTACGTGCTGTTTGGTTGAAACTACAAGTTTGATCTTCTAAAGTGTAACTTTTTGATCCTAAAAGCTACGTATCATGTTATTTCTACGTTACGTCAGGTCGAATTTACGTTAACATTTTCCGATTGTTTTTACAAGTTTAGCAAGTAGATTTAACATGCTCAGCACGTTGTTGTGACATGACTAGCTTGTTGCTAGCTTGTTGTGTTACTCCTACGTATTGGGCATATAGTTCCAACATGCTCGCCTTGTTGTTTCAACATGCTTGAAATGTTTTTGTGACATGACTATTTTGTTGAATCTACAAGCAGCTTGTTAGTTTATCTTGTTACTCATACGTGCTGGGCATATAGTTCCGACATGCTCGCCTTGTTGTTTCAAAATGCTTGACATGTTGTGACAGGACTAGCTTCTTGAATCTACAAGCAGCTTGTTAATTTATCTTGTTACTCCTACGTGTTGGGCATATAGTTCCAACATGCTCGCCTCGTTGTTTTTTTATTATTATAAAATAGGTTCGCGTTTGACCACCATCTCACCTGATGGTAAGTGATGATGTGGTTGAAGATGGAGCACGCTTATCTAAAAGTAACCTATTCACTCTTGACTTAAAGACTCCTAGGTTATAGCTATCGGGAAACACAGACTCCGGCAGGGAATTCCACTCCTTAGCCGTACGCACAATGAAGGTATTCCCAAAAAGTTTTGTGCGTATGGGTGATCCCACCCATACGCACAAAACTTTTTGGGAATACCTCCACCATATAACGATGGCGCTTCGTCGTTTGTCTCGTAGTCCGATGATGGAACGGGCTTGGCGGAATTAGGCTGCGTTTCCACCAGAGATGTGCGATGGAAATGTGTTGTACGAGGATGTCTAGCTATGTTGTGAAAATGTGTGGGGGTTTCCACCAAAGCTGTGCGATAAAAATGTGCCTACGAGGATGTGTAGCGGAGCTGTGAAATGCGCATTAGGCTGCGTTTCCACCAGAGATGTGCGAGGATATGTTGCGAGGTTTTTGCATCCTCGCACTACACATCCTTCTCAACACATTCCTTGCAACACATCTCTCGCACACATCCCTCGCTCACATCCCTCGCTTGTTTTGTATGCGCAAAAATCTAGCTCCGCTAAGCCGTTTCCACCAGAGCTGTGCTGACCGAGGTGAGGTAAATGAAGTGATTCTATTGGTTCTTTACAAACACATCCCTCGCTACGTATCCTCACACATCTCTGGTGGAAACGCAGCCTTAGACTGTGTAATTCCATCGCAAACTCCCCGAAATGTAACCGATAGAAAACCGATAGATTTGCAACTCGTCGTCGATGTTCAAGGCTCTGGAGCTTTGACTCGACCTGTGCATCGTTGCCAATGAGTCTCTTGGCCCGCTTCTCAATAGACTCAAGCGCGTCCAGTTGGTATTTAGCAGATCCATCCCAAAGGTGAGAGCAGTACTCCATACACGACCGAACCTAGGCTTGATAGAGATTGAGCGACTGTTCGAGTGTGAAGTACCGTCTCATCTTTGCTAGGATTCCCAACTTTTTTGATGCTAGTTGAGCCTTAGCCTCGATAAACGGGCCAAAATTGAGGGTACAAGTTAGTGTTACCCCCAGAAGCTCAATACGGTCGGTTATCAGCACGGTTACACCCCGGAAAGTAGGAGCCGGTTTGAATTGACTCCTTTTTGCGAAGAAGAGACACGCCTGGGTCTTAGCTGCATTAAACTTGACCAAGTTGGCATCACCCCATTCGGAGACAGCCTTCAAGGACAAGTTCAAGCGCCCAACCATGTCCTCACGGAGAGACTGGATCTGTGATCCACCAGATCGCGCACTAGACACATATCTCTCAGAAACTGTGCTGTCGTTTGCATACCCAAAGGTACCGGGAATCAGCAGATCGTTAATGTGCAGCAAAAATAAAGTTGCTGAGAGAACAGACCCCTGAGGGGCCGCGGCATTAATTGCCAATTGGCCAGACGAGCAGCCATCAATGACCACTCGAATGGACCGATCTCTCAGGAACTCTTCAATCCAAACGCAAAGTTGAGTGGGTAAACCGAAGGAAGGAAGCTTAGCAATAAGGTTATCGTTGCAGACCCTGTGAAAGGCCTTGGAAATGTCAAGGGAAACAGCAAGTGCTTCCCCGTGCTTCTCAATGGCCTCACTACAGGTATGAATGGCATACGATACTTATTATATATTAATGGTACACGCTCCATACTCTTACAAAGTATGGACGTGACTGAAATAGGCCTGTAGTTGGCCGGGTCAGCACGACTGCCCTTTTTGGGTACAGACTGTACGTTAGACAGCTTCCATGCTTTCGGCACCTTTCCAGTTTCTAGCGAAAGGCGAAACAGGCGTGTCAAGATTGGAGACAGTTCAGGCGCACAAGTCGCCTTGTTGTTCCAACATACATTTTATCATGTTGTAGTTACAGTACGTGCTTGTTCTATCAACTTGTAGCTTATTATGTTACCTTGTTGAATCTGCATTATTGGCTTGTTCTATTTACAGTTATAGTCCGACCGCTTCACTCATGACGATAAAGGGCGCAGGTGAGGACTGAGTGAAGCGGTCGGACTATAACTGTAAATAGAACAAGTCAATAATGCAGATTCAACAAGGTGACATAACAAGCTACATAATTAGTTTTTTATGTAAACTTAAACACCAAACATAAATAACGCACAGATAATAACAAAAACACTATATGCAATTACATTTAAATAAATTACAAGCAAACAAAAAAAAATTTTTAGCTAAACGCATTACACCCTTTAACCGCATATTATTTTGAGTTACCTACGTCGTTGGTGTCGCAAAGGAATAATCGTTAAATAGATTTGTAAATAAATAACAAGTATTTTAAGGTCTTAATTATTTATTAATTTACAGTGTTACCACAATGGCGTTTAAAGGTTATAGAACAATGTTCCCTGTCCTAGAATTTAAAACTACATACAGTTATGCAAAGGTATAGTGGACCAAGTGTTCCACTTCAAACCTTATAGACATATGTTTAGACTTGAAAGTGGTAAGGTAATATCTTGGTCAACTATGCCTTAATTCTTACAATCTTCTTACAGTCTTATTTATTACAATTTTTATTTTTTGACAATGTGCGTCAATGGTGTTTAAAAGGTTATAGAACAATGCTTCCCTGTCCTAAAAGTGAAAACTACATACAGTTTTGCAAATTTATGGTCGACTAACTGAAAGTAGATTCACTTTTGTGACATAAATTAATTTGCTTTGATAGTGATTTTACAGAATGAAAATGCCGGAAACATCCTTCTTCTCTGCAATGAAACACGGTTTTTTCTAAGGCAGCAAAACACAGAGAACGCAAATGGTGACAAAGAGATCTAGTATTAGAAAATTGAGCCTTACACGCAAAACAAGTTAATATTTTAATCCTTTAAATCACCCATTAAGGTATGAATAACACTAAGTGATTTATCAAATTTAGTGTTTATGTTCAATGCTCTTTGTATAAACAGCCAAATGAGATAAGATTCGTCAGAGTATTCTGCTCCTGTCGCATGTATAATCTTAAATGCTACATCCACTCCCTGGAGTAATGAATTTACTTTGTAAATAGTCTGACCAACAACGCCGTAAATTTTTAAAATATCACAAATTGTACCCGTGTAGATTATCAAGGGCTAAAATGTTCATCCGATTTTCACCAATTTCGTTCTCCTACTTGATATTGCTGTTTGTAGATCATCAACGCCAGCTATTTGCAATATAAATCCATCCCGGATTTCACTACGCGATGGCTTCCATGAGAGCTTTCCTTTTTTCTTTGACACGGTTGAAGCATAGAGCAACACGGGCCACCGGCGGACTCCGTCCAACGGTGGCCCGTGTTGCTCTATGCGGTTGAAGGCACCAAATATGGCAGCAACAACAACGCTGCATTGGTTTCCGACTCTGGTTTGGCATCTGTAACTATAATAAGTAATGTTCAAACTGCAATCTGCGTAAATTACGTACTCAATGAAAACAGTAGGAAAGAGCAAAAAAAGTCATGCAACGTCAATAATATCACAAATCACACAGTAGGAAACCACAACCAACTTACGTCCGGTCTGCTCGTGTGGAAACCTTACAAAATAAAACAAATTAATTATTGATGTTATCTCCAGTAAAGTTCTGGTATTTATTTTAGGAGGTACCTATATTGGCACTTAGTAAAAAGTATTCTAGTAGAAAATAGCAGGGGAAACAACTCACCGTAATTAATGCTGTCCATATTAAGCATACGCCTGACCCGTGGGTTTCTTACCACCACACTCAGCGGACGATGTTTTTTATCCTCGATTGCTTCCAAAATTTTAATTCGCCAAGTCAACATACACCTACAGCTCAATAGCGCTGGCGCACGAATGCATGCAATGCGTCAACGCGACACACCCGCGGCCCCGCAGCTGTACGACCGCGCGCTCGCAAGCGCTGTTCCACTTTGGTATTAAAATCTAACGCGTGTATAAGTAAGTTTTGAGGGTTACCGATCTAAGATTGTCGTTCTAATATAACTTAAGTACAGGTACACCAAAAACTTTCACTTAATGTCTATGGACAAAACAAGTGTTCATTATTACGATTTGTATAAAACTATTTTCTTCGTAGAGTAAAGAAGTAAGTGCAGCTACGCGTCAGGTATTTATGACAACTGCTTGGAGAAACTACGTAACGATAGTAACGCAAAACAATCCCGCAACAAGTTTCGTGCAATAAGTAAGTAAGTGGACTTGCAAGACACGCCTTCGCAATAGTATCCAAGAACAAATGCCTATGTTTATTTACTTTTGTAAAGTTATGTTAATTCTTCGTATTAGTTATGTGTATGTGTGTTTATGGCTTTATACCCAGGGAAATTTGTAAAATAAATAAATGTATGTATGTTTACATCTATATAAGAATGGAAAACTATTTTATTTTTTGTCGCAAAATAACACATTTTTTGTGACAGTACCCTTATTTTTGGCGCTAGCTTCATGAAAATTTGTGAGAAGGTGTATTAGAGTACGCTCGATTTTTTGCAATAATAAAAAAAATATGACGCAAGTTGAGTTACGCGACTCTTCCAGGAAGGGTGCGAATTATGTAATCAACACCTGTATGCAACCCATGTATCACAAATAAACGATTTGATTTGATTTGATTATCTCAGATTTTCCGTAGGATCAAGATTTATGCGGAAATACCTTCACGCGAACGAAGTTCCGGGTACATCTAGTATAGAACCTAAACGCCTTGCATGTGGCCAAAATAAAACCTTGGAATGACACATTTTTTTGCCGTAAGTACATCTTTAAAAAAATGATCTCATGAAAATATTACCAACATGTGAAATATTTTAATTTCCTCCTATCATGAATATGCCCCAAAATATTCAAATTTTTTATATTATTTCACATAATAAACCTTCTTCCAAAGTCATAAAATATAAATTTCAAACACGCATCGGTTATTGTAATCTCGAAGGTGAAAAGTTGTGAAAAGGGGGACAATACGATAAGACCACAGAGTAAACACAAAGCAGAAGAACAACTAAAAAGAAAATTAGTTATTTTTTTACCGAATCGCCATCAAAGTAAGTAATTATTTGTTTGTTAATTAGGTTTACCACTAATTTTTTATACTTATAAAATAAGAAAGAAATAAAATTGTTTATTCGGCACATGCCACAAAGTACACAACGGTATACAAAAAGTAACACACACTTAGAACATGTTCTAACAGTTTAAAAAGGTAACACAAATCGCTTATAGGTTAACTAAGAAGGTGTGTGCGACGACATAATATAAACTACTTTTTTTCGGGATGAAAATCATCGAATGACCTTTCCAGCTCTGTGTGGAGCGGAAGGAAGTGTCAGACTTCTACTGACTAAAAACCCACCCTGTTCCTTCAGCTTCCCTTGCGTTCCGGGGTCCTTGTTAGAACATTCCCGCAAACCCAGAAGAAAGTACAAAGTACTAAATTTATAATTTAGGTAAGTTAAGTTGTCAGTAAATATTTCAGTTTTTAATTGCCACTGTGAAATAAAAGCGAGTGTCATTAACTTTACAAAACATCTGTACAAATACACAATATTAATAAGTTATTTTCCAAATTACATATAACACCTGTAATGACGTTTAAGAATTTCTTATGTACATAGTTTCACACAACTAGATAGTTTTACTTAAGGTTAATTGGTGTTCCGTATCTAACATACAGCAAAGAACCAATAAGTTAAAATATTGCGAAAAAAAAAATAAGTAAATTGTAATAGGAATTAACATACTTTGAGAATAACTAAATACTTTGGTTTGACCAGCATCTCACCTGATGGTAAGTGATGTTGTGGTCGAAGATGAGGCACGCTTACCTAGAAGTAACCTATTCACTCTTGACTTAAAGATCCCCAGGCTATAGCTATCGGGAAACACAGACTCCGGCAGGAAATTCCACTTATTTTATTCGTAGTTATCATAGTTTGGCATAAACAGCCGCCATTTCACAGGTAATTGCACTGCATATTAAAATTATAAAACACTAGCTTCTGGCCACGACTTCGTTCGCGTGCGAGAGTTTTCCCGCGTAAATCGTGATCCTCATCCTCATCTGAAATGGCCTTTTGAGGAAAGAACCACATAGATTTGAGTAGACCCGTCCTGTCAGTGCAAGCCTTTGTCAGTTAGTCTGTAAGCTCAACTTTGGACTACTATCTATCGGAAAAAAAGTAACAAGCATCCATAAATCCATACATCCATACTCGCACACTTTCACATTCATAATATTACTGAGAAAGAAGTTTTTCCTTTTGTTTGTTCGAATTAAATAAAGAATTAATTACAACTCACCAGCACACATATAAGCCCTAAAAGCCTTTCGTGTATGGCAAAATAATTTGCAATATTATTGTGTGAAGTGTATTGGATAAAATAATAATAAAAGTATGATATATATTTGCACTTCTGCAGCTTTCTTCAGTAGAACCTTATAATTCAAACCAAGCGACCCGGTACACGGCACGATAAAACTCATTGCTATGTGGCTTGGTCCAAAATATCACAATACACTATGCCTGGCTGACTTCTCACACATTCCATTAATGGAGCGTCGTTTTTCAATGCTATCTGGTTAGTACGTAATGTCAGGCAGAAATATAGGCAATGTAGTAATTGTAGTAAGGGGTAGGTTAGGGTTAGATTAGGTCAGTAGTAACGGCAATGCGAGACTTCTCGCTTTGATAAACCAAGAAGTTTTATTGCTCAAAAAGTTATATTATAAATATAGTTATTTAATTTCTTATTGAGTGGCTAATAATCCAGCCTGAACTATATTTCTGTCTTCCCGTTTGCATATTAAAAAATAAATATAACTTATTTTAGGCCCATGACCAATATGGGTTCATTACAGTACAGCAAATAAATATATTATATCTTTTTATGTAGCAAATTCAACATTTTCAGAAATTCACTGTCCATTCAGTCAAACATCTAAAAGTCACTCACTACATCATCTCGTCATTCACCTGTCTGCCCATTTAATCTTGAAACAATCACTCAGACACTACTAAACAAATAAAACTAAACTTTAATGCAATATTTGAGACCTAGACAGCTATCTCGTTTGTCTTCGTCAAATTCACACACTAGCGAAACATTACAACGGTCAATTTTAAAAACAAAATTTGTCAAAATTTTCCATTAAAAAAAACCAATCGTGACAATGAGCGTCACCGTTTGCTTATGTTTTGTGATTGACACTGACGTTTCGTGATATCAAAGTATGATATCTGATAGTTCAGAAAGGGACAACGAACTTTTTTGCGCCAAAAATTACATTATGCGTACGGCTAAGGAGTGGAATTCCCTGCCGGAGTCTGTGTTTCCCGATAGCTATAACCTAGGAGTCTTTAAGTCAAGAGTGAATAGGTTACTTTTAGGTAAGCGTGCTCCATCTTCGGCCACATCATCACTTACATCAGGTGAAATGGCGGTGATACGCGAGCCAATTATCAACAAAACAAAAATGTAGGTTCAGTGCAGGTTAGTAGATGTAGCATAACGCGGTTCTAGCACTTGCTGGTTTCCTAATGATTTCTTTTACCGTTTTGTATTTACGGTCAGTTAGTTAGTATTACACAAACTAACGTGCATACCTTTTTAGGATGGGAAATCATCCAATGACTGCCCGATCTGGGCTAAGCGGGAGGATGTGTCAGACTTTTGCTGACTAAAACCTATCCATGTTCTATCATTTGCCCAACGTGTTCCGAGGCCGCGGTAACTTTTTCGAACAATTCCGCAACAACATGCACATCTGGGCTGTGATCCCACGATCTACAACCCGTTAATCGTGCTTGAAACCACTGTATCACCACTGCTCTATATATGACGCTGCATCTTGCGAGTCTCATCAAGAGAAATGAAGTTGCAGTGTCCAAAATCGACTGTGAACCATCATCATTTATGACGCATACTATGTTATTAAAAATAAGAAGTAATAAGAGCGAAAGATACACGTCTGTCCATCAAACGGTCATCACTTAGCATAATGCTGCATAATGCACACTCATGTGTGAAACAGAGCAGTAGCTCGGATTTTCAACTGCAGCCAGCATCGACTGGATGAAATCAACAGAAGCACCATCAAAAATTAAGTTTTGTTAAAAAAAAAACAGTAAAACCTGAAATATAAAATAATTGATTACAGGTAGAAAAAAAAATTATCAAAAAATAGAACCGACTTTCATATTTTGATATGAAAGTCGGTTCTATTTTTTGATAATTTTTTTAAAGTTATTTTAAATTAAAGTTATTTTTGGCTTTGTAATGTTTTGACATTACAAAGCCAAAAATAACTTTAATTTCGGAAGTCGGTGTTATTGGTTTTGGATTTTTTCTTCACACCGCCTTCCGAAATTAAAGTTATTTTTGGCCGATTAATTCATTCACCGCGTTTAGTGCGCTTCGGACTAATTCGGAACACAGAACTCTGCTTTTAAGTGCCGTGTTGTGCAATTATAACCTGTAAAACAAAAAGTCAGACCGCAAGTATAAAGCGAGGAGGTATATCTTTCCACCGGCAAGTCGAAAATAATATTTAATTACAATTTATTTGTAAAAAACATAAAAATATTCTGATCACTATGAAATTCCAAACATTGACAACATTATTGCAACAAGTTTCAAAAAATATACATTGCCCGATGTGTACTCGCTTAATCAACGCAATGACCAATTCCGCTTACAATGTACTGCATGCGTTGCGTCCTCAACACTCCAACCATTGACGTTTCGTCCTTTGCCCTGATTGGCCGTGATGCACGGCGCATGTTTATCGACAGTGAGTTACAATCTCAAAACTCAATCAAGCTCTCGATTTAACCCTTTACCACCTAGCATATAGTTTTGTCACACAACCACCTAACAAGGGTCTGTTGGACCTCAAAGTAAAATAATTCAATTTCATAAAAAATAGCCAAGAAAGGTTTTGTAATGAATTAAAATATGTTTAGGAATATATTAAACTATTTATTAAAAATAAAGGAACATGTAAAATAAACTTTTCTTTTTGTTTAAACTCTAATAATTGTTATTAACTCTAATTTTAAACTTACACACGAACACCTTTGGAAAATGAGATCCACAAAAATGATCACATAAATCAGGAATATCGTTATAACATTTTTTAAACGTTCAATTAACAATAAACATGGAAAAATATTTAAATTCAAAATAAAATAATAAAATCAACAAAATTGCAACCCCTTAATTTATAGTTTTTCACGGCAGTGAATACATAGCTTATTTGAGCATTCGAGGCAAATTGGTGCTTTGCGGAGAAGAAGAGGAATTTAGCTCACCACCATAATTATGCTGGTTTTATACCTGGTGTTCTGCACTATATTATGTTGCAAAGTACTCAACCGCGAAGAATGTGGGGTAGATGACCAGCGAAAACAATTTCTACCGAAATAATTCGTCTTCCTCGGTCTCGATTGAATATTAGATAAAGGTTCATCATCTTCTGATGAAAACTCTTGGTCTTGATTTAAATTTGAAGAAGCAATATTATGGGATGGTGAATTCTAGTTATTGCTCACAGCAGTTCTCTCTTCACATTCGGAATCAGAAGAACAAATTTCTTCCAATACGTGATCTGGTCCAATATCAGTCTCCACATCGCTAAATTCGTCGTTTGGTAGGTTTTCATTTTCTGACAGATCGTGCTCCAACTAACGCGCAATAATATCACCATTTAGAGCCATTTTTAAATAAATCAATAAAAAAAACATATAAAAAAAATAATGTAACCACCTAACAGAGGTCTCTCAGACCCGGGGTAGTAGTTTTTTACTCACCTGTGACAAACGCGCGCACGTCCGACCTCGGCGAGCGGTTGTGCGGCACCTCGGGAGGCGGGGAGAAGGTACACGCACGAACAAGTTTATACAAAACTCGGGCGCCGAAATATTCACAATTTTTAAATCGTCGAGGTCTGTGAGACCCGTGCTAGCTGGTTAAGGGTTAAGTATGTGTAATTTATTTGTGTACGTAATTCGCATGTTTCGTATTCGTATTCGCGGCCTCTTGCTTGTAGTGGAGCTAAATAGTGGAACACAAGCGGCGACACGCGTTCTCATACAAATCAGGAACTATTTCCTTTCTAACCTCTTTTATCTGTTCTATGAAGTAGATAGTTGACATCTTGAATAACACATTGGCTACATTTTTATCCCGGAATTCTCACGAGATCCGGATTACGCGGCTAAACAGTAAACACAACCAAGCGACCGAAGTCGCAGGTAGAAGCTAGTAGATAATTATAATTTAATATTAATTATAGGAAGCGCGGAGATTTCCTACTCTGTGCTCGAATCTTTTGGGATTGGTCGGTCCACCTTAAAAGTTACCTTGAGACACTTTTTTGTGTTACTTGATCTTTTAAAGTCTGGATAAACAAACTTTTTTCGACGCGATACTTTGCTGCTAGTAATCTTTTATAAGGAGGTGATTGGTTTGCCAATTGGGTGATTTATTTTGGTAAGGTTTGCGCTGATTTTAAAGTAGTAGGTTTCCTGCAAGGAACGCAGTTTGTACATATGGCTCATAGATGGGTTTTTGAGTCAGGTCTGACTTTACGTAAATATGTGATGTAAATGTAATCATTTTTTAGCTATTTTACATTAATTGGTATTTGTTTCAGTAGCCAGTGTTCCTGAAACTTATTAATGTAAGTTTCAGGAACACTGGCTGATGAGGAAAAAGGCATATTCATATTATAAGTTCTGCCAGCTTTAACATGTGCGACCCGAAGAACTATTTTCCCCTAGCAGCAAGTTCTTCCACTTATAGAGAATAATATTTGCTATTTCCTGTATCTCCTAAATCAACATCGAAGGTTAAATAAAAAATATTTGGCGCCAAATCTTACGGTGTTTGTCTTGAGACAATATTGATGCATTCATTTACCAATTTTCGCAAAACTAGTACACTTCAGTAGATAGTAACATAATAGCATCAATAGATAAGGGTAAGTTTATCTGTATTAATATTATTACTAATACTATAAATGCGAGTTCCTGAGGATGTACATATGTATTGTATGTTAAAACTACTGAACGGATCCCAATGAAATTTGGTAAATAGATAGTAGATATCCTGTAATAACACAAGAGCAACTTTTTATCCCGGAATTCCCTCGGGATCGAGATTTACGCGGGAAAAACCTCCCACGCGAACGAAGTCGCGTTTAAAAGCTAGTTGGTTATAAATAACACTTTTACACGTCGTTTTTTGACTTTTTAAGTTAAGTTAGATGAAACCGGTGTTTCCTAACTGACTACTTTGAGAAGAAACACTGCAACAAACTCAGAGGTCAACGTCTCTTTTAATGTCCATACAATTCGTATAGGTCTAATCATATGAGTAGCATGTAGCTTCATATCCGTGGTATTTCTTTGAAGAAATAAACACACAGATTTGAGTGGACGTGTCCAGCATTTGTCAGTTATCATGTAACTCAACTTGGAACTTAAGAATTAAGGAAAACGCATAAAATTACTAAGAGTACAACGTTTTTTTTTGGGAGAGAGAACAAATGACTCCTACCTACCTACCTCCGACAATGAATAATCTTATACACGTGTAACGGAAACCCCATATCTATCCAAAAGAACTAAAGACAACATCTGGTATGGAGTCTCTATGCAATGTTTCAGCTCAAAATAAGTGACTCACAGAATTGACCCCAAATTATTGGTTTCATATGTTTCTTGAATACCAGTAATAACAAACGTATCACAGCACTATAAGGGTCATCACTTGCCAATAAAACGATAATTCTCTTCGTTCTTCTTAATTTGAAAAATTCGGCCTCTGGTATCAATGTATTGAAATTTCTAATATGCTTCACACATGTAGACATAGGATTACAAAACCCTTGCCATATCGTTTGTTATCATCCAAAGAAGCCGTGCACTCGGTATGTATATGCCCTTTAAATTACACGTTGTATAATTATCTCGTCTGCACCACTTTATTAAGATTATTAGATTACTACTGACTAGAAACCCACCCTGTACCTTCAGTTAGCCTGGCGTTTCGGGGCCGTGGTATTTTGTCAGAAGATTCCCATAACTCCGGTAGGCTTATGTCTGCTCTTTGAGGCGCGCGTGGAACATGACGCGCGATCGACGCGAGCAATGCGCCGGCTATCCGGTGGAGATTCCGCAAAGCCTGTTCCATATCTCGATGATTTGCCTGGTCTATTATATTATATTGTTATATATTTAATTTTTGATCACTTTTTTTAAATCCTGTCACGATGCAAGCCTAAAGTAAAAGTAAAGACTAAAGGAGAAAATATCTTTGATTATTGAATGTGAGAAAGACAGCATACACGCTTACATTCAACGTAGTACTTAGTCGATTTCGGAGAACAAAAAGAGCTTTTTTTACAAAAAATTTAACCGACTTCAAAACTTACAAAAAAGATTTGCACTACAAAGAGAGAAATAACCTTAAATATTGTTTTATTGGATGTCTAATTCCGTTAAAATAAGGGCTAGGTATCTAGTCACATGGCTGAAATCGGTGTTCCATCACTTATCTCCGAAGGTCTTCATCAGAACCTGATGTGTTATATACTAAAACCTTCCTTGTAAAATATGCTCTCTAACAACAAAAACGCGATTTAAATCGGATCAGTAGTGTCTGAGAAAATCGCAGATACACAAACATACATATATACATACATACTGATCGAATACAGAACCTCCTTTTTGAAGTCGGTTAAAAACATTAAAACTAACAAAAAACGCTCAAAGCGCTTCAATTTGAACTGCATTCTGAATAAAAACCGCTAAAAATTTTACCAAAAAAATTACTATGAAAAACAAACATTCATTTGCTTTTTATATTTAAACAAAGAAAGATAAATTCTCCGTGTTTGAGTAAGCGTGAAAGTTGAAAAAAGGCAGGTAGTTTTGCAGGCAAAGCAGGGCCAGAGACAAGCTCGCTACAAAAGCAACTGAAAATACTAGTTAAAAAGCGTAGTTTTAGCTGGGAATGTTTGCCCGACCCACTTTATTAGGCCCCGTACTCGGTGGGGCCATGAAAGTTGATATGTTAACTGTGATCAGATTTGTCTCAATGTTTTCATCAGTTACATTACATATTTTTACGGTTGTGATAGTATTTTTTTACCCGAATATGCGACTCAAAGTGTGTCATGTGTTTATCTGTCTATGTATGTATGTACATTTGTACTCGTACTTGGTGTTATAGAGGTAAAAGGCGTGGACCGATTTGAATCATTTTTTTAAATCAGTACTGTACGGTTAAAAACGGAACCCTATTACTAAGACTCCGCTGCCTGTCTCTCCGTTACCAGGCTGTATCTCATGAAACGTGATGTTTGCCTTTTTTAATATAAGATGGTACGGAACCCTTCGTGCGCGAGTCTGACTCGCACTTGGCCGGTTTTTTTATATTATTTTTGACCGCGATATACCTTTTTTCAACTGACGAAAAAAACGGAGGAGGTAATCAAGCCGACGCGTAAGTATATTTTTTTTTTATGTATGATCATTGATCACCGACTACTCGAAGACGGCTGAACCGATTTGAAAAATTCTTTTTTCTTCATCCGCATATCCCTGTGCTAGGCAAAGGCCAAATCCTTCCAAGTGCCATGCCAATGGACCAAAGTTTATCTCGTATATCTACGCAATGGGTGCCTGTGAATGGACGAGGCCTGTCCAGAAAAAGATGGCGAAATGACCTGGACGCGCAATCTATCGCATTGTGCATTCAGGTCATCTCGCCATCTTTTTGCCATGTGGGAACAGTTGAATTTAGCCAAATTCATTCACAAATTTAAAAACATCACTCTACCCGCTATTTTCATGGCCAGCAAAATGTTCGCAGAGTAGTTTCCGCAAACCCGCGGTTTGTTTATTTAAAACTTTTTTTCTCCATGAGGTGTGGTCGCCTGTTCTGCAATTTGATGACGTCAGCAGACTGATATGATGAACACCATTCGCACCTCATTCGTAGTTTAACGCTATAACCATGGGCAAAGGATTTTCGGGCAGTTTATTTGGCCAAAATGTACAATAAAAGTTAGGCATACAATTTTTGTGGTGGATTTTATAATGTTAACCTTATTTTAAAGTTATTATGTAGTCTTTGAAAACACAATTTGTGCTTTGTCTTCTTCCTTTCCTTATTACATTATTTCGAGTCGGGTTTCTGCACAAATTAATCACATTAAAAAGCTTTGATACCATGTAAGATCACGGAATGAAATTAGACACTTAGTACGTGTTTTAGTTTCCTTTTGTATCTATACTAATATTATAAAGCGGAAAAGTTTATTTGTTTGTTTGCTTGAACGCGCTAATCTACGAAAGTACTGGGTGGATTTGGATGCAATTTGGTATGGAAGTAGCTGGAAGCTTGAGGAAGGTTATATGCTACTTTTTACGCGACTGCAAAAAAGGAGAGTTATGTTTTTACCGTGATAGAATCCACGGGAGCGAAGCCCCGCGTGAGTACTAGTGTTTCATATGGACTTGGGGCTGCCATTCTTCCGGATTTCCCCGAATTTGTCCTAGTTTGGAGAGCGTCTGGGGTGACCGGAGAGATTTTCCCTATTAGCATTCGGGTCTAACCCGGACACATATTGGTCTTACGGTTACCAAAAAGTAAGGTACCAAATATAAAGGAAGAGACGAATTCCTTATTAAAAAGCTCTATAATGTTATACCATAGATAAAAATGTATTTTTCTACGGTGTCCGGAGAAAAATTGCGATTTTACTCAAATGTCCGGGGTTTATGAACTCGTTGTCTGGGGCCACCAGTTTTGGTGATGGCAGGCCCTACATATTATTACATAATTAACTAACCTACAATAATAATACTTAAGTACCTACCTACACCCCACCAACTGTGTCCCCACGTTGTCGTCGTGGTGGGGCTTGCGTGTTTCGATGATCTCTGGGGCCATGCCGGTAGAGGCACTCATGCCGGACGGGCCCAGAGGGAGAAACCAGACCAAGAGGGACACACCGGGGGAAAGGCGCGCCGTCTGGAGGATCGAGCAGCTAGCTCGAGCTTCTAGACGGCGCGGGGCCCGGTCTCTGAGATCGGGTCAAGGGGGAGGAATGGATCACTTCCGGTATGCGTCTAATCTTTAGAAGTAACCGTGAAGTGAACCAGGGGAGGGGAAATGGGGTGTAGGAAGAGGAACTCACCTCTCTAAAAAAGTATTAAAGCCATGGAAGAAAAAGATTTTGCAAAAGCTACCCAGGCGGGTCCCAGCTGCTCCGCAGCTGGGGAGTCCCGCACCGGACACGTCCGGTCAGTCCCACCGTACTCTGGGGGGGACAACAAGACCTTTTATCCTAAATTTGCCCCGGCAGTCGCCGCATTGAGCCAGGGAGGCTCACGTGCCCGTGAGGTGGAGTCTCTGGACTTGTCCAGCACGTCCACCTCACTGGCACCGAACGTTGAGCGAGCGCAGAGCGCCGCTTCGCGGAGGAGGGGGGCGCCGGTGCTCGGGTCGGAAACCGACTCGGCATCGGACGCCGAAAGTTTCCAGAGGTTGATCTCTGGGAGCGCAGTGAGGAGCGACGAGGGGGGCGCCGACAGGAGGAAGGAGTTCCTCAAGCGCCCCCGCGACGATGAGTCGTCGTCGGAGGAGGGGCTTGTCTCGGCCCGTAAGATCCCCACTAGCGTGCGGGGTAAAGGCCGAGGCAAGACCTCGGGGAGGGGGCCTTCCTCTGGAGAGCCCAACACTGGTCTGGCCTCGAGCGAGGCCAAACTAGAAGAGGCCGTGGCAGCTGCCATCCGCACCATCTCGCGGAAGCGGAACCGCAGGAGTAAGGAGGACGCGATCGGCGAAGCCACGGCCTCCATCATGGCGGCCGCGCGGACTTACGGCGGGGCTCCGGCTGCAAGGGACGACATGTCCGATCTGCGGCCGGAGGTCACCCGCCTGACTGCCGCCATGGAGGCTCTCCAGAGGGAGAACGCTGCCCTCAAGGCGGACCTGGCCGCAATCCGGGGAGATGGCCAGCGGAATGCGCCGCCGCGGGGCCAAAAGGAGAAAGGCCAGCCCACACCAGCGGAGAACTCGGTTCTCGACCTGGTGCGACAGAAGCTGGCCGCCTTCCAGCAGCGGTTCTCCGTATTGGAGAGCCGCGTGCTGAGACCCCCACTGGCGGCGCCTTCGTACGCGGCTGCGGCCGCGTCCAAGCCACCCCCAACGGACGGCGACGAGGCTGCCTCAGGCGAAGACGGCCACTGGGCAGACGGCCCCAGCGACGGCGGCTCCTGCGAGGGCGAAGACGGCCCCGGCCAAGCCGAAACAGGGCCCACCAAAGCCGCCTCCGACCCCGACACCTGCGGGGCCGAAACAGGCGGCCAAAGAGAAGAAGGCCCAGGCCGGGAACCAGCCGTCCCAGCAGCTTCCTCCAAAGACTCCTCCGGCCGGCGCCGACTGGCAAGTGGCCGGGGAGAAGAGGAAGGCTGCTGGCGCAGCCAGGTCCTCGAGGAGAAGGGAGAGACGGCGGCGGCAAGACGCCGCGGCGCGATTGCGCGCCCCCAAGACCGCGGCTGTAGTGATCACACTGCACCCGGATTCGGTGAAGAGGCGTGTCGTACTGCGACGTGCGAAGGCGCGGGAGGCGATTGACATCACAGAGCTCGGCATCGTCGGCGGCCTCCGTCACCGGGTCACTGCGACGGGGGCTCGGATGCTGGAGATCCCCGGCGCGGCCAGTGGCCCTACCGCTGACGCTCCGGCCGAACGGCTCAGAGCGTCCTTAAACGCGGAGGAGGCCCGAGTCTCCAGACCCACCAAGCGCGCAGACGTGCGCATATTGGGTCTGGATGACTCCGTGACGGCCGAGGTAGTGGTGGCCGCCGTTGCCAGTACTGGGGAGTGCCCTCCCGATCAGGTGAGGGCGGGCGCCCTGCGTCCTGGCTTTACGGGGGGGCAAACCATTACGGTTAGCTGCCCCGTCCCGGCGGCGAAAAAGTTGCAGGAGGGCCGAAGGCTCCTGGTTGGCTGGCTGTCTGCGCAGGTGAAAGTCCTGGACCCCAGACCCCTGAGGTGCTTCCGCTGCCAAGTGGGCAACCATGCGGCATGCGTGTGCACCTCGGAAGTAGACCGCAGCGATAGGTGCTTCCGCTGCGGTCAGCCCGGTCACAAGGCCGGCTCGTGTTCTGCCCCGCCTCACTGCTTCACATGTGAGGCGGTTGGCAAGCCGGCCGATCACCGGGCTGGGGGCAAGTCCTGCGCCTCACCCACCAAAGCCAGGCGCAGAGGTAGGCCCTCTGCCGCCGCCGTCACCGCCACCGCCGCCGCCGCCGCCGCCGTCGCTACTGCCACCGCCGTCGCCGAAGTCGTGGCTGAACCCCCGCCAGGGGCCCTGGAGGAGGCTGCAATGGATCCCGATTAATGGGCCCATTGCGCTTCCTCCAGGCGAACATCAACCACTGCGCCGCTGCTCAGGAACTTTTGCTCCAGAGCATGGCGCAGTGGTTGATCAACGTCGCCGTGGTCGCCGAGCCGTATTTTGTCCTGCCCAGGAATGACTGGGTGGCGGACTTGGACGGCTCGGTGACCCTCGTTTCGTCGGCCGCCGCCGATACCCCGCCCCTCGATCGCGTCAAGAGAGGGCGTGGGATCATCGCAGCACGGTTCGGGGAGATCGCTGTGGTAGGCGTTTATTTCTCCCCGAACCGAACTCTCGCCGAGTTCCAGAACTCCCTAACAGAGCTGGGAGACGTCGTCGTCGCCCTCGGTTCCCTCCTCGCCCTCGTCCTCGGGGACTTCAACGCCAAAAGTCCGGCTTGGGGTTCCCGGTCCACGAACCATGGGCGGGGCAGGATGCTCGAGCACTGGGCCCGTGCGCAGGGCCTGGTGATCGAGAACCGGGGTTCTGTCCCCACGTGCGTGCGGTTTACGAGCGAGTCGGTGGTGGACGTTACGTTCGCCACCCCCAGCCTGTCACCGCGCGTCACCGACTGGCGCGTTGTGGAGGAGGTGGAGACCTATTCCGACCACCGGTATATCCGGTTCGACGTCTCCGCCCAGACCCCAGACGCGCCGGTCTGATGGGACCTGAGTGGTCCGCGATGGGCGCTGAAGCAGATGGACCGGGAGCTATTCCTGGAAGCCTCGATCGTGAAGGCTGGGGGTCACCCCCGGACAGGCCTGCCGACATAAACGACGAGGCACCCGACCTTCGGATGCGGCGACTGTAGAGGCGGAGCTGTACGAGGGCTACAGGGCAGCGAAGGCCGTCCTCCGAGACGAGATCTGGCGGGCCAAGGAACTGGCCCGGGAGGAGATGCTGGCGACTCTGGACGGGGACCCATGGGGCCGCCCCTACAAGTGGGTGCGAGAGAAGCTCCGCCCCTGGCTGTCTCCAGCCTCAGTTCTTGGAAGACGTGGTGAGCGCCCTGTTCCCATCGCGAGGGGAGTACGCTCCCCCGCCCATGGCTCCATCTCCGACGGAACCTGAAGCTGGCGCAAACGCGGACCACAGCGACGACGACGTCTACGACGCTCCAGAGGTGACCGAGGTAGACTTGAGAGTGGCGGTACAACGGCTCAAGGCCAAAAATACCGCCCCAGGACCCGACGGCTTGCCAGGGAAAGCCTGGGTCCTGGCCTCGGAGACTCTCGGGCCTCGACTAGGGGGGCTCTTTAGCGCATGCCTGGAGAGGGGCCAGTTTCCGCTTCGCTGGAAGACGGGAAAGCTGGTCCTGATCCAGAAAGCCGGGCGCCCTGCGGACTCTCCGTCCGCATTCCGGCCCATCGTGCTGCTCGACGAGGCGGGCAAGCTCTTGGAAAGAGTAATTGCAGACCGCCTCTTCGGGCACCTGAATCGGGTGGGCCCGGATCTTGCGGAGTGCCAGTTTGGCTTCCGCAGGGGGCGCTCGACGTTGGATGCCATCATGCGCGTGAGAGCCCTCACGACGGGGGCCGCGGTATCCCGGGGCAGGGTCGTCTTGGCGGTGTCTTTGGACATCACCAACGCCTTTAACACCCTGCCCTGGAGTTGCATCAGGGAGGCACTCCGGTATCACCGGGTGCCGACCTACCTCCGTCGCATAGTCGAGGACTACCTGACGGACAGAGCCGTCATCTACCCCGGTCACCGGGGAGAGTGGAACCGGCGAGAGAAGTCGTGCGGTGTCCCACAGGGATCGGTCTTGGGGCCGCCCCTGTGGAACATCGGATACGATTGGGTGCTGCGCGGCGACCTCCCTGACGGCGTCAGCGTAGTATGTTACGCTGACGACACGCTTGTCCTGGCGCAGGGAGAGTCGCACCAGGCGGCGGCCGACCAGGCGACGCAAGCGGTTGCGACAGTCGTTCATAGGATCCGGCAGTTGGGACTCGACGTGGCGCTGCACAAGACCGAGGCCATGTGCTTTATGGCGGTCGGAACGCGCCACGGTCCGAGTCCCACATAACGGTGGAGGGGGTTCGCATCGGCGTCGGGAGGACGATGAAGTACCTGGGACTCGTCCTCGACAGCCGGTGGAACTTCAGGGAGCACTTCCGGAGTTTGGCCCCAAAGCTGAACCGGGCAGCAGCCGCTTTCAGGCGACTCCTGCCTAATCTCAGCGGGCCAAACGCCTCCTGCCGAGGGCTGTACGCCGGCGTCGTGCGGTCCATGGCCCTCTACGGGTCCGCAGTGTGGGCCCTGTGCATCCGGACGCGACCACTAAAGTTGGTCGCATGCCAGAGGGTCATGGCTATCCGAATGATCCGGCGATACCGCACGATCGCCGGCGAATCGGCCAACCTCCTTACCGGATTGCTGCCCTGGGATCTGGAGGCGACTGCCCTCCAGCGCGTCTATGAATGGCGCGTGGAGGCGCAGCGCCGGGGCGTATCCCCGCTGCCTCGAGAAGTCAAGGCGCGGCGAGAAGAGCTCCGGCGCGATCTCAGGGCAGTATGGAGGGAACGACTGTCGCAACCGACGGCCGCGCACGCCGCAATTGCGGCGGTAAGACCCCTCTTTGAGGAGTGGCTAGATCGGCGTCACGGCGTCCTGACCTACCGCATGACGCAGGTCCTCACCGGACACGGAAGTTTCGGGAGGTACCTGTGTCTGATGGGTAAGGAATAGACGCCTGGGTGTCACCACCGCGAGGGTCTCCCTGAGGACACAGTCGAGCACACGGTGCAAGACTGCCCAGCTTGGGCAGAGCACCGACGTGTCCTCACGGCGACAATAGGCGGAGACCTCTCGCGCCCGGCCTTGGTCGAGGCCATGCTGCGGGGCGAGAGGGAGTGGGAAGCGGTCGCCTCCTTCTGCGAAGCAGTCATGCTTCCGAAGGAGGAGGCGGGCCGCGTGAGGGGAGAGGATGGCGTCCTCCCTCCAGCCCAGCCGCAGTGGTAGACGCCCACGGCGTTGGACGTCGGCCGACGATCTCCGACCACCGTAGGCGCGGGCATGCGGACAGCGAGTAAAGGGCAACTCGCTGTCCGACCATGGACCATGCCCGGGTCGACGGCGCGTCGTGTTCCACGCGCGCCTCAAAGAGCGTCAGCAACATGACGAGGCCCCCTCTGTAGAGGGCCGAAGCCTGCCGGGGTCGTGGGACTCATCCTGTTACCGTGGCCCCGGTATGTAAAGGGTTATTGAAGGAACACCGTGGATTTTAGTCAGTAAAAGTCTGACAGTCCCTCCCACCCTGCCCGGAGTGGGAGGACTTATTTGATAATTTTACCACGTTAAAAAAAAGTACCTACCTACAACATAATTATATAATGAACTAACGATGTCCTCCCTACTGAGACACAAGCCTCATCTCTGCGAGAGGAAACGGGCTGTCATTCACTCCATGTTGCCATTGCTGGATGGTGAATGCCGTATCTCTTCGAATTTATCGGTCTTTATAGTGGGAAAATCATCTTATTCTGTATGGAGCGGAAGGAAGTTCAATGAAGTGTTAGACGTCTACTGTATAAAAACCCACCCTGTTTCTTCAATTGCCCTTACGTTCCGGGGTCATGGTATGTCGTTAGAACATTCCCGCAACCCCGACAGGCATTAACCCTGTGGGGTCCGACACGACACACCGTCGACCCGGGCCTGGTCCTGTGAGACTCATCGTCTGCAAGCCCGCGCCCCTGGTGGCCGGAGATTAGCCCGCGATCCTCGACGCCGGGCGTCTCCCGCAGCAGCTGTGTTATTCTGTAAGACCTCATTCTAAACTTCGAATCTGAATCCGCTGTGAGTTTATTGATTGGCATTCTAAAAACTCGGTTGTTAAATCGAATTTACACTAGCGCTACCCTTGCGAGCGTGTCAGCGAGTTGAACTAAAGATTTTGACAGATAAAGTATAAAATGACGTGAGAAGTGGCATTCGGTAAGCTAATTCCTCCGTCACTTCGACGCTGTTTACAGAATGCAAAATCAAGGTCACTTTGAACCATAAGCAAAGTGACAGTGAATAGCTGTGTGAGATGCGAGTTGTTGTTCGAATTTTACAGAATCGACGTACAGATCCGATTTTAAGAAACGGAAATAGCCTGGGGGCTAAGGTGTCGGACGTATGAAAGAGAGATCGTCAGTTCGAACCCCACCCATTACACTATTGTCGTAAAACCCACTTCAGACACATCCATATTTAGTTTAGGTAGTTAGAGACGTTAACGAGATTGTTAGTTATGTGAATTCTACCACCATTGCTAGTTCTCATTAAAAAAAATTGGCCAAAGGCGAGTCAGACTCACCCATGAAGGGTTCCGTCGTAACTACGCCAAATAACTTAGTTTTTCATAGTATTTGTATAAATTATAAAGTTATATTTGTGGTTTTACAAAATATGCTATATCTCAAAAACTGCTGACCCGATCGCATTCAAATTAATTTTCCTTGAAAGTTTCCATTAAGATCTACAGCATATTTTTTTTTTAGATTTTTGCCTCCATTATTATAGAAGTTAGAGGGGGGGAGGCACATTTTACCACTTTGGAAGCGTATATCTTTTAAACGATTGACTTTATGAAAAAGTGGTTTTAGAAACTTCAATATCATTTTTAAAGACCTTTCTACAAATACCACAAACGCATAGGTTTCATGATAAAAAATATTTTCGGTTTCAGTTTCAAGTATGAGGTAGTAGTTATTTAAGAAAAAATAAAAAATATTTCAAATTAAGGGGGGCTTCATTTGAAATATTTTTTTTTATTTTTTTCTTAAAATCGGAAAGCGGTTCACAGAATACATCTACCTACCAAGTTTCATGTGCATAGTCCTAATCATTTCGGAATAAAATGGCTGTAACATACTACGGACGGACGGACAGACAGACATACATGATGAAACTATAAGGGTTCCGTTTTTTGCCATTCGGCTACGGAACCCTTAAAATGGGATTTATTAAAATGGGTCTTAAGAAATGTCGGTTGCTCACGGTGTTTCCCTTCACGGTGTTTTGGCGACTTTGATCGCATGAGAGATTTTCTAACAAGTAGTAATATATAAGTAAGTTAAGTTAAGTTCAATTAAGTAAGGTAAGTTTAGTTAAGTAGTAATTGTTAAATAATGTAAAAAAATCTCGAAGATTTTTACTTTGAAGTAGTAGATCCACATGATTCAGAAGACACAGACGCAATAATTACGAACCGGTCATAAATCCACAGCAACATTATGTAATAGTTCAATGTTCGATCAATACCATCGAACACATGACTTTCATAACCCACCTTATGTAAAGCTGTGTACAGAATACACAAATTTAGTCGATGTCAGTACACAAAAGTTTTAGTAACAGTACGTAAGTATTGTTAGAACAAGTAGTACATGTGTTAATTTTGGATTTCACTTATCAACATAGTAGATTACATTCAGATCTGTGAACTTTTATTTTCGGTTTGAAAACATCAAATAACTCCCGCTATGGGTAGACCCAAAAAGTGTCAGACTTCTACTAACTTAAAACCCACCCTGTTTCTTCAGTCTCCCTTGCGTGCCAAGGCCGCGGTATAACATTAGAACAATCGCGCAACAAACAAAAAAAGGTTCAGCCGTTCCAAAGATAAGCTTGGACGAATAAAGACAGACAGACAGTTCACAATTTAAAACTTTTGTCTGTTTTTAGGGTTCCGTAGCCGAATGGCAAAAAACGGAACCCTTATAGTTCCGTCATGTCTCTATCTGTCTGTCTGTCCGTCCGTATATTACAGCCATTTTATTCCGAAACTATTAAGACTACACATATAAAACTTGGTAGGTAGATGAATTCTGTAAACCGCTTTCCGATTTTTAGACAAAAATAAAAATAAATATAAAATTAAGAGGTAATTCAGTCCCATTTAAGGGGGAGCCCCCATAAATGAGACAAAAACTAAAAATATTATTTTTAACAAACCTGTACGTGAGTGGTATGGTAGACAAATCTCTAAAAATAACATTAAGGTTTCTATAACCACTTTTTCATAAAGTTAATCGTTTAAAAGGTATATGTTTCCAAAGTGTTAAAATGTAAAAAATATGTATGCTCTAGGTCTTAATAATAACTTTCAATGAAAATTAGTTCAAACGAAATAGGGTCAGTAGTTTTTGAGATATAGCACATTTAATAAAACCGCAAATATAACTTTGTATTTCACAGAAACACTATCAAAAACAAAGTTCTTCTGCGTAGTTACTACGGAACCTTTCATGGGCGAGTCTGACTCGCACTTCGCCAAATTTAAAAATTTTTCGTACACAGTTATTTTGAAATTTACACACAGATTAAGCGCAATACCTCAGACACTCCAAGAGTATTATATATATATATATATACAGCATGTGTCGTAATAAACGCACACCCTCAAACACCCCAATTAGAAAATTATGTTATTATTATAATACATACTCTGAATTTTTAGTTTTACTTGTTTAAACTGTTTTTTTCAAGACTTCATCTTCCTTTAAATGAGTTTCATTTTTCTGTAATGTGTACTGAATGACGGAATTTATATAAATCTGCATTTAAAAAGTTACTACTTCAATTTACGGTCCGTAGTTAGTTTGTTTTTACTATACAGCGAAAGTGTAATTTGTAATTTTCGTAGATTTAATTGCTTTGGGATAAAAATTTCGCAATTTTTTTTATTAAAACCGATAAATATCGATTTAGTAAACGATTTATGTTACATGTTGTATAGAATATTAAATTATAAGTCTAAAACAACATCCGTAACTAAACAAATTGAAACCAACCTAGACATTTTTTATAAAATAGTTATCCTTACTAAACGCAAAACGTATGTGCGTCATAAAATATCCTTACGCAGACGCATACACTCATGCAATGTTAGCGGCCGACATGCACACGAGCGCATTTCCTTTAAGGATTGTATTAATTTGTCATGATATGTGTTTCCATTTTAAGTTAAATGAAAGATTTTTACGTCAAAATTTAACACCTGTTTCTTATGACGAAAATCTATATATCTATCTTATGACCTTTCAGCCTTTAAAGCACGAGTAAATAGGCATCTTCTGGACTCACTCATCCCATCTTAGACCTCATCTATCGCCCATCGGTAATAAAAAAAAAAATCAGGAATTCTGTTTCGTTTATTCTGTTACACGTTGTATAGCTGTGTCATTCATAAAAGCACTATTAAAACAAAGTTAATTTTCTTTAATCTTTGTTGCTGCGGAACCGTTCATGGGTGAGTCCGACTCGCACTTGTCCGATTTATTTTTGTTATATGGTACCCACCTTATGTAAATTTACTTGGGTATGTATGTTGCAAAATCCTGCGGCTTGGTACTCGCATAAAAGTTTTTTGTTTTTTATTTTTTTATTTTTTAGCCTTCGTCATTTTCCAGCCCCTCAAGTATCTCCACACCAAAAATCATATCAATCCGTTGCTTGAGTTTGTTTTATTTAATTCCCATTGAACATTCTGAAGCATGTCACACTAAGTCACGCTGAATAATAAACAAATAAAACTTCACTTTGTAATTCAGTCCAATTTTTTTGAAATGGAAAAATTCTTAGTTTGTAAACAATTCAATTTTTCTTTTCAACTTGACATGGTCCCTTGAGGTAGTCTACAGTACTTTGACGAGGTCAGAGCGTTTGAAAGTTAAACAATAATGTTTTTTACAATAAAAATAAAGACTTGAGAAAAATACTGAAGCTTTTGTTATGTTTTCTGTTTTTTTTATTCGCCGACTCCGAAAGCTAGGTCTAAAAGTTTGAATCGAGTCATTTTGACACATTTCCCTTTGCAATTTTTTTAACAAGTTTACAAAATTAAATATCATTCCGTTACCTCATTTCACGTTTTCTTTTCATAGTTTGTTAATATTTATTAATAATGACGGAAAACAAATTATCACTTGATTGTACTTTTAAGAGAATAAACAAACCTATGGAATGGTTTCCATGTTAAACTTTTAAAACCATCTAAATCAAACATTTTCTCCGCACAGTTCTAGTAATATTTTCTTCGCAATAAAATACTGTCAACTTGATTTATTCGCCGGTGTACTTACGTGAAAAATACTCCAGCGTCGAACCGGCCATTGACCTCGCGATCCATCTTCGTCAAGCGCATTTTGAGCTTCTAATTGATTTTTTTATTGCCAAGATTAATGTGATTTTAGAAACTGGAGCATGATTTAGTACATAACTTTGTGATCAAGAAAAAAGGTCTCGTGTCACAATTTCAATTTCGGAAGTCCATATTTTTGGTTTTGTTTCTTTCTTTTTCAGCACAGACTTGAAAATAAATGTCTTTAATTTTCACTTTTTTATTGAAAATAGGCTCGTCTTTGACCGTTATCTAACCTGATCGTAAGCGATTATGTGGTTGAAGATGAAGCGTTCACTCTTGACTTAAAGACCCTTAGGGCCGGCGCTCACTGCCGGCACGGCACGGCGTGTCATGGCAAAAGATTTTATTACTAATCAAGTTATGTTAAATAAGATTCATTTCAATGAGTTTAGAATTCAAGTTACTTTATTTTGATACCACGATCCTGCGACGCACCGCGGCTTACTGCGGCATGACGGGATGCGCCGCGGCATGCTGCGGCATGACATGTCATGCCGTTTCATTCCACGGGATGCCGCGGCGCGCCATTGCATCCCGCGAGACCTAATGGGTCACTTTGTGTCGAGGAATTATGATTGCTAAGATAGTTGAAATATGGTTGAAACTTGCGCAGCGGTCATTTCGGTTAATGTGGTCCGGTCGGTGCGACCAACTTCAAATCCGCGAGGAGCAAAACTGATTGATGCCAGAGTGGCTGGGCTTTCAGTACGGTGCCACGAGATACCACGCAATGCCGCGGGATGCCACGTCATGCCGTGAGATGTTACGGCATGCCGCGCGATCCCACGGAATGCCGCGGGATGCCGTAGTGCAACCTGCCGTGCCATGCCGGCAGTGAGCCCTTACACATTTATGATCTATTTACCAAATTGAAGACACAACCAAATAAAGGATAATATAATAACAATTATATTATCCAAAATTTCTGTTAAGTGAACGGCATCCTGAAGTACAGGCTCGGCTTATCTCAGGTGCAGTTGTTTTTTTTTTCTTATTCTTGTCTTTAAAATAATACCGTTATATCTTAGGGCCGAAAACCCATCATTCAGGTGAACTGGCGATGCGAGGGTTGAGGCAGTCGTTGAGAGGTTCTACCAATGTCCAAGGCCATATTGTGTTTTTGTGGTCGCCAGAACGTGCCACTTTTTGGTTTCAAAATAATGATGGGTTTACATCGGCGTCTAGACTACGATGATGTACTTGGGACTCGTCCTCAACAGCCGGTGGAACTTTGTGGAGCACTTCTTGGCTAAGCCTTAAAAAGGACCAAAAACCTGTACTGGACCCGCGTTGTGAATTAAGGCCTCAGTGAACTAAGGGCTCATAGAGATAAAGATGAGACCTGTTTCCAAAAACTGGGAACGTTATCGGCTTACTATTTTATATTATTAGTTTATACCAAATATGCAATAGATTTTTTAAGTACACAAGTACGTTTAAGCCTATTCAGGCTTTTTAAAATTAAGATGTATAATTTATTGGGTGTTAAACAAACTTCTTTTTCATATTAACATACGCCTCTAAAAATCTACATTGCCTTCTAAATAGTCAGCCACAATGAACAAGCGTCTTTCGACTTAACGATCGAACGAACTTAACGATACTTTCTTAGCCACTAGTTATCTTCTATGTAAGCCACTGTAAATACAACTCAGCATGGTGGTTATTTTGTAGCATCTAAATTTGTAACATGCATTCAAGCAGTATACTTCTAAAATATTAATATATGACATCAAAAAAGAAACCTAACATAACCTAACTCTTATTTTATGCTTTTATAACGTATGAAAGTGCGAGAGGAATAACTGCAAGAACCAGCATGCATGAGATTTGGTTAGATAAGGTCTCCGTCGAACGATCGAGGAGCCAGCGAAATAAAAAAACCTAACCTATGAGGACCTTGTATTGATACTGTAAACCGTAAAATGGTGATGAGATGTCAAGTCTGTGGCTGATTAGTAAATTAGGTGGAAATTTTTAAATAAGAAGGACAAGTCAAGATAATTGTCGATCTTTACTTGTCGCTTTATATAGAATATTTAGTTGGCATTGTACAAAAGACGAATTAGTTTATTTCATTTTCCCGTTGCTTAGTTCTAAAACGAGAAGTTTGATGACGTGGCCAATAAAGAAATATGTGGCTGGACTTATTATTTTTCTAATTTACTTAAGTCACACATATGCAGGTACATATCACAAGCATCACTCAACCTTCAAATACACCCATTCCATCTCACAGAGATAGGGATGAGGCTTGGGTCAAAAAGTGGGAACATTATCAGCTTACTATTTTATGTTATTACTAAATACCAAATAAATTAAATTTTGTAGGTAGATATTAGCAAGCATAATTCAACCTTCAATCAATCAATCAATCAATCAATGCATTCATTCAGTTGTTATATTTCAAGGACCACTTGATCAACTGTATTGCACCACACATGCATCAAAATAATATCAAAAATCGAAGATGCACATACAACAACTGCCAAGCCAAACAGTGAGACAGAATGCACACTGCAATAAACCACATATCTTTTTGCGGCTTAAACCTGCGGCGTCGTCTAATGCTATATTGGACTAGCGCACTCGTAAATATAGTTGTGAAATACTGCACACTTTTGTTTTACACTCAACGACGATTCTCTTCATGCAATGGTTCGGCTATTGTAGGGTATTGAAGCGTGGAATTGAAGGTGTATGTCTTTTCACTTATACTAACGTTATAGGCTGATTTTGATACTATATTATTCAAGCATTTTCAAAATTTTCTTAGAAATTACGGAGAACTCAGGAACAAAAAAAAAGAATAATCGGATCCAATGGAAAGGTTCTTCCTTCTTTTGTTATAGATTAAACTTTAATTTAGAATCCGTTTAAAATCCCTCTAATCCTATGTTTATGTTACTAGTCCAAATGAGTGAACCAACGTTACATAGTTAAAAACATCTAAACTTAATGTTTCTATGACTGTTATAATGTACATATGTATGTAGATACAATCGTGCATAAAAGTTAACAATGTGACTGAAAATTACAAGTTAGAGATAGAATAGTTGAAAGTACACGGCACACAGCCATCTAATCGAAACCCATTCAACCAATAACAGAGAACCTCGAGGTATTTCATACGAAATTGAAACGTTATATCTGTCTATTGCAAACTAAAGGAAATCACGAGGAAATTCACTTGTTTACGAACGGCAACCTATGTCTTTGAGAATCAGAACACGATAATGTATGAAACATGGAATCTTGGATATTCAACTTTAAGTGGTTGTGGTGCATTCACAACCGCTTAATGTTGAGTATGCAAGAGGTTTTCGAATTTTCAACGGCTAAGCATTGCCATACAACGAGGCAATGCTGCCAGTATCTTGGGTACGTTGCCAGCCGACAGCGTTGAGGATCAATTTTTTGATGCTTTTAGTTTGTATTTTAAATTTTAGTACATAATTATGTATGTTTAAGTTTATTTTTGACGTGACAACGTCTTATAACTCGATGAAGCTGGCTGCACGCACGAAAACACATGACTCATGCGGCGTTACCTCGCTCTGAGGCGTTTCATCGCTCTGAGGCGTTCCAAAGCAAATCAAATTGGATCTACAAGTTGACATTTATGTATGACTCAACGAGTCAAGTACTAGGCTATCATAAAACGCTAAGAGATGACGTCATTGTGTAGGGATTCTTTGACATTTATGTATGACTCAACGAGTCAAGTACTAGGCTATCATAAAACGCTAAGAGATGACGTCACTGTGTAGGGATTCTTCCACTGTCATGAGAAGTGCAGTAATAGTGATGTAAAATACCACAAGCTCTGCTTAGTTTGGGACTAGATGGCGTTGTGTGAAAAAGTTGTGAAATTTTATTAAAAAAAAAAAAAAAATCTTTTGAAAAATGCAACCATTCCATCAGTATTTCCTTATGACGTTGTCACGTTCAACTATCGTCAGTAAACCGACTTTACAGACAACCGATTTTTTATTTGTAATTTTTGTGTGTACATGCTTTTAAATTTGTTGAGTATCTAATACTTTGCTAAGAAACGTATTTAAATATTTTGTTACAGAATAAAATCCTACATGAAAAAAAAAATTGGAATAATTTTCGAGGCTAAGCAACGCTTGCCAAGGTCAATATGTTGATTGGTGACCATTCATAAGACACCGGGACTTTTTGGCTTTTCGGGAAATTACTAACTAGGCTTAGTCGTTGTTTCCGACTGTCATTTAAAATGTTACTTTACAAATGCATGCTGGTAAACTGGAAGCCAATTCCAGCACAGATTGAATAAGGCTATAGAAGCTATTTGATCAAATAACGAATTTAAATAGAGTTGCCTTAGAAGCAAATCAAAGTTCACGATTCCTCTTTGAAACATTTTGTTAATGAAATAATTTGAAAAGAAACTCTTATTCCATCTGTACGTTTTAAGTAGTTCATTTGGTCGAAACGCTTGGGTATTGGTTCCGAATGCGCGTCTCCTTTATAATGGATTGTCTCGCTGGCTGATCGATTACTTGCGTGACCCGCTGGATTGTACTTTGCCCCAAGGCTCGGATACCGGTTAAATTTTCAAACCGGTATGATGTACTTGACGCCAAAACCTTTACATTCGGTTTCGTTCGCATAAACCGTTTTTTTTAAACCGGTATTTGGAAGAGCATTTACATAAAGGTTTTTTCGGATTTAACGGTTTAGAGCAATAAAAACCGGTTAATACAGACGCACGATAAACAAACGTCGCACGCTGTTCAGTTTTTATTTAGTCGTAAGAATTTTTCAACCGACGACAAAAAGAGGAGGTTATCAATTCGACGCGTATATATATTTTTTTTTATGTATGATCAGCGATTTCAACACCGATTGTACTCGAAGACGGCTGAACCGATTTGGAAAATTCTTTTTTTGTTTGAAAGAGTTTACTTCGAAATTGGTCCCATTATCACCAAGTCAGGATCTGATGATGGGATCCTGGAGAAATCGAGGGAACTCTTCAAATATTAGAGGCACACCTATGGCGTTTTGGGTATTTCTTATAGTAACTTGTGCAGTTGCTCTCAAAAAATACCATTTGTGAAGTGGGACTGATGATGAAGACCACAGATGGCCGCCGAACCTACTCAATAATAAGTATTTCGTGGATTGCGATTCGATTACTTGAATATGGATGTTAAGCACTTTATGTTCGTCACAATGCATATGGTGATGTAGAGCTGATGGTGAAGTACCAGGAGAACTCCTCAACCATTAACGGCCCAGCATTGGGAAAAGCAATATTTTGTAAAAGGTTATAAGTAGTTGACATTTAGGCTCTTTTAACTAGGTAAATTAAAAATCGACCAACTAAAAAGAGTGAAATAAAAACTTTTTACCAAAAAATTAAACCGACTCCCAAAAACACTGCAAAGTGAAAAATAACTTTAATTTCAGAAGTCGGTGCCAAAAACGAAAATACAAAACTAAAGACTTATTGTAAAAAGAGTTTTTGGAAGTCGGTTTAACTTTTTGGAAAAAAGTTTTTTGATTCGGGTCGGACGTTTATTTATACCATTGCATCAATAAGCTCCGCTGTGAAAACATAAAAAATGGCCAAGTGCGAGTCAGACTCGCCCATGAAGGGTTCCGTAGTAACTATTATAATATAATATAGTATGTATATTTATTTGACGAATAGAAAAATCTTAAAATTTCTTAAAACTAGCTTATTTACATTTTTAGAACTACGCTAAATAACTTTGTTTTTCATAGTGTTTGTATGAATTACAAAGTTATATTTGCGGTTTTATAATATACTAGCTTCCGCCCGCGACTTCGTCCCCGTGGAAAAAAAATCCCCCGATTTTGAAACATTCTTCATTACTGCTCCGCTCCTATTGGTGTTAGCGTGATGATATATAGCCTATAGCCTTCCTCGATAAATGGGCTATCTAACACTGAAAGAATTTTTCAAATCAGAATGGTAGTTCCTGAGATTAGCGCGTTCAAGCAAACAAACAAACAAACTCTTCAGCTTTATAATATTAGTATAGATGCTGTATCTCAAAAACTGCTGACCCGATTTCGTTCAAACTAATTTTGGTTGAAAGTTTACATTAAGATCTACAGACATATTTTTTTAGATTTTTCACTCCATTATTATAGAAGTTAGAGGGGGGGGGGGGGGGGGGCATTTTACCACTTTGGAAGCTTATATCTTTCAAACGATTGACTTTATGAATAAGTGGTTTTAAAAACCCTTATATCATTTTTAAAGGCCTGTCTATAGATACCACACACGCATAGGTTTCATGAAAAAAATATATTTTAAGTACTAGTTCCATGTATGGGGACTAGGGTTGCCACCTTTTTTTGTGCAGTTAAAGTACATTGGTTAAAATAGGTAAGAAAAAAAAGTACATAGCATCAAAATAAAGTACAATTTATTTTCAAAGTCGCTTTCCGCTGTCTGTCCCTATGTATGCTTAGATCTTTAAAATACGCAACGGATTTTGATGCGCTTGTTTTTTAATAGATAGATTGATTCAAGAGAAAGGTTTATATGTATAATACATGCAGAATATAGTAGAGAAACAATGATAATTTTAGAGGATTCTTATGTGATGTCTTAATAAACAATTTTTTTGCGCTTACATTGCAAACGCTGGCTTAACATTACGAGATTGATCAAAATAATGTACTACAATACTGTACACCACAAAAAGGCATATACCTATCTCTTACGGATAACATAATATACATCCATTTTAATACTTTAAAAAATTGGCAATTATAAAGCGCTAATTCGAAAGCTATTTATACAAATACTGTATTAATTATTTATCATTTTAAATAGGTTAGTTGGCTTGAAAATTTCATGAAAATTAAATTTTCGCTTTACTCCATCCAAATTAAATGAATACCTTAGGAGATATAGCAAAATCAAAATTATGCGCAACAAAAATTAATTTCGTGTCACCGTGATTTGACCGGGCGCCTGGCTTCCGAGCCGAGGGAGTCCGAAAGTTTATGTAGTATATCAATGTATGGTGGAATTATGTATCATATATATGCCTATAGAAAAGTCCGCGATGGCATGTCTATATGTTAAAAATAACATCTTACCTATGTCCATTTTAATACTTTAAAAAATTGGCAATTATAAGGCGGTAATGTAAAAGGTATTTACACAACAACGGTATTAATCCTTATCATCTAAATTAATATAATGTACCTAAAATGAGGAGAGATGATTGATTTTTGGTTTGTTATGATTTAACTCAAAAACTCCTCAACCAATTTTACCGAAAGCTACATCTCCTCGGAGTAACATAGGCTATTTTATATTTTCTGTAAAGAACCCGTGCGAAGACAGGGCGGGTTGCTTAATAAAAATTAATTGCCGAATGAATGTTTGTTTTGCAAATAGGTTATAAATAACACTTTCTCACGTCTTTTTATTAGTAAATGTAAACTAGATGAGGCCAGTGTTTCCTAACTGACTACTCTGAGAAGAAACACTGAAACAAACTCAGAGGTCAATGTCTCTTTTAAAGTCCATACAATATGTAGTGATGAAATCATATGAGAGCCATGTAGGTTTGTGTCTGTGGCGGGGGCCAGACAGAACAGAATCACACAGATTTGAGCAGGCCCGTCCAAACAGTGCAAGCATTTGTCAAATATCGCGTAGCTCAATGGCTCTGCAAAGTACAAACTTGCTGCATTGGACTCGATCGAGCGCAGAGCTAAAAGGCTTATAGGCGACGAGGTGCTGGTGGACAAGTTTCATAGCCTGGCTCATCAGCGAACCGTTGCTTGCCTGTCGGTTTTCTACAGATTGTACTTCGGGGAGTGTGCGCAAGAGCTCCATGACCTGATTCCGTCATCTCCCTTTCACTACCGGTCTACCAGACGCACGGCTGGGAACCACCCACACTTGGTTGATATACCGTCTTGTCGTACCAAGCGCTTCTCCTCCACATTTATTGTGCGCACAGCCAAGCTGTGGAATTCTCTGCCGACTTCTGTGTTCCCTGCCACTTATGACCTTTCAACTTTTAAAGCACGAGTAAATAGGCATCTTCTGGGCGCGCACGTCCCATCTTAGACCTCATCTATCGCTTACTATCAGGCGGGATCGAGGTCAAGAGTGGGCCCATCAGTAATAATAATAAAAAAAAAGAAAGGAGCTTGAACGATTTGACGAACAATACCAAAGTAAGGACATTTGGGTGGGCCGTATAAAGCGCTCAAACTGCCAGACAGTGCGGTAATCTATTCATAATATTCGTTGTTATCCCACAATGCTATCACATTCACAACATATCTTTTGCTTTTACAAAAATAAAATATATTACTTGAAAAGAAAATGATATTGTCATCTTGTACAAACAAAATTAAAAATGGTAAAGCAAAAAAAAGTATATTCTATTAATTGAAAAAGTAAATAATATTGTCATGTCAAAATGTATATGAAATAATCATTATAAAAAAAGAAATGAGTAAAAAATCAAACAAAACAGATGTATTTGGAGCAGCTCAATCCCAAGCATTTTTGGCCGCAAGATAGTCTTTAACAGAATAAAAAGCTTTCTGGCAAAGTTTCTGCTTCACAAATGATTTAATTTTATTGAGGCTTAGTTCTTGCACATGACTGGGAAGTTATGGGAAGAAATGAGCCCCCAATTTTCTTGAGCCTAGTTGAAGGAACAATGTATATATGTACGTAAGCGCATTAGTTCAGAACAGCAGCATTTATTTGAATAATAATTTTTTTGTTGTGTTCGTACAGAGAGTGTTCGTTTGATGTGTTAGGATGTGATGTGACTGTATGATAACGAAACCTAGATATGTTTAGAAACATATTTCTTAATACTTTTTGCAGTTTGGACCAAATTAGTATCTCTACTAAACAATTGCACAGCATCTTTACAGTCTATGTTTAAATTAAAGTAAATAAGTACTTTATTCATTTTTATCAAATTCAGAGACACTTTGTTTATTACGACTAAAGTTTTCAAAATCCGAAAGAAATCAATCATGCGAAATAAAGTATTTTCGTGTACTTTATTGTTCTCATAAAGTATAGAGTACAATTACCTGAAATAACGTACAATACTTTATTATGAAGTACGGGTGGCAACCCTAATGGGGACCCCCCTTTATTTTAAATGTATTTTATTTTTTTTTTCTTAAAATCGGAAAGCGGTTCACAGAATACATCTACCTACTAAGTTTCACATGTATAGTCTTAATAGTTTCGGAATAAAATGGCTGTGACATACGGACGGACGGATAGACAGACAGACAGACAGACAGACGGACAGACATATCGAAACTATAAGGGTTCCGTTTTTTGCCATTCGGCTACGGAACCCTAAAAATGGGTAAGTATCTAATATTTTTTGGTGAAATTAAGTTGATAATGACGATAAATAATCGGTAAAATAATATTACTTTTCACCACGGAATAGATGAATAAGGTTGGAATGGTAATGTGGGCGTGGCAAGCGCGCCACATTTAGGATACGAAAATCATAGCTCGACCGATTAATTCATTCACCGCGTTTAATGAGCTTTTGATTACTTCAGAACACAGAGCTCTGCTTTAAAATGCCGTGTTGTGCAATTATAACCTGTAAAACAAAAAGTTAGATTGCAAGTATAGAGCGAGGAGGTATATCTTTCCATCGGTAAGTCGAAAATAACATTTAATTACAATTTTATTTATAAAAAACATAAAAATATTCTGATCACTATGAAAGTCCCAACATTAACAACATTATTGCAACAAGTTACAAAAAGTATACATTGCCCGATGTATACTCGCTTAATCAACGCAATGACCAAGTCAGCTTACAATGTACTGCATGCGTTCTGCACTTCAACCATTGACGTTTCGTCCTTTGCCCTGATGGGCCGTGATGCACGGCGCATGTTTATCGACAGTGAGTTACAATCAGTAGCAAGCTCTCGATTTAAGTGTGTGTAATTTATTCGTGTGCATAATTCGTATACATAACGTGGCCTCTTGCTTGTAGTGGAGCTAAATAGTGCGACACGCGTTCTCATACAAATCAGGAACTAAAAAAGCGCATCATCAACGCATCTAACACGTACAAAATAAACACCCAAATTGTGAAAGAGGATGCAGAAAATAGTTCTTATAGTAACGAAAACAAATCAGGCGAAGATATCAGTGCTAAACCAGGAGAAGAAACTACTTCGAATGTCATAATGAATGAATGATAAGGAAGGACCTCGATGACGAAACTATTATTTTGGAAATTTGCTAATAGGTGAATTATAATTTTTGCCGCCATGTAGGCGCTCTGAAGCATATATCAATATTTTAAAGTATATACCTAGATGCTTTAAAACATCAAGACCGTGAGAAATCAAACAAATAAATATTTAATTTGTATAATGTGCCTGATTATTCGTACTGAAATGTTACCAATAAAAGATAAATAAAGGAAAATAAGAGCGAAATATTATTTTAAATCCAGGAATCTATTAATCTACACAAATTTATACATTTTTTACGGAACCCTTATAGTTTCGACATGTCTGTCCGTCTGTCTGTCTGTCCGTCCGTCCGTATGGCACAGCCATTTTATTCCGAAACTATTAGGACTATACATGTAAAACTTGGTAGGTAGATGTATTCTGTGAACCGCTTTCCGATTTTTAGAATTTTTTTTAAAAATATTTAAAATAAAAGGGGCTCCCCATACATGGAACTGAAACTGAAAATATTTTTTTCATTAAACCTATACGTGTGTAGTATCTATAGACAGGTCTTTAAAAATGACAAAGTTTTCTAAAATGACTTTTTCATAAAGTTAATCGTTCAATAGATATACGCTTCCAAAGTGGTAAAATGTGTGTCGTCGTCCCCCCCCCCCCCCTCTAACTTCTATAATAATGAAGTGAAAAATCTAAAAAAAAACCATATGTTGTAGATCTTAATGTAAACTTTCAACCAAAATTGGTTTGAACGAGATCGAGTCAGCAGTTTTTCCGATACAGTATATTTTCTAAAACCGCAAATATAACTTTGTAATTCACACAAATACTATGAAAAACAAAGTTATTTGGCGTAGTTGTAAAAATTGTAAATAAGCTAGTTTAAGGTTTTTTTTTTTTTTTTTTTTCAAAAAAATATATCAAGTATATTATATTTATTATAGTTACTACGGAACCCTTCATGGGCGAGTCCGACTCGCACTTGGCCAATTTTTATTTCTCACTGTTAATTTGTCATTTTTACAAATATTTGGAAAAAAAAAAATGCTTCTCAATATGTCAGTTATTTAATCAGTCTCTTCTTTTACAATTCGGTGGCTTAATTAAAAATATAGTAAAACTATACGCTAGTTCAACTGCACCCTAATTGCGTAACACACAATCTGTCAACAACATTCATTGCGTTATTTAAGTAATTGAGCAGACAAATTTTTCGAACATATAAAGCAATGGATTAACATTATTCAGATTATGATTGATCGGGCGTTATGAAATTTGGGTGCTTATTGTAGTTCCATCGTTGAACAAGTGAGACATTTTTTCCCAGTTGGTCAACTTGGTACAATTCCTTTTGACGGTTGAATTGTAGTCAAAGTATGTATAGATTAAATTTGTCCGCTTTCTACCCATGTTAAACACAAATAATAAAATTAGCTCGTAATTAAATCTCACTGCGCAGCAGACGTCTACCAGCATGAATCGAATGAAAAGAAATATCGTAAATACGTCTACGCGCCGCTTTGCGCGGTAGTCACACACAAGTTGCAACGCGTTTACCGACATGCCGTTCGTCGAATAAACCGGTTAATTTAGGTTAAAATAAAGTTCTCAAAACGTTCACGTTCTTAAGAAAAGTTCGGAGGAAAACCGAAATAAACCGGTATTAACCGGTATTTTTTAAACCGGTTCCGAGCCTTGCTTTGCCCAAAGAATAAGCGTTGCCATACAACATGGAATTGCTGCCAGTCTTCTGGGCACGTTTCCGGACGACAGCAATGTGCATGAGTACTTTGACGCCTAAGTACTTTTTTTTTCAATTTACATAGTTAGGTTCAGTGTTTTTTAAATTTAATGTTTTAAATCCCAATAAATAACATCAGTCTTATTGAATTACATATTTTAACTTTTCTTTACTCTAACATACAGATCTTACATTCGCCATGAATATTCGTCATGATTGCCTCGTTAGTTTAGTGGTCGCAAGAGCGGCTTCTGAGTATGAGTTCTCAAGTTCGATTCCTAGTACGGGCAAAAAGTGCTATTGGGTTTTTCTATACGAAGCTTCTCAGTATTAGCCCGGAATTTAGAAATTAGCTGTGTGATACCTTTTTTTTTCTCGGTGGAAATGTCATCGAATGACTGAATGAAGGAGGCGACTGCATCCCATTCTCTCACGTTCCGCACCATGGTCTGTACCAGAGCAGAGCGCGAGGGGTCGCCGCCGCTGACCGCCTCTACGAGGACACGACGGTGCTCAGCCCAAGCAGGGCACACCTCGACCATATGCTCCACCGCGTCCTCCAGGCGGTCCTCACAATGACGACACCCGGGCGTGTCCTCCCGCTGTATCTGAAACAGGTACTTCCCGTAACAGCCATGTCTGGTCAGCATCTGCATCAGGCGGAAGGTGAGGATGCCGGTGGCGTCTCTAAAGCCACTCCTCAAAGAGGGGACTTATCGCCACGATTGCGGCGTGCTCAGTGGTGTAATACCCTAGCTGTGCCTCGAAAAGTGTCATAAGCCGTTGTTCCCAGCTGTAAGTTGGACATTTTTGTCAGTCGTCAGAAAAACTGACACTGGTTTGGCAAACGGATATTGTATTACCTATCTATTGGGTTGCGGAGGTCAGATAGCCAGTCGCTCTATATAAAACACTAAGGGCCATACTATACGGGCGGTTCGCCCGCCGCGGGAATCCCCTTCTGAACCGCACTAGACACAATTTAATATAGAAGTTGTATGCTGCATACTATACTGCGCGGTTTCCCACCGCGGTTCACAGGCGGGAGAAATTTGACCGCCACATGCAGCGTCATAACCGCCGCTTCAAACTACACGAGCGGTTTCCCGCTATTGCGTCATGCTGCTCGGGACATTGTGCGATACGGAGCGTTTTATTGTTGAAATACAAGATCGACCTGCTTTGTATGATGTGAAGTTGAAGGATTACGTCAAACGGGAATTAAAAGTGAAATTATGGATGGAGATAGGACAGGAAGTGGTGGCGATTACTTAACAGTGGTTCCACCCAAACATTGCGCTTTACTATATTTTTTAATAATTCTGTTAATAATAGAGCTGTAAGCGCAGTTATCATTGGTAGATCCATGTTGAAATGAACAAAAGACAGCAATAAACCGCGTTTTGTGTAGTTTGATGATCTGCGGCAGCTTTGTCGAGCGGATTCCCACGGTGGGAAAACCGCCCGTGTAGTATTAGCCTAATAGCTGCATTAGGTTGGTAAAGGCTAAATAGATGATGATGAGGATTCGCCATCATGACCTCTATTAACCGCAGACAACAGGCAGTACAAATCTGTGTGGCAAATTTATTTTTTGTTGTTATTTTATATTTAATTTCCTTATCAAATGTGATTGATGTTTTTTTTTATTTCTTATTTTTATATACGTTGCCTCAGTTTCCATCCAATATTTGTGAAATCTAATCTTGCCATTTAAAAAACCTGTTGCACTTACACGGGTAACTAAAATTGCTCAATCCCGTCAACATTCGTCAACTGTGACGTCACGACTAAATAAAGCAATTTAAGGCAATGGAAATAAGCATAAACTTGACAAAATTTATGTTTTGTAACAAAAATATTGAGCGATAAGGAGAATTCAGTCAATTATTCGCTCGCTATGGACAACATTATTCTTGTTGCGACGGCTTGTAGCGCTTTTTTATTATAAATCAAAAGGAAAGAAGAAGGCGATCGTTATTAGCAAGATATTCGTAATAGTCGTTGTGTTGTGAATTAGATGATATTTTATTCGAAAGCTTTACGAGAATGTCCCGAACTGATTTTGAATTACTTTTGAACCGTCTCGCACTCCCCGCGGAAGTGAGATGGTAGAAGCCGCAAAACAAACAAGTGCAAACGAGATAGATATAAAAATTTACTGGAATTTCCATGCCCAATGGATATTCGGCAATACTTATCAGCGACAAGGAGCGATATGGAATACATGGAACAATTAGAAGCAATATTGCCGAAACAATTGCCGCATTTTTTTGAATTTTTTTCCAGATTGCTCCAGATTAACCCGTGAAAGCGCACCTTTATGATTTGATAAGTAATTACATTGTACTATGTTAATGACTTTTTTATTATTATTAAGGGAGCATTGTGAAAATCAATTATGTTTTGTGTTTTTCAGGAAATCTTTGAATCAAATAAAACATATAATTTGTGATGTTCCATAAAACTTTTTCAGCCTATAATGTCTACTCCCGCTCCCGCCCATTATCTGTTTTAATAGCCGATATATGGAACACATTGAGTTACGTTCAATGTAGCCACAATAACATTGAAAAAAGTGTTATCTCTCACCAAAGAATAAATTTGCACTTTTTCTAAAAGAGATAAACAATGTTTTGCTGTTGGTCATTATCTCTCCG
This sequence comes from Tholera decimalis, assembly GCA_943138885.2. Classification (NCBI taxonomy): domain Eukaryota; kingdom Metazoa; phylum Arthropoda; class Insecta; order Lepidoptera; family Noctuidae; genus Tholera; species Tholera decimalis. Next base: position 6,518,460 of record OW964549.2, read on the forward strand.
TGCCATTGTGGCCCCAATTTGTATATCAACTGGATTTACGCTGTGGATTCGCTTCCAAGGCCTATCCAATTAAAACCGTACATTTTGGTATCATATATTTCATTATAGTTATACTTACTAATGCTAACCACATTATTGTCTTAAATTATCTTAATTTTTATTGTTATAATTTTTCTTCGCTGTTCGCTATAAAGTAGCGCACAGTTTATCCTGTTAATAATAGTATTATATAATTTAATTTTTTTTTAAGAAAGTGTGATTATGGACTTTTTTTTCGTGTATTTAATGATTTGTATTTAATTTTTTTCATGTAATTTATACAACGTGAAATTTAAAGGGTATATACATACCAAGTGCACAGCTTCTTTGGATGATAACAAACGATATAGCAAGGATTTTGTAATCCTGTCTACATGTGTGGAACTTATTAGAAATTTCAATACATTGATACCAGAGACCGAATTTTTCAAATTAAGAAGAACGAAGAGAATTATCGTTTTATTGGCAAGTGACGTGGAAAGTGATGACCCTCATAGTGCTGTGACACGTTTGTTATTACTGGTATTCAAGAAACATATGAAACCAATAATTTGGGGTCAATTCTGTGAGTCACTTATTTTGAGCTGAAACTTTGCATAGAGACTCCATACCAGATGTTGTCTTCAATCCTTTTGGATAGATATGGGGTTTCCGTTACACGTTATATACTCACGCATGATGTGTTCCCCTATAATTGGAGAAACACAAGGTGATATAGTTTTATAAGATATTTTAGCATGTGAGTGTATTCTTTGTTGGGAAATCTAAATAAATAAATAAATTATCTCCTCAACTATTTCCCAAAAGTGTTCAGGTCAGCTTCTAGTCAAACCAGATGGATCTGAGTACTAGTGATTTAAATGGAGCAACTGTATATCTGGACCCCAAAACCCGGTACCCGGGTAACACGACAACCATTGGCAAACCTGATGTCTGAGTTTCTAGCTTCTTACTCCCGGGAACGACTGACAGAGATCTACAACTGACAGCCGAGACCAACGGCTTAAAACCTTCCATGGTACGGAGAAATCTTGATATATTAACCTCTAGAGCCCCAGCGGCACAAAAACGTGCCAGTAAACAAGTATTAGTCGAGCCCCGCTGGCACAAATTTGTGCCACCAAAGCCCGACCGATTTAAAACTGTATTTGTAGTAAAGATAAGTTTTAAAATCGTTTGTGACCGGGGTCAGATTACGCTTACGATAAGAGCCCGCCCTAGGTGCTTGACGGATGGTTGACGTAATAATGGCGGTCCTTGAGAGGTTAATTATCGTCCATCCACAAACTGACCTTGGCAAGCGTTGCTTAACTTTCAAGATCGAACCGTATGGCCGCTATTTTTAGACAGAAGCTCCTCCATAATGCACTGATCGGTGCACTGGTCGAGTCAAAGCTCCAGAGCCTTGAACACCGACGACGAGTTGCAAGTCTATCGGTTTTCTATCGGTTACATTTCGGGGAGTGTGCGATGGAATTACACAATCTAATTCCGCAAGCCCGTTCCATCATAGGACTACGAGACAAACGGCGAAGTGCCATCGTTACATGGTGGTCATCCCACGCCCACACATACAAACAAAACGTTTTGGGAATACATTCATTGTGCGTACGGCTAAGGAGTGGAATTCTCTGGCGGAGTCTGTTTCCCGATAGCTATAACCTAGGATTCTTTAAGTCAAGAGTGAATAGTGAATACCTAAAGGTAAGCGTGCTCCATCTTCAACCACATCATCACTTACCATAAGGTGAGATCACAGAAATCAAAAATACAGAGAAGTGGTAAGGGGGCGTATCGGTGTCCGCACGACATGGCCACAGGGCTCATGTCACAGGCAAGTGGCCGTCTCCGCGAACTAGTGCGCTTTCGACGGCGATCGTGATAACATATATGAATGCCGAGTTGTTCTGTGGTATCTTGTAAAAACCGAAGCCAAAATCAAATCTATGTGAATCATGGAATCACTTACCATATGTAAGTACAAGTATTTTACAATATTTGTCTTTAAAATCATGAAAAACAATAAATTGTAAAATATTTCTTGGTTTTACTATGTTATTTTTGTTTTCAAATATCAGAGCGACTGTACTCCTTTTGCTATAAATACATTGCTCCTTAACCACTACCTGAGTTCGTCACTAAGTAACTGGACATTCAATGTAAACATAACATACGAAACTGTATTACGCGGATTCATCGCGTAGTGAGGCCGCCACTTCTTGCGACGAATTAGTGATGTGCTTGTGCAGATCCACTAACGTAAGCTATCGACAGCAATGTCGATTGACGAATGAAATATTGCTATTATAGTTTAGGGGTTTTTCAACCGATGACATAAAAAAGAGGAGGTTATCAATTCGACGCGTATATTATTATTATTTTTTTTATGTATGATCACCGATTACTCGGAGACGGCTGAACCGATTTGAAAAATGCTTTTTTTGTTTGAAAGGATATACTTTGAAATTGGTCCCATTGTCACCAAGTCAGGATCTGATGATGGGACATCCTGACTTGGTGTAATTTTTTGGTAAAAAGTTTTTTATAACATACGGAAAGCTCTAAGAAAATATGTTTAACTTTTATTTTACATGAGATGACAGAAATAAAAATACGTTGAAAAGTCAAGTGTACAAAAAAGTAAAAAAAAATAAACAATGTATTTTACGCCCGCAGCATGCGTAAGGAGTTCCGACGTCGCCGTCGCTACAATAGTTTATTTTTCAATCTGTCAACCGTTTTAGCCCGGTTTGAAGATCGATGTAAATAATGTTTTTTTACTTATTTTGATTTTTTTACAGAGTAGTAGAGAAATGCGTAACCAATATTCGTAAAGTAAGTTACTTTAATTTTAGGTTAATAATCGGTGGTGTATTTCGGTTTAGAATTATCGTATGTTATGCCTTATCCTTATGCTGTTTCTTTATTTTTTATGGTTTTTGTATTTTGCTTCCATTGAAGCTTCGAATGCGTTATAATAATCGGCATGGTTCAGATAACATATTTGTGAATTGAGCTTACAATAAGTCAATATATTCATGTTATTTATTTGTTATGCATGGATGTGTGTTTGTTTTCATATATTTAACAATTTCTCTACTAACTAGGATTTTTCTTATAACAAAAACCTATTATAACCTACTAAACTATTACCTGCGGTTACCCCGCAGGTAATAGTTGCGTAACACACTTACAGTAGGAATCGGTTTCATTATGCTGAATCAACAACACTCACTGCGGTATTTACGTTGTTGAGCAGACCAATATTTCGAACATATGAAGCAATGGATTAGCAATATACGTCAAAATCATTCAGATCTTGATTTATAGTGTTTTACGTAATTTTTGCGATGCTTATTATATGGTGACGTTTAGAAGTAGCTTAAGATGTATGTAAATGATAAATAAGTGCTTTTCGTACTTTTCAGCTTCCCAAAAGATGGTAACATAAAAAAGGAATGGATTGATGCCACAGGCATGCCACCTAACTGGTACCCTACAAAAAATAGCACCATATGCTCGGTTCACTTCAACGCAGAAATGTTCTAGTCTCTAAAGAAAAGTCGCAGGCTTTTTGAATGGACAATTCCAAAATTAAGAGTACAACTGATATTTGCAGAAGTGTGTTAAATTTTATTTTATTACTGAAAGCTATTCACATGATTTAGGGTATTCATAAAATCAGTCATTCAACTTTTCAGGATTCTATACAACCTATACGGCTGGTATGTTCCGATCAAGAGCGTAATGTGAGTTAACATCGACTTCTATTTGACCTATCACTATGATAATTAAATATTAAGATTTAAGTCGAAAGCGCCAGGGTAGCCCTTAATTCTTAGTAGGTAGTACTTAATAATAATTATGTAATGTTATGTTCTTAATAATATGTTTATTGTTATTGTAATATTTTCTGGACATGCCATTTTTTATTTGGTTCATTTTCAGGTGCCCAAAAAAAATTGTACAATAATAAATGGAAGAATCGATAACTTTCTGATTTAGTCAATCACTAGCGTATATGTAAAATAAATTGCTTTTGCACAGCACAACGATAGCGACCGATGTTTTTGTGTGGGTAAATTCTACGGTGCATGGTAAATACACGCTGTGCTTGACGGAATAAGGTTTATTATTGATTGTATAGTACATTCTGATTTAAGAAATGCGGGTGTGTGCGCGAGTGCGTATCTATTGATTTTATTAAACTGCATGTGTAGTTGTTGCCCCGCCCAGCGCCTAACTGGAGACACACGGTTCCGATATAATTTCGTCTGTTGACCAAATCTACTTATTTATTTTATCTATGGGTGAGATAGTGGTCTAACGCGAACCTATTTTCAGTAAAAAAAAAAAGTAGCAGAAACCCAGCACTAGGATATTTCAGTATCATTTGGAGATATTATTTCGCTAGCTTACGCAATTTTAATGCAAGGAAAACGGCTTACTGTGTTTATCTTTTACTAGACCGCGGTTCGTTCTAGACTTTTTATTAGAACTCAATGCTATATACCGTTGTTAAAAAATACATACATATACAAAATAGTTGTTGTATATATCTATACTAATATTATAAAACGGAAACGTTTGTTAATTTAAACGTGCTAACCTTCGAAAGTACTAGGTGGATTCGGATGAACTTAGGTATAGAAGTAGTTTGAAGCTTGAGAAAGGTTATAAGCTAGTATCCCGCTGTGGTTGCGGAATTGTTCGAAAGAGTTACCGTGGCCTCGGAACACGAAGGGCATATGATGGAACACGGATGGGTTTTAGTCAGTAGAAGTCTGACACACCCTCCCGCTTCGCCTAGATCGGGAGGCAGTTATAAGATGATTTCCCATCCTAAAAAAAGGCTAGTATATAATTATATATATATATATATATACTATATTATATATACTATATTATATATATATATATATATATAATATATATATATATACTATATAATTTTACGATGAAATATTTGTCGATATTTTATTGTTATTTTAGCCTACTGAACGCTTTTCCTCCACATTTATTGTGCGCACAGCCAAGGAGAACATACAGCCGGCTTCTGTGTTCCCACAACATTTAAAGCTAGAGTGAACAGACATCTTTCATTCATTTTTCATTTCATTCATTCATTCATCATTCCATTGTAGCTCTTATCTATTGATTTAACATCAGGCGTGATCGAAGTCAATAGGGAGCTTAAACACTACACCTTGAATTATTACCATTATATAGTGGAACTCTCTACTCTCTCTCTCTTCTGTGTTCCCTGCTAGTTATGACCTTTCAACCTTTAAAGCAAGAGTGGATAGACATCTTCTGGGCTTGCTCGTTCCATCGTAGACCTCATCGCTTACCATCAGGCGAGATCGAGGTCAAGAATGCGCTCATCCTGAATACTAAATCAAAACTTTTTAACAAAAAATTAAACCGACTCCCAAAAAACACTGCAAAGTGAAAAATAACTTTAATTTCGGTAGTCGGTGTCTTTAGTTTTGTTTTTTCGTTTTTGGCACCGACTTCCGAAATTAAAGTTATTTTTCACTTTGCAGTGTTTTTTGGAGTCGGTTTAATTTTTTGTTAAAAAGTTTTTATTTCACTCTTTTTAGTTGGATTGTTTCTAATTTACCTAGTTACAAGAGCCTAAATGTCAACTACTTATAACCTTTTACAAAATATTGCTTTTCCCAATGCTGGGCCGTTAATTGTTGAGGAGTTCTCCTGGTACTTCACCATCAGCTCTACATCACCATATGCATTGTGACGAGCATAAAGTGCTTAACATCCATATTCAAGTTATCGAATCGCAATCCACTCAATACTTATTATTGAGTAGTTTCGGCGACCATCTGTGGTCTTCATCATCAGTTCCACTCCCCCAAATGGTACTTTTTGAGAGCAACTGCACAAGTTACTATAAGAAATACCCAAAACGCCATAGGTGTGCCTATAATATTTGAAGAGTTCCCTCGATTTCTCCAGGATCGCATCATCAGATCCTGACTTTGGTGATAATGGCACCAATTTAAGTATACCCATTCGAACAAAAAAAGAATTTTCCAAATCGGTTCAGCCGTCTTCGAGTACTCGATGACCATAAATTAAAAAAAATATATATATATACGCGTCGAATTGATAACCTCCTCTTTTTGTCGTCGGTTGAAAAATAACATGGTTTCCTTTTAAATTAAAACTGTTTATTAATTTAAAATGACCAAGTAAATCTCATGCAACGCGACAGCAAGGTTATATCCTAGTTTGCTTGCTGAATGTCATTCAACCTCTGTTATCAACGAAAACCGCTAATACCTACTAACACCAAGTTTACTCTAGTGCACGTCGGTGCTTACGTCATCCTGCTTCTATTTAGGTCGTGTTATCCGCTGAAAAAACGCTGCATTAAAAAACTTTTTTACAAAAAATTGAACCGACTTCAAAACTTTATTTGCTTGGCACCGACTTCAGCCATGTGAGTGGGTATCTAGCCCTTATTTCGAATGGAATTATACACCCAATGAAACAACCTAAGTTTATTTTTCACTTTGTATTGCAGTAGTTTTTTAGGGTTCCGTAGCCGAATGGCAAAAAACGGAACCCTTATAGTTTCGATATGTCTGTCTGTCCGTCCGTCCGTATGTCACAGCCATTTTATTCCGAAACTATTAAGACTATACATGTGAAACTTAGTAGGTAGATGTATTCTGTGAACCGCTTTCCAATTTTAAGAAAAATAATTAAAATAAAGGGGGGTCCCCATACATGGAACTGGAACTGAAAATATTTTTTTTCATGAAACCTATGCGTGTTTGGTATCGATAGACAGGTGTTTAAAAATGGTATAAGGGTTTCTAAAACCACTTTTTCATAAAGTCAATCGTTTAAAAGATATAAGCTTCCAAAGTGGTAAAATGTGTGTCCCCCCCCTCTAACTTCTATAATAATGGAGTGAAAGATCTAAAAAAAATATATGTCTGTAGACCATAATGTAAACTTTCAACCAAAATTGGTTTGAACGAAATCGGGTCAGCAGTTTTTGAGATACAGCATATTTTTTAAAACCGCAAATATAACTTTGTAATTCATACAAACACTATGAAAAACAAAGTTATTTGGCGTAGTTGTAAATAAATGTAAATAAGCTAGTTTTACGAAATTTGTAAGGTTTTTTTTGTCAAATTAATATACATATTATATTATATTATAATAGTTACTTCGGAACCCTTCATGAGCGAGTCCGACTCGCACTTGGCCATTTTTTTTAGAAGTTTTGCAATCGGTTCAATTTTTTGTAAAAAAAGTTTTTATTTTATGCTTTTTAGTGTATCTTTGTTTGTGTTACTTCAGATACCTACATACCGTTCCTACTTAATCTTTAAAAAGAGAGTTTGCTGTACTCCTCTTTTTCCCCACTTAAACCATATTTCTGACGTTATCCAAAATGTCTGTGCCTCAGCTGTGGTGATATTAATAGGCTGATTTTGCTAAACAGTACGTATGTACTGTTTAGCAAAATCAGCCTATTAATGCACGTATGTGTACGAGGGCAGCAATTACTGGAGATTTGCTGTTCTTAGTTGAAGAGTCCCATCGCTTATCTCCAAAGATCTTCATTAGAACATGATGTGTTGTACACTAAAACCTTCCTTCTAAAATATGCTTTCAAACAACTAAAACACGATCAAAATCGGATCAGTAGTTTCTGAGAAAATCGCGGATATACAAACATACATACATACTGGTCGAATACAGAACCTCCTTTTTTTAAGTCGGTTAAAAATATATATTTAAAATGCCAGTACCATATTGTAATCTATCTAAACGTTGTGAGTCGTACCATATTGTTAGCAAACAAAGAAACAACAATAGCCTAATGGCTTAGGTGTCAGACTTGTGATCAAGAGGTTCCGGGTTCGAACCCGACCTATTACAAGAAGTCAGTCGCAAATTATTTGCTTCTGCCTATTCCCTAAGACGGTTGCGTAACTTTCTGCCAACTGCTACTAAAATTACGCTAACACAGTCCCTTTTACTTCCCATCCTTGACTACGCTGATGTCAGTTATCTTGATCTTATTGAGGCACAATTTGATAAACTTGAGCGACTCCAAAATTTTTGCATTAGATTTATATTGGGCTTGCGTAAATATGATCACGTATCCGAATTTCGTACGAAACTCAAGTGGCTTCCAATACGTCTTCGCCGGAACTTACACATCTTGTCTGTGCTTTACAGTGTTCTGTTTAATCCTAAAACCCCCACTTATCTTAAAGAACGATTCAAGTTCCTTCATGACACACATGCAAAATCTCTGAGATCATCAGAAAACGGTACCGAGTCACAACACCAATTACTATGGTAAGTCGTTCGCAACTACTACTAGTACGGCTGTGGAATGATCAACCAGTGTCAGTAAGACAAGCACAAACCCTATCGCCTTTCAAAAACTTGATAAAAAATCTCTATATCTCTTCCTAAATTGTTGTTATTATGTATGTCTTTGCTTCTTTTTTAACCGACTTCAAAAAAGGAGGTTCTCAATTCGTCTTGAACTTTTTTTTATTTTTTTATGTATGTTACCTCATAACTCGGAGACGGCTGGACCGATTTGAAAAATTATTTTGCGTTTGAAAGGTTATACTTTCTAGTTGGTCCCATTGTTACGAAATCAGGATCTGATGATGGGATCCTGGAGAAATTGAGGGAACTCTTCAAATATTATAGGCACACCTATAGCGTTTTGGGTATTTCTTATAGTACCTTGAGCAGTTGCTTTCGAAAAGTACCATTTGGAGAAGTAGAACTGACGATGAAGACCACAGATGGCCACTAAAACTGCTCAATAATAAGTATTTCGTGGATTGCGATTCGATTACTTGAGTACGGATGTTAAACACTTTTTGCTCGTCACAATACATACGAGTAAAGTGATGTAGAGCTGATGGTCAAGTACCAGAAAAACTCCTCAAAAATTAGCGGCTATGCATCGGGAAAAGCAATATTTTGTAAAAGGTGATCTAAGTTGTTGACATTATGGCTTTTGTAACTAGATAAATTACAAACCGACTCACTAAAAAGCGTGAAAAAAAATTTTTAACAAAAAATTTAACCGACTCCATATCAAAACACTACAAAGCCAAAAATAACTTTAATTTCGGAAGGCGGTGTGAAAAAAAAGAAAATCCAAGACCTATAACACCGACTACCGAAATTAAAGTTATTTTTGGCTCTGTAGTGTTTTGATATTGAGTCGGTTCTATTTTTTGTTAATTTTTTTTAATATTTATATGTATATGTTTTGAGAATTTTATTTATTGTTTTTATCTATACTAATATTATAAAGCGGAAAAGTTTGTTTGTTTGTTTGCTTGAACGCGCTAATCTTCGAAAGTACTGGGTGGATTTGGATGCAATTTGGTACGGAAGTAGCTTGAAGCTTGAGGAAGGTTATAGGCTACTTTTTACGCAACTGCAAGAAAGGAGAGTTATGTTTTTACCGTGATAGAATCCACGGGAGCGAAGCCCCGCGTGAGTACTAGTATTTTATAAAGATAAATAGTACACCGTGGACTACACGCGTATTTATTTTCTCCTGTGTCAAATCCATCCAAAGGTTGTCTGTAAAAGATCACTTTTAGCGATAAGATCGCCCATTGTATCATCCTTTGTAGTTGTAAAGTCCTTATTGTTTTACTGTTATGGTGTACAATAAAGAATATATCTATCTATCTATCTATTACACTATTGCCATGAATCCACTCCAGAAATAAACATATTTAGCTTAGTTGGAGAGATTAACAAGATTACTAATAATGTGAATTCTACCCACATAGTAAAAAATTACGCATTTTTTATATAGAATATAATCTATTGACATCTAATAGTTTATACTTTATTGAAGAGCTGCTTTAGTCCCATGTGGTGGATTATGATTTATTCGTTCTTATAATCTGGTCAAATTCAACGCTCTGAAAACACAGGCTTGTCTTTTCAGCGCTAAAAGGAGCCCTTTTGAATTGACCCCTACTTTCCGAAGTGCATCTGTGCCAGTTATCAATCACCTGGAGCTTTTGGACATGGAGTTGACGTCAGACCTCAACTTCGGCTCAACCATCGAGTCCAGAGCTCAGACTGCAGCAAAAAAGCTGGGAATCCTACACAAGGTGAGGCGGTACTTCACGCCTGGACAGCTTCTAAATCTGTATAAAGCACAGGTCCGTTCCTGCGTGGAGTATTGCAGCCACTTGTGGGATGGCTCTGCAAAGTACCAACTTGCTGCATTGGACTCGATCGAGAGCAGAGCTAAAAGGCTTATAGGCGACGAGGTACTGGTGGACAAGCTTCATAGCCTGGTTCATCGGCGAACCGTTGCTTGCCTGTCGGTTTTCTACAGATTGTACTTCGGGGAGTGTGCGCAGGAGCTCCATGACCTGATTCCTCCATCTCCTTTTCACTACCGGTCTACCAGACGCACGGCTGGGTACCACCCTCACTTGGTTGATATACCGTCTTGTCGTACCAAGCGCTTCTCCTCCACATTTATTGTGCACACAGCCTAGCTGTGGAATTGTCTGCCGGCTTCTGTGTTCCCTGCCACTTATGACCTTTCAGCCTTTAAAGCACGAGTAAATAGGCATCTTCTGGGCTCGCTCGTCCCATCTTAGACCCCATCTATCGCTTACCATCAGGCGAGATCGAGGTCAAGAGTAATAAAAAGAAGACGTCCGGGGTTGTGGGAATTTTCTAACGAGATACCGCGGCCCCGGAACCCCTTGCGTTCTTCAACTGAAGAAGCAGGGTAGATTTTTAGTCAGTAGAAGTAGAAGAAGAAAAAATTCCGATGGTCGCAATGCGAGCCTATCATTGATAAAAAAAGAAACAGAAATTAAGTATAATTAACTGCATACGTAACTTAAATACACAAGAAAAAGAAGGACACTATCGTACCCAAAAGCAATTAAAATTAAAGATAGTAAACAGTAATTAAGGAAACTAACACCTGCACAAATAATTACAATTCAAGAGGTATTAAAACGAAATGGCGGAATACCGATGGCTCAGTCTGTATCGGAATCAGCGGTTGAGCGGTCGTGCATAAAGATAACTGTGTGATCATGTATAGCAACAATTTATTCGTAGTACTATGTTTTGTTGGGGTTGTTAGCTCGTATCATAGTAACAAGGATTGTAAGTCCATGTTTAATTTTGTCGTTTTAGTTATTTTATTCAATGTACTCTGTGTCTGTGTCAATTATCTCAAAACAAAATCAAAAGTAAAAAGTCTCCTATGCGGGAGTATTTCATTCCATCTCCAATTTGCACCTATATTTGTGTAGACGTAATCTTATCCTATTATGATTACGTATTAAGTGTTCACTGTAAGAATATTTTCGTGCCTCTAAACGTGAGGACTTTTAATTGGCTCTCTGTCTACTATACTACATATTTCCTGTATTTAATAACTGTTAGTCCTCCATACTTCTTACATAAATACACTAGTTATGTTTAAATGCTCATATCTATATATGAAAACGCGATACAAAAAAAAAAGCTTCGTACCCTCTGTCTGCATTATTTTCGTAGTAAAAAGTATTATTAAAGTATATATTCAAACTATGAAATTTTGAATAATTCTTTAAATAGCTATTTTATTAGTGCGTTCGAAGTTATCGAGTCAACAACTGCAAAACTTCTGCTCATTACCATTCCATCTGTGGCTTGTTCAGATGGCCCAATTTCGACCACTTGGTAACGTCTAGTAATTACTTAGAAAAACATTAAATGTCAATTTTATTGAAGACGTCCACGAAAGGGAATCCCACGCGACTTCTAGTCACGCAGGGTTTCGCTTTTGTAGAAGTTTGATGTGTCAAGAGCTTTATGACTAAGCTGTTGGACTTGTGATCCAGAGGTCGAACCCACACCAGACATAACTTAACTACCTACTTAAAAATATATAACTTAGTCGGTGGGGTTAATAAGCTAGTAATGTGAGTTCTACCCACATTGGCATTGTTATTTCCCTATTACAAAAAAAAAAAAATTGGCCAAGTGCGAGTCAGACTCGCCCATGAAGGGTTCTGTTGTAACTATAATAATATAATATAATATGTATATTTATTTGACGAATAAAAAAAAACCTTGAAAATTTCTTAAAACTAGCTTATTTACATTTTTACAACTACGCTAAATAACTTTGTTTTTCATAGTGTTTGTATGAATTACAAAGTTATATTTGCGGTTTTAGAAAATATGCTGTATCTCTAAAACTGCTGACCCAATTTCGTTCAAACCAATTTTGGTTGAAAGTTTACATTAAGATCTACAGACATATATTTTTTTTAGATTTTTCACTCCATTATTATAGAAGTTAGCGGGGGACGGACACATTTTACCACTTTGGAAGCTTATATCTTTTAAACCATTGACTTTATGAAAAAGTGGTTTTAGAAATCCTGATATCATTTTTAAAGACCTGTCTATAAATACCACAAACGCATAGATTTCATGAAAAAAAAATCAGTTCTAGTTCCATATATGGGGACCCCTTTGGTTTGAACATATTTTAATGGTTTACAGAATACATCTACCTACTAAGTTTCACATGTATAGTGTTAATAGTTTCGGAATAAAATGGCTGTGACATACGGACGGACGGACGGACAGACAGACAGACGGACAGACATATCGAAACTATAAGGGTTCCGTTTTTTGCCATTCGGCTACGGAACCCTAAAAAACTATAATGCGTTCCAGGTATTGATAAGGCTGCCCTGCTTCTGTAGCGCATCAGGGATTGTTTTTATACGACGATGCGAAAATGTTGTGCTTCCCTGCTTCGCCGGGTATGGGCCAGCCCCAACATAATTCTATAAATAATATTTTATTTATTTGCAGTAAGAATCATAGACTCAATTCAAAATGAGTCACCGTGCCTATCAAACGGGGGTATTTGCACCATAGCAGCTGATTGTCCAGAAGGACAGTTAGCTGAACCAAGAGGTCTATGTCCTGAACAACGCAGTGGAGGAGTTGAGTGCTGTTATGGAGGTAAGTGAAGCTTTATTAAATTACCCGTTTTCTTTGTTATCTACGGTAAACATTCAAAAATCTAATACTACACGATTCAAATAAGAATAAGAATGTCAATTACCTTTGTCTGCCAAATGTCACTAGAGAAGTAGGTACGGTTTGCAAAGAAAACTTATTAAAAGAAAATTATTATTGTTTATTTTACTTTATTTAACCGAGTCTCACATCAAAATAAGTTTTATCTCTTATTTTCCTGATTGGAACCAATTCACTAAATATTTTATTTTTCATTGATGAGAGGCTCACGTTTGACCACCAAAAAAAGGAAAGGGGACTATATTTTTTCACTCAATATTCTTAAATAAAAATTTTAATTAACTTTTTGTTTTGCTCACTCTACCCAACGGGTTCAATTTGACAGCTATGACGTCTCAATAAGGCGCTAAGTCGATCCTATTCTTAGTTAAATCGCAATGTACATATATATATCGAACAAACGCTTAGACTAATTATCAAAAATAAATAGTCTAACAATAAAATGTGTGGGAAGAAGCCCAATTGCGATGTTAGTGTGGGACGCAACTTGTGTCGTTAATCTCGCGCCATCCCATCTTCCCAGTTCATCATATTGTACTGGCACTGCGGTTGTGGAATACCTCAAATGGTGTTAATATAGTAACCTCATTTGTAACTTTATTTTTGAGCCGTTTTGCGTTGAAACTCCAGGACTGAGAGTCCCCGGGGTTGCGGAAATATTCTAACGAGATACTGCGGCCCCGGATCGTAAGGGTAAAGAACGAACAGGGTGGGTTTTTAGTCAGTAGAAGTCTGAAACACCCTTCCGTTTCACCTAGAGCAAGAGAAGTCATTCGATGATTTTCCCACACAAGAAAAAATGGACCGAGAGTCCCTTGTACTCGCAGCCTTTTTAAAGAAATTTCTAGTGACCCTGGCTATGGTTACTTTGGCCAAAGGCTAAGCATTGCCATACAACGTGGCAATACCGCCAGTTCCTTGAGTACATTACCAGCCGACAGCGTTGAAAACAATATTTTTGACAGTTTATTTTAGTTAGTATTTTGATAATAATTTGAATTGCTTTTTGTTTCCCAGTGTCAGTAAAGGAGACAAGATGTCAGAAGTTTGGAGGAGCCTGCCTAGAAGGATGCAGGGAGCCCTTTTTATTACCCAGTGCTACCGATTGTCCTGAAGATACGATTTGCTGTCTTTTGATTACATAAATGATTACATTATATGGTTTTGTCACTGTTGCCAAACATATGAATTTTTCCTGCACCATAGGTGCGTTAACAAACATATACCTAATCTCACACACACAAACAACCAGACTTGGAACAAGCATATATAAATATTTGTTCCTTGCGTAAAAGCGAACCCGTGACACACAGCGCAACAGCCTGTAACGCAACAACTACACCTATATATCGTCCCCGTAGTTGGAAAATTAAATAAGTCCGATTTTGGCGATATTGACTTTTCCCTATTTTCAAAACACCTAAAATATGCCGCATATTTGAGCCTTACAGGCGTTTTCGTATCTTATTCCGTTCCAAAAATATAGCCATTTTTGTCGGACAGATGGAATAATAAATATCTTCAGACAAACACTATTTTTTTAAAGGAAAAATAAATAACTCAGTAAATAAATCAATAACTGTGGTCAATGATAAGTTGAATGTCAAATAAATTAAATAACAAGAGTTGTTGAATTTTTCTTCAACTTCAAAATTCTTTCACAAAACTAACTAAGTTCTAGGAAAACTAAATACCTCTATTTATTTAATTATGCTATTCAGAATTTTGACATAACATACTTAATTTATAAATACTTGGTGTTATCTATTTCTTCTATAACTGGATAATGATTAATTATAAGATAGGTACTAGGCAAATAAAACAAATAAATTAAGTTGTTTATAATTGCCATAAAACAAAATGCACCTGAGGAAAGTTATCATAAAATTTTTAAGAGAATTTGGCGCGAAATATTCTGATCGGGGGGGCACACAAGCCCATTTTAAATTAAATAAAAGTTGGAAGCAGACGGGGCCCATACCATTATTATAGTTTCAAAGTCAAATGGGTCCCGCCTGCTTCCATCTTTTATTTAATTTAAAATGGGCTTGTTTTTATTAGCTTTTCAGTTAGTTTTAGTATAAGGTTGCAGTTGGGTTTTTTACATTTTTAGTTACTTTTTTTATTTCCAGCTTTTTAGTTTACAGATGTGAAAGATTTCACAGACGATTTAGTTCTTTATACGTGTTTTTACGATTTATCACTTTGAATTACTTTTAACCATATAAGTTGTATATATATTTTTGTAATCACCTTTTAAAACCCTTTATTTTGATAGGTTTTGAGAAAAAAAAAACTTTTTTGAAGGCATAATATCCACCATTTTGGTTCTTTTTTATTTTGATATACCCAGTGTCACTCTCACAGTTAATACGAATCTAACGATACCTCTCAAGCTAAAATCCGTCGAGCCGTTCAGGCCACAGAGCGTGCCAAACAATTATACAAACATACATACATACATACTCTCGAAAAACATAACCCTCCTTCTGGCGCTGTCGGGTAATAAAGAGTTGGAGAAGAAACGAAAATGTTTGCCATATAAGAGTAAAACTGGAAAGTTTCTTGCAGCTAAACTACCTAAAAGTCCTAAATGCAGCCAAAATTGTCACCAGAAATGCACAGAAAAGTTTACACAAAACGAGCGTGAGAAACTTTGCAAATCCTATTGGTCTATACAAGATTTTAAACTGCAAAAAGAGTTTTTGCTTAAGCGCATCATCATTAAGCCAGTGCAAACTACAAGAAAATCTGTACCGATCGAAAAACACAGAAGTTCTAGCAGAGATACGGTTTCTATAAAAATAAGACTGTATTTGAACGAGTATGCAAGAACTATTTTATGTCCACTCTTTGCATTTCTACTGGTCCAATCGAAAATGCAGTAAAACATGTGGATGATCATGGTGTATTTACAAAAATGGATAATCGTGGCAGACAAGCGCCTGCAAACAAAACTCCTGGAGAACAGATACAAGAGGTAAAAAATCACATTGAAAGTTTTCCTGTAATTGATTCCCATTACTGTAGAAAAACAACAACCAGGAAATACTTAGAACCTACCTTGTTAATATAAAAAATGTATGATTTGTATGTGCAGAAAATGAAAGAAAGCAATAAAGTGCCGGTAAAATTAAACATTTATAAGAAAGTGTTTGGTACAGAATACAATTTAGCGTTCTATCACCCCAAGAAGGATCAATGTAGCATTTGTAACAATTAAAACCACACTATCTCTTCACCACTCATGGTTGACTGGTAGAGAATGCCTACGACATTAAGTCCGCCTTTGTACCTATGTGCATAAAGTGTAAATAAATAAATAAAACTAATATAAATATTCAAAATGAGTATACTCAACATATAGAGCGAAAAGAGGCATCTTATAGATCTAAAGAGCTGCATAAAAAGAAGTCTGGAGAAGATGAATCATATTTGTGTGTCACCATGGACTTGCAAAGTCTACTCCAGGTTCCATCGACTGCAGATAGTCTAGTGTATTATTCCAGAAAATTAAATTTTTATAATTTATCTATTTATGAGTTTAAACCTCCACAGAACGACGCTCACTGTATGATCTGGACGGAAATAAACGGCAAAAGAGGCAGTGTTGAAATATCATCTGCTATTCATTTATGGATTAAGAATCTCCCCGAGGTTTTAACGCACGTCACCATTTATTCCGAATTATGTTTTATTTTGTTATGAAAGTATTTTTAGTTCTAAGTAAATTGATATTAGAATAAGTTGTTGATTGGTGTACTCAATGTACCTGATTAGTGTCATATTATTTTTTGAGTTTTGAGTTTTATTTAAGTTGTGTTTTACTTACCTTATTACGAAATATTTTTAGTTGAATTGAGTCGTTTGAAAGTTTTATAATAATTGCTGTACCTTTGTTGTGGTGTTCATTTTTTAGTTGAGTACTGACCTAAGGCTTAGGTGCAAACAATTTTAATTTTTTGAGTTTTAACACAGAATAGGATTATAGTACTGTTTTAATTATGTTTTGATTTGATACAAACTTATGTTTTTTAGTTCTAATTGACACCTATTTTAAGATTTTCATAGTTTTATTTTACTTACTACTTAAGTAGGTACGTCTTTTATAATTAGGTCTGATTTTAGAGCCATAATGTTATTTTTTGGGTTCAAATTATTTTATGTTTTGATTTGAAAGAATACTTTAAGTTAATTTGTTTCCACTTGTTATAATTGGTGTAATTTTGTTTTTTTTTTAGTTTGTGGTAAGATAAGTATCTGATTACAATACACTTTTTCTAAATTTTATTGTAGTTTTCTATTTCTTCCTGAATATAACTTTATTAATATCATAAAACAACTTTTATTTTATATGAGACCAATAATAGTTAAAAAAATATCGAAGTAATAATAACGTACAAAGCCACTAAATTTTACATTTCAAAATATTTCGAGTTTGATAAATTCAATAACTGCATTTATTTCACCAAATTTTACTCTACCAAATGTGTTAGCTTGTAGGAAAACTGAATAAATAGCCGAAATAAGTAGATAATTGTAGTACGTTATAAATAACAGTTGTGGCAAAATTAAACAACTTGATTTTTTATGTGTTATTTAGTTATAGTTAAAGATTGAGTTCAGTTTGTAAAAGCATAATGTAAAAGGTAATCAGGTCCACAAAATATCAAATTACCGACGGTTAAATTGTCTCACATTTTTTAACAAATGTACATTAACTGAAAAAAAAACACTAAATCGCATTTATCTCAGAACTACAAAATCAGAGTTATTTAATTTTCCAACTACGGGGACGATATATACTTTTATAGATCCAATAATATTTCTCAAATTGATATTCTTTTGAAGGTCGGTGTATATTAATTTTGTATTATATACAGCATAATAGAAGATTTATTTTGTCAACTGAAGATGAATCAACCTTGCTGTAGTGGCATTAAATTTTCATAATAAATAGATACACTCCTTCCCTTTGATAACAATTCAACGGCAATTAAAAACAACAAGGAAAAGTGAAGACAAAAACCCTGTCAAAATTTAAACCAAATATTATTTTATATGTAACTTTAATTCCTTTGAAGAGTCCGTGATAAAATGACAGCCGCAGGGGTCAATTCTCAAGGTTAAGCAACGCATTCCGAGGTTGGCCTATGGATGGGTGAAAATCTTAACATATCGATTCCATTGTGCCTTGAACGGCATGCTAAACCATTGATCCCGGACGGAGGTACAGAACTGGCTGATTTGACGTCACTTGGAGGGAGGATGTCCAGCTTTTTTTTTCCTGGGTGGGAATATCATCGAATGATTTCTCCCGCTCTGGGTAAGCGGAAGGGAGTGTCAGACTCAGTCTACTGACTAAAAACCCACCTTGTTCCTTCAGCTGCTCTTATGTTTCGGGGCCACGGTATCTCGTTAGAACATTACCGCAACCCCAGCAGACCATTGCCTTGTCCCGTCACTGGTGCTGACAGCTCTTTGAGGCGTGCGTGGAACACGACGCGCCGCCGACCCGGGCCTGGTCCTTACCGGACGGTGAGCTACCCTGCTCGCCGTCCACAAACCCGCGCCTACGGTGGCCGGAGATCGGCTCGCGATCCCCGACGCCCTTCCTGGCGTCTTTCGCGGCGGAAGTCTGTCTCCCCCTGTCGCGTTCGGCCTCCTCCTTCGCTAGCATAACTGTTTCGCAGAAGAAGGCGACTACATGGGGGATATCCAGCTGTAGATCCAATTCAGCTGCAATGATGATTATCACGAATGCGTATAAAATAATCTATCAGGAGTCAACAAAATATCATCCATACCATGCCACTCTCTGTAATTTCAAAATAACTGTGTAAAATTGTTAGTTATGTGAATTCTACCCACATCTCCCCACCTCACCCAGAGCTCTTAAGAAAAAAGAAACTAACTTCATCATTACTAAATCTATTGAGTTCGACAAAAAAATACAAATTTCTAACGTAGCATTGGCTTATAAACACAACATCGTTACAAAATTTCCATAATCATCCTCATACATAAAAACATATTGCAGGGGAAACACTGTTAATCCCAGCGCGTTGTTAACGGACGAACGGTCACAGAAACCCCCTGTAATTGGTTTGTTAGGCTTAGCTGCTTGCTGAGCGAGCGAAACGTGAAATATCCTATCGTTGTAATAAGAATAAGTCTTATGAAATGTAATCAAAAGTTTCTACGTGATCAGTTACAATACTGATTACCAGATTCTGTATTCAAATTTTCTATATGGAATTTGAATTAGACTTTGCTAATCAATGCTTAAATTAATAATATGGTAATGTTTTTAATTTACTTATCTGCTTCATTTGGAACCGTGTAGAGATATACAGGGAAAAGTAGTAGGCTCATTGAGGCTTACCAGAGATGTTCAGTTGCCCTTACGTCGCAACATTTCCTCAACACCGGCAGGCATTGGCACTATCAGGCCTCGTTATTGCTGCTGACTGCTCTTTGGGACGAAATTGGCACCTACCTTTCTTCTACGAAAATTCTTCAACGAAAAAGCTTTAATAGCAATTTGTAGCTAGTCGGAGCAAAAAACAGGCTCCCGGAAAGTGACTCGTCCAACACTTAACTGTTCAAGCCGTGTTGCTGTCAAAGCCGTGGACTATGTTAGATATCTTCATGCCATCTTCTTCTTCTTTGGTTCGGTTTCCGCACTAAGTCTCTGCACGAGACCATTGTGCGTGAGCCGTGTCGGCCGTCACTCCATCCAGCCAACCTCCCTCCAGAAGCAGATCAGGATGTCTGTGAGGAAATTCAAAGACTCTAGGAGCATGTGTGCCACCGTTTCCTCCGTCCCCATGCATGCCCTGCATAGGGGACTGTCCGTTATACCTATTGTGTGGTAGTGTTTGTTCAGTGAGCAGTGCCCGGTGATGGTCCCCGCCACCATTCGCAAGCTTTTCCTGTCCATATGTAGGAGGCGCCTGCTTAGTTTTTTGTCTAGGTTTGGCATCGCCTCCTTGGACTGCCTGCAGCCTAGTGCCGAGGACCAACATTTCTGGGCTTGATCGTGTGTGTGTTCTTTTAACCATGTGCGCAGCTGGGTGGGGGGGAGCAGCACGATGGGCTCTTGTTTTGTTTGTTTTATAAAGTTCTTTATTAACGTAAAAGGTTTACATAATAATTGTAGGACTTACATACTAAGCAACAATTAATAAATCTAAATAATTACACTTTTACAGACTATAGGCGCCTTTTTAAGTATTTAAATAAGCAAGAATATAAACTATTTACAACATAAATCATCATACTACTAAATCTATAATGTTGAGCATAAATGAAATCATTGAATTGATTTCACTTACATAATTAGGGGGTAGGAGAATTTAAATACGCGCAAGCGTAAGTGCTACTAGATACTGTGACTCAGGCCAAAGCGACCGAACGGCCGTGGCCACCAACATCGGTCGAGCTACCGCGCCCCGCGCTCCGTCGCATGCAAGCGGCGAGAGCGGGGGAGCGCCTGCGCATCGCACGGCTCGTGCTACGACGCGTTATCAGTATTATGCGCGAACAATACGTAGTGATGTGGGAGCTTGTATGTACCGTATCCATCGATATTTCGCAAGTCTGTTTGTCCTAGGTCGGCAATCAATGTATTTTTATGACATTTATTTTTAATGTAAAATTTGCGTGTTAATTTTAAAATATATTGTGTAATGCTAGGTAATTTGATGTTAGCGTGAAGAACTTTAAGATTAGTTTTAAATGGAGTATTATATGCAATTTTAACTGCTTTATTTTGGAGAATTTGTAACAGGTTGTAGTTTGATTGACAAGTACTGCTCCATACCGGACAAGAATAGGTGATGCAAGGTCTAATTAGTGTTGTATATAACCTTATTTTTGTGTTAGGACTGAGTTTACTTTTGCGGTTAAGTATAGGATTTATGGAGCCTAGTGCTTGCGCTCCCTTAACACGTAATTTAGCTATATGTTTTGTCCAGTTGAGCTTGTTATCCAACACAACACCTAGATAGCGAACTGCTGTGCTCCAAGGAATTGACTGTCCAGCAATCTTTAAAGTTCTCTTAGGGATGCTACGTTGACCTGTAAAGAGTATCGCTTCAGTCTTAGATTCATTCAACTTAAGCTTCCATTTATTGAAGTAAGACTGGAGCAATTCGAGGGATAGCTGAAGTCGGCTAATGATTATGTTAACGTCATCATCTGTTGTGTAAGACGCTGTATCATCAGCGAAACAGGCCAAGTGAGTACGGACTTGTACAGGCATGTCATTCACAAAAAGGATGAAGAGGTAAGGACCGAGCACGGAGCCCTGGGGCACCCCTGCCGACACCGTCCGGGGTGAAGACCTATTAGAGCCAACGTGTACCACAAACTTGCGGTTACTAAGGTAAGACTGGATCAATTTTACCAAATCAATTGGAACTCCGTACGAGATAAGCTTGTATAACAGGCCTTCGTGCCAAACGGTATCAAAAGCTTTCTCGATATCAAGAAGAAACATACCGGTAGACTGCTTGTGATTGAGATGATAGGATATGTGTTCGGAGACCCTGACCAATTGTTGTACTGTGGAGTGAGATGATCGAAAGCCAAATTGCTCATTCCTGATAATCTGCTCAGTGCAACGTCGCAACCGATTATAAATAATCACTTCAAACACCTTGCCCAAGACCGGGAGAAGGCTGATGGGCCTATAATTGACTGGCAAAGTGGCGTCCTTTCCAGGCTTTTTAAGTGCAATAACTTTAGCAGTTTTCCACATACGGGGAAAATAGCCTAACTTGATGCAACCATTGAATATTTTGGTTACATACACAACAGACTTTTGTGAAAGATTTTTAAGCATAATGTTGTGTATGCCATCGTCACCTGGAGCCTTCCTGGTCTTAAGTTTACACAAAACTTTCCAGACTTCAGCAGGCCAAACAGGTTGCTGCAAATCACCGGTGACGTGATTATTCAAGAGGGCTGAGGCTGACTGGACATCCGCCTCGACACCATCACTAACCCAATCACGAGTTAGAGTCATGTTCATCGCAAAGCTATCTGCTAGAACATTACATTGCTCTGGAGTGGTTGCCGTTAATGTGCCATTGGTTGTTTTAAGTGGGGGTATTGCGTCAGATCTGGGTTTTAGAGATTTTGCCAGTCGCCATACATCAGTGCCAGGGTTATCAACTTTTGAAAGTTTTGAGTTCCATATTTTATCGTGATATTTGGTTATGGTTAAATTAATTAGTTTTTGTAATTTGTTGATAGCTGATCTTAACTGTCTTTTCTCTATGAGCATTGCTTTTTGTTCCTTACGCCGTAATTGATTTTTATAGGTAATTAATTTTTTAATGTAGTTAGGTAGCGCACTGCTGGTGTTTACATGTACCTTCGCAGTAATAAATTTGTCTCTGGCTCTGGTAAGGCATTGATGTAAGTGACTTACAGCGTCGTCAATTTCTGACTCAGTCTTAAATACCTTAGAGCTTAAAAATATTTGTTGATCAAGACAAGATCGGTATTTCTTCCAGTCAGTGTCACAGTAACGACAGATTTTGGGGATTGGTTTGCGAGGGCAAAAACCATTGACTGTAAACAGCAAAGGAAAGTGGTTTGATGATAGGGCAGGTAAAGCCCGAATCTCATGAATACTATTGACATTCAATGACAAAACCAAATCAGGATTGGTGGGAGTAAGATCAGCTCGATAGTTGACTTGAGTAGGTGTGTCCGGGTAATGTATAACGTAGTCATGGTTTAATGGCTCTGGTCCGAAAACTGTCGTGTTGGACCCCCTCCTGGCCAGTTCATCCGCCGCATCATTGCCGAGTGATCCGCTGTGCCCCTTTATCCATTGTAATGTCACAGTGTTGCGGTTCTCGACTGCCGAGCGTTGCAGCGCGTTGTGACATTCTAGTATGAGTTTAGATGTGATATAGTTTTTCCCTAGGGATTGTAGTACTGAGGCACTGTCGGAGAGTATACGGATATGGCTATCCGTAACTCTCCTGGCTTCCAAGGCATGGATCGCTTGGATAATACCCACACATTCCGCCTGGTATACGGTGTTGAGCTTGTCTAGCGGTCTGGATATCTTTATGTTGAGATCGTTGGAGAAGACTCCAACTCCAGTTCCAGTGTCTGTCTTTGAGCCGTCAGTGTAGATTCTAAGCTCCTTGGGTCCTGAGTTATCCTCTGGCTCCGGCATGAGCTGTATTTGGTAGTATTTTTGGAAGTGGTGTGTCTTTGTAATCTTATCATAGGGTGCAGTCATCGGAGGTTGTCGTTTGACAGAGCCCTCCATGATGCGTGTGTGCTTGATCCTGGAGTCCCTCAAGAGTGCTCCGGATATGGCGAGTCTGAAGGCTGCCAGGGCAGCCTCTTCTCGTACTATGAGATGCAATGGTGGTAGTCCCAGCATGGTCTGTAGAGCGGCAGTGGGTGCAGTTCTCATGCTGCTGGTAATCGCCACACATGCAAGTCGTTGCAGCTTCTCGAGGTCTTTTTGTGCTGTACCTAAGTCTGTTCTGGGCCACCAGACAAGGGAGCCGTACGTGATGATTGGTCTTATAACTGTTGTGTATAGCCAGTGGGTTGTTCTGGGGCTGATGCCCCAGTTCCTGTTCAGCATACGTTTGCACTGCCACATGCAGATGCTAGCTTTCTTGGTGGTGTGTTCAATGTGTTTTGCCCAATTCAGTTGCTTATCCAAAAAGATGCCCAAATACACACATCAAAAGTGTCTAGGGATCAACATATATTTTTGCAATAACTTTTCTCCTGATTGATATTAATTAAAATTTTCTTTAAGGATTCATCAAATAAAGAGTTTTCGTTTGTCACAGTAACGATAAACCAAGTCACCTTTGCATTAATAAAGAAATTTGCCATTTTCCTAATAAAGGGATTTTTGACATTTGAACCACTAACATTAAAGTTCGAAAAAAAGACTGAAATAACAGTTTTCTTTAAAATTTTATTGAGTAACTTAAACAATTAATAATCCGTGTTTCTACCGCGAACACTAACAACACAAGAACATCGGTTTGGCATACTCAAAATGAGTTCATCCAAATCACGCTGTGGAATGGCCGCCCATGTTCGTTGCAACAACAAAAAAAGGTCTTCTTGCGACTGGATACCCTCCATATTCGGCAGAGCTCTTCTCTGTGGCATATCCCATGAATGCTCAATCGGGTTCAAGTCTGGCGACTGAGCAGGCCAGAGCAGGACATTGATGTTAGCTGCGGCGAGAGTCTGTCTTACAACTCTTACGGTGTGCGGTCGTGCATTATCATGCATTAACTGAAATAAGGGACCGATTTGCTCTTGTAGAGGAACGATGACGTCAGATACAATCGTCTCAGCATAAATTTGAGCGTTGAGGTTGCCTCTGATCCAAATCAACTCAGTTCTTCCGCCGATCCAAATACCCGCCCATACCATGATGGTTCCACCACTATAAGGCAGGATTTTAATCGCTGTTGGCGTCCAGGGGTTCTCCTGTGTCGTATACGTCTTGTATCCGGTCTCATACCAAAACGAGACTCATCAGAAAAGCACACGAAACGCCATTGTTCTTCTGCCCAATTTCTGTGTTCAAGAGCCCATTGATATCGAATCCTACGATTGTGCATTGCTATAGGTGGTACCCGTAGCGGTCTTCGGGAATGAAGGTTCACTTCATGCAAGCGGTTTCTGACTGTTTGGTCGCTAATTAAGTTCCCTGAAGAGTGATGAACAGTGTGATAACATCATGGCGGTTATTGTTGGAGCTCTTCGAGTTAAGATTTGAATGTATCGGTCTTGTCTCCGTGTGGTGCAGCGATACCGTCCTCCATGGCGCTCAGCCACGGTACCAGTGCTTCGGTAACGTGTCCAAAGTCGACTGATAACACTCTGACTTGTATTCAGAGCTAAAGCCACAGTACGTTGCCGGGAACCAGCTTCTATCATTCCCACGGCTCTGAGCATTTCTTCCCTGCTTAAATGACGTCGCCGCTCCATAATAACGTTGGTTTTAATCAGTAGTAGGGAAACAGTAGCACTAATAATGTCTTCAATGCGTTGTATGTTTTTATAGGGAAAATATTGACAGCTGATTTTCATCTTTTACTCGAATTTGATTAACAGTTCCTGTTTCAAATTATGAAATGCACCAAAAAGGATCCATATAAATTTATAAAATCATAAATTTATTACAATGCCACATCTCAATCTCAAGAAATCCGCATAAAAATGCTTGATCCCTAGACACTTTTGATGTGTGTATTTGGTGTCAGCTGAGAGGCTTAAGGTGGTGCCAAAGAAACTTGGCAGCTCCAGCTTCGCTAGCTTCCTCTTTTTGGTAAAGAGTATTAGTTCGGTTTTTGTGGGGTTCACTGAGAGTTGATGCTCTCGGCACCAGTCCTCTACTATCCTTAGGGCCTGGCGCATGAGGTTGCATATGGTGTTCTCATGGCTTCCATTTATTATTATGGTTATGTCATCAGCGCAGCCAACGGTAAAGTATCCTTTATCATTGAGTCTCCTGATGAGGCTGTCTGCGACCAGGTTCCATAGCAGTGGCGAGAGGACACCCCCTTGGGGGCAGCCTTTCGCCACAATGGCCCTCGTTGTGCTATTTATTATGACTTGTACTGCTCTCTGTTTGAGCATGTTGGTGATCCAGCCACTCAGGGTTTGGTCTACACCGTGCCTGCTGAGTGCTGTATTCATACTCTGGAACGTAGTCTTGTCAAAAGCTCCTTCGATATCTATGAAAACAGCTATCGAGGAGCATTTGTGGTGTATCGCGCATTCAATTTTTGATATTACGCTGTGTAGGGCAGATTCTGTTGACTTCCCCGTCGAGTAGGCGTACTGTTGTCCATGGAGTGGATTCTTCCAGAGAGGTCCATCCCGAATGTGTCTGTCGCAAAGCCTCTCTAGGGTTTTCATTAAGAAGGATGTGAGACTTATCGGCCTGTATGCTTTGGGCTGTGTGTAGTCAGTTTTGCCTGGTTTAGGTATCTGAGTGCTATGCAGGCTTGGTATATTTCCGACAGCCAGGGTGTCAGGATATACTCACCCCATTGCAGAAGGGCTGGAAAAATGCCATCTAGTCCTTCCCACCAAGAGTTTCCCTTACTCCTGGTGTTAGGTGTTCTTGGTTTGCAGCTCGCGTGGTATGCCTCCGTTATGCTGTTTGTTACTTTTGTCACAATTTCCTCAAGTTGTGTGGGATCAGTCAAAGGTGTCGGGTGTGATTGTCGTCTAGCCAACAAGGGGGCTAGGTGGTGTTTGTATTCTATAACATTTGTGCGGCGCGGGTTGCGCCTTGGTATGGGTTTTACTATGTTGGTTGATAAGGTAAAGCAGATTCTCCTATGATCAGAACAGGAGGGTTCGTCAGATACGTGCCAATTAGAAATAAGGTTAGTCGCGTATTCGGTACCTAAAGTTAGGTCTATGATTGTTTGACCTCTGGCTGTGACCCAAGTGGGCTCTGAGCCTCGGTTAACAATGTTCAAGTTAGTGGAGAATAGATATGTGGATCTTCATGCCATTTGAAAGACATCCATCAGTTGATAGCTGCTACTTAACTTTGTCATAACTAAATATACTCACAGAAACTCACCATAAGTAGCAAAAACAAAACTGTTATAAACTTAAAACATTCTTCATTTCAAAATCTCGAAGAAACATCATCCAGAAATCCAACTTTACTTAAAGGGACAGTACAATATATAAGAGAGTTTCTACATTAACCCGCAGACACCAAAACATAAGACTAAAAAATAAATAAAATAGCCAAGTACGAGTCAGACTCACCCATGAAGGGTGTCGGTAGTAACTATAATAATATAATATACATTTATTTGACAAAAAACCTTACAAATTTCTTAAAACTAGCTTATTTACAATTTTTACAACTACGCCAAATAACTTTGTTTTTCGTGGTGTTTGTATAAATTACAAAGTTATATTTGCGGTTTTAGAAAATAATATGCTGTATCTCAAGAACTGCTGAACCGATCTCGTTCAAAGCAATTTTGTTTGAAAGTTTACATTAAGATCTACAGCATTTTTTGAAATATTTTTCACTCTATTATTATAGAAGTTAGAGGGGGACACACATTTTGCCACTTTGGAAGCGTGTATCTTTTAAATGATTAACTTTATGAAAAAGTGGTTTTATAAACCTTAATGTCATTTTTAAATACCTGTCTATAGATATCACACACGCATAGGATTCATGAAAAAAAATATTTTCAGTTTCAGTTCCATGTAAATTTTTTAATTTTTTTGCATATAATCGGAAAGCGGTTCACAGAATACATCTACCTACCCAGTTTCACATGTATAGTTCTAATAGTTTCGTAATTATATGGCTGTGACATACGGACGGACGGACAGACAGACAGACAGACAGACGAACAGACATGACGACACTATAAGGGCTCCGTTTTTTGTCATTCGGCTACGGAACCCTAAAAAAGGCCCTAATTTTGGGCAATAATCCCTGGAATAATATGAAATGTTTCTTTTGTAAATCTTACTAATATTATAAATTTGAAAGTTTGTGAGGATAGATGTACAGATATTTGTTACTCTTTCCCGCAAAAACTAGTAAACAGATCTGGATTTATCATCACAGACTACTTTTATCCCGGAATTCTCACGGGATCGGGATTTACGTGGGACGACCATCCCACGCGAACAAAATCGCGGGCAGAAACTAGTTGGTTATATATAACACTTTTACACGTAATTTTTTTCCGGATTTAAGTTAAGCTACATGTATGTGGCCGAGGTTTCCTAACTGACTACTCTGAGAAGAAACATTGAAACAAACTCAGATGTCAACGTCTCTTTTAAAGTCCTTACAAATCGTATTGGTCAAATCATATGCGAAGCATGTAGGTATATGTCCGTGGTGCTCTTTTGGGGAAAGAAGCACACAGATTTCACCTGTACTGACTGATATTTAATGATGTCTGAATGTAACTCAACTTAGAGCCTAAGGAGCATAAGGAGCTCAACGATTTGGTGAACAATACCAAAGTAAGGACATCTGGATAGGCCATACAAGTATTCATACTGCCAGACATCAATAAATTATAATGAAAATTACACAAAGAAAAAATTATAACACAGTAATTAAATATAAAAACGAACATAAAAACTTTTTTGCAAAAAATAAAACCGACTTCCATATCAAAACACTACAAAGCCAAAAATAATTTTAATTTCGGTACTCGGTGTTATTGGTTTTGTATTTTCTTTTTTTTTTCACACCGCCTTCCGAAATTAAAATTATTTTTGGCTTTATAGTGTTTTGATATGGAAGTCGGTTTTATTTTTTGCAAAAAAGTTTTTATTTTTGCGCTTTTTAGTGGGTCATTGAATTTTCCAAATCGGTTTGTAAATGACGGAGTTATGCGCGAACAAAAAACGCAATGCAGAGTAAACGAAAAGATCATCAACGTAAATATGTTTTTTAGACTTTTGTTGATTTTTCCGAAACGGCTGGTCCGATGTCGATAAAATTTTCATGGGACCATTTGAAAAGTATACCCTTTTCAACAAAAAAGAATTTTTCAATTCGGTTGGCAAGCGACGGAGCTATGCCCGAACAAACATAAAAAAAACAAACAAACATTCTAATTGAGAACCTCCTCCTTTTTTAGAAGTCGGTTAAAAAATAAAATAAAAAAAAAACATGTGTGCAATTCACGTGGTAGAAGTGAAACCTTCAAAAAAAAATTGTGTCTGCCTCTTTTTAGTGTCGCTTTTTCGACTCCCCACGAGACCTCCATCCCCCTCTCCGGGCTACCTCACCCCCCCGCGACCTAACTTCGTTCCCGTGGTCGCAAGATAGCCGAGTTTGGGCTCATTTTAAAGGGCATCAAAAGCTATACCACTTGGCCCCAACAGAATTCCAAAATTCGGCAATTTATGTGTCTGTCTCTTTTTACTGTCGCTTTTCGTTTTATACATTTTCAAATCACAACGATGCTAAAGAAGTTTTTACTTCAAAAAGTATACACAATATTTTAGAAAGCAAACATTCAAGCCATTTACTCGCAAAATATCAAAATTTATTAAAAAGCCCACGTAAATCATTGGAGCAGCTCATTTCCAAGCCTTTTTGTAATAATTTACCTACCAAAAAACAAACTACTGGTGTCGGAACTAAGCGTCGTAAATCTAAGCTTTATTAATTTCTTCTATTGCCTAAAAACCAGCCAACTGAGACCCAAGATACCGACAACGTCAAGATCTTTGCTTAGAACGCTGAAAGGAACGTACCTACCTACTAATAAAAAAATAGCTCTGTATGTTGTCTGTGCCGTGTTTGAAAACAAACTTTTCCTGTCTCTGCGTACACATTCAAATAGTACAGGCGAATCTGCAGCGGTGTTTTGTGTCGAGTGTATTTGATGAAAAAAAAATCTCGATTACACACTCTAATCCCTTCAGTATAAAGCCTCTCCACGCAACGGTGAGGACCGGCCGTGTATCACGAATATCACGATCAATCATTTCGCCGCGTAACGGAGAAGCCCGAAGTTTTTTTTTTAATATGAAACATGACAACGTACTTTGTCAGCGATATAATGAATTAATAGGGACATGAATTTGAATATTTTTTATGGGATATTCGATATTTTTGTTGGTCGAGGTTGAGTTTTTATAGCAATAATTTTAAGGAAAAACTGGCTCTATGGTGACACACCTATGTTCGACTATAATGCTTATGCCACATTACACAGTCATGTGTAATCCTGTACTCACCGTTAACGCAGCGCTTTCACGGCGTTTACGCAGCTGCTACACGGCAAATAAATAATATCTATGTGGCATACACACATAGGTGATGTTTAACACCCGTACAAGAGTAAGGTTTTAAGGTAGGACAAAGAAGCATACTAATCAAGCTAGAAGCGACTAAAAACCAAAGTCTCCACGTTAATTTGTTATTTAATAAAGGCATAGTAACACTAACAGTATCTTCATGCCTCGTTTGGTACCTGAGCAATAAGCATAAACCGCTCGCCCATTACGTGGGCAGAACTGCCTTGTTGTTCTAAAATATGAGTGCGTCGGAATATTATTGCGGTTTTATAATGTAATTTTATTTACCTAAATGTTCTAGTTTTCTGCTTTTAAAACTATTTTTCAGGCTTATTGTTTTGATTAGTTGGATATGGGTCAGCGAGGATATGATTTAAGCGGAACGTTATTACTATAGAACTGGACGATTAATGACTATTATTTGTGCGTGTCCCCCGTGTTATATCTTGGATTTGCTGACAATTACTAAATTGCTGATTGGTCGTAGTATTATCTAGTAGCTTTTTTAGTCCCTAAAACATGTTTATCAACAAATCTGCGTCTATACAACGTGTATCAGAATAAACGCAAGACCTGAAAGTAGTTTGCTCAGAATCGGCTTCTGAATCGATTTCCATCATTATTTATATGTGTTAATTTTTTTCGGAAAAATCCTTTATTTAACCTAAATTAGGATCACTGCGTAAAACTAACGTAATAAAATATTTTATTTAGGGAAATGTAAGCCTTATCTCAAAGCAATAAAAACCCATATGAATGTATGGCTGAATTTGTAGATCGCTCAATAGCTATCCATACACACACGTAAATAATATCAATACATTTTACATTTCAGTTAGTGTGCGAAAAATAAAATTTTAATTTAAGGAAGATTAATCCTTAATTCCAAGCAGTACGTCTTACTTAACTGCACAACCGAATTTGTACTTTGTAGTTCGGTCACTCATAATAATAATCATATCTATCCTTACTCACACACACACACCCCTATTGTACGTAATTTAAGGAAATTTCAACCTTATTTCAAAGCAATAAAGCTTTTTTAAATGCATGACTGAATTTATAATTCCGCATTTCACAATCTTTTGTTGAGAAATGACAAAATATTAGAAAATCTAAGGTACGTTTTTTGCAAACGCAAAATCAATATAAAAGAGCGAGACGCAATAATTTACCCGACTTAGCCCTTTGACGTTTGATATGCCACCGCGCACACGCGCCACCACCGCCCGCCCGATATCAAACAAAGTCAGTCACTCAGTCACGACGGAGCTCCTGCGCATTTCACGTGGAACGTCCGACGGCATCTTGATGCGGAATATGGCCCTCGTTGGATAGGTCGTGGGGGTCCAGTACAGTGGGCTCCCAGATCCCCTGATCTAACACCGTTGGACTTTTTTTTGTGGGGTCGAATAAAATCGCTCGTGTATGTAAACGAAGCAACAAGTGTCGATGACCTCAAACATAAAATCCAACTCGCGTTTGTTAAAGTGAAATGTGAAACTGAGGTGCTTAACAAACTAAAAACTAACTCAAAAAAACGTGCAATAATGTGTATCGAGCAAGGTGGTGGACATTTTGAAAATTTTCTAAAAAGGGGACAAAGAAGAAGTATTTAGTAATACCTCAGGTATGTACCTTCATAATACGATTTTAAGTAGGTACTGTAAATATTATGATTCAAATCTTTGGTCAGTGGGTCGTCTTAGGGCTCAGGGAGCGTAAGGCCACCAGTGGCCACAATTTTTTGTTTCAATTTTCGTTATCTGAGGGGTTAAACACGCCGACTTTGAATATTTTTTTTATACGTACCTAATAAAAATGTAAACACGACTTAGTAGAGGGTGAAAAGACGCGGGCGCCTTCAGGTATTGCCGTAGGTACTGATCGATCGCAGTGGGGTGAAAAGTTACTCAATTTAAATATACTTCCGTATCCGTAATTAAACCAAATCATTCGAAGCTGTGTAATTGTGATGAAAAGATGGAATCAAACTAGTTAGGCAACTAGCAATAACAGTTATACGGTAATATCGCAAATTATTAGTATCAAACTACGTAGGTAATGTTCGGTCAATGAACGTACAGATACATACCTAATGCGTAGCTTTCTGTTACTACCTACTATGTAGGCATGCGCACGAGTGTGCGTATGGATAGAGTAGTATGCTCGAACGTTTTACGTTCAGTCAGGACAACCATTTTATTAAATAAAACTGAGTGTTCTTTAAGTAAATTAAATTACAGATGTTGTTTTAGTTCTATAATTTAATATTCTAATTGGGGTGTCAGAGGTCTTGCGTTTATTCCATTACACGTTGTATAAGGTGCATCTATTCATACACGATATCTTTTAAAAGACATAGGTACCTATGTATAGTTGTAGTGTCTATGTGTAGTGTATAGTTTTCGTATTTAAAGAAACTTTAAATACGAAAACAAAAATTAAATTTAATGTTCTTTATTTTACGTAATTTTTATAAATTTCATATGATCAAAGAGAAAACCTCTCTTTGTTCATCATAAAAGCCACGCACGGTCTCAAATACCGCTGCCGCCCGCGTAAACTGGCGTATTGGATGTCAAAAAATAATAAGGAACCAGTATTTATTAGGTGTGTCAAGTAATATTAAATTATAAAATTTTAAATAATATACCTAGATTTTTTGTTGCTATGGTTTTGGTGCGGTTATAGCGGATAGGTTACAAGAAGCTTCTCGAAGGACCTATGGCGGGAAAATAATTTTGGCCGTGAAATATTGACCACACAGTAATGAGCTGACCAGGGGTAGGAAAAAGGACTTACTTGGATATCTTGAGCTGGTTAGCTTGAGAAGAAGGTGCACGTGGGTTGAATCTCTTTCTTCTTGGTTGCTGAACACTTTCACTTTGATCTTTATTTCGTCACACGTGTGTGGCCAACACGAATAGTTGATAGTTTTAGATTTATAGATATATTAGTTAATTATCTAGGCGCGGCGCGGGGACTTGTCTTGGCGTGGTAACTTCACGGCGGTTTTTTGATGAAGACGAGTAGACACAACATGGCGGAGGTAATTATACCTTTTTCCTGCGAATCACAGCGTCTGAGCGATGATTGGTTAGCGATGAATGCGCAACTCTGATTGGCGCGTGGTGAGCATTTCTTCTCTGATTTGTGAGAATTGGATATGAGGAAGGGAGTTATTAGTCAGCTCAAAAAGTACGGTCAAGAAAAATCTGTATTCTAATAATAAGGAACCAGTATTTATTAGGTGTGTCAAGTAATATTAAATTATAAAATTTTAAATAATATACCTAGATTTTTTGTTGCTATGGTTTTGGTGCGGTTATAGCGGATAGGTTACAAGAAGCTTCTCGAAGGACCTATGGCGGGAAAATAATTTTGGCCGTGAAATATTGACCACACAGTAATGAGCTGACCAGGGGTAGGAAAAAGGACTTACTTGGATATCTTGAGCTGGTTAGCTTGAGAAGAAGGTGCACGTGGGTTGAATCTCTTTCTTCTTGGTTGCTGAACACTTTCACTTTGATCTTTATTTCGTCACACGTGTGTGGCCAACACGAATAGTTGATAGTTTTAGATTTATAGATATATTAGTTAATTATCTAGGCGCGGCGCGGGGACTTGTCTTGGCGTGGTAACTTCACGGCGGTTTTTTGATGAAGACGAGTAGACACAACATGGCGGAGGTAATTATACCTTTTTCCTGCGAATCACAGCGTCTGAGCGATGATTGGTTAGCGATGAATGCGCAACTCTGATTGGCGCGTGGTGAGCATTTCTTCTCTGATTTGTGAGAATTGGATATGAGGAAGGGAGTTATTAGTCAGCTCAAAAAGTACGGTCAAGAAAAATCTGTATTCTAATATGTAAGATGCGTTCGGAAATATGATGATAACAACATAATTATACCATTAGAGGTGCGTTCCGAAATGTGACAGTAGAAAATTATAAATTAAATAAATCTTGCGCAAGCAGGTTTCTTTACCAACTATAGGTATATAGATCCCTTAAAATATTTCGTGTATGAATATGTACACCTTATATTTAACTTAATTGTATCAAAATACGACTTTATTATAGTTTTGTAAGGTTAAGAACGCTCAGTAGCATTTCCGTTCATACAGCATATAAACGCCGTCTGCGCACCGTTCATGAAGCGCTTACGCGGCGTCTACTCAGCCTCACGTAGCATGGCTTAAGCCCATTGCATCGGCAACGCGCGTTGCAAAGGCTGTCACTGAAATACAATACATCTACTGACAGTCATAATCGTTGATTGAAATGTTCCTTAATTGCTATATTGTAATAAACTACATGCAAATGTCGAATATAATAATATTTTACTTATTTAATATAATATTTTACTTAAGCTTAGCTCACGTCATATTTTGACACAATTAAGTAATTGTGTCAAAATACGACGTGAGCTAAGCTTTGCAAGATCAAGGTTAACTTTAAGAAAATAATTCCTAAAATATGGTAGACTGCGTCAGTCTAACGTAGACTAAACAGATATTAATGAGTCTAAACAATAGTGTTTCATTTGTATAATTTGAATAACATTATTCTATTTCTGAGAAATAGTAGAAGCAGTGGTTGCTCAGTCATAACAGGCATACAAATCAAACTATTTTATAACGATAGAAAAATCATTAAATTACTCCTGTCACTCTAGGTGGAATGGAAGGGTGTGTCAGACTTCTACTGACTAAAAACCCACCCTGTTCAAGTTGCCCTTACTTGCTGAGGCCGCGGTATCGCGTTAGAAGGTTCAACCTTACGTCACAGAAAATCCTACATCGCGGTATCAAACTTCCCCACGCAGTTTGAACTCATAAAACTGATTGACAACAAACAGCTTCGTAATGCCATCCTCTCCTGGCCTTTCCTCAGACAACTGGTGGTCTCTCTTGGCGTGGACAGACCGCCCAAGTGTCGTTAAGAAGCGGCGCTGAGAGACGGCGCGCCTATGAACTCACATATAAGCACGTTCTCATATGGGTGTACGCGTGCTATTCACTTTTAAGTAGGCACCAGTACCCTCACTCGCTCAGCCGCTAAACGTTAATCAATGTAGGGCCTGTATAGAACTTATTCTCACGGTCTCAACATCATCTATTCGAACCTTTGAGCATTCACCGAAGATTTACGAAACTTTATACCTACGAGCTATCAGCATGATAAGCTGTTGCAGTATTTTAAACGCTTTTTTACAATATTGAATTTCATTAGATATGAACAGTACCGTAAGTACCTACTGATAGGATTCATTTCCCATTCTTCTTTGTGACGATGACACAATAAACTTTATATTTTGTGAGCTTGTAGCGTGGTAGTCGATTAAACTAGAATCGATTACCACACTAATCCCAAATGTCTATGGTTTCACTGAGTGACAACACTTATGCGGTGACCGGCTATAAATTCTAACCCCCGGTCTACTGAGTTCTTTTTCACACCGTTTTCTGCTACAAGTAACTAATATTGAAACCTCTCTGTGCCCAAGGGTAAGTGCTCAAAAGTATCTGCTATTTTTCTCCATCTTGCCAACCGCAATCCTCTTGTTTCGCCATAATCTGCAGCGTTTGTATATTTATATAATTGCCCGGTTGTCAAGATGGCTTCCGTCTGGAACATGACTGTGCTATTTCATTGTCATCTGTTTTCCACTAGTGATTCTAAATTTGTGAAGCGTCCGCATGTCGCAGCATACATTGTCTGCTGTGTCATAGCAGCTACGAGCTTAAACGCCTTGCCACGCGGTTACCTTCTATATCGTTGCACGCGACATGCGCACGCTTATCTGTAACCTTTGTGAACCGCCGCGATGGTGAGTTTCCTTTCGTTTCCCTGAAGCTGTTCCTTGGGCTTACGGCTGGGAGACGCACGCATCGCTGGCGCTCACGATTCCTGGCACCACGCTTACGGAAGCACCATTCGTGTTGATTCCAGGGTTTTTTTCTTTTCTTCTTCTACACTCTCATCTCTAATATCAACTACCTCAACGTCTGCCGCGCGACGGTTGTCACCGCTGCCTCTGCGTATAACCGCTGGAGAGGCGCCCTGTCGCGTGGCCTGCCTGCCTGCGCCTGCCGCGTGCGAGTTGGGTGTCAAGCTGCCTCCGCGGCTACCCGCAGGAGAGACATCCACTCGCGTGGCCCGCCCTGCATAACCTCTGCGTCTGACACGTGGTCGCTGCCTGCTACGGGGTCGGACCCGCCGGTTTGCGTGCATCGCGGCCTAAGCCCAGGGCAGTACCTTCCACATACCAACAACCAGTGGAGGAAACCCTTAGTGAACTGAATCCACCCCTCTACCGATTAAATGCTGAAAACTTCTGTGGTCTTCTTTTATTCTACCACCTAAACCACAACGCCACAAGCTCAGAACTTCGCCACTTCCACAGCGTCATAGGTAGTGACGCAGAGATGGTGTTGGCTGCAAGTTGCTGGGCTAAGTGGGTACGATACGAGATGAAGCACATTTTGCATTTCAGATTCCACTCCTTGCTGCTGCTGGCTATCCATTAATCCTATTATCCCTTCTTCGCGAAAGAAACTCAGTCTATCTGTTACACTTTCGCGTCTAAACCACTGAACCGATTTGATAAAATTTGGTATAGAATTAATAAATAGCCTATATCCTTCTCCAAATTCTTATCTATCATAAGACCTTGGAGAAGAACATAGACTATTTTCTTCTACGCGAGTGAAGTGCGTGCAGACGCTAGTTATGTGTATATCTACCCAGCCAAACCGTTACTGTACTATTAAATCTTGTATTCTCCACTAATATTGTTGCCAACTCCACCAAAATAGCTTAAACATTGTCCAAAAACACGGAGTCGTTGACACAGCATGAGGTTGTAGCAATAAATTGTTCGGCAGGACTTCGTACAGTTGTTACATCGCTTAATGGTTGTAAACGTATTATTTAGTGGCTCGGTCGACTTTAAGTTAGGGTACAGATGGAGGAATTATCTATGAAGGACCATTGGATGGTACATAAACGGTCAAAGCCGTGGACTAGCTCATAAATCATAAGTCATTTATTCATTTGTTAACATAGGTAGGTACAATTTATAGATGTTATGAAAAAAAAAATACAAGCGCTCTATGTTATACCAAAAAGGTGTACAAATGTCAATAGATTCCATTACATACATTAAAGCAAAAAAAAACATTGCAGACAAAAATTAAAATAAAACATGTCAAAAGAAAAGAATATAAGAATAATATCAATAAAATAATTTAAAAAATAATGTCAAAGAAATATAACAAAAAAAAGAAATGAAATATATAAAAATCAATGAATGATAATAATAACTCCATATAATAATTTATAAATACAATATATAGCAAAGACATAACATTATCAAATTTTAAATAAATATTTCCTGTTGTGGAAAATCAAACAAAGCGCTCTTCCTCTCTCCTACCTATTTTAAATTTTGCTGTGCCCGACAGGGTCCATAATTGTTTCTTATAATTTTATTCCACCTGTAATGTATATATTATGGATTGCAAATAAATACTTGAATACTTGAATAATAATCAGTCCAAAAAAAAAATTAATAATCAATTAGTCCACAAAATGTCAACATTCTGTCATAACGTTTTTATCTGTCAGAAATACATGGTTCATGCTCATTGCTAAATAATAGTAATAATAGCTGCATGAGTCAATCTACAAGGTTAAGCAACGCTAGCCGAGGTCAGTTCACGGATGGGTGACTATTTTAACATACAAAAACTCCTCAGTTACAAAGCACGTTAAGACTTTGGTCCCGGCTATCATATGACACTCGTAACGGGCAGAGCCGGATTAACCCTGTCAGAGGCCCTAGGCAATGGAATTCTCGGGGCCCCTTTTGTCACTTTGACTGACCGAATCGTGTGTTGTTAAAATCACGCCCTACAGGCAGTACAAAACGCTTTCGCTGACTTCATCGCCTCCCGTTCGGCAGACTTCTACAGTAAAGGGGTAAACAAACTGCAATAAAATGACAAAATTTTATAGATAACTAGCTTGTGCCAGCGGCTTCGCCCGCGTGGGAAGTTTTTCCCGTGTAAATCCCGATCCCGTGGGAATTTCGCAAAATCCTTTCTTAGCGGTTGCCTACGTCATAACATCTACCTGCATGCCAAATTTCAGCCCGATCCGTCCAGTGATTGGGCTGTGCATTGATAGATCACTATGTCAGTCAGTCACCTTTGAGTTATATATATTTAGATTTGGGCTAGTATTTTGATCAGTTGAAATAAAATAAATTACCAAAATTGTTATTGTTGTTTAAAATGTTCATACAAAACTCCAATTTCATAGGATATTGAAAAAGGATACAATATTTTATGTGCATGTGAACTGAGGGAACACAGTAAGTATTTTGCAAAATCAAAATTGTAAGATTTAGTAGTAGACTTAAAATAATTGTAGACTTGTTTACAAATTCCTACATTCCAAATCGTTTTAATTTTGTGAGATACCGGCAGAGAATTCCACAGCTTGGCTGTGCGCACAATAAATGTGGAGGACAAGCGCTTGGTACGACAAGACGGTATGTCAACCAAGTGTGGGTGGTACCCAGCCGTGCGTCTGGTAGACCGGTAGTGAAAGGGAGATAGAGAAATCAGGTCATGGAGCTCCTGCGCACACTCCCCGAAGTACAATCTACAACCGAGAGGCAAGCAACGGTTCGCCGATGAGCCAGGCTATGAAGCTTGTCCACCAGCACCTCGTCGCTTCTGACTATACATTGCCTCGACTGTGGTACAATTGACAGCCAGGACCAATGCCTTAACGTGCACTCTGAGGCACGGAGGCATCTCGATATGTTAACCCATCCATGAACCCACCTCAGCAAGCATAGCTTAACCTTGAAGATCATCCCGTGCGGCTGTTATTATAAAAAACTTATTACCAAAAAATTAAACCGACTCCCAAAAAACACTGCATAGTGAAAAATAACTTTAATTTCGGTAGTCGGTGTCTTTAGTTTTGTATTTTCGTTTTTGGCACCGACTTCCGAAATTAAAGTTATTTTTCACTTTGCAGTGTTTTTTGGGAGTCGGTTTAATTTTTTGGTAAAAATTTTTTATTTCACTCTTTTTAGTTGGTCTATTTTTAATTTACCTAGTTACAAGAGCCTAAATTTCAACTACTTATAACCTTTTACAAAATATTGCTTTTCCCAATGCTGGGCCGTTAATTGTTGAGGAGTTCTCCTGGTACTTCACCATCAGCTCTACATCACCATATGCATTGAGACGAGCTTAAAGTGCTTAACATCCATAGTCAAGTAATCTAATCGCAATCCACTCAATACTTATTATTGAGTAGTTTCGGCGGCCATCAGTGGTCTTCATCATCAGTTCCACTTCCTCAAATGGTACTTTTTGAGAGCAACTGCACAAGTTACTATAATAAATACCCAAAACGTCATAGGTGTGCCTATAATATTTGAAGAGTTCCCTCGATTTCTCCAGGATCCCATCATCAGATTGTGACGTTTATGAAAATGGGACCATTTTTAAAGTATACCCTTTCAATCAAAAAAAGAATTTTCCAAATCGGTTCAGCCGTCTTCGAGTAATCGGTGATCATACATAAAATATATATATATATATATACGCGTCGAATAATTGATAACCTCCTCTTTTTGTCGTCGGTTGAAAACCACGATCTCCTTTCTAATCTCTCTAATTTTAACCTCTAGAGCACCAGTGGCACAAAAACGTGCCAGTAAACAAGTATTAGTTGAGCCCCGCTGGCACAAATTTGTGCCACCAAACCCGGAAATCGGAAAGCGGTTCATAGAATACATCGGCCTACCAAGTTTTACATGTATAGTCCTAATAGTTTCGGAATAAAATGGCTGTGACATACGGACGGATGGACAGACAGACAGACTGACAGACGGACAGACATGTCGAAACTATAAGGGTTCCGTTTTTTTGCCATTCGGCTACGGAGCCCTAAAAACTATGCCCTTGCCTATGCTACTTCATACGCGTGAGAGGTTTTTCCTTCGGTCTTCCTTTCGGTCGGGGTTTGGTGGCACAAATTTGTGCCACCAAACCCCGACCGATTTAAAACTGTATTTGTAGTAAAGATACGTAAAATCAAACCTAAACAGCTTATAATAAACTTTTAACTTGGAAAATCCCATAGTTTAATTGATTGCATACCACTAATACTCGCACAAAAGTATTTTCGTATACAACACAAAAATAAACCAGGACGATTTTTTGTCTGACTGGCTCAGATTTTTTGTCACGTTTGATACAATTCTGGTCCACCGATTGAATTTGAGCCAGTCACTCAATTAGTCGAAAAACAATTGTAAGTTTTTGCAAGATCATACTCGTATTAATTGTGGCACACGTACAAGAATGAACAACCGTAAAAAATAACCGTAGTAATTAACGTTAACGATCGTTTTCTTGTCTGAATAATCTATATTATATAAATTAAATCGAGGTGTCTATCTGTGATTTCATATTTTCTGCTTAGGTATACCTAACTATATGTTAATAACAGAATCTCAAACTATATGGGTCATGGACCTGCAATAAATGAATTTTATTTTTATTTTTTTATTTATAAAACTTGCTTTTAAGCAGCGATGGGCCAGATAAG
This sequence comes from Tholera decimalis, assembly GCA_943138885.2. Lineage (NCBI taxonomy): Eukaryota > Metazoa > Arthropoda > Insecta > Lepidoptera > Noctuidae > Tholera > Tholera decimalis. The sequence continues at coordinate 6,559,095 of OW964549.2, forward strand.
GTCATTGGCTGCGCTACGTCCCAACAAACCCCGGTTCCGGAATGTAAGGGCAATAGAAGGATCAGGGTGCCCGAAAAAAGGCATTAATGCGTAGAAATGTTCGCAGACTAGCTTACCACCAAAATCCTGATAACATTAAGCGAATCGCGCAGATTTCAGTAGGACTCGAGGGGCCTAGCGTGATATACCAACAATTATAAGAGAATTAATGGTGTATAACACGATTGCGAGAGTAAATCTGGCACCAACACTTGGCTGACACAAATCTCTAGGTTGGATCCTCTCCAAATTCAATAATGCCTCATGTGGGCCTTTCAAGACACTAGATTATAACTGAAGCTGCTTTTGCGAGTAATGTTAATGTGATATTAAAGTTTGTCACCTACTTGCCTTCTTTGATAGTTTGGCAAGAGGATTTTCTTGGAACACAATCTTTGTGGCGCCCGAGATATAGTTTCTCGGGACTTTCTGAAAATGTTTCACTTTTAAAAAGTAATTTTCTTGAAAGGTTTTAAAAGAATTGTGTGGATAAAAGGCGATTTTTGCAAGGTTCAGAAGAAAGACACTTTAACGCTTATGAGTAAGATATAATAGTTATATGAAGGTGATACATGAGAGACACATACAGACAAAACCAAATAAAGTTATCTGTACCAATATTATAGATGCGAAAGTTTAGAGGCATAGATTGCTGTTTGTTTCTCATTCACGCCGAAATGGCCCTACACATCTAGATGAAATTTAGCACAAAGATATATTAAAGGCTGGAATAGCACACTCGGAGGATAGATTTGTCAATCGTCAAACGTCGTACGAATAATCCGAAAAAATTTCGGCTCAATATCACCGGCATAGACTTATAAATTTCGTGTTAACTCTAATGTTTCACTCGTTACAGGGATTAAACTATTCAAATAACTATACAAACCCACAAAAAATGTTATACAACACAACTGAAGCAAAGTCTAAAACAGGGTAAAAAAAATACCGTATAATGTTTAGTAATTCTATCTCTTTTTTCCATAACGCCATCGTCAATCATGCTATACTCGTAAAACAAAAAAGCTCTTTAACAGCCATTACGATCCAAAATTAAGAATTCGCCTTAAAAACATCCCATGGGGCTTACAACCAAAGCTGCAATTATAAAACAACGGCCTTTAGAAAGTAGACAACCATCACGCGGCGTTTAATGAGCAACTGGTCAGTAAATAATACGTTTAAAACAAACAGGTTGGGCTCAGACTGCTGATAGTAGGTATTGAAATGAAAAATGAAATGAAAATGAAAATGAAAAATATTTATTATTTATAACAAGAACTTCATGTACAATGATTTGTGTTTGGAGCCTCCTTTTAGGCAAACAATGCCTGTGTTAGGAGACTCCGCTCTTCCATATCTTAGAAACTACATAATTATACATTTAAAAATTTAAAAGTATTTATATATATATATTTGTTACATTAAAAAGTTAATTACATCTTCGTTTATTATGGTGCGTATGGCGTGTGCGTAAGATGAAGTGTGGTTTGATGTGATGAGATGTGGGACGGTGTGTAGTGTGGTTTGGAGTGGTGTGGTGTGGTGTGGTGAGGTTTAGCGTGGTATGGTGTAGCGTCGTGTGATGTGGCCTGTTGTAGCGTGGTGTAATGTGGTGAGTTGTAGAATAGTAGTGTGTTGTGTGTAGTAGAGTGGGGTGTGATTATGTTACTCGTGATATATCAGAAGAGCTTCTGTATCCTCATAAGTGAGCGACTCTATCCAGTTTTTAATCATTTTTTTACAGTCATAGTGGTTTCTGTCGTGTACATATATGTTTTTATTAATCCTGTTGTATAGTTGAGCTGAGAGATAGAAATATTGTCTGCTTGCAAATTTGGTTTTACATTGAGGAACTTCTGCAATTATATCCTTTCTTCTTTTATGTTTTTTGTTCTTATTATATGGAAGGGTTTTATGTTTTTTTTGTAACGTTTGTGTTATGTAAAGTTTCCTAACTGAGAGTAAATGGCTGGTTTCGTATAGATTTTTAGTTGAGTGTCTTTTGTTTTTAAAATACATAACTTTAATTAGTGCCCGTTGTGCACGTTCCACATCCATAAACCTAGTTTTAGCTGCGCCACCCCAGATAGGGATACAATACAAAAGTATAGACTGGGCTAAAGCAATATAAATTTCGTTTAGAAGGTTCCTAGGTCGCTTATTATCACTCCTGAACATTTTAGTCGGGGCCACGTATCTTAGTGTTTTAAATATCCAGGTAAGCTTTCTAACCCTACCGATCACATGCTCAAGATGAGGGTACCAGGACAGAAACTGGTCAACCATCACGCCTAGGTATTTAGTCTTAGAGACTCTATTAAGGCACGGACAGTCACAGCTTACACTGTCAATATGTCCACATATGTGGACTTTCAAATTGAGGTCTTCACTGGGCTGTGTCCGGTTACTAACACTGAAACATATGTAGTTAGTCTTGGTTGTGTTCAGTGTTAGCAAATTGGTTTTCAGCCAATCAGCTATGTAGGCAATCCCAACCTCTGCACTCAACTTAACATCTTGCCATGAATTACCAGTAAATACAATAGCAGTATCATCGGCGTACGCAAATACCCTTGCATTTCGTAACTTAATATTGCACAAATCATTAATGTATAATAAGAAGAGGGTAGGGCCTAAAACACTGCCCTGGGGTACGCCATATGTTACCTCTGCTTCATCGCTTATGTATTGACCAATCTTTACTTTTTGCTTTCTGTTAGACAGGTAATCTGTGAGTAAACTGAGGGCAGTACCTCTTATTCCAGCTTTTTGTAATTTGTTCACAAGGATAGGGACAGAGACGGTGTCAAATGCTTTTTTGAGATCTAAGAACATTGTCAGGCATTTGTTTCCCTTATCAAGTTGCTCGATTATCTGCGAAGTTAATGCTGTTGCAGCATCTTTGGTACTTACAGCCCGTCTGAAGCCAAATTGTGAAGGAGATAATAAGTTGAATTTGTTGAGAAATTTAGTAAGTCTAGAGTTTATTATTTTTTCGAGAACTTTTGATAAGGCTGGTAAGACCGAGATAGGTCTATAATTATTGACATCATCTCTGTCCCCCCCCTTGTGAACTGGGGTTATAATAGACTGCTTTAGGAGAGCTGGGAAGACGCCCAGCTGGAGACAGAGATTTGCAAGGTGGGTTATCACAGGAACGACTTCCTTTCTTACAAACTTTAAAAATTTCGTTGAAATGTTGTCCCAACCCGGGGCACTATCAGACTTTAAATTCATCAGAATACTGCTCACTTCAGCTTCGTCAGTGTCTAATAATACAAAACTGTTAAGCTGAGATGTATCTGGCTGAGTAGGGGTATGGACATTATTTATGCTTGGTGGAATTTGGTTGGCTAGCAGTTTTCCGATATTTGCAAAAAAAATCATTAATATAGTTTATTGAGTCATGAGGGGTAGGTTTTACATTTAACAATCCAGAGTTTTCACTTTTTTTATTATTAGAGTACGTGATATTTTTTATGTTTTTCCAGAGACTTTTATTCACTGATTTGAAAACCACTTGATCGCACATACGTTGCCCCGACGCACGAAAACTATGCGAGTTTTTGCTCCTATATATTGGCTACGATACGTGAACCATTTTAGTTGTGACCAAGTATTAGGCCTGTGTGCATGCTAAACAATTACAAATTTTAAATTTTTGTATCCAATTTATAACGCATAATAATGCTTTCATGCACGTTGAAATGGTGTGGAAAACATTCCCAGACATCTAGATACCAAATGGATGACATAACTATTCATCAGTAATGAAATAATATGAAAATTACTTATCATTTAATCAGATTATAAGCTACCGCAGAGGTCCATTTAAAGTGGTGGTTTGGATGGTCAAGGACAAAATTGTGTCGCGCGTTGATGTCTTTTGGAAATGTCTCTTTCTTACATGAAGAAATTCTAATTCTTTTATCCCTGTCTTTTCTTTCGTATTTTTATCGTAAAAATCTGTGCTGTTACCTATAACGGCTGAATACGATATCGGTAATTATAAAATTAAGCTTATTTATTTTTTAATTCAATTCATATAGTTGTCATAAAATACCTATCTACATTAACCGACTTTAAAAAAAGGAGAAAGTTCTGATATTTTTTCTTCTGTGTGACATGCATGTTTTCATTTTAGATTTCCCAAGATTCCAGATTAAAACGAAAAGTGGATGGACCTAGTTCAGGTAGAATATATTTATTTTATACCTTTAGTTCTAAGGCCCTAATATAAATACTATGTACATCAATTATTTCAATAAACAATTTCAATTTCAAAAAACAATTTCAATTTCAATGTTCTAATGAGATACCGCGGCCCCGGAACTTAAGGGCAGCTGAAGGAACATGGTGGGTTTTTAGTCAGTAGAAGTCTGACACTCCCTTCCACTTTACCTAGAGCGGGAGAAGTCATTCGATGATTTTCCTACCCAGGAAAAAGAAACAGGTTACTTTGTTTCGATGTCGAGTCCACGAGTTAAGTGTATGTAGGAGGGAGGAGTCATTAGATAAATCATCTAATGACTCACCACCAACAAAATAATTATTACCGAGTGCCTGCTGAAGCTACAGTTGTTGACACAACTGAGTTTAATGAAAATATATAAGGTGTATCTATTCATACACGAAATATTTTAAGAGATATACCTATAGCTTGTAAAGAAACAATAAACACGACAAAAAAATGTTTATCAATGTTTTTTTTTTATTTTACGTAATTATTATAATTTTAAAACTGCTTGAGACATTTTGCATAAAATCTTTACTCCATACTCTATGAATGACCCGCCCGCCCGCGCCGCGGTGAAGTGACGTGCCCCCGCGCGCCTGTGTCGAGCAGCCGCGTGTTGGTGAGATTGTGCGAGTATTCGCTTCGTATGCATGTCTCCACGTGACGGCGCTACATGCTAGTTATTTCGCGTCCTGAAGGTTACCGCACTCCAGTCTGTGTTCTGCCGGATTCAAACACCTGCCCCCACCTCATTTTACATGAGGCAGCCGTCAGCTGATTGTTAGTTGCCTACACATGTGAACTTTAAGAATGCCGTCAATCTATCTATACTAATATTATAAAGCGGAAAAGTTTGTTAGTTTGTTTGTTTGTTTGTTTGTTTGTTTGCTTGAACGCGCTAATCTTCGAAAGTACTGGGTGGATTTGGATGAAATTTGGTATGGAAGTAGCTTGAAGCTTGAGGAAGGTTATAGGCTACTTTTTACCCGACTGCAAAAAAGGAGAGTTATGTTTTTACCGTGATAGAATCCACGGGAGCGAAGCCCCGCGAGAGTACTAGTACTTAATATTATTTATATTATGTTTGTTTGCTTGAACGCGCTAATCTTCGAAAGTACTGGGTGGATTTGGATAAAATTTGGTATGGAAGTAGCTTGAAGCTTGAGGAAGGTTATAGGCTACTTTTTAACCGACTGCAAAAAAGGAGAGTTATGTTTTTACCGTGATAGAATCCACGGGAGAGAAGCCCCGCGTGAGTACTAGTAATGAAATAATAGGTACTTATTATTCTACATTATTATTGTTTTGGCTTTATGTCGCAGTGAAGTTAGTCGGAAACCTGTCTATTTTACAAGAAATTCGTAATTGTGACGCTTTTTACGAATTACAGTAACAATAATTTGGCGTGTCTAAAAATTAGAAACAACTTATTTACAATAATTAATTATGTACATACCTCTTTTTTTTTTTTTTTGTATGGGAAAATCATCAAATGACTTCTTCCGCTCTGGGTCAAGCGGAAGGGTGTGTCAGATTTCTACTGACTAAAAACCCATCCTGTTCCTTCAGCTGCCCTAAATTTCCGGGGCCGCGGTAACTCGGTAGAACTTTCCCGCAAACCCCGGCAGGCAATGGCCCTATGAGGCCCCGTCACTAGTGTTGACAGCTCTTTGAGGCGCGCGTGGAACACGACGCGCCGCCGACCCGGGCCTGGTCCTTACCGGACGGTGAGCGACCCCTGCTCGCCGTCCGCAGGCCCGCGCCTACGGTGGCCGGAAATCGGCTCGTGATCCCCGACGCTCGGGGCGTCTCCCGCGGCGGCTGGGGCGCGAGGAAGAGAGTTGCCTCTCCCTCGCGCGTTCGGTCTCCTCCTTCGCTAGCATGACTGCTTCGCAGAAGGAGGCGACCGCATCCCATTCCCTCTCGCTCCGCACCATACTCTGAACCAGAGCAGGGCGCGAGAGGTCGCCGCCGCCGACCGCCTCTACGAGGACACGGCGGTGCTCCGCCCAAGCAGGGCACACCTCCACCGTATGCTCCACCGTGTCCTCCAGGTGGTCCTCACAATGACGACACCCGGGCGTGTCCTCCCGCTGAATCCTAAACAGGTACCTCCCGAAACAGCCATGTCCGGTCAGCACCTGCGTCAGGCGGAAGGTGAGGACGCCATGGCCTCTCTCCAGCCACTCCTCAAAGAGGGGACTTATCGCCGCGATTGCGGCGTGCCCAGCCTTCGGTTGCGACAGCCGCTCTTTCCATGCTGCCGTGAGATCACGCCGGAGTTCTATCCGCTGAGCCGTGACTTGCCGCGGTAGCGGGGTTTCACCCCGGCTTAGCACCTCTGCGCGCCAATTATGCACGCGCGCGAGGGCTACCGCCTCCAGATCCCACGGCAGCAATCCGGCAAGGAGGTTCGCCGCCTCCCCAGAGATCGTGCGGTATCCCCGGATAATCCGGATAGCCATGACCCTCTGAGACGCGACCAGCCGGCTAGCTGGTCGCTGCTGCAAATTCAGCGCCCACACAGGGGCCCCATAGAGGGCCATGGACCGCACGATCTCCGCATAGAGCCTCCGGCAGGAGGCGTTTGGCCCTCCTAGATTGGGTAAGAGCCGCTTGAGTGCAGCCCCCGCCCGGTCCAGTCTTGGAGCCAAACGTCGGAAGTGCTCGACGAAGTTCCACCGGCTGTCGAGGACGAGTCCCAGGTACTTCATCGTCGTCTCGACGCCGATGCGAACCCCTCCCACCGTTATCTGGGAACCCGAAGGTGGCGCGTTCCGACGGCCATGGAAACACATGGCCTCGGACTTATGCAGGGCCACCTCGAGTCCCAGTTGCCGGATCCTCTCTACGACTGTCGCAACCCCTCGCATCGCCAGTTCGGCCGCCGCCTCGTGCGAACCCCATGTGCCAGGACCAGCGTGTCGTCAGCGTAGCAAACTACACTGACGCCTGTAGGGAGGTCGGCGCGCAACACCCAGTCGTAACCGATGTCCCACAGGGGTGGCCCCAGAACCGATCCCTGTGGGACACCGCACGACATCTCTCGCCGATTCCACTCTCCCTGGTGACCAGGGTAGATGACGGCTCTGTCCGTCAGGTAGGCCTCGACCACACGACAGAGGTAGGTCGGCATCCGGTGATACCGGAGTGCCTCCCGTATGCAACTCCAGGGCAGGGTATTGAAGGCATTGGCGATGTCGAGAGACACCGCCAAGACGACCCCACCCCGGGACACCGCAGCCTCTGTCGAGAGAGCCCTCACACGCATGAAGGCATCCACCGTAGAGCGCCCCTTGCGGAAACCGAATTGGCTATCCGCAAGATCCGGCCCCACCCTCTCCAGGTGCCCGACGAGGCGGTTTGCAATAATTCTTTCAAAGATTTTGCCCACCTCGTTGAGCAGCACAATAGGCCGGTATGCGGACGGAGTGTCCGCAGGGCGCCCCGGTTTCTTGATGAGGACCAGTTTTCCCGTCTTCCAACGAAGCGGGAACTGGCCCCTCTCCAAACATGCGTTGAAGAGCCCTAACAGTCGAGGCCCGAGAGCCTCCGAGGCCAGGTAAGCCGTCGGGTCCCGGGGCGGTATTTTTGGCATTCAGCCTACGTACCGCCACTCTCAGATCTACCTTGGTCACCTCTGGAACGTTGTCGTCGTCGTCACTGTGGCCCGCGTCGGACACCGCAGGTGGCGGAGCCATGGGTGGGGGAGTATGCCCACCTTGTGAGGGGAACAAAGCGCTCACCACGTCCTCTACTACCTGGGGCCGGAGACTCTGTGTCAGCGGGGGAGCCCAGGTGCGGAGTTTGTCCTGCACCATTTTATATGGACGTCCCCATGGGTCCCGATTAAGAGTCTCCAGCATCTCCTTGCGGGCCAGATCTTTGGCCCGCCGGATCTCCACTTTGAGGACGGTCTTCGCTGCCCTATACCCCTCGTACAGCTCCGCCTCTCTGGCCTCCGCATTCGCAGGCCGGATGCGGAGCCTGCGGTGTCTGGTGTACCGGCGTCGCGCCACGACGCAAGCTTTGCGAAGTAAAGCTAGCTCTTGCGACCACCAGTACACCTGGCGCCGGGCACGTCCTGGCCGGACCCGGGGCATTGCCACGTCACAGATTTCGGACATGGCCTCCTGGAACCACTCCGCCTCGTCGTTGATGTTGGCAGGCCTGTCCGGTGATCCCACCCAGGCCCGCACTATCGAAGCTTCCAGGAGGAGCTCCCGGTCCAGCTGCCGCAGCGCCCACCGCCGGCCACTCGGGGCCTGCCTGACCGGCGCATCTGGGGTCTGGGCGGAGACGTCAAACCGGATATACCGGTGATCAGAAAACGTCTCCACCCCCTCCATGACGCGCCAGTCAACGACACGTGACGACAAAGCAGGGCTAGCGAACGATATGTCCACCACAGACTCGCCCTGCATCCGTACACACGTGGGGACAGAACCCCGATTTAGGATGACCAGACCTGACTCCAGAGCCCAGTCCTCCACCATCCTGCCCCGTGTATCCGTGTACCGGGAACCCCAAGCCAAATTTTTGGCATTGAAGTCCCCGAGGACGAGCACGGGAAGGGAACGGAACCCGGTTACGACGACACTTAACTCCATAAGGGAGTTGTGGAACTCGGCGAGAGTTCGATTCGGAGAGAAATATATGCCCACCACAGCAATCTCTTCAAACCGGGCTGCCACGCAACCCCGGCCTCTCCTGACATCCTCGAGGGATGGGGTACCAGCGGCGGCCGACGAAATAATGACCACCGAGCCGCTGAGATCCTCCACCCAGTCATCCCTGGGCGGGACAAAGTACGGCTCGGCGATCACGGTGATATTGATCGACCACTGCGCCATGCTCTGGAGCAAAAGATCCTGGGCGGCGGCGCAGTGGTTTATGTTCGCCTGAAGGCGACGGAATGGGGCCATTAATGGCATTCCATATCAGCTTCCTCCAGGGCCCCCTGGGGCCTTGACGTGACAGGAGCACACGCAGCGGTGGTATTGGAAGCAGCGGCGGTGGCGTTGTTGGTAGCTGTTGCGGCCGGGATAACGATGCTTGAGGTAGGCCTCTGCCCCCGGTTTTGGCAGGTGGAGCACAGGCCTTGCTCCCAGCCCGGTGATCGGCCGGCTTGCCAGCTGCCGCACATGAGACACAGTGCGGTTTGGCATCACACGAACCGGCCTTGTGACCGGGCTGCCCACAGCGGAAGCATAAGTCACTGCGGTCCACCTCTGAGGTGCAGTGAGCTCCCACATGGTTGCCCACGTGGCAGCGGAAGCACCTCAGGGGTCTGGGTTCCAGCAGCTTTATCTGTGCGGAAACCCAACCCACCAGGAGCCTTTGGCCCTCTTGTATCTTTTTGGCCACCGCCACGGGGCAGCTCACCGTAACGGCGCCCAACCCCGTAAAGTCCGAACGGATGGTGCCTGCCTTGACTTGCTCTACAGGGCACCCTCCAGTCCTGACTACGGCGGCCACAATCTCCTTCTCCGTAATGGAGTCGTCCAAGCCCGAAACGCGTATATCTGTGCATTTGGTGGGCCTAGACACTCGGGCTTCCTCCGCATTTATGGTGGCTCGGAGCCTTTCAGCCAGAGCGTCAGCGGTCGCGCCGCTGGCTGCACCGGGAACTTCCAACATCCGGGCCCCTGTGGCAGTGATCTTGAACCGGAGTCCCTCGGTGGCACCGAGCGCCTGTAGGTCCACCACCTCCCTCGCCTTTGCAAGGACGTCACGGTAAGTCACGCCCTTCTTTGCCGCGTCAGGCTGTAGTGTTATAACAACAGCCGCGCTGGTTGGGGCGCGAAGTCTTGCCGCGACGCCACGCTCCTTGCGCCGCTGCTTCCTGGCCTTCCTCTTGGCCGCCCTCGCTTTTTTCGCGGCCTTCTTCACCTCCCCGACCACCTGCCATTCAGCATTAGCCGCAGGAGACTCTGAGGGCGGGGTAGGTGGCGGCGGTTGGCTCGCCACCTCGGTTGGGACTCTAGCCGGCAGGGCAGCTACTTCACCCCTCTTGCGTCCCACCGACGCTTTCGCTGGTGGTTTTGCCGAAGTTTGTTTCACGGCTGACGTTCCAGACCCACCACGACTGTTACCTCCAGAAAGGACCCGGCGTTTTTGCCGCAGCAGCCGCGTATGAGGCCGCTTGGCTCGCCACTAGAGGAGGGCGCAGGACCCTGCTTTCCAGGACGTCGAAACGTTGCTGGAAAGCAGCTAACTCCCTTTTTACCAATTGGAGGATCTTAGACTCCGTTGCTGGCTGGGACACCTCTCTGGGGCCGGCTCTTCCGAACCTGGCTACGTCCGCCTTAAGAACAAGGTTCTCCTTACTTAGGCGGGCAACTTCCTTCCGCAGCTTGGTCAGCTCGTCCGTTGCCGTCGGAGGCCTTAGTTGTAGATCCATGGCCGCCATGATAGAGGCCGATGCCTGGCTGATGGCCCTCTCCTTTGACGATTTCAGCTTTTTTTGGGCCACCGCGCGAATTGCAGCCTCGACCTTCATCTGAAGCCTCACCCTCTGCTCCATGTCGGAACCACCAGCGGGGTCTGGCTCACCACCAGAAGCCTCAGATTCTGAGGACTTTGAGAGCTTCGCCCTGCCGCTCTGTCCCGCATCCTGCACGGTAAGTCCTCCATCTTTCCCTTTTCCTCGGCTCTTACCCCGCACAGTTGTGCGGATCTTTGGAGCCGAGGCCTGGCCCTCGGTGGAGGACGGCCCATGGTCACCCTCCGCTCTGGGACGTTTACGCGTCCCAGCCTCCCGTTGCTCTGGTGCCGAGTCAGACTCCGATCCCGGCACCTGCTCCCTTGGTGCCCGTGTTATGGATGTGCTGGAAAACTCCAGCGACTCCACACGGGCACGTGAGCCTCCCTGGCTCAATACATCCTGGCTTTCCGCCGTACGAGGACACCTGCGGAAAAATTTGCTGCTTTCCGTATTCCCCCTTCATTCTGTTGCGCCTGGAGCTCTCAGAGCTCCCCACGCTCACCGTCTCAGATGCGGAGTCGGAATCCGACCCTGCATCTCTCCTCCCAACGTCAACTTTTTTATTTTTATTTTTTCCCATTTCTGTTCCCACGAGTATAACTAAAATCCAACCAACCAACCAATAAACGTGGTTCGCACTAACGGCTCCCCCTTAACCCCCCCTGTAGCTACCCATGAGCCAAGCTACCAACCTCCCTCGCCATGCGCCGCTGCTTGGAGGTTTGGGGTAATTTTTTATAGAGGTTTTCTTCCTCGCGGTCCGGGCAATTAAGCCAAGACCCTCGTCTCCCGTCAAAAGTCACGAGACATGACCGCGACAATCAACGGGGCTACGAGACTAGCGGTGGCAGAAGCAGAGCTTCTGCCTGCCCGGCGGCAGGGTTAGTGCACGTCGAGCCCGCTCTACCTCCAACGCTGAGTCCCTCTGCTGCACAGAGGGACACGCGTAGAAGGGATCCTCCTTCTCCTTTGGCCGCCTCTGGGCCCCTCCAGACAGAATATTAGCATACGGACAACAAGACCCCTTAGGTAAATGATTCCTATGAGGGAGTTGTTGCCCGTATCCCAGGGTGCACCGACCCGGAAAACTGGTCTTCCTCCCGGACGTGTCCGCAAAGGAACTCCAGCTCTCGGGCACACGGGGAGGTTTTCTGTCCAGCACCCCATAATGTACATACCTAGTACCTTCTTCCTTGCACTTTTAATTATGTGTCTCTATCACTAACCATCACTGCGAAAGCGTTCACCATTCGCGTTTTTAATTGTTCCACACTTGATATGGTATGGCCGTCATTACCATAAACCAGGTCTTTAGCCCTACCCCACATTTACACTGAACCGCGTCGGCCTAACAATATGTGGATTTTCTGATGCCCACCAGTGTGCGTTGTAGATGTTAAACATCCCAACGCGCGTAAAGGTGGACTCGTCCGTCCAGAGTATGCGCCGCGTCGGGTCTTCAAGTAACCAATGGCAAAATTCCACGCGTGGATTTAAGTCTATCGGCTTTAATTCTTCCACCCTAGTGAAGTGGAACGGGTGCTTCCCCTCATCCCGCAGAAGGCGCCAAACGGTCATTTTGCTCACGTTAAAAGCACGAGCGGCGTCTGATGTGCTGGCCATTGGGTGCTGCAAAAAGAAGTCGACGATATCGTCCTCGATTCTTACTGGCACTCGTTGCCTTCCTCCGTCTGCAGCTGGTGGCATGTAGATCCTATAGTCCATATGCCGCTGTACAGTTCCAAGGATGGTCTGCAGTGATGGTCTTCTCCCAAATCGCTTCAAGAAGAGGGCTTGTGCTGTGAGCAAAATATTTCCACCCTCATTGTAGCACTACCACCATGTTCTGGACCTGGTACTCCTGTAGTTAGGCATTGTTTAATATGTTCCCCGAGCGAGCCCGACGCGTGTCAGTTGTCTGGTAAGGCGCGCGCGAGCGACACGACACGCGGATTGAGCGGGACGAGTAAGACTGGCCTAGCATTTAGCAAGACGCCGCGACTGAGACGCGGGCGCCGGGAGGGGTAGCAGGCGCCCCCGCCGCCTGCTGCGCGCGCATGTTTTTTCTTTGATCATATTCACAAAAGCTGCGCGCCGTTTCAAATACCGCTGCCCGCGTAAACTAGCGTAGTGGATGTTTAAAAATAAGAAAGAACCAGTATTTATTATGTGTGTCAAATAATATTAAATTATTTAATTTCATTAATAATATACCTAGATATTTTTTTATTTTTTATTGCTATGGTTTCCTTACCATCTACAGGTATATCTCTTAAAATATTTCGTGTATGAATAGATACACCTTATATTTATTATGGAATATAAAATAAATATAAAAAAATAAAATATAAAAATAATATATGGCCGGCTACATTGTCCATGATCTGATAAAGCAAATAAAATGCCTAACTTGTATTGGAGCGTTGATTGGTGTTACAAATCAAAACGCCTTACAATTTCAAAAAGACACTAAAACAAGTTATTGTACGGATCTACCACAGTAATAGAAATTTGTCGTCGTTGTGAAATTTATATTAAAAGGGCAATCAACGAGAGTGGTTCGAAAGTGCTGTCTCAGAAATATAATTCCAATTATTTTAAGAGATCGGTATTAAAATCACTGATTGGGTATAATTTATTACCGGATATTAATTTTCATCAATATGAAATAGAAACTATCAATCATTTGATTGAATTAGCAAGATGCATAATTCAGAAATATATAGACGCTCGGTTATCATTTTTTAGCAAAAACAATCAGGACCCTAAAACTTTAATTCGAAAAACATTTACCAAATTAATTCATTTTAAAATTCAATAATAACAGCATACTTGTTTTTCTTTTTGTAATTGAGACTGATAATGATTAAATATTATTATGTGATTTTATTGAGTATTTTTATAATGTTAAACTTCATTTTATCAATATCGATAACTTTCCCTCAATCAAGTAGAGCAATCCCTAACTCGGCATATCTATGAAGCTTGACCTTGAACTGACCAATTGCAGTTGCGCATTTTTTCCTCGCCTCCCAACCCGTATTGGTGAGTTGTGTTCTTCAACGAAATCGGCCTATAAGCTCTCTAGGTTAAATACTCTCTGCTTTTATTATTATTTACCGATTTTGCAAGTAGGTCTCGTTCATATTTCCTTTTTAGTTTCTTTATTAGATTATTGCAGTAGTTCCTATATCTAGTGTAAGTTATTTTTAGTATATCATTGTAGGGGTCATTGCGGCTCTGTTTTTGTAGATTATTTCGGTTTTTGATACAGCGAAGTATACCCAAAGTTACCCATGGCTTCAAAATCCGTTTACTATTCGGAATTTTTTTCGAGGTAGTGTTGTCATTAATAATAGAAGTTAAAGTATATATAAAAATACTAATTAATAAGTCTGGGTCATCACAAAATAGTAAATCAGATAGTTTTGTCTCCTGTAGATCTTTTAGAGCTTGGTCGTAATTTAGTGTAGTGGTAGTTTTTTTTGCCGTATAAATATTTTTTAATTTTGTAAGAGATAGGAATGTGGTGTAATGGTCAGTGATAGTAGAGTTTAAGATAGCTATAGAGGCAGAAAACTTCTTTTTGTTTATGTTTAACATGAAGTGGTCAAGGCAGTTTTGTTCCCTGGTGGCAAGTGTATGTCCAGGCAGTATACCGAAAAGAGATAGCATATTTAGATAACTAACTCTGTTCTTGTGATCTTGAGATGACTCGGTCTCTCTAGCTTTAATGTTAATGTTTATATCTCCAGCTATAATGGTGTTTTTCTGAGACGATTTTATGTCAAGTTCAGTACTAAGAGAGTCAATGAATCTTTCAGTATTAGAGTTAGAAGGTGAACGGTAGATACAATATACATTGCTACCTAGAACATCCAGCCGTAGGCAGGATGCTTGGTCGAGCTGTATTTCCTCAACTCTGTGCTTTATAGAACCTTTTACATATACAACCACCCCATCGTTCTGGTTAAGTTGTCGAGATGTCATATAGGAATGGTAATTGTTTATTTGCGGAATAGGCTTATTAGAGCTTAGTCTGCATTCTGTCAGGATAACTATATCTATTTCGAGCTTAAGTGTAGACAAATTGATCATAAAATCATCAAAGTTGCGATATATACTTCGTATATTTTGTGAAATAATAGTAAGGTCATTTTTGTTTATTAAAACGTGTTTGTGGAGTTCTGAGTAATCGCAAGCAATAGAACGAGCAATGTCAATCTTGTCTAATTCAGATACAGTTTGTAAAATATTATCCATTAAAACAGAGCGAATCCATGATGAGTGTATTTATCAAGAAAGTGGCTATTTCAATATACTTAGATAGTAGAATACCATTGACTGTAATCATGATTAAAATATGAGTTTTTCGTGATGAATATGTATTTGTTGTGTAACTTCTGGTGTTTGAATAAATCAGTGGGTTTATATATTGTAGATATGTGTTGAGATTTTGTGTGTTTGTATGTGTGGAAATGATGAGGTTGTGTACAGAGTGAATAGATGTATTAATAACATTAACAAAAAAGCTTAAGGAACTAGGCAAAGTATTATAAGTAAATGGGCAAAACAGTACCAAAAGGTATTACCGACTAACTTACGATATAGATTTCTCTTGTTCACTGAGCGAGTTCGTAAAAATAACTTTACACATTTTATGCTATGAAGTAGTGAGATGACTAGTTGACGATTATTTCTATTGATAATTATTGTATGAGATTGGTTATTTTTTACTGACTATTTTGATTGATTATTTTTTAATTTTTATTGGCTGTAGATGATTGTTTTTCTGTTGATTATGTTTTAATTGATTTTTTTTTCTATGATTGATTATCTTAACTATTGAATTGTATTGAGTCGATTTAATGGGCAAATGAACAGATTTTTATTTGTTATTTGTGATTTAAGTATTTTATTTTTCTTCTACATTATCACTTTGGGAATGCCTGTAAAGATAGCTGTATATGTATAAATAAAATAAAATAAATAATAAAAAATTGGCCAAGTGCGAGTCGGACTCGCCCATGAAGGGTTCCGTAGTAACTATAATAAATATAATATACTTACTATATTTATTTGAAAAAAAAAAAAAAACAAACAACCTTACAAATTTCTTAAAACTAGCTTATTTACAATTTTTACAACTACGCCAAATAACTTTGTTTTTCATAGTATTTGTATGAAGTACAAAGGAAGGAAAAACCTCTCACGCGTATGAAGTAGCATAGGCAAGGGCATAGTTTTTAGGGCTCCGTAGCCGAATGGCAAAAAAACGGAACCCTTATAGTTTCGATATGACTGTCCGTCTGTCAGTCTGTCTGTCTGTCCATCCGTCCGTATGTCACAGCCATTTTATTCCGAAACTATTAGGACTATACATGTAAAACTTGGTAGGCCGATGTATTCTATGAACCGCTTTCCGATTTTAAGAGAAAATTTAAAAAAATATTTAAAATAGAGGAACTGAAACTGAAAATATTTTTTTTCATGAAACCTATACGTGTGTGGTATTTATAGACAGGTCTTTAAAAATAAAAACTTTTTACCAAAAAATTAAACCGACTCCCAAAAAACACTGCAAAGTGAAAAATAACTTTAATTTCGGTAGTCGGTGTCTTTAGTTTTGTATTTTCGTTTTTGGCACCGACTTCCGAAATTTTTATTTCACTCTTTTTAGTTGGTTGATTTTTAATTTACCTAGTTACAAGAGCCTAAATGTCAACTAATTATAACATTTTATAAAATATTGCTTTTCCCAATGATGTACCGTTAATTTTTTAGGAGTTCTCCTGGTACTTCACCATCAGCTATACATCACCATATGCATTGTGACGAGCATAAAGTGCTTAATATCCATATTCAGGTAATCGAATCGCAATCCACGAAATACTTATTATTGAGTAGTTTCGGCGGCCATCTGTGGTCTTCATCATCAGTTCCACTTCCCCAAATGGTACTTTCTGAGAACAACTGCACAAGTTACTATAAGAAATACCCAAAACGCCATAGGTGTTCCTATAATATTTGAAGAGTTCCCTCGATTTCTCCAGGATCCCATCATCAGATTCTGACTTGGTGACAAATGGTACCAATTTCAAAGTATACCCTATCAAAAAAAAAAAGAATTTTCCAAATCGGTTCGCCCGTCTTCGAGTACTCGATGACCATAGATGAAAAAAAATATATATATACTCGTCGAATTGATAACCTCCTCTTTTTGTCGTCGGTTGATGACTCAAAGGTTTCTAAAATGACTTTTTATAAAGTTAATCGTTTAAAAGATATACGCTTCCAAAGTGGTAAAATGTGTGTCCCCCCTCTAACTTCTATAATAATGAAGTGAAAAATCTAAAAAACCATATGTTGTAGATCTTAATGTAAACTTTCAAGCAAAATTGGTTTGAACGAGATCGAGTCAGCAGTTTTTGAGATACAGTATATTTTATAAAACCGCAAATATATCTTTGTACTTCATACAAATACTATGAAAAACAAAGTTATTTGGCGTAGTTGTAAAAATTGTAAATAAGCTACTTTTAAGAAATTTGTAAGGTTTTTTGTTTTTTTTTTTTCAAATAAATATAGTAAGTATATTATATTTATTATAGTTACTACGGAACCCTTCATGGGCGAGTCCGACTCGCACTTGGCCAATTTTTTATTATTTATTTTATTTTATTTATACATATACAGCTATCTTTACAGGCATTCCCAAAGTGATAATGTAGAAGAAAAATAAAATACTTAAATCACAAATAACAAATAAAAATCTGTTCATTTGCCCATTAAATCGACTCAATACAATTCAATAGTTAAGATAATCAATCATAGAAAAAAAAATCAATAAAAACATAATCAACAGAAAAACAATCATCTACAGCCAATAAAAATTAAAAAATAATCAATCAAAATAGTCAGTAAAAAATAACCAATCTCATATAATACATATCAATAGCATACAATAATTATCAATAGAAATAATCGTCAACTAGTCATCTCACTACTTCATAGCATAAAATGTGTAAAGTTATTTTTACGAACTCGCTCAGTGAACAAGAGAAATCTATATCGTAAGTAAGTCGGTAATACCTACTATCAGCAGTCTGAGCCCAACCTGTTTGTTTTAAACGTATTATTTACTGACCAGTTGCTCATTAAACGCCGCGTGATGGTTGTCTACTTTCTAAAGGCCGTTGTTTTATAATTGCAGCTTTGGTTGTAAGCCCCATGGGATGTTTTTAAGGCGAATTCTTAATTTTGGATCGTAATGGCTGTTAAAGAGCTTTTTTGTTTTACGAGTATAGCATGATTGACGATGGCGTTATGGAAAAAAGAGATAGAATTACTAAACATTATACGGTATTTTTTTTACCCTGTTTTAGACTTTGCTTCAGTTGTGTTGTATAACATTTTTTGTGGGTTTGTATAGTTATTTGAATAGTTTAATCCCTGTAACGAGTGAAACATTAGAGTTAACACGAAATTTATAAGTCTATGCCGGTGATATTGAGCCGAAATTTTTTCGGATTATTCGTACGACGTTTGACGATTGACAAATCTATCCTCCGAGTGTGCTATTCCAGCCTTTAATATATCTTTGTGCTAAATTTCATCTAGATGTGTAGGGCCATTTCGGCGTGAATGAGAAACAAACAGCAATCTATGCCTCTAAACTTTCGCATCTATAATATTGGTACAGATAACTTTATTTGGTTTTGTCTGTATGTGTCTCTCATGTATCACCTTCATATAACTATTATATCTTACTCATAAGCGTTAAAGTGTCTTTCTTCTGAACCTTGCAAAAATCGCCTTTTATCCACACAATTCTTTTAAAACCTTTCAAGAAAATTACTTTTTAAAAGTGAAACATTTTCAGAAAGTCCCGAGAAACTATATCTCGGGCGCCACAAAGATTGTGTTCCAAGAAAATCCTCTTGCCAAACTATCAAAGAAGGCAAGTAGGTGACAAACTTTAATATCACATTAACATTACTCGCAAAAGCAGCTTCAGTTATAATCTAGTGTCTTGAAAGGCCCACATGAGGCATTATTGAATTTGGAGAGGATCCAACCTAGAGATTTGTGTCAGCCAAGTGTTGGTGCCAGATTTACTCTCGCAATCGTGTTATACACCATTAATTCTCTTATAATTGTTGGTATATCACGCTAGGCCCCTCGAGTCCTACTGAAATCTGCGCGATTCGCTTAATGTTATCAGGATTTTGGTGGTAAGCTAGTCTGCGAACATTTCTACGCATTAATGCCTTTTTTCGGGCACCCTGATCCTTCTATTGCCCTTACATTCCGGAACCGGGGTTTGTTGGGACGTAGCGCAGCCAATGACCTTATCTGGCCCATCGCTGCTTAAAAGCAAGTTTTATAAATAAAAAAATAAAAATAAAATTCATTTATTGCAGGTCCATGACCCATATAAAATTAAATTAAAATAATCATGTTACTATTGCTTACAGTCATAAATTCCAAATGTCAAAATAACATAACTATACGAGTAAACAGAGTTAAAAGAAAAATACAAAGGTGATTGAGTGAGAACAACTTATCCTGTTAAACAATGTCAAACTATCAAATTAAATGTCAATATAAAAAATAAAAATTAATAATATCAGAATGTCAAATTAATTGTAATCTATATGTCAGAGTATGAGATTAGACGTCAAACAACAGCAACGTGCCGGCCACAACAGTGCCTTATGTAGAGACAGTCAACTCTACCCGCAATCATTACCAGGACAGCATTGGAGCTGGCTCGCACCTTGCGCACCAAGGACGCGCACCGCTTGCGCATGGTGGCGTGGAAACAGTCGGTGCGTGCTTCCGCAAACATGCCCGAGGTGCTGCAGAAACGAGGCAGCCCCAACACTGCTCTGAACGCATTGTTATACTGGACGCGGAGAGCATTGTAGCTAGCTTGAATTCCCTGCCGGAGTCTGTGTGTCCCGATAACTATAACCTAGGGGTCTTTAAGTCAAGAGTGAATAGGTTAGTTTTAGGTAAGCGTGCTCCATCTTCGACCACATCATCACTTACCATCAGGTGAGATGGTGGTCAAACACGAACCTATTATCAATAAAAAAAACGCAATTGAAGAAGTGTTTTCTATTCATTTGTTGTAAAAAGGGGATAGTGCTGTACGTACTTTCTCACACTTGAACCATGATAGATTTTTTACGTCATAGCAGGTAGTTTTGTCAAATATTTATTTTTTATTATTAAGAAGTACACTGTAACAGAATAGTCTGTACAAGAAGATGCATTCTTAAGATTATAAATGCGGAAGTCTGTCTTTGTGTCTTTTGGTTACGATTCCTCAACTACTCACTACACACACTACTCACGACGTCAACAGTCTGAACAACATAATTTAATGGGGGGCCTGGAGTTCGAAAATACAGGCCTAGGTTTAGTTTAGACTCCAGATCTCCCACAAAGTACACACTTTGCCAAACTTTCTGTGTCTGACTGTAATTTATACTCACGTTGATATGTAATTTGTGGAGATAAATAAAGATTTTTATTTGACATTTGTACGCCCATATGGTAGAATATGATGAGACTATATACCGATACCGATATAGACCATGTTCTGACAAATAAATGATTATGATTATGATTATGATTATTATTATTTAAGAAAGATTATCTTTGGACTCGACTCAAAGTCGGAAATTTGAAGCAGGTACGGGTCTAAGCCAAGTATTCTGCTTCAATTTGTATGGTGTAGGTTGAGTGAGTAGTTTGCGTGTCTATAGTGTCAGGGGAGTGTTGATAAATCAGTGATGTCGGGTTTAAGAAGCGGTGAACTATAGAGCAGGTGTCTAATATAATTGATTTTTGTAGGGGTATATACAGCATGTTAACTAACAGAGGGCGTTCCCGTTAACCCGCAATAGTACAGCATCCATACCATACATGCTAAAAAAATATTACCATTCGAAAACAAAATGTTTTTATTTCTTTTTTATATTAAAATATTCACTAAAAATATTAAATTGATACGTAAAAGAAACACTCTGTACACGCGTACGCATTCATAAATAAATTGCGACGTTACCGTCCTTCGAGTACGCATGTACAGAGTGCTAAAAAAATAAAAACATTTTGTTTTCGAATGGTAATACTTTTATAGCATGTATAGATGCTATACTGTTGCGGGTTAACGGGAACGCCCTCTGTTAGTTAACATACTGTGTACTTAAACCATCGATCAAATTATGAAGAAACTTTGGCAGGACGATCTGAAGAGGCGCGACAGAGTTTCTGAATCAAACAATCTTGTAAAAAAAAAACCGGTCAAGTGCGTGTCGGGCCACGCGCAGTGTAGGGTTCCGTAGTTTTTATAACAGCCAAGTGCGTGTCGTATTCGCTGACTTATCGTTTCGTACCATGCTCTAACTAAAAGCCAAACATGACTACCTAACCAATTTGACTTCCTATACAAATCCTCACCTGATCCGACAATTTTGCACGGAAAGTTTCAATTTTTTTTAGAGATTTGTATAAAACTTGTCATAGCCGGTGTTTTGAATTTAAATACGGACACAAAGCTACACTACTCAATCGTCACAAGAAGCTAGCACGATACAACTGGCGCTTAGCGCCATCTATCGACATTTCTATAGAGTTGTTCGAAATTTTCGAGTCAAATACAATTGGTCGACTATTACACGTAAACTTGTAAAGCCCACTTATGTGTGATAGTTTTCCTTTAAATTTCGTTATATATAGGTAGTACTGCCGTGACATTTAAATTTCTAACTATAACCGTTTAGTTGATAGAGGGGGATGACACTTGACTCTAACGAAAATTGGTACTTTAAAGCTTGAAAAGTCACGAACGGTTTACTTAATCAAAAAACCCCTAATATTTTTGAAACACCTATCCAACGATATCCCCCACTATGGGAAGAACGAAAAAAAAATTATCATCCCACTTTACATGTATGGGAGGTACCCTTAATAATTGTTTTTTTTTTTAAATTTTATTTTACCACTTTTTCGTCGTCATTAACGTGGTATACCCTTGCCAAATTACAACTTCCTAGTACCAATAGTTTTTGAGCTAAACCGCGGACAGACGGACAGACAGACGGACATGGCGAAACTATAAGGGTTCCTTGTTGACTACGGAACCCTAAAAACTAAAATACTCAACGTATACCACGTTAAGTATTTTAGCAACGAATTTAGAGTATCATGTAAAATCAATATACCTACATATAATAAAATGGTAAAAAAGTGTGTCTGTACATTGAATAAAAAACAACAAAAAAAAAACATTAAAAATAGGCAAATAATGAGAGATACATAGGGAGAACATGATTAAAAAACCAAGTTATTTTTAAATCAAACAGACACACACTTAAATTTTATTTATATGTATCAATGTATAGATAAATGATAGATTACCACTAATACTATTAGGTAACCTCATATACTCAAATGTCCAAATTAGGTTCTCGCACAATACATTGCACAGCTTTAGTTAACTCAATACCGTTCGGGAAGTTCGCCCGGCGGGAATCGAACCAGCAACCGTTGCTCTCACAGAATCCAATTTGTTAACTACATATTTGACAGGTGAGCGACGTCTACAAGGGTTGCGGGGAAGTTCAATTTTGTAAATTAGAAAAATGTTTCATAGAAATACGGCTTTAATTGAAGATTTGTTTAGGTGTTAAATTTGGGCAAAAGCTCTTTTATGTAATCAAAATTATGTTTTTTTTTATCTATATTGAAATCTCTGTCTGTAATGTGAAAATTACTATGTTATCTCAAGTGTTAACTATTTTTACTAGTACTGCTGATTAGGGATTTATATTAACTTGTATAATCATAAATATAGAAAATACAGACAATCAACCTAATCAACAATATCAAAATACCAACAAAAGTTTTAAGTTTTTGTCTGTCTGTCTTTCTGTTTGTCCACGCTAACAGATTCTTTGGAAGGGCTAAACCAATTTCAAGGTTACATATCTTCACAGCACAGCAATATAGAATACGGTGATATGATAAGAAAATCTAGGGTGCACACCAAGTAATAGCATACATTAAGAATTGGGTAAGATATATGAATACTTCCGAAAAGATGATGCCTTTCTGGACAAACTGAGATAGATCGAGTAACATACATAGTATGTTTGTTCTTACTCGTAACAAAAATACGCACTTGGTCTAATAATTACCCATATATTATGTTGTCGGAAGTTCGCAACTGAAGAGTTACGGTGCGATAGGATAAACATACATGTATATTACTCGATCCATCTCAGCTTGACAAGAAAAGCGAATTACGCCCTAAATTTTCTTACCGTATCACCGCTTCCGAAGTATTTATATATCTTACAAATTCTTAATTTATTCTATCATTTGCTGTGCTGTGGATATTCCGGGATGTGACCACCTATAATTACAATATAATTATTATACATACAGACAACATGAAGCTAAATAGTTGCTATATACTTTAAGTGAATATAGATTGAGAGGTGACTGTTGAAACGGACGCCGAACCAAAACCAAAGCATTTACAAAAATTACTTACTCATAATTTAACACAACTGTTTTGATCGACTAAGTAAGATTACCCAGAACAACTATCTATAGGTCATATAAACTTTTGTTCAGATTCGGAAATCAAAGCCGCGACATGCAGCGCAGAAACCAATTTCTCAATCACTGCGCCAAATGTGTCGTTAAAATGATTATTATACCGTACCATTCTTGAGTAAATCAACTTGGAACATATTCTTAAACGCACCGCTGTCTTCCAAGAAACCTCCGCACTGTAGGTCTGAGGTATAATCGGCCTTATTATGAACGTCAAAATTTCTCCCAGCAAGTGTTACAGTCAGACAAGTTCAGAAGAGCTCAGACAGCTTGTGAGCCAATGAACTTGAATGCATAAGACTCTAGTATAAAATAGGATTAAATGCCGCATTTTTACGGCATCTGTGATATATAGAAAATAGGATTTTGGAAGATTATCGACGGAGTAATGGATTTCTGAAATTAGATTAGGTATTCTCAGCAGATTATTAAATGGTTTTTTGTTTTTCTGTTCTTTTTTTTTGCCAATTTCTCAGTTTTCTAATAAAAGAAAAGTCTACAGTTATCTTGTCAGTTTGTTGCATTATTTAGATAATTTTTTATGCACTTACTATGTTATTTCTTACCACGGAAGAAATCGTCTAAGGCATTATCACCTAGAAAATTTGTTTTTCTTGTTTTATTAATCGTGTAAAGAATTTGTCGCTAGAATCTGGTTTGTAGAACACGTCTATAATAGCGTTTTTTTTTATATACTTTTTAATTGTGAATAGGCTCGTGTTTGACTACCTGATGGTAAGCGATAAGGTGGTCGAAGATGAAGCACATTTGCCTAGGAGGAACCTATTTATTGACTTTATTGAGATTATAGTTATCAGGAAACACAGACTCCTGTAGGGACATCCACACCTAAGATGTACGCACAATGAAACCCTAAATTTTCAACCCCCTTAAATGGTAATTGCGTGCATGATAGATACACACAGTTGCCATTTAAGCGGGTGCCTGATGTGTAACACAAAAACTTGATCTATACACCTGGAAATGTATCTAACTATTGTATAGATTAACAACTACAGTAATAAGTAAACAAAGGCGTAGCTAACACAAAATAAATATGATTTCATGCGTGATACATAATAACAATCATTTTAAATCAGGTTGAATCATATTCATGATACTTATTTATTTATTATATAATTATTTTATTAAAAATATATTGTACAATTTAAAATATTTCAATGGATACAAAAATTAAAACTAGTGTACAATGGGCGGTCTTATCACAGGGCGATCTCTTACAGACAACCTTTGGATGGGCAAAACTAAAGCAGACAGATTTAGGGCTGTCAGTGTACAAACATCATAAATAATATTAATTGAACATAATACTCTGTAAGCGAACAATTTTATTAATAGGCAACAATAATCACTGAAATCCGAGTACCCAATCAAATAAACTGGCGTGCATAAAATAAAGACTACACTTACAAGTTTATCCTATTTTTTATTTATATGGGATTTTTATGTATAGGTACATAGGTACTAATATCATAGTTACACAACATACATTGTTTCTTTTTTGGGCATATCTTACCAAACGAGAACAAATCTTGTCGAAAACGGGAAAATTTAGCACTCTCAACTATAAGAAACCTGATATAGCTACATATTTAAAGAACTTAAGGATATTTAGGATGCTATGTAGTAGCATTCTAAATATCAAGCGGATCGACCGGATCCACAACGTCCTTATACGTTCCAGGACAGGTATCGCCGAAGTTGGTAGTCTGCAAGGCTGAAGTGGGGTTGGGCGAGACACATCTACAGGATGCACGAGGACAGATGGACTAGTATTGTCACGCGATGGGTGCTTCAAGACGGACGTCGCGTCGTAGCCGAAGCAGGTCTAAGAAGTGATGGCGAGACGATCTGGACTAATAAGTCCAGACCTTATGGATTGTCCGGAGAAGACTGCAGACTAAGTTGTCTGGTAAGATTAGGGGAAGGCCAGATGTGGGACAACTAACTAAAAAATAAAGGATTTGGGAATGTTATTCAAGTCAGAGAAGGAAATACCTCTTACTAAAGCAATTAAATTTGTACCATTCAAATAAAATAAATTATCAGCTTTTGAAATGAATGTTTTTTTAAGTTTTGCCGGATGTAAATTTAAAAATACTTAAAGTAAAGAAACTATTATTGTCGAAATTTTTTTTTATTGATAATAGGCTGGCGTTTGGTCACCAACTCACCTGATGTTAAGCGATGATGTGGTTGATGATGAAGCACGCCTGCCTAGAAGTAACCTATAAAATCGTTCGTAAAATAGTTACATAATTATTAAAGTCACACACAGGCCTACAACTATGTTTTGTACAACAGTTTTCAAAATAAGAGTTGTATTTTCAGTAAAATAAACATGTTTAGCATAACTTTTCCAAATGAGACATTTGGGAATATAACCGGTATAGGCAATTTAGTGCTAGGTTTGATAAATTGCCTCCTGATAGTAGTACGCTGCATAGTTTTAGACTTAAAATTTATAGTCGTTTAGTTGGCGATATATCATTGTTATTACCAAAGAACAGATAAAAGAGGTTAGAAAGGAAATAGTTCCCGATTTATATGAGAACGCGTGTCGTCGCTTGTCTACCACTCTTTAGCTCCACTATAAGCAAGAGGCCCGTTACGTATGCAAACGCTCGCGAGCCGCTTTCGCTCTCGGTAGGCTCCACTCCTTGCTGAATAAAATAGTAAGCTCTCCCTTAGGTGTAAAATCCGAATTTACACGACGTGCATACGTCCTATCATGACGTACACCTGTTCGGTGTTTGCCCACGCCAGTCCGGCCCAGATCCATAGGATGCAAGTCATTCAGAACCGTTTTCTCCGAAAGGCCACGGGCGCGCCCTGGTTCTTGAGGAACGAGGATCTCCACGTAGACCTCAAACTCCCGACCATAAAGCAAGTGTTGAAACGCATGTCAGTGCGTTACTTCACCTGTGCTGATACCCACACCAACCCCTGATCGTATCGGCCGCCCGATACAGACCCTCCCAAATTTCTCGGGTTCGTCGCCCGCGTCACGTCCTAGACGAGCCCGACGACCCCACCACCATCCGACAAGAGAGCAGTAGGGAAACTAGCACTCTTAGAAAACACAGACACAAAACGCGTTCCGTATTCCGGCCTCGCCGACGAGGTCCATCGCGACGTCCGCGTACTTGTAATGGAAAGCCTCCCCGACCTTTGCCAAACGAGCCAGCCCGCAATGCTGAGCCAGTAGCAATAAATACTCCCTTAAATACGACCCAGCCTGTCCCTTTGCTGCCCTCCCAAAATGACCCCGCTATGCCGAGGCCCGTACTCCACAGGGAGTGCCCTTAGCGTGCGGTCATTAGCTTGTAAGTATATTTTAGTTTGTAAGCCCTGGCTGGGGGCCTTTAATTTAATTTATTAGAGGTCACCACAGGACAGACCGGTTAAGTAGACGCACAGCCTTAGTGAGCTGATCTACGAGTGGCCCTACCTAAAAAAAAAAAAAAAGCCAACTGCAAATTACGCACACAAATAAATTACAAACACTTAAATCGAGAGCTTGCTACTGATTGTAACTCACTGTCGATAAACATGCGCCGTGCATCACGGCCAATCAGGGCAAAGGACGAAACGTCAATGGTTGAACTGTGGAGGACGCAACGCATGCAGTACATTGTAAGTGGACTTGGTCATTGCGTTGATTAAGCGAGTACACATCGTTCAATGTATATTTTTTTTAACTTCTTGCAATAATGTTGTTAATGTTCGGAATTTTATAGTGATCAGAATATTTTTATGTTTTTTGCAAATAAAATTGTATTAAATGTTATTTTCGACTTACCGATGGAAAGATATACCTCCTCGCTCTATACTTGCAGTGTAACTTTTTGTTTTACAGGTTATCTTTGCACAACACGGCATTTTAAAGCAGAGCTCTGTGTTCCGAAGTATTCCGAAACGCACTAAACTCGCTGAATGAATTAATCGGTCGAGCTATGATTTTCGTATCATAAATGTGGCGCGCTCGCCACGCCCACATTACCATTCCAACCTTATTCGTCCACTCCGTGGGTGAATACCGATTATGACATCGATAATATGTACAAGTTATCATACAATTTCGCATAGGTACTAACTTGATATTAATGATGAAAGAAGCTAATGACACGGCTCATTATTGTTATCAAACTGCCTGATCTATTTCAAATTATGGGTTGGGTTCAGCTTCCAGTGCAACTGAATGCATCTGAGTACGGCTATTTTAAATGGAGTAGCTACCTATCTGATACTGAACTCCCAGTAACTTGTAACGGTAGGTAATCCTTGGTAAACACTAGCACAGATTACCAAATAGTTACTTCGTAACAGATACATCACTCTCATACAAAAGCGAAAATACCTACGCTATAATAGCCTACAAAATCTTAATAATAATACCAACTGTTTGCAACGAGAAGAAATGTACCATAAATACGCACACAGAGAGTTGAGATTATTTTGCCTGCCGCGCGATCCACGTCATCGAGCGAATGTCCTAGGGTTGTATGTGATGATATTGGTAATAAAACGAATATAGAAAAACAATTATTTTTTATTTGTTGATCAAATATGTTTCAGTTTAATAAAATGATAAATGCATTTTTTCCTTGCCTGAATTCCCGATTATTAAATTTTAGTGACGAAAATATCCGAAACCGCGTAAATAATTTTAATTTTAATAAAATTCCGCGCAAATAAATAATCAAAAGGGAAACAGGAGCAAAGCGGAGGAAAATCAGTTGTTTTTAGGTCGATCCATTATGACGTTGTCAAAATTATTTAAAAAGGCTCAGGCAGGCGTGCGCCAGCCCACTGTCGGATGTACCGAAGGCGATACGCAAAGCGGTAGGCATATAGCGAGTGACGGACGACTGACACTAGTGTCAATTTTTAAGCACGTTAGACATTGATGCCAAGCACGAGTGCCGCAGGAAGGCATATGGCGGCGGGTGATAGAGCGGATCACTCAACACAAAGAACGTGACAACCACGACCACTCTGTCAAGAGAGAAGCGACTGAGAAGAGGAAGAAACGTTGGTCCTGCCTGTTATTTGAACATCTTTGTCAGTTGTTTGGGGCAGTCAGACGCCAGTCTTACCAAAAGGTCGTCTTACTCAGCTACTGAGGTTAAAAGATCAGATGGGCAACTGCTAAGCAGATAATGTAGTTTAACTAGATATATGTTTATTAGAAAATAAACATTTCAAAGAAATGAATCTATTTTATTTTTAGTCTGTTTTAATCCCCAAAATTGGCCAAGTGCGTATCAGACTCGCCCATGAAGGGTTCCGTAGTAACTATAATATTATAATATAAAATATATATTTATTTGACGAAAAAAAAACCTTACAAATTTCTTAAAACTAGCTTATTTACATTTTTTATAACTACGCCAAATATCTTTGTTTTTCATAGTGTTTGTATGAATTACAAAGTTATATTTGCGGTTTTAGAAAATATGCTGTATCTCAAAAACTGCTGACCTGATCTCGTTCAAACTAATTTTAGTTGAAAGTTTAGATTAATATCTACAGTGATATATTTTTTGTAGATTTTTCACTCCATTATTATAGAATTTAGAGGGGGGGGGGGGGGGGGGACATTTTACCAGTTTGGAAGCTTATATCTTTTAAATGATTGACTTTATGAAAAAGTGGTTTTAGAAACTCCTATCTCATTTTTAAATACCTGTCTATAGATGTCACACACGCATAGGTTTCATAATTTTTTTTTTTTAATATTTTGCTTAAAATCGGAAAGGGGTTTACACAATACATCTACCTACCAAGTTTCACATGTATAGTCCTAATAGTTTCGGAATAAAATGGCTGTGAAATACTGACGGATGGACGGACAGACAGACAGACGGACAGACATGACGAAACTATAAGGGTTCCGTTTTTTGCCATTCGGCTACGGAACCCTAATAATAAAACAACATCAAATAGCAGTGAATATCTTCAACCGAATTCTATTAAGATCACATACTCATGGTACTATCAAAAATGACTATTACATTACATTTTTAATTAAATCACGAGTTTTTTTTACACCTGTTTGCTTCACAAAATCTCGCACCAAATAGTACATTGACACTCAAGAGTAGATTAACTTACAGCAAAGTGATTTTACCAGAGTGACAGGATTAAATTGAACACATACTTTCAGATAATTCAGTGATCAAAATAAATTGCAAAATAACTTTGCTTTTCATATTATCTGATGCGTGGATTGAAAAACCCTTGAAGGTGATTTTTTTAAGAAAATTGACGATTTACTTTAGTTTAATACTAGGTTCTGGCGTGGCGTGTCATCATTTTGTGTTTTTTCGTCAGCGAAATACGTAGCCCATGTCACTCGCCAGGTTTTTCCGTTATGACGTGAATGACAAACAAACAGACTTATACGAGTATATTTGAACACTTACAAAAAATCTGGCAGAGTATTCATAAAATACGCAAAATTTTATCTATCTTTCAGCCTATTCGGCCCAATTGCTAGGTCTCTTTCTCTTTTTCATCCAAATTGTTATTTTTGGAAATGAATGAATCGATTTTAAAGGCCCTTGATATAATAAAAACACACCTACACTAGATACGTAGCTTTAAAAGATATTAAAATCTTTTACGACGAAGATTTTACTTTATATAATAGGTTGACCCCAATATATAAGGTTGGGGAAAAAGTCTTTTCGCATTATAGTATGTATGAACTTGTAATAAAATCTCTTTGGCTATTTGTATCTAGCTGGTTTTGGTCACATTGAAAGTATAAATTTTAAAGAACATAATTCCAAATTCAAATTAGGAAAATGTGTGATTTTCATTTGTTTTTCGTACTGTCAAGATGAGTGAATCTATTGAAGAAATTCGATACATTTTAAAATTTTACTACAAAAAAGGTAAAATGAAACGCAAGCCGCAAAAAAAATTTGCGATGTTTATGGACCTAGTGCAGTGTCTGTGAGAGTAGCACAAATTTAGTTTAAGCGTTTTCAATCCGCAAATTTTTGATGTCAAAGATGCACGTCGCTCTGGTCGCCCTATTAGTCCTGAACTTGCACCTTCGGATTTCCACCTGTTTCGGTCTCTTCACAATTCTTTAGGCAGTGTCAGGTTAACATCACGAGAGGACTGCCAAAACCACTTCTCGCGGTATTTTGATCAGAAGTCCCAAAATTTCTATAGCAATGGGATCATGTTCCTACCTACAAGATGGCAAAAAGTTATCGAACAAAATGGCACCTACATACTTTAGTTATGTGTAAATAAACTATATTAAAAAATGTTTTGGATATTTCTTAAAAAATGCGAAGAAACTTTTTCCCCAACCTTATAGAAAACTTTAAATTGTGTTGCGGCGGAGTGGACATTGAGTGCTGTCTGGACTTAGCCGGTCCAGCACATTAGTGACCTGCCGCACGCTCTTTTGCCCTTAACAGCACAATTTCGATGTACCCTACCACTTACTTATTTTTTTTTAGAGAGGCAATGTGGGT
This sequence comes from Tholera decimalis, assembly GCA_943138885.2. Classification (NCBI taxonomy): domain Eukaryota; kingdom Metazoa; phylum Arthropoda; class Insecta; order Lepidoptera; family Noctuidae; genus Tholera; species Tholera decimalis. Next base: position 6,590,017 of record OW964549.2, read on the forward strand.
AGAATACACAGTACTAGAAATCTTGTTAACCCCTCCAAATAAGCTAATTATGTATGTGTCTGAAGTGGTTTTACGCCACTAGTATAATGGTTGGGGTTCGAACTCATGATCTCTCGATCACAAATCAGACACCTTAAACATTGGCTATATGACTCGTCAGCCTTTAAATCAAGAGTGAACAGGCATCTTCTGGGCTCGCTCGTCCCGTCGTCTCGTAGACTCGTTAATCAGATGTGATCGCGATCAAGTAATAAAAAAAAGTTCAAAAAATCTAAATGTAAATTAAAAAAGCATTTTCTGCAACAAAATGAATTAGTTTAGTTAAGCTTATTTCCTAATAAATCTTTAAATGTAAAACTTACAAATTCACTTACTGTTTAAAATATTTATAATTAAATTTTCCGAACTCACTATCTTTTGTGGTTTTTAGTATAAGAACGATATGTATACTGCGATATTGATCATAAATAAAAAAAATATATTTGTGGTTTTTGTTTAGAATTGTTGTAGTGACGAACTTCATTGTGACATAATAATAATAATGTTCTCACGTAGATAAGTGAACCTCCTTGCCGGACTGCTGCCGTGGGATCTGGAGGCGGTAGCCCTCGCGCGCGTGCATAATTGGCGCGCAGAGGTGCTAAGCCGGGGTGAAACTCCGCTACCTCGGCAAGTCGCGGCTCAGCGGATGGAACTCCGGCGCGATCTCACGGCAGCATGGAAAGAGCGGCTGTCGCAACCGAAGGCTGGGCACGCCGCAATCGCGGCGATAAGTCCCCTCTTTGAGGAGTGACTGGAGAGAGGCCACGGCCTCCTCACTTTCCGCCTGACGCAGGTGCTGACCGGACATGGCTGTTTCGGGAGGTACCTGTTTCGAATTCAGCGGGAGGACACGCCCGGGTGTCGTCATTGTGAGGACCGCCTGGAGGACACGGTGGAGCATACGGTGGAGGTGTGCCCTGCTTGGGCGGAGCGCCGCCGTGTCCTGGTAGAGGCAGTCGGCGGCGGCAACCTCTCGCGCCCTGCTCTGGTTCAGACTATGGTGCGGAGCGAGAGGGAATGGGATGCGGTCGCCTCCTTCTGCGAAGCAGTCATGCTAGCGAAGAAGGAGGCTGAACGCGTGAGGGAGAGGTAACTCTCTTCCTCGCGCCCCAGTCGGGGACGCCCCGGGCGTCGGGGATCACGAGCCGATTTCCGGCCACCGTAGGCGCGGGCCTGCGGACGGCGAGCAGGGGTCACTCACCGTCCGGTAAGGACCAGGCCCGTGTCGGCGGCGCGTCGTGTTCCACGCGCGCTTCAAAGAGCTGTCAACACCAGTGACGGGGCCTCATAGGACCATTGCCTGCCGGGGTTTGCGGGAAAGTTCTACCGAGTTACCGCGGCCCCGGAAATTTAGGGTAGCCGAAGGAACAGGGTGGGTTTTTAGTCAGTAGAAATCTGACACACCCTTCCGCTTGACCCAGAGCGGATGAAGCACAGAAATCAAAAATACAGGGATGAAGTCATTCGATGATTTTCCCACCGCAAAAAAAAAAGGTAAGTGAATTTGTGTTTTGTAAATATAATAATTTATAAAACGGTTATAAGTTCTGGGTGGATTTGGTATAGAAATAGCTTGAGGAGTTTTTACCCGAATGCAAAACAAGGAGGATTTTTATCGTGATAAAAATACGATAGCATTGCCACCCATAATTGTTACCACAGTGATCGTCACAGTGATAGTGATATTTTTAATAAAAATATGTATTAGTTACAGTATACACTTTATTGTGTAATAGAATGTAAGTATTTCATTTGTATTGGCCAAACTGCCTATTGCGTAACTGGTTTGGTTAGTTTTTTATTTATTTTCTCAAGAACGAACACAGTAAAATGTCATATGGATTATAATTATGATAGTTGGAATGAGGAAGATAATTAGAAGAATATGTATTCGTATGTACTTAAAAAACAAATTGATAACACATCATAACATCAGTTAGTCCTATGCATCTGGCATCAAGAATATTCGCGCGACCCCAATCAGACCATCGGTCTACCTTCAGAGAAGCAAACCAATGCTGCGTTTACCAATTTCATAAGTTTAATCAAAATTTACCCTCCAACGTGCAAAATTATTTCCTAAAGATCGTATTCCTCATAATCATTACTTCAATTAAGATTTGATCTTCCGATAATAATGCTTTAAAAATATCTTCAGCAGAAATTTTCCACGTCTATAAGTTTCGAACAAATTACTTGAGACGCGTGTCGGGTTCCTGCCGTGTAAACTTTAGCAATTAAGGGCGCTTGCTGTTGCTTAGTGATCGATGCGCCTGCCCTTATTATTTTGTATATTTCGCTGTTGAAGCGGAACTGACAGGAGTTTTAAAGCGCTTTATCAGCTGAATGGATACACTGGTTTGGTTATGTTGAAGCTCCTATTGGACAAACAAGACTTTTAATAATATATTTTTGAACAACCTGAAAACCAGTTTTGTTATTCAAGACAAAATTCTTGAAGTAAAGGAGATGTTTCATTTTTATATGGGGCTCCGGCCATAACATGTACATTTCAGCAAAGCTGGAAAACTTACCCCTGAACAGAATAAAGTAACATTTTTTTCATAATATCAAATGGTTTTTATATACAAAATAAAAATTAAAAATGTTTGACGTTTGTCCTAAGAGTTATGACAGCCATGACAGGTTGTAGAAATGACGTTTACTTAACCTTATTGTGTTTTTGTTCATCAGAACTAACCCATTGCTAACCCACAGAACCCTAGCGGGGACCTGACTGACTAGTGACTGATAGAGTTTCAAGACAACAATAGTGGTTATTTTGAATTCGTTCAGAAACACATTTAAAAAATGGACACTAAAGATTTTTGTAACGATGAAATCATCACACTAAATTATGTTTACTCAAAAATATGTACAAGAGAATAATAGTAATTTATTTTTAACACTACAAGAATACACACATTTCTTAATTATCTTCTACGTAACATTGTTTTGATGAGACATGATTTCAGAACGAATGAAGTATGCAAGCAAACGAGACGCCATGCTGAATAAAACATGGCAATAATTGAAAAAACTATTATTTTTTGTACACAACAAATCAGGCTCAAAATCACCAGAGAATATTTTTCCCCAATTTGTAGTATTTTTTTCCTCTTTTTCGATAAATGTACATCTGATGGCCGAAAATGAAACATCTCCTTTCATTTTATTTACTATATATTAATTATAATCAAAATGTGCTCCATGAGCAAGCTAGGGCGTTGCTTAACCTACATCTTTACGGTTGAGCTATGCCAACTGAGTTCAGCCAGTAGATGGGTAACTATCCTTCATTATTGAAGTCTAATGTTGTCGCTTCTCAAGTTAATTTTAATATAATATAAAGCTTTTTTTGTGAATAACACTGTAAACTCTTAAATTTGTTTCACAATTTTTTATTTGTAATTCCATTGTGCTGTATTACTTGGTCTATACTATCCTCTCATACCTAATTAACCTGTATTATGGATACATTGTAAGAATGATAATTTGATTTGAAAAGAGTAACTGTGGAGTTTCTTGCCGGTTCTTCTCCATAGAAAACGACCAATTTCGAACTTTTTTCGTGCCCTGCGCCGAACTGCTGACTTTTTGTAAGTTCCCATGTAGGTTTATGTGAAATAAAACATTTTGAGTTATGAGTTGAGTTTCACTGAGAAATCCTCCGTGTCTCGGGAACTGCTGTCATTTTGTACATCTTAGACAGTCATTACGGCTATGGAGGTCAAATCGGCAGTCGATTCATATACTATAATACACACTACTACTCAACTACAACCCGTTAGACTTATGAGGTCTTCTGTGAGGATTTGAGTGAAACCAGCGATGTATGGGTAACGAATGAATCTTTATTAGGGAACGCCTTAATATATACAAATTTCGTAAATCCAAAATATCCAAAAATGAATTTGATTGGCTACACACAATTCTAAAACGTAGTCGACGAATCAGAGCGGGCGCTCGCTTAATAAAAACTACTTGCGCACGGAGGCACGTTTAGTGGAATGTAGCTAGCCGTCGTGGGAGCACGTCCAAAATATGTACCGCGAGCCGGCCAGCGGTGGCCCACGCGCCTCGTATGCCGCGCGCTGCGCCGCCGCTGCCAGTAGTGCCAGTCACCGTCCGGCCGTTGCGCCGGTCGGGCGCGCTTGATGTTTGGATGTCCCACAGTTACCCCCCTTCAAGAAAACCGCACCTTTCTCGTAGGTTTAACCGATCTTCCGGAGCGAGTAACATATGGGATCTCTTCTGTCTTCTCATCTTCAGCTGGTAGTATGTAAGCGGGCTTTAATCTATCCAATGACACCACTGATTCTCGAGTAGGTAATTGTATCTTGAAATACTTGTCATGTTTTTCTATAACTTCGTACGGTCCTTCGTATGGCGGTGTGAGTGACTTCCGCGCACAATCTATACGTATAAATACGTGCGTGCAAGTAGATAGCTGTTTCGGTACGTAGGTCTTGCGCTGTCTAATCGTTGCACCTGCGGCGACGACCTCATTAAGCAACTCCATTGATTGAGTTAAATTTCGTATAAATAACGGGTCTTCATTGTTAGATTTTATCGGTGTGAAAACATCTGCTGGTAATCGTAATGACGTGCCATATATTATCGTAGCGGGGCTATAGTTGGTTTCTTTATGAATGGCTGTGCGTATTCCCATCAATGCCGTCGGTAAGTCTTGTACCCACTGTTGATTATTTCCTCTTGCTATGATAGCTGTCTTGAGAGTACGGTGCAGTCTTTCTACAAGTCCGTTCGCTTGAGGGTGGTAAGCAGTAGTGCGGATTCTTGTTATGCCAAGTTTGTTCATTAGCTTTTGAAATAATGTTGACTCAAATTGCCGTCCTTGATCCGTAGTGATGCGTAATGGACAACCAAAGCGCGTTATCCATGACTCATATATAACTCGAGCAACTGTTTCCGCGGTGATGTCACTGACTGGGACTGCCTCGGGCCATCTGGTGCATCGGTCGATGATGGTTACTAGATATCGGTAACCTTCTGATGGTGTGAGAGGTCCTACGATGTCCACGTGAATGTGTTCAAATCTTCTTGACTCAGGAAACTGCACTAGTGGTGTAACAGTATGACGGTGAATTTTGGCGCGTTGACACGAAATGCAGGCTCGCGTCCACGATGAAACATCTTTGTTCATGCCCGGCCAGAAGTATTTGTCAGTGACCATCTTTCTTGTCGTGCGTATACCAGGATGACTTAGTTCGTGTAATGCGTTGAATGCTATTTCACGAAAATGTTGTGGTAGGTACGGCCGTGGAGATTTTGTCGAGTTTTCACAGTAAATTTCTTTCTTTGTTCCAGGTAATAATATCTTGATGAAATGGAGGTTATCTTGCTTCAGAAGTCTGCTTAATTCCTCATCTCTCTCTTGTTTCTCAGCCAGGTCGATAAAATCTATGACTGTAGGGCAGTCTATGGCACTTATGCGTGAAAGTGCGTCAGCAACTACGTTATCTTTTCCATGGATGTATTCGATCTTGCTACAAAATTGTGATATGAAGTGGAGTTGTCTCTCTCGCTTCGGTGTATCGCTTGCACTTGTGGACTTGTTCATAGCGTAAGTGAGGGGCCTATGATCCGTATAAATCACAACGTCGCTCCCTTCTATCAATCTTCTAAAATGCTTAACAGCCATATAGATCGCTAAGAGCTCGCGATCGTATACGCTGTATCTCGCCTGTGTGTCACTGAGCTTTTTTGAGAAGAATGAGAGTGGTTTCCAGGTGTCGTCTATTTTCTGTTGTAGGACAGCGCCTACACTGAGACACGAAGCGTCGGTCATAATGCATAGGGGCGCTCCTTGCACTGGATGTGTTAATTGGGCAGCCTCCGATATGCTCTGGCGACATTTATGGAAGGCGTCTTCAGTTACCTGGTTCCAGATGATAGGCGTTTTGTCATTTTTCTTCTTATTGTGTAGAAGTTTGTTCAGTTCTATCTGGATTTCCGCTTGCTTAGGTAAACAGTCGTGATAAAAATTTACCATGCCCAGGAAACGTCGTAGTTCTTGAATGGTTGCTGGTTTTGGGTAATTAAGAATGGCCTCGATCTTTTCTTCTGTGGGCTTGATACCGTTTTCTGTGACTTCATAGCCTAAGAAATTTAATTTCTTCTCGCCAAAGATGCACTTCCCTAAATTTATTCCGATCCCATATTCAGATAAACGTTTCAGAACTAGACGTAGATGTTCGATATTCTGCTCTTCAGTTTCAGAAAAAACCAGAAGATCGTCAACGAAGCAGTAGCAGCAGTAGTCCAGGCCTCGCAGAACTTCGTGCATGAAGCGTTGGAAAGTTTGGGGTGCGTTGCGTAGACCAAACGGCATACAAAGAAATTCAAATAGGCCGAACGGTGTCGTGATAGCTGTCTTCTCTATGTCTTGGTCGGCCACTGGTATCCAGAAGAATGCTTTCTTAAGGTCTACTTTAGAGAAGATCTTCATGCCATTCAGTTGGTAAGTGAAGTCCTGTATCCTGGGTATTGGGTAGCGGTCCGGCAGCGTTACTGAGTTAAGTCGGCGGTAGTCGCCACAGACGCGCAGGCTACCGTCCTTCTTGGTAACAACGTGTAACGGGCTGGCCCATGGACTCTTTGATGGTTGGCATATCCCACTTGCCATCATTGCCTCGAATTCAGCTTTCGCTGCTTTGTATTTATGCGGTGGTAGTGGTCGCGGTCTAGCGAAAAGAGGAGGTCCAACAGTCTCGATGTGGTGTCTCACATTATGCTTAGATTTCTTGGCAGGTGTTAGAGGCTTCAGTACATCAGCAAACTCTTGCAATAGTGTGTGGTACCGGTGATTTGGTTCAACTACGTAGAGCGTTGTATCTTGGGTAGTCCGTATCGCCATAGTATTTACTGAGAGTTCAGTTACACTGTCTATGAGCTTCTTGCGATGGAGGTCCACAAGCAGTCTATGGTGTTTTAGAAAATCAGCTCCAAGGATAGACATCTTCACATCGGCCATAATGAATGTCCACTTATAGTTGCGGCGAAGTCCTAGGTTCAAGTGTAGTGTTTTCTCTCCGTAAGTATTGATCGGTGTATTATTAGCTGCGAATAGTTTGAACGACGTTGATATCGGTGTTCGCTTACTTCGTGTGGCTAGCACTGATATATCTGCTCCCGTGTCGACTAAAAATCGTTCTCTCGTGGTCCTGTCTGTTATACATAGGCGGTTATTTGTATTCGCAACACCGACGTCCGCCACAGTCGATGTGGTCATCAGTTTTCCGACTGCTTCCGAGAACATGGAGACTCACATTTCTTTGCCTTATCTCCAAAGCGATGGTGGTAATAGCATTCCCAATCTGCATCTCCCGGTTTCTTCCCAGGGCCCATCTTTCTTGAACGTGAACGAGATCTTGACCGATAATTGTTCGAGCGATATGGTGGACGGCGGTGATTGTAACTAGTATGTCTTCGTAATTCAGCAATTTCGAGTGTGAGCTTTTCTATTTGTTTCGATAATAACTGATAATTCAGGTCTTGTCCACTTCCGCTGCTAGTAGAAGGTGCACTTTGGCTGACTTCCGCTATCGTACTTTCTGTGTGCTCTATCATCTTGTCCGCCATCAATGCTAATGGGTCGAGCGTTGATTCTGTATTAACAGATAACACAGCACGAACTTGAGCAGGTAAATGTCCCATCCATAATATTTTCAGCGCGTCGTCAGGTACTTTTTCTCCAGCCAAGTCTCGCATAACTCGTAGCAATTGAGATGGCTTCTGATCTCCGAGCTCTAAACCACTTAGCAGCTTTTGGAATTGCCGGGACTCGGACTCTTCATAAACCGACAATAACCGTTTTTTCAATGCATCGTATTTTCCGGAACCTGGGGGCTTGCAGATGATATCGCTTACTTGCTCAATATCTTTCCTGTCCAAGACTGGGATCACTAAATTGTATTTCTGTTCTTCGCTGATCTTGTGTAAGGCTATGACCGCTTCAAATTGGGCAAACCATAGCCTTGGTTGCGCTCGCCAGAACGGTGGAATCTTCGCTTGAAGTGCAATCGCAGAAATTTCTTTCTCGCAGGTCTTCGCAGAGGTATCATCAACAGCGTCGTCGTACTTTTCCATCTTGTAGTCGGGGTCACCAAATATGACGTCTTCTGTGAGGATTTGAGTGAAACCAGCGATGTATGGGTAACGAATGAATCTTTATTAGGGAACGCCTTAATATATACAAATTTCGTAAATCCAAAATATCCAAAAATGAATTTGATTGGCTACACACAATTCTAAAACGTAGTCGACGAATCAGAGCGGGCGCTCGCTTAATAAAAACTACTTGCGCACGGAGGCACGTTTAGTGGAATGTAGCTAGCCGTCGTGGGAGCACGTCCAAAATATGTACCGCGAGCCGGCCAGCGGTGGCCCACGCGCCTCGTATGCCGCGCGCTGCGCCGCCGCTGCCAGTAGTGCCAGTCACCGTCCGGCCGTTGCGCCGGTCGGGCGCGCTTGATGTTTGGATGTCCCACAGACTGAAAACCGACCCCACATAGTTGTGAAACGGATAAGTGGATGATAATTCCATGAGCAAGTTCTTATTTCTTATTTCACATGTCAAGTCAATCTCAGGACACGGTTGGTGTAAGGGTTGAGCGATGTGTCGTGAGTTTGATACCACACCGCTGTAATAAAGGTTTGTAACACTTACAGATAGTTGTTCCGGTTGTGGGTGCTTATGCTAGTGAATTTTTAGGGTTCCGTAGCTGAATAGCGAAAAACGGAACCCTTATAGTTTTATCATGTCTGTCTGTCTGTCTGTCCGTCCGTCCGTCCGTCCATATGTCACAGCCATTTTATTCCAAAACTATTAAGACTGTACACGTGAAACTTGGTAGGTAGATGTATTCTGTGAACCGCTTTCTGATTTAAAAAAAAAAAAAAAAAAAAAATAAAGGGGGGCCTCATACATAGAACTAAAGCTTTTTTTTATGTTTATGTTTATTTTTATGTTTGTAAATTCACCTACAATACAGAAAAAAATATTTATAACAAACTCGTTGGTAGGTATATTTTGAGCCCTTTGGGGTTGAAACCCTGGAATCGTGAGATCCGAGTGCTCACAAATTATTTAAAGACCTTTCCAGATGCCTAGTCGACACTTCACGTGACCCAAGGGCTGGCTTTTGCCTTGGACAGATGATAAGCAATGCCATACAACGTGGCAATACAGTCAGTCTTTTGGGCACATTACCAGTGAACAGCGGTGCTCACGAATTTCTGGACGCTATATTTTAGATTATTTTTTATATACATATATAATTTAAGGTTTTTATTTAATTGTATATTTTCTTTCTTAACTAAAATAAATTATTTTAGTAGGACAATCGTTTTTTTTAACTCAGTACCAAAATCCATTAGACGTGGAAACATTACATACTAGCAAGGTTGGTACAATTCACATTACTAGCAATTTTGTTAACCCTCTAAAACTAAGCTAAATATGCTTGTGTCTAGAGTGGGTTCACTACAATAATGTAATGGGAAGGATTTGAACCCGCGACCTCTCCAACACAAGTCCGACACCTTAGCTATTGACGCTTCAAAATTAAACATGACCTTTTTCGATTATAATAATACCTAGTTTTTTTTTATTGAAAATAGGTTCGCGTTTGACCACTATCTCACCTGATGGTAAGTGATGATGTGGTCGAAGATGGAACACGCTTACCTAAAAGTAACCTATTCACTCTGGACTTAAAGACTCCTAGGTTGTAGCCGTCGGTAAACACAGACTACGGCAGGGAATTCCACTCCTTAGCCGTAGGTACGTACTATGAAGGTATTCCCAAAACGTTTTGTGCGTATGGGCGCGATGTCCACCATGTACCTAACGATGGCGCTTCGCCGTTTGTCTCGTAGTCCGATGATGGAACGGGCTTGGCGGAATTAGATTGTGTAATTCCATCGCACACTCCCCAAAATGTAACCGATAGAAAACCGATAGACTTGCAACTCGTTGTCGGTGTTCAAGGCTCTGGAGCTTTGACTCGACCAGTGCATCGTTGCCAATGAGTCTCTGGGCCCGCTTCTTGATAGACTCAAGCGCGAAATAGATAGAAACTTTGTTCGCGTGACTGAAGATTATTATTCAACATTCTTTCTGGGATAGTTTTCATGCATTCATACGTTTTAATTCATATGTTATTTCTTGAAAAAATATCATATTTACAAATTATGTTTCAAGATTTGTTTTACACAAGTCGTGGCACCCGAGTAATTAATATAACGTTGTTTAAATTTATAGAAATAACTCACAGACCGAAATACATCAAAACCGGTGTGTTTTCGCGATAATAATGTTAGAATGATAGATCAGTCTGGATTAATATGATATAGGTAGATTTACTTAGGACATGATTGAATAAGAGAAAGTAAATTAAATTATTAAAAAAAACTTTTTAACAAAAAATTAAACCGACTCCTAAAAAACACTGCAAAGTGAAAAATAACTTTAATTTCGGTAGTCGGTGTCTTTAGTTTTGTTTTTTCGTTTTTGGCACCGACTTCCGAAATTAAAGTTATTTTTCACTTTGCAGTGTTTTTTAGGAGTCGGTTTAATTTTTTGTTAAAAAGTTTTTTTTTTCACTCTTTTTAGTTGGATGATTTTTAATTTACCTAGTTACAAGATCCTAAATGTCAACTACTTATAACCTTTTACAAAATATTGCTTTTCCCAATGCTGGGCCGTTAATTGTTGAAGAGTTCTCCTGGTACTTCACCATCAGCTCTACATCACCATATGCATTGTGATGAGCATAAAGTGCTTAACATCCATATTCAAGTAATCGAATCGCAATCCACTTAATACTTATTATTGAGTAGTTTCGGTGGCCATCTGTGGTCTTCATCATCAGTTCCACTTCCCCAAATGGTACTTTTTGAGAGCAACTGCACAAGGTACTATAAGAAATACCCAAAACGCCATAGGTGTGCCTATAATATTTGAAGAGTTCCCTCGATTTCTCCAGGATCCCATCATCAGATCCTGACTTTGGTAATAATGGTACCAATTTCGAAGTATACACATTCGAACAAAAAAAGAATTTTCCAAATCGGCTCAGCCGTCTTCGAGTACTCGATGATCATACATAAAAAAAAAAAAAAATATACGCGTCGAATTGATAACCTCCTCTTTTGGTCGTCGGTTGAAAATAAAGTTAAAGGTTTTGTTGGCGCAAAAGGCCAATTTAGTGGACTGTATTTGCGGTGCGGAGCTAAACGATTGACAAACGCTTGGCGTTAGGTACTTCGAGTTGCAGTGGGTGTGGGACAATGGAATACAACCCGAAATAAATAGGGAAGGAAAGCACAAACCTTTACGGGAGCCACGTGCTCGCGTCGTCGCCGGTGCACCGGTTCACTTTTCCAGGTTCAGGGCAGTTGAGCTTCAAGTTATTGTCCTCACACGTTAAACACAAGCACAAACTATGGATTATAAGTCTTATTACATGCGAAAATGCGGTGATTCCAAAGTTATTAATATTTTTAAGCGGAGCGCGTCGACGCCATTGTTAACTTCTTGCGGAGCGATTCGGAAGTAGTTTTTTCGACAAATGGCGGGCGAATCTTCTTACTCACTCGCGAGGTATGTGCGGGAAGGAGATGGATATAGGAAATAGCGGATGTCAATCATATTTTGAATGTTGGCGCAACCATTCCCCCCGGTTTGAAGGGTTACCTTCAAAAACTATAAGCGAAACTAATCAAAGAACTAAACTCTGGAGTAACATCTAACTTCTAACCTTATTCCTAAACTATAATATAAAGCGTTACCATAACTACTAAACTAATTTGAAGCCTGCTGCTGATTGGGCAGAGGACAGAGGCGAATAACCGGACGTAAAACTTTGCGTACTTAAATCACCGGTCAATTCTATGTGAACTGCACGAGTTGTCATACAAATAAATAGACAAACGTAAGCTTTTGTGGAGCGTACTCCGCGACCACGGGCAACAGTTACCCTAAACGGGCCGGCGAAGTCTGTACCGGTGTGAACGAAAGGTTTAGCGGATTGAACAACACGACAAGAGCGATGATCGGCCATTTCAGGCGCGATAAAACGCGGGCGAAGCTTAAAACAGGGCACACATTTGTGTACTCTAGCACGAATCAAATTGCGAGCGGAAAGTATCCAATACTTCTGTCTAAGGATAGACATCAACAAGTCTGGACCTGCGTGGCAATTCAACCTATGATGATAATCTACAATCAAATCTAAAATATGGTCCTTGCGGGGTAAAACTACTGGATGCTTTTGCTCAAATCCTAAATCGGAATTTCTCAAACGACCACCTACTCGAATAAGACCATTCTGCAAAAAAGGTTTCAAATGTTGAAAGGCGCGGCTACAAGGTTTGTTGGACTCCAAACTACTAATTTCGGAGGCGAAATAAAATCTCTGCAATTCACGTAGCACGACTGACTCAGCTTTATCCAGATCAGCGGCGGTTATAACACCGCGCGTGGGTAACAGTTTAAGAAAACGACATACATACACCACACAACGCAAAAGTCTCGACCAAGACGAGACGCGATTAGATAACGATAAAATAATCGACTCTTCACGTGGAACCGAAACTACAAGCGAATGCTTCTTCTCCTCGGGTGGTTCTGAAACGGCAGCTGGATTAAAGGGCTTAACCGGCCATTCCTCGAGCACGCTATGAATCCAAGACGGAGCGCAGAACCACAGCGGATGATCTAAAATTTGCGAAGGGAGCAACCCACGGGAGAGACAATCGGCGGGATTATCTGTGCCAGCAACGTGAAAGAGATTTTGTGGTGGTAATTCGGACTGGATTTTGGCCACCCTATTGGCGACGAATGTGTCCCAGCGATGGGGCGAAGAATGTGCCCAACACAAAGCTACAGTAGAGTCAGAAAAAGCCATAATTCTATCAATAATAATGCGGTGCCTACAAGCATTGACAATCGAGCTGATTAATTGCACTAACAAAAGTATAGCGCACAGCTCCAGGTGCGCCAGAGAAACGACCTTGCGAGGGGAGACTTTGGATTTAGCGCTTATAAGACTAACCGAAACCTTGTCAGCATCCAAAACGTGAAAATAAACTACCCCCCCGTAAGCCTTTGCACTGGCGTCGGCGAAGCCTACAACAGTAACTATACTGTTCGACAATATACCAACATGGCGAGGAATTTTTATTTGATTGAGCAATGGAAGTTCTTTCCGGAAGCGAGCCCACAATTTAACAATATTTTCGGGCGCGGGGTCGTCCCAATCACTATTGGAAAGCCAAAGTTCTTTTATAAGCAACTTGGCATATAAAACGACGGGAGCTACAAATCCCATAACATCCCATATACGTGCTACACACGACAGGATAATGCGCTTAGTACAAATTTGCGGAGTCGAACTAACTTTAAGACTGAACATGTCAGACGCGGGTGACCAACTTAAACCTAGAACCTTGTGCGTATCATCACCATCAAATTCCTTCACCGAAGATAATTGATGCGATAGTGGAATCGAATCTAGAGCGGTCTGCGAATTACTAGTCCACTTCACAAGATCAAACTGACCGGCCTTCATAAGACTTATTACTTGAGCGGCGGTCTCAACGGCATCCGCCTCGCTGGCTACACTATAAACAAAGTCATCCATGTATAGCCCAGTCTCAATAGTGTCTTTCGCTTTCGGGAATCTTTCACCCTCATCAGTGGCTAATTGCTTGATAGTGCGAAGCGCATGGAAAGGACTCGACTTAAGCCCAAAACAAACACGGTTAAACTCGTAAACTCTCAAAGGTTCTTGAGGCGAAAATCTATACAAAAAACGTTGAAATTTGCGGTCGCATTCGCGAATACCAATAGAAAGAAACATTTGCCTTATATCGGCGGAAAGCGCGACAGCAAACAAGCGGAAATTCACAATAATGTCAAATAAGTTACCTTGAAGGTTTTGACCACAATACAAAATATCATTGAGCGATACGGAAGTGCTAGTCTTAGCACTGCCGTCCAAAACCACGCGGAGCTTAGTAGTAAGCTTGTCTTCTCTAACAACTCCGTGGTGTGGGATGATGTAAGATGGATGATCAAGAGTCTCGTCAGTCTCGGCGGTGGATGCAGGTGAGATGTACCCTTTATCTAAGTATTCGGTAACCACCTCATCATAGGCTTGCTTCAACTTCGGAGATGCTTGCATCTTACGTTCTAAACAAGAAAAGCGTTTTTCCGCGGAAGCGTAGGAGTCACCGAGCGAAAAAATATCTCCCTTGAATGGAAGCCCGACAATATAACGACCATCATTATCACGGGTAGTCGTGCCACAATAAATCTCCTCAGCCACCTTATCATCAGGGCTTAGGATAGGCGGGACATTGACCTCTTCAATTTCCCAGAACCTGCGGATGGTAGACTCCAGCGGCGGCTCAACAGTGCAGCAATGTGACACAGTCGAGTAATTATCTAAATGTGCGGGTGCGGAACCAACAATAACAAAACCTAGAACTGTTTCTAGGGCGTGCGGTGCGGGAAACGACGAATGACCTTGAATCTTACGAGATAACTGAAGGTGCGGGAGAATCGATGCGCCGATCAACATATCGACGTCTCCAGGGACACCATAAGATTCATCTGCCAACGGCAGGTCTTTAAATTTGGTCAATAAAGACGTGTCAACCGGGACAGTAGGCAATTGTTCCGTAATTTTATCTACGACAAGCGAATCCATATCAAAACAAATATTAGAATTAAAGCGCGATGCAAATTTAATTTTAATCGAACCATGAATGGTTGATTTTAAACCACCGAACCCCTTAACTACTGAGCGGGCTGGTCGGTTATTAATACTAAAACCAAGGCGTTGACAACAATTTTGAGTTAAAAAATTACTCTGCGAAGCGCAATCTAACAACGCTCGAACAAGACACGGATTACCAAAAGCATCATCAACAACAACGTGAGCGGTCGCGAGCACCACGGTAGTGCACGTATTGCTTGCGGCGGACATCGAACACAACGTGACGTCAGTCACGGCGGCCTGCGAGCGGGCAACGTCGCGCGTTGATTGCGGCTGCGGCTGCGAAGCGGACGCAGAGTTCGCACCGACTGACTGCGACGACGTGTCACCGCTTGGTAAACTAACTGTGCTCACATTGGATGCGGCATTATTACAACTTTTCTCCATGTGAAGTAAAGTGTGGTGCTTCGAAGAACACTTACGACAACTTTGACTACTATTACAAGACGTAACCCGATGCTTGTCACTAAGGCAGTTAAAGCACAAATTTTTTTCGCGAACAAACTTATAACGTTCATAGGGCGTAAATTTTAAGAAACCAGAACACTTGTACAATTGCGAATGTTGACTATTACACAAAGAACAACTCGATTGTACAGGAGCAGGTGCTGTATTCACATACGTATGTGTCGACTTTTGTGACTTCGAAGCCGCATCTGTTCGACGGTCGGACTTCTTCGTAACTTCATGGGTTGACGAAGTGCGTTGCAATATTTTAATATGATCGCGAACAAAACATTCTAAATCATTGAATTTTGGCAGTTTACTACTGCGATGGTCTATTTCAAATAAACGAACAGTTCCACTATCTAATTTCTTTAAACCCAAATATAAAAACAAAAAGTCGCAGAGGTCATCGACCTTCAGGTTCTTTACTGCGCGAACAGATGATGCAAAAATATCTAAAAACTTCTCTAAATTATGTTCATTACAAACTGTAATATTTTTCAACTCGAATAGCTGATCTAAATATGCGGTAGCAACTAATCTTTTGTCTTCATATTTCGACTTTAAAGTTTTTAAAATTAATGAATAATTTTCGGCACTAAAAGTAATGCCGGCACAAACAGTTTTAGCTTTACCAGTTAACTTTTCAACCAGATAGTGTAACTTTTCATGATCTGTCAAAGAGACGTTCCCATTTATAGTGTTTTCAAAACTATCTATAAATAGATTCCAATTGCGAATATCACCATTAAATTCAGGTATCTGAATGGGCGGTAATTTGGGTCGATCGCGAGTGTGATTTGCCTGGCTCTGATGGACAGACGGCTTCTCCAAGCTCCTCGCGACGCGTTTAATGCGACAGAATAAATCATCAAATGACGCCAAAGCCTGATAACTCACAGCGTATTCTGGATTTAATTCTAACTCTAAAACGTTAATATTATGAATTACGGATTCAAATTCCGTGCGCAAACTATCCAAGTTTTCTATAGAACATAAGAACGAATCTCTAATAGCTAGATCAAGTGTTTTAAGTGCATTATCACAAATAGATTGCACGCGAGAAAATATCATGTCTCTTTTAGCATATAAAAGTTTCAATTGAACTTTGATGTCCTTATGAGACATCGTGAATAATAATTATTTATTACAAACAATCAATGCGGTAAACAAGCAAATAAAGTTATTTTAGCGAATAAGCGATGGAGAACAGCGACGCGGACAATATTAAATACCTAAAGTGGGTAGGTAGTTATAACGAACTGCGGGTGAAATAAAAGAACTGTAGGTAGTTTTTAAACAATCTTAATTTACCCACTAGGTTGTGTCTCTGTTTCTGATATACAAATAATTTTAGACTTCCGAATGAGTAACTAATACGAGCGATCTATGGCTACGTAGGTATGTAGGTATTACGCACGTACGTAGGTAATAGATGAACAAACAACGAATTGGGTTAGGTATAAGACTGCGGTGCGGTGCGTTTATTCCTTATGGAATAAATACCAATGCGATAACTACAACAAATATGTACCTAATTCAAATAAGTACCTAACTATCCGGTGAGAGGGACCAAAGAAAATGTTGGCGCGAAAGGCCAATTTAGTGGACTGTATTTGCGGTGCGGAGCTAAACGATTGACAAACGCTTGGCGTTAGGTACTTCGAGTTGCAGTGGGTGTGGGACAATGGAATACAACCCGAAATAAATAGGGAAGGAAAGCACAAACCTTTACGGGAGCCACGTGCTCGCGTCGTCGCCGGTTCACCGGTTCACTTTTCCAGGTTCAGGGCAGTTGGGCTTCAAGTTATTGTCCTCACACGTTAAACACAAGCACAAACTATGGATTATAAGTCTTATTACATGCGAAAATGCGGTGATTCCAAAGTTATTAATATTTTTAAGCGGAGCGCGTCGACGCCATTGTTAACTTCTTGCGGAGCGATTCGGAAGTAGTTTTTTCGACAAATGGCGGGCGAATCTTCTTACTCACTCGCGAGGTATGTGCGGGAAGGAGATGGATATAGGAAATAGCGGATGTCAATCATATTTTGAATGTTGGCGCAACCAGGTTTTATTGCAAACGGATAGGCATACTTATATGCAGTCAATGTACTAGTGACAGCGGTCAAACGCGAGCCAATTATCAAGAAATAAAACTAGATACCTGTATCAGTCATCATACCACTCTCCTCATCAAATTTGATTACAATAAAATCGTGGTGCGATGAAATCAAAACTATGAGTTGACTATAGAAGACGAATTCGAAGCGCCTTTAGTTAAGGGGCGTCCTTCAAGTACGCGTAATCTGTACACACGTAGGTACTTGAAGGACGGCAACGTCGCAATTTATTTATGAATGCGTACGCGTGTACAGAGTGTTTCGTTTACGTATCAATTTAACATTTTTAGTGAATATTTTAATATTAAAAAAAATAAAAACATTTTGTTTTCGAATGGTAATATTTTTTTAGCATGTATGGATGCTATACTATTGCGGGTTAACGGGAACGCCCTCTGTTAGTTAACATACTGTATACAACGTGTAACAGAATAAACACAATTCCTGAAAGTAGTTGGTTCAGAATCGGCTTCTGAATCGATTTCCGTCATAAAAAATAGGTGTGAAATTTTGACGGAAAAATCTAGATATCATTTAACTTAAAATGGAAACAGTATCATGCCAAATTAATACAATCCTTAATTCAAGGAAATTGTGTGAATGTCACGTCAGCCCCTAACATTACATGAGTGTATGCGCCTGCGTAAGGATATTGTATGACGCACATACGTTTTGCGTTTAGTAAGGATAACTATTTTACAAAAAATGCCTAGGTTTGGTTTCAATTTATTTAGTTACGGATGTTGTTTTAGACTTATAATTTAATATTCTAATTGGGGTGTCTGAGGTATTGTGATTAATCTGTTACACTTTGTATAGGAAAAAGCTAAGCAGATAATGACAGTTCCATAAGCAAGCTCCTATTTCCTATATCGGGTCAATATGAGGACACGGTTACTATATTACTATAAGCCCATCTTAAACATAGTGGGAAAAAAAGGCGAAAGGAGATGAAAGCAAAACGATCACATATGTATGTTACGCCAGTCGCTTAGCGAAGTACGTCGAGAAACTTCGACCGAAATCTAGAATGCTCGAGACACTAATGCCACCTGGCGGCGATTAGCAGTACTGAGTATGTCGAGTAGCTTCTGGAACATTCTTGCATAGGCAGTGAGTCGATTATACAAGAATGTTCTAGAACACATAGATCAGGGTATAAATAGATCGCAAAGTAATGCAGAGAGTCAGTCTTATTTCAAAATACGACGCGATATAATCGAAGCTATACAAGTGAATTTCAGTGCGATTTAAGTGTTTAGTGATAACTATCATAGTGTAAATAACAGTGTTAATTATTATTATTGTGTTTATTTAATTAAAGTGTTAATTTTGGCTAAATTGGCGTTAATTATTTCTATCCCGAATCCCAGCTCGTAACATATATATCTATATAACGAACACGCATCCGCTTGTATGTATACTACCCAACAATTAAACTTAGCACCGATTGTTTAACAGTTTTAACTAACCCATCCACCGTTTCCACAGCCAGGTCCATTAATGCCGTTCCAGTTAGACTGCGTAATTGCAAAACTTGGACCCGGTCCGACAAGTTGAACAGGTGGAGTAATTTGTACGAGTTAGAGCTGAATTACTATGGACTCGTTCTCCAGGAGCCTTTAACAGGTGCTTGTGATGCGGTTGGAAGTTATCGAGGATTATTTTTTTAATGTATGTTGTTTGAATGGCAGTTCACGTGAGGATATAATCAGAGAGTTCTTAAAAACTGTAAAATGTATTAAATTTTTTATCGTTAATGACGAGTAGAAGTACTGTTTAATAACCAATTTGCATAATAAAAATGATTTACCATTAAAATTTTCCTAATCTCTTTAAATGATCTTTATTTTGCAAATTGGTTATTAAATAACACTTTTACACGTCATTTTTTTTCGTAAATATTAACTAGATGAGGTCGGTGTTTCCTAACTGACTACCCTGAGAACAAACACCGAAACAAACTCAGGGGTCCGTCTCTTTTAAAGTCCATACAATCTATACTGGTTTAATTATATGGGAACCTTGTAGGTTTCAGTCTAGGCGGTCTTTTGAAGAAAGATACTCATAGATTTGAGTGGGCCTGTCCATACAGTGCAAGCATTTGTCAAATGACGTATAGCTCAACTTAGAACAAGGAGCTTAACGATTAGAGACGTAGGCCGCAAAAAGCACTCAAACTGCCAGACAATCATGTTTAACTCGAATAAAATAACCTACATAGTTCACATATTCACAATCGTTTATGAGGATTATGTAGATTAGTCTGAAATGGCCTTTTGTGGAAAGAACCACACAGATTTGAGTATTTGTTTGTGTACCAAGGCATTTTAATTAGCACCAATTCGCACGGGACACGCGTTTTGGATTACGGCCTGTTCCGTCTCATAGAGTATTCTGTGGCCAAGTAGTAGAAATATCATATGAATGAATAATACGTACTATCATATCTTAGTAAATAAGTGCAATGGTTTGCCCATCGAACATTTTCTCGCTTTTCCAAGTGCCTATGTTTTAAGTTTCCTTTTAAAAACTAGTTCCTAAACGTTATTTATTTATTTATGTATGTGTTCGTGCCAACATCTTTTATATTATTGTTTTTACCCCATACTACTGACTTACAAAGCTCGGGCTGACCCGAACCCATCGTGTCAATCCTCTCCACCCAGCTACGCACATGGCTTAAAGAAAACACCAACACATAAGGTCAAAGATGGTGGACCTCGGCACCAGGCTACAATCCAAATAGGCCATGCCGCTCTCGAACAAGAGATACAACAAATGGGGACGCAGACCATCACCGGGCATTGCTTACTAAATAAGCACTACCACACGATAGGTATAACGGACTCTATTTGCAAGGCTTGCATGGGTCTCCATGAAGGAGGCAATAGTGCGCAGGTGCTCCTTGTGTGCACTGGTGTTCCTTGTGTGCACAGGTGTTCCTTGTGTGCACAGGTGTTCCTTGTGTGCACAGTTGCTCCTTGTGTGCACAGTAATCACAGAAATAAGGAAACAAACCCTCGAATTTAAATTCTCTAGCAGACGTCCTGAAAATACGGAGAGACCTAATCTGATTCTGCAGGGAGGTCGGCTGGGTGATAGTCTTGTGTAGTACGTGAACGATGAACGAATAGGAGCCGAATCTTTGCATTGTACTAAAAGAACCGTTTCCGAACGCTGGCTTGTAATCGTTCTAACAGCTCTAACAGCTCTTTTCGTACTCTTACATTGTCGTACATTCTAAACCGTGCGATCGTAATGTGCGAACGAGAAATGAAATACAGTCACTGATTGGTTGACAGAAACGTCATACGAAATCATTCTGTGTCTGTATGAATGAGAACCATAGATACCTAATAAGAAAAATATAAGAACCGTTTCAGATTCACATTTCAATGGTAATAAATATCTCTGTTTAAATTATACATAATCCTAATATTATGTCAGCTGTTTACGCTGTGGTAATACAGAGATAAATAAATACGGTGTCTTTGATAGTACCTACATTTGATATGTGGTCCGCGCTATGCTCTGAGACTCAGAGCACAGCGCGGACTACTCTATTAGTTCTAACAGCTCTATTCGTTCTTCGCTCTTCGGCGGTCCGAGTCTGAGTTACGGATCGCCGAGAGCGAAGAACGAATAGAGCTGTTAGAACTAATAGAGTGAACTAGTTCACTGTCCGAAATGAACTAGTACGGAGCAATCTCCAAAGTGACCGAGCAGGCACAAGACTGCTGGGTGATGGCCACCATGGCCCATGCATGGTGGTCCCACGCAGGGATTAAGTGCGGAAACCTAGACCCAAATAGAAGAAGTCCAGACTGATACAAAGTCCTTGGGGGAAAACATTGATAGAAACGATTTTAGTTCCACAAGAAGCTTGCAAACGAACCAATGTTCAATGTAACAAGCTGTACAAATTGAATCCCGAAAAGATCTTACCGCGTCTTCGCACTGTCTGAGGTAGATAGTGTTTGTAGTACAAAGTCGAGTATTTGGCACTACTGATTGAAGTCTGGATAATCCTGTGTAGTAGAGGAAATGAATGCAAGTGGTGATGCTTTTAGAATGTAGTAGTGCTTGCAATCGCTCGACTATAGTCCATCAAGTATCTTACTAATATTAGAAACGTGAAAGTTTGTGAGGATGGGTACTTCCCGCTGGTTAATACCAATAATTAATATTAATAATTATTTGCTGGTTAATAATTTAGTAACTCAAGTCTTAAAGCACTTTCAAGAACCGTTATACTTTTTATTTCTTTTTACTTTTCTTTAACCTGACTCCTGTACTATACGTGAGACGAGGGTATTAACTATTGGGAAAAAAATGTCGCGTTCGTCAATACTGTTAACCAGTAGAACGCATCATTCCCAGTAGCTAATAGTGTTAGCCACGGGGCATTAACCAGAGGGATGTAGCCGTGAGTATGGATGTTTGTAAGTCTTTCACACAAAGACTACTGAAGTTAGTAGATAGTTAACATCCTGGAATAACACGTAGGGTATTTTTATCCAAGAATTCCCACAGGATGAGCTTACCTGAAAAACCCTCTCACGCGGACGAAGTTGAGTGCAGAAGTTAGTAAAATATAAAATTGAAATATATCCCAGATTAATGAGTTGGCACTTTGTTAAAATACAACATAAATCATGTATTTATTTAAAATCGCTAGCTAAATACGCTAACAAATTTTTCACAACGCTGCAAATTAAAGCCGATAAATATCAAAATTTATTTCTCTCTCTAAATAATAATCATAAACACAAAAACGTCTCCTAAGCAATATTATAAATCATTATCCGAACAATGGTTCCCATAATAAATGGTGTTATTTGACGTCGTGTAACTTTTGCTGAGTTTATTAAATGTAACTGTTTCTTTGGTATAAGTCATGATACACACTGCTCTGTAATTCGTTTTGTAAGCAATAAATTGTGTTGCTAGATCGTAATAACTATGAACTAGTTGTAGGAAGGTAATATCTTTAAGTTTAGGTTATAATTCTATACAGAAGGAGGAATGACCTAAAATGTTAACAGCCGCGGGTTTTTATTATATTATATAGTTTTTATTATATATTAACGGGTCTTCAAGGTTAGGCAACTTATGTTTGATTCATCAGATAATCTACGTTCATCCTATAATCTTCTCTTACTTTGTCCTTCTCATACTTCTGACTTTGTACATTCTTCTTCTAATATTCAATCGATTCTCCTCTGGAATGCGCTTCCTCTCGAGATCAGGACGGCTAACAGTCGCTATCATTTAAAAAGAAATTTCGGATCTACTTTCTACACCAATAAGCAGAATTTTAATATTTACTTTTCATTTGCTTCTTAAGTACATATATATATTTATTTATATACATTATTTATGTAGATTTATATTTATGGTACTAGGTTTTTTGTGTTATTTTATTTTTTTATAAGTTCACTTTTCACATACGTATTGCACTGGGAGGTGGAGTTAACCACGAGTGGTGAAGAGATAGTGTTCCCCTTTATCTCTTTACCACTCATGGTTGGCTGGTAGAGAATACCTACGGCATTAAGTCCGCCTTTGTACCTATGTGCATGAAGTGTAAATAAATAAATAAATGCCTGCAGACTCACCAGTGTATGGTGAGTCGATCACTCGTCCGTTCACAATGTGTCTGAGCGCCAATTTCAGTTGTTTTCCAAACTTGACGGGCAGCTGAAACATAATTTATTAACGGATCGGGTTTTAAATTCGCAAAACGTGACGGATTGTTTGCCATCAAATGCGACAAAAATGAAGTAATACGAGGCCGTGACGAAAATACTCATGAAGTTTATATTTTTGGGTATTTTTGGAGCTCAATTTAGGCTTTATAGCTTTGATATTTTAGGCCTGATCAAATACAACCTCAAGTGTTTGATCAGGCCTAAAATATCAAAGCTTAAACCAATTTATGTAATTTTATTCGTATCAGAAACATGAAGAGGAGCTTGGTATGTGGATGGGTGCCCAACTTAACATATCGCACCCTCAGTAATATAAGGAATCAAGTTAAAATTTTTGCAAACTAAAGTTTTAAATGCTAAGGGCACAAAATGAAATTCGCTACCGGTTAACTAACTATACCGGTTGGCTAACTTAAATAATAAACATGTTATATGAAAAAAATATCTGTATTGTAGGAATCCAGAATCTTGAAACGCGATTTCTCAAAAATCTACTTTTTTGAGTTGTGTCCTTATATTACTAAGGGATTGAGATTCCCCCGTGCGTCGGAAAGCATGATACGTGTTTGGTCCTGGCTGTTATTTGATAATCTTTGACAGTTGTTACGGGAAGTCAGAAGCCAGAAAGTCTGACACCAGTCTTGTAAAGAGGTATGGTTTTACCTGAATACTAACAAATTATATATTTGTATTATCATCTGAGTCTTATGTTTTTAATTGATAATTGGTTCGCGTTTGACCACCATCTCACCTGATGGTAAGTGATGATGTGGTCGAAGATGGAGCACGCTTACCTAGAAGTAACCTATTCACTCTTGACTTGAAGACCCCTAGGTTATAGCTATCGGGAGACACAGACTCCGGCAGGGAATTCCACTCCTTAGCCGTACGCACAATGAAAGTATTCCCAAAACGTTTTGTGCGTGTGTGTGGGATGTCCACCATGTAACGATGGCGCATCGCCGTTTGTCTTGTAGTCCGATGATGGAACGAAAACAAATATAGTGATAAAATAAATCACGCGGTACGTCCGCCGATGACCGTATCGGTAGGCGAGTAGTGGCGTGCGCGCACGGCCGCTGGCTCGATCAACTGTGCTACCATGAGCGCAACATGTGCAACATGCGACATGATGGTACAGTACCATCAGTTACATTAATTTGGTTAAATTATGTTTTGAATTTAATATTATAGGGTGTTTCTTATCAAAATTATAATTTGAGTTTTCGAAACGTGTGGGTTGTCCCACATGAACAGTGTGATTTGAATCTATGAATGGAGTTAACTGTATTATTTTTTTTTTCTGTGGTGATGTTTTTGCTTGTTTAATTAAGTCATTTCGAACGAAAATGATTGTAATTGACCAAACAATGAGATGCGCGGGCGGAGCAGTCACACAGCTGATCGAGCCAAAGGCCGCGCGCGCACGCCACTACTCGCCTACTGATACGGTCATCGGCGGACGTACCGCCTGATCTATTTTATTTAAATTATATTGTAACCAAAATCAGTATTAAATTATTATTTTAAATTAATAGTCAGTATCTTTGGTCAAGGATCCGGATGATCTTCTTTGTTGAGACACAGGATGCTCAGTCATACCAGTAGTGTCAATAAGATACACTCATGCATACACATATCACCCAAACATTCACACACATCCACACTATTCAGATACACTTACAACTGTAAATAATAATAACAGACATAAGTCTGTTCTACCTCTAATATCTGTGTACTTCATAATTGGCGTAACTTTTAATTAACTGTTTTGATATTTCTACCTGCAAGCTGTGAAACTACCTTTTATAAATAAATAAATTTTGCTGAAGCGAGTCTTTAATTCATATCTTCAACATATATGTATATATACTTACGTTGGTACCATAAAACTACTACGATGGTAATTCCTCCAGACTTTAAATATGAACTAACGGACTAAAGTACGGTATGAACGTGTAATATAATTCTTTTCAAAAGTAATATGTGAATGAATCACATTCCTGACTTTAAACGTTTTCTACGGTACTTTTTTATTCAGGAACTGGTATTCATTGTAATTCACCTACCACCATTTTGAATTGTTCATTGTAATAGAGAATAGTAAAGTTATGAATAGATTCTGACTTAATCCTAGATAGCTAAATTATATCTTAGTTACTAAGCATTTTTTTATATCTTTTACACGTTGCCCTACACTACACTACACTAGGAATTTACACTACTTTCTCAACCTTTACTTTAGCGTACTTATTATATTAGATACTAAAAGTAAAAAGTAAAAGTAAAATTTATTTCATCAAACTATGAATTATACAATATCCATGTTAGGAAAAAACCTTTTAAGCCATAACTGGCTTGTGATAGGTAGTTCCGCTCTTCCAGTTATCGTTGACAATATTTTGATTCGAAAAGTAAATAGTAAACAGAACCACAGGGGAAAAACAAAATGATATAAAAATATATGTAAACTAAACTAAATACATATAAACCAAAGAGAAAAGGAAACTTCTTATTATAATAACAAAATGGATTAAAACTAATCAATTAAAACTCGGGATATGAAACCAAACTAATCGTGCACGCGTGTGTATGTGTGTGTGCTTGTGTGTGTGCTTGTGTGTGTGTTACTCCCTGACTATGCAACCTTTTTTTTTTTAGCATTGTAAAATTATCAAATAAGTCCTCCCACCCCGGGCAGGGTGGGAGGGACTGTCAGACTTTTACTGACTAAAATCCATGGTGTTCCTTCAATAACCCTTTACGTACCGGGGTCACGGTAATGGGATAAGTCCCACGACCCCGGCAGGCTTCAGCCCTCTACAGGGGGGGCCTCGTCATGTTGCTGACGCTCTTTGAGGCGCGCGTGGAACACAACGCGCCGTCGACCCGGGCATGGTCCATGGTCGGACAGCGAGTTGCCCTTTACTCGCTGTCCGCATGCCCGCGCCTACGGTGGCCGAAGATCGTCGGCCGACGTCCGACGCCGTGGGCGTCTGCCACTGCGGCTGGGCTGGAGGGAGGACGCCATCCTCTCCCTCACACGGCCCGCCTCCTCCTTCGGAAGCATGACTGCTTCGCAGAAGGAGGCGACCGCTTCCCACTCCCTCTCGCCCCGCAGCATGGCGTCGACCAATGCCGGGCGCGAGAGGTCTCCGCCTATTGCTGCCGTGAAGACACGTCGGTGATCTGCCCAGGCGGGGCAGTCTTGCACCGTATAGAGTGTAATATAGACTCAATTTCCTCGTAGTTTTTAGTTGTTAACCATCGCATGAGTGTCTTTTTACAGTCACGGAATGTCAGCGGATAGATGGTAAGCTATTATATACTTACGATAACCACCCTATAACATTTCTAATACTGGGACACGGGCTTCCTCCTCTTATAATAGTCCTCCTAACTGAGTTCAGCTACGGCATCCAGTCTCATAATTGATTAGCAGAAGAAATTATAATGCACAAGTATGCGTGCAGGTGGACCCTCTAATCATTTCACTCTCATTGTCCGATGAGACGGCAATCTAACACGGCTGGAGAGAGAACAGGTGCAGTACCACAGGTTTAACGTGGTTTTCGAGGCACGAGGGTCATCACATCACCAACTTCCAAACTCCGGGCTTCCAAATGACTAAGAAATTTGCAACAGGAACGCCTAATAGCACTCTTTGCCCGACCCGGGAATGGAACCTGAGAAACTTCTTTATTTTTATTTATTTATAGTTAATTAAAACGGTAAAACACCAATTACATTAATTAACTGAGAATATATGTATAAGAAAAGAATAATAATAATTGTGATTGATAATTGAAATTATATAAAATAAAATTAACATTAAAATGGAACAGTAGACACTCTAGCATACTTCTCGCAGAACACCAGACATGCACGCATAATTTTACTCCATTCGTCGGTAAACACATCACATTCAGGGTTGGTAGTCAAGAGGGCATTGAGCATCCTTAGAGTGCGACATACTGGGGATTCAGCTCTGGCGACAGTTTTAGAAGTCGGTGGAGCAAACAAATTGTGCAAGCGGTTCTGACGGTGCCCGATGTACTTGTCAGGCACGAATAGTCGGCAGAAAAGGCCATGTAGCTCGGGACAGTTGATACGCCCGCTCAGGGTCTTGCAGGCTACTGTGAGCTGATCAAAGCCTCTCCTCACCTCCAACGAATTAAGACCTAGCATTCCTAAAAGGTAGTTGGTAGGGTACATATAGGGAAAGAACTGGTATAACCTTTTGAATAGGAACCTCAAGAAGGTTTTCCGGACCTATTCAATCATTAATGTCTGATTTGCCGTGTAGGGATGCCAGACACAGGCACTGCTTTCAAGTTTACTCCTTACCAAAGTGGTGCACAACAGTCTAATAACATTAGGATTGCGGAAATCACGAGCATTTCTTAGTACAAATCCTAGGCGCCTAGAAGATCTTGACCGTGCCAGGTATGAAAAGAAAGGGAATCCAACTCACCTGTATGAAATGGAAAAACTCCTCTGTATGAAAAGGAAAGGATCGTAATCCACTACGCACGCCCAGTGCCTGTTTTTGGTCATAGGACATCGCGATGTATCGGTTTCTTCTTGGATCCGGTAAGGGCCCCCTCGTAGGCCGGTAGCTCCTGGGCTACTATGACTTTTAAATGAGCGTACAACGTGTAACTAAATAGAAATGGTCAAATTTGATTAAATTGATGGTCAGGTTATGTTCGAACAATAAAATTATATAAGCGTATTGACATAGGAGCAGGGAAAACTATAAAAACAAATAATAAACCATGAGTAGTTCATTAAAATACCTTCACACTACAACCAAAGAATAAATTAACCGCTTCACCACCCAAAGTATTGACTTTTATAGTTTCCAATGTTGATCTTTCTCGCCGGTATGTTCCAAATAATTTTATATCCAACTTGGCGCATAAATTAAACATTTCCACAACAATTTGGAAGTTGCCAGTTTGGTCGCTGTCACCCTTTCTATGTTCTATTTATTAAATCATTATTTATCCCTTATTACAGCAGCTTTAAGGGTGGTTATTGCGTGGCTGGTAGTGATAGTATTAAGTCTAATTGATCGCGAAGAATTGAATTGCTGACGGGCATTCCAAGGTGTACAAGACTATCATAATTAATTTTATGGTTTCAATGACAAGCTAAAGTGTTAACGTCATATTTTGTAAAGCCAAGTCGGTACATTGTTCCTTTATTAATTTTGATTAACAGTAATACATAAGTCTGTTTAGAGTCCGTCGCTCAGCAGTAGAACATTCAATATTTTATCATTAAATAATACAGTAGAAATAGGTTTATTGTGAATTGCTGTTCATCAAAGAAGTGAAAAAAGGGAGGTAAAATCGGCCAGCCTGATTAATATTTCAAGTAATCAATGATGAACGAATGAAAATCACTCACCAAACTTACATGTCTCGTTTCAGCATTAGCCTCACATCTCATATTCTTTCCTCTGTGCCGACTTCTGTGTTCCCTATCCTCCTTCCTATCCTAGGACTACTATCAGCGTTCAAAGTACGATTGAACATGGATGATGCCTGTTTTATCGTAGACCTCATCCATTGCTTACATCAGCCATGATCGCGATCAAGAGCAATCATCCGAAAATAAACAAATCTATTATTTTAACATACCTCAAAGGTAGGGCTGCCATCACCAAATTTGCCGGCCCCAGACAAAGAGTTATTAACCCCGGACATTTGGGTAAAATCACAGTTTTTCCCCGGACACCGTAAAAAAATACATTTTTGAACTTGAAACTAAAAACAACGATGTTTAATTATGGTTTTTATTTACTGATAAAGTGATAACATTGTAGAGCTTTAGAACTTTTTTAATAACAGTCTCTTCCGTTTCATTTAATCAACGTAACATAAACAATGAGATGAAATACCATAGGAAAATAATAATAGAGATCGTGCTTTTTGGTAACCGTAAGACCAATGTGTGTCCGGGTTTTACCTGGACGCTTATTGGGAAAATCCCCCCGGACGCCCCCGGACGCTCTCTAAACTAGGACAAATATGGAAAAACCCGGCCAAAGCCGATGGCAGCCCTATTCAAAGGTAATAATTATATTTATAATTATAGAGCTTGACCATTACGAAAGAAACCTCGACAGCATGAAATGTCAACGTAGTGAAAAAAAAACATTCCGCTCAAATTTGCGTGGTTATTTCCTCAAAAGAATACCACAGACATGAACCTACATGCTTCTCATATAAAAATACAAATTGTCTGGACTTTAAAAGAGACTATGACCTCTGAGTTTGTTTCGGTGTTTCTTCTCAGAGTAGTCAGTTAGGAAATACCGGCCTCATCTAGCTAAACTTAACACGCAAAAAAACATGACGTGTAAAAGTGTTATTTATAACCAATTTACAAAATAAATATTTCATTTCATTTCATTTCATTTCATTTCATTTCAAGTTCGTAATTTGATGCAATTACTTCTGTTTATTATTATGTATGTAGTTTTATAATTATTAGATATGAAGCTACCAACTGTGGATTATTTTAATTAGTTTTTTTTTTAAATCTTTGTTTCTGCGTTGCATGCCAGATTCTGGACGCCATTCCTTAAACAATTAGGAGCACATCTTTCTGTAACACTCTGTACCTAAACTTTTCCTATATTAATCTGGAAACTTCTCTTCGTTGAGTAGAAGACAAGGAGCTTACTGTAATAATGTGCTAGTTTCTGCTTATGTCCACAACATAATTGCTAGAAGGATTCCATTACCAAAATCCTGCATAGTCTGAGGCGATATTAATCATAGTACCTCGGAGTATGAAATAGATAAACTACAAAACGGTACCATGAACATAATTATATCGACATAATAATATGATTCTTTTTTAACAAATACATTATGATACATGAACAGGTCCCAGTATATCAGCAATAATGGCTGTCATAAGGTTTAAATAAAAATATCAGCGTGCTCCACCAAAATGCCTAGTGGATGTTCTCCTTATATACATACATGTTTTACAGAAGGCAGAAAAAGAACAACATATGAGCAATAATAATGAGAGAACAATAGCTTGTTAAATATTGTGTAATGAGTACGAATCTCTCAGTTGTATTTTCTTTTTTCTAAAAAGAGACCTAGCAATGTTGGTAGAATTCACATTGCTAGCAATCTTGTTCACCCCTCCAACGAAGCTAAATAATTGTGGTCTTTTTAACCCAAAGGTTGACTGGTAGAGAATGCCTTGTTGCATTAAGTCCGCTCGTTTAAACAAATAAATAAATAATTATGCTTGTGTCTGGAGTGGGTTCACGGCAATAAAGTAATGGGTCGGGTTCAAACCCGCGACCTGTCGACCACAAGGCCGACACCTTAGCCATTAGGCTATTTATTTATTTATTTAAACTTTATGTACAATAGTGGTACATGGGCAGACTTAAGACCAGGCAGTGCAAAATAATTTTCACGCAAGCTCCGCCTCCATCCACCCCGATTAGGCCATTGTATACTTAACACTAACGCAGCAGTAATAAAGTTGAATATTGCGTGCGCACTTTCACCATTTTCGATTTCGAAACTGCCGTTGTATGCTAAACGCTAACGCAGCAGTAATAAAGTTGAATATCGCGTGCGCTCTTTTACCATATTCGGGTTCAAAACTAAATGTCGCAAGTCTCAATTCTTATTTCGTTTATAACTAAAGTGATAATTGATCTAGAGGAAAAATTTCCTATATTTGGATAATAAACTATATTTTCTTACTGTCAATACTAATTTTAGACATAAAAGCCGAGTAATCTTGATTAAATTTTAAATAATCTTTAAAAAGACATGATTTTCGATTAAAAAATGAATCGAGCGAAAATGTTCCAATAACGAAACTGGTATAGACGTGGAAAGAAAAAGATCCAATAAATCATATACTAAAGTTCCATTTTGATTGTATGCGTGATTATTTTAGAATATTAATACAAAATTACATACAATTTAGGGAGCCTCGTCTTAATACAACAAGGCATTCTCGTCGCTTCACTATTTACAACGCAAAATGTAACCTAGCCATAGCCTTGTCATATTCATACTTAAAGAGAGGTCAATCTTCCATGGCATTATATTATTCTATGATATATAATTAGATCAACTGCTCAGCTTAATATGTCTGTCTTGTAAATTGAGTGATATATGATAACCACAGAAGTAATGATTATTAAAAATTATAAGGTGGATTATCAATCAGTTCAAGTAATCACGATAATCATTGACATCAATGACTTAAGTATAAGTATTTCATATCAAAGCCATTACAGGCACACGGATCGATATTTGATGTTAAGCTATGATAGCCGAGTTCGATATGTGGATGGGTGATCGCCTTAACTCATCGAGATACCTCCGTAATTTGGGAAGCACGCTAAACCGTTGCTTTCGTCATTTGTACATCTTTGCCACTCGTTACGAATTGTCAGAAGCTAAGAAATTTTACTGGTTTCAGTTACTGGGAACTTTAAGTCAGACTAGGAGCCCATCTTTTTTTTTCTGGGTGTGAAAATCATCGTATGATTCCTCCCGCTGCGGGTGGAGCGGAATGGAGTGTCAGACTTCTACTGACGAAAAACCCACCCTGTTCCTTCTGTTGACCTTGCATTCCGAGGCCGCGGTGTCTCGTTAGAACAATTCCCACAACCCCGTTAGCCAATGGCCCTATCGGGCCCTAGGAGCCCATCTCTACAACGTGTAACGGAAACCCCATATCTATCCAAAAGGACTGAAGACAACACCTGGTATGGAGTCTCTATGCAAAGTTTCAGCTCAAAATGAGTGACTCACAGAATTGACCCCAAATTATGGTTTTCATATGTTTCTTGAATACCAGTAATAACAAACGTGTCACAGCACTATGAGGGTCATCACTTTCCACGTCACTTGCCAATAAAACGATAATTCTCTTCATTCTTCTTAATTTGAAAAATTCGGTCTCTGGTATCAATGTATTGAAATTTCTAATATGCTCCACACATGTACACATAAGATTAAAAAACCCTTGCCATATCGTTTATTATCATCCAAAGAAGCCGTGCACTCGGTATGTATATACCCTTTAAATTACACGTTGTATACAAACATGGACTCAACTGCCTCCGGTTATAGTGCAAGCCGACCCATGAATGGTTGGAAAAAAACAGGAAAATTTGATATTTTAACAAATTTATTCAAAATTATGCGAGTGAAACGTACTACTTATACGGGTATATTAATTCCTATTAGGACATGGTCGTCCGATAGTGATTCAAACATTCACTTTGCTTCAATGAGTGCAGATCGGGCTACGCCCATAAGGGTACCTTTATTATCCACATAACCCTGAAGACACCTAACTCGAGAGACGTGCATTACTGACTCGAAATCTGATTTTAAGCCAATTTTCGTCATTGATCATAAGAGTGACCCATTACGAAATCGTAGCAAGTTTTTGTAATAGTTATTTATTTATTTATTTTATTATTTATGTACACACAGTAAAATACATTAAGATAAACATAATTATAATATCTGAGTACAAAGGTACTGCTTATTTCTTAAGAAATTTCTTCCAGCAGACCTGCGAAAGGAGAAGTGAAAAAGAAATGTAGACAATAGTGTGTGAGAACAAGAAGAGAAATAAATATGAATATGTGAAGTCTAAAACTAAAATATTAAATATACTTACACATACTTACAATGCAATAAAAATAACATATACTTAAATAAATACATAATGTTATAATATATAAATATATACATAAATAATTAACACAGTTAAGAGGAAAGGTAATGCTCTTTTAATCGACATTTGAATAGAGATATAGTATTTAAATCACGAATGCTAGGCGGAAGTGAGTTCCACAATCTTACAGCATGGACAGAGAAGGAATAAGAGTAGTAGCTAGTTTTATGAGGATGAGATTTAAGGAGGGATCTAAGGTGTGATCTACACGGTACGTCGCTAGAACGAGCGTAAGAAAAACGCTCACGCAGGTAGGAAGGATAAGACGGGTTGTGTAGAATATTGAAGAGGAGACACAAAATCCTAGTGTTCCTGCGAAGACGGATTGGGAGCTACTTGAGTTGCTTGCGAAGGTGAGAAACATGGTCATACTTTCGAAGACCGAAAACAAAGCGAATGCATAGATTTTGCAAGCGCTCAAGCTTGTTTAATAGCTCCTCGGTAGCATCCAAATAGCAGGCATCGGCATAATCTATAATCGGCTGAATAAGTGTTTGTGCCAAAGAAATTTTAGTCTTCAAGGGAAGAAGACTTTGAAGGCATTTCAGCGAATGAAAGGAAAAAATTACCTTTCGGCTGACCTCATTGACCTGAGCACGCCACGAGAGACTGGAGTCAATAACTACACCCAGATCTTTAGCGGTTTCGGTATAGTCAATGCGAACACCATCGAGATATAAAGGCATCAGAGATACAACAACAGCCGCACTGCGAACGAATCTGCTGCCAATGATTATGGCCTGGGATTTAGTTGGGTTAATTTGCAAACCAAATGACTTAGCCCAAACGCTGATGCAAGCCAGGTCATGATTCATTGCAGCAATTGCAGAACCCGCGTCAGCTACAGTAAAATGTCGGTAAAGCTGCAAGTCATCTGCGTAGAGATGAAAACTAGAGGAGATTACTCTGGTAACAAAGTTTATGAAAATTGAAAAAAGAAGAGGAGAGAGAACGCTACCCTGAGGAACACCCTCAGTGAGGCTACACCAATCAGAGAAGGACTCCTCCAGGCGAACACACTGAGAGCGTCCCCGAAGATAAGGACCGAACCAGGCTAAAGTGGAAGGAGAGAAATTGATAGATTTGAGGATACCTGGTAAAATGTCGAAATCCACTGAGTTGAATGCGCTACTGAAATCCAGCAATACAAGAACTGTAAGGGACTTATTCTCCATTGCCCAGCGGATGTCATCAGTCACTTTTAAAAGCGCGGTTACAGTACTGTGACCCGAGCGAAAACCGGATTGATAAGGGGATATTATCGAGTTTGACGCCAAGAAAAATGATAATTGTCTATGAACTATGTACTCAAAAACTTTAGAGAGAAAAGGGAGGATAGAAATGGGTCTAAAGTGGGTTAATAAAGTAGGATTGTTAGTTTTAGGTTTTAGGTATTTGTGGAGTTTACTCTTATTTATTTAAATTTTATGTACAAAGGTGGTATATAGGAAAACTTAATGCAACAAGGCATTCTCCACCAGCCAACCTCTCAACTCTGACAACATATTTCCATTACATTTTACAACATTCTTGAATCTAATTAATTTGTCAGAAAATAACAGCAATATATCCCGTTTATTTGCAAGGAAACTTAAAAAAGACACTGATGGCAATCCCAATAGGATTCCCAACGGTGGCTAAATATATCAATGCTTAACCACCGTTTATTGCAAAAGCCACAAAAACCAAATATGTCTCGTGAAATGACCACTAGGCGTCGCGCGTCGCAGGCGTCAATGGATCTTTTAAACTGAAGGTATCCAAGGCCCTAATGGTCATTAGACGTACCAAACGTTAGCCACGCATTTGCAACAATTTGACTGTAACAGACGTACTGCAGGGTACCATCCACACTTGATTAATATGCCGTCTTGTCGTGCTAAGCGCTTCTCTTCCACATTTATTGTGCGTACAGCTAAAGTGAGGAACTCTCTACCGGCTTCTGTCTTCTATGTGCGTAATACAAACGACTCTTGAAATCAAGAGTGAACAGGCATATTCTGGGTTCGCTCGTTTCATCGTAGACCTCATCTATCACTTACCATCAAGCGTAATCGAAGTCAAGAGCGGACTCATCCAAAAAAAAAACAGTTTCTTTCCTGATAACGCTACAAATAACACCTTGTGTTCAGTACCAGGCGTTTGCAAGCATAAGGGTAACGTTTATTTTCGCTTCAACGTACGGGACTCTAAAAACTATAAAGTGTATTTAACCCAGATTGCTTTACCTACAAACACAAGAAGCTATCTTCTTGTTCGAAGCCCTGGATCTTTCAATACATCTATTACAAAAGGGTATCAGGATAAACCCACATAGATTTTTATTTCCCTTACTCAGATAATGTATGCCGACGAACGGATAATATTGCGCTTACGAGAAATTGCTACTTTACGCGTATCACCTGTTTTATAGGTTCCACCTTCGTAATTATGTTTATGGTTCCTTTTCAAAACTGGTTATTGTCTAAAATGTTTTATTTCAAAGGCAAACGATAAATAAATAGGTGCCTATATACCTATGTAGGTATGTAGGTACCTGTGTAGTCTATCATATTGTAATTTCCTTAAATATTTTATTTAGTTCCTCACTGAGTTTACCAAATTCTTTTTAAAAATATTTCTAGCAATATGGGTAGATTTCACATTACTAGAAATCTTATTAACCCCTCCAACTAAGCTAAATATGCTTGTGTCTGGAGTGGGTTCACGACAATACTGTAATGGGTGGGGTTTGCCATCTTAACAATAGGCTATTGACGCTTGGTAATTAGTAATTGTACCCGTATTTTGTTTTTGTTTTTGTAATAAAAAAATGAACTTCATCTTTGAAAGAATTGTAATTTAAAATTGATTAGAAAAATAAAAAAAATAGTTGTTCCATTTTTTTAAATCTAACCTAACTTATTCATTTTCGGCACGCCGCAATTGCGGCGGTAAGTACCTGTGTCTGATGGGAAAGGAAGAAACGCCAGGGTGTCACCACTGCGAGGGTCGCCCTGAGGACACAGTAGAGCATACGGTGCAAGACTGCCCCGCCTGGGCAGATCACTGACGTGTCCTCACGGCGGTGATCTGGTGGCGGAGACCTCTCGCGCCCGGCATTGGTCGAGGCCATGCTGCGGGGCGAGAGGGAGTGGGAAGCGGTCGCCTCCTTCTGCGAAGCAGTCATGCTTCCGAAAGAGGAGGCGGGCCGTGTGAGGGAAAGGATGGTGTCCTCCCTCCATCCCAGCCGCAGTGGTAGACGCCCACGGCGTCGGACGTCGGCCGACGATCTCCGGCCACCGTAGGCGCGGGCATGCGGACAGCGAGTAAAGGGCAACTCGCTGTCCGACCATGGACCATGCCCGGGTCGACGGTGCGTTGTGTTCCACGCGCGCCTCAAAGAGCGTCAGCAACATGACGAGGCCCCCCCTGTAGAGGGCCGAAGCATGCCGGGGTCGTGGGACTTATCCCATTCCCGTGACCCCGGTACGTAAAGGGTTATTGAAGGAACACCGTGGATTTTAGTCAGTAAAAGTCTGACAGTCCCTCCCGCCCTGCCCGGGGTGGGAGGACTTATTTGAAAATTTTACCAAGTTAAAAAAAAAAAAACTTATTATTTTTGAAACACAACAATCCACCCTATTATACGTACAACACGTAGGTACGTATGTATAAAAGTGTAGTTGTTTATGGATAAAATTATAGTTGCTACTCAGCAAAAGCCATATAAAGAGTAGAAGTTAACATTTATTTTTAAACTATACAATTCACATGTTTACGATCAAAATTGCCTTTTAATCCTCTAAATGAATAGAATTTAACTTTGACTGATCGATATAGATACAAAAAACACAAAAATATGGATGCAGATGACCATAAAACTGAGAAGAACCAACTACTTACCCTACTATCTGCCAAGTACCAACTGGACGCGCTTGAGTCTATTGAGAAACGGGCCAAAAGACTCATTGTCAACGATACACTGGTCGAATCAAAGCTCCAGAGCCTTGAACATCGACGAGTTGCTAGTCTACGGTTTTCTATCCGTTACATTTCTGGGAGTGTGCGATGGAATTACACATACACAACCTAATTCCGCCAAGACCGTTCCATCATCGGACTACAAGACAAACGGCGATGCGCCATCGTTACATGGTGGACATCTCACCTATACGCACTAAACGTTTTGGGAATACCTTTATTGTGCGTACGACTAAGGAGTGGAATTCCCTGCCGGAGTCTGTGTTTCCCGATAGCTATAACCATGGGGTCTTTAAATCAAGAGTGAATAGGTTACTTTTAGGTAAGCGTGCTCCAATTTCGACCACATCATCACTTACGATCAGGTGAGATGGTGGTCAAACGCGAGCCTATTATCAATTAAAAAAAAAACAACATATTCAACCTATGACGTTCCTACTGCTGAGGCGCAAACCTTCTCTCCATGAACCTTCTCTCCAGAGAATGATCTAAAATAATTTACAATGCGAGCTCAGTGTGGGTTAGAGTGGATATAGCACGTCTTAGAATTTTTCAGTACTAGGATATGCCAGTTTGCTCACTATGTTTTTATTCACCGTACTGAGAACAGTGGCTATGATAAAAACGACCTACATCTCGTTAGTCGTAGCCTCTAACCACTTTATTCAGTGGGAAAATCCTCTAATGCGATTCTCTCACTCTGGGTGGAGTGACTTCCACTAACTAAAAACCCACCTTGTTCCCTCAACATAAGGAAGTTCCGGAGCCGCGGTATCTCGTTAGTATATTCCCTCATCCCGCCACCATTGCTCTAGAAGAAAGGAAACATTTCCACAAAATACTCGCACCGGTATATTAGAAAAATCCACACACACACACCACCATTTCCTGATCAACAAGAAAGCAACATTAGAGCCACATTTATGCCACATAAGCCCTTAATCCGCAGTAAAACCATTCGCCCATTTTCTCGAGGTAATCGTAATTGTGTCAGAATACTCTTCGCGTTTACATTGGTACTTAGTTTATGGCATTTTTACGACACGTATAACCATGGATTAAGTTGAAAGTATAATAAAATATCAGCTCGGAGACATTTTAACGTATTGCCCGTTTTATACATTGTTGAGTTAATTTGATGTGCAACTGCTCTTCTTACTTTATATTGGAATGAAACTTTTCCTTAGTAACAATGCCACTGAGAAAATTATAAATATAAAATATCTTTAGCATAAAATCTGTCAAATTTAATTATTACAGTGTAGTTTGATAAGTATTTAAGAAGTGAGACATATGAATTTTAATTTAGGACGCCAAACTAGTTTGGAATGGAAGCCGCAACCGACATAATTGGAAAAAGCAGAGCAGATAATGATTTTACAAACTGGTAATAATTAACACTTTTACACGCCATTTGAATATATCGACTAATATTAATAATAGATGCTGCTTTGTGCAGCGGTAGATGCAAAGCAGCAGTATGTGTCTAGATGAAATGAAATTATTATACCTAAATGGAGATTAGCCAAGACAAGCAAGTTATTCCTCATAAATAGCATACGCTTTTATAACAAGTTGCGAAAGTCTGTTACAGAACTTAGCGAGGGAAAATTTAAAACCCACGTCAAACGTGTCCTTATCAAAAAAGCGTATAAGATTTGGGACTATGTTGAAGACATGACTGCTTGGCGATGATTCCTTCCTTCTGCACATGTGGCTTCCCTGGCTTATTGTAATTGCGTTATCGACTAGTGTATTAACAAATCCACTTTCGTGAGTGTGCCTTTTTATATTTTCCTATGGTAATACATCCGAATTGCAGATTTTCTTTTTGTTTCATTTTTATTATTAATTTATCCTTCATTATTGAAGTCTAATGTTGTCGCTTCTCAAGTTTATTTTAATTTAATATAAAGCTGTTTTGTGAATAGGAGAACACTGTATAGGCTCTTAGATTTGTTTAACAATGTTTTATTTGTAATTTCATTGTGCTGTATTACTATTGGTCTATACTGTCCTCTCATACTTAATTAACCTGTATTATGAATACATTGTAAAAATGATAATTTGATTTGAAAAGAGTAACTGTGGAGTTTCTTGCCGGTTCTTCTCCATAGAAAACGACCAATTTCGAACCGAGCCCTAACTGCTGACGTTTTGTTAGTGCCCATGTAGGCCTATGTGAAATAAAACATTTTGAGTTTGAGTTTGATGCATCACTCCACGAAGGCTGAGGAGATCGTGGGTTACATTCGCCTGAAGATTAACTAGACTTTGAGGGTCCTGAAGTTGAAGCCGCACAATCATACGAATTTCGAGTCGGTTGCGGTACGAGTTCCGATACAACTATAGGAGACTTTCTCCAAAGAAGAGTTTGCCCATAGTGTGCTCTATATCGACGACAAAAGATTACGTGACATATCGCAAGACGATGCCGACACTTCTTGCATATTAGTAGTTTGGTTTTATTTTTTCTGACTAGTGCAAATTTTTTTTGCCTGCTCTGTCCCACACCTAAGCAATTGCCAGTTCCGATGGAAACTATCCAGTTCATCTCGCCATCTCCTTCGTGGTCTACCACGACCCCGCTTCCCAGTTGCAGTATGTGCTTCATAGATCTTTTTATTATTTACGTATTACTTTTTCTTATCAAGGAACTAATAATGCTCGAAATAAATTGATTTAAATAACAATAAAACAGCTACTTTGTTATTGTTATTCTAACATTTGCTTACACACATTCACAATACATAGAACACATCATTTTTAATATTTCGCGCACACGAGCGGTCCCAATGTTTGCCGAGGTGGCAGCGAGCTCGGCCATGTGAACATCCCAGACCTTTCTACATATTTATGTATGGAAACAAATCCATACGTGTTTTAGAAGGCTAGAAATTTTAATCTTTATGAAGCCGCCACAGGTACGCAAATTTTACTTTGCAAATTGGTTATAAAGACTTTAACACGACTACTTTTTGTAAAATTATTCAAGATGAGGCCAGTTTTAGCTGATAACCCTAATAAGAAAGGTTTGGTACCGTTCAAACTTAAAGGTCAAAGTCTCTTTTGAAGTCAAGGTCTGGGGTAATCTTTTGAGGAATGAAACACAGATTTGAGTGGACCTGTCAAAACAGTGTAAGCATTTGTCAGATATCGTGTAACTTGACTTAGAACTTGAAGTTACTTGAACGATTTTTCGAACAATACCAAAACAAAGATTTGTGAAGGCCACATTAAGTATTCAAACTGTCTGGTAGTGTCGAGATCTACTCCAAAATTTCTTTATACTACCACATAGTCTCGATATTCACAATATATAGTTCAAAAACAAAGCGAAGCGTCAATAGTAAATGGCAAAGGTGACTTGTGATCGAAAATTCACGTTTTCAAACCCCACCAATTCCATTATTGACGTGAACCCACTCCAGACACAAGCATGTTTAGCTTAGTTGGAGAGGTTAACGAGCTAGTAATGTGAATTCTACCCACATTACTAGTTCCCTTTGTAGAAAAAAAAAAGATGACAACAATTGTAGACTACGTACCTTTCTACATTGATTGAGTACATCGTGATAAAAACAAAGTGTTTTTACATAGATATGGGCTGGTCTCGAGGAAGTTTGGTCCAAGTTTCTTAAAGTTAAAAGTTCAGCTACGAGATAACTAACAAATGCTTACACTGTTAGGGCAGGTCCACTCCAATGTGTGCGCTTCTTTCATAAAAAGAACAACACTTACAAACTTTAATGGCTCTCGTATTATTTAACCAGTATGAATTGACAGGACTTGATGTTCGTCTATGTATCACGCCGCCAACTTCCAAACTCCGGGCTCCAAACTACTAAAAAAATTCTTATTGAAAAACCCTATAGCACTTTTTATCCAAACCGTGAATTAAACCCGAGATCGAAATATCCTTTGTAGTTTTATTTAATAGTATTCTTACTTGTTGGCATATTTAGTCAAATAAAGTATATACAAGCGAAAAT
Organism: Tholera decimalis; assembly: GCA_943138885.2. Lineage (NCBI taxonomy): Eukaryota > Metazoa > Arthropoda > Insecta > Lepidoptera > Noctuidae > Tholera > Tholera decimalis. Next base: position 6,630,861 of record OW964549.2, read on the forward strand.
AAAAAGAAATTATAGGGCATCGAAAAATTCGTCAACATCGCTATCAATGGGAAAAGTGCCCAGAACACTGGCCGCATTGCCACGTTGAATGGCAATGCTGATTCTCTGCCCAAAGAAAAGGCCAGCCCTCTGATCACCTGTGGAGTCGACTAATTGTTTGCCGATGTCACGAAAGAGTCGATGCGCACTCGGACCCCATGGTGCTAACGTTAAGATCGAAATTAATTTGTAAATTAAATAAAATTCATTTACTAACTCTACAAGAGGAACAAAACATCTGATTTAATGTACTGCAGGAATCTTGTGTAACTTAAGACATCAAGTATCCTTCTATAAACTTACACGTCGTTCCCCTAATAACTTAAGTGTATACAAGTAGTAAGTGACTGTCAATAGCCAAGGCAAGGCACTAAGTTGTAGAGTAACAGAGTAGCATTGATCAGTTCCTTTGGATGTATGTAATTAAGTAATTAACTCCATAAGTGTGAGGGCCGATGAGAGGCGGATTGATTTGATTAGAGAGCTGTTGTTGCTAGATTTGTGTGGATTAAGCTGTTGGTCTTGAGGGCTTCATTTTTTTTACAGTAAAATGCTTGGAGGTAATGCAGTCAACTTCTTTTTTTTTGTCTGGTGGCCTTTTGCAGGTCACTCCTAGCACGACACATAGTAGGTCGCCGATTTTGCCTGTGGTAGCTTTAATGATAATAATTAATTAATATAATAAAATGGCTTCTACCGCTCTTGGTTGAACGGAATAGTGTATCAGACTGCTACAGACTATATACACACTATATTCCTTTAGTCACCCTTGCGTTCCAAGGCCGCGGTATCTCGTTAAGCCTGCAATACATGTTGACTGAGCGTAGGCCAACGCGAGCGTTGGCAAATAGGTACAAGGCAAGAAATAATGCCCACACGTTCGACAAGTTCGTCGAACGCCAATGCAGACGACCAATGTAGAAGAGGGTCTGTAGAGCTGCCCACACGTTGGCCGAGCGCCTTTGATTTGTGACCAAAAATCGACACCGATCCGAAGTGAGGCAAGTGATCACGAGCAACGGCGAGCGAAGACAAGTTGCACCAAATGAGCTCTATACACGTTTGCGCTGGCCTTCACTTGGCCAACTAGGCAAGTGACACCGAGCGATAGCAAGACAAGGCAAATATACTGTCTACATGTTGGTATTGGCCTTCACTCGACAACGCTCGGCCAACATGTATTGAAGGCTTTAGAATATTTCTGCAACCATGGCAAGCATTTTCGATCAAGCCCCGTGAAAGTTCTATTCTCGTAATAAAAAGAAAGTCCTTACTCATAAATAGGCCAGAAAAAATGTTTCCATACTGAACTCGTTAGTATATGTTAAAGCCATTGGTCGAAAGCCCTCTATACAAAATAAATAGATCACCTCGGCTAAATAAGAAAACTAGCTAGTTTATTTCAAAACTCTTTACAATTCTACACAAAAATCAGTCACGCAGCTACCTAATTCATTACTCAACGTAACAGCTCCAGATTTAGCTCACAATCGGTCCAAGTTAAATCGTAAAACCCGTAAAGCAGTAACGAGCGATCGGAGTACGCACCGAATGGTATGTCGTTTGTACCCCAGTGACATATTGTGGTAACTCCGGTGGAATAAATCACGCACTGTACCTGAATGGACACAGAGCGGTATGAGGTAAAGTTGCTGGATGTGGCCTTGAAAGCTTTTATTGGTGTGTGTTCGTAAGCGTAGAATGTTTATTCCAGTTTGCAGGCGGCGAGCAGGGGTAGCTAACCATCCTGTAAAGACAGGCCCAGGTGAAGATCGTGTTCCTAGCGTAGCTCCAAGAGGACAGCAGCATTGACGCGAGCCAACATAAGGCTACTGTAATATTCTAACAATATAATACGAAACTGAAGTACGAAACTCAATTGAAGTCACAGGGTTTTTTGTCAGTAGACATCTGACACTACCTTGCGCGGGAGGAATCGTTAGATAATTTTTCAACCGGAAAAATAAAGGAGGTTTATTTGGAGTAAATTGCGATTTCGCGGGAATTCTCGGATAGCCTATATATATTCCAATAACCTCCTTTATCTTCCAGTGAACATCTTTTCAGGATCGGATCCACCGTTCCAGAGATTAACCCGGTGAAATAGACAATTAGACACAAATTTGAAAAAAAAAAAACGTCCAACTGCGAGTCAGACTAGCTCATGAGGGTTCTGTAATAGCAAACAAAGATTAGCGAAAAATTACTTTTTCGAAGCTATATTTGCGTATTAGTTTGAACGAAAGTTGCAATTTATGAGATATGACACATTTTAAAAAACCGCAAATATGGCTATGTGTTTGTAACTATGAAAAACAAAGTTATAATGCTTCTTCGGAACCCTTCATGAGCGAGTCTGACTCGCACTTGGCTAATTTAGTTTTATTAGCCTACACTGTTGGGGAAGGCCTATACATTTTTTCTTACTTTCAGAAAAAGAGATATCACTCACCATTACCGACCGTCTCAACATCTTCGATTCTACGAAGCAATAGTTCTTCAGTTGGCATTATTGACCATAAATCAGGACAAGCTCAAGTGAAGCTATCAAAGAATTTGACCGTCATAGTCACGGAACTATCAGGACTTCAATAACCGACGCATTACTCCCACTTTTATATACGGACCAGTTTACAACCTCCGAAGAGATAAATTTTATATAGCCGTATCATCCAGCATATTGCTATCACTGTCGCTAATAGAAACACAGCCTATATCCTGGGTATGTCGTATGCCTGATCCATTTTTTCCATGAATTATGGCACTCCGGGGAAAATATGAAAAAATACGGCTGCGCAGTGTGACGTCATTGGTAACGAGGTCTTGTTTAGATGTTTGCGTACGTGTAATCAAATCTGTATAGCTTAGATTAGGGGCACCCATTCTCTCTGATGAGCCTCAGGCGGATTAGTGCTAGTCTTAGTGATCTTCAATTCTCTAGGATAAAGTGTTATTCTATTGTAGACAAAATAATATGAATATACAACCGGTCCCGAAATAAACGGCCTTGACAGACAGAAAAACAGACAGGCAATAAAGCGATCCTATAAGGGTACCGCGTTTTTTCTTTTGAGGTGCGGTACCCTAAAAATTGATAATATAACAATCACTCGAATACCAACAACTATTTGTAGGCCTTAAAAACATTTGTAATCGAGCCCGCGACACTCAGTGTATCAGTCAATCACTCAATCACTGCGCTGTGTCATTAATGTTAGGATTACATATTACCTACGCAGTTTTACTGCGTCTTCTACGTAAGAATTCCGGGGAATAAATGAAATACCAGTTGAAAAAGTTCCAATGAAAGTCCCATTCAAAGCAGTTCAGCCGTTCCAGAGACTAGCCAGGACAAACAGAAAGGCAGACCGATAAATTTTGAAGTTTGTTTGTGTTTTAATTCCTGGGAAACAACTATAATTACTTGAGAATTAAACAAAGTTATTTAGACACTTCTTTTCAGTTGACATGTATAGACAACATGTACCGTAATTAACGCACACTCTCAAACAACCTAATTAAATAATTATTAACTTCCTTGAAATGACGTAATTTGTATAAAATTGCGTTAAAAAAGTTATTCCTTACTTTGATTTTAGGTCCATTTTGGTTTGTTTTGGCTGTATAGCGATAGTGTAATTTACCCATATAGAAAATGATAAAAATCGATTCCGTAAACGATTCTGAAAAAACTAATTTCATGCATTAATAATTATGTTACATGCTGTATATTAATCAGCCAATAAAGGCTAATTTTTATTATTCTAAAAGTTTATACAACCCATCTAAATGGTAGCCCATTCCATGTCGTGTTACTTTACCCGATTTCCTCGTAGGCCGTACCTCGTAGTTTCCTTCGGGTCGTTGGTTGATCTAGCCTCGGGGCGTCTTTAGCAATTCAATCCAGTGATTCCGTAGCCCGTACCGGTTTGACTACTCCTGGTAATAATATTTCGAAAGTGATATTGGGTTGATGGAAATAGTATTTTTGATAACAGGATGTGATGATCACTGGTTTTTATCATTAAAATTAGTTTTTTTTTTACGTCTGTAAACTATTATACAAAAGAAAACTTATCAATGGGAACGTTAAAGACTGATTGGCTTACTGCCTGATTATGGATAGATAGAATATTATTTATTGTACACCAATAATTTAAATGCACCTGATTACTCATTGTGAAAGGAAATAATCTGTAATCCACAACGCGGGCTCAATGCGGGTTGGAGACAGGACATTTAAAAAATGCATCCCATATATACATAACGGTTTACCCGAGAGCATTAGAGAAGAAAATAATATTAAATAATTCAAATCTAAATTAAAAACTATTTATAATGTTATTATTGTATTTTTAAGTTAATTAATTATATAATATATTTATTAATTATAAACATAAGTTAAGATAAGATAAGATATATTTATTTGTCAAACACATGTGTCAGTTTCATAATCAGTTGGAACGATTACAATAACAAAAAAAGTATCAACATGTTTTGTCTAGAAAGGCGTGCAAATAAAATAACGAAAAAAAAAACTCAAATTATAAAACAATGAAAGTTGCGTCAAAATAATAATATTTACTTAAGAGATAATAATTAATAAGTGATTAATGTCCATTCGAAACAATATGCAAAATAATAATAAGTAATAATGTCAATAAATTCAGAAATCCATAATTATACAAAGATAAATCGCATGTCAATTGAGTCCCTTTAATGTTTGTCATTTAAATAGTCGGCAACATTATAATAGTGCTTTTTTATTAGAAGTTTTCTCATGCTTTCATTAAAACTATTTATATTTAAATTTTTATATGCCTTTGGTGCCTTGTTGTATAATCTTGGTGCCATAAAGAATATATTCTTACTCATGAGAGCTGTTTTAGTTTTGTGTAAGCGAAGTGCTGAAAGATGCTGCATATCTTTCGGGTTTTGAAGCCATAAAATATGCCAGTTTCTTCACAATATTTTCAGTCACCCTATTGATAGCAGTCAGGATTATGCAGCAGAACAATGTACCTGCTTGGTTTCGAACCCATAACTTAACTTTTAAGACGTGCCTGTAACCACTGGACTCATCTCTTTTTGTATATTTGGTAAACAATAAAACATATTCTCATCATACGTATTCCCTCTTGCCGGAGATATACGAGTAAAGTAGCTAAAGAAACTCAACAATAAGATTTATTTTCCGAGAAATAGTTCTTGTAACCGCAGCGTGTATTCTTAAGACGTTGGAAACGAGAAAGATACTCATAGTTAGATAGATGATTTATTTATTTATTTATAACAAAATCCACAGCTCTTAAAACAATGTTTTATAGTAACTTATATCTAATAAGCCAATTACGGATTTACAATTTATTCACTAGTGACAAACATGTAGGAAATATTTTTTTTAGATTAACATTATTATACAGTATTAAGAAGTGTGCATGGGGAGTATTAAATGAATGTGTCTGTGTGTGTGTGTGTATGGTGAATGCCTGTGTACCATACTTAATCAGGGCTTATGGAATAAGAGGGTTGAACAATGTGTGGTCCTAACTGCCTCGTTAAAAAAGTGCTCGCAAGCGCGATTGTTGAACATGGGATCTCCGGTTCGATTCCAAAAGTGCTGGTAGGTTTTTCTATAAGAAATTTATCAGTAGTAGCTCGGAGTTTAGTTGACAGTGTGATACTCCCGTGCTACGGAAAAGCACGTTAAGTCTTTTGTCCCGGCTGTCAATTGGACAACTTTGACAGTCGTTACGAGTAGAAGCCTGAAAATATGGCACTGGACTGGCCAAAGGATACCGTGTTTCCTAGCTTCTGGATTGTGCAGGTCAGATAAGCTTCACGTAAAACACTAATACTGAGCTGCATACGGTTAACATAGTTGGGGAAAAACTGATGATGAAAATCAATCTGTGGTCCTGGCAGTAGAAACGATCCTTTGCCAACAATTTGTACCGACAACGAGGTACTTGAAAATAATACACAAATTTTGCGTATCTTGATCCCTCACCTAGGAGAAATGTTTGTGTGATGAGCACGACCATTTGTTCTTTGTCTGGGTGTAATTTATCTATAATATGTATGTATTTAGAAATATATATGTATGTTTATCAGTTGTCTAGTACTCATACCACAAGCTCTGCTTGGTTTGGGACTAGATGGCGTTGTGTGAAAGTTGTGGAATATTGTTTTATTATATTATTATTCTCTTTATTTCTAATTATAAACATACAAATTACATTTTTAAATATTTATATAAAACACAAAAAACATTTAAAAATATAAAATATAGTAGCCCACCGGTATCGGGAACAGGGTCCAAGCTACCGGTGGTCAGGGCTCTAGAGAGAGGTACCTCCTAACGATACGCGCCGTGTCCAGGAGTACCGCTTTCTGAAGCAAGCCCCTGATCCAGCCGTCTAACGAGAGCCTCCTAAGGTGTTGGTCGAGGCTCTTGGCTATTAAGACATTGGCTGAGACGACTATCGGTACAACGACTGCCGAGTTCACATCCCACATGTCGACAATCTCATGCGCCAAGTCAAGATATTTGATTTGCTTATCTTTCTCGGCTTTCACGAGGTTCTCGTCATGCGGGATGGTTATGTCGACAATCATGGCACGCCTCTCGTTTCGGTCCACCACCAATATATCAGGCTTATTGGCTACAATAGTCCTGTCACTGATGATGGACCGATCCCAGTATAGTGTGATATGGCCATTATCGAGAACTGGGTCGGGCACATACCTATAGTACGGCACTTCCGATTCCACAAGAGAATATTTCAGAGCAAGTTGCTGATGAATAATCTTGGCTGCAAGGTTGTGCCTATGCAAGTATTCTCCATTAGCAAGACGAGAACAACCAGAGACAATGTGACGGATTGATTCACCCGGACGGTAACATGCCCGACACATGTCAACCGTGCCATCCTTCACAATAAATTTCCGGTAGTTGTTCGTCATGATAACTTCATCCATAATTGCACAAACAAAACCTTCGGTTTCCCCAAAGAGGTCACCGAAGCGCAACCAAGCTACGGACGCTAACTGGTCTACATCGGGTCCATGAAGGGCCCGGAAAAAACGTCCGTGTAGCTCTTTACTCTGCCATATCCTCCTTCGATCATTAATGTCTAGCACTGCAGGTTTGCGCCAGTTCTCATTAGCCAAGGAGAGTGGGGTGAGTCCCTTGTCCACCGCTACTACATCTCGATGCATACCCACTTCAGAAGCAAGAAAATATTCCCTGAGACTGCATACCTCGCGATTGTGGAGAATTTAGACATTCAAAAAGCCTCGGCCTCCACATTTCCGTGGGATATACAGTCTCATTACCGATGAACGTGGGTGATGCATTCGACATGCAGTCAGTAGTGTACGGACTCTCCTATCCAGGGCGTCAAGTTCCGTTTGTGACCATTTAAGTACGCCGAAAGAGTATATCAATACTGGCATGACCCAACCATTGAAAGCACGCACCTTGTTCCCGCCCGAAAGAAGGCTATTTAGTACCTTTTTTAGGCGGCTAAAGAAGCGCTCTGTCAACGATTGCTTCATGTCAGTTACATTGATACTTAACGCCTCCGACATACCCAAATACTTGTAAGTTTCGGTTGGAGAAAGGGACCTCAGGTTTATGGAATTCGAGAGTTGAAATCCCACGGATTCCACAATCTCCCCTCGCTTTACATGCATAATCGCACATTTGTCGACACCAAACTCCATCCTGATGGCACTACTGAAAGTTTCAGTTACCTTCAGTAGTCCTGTCAGTTGTAGACTAGTGGCGCCAAAAAGTTTTAAATCACCCATGTAAAGGAGGTGAGAAATAACCTAACCACCTCTTTTCAACCTATAGCCTAGTCTTGAATTCTCCAGCAGTGTGCTTAGAGGATTCAAGACTAAGCAAAACCAAAGCGGACTCAAACTATCGCCCTGAAATATACCTCGCTTGATCCTTACCGGTTCGCTGTACCTTGGGATATATCGACATCCTGGATAGCGAAGAACTGTCCTCTATTGTTTCATACATGATATCAGAAAGGTGCGTAAAGTTGCATTAATTTTATACAATTCCAGCACCCTCATGAGCCATGTATGAGGCACTGAGTCATAGGCTTTCTTGTAGTCTATCCAACATATCGACAGATCTTTTTTGGAACGTCGAACCTGTTGGCTAATGGCCATATCAATGAGGAGTAGCTCCTTAGTACCGCGGGACCCATTCTTACATCCATTTTGAGAGATAGACATGATGTGATTGTCGTCAATGTGTTTGTTAATTTTAACCCTCAAAATGGATGTCAGAACCTTATAGACCGTTGGCAGACACGTGATTGGTCTATAATTTTTGGATTCCGCGGTACTACCAGATTTGTGGAGCAGGTGGGTAACTCCAGTGGTAAAGAACTCGGGTACTGAGCCAGATTCTAGGGCAGATTGGTACTGAGACGCCAAGCGAGCGTGCGATCTTGTTAGCCACTTGATCCAGAAGTTATGCAGTCCATCCGGCCCTGGAGACTTCCAATTAGGCAGTGGACGGACTGCATGGGCTATATCTTGGGGGCTGATGATGATTGCCCCCATTTCTTGTATTGGATCGCACGCTTGCTCGACCTCCCGGGTCCAATCACCTTCGGTGTGACTGGCAGGTACCGACCAGATGTTGCGCCGTACCGTACAGAAGGCTTCATCATCGGGCAGGCACATATCAGTCGCACCTTTGTCCGGTCGCTCCCAAGCCCTATATACCCACCTTTCGTTACTTCGGAATGTGCGATTCTGGGTGAATCGCTCCACTCGCCGTCTATACCTCCGGATACGCCCATCCGGCCATCCGGGTTTGCCCATGCATATACCTTCTGCTTTAGGAAGTCGATGCGCTCTGTGACACAGGACATATAATTTTGTGGGTGAATATTGGTTCCCAAAAACGCCCGTCTCACATAGCGCATCACTCTCGGGCGAGTGTTGCCCTCCCTAAAGCAAACAAGTTTTCCAATGAGTGCCCTGGCCTCACCAATACGGCGCTCGATCCTACACTGCCAAGCTGGCACAGCGGGTTTAGGTCGTGTAGCTATGTCATTAGAATTTTTAACATTAGCTACACGACATGCCGCGACAGCTGCGCAGTATAAGACAGAGTGGGTGTCGGCGAGGTCTTCGCAGTTATCAAAATAGTCTGACAACTGCGAATCCAGAGCAGCCACCAGTGCCCTGTTCCTATTATGCATGGGCAAACGAGGTAAGCGTGGTCTTATTTCAGGCGGCATGTTGCGATATTCCTGAATAGCACACTCCAAAGCACTCCTCAATTGCTCATTATACTAGGTACTTACGTTTGTAACTCTGTCACTACTCTCCTCAACTTGAAAGTTGGGTTGTGGTGGTGCCACCACAGTCGGCATCGGATGTGAAGTGACATAGCTACTTATGTCCGAACGGAGGCGATCAAGTACGGCTTCATCCAACATACGGTTACGTTGGATGACACGCACTTGATCCGATAGTCGTTGGGCCGAAACGTTGACAGCTGGCTCAAGTACTTGAAACAGAGAGAGCATCCGACCACGGTACGCAGTCAGGTTAGTTCCCCCTTCTGTAGCCCCATAGTATGAGCGCATGACGTTCTCATTAATGGATTGAGTCCATCGCATGCGCTGCACACTTCCACCGGCAGCGGGAACCCTATCAGAGGCCGGTGGGCCTCGAGGTTCCAAGCAGGCCGGAGGTCGGCCTCTTCCCCGTCGACGCGCAGGTGGTGGTGTCGTCGGCGGCGAGAAGTATTCATCGCTCGAGCTCGACGCAACTGCAGCGGCCGGAGTCTCTTCACTCAAGGCTGGAGCTGGTCCCGGCGGCTGCGAGGCGGAGCTGAGCGACGATTCCGCAGGTCTTGGGGGTGTGGGTTGTTGCAATCGTGCCCGGCGTCTTGTCAACATTTTATCTTCATGTGATGTTTCATGTAGGGTTCTTCTTACCAAGATGCATTTCTACTCGTATATTAGTTTGTTCTTTTTTTTCTTACGGATTTCGTTTGGTTAAACATTGTACATAACTATTATTTTATTAAATATTTATTGAAAAAGAATTGAGAAGAAAATTTTTGACAAGCTGGTTGACAGCCGGGCCACAGATTATATTATTATTATATTATTATTATTACTAAACTACTAGACGCACTACTAGATACCATCTACACTTGGTTGATATACCATTTTGTCGCACCAAGCGCTTTTCTTCCACATGTACGTACAGCCAAGCTGTGGAATTCTCTGCCGGCTTCTGTGTTCCCTGCCACTTGTGACCTTTCAGCCTTTAAAGCAAGAGTGAATAGGCATCTTCTGGGCTCGCTCGTCACATCGTAGCTCATCTATCGCTTACCATCAGGCGAGATTGAGGTCAAAAGTGGGCTCATCACGAATAAAAAAAAATTATAATCAAATTTTGCCCAGAAACAACTAAACTATCATTATTCAGTCATAAATACATCCAATGATTGTTATCAATAGTTATTGTTAAGTAATAGTAGGGTTGAATTAGAAAGCTACTGGAAAAATCCAATGGCGGGTATTATAGAGCCATCGATAAGCCCAATCAATAAATTTCGTGATTACAGTCAGCTTCAAAAATGCTTGTTAACGAAAAAAATTAATAAAGATTTCGTAGTCTTTATTTATTTTGTTCACTAAAAGAAGTACCGATGGCTTTGTTGTAATAATGCGTAAAACACTGCATCACTGCTGCGTCGTATGCTCGTGGCGTGGTATAGATATTTTAAGTACTTTTACCTTTCCCCTCCCCTCTTTATTTTATGTTCCTAAGCCCTCCAAAGGTTGTCTGGAAGATATCGCTATCAGTGATAAGACCGCCATTGTAACCATAGGTTAACCTATATTGTGAAACAGGTGTGTTCAAATGTTTGATGTACAATAAAGAATATTCTATCTATGCGTTACAGCGCAAACAGTCTCCTGAATGTGACTGTTAGAACGACCGAGGGCCACTTGATGTGGCACCTATACGCAATACATGTGTTTTATCTCGTATTATGAGAGGATGTTAAACCCTCACGTTAGTTCTTTTTTTTTCCGTAGTTTATTATCCTAACAATAACATAGTTTAATTTGCTACTAACAAATGTATGGATTAATATAAAAACGTCTTTTGATTCGATTTCGATTGCGGCGCGATTTGTTTGCCCTATCAAACGATACTGAATATAGGTTCAAGATTAATGTATTTTAGATTTCTGTTTATTTGTCTTGTATTAACATAGCGAAAGGTTGAGTTGTTACTAACACACTATTGACCCTGTCTGAAAATAAATGTTATAATTTGAGTAATAGAAAAAAAAAAAATATTGGACAAACCTTTTTCACTATACCTAATCATGAGAGTCAGAATCAACGGTGGCCCCCTCGATTAAATTCTCGCCATGTCAATGAATCTCAACGTGTCTCGCTGAAGCGATCTAACTGTATTTGTTATTAGACAGAACAGACGAGAAGTAGAAATAACATGCTTTCCACTTCTCTCATGTCAAGCAGGAAACAGTACAGAGCTAGGCCAATCGGCACCAAAGCATAGCTGGGTTAAAACCAGTTGCCAAGAACTACTTAATATGAAATGAAATGAAATATTTATTTTGTAAATTGGTTATAAATATACACGTACATTACACGTCATTTTTTTTTTTTAAGATATAAAAATAAAAATTAAATTAAAGAAATAAAAATGTATACTGATTTTAATAGATTCTATATTATTGTGAGTCTTTAAAATGTTGTCGCCGCACGGAAAAGTCTTTGCTACCGAGGTCGATCCGTCGATGAGTGATCTTCCATTACTCCTACATGTCCCTGAAAGCACGATAGCATGATAAGCTTTGGCGCGACTGTCATTTGTAGGTCTTTGACAGTGTAACTCAGTAACTCGGTCGCGGAAGTCAGATAGACACTACACTAGTTTTAATTTTTGTATCCAATGAAATAATGTAAGGTAAGTATGTAATGAATAATAAATAAATACACAGTAGCTCAACGTAAATCACTGGTATCCTGAAAAACAAATACTTACTGTTGTTTAGGAATCAGTGCCTCACAGTATGTTTACTGTATAAAAAGTATTCCTAAAACATGTGTACTGTGGTGAGAAAATATAAGATTTTTTTTATTATTAGCAGCCAATTGGACTGGAAGCCAGATTTATTGAAATGCAAATATTTTATGTTAAAAAGCATCATGGTACGTGATTTGCTTCTCATTCCAGTAAAAAATGAAATTTTGGGGAATTCATAGGACACGGGCCTAACGCGTCAGTCATGTCACGATCGACGCGTCTCAGTCATTTTAATGCGATCAGTAATTGATCGGCGACGTGACGGTGAAGTGTCGGTTACCTGACAGTGACGTAATGGCGATGACGTACTACAACGCGACGTGGACTTACAGGGAGCCAGCAGCATATCAGTGCTAAGTATTTATAATCTTTGCTAACAAAGGAGGAGGTTAAACGCGTGAGGGAGAGAACTGTCTTCTGTTTTGTCCTCACGCCCCAGCCGCTGCGGATACGCCCAGGACGTTGGGAATCGCAAGCCGATCTCCGGCCATCGTTGACACGGATCTGCGGACGGTAAGCAGGGGTAGCTCACCGTCCGGTAAAGACCAGCCCCAGCAAGGCACGCCTCAAACAGCAGCCAGCACCGTACTAGTAACGGAGCCGGACAAGGCCCTTTGCCTGCCGGGGTTGCAGAAATATTCTAGCGAGTTACCGGGGCCGTAGAACGCAAAGACAACTGAAGCAGTAGAAAAAAAGGTATTTATATCCAGGCTAATGCTGAGCTGGGCACCTATGCAAACGCGGGAAATACACCGCACTCGTTATACGTGTCTATTATTTTATTTTTAGGGTTCCGTAGCCGGATGGCAAAAAACGGAACCCTTATAGTTTCGTCATGTCTGTCCGTCTGTCTGTCTTTCTGTCTGTCTGTCCGTCCGTCCGTATGTCACAGCCATTTCCGAAACTATTAGGACTATACATGTGAAACTTGGTAGATAGATGTATTCTGTGAACCGCTTTCCGATTTTAAGAACAATATTAAAAAATATTTAAAATGAAGGGGGCTCCCCATACATGGAACTAAAACTGAATTTTTTTTTCATGAAACCTATGCGTGTGTGGTATCTATAGACAGGTCTTTAAAAATGAAAATGGGTTTTTAAAAACACTTTTTTATAAAGTCAATCGTTTAAAAGATATACGCTTCCAAAGTGGTAAAATGTGTCCTCCCCCCTCTAACTAAAAAATAAAATAATAAAATCTAAAAAAAATATATGTCTGTAGATCTTAATGTAAAGTTTCAACCAAAATTAGTTTAAACGAGATCGGGTCAGTAGTTTTTGTGATACAGCATATTTTCTAAAACCGCAAACATAACTTTGTAATTCATACAAACACTATGAAAAACAAAGTTATTTGGCGTAGTTGTAAAAAATGTAAATAACCTAGTTTTAAGAAATTTTTAAGGTTTTTTTCGTCATATTATATTTATTATAGTTACTACGGAACCCTTCATGGGCGAGTCTGACTCGCGCTTGGCCAATTTTCTTTATATCATTAATGTCTTCTTATCATTCACAATGTTTATTCATGTTGTATGTTTTCGTTTTTTGCGTTAATTGTATGTTTTGTCTTGTGATGTAACAAACAAATGTTTTTATCTGTCCTTGTACCTGAAGAGTGTGCTAGTACTTTACGAACACCAAGTTAGGTTATGAATATCAGCAGATTTGTGAAGTACTCTAATCAAAACCTTAAGTGAGTGCATACGGAGTTACATCCTTGAAATATAATCCTATTTAAGATGTCAAATATAGTTTTGATTTACAAAGTGTCACGGAAATACCATAAATGTATCCAAAAGGCTGAAGACAACATCTGGTATGGAGTCTCTATGCACAGTTTCAGCTCAAAATGAGTGACTCAAAGAATTGATACCAAATTATCAGTTTCATGTATTTCTTGAATACCAATCATACCAAACGTGTCGCAGCACTACGAGGATCAATAGCTTTCCACGTCACTTGCCAATAACACGATAACTCTTTTCGTTCTTCGTAATTTGAAAAATTCGGTCTCCGGTATCAACAATGTATTGAAATTTCTAAAAAGTTCCACACATGTAGACATAGGATTACAAAACCTTTGAGATATCGTTTGTTATCATCCAAAAAAGCCGTGCACTTGGTATGTGCATAATTACCCTTTAAATAACACATTGTATATTTATGTATCTAAACCCATCTAAACTATAACCTAAAACAATGCTGTCCTATTGTACGTTGTCGGCTAGTAACGTAGGTACCCAAGAGACTTACGGAGACCAAGCATTGCTTGCATTGTATAACAATCCTGAGCCTATAGCCAAAGACCCTAAGTTCAAAGGAATTACCTATCAACCAGTCTTTTCAAAGTTACACAAAAATAACCTACTTTTATTTATCCTATACATACGAAATCATTATGCGTGAGTGGGTCCCATATTTAAGTGATACCTATTGTGTCATATTTTAGGAATAAACTTTTAAAACCGAAAAGTGCTTAAACAACTCACTTCTGTTACCTGACCAAGTCTAGCGTAACTCCCAACACACGAAATTTGAGAGCACTATAATCTACGAAGCCAGGCGAGTTTCTCGGTTAGTTTCAAAACTATAAAAAACTTTAGAAGCTCGGCTTAAACAAATGAGGCCGGCCCTGACAAAACAGATAGTTTCCATCCTTTGACAATATTCACACAGACCCCGAAATAATTTTATATTCCTGTGAAAACGTAGACGAGATTTTTTGCCCTTTGATACAGGTTTAATGTCTATAAAAGTGATTTTTGATAACAAAGGGTCCTTTTGTATAAAGATTTTTGGGATAAAAGTAGGCCTAAATAAAATAAGGCAACTTCTGTTGCCACCGTGGGTGAAAAAAGAACCCAATTTCAATACTCTTTGTGTATGAAAATGTGTTTAACAGTAGTATTTGCTTTAAGGATTTTTTTACAAACAATATTTGTAGCGTGACCTTTTGAGTTGGCTCAAAAATACACTTTGATGAATTCATTATTTATTAATGAGCTGAACTGTTACTTGTTCATGTTCTTAGAAAAACATTTTCTCGAGTGGACGAAAACTCTTGTACAATATTACGATATTATTTTTAGTTCTTAAGCCACAAAATATTACAATTATTGTTTTTGTACTTTCTAATTCTTTCAGGAGAATTCTTTTACTCAAACTTTTATTAAAACCAAACAAATATGACAGGATAACCCAGAATTGGATTAGTTTCTACAAAATTACACCCAAACACACAAAAGTAGGTACCCCCAAATGTCACAACACAAATCAAATCAAGTTAAAAAAAATTACTTTGTGTCAATAAGATATCTACAAGAAGTTCATGAATAATACAATATGGTAGCTCTTATTCTGCTTCTAATTTCAGTGTGCTAATCAAGTAGTTCATAGCAAAATAATGATTTAGCCTATTATGTTGCCCAGCGCTGGGCACGTCACAACAGCTGCAGCTGCGGAAGCTCCCTCTTTGAGGAGTGGCTAATGAGGCGTCATGGTGTCTTCACCTCCTGCCTGACGTAGGTGCTCACCGGACACGGTTGTTTCGGGAGACTGGTGTCGGATTCGGCGGGAGGAAACGCCCGGGTATCACCACTGTGAAGATTACCTTGAGGACACAGTGGAGGTTTGCCCTGCTTGGGCAGAGCTCCGCCGTGTCCTCGTAGAGGCGATAGGTGGCGACCTCTCGCTCCCGGCCCAGGTTCAATCCATGGTCCGGAGCGAGGAGGCATGGAAAGCAGTCACTTCTTTCTGCGAAGCAGTTATGCAAGCGAAGGAGGTGGCAGGACGCGCGAAGGAGGTGGCAGGACGTGCGAGGGAACGGCGGGTCGGCGTGGGCCTGCGCACTGCGAGCAATGGGTAGCTCGCCGCCCGACTGGAACCAGGTCCGTGTAGACGGCGCGTCGTATTCCACGCGCGCCTCAAAGAATGTCAGCAAAATTGTCGGCGGCCCACAAGGGGGCCGTTGCCTGCCAGGGTTGCGGAATTGTTTGAAAGAGTTACCGTGGCCTTGGAACACAAAGGGCATATGATGGAACACGGATGGCTTTTAGTCAGTAAAAGTCTGATACACCCTCCTGCTTCGCCCAGATCGGAAGGCAGTCACTGTATGACTTCCCATCCTAAAAAAAACCTATTATGTTCCCACTGCCAGGACTCAGCCCTCCAATCATAGTACAACATATCTTCTCTTATCTTCTCTAAAAAGGCCTGACCTGAACATGTTTGGGAAAAGCAAGATACACAACACTGGCATCCCAAACTACCAAACATCATTCCCCTCAATTGAACCTTATTTATGTAAGGATCTAAGAGTATGTTTTCGTTTAATTCCACTATGAAAACCTAGCTAGTTCTGCAATAATTTCAACTAATCTAAAGGGGCCAAGGCCACATCTCTTGCAAGGCCCTCGAGGGCCCTTCGCGTTTTATATTATAGGTCCTTTAGAAATCTGGGCAAACATAATGAGGGTAACAGTATGTGAGATAGTTACAGTCACGATATATTATGTGTGGACTTCTGTAATGTTGTTTTGTGAAGATATTGTTGAAGTTGAATGTACTTTTGGGATTGTACGGCCGTGTTTCGGTACAAAAGTAACTCTAAATCCTGTGTAACGTCACACTGCTGAGCAAACATACTTTTCATTTCTAGCATTTTACTAGGCTCCCGACGCCGACCTGTTTTACTCATTAGATCTAATTTAGGTCTCGAAAAAGTGAACTTGTAACAGCCGTAATAAAATCGATATAGTAACAAAAACTTTATTTCAAACTAGTTTTGCACTCGACTTTGTTCGCGTGGAAGAGTCTTCCCGTACAAATCCCGATCCCGTGGAAATTCCGGGATAAAAAGTATCTACTTACGAAATTTCATTCAGATTCGATGAGAAGTTTTTGCGTGAAAGAATAACAAACATCCATCAATCCTCACAAACTTTCGCATTTATTATTAATAAATAAACTTACTATTTTTCTTACTAATATAAGTAATAATATAATATTAGTAAGAAAAATAGTAAGATAAAATAAGATTAGCTGTCAGCTGACTTCGATCGCGTGTGATGTTTTTCCCGCGTAATTATCGATTCTGCGAGAATTCCGCTATAAAACGATAATGCCTATTAGCATTTGCCCTATAATCACCACCTTCCAATGAAAGTCCCATTTAAATCCGTTCGGTTGTTCCAAAGATATAAAAACCGGTCAAGTGCAAGTCAACTTGCGCACGAAAGGTTCCGGTAACATTTTATATAAAAACGGCAAAAAATCATGTCTGTTGTATGGGAGCCACCCTTGAATATTTATTTTATTTTGTTTTTAGTATTTGCTGTCAAAATTTCAACGGTCTAGCTATCGTGGTTCTTGAGACACAGCCTGGTGACAGACGGACGGACAGACAGCGAAGTCTTAGTAATAGGGTCCTGTTTTTACCCTTTGGGTACAGTCTGTCAGTGATTTAAAAATAATTGTGTTTTATCAAGTGCTTATAGCTATTTGCACGATAGTAAAACACATTTTTTTATTTTGATCTGTATATCTTTTGTGTGTTTCTGTGCTGAGATTTTTGTGATAACAGCACCACCAAATGTTAGTAACTAAATTTATACTTCAAACTATGTTAATTACTTTCTATTCGAAGAGTCCATTACCCATTTAGTCTTCATTCAAATAATGTCAAATAGACTGTTATTGTGAATATATCAATAACGTTAACAAAGTGTGGGAGTTCGAAACTAGAACTATGCGGGACTGAACTGGAGTTTAGCGATAAATCATAGTCTCGAAGTTGGGGAGGCTTAGCATGGACGTACGTCACTTTGTTGAAGCTTCAAAATAAGGGCATTGCCGTGGTAGGTAACGCGGTACGCTTGCTTCAGTAATTTTAGTCACTATTTCTAAGGTGTGTTTCTGTAAGAGTCGATTGATTTTAAAGTGTTAGGCAGTTCTCATAGCCTTAACCTTCGCACATCCAAAAACTTACTTCTTCACAATCCCTTTCACCGAACCGGGTTTATGGCTAATTCCTATGCTATTTCTACCATTAAACTCTGGAACATGCTACCTCTTGGTCTCAAGAAGGCCGAGTCTAAATTCTCTTTTAAGCGTAAAATAAGAAACCACTACTTAAAAACCTGTCATTCTTAGTTTGATTTTCGCAATAAATATAATTATTGTGAGTTCTAAAGCACTGTACCACTAATGTACAGACGCCAGCACATGAAGCTACCCGGAACTGTCAAATTTTCCCAATCAACCTTGAACCTAATTTCTTTAACAATAAAGTTGAAAATCTATTAACGAAATATGACAGATTGTTGTAGCTTGATGTGTTGGCGTCTGTACATAAAGTTTAAATAAATAAATAAGATCTTCAAGGTCAAGGAACGCTTGCCGAGGTAGGTCCGTATATGTATGACCATCTCGATATATCAAGATTTCTTTGTGTCTCGGAAAGCATTCATTGCAAAGCATTGATCCTGGCAGACATTTCGCACCTTTAGAATTGAAGTGGCTTAATTCAAAATTTTAAGAAAATTACTTTTATACACAAAACGACTTAAATACATGTTTATAAGTCGTTCTGTGTATAAAAGTCATTTTCTTAATTTTTTTAATTAAGCCATTTCAATTCTAAAGGTGCGATTTGTACATCTTTGACAGTCGTTACGGGAAGCCAAAAAATCTGTCATCAGTAGTCTAAGGGGTATCTTGTAATGCTACTGAGTTGTTGAGAACAGATTGGCGTTCGCTGTATGTAAAACCCTATAGTCTGTTTTTTTTTAACAAACGAGTAGGTACCGAAAAATTTGACTGCGTTTCTATTGGTCAACGTAATCAACATAAAGTCCGTTCCTCACAAACAAACGAAAAGTTACGAAAAAAAGTACAGAGTCGACAATCATGTAGAAAATATGTTAGAGCAGTTTAGTATTGACGTACCTATTTGCAGAAAGTTCATTAGAAGGAAGTGATGACGATAGTTTTTAAGATTACACGAAATGTATTACAATTATTTAATTTATATGTTCCAGCGCATACTATACAGCCTGATTTTTTAGTCACCGTCCAAATTTTTTCTGGGCATTAGGTATCATTCACTAACCCCATTTAAAAAAAAAAAAGGGTTGCACTCCGGGAGTGCCGGCAGAAGTGAAAACTTGAATATTAACGTTGTGCATTTTTGATATTTTGGAATGGTTAGGGAATAATTTTGCACGAATTACTTTAATTATCATCGTATAAAAGTACTATCATTTATGTGGTAGAACACAATATTTAATTTTATTTATTGCGCTATCGTACACAAACATGACAATTTATATTACATTAAAAAGTTTGCGCAGGCATACATTTTCGCCGCGCCGTAGAAAGAGAGGGGGATACTTCCTCTCCTACGCCGCGCCAGCTGTCTACTCTCCGTCCATCTTACGAATTTTCGATCAGGTCACGTGTCCTGACGCGAGTTTAACATTTTTTACAAATTACAAAAAAAGTGCACAACGCCGCTAAAGAAGTTTTCACTTTTTTTTCACAAAAATCGATACGTTATATTTTCATATTAAATAATTTTCTCGAAAGAATTATCCGCTCTGCGTGGTCACTAAGTTAAACGTTAATAATACTACACTTGCCGCGCAAACATTCAATGAAAATGGCAGTGCGCACCCCGCTTACCCCCGCCCCGCTACACCTGCGCGACGCAGTCATCTATCGTTAATCGGCCACCCGAGCAAGCGCTTCCTTCCGAGTTCCCGCGCATCCCGCCGGCGGCGCTATCGTGCATTTGTTTACAATATATTCCTACCACGAGTATTACGAAATGGTGCGATCTTACATACTTAGTGGTGAAAGCTTGAACGGTGCCCAGAGACTGTACGAAGCAGAAAGTATTCCCCTGGCCACCCCATCACCAGATCTTACTCCATGTGACTTTTTTGTGGGGCAAAATAAAACGACGAATGTATGTGGAGGAAGCCCAAAGCCTAGACCAATTAAAAGAACAAATTGTACGTGCATTCGACTAAGTGAAAAGTGACACAGTAGTGCTCAACAAAATTAAAAATAATGTGCAAAAACGTGCAAGACTGTTTAGAGAGAAACGGTATGCATTTTGAACATTTATTAAAGTACTGTTAATGTGATTGTTCTAAGATAATTTTGATTAGATTTTTAATTATATGTATATAAGTTGCTTCCAATTTTTTAAATACGCTTAATAGCAAACAGTTTTGGCACGGTTTTAATAAGGTCTAAAGTTCTTAATTCTCTAATTTATATTTACTTTATTTGTAATTGATTAATTAAGGATTAGCACAAACCTTTTGCTAATTGTAAAAAGTATGAAGGGAAAATTTGCAACTTGGTTTATTATTGTGTTATGAATGAATTGCGGCGGCACGCGGGGCGGACCGACCCGCGTAGTTATCTAGCGCGTACGCAGGGCGCACAGTGGTCCGGATTTTCAAAATGATGGACTTACGATCGAATATGAATATTTCACTAAATAAAAAATGGGATCAAATAGTATATATAACGTTGATCAATATTTATTACTACAATTTTTCGATAAAATTGCTCCTTCACGGCAAAAAAAAAATATTGAAAAAAAAAATGTATGGGAGAAAATCTATTTTTTTTTTCTCCGGCTAGTATCAAAGTATAGCAACCAAACCTTATATTCTAGTAAGTACTTGTTGCCCTTAATACGACGACATATAATTTGCTTGCGTATCCCTGCGGCCTTGGCGCCTACGATGATTCAAAGTTTCAAATTTTTTAAGTCGATTTTTCTTAATGTTTTTGACGATTCATCTTATAAGAAACGGTTAGAAATGGATAAAGTCCTGAAAAGGGCTATTTTTAGAAGTCCTGAAAGAGGACTATTTTAAGTAGTCCTGAAAAGGAATATTTTATGCAGTCCTGATAAAGACTATTTTAATTAACGACTTATCTTACTAACTCAATTCAAACAATAACAATATCACTGAATTTGTCACGCTATTACGCTAATGGATCGTCCATATTTTCAGTTTCTTCTGTTGTTACCTCAGGCAACAGCAAAAGCTCTTTAACATCCGAAAAAAATCGAAATGTTTTGAATTGTTGTATTTTGGTCGAATATGGGATAAATATGGGTCCAAACTAATTAAAAAATTATGCAACAAGTCTTCGTTGGTCTTCATTCTGTTAAATTTTCTTGTGTAATTTTCACGAACTCTTCGAATGTATGATCTATGAGCAGCTTGTGCACAATTGCGGGCATATAAACCACGGGTATAGATGAACAAACATCTCAGCTGTATCTCGACAATACGTTCTAAATCTGTCAATATCTATGGCACATCCAGATGAAATTGTTTGAAGAATAGCTTTAGTAGGTCTTTATCAATATTGTTAATTTCGGCAGATTTCTCATAATCTCTAAAAAACCTTCTGGCTGTATTTCAGACGTTTGTGGTTCCAAAGCCTTGCTTAACAAAATCTACAAGACTCCCCATTTGCAGCTTGAATTCTTCTTGTGTCAGTTGTTTTTTTCGCGGCTTTTAGTTCCTTGTTAGCACCTCTGGCAGCCCACATTTTAAAGACCATGTTGTATGATATATGCAGAATACACTCCATACAACGAATCTACATATGAAGAGTAGAAAGTCCATATTATTATTTATAAACATTTTCTCGTACAGGTCTTGAAAATACTTCAAACAGCTTGTTCATCTCAGTCGGCTTAGCAAAGCAAATATTGCAGGCAGATGCAGATGAAGTATCAGTTATAATAGTGGCCACTTTTCCGTCGATCATTGTCATATGAAGGTCGTGATTAATCTCCAGGAACACTTTGTAGGACCAATATTATCTATTTCTTATTTCAATGAAGCTTCTTCTTGCTTGATATATTCTACTGTCTCTTCACAAAATTCAAACTTAATAGGCCTACAATAATGGGTTGAAGAATGTGTTGAGTTTTCCCATATGGTGATATTATTAGAAACTAATTTAAGAGGGACAAGACTTGACATGAATATCGATGAATCACTGAAGTTTACATCTTCACTTCTTTGCTTGTAGGTGCTTTGTGAAGAAGCTCCATCGAAACCCCATTTACTGATTAACTTCAATCCTTCATTTGAGGAATCAACTTGGGTACCAGTAATCTGAAGAATGTTCTGGACTGTCAGATCCAGTAAGGCTTGAATCTTCACTTTAGCTCCTCTCTCAGTAATTTCTAAATCGCTTGGATAGCATCTTTTCTTATCTTTCAATGAGTTTGTGATACGATGGTAAAACTGATACTTCACAATCTATCAGCACTTTCCTTAAACACAAATATTTCCACTTTGACAGATTCAAAGATGTATAAAGACCTAGAGCGTGATCTTCGTCTAAAGATTTTTTTGCTTACTTTCTTTTTAAACAAAGTGGTTTGAGCAATCCCAACACTATCAGGGTTTTTCGTTATGTGATCAATAATATTAGCTAAGTCATTCTTCTTTTCTGTCTCTCTCTTAAGTCTTGTGACTAATGCGAAAGTGAGTTCTTTCGGTGAGCATTCCAGAAGAGACCCTGAACGTCTTTTCTTCTGTTTGTTGCCCAGGCCAACAAACGGTTTCCTAATCTGAACTAAATCCATAGATGTGCCCACAGTTGATGTGGACGGAATCACAGCTGCTACAGTATGGATATCAACGGAAGTACTCGTAATGTCTGACGATATGTTTTCCATAACTTCATCTTGAGCTAGAAAAAATTCTGATAAATTCACTGTAGTGCAATTTGGCCAACTAATATTTGATTGTAACCACTCAGCATGTTTGTTCATGAACATCTTCTGATTTCTGGAAGCACTTGCCCATCTGCGACTCATATAATTTTTTAAAAAGGTCTTAATTATTTCTGAATCTTCTGAACATATTTCAACTGGGATGCGCACAATAATAGCTTCATATAGTCGTGTCCAATTTTTCATGTCTCCTTCACCACGAAGGAACATAAAAATATCTAAATTCGTAACAAATGCAGCTATAAGGAAACTCACAAAACTTTCACACAGCACGGATAATGATGTTGCTTCCTCAAGGGTTGAGAAACAAGTGCCCTTAATTGTTACCTGCACACATATTTATAACAAACACAAGTTCGCAAGTAGTGACTGATATAATTAGTACCGCTGCGTTCAACAACCAATCAGCGTGTCGATATTACCCCTACCACCCTTTGGTGGTGGGGGTTAATTATTATTTTATCAAAGTAATACTTTTAGTCATTTAGGTATAGATAGTCATCGTCAGCACATGACTGTCTTCAATTACATGCATCAAATTTTCAAAAAGTCAAAATTTTATTATTGTTTTATAAATGAAATGCCTACCAAATGCCTAAATTTA
This sequence comes from Tholera decimalis, assembly GCA_943138885.2. NCBI lineage: Eukaryota > Metazoa > Arthropoda > Insecta > Lepidoptera > Noctuidae > Tholera > Tholera decimalis. Next base: position 6,654,412 of record OW964549.2, read on the forward strand.
TATTTTTTAATTCTTATTGTATTGAAAAAAAAATATTTTTAGTTCTTCTTAATTGTAAAACTCGTTAATAGCCATTAGAAAATACAACATAAAAATTTGAAACTTTGAATCATCGTAGGCGCCAGGGCCGCAGGGATACGCAAGCAAATTATATGTCGTCGTATTAAGGGCAACAAGTACTTACTAGAATATAAGGTTTGGTTGCTATACTTTGATACTAGCCGGAAAAAAAAAAATAGATTTTCTCCCATACATTTTTTTTTCAATATTTTTTTTTGCCATGATGGAGCAATTTTATCGAAAAATTGTAGTAATAAATATTGATCAGCGTTATATATACTATTCGATCCCATTTTTTATTTAGTGAAATAACCATATTCGATCGTAAGTCCATCATTTTGAAAATCCGGACCACTGTGCGGCGTGGCGGTATCCAGAAACAACAACTTTTTATAGATAACTTTGTGATGTGATATCTCAATATTTTTGTATTGAGTGATACTTAAAGAAAAAACACGTATTAAGAAGAATAAAAGATTAATATATCAAAATTGGACGGTGACTACAAAATCAGGCTGTATACATATACTTATACTATTACAATATTGTTTTATTGTTATGTTTTTATGAAAATACTACTACTACTTAAGTATGCAAACTTAAATCATAAAATAATAACTGAATTTTCTCTACAGTAAATTTTAGAAGTAATCGGAACGGCTAAGTAGTGGAATTCCCTGCCGGATTCTGTGTTTCCCGACAGCTACAACCTAGGAGTCTTTAAGTCCAAAGTGAATAGGTTACTTTTAGGTAAGCGTGCTCCATTTTCGATCACATCATCACTTACCATCAGGTGAGATAGTGGTCAAGCACGAAACTATTTTCAATTAAAAAACAATCAATATGAACGGGCCTTATCAATTTCAAAACAAGAACAGGCGTTGGCTCCATCCCGACCAATGATCCATCTCACTCTGTCAATATCGGAAATGTGCGAGAGACATACTCAGTACTCGTTTGTTAAAAAAAAAAACAGACTAAAGTACTTAGTAGTACTGTAGCTGGCGTCCTCCCTCCAGCCCAGCCGCAGTGGTAGACGCCCACGGCGTCGGACGTCGGCCTACGATCTCCGGCCACCGCAGGCGCGGGCATGCGGACAGCGAGTAAAGGGCAACTCGCTGTCCGACCATGGACCATGCCCGGGTCGACGGCGCGTTGTGTTCCACGCGCGCCTCAAAGAGCGTCAGCAACATGACGAGGCCCCCCCTGTAGAGGGATGAAGCCTGCCGGGGTCATGGGACTCATCCCATTACCGTGACCCCGGAACGTAAAGGGTTATTGAAGGAACACCGTGGATTTTAGTCAGTAAAAGTCTGACAGTCCCTCCCGCCCTGCCCGGGGTGGGAAGACTTATTTGATAATTTTACCACGATAAAAAAAAAGTAGTTCTGTAGCTACATCAGGTTAGACTGGAAGTCGACCATAACATAATTGGGAAATGGCTAAAATGATGATTTTTGAGGTGTGTTTTTCTAAAAGGCATAAAAAATACCCATTAAAACCCGGCCTGGAGTAAAACTAGTATTACGTGCTAGGATAATTGGAAATTCGAACATTTAATAATTTCGGTAGCATTAATTAAACAGTCCTTCATTATAACGTAAGTATTAGAGATTGTAAAGTTGGAGAACCTTGTAACTTTATGTAAAATACTGAAATTCAGCTGTACTCAATAAGTACTGGAATAATATATAGCCATATTTAGACTTGGTAATCTTAATTTTTTTTATTGAAAACTATTGCGCGTTTGACCACGATCTCTTTTTTTATTGAAAATAGGTTCGCGTTTGACCATTATCTCACCTGATGGTAAGTGATGATGTGGTCGAAGATGGAGCACGCTTACCTAAAAGTAACCTATTCACTCTTGACTTAAAGACTCCTAGGTTGTAGCTGTTGGGAAACACAGACTCCGGCAGGGAATTCCACTCAGCCGTACGCACAATGAAGGTATTCCCAAAACGTTTTGTGCGTATGGGTGGGATGTCCACCATGTAACGATGGCGATTCGCCGTTTGTCTCGTAGTCCGATGATGGAACGGGCTTGGCGGAATTAGATTTTGTAATTCCATCGCACACTCCCCGAAATGTAACCGATAGAAAACCGATAGACTTGCAACTCGTTGTCGGTGTTCAAGGCTCTAGAGCTTTGACTCGACTAGTGCATCGTTGCCAATGAGTCTCTTGGCCCGCTTCTCGAAAGACTCAAGCACGTCCAGTTGGAATTTCGCAGATCCATCCCAAAGATGAGAGCAGTATTCCATACACGACCGAACCTAGGCTTGATACAAATTGAGTAGCTGTTCCGGTGTGAAATACCGTCTCACCTTGGCTAGGATTCCCAACTTTTTTTATGCTAACTGAGCCTTAGCCTCGATAAACGGGCCAAAATTGAGTGTGGATGTTATAGTCACCCCAAGGATCTCAATATGATCGGTTATCGGCACGTTTACACCACGGAAAGTAGGAGCCGGTTCGAATTGGCTCTTTTTTGTGGAGAAGAGACACGCCTGGGTCTTAGCTTACCTGATGGTAAGTGATTTACTTTAGAGTGTTTAAGTGCAGCAGCTTGTGGCTAAATTATAACAGCAGCACGGGTCGATCTTATTTATTTATTTAAACTTTATGTACAATTGTGTTACATGGGCGGACTTAATGCAACAAGGCATTCTCTACCAGTCAACCTTTGGGTTAAAAAAAAAAACACATTGTGGTAGGTGTACGAGAAAATGAAATGAAATAATATATTTAATACTAATAAATATAATACTAATATATAATAATACTAATAAAATACACATATATGCTAAAATGACAAACTAATAAACAAGGTAAAGCAACGCTTGCCGAGGTCAGACTGTAGATGGGTGATCATGTCAACATATAGTAATTTGTGACTCGGAAAGCACTCACCACGGTTGTCATTTGAAAATCATTGACAGTCGGTAAGTGCCAGAGAAACTGACACCAGTGCAACTTAGTTACTGGAATGTGAAAAACAGAATATTGAAACGCATTGTATGGTTTTTTTAACACACTTTTATTAGGTCGACCTGTATGTAACTAACTATGTAATGAAATCTAAGGTAACTAATTTAACCACCTTCCAAGGGTCGTAGCGTAATGAAAATTGGCAACTGTATGTAGTTCTGATGACAATACAATAATATGGTACTGACAAACTGATCTGATGATGGAGCCGGAAGATATGAACTGGAACTTCATGATGGAAAATCGTATCATAGCTGTTTTGGATTTTTTAGAGAACTCTTGTAACGCACTTCGGCCACGATTAGGTTTCAAGGTCTGATGATGAAGCCGGAAGATAGGCAGTGGGATTCCATGATGGCATATCGTATCATAGTCGTGTTTGCGCTTATGAGAAAGTCCACGTAATGAACTTTGAACACAATCTCTTTTGTTTTTACGTGTATTTATAAAAGCGTGTTTTTCTAGTATTTTTTAAACTATTAATTTATTTACAAATAAACTTGAATATCATTCATTATTAACTAATGAATAATAAAACATGTTCATGTTTATGACTAATTAATACTCACTCGTTTATCAAAAAAAAACAGCTCGACAGTTCCAATGCTTTTCGCAAACAAACAAAAGCGATAAAATTTAATATTGACAACGTTTAAAACATAAAAGCTTGCGCGTTATTTTATTAACTCAATGAATAAACATGTAGGCAATTGAAATATTTTATTCAAAATGAAATGACTGCAATTAAAGTATTAATTCTGAAGGATTTAATTTATCTGGTAAACTGTTACCACTCTGCCCATCAAACTGGTGATGGAAGGTTTATTTTAGACAAAAATACTGTTGAGACTTTCAATTATTTAGAAGCCAACGTCATGTGACATTGTGCATATACCTTTGGAGTCGAATTCCCTGCCGGAGTCTGCGTTTCCTAAAAGCTATAACCTGGAGGTCTTTAAGTCAAGAGTGAATATGTTGCTTCTAGGTAAATGTGCTTCATTTTTGACCACATCACCGGTTACTATCAGGTGTGATGGTAGGACAAACGTGAACCTATAAACAATAAAAAAGAAATATGATTTTTCATGAACAAGAATTATTATTGTAACTGTAATGGTTTTTTTTAGTAGGTGGGACTTTGGGGTCACGGGTGTTCAAAGAGGGAATCCGTTTTTTTTAATCTTTATTTGGAAAAAGGCTTTAATCGCAGAGCGGATATGTCAGCCCCGTAAGTTTACAAAATGAGTAAAAATAATTTACAACTATTATTTTAATTAATTTTACAATCAAACAATACAACTTAATAGCTAAGTTAGATGTGAGTTTAAATATGACCAGATTGCACATACCTACATCCCTTAAATTTATTTTATTTTCAATTTCGAACGCTATTCGTTCCGCTGTAATTCGGGCACACTCCACCAAAGCATGGTAGATGTCTTCCCTTACGTTGCAAGTCAGACAGTTTGGGGTGTCTACCACTCTCATGGAACTCTGTTTGCTAGCCGCGTGACCCCAGGAAAGACGGAGATACGAAGATAGTAATCACAAGCTGCCTAGCGAGGCTCAGAGTAGACTCTTACAGTCTCCCCAAGGATATACCGTAGCTGACGTTTGCATAGAGGTGGCTCCGGAGTGGTATTTTTAGAGGTAACGAGGCCTCTTCTATGTGCGGACTGCCTCATTGCTCTATTAGTCGCTAGTGCGATATGAGGTCTGGAGTTTGATTTCCGGGTCGGGCAAAAAGCGCAATTTGGTGTTCCTATCAGTAAATTCTCAGTTGAAGCGGAAATTTTGGAAGTAGGGGTTTTGATAGTTAGGCCAATAGCCCATTGAATAAACATCATAGATTCAAAATTTACACTAATATGGGTCCATAATTGTGAGCCATATTTGATTCCAATACCATACATAATATATGTATATGTATTGCAAAATCGCTTAAAGGCACAAAAATATGTTCTAGTTTTCACAACGTTCGTGTAGTACATAACTTACTCCGGGTATAACCTTAACTCTACGAGATAGCTGAACCTAATGTGTTATTGCGTGCAGTTTTCCAAATAATACTCCTATTCCATAAATATTACAACTTCTATATCTATACTCACATTATAAAGAGGAAGGTAATGTTTGTGAGTGTGTTTGTATGTGGGAGGTTAGTGTTAACACTGCTGGCCCAATTAAAAGATCTTTAACCAGTAGAATGCTACGTTATTACTAAAGAACATAAATTTACTGAAAAAAACCTTTTCATGCGAGTGAAGCCACGGGCAGAAGTCAGGTCCCAAATAGAAAAGTGCTAAGGTTTAGATACGCGATGCGTCTCCCACCGCAGATTTATAAACCTACGCTGTAAGAACTTAAGTTACATACACATGTTGTAAATATACTTTAAGTGAATATTTAAGTAAATACTTTTATTTACAAACACTCAGACTGAGTAAACTTTCTGCCATATTCAGAAATAAGAAATATCTTTGGTTTTCAATTTATAAATACATATGTAATGTGGAGCTGTTTACATACAATTCTGTTTAGAACCAGCTATGTACTATCGGCCAAAGATACGCATGGTCACTTAAGAAAATATTTCTGTGGAAGCGCAGCTAGTGACAAACCACATTCCTTCCTGGTTTCGCCCAATTAGAGACAATATACATTTTGTGAGTACAGGGTGTGTAACATTATATTAATACTTACTATTACAAACACTACTAAAATACACTTCGTGCATGCTCTTGGTGAAAATACATGCATTAGGCGATCGAGTTGTGAGCCATGCTATGCGATTGTAGCCTTAAAGGTGAGCATGCGGAAGATTGGTTGATAGTACATACATGACGAAAGGTACACGAATTCTACCGATCTAATACAAACCTAGAAATAAGCAGTAGAGGCCCAGTGGTTAAAGCACAGCTGACGAAGGTCGTGTGTTCGAATCTAGGCAGCCAGCACATTACTTTGTGCAATTTCCATCATCTCCATTTCTCACAGCACGGTGAAGGAAAATAATGTAGGTAATCGGCATGTTCTAGGACCTTTAATCTGACATATGCTATCCACCTACCAACATTGGGCTCGTGTGGTTGTCTTTGGGCCATTTCCTCTCATAGAGACCCTTGGGCTAATTGTGTACCATAGGCTAATTATGTACCTACGAGCTTTTCCCCGCAACTTCGTTCGCTTAGAAGGTTTTTCCCACGTACATCCCAATCCCGTGGGAATTTCGAGATAAAAAGTAGCCTATGTGTTATTCCAGGATGTCAACTATCTATTTAACAAATATTATTGATATTTCTTCAGTAGTTTTTGCGTGAGAGAGCAACAAACATCCATCCATCCTCACAAACTTTCGCATTTATAATATTTATTTATATTTATAATTGTAGCGCGTACTATTTTACAAAGTAGTCGTTCGCCACAAGCCCGTAACCCACAGCCCCCTCATCCGAGCCGGCGCTCCACCCGTCTCCGCGCCCGAGTCGACGCCGCACGTGCCTCACACATCGCCCATTATCAGTAGTGCGTAAATTATCTTTATATCATGCATATTAGCCGAGCTATTATAATCTTTGTCAAGCAAGTCTGGGACGGGATCCCGTGGAATTTTTTCGACTTTTTTTTACGCGGACAAAGTCGCGGGCAGAAGCTAGTCATACATACGCGCGCTAAGGCTGCGCGCCGGTCCGGTTGTCGTAATAATTTCGTATTAGAATCGCATAACCTTTAAATAAGTACCTAATGTTTGTTTTTCCTGTATTTACTCAATTTATAATATAAATAACTAGTCCGTTTTCGAAGTTTAATTGCTCCTTCCCCTATATAATTATAATTATTATAATTATAATATTAGTAAGAAGTAAGATTATTCTATTGGTAATGTTATGTACGTTACCAATAGAATAATCTTACTTCTGCCAATTTTAAAAATAGCGTTACGAAAAATATTCGTACGATTTTCTCATAAGTATGCAATAAGGTTTTATTTTGATAGAATAACACAGGGCACTGACTTGAGCTGGGCGCATTGACAAAATCACCCTTATCAAAGTTCTGAAAATCAAATACATTTGGAAAAAAACAAAAACCAAAAGATATTCGATATCGTCATCCAACGTCGGACCAACCTCGGAAAGCGATGCTTAACTTCAAGTTCATCCAGTTTGGTTGTCTTATTATTTTAACCACGGGTTCTTTTAGATATAAACTACAATTGAATTTCAGTATTTTACATGAAGTAGCAAGGTCTCTAATACCCACGTTATAATGAAGAACTGTGTAATTAATGTTACCGAAATTATTAAATGTTTGATTTCTCGTTAGGAATCGCAAATTTCCAATTATGCTAGCATGTAATGCTAGTTTTCGGTACCATACTATACAGGGTTAATTGTAAAACACCGTTAACCTCTCAGGACTATGTTGTAGAAAGCGATAGTATAAATCGCTTTCTTTTGCTTCGCATACACTTCGTAATATTTAGGGCGTTCAATTTAAAGATTTTTATTTTTGTATGAAAATCTGGTGAACTAAAATATGACGAATTTTTGAGAGTCATAGAACAAAAGTTGTTGATTAAGATGTTAGTAACATAGTCCTGAGAGGTTAACGGTGTTTTACAATTAACCCTGTATACCCCAAACCAGGTTTTAAGGATTATTTTGTACGCCCTTCTGTAAAACAACTCATGAATCATCATTTTAGCCTTTTCCCAACTGTTATTGTAGATTTACAGTCTAACTAGATGTAGCGGAGTACTAGTGTTTATATGGAGCAAACGCCAATCTGTTCTCAACAACTCAGTATCATTACAAGATACCCCTTAGCAAGACAGGTCACGGATTTTCTGGCTTCTGACTACCTGTAACGACTATCAAATATATACAAATTACAGCCAGGATTAATGGCTTACATTCATTGATTTAAATTGTAAAGATACGGTCGTCAGAACATTTGACGGACGCGGTCGCCCTACAAAACACACTAACGTCATCTATTATAACTAAGATGTCAATCGGCGTGGTCTGATCCTAGACGTAATCTTGTAAGAGCGGAATGTGGTATTTTTCGAGGTGCAAAGAAATGAAAAAACCTTTTATTTTTCGAAAGAGCAATGCTGAGTGTCCATAGTAACTTTGGCTCAATATAAAATTCTCACGGCCAGTGATGAAGATAATTTTATTGTGTGTAGTTCAATACGAAGAACTGTTTCTTAGCATTTAATATTGTATAGAAGCTCTAACAAAAAAATATTAGAATAAATACAAATATGGAATTTTGAGGTTATTACAATTTGACGATCTCTATACATGTTTGTACACGCTAACATTTAGCACTAAAGTAATTACTTCTGTCTAATTAAATAAAAGTACTTTACTTCGAGAATAGAGGTCTACTGCTGTCACAATGAACGAACTTCTTCGCATTCTACTAAATACCTCCGCATTCGGAAAACATTCAATCCACAATTAGTGCAACGTTGTTGGTTAGACATGGTCACAATAATGGATGTACTTCAACACTTCGAAAAGCAAAAGTCTCAAAAAAGAGAGGAGGAAACGTAAACGCATGCACTTCGCAATATCACCGACAACAACAATTCAAAGAGAATGTAATACACTATGTTTTACAACAACTGTTTGTGTTTGTAATGTCAATCAATTCCCTTTGTGTCACTTTTGACACTTGTTCGAGTTTTTATTTGGCAGAATAGTCAACATCTCCTTTGCTTGCCATGTATAAAAATAGAATAGAGTTTTTATTCTCAATAATTAAAGTATTATTTCAGATTTTTTATGTAATAAAATGAGATTATTGTTCACCACATATTGTTACTATTTTTAGTATAGAAAAGAATACATAAAACAATAAAGAATTTGAAATAAAAACTGATTAATAAGTTTAATTGCAGCATATTGACAACTCAACCTTTTTTCGACAATTTCCGGTCAGCTATTTGCTTATTAATAAATCAATTCTAATGAAGAAGTTCTCGAAAGAAATTAAATACAAACTTATAGTTTAGATTTTATTGTATAGATTCTTATACATTAAAGATAAATGGCCGAGCCATTTTAAATTTAAAAGTTGTGTAGGCCAGGACCCGTCTTTGTTCTTTATATTTGTTGTACATAAAAATACATTTTAATTTGCTTTAAAAAAAAATAAAAATATATTTTGTACAAAATTTAATCTTATAGTAATACTAGTATTTGCGTGTTGCGCGAGGTGCAAGCGTGTGCACCTCGCGTGCTTGTGAAAAAAAAAAAAAATATGGGGGGGGGTTATGGGGGGGGGGGTTGCAGAAGTATTTTGACAAAAGCATTGCCCCTCTAAATGAATCTGAAAAAAAAAAATGTTCCAAGTCTCTTAATTTCCGAGATCTGCCTAAAGGGGGTGAGAAGGGGGGTGGGGGGGGCGACTTTGATAAATGGTTTTTACTTTACCGAGCCTCCTCTATACGAATCCGTAAAAAAGAAAAAATACGGGTCTCGTAGTTTCCGAGATACGATAGGGGGGGGGGGGGGGAGAAGGGGGGTGAAAAGGGGAGGTTTGGCACTTTTCCCGTAGGTTTGAGAGTTACTTGTTTACGAATCTGTCAAAATATAACCACCTCCCCATCCACCATCTGGGAGAACAATTATGTCAATGAGTGAGTGAGTGAGTCAGTCAGTCAGTGGTAATTTAGCTTTATATAGTATAACTAGTATTTGCGTGTTGCGCGAGGTGCAAGCACCTCGCGTGCTTGAGACAAAAAAAATGGGGCGGGGTGATGGGGGGAGATGGGGGGGTTTAGTATTTGCGTGTTGCGCGAGGTGCAAGCACCTCGCGTGCTTAAGAATAAAAAAAATAAGGGGGGGGAGATAGGGGGGGTTTAGTATTTCTGTGTTGCGCGAGGTGCAAGCACCTCGCGTGCTTGTGAAAAAAACTAAAGCATTGCCCCTCTAAATCAAGTATTTGCGTGTTGCGCGAGGTGCAAGCACCTCGCGTGCTTGTGAAAAAAAAAACTATTTGCGTGTTGCGCGAGGTGCAAGCACCTAGCGTGCTTGTGAAAAAAAAAACAAACAAAAAAAAAAGGGGGGGGGTGATGGGGGGGGTGATGGGGGGGGGTTGCACAAGTATTTCGACTAAAGCATTGCCCCTCTAAATGAATCTGAAAAAAAAAATGTTCCAAGTCTCTTAGATTCCGAGATCCGCCTAAAGGGGAGGAGAAGGGGGGCGGGGGGGGGACTTTGAAAAATGGTTTTTACTTTACCAAGCCTCCTCTATACGAATCCGTAAAAAGAAAAAAATACGGGTCTCGTAGTTTCCGAGATACGATAGGGGGGGGGAGAAGGGGGGGAAAAGGGGAGGTTTGGCACTTTTCCCGTAGGTTTGAGAGTTACTTGTTTACGAATCTGTCAAAATATACCCACCTCCCCATCCACCATCTGGGAGAACAATTCTGTCAATGAGTGAGTCAGTCAGTCAGTCAGTCAGTGAGTGGTAATCTAGCTTTATATAATATAACTAGTATTTGCGTGTTGCGCGAGGTGCAAGCACCTCGCGTGCTTGTGAAAAAAACTAAAGCATTGCCCCTCTAAATCAAGTATTTGCGTGTTGCGCGAGGTGCAAGCACCTCGCGTGCTTGTGAAAAAAAAAAAAAAAGAGGGGGGGGGTGATGGGGGGGGGGGTTGCACAAGTATTTCGACTAAAGCATTGCCCCTCTAAATGAATCTGAAAAAAAAAATGTTCCAAGTCTCTTAGATTCGTAGATCCGCCTAAAGGGGGGGAGAAGCGGGGCGGGGGGGGGACTTTGAAAAATGGTTTTTACTTTACCGAGCCTCCTCTATACGAATCCGTAAAAAGAAAAAAATACGGGTCTCGTAGTTTCCGAGATACGATAGGGGGGGGGGAGAAGGGGGGGAAAAGGGGGGGTTTGGCACTTTTCCCGTAGGTTTGAGAGTTACTTGTTTACGAATCTGTCAAAATATACACACCTCCCCATCCACCATCTGGGAGAACAATTATGTCAGTGAGTCAGTGAGTGAGTGGTAATCTAGTTTAGCTTTATATAATATAATATAACTAGTGTTCGGTCCGACGTGAAACAGAACGCACCCTTTTGGCTGTCAACATTAATTATCTGTGGACTTGACATAACCTCTCTGACTTGACAGATAGATTTTGCTCTCTTGGAAAAAATGTCCGCGGCGGACCTGTTGAGTTAATTATAATTGGTGAAATATCGTTTGGAATCGCCTGGTGCAACCGATAATTGGGTCGCGATTATCAATTAGTTGAATTTGTAATCCCCGTTTGACGAAAACCCCGGGATATTTTGGGATTCCTCGCCGGTTGGTGGCCACCTCGTGGCACGCGCACTTGTTGGAAAACGGTAGTGATAAACCGCTCCAATCTGCTGGAAACAAGTAATTGTGCTGTGATTGCTGACGGACCGCATTGGGAGGACTGCATCTTGAGAACCTTCGTCCATCCACACATGACTTTCACTATACGTTCAATTACTCATTACGTATACACACACGCACACACGGACGCGGAATCAGGAAAGGTCGTAGCTTGTCGTCATCAGCTCCTTGGGTAAGTGATTATAATTATTAACCACTAAGGGGAAGCCCAAAGGGCTATAGTGTAACCTTGTTTATTGTAAGCAACGTTAGGCTCCACGTACCGTGGACAGTTCCGGACACCCCAGTTATCGTTGCACTGGGCTTCTTGTAGTCTTGAACATTTTGGTAGCAGAGCGTGGTTTTTAATATAAAATCCATATAGTACATTTTGGTAGCAGGCGTGGCTCTTATAATATAAGATCCACTGGTTTAATTGGAAGTTTTGAATATTGTTGAAAACTTAAAACTTTAGTTTAATTACTTAACATAACTTATAACTTAATAAGTTTTGAATATATTACCATGTCATCCGGGCTATCTAATTGAAGTTGAATCAATTGAAGTTGTATTTGTGATTTGTACTGTAGCCCCTGGTGTTGAATTGACAAGTAAGATTTATTTGTGAAATTAGGAATTATTGGTATAATTTGGTACATAATTTGCTATATTTGTTGCAATTAATAATTGAATGTCACTGATCTGAATTTAAAAGGTTATCTAAATAATAATTACACATAGTCTAATATAACAAGACTTGAATTGTGTGTATTGGTTGTTGTTTATAGTAGTTATTGGACTGTGTTGATAGAGATTCTCCGGCTCAATATTATACAGACAATTGTTGTGCTTATTGATGTTTATTGGTGTGATCCTGCACAATATATACATTGAATTGTTATTTATTTTGTAACTAGCCATCTGTACCAAGCTAGATTCATACTTGGAATAAGTACAGGGTCGGATTTGGACTTGAAATAATTGAATTTGAATTTTTATTTTGTTGAGATTATTTGGTCGGCTAAGAAGTCATTGCTGTTTGTTTAATATTTGATTGTTGGTTGTTGATTGGTGTTTTGTATTAATATTTGATTGTTGCAATGGCCTCATTAAGGGCAGTCAGGGAGGCTGCTGCCGGATTGACCTCACAGTTGAGATGGTTCACATCGGCAGCTGCAACGGTTGAGCGTGTGCAATTGGAAAAGCTCACCCTTGCTCGGTATGGGCAAGTGATTGAGAGGATCAAGTCAGCTGATGCTGCGCTCACGCGCTTCAACGAGTACATCATGGACGTGGATTTGGGGGTGATGGATCAGACAGCGCGCGATAAGATTTTGGGTGACTATGACCAGATTGTCCACCTGGGGGATGTCATATGTCTACGAGCGCGGGAAATTTTGAAGAGTCGGGTGCCTGATGCGGCCAAGCTGCAGACCCCTGTTGTTGCAGGCCCTGGACTATTGAGTAGGCTGCCCACCCTGGAGCTGCCACATTTTGACGGTCGCTTGGACCACTGGCTGGGCTTCCTAAATCTTTTTAAAAGTCTTGTGGATGCACGCTCGGACCTCGGACCTGCCCAGAAGCTGGCCTATTTATTGTCTGTCCTGGAGGGCGAAGCCAGAGCCTTGGTGCAGCACTTGCCGGTGACGGATTCCTCTTACCCGACCGCTCTGGAGCTTCTTTGCCGACGGTATCAGAACAAGCGCTGCCTGGCTGAAGTGCACATCGACCAGATTTTGGGGCTACCGGCCATTGTCAGCACGTCGACGTTGCGCACTGACTTGCTGAACCCGTTGGTCTCAGCGACCAACGCTTTGAGACGCCTGGAGTTACCGGTAGAACATTGGTCCTACTTGTTGGTGCACATAGTGCTGCAGTTGCTCCCCGCGGAGCTGAGGTCACGTTTTGAGCAGAAGTATGGTGGGGATAGTGCCACCCATCTTCCCCCCTTTGACGACCTCCTCAAATTTTTGGAAGACGAGTGTCGGTTTTCGGATAACACTCGTGGCGCCACGGGGTCACCCCCACTACCTTCTCACCCAAGAGACCAGGGATGGACTAGGGCTCGGGGGCCTGTGGATGTTCCCCCCGCCCCCCGTTTTGCTGGCGCCCGGAGTCCTCAGGCTAGGGGGCCTGTTGATGATCGCCCCGCCCCCCGTTTTGCTGGCGCCCGGAGTCCTCGGGCTAGGGGGCCTGTTGATGATCGCCCCGCCCCCCGTTTTGCTGGCGCCCGGAGTCCTCGGGCTAGGGGGCCTGTTGATGATCGCCCCGCCCCCCGTTTTGCTGGCGCCCGGAGTCCTCGGGCTAGGGGGCCTGTTGATGTTCGCCCCGCCCCCCGTTTTGCTGGCGCCCGGAGTCCGCATCATTGTGACTTTTGTAAGGCAACAGGGCATGCCATGGCGCGTTGCCCGGCCTCTTTGAATTTGCACGTAAGTGCCCGCCGCTGCATTGTCAACGCACGCCGTTTGTGCTTCTCGTGCTTGGGGGCCCACTTTCATCGGGACTGCCCCGACCCCCGCCCGTGTAAAATTTGTAAGGGGTCCCACTTGGAGATTTTGTGCGCCAATGCGAACCGCTCCAGCAGACCATCTTCTGAGGAGGGTTCGCGCAGGGGGGGGTACCCCGGAGACGAGCACCGGGCTGAGACCCGCGATTCTGTACGCCGCACTCCACCCCCCGCGCAAGTTGAACGGGAGCCCCACGAGCGACATTTGGTCCTCCCTCGTCAGGGAGAACGCGCATTGGCTGCTAGGCAGCAGTGGCCGGGTCGGCGCCGCTGCCTTTCCCCTCCGTTGGCGGAACGTCCCCGGCTGGAGTCGCGCCCTCCGCCATTCGGGCATCCGGTGGGATATGCCCCTCCAGTGATGGCGAGCGGCTCGGGACACCGCGCAGACGAATATTTTGATTGTTGGCCTCGTCGTGAACGAAGGCAGCCTGGAAGCGGCAATCGGTCGCCGCCCAGGCATCACTAAGAGATTGACGCCTGCCCGCTAAAGGACCCCCCCGATCAAGACGGTTTTGTTGCCAACGGCCTCGGTCAAGGTCTGGGGACCCTTGGGTGACTCGATTGTGGTCTGTGTCATTTTGGACACGGGAGTCCGGGGTTGCCTTTCGTCGTCTTGGTTAGCGGGACAGGTTGGTCTGAAGGTGAACGACCTTTCAGGCAAGATTTGGGGAATTGGCGAACCGGCTGACACCACTGTTGAGGGAAGGACCTGGTTTGAAATCACCCTTGTGAGTTGTCCGTACCCTAAAATTGGTGCTCCTGCCCTTGTTATAACTGAACTTGGTTGGGACGAGCCACTTCGGGAAACCGTGTTGGAGGACAGTTGAGGCTCTTTAGCCTTCCTTATGGGGCTCGTCACCCCCTTTGTTGCCCAAGGAGGGCCACTTGGTTTAATTGTTGGTGAGTGATCGTCACGTTAAGAACTTGCATGCCGGTTGCAATGCGCTGTTGGCCATTCTGCAACGAGAAATTTGGATTTTGTCGGCTGATCGCGTCAATGAGGCGAGGCCCTTTGCTGGCGTCGTAACGGACTTGTTATAATAATAATAAATAAATAATAATAAATAATCTTTATTACTCAAAAAGGTTACAAAGCAACACATGGTTAAATAAAGCAAGCATAAAATGAACAATAAAAAAAAGAAACATGTGTCAGTAGAGACCCTGACTCCTAAACTAGGTATGTCCCTGTATCTTAGGAGTCAGTGTTCTTCAAACATCAAGCACAAGCAGACCATTTTACGAGTATACAGATTGATTGAAAAAAAAATTACAAAAATATTATATGTATAAAACAAAAAAAAAAAAACTATTTTTAAAGATAACAAACAAATTAGAATGAGTGCGTGTGTGAGTATGTGAGGGAGAGGGGAGTGTGAGTATGCGAGTGAATGTGTATGTGTAAAGAGACTGTGTGTGCTAGGGAATGTGTGCTTTTATAAGGGGATTGCGATAGTGTATAATTATGTAAGATTGATTCTGTGTTGTTTGTGCATGGAGTATATGTCCAGAAACTACAAAGTTCCTGCCAGAAGATCCTCGGTATTACGGTATGATAATGATGCCAAGTAATCTGTAAGACTATTTTTACATTCTATTTTGCTTTTTGTGAAGAGGTTGATATTTTTATTAAGATAGTTATACACTTTAGTGCTTGTTACATAGTACTGGCGTTTCGCAAACGCGGTCCTGTGCAATTCCTGGGAAAAGACCCTATGTTTCACTCTACCGCTTGGGGGATGTGTGGGTCGAGAAGCATGCCTTCGAAGAACCAACAGAAGCACATAGAGCTGCCTTACCGTTAAAACTTTACAGTCGGAATACAGACGTATGGTGGGATACCGGCGTGGAAGGGAAAGCATTACCTTCAAGACAGCTCTCTGCGCTCGCTCGAGTCTAATGAAAACATTTTCTGTGGCTCCTCCCCAGATTGGTAAGCAATAGGTTAGCACAGACTGGCACAAGGCCAGGTAAACCAGTTTGAGCGTAGATTTGTCAGCCGATTTGCGAATTTTCTTAAAAACGTAAATCAGCTTACGCACTCGAGCCGATACTACCTCAATCTGCTTATGACAATTTAAGTGCTGGTCAATATGTATGCCAAGGTACCGGACGTGAGAGGATTTGGTCAAGGAAAGGCAGTTACATAGCAGTTTAGAATTGCATGTATGTGCTACAAGGGACAGGGAGTCTGGTGGGCGCTGATTGGACCTGATGCTAAAAGGTAAGTATAAGGTTTTACTTAAATTAAGCGTGAGGAGATTATTTCCCAGCCAGTGCATAACGCATGTCAACGCAGACTCTGCGTTTCGATGAGCCTGTGGCCAGTCTGCACCGTCGATTATAAGGGCTGTATCGTCAGCGTATGTGAAAATTCTACAGTTGCCGAGAGACAGACTGCATAACTCATTGATATAGATAAGAAAAAGAGTGGGCCCCAAGATACTACCTTGTTGGTTCCCTTTTGTTGAAGACGTCCACCCTTCGTAATAGTAAGATTGTTAAGGCTTATTTGTGTGTTTGTCTGCCTGTCAACCAAGGCAGTACATTTGGAGCTGGTAACCTCCCTCTCGACAGAGGCCTTTGAGGCGACTTTGGAAAGATTTGTGTCTCGCCGTGGGTTACCTTCTTTGATTAGGTCTGATTGCGGTACGAATTACAAGGGTACAAGTAACTATTTGAAGGAGGTACACGCCTTCCTAATGAGAGCCAGGTTGATATTGGTAATAGTTTGGCCCACCGAGGGGTCACTTGGTTGTTTGACACGCCAGCCTGCCCCCATTGGGGGGGTATTTTTGGGGCCGCGGTGAAAGCGGCAAAGGGACGCTGGCGGAGATTGTTGGGAGACACCGTTCTCACCTTGAGGAACTAGCTACGGTATTTGGCCGCATTGAAGCTGTGTTAAATTTGCAAACTTGTCAAGACTACCAATTGATTAGCGGACGGGTAGGCCCGTCCGGGGGGGGTAGATGTTCGGTCCGACGTGAAACAGAACGCACCCTTTTGGCTGTCAACATTAATTATCTGTGGACTTGACATAACCTCTCTGACTTGACAGATAGATTTTGCTCTCTTGGAAAAAATGTCCGCGGCGGACCTGTTGAGTTAATTATAATTGGTAAAATATCGTTTGGAATCGCCTGGTGCAACCGATAATTGGGTCGCGATTATCAATTAGTTGAATTTGTAATCCCCGTTTGACGAAAACCCCGGGATATTTTGGGATTCCTCGCCGGTTGGTGGCCACCTCGTGGCACGCGCACTTGTTGGAAAACGGTAGTGATAAACCGCTCCAATCTGCTGGAAACAAGTAATTGTGCTGTGATTGCTGACGGACCGCATTGGGAGGACTGCATCTTGAGAACCTTCGTCCATCCACACATGACTTTCACTATACGTTCAATTACTCATTACGTATACACACACGCACACACGGACGCGGAATCAGGAAAGGTCGTAGCTTGTCGTCATCAGCTCCTTGGGTAAGTGATTATAATTATTAACCACTAAGGGGAAGCCCAAAGGGCTATAGTGTAACCTTGTTTATTGTAAGCAACGTTAGGCTCCACGTACCGTGGACAGTTCCGGACACCCCAGTTATCGTTGCACTGGGCTTCTTGTAGTCTTGAACAACTAGTATTTGCGTGTTGCGCGAGGTGCAAGCACATCGCGTGTTTGTGAAAAAAAAAAGGGGGGGGTGATGGGGGGAGATGGGGGGGGGGTTAGTATTTGCGTGTTGCGCGAGGTGCAAGCACCTAGCAAGCTTGTGAAAAAAAAATGGGCGGGGTTGATGAGGGGGGGTTGCAGAAGTATTTTGACTAAAGCATTGCCCTTCTAAATGAATCTGAAAACGAAATGTTCCAAGTCTCTTAATTTCCGAGATCCGCCTAAAGGGGGTGAGAAGAGGGGTGGGGGGGGCGACTCTGATCAATGGTTTTTACTTTACCGAGCCTTCTCTATACGAATCAGTAAAAAAGAAAAAATACCGGTCTCGTAGTTTCCGAGATACGATAGGGAGGATGGAGAAAGAGGGTGAAAAGGGGAGGTTTGGCACTTTTCCCGTAGGTTTGAGAGTTACTTGTTTACGAATCTGTCAAAATATACACACCTCCCCATCCACCATCTGGGAGAACAATTATGTCAGTGAGTCAGTGAGTGAGTGGTAATCTAGTTTAGCTTTATATAATATAATATAACTAGTGTTCGGTCCGACGTGAAACAGAACGCACCCTTTTGGCTGTCAACATTAATTATCTGTGGACTTGACATAACCTCTCTGACTTGACAGATAGATTTTGCTCTCTTGGAAAAAATGTCCGCGGCGGACCTGTTGAGTTAATTATAATTGGTGAAATATCGTTTGGAATCGCCTGGTGCAACCGATAATTGGGTCGCGATTATCAATTAGTTGAATTTGTAATCCCCGTTTGACGAAAACCCCGGGATATTTTGGGATTCCTCGCCGGTTGGTGGCCACCTCGTGGCACGCGCACTTGTTGGAAAACGGTAGTGATAAACCGCTCCAATCTGCTGGAAACAAGTAATTGTGCTGTGATTGCTGACGGACCGCATTGGGAGGACTGCATCTTGAGAACCTTCGTCCATCCACACATGACTTTCACTATACGTTCAATTACTCATTACGTATACACACACGCACACACGGACGCGGAATCAGGAAAGGTCGTAGCTTGTCGTCATCAGCTCCTTGGGTAAGTGATTATAATTATTAACCACTAAGGGGAAGCCCAAAGGGCTATAGTGTAACCTTGTTTATTGTAAGCAACGTTAGGCTCCACGTACCGTGGACAGTTCCGGACACCCCAGTTATCGTTGCACTGGGCTTCTTGTAGTCTTGAACAACTAGTATTTGCGTGTTGCGCGAGGTGCAAGCACATCGCGTGTTTGTGAAAAAAAAAAGGGGGGGGTGATGGGGGGAGATGGGGGGGGGGGTTAGTATTTGCGTGTTGCGCGAGGTGCAAGCACCTAGCAAGCTTGTGAAAAAAAAATGGGCGGGGTTGATGAGGGGGGGTTGCAGAAGTATTTTGACTAAAGCATTGCCCTTCTAAATGAATCTGAAAACGAAATGTTCCAAGTCTCTTAATTTCCGAGATCCGCCTAAAGGGGGTGAGAAGAGGGGTGGGGGGGGCGACTCTGATCAATGGTTTTTACTTTACCGAGCCTTCTCTATACGAATCAGTAAAAAAGAAAAAATACCGGTCTCGTAGTTTCCGAGATACGATAGGGAGGATGGAGAAAGAGGGTGAAAAGGGGAGGTTTGGCACTTTTCCCGTAGGTTTGAGAGTTACTTGTTAACGAATCTGTCAAAATATATCCACCTCCCCATCCACCATCTGGGAGAACAATTATGTCAATGAGTAAGTGAGTGAGTCAGTCAGTCAGTGGTAATTTAGCTTTATATAGTATAACTAGTATTTGCGTGTTGCGCGAGGTGCAAGCACGTCACGTGCTTTCTTAAAAAAAAAGTGGGGGGGGGGGTTGCACAATTAATTCGACTAAAGCATTGCCCCTCTAATTGAATCTGAAAAAAAAAATGTTCCAAGTCTCTTAATTTCCGAGATCCACCTAAAGGGGGTAAGAAGGGGGGCAAGGGGGGCGACTTTGAAAAATGGTTTTTACTTTACCGAGCCTCCTCTACACGAATCCGTTAAAAGAAAAAATACGGTTTGCGTAGTTTCCGAGATACGATAGGGAGGGGGAGAAGGGGGGTGAAAAGGGGAGGTTTGGCACTTTTCCCGTAGGTTTGAGAGTAACTTCTTTACGAATCTGTTAAAATATACCCACCTCCCCATCCACCATCTGGGAGAACAATTTTTCACAATTTTTTCACAAGCACGCGAGTTGCTTGCACAAGTGAAAAAACAAAAAAAAAAAAGTGGGTGGGGTGATGGGGGGAGATGGGGGGGGGTTTAGTATTTGCGTGTTGCGCGAGGTGTAAGCACCTCGCGCACTTGTGAAAAAAAAATGGTGGGGGGTCTGATGGGGGGGGGTTGCACAATTATTTCGACTAAAGCATTGCCCCTCTAAATGAATCTGAAAAAGAAAAATATTCCAAGTCTCTTAATTTCCTAGATCCGCCTAAAGGGGGTGAGAATGGGGGCAAGGGGGGCGACTTTGGAAAATGGTTTTTACTTTACCGAGCCTCCTCTATACGAATCCGTAAAAAAAAAAAAAATACGGCTCTCGTAGTTTCCGAGATAAGATAGGGAGGGGGGAGAAGGGGGGTGAAAAGGGGAGGTTTGGCACTTTTCCCGTAGGTTTGAGAGTTACTTGTTAACGAATCTGTCAAAATATACCCACCTCCCCATCCACCATCTGGGAGAACAATTATGTCAATGAGTGAGTGAGTGAGTCAGTCAGTCAGTGGTAATTTAGCTTTATATAGTATAACTAGTATTTGCGTGTTGCGCGAGGTGCGAGCACGTAGCGTGCTTTCTTAAAAAAAAAAAGTGGGGGGGGGGTTGCACAATTATTTCGACTAAAGCATTGCCCCTCTAAATGAATCTGAAAAAAAAAATGTTCCAAGGCTCTTAATTTCCGAGATACGCCTAAAGGGGGTAAGAAGGGGGGCAAAGGGGGCGACTTTGAAAATGTTTTTTACTTAACCGAGCCTCCTCTATACGAATCCGTAAAAAAAAAAAAATACGGGTCTCGTAGTTTCCGAGATACGAAAGGGAGGGGGGAGAAGGAGGGTGAAAAGGGGAGGTTTGGCACTTTCCCCGTAGGTTTGAGAGTTACTTGTTTACGAATCTGTCAAAATATACCCACCTCCCAACCACCAACTGGGAGAAATTTAAGTCAATGAGTCAGTCAGTGAGTGAGTGAGTGGTAATTTAGCTTTATATAATAGAACTAGTATTTGCGTGTTGCGCGAGGTGCAAGCACCTCGCTTGCTTGTGAAAAAAAAAAAGGGGGGTTGATGGGAAGAGATATGGGGGTTTAGCATTTGCGTGTTGCGCGAGGTGCAAGCACCTCACGTGCTTGTGAAAAAAAAAAAGGGGGTGTGATGGGGGGCGATAGGGGGGGGGGTGCACAATGATTCCGACTAAAGCATTACCCCTCTAAACGAATCTGAAAAAAAAAATGTTCCAAGTCTCTTAATTTCCGAGATCTGCCTAAAGGGGGTGAGAAGGGGGGCAAGGGGGGCGACTTTGAAAAATGGTTTTTACTTAACCGAGCCTCCTCTATACGAATCCGTAAAAAAAAAAAAAATACGGGTCTCGTAGTTTCCGAGATACGAAAGGGAGGGGGGAGAAGGAGGGTGAAAAGGGGAGGTTTGGCACTTTCCCCGTAGGTTTGAGAGTTACTTGTTTACGAATCTGTCAAAATATACCCACCTCCCAACCACCAACTGGGAGAAATTTAAGTCAATGAGTCAGTCAGTGAGTGAGTGAGTGGTAATTTAGCTTTATATAATAGAACTAGTATTTGCGTGTTGCGCGAGGTGCAAGCACCTCGCTTGCTTGTGAAAAAAAAAAAGGGGGGTTGATGGGAAGAGATATGGGGGTTTAGCATTTGCGTGTTGCGCGAGGTGCAAGCACCTCACGTGCTTGTGAAAAAAAAAAAGGGGGTGTGATGGGGGGCGATAGGGGGGGGGGGTGCACAATGATTCCGACTAAAGCATTGCCCCTCTAAACGAATCTGAAAAAAAAAAATGTTCCAAGTCTCTTAATTTCCGAGATCTGCCTAAAGGGGGTGAGAAGGGGGGCAAGGGGGGCGACTTTGAAAAATGGTTTTTACTTTACCGAGCCTCCTCTATACGAATCCGTAAAAAGAAAAAATACGGTTTGCGTAGTTTCCGAGATACGATATGGAGGGGGAAGAAGGGTGGTGAAAAGGGGAGGTTTGGCACTTTTCCCGTAGGTTTGAGAGTTACTTGTTTACGAATCTGTTAAAATATACCCACCTCCCCATCCATCATCTGGGAGAACAATTTTTCACAATTTTTTCACAAGCACGCGAGGTGCAAGCACATAGTGTGCTAGTGAAAAAAAAAAAAAAAAGGGGGGATGTGATGGGGGGAGATGGGGGGTTTAGTATTTGCGTGTTGCGCGAGGTGCAAGCACCTCGCGTGATTGTGAAAAAAAAAAATGGTGGGGTGATGGGGGGATGCACAATTATTTCGGCTAAAGCATTGCCCCTCTAAATGAACCTGAAAAAAAAAATGTTCCAAGTCTCTTAATTTCCGAGATCCGCCTAAAGGGGGTGAGAAGGAGGGCAAGAGGGGCGACTTTGAAAAATGGTTTTTACTTTACCGAGCCTCCTCTATACGAATCGGTAAAAAGAAAAAATACGGTTTGCGTAGTTTCCGAGATACGATAGGGAGGGGGGAGAAGGGTGGTGAAAAGGGGAGGTTTGGCACTTTTCCCGTAGGTTTGAGAGTTACTTGTTTACGAATCTGTTAAAATATACCCACCTCCCCATCCATCATCTGGGAGAACAATTATGTCAATGAGTGAGTGAGTGAGTGAGTCAGTCAGTCAGTGGTAATTTAGCTTTATATAGTATAACTAGTTTTTGCGTGTTGCGCGAGGTGCAAGCACCTCGCGTGCTTTCTTAAAGAAAAAAAGTGGGGGGGGGGGAGTTGCACAATTATTTCGACTAAAGCATTGCCCCTCTAAATGAATCTGAAAAAAAAAATGTTCCAAGTCTCTTAATTTCCGAGATCCGCCTAAAGGGGGTAAGAAGGGGGGCAAGGGGGGCGACTTTGAAGAATGTTTATTTTATACGCCTCCTCTATACGAATCCGTAAAAATAAAAATATACGGGTCTCGTAGTTTCCGAGATACGATAGGGAGGGGGGAGAAGGGGGGTGAAAAGGGGAGGCTTGGCACTTTTCCCGTAGGTTTGAGAGTAACTTGTTTACGAATCTGTCAAAATATACCCACCTCCCCAACCACCATCTGGGAGAACAATTATGTCAATGAGTCAGTCAGTGAGAGAGTGAGTGGTAATTAAGCTTTATATAATAGAACTAGTATTTGCGTATTGCGCGAGGTGCAAGTACCTCGCGAGCTTGTGAAAAAAAAAAAAGGGGGGGGGGTGATGGGGGGAAGTATTTAGACTAATCCATTGACCCTCTAAATGAATCTGAAAAAAAAAAGGTTCCAAGTCTCTTAATTTCCGAGATCCGCCTAAAGGGCTGAGATGGAGGGTGTGGGGGGGCGACTTTGATAAATGGTTTTTACTGTACCGAGCCTCTTCCATACGAATCCGGTAAAAAAAAAAATACTGGTCTCGTAGTTTCCGAGATACGATAGGGGGGGGGGAGGAGAAGGGGGGTGAAAAGGGGAGGTTTGGCACTTTTCCCGTAGGTTTGAGAGTTACTTGTTTACGAATCTATCAAAATATACCCACCTCCCCATCCACCATCTGGGAGAACAATTATGTCAATAAGTCAGTCAGTGAGTGAGTCAGTGGTAATTTAGCTTTATATAATATAACTAGTATTAGCGTTTTGCGCGAGGTGCAGGTACCTCGCATGCTTGTGAAAAAAAAAAAAATGATGGGTTGATGGGGGGATGCACAATGTTTTCGAAAGAAGCATTGCCCCTCTAAATGAATCTGAAAAAAAAAATGTTCCAAGTCTCTTCATTTCCGAGATCCGCCTAAAGGGGGTAAGAAGGGGGGCAAGGGGGTGACTTTGAAAAATGGTTTTTACTTTACCGAGCCTTCTCTATATGAATCCGTAAAAAATAATAATATGGGTCTCGTAGTTTCCGAGATACGATAGGGGGGGAGAAGGGGGGTGAAAAGGGGAGGTTTGGCACTTTTCCCGTAGGTTTGAAAGTTACTTGTTTACGAATCTGTCAAAATATACCCACCTCCCCATCCACCATCTGGGAGAACAATTATGTCAATGTGTCAGTCTGTGAGTGAGTCAGTCAAAAATAAAATAAATTTGGGGGGGTGATCGGGGTGTTTGCACAATTATTTCGGCTAAAGCATTGCCCCTCTAAATGAATCTGAAAAAAATAAAATGTTTCAATTCTCTTAATTTCCGAGATCCGCCTAAAGGGGGTGAGAAGGAGGGCAAGGGGGGCGACTTTGAAAAATGGTTTTTACTTTACCGAGCCTCCTCTATACGAATCCGTAAAAAAGAAAAAATACGGGTCTCGTAGTTTCCGAGATACGATAGGGAGGGGGGAGAAGGGGAGTGAAAATGGGAGGTTTGGCACTTTTTCCGTAGGTTTGAGAATTACTTGTTTACGAATCTGTCAAAATATACCCACCTCCCCATCCACCATCTGGGAGAACAATTATGTCAATGAGTGAGTCAGTGAATCAGTGGTAATTTAGCTTTATATAGTATTGTTCGACCCCAAGCCCAGCCAACGGTAACTGGTATGTCGAACTGTCCGCGATTACGCGGAGCCCTACGTTGTGGTAGGCTCTTAGGCCTTATTTCAATAAACAAAAATGTACCACTAACCTGAGTGCTGGGGACGCCAACTTCGACCTTCCAAGGTCACGCTCCAAGTGTGGTTTGTATGTAATATGAGGGTGAGTAATTGTAACGTGTGATGTAAGTTACGGGTTCTAGGACGGTCCCAAGGCGTCGATCTTCAGATGGCGCCGTCCCGACCAGCATCACACCCAACTCGTTTCCAGCAAGCGCGCGCTACGCGTGGTAGACAATAAGGCGATGTGTTCCGAGAAATATCACTGGATTCTTGTTAATCCGAGCTTACAAAGTTCAATCAATCACTGAACACAATTAATCTGTTCATATCTCGTGAGATCCAATTCGATTTTCAACAAATTCCGCGTGCCAGCTCAACCGACGACAAGGCGGCGTACGATTCAACAATACCCCGGGGATTTCAACAAATGGGGAATACACTTCAACCAACAAATAATTCGCGACCCAATTATCGGTCTCAACAGGCGAATTCAACAATATTTTACCAATTACAATCAAATCAAAGTCCCAAACGTGCGGACATTTTTCCAACAAGCAAAAAGGTATCTGTCAAGTCAAGAGAGGTTATGTCAAGTGCAACGTCAAAGACAATAGAATGTTGCCACACCAAAAAGAGCGTTCAAAATTACATTTGGGACGCAACAAGTATATATATACTTTATATAGTATATTTGCGTGTTGCGCGAGGTGCAAGCACCTCGCATGCTTGTGAAAAAAACTAAAGCATTGCCCCTCTAAAACAAGTATTTGCGTGTTGCTTGTGAAAAAAAAAAGTATTTGCGTGTTGCGCGAGGTGCAAGCACCTCGCGTGCTTGTGAAAAAAACTAAAGCATTGCCCCTCTAAATCAAGTATTTGCGTGTTGCCCGAGGTGCAAGCACCTCGCGTGCTTGTGAAACAAAAAAAAAAAACAGGGGGGGGGTGATGGGGGGGGGGTTGCACAAGTATTTCGACTAAAGCATTGCCCCTCTAAATGAATCTGAAAAAAAAAATGTTCCAAGTCTCTTAGATTCCGAGATCCGCCTAAAGGGGGGGAGAAGGGGGGCGGGGGGGGGGACTTTGAAAAATGGTTTTTACTTTACCGAGCCTCCTCTATACGAATCCGTAAAAAGAAAAAAATACGGGTCTCGTAGTTTCCGAGATACGATAGGGGGGGGGAGAAGGGGGGGGAAAAGGGGGGGTTTGGCACTTTTCCCGTAGGTTTGAGAGTTACTTGTTTACGAATCTGTCAAAATATACCCACCTCCCCATCCACCATCTGGGAGAACAATTATGTCAGTGAGTCAGTGAGTGAGTGGTAATTTAGCTTTATATAATATAACTAGTATTTGCGTGTTGCGCGAGGTGCAAGCACCTCGCGTGCTTGTGAAAAAAACTAAAGCATTGCCCCTCTAAATCAAGTATTTGCGTGTTGCGCGAGGTGCAAGCACCTCGTGTGCTTGTGAAAAAATAAAAAAAAAAGGGGGGGGGGGTGATGGGGGGGTTTAGTATTTGCGTGTTGCGCGAGGTGCAAGCACCTCGCGAGCAAGTGAAAAAAAAAAAAAAAAAAAAAAAAGAGGGGGGGGGGTGATGGGGGGGGGGTTGCACAAGTATTTCGACTAAAGCATTGCCCCTCTAAATGAATCTGAAAAAAAAAATGTTCCAAGTCTCTTAGATTCCGAGATCCGCCTAAAGGGAGGGGAGAAGGGGGGCGGGGGGAGGACTTTGAAAAATGGTTTTCACTTTACCGAGCCTCCTCTATACGAATCCGTAAAAAAAAAAATACGGGTCTCGTAGTTTCCGAGATACGATAGGGAGGGGGGAGAAGGGGGGGGAAAAGGGGAGGTTTGGCACTTTTCCCGTAGGTTTCAGAGTTACTTGTTTACGAATCTGTCAAAATATACCCACCTCCCCATCCACCATCTGGGAGAACAATTATGTCAGTGAGTCAGTGAGTGGTAATTTAGCTTTATATAGTATAATAAATAATAACAACTAGCGGTTTATTGTTCGGTTTGGAGGTAACTTTGGATTCTTTTTCTATCAATAAAATTTTATGGAATCGTGTTTTCGTCAAACATGGTACCTAACATTAATCCTCAACTTTACCATATATTTATTTCAAAATTATTGCTGCAGTATTTTCGACATAACGGAAGATCATGCTAAGCCATTTGAGGTAGTATAGGCCCTTAATAGATTCCTTCCACTCGCTCCGGGTGGAGCAGATATGAGTGTCAGACTCCTATTGTCTAAAGACCCACACTAATTCTTCAGTGGCTTTTAGGTTTCCGGGCTGCGGTATCTCATAGAACATTCCCACAACCCCGGCAGATATTGCCCCCATCGTGCCACGTTATTGCTTTTGACTGCTTTTTGACTATCTAATATGTTGTGGTATTTCATTTAGCGGCATTTCCTATTTAAAGAGTGTTTTATTATATCTAAACACTATTGCCTCACACTAATAATATCCCTTGTAAGTAAGTGCTTATGTATAACCTCCTCGAATTGGGAATTGAACCCGGGACTCGCCGCCACAAAACGCTCAACAACTGTGCCAACCATGTAGTCGAAAAATGATGTTCAATTAACACTCAGATTATGTTTGTAATGTCTGGTGAGTTTGTTGAGTTATTTCTTCCCAGCAAAAACATTAGTAAGTGTAGGCATGAAAGTGGTAAATTGCTTTTTGAAATAAATAAAATCATGAAAAACACTGGTACTTAAACATTAAAAATAGAATATTTTGAAACAAGTGGAGAAAGTTTGTTATTGCGTACGAGGCTGAGTTACGCCCGAGCCGCAAGGCGAGGGGGTTATGGTGCCGAGTACTGCAGTAACAAATGTCCACGTGTATCAAACGACGTTTTTCAATACACTTTCGAAGAAATAAAATAATAGAACGAAAAGTATTTTTGTCATTAAAATATTTAATTTTCGCCGCGCTTTACCTTCGCGGGTTAAAGGAAAAGCAAAGGTATGAAGACGTAAAACAGCCTGATATTAAAATAAAATAAAAAAAAAAATATTTAGAACACAAATAAATGCTAATTTGTTGATAAAAGCAAAATTATTTTATAAATAATAATGTTTATTTCTGATATTCTGTACATAAACACAATTTTAATTTTCATTAAATATAAGGCCTTAAAAACATGCGCCTCTTTGCTGTGAAAAAAAAAAAAAACAATTAGTCACCACCGAACATAGGGAATTGAATAGTTGTTTAATGTTATCTGTGGCAAAATCTGGAAAAATGAATGAAATCCACGAGTGTGAAATATTGCATGTTAAACCTAATCGTAGTGCGATAAGAGCTAGTTTTCGAGGAAGTGTTTTGAAAATTAGTACAGTAGAGTCTCTGCCCAGGTGAGCATGCGTTTTTGTAGTAGTAAAAAAGCGAAGCAGACAATGATGAATTTATGAAATAAAATGGTTAAGTAAGATTATTTTTTTAAAACATTACGATTAGCTGCTCAAACGTGATGCTTATTTTAAAAGCCTTTTAAGTCGTATGCCTCTTAACAGTATTCAAGCCATTATTGAAAGCCCAAAGCCAACCATTTGCTTGGCTTTAATATATTATTATTCAATGTGCACTAAGCTTAATAGCTTCTAAAGGCGCGACGGTAATAAATTGTGTTATTCAAGTAATTTGAGTGAATAAATGGAATAGTAAAATATGGCTTTGAGTGAACCACTGCGATGAATAGTGTTTCTAGAATTTAAGGCATTTGAAAATGATTGATTGAGACAAGGTAATTTCAATGACTGTAATCCGCACATTGGCATGGTGAAAAATATTCGCTAAGTGCGAGTCAGGCTCGCCCATGAAGGGTTCCGTAGTAACTACGCCAAATAACTTTGTTTTTCATAGTGTTTGTATGAATTACAAAGTTATATTTGCGGTTTTAGAAAATATGCTGTATCTCAAAAACTGCTGACCCGATCTCGTTAAAACTAATTTTCTTTGAAAGTTTACATTAAGATCTACAGCATATACCTTTGTTAGAATTTTCACTCCATTATTATAGAAGTTAGAGGGGGGAACACACACATTTTACCACTTTGGAAGCGTATATCTTATAAACGATTGACTCTAAGAAAAAGTGGTTTTAGAAACTTGAATGTCATTTTTAAAGACCTGTCTATAGATGCTACACACGCAAAGGTTTCATGAAAAAAAAAATCAGTATTAGTTCCATGCTTTAGCCCCCCTTTATTTTAAATAATTTTTTTTTTGAATCGGAAAGCAGTTCACAGAATACAGCTACCTACCAAGTTTCGCAAATTTTGTCGTAATAGTTTCGGAATAAAATGGCTGTGACATACGGACAGACAGACATGACGAAATTATAAGGGTTCCGTTTTTTGCCATTCGGCTACGGAGCTCTAAAAATACTAAATTCGATTTTAATAGTTCGTTACTTTGTGCCGTTAAATTAAAACACAATTTTAGGAATTATATTTTATTCAATAAAATGACATACAAAGTAATAATTAAAAACGTTGTTATTCTTCTGAGCTGAGAGTTGCGTGAAAAATAGAGAGCTATCACATGGATAGTTAGTTTTAGCCGAAACTTATTATTCAATTTGCCTTGCGAAGCTTCAGAAAAAAAGTAAAAGTAAATAATTATCTTTTTGACTGATGAAATTCTAAAACTAGTGTCAAAAGTTACCGCAAAAGTTAACTATAATCACGTAATTTCTTTTACTAGTAATGTCCACGAGCGAGTACAGTTTTTTATATCCTGCAAAAAACAACTTAATTAGTTTAGTTTATTTTACGAGAAGAAGTTTCCTCAATTTTCGGTCAAGTAAGTAAAGCCAAATCCAATTACTGTCGTTCATTATGTTATTGGCTGAATGGTCTAGACGTATTTACACTCTAAGCAACTATAAAACTTTTTAAAGTACAAAATTTGGTTTTGAAGGATAAAATTATCAACTCATACCAATGAAAGTTGGTAAGTTTTTATTTTCTGAAGACTATTCGATCAAAACTGTAGGTTATTTACTTTTTGCTGAAGCTATCTTCCTAAATAAGTGTCGTAGCTAAAATCTGGTTTTACCTGTAGATTCGTCTTGATGAGACGAATCGATCGCTATATTTAACTTGTTTTTAGTAAAAAAATGCAGATAATTGGTTTTTGCAATAAGGGTACGATATATTTATTGTTTTATTAATCCTATTATAAACGTATGGGCTGTAGCGTAAAACCGCTACGGTTAAAACTTCCTCCAATTCTAATCCAAACTTTTCAATAAAAAATTTTTTCTTCATAGCTGTTATTCACATTTGAACCAGGAATCGTGAAAAAATCGTCGGTTGTTTGCCTTTTGACGGCGTCATTACATTTTTGGGACCCGATAAGTGATGGTCGACCTTATTTTTTGTGATTAATATCGAAATTATGAAGTGAAAGTTTTTTTTCTGTTGGTGTAAACCCAATAAAAAATATAAAGTGTCCTAGCAAAAGTATAGTCTGTGTGTGATTTTCTGGTTAATTTGGTATGTATTGTCGTCTTTTTTCTTTTCGATCCATTTCGCACTAGTTTCATAATTAATCAAAGATTCAGCTTGCATCGGTGGTCTGAAGTTTCTTTTTTGTTTAGATCCCGTTTCAAGCCAATTTTTGGCTCCACCCTACGGGCAAGCGACGTCGGTTATCGACGACGGAGGTCGGGGCGCTCTCGCCCGATATCCGAGCACATCCTGTGCCTGAGACGTCCATCTCAAAGGCCTGAAGCGAGTACGAGCTAGATGCGGACTCCGCAGCGCAGTGGCTCCGTGATTTCTACGTTACTTCCCACAGTCGTGTTCAGCCGTCCAGGAATTACCGAGTTTTCGTAGCAAGAGTTCTATTTTAAATAGTGCACCTAATTTGTATATTTCTAATCTAAAAATTCTCACGTCAAAAACTCTTTCTAACCTAAGGCCTATCAAGACGCGTTGGATGCTCTTAGTGTTTTTGTAACTAAAATTACTAATATTGCGTATTCGCCTAGCTGTAACTGATTGCAATCGATTTTTTTGTTAGGTAAGTTAAAAATATTTGCATAATACTTTCGATAACATTCTTTTTCTTTCCGCTAAGTTAACCCACGCCATCACTGAAAGGTTCCCAATAATAACTAATATTTAACTTTTTATATTTTTTAATTAAGTACTTGTTTTCTATCTTTTTCCTTTTAATCAAAATTAAACGTTTTAAGTAGCGGTTGTGTTTTACTGTGCACTTAATTTTATTTACGCTACAATATGGCGCCCGAATTAAAGTAAGTTTGCATATTAATTATTACTAAAATACCTTTTTTTTTGTTATCTCGTGTGTGGTTGCTCTTGAGAGCAATCTTTAATTTTCATCTTTCTTATTGTGAGTTTCAGGTTTTAGAATTGGTCAGATACCCGTATGGAAGTTAAAAGGATTACCTGTCTTGAATATTTTCCCGATTCATACGACTGGACTACGGAATTGCTAACTGAATTTATGTTCTTTGCTAAATTGTGTGATGTTTGTGAAATTCAATTTTAAAGATTAACTTTGTAACTATACCCAATTTCCAATTCTTTTATTTTCTCCCAAAATATACGTATCTATCCCGAGTTTTATTTTATCCCAGTAGGTAGCGGTAGTTAGTTTCCCGTAGAGTGTGTTTGATGTGTGGATGGTTAGGCATCGTGACCAAAGGTAAGCTTTTTGAATGGTCGTGTGCTAGTGTCTACCTTTTTTATTTTTTAGCCCGTCTGTTTGCTTTTCTGCTATTTGCTAGTATCTGTTTTTGTTGGATTCTTAGCCCAGCGGATTCCTTTGACGTTCATTTTGTTGTCTTCTTCCCGTATCGATATTACGGCACGATATCTAACGATTTCCTGCTAAGTCCCGCTCTCTTTCATTTAATCTATTTCTATTTTGTGTTTAAAAATGTCCGAAGAAGGTTCTATCGGTGAGACTCCTTTACACGAAAGTATTATTATTTCTAGACCTCCTCCCATTCCACCTAGGCCCACTCCGGGTACTAGTCGTTCTAACTTACCTTCTCCTATGAAATCCGAGGACTGTCCCGGTTACCTTCTAAAACGATTTTCGCTAAGAAAATGGAACATAAATTATACTGGAGATACCAGTGTTCGAAATTTTTTCACCAGTATCGAAGAAGAGAAGGATTCAGACGACATAACTGACAGATATCTGCTTAAACGCTTCCACGAAGTGTTATCCGGTCGCGCCTTGAATTATTATAGGTCAATCCGTCGACCTGATATGACTTACCCCGAATTAAAAGAAAATTTCTTCAATACATTCGGAGAAATTGATTTCGAGTTTAAAACCAGTCAACAAGTTAGAAATACAAAACAGAAATCAGATCAACCTGTTTTACATTTTGTGCATCAGATTTCTCAATTGAATGATACATTACGTAAACCAGTCGATAAATCTGAACTATTAGAAATTATCACTGACAACATGCATCCTAGATATTTTCCATGCTTATCGATACATAAATTTACTGACTTAGATGCGCTCATTGACACTGCATCGCATTTTGAAAGTTTTTTGCCCAAATCTACAAAATTAGTTTCAAGCGCAACAAATCAATCACAAATCTGTCCAAAATGCAATAAAACGGGACACCCCTATCGTACTTGCCCTGATTTCCCTGATATGCTATGTTTTAAATGCCGCACACCTGGTTTTATAACTCGTGATTGCCCAAAATGCAATCCAAAAAATGTTTAGCCCACCGGCGACACGCATTACTCCGTACAGTGTCACCGGTGATAGCGTCCGATTCGTCTGATAACCGTCCTTTCATCGAGATCATATTGTGTAACCGGGTCGTTAAAGCCCTACTTGACTCTGGTGCACAAATGTCCCTTATTAGTGATTGTTTAACCCAACAACTGGGTATTTCTTTAAAATCAAA
The DNA here is from genome assembly GCA_943138885.2 of Tholera decimalis. Classification (NCBI taxonomy): domain Eukaryota; kingdom Metazoa; phylum Arthropoda; class Insecta; order Lepidoptera; family Noctuidae; genus Tholera; species Tholera decimalis. The sequence continues at coordinate 6,686,717 of OW964549.2, forward strand.
CGTTCAGTGCCCACGTGTTATTTCCGCTAATAACTCTCCTATTGATATTTTAGGAACTATCTTTCTCCCAGTTAAGTTTAATGGTACGACTTTTGTCCACGAATTTTTAGTAGCACGTTCTATGTCTTCTTCAGTTATTTTAGGTATCGAATTTTGGAATAAGTTCGGTTTGACTTCAGTTTTTAGTCAAGCTTTTAACAAAAATATCAAAGGTAATATGTACCTTCCTCCCGACTCTAATTCCCTACCTCCTGACTCACATACCCTTCCCTCTGACTCTCAATCCCTTCCTCAGATTAATTGCATTAGCGAGGTTCGATACATTTACCCTCGTAACGTTTTATTACCAGACCAAGAGCTAAAGTTACAACGGGTCATTGAGGAATTCGATGTCATTTCATCCGATAAAGTTGGCCTTGGTAAGACTACTTGGCTATCACACAAAATAAACACTACTGGACCACCAATTAGACAACGTTTTTACCCTCTTTCACCTGTTAAGTTAAAGTTGCTTAATGAGGAAATCGATAAGATGCTGGAGATGGGTGTCATTCGTCCCTCACGTTCTCCATGGGCCAGTCCTGTTGTGATGGTTACCAAAAAGGACGGTTCTGTACGTTTTTGCGTTGATAGTAGGAAATTGAATAGCGTTACTACTAGAGATTCTTATCCGCTCCCCCGTATTCACGATATTCTTGACAACCTTCGAGGTGCAAGGTATATAAGTTCTCTTGATTTTAGGAGTGCATTTTGGCAGATTCCTCTCGCTGATGATGAGAGTTGTGAAAGAACCGCTTTCATAGTTCCACAACGAGGTTTATTTGAGTTCGTCAGAATGCCATTTGGTCTCACGAATGCAGCTTCCGAGATGCAGCGCCTTACTGATATGATCGTCAATTTTGAATTCACTTCGACCAGTGATAATTGCGTTTTCGGTTACGTCGATGATCTAATCATAATATCAAAAGACTTTGATAGTCACCTCTCGCTCCTTAGAAAAGTACTAGACCGTCTCAAGGAGGCCGGTTTAACTATTAACCTAAAAAAATGCGAGTTCTGTAAAAGCGAATTGAAATATTTGGGTTATATCATTAACGAAAAGGGTTTACAAACTGATCCCAGCAAGCTCGATGCTATTAGGGATTATCCCGTTCCTACTACAGCTAACTCACTACGTGGTTTTATTGGGTTATGCTCATATTATAGGCGTTTTGTTGATGGTTTTTCTTCTATAATAGCTCCACTCACTGCCCTTATAGGAAAAAAGAAGGGTCGTGACCCTATAAGTTGGGATGATGCCGCCGATCAAGCATTCCTAAAATTAAAGGATGCGCTCATCAATACTCCCGTTATGGCATGTCCAGATTTCTCGAAGCCCTTCATTTTGCAATGTGATGCGTCAGCTGTTGGTCTCGGTTCAGTTCTTTCTCAAAAGTTCGATGGTGTTGAACATCCTATCGCTTATTATTCACGCTTATTCTCAAAAGCAGAACGCAATTATAGTACAACTGAACGTGAACTTTTATCCGTTCTTGATTCCATTAAACATTTTCGCTGTTATTTAGATGGAATGAAGTTTTCTGTTATAACCGATCATATGGCCTTGAAATGGCTCCTCACACTATGTAATCCCTCAGGGCGTTTGGCGCGATGGGCTACTGTGATTTCCCAATACACGTTTGATATCATTCATCGCAAAGGGTCGCAACACGTCGTTCCAGACGCTTTATCTAGAATGTACGCGAGTCCGGTTACATTCGATCAAGGACCTGACCATACCAATGATAGATGGTATAAAAAGGTGTATTTAGGGGCTCGTGACTCCCCTCAAACGTTTCCAGCTTACGCCATTCGGAACGGTGTTCTGTTAAGACGCATGCCAATCACTAACCCATTGTGCTCTGATCCTTGGCGCGTAGTTTTACCCGTTGAAAAAGTTAAATCCGCTATATGGGAAGCTCATAATAATCCTCTCTCTATACATCCTGGAGTTTCAAAGACTTATTTTAAGCTCAAGGATAACTTTTACTGGCCAAATATGTTTCGAGATGTTTCTGAGACTTTAAGGCAATGTGAGGTTTGTAAAGCTTATAAGATCGCGAATTCCCAACCACGTGGTCATATGTGTTATCCAAAGGAAGTTTCTTTACCTTTACAAATGATTTCTATCGACGTTATTGGGCCGCTTCCAATCGCTTATTATGGGTTCAAATACATTTTATCTATGGTCGATGTGTTTTCTAAATATGTTTGGTTAGTGCCCCTTAAAAGGATTGACGCCAATTCAGTTATAAAAGCTTTGGAATCTGAAATATTTTTTAACTTCGGAGTTCCACGGTCTATTCTCTGTGATAATGCTACCGTTTTTCGTAGTAATCAGTTTTTAAACTTTCTTAGATCGTTTCGCATTGAATCCCCTACATATACCCCTTATTACACTCCACAAGCAAACACGGTAGAACGTTATAACCAAAGTGTCGTTACTTGTTTGAGCATATTGGTTGGCGAGAACCAAAGGAATTGGGCTAAATTGTTACCCAAGGTCAAACTTTACCTCAATTCATGTATTAATTTAGCCACAGGGTTTACGCCAAACTTTCTCATATTCGGTAGAGAAGTCTGTATGGATTCATCGCGTGCGAATAACCAGACTCTAAGTACTAATTTAGCTGAAAGTCGGGAACAACGCGCGAGTAATCTGACTTCGCTCGCCGAGATTTACGCAAAAGTAGCGGACAATCTTTCTTCTGCTTTTCTCCGTAATTCACGAAATTACAATACGAACCGGACGGCTATTACACTTAATGCCGGCGACATTGTATGGAGGCGTAATTTTTCAAAATCGTCAGCTGCTGAATACTTTACAGGAAAGCTTGCTCCTCGTTTCATTAAATGTCGTGTGATCAGAGTCATCTCCATGACTACATATGTCCTACAAGACTATGATTCTCATCATATTGGACAATATCATATAAAAGACATACTTAAATGAATTAATTTGTTCCATATTCTTAACTTAATCAGCATTACTTATGTTAGGCCATTAGTTTTCAATTAACGACACCTCTTTTATTATTTCGACCCTCATTCCTCCCTGGAGTTAATATTTATTCATAACCATTTCCTCTCATTAGGCGTCGTATTTTTTATTTTGATTTAAGGTCCACCCTCTTCAACTTAACCCTCTCTCTTTAACTTAACCTTCTAACTCATCCCTCTATAACTTAAGCTCTTAAATTCAGTCTTGAGTCGTGTTTGACTTTGAGTCGTGTTTGACTTTGAGTCGTGTTTGACTTTGAGTCGTGTTTGACTTTGAGTCGTTTTTGACTTTGAGTCGTGTTTGACTTTGAGTCGTGTTCGATTTTGAGTCGTGTTTGACTTTGAGTTGTGTTTGACTTTGAGTCGTGTTGGACTTTGAGTCGTGTCTCACTTCGAGTTTTTATCTGACTTCGAGCTTTTGTGTTCGACTTCGAGTTTTTGTTTGACTTCCTTTGAGTTTTCGTCGTATTTTTAAGTTATTTCTTAATCTCAACTCTTATTTGTTTCGTGTTGATTATTGTTCTTTGTTCCTATATATATTTAAGAATATTACTCTAGATCTATCGTTTGTTTTTCTATTCTAATGTAGGTTTAGGAGACGCATCTGAAGCTCGCACTGTTAACGTCTAAACTGGAGGCCGGCTTTCAATTTTATTCAGTATCAGCTGCACTTCGATGTTGTTGATTTGATGTATTTAGTTTAAAGTTAGTTAGGCTAGTTTATTTAATTTGTATATTTTGGTTTTCACTCTTGGTTGATGCTATCCCTTTTGTGTTGTCAGTCTGTTATTGTGTTTTCAATCTGTTGTTGTGTTTTCAATCTGTTGTTGTGATGTCAATCTGTTATAGCGTTGTCACCCTCTCACTGGGTTGATACATTCACTTGGGTTGATCTCTCACCTTTCTTTTAGGGTTGTCAACCACCTTTCTTTTAGGGTTGTCACTCACCTTTCCTTTAGGGTTGCCACTCACCTTTAGGGTTGCTACTCTCAAATTTTTTTTACTGGGAATGGGGTACTGTAGCGTAAAACCGCTACGGTTAAAACTTCCTCCAATTCTAATCCAAACTTTTCAATAAAAAATTTTTTCTTCATAGCTGTTATTCACATTTGAACCAGGAATCGTGAAAAAATCGTCGGTTGTTTGCCTTTTGACGGCGTCATTACATTTTTGGGACCCGATAAGTGATGGTCGACCTTATTTTTTGTGATTAATATCGAAATTATGAAGTGAAAGTTTTTTTTCTGTTGGTGTAAACCCAATAAAAAATATAAAGTGTCCTAGCAAAAGTATAGTCTGTGTGTGATTTTCTGGTTAATTTGGTATGTATTGTCGTCTTTTTTCTTTTCGATCCATTTCGTACTAGTTTTATAATTAATCAAAGATTCAGCTTGCATCGGTGGTCTGAAGTTTCTTTTTTGTTTAGATCCCGTTTCAAGCCAATTTTTGGCTCCACCCTACGGGCAAGCGACGTCGGTTATCGACGACGGAGGTCGGGGCGCTCTCGCCCGATATCCGAGCACATCCTGTGCCTGAGACGTCCATCTCAAAGGCCTGAAGCGAGTACGAGCTAGATGCGGACTCCGCAGCGCAGTGGCTCCGTGATTTCTACGTTACTTCCCACAGTCGTGTTCAGCCGTCCAGGAATTACCGAGTTTTCGCAGCAAGAGTTCTATTTTAAATAGTGCACCTAATTTGTATATTTCTAATCTAAAAATTCTCACGTCAAAAACTCTTTCTAACCTAAGGCCTATCAAGACGCGTTGGATGCTCTTAGTGTTTTTGTAACTAAAATTACTAATATTGCGTATTCGCCTAGCTGTAACCGATTGCAATCGATTTTTTTGTTAGGTAAGTTAAAAATATTTGCATAATACTTTCGATAACATTCTTTTTCTTTCCGCTAAGTTAACCCACGCCATCACTGAAAGGTTCCCAATAATAACTAATATTTAACTTTTTATATTTTTTAATTAAGTACTTGTTTTCTATCTTTTTCCTTTTAATCAAAATTAAACGTTTTAAGTAGCGGTTGTGTTTTACTGTGCACTTAATTTTATTTACGCTACAGGGCCTAGAAAACTTGCAAATCGTTCACTAAAGTTTGTTTTTAATGATTTTATATTGTCACAGACGTGATAATTGCGACCATATGAAAAGGAATAAGCCTAAATATTTTTATTAAGATTATCCTGCAAGAATACGTCAAACAACCCTTCAATCCTAAAAACATAGGATGGAAGGGTTGTTTGACGTGTTCTTGCAGGATAATCTTAATAGAAAATATTCAGGCTTATTCCTCTTCATATGTAGTGGAGGACCAGTGGTAACCGGCGTGATTTACTAGTTGTAGGTCGTGGTTTCAAATCCTGACAAGCAAATTACTTTGAATAATTAATTTCACCTCCTGAACGCTCCCTTAAAGGTAAAGGAAAACCTCGTGAGGAAATTACGTCATCGTCCGCCTTACAAAGCGCAAACTAGTCGTTACGAATTTAAAACTACCTACTTTTACAGTACAGTCTACTAATAACGTTACTAGCGTTTTCATTCTAACACCACCAAAAGGATAAACCCCATTTCTTTCTAGTCATTCACAAAAATAAAAACATTAGCTTTGTTTAAATATTAGTATTTCAGCGAATTTAGCAGATGAAAAGAGATCAGAAGATGAAGCACCCAAAAGCCTAATTGGCCGAGGTGTCGGACTTATGATCGAGTGATCGCGAGTTCGAACCCAATCTATAACACTATTGCCGTGTACTCACTCCAGACACAAGCATATTTATCTTAGTTGGAGGAGTCAATAAGGTTGCTATTAATGTAAAGTCTACCTACTCTTTAAACAAAAAAAAAATATATTAAATTCAGATTCTCCTAGAAAATTTGAATCAAGAATCCGCTTATCCGGTTTTTAATCAGGGTTTAGATCAAAAGTTTTAATTAATAAACCTGATAGTATTAAAGTTTTAGTATTTTATTTCATTACTTCTTAGTAGAAGATCTCCTTTATTTTTTAAGTATTGTAGTCCATTTAATAAGTGTCTGTAAAGATCGTTGGCAGCGATAATATTGACATTAAAACCCTTTTAATTAAGACTTCTTGTATTATATTTATGTAATTATTAGCTGTTGCGCACGATTACGTTTAAATTTTTCCTGGATAAAAAATATTCTATATGCTATTTCAGACTATAATCTATGTCTGTGAGGAATGTATCCAGATCCGCCCAGCCATCTTGACATGACTGACTAACAAAGAGCCATACATCCACCTATTCACCTACACATCGAAATTGTTCATCCATTGATTAAAAATAAAACGTGTTCAATTCGGAAATTAAAATTAATCGTTTTTACAAAAAAACAATACATTAGGTAACATGAATATTGTTTTCCCTATTTCCACTTTAATTAGCCTGACGTACTTAAATAAGGTTCATATAGGAAGTGACTAATGAAATACAAATCATTAAGGAGTTCCGTTGGTTTGTAGTAATCTTCATTAGTTCCGGAACGAAAATTATTATTTACAAATAATAATTTCTGTTCAGCTTTGCCAAATCATTATAAAATAACTATGTGCAGATTTTGTGTAAATCTATAGATATATCTAAAAGCGAAATACAACTCACTGATTAATCACGAAATCTCAGAAACTACAAGTAGTAGGACTCTCAAATTTTACATGGTTTCTTTTAGCACGTAGATGCTCGCTAAGACGGGATTTTGCGAAATTTCGACGGGATCGGGATTTACAAGGGAAAAACTTCCCACTCGAACGAAGTCGCGAGCAACTGCTAGTATTATACAGAGTTGATACGACCGAGGGACTTCCCTTTAAACTGCGTATACTAGGTACCATTTTCAAGCTTTGTACCAAAAATCAATTAAATAGGAGAAGTCGTTTAGTCGCAAATGATTTTGATGAGATGCACCTTAAAGCGATAAATCTGACCAAGACAAAAGATAACACACGCCGCGCTACGTTGCCACTTTGTTACCTATGTATTTAAGGTCAGTCACATTTATTTACAAAGGGTGGTTGCGTTTTACTCTGATTTGTAAGCCAATTAGTTTATTTGAAAAAAAGAATATTTTTTGGCTCTTTTTATTTTTTAACTGTACTAAATTAACACAAAACACGTATAGTATACGTTGTGTAATTTAATGCTCCTCTATCGTATCAACTCTGTATAAGAGGAATGATCAACCAGTGGTTACAGGCAAGACTAACGAGTTGTTGGACGTTGGTTCGAACTAGCAGCACTACTCACTCACACTCATCTACTTAGCCTTTTTCTTAGCCTTTTTCTTGACCAGTGTCATATTTTCTGGCTTCTGACTACTCCTAACGACTGTCAAAGCCAAAGACAGACCAGTCCAAAAGACAGCTGGAACCACCGCCAACTTCCAAACTCCGGGCTAAGAGTCACAGCACACATATCAACTCAGGAACAGATCGTCATTGCCTCGCCTTTCCCCTTGGCGTCAAACAGGCGTCCACGTAACGTAACCACGTAACGTAAGCGGATCAGAAGCTCCGGCACGTCGACTCGGCTACAGCTGGGCGACGCCGCGCTTACGGCTCACCGACCGCTGGTTGACGGCTAGGCGGCACGACTGGAAGCGTGAATGACAGCTAATGAAAGCACGTTCGGCAACGCAGACCGCGGGAGGGGCGTGGACGAAGAGACGTAAGCTGGGTACGGAGAGCCGTAAGCTAGGGTACGGAGAACCATAAGGGCGGGAACTTTAAGTCGACTACGCACCGCACCGCGGTTCGTGAGTTTGTCACGAGGCGAGGCGATTACGTTACTATTTCGATTAGTGTGCGTTGCAGTAGGGAGTTTCATAAAAATAATACTGAACGACTCAAGTTGATACGGTGACGGTCCCTTTCCGAGTTGATACGTGTGCTACGACCTTAATACTGAGAAATTAGATATTAGGTACCTATGTAATACAAGCATCGTCTTAATTGGCTTGTAAATTAAGAAGTTCTCAAATAACTTAAATACAAACTTACATAAGTAACTTATAAGTACTATCAGCAATAAGACTGCCATTGTAACCATATGTTAAGTAATATTGTGCAACAGGTGTGTTTAAATTATTGGTGTACAATTATTTTAAAAAATCAATCTATCTATAGATAGATAGATAAATAGAATATACTTTATTGTACACCAAAAATTGGAACACACTCACATAACCTTATTGCTATAACTTTGTTTACAATGGCGGTTTTATCGCTGAGAGCGATATCTTCCAGATAACCTTTGGAACGATTTAAAAAAAAATTAATTGTATTGACGGGGCTAAATTAGTCTCTAAAAAATTAATTTAATCTTTAAAAAAATCTAAATGGCTACTTTCATGATGTAAAATCGCATAGATGTTGAAAGGTAGAACAAGATCAAATCCGAGGGAAAAACTCAGTCTTTGATTTCTTTTTGAAGTCAAGAGTGAATAGGTTACTTTTAGGTAAGCGTGCATCTTCGACCACATCATCACTTACCATCAGGTGAGATGGTGGTCAAACGCGAGCCTATTCTAAATAAAAAAATAAGCTATATTTGCTCTTGTTCTTGTTGTGTTGTGTTGTGGATTTGCTCTTGTTCCACCTTACAAGATCTATGCGCTTAAGCCACAAATCTGTATCTACTCAGCCTTTCCCCACTTTTTTGGATTCGGCTTCCAGTCTACAGTTGAATACTAGTATTTTACGTAAAGCGATTACATTCCTGACCTCCACAACCCAATAGCTGGCAAAACATAAGGCCATGGAGTTCGTGGAACTCTGGACCATATGTATAGCCACGAGGGAGATCCTCAAGGGCAAAGAGGGAACGTTCGGAACCTATAGTGACTCAAAAGCAGCAGTTCAGATAGTTATGAACCAAGGTTCCCTCGACGCCCTAGCAGTGAAAGCGACAGCAAACGTGAGCGTGGCTTTATCCCAGAGCAAATATGTTTCTCTGTTCTGGGTAAAGGCCTACTAGACTAGGCTTCAGGGCGACGAACGCACAGACCACCTTAAGTCACAGAGAGAGAAAGTGAGGAGGAAAATGCTGGGAAATGATAGAAATAAACTTCTCGCATACCACGAACATATAATATTAAGTCAATTAAAAGAAACAAAACCAAGGTGTAGAAACTATGTTTCATTATACAACATGTAACGGAAACCCCATATCTATCCAAAAGGGCTGATGACAACATCTGGTATGGAGTCTCTATGCACAGTTTCAGCACAAAATAACTGACTCAAACAATTGATACCAAATTATTGCTTTCATATATTTCTTGAATACCAATCATAACAAACGTGTCACAGCACTACGAGGGTTAATAACTTTCCACGTCACTTGCTAATAACACGATAATTCTTTTTGTTCTTCTTAATTTGAAAAATTCGGTCTCTGGTATCAATGTATTGAAATTTCTAATATGCTCCACACATGTACACATAGGATTAGAAAACCCTTGCCATATCGTTTATTATCATCCAAAGAAGCCGTGCACTTGGTATGTATATACCCTTTAAATTACACGTTGTATATTGTAATTAGAAAGTATATAAATGTAAGCGTAGAAAAATAAGATTAAAAATTACAAAAAGAGTATTAGCAGTAGCATAAGAAATATGTAAGATTATCGACTACCTATATCAAAGTTAAGAACAAAGGTGAGCACATATAAATTAAGATTCTAACAATATTGTAAACATTAAAAATTGCGATTATAATCATTACTCCCCCACGTTATAGATATAAGAATAGAAAAAAAATATAGTAGTAAGTATAGTGGGAGTCCCACCCACCAGAATTTAAGACGAGAATAAAAGTAAAACCGCATATGAGAAACGAAATTACGAGCGGAATAACTGCAAACACGTATATAAAAGAGATTATGAATGACAAGGACTCCAATTATGTTGGAGGTATTAAGCCATATATTAAAAAAAAAACCAATAGCTGGAATACATGATACCCCTACCCCTATCTATTATATTTAGCCACTAGCTCCTCCCACAAGATTTTTAACCACAAATATAATATTTAACATCATATCCCAGCCATAAACTATTTCAAGTAAATCAACCAAGTATCAACCAATTTCAGCTCAAACTTGATACGAACGTAACAGTTCTAAGCCTTAAGACGGAGTTCAATTTGAATAGTCATAAAGTGGGGTGATTAATATCGTTCGTAACAGACGTTGAGGCCTACAAGCCTGCCTCATTTGCATGGCACTGAGATTCTGACGCAGTATTCTGTGGGCACACCTAGTGGGCGAGACTATTTAGTTTTCATAAGACAATTTGCAAATACTTAAAATAGATCGACTGCTTTACCAGTGGAGGAAGACCTGTTTTATCATCGCTTATCTGAGCAAAGAGCTTGTGACTACATAATTATTTATCTATATATATAAAAGAAAGTCGTGTTAGTTACACTATTTATAACTCAAGAACGGCTGAACCGATTTAGCTGAAAATTGGTAGGGAGGTAGCTTAGAACCAGGAGACGGACTGTTAAGAACATCACTACGCTCGCGGAGACCGCGGTGGGGCTGCGGGCGCGCGGTGCGGTGCAACGACGAGCGAGCGCCGGCCGGCACAACCACTGCGCCATCGTCCGCCTTACTAAGCGCATACTTGTCATTTCGCCATCTAATTTCTTTATTTAATTTATCTGCTTGTTATAACCGTTTACGTTAGAATACAGTTCACTATAATTTTACTAGCGTTTTCATCCTAACACCACCACTAGAATAGAGCCCGTTCCTTTCCATGGTCCTTCGAGCTTTAAGGGGAGTCTGACCAGATAACGGGAGTGACAGCAACCCAAGCAGAGCCCAAGGACATCGCCATCCATTTCAAGCACTTCAAGCAAGAAGACGCTTCATCAGGACTCGCAGTCAACGTATCTTCGTGAGATCTTTCCATTTCTTACTAACATTTATTTACACATACTAACTTATCATCCCATTACATTCGAGTGTTAAATATCGCATTGAGCCGTAGAATCATACATAGTATTCATCTTGCTAATTAGTTACGCATAACGTTCGTTACGTACTCATTCCTAATTGCCTCGTAAAAATTTTTCTTCCACCCTCTATTTGATTTATTTTTTGGTTTTAACTCCGTACATATGAATTTCACAAATTTTTATAGTCAATGCAATCTTGTCATTATTCTAGATACAATTATAATAATTTAAGCCCATAAAAGTATTCAGTAATGCAGCAAAGTACCTACATATTTTGATTAGTCTTTAGTTTGAACTTGAATATTCTTAGCCGCCTACCGCTTTCGAATAGCGACGCACCTGCAAACAGCTGGTTGCTTTTTTTTATACAACAGCCGTTACGTTACGCATAAGTTTAGCCTATCTTCGTACTTTTTTTCTTTCACGCTTTATAATTAGCTTACTGTTTAGCCATGGCTGAAGAAACAAAAATGAAAGAGCTTATTAAAAAGCGAGCCTCAATAAAATCACAGCTTACTCAGTTTACTTCCTTCTTAACTACAACTAAGTCTTGCGAACAGCTTAGCGAGGAACAATTAGTCGAACTCGAGATAAGAATTGAAAAAATAGTTTCCTTATATGTCACCTATGATCAATTACAGGGTCAATTGGAGTATCTGTCTACCAAGCCCGACGAGCAATTTTCCGAACGTGAGCAATTCGAGAGCAACTACTACAGGCAGCTTGCATCTGCTCGAGCTCTTCTGTCACAGCACCGCGCTCAACTAGCGTCTAAGGTAAGCTCCAATGAACTCCTTCCAGTGGTTTCAAGACAAAATAACGTTAGACTTCCAAAGATTAATTTACCTTACTTTAGCGGCGGTTATCAGAATTGGTTAGAATTTAAAGATATTTATGTTTCACTTATTCATGAAGAAAAAACTATAGACAACATTAATAAATTTCACTACCTACGTTCATCTCTTCACGGCAGTGCAGCTTTGGTGATCAAGAGTTTAGATTTTAGTGGGGACAATTATAATAATGCATAGCAACTATTATGTGAACGGTTTGACAGTAAACAGTTGTTAGTAAATAATCACATTCAGGCTTTATTTAATGTTGAATCTATTCAAAGGGAGAGTAGTCAGAGCTTACGCCAAGTAATCGACGTGACAAACAAAAACTTACGTTCACTAGCAACGCTAGGGCAGCCCGTACAACATTGGGATGCCATAGTTGTTCACTTAATGCCATCAAAATTAGACCCTATTACCAGTAGAGAGTGGGAAGAACATAGAAACTCTTTAACTAAACCTCTATCTTTAGACTTATTTACTAAATTCATTTCTAACCGTTGTAATCTTTTAGAAACACTTGAAGAGGCAAAGGTATCAAAATTAAAACCAGAATCATCACACAGTAAGCCAAAAAGTTACTCTGTATCTAAAAGTAAATTTAATAATGCATGCCCTTTGTGTAAAAACAATCATTTCATATTTAATTGTGAACAATTTAGAGCATTATCAGTAGCTGAACGCTTATCTAAGGCTAAAGAATTCAAACTTTGTATAAATTGTTTACGGCCCGGGCATTCGGAGTCAACATGCCCGCTTGGCCACTGCAAGTATTGCAAAATAAGGCATAATACGTTGTTACATTCCCATGATGATGGTTCTAGCCATCCAAAAGAACATATAACTTTGTCTGGTAATTGTTTTTCATCTCGTCATGTACTGCTTTCCACAGCATTGGTAAAAGTCACGGACCATTCCGGGACGCCGCACTCCCAGAGTCTTACTCGACAACGGAAGAACTGCAAATTTCATTACCAAGGATCTTTGTGGTAAGCTACATTTACCTATTTGTAGTGTAAGTTCACATATTGCAGGTATAAACAATCAACTGTCTACCATTACGCAATCTTGTGCTCTACACTTACAATCTTATGATGGGTCTTATAACATCGACATTGACTGTTTTGTCTTGCCAGACATAACCTCAAACGTACCTCATACATACATCGACTTATCAGACTTGCAGCTACCGGCAGGAATAAGTCTAACCGATCCGTCCTTTAATGTCCCTTCCTCCATCGACATACTTGTTGGAGCCGACATTTTTTGGAATGTGATCGGTAAAAATCGCATACAGTTAGGTAAACATATGCCAATGCTATTCGAGACTAAGCTTGGATGGCTCATATCAGGCGCCATACCTCAACCTAACATGATTCAATCAGTGCGTATGTTCATGCAAAATACACACACCACATACGAATCTTGCAAGATCTTGCAAGATTTGGGGAACTTGAGTCCATCTCTCCTAAATTTCATTTCCCATTCGAAGCATTAGGGCATAAGAGCGAAGTCTCTATTCCTACTTCATCATCGTCATCTACATCTTATTATCTTCCACACCATAGTGTTATCAGAGAGTCTAGCAAAACGACTAAGCTTCGTGTTGTCTTTGACGCATCAGCCGTCACAACGTCAAGCAAGTCGTTTAACGACATTCAAGTCATAGGCTCTAGGATTCCCAATGACTTCATACCCATATTATTGAACTTCGTCAGCATAAATACGTGGCTTCTTCAGATACCGAAAAATTCTTCCATCAAGTCACACATAACCCATTTGCCAGGCATCAAGTATCTGAGACACGGGAAGGTTTTGGTGACTATGCCCGGCGCTATGTGCCTTCTAAGACCAAACCACCTGATCGTATATCCCGTGGTCTGAGCGCTGACCTCATAGGTCAAACTTCCATGTGGTGGTCAGTGCCTTCATACTTATCAACAGACCCGGCTCTTATTCTTCAACGCCAAGCTCTGATAAAAACATAATGTTTCCATAATTATTAAAATTACATACAATAAATAATTAATCACTACATACCTCTAATCATAATCAAAAAACAAACTAAATTAATTCATCTAATTATTCAATAATTATAATTATTTGTAGTAAACGTAATTTTTCTTAACTTATATTTAATTGTTATCACTTCAGTTATTTCAAGTGTCAACGATTCAACGGTGGAATACTTAAAACCATCATGGGTAACTTACCTAAGGAGCTAGTTTAGTTAGAGTTTACTTACTTAGAGACAGGCACTGACTATGCAGGACCTATCCTCATATGTAGAGGTTTTAGACTTGTTAAATTTTACATATGTGTTTTTGTTTGTCCAGCCACAAGGGCGGTTCATCTGGAGCTTGTCTCAGATCTAACGTAACATACTTTCATTGCAGCACTGAGAGGTTTATTGCTCGTCGTGGTAAACCAAACACTATTTGTTCTGACACTGGTACAACCTTTATTGGTAGGTACTTGTAACGAGCTAGCTGACATATTAAAACAATATTTTCTTCAGAAATGGCATAAACAGGTATCAACTTTTTTTTCATTCACTTCATTTCATGCATACACCCACACTTTGGTGGCTTATCTATAAAACGTCACTTCAGGCACATACTGGGCTTAGCACATCTCAACTATGAAGAGATGTCTACGTGTCTGATTCAGGTTGAGGCAATATTAAACTCTCGTCCTCTTAATCCTCTGTCCACCGATCCTTCCGACTTTTACCCCTTAACTCCTGCTCATTTCCTTATTGGAAGATCTCTCACTGCTCTTCCACACCCACAAGTCATCAATGAGAACATCTCCAGCCTGAAACGTTACCAGCGTATAGAGCACCTGAACCAACAATTCTGGAATAGATTCTCTAACGAGTACATCTTTTACCTCCAACAGAGAACAAAGTGGAGCCATGGTGGTACTCGAGGAGCGACTGACTCCGTCACTGATATGACCACTCCGCCGTATTGTACGTCTCATACTGGGAGAGACGGCATAAGCAGGGTCGCAGACGTAAGGAAGAAGAAAGGCATAGTCCGACGCGCTTACAACACCATCTATCCTCTTTCAGTATAATCCTTGAAGACGAGTCTTCAACGCCGGGAGCATGTTGAGAACATCACTACGCTCGCGGAGACCGCGGTGGGACTGCGGGCGCGCGGGGCGGTGCAACGACGAGCGAGCGCCGGCCGGCACAACCGCATACTTGTCATTTCGCGATCTAATTTCTTTATTTAATTTATCTGCTTGTTATAACCGTTTACGTTAGAATACAGTTCACTATAATTTTACTAGCGTTTTCATCCTAACACCACCACTAGGATATAGCCCGTTCCTTTCCACGGACATAGGATTTTTTATCCCGGGATTCCCACGGGATCGGGATTTACGCGGGAAAAACCTCCCACGCGAATGAAGTTACGGGCAAAAGCTAGTTATTTATAAAGAAAACTAGCAACGTGGGTAGAATTCATATCTTGTTAAACCCTCCCACTAAGCTAAATATGCTTGTATGGAGTGGGTTCACGGCAATAATGAAATGGGTGGGCATTTGAACATCTTTAGCTGACCCCATATTAGGCGTGCGCGATCCTCGGGCGTGTGAGTAGCGATGGCGCTGCGAGCGCGCTGCGTGAGCGTCGCGCTTTGCTGCCCTGCGGCGTGGGCGGAGAGTGCACTAGACATGGGTAGTTCGCGAACGATTGAAGGAAATGAACTACTTCACTTCGTAAAATTAACTAATCATTCATTCAGTTGTCTTTCAAATGTGTCTCTCCTTCAGTCCTTAAGTTAGTTAGTTCAGTACTTCAGTATATCTTTTGATCATTTCTAAAGACTTTTTATAAAGTTATATACCTACTGAATGAAAGAAGGACACGATTAACAACCAAAAAAACAGACGCAATTGTTATTTGTAATGAAAAATTGCAAATAATCACCAAATAGGTGTTAGGTTATGTAAATAATTTTAAATTACTGTAGGTATCTAAATACTTCTTTAGAATCTTAATACGCCAACCTAGAAAAGAGAAGCATCTATTTATCAGTAAAAAAGATATATACTGACAGTCATCAGTTTGTTTAATTTATGAAGGAAAATCAAGATAAGTATGTAGAAAAGTGAACTAACTGAAGTGCATAATTCGTAACTTATCACTAAAATTAGCGTGAGCCGGATATGTTAAAGGTATGGGGACTAGTTCTGATTTGGTGAACTAAATGAAGTACTGAACTAAATGAGTGGACTACTTCTTTGAGCGAAAAGATATACTTCATTCATTTCTTTTCACTGACACATTTTGCGCATGACTAGAGTGCACGCGGCGCTCCAGTCGTGATCTTACCCCTTCGCCCGCTATCCCCGCCGCCCGCTACTGTTTCTTGACTGAAGGGGGTTAAACGCCAAAGCGAGCGCCGCCCGCACGCCGCGCGCTCTCTGCACACACGGCGGCAACAAGCGACGCTTACGCAGCGCACTCGCGTCGCGAACGCGGCGCCCGCATCACTCACACGCCTGAGGAACGCGCACGCCTAATGTGCGGGAGGCCTTTGACAGTTGTTACGGGTAGTCAGAAGATCTGACACCAGTGTTTCCACGGCGTATCGTGCTACCCAGCTTTTTGTAGAGGACTGATAGGCAGTCATTCTATGTAAGAAACTAGTACAAAGCTGCATCAATGGAAAAGGTTTAGAAGATCTTATCACTAGCGTCTGCCCGCGACTGCGTTGCGTGGGAGGGATTTCCCTCGTAAATCCCTATCCTGTAGGAAGTACGGTATAAAAAAATTGGCCAAGTGCAAGTCAGACTCGCCCATGAACGGTTCCTAGTAACTATACTAATATAATATAATATGTATATTTATTTGACAAAAAAAACCTTACAATTTTTTTAAAACTAGCTTATATACATTTTTTCATCTAAGCCAAATAACTTTATTTTTCATAGTGTTTGTATGAATTACAAAGTTATATTTGCGGTTTTAGAAAATATGCTGTATCTCAAAAACTGCTGACCCGATCTCGTTCAAACCAATTTTGGTTATTTGTGCATAGTCCTAATAGTTTCGGAATAAAATGGCTGTGATATAAGGACGGACGAACGGACAGACAGACAGACGGACAGACAGACAGACGGCCAGACAGACAGACAGACAGACAGACAGACAGACATGAGGAAACTTAAGGGCTTTTTGCCATTTTTTATTAATTTATTTATTAAAACTTTATGCAACACAAAATGTACAAAGGCGGACTTAAGAGTCCCTAACAGTTTTAATGCCGAAAAAGAGAAATTACCTACTTTTGTAGAACAAATATCTCAATAACGTTATAAAATATAATTTTTCTTTTAAAACAGCGTTTAACATTGTATATTTATCTAATATGTGGTCAAATTAATCTACTCAAAATAAATCGAGCAAGCGCATCGATTTATAAGGCATACTTTGAAAATGTTATTACAATAAAATATGAGCTCAGAATTAAAATAAAAAATAATAATTTGGTAGATAAATACCTGTATTATTCAGAATTCGTTTTTAATTTTCTATTCAATAACGGATTCTTACTCAAAAGTGACGGTTTTGCAAAGGATTTTATTGAGTTTTTTCTGAGTTTACTATTTTTTTTTAAGTACATCGCCCCATTATTTTTCAAAAAATAATTTGTTAACTTACTAGTGCACTATATGCCCAATGGTCAGGAATTTTTTTTAGATTGTTATTCACCCCCATTAAGCTAAAAAAGCAGTTGTAAAACCTGGTATTACGTGATTTCGTAAAAACACGTGTTTGTATTTTATTTTTTTTAATTTATTTTGAGTAGATATTTAAATTATAATTTGACCACATACTAGATAAATATACATACAATGTTTAACGCTGTTTTAAAAGAAAAATGATGTTTTATGCCGTTATTGAGATATTTGTGCTACAAAAGTAGGTAATTTCTCTTTTTTGGCACTATTATTGTTAGGGACTCTTAATGCCATAGGCATTCTATACCATTCGGCTATGGAACCCTAAAAAGTAGCCTATGTGTTTTTCCACGATTTCAACTATCTACATATCAAATCAAATTAAATTCGTTACTCGTTCCATCCTCACAAAGTTTCGAATTTACTTAAAAAATAGTAAAATATAATACAAGTTAGAAGATATCTAGAATATGACTCAAGCCAACATAGAAATAGCTTAATTTATACATAGCCAAAGCCTCCTTAGTTTAATCTCACCCACTGAATAGAAATTTTATTATCTTCGATATACCCCAGAATGTTAATTAATATATTAAGATCTTCCTTAATTAAACATACCTTCCATACCATCGTACCATCCATATTGAGCCATTGGCACTTTTGCATACACCATTAAAATCTATTTTACTATCATCTAAGCGGTTTTATTGGTCGCTCGTAAATCGCACACGAAGTTAGCCGAAGTTAGACGATTGAATTGATCGTAAAGACTCGTGTCCCGTTCGGGTGGCTGTGGTTTATTACGATTTTAGAGATTTTCTGTTTAGAATTTAGAAATATAAATTAAGATAGCTTTGAACTAAGTGAATTTCTATATCAGGAAAGTATAAGCAAAAGTCAATTTTAACAGAGATAAAGAAAACCCGTTTATTCCGCCAAAAGACAAAAATTAAAACCTGTCATGGACAAGCTATACCAGGAACATAATATACGTTATATAAGTGTAAAAGTGTTATTTAATAACCAATTTGCAAAATAAAGATCATTTATCATTTATCATTTTATCACTTAAGTCAGCCTGTCTCCATAGACAGCGAATAAAATGAAGTTCATTTTATATATATATATATATATATATATTTTATTAATAATAGGCTCGCGTTTGACCACTATCTCACCTATGGTGGTGATGGTAAGTGATGATGTGGTCGAAGATGGAGCACGCTTACCTAAAAGTAACCTATTCACTTTTAACTTAAAAACCCAAAGGTTATAGCGATCGAGAAACACAGACTCCAGCAGGGAATTTCACCCCGTAGTCGTACGCACAATGAAGGTATTTCCAAAACGTTTTGTGCATGTGGGTCGAAAAGTCACAGTCGGTCATCAAAATTTTGAGGATACATCAACAACATGGTAATGAAGGAACTTGGTAGGTTTTTAGGGTTCCGTAGCCGAATGGGAAAAAAAATCGGAACCCTTATAGTTTTGTCATGTCTGTCTGTCCGTCCGTGCGTATGACACAGCCAGTTTGTTCCGGAACTACACATGTGAAACTTGGTTGGTAGATGTATTCTGTGAACGGCTTTCCGATGTTAAGACAAAAATAAAAAAATATACATATATAATTAAGGGAGGCTCCCCATACATAGAACTGAAACAATTTTTTTTCTTAAATCTATTCGTGTAGAGACAGGTCTTTAAAAATGACATGTAGGTTTCTAAACCCACTTTTTCTTAAAGTCAATCCTTTAAAAGATATACGCTTCGAAAGTGGTAAAATGTGTGTCCCCCTCTTACTTTTATTTATTTATTAAGACATTTAGTTTAAGTTAGGTACATCCATACATAGGTTAGTATTATCATCTTTGTTAGTAGTCTAAACTTCTAAACTAATATTATAAAGAGGAAAGATTTGTGTTTTTGTATGTTTGTAACGTTTTTACACAAAAACTACTGGACCGATTTTAATTTTTTTTTCACCATTAGAAAGCTGCATGTTCACTTAGTAACATAGGCTATATTACATTTTCAAAAAATAGGGATCCTTAATACAAATTCAATAATTTAATCCAGAGTATGAGATAATTAGTCATAAAATCTGTTATCGCGTGCGCTGCGGAAACTATTGATGATAGAACCAAAAAATATTCTATAGTATTATAGAACGTATCAATATCTACACAAAAGTCCGTGATACCATATGTCCTACTACTGTAGTTATGCCACTATAACTACGTTTTTACATTTTAATAGTTGATAAAACTGCCGAAAATAATCAAACCGTAATTATTCTTCAGACCTCTGTATTAATCCTTATCCCATTAAATATAAAAACCGTTTCAATACCTGTAAAATATTTTTAAATGATTAAATCGGAGATTCCATTCAAAAAATATAACGAATTTAAAAATGTAAATCTATAGAAAATAATGCAATTATATAAAACGCTTCCGTTACTGACTGACTGACAGACAACGCACAGCCAAAACTACTGGGCGCAAGAGGCTGAAATTTGGCATGTATGTTCCTTGGGATATGTAGGGTAGCACTAAGAAAGGATTTTTGGAATTTCCCACGGGATCAGAATTTACACGGGAAAAACCAACCACGCGAACGAAGTCGCGGGCAAAAGCTAGTTTAAAATAATATTGGAGAACATTATTAATTACGAATCAAATAAAAATAAAACAATTACATTGCCATAGGTATTTGCCACATTTGAATTCCGGAATAAAAACTATCCTATGTCCTTTCTAGGGTCCTAAACTATTCTCATGCTAAATTTCATCTAAATCGGTTTAGCGGTTTAGGCGTGAAAAGGTAATATACAGACAGACAGAGTTACTTTTGCATTTATAATATTAGTATGGATTTTACGAAAGGTTTAAAATTATTCAAAGGTTAACAAATTATAGGAAAATAAAAAAAAAATCCATATTGATACCAAATTTAATCTAAAAATTTGTTCAGCGGTTTCGTTTTAAAGAAAATTATTTCTAAAAAAGAACTTGTATTTATTTTATATATGAGAAATTTAATAGACCGAAAAAAAGATTAGTCAGCAGTATTGACAGGGCCCGATAGCACAGATTACTAAATAATTACTTCGTAACAAATACATCACTCTCATACAAAAGCGAAAATACCTACGCTGTAATAGCCTACAAAATCTTAATAATAATACCAGCTGTTTGCAGCGAGAAGAAATGTACCATAAGTACGCATACAGAGAGTTGAGATTGTTTTGCCCGCCGCGCGACCCACGTCATCGAGCGAATATCCTAGGGTTGTATAATTATGATGATATTGGTAATAAAACGAATATAGAAAAACAACTATGTTTTATTTGTTGATCAAATATGTTTCAGTTTAATAAAATGATAAATGCATTTTTTCCTTCCCTGAATACCCGATTATTAAATTTTAGTGTCGAAAATATCCGAAACTGCGTAAATAATTTTAATTTTAATAAAATTCCGCGCAAATAAATAATCAAAAGGGAGACAGGAGCAAAGCGGAGGAAAATCAATTGTTTTTAGGTCGATCCATTATGACGTTGTTAAAATAATTTAAAAAGGCTCAGGCAGGTGTACGGCAGCCCAGTGTCGGATGTACCGACGGCGATATGCGAAGCGGTAGGCATATAACGCGTGGCATTGAGCGAGTGACGGACTCCTGCCGATAGGGCCATTACCCACTGGGGCTGCGGAAATGTTCTAACAAGGTACCGCGGTGCCAGACCATAAAGGCAACTGAAGGAACAAGGTGGGTTTTTAGTCAGTAGAATTCTGACACTCCCTTCCACTCCAACCACAGCGGGATGAGTCAATTGATGATTTTCCAACCCAGAGAAAAAGGCGTCGTACCCAACGACGCCTTTTTTTTGTTGGCAGGTGGGAATGAACCTGTCACGTTATTGGGGAGATCTATGTTCAGCAGCGGATAGAAACAGACTGAAATTATAAAGATTATGAGAAACATTAATATATCCAAATTATTATTACAATTGGTTATTCAACCTAACGAGTTTTTTTTTGTTCGGTCGGTACCCTCTTGTAAGAGCGATCGTGGGCGTCATATTAGTTCCAGTTATCCGCGCAGTTGTTATCATTTTCACAATTTCTCGTATTTCTACCTCTTACCGATCATCTCAAAACATTACAACAAAGTTAATTAGGTAAATAAAGCTTAAGCTTGTAATGTTATAATAAGTTAAAGTTTGTAAGTTTTTATTTAGGCACCGCGTTTAAATTCTGCTTCAAACCAGTTTATTCAACAACTGTTTTGGCACAATTTAGTAGATTTTATTTGTAAGTCTCTGCGGTGGTTCATAATTCTCTAGTTCATAATTTCATATTAATGTCTAATAAATAATTTATTTGAAGGAAATTGCGAACTCGAAACTAATTTGTTGATAAACTTATTATGTATGTAGGTCTTCATTATATTAAGCGCCTAAAACTTAGCGATTAGCAAATGGAACGAACAAACTAAATGTTAACTAATTTGTTATAGATAATATAAATCTTAGACATGCGTTTGAATACGATCTGAACTTTTTATTGATGGTAAGCTAGCGTTTGACCACCATCTCATTTGAGGGTCAGCGATAGTGTGGTCTAGAATGAAGCAAGTTTACCCATAATTAAAGTATTCACTCAATTAAAGTATTCTTAAGGAGCCCCAATTCATGGCTACAAGGAATCTCAGTCTCGGGCAGAAATTCAACTCCTTAGCTTTACGCATAATGAAAGAAACACCTGTATATACCACGAATAACTGAATATAGAAACTCACAGACTTCTACTGACTAAAAATCCACCCTATTGTTTCAGTTGAACTTGTGAACCGGGGCTGCGGTATCTCGTTAGAATATGCCCGCTACCCCAGACGCAAATTATGCCTGGAGGCTTGTGTTAGATGCTTCTTATGCTTGAGTTTATGTATTTTATAACCTATTTATTTATTTTTATTTAATTGTTGTTTTAAATTTAGATTTTCGTATAACGTAGAGGCTTTGCTAACTGCATTTCATTTAATTTAATTGTCTAGTAACAAAAGTTTCATTAGAAGTACGATTCTATAAATTCGAGATCTTGTGACAAAAAAGATTGCTAAAGATTTGGTTGCGTCGCTTCTTATTGAAGCATATGCAAACTTAATTGTTTTGTATATGAGTAAATTTACATTTGTAAAGTAGGTTGTTTGGAATAGGTTTTTTCTTTATTTTGACTTTTGTACAACAGCGATGTTGTTGGGATCGTATACACCGACAATATACTGAGGGTTTTCTCGAACTAAAATATGGTTTATTTACCTTCTACAATATACCTACACCACACATACACAATATGCTTACGCTTTTTACCAGCTAAAACAATTTAGGTGTAAAGAGACTGTCTTCATACACATTTTTCGTTAAAAAGAGTTAATTTTCAGCTCAGTATGATTAAATGACTTCAGACTTTTTGTATCAGCAAACAGACTCAGGCAGAGAAGTACACTCGTATTCATCAAATAATATTATTCCGTAGTTTATCCTACCATAAACATTGGTTACTTTATCCATAGCTACACCACATGTCCCATCCCACCGTAACACACAGCCACCCTACTTCGTTTCATTCTCATTACATCTCTCAAACTATTTTTATGGTTATAACTTATATCCACGTTATTGGGATTGGTTACACCATAAACATGTCATCAGCTTCCCTGACCACATAAGTTTTGATAAAGATTGTATGGCATTTTTATGTGTTTGCTATTGAGCGGTTACTTGGTCAGCGCTGAGCTGTAAGGAAAAATCGAGAGAGATCGAAGACCAAACTGGCTTATACACAGGTTACGTAGTAAAATTAACGCTTAAGTATCAGCTATTGCATTTTAAAAAACAGACAATAATTACAACTTGGTAATAGAATGTTGTAGGATAAATTTGCTTACGGGTATTAAAAACTTTAAAAGACGCGATCAAATAACTTAGTAAACTATTCATAATGTTATTTAAATGCAATTTGAATCATCAGTGAGTCGGCCAATCTGAAAAAAGGGTCCATTTCTAATCTGAATAGATATCTTTAGAGAAAACTCCTCAAAGCGGTCGTACGTGAGTAGCTAAATATAAAATTAGATAATGTAAGTTTTTTTAAACGTTCTTCACTTTCATTAATTTTTCCTATATCCCACGTACTTTGCAAATATTTACACAGAGCCTCTATCTGTAGACCATAGAAATATTTGTTCATACAGGAGTCGAATCTGCGATACGTAGCCAATTGCTCAACCATTGCGGCAACCGTGTCTACTTTAAAAAAATCCTCAACTTCTGGAAGAATTCGCTTCTCAACAAGTTATTTATTTTTGCATCCTCTGAGGGAAAATTTGTGCACCAGGATTACTTACGATACACATACCTACCTACGTACATAAACAATCCCGAATGGCCATTCATCAACATCGGACTCGGAACCCTAATTTAAATTCATCGCACGAAGTTTAAAAATAAAGGTTTTCTGTGTGAACAGCGCTGTAATCTGATGAAATAACAGAATTTTTCAATAAACCGAAAGTTGGGATATAGTAATAGTAATAGTAATATTTATTAAGACCAAAAATAATTATACATATTAACACAATTTTCTAATAACAGAAGGTAAGCTTAATAACAAAAACAATTGTGCCTATTTAATAGCATCTGCTGCCAAACTAGGCTTATAGCCTGTGTCTCAGCATGCAGCGCATTACGCCCTACCCTATATGATCTTACATACAAATTATAAAAGTTTTATTTAGCAATGTACAATATTTCTGCAGTGAAACAGTAGTAGAATATATATAATATATATTAGAAGTCTACAGTCCTCTGGGTGAGTGAAGTGAAAGGGTGAGTGTATGTGTGTGAGAGGGTGAGTTGAAAGTTAAAGGAAGCCTGTAGATTATTTTGGTCTAACCTTATGGTTACATAAAAAATAATAATTTTCTTTGTTTGGGTTATCCCAAACAAAGCAAACCATTGTTTCAACCAAAACATATACCCCTACTTCAAGATGGTAAGTATATTTTCTGTTTGATCATAGGATAATTTCCAGAGCCACTGAGATACCGATCTTTTCAATGTTGACTTGTTCAGTGAGTATATGTTAATAATTTTGTTAACCTTGTCATATATAAATGGACCTAAGAAGGGGTGGAATTTACGCATAAACGTTGTCTTTGACTGTACCAACCGCTTACAGACTGGTAAACCTCTACGTCTTGTAACCAGGCTCGGACTGTAGTCAAGGTTAGTGTGTTGTTTTAATACTGTACCCAAGACAAACAGCTGGCGCACAGTCAGGACCTCACAGTACTCATAAAGTAGCGTAGTTGGGTAACGGAAAGGTTTAAAAGTACAGAGTTTCAGTATAGTTCTTTGTGACACTTCAAGTTGTTTTAGCGTCGTTTTCGGTGCTCCACCCCAAGATGTTATGCAATATGTAATCAGTGACTGACAAAGTGCATAGTACACTTGTTTAAGGATACCAGAAGTCACTACATGTCTCAATGTCTTAAAAATGTACGTAAGTTTTCTAATTCTTTTACTCAACTGTTGAATGTGTTCCTTGAAGCTAACATTTTCGTCAATTATAACTCCCAAATATTTAACGGTCTTTGATCGTTCCAACGGACCACAAGAGCAATTCGAATCAACTGGAGTGTCAAGAAGACAGCTATGCGCAGTCAGATTTAGGTTTACATGGGAAGAAGCACGAATCGAAAAGGTCAGGTACTTCGTTTTAACAATGTTTAAAGTAAGTACATTCTCATGAAGCCATCTTTTTACTTTATCGAGCCCCTTTTGGGCCAGCTGATAGGTCTCAATCCATGTTTTAGCAGCAAAAATAAGGGCAGTATCATCTGCGTATGAGATAATTTTTCCATGAAATGAGTTTAAACAAAGGAGATCGTTTATGTAAACGAGAAAAAGAGTTGGCCCAAGAATGCTGCCTTGCGGCACACCGTAGGTCACCGGAAGGTCACTACTAATGAAGGGACCAACCCTCACACACTGAGTTCTACCAGTGAGATAATCGCTCAAGAGGCTGAGCTGTGTCCCCCTGATACCAATTTTTTCCAATTTTTGCACAAGGATTGGGACAGAAACCGTATCGAAAGCTTTGGCGAGGTCTAAGAATATGGATAAACATTTATTACCTTTATCAAGATTCGTGGTTATAAAATCCGTTAAATTGCTAACTGCGTGATCAGTAGATTTACCACGGCGGAAACCAAACTGATGATCGGATAAAATATGTTTACTCTCAAGATAGTTAATTAAGCGTGTATTGATAATTTTTTCTAAAATTTTTGAAAGAGAAGGTAGTATTGAAATGGGCCTATAGTTTTCGATACGGTCTCTGGCCCCACCCTTATGAATTGGACGGATCTGTGATTTTTTAAGTACTGTAGGAAAGCAACCATTTTTTAGACACAAATTGAAAATATAGGTTAAGTGTGGCACAAGAACGATTTTATGGTCTTTCAATAATTGGTTCGACAAATTATCCCAACCTACAGAACATTCATTTTTGAGAGTAGTTAAAAGGTTCATGACTTCATAATCATCGGTATCAGAAAGTACAAACGAATTGAGATTATTTGCTAGGGAACTTATTCTATTTGTAGTAGCATTCGTCTGCACTTGAGTTATTTGTTCAGCCAGTAATTTGCCAACATTGGAAAAAGATTATTGATTTCATTAACAGAACTCTGGGGGGTATCCGACAATGTCAGTAGTTCCTTAGGATAGCTCACATCTTTAGAGGAATTCGTAATATTTTTAATTGTATCCCACAACTTTTTACTATCTTTACCAGCTCTTTGAACAAGATCTATTTCATATCTACGTTTAACCTTTTTCAAAATAGTGCCACAAAAGTTCCTGTATCGAATATA
Source organism: Tholera decimalis (assembly GCA_943138885.2). NCBI lineage: Eukaryota > Metazoa > Arthropoda > Insecta > Lepidoptera > Noctuidae > Tholera > Tholera decimalis. The sequence goes on from OW964549.2 coordinate 6,713,233, forward strand.
AGTTTTATTTAAAATTACGTTATCCGGAGCCAATTTTGCCTTTTTATGTAGCTTATCCCTGTTGCGCATGCAGCGTAATAAGCCTTGTGTTATCCACGGTTGTATAATCTTCTTGCGACGTGAAAGAACACTGGTTTCAGAATTTTTATTTAAAGCTGACTTTAATTCGCTAATGACATAACTGATTGCAAAATCGCAGTCATCAGTTTCATAAATAGGGTTAAAGTCAATTTGGCTTATATCCTGAGTCAATCCCTCTTGGTCTATTTTTGTACGTGTTAAAACTGAATATTTACGGGACTGATTCTTTTTTAAGCAAAATAGGACTGCTTTGTGATCCGTAAGAGTCGATTGTGGAACAATAGTAACAGAAGGAATCTTAGTTTTCAAAAGCACATGATCTAAACATGTCCCACTAGCGTCACGAGTGATAAAATAATGTGCCGGTAATAAACCGTGATAAGCTGTAAGAGAAAGATATTGATTAGAGCTAGAACTTAGATTTTCCGAAATTATATCTATATTCAGGTCCCCCAATATAGCAATATTTTTAAAACCGGATAATTTCTCCAAAGTTTCATCAAGCGACGTCAAAAAAGGGTCTATGTTGGTATATGACGGTGACCGATAAATAGCTAGTAACGCGGTATCATTGTTACCAATTTTAATCAGTAGGCAATTACAATTGTGTACATTAGGTTCCTCAATACAAAAGCTTAGTTCGTCCTTTACATAAATGACAACGCCATCATTTTGGAGGGAATTTAATGCAGTCACAAAAGAACAATAACCACTAATTGTAGGTATAGAAGACACGCATGTCAGCCAGCATTCAGTTAGAATGATTATGTCACAGTCAACCGCAAGTCTCGTTAATAATACCTGAAAACCCGAAAAATTACAATTCAGGCTACGAACGTTTTGTGTGATAACTGATAAAGACTGTGTTGGAAAAATTTTCTTGCAGTCGTCAACTTCACACTCGCAAGATTTCGAAACCACAAAGCCATCAATGTTATTTGAGAGATGGTCAAAGTCAACCATTGTTACGGAAGAAATATAAATTATTCAAATGATGGCATTCCAGTGAAAAAAAATCTGTAAATAAGGTATTAATATTTATGTATTTATGATATACTTGACAGATTGCAGCTCTAGAATTATAGAAAAAGTTGTAGTTGCAGGATTGAATTCTAATAACCACTAACTTCATAAATAAAAGGGTGGAAATAAATAAATCCTCGTTACTGAAAGAAATAAATGTGTGTAGTGTAGAATGTGTACATATTATTAAGTAATAACAATAATAATACAAATAATAACAATATTCTATTTTTATGCAAAGTATAGATATAATATGTCGATAATCAGAAACCCGAAGTAAAGATATTAATAGCGCGTGCATGATTAATACGTGCACAAATACCACCATAATAAAAACTAGTCAGTCAACTTTCCTCAGGTTCTCAATATCCTTTTCAGAGGTAATTCTTAAGTGCTGATCCTTTTCTTTTTTTCTTAGGTAAATAACGCCAAAAGGGATCAATATTTAATGAGTTTGTGACCCCTACCAAAGAAAGAAGAAACATTTTTTCGTTTTTAGGAAGGTACCTAATTATTTAGTAAATAAGGTCAAAGGCAGGCAAGACTTAATGACTTATTGCACTATGTCCTCTAGATAGGGCAGAGGGCGTCCGTAGTAGTCCTCCATCGCAGACTTAATGCCCTGAGCGTTTTCTACCAGCCAAGCAATAGCGGTGAAGAGATATCGTGGCACGTACCCTACTTAATCAGTAGGAAGCGAGAACTAAAAAGCAGAAGAAAACTAATTACTGACTCAAACAATCAATATAATAAAAATGAATCGCTAAATGTGTTGCTAAGCGCAAAACACGAAAACGGCTGGATCGATTTGGCTGATTCTTTTTTTGTTGTGTTTGGTTTTGTCAGGAGAAGGTTCGTATGAAAAAAAAAGTAGGAAAGGTCTCAAGGGTAGGGGTAGGGTAGAGCTAGGGTAGAGGTAGGGTAGGGGTAAGGTAGGGTACGTAGGGTAGGGTACGGGTAGGGTAATGGTAGGGTAGGGTATCGGTAGGATAAGGGTAGTGGTATCGGTTGGGTAGGGGTAGGATACCACGCGAACGAAGTCGTGGCGGGTCAGCTTAGGAATGACTGCATAACTAACCTCCACAACCCAGTAACTGGATATAACGATTCCCCTTGGCAAGACTTCTGATTTCCCATAACGGCTGTCAAAGCCGTACTGATAACGACTTAACACGCTTTTCGAGGCGCGGAGGAATCTCAATGAAATCTCAGGATGTTAAGATGGTTATTCACCCCTGGATCGGTCCAGAGGTGAATAACCATTTTTAACGATCATCATTAGTAAAATCAAAATCAAATTAATTTTATTTTCCATAGGCCCACATGAGCACTCATAAAACGTCAAAAGTTAGTGCACAGTGTTATTTATAATATAAGGCTGTACAAAAATAATACCTTGTCCAGAACACCATACCCTGTTACGTTGGCAACACTGCATTAAATAAAGCGTCAGTACGTTCCTAGCAGCTACTACACGAGTTTTATTTAATACACGGTTCGAAATTGGTCGTTTTCTATGGAGAAGAATCGGCAAGAAACTCCACGGTTATTCTTGTCAGTAGTCAGACTGCCCCAATTTTGTTGCAATTGCGATCATATTGCTGGCAAAAAACTCACTCGGCACTTTTAACTTAAAGACCCCGGTTAATCTTAGAAACGTAATTATTTTATTACAAAAGAAAACATCTTGACTGTTTTCTCAAAACATAAGAAACTAGCCTGAAGAAAAAAGTAACAAATTACTAACCGCATCGAAAACTATGAGTTAATCAAAGTTGTAACATCTTTACCCATTAGTTACGGTTGAGTGCTTGTCTTACTAACGGTTCTCGATCGTTAAACTGTGTAGCTACAAGTCGTAGAAACTTTGTTTATGAGATGTGTAATTTATAAACAAAAGAAAAAAAACGTATTTAATTTGTAAAAAAAAATGTTTTGTAAAGAATGTTTTAATGAGTTGTAAGATGAGATAAGATAAAAGATAAAAAATGTCATAAGATCTAACTTGTGTTTCGGTTGCCAGCGTCCTCGGCTTTGATTTAAACATGTAGTTGAAGTTTGGCTGAAAGGGGGTGTAAGACTTTTACTGATTAGATACCTACTCTATTCATTTAGTTACCATTGCGTTCCCTGGCCGCTGGATCTCGTATCTTCGTTTTTAAGTACATATCACAAAGTTTTTATGCTAACATGGTCACTAACATTTTGTCATTAGAACTTAAAACGAGATTGTTACCATGTGTATCTTTTGTTTCGAGTTTTCGATATTTAGTTTTATCTTAGCGCTTGCAACAGTGCCAAAATACACATGGTAAATATCCCGTTTTAACCGTAGATAGCTAACGTTCCTAAACTTCTATGATAAGCTAACCATTCGACTTTTTGACGAGCATCTTTTAAAGTTGATTTTTATTAAAATTGTATATTATTTTAATCAGTTTTATTATATTTATGGGTAATATGGGATAAAAATTAAAGATTATTATTACGTAAATGAATATTTATTTAACTTTTAAATACTAAATCACAAATCTTAAATGACACATGTTTCTTTGGGATCAATAAGGCACTAAATCTTACAATGACTAAATTAGGCACTATTTTTTTATAAATTTCTTCTGTTTCTTTTGATATAATAATGCTAAAATCTTAAAATTAACCATTAGTATCAAATTACTTAGATTTCTTTTGGCGCAAGTTGGGCAAAAGTCGACTGTATGTTCGTCACAAATGGGAACTCTGCAACTATTGTGATTCTTTGTCATGCGCCTTTACTTATTGGAACACAAACTACAGCTTTTCCTTTTCCTTGCTAGGCATTATCAGGTATCAGAGGACATTTAGAACCAGATTGCCCAAGAATTTGACCTTGACCTTCAGCGTGTTCCTCATGGTTCAAACCCAATACGTCTTATTTTGTCTTTTATTCTTCGAGGCATTGTTGGTATTTCATGCCGACGTTTTAGCCATGGTTCAACGAGTTGTTCGTCATCATCTAACGCACGAACTATGTCATTATCTGTGATCAACCTCGTAGCCAATCATTACTATTAACTAAGTAACTAAAAAATCAAAACAAAGTACAGATTTAAAAGTTACGCATAAGCTAACCATTCGTCAAAATGACGAGTATGCAGTAAGTATCTCAAAAACAAAAGTACTTACCGACTAAACGTGACCACCACGCGACGTAGTCTAGTGGTCAATAAGTTGGCTCAAATCAGCAAATGTGTAGGTAAAACTATTAGAAAGGGAAAGGGAAAGGGGGAAAGGGAGAGGGAGATATTTATTAGATGCTCGTCATTTTGACGAACGTTAGCTATCTAGGGTTAAGTTCTAATGATACATATTTATTTAGAATAGGTTTTCGTTTGACCACCATCTCACCTGATGGTAAGTGATGATGTGGTCGAAGATGGAGCACGCTTACCTAAAAGTAACCTATTCACTCTTGACTTAAAGACTCCTAGGTTGTAGCTATCGGGAACACAGACTCCAGCAGGGAATTCCACTCCTTAAACGTACGCACAATGAAGGTATTCCCAAAACGTTTGGTGCGTATGGGTGGGATGTCCACCATGTAACGATGGCGCTTCGCCGTTTGTCTCGTAGTCCGATGATGGAACGGGCTTGGTGGAATTAGATTATGTAATTCCATCGCACACTCCCCGAAATGTAACCGATAGAAAACCGATAGACTTGCAACTCGTCGTCGATGTTCAAGGCTCTGGAGCTTTGATTCGACCAGTGCATCGTTGCCAATGAGTCTTTTGGCCCGCTTCTCGATAGACTCAAGCGCGTCCAGTTTGTCCACCTGTTTTAAATAAATTTGATAAGTATTAAATTGATTTATTCTTTCTGTTCTTTTTTTTTATAAAACCTAACGTGTAATATCTGTATTTTTAACACGTGTAACAGACCTATTTCAATACTCCGTAACATCATTCCAGCAGAAAAGAAAGCGTAGGTAGTAACGACTCTAAGTCAAATGAAGTCGTGGGTACAGCTAATTTACACTAATATTGTAAATGCGAAAGTCTGTCTGTCTGTCTGGTACACTTTCCCAGATACATTAGGGCACCGATTTGGATGAAATTTGGAATGGGAAAAGTTGAATCTACTTTTTCTTTTTCAAAAATCAATACCTAAAGGTTTGAGGACGAAATTTTGTATTGAGATGTCGATTAAAGCGGGTAAAACCGCAGGGAACAGCCAGTAGATAAATATAAATGATAAGTATTTGTATATTTTTCAAATGGTAGGGGCGCAAAATACTCAAGAATCACCGTTGAATGGTAGGAACTCGCGCGCAAACTTTTCGAATCAGCTCCACAACGGTAGCGCCGTCAATCTTTTGATGTATCGGAAACTATTGCTATTAACTGTATTATTCGACTGATTATTGCATTTTTACTCTTGGTAGTTTAAAAGGTTTTTGGAGGAATAAGGCTTATAGAATGGGATCAAGCGCTTACTTTGTATTAGTGTAAGATAATATTTAGAAAAACCAAAAACTTTTTGATCAAATTTGAATGCGGTCCCCAAATATATAAAGGGTGGCCCAACCATAACGCACGATGTTAATTGTAAATAAAACAATTATTTTTCAGAGAATGATCTAATTTTTTTATTGTGTGTGTTTTGAGAAAGATCTATGACCATTATGTGTGAAACAAAATATCGGCCGAATGCTCCTCCGATACCGGTACATATTTTCAATGACACTGCGACGCGGCATGAGGCGCGGATAGCAGAAGGTGCTTATAAAGGCATCATGCAAGCGAAACCTATACATGTTGTGAAACGTGGTACGTGTTTTTCTTTTTTGTTTTCTTTTGATAGGCTTGCGTGAATCATGCTTACCAAGAAGTAACTTATTCACTCTTGACTTAAAGAATATATGGAGAGGTTATAGCTATCAGAAAATACAGACCCCGGCAGGGAATTCCATTCCTTAGCTGTACGTACAATGACAGTATTCTCAAAAGCGTTATTTGAAGCGTCAATAGCAACCCATTACTCTATTGATGTGAACCCACTTCAGACACAAGCATATTGAGCTTAATTGGAGGGGTTAACAATATGAATTCTGCCCACATTGCTAAAAAATAAAAGTAGGGGATGTCCACGTAAAAGCTTTTTCATCCCCCCATCTCGGAAAGAGTATTTTTGCTCTTCAATATCTGAGTGCAAAAGCCTTTTTTATCCACTAGAGGATAAATTAAATTGAATTTAGAACATCGTGTGTACTAAGTTTGTGAATTCAAAATATCATTAAACCTATTTACTTCTACCTCCATGGGGCCGAATTTATCATACAACTTTTTTTAATTTGTTAATAACTCAGACTCTGGAACCTTCTTGGTGTACTTACTTTTTTTTAAATTTGCTTTGCGCGCCATTTTTTTTGCATTTAGTCATTTCCTCGCTGAGGTGGGATGAAAAGTTACGTGTTGCACTCGAGTGCAAAGATTTTTCACCTCGTGCTTTTTGATTCCCACGCTAACGCTCAGGATTCTAATGTTTGAATCACTCGCTGCACTCGTGATTCAATTTTAGAATCCTTCGCTTGCTCGGTCATCAAAATTTAGCACGCGGTTAAAAAGCAACTTTGCAATCTTGTATAACAAATAACTATTAATTTTGTCAAGGACCAACCGTATCTTAGCATGAAAATAAATAATATTAGTATCTAAATATTTCAAATATTAAAGTACAGCCAAGGTGATCGCCTATTTATGTTTCTAATCTGCGTTTTGTTGACCTGGATATTTACTGTTGTTTGTTTTTATTGATTAAATAGGCTTACATTTCACCTGATGGTAAGTGACGATATGGTCTAATATGAAGCACGCTTTCACTAATCTCAAAATCTTCCTGCTTTTATTCAAATTATTTTTTCAATACATCTATTTTTGCTCTCATATCATTAGTGCCCTAATTTCTAGCCATATCATTTTTTATACCTCACATTTATATTCGACGATAACCTTAAAAAAGCACTCTATGTGTGGGCGGGTCTTTTTAACCCTAGAAGCCCCTAATGGTAACTATCAATGAGGGATCGAACACCATTCATACTAACTTACGTTCATAGTACACTTCAATCGATTGATCGATTCAATGCGATTCAAGGCTTGAGCTACAGATAACTGATATTTCCTGACTAGATATTTTACACACCAGCGATTTCAGAATCTTAAATGTTCATCGTAACTTCTAAGGAATTTAATGGGAAAGTCAAAGGAATGGTATCCCATTCAAATTGTAACCTAGAACACAAATTATAATTATTATGATAATCTAATATACAATATGTAACAAAAACCCTGTCCGATCCAATAAAGGCGTATTCCTGGTTCAACATACGTACTAGAAAAAAAAATGTTTGAAAAATGTAACTCATAAAAACCAAAAGTTATTGATTTTTATTTTTATAATTCATGCGAATTTTGACACTGAATATGGCAAAGGAGAATGCCAAGACTTCTTTCAAGACGCGGCAAGAACCGACAAAGATGAACTATATATCATAAAAAAGAAAAATAATTATACAATTTGACTGTATAGTTAGTTTTCTATAAGAAGTACACCAAAAAAAGTTATAGTTCTTTGAAGTTGACCACTTAATACTTATAATTTTAACGATAGCATGAAATAAACTATAAAATTATTGAATAATGACTATTGAATTCATTTTCAACAGCCAAGGTAGTCATTAGTAATACAGAAATCGGAGTCCGGTAACAAAGCAATAAACAACCCAAAACTCAAAAAACACATAAGACACTTCATCGCTCGTCATAAAACGCGGTAGAAGTAAAACTTTGACAATTATCAGTGACAACTATAAGATTAAGTGTTACCAGCACTAAATAAATATTCTAAACTGTATCTATAATTGAATTGAATTACTTTAAATTATTATAAGATATTAAAAAAATATAACTAAACATTATTAATTATTATAAGAATTACGAGTTATGACTTTAGTAACTAATAAATTCACTTACGTAGGTTCATAATAGCATTAATGTAATCGATTTGCAAGTGCAATTTCGTATCGATATATTTTATTTTGATATTGGCAACATTTCTAATTGAAATTGTGGTCCACCAGGCGTGTCTTTTCTCCGCAAAAAGGAGCCAATTTCAACCGGCACCTTCTTTCCGTGGTGTAACCGTTCCGATAACTGATCGCATCGAGCTTCTTGGGGTTATGTTGACATCCACCCTTAATTTTGGTCCGTTTATCGAGGCTAAGGCTCAATTGGCTGCCAAACAGTTGGGAATCCTAGCAAAGGTGAGACGGTACTTCACACCGGAACAGCTGCTCAACCTCTATCAAGCGCAAGTTCGGTCGTGTATGGAGTACTGCTCTCATCTCTGGGACGGATCTGCCAAATACCAGCTTGATGCACTTGAGTCTATAGAGAAATGGGCCAAAAGGCTCATCGGCAACGAGAAACTGGTCGAGACAAGGCTCCAGAGCCTAGAACATCGGCGACGTGTTGCAAGCCTGTCAGTTTTCTATCGGTTACATTTCGGGGAGTGTGCGATGGAATTGCACAGTCTTATTCCACCAAGCCCGTTCCATCATCGGACTACAAGACAAACGGCGATGCGCCATCGTTACATGGTGGACATCCCACCCACACGCACGAAACATTTTGGGAATAATTTCATTGTGCGTACGGCTAAGGAGTGGAATTCCCTGCCAGAGTCTGTATTTTCTGATAGTTATAACCTGGGAGTCTTTAAGTCAAAAGTGAATAGGTTACTTCTAGGCAAGCGTGCTTCATCTTCGACCACATCATCGCTTAAGATCGGATAAGATTGTGGTCAAACGCAAGCCTACCAACTATAAAAAAAAAATGTAGATAGAAAACGTGTTGATAAATTGAATAACTATTTAAAATGACTTAAACGGTGTACTTCTACAGATTTTATTTATACTGTATAATTCTTACAGTATTATATAATGAATTATCATTAATTTAGAAAGTCTGCCAGACGCTACATGATTCGAGCCGAAACATGGCATTCACCTTTTCATAAGTTGACAACAATACACCCGCTCAGGCGGCTTCTTTGACACAAAACTGTAGGTACTGTACATGTGAACGTCGAACGATCAGTGTTGCCTTTGATCAGTTTTTATTTTTTATTTAAATTTAATTATATTCATTGGGGAAAAATAATAATCTCAAGTCCATTAAATGGCTACGTATATGTGTACGCAGTACGATGCCGATCCTTGGGAATATTAATTCCCAAGGATCGGACAGGGTTTTTGTTACATACTGCTTGCGCAAGATTTATTTAATTTATTATTTTTCTACTGTCATATTTCCGAACGCATCTTACATATTAAAATAGAGATTCTTACTTGACCGCAGTTTTTGAGCTAACCATATCTCTTTCCTCCTATGCAATTCCCACAAATCAGAGAAGAGATGTTCACCGCACGCGCCATTGATTGGCGCATTCATTGCCAACCAATCACCGCTCAGACGCTGTGATCCGGAAGAAAAAGGTCGCCATATTGTGTCTCTGAGTCTTCGTCATGAAACCGCCGTGAAGTTACCACCCCGCGCCGCACCGAGATAATAAACCCGCTGATATATCTATAAATCTAAAAACTATCAACTATCCGTGTTGACCGGCACATGTGTGACAAAATACAGACCAAAGTGAAGTGCTCAAACAACTAAGAAGGAAGAAATTCAGCACGCGTGCAACATCTTCTCCTGCTGTTCTGACATCCACTTGCTATATCCAGAGAATATCCAAGTAAGTCCTTCACCATCTACTTCCCGTCCTGGTCAGCTCATTACTGTGTGTGGTCAATATTTCACCGCCAAAAATTATATCCCCGCTACGGTCCTTCGAGAAGCCTAGTAACCTCCCCGCATCCGCACAACATGCTGTAGGTATAAAAATCTCGTGTCGCATTCCTACGAAACGGCTCGACCGATTTTATGTATTTCTTTTTGTGTATATTTGTTAGGTATTGCGTATTTAGTCGGAACGTATGTATATTTCGTATAGCTATTGGGCTGTGGAGGTCAGATAGGCAGTAGCAGCACTGGTCGTGCCAAGGGTTATCGTGTTACCGGTAACACGATAACCCTTGGTAGGACTAGTGTCAAATTTTCACCTATTCACGACCCACGTCCCGCATTGTTTAACCTTGAAGATCAACCCGTGCGGCTATTATTATTCAGCCACAAGGTAGCCAGGTATAGTCTATCTATACAACATGTAACGGAAAGGGTATATACATACCAAGAGCACGGCTTCTTTGAGTGATATCAAACGATATTGGAAGGGTTTCTTAATCCTATCTCTACATGTTCGGAAGTAATGAAGTCACCGCCTAGACGGTAGGCTACTACAGTACTAGGCGTATAGAATTACGGAAGAGATTTATCGTGATATTTGCAAGTAACGTGGAAAGTTATTGACCTACGTAGTAATTTAAGAAACTTACGAAACCGAAAATTCAATGTCAATGAAATGAATGAAATGTCAATTTTTAGAGTATTTTATTTTGAGTTTAAACCCTTTCAATATCGTTTGATATCATCCAAAGAAGCCGTGCCCTTGTTATGTATATAACCTTTCCGTTACACGTTGTATAATAAAAATGAATCGCTAAATGTGTTGCTAAGCGCAAAACACGAAAACGGCTGGACCGATTTGGTTGATTCCTTTTTTGTTGTGTTTGATTTTGTCAAGAGAAGGTTCTAATGAAAAAAAAAAAGTAGGAAAGGTCTCAAGGGTAGGGGTAGGGTAGGGTAGAGGTAGGGTAGGGGTAGGGGTAGTGTATTGGTAGGGTAGGGTAGGGGTAGTGGTATCGGTTGGGTAGGGGTAGGATACCACGCGAACAAACTCGTGGCGGGTCAGCTAGTTACATATAGATATAAATATTTGAGGGTCGCTAACGAAAGTACCTAACAATTTCAAGTGGATCTGACAGCTATGTTAGGTTACATAGTAAACTTTAATAGGGTATGTGTAAGGATCTGTAAGTAATTATAATAACTCAATTTAGTAATCAACGCCAAACTAACGTATTTCAATCTTCAAACTCTCAAACAGCCCACGAAAATATCTAAGGCGAAGTAGTAACTATGAAAAATGGTTGCTATTTATGAACTTATTGCAAACTTTTGTTTCCCTAAATGACATAGCTAAGAGATAGCAAGATTAATCACTTTGGCACTGCTCCAGGCCACAGGCGGTAAGGTGTAAAATAAATAACCCGGCAGCGTATAGATGGCGGGGTTATTAAACCATTACCGAACCACAGAATAAGCTGTTGTATTTTGAAGCAATAAGGCTGTATTATGCTCTGTAATTGTTCTTCAGCGAGGAGTTGTTAAGAGTTTGTTTTAGAACACGATTGATGATAATGGTATTTATTTTTCAAATAACTAACTAGCTGGGTCCGATGTTTCCTAACATACTACTCTGAGAAGAAACACCGAAACAAACTCAAAGATTAATATCACTTTTAAAGTCAGTACAATCTGTACTGGTCAATTAGTATTTACGATATTGGTGGTACTCATTTCAAGAAAGAAGAACTTTAAACAAAAATTGTAACCGACTTCAAAACAAACAAAAACACTATACTGCACTAATGAAGCATACGGTGAGGGTGTGCCCCGCTTGGGCGGAGGTTCGCCGTGTCCTCGTAGATGCGATCGGTGCGCGGTGGCGGCGGCCTTTCGTGCCCGGCCCTGGTTCAGATCAAGGTACGGAGCGAGAGGGAAAGGAACGCAGTCGCCTCCTTCTGCGAAGCAGTCATGCTAACGAAGGAGGAAGCTGAACGCGCGAGGGAGAGGCAACTTTCTTCCTCACGTCCTAGCCGCCGCGGAGGATGCCTCGGGCTACGGGGATCGCGTACCGATCTCCGGCCGGCCAGCGTAGGCGCGGGCTTGTAGACGGTGAGCAGGGGTAGCTCACCGTCCGATAAGGACCAGGCTCGGGTCGGCGGAAAAATAATCATTCGATGTCTAATTTCGTTTATAACAAGGGCTGGGTACCTACGCACTTGATTGAAGTCGGTGTCAAGCCAATGAACAGTTTTGATTAATTTCACAATTGGCGGAGAAATCGGTGAAAATACAAAAAAAAAACATACAGCCAAATATAGTACCTCCTCGTTTTTGAAGTCGGTAAAAATCAAAGTGTCTGGAATTTCAGGACAACTTTTTTTTCGTAAGTTCTTATTTACTTACCCGATACAAAAATGTGAACAAAGCTTTTAATATTTGTCTGTGTTTCTGTTTGTCCGGGCTAAACTCTGCAACGACTGAACAGATTTAAATTGGACTTTTAGTGTGAGGTAGAAAACGTTATACGGCACCATATAGGCTATTTTTTAACTTAAAATTCCCACGAGTTTTTTATAGTGAACTAGCAATGTGGGTACAACTAACATTACTAGCAATCTTGTTAACCACTACAACTAAGCTAAATATGCTTATTTCTGGCAATAGCGAATTGGGTGCGGTCCAAACCTGCGAGTTTTCGAACTCCCACGGATCTTATACGGACATAACCACGCGGACAAAATCTTAGACACAGCTAGATTAAAAATAATAGAAACCAGATTCCGATTAACAATATTCCCCCTCAAGCAGACAAAAACAGTATTTTTTCTCTATATAAACACAGGACTGTCGCCCCAACTAACTCGATTACACCGCGACATTCATTGGGTAATGAGAGCACACCTGCTCACACACTGTTAGTGTTATGACGTAGGCGTGTGACGTCACCACGCCGTTTTTAATGCCCCTAATGGAGTCCTGTTATGTAATCTTTAGTGGAGGATTTGGTGAGAATATTGTGGAAATAATAACAAGAAAATGTAGAGGATCTCTTGGCTATATAATTACAGTGCTATAGGACCATCAAGGTTACTTGACGCTTGCAAGGACAAGCTTTGGATGGGTGATCAAGTTTTCATATCGAGATTCGGCCGTACCTCGGAAAGTACGTTTATTACTACATCTTAACAGTCGTTAGGGTTGGAGTTGTTACGGAAGAGCCATAAAATCTTACACCTGTCTTTCCAAGAGGTTTCTGTGCAAGACAACAACGTAATATAGCGCCGCCTGCTATTGTTAGATTTAGAAAGAAAGAATGAAAATAAAATTAATTTGACCCAGATGTAAAGGCACGCAATAAATACAAAAAAAAACTAAAACTAAAAAAAGTAATTCAATTAAACTAAAACAACAACTTAATCAAATAAAACAGCGTTGCGTGTGCCTCACGGCTGTGCCAAATAGGCCCAGTTCATCAAAATGCCAGACAAATTCAAATTGCCTGACGCTAGTTTTCAACTGGACCTTATGTAGTGAGGACGTGCTACAGATGTAAATCAGCTTTAAAGTGACTTAAGAGTGTGTTTCTGTGTGTGTGTGTGTGTGTGTGTGTGTGTAAGCGTGCGTGTAAGGGTGTGTGTATGTCTGTAAGCGTGAGTGTAAGCGGGTATGTATGTGAGTGAAATACGAAGCATAAAATTAAACAAATACGGGTAGCAGATAAAAATATAGTAGATACCCAATTTAAGTATATACCCAAATAAAGTAAAGCGACTGAGCCCCGGCCGTCCGGCAGGCTTTACCTACGGTTACCATCTACGGCTGACCATATAGTCAGCCGTTTCACGCGTTGCCATTGGTTGGTAACAAAAATATGGCCGATTCGTGCCTCCCGCGGATCGGTGCATATAAAAGCCCTAGACCCTGGCAAAGCGATCGCAGTCGACCGAAATGGGGCGTGCAAGTGAAAGCTAATCGCAGATGGCGCCACCACCGTAAGAACCTTTGTCACTGTCAGTGTTAGTTAGATTGTGAGATATTATATAGTTATCTGTATCATCTATGGTTATCTGTGGTAATATTTTTTATTTTCATTTCATTGATTTCAATTGATTTCTGTACAATTTTCCGATTAAAGAACATAATACATGTTCTTTAATCGAAACATTCTCAATAACTATCTCTAATTTAGGAATTCATTACTGTTCCATAGAGAAACTGCTTTGATTTTGGTAAGTGTGCTACTAGCGCCACTTTGACAGTTGCACGCCCCATTCTCTTCCTAAGTTTACTCGCTACAATTTGTATTACCTAAAATATGTAAAGACTATAAATAAAGCCATTTTATGTATCTACCAGTTCGGAATTTCAATTCTACAGTCCACTCGCTACACAGTCTCGTATTACAATATTTTTTTTTCTGGGTTGGAAAATCATCGAATGACTTCTTCCGCTCTGGGTAAAGCGGAAGGATGTATCAGACTTACTAAAAACCCATCCTGTTCCTTCGGCTGCCCTAAAGTTCCGAGGCCGCGGTATCTCGATAGAACTTTCCTGCAAACCCCGGCAGGCAATGGCCCTATACTAGGTTCTTTGTGTCATCGTTATCTGTTTAGCCTTTTTCCAAATATGTTGGGGTCAGCTGTCTAACCTGTTAGTCTAACCTGATACACCTGAATATTAGTATTTTACATGGAGTGAGTGACAATTTGATCTCCACTACTAAGTAGCGAGGCAACACGATTCCCCTTCAGCGATAACCTTGAAGATGAAACCGTGCGGAATTTATTATTTAGCCACGAGCTCCTCTTAGCCCCTTTTCTAATTTTTTGCGTTTTTAGGGTTCCGTAGCCGAATAGCAAAAAACGGAACCCTTATAGTTTCGTCATGTCTGTCTGTTTGTCCGTCCGTCTGTATGACACAGCCATTTTATTCCGAAACTATTAGGACTGTATATGACTAAATTTGCTATTATTGGGAAACAAAGAAAAACAAATAAATATTCCTCAACAGATTGGTCGTTCTCGTTACATTATTCGCAAAATATTTTCATTGTTATGTACGGAAAATAGCGATAATAATTTCTAGTTCACCGGCAGTAAAACTCTTACTAGGTATAATATCAGTAGCGAATGTTAAAGGAAGAGAAGAATCTACATCTCAATACATTTATGTAAACGTTTCGTATCCCAAGAATTCATAAATTCATGTTGAATTTTATGAAATTTTATACGAATCTGTACCTAATATTAGACGAAATATTCCGCTTTGTTTTGTTATAATAAATTTTAGCATTATTTAGGGTTCCGTAGCCGATTGGCAAAAACGAAACCCTTAAAGTTTCGTCATGTCTGTCCGTCTGTCCATCCGTATGTCACAGCATTTTATTCCAAAAATATTTGTACTATACATGTGAAACTTGGTAGATAGATGTATTCTGTGAATCACTTTTCGATTTTAAGAAAAAAATATAAAAAGTATTTAAAATAAAGGTGGGCTCCCCATATATGGAACTGAAACTGAAAATAGTTTTTTTTTCTAATTTTTGTCTAATAATGTAAAGATGTCTATATAGATCTTAATGTAAACTTTCAACCAAAATTGGTTTGAACGAGATCGGGTCAGCAGTTTTTTTAAATACAGCATATTTTCTAAAACCGCAAATATAACTTTGTAATTCATACAAACACTATGAAAAACAAAGTTATTTGGTGTAGTTACTACGGAACCCTTCATGGACGAGTCTGACTCGCACTTGGCAAATTTTTTCAAAGTTATATTTAACATACAATATTTGACACTAAGCTTTATGAAGTCGTAACAAAGTTATTGTAGAACAAAATGACCCGCAAAAGAACATAATAATACATGATCCGTTAAAAAACTCAGTGTTTATTCAGTAAACAATATTCATAGTCAGGCCTACTACGACAAAAAGGCCGGATACCAAAACCGAAAATAAACATAAAACAACTCCATTTCCATTTATTGCTAAATCGGTTACGCTCTGTTACTTTAGAATGTAGCAAAAAAGAAATCGCTACAAGATTGTACCTTGGAACTGAGCCAAATGCTGCCTGACCCAGTACTTTTCTGCGCTAAGTATGCCTAGGAATCGTACGAATATCGGCTATGTCGATTCACTGTACGGACAGGCATTATCTATATGGATTGTCACCCATTTTGCAATAGCGAAATATGACTTGCATATTCGTCATGCCAGTAACGATAAACTATGGTTTAACTAAAATCTTTAGGCGTTTGGCAGTGGCTGGGGTTAGAGGAATGATGGTTGATGTCGCTGTGAAATACAACTTAGTAACAACCTACCTCGTGGATTTTGTGATAGGTTAGGCAGGGATGTAGACCCTATATTATGTATTATTTACTTTTTTATTGATAATAGGCTCGCGTTTGACCACCATATCTCCTGATGGTAAGTGATGATGTGATCGAAGATGGAGCACGCTTACCTAAAAGTAACCTATTCACTCTTGACTTCAAGACCCCTAGGTTATAGCTATCGGGAAACACAGATTCCGGCAGGGAATTCCACTCCTTAGCCGTACGCATAAGGAAAGTATTCCCAAAACGTTTAGTGCGTATAGGTGGGATATCCACCATGTAACGATGGCGCATCGTCGTTTGTCTTGTAGTCCGATGATGGAACGGGCTTGGCGGAATTAGATTGTGTAATTCCATCGCACACTCCCCGAAATGTAACCGATAAACTAGCAACTCGTCGCCGATGTTCAAGTTTCTGGAGCTATCCTATGGTTGGATTTAAAGAATCTTTAGCTACAATTACATATGAATCAATTTGCAATGTCAGTCTGTGATTTCAAATTAACCATTTTTTGTCAACTGGTTATAGTTATTTATACGATACTAAAACACATTTTTTTTTAATTTGTCTATGAGCCATCTGTCTTTTGTTCTGTTTGACCGGGATTATCTCAGCTGAACCAATTTTAATGGGACTTTTACTGGAAGATAAGATTATGTGGTAACATATTATAGATAGGAAGATAAAACTTTTATTGGTCAACAGGAGACACAACACACAAAAGCACATTAACATATTACAGGAAAAAAGAACAGAACAAACGTATACATACAATCAAAAATATTATAAACGATTTTTTTTTTTAAATTATTTATACCAAGAACTTCATGTACAATGATTTGTGTTTGGAGCCTCCTTTTAGGCAAACAATACCTGTGTTAGGAGACTCCGCTCTTCCATATCTTAGAAACTACATAATTATACATTTAAAAATTTAAAAATATTTATATATATATTTGTTACATTAAAAAGTTCATTACATCTTCGTTTATTATGGTGCGTATGGCGTGTGCGTAAGATGAATTGTGGTTTGATGTGATGAGATGTGGGACGGTGTGTAGTGTGGTTTGGAGTGGTGTGGCGTGGTGTGGTGTAGTGAGGTTTAGCGTGGTATGGTGTAGCGTCGTGTGATATGGCCTGTTGTAGCGTGATGTAGTGTGGTGAGTTGTAGAATAGTAGTGTGTTGTGTGTAGTAGAGTGGGGTGTGATTATGTTACTCGTGATATATCAGAAGGGCTTCTGTATCCTCATAAGTGAGCGACTCTATCCAGTTTTTAATAAATTTTTTACAGTCATAGTGGTTTCTGTCGTGTACATATATTTATTATACATATAAAATATAAGCAACCTTTAAAAATGTAACATTTAAATCGGTGTGGTGTGTGTCTCCAAATTGCACCAAATGGGAGTCCAGCTCAGCATGTGCCAAGCAAATATGCCTGACGCTGGTATTCTGCTGGATCCCAATAGCCGTACTTACGGACGTCGAGCAGGTGGCGTAGGTATAATTAAATAATAAAAAGAACGTAAGTAGTGCCATTGGGTTCTTCTATAAGATATTTCTCAGTAGTAGCCCGGAGTGTAGAAGTTGGCGGTGTGATACCCCCGTTCCTCGGAAAGTACGTTAACCTTTAGAGCCCTAGCGGCACAAAAACGTGCCAGTAAACAAGTATTAGTTGGGCCCCGCTGGCACAAAACTTGTGTGCCAGCGGGGCTCAACTAATAGTTGACGTAAATAATGGCGGTCCTAGTTGGCCCTGGCTATCCTTTGGGCATCTTCGATAGTCGTTACGAGTACTGAGAATCCAGAAAATCAGATACTGGTCTGGCCAAGGGCTATCGCGTTTCCTAGCTGCTTGTGTTGTGGAGGGTAAATAGGCAGTTGCTCCATGTAAAACACTGGTACTCAGCTCCAGCCAGTTAGACTGGAAGCCGACCCTAACATAATTGGGAAAAGGCTAAGCAGATGAATGATATTTATTTATTTATTTATTGACATTGACATAAGTTTTACAATAGCATCATATGAATCTGTAACACTTGCGCTAGTATACACTGTGTTGCAGGTGTTACTGTCTTCCCCTTAATATATAGTAACAATATTCTTATATCATAGAGAAACATTTTGAAAATGAAATTTAAAGCTAGAGAAAATAATATAAACTAATAATTTAATAAACTTAATTTAACAATCGTGTTGTCATGCGAGTTCATGTTTGTGTGTATATCTGTGAATGCGTTTATGTGTTTGTGTGTGTATGTCTGTATGTATGTGTGTATATCTTTATGTGTTTGTGTGTATGGCTGTGTGAACGTGTGTGTGTTTTGCAGAATAGATTTAATATGTTTTTAGAAGA
The DNA here is from genome assembly GCA_943138885.2 of Tholera decimalis. Taxonomy (NCBI): domain Eukaryota; kingdom Metazoa; phylum Arthropoda; class Insecta; order Lepidoptera; family Noctuidae; genus Tholera; species Tholera decimalis. The sequence goes on from OW964549.2 coordinate 6,731,883, forward strand.
TTCTCTACATCATTATAGTTCATTGTCTTTAGCCAGGGATATAGGCTATTTATTTAAATAAAATAAAATAAAATAAAATGAATTTAATTCAAGTAACGTAAATCATATAAGATTAACATAATTAGAATCACACACACCAAATATTATTTTCAAAGAATACATTAAAATGAAAATGACAATTACAAAAAAGAACTAAATGAAATAAAAATGTCAATTAACAAAATAAATTGTATAAAATAAAATTGTCACAATATTTTTTGCTATATTTAAACTACTAATTACTTTATAGAGGACTTACAGCTAATAAAAACATAAAAAGAGGAATACATAGTCGTCAGAGAGCCAATAACAAGTCCTCGCGTTTACACTTATACTAAAACTAGTATTTGCGTGTCGCGCGAGATGCAAGCACCTCGCGTGCTTGTGAAAAAAATAAATGGGTGGGGGTAATGGTGGGGAGAGAGGGGGGCTGCACAAGTATTTCGACTAAAGCATTGCCCCTCTAAATGAATCTGAAAAAAAAAATGTTCCAAGTCTCTTAATTTCCGAGATCCGCCTAAAGGGGGTGAAAAGGGGGGCGGGGGGGGGCGACTCAAAAATGGTTTTTACTTTACCGAGCCTCCTCTATACGAATCCGTAAAAAAAAAAAATACGGGTCTCGTAGTTTCCGAGATACGATAGGGAGGGGGGAGAAGGGGGGGGAAAAGGGGAGGTTTGGCACTTTCCTCGTAGGTTTAAGAGTTACTTGTTTACGAATCTGTCAAAATATACCCACCTCCCCATCCACCATCTGGGAGAACAATTATGTCAATGAGTGAGTGAGTGAGTCAGTCAGTCAGTCAGTGGTAATCTAGCTTTATATAGTATAATAACTAGTATTTGCGTGTTGCGCGAGGTGCAAGCACCTCGCGTGCTTGTGAAACAAAAAGAAAAAAGCGGGGGGGGTGATGGGGGGAGATGGGGGTGTCTAGTATTTGCGTGTTGCGCGAGGTGCAAGAACCTCGCGTGCTTGTGAAAAAAAAAAATGGGGGGGTGATTGGGGGAGATGGTGGGGGTTTAGTATTTGCGTGTTGCGCGAGGTGCAAGCACCTCGCGTGCTCGTGAAAAAAACCAAAAAAAAAAGTGGGGGGGGTGTGATGGGGGGGGGGAGTTGCAGAAGTATTTTGACTAAAGCATTGCCCCTCTAAATGAATCTGAAAAAAAAAATGTTTCAAGTCTCTTAATTTCCGAGATCCGCCTAAAGGGGGTGAGAAGGGGGGCAAGGGCGGCGACTTTGAATAATGGTTTTTACTAAACCGAGCCTCCTCTATACGAATCCGTAAAAAAAAAATACGGGTCTCGTAATTTCCGAGATACGATAGGGAGGGGGAGAAGGGGGGTGAAAAGGGGAGGTTTAGCACTTTTCCCGTAGGTTTGAGAGTTACTTGTTTACGAATCTGTCAAAATATACCCACCTCCCCATCCACCATCTGGGAGAACAATTATGTCAATGAGTCAGTCAGTGAGTGGTAATTTAGCTTTATATAGCATATCTAGTATTTGCGTGTTGCGCGAGGTGCAAGCACCTCGCGTGCTTGTGAAAAAAACTAAAGCATTGCCCCTCTAAATCAAGTATTTGCGTGTTGCGCGAGGTGCAAGCACCTCGCGTGCTTGTGAAAAAAACTAAAGCATTGCCCCTCTAAATCAAGTATTTGCGTGTTGCGCGAGGTGCAAGCACCTCGCGTGCTTGTGAAAAAAAAAAGTGGTGGGGTGATGGGGGGTTAGTATTTGCGTGTTGCGCGAGGTGCAAGCACCTCGCGTGCTTGAGAAAAAAGAAAAAAAAAAAAGTGGGGGGGGGGTAATGGGGGGGGGGTTGCAGAAGTATTTTGACTAAAGCATTGCCCCTCTAAATGAATCTGAAAAAAAAAATGTTCCAAGTCTCTTAGATTCCGAGATCCGCCTAAAGGGGGGGAGAAGGGGGGCGGGGGGGGGACTTTGAAAAATGGTTTTTACTTTACCGAGCCTCCTCTATACGAATCCGTAAAAAGAAAAAAATACGGGTCTCGTAGTTTCCGAGATACGATGGGGGGGGGGGAGAAGGGGGGGGGAAAGGGGGGGTTTGGCACTTTTCCCGTAGGTTTGAGAGTTATTTGTTTACGAATCTGTCAAAATATACCCACCTCCCCATCCACCATCTGGGAGAACAATTCTGTCAATGAGTGAGTGAGTCAGTCAGTGAGTGGTAATCTAGCTTTATAATAAAGTTATAAGCATACAAACAAGCAATAATAAAGCTGATTATAAATTAAAGTTACAATTTATAATAACGGAATTCCCATGTGATCGGGATTCACGCAGGAAGAACCGCTTTTATAATATTGACACCCACGTAAATGAAGTCGCGGGCACAACTAGTTTCTCACAAGAACACACAGTACAGTACAGTAAGAAAAACATAGTTACAATGAAATTAGAAAAATCAATTACCAATAAATCAGTAATGTAGGTTTTTTTTTATTGAAAATAGGTTCGAGTTTGACCACTATCTCACCTGATGGTAAGTGATGATGTGATCGAAGATGGAACACGCTTACCTAAAAGTAACCTATTCACTCTGGACTTCAAGACCCCTAGGTTATAGCTATCGGGAAACACAGATTCCGGCAGGGAATTCCACTCCTTAGCCGTACGCATAAGGAAAGTATTCCCAAAACGTTTAGTGCGTATAGGTGGGATATCCACCATGTAACGATGGCGCATCGTCGTTTGTCTTGTAGTCCGATGATGGAACGGGCTTGGCGGAATTAGATTGTGTATTAGATTGTGACTCCTAGGTCTAAAAGGTAAAAAGGTAGATCTAAAACTTCATATAACGAGCTGGCCAACAAAAAACTTAGGGTTAGTTCCTCTACGCTTTAGTCCCGCTATGCTCGATTCGTAACATACCTACTAAAAAGTTTCACTATGCTCGAAATTTTTCGATTCTACAGAAAGTACAGTTCGGAAGAAAAATGTTTGAATTCAAGTTATTTCTTGTAGCACTGTTTTTATATGCATAAGTATCTGTTAGTTAAAATTTGTTTTGTCTTGTTCTGAACTTAGGTATATGAGTATGTTCCCCCTATTCCTTAAGGCACTCTTAGAACTATTGACAATTAGATACACTACAGACTGCGTGTGTCTATTTGCTCGTATGCAAAACAAGAATAGTTGATCTGGTTAGTCTTTTGCCAATTAGGATGAAAATGGTATAGAGCATTTAAAGTTGAGTCAAACCTTACCTTTAAACTCGACTGAAAAACTGTCAAACTTTTGCACAAATATTGAGTTTGATAATACCAAATTCGAATTCTCCCCCTCGATAGTTACAAAACAATCAAAATAATATGCACCCATAATCGTACAATATGATTCAAGACTATAAATCACCACAAAATCATTATCTAAGTACCTACTCTGCGCTTTTATCTCGCAGCATCTTCAGTATAATTTATTAAAATGCACTTGACCGGTTGTTCTCCGGAATGATTTGTAGTGTATTTGGCACCGTTTTTCTGCAGAGTGCAGATTTAAATTTTGTTCAGTCGGTACTTTTATCAGATTTCTGTGTTAAGTAAAACATCAAGACAATTTAGTTTTTTTGCAAAATTCACGAAGTTTACGTGATATGTTTGAATATATGGATTATACAACGTGTAACGGAAACCCCATATCTATCCAAAAGGACTGAAGACAACATCTGGTATAGAGTCTATATGCAAAGTTTCAGCTCAAAATAAGTGAGTCACAGAATTTATTTATTTATTTATTTAAACTTTATATACAATAGTGGTACATGGGCGGACTTAATGCAACAAGGCATTCTCTACCAGTCAACCTTTGGGTTAAAAAGACCACAATGTGGTAGGTGTCTCCAAACTTTTGGTTTCATAATATTTTTCTTGAATACCAGTAATAACAAACTGTCACAGCACTATGAGGGTCATCACTTTCCACGTCACTTGGCAATAAAACGATAATTCTCTTCGTTCTTCTTAATTTGAAAAATTCGGTCTCTGGTATCAATGTATTGAAATTTCTAATATGATCCATGCATGTACACATAGGATTAGAAACCCCTTGCTATATCGTTTATTATCATCCAAAGAAGCCGTGCACTTGGTATGTATATACCCTTTAAATTACACGTTGTATATACGTGAAGCAGAAACTTTGTCCCGCTTACACCTTACAACATTTAGTAAAGTTAAAATGTAAGTTTAGAGAGAAGGACATCAGAAAGTTAAAATATTAATTAAGTATATTAACGTTAAACAATTTTTATGCAATTTCTATGCAGATGATACTGCTCTTGTTTTCTCTGCCGACACATGGGAAGGGGCATTTAAAGCTGCCCAAGCTGGTTTTGATGCAGTGTGTGCATGGCTTCAGAGCAATGTTTTGACTCTTAATGTGGACAAAACTAAGTATATTTGCTTCAGTTTACGGTCAAACTCAGAAAAAAATATGATGATTATAACATCCTATCACATAATATGTGTCATCCTAGAGCAAATTGTTCATGTCCGAACTTAGAACGTGTTGAATCAATAAAATATCTGGGCCTTATCATTGACAGCAAACTCAACTTTAAAGACCACATTAAAACCCTCAGCGATAGGATCAGGAAGTTGATATACATTTTTAAGACCCTCCGATATGTGACTGATCCATTTATGCTAAAGCGAATATACTTTGCTCTCTGCCAGTCCCTCATCACATACTGCATATCGTCATGGGGTGGGTCTCCCAAAACCATCTTAAAGCCAGTTGAGGTTGCCCAGCGTGCCATTTTGAAGGTCAGTACTTTTAAAACACAGCTATTTCCGACCTCTCTGTTATACGAATTCTGTGAAGTTTTAACAGTAAGACAGCTTTTTATTTTAAATATTATATTATTACAACACAAGAAACTCATCTACAACCCGATCGTTATGAATAGGCGCACGCAATACCTGGTTTGCTCGCAAACGACCAGTTACAAGACAAAGTTTGGTACTAGATTTCCTTCATTTATTGGTCCCTACATCTACAATAATATATATATATATATATAAATTAAATAAAACTCTGAAACTTTACTCCGTGACAAAGCATTCATGCAAAATTATTGTAAGTCAGTAACTTCAAAAACTCACATAAGAAGAGACAGAAGAATTGCTTCAGGTCCCTACTTGATTTTAAACTCCGCAAACTTACACACCCTCTAACATTTATTTATTTATTCATTTATTATTGTATAGTTTTTCATAATATTTCATAATTTTGTTTCCGTTTCCGATTTTTAATTTAATATATATATTTGAAATCATTTTAATTCCTATTGATTGTAATAGAAATTATCGTCATTGTAAGTCGTTCTTTTAATTATTTTAATGTTTTGATTATTATTACTATTTTTTAAGTTTTTGTACATTATTTTAGTTAGTTTGTATTTTTATGAAGTTTGTAATTTAACCGTAAAATCTGGAGGTCGGGCGATTTGAGGGCTGAAATACAGGTTTATGCCTAGTTTAGCCCCAATAGCTAACATTTTCGTGTACTTACTCATACTTTTAAGAAATTAGTGTATTTGGCAAAACAGTGTACAATTCTTTTTTGTAGAAATAAATTATATTAAATCATATTCAAAAATATTAAATTTGTAACATGACGCCGTCGCAAGGTGTTTGTGTTCTAATCGTAGAGCATAAAGTTTCAAGATACTTGCTATAATTGCTTGTATTTTAATAATGCCGCCGTTCCTTCTTGATAAGGCTTTGTGTCATAATAGACTATTAAATGCCAATCATCTCTAATTAAATGCATGTTGGATATTTTGTCAAAGTAGACATTATTGTTTCCCAGCATAGTCAAGTTGTAGGATGCTTGAGTGGTATTTATTAGTGACAGTAAAAATAATGTCAAAGATAAAACCATAGCTGAGAATGAGATAGGGAGTTCTTTTCTCGGGGCTGGTGGTTTATTATCGACTTGTTGTTGTGTGTCGTTTTGAATCTTGATCATTTTTATTTGTTGGCAATAAGGATAGTTTTACAACTGGGCGTTTTAAGAGTCCGTTTTTGGTTTTATGTGTGACGACCCTCACGTGTCCGTCGCTTCCAGGATGCAGCGTTTCCACGCGGCCTAGACTCCATTTTCCTGGTGGAAGGTTGTCATCCTTTATAATAACGATGTCGTTAAGATTGAGATCTTTTTGATGTTGCCGCCATTTGGCCCTCGTAGAAAGCTGTGAGAGGTAGTCAGTCTTCCACTTAGCCCATATATCTTGATAGATTTTTTGCGTCAGGTGCCATCGTGTTCTGACATCATGCTCTGTTTCGAAAATCGTTAAGTTGGGTCACTTGCTAAAAAGTGAGCCGGGGTCAAAAAGTCCAGATCCTCAGGATCTTCAGTCATAGGGCACAGTGGTCTGGAGTTCAAACAAGCCTCGAGTTGGGATAATAGGGTAATATGCTCCTCGTAGGTTAGTTTTTGCTCTCCAACGACAAGCTAGAGATGGTGTTTTAGACTCTTCACTGCAGCTTCCCAGAGTCCGCCAGCAGATGGCCATGATGGGGCGTTAAAGTGCCACTCGATATTCATATCAGAGATGGTCGAGCTTACTTCTTGGTCAGATAAGATGTTTGAGATTTCGGCAAGCTCTTGTTTTAAAATTGTGTTGGCTCCTATGAAGTTAGTTCCCTGATCGCTATAGATGTGGCCAGGAACTCCTCTTCTAGCCAACATTCGTCGAAGTGCGGCAATAAATGCTGATGCTGTGAGATCTGAGACTACTTCTAAGTGTCACCATACATACAAAAACTGCGATGTATCCTTTACAGGTTTTAATACCACGACCTTTATTTGCCTTCATAAGGATGCGTCCGATATAATCTACTCCAGTGTGGTAGATGGGTCGTTTAGGAATTAATCGTGCTGGAGGTAGGTCGCCCATGATTTGATGTTGTGATATAGGATTATTTCTTTTACATTTTACACATATTCTTAGTCGTTTCTTTGTGACTCTGTTTCCGCCAAGAATCCAGTATTTACGTCTTATAAATCCAGTAGTCATTTTTACTCCACCGTGAAATACAAGTTCGTGGGATTCATCTATGATAAGATCTACCAGTTTCGACTGATTCGGTATTATAATGGGATGCTTCATTTCAGGATCAAGATTGGAATGTTTAAGTCTGCCTCCGACACGGAGTACTTGATTGGAGTCTAGAATAGGATTGAGATTAAGAATCTGGCTTTTCTTATTTAGTGGTTCATTATTTTTCAGTCGTGATATTTCTTCGTCGAAATATTCGTTTTGTATGTGCTTAATTAACATTTCTCTTGCTGTCTTTATATTTTGCACAGTAAGAAAACGTGTGCGTTGTTTCTTGTAAACAACAATGTTGATGAACTTGTTGATGTAAGCTAATACTCGAGTAACTTTCCTTAAAGTGCTATATTTTGTTAATAACTGATTAATTATTATTGTTTCGTGGTTAACAATGACCGTATTTACTTCTTTTTTCTGAGTTCTTCGCTAGTAATACTTGTATAAATCGGCATCTTATGCGATTGTTTAGGGTCATATTGTGGTAACCAGTGGGGCCCTTGCCACCACAGTAAGTGATTGCTCAATTGAGCAGCAGATAAACTGCGGCTTACGCAATCTGCGGGATTTTCCTTGGATTTTATGTAACTCCTTCATCTTTAGGGATTGTTTCAGTAATGATCCTCACTCTATTTGCAACAAAAGGTTTCCACTTCTCCGGTTCGCCATTTAACCAACTTAGAGCGGCCATTGAATCAATCCAACCATAAACATGCACCTTGTAGCTCGTTAGGGATAACATGAATTTTCGCATAAGTTTTGACAATAAGAGAGCGCCGCAAAGTTCTAAGCGCGGGATGGAGTGTGGGTTTTTCAATGGTATTACTTTTGACTTCCCAGCAATAAGGGTAACGTGGGTTTCATTTTCCCTCTGTATTTTGCAATATACGACGCAAGCGTATGCTTTTGTGCTAGCGTCTCAAAAACCATGGAGTTCAATGGTATCTTTTTCCTGGGTTTGAATCCAACGTGGTATTTTAAATTGAGATATATGAGATAGGTCCACTTTAATAGTATTCAACTCTGAAGCAATTTCTTGAGGGACAGGGTGGTCCCAACCAAGGTCTGATTTCCATAATTCTTGGAACAAGATTTTAAGTTTTATTGTGACTGGTGCTAGCCAGCCCAAAGGGTCGAAAATTTTCGATATTTGAGATAGGAGTTGTCGTTTTGTAAGGATGTCTTGAGATATAAATTCTATAGGGTGAAAGATAAATTGATCATTTTTTGGATCCCACCGAAGACCTAAAGTTTTGGTTGACTCCGGTTGCATAAAGTCAAATTTCCACATTTGGTTTTCATTTGCTTCTTCATTATATATATTTGTATGTATTTATATAAGTATTTACTCATATATATTATTTATGTAGATTTCTATTTTTTTATGATGCTAAGGTTTTTGTGTTATTATTATTATTATTATATATATATTTTTTTTCTAATTTCATTTTTCACGTTCATAATGCACCTCCCACACTATCTCTTCACCACTCATGGTTGACTGGTAGAGAATGCCTACGGCATTAAGTCCGCCTTTGTACCTATGTGCATAAAGTTTAAATAAATAAATAAATAAAGTCTTCCTTTTGAAGTGTATCAGAACTATCTATTATTTCCGGCAAGTTTGAGCGCCATTTTCTAAGATTGGACCCTCCAGATTTGAGGAGGCTGATCATCTCTGCTTTGAGTTGTTTAGCTGCTCTCGCTGAATGTTCACCATGCATGAGATCATCCATGTAAAACGAGTGTTCTAAGATGTCAGGAGCGCAACTATGGGGATAATTAGGCCTTTCATCGGTGGCCAGTTGCTTCACTGTCATCATGGCTAAAAAGGGTGCGGCTTTTGTGCCGTAGGTAACTGTCGCTAACTGGTATTCTTTTATAGGTTGAGATTGATGGTTCCGCCAGATAATTTTATGATATTTCTGGTCATCGGGATGAAGCCAGATTTTGCGGAACATCTTTTCTATATCTGCTGTAAAAGCATATTTAAATTGTCTCCATTTTAAGATAAGGCTCTGAAGATCTTGTTGTAAATTAGGTCCTCGGCACATAAGATCATTAAGGCTGTATCCACTCGAGGTTTTTGCCGAGGCATTAAAGACAACTCGCAATTTTGTAGTTGCTGACTCAGATCGTTGAATGCAATGGTGCGATAAGTAGCAATCTGGCTGTACGAGTGGCGCAACTGGTGTCATATGTCCGAGCTCTAGGTATTCAGAAATAAATGTTTTATAGTCACGTGCCACTGCTGGTTGTTTACTTAATTTCCGTTCTATTTGGAAAAATTGAGCAATCGATTTTGTTTTCGACTCGCCTAAATTTTTCACAAAGTTTTCTTTGAAAGGTATTTTAACGACGTCGCTTCCATCTTCCCGTCTAGAGGTCGAAGATTGGTAAAACTCGATGCATTTTTGATCTTCTTCTGACATCATTGGAGGTTCATGTATGTCCTGCACTTCCCAAAATTGCTGAATCTCTTGAATATTATTCAGGATCACATTGCAATGGTATATTTTGTAGTTGCCGCTTAGGATCCATCCCAACTGGGTTTGTTGGGCAATGGGCAACATTCCTTCTGATCGACAAATACCGTCCATAAGTATAGTGGAATAGATATCTGCCCCAAATAATATATCGATCGGCCTACTCTTGTAGAATTCCGGATCTGCTAAGGTTATTTGGTTGAGAGTAGGCCAGTCTGGCTTAGGTAAAGTACAGATCGGTAAGTTATTTATTAGTTTGTTCATTATATATACATCCGTTTCAAAAGTAAAATCGCTAACCAAAGACGAACATTTGATGGTAATCCTGCCCTTACAGTTGTTTTCCTTATTTCCTATTCCAGAGATATAACCGTTGCATTTCCGTCGCGGTAGTCTTAACAACTGAGCTGCGCTTTCCTTAATAATGGATGTCTGTGACCCTTGATCTAAAAGAACTCTCATTTTTTGGTAAGATCCATCCACGGTTTTCACGTTAATGATTGCCGTGGCAAGCAATATTTCTGAGGGTTCTTTAAGAAGGGATGCAACTGTGTTACTTTCTTGCTGTTGGAATTTCGCAATCGTGGCTGCATTTGACCCAGCTCGATGTGACGTAAATGCTTCATGCAAAATGCTATTGTGTTCTTCATTGCATTCTTTGCATTTTATTTCGGAAAGGTATTTTTTGCCTTCGTGGTAATGTAAGCAATTAATACAAAGGTTTAACTTAGCAATAGCATTTTTACGTTCATTAGGTTGCAAATCCATCAACTTTTGGCATGCATGAATGCGATGATCTTCAGAGGTGCAAATAGGGCATTGCTTGCGATAGTTATTTTTGCGTTTGGACTTTGACGATTGCGAAACTTGGTTTGTAGAGTTATTCGTTTTAGGATTATTAAAGTTTCGATTATAATTGGAACCTTTTGAAAATGATGGCTTATTATTGTTGTAGGATTGAGATGAGGATGATTTCTGCACGGAATTTTCAAGCGTCTTACGAGAAGTTTCCAGCATCATGAACTTAGTTTCCAAAAAATTAAGGAAATCTTCGAAGACGGGCAACTCTCGCGGAGATTTTAAAGCTTGTAGATAATCCTCGTATGTATCCGAGTCCAGTTTTTGGGACAATATATATTATGTACATACAAGGAAAGGGTCCCAGGAAGTCACATCGACTCCCAGATTCTTGATAGCATTCACGCTTTCATACGTAGTGTCGTGAATGCATTTTATATGATTTGCTGATTGATGCTGATTTGCAGGGATATTCAAAATATTGTTAAGATGAAAAGTAAAGATCAACGGTTTATTATTATAAAGATGATTGAGGATATTCCAACATACAGGGTAGTTGTCGAAGCTTATTTGTAGATGTTGAATTAATTTTTCAGGTTCACCTTTGACCTTACTCTTTAAAAATTGCATCTTTTGTGCATTTGACAAAGAGGGGTTGTTGTGCACTGCTTCGGTAAAAAGATGAAGCGAGTCAACAGCCGCCCAACGAGATTGTAACGTCTTCAGGAGGTCTTCAAACTCCCATTTCTCCGTGACGAGATCAAGGTCAATGTTAGAAGATGTTCTTAAGAAAGCCTTAAAGTTGGTAGCTTGCTTTTTATGGAGGATTTCAGCTTTACTCTCTTCGAGAGCAGGGGTTTTAGCAGCAGCAGGAGATGCGAGATTTATAGATTGAGATTCCGTAGAAGGTCGGAACGTAGGAGGTTTTAATTCAGGGGTTTGTGGTCTGTTTGCGAGAGGGTTATAATTCTGAATAGTAGTTTTGATATTGTTGTATTTTTCTTTCATTTGGTCGTATTGTTTGCTACTGAAATACGTATGAGATTTATTACCAAAAGACAACAAAGTCATATGATTATTATGGAACTCTGTGAAGTATTGTTCCAAGGTAGCTAATCGACGACGTAGGTAGTCGGAGGTCTTGCGCTCTGCACCATCCTTCTTGAAATTGATGAAGAGCCCATTTATGGCTTCGATCAGTTGATGTTGGGTTGATAAAATGTCTTCCATTTTCGAAATTATAAGGATAAAAAGAGACCTTACTTGTACTGAAGGCTTCTTTAAAAATCAATGTCCTCGCGATGGCTGCAAGAACAAACCTGGAGTAGCAGGGCAATGAGATGATGCGATGCTTCCGTTACACCAGGTCCAATCAGGATCAGTAGGATTATGAATACACTCACATATACTGAAAACAATAGAAGTAACCGTGGGCCCCAAACTAGGCACAGCCTGTATCTTGGTGGCCCAGGATAACAGATTTGGCCTAATATAAAGTACACTGCGACAACACAACTTAGCAATGATAGCAACATTTTAATAAAATTTAGTTATAATAAAATATTATTAGAAACGTAAAGGAAGTAATTGAGATTCGTAACGAAAACAAATTAAATTAGATTGAGAAAGTTAAACTAGTTGAATGCAAAAATAAAATTAATATAAATCAAAACGTAATAAAACAAATTAATATCAACGTCGAATAAACAATTCCGGTCACAATTAGAATGCAATAAAGTCAATTGCACAATTAGAGTTTGATTCAAATGAATACACAATCAAACATTATAAAAAAGAAAAGGAATAAAAAAAAATGGGGAGAGTGGATGTGAGACTGTAGTGTTGAGGTGTGTGTGTACGAATGTTGTCTGGGGAGAAGTGGTGTCTAGGTGGGTGCTTATATTTTGATGCTGGTCAACTCAATGGGCATAAGATTATTTCTGTCTCATCATACGAAAGGTCCTGTAACCAAGTCTTTATAGTTTTCTTGTCGTCAAACAGATTTCCAGAGATCCTTAGAGTAGATTTGTTAATAGTGTTGAAAACTCGGATCGGGAGAAAAAGTGAAGTATTATTAGTATAGAAAACTTTATACTTTTTAACCGACTTCAAAAAAAAGGAGGAGGTTCTCAATTCGTCTTGAACTTTTTTTTTATGTATGTTACCTCATTACTCGCAGATGGCTGGACCGATTTCAAAAATTCTTTTTTTGTTTGAAAGGGTATACTTTCTAGTTAGTCCCATTGTAGTCATGTTTGGATCTGATGATGGGATCATGGAGAAATCGAGGGAACTCTTCAAATATTATAGGCATATCTATAGCGTTTTGGGTATTTCTTATAGTACCTTGTGCAGTTGCTCTCGAAAAGCACCATTGAGGAATTGGAACTGATGATGAAGACCCCAGATGGCCACCGAAACTATTCAATAATAAGTATTTCGTGGATTGCGATTAGATTACTTGAATATAGATGTTAAGCACTTTATGCTCATCACAATGCATATGGTGAAGTAGAGCTGATGGTGATGTACCAGAAGAACTCCTCAAAAATTAACGGCTCCGCACTGGGAAAAGCAATATTTTGTAAAAGGTGATAAGTAGTTGACATTTTGGCTTTTGTAACTAGATAAATTACAAACCGACCCACTAAAAAGAGTGAAAAAGAAATTTTTTTAAAAATAGAACGGACTTCTATATAAAAACACTACAAAGGCAAAAATAACTTTAATTTCGGTATATATTTTTGCCTTTGTAGTGTTTTTATATGGAAGTCGGTTCTATTTTTTGCAATTTTTTTTTTTAGTAGTAGTTTATTCTTTATAGTAAACTTTATTTTGGTCAGTATGTTGTTATATTAGTTTATGAAGCTGAAGAGTTTCTAATCTCTGGAAAAACTGCCTATTGGTTTAGTATGTTCTAATTAAATAGCTCATTTTTGAGGAATGTTCTAGATTAGTTAATATCTCATTATTCTTAGGTATCGCGCAAACAGATAAGCATATTTAGCTTAGTTGGAGGGGTTAACAAGATTGCTAATAATATGAATTCTTTTCATTCCGCTGCGGAAATGTTCCAATGGGATACCGCGGCCACGGAACGCAAGGGCAAGTCTCGAGTTACCTTCGCGTTCCGTAGCCCCGGTAAAAACAGCTGTTCCTCCGAACAGGGTACTTTTTTATCAGTAGAAGTCAGAGCTTCACTCGGAGCAGGAGAAGTCAAAAAAGGCTAAACTTTATTATAACAGAACAAAGCGGCCTTTCTTGGAACACTTTGTCTAATGTTAGGTACAGTTTTGTATAAAATTGCATAAAATTCAACATGAATTTATGAATTTTTGGGATACGAAACGTTTACATAAATGTATTGAGATGTAGATTCCTCTCTTCCTTTAACATTCGCTACTGATATTACAGTAAGAGTTTTACTGCCAGTGAACTAGAAATTATTGTCCCTATTATCCGTACATAACAATGAAAATATTTGGCGAATATGTAACGAGAACGACCCATTTGGAAAGGAATGTTTGTTTGTTTTTCTTTGTTACCCAATAATAACAGATTTTGTTTGTTTCGAGGCTGTTCAAATATGTTTTCATGACTGTCTTTTAGGTACATTAACGAAAATATGAATTTTTCTTTTCCATTAACATAAAAACGATTTCTTTTTTTATAGATAACAGCAATGTGTGTAGATTATACATTACTAGCGATAGTAGCAATCATGTTAACCCTTCCAACAAAGCCTACTTTAACCAGCTACTTAATATCGTAAAACGCTTGAAACTGAAATTATTACAATACACATATCGTCGTTTAAGTTCTATCACCACGTAAGTCATTTTTAGCAACTGTTCAGGAGAGACATAAACTAATTAATTTTGTATAGACACATCTATAGTTACATTTTTTCTTTGAGTATACTTCAAAATAGTTTAAAAAAAAACAAAGACATACATAATAACAACAATTTAATAAGAGATATAAAGATCCTTCACCAAGTTTAAACACTTAAAACCGTGACACTCGGCTGTCATTTGAATATTTGTGTCAATCGTTACGAATAGTCAGAGGTCAGAAATCTGACATCAGGGCACATCATGTTGCCCTCCTTCTAGGTTATGGAGGTCAGATAGACAGTCGCTGTATTAAAAAAAAAATATTTAAAAAATCTAAAAAACCCGACTGCTCAACTCAACAAGCACATTTTTATTTTAAAAAGTGACAAGCAGGCGGGACCCAATAAATTGATCATGATATAATTTTAATTTAAAAAATTTGACGGGTCCCGCCTGCATGTCACTTTTTAAAATAAAAATGTGCTTGTTTCTTCCACCTCAGTTGAGCAGTCGGGTTTTTTAGGTTTTTTAAATAAGTATTTTTATTTTCTGCTTTTTAGTATTTAATTCAGTTTTAAAACGTTACATTTCCTAAACAGTTGCTCAAAATGAAAAATGGTATAAAAAACCTCAATACCATTTTTAGAGATCTGTTTAATGATACTCCATTTGACATAGTTTATTGATTTTTGAATTTTTATTTTTGACATGATGGTGCCTGATTGTCGTTGTGGTGATTTGGTTTTATTTTAATCTATCCTATTACACTTGCGCCATCAAGACAAAACTAACGATGTATCATTTATCCAAATCCGTTCACTGGTTTAATGGTTACGAGGGAACAAAGGAACAGATATACATACATACATACGCGGTAAAAACATAACCCTACTCCTTGCTTCGCCGCAGTCGGGTAAAAATACTAGCACTCGGCTAGATCGAGTTAGACTGGAAGCATATGATGAATATGACACATGTTATGTAATTTGCTTCCTTGACTATATAGTAATTTATTCAAATCTGAATTAATTTTGACATTTTCTTTTTTTTTATTACTGATGGGCCCACTCTTGACCTCGATCTCGCCTGATGGTTAGCGATAGATGAGGTCTGAGATGGAACGAGCGAGCCGAGAAAATGCCTATTTACTCGTGCTTTAAAGGCTGAAAGATCATAAGTGGCAGGGAACACAGAAGCCGGCAGAGAATTCCACAGCTTGGCTGTGCGCACAATAAATGTGGAGGAGAAGCGCTTGGTCTTTTTTTTTTTGTGTGTCGTCTCGCAGGTCAACCTCTGAGGTTGTCGGCTGCTTAACCGGACTTGCCTGTGGTTGCCTTAATTAATAAATTAATTAAAGCCTCCAGCCAGGGCTTATTAAAAAACTTACAAACTAGGCAACTACACGCTAAGGGCACCCCCTGTGGGGTACGGACCTCGGCTTAGGGCGTCGCAGGGGAGGGCAGCTAGGGACAGGCTGGATCATATCAATATTATTATTAATAAGGGAATTTAAAGCTACTGGCTCAGCGTCGCGGGCTGGCTCTGGCAAGGGTCGGGGTGGACTATTACGGGGACGTCGCGGCCGGCCTCGGCGGCGAGGACGGAAGGACGGTCGGTTTTTGTGTTTGTGTGCCACTGTACTTGTTTCCCTACGGCTCTCTTGGAGCAGGGTGATTGCGTCATCGGGAGTGACTACGGTATGCCTTGGTCGGCGAATCTTAGAGATACGCGAGGGTTCGTATTGGGCGGCTGATACGATAAGGGGATTCCTATGTTGGATTGAAGTTTCAAAGAAACGCTTGGAGACACGTTTCATGAACTGCTGGATGGAGGGCATCTTGAGATCTACGTGAAGAAGCTCATTTCGAACATAAAAGGTGGCTACCGTGACTCTACGGAGGAATCGGTTTTGGAGGGTCTGCATCTTGTGGAGGAGGTAGGGCTTTGCGTGTGCGAAAACAACGCAGGCGTAGGTCATGATGGGATGGATGACCGCGGTGAAAATACGCAGCTTGCACCTGAGTGATAACTTGCTGCGAGAGCTAAGAATGAAGTGGAGCCTACCTAGAGCGAAAGCGGCGCGCGAACGTGCCTGCTTTATGTGCTCAGCGAAGGAGAGGTTTCTATCGAGGACCACGCCTAAGTATTTGGCTTGCTTTTCCCAAGGGATCGGCTTGCCGTACATGGTAATCGGACTGGGGGAGGGTGGGTTTATCCGCGGTTTAGAAAAGAGGACCGCCTGGCTTTTATCTGGATTGACTTCGATTCTCCATTTCCGGAACCACTTGGCCAGAGTGTTTGCGGACGTTTGGAGAGTGCGAGCGATGGCATCGGGTTTAAGACCGGTATAATAGATAGCCGTATCGTCGGCGAATAGGGCTAGCTGGGTATTTTTATGCTTGGGAATATCACTAGTGAATAGCGTGAAAACGAGGGGGATAGTACGGAGCCTTGAGGAACTCCTGCGCGAATGGGATGGGGGGAGGAAAGCTCCCCCTCAATTCGATAACGAAAGGTGCGATTCGATAAAAAGTCCCGTAGGATGAGCACGAGACGGTCAGGCACGCCGAGTTGGTATAGCTTATAGATTAAGCCATTGTGCCAGACTTTGTCGAACGCTTTCGCTATGTCGAAGAATAAGGCTCCCGTTATTGCGCCCCGTTGGAAGCCGGCGCTGACGTGTTCTACGATGCGATGGACTTGTTGGATACATGAGTGTTCGGTTCTAAATCCGAACTGCTCATTGGGTATTAGACTCTTTGCTTCCGTAAAATCTTTGAGCCGCTTATATATAAGCCTTTCATAGATTTTACCGAGGACGTTGAGTAAGCTAATGGGACGGTAGCTAGACGGGTCAGACTTGGGCTTGCCTGGTTTGGGAATACCTATGAGGGTAGCCTGTTTCCAGGTTGTAGGGAACATATTATTGCTCAATGCGCCATTGAAGATGGCAGTCATTAGCACTATAAGCTGGGCGGGGAAAAGTTTGAAAACCCTATTGGTGATGCCGTCGGAGCCAGGGGCTTTTCGCGTTTGGAGACTTTTAATGATATCCTGGACCTCATCAGGAGTGATGGGGGCCAGTGGATTATCGGGATCTTCGACGGGTGGAAGGGAAGTTCTACGTTCGACTTCGGCGTTCACCATATCGAGGTGGGCTTGGTCTACTGGTTGAGAGCTGGTAGAACATTGGGACTCTAGGCTGTCGGCTAGGCATTCTGCTTTTTCAGAGTTATCAAAGGCGACACTCTTGTCAGGACGAATGAGAGGAGGCATTGTGGCCTCTTCAGTGGATCGTAACTTCCTCTGAAGCTGCCAGAAGGCAAGATGGGTGGGCTCAAGTTCGCTCAGCATCTTGTCCCAGCTCGCATTACGCTGCTCGGCAATGCGTTTCCTTACAGCACGCTGTAAGTTGCGCATGTGAGCTTTGTTTGCGGCGCAGGGAAAAGCGCTGTACGCACGGATGGCTGCGTTCTTCTCGGTTATCAGATTCCGTACATCGTCCGGGAGTTTCCAGCGGTGGTCTTCCGCTACTGGAACTTCCCTTGAACAATCGTTCAGGACGGATTGTACGTGATCTGTAAGCGAGTCGATCGCAGCCGTCGTGTCAGCGACTGAGACTATGTGGCCAGGAATGGTGTCCAAGTGAGGCGACGTGGTGGATTTCAGTTTTTCACTTACTTTCCTCCAGTCGGTGATCAATTGGATCGGAGGAGGTTGGGTAGGATCATGGTTACCCGAGCGGGAACCTAGGTGTAGGATAACGGGACGGTGATCCGAGTTGAGCTCGTGAAGCGCTTCTATGGAGTGTAAATGGAGGTTTACATTCTTTAGGAGC
Source organism: Tholera decimalis (assembly GCA_943138885.2). Lineage (NCBI taxonomy): Eukaryota > Metazoa > Arthropoda > Insecta > Lepidoptera > Noctuidae > Tholera > Tholera decimalis. Next base: position 6,749,952 of record OW964549.2, read on the forward strand.
GCCACATCGAGGACATCGGGGTTATGGTTGGGGTCGTGTGGGTAGTGGGTAGGAGTCATCGGAGCGATGACGTCATAGTTTAGGGTCGCGCCTAGGTTATACACGATTCTGCCTCTGGCATTTGTCGTGTTGCTGTTCCAAGCGGGGTGTTTGGAGTTGAGATCGCCCGCTAGTAAGATGGAGTCACTCAGGCCAAAGAGAGTCGTGAGATCGCTGGTGAGCGCGATAGGATCGTCTGAAGCAAGAGACGCGACTGATGGTGGGGGATGGTAGGCAGAGATGATGGTTATCGGAGGATGACCAGTCATGCCTAGTCGACAGGCAGAGTACTCTAGGTGAGAGAGAGGCACGGGTGGGGTCAGAGGGATGCAGTATAACTCCTTTCTATAATAAATAAGGGTACCGCCGCCGTGGCAGCGTGTTCTGTCATTGCGAACTAGACGGTAATTCGCAATTTTGGGGTCAGCGCGGTGGGGTTTCAAAAGGGTCTCCTGTATAAGGAGGACGTCTAAGTGGTGGTCGCGGAGGAATTTAGTTATTTCGGCGCGTTGGTTGAAAATGCCATTGGCGTTGAAAAAACCTAATTTGAGGGATCGAGGCCTAGTGTGGTTTGTGCGTTGGGAATCCATTAGATCAGTCCATCGCATCCATCTGGTCGAGGCCTAGCATGACATCACTGTGTGTGCCGAATATTTGGCTGTACATTGCCGTCGTAATTTTGCCGTTATTCTGCTGCTCGGCAGCCAGAAGGGCATCGCGGAGAGACCTGGCTTGGCGGGTCATAAATATTCTATAGTGGCGCAGTAGAGTCTGGCCGCAAGACTCGCCGTGCACGACGGGTGAGGGATTGGGCGGTTGTTTGGCTGCAGGAGCAGCAGTGGTTTGAGGCTCGGGTTGGGGACTGGCTGTGGCCTCTGGAGCCATGGCTATAGGCAGGATCTGCGCTGCGATGGGTATATCCATCAGTGCCTGCAAAGGTTTGGCAGTGGCCAAGGAGGGAAAGGCTTTTTCGTGGTTTAGCCTGTTCCACGGGGATGGTCTCTGAGGAGCGAGACGTTGGGGAATTTGAGAGGAAGGTGCCTCTCTTTGTTGGCGGGCGTTGGCGCGCTTCGCTAATTTAGGAGCGAGTTTGGGGGCTTTGGGACAGCCGCGGTAGTTTGCCGGGTGACCGGTCTGGCCGCTGGCAGCTGGGTGGTTCCGAACAGAGGGTTCGGTCTTTGGGCCGAGGGCAGTCCGCAGTGCTGTGCTCGCCCAGACACTTGACGCATCTGGGAGTCGCATAGCAGTTGCTCTGCGCATGGCCATACAGTTGGCAACGGTGGCATTGTCCGACTGTTGCGGTTTTGTAGGGCTTTTCAATTGAGATACCGAATAGGGAGCAAATGGACTTAATCTTGAAAATCGGGTGATGACCTTCGGTTGGTTCACAAATGACAAGAACCATGTCGTACAATTCACCGCCTCTCGCTTTATGTAAGCGATGGACGGCAATCACTGGTATACCTTGATCGGCAAGGTCGTCTTTAATATCCTGTACTAGGATTTCTTTAGGGACACGTTTAATAATAACACGAGTGGGCGTGTCCTCGGGGAAGGAGAAAGTGTGAAAGGAAATATTCCTTTCACGGAGGGCGCGATATAGTTCCCTATAGTCGTTCGACGTAGGGACGGTGACTTTAATGCCATTTTGGCAGGCACGGGCGTTTGTGTAGTTGATCTTTCGATCAACACACATCTTGGACACATCAGTCCATTTACCCTTGTCCTGGATGTAAAACGGGGGCGAAGGGCGTTGCTTCCTTTGGGCTGAGGAAGTTTGGGCTATCGGGCTGGGGGGACGACTATTCTGCAAGCGAGCAGAGGTAGTTGGGACGGGGCTAGCGGGTCGAACGGGCGTTTGAGTTGGGGATGGGGGCGACGCGGTGGTCTTTTTGGCCTTGCTGACCTGGGAGGTTTTCCCTTTCTTCCTCTTGCCACCGGTGACGACTTGAAAGTCGTCTTCCGAGGACGAGGGGCATGATGACAAATCATTGTCGGAGTTGTTATTGGACACAGGTTCGGTGGTGTCCATTTCACGGAATTCAACTGCAGCGCACACCTGCGCGGCGTCCATTGTTTTATGAACAATGGGATTAGTAGGTGGAAGAGAAGCACTTGGTAAGACAAGACGGTATATCAACCAAGTGTGGGTCAGGGGCGTGCGCTCCTTGAATGCAGAAATGCAGTGCTTTACTTGCCATTCACAGATATTTTAATAAAACGTTCGTACGTTTTAGATGACTTTAATTGTGTCTCACTGTAATGAGTGATGAAGAACAAATTGATTATGGCGTTCCCCAGGAGAGTATACTGGGTCCATCGCTGTTTTTAATTTACATAAATGACTTGTGTAGTCTCAAAATATCAAACTGTGATATAACTACTTACGCAGATGATACCGTTTTGCTAGCACATGGAGTAGACTGGAATTTTGCCAAAGAGTATGCTGAAAATGGACTGTGTACAATAACAAAATAGCTGACTGATAATCTCTTCACATTAAATATAGAAAAATCTAAATTCATCCGTTTTCATTTACCAAGTACTCCTATACCACCCGAGTCAACTAACCTATTGAAACTTCATACATGTGCCGAGCCTACGAACTGTGACTGTTTGTCCCTAATGCGAGTGAACAGCATCAAATACCTTGGTATAATGTTAGATGAGCGTCTTGATTGGCGTCCACAGGTGACTACTCTCACTAACCGAATTCGAAGGCTTATGTATATTTTTAAGAAGCTCAGATCTACAGACGATAAATCTACGATTTACATGGTATATACCGCCCTCTGCCAATCTTTACTAACCTACTGCATACCTATATGGGGTGGTACCTATAAAACCCTATTTCTTAAGTTGGAGAGATCACAGAGAGCAGTCTTTCAGGTAATTCATCATAAGCCTCGATTATATTTAACTACAAAATTATATGCTGAATGCCGCGTACTAACCGTGAGACAACTATACATTCAAAAATCCTTACTCCGAAAACACCTCCGGCTACCTCTAAATCAAAAAACAAGTACAAAGCGCTCCGGTGCACTTGTATGTCCCGGTGTTAGCAGCAGAACAGCTTTTGCAAGCCGCCAATATGAGGTCGCTAGCTCAAGAATGTATAATGAGATTAATAAAAGACTAGCAATATACAATTTAACCACACGTGAGGTAAAGCATAAGTTGAATAATTGGTTGTTAACTTTGACTTATGATCAGACAGAATTACTATTAATAGTTAAAAAGTAATTATATAATAGGTATAATAGGTGTCAAGAATTGTCTGTATAGTATAATAGTTGTAAATGTTAAATTATATCATTTTGTATGACTTTACTGTAGGTTTATGTTTCGTTTTTATTTTAAGGTTTAATAATTTTGTTTATGTTATTAAGATACATAAGTTCAAGGTTGGGTCTGAGTCAATAGCTCTCTAACTCCTATAATACAAGTTTTATTAGTTTTGGAGTTAGGAAACTCCATAATTATGTGACAGCGTACAACCTGTAAACTTAGATTTAATTTGTCATAATATTAAGAAAATTGTACCTATTTTGATGAAAATAAATATTATTATTATTATATTATTATAATTAATAGTAAATAAATGAATAAACAAAATATAATAACTTAAAACGCCTAATATTTTATAAATAGCACCTATTTGCAAGCACACAAACATTGTTTGCCAGGCGCTGCGAATTAATGTACCTAATTCCCAAGTCATGCCGCGGATTCACGCAGGAAAATTGTTCGCATGTGTGAAGTCATTTTTCTGTCCGTACAAGTTCGCAAACGCACACACCCATGAATGTCGAAAGCCGCCGATCCTGCGGCATGATACCACAGACTACTTAGAGATACTACGTATGCATGATAAAAAAGTTCGTAGTTAAAACATGACCAACTACTGTACCTATGTATCATAAATAAACAATTTTGATCCTGATTCTTAGTAACAAAATTTTAGGTAACTGACAGGTAAATATTACCTCGAAGCAGTCTTTAATTGTTTTCTGTAGATTTCTTGAATTAATTAGCAAATACACCGAAGCGTAACTAATTATACCATTTGTACCAATAGTGTAAGCAAAGGTATATTATATTCGTGATGCGAAATGCTAGCTCTAATTAAGACTTTCAAAGACGTTTATGCGACAACGATACGACAGTGAGTTTGGATATTTTATATGGTTTCGGTTTTTTTATATGTTATATGGTTTCCCTCAAAGCCATTTTAAACTAACTGGTGACACAATTAGCATAGTAGTTAAGTGATTGACTGCCGTACTGCATGTTCACCCAGGTTTGATTCCCGCCGGAAAAAATGTTAGGTACGTGTACGGCTTACAAATAGTTTATCGGGGTCTAATTGTTTATATAATTGCAATCTTAAGCATCTTAATTCTCTTCAGCAGCAGCATCTAATTATCTTATCTTAAGCATTGACAAATGAGCCTTCTCATTGAATGCGGTCGATGAGATCTACAATGAAACGAGTGAGCCTAAAAGATGTTTGCACACTCTTGCTTTAAAACCTGACAGATAACATGTGAAAGGGAACACAGAAGCCGCCAGAGAGTTCCACACCTTGGCTCTGTGCACAACAAATGTAGAGAAGCGCTTGAATGTACGACAAGATGGTATGATATTAACCAAGTGCGAGTTTACCCTGCAGTACGTTTGTAAAACCTGTAGTGAAAGGGAGATGGAGGGATCGGGTCATGGAGCTCGTGCGCACACTCACACATTCTGTAGAAGACAACCAGGCAACCAAATCGTTGATGAGACAGGCTGTGAAGCTACTAGCCATTAGCGCCTCGTCGCCTATTAGTATTTTAGCTCTGCGCCCAATTGAGTGAATTCCTAATGGGAGGCAAAGTTAAGAAATTTGGTTAAGTGCGAGTTGCACTCGCCCACGAAGGGTTTCGTAGTAGCTACGCAAAATAGCTTTGTTTATCATAGTGTTGCTATAAATGACAATGTTAAGTTTGTGTTTTTTTTTTTAACATTCTATATCTCAAAAACTGCTGACTATATCACATCAAAAACAATTTAAGTCAAAATTGTTCACTGAGATCTACGACATAATGATGTTTTCTTTTTTTCGATTTGTAACTGTATTATTTGAATCACTTTGGATGTTAATAGTTTCGGAATAAGATGACTGTGCCATACAGACAGACAGGATGAATCTAAGCGTTCCAGTTTTTGCCATTCGGCTACGGAACCATACAAAGGGTACAAAATTAATATTATCGTTTCGTTTAAGAAAATTCAACGACCTATATATTAAATCTATTCATCCCACTAACTTCGCATAACAGATGACGCCGCTCATTAAAATTCAACATTACTTATTTAAAACTAGCAGTACCCGCAGCTTCGGTTGTGTGGGAGTCAATATTACCCCCCTTACACACCCTTTGTAGTTTTTAAGTCCTTATTTAATTCTGTTATGGTGCACAATAAAGAGTATATTTAACTATCTTCTATAATGGGAATCGAGAAAAATTAGTCTATTACCTACATCTTCTATCTTTCAGCGAACGCCTTGTTAAAATCGTTTCAGCCATTCTAGAGATTAGCCCGAACAAACAGAAATACAGCCAGACAGATAAAAAGAATTGTTTGTGTTAAAGCATAGTTAATAACTATTAGTAGATACTCAAGAAATCAAAGTGGTTTTGAAATCACAGACAGACAGAAACTTCAATTTTATTTATATGTACAGAAGATGATAAACTGCAGAATATAGTGCAAGCATCTCGGTTCAGTATGAAGTTTCATTGAAGCATGTAACAGGAACGGAGCGGTGTCGTTTCGACTCACGAGTACCGACACGTCGCGTCGGGAGGGCGTTGAACCGGAGCTCAGTGACGTCTGATCGTAGGGTAGGATTGTGAACTATTAACTTGTCACTACTAATATTAACTAGTCATTATGAAAAGTATGTAATAATTTTAGTTTATAGAAGTCTTATTTTAATTTTGATTTTAACTGGAATTTTAATTTTGTTTTTAGTTTTGACATTGATATTATTAATTTTTTCTTCATTTTGTTTTTTTTTTTTTTGATTTTTGTTTTCATGACTAATTTAAATTTGAATTAATTATTAACTGTGTGTATTGTGATTTTAAGTGTGAAGTATGATAAAAGCTTTCATTGTTTATTATTATTATAAAACTGAGCAGTGGCCCAGTAGTTACTGGCCTGTCTTACGACTCGAGGTTTCGAACCCAATCAGGCATTTTACTTTGGGTAATTTAAATTCTGACCATTGCTCTCAAAAAGTTGAAGATAAAAATCGTGAGAAAAGAACTAAAATTCGAAAACATGCGAGATCCACCAGCCCGTATTGGGCTCGCGTGGTGAATTAAGGCCCATTCCTTCTAGAAGAGGGAAGGCCTGTGTCACAATAGTGGGAAAGTTATGGGCTGGTTATTATATCATGGGAAATTATAAGTCCAGCCACAGATTTCTTTATTGGCCACGTGATCAAACCTCTCATTTTATAACTAAGCAACGGGAAAATGAGATAGCTCGTAATAAACTAATTCAACCAATTTAATTAAAATCTTTTTTAGAACGCCAACTAAATATTCTACAAAAAGCGACAAGTACAGATCAACAATTATCTTAATTTGTCGTCCTTATTTAAATATTGCCGTCTATTTTTTCTAATTCAGCCACGGATTTTACATCTCATCACGGATTACAGCGTTAACACAAGGTCCTTATAGGTTAGGTTCACTAGCTCCTCAATCGGTCGACGGAGAACTTATCTAGAACTAAATCTCATGCATTACAGTTCTTGCAGTTATTTCTATCGCACTTTTAAACTCCATAAAAGCATAAAATAAGCGTTAGGTTATGTTAGGTTTCTTTTTTGATGTTATATATTAGAAGTTTACTGCTTGAATGCATGTTGCAAATTTGGATGCTAAAAAATAACCACCATGCTGAGTTGTATTTACAGTGGCTTACATATAAAATAACTATTGGCTAAGATAGTGTCATTCATTAATAAAAGTTTTTATTATTTATTATTCGGACGCTCGTTAATTGTGGCTGACTTAGTAATTTAGAAGGCAATGTAGATTTTTAGAGGCATATGATGGTTTAATTAGCACCCTTATATTATTAACAAAATGATGCGATAATTATATGAACAACGTGTTATCTGAATACTATGAACTAATCTGGGGCACGGTAGTGACCCCGCTAGGTCGAGCACGAAAAAAAACACTGCCGTACCATCCTTTTCTGGAACCATTTCGGCGTATTTTCATGCCCCTATTTAATGACTTCTGGATCGGTTTAGAACGCTGAAATCATTGTCTTCTAGTAAGCTATAAGCACACATTTAAACCATAAAATTTTTTGTTTGCTTATTTGTTTCCAAAGTTATGCAAAAGCAAAGTTGTGCTAATTCGACACTCACTGATCATCAAAATAGAACCAGTTAAATAGATCATTAATATAGTTAGATTTTATGTGACTAGGTCGTTGACTTGAATGTGTCAACAAGTAAATGTGCATAAAGAATGTTCAATGGCCGATCACATAAAATCTAACTATATTAATAAAGAAATCGCAGTAAAGAACCTTAGACTTGGCTTGGATTTGCTTAGAGATTTCAGTACTTTTTATAGAGAAACATGCAGCTCCATTGAGACTTGGCAATTTTTTTACAGGATCTTTTGGTGGGATTAAGTATTTAATCATGCATTTTTTTATTTCGTTACAAATATGTAAGATAAATAATACAATTTGTACAAGAACAACAAATAGAATCATTGGAAAATACATAAGAAACACATTTTTGCCTAATTACAGCTTCGCAGCTTCAATATAAGAGAGCGTCCCTAAATAAACCTCAGTTTGATGGACAGACGGATTAAACGAAAGTACGTCTAAAGGTTCTTTGTTGATTTACTACGGCACCCTAAAACACAATTAATTTTCATCGCGTGTCTTATGTTACACAGTGCGACATAAGAAAAAAATGCTCCAAATGTCTTAAGTCGGACAGTTACACTTAAGGGCTTGGTCAGGATTGGTCGATAAATATCTATGGTTGTGTTGCAAGTAGTAATACGTTCTGCATTTATATGAAAGAAATGGTTCATTCACTCTCTATTTTAATACTTTTCAACAGCAGCAACATCATTTTTAACGTTCTAAACAATAAACTGATTAAAGTACTTTTATACTTACCATACCGACATCCTACGTCCTTGTGTATGAACTGGCAGAAGTGTTATCTGTAAGAAAGCTATTCATATACGAAATGCTACGCAGATACCACAAAATAATTGTTCCATACTTACCCAGTACAAAAAAGCGCGTAGAATGCTACCCTGTCCCTCGTGCCAGATCAAAATTTGCAAAAAGGCACTATAGTTATCTAGCTCCGCACGTCTATAATAAATTAAATAAAGTCCAGAAAATCAGCAAATTGAATAATAATAAATTTAAACAAATCTTAAATACCTGGCTAAAGACAATGGACTATAATGATGTAGTGAATCTTCTAAAAACATGTTAAATATATTCTGCAAAACACACACGTTCACACAGCCATACACACAAACATATATATACACACAAACATAAACTCGCATGACAACACGATTGTTAAATTAAGTTCATTAGTTTATATTATTTTCTCTAGCTTTAAATTTCACTTTCAACGTTTTTCTGTATGATATAAGAATATTGTTACACTATATTAAGGGGAAGACAGTAACACCTGCAACACAGTGTATACTAGCGCAAGTGTTACAGATTCCTATCATGCTATTGTAAAACTTATGTCAAAGTCAATAAATAAATAAATAAACTGTAGGTACGCAATGATGGCCGTTCGCGGTCACAAATTTTAAGAAAAAGTAGTTGTGTCATGCAAATAGTGTGTTTAGTAGTGATATGAAGTATGTTATGAATGTGTAAACATATGTGCCATCGTATTCTAGTGTAGTTTTGGTGAATATATTTGTGAATTCGACGTATTGTGATAAAGTGTGAAGGTTATGTGTGCGAAAATTATCAAAATGAAAACATATCACGTCACTGCAAAGTCAGGTCAATTTTATTTCATTACGTAGTGGTTTTAGTAGATAGGAAAACTAATGAGGATTACGGGAAGGTATAATTTATACTCTGTTACTATCGGTTTAATGGTGTAATCTTCGTTTTTCTGAAGGCCTACCCAACGTTTTTACCTAACTTGTAATAGTCTCGACATTTGAGGCAATTTGCGTTTACGCTGGTCGACACGCGAAAGGTTAAGGTTCTGTTGATAACCAGTGTCTGACAACTTTTAGCTGTGTAACATTTTATTGAACTGGACTCGTTTGGCTCAGCCATGAAGCTCAAACTGCAAGAAGCACAAATAGCTTTAAATTGAAGACTCTTTAATTTTTGTTGCTACATTGTGTGGCTCGGGTTTAATACACGCAACAGGCGAAGAGAGCTATCCTCCTCCTCCTTAAGTCAGTCCCTCAGTGCTGAGGATCGTGGCTATGACGGAAACGTTGCAATAGGCTCCTCCATCTACTACGGTCTTCAGCTTGATGGAGAGCCTGGGACATCGGCATCTGCAGTACTTCGGACACCTGGAAAGAGGGTTTTTAAATTAGAAATTTCTAAGTGGTAGCCCGGAGTTTGAAAGTTGGCGGTGTGATATCCCCTGCCTTGGGAAGCACGTTACATCGTTGGTGCTACGCTTTATCTCTCATTAAAGGAAAATAGAGTGCACTTGTAGCTGCACACATACTTGTGCACTGTAATATTTCCTGCGCAGATGGCTGATCTCCACTAAGATTGACCGCCGTGCCCGAAATCGGTTAGGAAATCGGTGGTTTTTTATGTATATGGGTGCCACATAAACATGTTTCCTTTTTTAACCGTCTTCAAAAAAGGAGGCTTTGTATTCGTTCAATATGTATGTACGTTTGTATATCCGCGATTTACTCAGAAACTGCTGATCCGATTTCGATCGCGTTTTCGTTGTTTGAAAGCATATTTTTCAAGGAAGGTTTTAGTATATAACACATCAGGATCTGATGAAGACCTTCGGAGATAAGTGATGGAACTCTTCAATTTAAAACAGTAAATCTCCCGCGACTGCTGCCCTCGTATATCTATGTACTGTTTACTGGTATCTACTCACATGGCTGAAGTCGGTGCCAAGATAAATGAATAGGTTTCATCACCTCGGGTGTGCCCCAGAATGCGGCGTTCGTTGCCTATCAAAACTATTCATTGGCTTGGCACTGACTTCAGCCATGTGAGTAGATACATAGCCCTTATTTTTAACGGAATTAGACATCCAATGAAACAATATTTCTCTCTTTGTAGTGCAAGTCTTTTTTGTAAGTTTTGAAGTCGGTTCAATTTTTTGTAAAAAAAGTTTTTTTCTAATGTTTCAAAAGCACTCGGTCATTATTCGACCGCTAAAGAACGACTACAAATTTACAGAATGGTACAGTTGATGGTATTTATCATACGAGTATCCCTTTATTATTCTTTATTTTCACTTGAACTGGAAAGCGTCATAAATTTCCTCCACCGTGGGGTTGGCGAAGAGGTTAGTCAGATTCGGGCAGACTAAAACAACAACGGCGTTCTCTCGTTCACTTGCGTCCGGAGCTGAGGGTGTGAATTTGACTTCCGTGACTTCACGTCCCGAAAGTAAACCTACCCGTTACACGATTGCCGTGAACCCACTCCTTACACAAGCATATTTAGTTGAAGGGGTTAACAAGCTTACTAGTAATGTAAGTAAAAAAGAACTAAACTAGATGCCACATCTTTTTTGCGCAATTTGTCGTTATTTGAGTATTTTTTAGTACAGAACAACCCATAATTACGAAAATTTATTTTTCTAAAACATTTCTGTATAAAAATAAAATTGTCTATCCACATGCTTCTTCCTAGTTACTCTATAGAAGCTTGTCGGTCAACAAATTTACGTTCATTCATTTGAGGTAACATAAATAGCATGGCAAACATTAAACAATTATTTTAAAGTTCTATGCAAAAATTCCACAACTACCTAATTTTCTTGACTCAATATAAAATTGAAATCTTGTTAAGATTTTTTGCACGAAAACTTTTTCATTTTCGCCTCTTTTGTTTGAACGCTCCAATTTTACTTAACAGCATTTTCATTATGGAATTTATAATTTAAGAAATTTATTTAAGTATTTCGTGTAAAATGTAAGCAAATAAACAAAAATGTGAATAGAAAATAAGATTTGGTTTTTACCTAGAACCGATAACACGAACATTGATTGCTTTATTGCAGTCAATGTTCGTGTTATCGGTTAGTAATATCTTAGGAACATGCTTCTTGCGTTCATGTATTTATTTATATTTTGATAGCTTCGCGTTTGACCACCATCTCTTCCGATGGTGAGGTGTGATCAAAGATGAAGCACGCTTACCTAGAAGTAGGTAACCCAACTAGCACAAATGGTCTGCATTAGGGCTTTGGAGCGTATCCGATTATTACTTATGGTAATAGACGTAAGCGCTAGAGCGTCTACTACAGACTTAAAGCAGCCGCTTTAGCGCTATTTGGGCGCCATTTTATGCAACCTAAAGTTCCATTTAACCTGCACAACGGTTGCATAAAGGTTCCTTAATAGCTATAACGGTTTATTAACGCTATACTAAAGCTCTAGTAGCGCTACTTTTGAATGGTTTTGAACTACTTTGAACGAATGAATTGATTATAGTTCTTTATTGTATATCTTCAGTTGACATTATTTGTAATATTTTGGTAAAGTGTTTTCGTCGCCATCATGAAAATAAAACAAAAAGAAGTAAAAGTTTGTATTCTGTATTAGCAAGATATATAAAGATTTTTAAAACGCTGTCCAGTTTACTGTAGATATATAAGATAATTTTCGAGTAATTTTAACGCGCTTTTATGATATTTAAAAAATTAACAAAAGATATGTGATATTTTTTATTTGTTTATACAGCATAAATTTTATTTCCGTATTTTTACGTGTCGATAACTTACTATTCGCAAGTGGCCGATTGTTTACCGGTACATTTAATGCACATTTAACTGAAAACCCAATGTATATCAACTCAATTTTGCAAGTGAATTATAAGTTTTCTTAATAAATCATGGCGTCATTGTAATGTAGTCATAACCTGCAGTTTTAACTCTAATAACTCCCTTTTGAGAATCATAGCGCTAATTTTCACCCTTCTAACACTACCAGTGATTTTTGTTCCCCTAGTGCAACTCACAGCCACAAAAAGCTCCTATTTTCCTGTTTTTGAGGTTATAAGATTTAGTTACGTTTTTATTCGTTTAGCATCCATTTTTATTTTGTTTTATCAATATTTAGTGTTAGTAGATTGTTGTTTAGCCAGTTAGTGACAATATTAAAACCTTTTTGTGCGCTCTCTTAGAGTTCGTTAGTAGTTTATAGTTACAAAAGCGGCTGTAAAATGGCGAATGGATTGAGCCTGCAAGGAATTATGACTATTGCTACTAAAGGCCTTAGTTACACTGATGATTTTTTTGTAACTATAGTATGCATAAGAGTTTCTATTATTTCTATAATGAAACTTATAGTAGTATAATAGTGGTTACTATAACTATAACCTATAAAAGTTACAATGGAAAACACTGTGCAGCTGTGAGTGGCAGAATGACCTTCGTAACTCTCATATAAAGGTGTAAGTGGTAAATGAGTTCTACCGTGGACTACTGTGAAGGCTAGGGTAGTATTTGATTCAGCTTATAGCACCTTAAGTAACTTTTATAGCTATAGACGTTTACGGATGCAGATATGCAACTTTGAACTGCTTTTTGAACCCTTAAACCGCTATTTTAAAGCCCAAAGTAACAAAATAGGCTGCTATTTCCACTAATGTGCTCGTTGGGAACCTAATCATTTATTCACTTTTGACCCTCAGGTTATAGCTATTTGGTGACACAGACACTGGCAGGGAATTCCTCTCCTCATTTTATATAAGCTGTTGTTTTATTTTTTATTGCTTCCTTAGCTGTACGCATAATAAAAGTACCTATTCACAAAACGTTTTATTCATATGCAATTTTAAGATGACTAATAAATGCTTCTGTATTTTTTGTAAAAATAAAAGACACTATAAAGGAGAATAAAAAATTAATTATTTTTTATTGTTACACTGATGTTCTTAATTCTACAACGTGTAACGGAAAGGGTATACAAAGTGTAACGGAAACCCCATATCTATCCAAAAGGACTGAAGACAACATCTGGTATGGAGTCTCTATGCACAGTTTCAGGTCAAAATGAGTGACTCAAAGAATCGATACCAAATTATCGGTTTCACATGTTTCTTGAATACCATACATAACAAACGTGTCACAGCACTACGAGGGTCCACGAACTTCCACGTCACTTGCCAATAACATGTTAATTCTCTTCGATCTTCTTCATTTGAAAAAATGGGCCTCTGGTATCAATCTATTGAAATTTCTAATAAGTTCCACACATGTAGACATAGGATCACAAAAACCTTGCCATATTATTTGCTATCGTCCAAAGAAGGCGTGCGATTGTTATGTTACACGTTGTATACATACCAAGGGCACGGCTTCATTGGATGATATCAAACGATATTGGAAGGGTTTCAACCCAAAATAAAATACTCTAAAAATTTATACCAAATTTGCGGTTTCGTAAGTTTCTTATGCGGTTTCGTAAGTTTCTTAAATTGAAATCATAACAATCGTGTCACCGCACTACGTAGGTCAATAACTTTCCACGTTACTTGCAAATATCACGATAAATCTCTTCCGTAATTCTGTGCGCCTAGTACTGTATCTGGTATCAATGTATTAAAAATACTCATTACTTCCGAACATGTAGAGATAGGATTAAAAAACCGTTCCAATATCGTTTGACACCCAAAGAAGCCGTGCCCTTGGTATGTATATACCCTTTCTCTTACACATTATATACAACAATAATTTCATTTGTAACTGTGTGACTATGTTTTGTTGATCGATGATCGCCAATCTAGGTCATACCTATATCTTGGGAACCTGAATTTGGTTAGTCTTAATATATTTTTTATCAATAGCGTGGACATATTAAATTCTTATGTCACTAGTTCTACCCCACCGACCCATGAATAACACAGGCCAACAAAATTTAACCAAACTTCTTAAACAGAAACTAGACTATACATTTCTGAAGGTTTTGATGCGCTGAATCCGAATCTGGCCTTAGAATTGATCTATCACGTCAGGTTTCTGAGATATCCTAACCTAAAAGTGCAAAAAGTACCGTTTTTGCCCGATCACACATCCTCACAAACTTTCGCATTTGTTAATATTAGTAGGATTACTAGCTATCGTAGGAGAATACTAATCGGCACCCACAATCTTGAAATTAATCACGGTTCGTCTCTTTACTGTGAATAAAAATATCGCAGCCTTTGTCGTCTGATTAATACAAGAACTAAAGCTATAGTCTGTTAATGATTTGACACTGGAAGGTAAAGATGAGGAGTTGTCTGTCAGAGTTTGTTCAAGCATTAAGCAATGCCGATTGCTCCACGGAAACTGTGAGAAATGGCCAAGCATAGGGAGTTTTAGGATTGACAAAATATGCAACTATTTATGCAACTAGTTTAGATACCAAATAATTTACATACACATAATACTAGCAATTAGGGTTAAGCAATGGTTACAAATAAACAAATAAAATACAAATGGTCTGGGGATGGGTGACAATCTTAAAGGCTGCAATAAATGTTGGCCGAGCGTAGGCCAACGCGAGCGTTGGTAAATAGGTACAGGGTAAGAAATAATGTCCACACGTTCGACAAGTGCGTCGACCGCCAATGCAGACGACCAATGTAGAAGAGGGTCTGTAGAGCTGCCTACACATTGGCCGAGCGCAGGCGAGCGCCTTTGATTTGTGACCAAAAACCGACAGCGATCCGAAGTGAGGCAAGTGATCACGAGCAACGGCGAGCGAAGACAAGTTGCATCAAATGAGCTCTATACACGTTGGCGCTGGCCTACACTCGGCCAACTAGGCAAGTGACACCGAGCGATAGCAAGACAAGGCAAATTATACCGCCTACATGTTGGTATTGGCCTTCACTCGACAACGCTCGGCCAACATGTATTGCAGGCTTTACATATCGACTTTCCTCCGGTTCTCGTGCTATCAACGGCCCGATCATGGCAAGGGTTGCTTAACTTTCAAGGTCAACCCGCGTGGCTGTCAGGTTAAAAGTGTTATGACTACCTCTCGACTAAATAGGAGATATAACTAGTTTGCTATGGGACTAAATCTCGATATGACTAGATCGCTTTAAAACTAATTAGCTGTTTGACTAGACATACATACTTCGATACCTTGGGGTAGAAAGGTCGTATAAACCATTTTTACCCAAAATGAATTATGAATACCAATCTGTAGAGCGTAAAATTCTAAACAAGACTACATTCATAACTCATTTTGGGTGAAAATGGATTATACGACATTTCTACCCCAAGGTATCGACGTCCTGTTATCGAAATGACTTATTATCGATATGACGTACAATCGTATCTAAATCGCATTAGTGTAGGTAATGTAGCTTTACTAATGTGTGGATTCTTTAAAAGATCTCTAAATTGAAAAAATAGTTGTCATTATTGCTTTGAATTTTTATTTTGCATATTTTATTGTTATTTAAAATCCAGAGTAATGAACAATTTTATTTTATTAAAAATAAAAAGAATGAGGAAGCACTTCTTAATGATGGTGGTTCATTATTTATATTTAGCCACGAGCTCTTTATAGCTCCTATCATATTCACCATGTGCCAGAAAAGTATTAGTACTAACTTGGCAGCTACATAGAAAAGTGGCATTAGTACAATAATTCTATTGAGAGGCCAAACCCTGCATAGGGTAAATACGTACAGAAGCGGAAAATGTAAGAATACGATGTTGAGACGTGTATTTTACCTACACCCAATGTGATTGGGTTTCTATTTTTATTGCGTTTGGACAAGTTACGATTTCCGAAGTTCTGAGTACAATCAACTAAAAATAGACGATCTTTACGACGTTGGGTTTGTTTGGAAATACATAAAGAATGCATACCTACTACGTTTATATGTTTAACTTTTATTTAAATTTACTTTTATATTTTTTTCTTGTACATTAATGACTACATAGGGCGAAGGCTCCTGAAACTTGGGCTTTGCCGAACTCAGAAGTCAGGGTTAGAATTTAGAGTGTATTTTGATATTAATGTCAATAGAACAATATTTGTATTTATATCTATGAAATTGACATGTTATTTTTTTTGTCAAAATCAAAACAAAACTCTGTAAGGCTGATGACTTATAAAGCAGCCTATGTGTGCCAGGTTATAAACTATACTTATACCAAGTTTCGTCCAAATCCCTTGAGCTATTTTTGCATGATTGAATCACAAACAAATATTTATATATTATACATTCACATTTATAATATCAGTAGAATGTTAATTTATGACTCATTCTTCGTACTGTAGTCGCAGACAAAGCGCGATCCGCTTCCGAGAAACGGTCCAAAAATACTTAATTCATATCATAGACATATCCCCTCTCCTAATCAATGCGTTCATGCAATAAGCTAAAAAAATATAAAATTTATTTAAATATTCATTATAAAAGTGTCAGTATTTTTAAATTGTCATCTATACTAATATTATAAAGCGGAACAGTTTGTTTTTTTATTTGAATTTTTATATTATACAAATATTTTTACCCGACTGCAAAAAAGAAAGTTTAATTTTGTATCGTGATAAAATCCAAAGAAGAGAAGCCCCGCGCGTCTAGTAGTTAATATAAAAAAACTTTTTACCAAAAAATTAAACCGACTCCCAAAAAACACTGCAAAGTGAAAAATAACTTTAATTTCGGTAGTCGGTGTCTTTAGTTTTGTATTTTCGTTTTTGGCACCGACTTCCGAAATTAAAGTTATTTTTCACTTTGCAGTGTTTTTTGGGAGTCGGTTTAATTTTTTGGTAAAAAGTTTTTATTTCACTATTTTTAGTTGGCCTATTTTTAATTTACCTAGTTACAAGAGCCTAAATGTCAACTATTTATAACCTTTTACAAAATATTGCTTTTCCCAATGCTGGGCCGTTAATTGTTGAGGAGTTCTCCTGGTATTTCACCATCAGCTCTACATCACCATATGCATTGTGACGAGCATAAAGTGCTTAAGATCCATATTGAAGTAATCGAATCGCAATCCACGAAATACTTATTAATGAGTAGTTTCGATGGCCATCTGGGGTCTTCATCATCAGTTCCACATCCTCAAATGGTGCTTATCGAGAGCAACTGCACTAGGTACTATAAGAAATACCCAAAACGCTATAGGTGTGCCTATAATATTTTTGAAGAGTTCCCTCGATTTCTCCATGATCCCATCATCAAATCCTGACGTTTATGAAAATGGGACCAATTTCGAAGTATACCCTTTCAATCAAAAAAAACAATTTTCCAAATCGGTTCAGCCGTCTTCGAGTAATCGACGATCATACATTAAAAATATATATATATATATACGCGTCGAATTGATATCCTCCTCTTTTTGTCGTCGGTTGAAAATAAAATTCGACTTAAGTAAAGTATATACATAGGTACAATCATACATACATCTGGTTCGCTTCTGTACAGTTAGTATGTAGTTCTATTCTATGACCACACCATTGAGAGTCCAGCCGATACGTCTTGCTTTTGTTAGGTAAGAATATTAATTGATAGTCGCCGGACAAAGCAGATAACATTGTGTGTGGGAAAATTTATTTCTGTGTGTTCATGAATAGATTTATTTCCAGTGAGTGTGTGGAAGAATAATGCGGTGTCTGATTTTCGGAAGAAGAATTGTGATGTGGCCTTTTGATGTCTTTGTGTTTCGCCATGAGTGATGAGACTGGAATGGCGGGTGTAGTGCGGTCAGTCAACTCTGCACATTGATAATTATTTCGGATGCATCAAAGACATATTTATTCAGCCGCTGCAGGGTTTTTTTTTCCACTCACTCAGTTTTATACCTAATAATATTACATAACATAAACAATACATGACTAGATTTTCGGTCGTAAGAAGGTTTCGTCGCAATTTTTAATTTTACCGTTTTGAGAGCAGTGAAGTGAAAGTGATGTCAATTACAAAAAGTAATGTGCCTGACTGGGTTCGAACCCACAAACTTACAACTCGCGTAAGTCATGCCTGTAACCTCTGGGCCACCAATCTTCCACCAGTAATATAAAACTAACCATGACGAGTGCATTCACGAGATATTTACCTATATCAACGCGTCCAAAACTAGCAAATCTTTGTAACCAAGTCTAGGTAAGATTCGATTTATAACAGGATCAAAAATCAGAATACATCTGAAATTCCTCAAACCCCGTTCATAAAATGCCATCGTAAGTAAAAACAACAGCTGCTTGCGGCTTCGCATGAAAAACTTTCAAACAGCAGTAATAGAGTATTTCATATAATTACGTAACTACCTAGCTTATATCACTCTTCGGCCCTTTATCTACTTCTACCACAAAAATCCCTTAAATACGTTGCTCTGTTTTGATGCGAATGAAGAAAGAAAAGAAACAAATTATATATTTTCGAATTATAAGACTGCAAGAAGTAAACATAACAAAATCACACTATCGCATAACACTTTCATACACCATTAGGTCCATTAGACCCATTACCGCAATAACGTTAAATCTTTGGATAAAGCCTAAATTGTAACAAAAAATCTTCACATTATTGTGAAACTTTCATAAAGCTAAAAGATTATTAACATAAAAAAGCAATTATCTTTTATTTGCAGCAAAAACTTAAAGTAGATCTTGTATAAACAACTATTATGTTCCAAGATAAAGTAAACAAGCGAAATGAATGAATGAATGACTGAACGAAAAGGTCATTCATTCATTGTGTTCACTCACTAATCACATCTCGACTAATGACTAAGAAATATTGGTTGTAATGCGTACCAGTATATTATCAAGCTAGGAGAACTGTCTTTGCTAACAAAATCAATAAAAAAAAATTGGCTAAGTGCGAGTCGGACTCGCCCATGAAGGGTTCCGTGGTAACTATAATAAATATAATGTACTTAATATATTTAATTGAAAAAAAAAACAAAAAACCTTAAAATTTCTTAAAACCAGCTTATTTACAATTTTTACAACTATGCCAAATAACTTTGTTTTTCATAGTATTTGTAGGAATTACAAAGTTATATTTGCGGTTTTAGAAAATATACTGTATCTCAAAAACTGCCGACTCGATCTCGTTCAAACCAATTTTGGTTGAAAGTTTACATTACGATCTACAGCATAGGTTTTTTTATATGGTTTTTTTAGATTTTTCACTTCATTATTATAGAAGTTAGAGGGGGGGACACACATTTTACCACTTTGGAAGCGTATATCTTTTAAACGATTAACTTTATGAAAAAGTCATTTTAGAAACCTTAATGTCATTTTTAAAGACCTGTCTATAGATACCACACACGTATAGGTTTCATGGAAAAAAATATTTTCAGTTTCAGTTCCATGTGTGGGGAGCCACCTTTATTTCAAATGTTTTTTTTTAAATTTTCTCTTAAAATTGGAAAGCGGTTCACAGAATACATCTATTTACCAAGTTTTACATGTATAGTCCTAATAGTTTCGGAATAAAATGGCTGTGACATACGGACGGACGGACAGACAGACAGACGGACAGACATGTCGAAACTATAAGGGTTCCGTTTTTTGCCATTCGGCTACGGAACCCTAAAAACGACACTTATTTTGTTTTTCGTAACTATAAGTACATGACCGACAGCAATAAGTTTAATTTTTTTTCTGTGGGAAAGGCATCAAATGACTCTTGCCGCTGTGGGTAGAGTGGAAGGGAGTGTCAGACTTCTACTGACTAAAAACCCACCCTGTTCCTCCAACGGTTCTTACGTTCTGGAGCCACGGTATCTTTTTAGAACATAAATGCAACCCCGAGCAATAGGTAGTATCGGTATATTTAAAACCGGCAAGCCTGACCTTACTAAGAGACAACATATTTATTTATACAATGTGTAACGAAAACCCCATATCAATCCAAAAGGGCTGAAGACAACATCTGGTATGGTGTCTCTATGCCCAGTTTCAGTACAAAATAAGTGACTCAAAGAATTGATACGAAATTATCGGTTTCATATGTTTCTTGAATATCAATCATAACAAACGTGTCACAGCACTACGAGGGTCAATAACTTTCCACGTCACTTGCCTATAACACGATTTATTCTCTTCAATCTTCTTAATTTGAAAAATTCAGTCTCTAGTATCAATGTATTGAAACTAATTAGTTTCTCCCATGAAAACAGGATTACCAAACCCTTGTCATATCGTTTGTTATCATCTAAAGAAGCCGTGCACTTGGTATGTATATACCCTTTAAATTACACGTTGTATAAACACATGACACTAGAGAAAAAACCTACCTACCCGGGTCAAACCATTTTTTTTAATTGTTGATAGGCTTGCGTTTGACCATAAACCTGATGTAAAGCGATGATGTGGTCGAAGTTGAAGCACGCTTGCCCAGAAGTAACCTATTCATTATTTGGAAGGGAATCCCACTCCGTATTATATAATACTACATACATACATATGTATGTATGTATGTCGGGCAGGTATCCACAACTCCACGACATTGAGCGCACTCCGTATTAGTGCAAATATTGAAAACCAAATGAATGTAAGTTTTCAATATATGCACTAATATAGAGTGGAATTCCCTGCGTGTTTCCGTAGGTATCCGGAAACCTAGCACACGGTCGAGGTGTGCCCTGCTTGGGAAGAGCACCGCCGTGTCCTCGTGGAGGTGATCGGCGGCGGTGACCTCTCGCGCCCGGCCCTGGTTTAGACCATGTTGCGGAGCGAGAGGGAATGGGATGCAGTCGCCTCCTTCTGCGAAGCAGTCATGCTAGCAAAGGAGGAGGCCGAACGCGTGAGGGAGAGGCATCTCTCTTCCTCACGCCCCAGCCGCCACGGCAGACCCCCTGGGCGTCGGGGATCGCGTGCAGATCTCCGGCCACCATAGGCGCGGGTCTGCGGACTTCGAGCAGGGGTAGCTCACCGTCCGGTAAGGACCAGGCCCGGGTCGGCAGCGCGTTGTGTTCCACGCGCGCCTCAAAGAGCTATCAGCCATAGTGACGGGGTCCTATAGGGCCATTGCCTGCCGGGGTTGCGGTAATGTTCTAACGAGATGACAGCTGAAGGAACAGAGCGGGTTTTTAGTCAGTAGAAGTCTGACACTCCCTTCCGCTCCACCCAGAGCAGGAGAAGTCATTCGATGATTTTCCCACCCGAGAAAAAAAAAGGTAACCGGAAATCTGGAGATATTTAAGCCAAGAGGAAATAGTTATTTCTAGGCAAACGTGTTTCAGGGTCCACCACATCATTCCATAAAATCAAATTCCATCTTTTTCCAACCATGTTAGGGCCGGCTTCCAGTCTAATCAGAAACAGCTGAGTAATAATTTTCTTAACCTCTAGAGCTCCAGCGGCACATAAACGTGCCAGTAAACAAGTATTAGTTGAGCCCGGCTGGCACAAATTTGTGCCACCAAACCCCGACCGATTTAAAACTGTATTTGTAGTAAAGATAAGTCTTACAATCGTTTGTGACCGGGGTTGTTTGACGGATGGTTGACGGGGTCACTGTTTGACGGATGGTTGACGTAAATAATGGCGGTCCTTGAGAGGTTAATAGTGCGAATGCCTACATGATCTCTACACCCCGGTAGCTGGGTACCATGATAATCCTTTGGCAAGACTGGATTCAGATTTTATAGTTTCTAACTACCTGTAAAGACTGTCTAAAATGTCACGCCACCAATTTCTATGGTAAGTCGTTCGCAGCTCAAGCAGTACGGCTGTGGAATACTCTACCCGTGTCAGTAAGACAAGCACAAACCCTATCTTTTTACAAAAACTTAGTAAAAGATCTTTATTTCTCTCCTTACATTGTTGTTATTATGTGTGTTTCTTTCTTTTTTTTTTAATTTTGAGAACGTTATTTATTGTTTTGTATTTTATATAGATAACGGGTCTTCCAATAGGCACGTCTGAACTTTGACAGTTAGTAGCGGCCATCATGTTGAAACTACATCTGTCAAATTGATTGTCATTTATTCATTCTGTTTTGCCAAATCGTCATGGATAGCTATAACATTTGACAACACGTGCAAATGATAAAATTGTTTTATCAAAATGAGTGTTCTGTTCGGGCAACGCACCGCGCGCTTCGCCCATTTTACGGTCGCCATAATCGTCCTACCGAGAGGACTATTCGTCGTGTGGTGGATAAATTTGAGTCCACTGGTTCGTTCAATGATTGACCAACACCCGTACGTCAACGAAACGCAAGGTCTGCCGAAAACATCGCCGCTGTCCGTGAGAGTGTGCAGGAGAATCCGAGGCAGTCGATTTCACGTCGCTCACAAGAACTCGGCCTTTCACAGACCACAACTTGGCGAATTTTGCGTCGTGACTTAGGCCTGCACCCGTATAAAATTCAACTCACCCAGGAATTGAATGTAAACGACCATAGACAACGACGTGTGTTCGCTGAATGGGCACTGGAGCAGTTAGCAACTGACCGTAATTTTCACAGAAAAATTATCTTCAGCGATGAGGCCCATTTCTGGATGAATGGGTACGTAAACAAACAAAATTGTCGAATTTGGGACGATACCAATCCACATGAGATCCAAGAGCGTGCAATGCATCCCGAAAAAGTTACAGTTTGGTGTGGGTTTTGGGCTGGCGGCGTCATCGGGCCATATTTCTTTGAGAACAACGTTGGCCAGGCCATCACTGTCAACGACGAGCTCTATAGGTCGATGATTATCAACTTTTTTTGGCATGAACTGGATCATCTGAACACCAACGACATGTGGTTTCAACAAGACGGCGCTACGTGCCACACAGCTCATGCCACATTGAATATTCTGCATGAGAGATTTGAGGGCATGGTCATCACACGTGGAGCTGATGTGAACTGGCCACCGAGATCTTGTGACTTAACCCGCTAGACTTTTTCTTGTGAGGTTTTCTTAAGTCGCAGGTCTATGCGAATAAACCACAAACCACAGCAGCCCTTAAAGCCAACATAACCTATGCCATAGGTCGAATTCAGCCTGATTTATGCGCAAAAGTCATGGAAAATTGGATATCTCGCATACGCTCCACCCAGAGAAGCCGTGGCGGACACTTGAATGATGTCATATTCCACACGTCATAATGGCATCACTACATCTTTCAAATAAATAAATAATTTCGATAATATCTCACACACACTTTATTTTATTTAAATTTAAAGATAGGACACGCTTAATGAAAGACCCTGTATATAGTACACCCGCCGGACTACGCGTATTTATTTTCTCCTTTTGTGTCAAATCCATCCAAAGGTAGTCTGTAAAAGATCGCTTTTGGCGATAAGACCGCCCATTGTGTCACCCTTTTTAATTGTTAAGTCCATAATTTTGTTTTACTGTTATGGTGCACAATAAAGAATATATCTATGTACCTATCTATCTATCTATAAATGACGACCTAGCCAAGCGTTGCGTAACCTTAAAGATAAGATCCATGCGGCTCTCAATAACTTAGTTTATTTTAAGTTACTATCTCACGGCTAACTTCTTCTCGGAGTAAGAACTTTAATTTACTACCGATCCTACAGTTCTAACTTTTTTAAAGCTTTCATTTAGATTTAGTTTTCCAATTTTTCTTCAATACGGACCAAAGAAGTATTGACTTCTTATCCAGCTCTACAATTCCAAGTCACAAACTACTGACAAAGTAAATGCCGCCTGTTCGCCACGATAAAAGTATTACCCTCAAACATACTTTAATGTACTGCTCATGTAAGCAAGAAGTTACGCTGCAGTTTCCAGCAAATTTAACCGTTTCCAGTCTCAGAGTAATGTATGTTAAGAAAGGAACGAATAAATTTTGACCTGTTTATAACAAGTGTGATTACGGCCAGAAGACGCCTAAGCCTTAATTTTTTCAAAAATAATATCTGTAGTTACTGTGTTGTATGTGTTATTTATATCTGCTATCTATTTAGTCATTTTGAATATTGTATTTATGATATGGTTATATTAAGATTATACACCTTTTAAGTGTTCAATTTACGATTTTCCTGCCTCTAAACGTGAGGACTTTTAATTGGCTCACTATCCACTATACTATATATTTTCTGTATTTAATAGCTGTTAGTCCTCCATACTTCTTAAATCCATACTAATATTATAAATGCGAAAGTAACTCTGTCTGTCTATATGTTACCTTTTCGCGCCTAAACCGCTAAACCAATTTAGATGAATTTTTGCATGGGATTAGTTTAGGACCGTGGGAAGGACATTGGATAGTTTTTATCCCGGAATTCACACGGGATCGAGATTTACGCGGGAAAAACCTGCCACGCGAACAAAGTCGCGGGCAAAAGCTAGTAAATAAATAAATAAATTTGTATCGCTCTATTGAGCTCTATTGAGCTGCTGAAATTACGCCATATATTTTATGTAGTTTGGAACATTTTAAGTCATCATCGAGGCAAAATGAGGAGGAGCTCGTGGCTATATATAAAAACCGCGCTGCTCGAACTACAAGGTTAAGCAACGCTAGTTGAGGTTGATTAGTAGATGGGTGTCCAGCTTACCATATCGAGAATTCTCCGTGGCACGGACAGCGCGATACGCAGTTCGTGCCGGCTGTCATTCGTACAACTTTGACAGTCGTTAAGTGTCGTAAGTCAGTAAATTTGACACCACTCTTAGTACTTGGGTTGTGTAGGTAAGATAAGCAGTCTTGTTATGTAAAACAATAGTACTCAAGTAAGCCGACCCTAACATAAATGTAGTTTCTTGTTTTTTTTTTTTAAAAAGGTTAAGCAGATTAGTGATAGGCGATTGATCATGAAGTCACTTGATTGTGTGCAATGCTATGGTGGAGGAGTCATTAAAAAAATTGACCAAGTGTGAGTCAGACTCGCCCATGAAGAGTTCCGTAGTATGAAATACATAGTTATATTTGCGGTTTTAGAAAATGTGCTATATCTCAAAAACTACTGACCCGATCTCGTTCAAATCATTTTCCTTGAAAGTTTTTATTAAGATCTACAGCATATATTTTTTTTAGATTTTTCACTCCATTATTATAGAAGTTAGGGGGGGATATTTCACCACTTTGGAAGCGTGTATCTTTTAAACGATTAACTTTAAGAAAAGTGGTTTTAGAAGCCTGAATGTCATTTTCCAAGACCTGTCTATAAATACCACACACGTATAGGTTTGATGAAAAAATATATTTTTAGTTTCAGTTTTATGTATCCACACAGAAAAACACAGAAATAATTTTTTTTTGCCATTTGGCTACGGAACGCTAAAAAAGGTATTCCTAATAAATTCGCTTGTTATTAAAAATGTTGGCATTTAGCAGCCTTCAAAAGGCTTCCAAAACCACCTCACGTTAACTATCAAAACACCGCATAAAGTTAACATTCATACCGTCAGCAGAACAATTAAAAAGAAATAATTTTTAAACCTGTCTTACATTCAACAAACCCCCACGACCCTTTTAATGCATTTCATGACCACGTTGCTAATTAATATTTTGCTTTTTTTGCTGGCGCTTCTCAAACTTGCAGTGTTTAGTGGAACTAGACTTTGCATAGTTTAAATTTTGTTGGGATACTGAAATTATTATTTTTATTATAGGTACTGTTGAGATGGTTTTAAGCAGTGTGTGTGTTAAGAGATGTCTGTAATGTGTATAGATACTTATATATCTTAGTCTAGGTATAGTCAGTTAAAAAGTCAGAGTGATATTTTAGGGCGATATTTTGTTGCTGAAATATAGTAAAGTAATAATTGCAAACAACGAAAAAACGACTTACAAGTTCCAAAACCTTTTTTTGCTATAACTTTTGGTGTCATGCTACTTTACAATCCCCGCTTGACCAGATGAGACCGCAGGGGCGGGCCGGCACCAGTCGAGGGCCGTGTTGAAGAATATTGAAACGCTTCCGGAGCTCTCTTTGCAAGTGTGCTAGGCACCACGGGGTGGTTTTAGTCACTCGGAGTCTGACTGACTCTGGATGATGGACAGGAGGAGATGGAGGGCATCCATGAGGATTTTCACCACGAGAGGGACAATTCTTGCAACCATTCATAGATTTCATTAGAAGTGAAAACTCTCTAATTACATCCTTTCAAAAGTCTTTACCTAACACGCTTTATCTGAACGTCTATCAACACAAATAATGCCATTTCCCAAACTATTTCTGATAAAACCAACCTTTACTCAAACACACAAGGTCTAAAATCCCTTGTTGATTGATTTATTAAAGAACACCCAACCGGTGTGACTGACTGCACAAAACGTGGAACTTTAAGAAAATTAATCATATAAGCTTCTTAGTCGGAATTCCGCGGAGTCTTAAGTCTTCATTTGAGTTGGAGGAATTTATAGATCGCTTGCTGCTACCCGCAAACTTGAGACCCACTTAAATAATGTTGTTTCATAAGATTTTCGAATTGCAATGTTTTAAAGCAAAGGTTTCCAGCTTCTAATGCCTATTTTTAACACGCTTTTATTAGGTCGACCTGTCTGTAACTAACTATGTAATAGAATCTAAGGTAACTAATTTTACCATCTTACAAGGTTCGTAGCGTAATTAAAATTGGCAGCTGTATGTAGTTCTGATGACAATACAATAATATGGTACAGTCAAACTGATCTGATGATGAAGCCGGAAGATATGAACTGGAACTTCATGATAGAAAATCGTATCATAGCTGTTTTGGATTTCTTAGAAAAGTCTTGTAATGAACTTTGACCGCGATTAGGTTTCAAGGTCTGATGATCAAGCCGGAAGATAGGCACTGGTATTCCATGATGGAATATTGTATCATAGTCGTGTTTACACTTGTGAGATAGGCCACGTAATGGACTTTGAACACGATCAGGTTTCAAGGTTATAACAAATCTAAAGAAAATCCGTTATCGGCTTTCTTAACCTTTTTGAACTACCTTGTAATCCATTTATTATTAGGTCGATCTGTAACGAACTAAATATGCAATAAAATCTAAGAATCTGAATTAAACGTACTTCTAATTGTTGTATCATCATGAAACTTCTGGCAATTATGTGAAGATTAGACGACAATACAATATTATGGTACCATCGAGCTGGTCTGACGATGGAATTGGAAGGTGGCTGATGGAACCTTGGACTGCCTACTAGTAAACATTTCTAATTTCTGCTCATTCCATTAGTCTTAGAAGCGTGTTTTTGGTTTTTCAACCGACGACAAAAAGAGGAGGTTATCAATTCGACGCGTATATATATATATATATATTTTTTAATGTATGGTCACCGATTACTCGAAGACGGCTGAACCGATTTAGAAAATTATTATTTTGATTGAAAGGATATACTTTGAAATTGGTCCCATTTTCATAAAAGTCAGGATCTGATGATGGGATCCTGGAGAAATTGAGGGAACTCTTCAAATATTATAGGCACACCGATGACGTTTTGGGTATTTATTATAGTAACTTGTGCAGTTGCTCTCAAAAAGTACCATTTGAGGAAGTGGAACTGATGATGAAGACCACAGATGGCCGCCGAAACTACTCAATAATAAGTATTGAGTGGATTGCGATTCGATTACTTAAATATGGATGTTAAGCACTTTATGCTCGTCACAATGCATATGGTGATGTAGAGCTGATGGTGAAGTACCAGGAGAACTCCTCAACAATTAACGGCCCAGCATTGGGAAAAGCAATATTTTGTAAAAGGTTATAAGTAGTTGACATTTAGGCTCTTGTAACTAGGTAAATTAAAAATAGACCAACTAAAAAGAGTGAAATAAAAACTTTTTACCAAAAAATTAAACCGACTCCCAAAAAACACTGTAAAGTGAAAAATAACTTTAATTTCGGAAGTCGGTGCCAAAAACGAAAATACAAAACTAAAGACACCGACTACCGAAATTAAAGTTATTTTTCACTTTGCAGTGTTTTTGGGAGTCGGTTTAATCTTTTGGTAAAAAGTTTTTTTAAACTATTGTTAGTATAGAAATGAAGATAAGTAAATAAATACGTTCCATTACACCCGGCAGAAATAAAAAATAATGAGTTAAGATTCTTCCTCACCCGATAAAGCTCACTAAATGGTTATCAACTAATACTGCTAAGGAGGATAACACAAGAGTGATATACTGGGTTTTGAAGGTCAGAAAAGCAGCAACATCGAACAAAATATAGGTACGTAGGTACTGAACGATATCTGGTTAGACTGGAAGCTAAAAGGACACTAGGCGAATAGAACAAAAATTGGCCAAGTGCGAGTCAGACTCGCCCATGAAGGGTTCCTTAATAACTATAATAATATAATATAATATTTTTTTTTTATTAAAAATCGGTTCGCGTTTGACCACCATCTCACCTGATGGTAAGTGGTGATGTGGTCGAAGATGGAGCACGCTTACCTAAAAGTAACCTATTCACTCTTGACTTAAAGACCCCTAGGTTATAGCTATCGGGAAACACAGACTCCGGTAGGGAATTCCACTCCTTAGCCGTACGCACAATGAAGGTATTCCTAAAACGTTTTGTGCCTATGGGTGGGATGTCCACCATGTAATGATGGCGCTTCGCCGTTTGTCTCGTAATCCGATGATAGAACGGGCTTGGCGGAATTTGACTGTGTAATTGACGAAGAAAAAACCTTACAACTTTCTTAAAACTAGCTTATTTACATTTTTTACAACTACGCCAGATAACTTTGTTTTTCATAGTGTATGTATGAATTACGTTATATTTGCGTTTTTATAAAATATGCTGTATCTCAAAAACTGCTGACCCGATCTAGTTCAAACCAATTTTGCTTGAAAGTTTACATTAAGATCGACAGACATATATTTTTGATTTTTTTTTTGATTTTTCACTCCATTATTATAGAAGTTAGAGGGCCCGCCCCCTCAGGGGACACACATTTTACCACTTTGGAAGCTTTTATCTTTTAAACGATTGACTTTATGAAAAAGTGGTTTTATAAACCCCTATGTAAGTTTTAAAGAGCTGTCTATAGATGTCACACATGGATAGATTTCATGAAAAAAAAAATTTGCAGTTTTAGTTCCATGTATGGGGACTGGGGAGCCCCCCTTATTATAAATATTTTTTTCTTAAAATCGAAAAGTGGTTTATAAAATAGATCTACCTACCAAGTTTCAAATGTATGGTCTTAATAGTTGCGGAATAAAATGGCTGTGATATACGGACGGATAGACGGACGGACAGACAGACAGACGGACAGACATGACGAAATTATAAGGGTTCCTTTTTTTGCCATTCGGCTACGGAATCCTAAAAATGGTCTTTAATTTTGATTGCCCTTTGAATGGCGAATTCAAACATATTGCGCAATAAACACAATCTATCACTCACAGGAGATTACTGCGGAAAATATAAAAATCATCAAAAGCGTGTGTGTATAAAAGAAAAAATAAACTCAACAAAGTTAAACTTCAAAGCTATCCCTTCGAAATTGAGTCGGGATTTTTCCGTTACAACAAAAGGATTCGATTATAGGTAAAGGAAGCGGGCTCGACACTTGTGTGCCTGAATGTACCGGGCAAGCGGCAGCGAAAACAGAAGAGGTTTTTTTATTATTTAGGTATAACGTGTGTGCCAAATACAAATCTTCAAGTTCTTTAAGCATATCACACGTAACGAGCACTCAATGGATAATCACCTCAACGACTGGTGTTGCAAGCGAGAGATCAGCGCTCTTCAACACCATGGTCGGCCCTAATAAAATCTCGGTCAAATATAAAGCGGCAGTGCGACGCATCACAAGAACACCGATGATACAAGAGCTGACCGAGTCGTGACCACGACCACACTGACATGATCGGGCCAATAAGAAAGAGCATGCATAGGAAATATTAGTAAAAGATAGAATGTTACAAAAGTCTTGTTCTTGTACACCACTCATATGGAATGTTCCCCTGTAACGTACTCGTGGGTGCGTAATACACTTGCACAAACACCCAGACCCTAAACAACTAGGCTATGCAAACATTTATTCCAGTGCGGGAACCGAATACATATAGCTCAGCAACAGGCTATACAAAAATTTATTCTGGTGCGGGAATCGAATCTGTGAAATATAACGCAGCAGCACAACCCCTGCGCCAACCGTTACGTCGCTTTTGTTTTGGCGACTTTTTAGAAGCGATCCAAAATATTTTATTTTTCGTTCTCTTCCATATGGCTAATTTTACATTATTATAAGTATTAAGTTAACATAGTCACTGAAAGTATCATTAAAACTTAAAACGGAATATGTACCAAGTGTGTCTTTTGTGTCGAGTTTCCGACATTTTGGCACTGTTGCAAGCGCCATGATCACGGATGAACTGAAGTAATTGCGGGTGGATGTTTATGAGCAGACGAATCGGTCTAAGCTCTTTCTCGTTCGTTTTTTGTAATCAACACCGCTACCACTGCCACGTATAACTAAACACTCGATTCTGTTCCGGACACACAAAACTCACTGTGTCGACTCGCGAACTTTTTAAGGAACTTTTTCGGTTTTTACACATTTGAACCACTGGATTCCAGGCCTTCGGTAGTTGAAACCTATCCTCCCAGTTGAAATTGTCGTATTTGGTAATCTCAATCGCTTCCCTTACCAGTCATCTGTATAGTGGTGAACTGTCAAGACACACAATATATAAAATAGTAATATGTTATAATATATATATAGTAAATATCCCGTTTTAAGTTTTATATTATTATCATAATTATCATATGATATTTTACCTTACTGCTTGTTTTTACTGTCAATATAGGCTTGAGATCTTTTTTTTATTACTGATGGGCCCACTCTTGATCTCGATCTCGCCTGATGGTAAGCGATAGATGAGGTCTAAGATGAGACGAGCGAACCCAGAAGATGCCTATTTACTCGTGCTTTAAAGGCTGAACACAGAAGTCGGCAGAGAATTTCAGTAAATGTGGAGGAGAAGCGCTTGGTACGACAAGACGGTATATCAACTAAGTATGGGTGGTACCCAGCCGTGCGTCTGGTAGACCGGTAGTCATAGATGATACATATAAATACTGAGACCGGTAGTAAAAGGGAGATGGAGGAATCAGGTCATGGAGCTCCTGCGCACACTCCCTGAAGTACAATCTGTAGAAAACCGACAGGCAAGCAAAGGTTCGCCGATGAGCCAGGCTATGAAGCTTGTCCACCAGCACCTCGTCGCCTATAAGCCTTTTAGCTCTGCGCTTGATCGAGTCCAATGCAGCAAGTTTGTACTTTCTTCTATCTTACATTTTACGTCATCATAGCTGTGGGGTACGGAGCCTATGACGTCGGCTTACTCTCAAGATTATAATATATCTTACAAGTATTCAAAAACAACAAAAATTAAAAGCGAAATTCCTTATCTACAAATCATCGGCTTAGCATTTTTCCTACTATGTTGGGAACGGCTTTCACTCTAAACGGGTAAACTATTGTTTTACCTGAAAGGACTGCCTATCTGTCCTTTCTTAGTAAGACCATAGGGTAGATTCCTGTGTTACAAAATAATTATTTTTATTTGGTCCATTAGGTAGATTTTCAAAAAATATTGGTCACGTATTTTTTACCTTTTCAAGTCAAGAAAAATTTGCAAAGATGGAAAGCCTCAAAGTACAGGAGTGGGGGCTGCTGACGTCACACATTGCTAAGAATTATACCGAGGTGTGACGTCACGCGAAATTTAAACTCACTGCATCGTCTTAATTTTTCAATTATGTGAAAAAATTAAAAAATACGTGTCCAATGTTTTTTGTTAAACTACGTGACGGACTAAATAAAATATTTTAGGAAACTGCCCTATTGTCAGATTTTCTGTCTTCTGACTAATTTTAATGACCGTCAAAGATGTACAAATGACAACTCCCAGCTGTCTTTAGATAGATATATAAATAGAATATACTTTATTGTATACCAAAAATTGAAACACACTTACATAACCTCATTGCTATAACTTTGGTTACAATGGCGGTCTTATCGCTGAGAGCGATATATTCCAGACAACTTTTGGAAGGACTTTAAAAGCTTTAATTGAAATGGGGAGGGCTAAATTAGTGTACTACACATACTCATAATGGAAAAAACTAGTTAAAATATATAAGTATGTAATTATATATATGAGTATATTATAAAGGGGTCCCATCCACGGATCATGGCGACTTAACAAGGTAAGATATTTATGTAGACAACAACATTATGGTAATCACAAGTTAAGTAAATAACCCGATGAACCAGTAAGTAATCAGATAATATCCTAATACAAAGCATACATAATCAAAGAACCGAAATATGATAGCAAATTATTACGATAAGGAAAAATGAAATCTTCAAATAACGGTAATAGATTGGGACGACATAGCTTCAAAAGATTTTGTTTAAGTAATTGTACCTACGAGGGGTACATTTTCGTTAACATTTTATCTGCTCTCCAATTTCTGAATCATATTTTGAAGTTTATTATTTCTGAATCTCTTCTCTAACTTTGAAACTTGAAAGTTTTTGCATAAAATAATAGTTTGACAAACTCTTCACTGTGAAATCTCAATTCAATCACAACGTAACATATAATAGGAATTAAATATCTTTTATTTGGTTCATAGAACAAAGTGTATCTTTGTTACCAATGATACTAAATATAATTTAAAATAACTTAATTCTATACATTATTGTGTAAAATACCTGTTTGACGCTGGTTTTCCACTGAACCTCGTTGAGAGTTAAACCAGTTTTATGAGTTGCATATTAAATATAACTTTGTTGTACATAACTATATAATAATAAGTACCTATGTATTATGATGAGCATAAAATATGTTAATATTTACCATTTAACGTACCCACTGCTGCGACACAAGCCTCCTTTATGAGAGGAAATCGGGCTTAATCAGCCATACAGTCCGGTGGATGGCCCTTGAATAATGAAAATTACACAAAGTAATGTGCCTGTCTGAGCTCGAACCGCCGACCACGACAAATCGTAAGTTGTGCCCGTAACCACCAATGCTCCAGTCTCAATTTTAATGTCGCTTAATTTTTCGTTTGTCTCAGTTCGGTACTAACCCAACAAGTTGAACTGTATGAAACGACGACTTTAATAAGTGTTTCAGTTTCGGACATAATAAAGATTTAAAAAAATCCTTATTGTTCTTTCGATTTTCGTTACACACATACAGGCATACAGGCAGAACAGCCGACAACGTCTCTGCTTCTGGTTGAATCAAAGCTCCAGAGCCTTGAACATCGACGACGAGTTGCAAGTCTATGGGTTTTCTATCGGTTACATTTCGGGGAGTGTGCAATGGAATTACACAATCTAATTCCACCAAGCCCGTTCCATCATCGGACTACAAGACAAACGGCGATGCGCCATCGTTACATGGTGGACGTCCTACCGATATGCACAAAACGTTTTGGGAATACTTTCATTGTGCGTACGGCTAAGGAGTGTAATTCCCTGCCGGAGTCTGTGTTTCCTGATCGCTATATCCTGCGAGTCTTTAAGTCAAGAGTGAATAGGTTACTTCTAGGCAAGCGTGCTCCATCTTCGACCACATCGTTACTTACCATTAGGTGAGATGGTGGTCAAACGCGAGCCTATTATCAATAAAAAAACCTCGTCAAAACACTTCTTACTTTTTTTGTTCATATTAGTAGCAATGGGTCGGAGTTCGAACCCGTGACCTCTCGATCACAAGTCCGACACCTTAGGCATTCGGCATATAGTTAGAACTCTCGCATTCATAAGTGTCATCGAAATGCGATCACGACTTGAATTCCAGTTTCTATTTTATATATGAGATCCTCTAATCTTTCGCAAGGTTAAATTTATTCATTTTCTTTTTATAATAAGGTCGCGTTTGGTCATCATTTCTTCTAATGGCAGGCTCCTTTTTGGTCTTTTGGTCGAGTATAAAGCACACTTATCTAGAAGAAACCTATTTAAAATCAAATCAAATCCTTTATTTGCTCACTACTGCACATGAACAGCAACATTAATCTATTAGGGAATTATTACTCAAATTAACGGATAAAATCAATAAAACATCCTGCCTACAACAAACGACTGATAAGAATTTTAATAAGTTCATGGCATCAGTTGGTGGCATTTATTTTAGTACAATCACTTACCTCACTTAAGTAAGGCCACTGCAATACTATTTCGTTATCTTTTTCCTTTTCAAAATTGGAATAGTCACTTTGGCCCTTACAGATTAAAACAAAAATAATCTTATCGCTCAGTTAACATCTATCTATCATCATCTATAGGCTGAAAATGAAACAGTGTGGTTTTTAGGTCGGTATTATTTAACATTACCATCCCACTATGGCTGGTTTTATAACTAATGCTTGTGTAGTGTTACACAACATTGCCAACAGTAACAGGCTTCCGGTAACAACATTATCACCTCAAGATGAACAACATGTAGCAAATATGCAGGTCAGTAATTTACAAAGAAATCAAATTCAACCATTGTGAACATACAAAACTATTGACAGATTCTGATAATAATAACACTAATAAGCCTATGAAAATTTAACATTGAAATGTATGTTTCAGATAACTAATACACAGATTGGAACTGCATCACGAAAAAATCACCACCTAGCTGCTGGTGAAGCAATGAGAGACGGTCTTGTACAGCGACTTTGGTCAACAATATGATGGTTTAGATTACATTTATTTTACTTTATTATCAATTTTTATGTTTTACTAGCTTTTGCCCGCGACTTCGTCCGCGTGGAATAGTTACTTTGGGCTAATGTTAAATTTAACCCCGATTTTGAAGCATTCTTCATTGGCGCTCCGCTCCTATTGGCCTTGGCGTAATGATATATAGCCTATAGCCTTTCTCTATACTATTTAATTAACTATTTAATTAATTAAAAAATAATTTTTCTATTCGAACCAGTAGTTCCTGAGATTATCGCGTTCAAACAAACAAACTCTTCAGCATTATATTATTAGTATAGATAGCTGTTGCCCGCAACTTCGTCCGCGTTTCCGTCGTTTATCGTTAAAAAAAAGTAGCCTATGTCCTTCCTCACGGTTCAGTGATTTTGATGTAACAGACAGATTAACTTTCGTAATTTAGTAGGGAAATATAATATGTCAATCTATAATACTGTTGAAAAATATCGCAATACGGAACCTCACAATATTATTGTTAATAGCTGTGCCCGCGACTCCATCAGCGTGTAACTCCTTGTGTGTTATTAAGTTAATGTATTGGTAATATTGTTTGGATCACGTTCACATGAGGCTTAAGTACCTATAGAACGAAATTTTATACATTCGCCCGCTAGACGCGTCGAGCGCGGCGACCGATTCTCAAAAATAATCCTTATAGCATGATTCAGTATTCACGCGCGATGGCTTATTATTAGCGTATTTCATGTATAACTTTGTTGTTTCAATACCGATTTATATGACTCTTTTTTTTGGAATAGTTAATAATGTTAACTTTTTCAATTAGGGGTGACTGAGAGTGTTATAAACGTAAGAGTAGACAAATATTATAATCAGAAAGCTTCGAACTGCTAAGCTATCGGGAGTTACACGTGTTATTGTGAGTCAACCATAAAAGATAGACATATGCTGTCGTGGGATATTTTTTATATAATTTTAAGGAGAACATTTCCGTCATGAAATAATTTCTGTGTAGCTTTAACCATTAAGGTTGCACACGAGACGAAAGCTTAAAAAATGGAGTAACTTCTCCCGTTTTCCCAACATTTCCCTTCACTGCTCTGCTCCTATTGATGGCAGCGTGATGAAAATTATACTATAACCAGCTCAGAAGTATGAAAAATAATTGTACCAAGTTTCGTTAAAATCCGTCGAGTAGTTTTTGTTCCTATAACGGTTATACAGACAGACTGACAGACAAAAATTTTACTGATTGCATTTTTGGCATCAGTATCGATCCCTAATTACCCCCTGATAGTTATTTTGGAAATATATTTCATGTACAGAATTGACCTATCTACAGATTTATTATAAGTATAGATATAGATTTGGCTAGGTAAATGTTAAAAATATAATTTATTTTCTGCATTAATATAGTGTAAAATAACATAACCCACAAACCTAATTATATCCAATATGTTACTAAGATACTGTAAACAAAATTTAAAACATAAAATGTGATATTGGAATGACATTAAAAGAACAATGTAAATAATTATATAAATACATAAAATGGACCATTCTTTTGAAGTCTTAGTTGTCCCACTCCCTTGAGCATTGAGCACTTCAGCCACCTCCGTCCACAAGTACAAAGATTCTGCTCTTCCTTGGGTGCTGTTGTTATAACCCTGAGCCCTAGCCAGGTTAGGGTTATGCTCCATAAAATCGAGCAAGATATTAAATTGAGCCTCGGAAACTCTTGCTACACGTCTTGCCATTTCTACAAAAGGGGTAAATACAAATTAATTGATTTTCATAATGATGATTAAACATTCATCAAAAGTAAACTTAGTTAACACTTACTTAACTATAAATACGAATTTATTTAACAATTAGGCAACATAACAAAAGATTAGGATTATAAATGAACTTGTATAGAGGAACTTAAATTTGTTTTAAAATGAGGTTTTGTACGACAGCTTCATGGTTCGTCGGCCACATCAGCATTAGTTTTGCCCAGGTAGGGCTGCTCCATCGCCGAAGCCAAATAACTTGGCTAATGGTTTAAATTTATGTCTTGTGCCGCGAATGCACATGCTGGTGGCACGTATTATTGAGATGATGATTCTTGATCTTAACCAACCCATCACTACGCTGAAGGACCTGTTC
This sequence comes from Tholera decimalis, assembly GCA_943138885.2. Lineage (NCBI taxonomy): Eukaryota > Metazoa > Arthropoda > Insecta > Lepidoptera > Noctuidae > Tholera > Tholera decimalis. The sequence continues at coordinate 6,786,984 of OW964549.2, forward strand.
CAGCGGTCAGCGATTGCAGTTCCAAGATGTTTTACGAAAGTAGACATTTGTGTAGCGAAGACTCCGTCAACGGATGTAACAAGAGGGGTGAATGTAGTATGTCGCAATTCACAAGCGTTTGAATATTTTCTTATTTTTTCATCTTCGGTGGATTTTAGTACAGAGGCAACATGACGTGAAATGTAAGAAGGAGCGTCAGTGTCTACAACACGGATATCAAATAACGCCTCCCTCTGAGCATCCCAAACGCCGCGGCATGAAATGTCTCCACGTAGTCCGCAATCTCCTTCGGAGATGATGGGTTCTTTGACTACGTTTCCCCATGCATGTTGACATAAGTCACAGAACAGATCTCTAATTTCATTATGACGACGTGTTATTAGACCACCCTTTTTACAACATAGAGCATGATCGACATTAAATTCATTGCAGCCGCAGCCATCACATGATTTTGGCATAGAGACTGGTAATCTGTGGTAACGTAATGCAAGTGCGTCTCTAAACTCTAATGGTGACAGATCGAAATGGTCCTTCTTAGTCGGTAAGGTAGATAACCAGTTGGAGGATTTAGTTTTCATTTTTGTCGAAATTGAACGTTCAATCGCTCTTCTCTTGATAGGGGATAGTTTGACTAAGACGGTATCCAAGAGTTGGTCATTGAGAAAGTCTTTCTCGTTGCGGCATTCTTTTTGTGCATCTTTGAGGGATTTATGATGTTGAGAGAGGTCCATATGTGTATTTTCAATCAGAGCATTTGAGAGGACTGCACAGCCTTTTTTTTGAGCATACATAGTTTATATTTGTCATTTTTGATAGAGCGGATATTGCTAGACCACCTTTGTGAACGGGTAGAGAGAATAGGTCAGCTTCCAAAGGTGAGATATCGCCTCCTAGTAAAGTGGGTAAAAAATTGGTACGCAGTGTGTTTGTTAATGGTTCGAAGAATTGGGTTACATCATCTAAGACTCTTAAAAGGAATGACCATTGAAATTGAACTGCTTTAGTAAGGGCAGTGTAAGCAGCTTGGGGTGAGTCTTTACAGATAAGTGAAAGTTGTTCTATAGTAGATTGCCAGTTTTTAATTTTCTTGTTCACAAAGTGTTCTTTTCCTTCGCCAATATAACTACCAAGGAAGCGTGATCCAGTTATGATGGTTACGTTAATCCCTTTGAAAATCTGTTGAGCTGTTTGCTTGTCGCTCTCGGTAATGATTAGGTATGATTTTTTATCTTGAGGAAAGTAACCATATTCAGGGCCTATTTTACTCATTTTATCCCACCATTGACGTAGGTTTCTGAGCTTACCTTGGGCGGAGGAGTCATCTGCATACCAGCATTGGGTAGTTGCTTGTTCTTTTTTTAGTTCGTTTATTATGGGTAGTGTTGCAAGGGCATACAATGGCATGGCAAGTGGATCACCTTGGGTAACTCCTTCTTTGCTATATAATCTCATATCGGAATCACGTATTACAAGTTCTGCGTGACCATTGTAGGTGTTGTATAAGAAACGAGCGCAATGTGGCCAATATATTCTTGCTTGCCAGAGAGCTAACTGTCTGTTCATAGAATTAAAGGCATTATTTGCATCGACGAGTAGCATTCCCCAGTTAGAGCTTGGTTGACATTCTTTTTGGAAAAGATCGTTCATCGCGTGAATAGCACCTTCGATACCGCTGCTTAGTCCACTGCAGAGTTGCGATTGAGCACAGGCTTCGGTGACCTCGGATCCGGTGACTAAAATCATGCATTTGGATAGGATCCTGCGTAGGCATTCGCCAATGCCAATCGGTCTCACACCTGGGCATTTGTCTAGGGCGATAAGTCGACTTGACATAAGAGCTTGTATTTGATTCCATGGCACAAAATTGTTATTTAAATGCATTGTTAATTGTGCTACTGCAGTCCTCAGATGCAGGCTTGCTTCTCCAAATCGTAGCAAGTAATCTTTCCAATTGTCTGATGTGGTACCTGTTGGGCCTCCAACACCGTGCAATTTTCTAGCAACTGATTCCACATGTTCACTGGTTATGTCTACTTCTAGTAATGGAGTCAATTCGGGGAGGCCATCAGGCAGTGTAAACAGTCTTGAATCGGGATTGAATCCGGGGGGGTGCTTTTCTTGCAGTACATTCATTACCGTTTTTCCTGTTACATCAATTTCGTCTTCAGGTTTAAGAATTTTGCTTGTATCTTTTGTCATTAACCAATTTAGGGCTTCACGTGTTTTTCCTCGCTGTATGAGACGGGTGAAATTTTTTGTGACATATTCATTATTATCATTATTTCTGTTGTAGGAGTTACGGAGAGAGTGGTCTGCTTTCATAGCCTCAGTTATTAGTATATCAATGTTTTCTTCGGCCCATAGATTTTGGCGTCGGTCAAGTAATCTTGTTATATCTTTTGCTTGTTTAACATTTTTCTCTCTTTGTAGCATGACAGCAACGTAAATCAAAATGCGTTCAGAAGGATAGTCTGATTTAACAAGATATTCTATTTCTTCAGCTAATTTGTGAATAAATCTTCTACTTACAGTGTTGGAGGGAAGGTCATAGAGTTTCCCATGAAGGGTGCACACATTTTCCCATCGTTTTTGCCATATGTCTGTCTTCGATCCTATTCCATTAAAAAACGGGGATCCAAAAGCATCTTCTAGGCATGTTGTGGGTATGGTCTGGGTTATAGCTGGAGGTGGATTCTCAGTATGGGCGGCGCGCAAATGTCGTTGTATTCCATTTACTTTGAAGGTTCTAGGACAATGAGGACACTGCACGGTATTTGATGAGGTTTCACTGTGATTTGGCGAAGTACGAACATTGGTATTATTTTTTTTTATTTATTTACACGGTTAATTTTGATATTATACAGAAAAAGCACTTAACACTTACTTTGTTATAAACAGTCCGACTCTAACGAAATCCGCTAGGAAAATAATCGAATGCATTGTAGAAATGCATTCACGAAATTTACAAGAGGTGCAGGCACAGTCAGTTTTTTTAAATAGCACAAACTCTTGAGTTGTTGAATATGTAGAAAACCACTTGAAACCATGATTTATAGTTTCCGACTCAGTAAAATGTTTTGAAATTTGAATTAATATTGCACAACTCTTTAAATTTAAGTTGATGTTGACGAATAAGGGACAAGGGAACCTAATTATTATTTATTTATTAATACGGAGTTACGTTACGGCATGACATTGACAAGCTGCCGATATTAAGAATGTTGCCAGTCTACCAAGTTAATTTCTCAGATCTAAGACCTTATTTGCCATATTTCGTTGATTATTTGCATCCAATACCTTAATTATGTACTAATTACAGAAATTCTGCATAAATAACTTACTCAGCTAATAAAAAATGCAAAGGAAAAATAACCGGTAAAAATACGATCTTTACTTTTTTCTTGCGACAACATTAACACCAAATATGATTCTGCTTTGAGTATGATTCTGCTAATTTTGGTAACCATTTTACGAATAATAGAGGAATTGTTTAGGATCTACTGGGAATTCAGAAAGTGATTCACTTTTAGCGGAATTGCTCTATGTGGCCTTTTTAAGCCTGCAGGTAAGCCCAGTCATAGTAGGTACCTACTATTCCACCGATGTACGATCGATAGAACATCATACATTTTGCAAATTCAAACGGTGTTATTCTAAAAACAGATTATTTTTAAATGTAATTTAGAATATAAATTTTACTTTTGTCTTTGGAGTTTGTACTAGTAATTTTTGGTTTTCATTACGATTCCACGAGAAAACCTTTATATAATTTTATTTAATTATTAAATACTAAAATGTTATTACTTCACTTCAGAGAGGAGGACAGTCTGGCTAAAGATTCAAAATTATTATATTTATTGACTAAGTAATTTAATTATTTTTTTAATTATAAGAGTATTGGAAGCCTAATGGTTACAGGCCTGACTTACAGGTGTAGGTCGAGTGTCATAGGATCAAAAGTCCTAAAGCAGGGTTGTAACGGAAATTCGCCTCCGCCTTCGTTACTGTGGAAGTTCCGCATGAAATCGTATCTTCGCTTCCACCTCCGCCTCCGTACAACTTTTGCGGAGTTGTATAGTTCTCGTCAAATAACTTGGCAAGAGTCGTTCAATGCGCAGAAGTCGATTATTAGGTGACAGCGGTTGTCAGCGGGACGCGGGGTATGACGTAGCGCCGCTCCGAGCGCGCGATTGGTGCGTGAGTAGTTCTCGTTCAATTTGCTCCCGAATACACTTGCGTACACGAAAGTTGTACCCTTTGTTTTTGTTACGAGTTGTTGTTTTAAATTAAGTTTTTGTTACCTTGATTACAATGCCAGGACCAAATTAAATTAACAGTTTAATATATTTAGATGCTTTTTCATATAATTTCGCCTACTTATTTGATTCTAATTATTATCTTGATTATGATTTTAGTATGTTTGCTAAAAGTAGTAGTTCTGTAAATAATCGCGGTATGGCCAATATATTGCATAATATAAGTTTAATGATTAATGAATTTACAGTGCATAGTGACTTAAATTCGTGTAATTCTTGTGATAAAGTGACAGATTTGCCTCACTCTGTAAAAAGCAATGTTAGTGATGAAAATGAACTGTTTTTTCTCTAATAGATATATCAACATATTGCATCAAAATATAGCAGGTTTGATAAATAAAGCAGATGATCTGTTGGTATGTCTAGAGGAGCTATCTAATAAAAAGACAAATGTTGATGTCTTGTGTATTACGGAGCACTTTATCATGGAGGGGTATCAAAATTTATTGTTTTTGCCTAACTATAATTTGGCTGCACATTATTGTAGAATAGAACAAAAAAGGGGTGGTGCATGTATCCTTATTAAAAATGGGCTACAATGGAAAGAATTGCCAAAAGTAGCAAAGTTATCAACTCCGGGCATATTTGAGTGCTGTGGCGTGGAACTGACTAGTTATAAGATAATAATTGTGTGTGTATATAGAATTCCGAACTCAAATAATTTAAATTATTGTTTCGACAAACTTGAAATGCTCTTTCGTGAAATTTTACGTTCATGTTGTAAGAAAATTGTTATCTGCGGAGATTTTAACATTGACGTACTCAAGCAAAATAGCGCAACGAATGACTTTGAATGTATTTTAATGAGTTACAATCTGAAACTTGCTTTGAAACAACCAACTCGCATGGCCAGTTTATCGTGCATTGACAACTTTGCGCATAACTTTAATGCATGTAAGACTGAAGTATTAGAATGGGGATTATCGGATCATACAGCACAGCTGCTTCAGTGTCCAATTAAGTATTGGTACGCAACTAGAAGGGACTATAGTACGGAAAATATAGTAAAATTTAAAAACCATCTCATGAATCTTACCTTTTCAGAAATTTATGACACTGATGACCCAAATGTAGCTTATAATTATTTCATTGAGATTTTCAAGCTATTGTACGATCTGTGTTTTCCATTAAAAGTGGTTAAAATAAATACAACAAGAAGAACTAAGTGGTTGTCAAAAGGGATCAAACTATGCAGTAAAAAGAAAAGAAAACTCCTATGGCAGTTTAGACTTAATCGTAGCAATATTAATAAAACCATATTACATAATTACACTAAAATGTACAAAAGAATTATCTACTTAACACAAAAAGCGCAAAACAACTACAATATAAAAACTTCTAAAAACAAATCCAAAACTGCGTGGCAAATTATCAATCGTGCAAAGTATAACATACCTAAATCTAACATAAATAAAATTAAAATGGGTGGCTGCGTCATATCTCATCACAAGACTATTGCAGAAGCATTTAATAATTTTTTTATTGATAAAATACAGCCAAAACTGAGTGTCAACTGCAGACCTAGGGCGTGTACATTAGACTACAATAATAAAACTATGTTTATGGCCCCTAGTATACCAGACGATATTAAAAAGATAATAATGTCCTTGCATAATACCAACAGTGTGGGATATGACGGTATTGCTACTTATATACTAAAACATGTTGCGGATGAAATCTGTGGTCACTTGAGTCATGTCATCAATCTCAGCATTAGTGCAGGCGTTTATCCTGATGCTCTAAAAGTTTCTATTGTCAAGCCACTATTTAAAAAAGAAGATAGGGAGTTAATGGAAAACTATCGGCCTATATCACTAATTCCCATAATTTCTAAAATATTTGAAAAATACATTTACAAGGAATTAAATTCATTTATAGAAAAACATAAAATTGTATGCGAGGAACAGAAAGGATTTAGAATGGGTAAAACTATTAATATGGCCATTTATGATTTTTTATTTAATGTTACATATAACGTTGATAAGAAGAAACCGGTCTATGGCGTATTTTGTGACATGACTCAAGCCTTTGACTATGTGCACTATGGTACACTATTAAATAAACTTGAAGCATATGGAATTAGAGGAAATGTAAACAATCTAATTAAATCTTACCTATTTAACAGAACTCAAATCACACATATAAAACAAATTAATATGAAAAGTAAACATGAAATGGTATTTCAGTCCTCAGAACGTATAGTTTCGTTTGGTGTGCCACAGGGGAGTGTTTTGGGGCCTCCTTTATTTATATTATACATAAATGATCTACCGAAAGACATCCCTCAACCTCTGACACTATTTGCCGATGATAGCACCATAACGATACCTTGTAAAAGTGTTGATACTTATGAAAAGGACATAAATGATTCTATAAATTTAATGGTAAAGTGGCTAGATGATAATAACCTAAAAATTAACCTAACTAAAACTAAATTAATACATTTTAGTCAACGAATTAATAGTAAAAGTAATTTAAATATACACTACGATGACCAGCCTATAGAAGAGGTAGAAACAACAAAATTTTTAGGGCTCCACATTGATAAAAAACTGAATTGGAAAACCCATATCGAAGTTTTATGCAAGAAAATCAGTAAATCTGCCTATGCCCTGCACACGTTGTCGTCTATTATAGGTGTGGATGCATTACTTACAGCCTACTATGGTTTAACTGAATGCCATCTACGCTATGGTGTAATTTTTTGGGGCAACTCAACAGAAAAGGACACGGTGTTCAAGGCTCAAAAGAGGTGCATTCGTTCAATATTTAAAATTAAACCTACTGATAGTTGCGTGCCTTACTTTAAAAAATATAAAATACTTACTTTGCCATGTTTGTACATTTTTGAGGTAGCTGTATTTGTCAAGACAAATCCACACCGATTTAAACGATTAGATGAAGTAGTCCCACGTAACAGGCGCGACAACAGTAGAATATGCTCTCATACTGCGAGAACAGCGCTTATGCGCAAAAGTGTTTTCTGTATGGCTCCTATGATATTTAACAAATTGCCTAAAAGTTGGAGAGAACTGCCCTTGTCACTTTTCAAAAAAAGGCTGAGAATTTTTTTAGTTAATAAAGTGTATTACAATGTTTTAAATTTTTTGAATGAAAAGGACTTTTCTCTTCCGACTTCTAATAGATATAGTTAAGTATAACAATATATTGATGTGAATTTTAAACCAATTGACTTTGAATCTATTTGACTGCATAATAATGAATATACTGGACATAATGCAATTTATTTTTTGTAATATAATATACTTATACTATAATGTCTTGACATCAATTTATTATTTATTTCTTGTGTATTTTGTAATTAAATTTAAAATGACTATATGTAAATGCAATTAAATGTAATTTTTATACCTACAAAATTTGTACGCCGTTATTGGCAAAACATGGACGCTCACAACATACTATTAATTTAATACCTTGCATATCTGATTAGTCAGTTTATGTATACGCATGTTTGACAAATAAATTACCTTTCTTTCTTCTTTCTTTCAAAAACCATTTTACGCAGACTATTAAAACGTCAGAAAGCAGTTAGACACTATAGTTAAGGACGGTTGAAATTCCGAATTCGTCACTGTCTTTAGGACACCGGGAAAAAAGAAGAATAATAGGGATAGCAGTTTTATTAACTAATTGTGACGACGAGAACTTACATATTATTTTTAATGTTTTTTTTTAATACTTTTTTCACTGTTAAATGTATTTATGTATTATATCTATTTTATTCATAATACCGAATTAACGAATGAATTCCTCTTTTTTCTTTAACATTCTTCTGAACAAACATGATTAAAAATAAATGATGGCAATAACCATAGAATAATGGCAAGCAGTAAAAGTGACCACTTTTTTCTTCCACTAAGTGCACGATGCGCGAACTTACCCCCACTACGCCAAAACTTTGCCAACTTACGTGACGAGGACTATAACAGAGGTTTATTTACAACGTCTTAGCCGTCCGGCCGCGTGTTGCGCGTGAAATGGTCTAGAATCAACGAGTGCGCGGCGGGAATGCGGTTGAGGAGAGGGCGTGCGTATGTCATTAAATAACAACGACCGGAATCAACCTGCCATGTATCATTTGTTTTAATAGTTTTAATGAACCACAAATTACATTTTTTTCTAAATCGACTTTCACCTCCGCCTCCGCCACCGTTAACCTCCGCATCCGTGGAGATGAAACTCGTCGCCTCCGTATTCACCTCCGCATCCGCTAAGAAGGCCTCCGTTACAAAAAAATATAATAGTAGGTACCTCTATACACAAATAAATTTATTGGAATTGAGCTGTTTATGTCCTCAGGTCAGCAGCAAAATTAATTTCCTAAACATGAGACCAAAACTAAATCTTTTCCTACAAATTCTGATGTACGACATACCTGTGGTTGCTCTTAGCCGACACGTATGCAGCTTCCCACGAGATGCATAACGCGGTTTTCGTGGTCTCAAGCAATTTACATGTTAAATGTCGGGTTCGTGAAGGTTTTCTAAAAGATGTTGGAGTTTTAGAAGTTTAGTCCTTAGAATATTTTGATACGAAAATACACAAGGGATCATAAAACGTTAAAATATAATTTTCTCAAACGTCAAGTCTATTTTGCTCTTGTTTATAACGAAAACGACTGTAAAATCTTAGAACAAATATCATTTGTAATTATTTTGTACTATGTTTAATTTAAGGAAATTATGTGAAATAAACGGAAGCTACGATATGCAGCGCAGTAGCCGGTCACTCAATCACAGCGCCGATTATGAGGTAAAAAGACGTAACACTAACAATGTAGGTATCAGATATACAGTTTCTTTCCCATTGTTAACAGCCTTAACAAATATAGAATTTACTATCATTTCCTATGTCAACCTATACGTGTTATAAGCCTATTGGGGAAAACGGATTCGGATCCACAAAGGCAATCCGCGTGGGCTTACGCCCAAACTTATTTAGCTTTTTTCACATGATTTTGGGGTCCCTTTACCACGGAGGTGTGGGATAACAAAGCTTAAATGCCAAAATATATATGTTTAAAAGGAAGCAGGCATGACTCACGAGATGTAGATTGTTCGGACCACAGAACAGCAAACCCAGGTTATAAATATAATATATTTACATTTAATAAACATCTTCACCACTGCTCTGAAAGCAGTGATAGAAAACATTGTGAGAACCCTGTTGAATGTTCTACGGCTAAAGACCGAAGACATGCATAAGCTATTAAGACCAGGCAGTCCAAAATAATTTTCACGCAAGCTCCACCCCCATGCACCCCGGTTAAGCCGTTGTATACTAAACGCTAACGTAGCAGAATAAAGTTGAATATCGCGTGCGCTCTTTTACCATATTCGGGTTCGAAACTAAATGTCATAAGTCTTAATTCTTATTTCGTTTATAACTAAAGTAATAATTGATATAGAGAAAAAGTATCCTATATTTGGTCAATAAACTATATTCTCTTACTGTCAATACTAATTTTAGACATAAAAGCCGAGTAATCTTGATTAAACCTGTTAAAATTAGATGTTATTAATGAATTGCATTCGAAATACAAAAACTGGTTTCGTATATTCACAGATGGGTCGAAGAGTGTAGAAGGTTGTGGAGCAGCCTTCTATGTACCTAGTAAAATAATAGGATGTGAAATTGATTGTTTTAAAATAGGTAATAATACGTCCATTATGACGTTGGAGCTTGTTGCTATCTCAGAAGCACTCTCTTATTGTAATAATAGTCAACATAATAATATAGTTATTTGCACAGATAGCAAATGTTCGTTACAACATTTAGCTCGATGCGCCTCTGGCCAAAGAGGTATATCGTTAGCTTATGTTATTATATCTAAGATCGATCAACTAATTATAAAGGGTGTTAACCTGAGATTGCAATGGGTTCCGTCGCATATTGGGTTACTGAAACTGTTACTGTTGGGGCAATGAAAGGGCTGACATGCTAGCAAAATTTGCAGCTAAAAATGGCAAAAAAGTTAATATAAGCTTAGAGTATTCGGAAGTGTTACCTAAATATAAAAATAAATGTTACGATGATTGGCAGGAGTACTTTGACAAAAGGTCATTAGAAAAGGGTATATGGTATAAAACCATGCAGGATCAGCCTTTTCGTGTGCCCTGGTTTATAAATAGTAATTTAAGTAGGAATTCCATGCAATAAGTTTGCATTCCTTATGAGAAAAACAAACTCACCTAATTGTGTGGTATGTGGAGTGGTGGAAGATCTACATCACCTATTGATGGAATGTGTTCGATTTGAGTCCTACAGAAATGATCTCTTTGGAGCCTTGAACTTGAACAGACTCGATCTAGGTTCATTCCACAGACTTATATCTCAACCAAGCAGTGTTGATGCGAAGAGTCTGTTCAAGTTCTTGGCAAAATGTAAGACTTAATTAACGGTAATGTTATAAATAGATTTAGGGTATGATGGGGCTGTCATACTCTGTGCGTAAAAGTCCCCAATAAAATAAAGAAAAGAAAAAATCTTGATTAAATTTTGAATAATATTTAAAAAATACATGATTTTCGATTAAAAAAAGAATCGGGCGAAAATGTTCCAATTACGTAAATGGTCTAGACATGTAAAAAAAAAGATCCAATAAATCACATACTAATCTTCCATTTTGATTGTATGCGTGATTGTTTCAGAATATTAATGCAAAGTTACATACAATTTACGGAGCCTCCTCTTAACCCGCACTGGGCCCGCATTGTGCCCGCGTGGTTGATTACGGTCCATTCCCTCTCACAGAAAAAATGTTGATATTCTTTCGTTGATACAATGAAATTATTCCTATTTTAATCACATGACCTCAAACCATTAACATAATTATTATCATTTGAATCACTGCCACACTCCAAACATCGACTTACTTAAAAAGAATCTGAGAATCCGTCTCAAGGACAAAAGTAGGTTTGGTGAAATAAATCGAAAGAATTGTAATATTTACAACACAAAATTTATACATACATATAATCACATATCATAAAATCATAGTCCGTTTAATAACCCGTAAGCGTATAATCTTGTTTTGCACAGAACATTCCCCCGTCTGACCTTTTATTCCGATTATAAATCAAAGGACAAAGAACATATGATGAAGAAAAATCTCCCCGCAATTCAGACTTACGTTCCAAATCACACAAAAACCTTAATAAAGAACACTAAATATTTCATCTGGAACACAAGGCTTGGGATTATTATACGTCATGATAAAAGGTAGATCTTCATAAAACATGTCTTTTAGGAAATAAACAAAAAAAGCAAAAGTATGTATCGTAATATTTTGTAGATTCCCACGTAGGTAAGTTGTTAGAGGGTAAGGTCATAAACAGCTCGTCACGGCATTTGTAGGTAATAAAGGAGCCCAAAATTCCACCACAAAGCCCAAAGTGTATGTAAGGGAAAAATCTCTAGGAATTTTTCGTGGAGCATTTCTAGTCGGAGGAATTCGATTAATTTGCGAGCACTTTGGATTTCAAACCGCTGTAACCTCTATTGGGTGTCATGTTTGTTTTATGGCGCTGTTGGAGTGTGAGATTAGAATGCGCTAAGTAAATAATAGTAGTGAGGAAATAAATGGAAAATAAAGTTTGTATTTCTTTTCGAAATAAAAGATCTGGAGGAAATGCTTTAATGCACTTTGAGGTTTGAAATTATCCTGTTTTTAAACCGAAACGTTTTTTTAAGCTTTATCCCGCAACGGGAGATTTCTCACATTACATTACATTTTTACTAAACTAAGTTCCATTTGAAAACATTGCGCCAAAGTAATAAATTCTTCTGAATTGTGGGTTACAAACATTACAATTTACTTGCACAAACACCTAGACCCAGAACAACTATCAATAAGCTATATTATCTATGTTACATTTATTCCGGACCGGGTATCGAACTAACGATACGCAGCGCAGTAGCCAATCGCTCTACCACTGCGCCTACTGAATCGTCAAAATTAAAACTTAGAAAATCATATTTTTACTTGACGAACGTCCCTGCATCTTGCAGGAAATTCTTAGGAAACAAAAAAAAAATTTAGAGAAACTATTTATTATCCGAACACAATGCATGCAATTTCCTCGCTAAGGAGAGAAAAAAGCGAAACATAACCTAAAAAGCTGAAGTAACAGCCTTATCGAGATCGCAGAACGCTGTTAACAACTAGAAACATCAATCAAAGTCTGATGCTAGGGTTGTGCGAAATTGTTGTGGTTACAGAAAAACGCTCATTGAATGAAGATTTTATTGGCCCATACTTCAGGTCTCATTCAGACCGAAATGTTTTTTTGGATGCCGAGACTACAAACGATGTTTGAAACACAGATCATCTGCTTAGCCTTTTTCCAACTGTGTCGGAGTTAGCTTACAGTCTAACCACATGGAGCTTAGTATGATTTATATGTAGCGACAGCTAATCTGACCACTACAACCCAGTAGCTGGGTAAGACGACACCAAGGCAAAACTATTCTTGGATTTTCTGGCTTCAGACTACCCGTAACGCCTGTTAAAGATGTAGAAAAAATAGCCGACACTAACGGTTTAATTTTTTTTTTTATTAAGCTATTGCATAGCTTTTATCGCGGGCTTTGAGTGCGGCGACCGAATCAAGAAATTCCGTAACGAAAATAAACCTAACACCCCGCACTCCGACCGGCACAGCGGTGCGGCGTTGAAAGCCGTGCATCGTCTAACGTCGTTTCTTCCGGTTAAGTAGTAAACCAGCCTTAGTGTGCTGAACTACGAGTGGCCCTACCTAAAAAAAAAACGTCGTTTCAGTTCGGCAGACTTCGGCACGGTAAACACCGTGCTGCATGCGACTAGACGTATGCGTGTAGACTAGCTGCTAACTGCTCATAACTGAGTCCACGAGTGAGTTCGAGCCCGTGTCTAGTTGAACCTTAACGTGTATGTATATAGTACGACTGTACTTGTTTTCTTATCGGTCACCACGCCCAAAAAGTGTAACTTGAATTAATATCAAAGAAAAAAAAAAAAATAATTATAATTGCATAAGTTGACAAAAAAATGCTATACAATAGCTTTACCGCGGCAGTCCCCGAGTACCACACTCATTTTATTTTATTACTGATGAGCCTACTTTTGATCTCGATCTTGCCTGATGGTAAGCGATAGATGAAGTCTAAGATGGGACGAACTAGCCCAGAAGATGCTTATTTACTCGTGCTTTAAAGGCTGAAAGGTCATAAGTGGCAGGGAACACAGAAGCCGGCAGAGAATTCCACAGCTTGGCTGTGCGCACAATAAATGTGGAGGGGAAGCGCTTGGTACGACAAGACGGCATACCAACCCAGCTGTGCGTCTGGTAGACCGGTAGTGAAAATAGATGGAGGAATCAGGTCATGGAGCTCCTGCACATACTCCCCGAAGTACAATCTGTAGAAAACCGACAGGCAAGCAACGGTTCGCCGATGAGCCAGGCTATGAACCCAGCGTTGTGTCATTGTCTCGCTTGGTGGCACAGCAGGGTCTCAGGGCTTTCAAAAAAAAAAAAAAAAAAAAATTAGCCTTTCGCTGTGTTATATTGAAGTAGGTTCATATTCATACTAATATTATGAATGCGAAAGTAACTCTGTCTGTCTGTATGTCATTCTGTCTGTTACCTTTTCACACCTAAACCGCTGAACCGATTTAGATGAAATTTGGCATGGGAATAGTTTAGGACCCTGCGAAGGATAGTTTTTATCCCAATATAAGGTTCTATATAAGGTCCTGTGGGGTAGTTTTCGAAATGCACGCGGGCGAAGCCGCGGGAAAAAGCTAGTAATTAATATGTTTGGTTTTCACAACTATGTTTACATATGTTTCAGTCTAAGCTGATGCATCTAACTGATCCAAGATCTTACAACGGAACTACTTTTAGTCGCAGCAATGAGGCAAAAGCAGTTGTCTTTTGTTTTTAACCGACTTCTAAAAAAGGAGGAGGTTCTCAATTCGGATGTTTGTATTTTTTTTTTTTTTTTTTTATGTTTGTCCACGCATAACTCCGTCGTTTGCCAACCGATTTGAAAAAATCTGATCTTGTTAGAAACGATATACTTCCCAAATGGTCCCATGAAAATTTTATCGAAATCGGACAAGCCGTTTCTGAAAAATCAACAAAAGTCTAAAAAATTGTTTACGTTGATGATCTTTTCGTTTACGCTGCATTGCGTTTTTTGTTCGCGCATAACTCCGTCATTTACGAACCGATTTGGAAAATTCACTGACCCACTAAAAAGCACGAAAATAAAAACTTTTTTGCAAAAAATAAAACCGACTTCCATATCAAAACACTACAAAGCCAAAAATAATTTTAATTTCGGAAGGCAGTGTGAAAAAAAAAAGAAAATACAAAACCAATAACACCGACTACCGAAATTAAAATTATTTTTGGCTTTGTAGTGTTTTGATATGGAAGTCGGTTTTATTTTTTGCAAAAAAGTTTTTTATAGTCACTGTCATTTTAATCCCTGACTTTTAATTCGATGCAGTAAGCTGACATAAGCTAGTGTCACATAATAAATGATAATGATACCCTATTTAACCTAATAGTGATGGATTCAATCAATTGAATAAAAAAACTTTTTTGCAAAAAATAAAACCGACTTCCATATCAAAACACTACAAAGCCAAAAATAATTTTAATTTCGGAAGGCGGTGTGAAAAAAAAAGAAAATACAAAACCAATAACACCGACTACCGAAATTAAAATTATTTTTGGCTTTGTAGTGTTTTGATATGGAAGTCGGTTTTATTTTTTGCAAAAAAGTTTTTTATAGTCACTGTCATTTTAATCCCTGACTTTTAATTCGATGCAGTAAGCTGACATAAGCTAGTGTCACATAATAAATGATAATGATACCCTATTTAACCTAATAGTGATGGATTCAATCAATTGAATAAAAATGAGCGATTTTTAATTGTAAGAAATATAAATAAATGATAAAATGTATACTATTATCTTTTATTTTGAAGTAGTAACTAGATTTTATTATAAATAAGTCTATGTATATTAAAAATATTCATATCTAATCAGACATTATAAAAGCCACTCTTTTGGGACTATTGCAAAAAATAAAAATATTATTATGATCTATTCGTTTTATTTTTATTACATAAATAAATTATATATATAATGACATTTTACTTTTTGTTATTTTCACATATTATTCGATATTATTCCTGAATCGATTAATTTAGTTACGTCACAATGTTGAAGTCGTCATTATCTAACAACTAAGAAACTGTTAGTCTACTGCATCGAATTAAAAGTCTTGGTATAAACAAACTATTGCGAGCGGCCTCATTCCCGTGGATATTTCTATCGCAATTTTTCCCGGGATAAAATGTAGCCTATTTGCTGTTCCTGCCTTGTCTCTGTGCCCAGCATCATCCATCATCCATTCAGCAAGAATTGTGACAAATTTTGTGAAAACACGTGTCGAGTATATGCAGATTTGTTCCGCATTTTGCATTGCGTCACTTTCAGAAGTAAGACGTGATTAAACAACGAACAATATGCAGGTACATGTTCGTCACATCTAAACTTTCGCATTCGTATACGTTTTCTTAATGTCTCGGTGGTCAGCTTTTTTATGTCGTCAAATAAATATGTTATTTTTTCTTTAAAAACATTTTTGTATTATTTCCTTTTTAAAGAAATATCGAAAAGGCTCGTTGAAGCTTCCCGTGACTCAAGGGCTGACTATTTCTTTGGCCAAAGGCTAAGCGTTGCCATACAACGAGGCAATGCAATGCCATCAGTCTCTTGGGTACGTTGCCGGCCGTCAGCGTTGGGAATCAATTTTTCGATGATTTATTCTAGTCTGTATTTTAAGTATTCGAGAACTATTCATCAAAATAAATATTTTTTTTAAGAAATATCGAAAAGGCTCGTTGAAGTTTCCCGTGACCCAAGGCCTGGCTATTTCTTTGGCCAAAGGCTAAGCGTTGCCATACAACGAAGCAATGCAATGCCGCCAGTCTCTTGGGTACGTTGCCGGCCGTCAGCGTTGAGGATGAATATTTCGATGATTTATTCTAGTCTGTATTTTAAGTATTCGAGAACTATTCATCAAAATAAATCATTTTTTATCTACATGTCAGTAAGACGTGATTGAAGAAAATGGATATTTGTGGTATCCGGAAAGCAATGAACTAGAAATATGTCAAGACTTTGATGGATTTACAAACCTAAGACCGAGTAACTTAGGAACAGTCGACCAAACTCTAATAAAAGTAATCTGCCCATCCGAATTTCGATTACGACGGTCAATCTAAACGGATATTTTTGGCGATAAGAAAATTGCAAGACATAATTTCCCTTTGAAAAAATAAACACCTTATTTGCGACCTAGCTTTCACCGCATTTGCCTATACGAGTATTTAATACATTAAGCGAAACTTTTACTATACAATGAGGTAATTTCTATGAGGCCAAAAAGAAACTAAATAAACAGGCTATTGGGTCGAAATTTTGAGGGAACAGAAAGGTTACTTCGTTGCGCTGGTTAATACCACACACAACAATGCACATCCACACTTACTTTTCCCAACATTATTGTTTGTTTCTTTTGTTTTTAAATATTCATAAGTATTACTTGTAGTCTAATATTGCTTTTTGCATTATCTCTGAATATAAATAAATAATACAATTAATATTAATACACATTATATTTTAAAATTTTTAGCCTTGTTGAATTTTACGTCTAGCCAGCAGGACACACCTGTTATTGAGGGAATGCTCTAACTAAATACTACGGCCCTGAAATGTAAGGGCAACTGAAGAAACAGGGTGGGTTTTAGTCAGTAGAATCTGACTCTCACTTCCGCCCCACCACAGCGGGAGGAGTCATTCGATAATTTTCTCACCGAGAACAAAATCACACACTTGTTAACACTTTGCCAATTTTCGGTCACCAAGATACAGGCTGCGCTTAGTTTGAGATCCGTTTGTTTCGAATCAAAGCTCCAGAGCTTTGAACATCGACGACGAGTTCCAAGTCTATCGGTTACATTTCGGGGAGTGTGTGATGGAATTACACAATCTAATACCGCCAAGCCCGTTCCATCATCGGACTATAAGACAAATGGCGATACGCCATCGTTACATGGTGAACATCCCACCCATACGCCAAAAACGTTTTGGGAATACGTTCATTGTGCGTACGGCTAAGGAGTGGAATTCCCTGCCAGAGTCTGTGTTTCCTGATCGCTATAATCTGGGAGTCTTTAAGTCAAGAGTGAATAGGTTACTTCTAGGCTAGCGTGCTCCATCTTCGACCACATCATCGCTTACCATCAGGTGAGATGGTGGTCAAACGCGAGTCTATTCTGAATAAACAAAAAAAAATTGCAACTAGATTAAATATTTTCAATATAAAAACTGTGTTGTATTCAATTTATTGTGAAATAACATAGCCTATAATATAACCAACTTACAAATTAGATGCTTCCAATCCTCATTTGTCAAATTACGTAAGCAGTTTACAAGTTATGAAGGAACAGATTGACATTCATAAATATGTACATAGCGGTCAAAAATCATAACCCTCCTTTTTGATTCGCCGTTGTCGGGTAAAAATATACAATTTCTTTTAATGATGACGTAACTTAGCAAATTTACTCCAAAAAAATATACAACTTCTCAGTTCTTTGTTTTTCCTGGTGGAATAAACAACAATTTCTTCGTGTTTCCCTTTCAAAACTTTTTTAAAAGCGTGTCATTTAAAATTATCTGTGCCATTTGATAGCCACGGTACGACTGGCGGAAGTTCAGTCTTTATTTTTTTACTTTTAAGTTTGATACGATAAGCTTTATTTTCAAGAAATCCATGTAGGTATGAAGTATATTATTATTGTATAAATGCCTCTGTAATTATATAGTGTCTCTGTAAGTCTGTTACGCTTTCACGGGTAAAACCAATTTTGACGAAATTTAATATGCATATAGTTGAAGACCCAAGGTCCCAAAACATTGGGCACGCCATAATAGCGGCGGTAAGTCCCCTCTTTGAGGAGTGGCTAACGAGGCGTCATGGTGTCCTCACCTTCCACCTGACGAAGGTGCTCACCGGACACGGTTGTTTCAGGAGTTACCTGTGTCGATTCGGCGGGGGATCGCCCTGAGGACACGATGGAACACACGGTGGAGGTTTGCCCTGCTTGGGCATAGCTCCGGCGGCATGTCCGCAATAAGGGATTAGTCTCCACATTTTTCTAAAACCGCAAATATAACTTTGTAATTCATACAAATACTATGAAAAACAAAGTTATTAAGGCGAGTCTGACTCGCCCATGGCCAATTTTTTGATACTACAAGAGTGAATAGGTTACTTTTAGGCAAATGCAGTTTAATCTCAAGCACATTATCGTTGCCCATTAGGTAAGATTATGAACAAACGTGTAACTCAATATAACTGCATAAAACTTGCTTAATATTAAAATATATAAATGAACAAAGTTATAAAATATAAATGTATAGTAATAGCAGTTGCTCACGAATTCGGTCGCGTGCGAAGTTTTTCCCGTGTAAATCCCGACCCCGTAGGAATTTCGCAAAATCCCGTCTTAACGCAAATCTACGTACTAAAAGGAACCCCCATGCAAAATTTGAGAGTCCTACTACTTGTGTTTTCTGAGATATCGTGATTAATCAGTGAGTGGTATTTCGCTTTTATATATATACTCAGTCGGGCCATAAGTTCTGTCACATAGGTAAAATTTCGAATTTAGAATGCAAGTCAAGGAAAATATTATGGGCATTCGAAATTTGAATATTTAAAGAAAATGAAAGCAAAGAGTTTCTCGAATTTTGTTCATTTTCTAAAATGGAGTGGACGCGCAAAGAAGACAAAGTCGCAGTAATTGCATTGCATCGTTGCGGTCACGCGCCAACTGAGATTTTTAAACTGCTGAAAAATTTGAAAATTCCACCGAGATTTATTTATCGTACTATCAAACGATTCAGGAAAGATTCAAGATTAGAAGATAAACAAAGGAGCGGTCGACCTCGTACTGTTCGGACTCCAGCGGTCATCAAAGCAGTAAAGGCGCGAATCCAACAAAATCCTGCCCGCAAGCAAAAAATGTTGGCTCTGCAGATGGGACTAAGCAGAACTACTATTAAAAGGGTGGTCATGAAGACCTAGGACTGCGTGCTTATAGAAAAAAAACAGCACATCTTCTTAACGCACGGCTGAAGAAAATCAAACTCGAAAGAAGCCGGGTTTTGTTAAGGCGGTACGCGGGAAAAAAATACCGCGAAAACCTTTTTTCGGACGAAAAAATTTTTAATGTTGAGGAGACTTTCAACAAACAAAATGATAAAGTGTATGCACACTCTAGTGAAGAAGCGAGCAGACGTGTGCCACGTGTTCAGCGTTGTCATCATCCTTTGGCATTCATGGTTTGGCTTGGGGTGTCCTACTTGGGTCTAACAGAGGTATTTTTTTGTGAAAAAGGAGTGAAAACCAGTGCCCTCGTATATCAAAACACAGTCCTAACAAACATTGTGGAACCTCTTTCACAAAAAATGTTCGAAAACAGGCACTGGGTATTCCAGCAGG
Source organism: Tholera decimalis (assembly GCA_943138885.2). Taxonomy (NCBI): domain Eukaryota; kingdom Metazoa; phylum Arthropoda; class Insecta; order Lepidoptera; family Noctuidae; genus Tholera; species Tholera decimalis. The sequence continues at coordinate 6,806,894 of OW964549.2, forward strand.
ATTCTGCGCCGGCTCATAAGGCGAAAAGTTCCCAAAACTTGCTCAAGACCCGTTGAATCGACTTTATCAGGCACGAGGATTGGCCCTCATCCAGTCCAGACTTGAATCCCTTGGATTACAAAATATGGCAGCACTTAGAGGAGAAGGTCTGCGCTAAACCTCATCGCAACTTGGAGTCACTTAAAGCATCCCTGATTAAAGTAGTCGCCGATATTGACATGAACGTCGTGCGTGCTTCGATTGATGACTGGCCTTGCAGATTGAAGGTTTGTATCGAAGCAAAAGGAGGACATTTCGAATAATTTTAATGTGGTTTAAATCTGTATTCTATACCCTTTCATTTGATATAAAAAACTTTTTTGCAAAAAATAAAACCGACTTCCATATCAAAACACTACAAAGCCAAAAATAATTTTAATTTCGGTAGTCGGTGTTATTGGTTTTGTATTTTCTTTTTTTTTTCACACCGCCTTCCGAAATTAAAATTATTTTTGGCTTTGTAGTGTTTTGATATGGAAGTCGGTTTTATTTTTTGCAAAAAAGTTTTTATTTTCGCGCTTTTTAGTGGGTCAGTGAATTTTCCAAATCGATTCGTAAATGACGGAGTTATGCGCGAACAAAAAACGCAATGCAGAAAACGAAAAGATCATCAAGGTAAATTATTTTTTTCGACTTTTTTTGATTTTTCAGAAACGGCTCGTCCGATTTCGATAAAATTTTCATGGGACCATTTGGGAAGTATACCCTTTCCAACAAAAAAAGAATTTTTCAAATCGGTTGGCAAGCGACGGAGTTATGCGTGGACAAACATAAAAAAAAAAAAAAAAAAAAAATACAAACATCCGAATTGAGAACCTCCTCCTTTTTTAGAAGTCGGTTAATAAATAGCTGAAATGCGTAACTCATTGTGTCATTTATTTAACTTTCCATATGTGACAAAACTTATGACCAGACTCATGTACAGGTTTCTCCGTTGATAGAAATAAGAAATGTTGTATACTGTAAACTTTATTCATGTTTTATAACATAACCAGCCTATAAAGAACCCACTGCTGGGACAGGCCTCCTCTACGAGATGGAATGGGCTGTTATCCTCAACACACATTGCAGGTTGGTGGATGTTGCATGTCTTTGGATTTATCAGTCCAAGGACAAGCCAGTTACCCGAAGATGTAAAGCCTATTGTCTTTCAAAAACTTGGTAAAGGATCTTCATCTGAATTCTTATTATGTATTCTTCTTTTGTTATTATGTATGTCTTTGTTTCTTTTTTTATATTCATTTATGTATACAACGTGTAACTTACATATCAAGTGCACAGCTTCTTTGGATGATAACAAATGATATGGCAAATATTTTGTAATCCTATGTCTACATGTGTGGAATTTATTAGAAATTTCAATACCTTGATACCAGAGACCGAATCTTTCAAATTAAGAAGAACGAAGAGAATTATCGTGTTATTGCCAAGTCACGTGGAAAGTTATTAACCCTCGTAGTGCTGTGACAGGTATGTTATGATTGGCATATAAAAAACATATGAAACCGATAATTTGGTAACCATTTTTTGAGTCACTTATTTTGAGCGGAAACTGTGCATAGTCTCCATACCAGATGTTGTCTTCAGCCCTTGTGGATAGAATCAATAAATAACATTCTCAAAACATATATACAACGTGTAATGGAAACCCTATATCTGATATAGGGTTTCCATTACACGTTCTATATATGTTTTGAGAATGTTATCTATTGATTTTATAAAGATAAATAGTACACCGTGGACTACCCGAGTATTTATTTTCTTCTATGTATCAAATCTATCCAAAGGTTGTCTGTAAAAGATCGCTTTTAGCGATAAGATCGCCCTTTTTAGTTGTAAAGTCCTTATTGTTTTACTGTTATGTTGTACAATAAAGAATATATCAGTCTGTCTATCTGTGTTTTCCGTTACCGTTTTTGAGAGCAGTTATAATGATGAAAATAATACAAATATGTGTGCCCGCTTAAGTCCAAAATCTTGATAAAACTTGTAAGTCGTAAATGTAGGTAAACACACTGCTACGAATATTATTTCATAAATAAAAAACAAAAAGTTATTCTCATTCCCCGCCCGAAGCTTTTGACACCTTAACGAGATTCGGTTTATCCCACCCTCTTTTCTCCCTCTTTGGATATGAATTGTGCACTTTAATTTATAACTCCTTTTATTATTTTACATTTTAATGCACTATAGCTTTACAGCTAAAAAATAATTTAATTAAGTTGTGACATTACCAAAACTCATCGACAACGAGTTGCAGGTCCATCGGTTACATTTCAGTGAGTGTGCGATGGAATTACACAGTCTAATTCCGCCAAGTCCGTTCCATCATCGGACTATAAGACAAACGGCGAAGCGCCATCGTTATATGGTGGACATCCCACCCATACGCACAAAACGTTTTGGGAATACCTTCATTGTGCGTACGGCTAAGGAGTGGAATTCCCTGCCGGAGTCTGTGTTTCCCGATAGCTATAACCTAGGAGTCTTTAAGTCAAGAGTGAATAGGTTACTTTTAGGTAAGCGTGCTCCATCTTCGACCACATCATCACTTACCATCAGGTGAGATGGTGGTCAAATACGAACCTATTTTCAATAAAAGAAAAAAAAAACCGCTTTATTATTAGTATATAACGTTTCCCCTGTTAGGATACAGGCCTCGTCGCTATGAGAGGCAATTGGCCGTAATTCATCACTTGGGCCTAGTTCGGGATTATGTATATCGCATGTCTTCAGATTTTTGCTCCTATAGCCTGCAATACATGTTGGCCGAGCGTAGACGAACGCGAGCATTAGCAAATAGATACAAGGAAAGAAATAATGTCCACACGTTCGGCAAGTTCGTCGAACGCCAATGCAGACGACCAATGTAGAAGAGGGTCTGTAGAGCTGCCCACACGTTGGCCGAGCGCAGGCGAGCGCCTTTGATTTATGACCAAAAACCGACACCGATCCGAAGTGAGGCAAGTGATCACGAGCAACGGCGAGCGAAGACAAGTTGCACCAAACGAGCTCTATACACGTTGGCGCTGGCCTCCACTCGGCCAACTAGGCAAGTGACACCGAGCGATAGCAAGACAAGGCAAATATACCATCTACATGTTGGTATTGGCTTTCACTCGACAACGCTCGGCCAACATGTATTGCAGGCTTAAGACATGCCAGTTTCCTAACTATGTTTGCCTTCACCGTTTTGAGCTCAGAGGTAATAATAAAAATTACACAAAATAATGCGACTGCCCGGCTTCCAAACTACAGCTCGTAAGTCGAGTCTTTAAACACTGAACCATAACTAAACGCTTTTAAAATAAAATATTTGATTCAGATAAAGCGAGCTGTTGGTACGTACCCTCGATTGCTGTCAATAGCTCCAGCTCTGACGCAATTTGTTTTGTAGCATTAATTACGTGGAAGCACTTACCATCAGGTGAGATGGTGGTCAAACGCGAGCCTATTATCAATAATAATAATAATCTGTGGCCCGGCTGTCAATCAGCTTGTCAAAAATTTTCTTCTCAATTCTGTTTCAATAAATATTTAATAAAACAATAGTTATGTACAATGTTTAACCAAACGAAATCCGTAAGAAAAAAAAGAACAAACTAATATACGAGTAGAAATGCAGAACATACCATCTACATCTTGGTAAGAAGAACCTTACATGAAACATTACATGAAGATAAAATGTTGACAAGACGCCGGGCACGATTGCAACAACCCACACCCCCAAGACCTGCGAAATTGTCGCTCAGCTCCGCCTCGCAGCCGCCGGGACCAGCTCCAGCCGTGAGTGAAGAGACTCCGGCCGCTGCAGTTGCGTCGAGCTCGAGCGACGAATACTTCTCGCCGCCGACGACACCACCACCTGCGCGTCGGCGAGGAAGAGGCCGCCCTCCGGCCAGCTTCGGACCTCGAGGCCCACCGGCCTCTGATAGGGTCCCCGCTGCCGGTGGAAGTGTGCAGCGCATGCGATGGACAAATTCCATCAATGAAAATGTCATGCGCTCATACTTTGGGGCTACAGAGGGGGGAACTAACCTGACTGCGTACCGTGGTCGGATGCTCTCTCTGTTTCAGGTACTTGAACCAGCTGTCAACGTTTCGGCCCAACGACTGTCGGATCAGGTGCGGGTCATCCAGCATAACCATATGTTGGATGACGCCGTACTTGATAGACTACGCCTCGAATCACGGTGCAGTCGTGTCTCATCTGCTTCACCACAGGCTGCGGTGCAACTACAACCTAGTATCTCACCGCGACCCGACCACGTCGGTGAAGATGATGAGGACCGGGCTACATCCGTGAGTACCCAGTGTAGTGAACAATTGAGGAGCGCTTTGGAGTGTGCATTACGAGAGTATCACTCCACACCACCTGAGCTGAGACCTCGTCTGCCTCGTTTGCCCATGCATAAGAAAAATAGGGCGCTAGTGTGTGCTCTGGATTCACTGTTGTCAAATTATTTTGACAATAGCGGAGACCTCACCGATACCCATTCGATCCTGTACTGTGCCGCTGTTGCAGCATGTCGGGTAGCTCATTTCAAGTTTCCAAAGACTGACAGAGCTATTCGACCAGCTGTACCAGCTTGGCAGTGTAGGATCGAACGTCGTATCGCTGGGGCTAGAGCACTCATTGGCAAACTTATCTGCTTCAGACAGGGCAACACTCGCCCTAGAGTGATGCGCTTTGTGAGGCGGGCGTTCGCGGGGACTGATATTAGTCCTCGGGATTATCTCACCTGCGTCACAGAGCGCATCGACTTCCTGAAGCAGAAAGTCTATGCGTGGGCAAACAGAATTCGCAGATATAAGCGGCGGGTGGAGCGATACACTCAGAAACGCACATTCCAAAGCAATGAAAGGTGGGTTTATAGGGCCTGGGAGCGACCTGACCAAGGTGTGACTGATACGTGCTTACCGGATGATGACGCCATGTGTTCGTTCTGGCGCAGCATCTGGTCGGCTCCTGTCAGTCACACTGAGGGTGACTGGATGTGGGAGATCAGGCGCACGTGCGATCTTTTACCCGAAATGGGGGCAATCACGATCAGCCCCCAAGATGTAACCCGTGCAGTGCGTCCGTTATCTAACTGGAAATCCCCAGGGCCGGACGGGCTGCACAATTTTTGGCTTAAATGGTTCCAAAGATCGCACGCTCGCTTGGCATTTCAGTTCCAGTCTGCCCTAGAGTCAGGATCGCTACCTCAATTCCTAACTACAGGAATAACCCACCTGCTCCATAAATCAGGTAGTACTACGGAACCTAAAAATTATAGACCGATCACGTGCCTTCCTACGGTCTATAAAGTTCTTACGTCCATCCTGAGAACTAAAATTAATAATCATATTGATGTAAATTCAATCATGTCTGTTTCTCAGAATGGATGTAGGAACGGGTCCCGTAGTACCAAGGAGCTGCTCCTCATTGATATTGCCATTAACCAACAGGTTCGTCGTTTCCGAAGAGATTTGTCGACATGTTGGATAGATTATAAGAAGGCCTATGACTCTGTTCCACATACATGGCTCAAGAAGGTGTTGGAGTTGTATATAAAAACTTTTTTGCAAAAAAATAAAACCGACTTCCATATCAAAACACTACAAAGCCAAAAATAATTTTAATTTCGGTAGTCGGTGTTATTGGTTTTGTATTTTCTTTTTTTTCACACCGCCTTCCGAAATTAAAATTATTTTTGGCTTTGTAGTGTTTTGATATGGAAGTCGGTTTCATCTTTTTGCAAAAAAGTTTTTATTTTCGCGCTTTTTAGTGGGTCAATTTGTAATTAATCTAGTTATAAAAGCCAAAATGTCAACTACAAAAAACTAAAAACGCGCGAACAAAAAACACAATATAGAGTAACCGAAAAGATCATCAATGTAAATATTTTTTTAGACTTTTGTTGATTTTTCAGAAATGGCTTGTTCGATGTCGATAAAATTTTCATGGGACCATTTGGAAAGTATACCCTTTCCAACAAAAAAAGAATTTTTCAAATCGGTTGGCGAGCGACGGAGATATGCCCGAACAAACATAAAAAAAAAAAAAAAAAAAACAAACAAACATCCGAATTGAGAACCTCCTCCTTTTTCAGAAGTCGGTTAAAAATAGATCCAATGCTACGCAATTTTCTTGAGTCATGTATGGGGCAATGGAAGACGGTCCTCTGCTACCCAGGATGTCGACAGATCCAGGAAAACAGCGAACCGATTAGGATTGAGCGTGGCATATTTCAAGGCGACAGTCTGAGCCCTCTGTGGTTTTGCCTGGCTCTCAACCCTCTCAGTACATTGCTGGAGGGTTCAGGGCTAGGCTACCAGTTGAGAAGAGGTGGTCAGATCATATCACACTTGCTTTACATGGATGATTTGAAAATCTTTGCCACCAGCAAATTGCAACTGATGGAGCTACTGAAGGTAACAGAAACTTTCAGTAGCGCCATCGGAATGGAATTTGGGGTGGACAAGTGTGCGGTCATGCATGTAAAGCGAGGAGAGATTATGGAATCCGTGGAAACTCAACTCTCGGATTCCATACACCTGAGATCCCTCGGATCAACTGAAACTTACAAGTATTTGGGTATGTCAGAAGCACTAGGCATCAATACTGCTTATGTTAAACAGTCATTGAAGGAACGCTTCTTTGGCCATCTGAATAAAGTACTGAATAGTCTTCTATCAGGCGGAAACAAGGTGCGTGCCTTCAATGGTTGGGTTATGCCAGTATTGATGTATTCTTTTGGCATACTCAAATGGACTCAGACTGAACTTGACGCCTTGGACAGGCGGGTCCGCAAAACGCTGACTGCAAATCGGATGCATCACCCACGTTCATCGGTGATGAGGCTGTATATCCCCCGGAAGTGCGGTGGTCGTGGTTTTTTAAATACTAAGACCCTGCATAACCGCGAGGTATGCAGCCTTAGGGAATATTTCCTAAAAGCTGACGTGGGTATGCATCGGGATGTGGTAGCGGTGGACAAAGGCCTCACTCCACTCTCCGTAGGTACCGAGAATTGGCGCAAACCTGTAGTATTAGATACTAATGACCGCATAGAAGTATGGCAGAGCAAGGAGCTTCACGGACGCTATTACCGGGCCCTTCATGGGTCTGATGTAGATATGTTAGCGTCCGTAGCCTGGCTACGTTTTGGTGACCTCTTCGGGGAAACCGAAGGTTTTGTCTGTGCGATTATGGACGAAGTTATGATGACGAATAACTATCGGAAATATATTGTGAAGGATGGTACCGTAGACATATGTCGGGCATGTCACAAACCGGGAGAATCAATTCGTCACATTATCTCCGGTTGTTCTCGTCTGACTAACGGAGAATATTTGCATAGACACAACCTCGTAGCCAGGATTATTCACCAGCAACTTGCTCTTAAATACAATCTTGTGGAATCAGAAGTACCATACTATAGGTATGTGCCCGACCCAGTTCTCGAAAATGGCAATATTACACTGTATTGGGATCGGTCTATCATCACTGATAGGACTATTGTTGCCAATAAGCCTGACATAGTGGTGATAGACCGATTAGAGCATCGCACAATGATTGTTGATATAGCAGTCCCCCATGACGAGAACCTCGTGAAAGCTGAGATAGATAAAAAAAAATAAGTATCTTGACCTGGCGCGCGAGGTTGTCGACATGTGGGATGTGGAGACAGCAATCATTGTGCCGATAGTCGTCACAGCCAATGGTATAATAGCCAAGAGCCTCGACCAACATCTAAGGAGGCTCTCGTTGGGCAGCTGGATCAAGGGCTTGATCCAGAAAGCAGTGCTCCTGGAAACGGCGCGTATTGTGAGGAGGTTCCTCTCTATGGAGCCCTGACCACCAGTAGCTTGGATCCTGTTCCCGATACCGGTGGGCTACTATTTTTTATATTTTTAAATGTTTTTATTTTTTATATTAATATTTAAAAATGTAATGTATATGTATATATATTAAATAAATGGAATAATAATAAAAACTTTATTCATTTACAAGAGTTGTAGTACAAAGAAAAGAGGAAATACACTTAACTTATGTCTAATTTACATTATAGAGCCACATTTTTATATCACTTTTTGCACTACATATAATACAAGAGTGTCATGCTGCTTTCCTAGCTAGGCTAGTTAAAAGCCTGTGATTAGGATAAACAGTTGCCACCCTCCCAGTTGGGTTAGGTTCGTAGAGTAATTTAAGAACTAAGTGTAATGTTACAAAGTTTACAAGCAGGCACTACAACTTAAAAGAAGTAAAGTAACAAAATTGTAGTAGTATAGTTGTTTTGTTGATGGTGTGTGTTGTGTAATTGTATGTGTATGAATGTGTGTGCGTGTGTGTGTATGTAAATGTGTGTGGTTCACTGTGAGTGTGATTGATGTCATGACTCTAAAATATTGTTAGCAAGTAATGTTCGGTTTCCTCATAAGTTTTATTAAGTAAGAAATCGTGGACTATTTTTTTGCATTTGTAATATGGAAATCAATCAATCAATAAAAAAGCTACTTGGACTCAGGTGCTAGTACGTTCACATTGATTGTATTTGGAATTGTTTATAAAATAAATAACCCTATCTACCATTTTGCTAATAATAACGATAATTATTTTGCAAATTGTTTCTAAATAACACTTTTACACGTCATTTGTTTTCAAAAATTTAAACTTTAACTAATTTAAAAGGCCATAGATACAATCCGTACTGATCAAATCATATGACAAGCATGTTGGTTTGATATGGTTTATTTGAGTGGGTCTGTCCAAACAGTGCAAGCTTTTGTCAGAAATCAAAGTAATATTATAGCTAGCATTATAAGGTTTTTCCTAGGTAATTCTGGTTCATCTTCGACCACATCATTGCTTACCATCAGATGACCTGCTAATCTGGCCCTGCCATGGCGGCACTCGGTGATTTCCGCGACATATGTAGGCATATTCAATCAACTTAAGATGTACATGTGCCTTTTTATTCAATCATGCGAATATAAATAAATTTTATCTAGATCCATTCAGCTATTTTGGTGTGACGCGCACAGATAGGTAGATTATGTATAAAATAGTACATAGGCTACATTTCATCCCGCAAAAATATGCTATATTTCTAAGCAAACTAAGTCGTGGGCAACAGATTATTTGTAAATAAAGTCTTCATAATCTGGCTGCACTATGAACCTGTCTATGCCACATTTAATCTTCCTCTAAACAATGTTTCTTGAATGACATTTAGAAGTATGAGACAAAATGCCATTTTGTCAGCAAAAGCAAGGCAAGGCGACTGCGTTCCGTTGATACGGGTCAAAAGGCTGTCCAACTCAAACGGAACTGGGCAGGACATGTCTGTCGCAGAAAAGCAATGGACCCGGCAAATACAAGATTGGTGACCTAAGACACGGGGTCGTGGTAGACCGCAAAGGAGATGGCGGAACGTCCTGGATGGCTTTTCCCAGTAGTATGATAACACGGGCTAGTATTGATAATAATCAGCGGAAGAGATTCTTGAAACGCCAAAACAGATATACATAGATGTTCACGTAACAATATTTCGACAGCATTTGATATACGTACACCATTTTTCACCTTTTCGACAATAACAAGATAGAAATATAGATAATTATACTCTTTATTATACACCATAAAAGAATTAAATGAGGACTTAAAAACTACAAAGGGAGTTACAATGGGCGGTCTTATCGCTAAAAGCGATTTTTTTACAGAAAACCTTTGGATGGATTTGACACAGCAGGAGAAAATAAATACGCGGGTAGTCCATGGTATATTCACTTATACAACGTGTAACGGAAACCCCATATATATCCAAAAGGACTGAAGACAATATCTGGTATGGAGTCTCTATGCACAGTTTCAGGTCAAAATGAGTGACTCAAAGAATTAATACCAAATTATCGGTTTCACATGTTTCTTGAATACCATACATAACAAACCTGTCACAGCACTATGAGGGTCAATAACTTCCACGTCACTTGCCAATAACAGGATAATTCTCTTCGTTCTTCTTCGTTTGAAAAAATGGGCCTCTGGTATCAATCTATTGAAATTTCTAATAAGTTCCACACATGTAGACATAGGATTACAAAAACCTTGCCATATTATTTGCTATCGTCCAAAGAAAGCGTGTGATTGTTATGTATATACATACCCTTTATGTTACACGTTGTATACAATACATAAGTAATAACCTACATACTCAATACACATATACATATATACACTAAAAAAAACAAAGCTGAGATATATAACAAAATAGTAATAACACAAATTAAAGAGAGAGATATAGATCTTTTACCATGTTTTTGAAAGAAGGAAGGGTTTGTGCTTGTCTTACTGACACGGGAAGAGTATTCCACAGACGTACTTGACAAGTCACTTGACCTGTGGTGATTTGATTAGTTTCGTGTTACCATTACTGTTTTGTTGTATAAAAATAATAATTTTGTAAAACTCCTAAAATCCTATTATCCTATGAGCACCACAGCAACACATAGTAACCACCCATCTCATTTCACACCACTTCCAATTAGTTTAACGCCTCACCCCATCTCGCAATCATAAAACAGGATCTCGGTCATAAAACAAGATAATATCTGATATTATTAAACATCTTAGCGATATAAATAACGTATACACCAATATAACACTGGTATAACACCACATTATGCCACAAGGGCGTAATATCTAGAGTAATTCAAATAGAGGCTCAAGGAAAGGTATAAAGAATTCTATCAACGCAGTATTCGCGCCTGTTCGCATTTGGCTGTGTGTTCTGGGTAGGGTCTCTCCTAAAGCGATTTCCATCTTTAAATTTAAATGAAATTGGAATATCTGTCCGTGAATTCAAAATAATAGTATTTTCTGAATTGCTTTTAATTATTTACACGATACTAAAACATAAACATTCTTGTAATGCTTTTTCTAAGTTTTTTCAAAAAACCTGCCACGCGAATAAAATCGCGAGTACAGCTAGTATTTTATAAATGTATAAAAATTGGCCAAGTGCGAGTCAGACTTGTCATGAAGGGTTCCGTAGTAACAACACAAGATAACTATTGCAATAACATAGTATTTGTATGAAATACAAAGTTATATTTGCGATTTTAGAAAATGTGCTATATCTCAAAAACTACTTACTGACTCTATCTCACTCAAACTAATTATTTTTGAAAGTTTTTGTTAAGATAGACAGCATATAGGTATATATATGCTGTCTATCTATATATATATATATTATTTTTCACTCTGATATCATATAAGAACAGACACAGTCACACACAGTCAATTGTTTAAAAGATGTACATTTCCAAAGTGGTAAAATCACTTTGGAAATGTACATCTTTTAAACAATTAACTTAAAGAAAAAATGTTTTTAGAAACCTCAATATCATGTTTAAGGACCATACACGTATAGATTTGATGAAAAAAATGGTAAATGGTATCTGTTCCATGTATGGGTAGGTACTTTATATTTTTTGTTATATTTGTATAAAAATCAGAAAGCGATTAGCAGAATACATCTAATTACCAAGTTTCAACTGTGTAGTCTTACGGACGGACATACAGACAGACTTGACGCATTTATAAGAGTTTCATTTTTTGCTCATCGGCTACGTAACCCTAAAAAGTGTGTTCGTCGTTTTCGTCAAAATGGAGAGTTAAGGGGCAAAGAGAGACGGGCTATTTTTTAATCGTTGAAAAAGAAACTTGACACGCTAGCGGAACCGCGGCAAAAAGCTAGTTTCTTTATATGACACGTCTGATAAATAAGTTGAAATAGTAAACTAATTGACTATGTGTTTGGAGTTGTTCTCATTCATACTAAAAAAAAAAACTGAATCCTTTTAACAAAAACTGCTATGTGCAATATAGTTCTGTGCCAAAAACTTAGTAGTTTTATGGGGTTGCAACGTGTGTACAGACAATGCACTATCGGGCCCGGTTACTGGTGCTGACTACTCTGAGGCGCGAGTGGAACATGACGCACCATCGACGTGGGTCTTGTCCTTACCGGACGGTGAGCTACCCATTATAATTACATTTCAGTAACTTTTTGTGGTTTCTCCCATTAGCTCTGAATTGTTTTTTTTTTGCCAAAATAAATTCTTTAAACTAAATTATAATCCCTTCGAGTGGAGCCACTCCTCATTTCTCACCTCACATAGGCAAGTATAAATATGACATGACTTGTCGACTCACATGAAATAAACTGTGCAATCTGAGGCGTCGTTTGTTGCGTTAGCTCACAGTGATATGAAAATTTGGACACTGAGAGTGGAGAGGGCTTATTCAACCGTTATGATTTTTTTTTTCAGTATTCTTATGTCTTATATATTAAATACGTGAAGAAACTTTGAGAGGAGCTCGTGGCTAAATAATAATTGCAATATGGGTCGATCTTCAAGATTAAACAACGGTTGTAGAGACCGGTTTGTGTATGGGTGACAGTCCTAACCACAGAACAGATAAAGGAGGTTAGAAAGGAAATATTTGTATAAGAACACGTGTCGCCGCTTTTCTCCCCATTCTTTAGCTTGACTACAAGCAAGAGGCCCGTTACGTATGCGAATTACGCACACAAATAAATTACACACACTTAAATCGAGAGCTTGAGAGCAGAACTCACTATTGATAAACATGCGCCGTGCGTCATGGCCAATCAGGGCAAAGGACAAAACGTCAATGGTTGAAGTGTGAAGGACGCAACCGCATGCATACATTGTAAGCGAACTTGGTCATTGCGTTGATTAAGCGAGTACACAAAGGGCAATGTATACTTTTTGTAACTTGTTGCAATAATGTTGTTAATGTTCGGAATTTCATAGTGATCAGAATATTTTTATGTTGTTTACAAGTAAAATTGTAATTAAATGTTATTTTCGACTTACCGATAGAAAGATATACCTCTTCGATCTATATTTGCGGTCTGACTTTTTGTTTTACAGGTTATAATTGCACAACATGGCATTTTAAAGCAGAGCTCTGTGTTCCGAAGTAATCCGAAGCGCACTAAACGCGGCGAATGAAGTAATCGGTTGCGTTATGATTGTCGTATCATAAATGTGGCGCACGCGCCACGCCCACATTACCATTCCAACCTTATTCATCTATTCCGTGGTCCTAACACCTTTCCGATATTCCGCCGTACCTTGGAAAGTAGGTACGTTAACCTGTTGGTCCTGACTGTTATAAGTACATATTAAATTTAATATCTTCTTTTTATAAAAATCAAACTACTACAAAAACAAGTTAAGAAAGAAAGAGAGAAAATAAATGTACGTATATTTGTTCCAGATGTAAAGGCGTGTGCTTTTACATAATTATAGGACAAATGAATATAAAAATTAAATTAAATAAAACAGCATTGAAAGATGCATAATATGTCACATACATTTTAAGAAAATAACTTCAAGATAAAACAAATACTTCTGAGTATTTGTTTTATCTCGAAGTTACAGAAAATAAACAACATGAATCAGTAACTAATTACATCGCAAGTATTAAGTACAGAAAATAATTTTGAACGCGAAAATGAAATATTTCATAAGGCTTGATACAAAAAGATGATTTTTAATTTGTCTACAATTTCTGACTCAATATTTACCAACCCAAACACTTAAATCTGTAATACCTACTCATATTTACTGTTGTCCTTTCCTCCAACCTTTTTTTTTGGGTGGGAAAATCATCGAATGACTTCTCCCGCTCTGGATGGAGTGGAAGGGATGACCCTGTTCCTTCAACTGCATCTCTACTCTAGGGTGGGCTGAAGAGTCCTCTCTTACCCACGCCCCAGCCGCTACGGGAGACGCCCCGAGCGTCAGGGATCGCGAACCGCTCTCCGGCCACCTTAGGCGCGGCAAGCAGGGGTAGGGTCGGCGGTGCGTCGTGTTCCACGCGCGACTCAAACAGTTGTCAGCACCAGTGACGGGGCCCCATAGGGCCATTTCCTGCCGGAGTTGCGGGAATGTTCTAACGAGATACCGTGGCTCCGGAACTTAAGGGCAGCTGAAGGAATAGAGTGGATTTTTAGTCAGCAGAAGTCTGACACTCCCTTCCGCTTAACCCAGTACGGGTGAAGTCATTCGATGATTTTCCCACCCAGAAAAAAAGGTGGGCTGAGGAATGTGCCAGACCTTAAGTATCATCCTACATGATGATGTATGAAGACAAAAAAGTCTTGTTAGACTGAATGTCAATAACAATACATGCATTGACATTCAATCTCAAATTTTCAAAAAAAAAGTAATTTTCTTATAACTTTTTTCTCTTAAGAGATTTTATTCCACATCCGATTCATACAGGCTTGCACAGAGAAATAGCAATATAGAGTTTTTTAGAATATTCTAAAATTTTTATCTCGTTCCTTCTGAATTATTTACACCTAATTATCGTGCGTATTTATTTATTTTATTTTACACACACAAGTTGAAAGACATACAGACAGAAAATAGAATACATAAAGTTACAAAACACAAGAGAGTTAGCAATGGGCCCCAAACTAGGCACAGCCTGTATCTTGGTGGCCCAATATTGACAACAGAGTTTGACTGAATCTACTCGTAACTTCAGTGTGACACAACACAGCTAGACAAAAAAGAAAAACATTAAAAAAGTGCTTGATAAAATAAAGTTACAAATAAAGGATTGGACTAATTATAATAATTTTGACAAAGTTGCAACAAAACAAACAAATTAAAATTGATTATTAAAAAAAAGCAATCAAATAATAATAATTAGGAATATGTATGTACATGGAATTAGTAGTGGGTTATTTGCAACATAATGTAATTTCCAACTGGCGCGATGAACGAGTGAGTGAGTGTAAGTGAGAAATGTGAAGTATTTGTGCGAGCGTGTGTGAGTGTGTATATTATATGTGTGTTTGTGTGGGATATGTCTGTTTCGTGCTTTTAGATTATTTTATTTCAAGGAACATAACAAATTTTCAGTTTTGTCGTAGGTCAGGTTTCGAAGCCATGCTTTTAACATAATCTTAGCTTCGAAGACATTTCCAGGGATCCTCATTGTAGATTTATTGACTACATTGAAGACCCGAATAGGTAAAAATAGTAAGAAACGTGTGGCAAATATTGATTTCACTCTTGGGATTTGTAGACTGTCAGCTCCTACCCTCCCTCTTTGGGTCTAAGTGAATTGATGCCCAGACGCAGCAACCAGTTTAAGTTGGGACTTCAGGATATAAAGCTGTCGGACACGCAAGACGTCAGCTTCTTTGTATAGTTCGTCTGTGGAATAACGTCGTGGCTTACCAAGGAGGACTTTAAGAACGGCCCGTTGTGCACGTTCGAGTTCAATCAAGTAGGTCTTGGCTGCGCTACCCCAGACGCCTATACAGTATTGCAGCAACGGTTGACAGAGAGCTAGGTAGACGTTTCTGCACATATCCTTTGGAGCACTAGCACGAAGTGATTTCATTATATAAATAAAGAAGAATGACCACTGTCCATACATTTCAAAACCTGACAATGAAAGTTGATGTATAGTTATAAGGTATCGAAGAAATACTACCATTAAGTTTAGAAAATAATGTCACGTAGTCATTTTTGCGATTAAAACGCTACGAAGTCCAAAAATTATTAATCTTAGGTACTTTTTAGGTTAGGATTTGCCGTTAAGATTTAATGTGCTAGAACCTCAGATTAGAAAACAAATCTGAGGCTAGAACTAACTTATTAACTCTCGAATTGTAATCTAAAATAGAAATACTTACTTAGCTATGGTCTAATCATCTTATTTATTTTGTGAGTTCTTTCAAACTAACTTACGTCGCTGCTTACTCTCGATGATTGGCACAAAAATCGAGTGTCGTGCATAATAATTTCTGTTTCTCCAGCACAAATAACTTGTACTAGATATAGTAAAGAACAACAACTTAGTTCTTGTATTGTCAAAAGGGGTCACTTGTCTTAATAACACAATTCATTGGCTTTCGGTATATATATAGTACATATGATTAACAAAATGGGAAAAACAAATTATACACTATGTTAAAGTGAAATGGTTTATTGATCATCATTTTCATCTAAATCTCTTATACTTACATCATTCTGAAATTCTGCTGACGCAGAGATATTTTCTTGATAGCTAGCCCATCCAAGATACCACACTAATGTCATTACGTGAGTGCAAAATCCACAGGTTAATCGACCTACCAAACAATTCCAACAATATTCGACTATACCAGATCTGCGAGACACATTATTTTCTATTAAAATATAGACATAATATTGTTTTCTTGAAATATGCTTGGACTTAATTTTTCCTCTTATTAATGTCAAGTCACCACTTCCTCTTAGATTGTATTGAGAAAAATCTTGTGTCCCTACATATTTCTATTCTAAATGCTCCATGAAATTGAATATGTTCTCCGTAATACGATCTGGCTTACCTCATCTGGTAAGTACCTAGAGCAAACAGTATTAATTCACTATAACTTAATCTTGGAAACATAAATAAATTATCTCGGTTGGCTGTTATACTCTGAAAAACAGTAGACCTTCTATTCATATTTAGTTCGTCAACCAATAGGGCAGAAGTAGACACACCACGAGCTTCATCAGCTTGCCCAGGACGTATGGCAGCATGCTTACCAGTCATCCAGCATGATGACATCTATGAAAGAAAACATTGAGTTAATAAATATCAGGTATTTTAAATTAATAAAAGACATTTTCACATGATCTTCATGGTCAAAAGAGAAAACACCAGAGTTACAATATGAAGTAATATACACATAATGAACAATATAGAAACATAAATACCTGACATGCACCATGTCAGGTATTTATGTATTAATCCTTCTTTGTATAACATTATTTATATGTCGTTGTTCTTCTGAAAGATTGTCAAAAACAATAAAATGGCTCTGACGATTAAGTGTTGATCGTCCACAAAGGGTGCACACTTGTCTTTGACCTGGTCGAGATGACCCTAAAGCTTGAACACCATCACCGCTTGTCGTTAATTGTTGGTTTGATTCTCATAAGGAGTTCATTACAAGATTCACAAATGTAATCATCCTCAGTAATCTGAAATAGGAAATTCAATATAAACTTCTTTTGTTTACAATTGATATAGGTAATAGTTTACTGCCAAGATTAATAGTTCAAAACGAAACTTGAATTATCAATACAAAACTGTATTCATTTCAATACATCTTTCGTTTAGTAGCTTGTGTGTTGTCATACATTATAAAGAAGCGCCAGGCTGATAGTTTTTTGATAAGGATATGATAGATAGTTTTAGATTAAACATAAATACTTACGATTACTGGTGATATCCACCCGCTAAGTAACGAAATAACTCTTGTGTTGAGTTCATGAACGAGATAACGCCGAGACGTTGCAGTTTATGCAAAGTATGCGTCGACTTTTTGTTGACGGCGGCATTATCAAGAAGACGTATTTACGGAAAGTAAAGGTCATCAGATCAGGAAGATATTGAGATCCAGGGGGCAACAAATAGGATCGTAAAATGACTGCACAGTGCACTGATTTCAATCGGACAACTGACAAATGTCAAAAAAATCCGTTTCAATCATCAATGATGCACTAAATGATTATTTAATTTAATTAGTATTTTATTTTCAATGAATCTTTATTATATAAAGACTAATAAAGAAATACAAGTTGATTCAATAAAACGTAAAATAATTTATAAAACTCAGAAACAGAGCTGAATAAATTCCAGTAACAATGCGTAAAATGAAACGTTATAGAAAAAGTGAATTGAGGTACGTTCAAAACATGGTATTATGTTACCACAAACGTAAAATAAGCTTACAGAAAAAATGAAAAATATTTTGTTCCTGCGTTTCTTTTAAAATTGTAATACGCGTAATTGATACACAATCTAATTAGCCGAATTTTAACATTTATTTCATAACTATACATCGTCAGGTCAAAAATGGTCATTGTTCTTTACGAACTTTTTTGGAGAGTATCGAAATGTGTTCTTTAAAAGACAAACTCTGATCAATCGTGATGCCCAGGTACCTGATTGAATTTACCCTTCCAATACCCCTACAACAGCACTTTGTGGCATGACAGTGTGTGTCATGGATTTTAATTTCATTGATATCCGGGCAGCTGGGACGGCTGATGTAGAACGGAATAAAACTCGTCTTTTCGACATTTAGAGTCAAAAGATTTCCATCGAGCCAGTCCGATAAGTTACACATGCCCTTTTCTGCAGCGTCTAAAGCGTCCGCCCATGTATCTCCATGGAATAAGATTGCCGTGTCATCAGCATAACAAATCATATCAGATCCTGGTATGTTTAATTAATTTTTTTTAATTTTAAAATTTAAATCCAAAATGTCGTTCATATACACAGTGAACAATGTAGGACCAAGAACACTGCCCTGTGGCACACCAAAAGTGATTGGGAGGCTTTCGCTCACATAGTCCCCGATTACCACGTACTGTCGTCTATCCGTTAAGTAACTTGTGAACCAATCTCGAGCGACACCCCTTACCCCAAGGCAATCCAGCTTTTTCAAAAGCATCTGAATGGAAACTGTATCGAATGCCTTGGCTAGGTCAAGGAAGACACCGATAGACCGTTGCCCCTTATCGATCTTTGAAGAAACAACATCAGTCAAAAGCCCTATGGTTTGCTCAGTAGACATGCCCCGTCTAAAACCGAATTGGCGTTAAGACAATAGACTGTTTCTTTCCAGAAAACCGATGAGGTGGTTATTGACGAGTTTCTCTAGTATCTTAGACATAACACTCAATAAAAAGATAGGCCTATAGTTATTGAGACAGTCTTTGGCTCCTTTCTTATGGATCGGCGTTATAACGATCATCTTCCAGCAGTTAGGAAAAGTGCCCGTTGTCATGCTCAGGTTACAGATATACGTCAGAGGGTTCAAGACATATGGTTTGATGAGCTTGAGGAGAAGTGGACGGATCCCGTCAGAACCAGGTGTTTCAATTCCAATCTTTCATATCAGTAATAATATTATCAATTTTATATATATCAGTTGGGGGAAAGAACAGAGAATCTTTAGAATGATTTACGACCTTAGCACCACTGCTTAGTCTACTGTCAGCAGTTTGTCCAAGATATTGAGTGCCAAACGTTGACCCACAATTTTTGTTGTTACAAAATAGTAGTAGTTGATACAAAATGGCGGTTGCATTCATTTACAGATGTTGAACAATTTTTTTCGGTCCCTAGTAATTGCTGGTTGTCATTAGCTTTTTTGGGAAATTCACATATGTTTTTAATTACTCTCCAGAGTCTTTTAGGGTGATTGCTGTGGCACTTCAACTCTTCACTCTCATATGCCGCCTTACGCTTATGAAAGATATCGTTACAAAAGTTCCTGTATCGTTTGTATACGCATTTCAATCCCAGTTTAGTCGGATGCGCTTTCGATTGAGCATGTAACGTGTCTCGATGGCGCAAGCACCGAATCAAGGCAGGGGTGACCCATGGTTTTAAACTGAACTTTGTACGACTAATTTTAACCTGTACTGAGTGTTTTTTATGATGTCCGTTAAAATATTGTTAAAAAGTAGCACCGCGTCATTGACTTCTGTTCTAGACGTTACGTCGGACCAGTCGAGTTCACGTACCTCATTTGCAATTTTAGAGTAATCTATTTTTGTTTTAAACCTGTTACGTGATGGCTTTTTGGCTTTTAATAGATTTGTGCCTAAGATCACAAGATCATGGTCTGTTATTGACGATTTGCAGACTACTCCTTTTGTTGATCCTTTAGTTCTAATAAACGCATGATCTAAGCAAGCTGCACCTCTAGTTCTTTTGTAAGCTCCTTATATAACAAGTTAGCACTTTAAAGTCGTTTCCAATGAATAAATCCCGGCACAACTCTGGACTATCGATGATGCAGCAAGGTAACGTGAGTGTTTCGTCAATATCATCTGATAGTTCAACTTTATCCATTATCTAGTAATGTTGGAAAAATACGGAAATATAATATAAGGTGACTTATTGCATTTGTGCCTGAGATAACGGATCGATGACAGGGTGTGTGATGTGAGTGAGCGTGTAACTGTGTGTGTGATTTGTGGCTATTCTGGTTTTGTAATAAGTACAGTAAGACATTGTGTAACATTTGATTTTTGGTGCTGAGGATACTGAGTAGTTTGGAAATTAAAGTATGTAGAAAAACATAAGTAATATTATTAGTATTCACTACAAGTAAACCCAAACAACATTTATTTACACCATCCCTGTTTATAATGCATCTTATTATCTTCTACTTATAAAAGATATGTCTAATAGAAATAAAAATTACGAGTATATGACAAAACATGAAATCATTCGAAAAAAATACAACTCGCAAGCATTGGGACTTTCTACAAAAATAGAGTTCACTTAGGAGTATGTGAAAAGGGAGGTAACGCTGCCGTTGAGGAGATCGTGCCAAGAAAGTGGTCCAGGTCTCTCGTGTTCCTAATTTGAATCGCTAACTTCCCTTCAACTTGTCGAATAAGTATTTGGCCTCTGTTCGTCCAGCAGAATTTAAATCCAGCTTTTCCAGCTCGGGTACTGACTTCCCGAAATAATATACGATTTTCCTTAGTGAGGTGTTCATTGGTGAAGACTTTCCGGTTTCGGCCCTGTTTTTCTAAGTCCTCGGAAGATAGATTGCGTGTCGTCTTAAATGCTTTTATCAGTTCATCTTTTTTCGACCTTCTCAGGAGTTTAACTATGACCGGCCTGGAGAAGATTGAGTCCGAGGTTGACGTAGGGCCTTCCTTCAGACCTGCACGAGTGACCCAATCAATGTCATCCGCGGTTAAGTTGACCCAAATTTTAGTCGCTGTGATCATCGCGATATGATGAAGATTTTCGTTGTTGGATTCTTCCACTCCTATAATCTCTATTTCATTTCTTAAGGCCGCCTGTGACTGTTGATTCAATTGGTATTTTAATGAGGATATCGTGGCGTTAATTGCCGACAAATCAATGGATTTTTGTTCGAGCGTAGTGATACGCTTTTCAAACTGATCTAAACGAACATTACATTTGTCCATCCCATCAAATAATTTTGAAACAGTAGATTTGAGTTCTGCCATGTCTGAGCGCATGAGACGAATTTCTGCCACCAGGTCAGAAAATAAAACAGATTCCTCCAGGACATCCCGGCTGAGTGAACCAACAACCATACGCTTGTACGCGCGAGATTGCGTACTGACGTGCGACGTGCGAACGTCGAGCTCAGCAGCTTTCGCAGGTGCCCACCTGATAGGAGAGATAGGCGTGTTGCTGTTGTCAGTCCGTGGTGCTTTTGCGCGGCAAGAAGGACAAATCCAGTTTTCATTTCAGTTTAAGGAGTCAAGGGTAACATTAACGCAAATCGGGTGGTAGTTTTTCTCGTATAATGTACAGTTTATTAATCTGTTAGAAGTAATATCTTGTTTACAAGCGTTGCAAATTGTGTTCATTTTGATTCAAAGCAAAACAAAGCTCGCGATCGAGAACAAAGGCGGTGACTCAGCTAGCTTGTACGGCGAGGAGCACACTCGTACAGAGCGTGGTACGGGAGCGAGCAGTAAAGCAACAGTCCGTGCGCTTAAGAGCGACAGCGACAGCGATAGTGTGACGGTTAGACTAGTCGGCGCATGCGATGACTCACCCGTGTAAAACAGCTGCTTGTGTTGTTGAGTTTTGGTTTCACTTAATACCTTGATAATTTGGTGGGTCTGATTTAGATGAACACTATCACAGAACACAGTACTTTTTACGAGCTTTGAGCTGATATAACTTTTAAGTTTACATGTACACTTTATACCACTTATTATGAATATTAAAAACGGAGAACGTTAGCTGTGCTGCACACATGAACGAGTCGAGCGCGCAATCGAATCAAATCGAATCGTATGGGTTGTGGGGTGGTCTTTTGGGAGATATTGTTACGAGCGGGTTTCGGGATAGAAATAATTAACACCAATTAAGCCAAAATTATCACTTTAATTAAATAAACACAAAATTAAAATTAAAACAGTTATTCGCGCTACAATACTTATCACTTAACACTTAAATCGCACTGAAATTCACTTGTAGAGTCTCGATGACATCGCCTCGTATCTCCTAATACGACTGACGTCTGCGTTTCTTTGCAATCTATTTATACCCCAATCTATGTGTTCTAGAACATTCTTGTACAATCGACTCACTATCTATACTGCAAAGAATGTTCCAGAAGCTACTCGAGATACTCAGTACTGCTACTCGCCGCCAGGTGGCGTTAGTGTCTCGAACATTCTAGATTTCAGTCGAAGTTTCTCGACGTACTTCGCTAAGCGACTGGCCTAAAATTATGTTTGTATGTATATGTATATGGCGGTGATCACCTGGGTGGTTTTACCTTTGGGTATGCAGACGACAGCACAGTTGCTGAGAGATATGTGTCCAACGCGCGTGCTGGTGGGTCACAGATCCAGTCTCTCCGTGAGGACATGGTTGGGCGCTTGAACTTGTCCTTGAAGGCTGTCTCCGAATGGGGCGATGCCAACTTGGTCAAGTTTAATGCAGCTAAGACCCAGGCGTGTCTCTACTCCGCAAAAAGGAGTCAATTCGAACCGGCTCCTACTTTCCGAGGTGTAACCGTGCCGATAACCGATCGTATCGAGCTTCTGGGGGTAACACTAACTTCTACCCTCAATTTTGGCCCGTTTATCGAAGCTAAGGCTCAACTAGCATCAAAAAAGTTAGGAATCCTAGCAAAGGTGAGACGGTACTTCACACCAGAACAGCTGCTCAATCTCTATCAAGCCCAGGTTCGCTCGTGTATGGAGTACTGCTCTCATCTTTGGGATGGATCTGCCAAGTACCAACTGGATGCGCTTGAGTCAATTGAGAAACGGGCCAAAAGACTGAATAGCAACGATACACTGGTCGAATCAAAGCTCCAGAGCCTTGAACATCGGCGACGAGTTGCTAGTCTATCGGTTTTCTATCGGTTACATTTCGGGGAGTGTGCGATGGAATTACACAATCTAATTCCATCAAGACCGTTCCATCATCGGACTACAAGACAAACGGCGATGCGCCATCGTTACATGGTGGACATCCCACCTATACGCACTAAACGCTTCGGGAATACCTTCATTGTGCGTACGGGTAAGGAGTGGAATTCCCTGCCGGTGTCTGTGTTTCCTGATAGCTATAACCTAGGGGTCTTTAAGTCAAAAGTGAATAGGTTACTTTTAGGTAAGCGTGCTCCATCTTTGACCACGTCATCACTTACCATCAGGTGAGATGGTGGTCAAACGCGAGCCTATTATCAATAAAAAAAGTGAGGTAAAAACCCATACTCCCTAATTTTCTCCGCAAATCCAGACACTTTTTGAAAGTTTTGCCCAGAAAACCGACAAAGTAGGAAAGGTGATACCTTTTTTAACCAAGCTTCTTTTTCTTAGTATTATTCGTACGCATATACAGTTTCATTAAAATTAGCTCATTCATTCCAAAACAAAAGGACTAGTAATGTATGAATCACTGCGAGAATGAAACGCTCTCAAGTAATAATAAGGTTAATCGGATGAAATTATACTGGTGAAATTCGTCCACCAGTATATTTTCATCCGATTATCCGTCATCTTCGCACAAGCTTTTTAATATAAACGTCAAACTTAATTTGAGAGGATGTCAATTAATTTCCAAGGCCTCTTCATTGTTCTAGACCTTTTGTTTGACTAGATCTAAGTAATGGTGGTAATGAGAGTGGATTATGTAGATGAGGCCTATATACTCTGTGTATTTGTTTGTTGTTCAAGTTTGAAGACGGCCTATATTCCATTTAACTTTTCCCTCAACTAAAACACGTCTTTTGTTTTAAGAGACTGTTTAAGTGTTTCGTCTAAAACCGATCAAAATATAATTAGTTGTTTACACAGAAATCTTAATGTTGTTTAAGTAGACTATGTCATTGATATCCTCCTTGTATTGTCAATAAATCTTAATCGGAGCTTGTCTCTAAAATAATAAGAGCCGTACAGGTATCTACAGGTAGGTAAATCTTTAAGACTGAGAATTTGACATGTGCGTAAATAATTTTGATTAGTCCATATTCTTAGGTAGGTACGGTCGGCCAAGAAAGTGGTGTACCAGTTTTGATTTAGTTTCCCGGTCATCGAAAATTACAACAAGGTTCGTTATAAAAAGATATTACTGAAAGAGACAACATTATCATGACGTAAACCTATGTATTTAGTATTCATACGTCATATGTCACATATAAGTACATGACATTTTAACCTTTAGTATAAATGAAAAGGACATTAGTTTCTACAAAGCAATTGAAATGTTTCCAAACAAAAGTAATAAAAACTATTTAGACAACCGAATTCCATTTGAAAAAGAAAACTGACAATTGACATTTTGTCAAATATATGCAAAAAATCGATATATTTTCCGTGTTATTTTTCAATCAACTGCATATAAAATCATCTCAATGCCTGCCAACTTGACCATTGCCGAAAGAGCACAAATAATTGCCCAATTTAATGAGGGAAGCAGTATCAGTGCGATATCCCGGAATTTGAATATATCGAGGCGTTCTGTCCGCTTTTGGATTCGTCGTGAAGGAGAGGAGGGAAGTTTGTTGCATCACAGAAGAAGTGGTCGCCGGCCTGCACTCTCCAATAACGATAGAGAATTCATGAGACGGGAATATGAAATCAATGGTTTTAAGCCCACAAAACATTTTGCGGAGATGTTCGATGTGAGTGCCCAAACAATAAGGAATCATCTACATTACATGGGGTTGCACCACAGGCATTACGCCAAGAAAATATATTTGACGGATGCTCACAGACTTGCTCGTCTGAACTTCGCCAGAGAGCACTTAGAGTTTGATTGGTCTAATACAGTGTTTTGTGATGAAAAAACGTTTAAATCCAGTCAGCATGGACGTCTTCACCTTTGGCGATATAATTCAACACGGTATAAAGATGATCATGTAATCCCAAATAGAGAATCAGGTCGAATTTCCGTAAATATTTGGGGCTGGATGAGTACGGATGGTGTAGGAGAATTGTGTTCTCTACCTCCTCGAGCGACGGCTGTAAATTATATCGACGTGCTTCAGAATGCAATGCTACCGACAGTCCGTAATGTTTACCCGGAGAACGAAGTGCCACAATTTGATTTTGTTCAAGATAATTGTTCAATTCATAATGCGAGGATCGTAAGAGCCTGGTTTCGTTCACACACTGACGTAAGGGTAATTCAGTGGCCCTCAAGATCGCCGGACCTCAACCCGATAGAAAATCTTTGGGGCCTTATGGTCCAACGATGGTCGCATCAAAATGAAAGAACCAAACAAGCTCTTATTAGTCACTGTAATTATATCTGGGAGGAAATGCGGGGAACCGATATTTGCTCACGGCTTGGTGGTTCAATGAGGTCTCGCCTTTTAGAGGTTATAGAGGCCAACGGCGGCGGTTACACCCTGTTACATAGGAATTAAGTATGTTGGCAACACTTGAAGACAGCCAGCCGGGCTAGAGGATCTTTGGAAAATGGCGTCAGTCCGCGTCTCGCTTTGTCTCATCTAATCTAGATTATTATCATGTAAGTTGAACAACAATAAATATTGATTATAACCAAACTGCAGTATCACTAAAGTAATACTACAAAAGATCCTTCGTGACATGGTGTCAGAAGAAATTTCAAGAAATTTAGTCGACAACGAAGGTTAGTCAATGCATGCGCCCCATCCTCTTCAAGAAGCCAATTGCAAATTGCAATGTCCGACGATATGGATCAAAGGAAAAACACTACAATGGAGAGGATAGATTTAAAAAGTAACAACATGCCTAGAGAGTGGAAGAATTGGTCGAATAGATTAAAAATTTATTTAAGAGCCAACAAGCTTGAAGACGAAGATGACAAGCGGAAAGTAGCCATTTTGTTACAATTCATTGGCCCCGAGGCACTCACAATTTTTTACTCCTTTGACGTAGATATTGATGTGGTGACATACAAAGAGTTATTAGCCAAATTCGAGGCTTATTTTTTGCCAAAAATAAACATCACAATGGAAAGACACAAGCTATTTAATCGTCGACAATATGAAAACGAGAGCATTGACGAATATGTTACTGACCTCAAGAATATCAGCCACCAGTGTGAATTCGGTGTACTGCGTGAAAACTTGCTCAGAGACCTTTTCAGCTTAAACCTACACAGCGACAACCAATACCTAAAAGAAAAACTATTAACAGACTGTCCGAAGACTTTAGATGAGGCCATCAATATAGCTAAGAGTTTGGAAGAAACCAAACGACAATCCAAAATTCTAGAGAATTCAGCAAATTTTGTTGGACAAATCAAAACAAAGCAGCAGCAGCGAGCCAGCCGTCCAGTCAGAACTGAAAGCCAACCTAGAAGTCAGTCCCAGTCTCCATTGAGGAAGAAATGTGGTCGTTGTGGTCAGATACATAAAAATAAATGTCCAGCTATGGGTGTGCAATGTTATAAGTGTAAAAAACCAAATCATTTTGCTTCATTTTGTCGAACAAAGTCTATTAGAATAGTAGAGTCACAGGAAGAGAACATGGTAACACCTAACGATAATTTACTCATAGGTACGATTTATTCTCTAAATAATGTTTGTTCAATTATGTCTGAAAGTAAGCCGTGGCATGTAGACTTAATCATTAATGATAATCATGTGCAATTCTTGTTAGATTCTGGGGCAGACACAAATGTAATATCATACCACACATACAGAAGGCTTGGTATTCCAAATTCAAGTCTAAAGAAAAGTAAACACACTCTCTCAACATTCAGCGGGGAGGTTATACCAACTTTAGGACAGAGTAACTTATTGGTCAGTCACAAAAATGTTAAATATAATCTAAATTTTCACATAGTGGATTTAAACTGTCAAAACATCATAGGAAGAGCAACATGTAAGGCCATGAACTTTATAAAAAAGGTCAACTCTGTATCTTTTAATGATAATAACCCACCCATGAACAATCCATGTCAAAATATTCTAAAAAAGTATAATAACTTGTTTGAGGGTCTAGGTTGTATAACAGATTTTGAATGTGATTTTAGCTTGAAGCCAGATGTCACTCCAAAAATAAGTCCGTGCAGGCGAGTACCATTTAAATTGCAGAGTGTATTGAAGGAAGAACTTGATAATCTTGAACAAACTGGTGTGATATGCCGTGTTGAGGAACCAACCTTATGGGTAAGCCCATTAGTTATTGTATCTAAGAAGAATGGTCAAATAAGACTTTGTATTGACACTAGACATCTTAATAAGGCCATAATGAGACCTCATTACCAATTTCCTACATTAAATGAAATTAGATCGGCTCTTGTAGGTGCAAAATATTTCTCAACTCTTGATGCTAACAAAGGGTACTGGATGCTAAAGTTATCTGAGGCTTCTTCTAAGCTGTGTACCTTTATAACTCCCTTTGGCAGGTTTAGATTTACTCGGCTACCCTTTGGGATTAATGCTGCCCCTGAAATTTTTCATAATGAGATGGTGAAAAGATTCGGTGATATAGAGGGAGTGAAAATAATGCTCGATGATTTTTTAATTTTTGGTAGAACAGAGTCAGAACACAATGAACATTTAGAAAAAGTGTTACAAAGAGCAGCTGAATGTAATTTAAAGTTCAATAAAGCAAAGTCTAAAATTTGCCAAACGGAAGTTAAATATCTTGGTCATGTATTCAGTGCTGATGGTGTTAAGGTTGATGAAGCCAAAGTTGAAGCTATATGTAAAATGCCTAGTCCAACTACTGTCCCTGAATTACAGAGGTTTATGGGTATGGTAAATTATTTAGGTCCATTCATAAAGAATTTGTCACATGAGTCTAGTCATTTACGTTCACTTTTGTCAAAAAATGTAGCTTGGAATTGGACGGAACAACACCAATCTGAATTTGATAAAATTAAAAACCTTATTAGCTCTACACCAGTCTTAACATATTATGATCCTGATAAGGAAGTCACACTGTCAGTTGATGCATCTAAAGATGCTATGGGAGCAGTTTTGTCTCATGGTAAACAACCTATTACTTATGCATCAGCATCCCTCAATAATTGTCAACAAAACTACTCCCAAATAGAGAAAGAATTGCTATCAGTACTGTTTGGATGCACAAAATTTCATCAGTATGTATATGGACAGCAGTTCACAGTTGAGACGGACCACAAACCCCTAATTACTCTTTTCAAAAAAGCATTACATGACATACCTCCCAGGTTACAGCGTATCATGCTAAGACTTCAACCCTATGACATAAGAATAGTATTTAAACCAGGTCGTTACCTCTATGTTGCTGATACTCTTTCTCGTATGGCTTTACCAGAAATTTCTTTGGAAGACCTAGATAGTGATTTAGATTTACATGTAAATTTGATTTTGTCTAATCTTTCTGTCAGTCCTGAAAAACTCAAAGAAATTCAAGAGTTGACTTCCAAGGATAAAACATTATGTCAAATAATTCAATATTGCAAAAATGGCTGGCCAGAACACAAACAATCAGTAGGTGAAGATATTAGACCTTATTTTCCATTGAAAAGTGAGATTCATGTTATCAATGACATTGTTTTCAAATCTAATAACATAATAATCCCAGAGTCATTCAGAAATACCATACTTAACATTATTCATAAAGGCCATCAAGGAATAAATAGCTGTATCCGTCTTGCTAAGACTGCTGTATATTGGCCAAAAATTGATAGTGACATAGAGAAATATGTAGGTCAATGTAAAATATGTTTATCATTTCGCAGAAATAATAGTAAAGAACCCCTTTTACACCATGATTACAAGTTGTTACCTTGGAATAAAGTTGGTATAGACTTATTTGACTTTGACGGTGAAAAATATCTTATTGTAGTCGATTACTACTCAAAATATGTTGAAATGGCATTATTAAAATCTGGGTTTGCTGCACATCCTGTCATTACTCAATTAAAATCAATATTCGCCCGTCATGGTATACCAAATATTGTTGTTTCTGATAATGGACCTCCATTTAACAGTAGTGAATTTAGAAGTTTTGCTAAAGACTGGGATTTTCAACATGTCACATCTAGTCCATACCTAAGTTGTTCAAATGGAATGGTTGAGAGAACGGTTGGAATAGTAAAAAACATGTTAAAAAAATGTCATGTTGATAAAAGTGATCCATATTTGGCATTGTTAATATACAGGAATACTCCTAAACATAACCATTATTCCCCAGCAGAACTAAGTATGTCTAGAAGTCTAAGAACTGTAATACCAGTAACAGAGAGTAATTTACAATTTAAAACAATTGATAATAAACAGGTGCAGGAAACAATTGAAAAACAAAAAGTAAAATCATCATTTTATTGTAATAAAAATAGGACACAATTAAAGCCTTTATCAGTTGGTGATAAGATAATGTTTAAACACAAACCGAATGGAACATGGATTCCTGGTATTGTTTCTCAGGTAGGCCCAGAGCCTAGAAGTTTCATTGTAAACAGCCCAGAAGGTTCTTTTCGCCGGAATAGAATTCACATTATAAAACCATCACATTCTCTTGAATTGTCAGAAAACCTTGATTCCAACAATGATAGTTTGTCTAGTTCAAACACTTTTGATAACACACCAGATGTTGTTGATAACCCTGTTATCACTGATAGATCAAGATATGGTCGTTTGTACAAAAAACCTTCTAGGTATGTCGAATCTTGTTAGAATTATGGAAATCTACTGTAACACGTAACCTAAGTTTTTTTTAAATAACAGAGTTTGTTATTAATTTATTGTTGGTTTGTAAACAAAAGCTTGAAGAAAAAAAAATTAAATTAGAAATGTCAGATGTCAAAAGTCAATCACAGATTAAACATGATAGTGGTTGCAATTGTCGTGCTGGAACTGTCACATTTATAGTTTTCTTTCTAGTTCATAAAGGACTAGAGAGGTGTTTAGTTTTTAGTAAAGTAGTTTGTTTTCTAAACAAAGGAAGATGTTATGATGTTTAATTTTACTATTGTGTATTACATGATAAAAAGTGTATTAATTTAAAAGTAAATACTTATTATAAGTTATATTAATTAGTTAAAAAAAAAAAAAAAGGAAGATGTTACATAGGAATTAAGTATGTTGGCAACACTTGAAGACAGCCAGCCGGGCTAGAGGATCTTTGGAAAATGGCGTCAGTCCGCGTCTCGCTTTGTCTCATCTAATCTAGATTATTATCATGTAAGTTGAACAACAATAAATATTGATTATAACCAAACTGCAGTATCACTAAAGTAATACTACAAAAGATCCTTCGTGACACACCCGTTTCTAATTTTTAAAAATTTTCAATATCTTCTAAATATTACTATATATGCTATGTTTTTGTTTGTTATAAGTATTTTAAAATTGATTGTAGAAATTTAATAAAAGGATAAATCTATTTTTAGCTTGTTTTTTATTGATATTGTAATTACAAGTTTACAGAAATTGTAGGTTTGTGGACTCGCCTTGTGCCTTTACAATTTTATGTAACTTGTTGATTACAATTCTGAATTTGTAGATACAATTTTGTCATCAAAATCTACAGCCCCCCGCCGTTGATTTTACGACGTCATTGGTTCCATCAAGTTCAAACTAAGAACAGCTGTCACGTTACAAACAGTAATAGTCGTTATCAATAATCAGATAAAGACAGCAATAGAAGTTGTCAGATCGATCTGCAAGCGAAACTAATCTTTATCACCTATGAATCTGCAAGCGATATTCAACCTTAGGGTGGTACACCACTTTCTTGGCCGACTGTACCTATCTTTGATCTATTTTATACTTTACAAACTTCTACCCATTGTTTCGTCCACATTTAATGTACTTTATTATACCAAGCGAATATTGTAAAAAAACATGCACCATGTGTCTGCATCCAGGTATATACCATATGCCAAGCTTCATCCTATACATAGAATTTTGTAATGATTATTTGTCGAATTTCGAAAAATGAAATGAGCTCGTATTGCTTGATAAATTACTCGTAGATACCTAAATCAAAGACTTTTAAGTCTGAGAAACTTATGGCAGAATAATAACAACAAAATTTATCGATCTTCCAGATAAAACAAGACTGACCAATGTTAACCTTAACATAATGTTACGCCACTCGCTTAGTTAAGTACGTCGAGAAACTTCAACCGACATCTAGAATGTTCGAGACACTAACGCCACCTAGCGACGAGTATCAGTTCTGAGTATATCGAGAAACTTCGACCGACTTCTAATACTTTCGAGACACTAACGACATCTGTCTGCGAGTAGCAGTACTGTGTACCTCAAGTAGCTTCTGGAACATTCCTTTGAAGCTTACAAGTGAATTTCGGTTCGATTTAAGTGTTGAGTAACAAGTATTGTACTGTGAATAACTGTGTTAATTTTTATTTGGTGTTATTTAAGTAAAGTGTTAATTTTGGTTTAATTGGTGTAAATTATTTATATCCCGAACCCCAGCTCGTAACAATAACTAGGACTATCCGTGCCTCGGAAGGCATGTTGAGGTTTTGGTACTTTCATTTGTACATTTTAGGCAGCCAGAATCAGGTAGTCAGAAACCATTAAATTTAACACCAGTCTTGCCAGAGAGTAGGTATCTTGTTATTAAATTATTGGATTTTGGAGCTCATATAAGCAGTCGCTCCTTGTAAAAGAACCCAACATATTAATGAAAAGGTTAGTAGGATTAATAGATATTGCATGCTCAGAATATCCCTTTTAATTGGGAGTTAGTAATATTGGTAATTTAAATCCTTCTGAGTAATCTTACCTGTGGTAGGCAGTCTTTCTGAATGGTTAATCTACCAGACAACCTTACATCCAATCTTAGGCGAAACGAAGTAAGGCTCAAAAACAAATTAATGAAAACAATCTTCAAACTTCTCCACACTTTCATAGCCCCAGAATTACTTGTAGTACTACCCTCCCGCGGGTAATACTGTGTGTAATAAAGAGTACCAAAGCAACATTATTGCGATTCAAACGACTCAATGTTAGCTCTGCAAAGTAATTCACAAACAAATTATGTTGTTGTTGAACTTTCGGCTTAATGAGTGTGTGGAGCTGTCGAGTTTTGAGTTGTGATTTTGTGCCTTTGAAACCGAGTTTTAATGAATTTGGTGACACTGTCTTTGATTCGCTGGATGAGAGGTTTTTTGGTAGGACGCCTGAAAGTTAACTCTTGTACTAAACAAATGTTCAAATTGTAATTTAATTTCAGAGCCAATGGATGTCAATGTTTATTTAATATTCATTGTAGGTGCTATATCACGTAAAGTACCTAACAAAGTGATTTAAATTTCCACTAGATATTTTAGTCCAGAAATCTTCTCGCACCCCTAAAAACAGCCTGCCAAATTTTTATCACAATTTGATCGATGCTTTAGAAACGCATATAACTTTACACCGCGGTTTCACACACGTAAATTTCAGTTTTAACAACGAATTTTCCCGCACTTTTTTCTTTTTCACTCCATAACTTAGTCCGAACCTAAACGAATATAGGAAAAAACAACAACGCCGATCCCCCAATAAATATGTTGGCGGTCGGCTTCCGACGAAGTACTAGTGTTTTTCGTGGAATTACTGCCTCCCTGACCTTCTCAACCTATTAGGTTTTTTTATTGTTAATAGGCTCGCGTTTGATGACCATTTCACCTGATGGTAAGTGAAGATGTGATCGAAGATAAAGTTGGGTAACAAACTACTCCTTGGCTAAACGAGTGTCAGATTTCTTGGCTTCTGACTACACGTAACGACTATCAAAGATGTACAAATATCAACTGAGTCGAAAGACGTATTTTCTGAAGCTCGGAGATTTCCCAAAATGTTAAGATGCCAATCCATGACCGACCTCCCAGGCGTTGTTTAACCATAAAGATCGACCACTGTTTATTACTTGGCCACGAACTCCTACCGGCTGATTGAGTTCTCTGTAAATTGTTCAATAACTTGGTTCTTGGAACATTAATCGATCGAGTCTCAAAATGTAATAAATCTTTCGGCCTACATTAGATGCTCTTGGCTCTCTCAGAAAGGTTTAAACTAACAATAAACATTTGCAGTGATTTGATTACCTCAGTATGCCTCCGAGTTTATTTAGGACATCACTGTCCCTTCGATTGGTAAACAAAATGAAGGTAAAGTGTCTTGAAGATAGATACTTTTTGGAGTAACAAGTGGTTATTTTGATCCTATTTTGGATATACTAGTCTACATATACAAGTAGGTAGCTGTGTCTGCGACTTCATTCGCCTGGGAAGCTTTTTCAGACTAAAATGTCCCTCCCGTGGGATTTCTGATACAAAATAA
The DNA here is from genome assembly GCA_943138885.2 of Tholera decimalis. Taxonomy (NCBI): domain Eukaryota; kingdom Metazoa; phylum Arthropoda; class Insecta; order Lepidoptera; family Noctuidae; genus Tholera; species Tholera decimalis. Next base: position 6,840,268 of record OW964549.2, read on the forward strand.
GTATATTACTTTCTATATCTTATATTCTTCTATAGTTAATATTTGTAAAAAGGCATACAAACGGCTGGGATTCGTGCTTCGTAGGGCAGCGACTTTTACAAATGTCAAGGCCATTTCGGCATTGTATAACTCACTAATTCGGAGCCAGTTAGAAGGAAATGCAGCGGTATGGGCTCCACATGAGGCGAAATATACTCTCATGTTGGAGCGCATACAAAATAAATACACAAGGTACCTGTACCTCAGACTATATGGGGTATACCCCCTCTATCCCTTGATGTATCCAACCTTGTTTGTTTTAGGCATGGTGGGATACAACAGGTTGGAAACAAGAAGGGGTCTAGCGTTGGCGTCGTATGTCCTTTCAGTGTTCAGGGGTAAGACAAACAATCCGGGTGTGTTACAGAGCATTGGTTTGTTCGTGCCCGATGGGTACGTGCAGCGCCGTAGACGGCCTGACTTGTTTGCACTGCCGCGTGGTCGAACCAAACTAATGGCCAACGTCCCACTATCGCGGACTATGCGCACCCTGAACCAGGTTGCTCACGAAATTGACTTGTTCTCTTGTTCGTTGGGCGAGTTCGCTAAAGTCACATTATACATGTTGTGTTATAGAGGTGTGTGATGACGAATTGTTTTTTTTTTTTTTTTTAATGATTATTTTTATTAATTATGTTTTATTGATTATGTTTTTATTGAATGTGTTGTATTGATTATTTTTTATGGATTATTTTTAGTGACTATTGTACTGAATTGTTTTTTTATGATTATTTTTGTATTGACTATTTTATATTGATTATGTTTTTATTAATTATTATTTTTCATTAAATGTGTTGTATTGATTATATTTATGGATTATTTTAGTGACTATTGTACTGAATTGTTTTTTTTTTGTGATTATTTTTGTATTGATTATGTTTTATTGATTATTTTTAGTAACTATTTAACTCATATTTTTTTATATTTATTGTGTTTTACTGATTATGTTACATTGGTTTTTTTTGTTGATTTTTTTCCATTAATAATTTCTTAATTCTGATTAATTATTTCCATGATTATATTTTTGTAGACTTTATCATGATGAAATTGAATTGTACGAAAATATGTTCTTCTTTCCTACACTATCAAATTGGGAATTCCTGTAAAGATAGTTGTATGTATGTAATAATAAATAAATAAATAAATAATAAATATCTTACAGGGAAAGTCTCATAAATTTTGGTGCGTTCTAGAGATTAGCCCGGAAGCACAAACGACAATAACAATATAACAAGAGTGTGTTTATGTTTTGGTATTGTATAAATAACTATAATTTTGAAATCACCCGACGACACTTTAATTTTAAATTATAAGTACCTATAGAAGATTGTATACACTACTACTAATCTGGGGGTACGGTAGCACCCCAGCCAAGTGGAGCAAAAAAGCGGCATGGCCGTACCATCCTTTTCTCGAAGCAGTTCAGGCCATTTTCGACCCCCTATAACTTCGTCGTGGATAAAACTAGAAATCTGAATTTTCAGTAACCAAGCAGGCATTGTATAAACACGGCATATTTCAAATTTCATTCAATTTGAAACAGTCGTTTAAGAATTATAACGAGTCAAAGTTTCTTAATTTTGTCACTCACTGATTGACTGACCGATCATCAAAAGTCTGAGGCACTTCTAGCAGACATAGAAGCTTCAAATTTAGAATACAATTAGTGTTTAGTATATGAATCAAGGAAAATCTAAAATATTTTTCAATTTCCGTTTTTTTTTTTTTTAATGATAATAGGCTCGCATTTGACCACCATCTCAACAATCTAATTTATATACATATATAAATTAGATTGTTGAGATAATACATATTACTTGTGAGATATATTGTGTTTTCATGTGATGGCAGAGTCAATCTATTTATTTAAAACGTTAAAGATTTTTAATATTGATATGGTCACTATAAGATGTTGTTAGGTTAGACAATTACGTTACAATTTAACGACAGAAGGCCCCTTCTCTTTCGAAAACTTAAATTTATAACCGACTTGGTATGACATGGATCTCGCAACTTTTTACGGTAGAAGAATTGAGTTGCGCGACTTGGTTTTTTTGACCAGTATTTTTTTTATGGGATATATTTTACTGATCCTATGTAGCTCCACTGCTCTGCCATATTTTCCAATCAGGCCTTTCATGCCACATCATGCCTAGGTACATTTAAATTATAAATACACTTATATTTTTATATCAAGATATAATTATGGTTTACGAATCTATTATAGCTATTTTTATGATAATATTATACTTTCAAAAAGGAAGAAATCTTTTACATGGTACATCATTAAAACTGTTTTCCTTAATCATTATGCACGGTAGTAATAGCCAAGTTCGGGATCATATATATTATAATATCTGAAACGGAAATATAATATTATAATATATTTTGATGAATTAAGTCAATTGACCATGACTGAACTACATAATACTTTTATTTTCGACTTGAAACAAGTACACAATATAATTTCATTACACGGTTTTAAAAAATCTATCTGTTTTCTTGATCCAAAGCACAAGGATTTTATACACAACTATTAAGCATGAGGTTCTGTTCCTAGGTCGTACAAAGTAGTATCGGAGTTTTTACATCTCGAATTTCCCAGTAGCCCCCCACAGGTTGTTAAGAGCAGAATTAGAAGCTCTTTCTGTCTAATACTGTGGGAATAAGGGTGTATGTATAGGTAACAAAACGTCGTAAAAATTTGTTTCCGTGCCTATGGATATATTTATAGGGTTCCGTAGCCGAACGGGAAAAAACGGAACCCTTATAGTTTCGTCATGTCTGTCCATCTGTCTGTCTGTCTGTCCGTCCATCCATCCGTATGTCACAGCCATTTTATTCCGAAACTATTAAGACTACACATGTTAAACTTGGTAGGTAGATGTATTCTGTAAACCGCTTTCCGATTTTAAGAAAAAACTTTAAAAATATTTAAAATAAAGGGCTTCCCATACATGGAACTAAAACTGAAAATATATTGTGCGTGCGTAATATCTATAGACAGGTCTTTAAAATTACATTGGGGTTTCTAAAAATACTTTTTCATAAAGTAAATCGTTGAAAACATATACGCTTCCAAAGTGGTAAAATGTGTCCCCCCCCTCTAACTTTTATAATAATGGAGTGAAAAATGCGCACTGGATTCGCTTGCTGGATTCCTGCCCAATCCCTCTTATAGAGAGGAGATCTGTGTTCCATCAGAGGTAATGTTATAGCCCGTTTATGTTTAATCCGAAGCAAACTACCGAAGAACTTGGCTTACCCACTCAACATAAAAAGTTTTACATATAGATTGGCTCCAAACGCCTACACGTATTACCTTACAATTTTGTTAGAAGAATATTACTTATTTAATTTTCCTAAAGAAAACAGTGATGGTCGACTAAGGTATTGCAAAGAATTAATTCTGTGTGAAAACGGACAGCTGGCAATAGAAATAAATAAAACACCTACTTGTGAAAAATTGTTTCTTTCACAGTAAAGATACTTCGTCTAAAAAATATTTTATTTAAGTTGGTACAGTCGACCAAATATGAACAATGGGCTGTGGAAATAATTACACTGTAAGCTGGCGTATTATAGAGTATTAATATTTTATTTAACAAAATACAGGTAAGTACTAGATTTTTCTAGAAATTTTAGTATTGATCTGCGGTCGTTTGTATGTCATATTGTAAAACGCTATATTCTGCTTGCGGCTTTGCTCACGTAAAAAGTTTTTTTCAGCAAAAACTGTATCCTATGTCAATATAGTTTCATACCCTTTGGCAAGGTCAGAGCCAGATTTCTTGGCTTTTGGAAACGACTGTCAAAGAAGTCCAAATAACAACCTGAACCTTAACGTGCTTTTCGAGGCATATAGGAGTATGACACCTAACTTCCAAACCGGCCTACTACTGAGAAATTTCTTACAGAAAAACTGAATAGTACTTTTTGCCTGATCCTGGAATCGAACTCAAGAACTCATGATCAGCAGTCGCGTTTGCGGCCAACAGACCAACGAGGCAGTTATTGTTTATTGACTAATATATTGCTTAATAGTTTACGAAAATCTCTCTAAAATTGGCAACTTTCCACTGTACTTGATCCCAGTTCAATTGGGGTCGGGTCTCTGCACTCTATTTAATTTCTCTTTTACGTGGATACATTTTTCTGTTTCAACTATTTGTAGACCCGGGAATCGAGTCTACAAATAGTTGAATCAGGAATTGAGCCCGTGACACGCAGCGCACCAACCAATCGCTGAACCACTTTGCCGTTTGTCATCTATTGCGCCAATAACTTCTGTCTCGCTTTATCGTTTGAAGCTATTGGGCTCTTCGAAATCTCTTATTGTCATGGATCACACAGATCAATGGCAGGAGAAATCTACCGCGTTTATTACTGCACCTTCTGCATAGTGTATATTTGCAATTAGTTTTTGGTAGAATCAACACTGTTGTCCTAAAAATAAAAAGAGAGAAAATGTATTTGCACATGACGCATAGGGAAAATATAAAATAATTACAAAAACAATTTGAGCTACGGAGAAAATATGCGTCACATACCTATATGTACGCAAAACGGTCATGACAATAAAAGAGAATGTAATACACTACGTTTTAATGACAATGGACAATGACACAACGACAATGGCAGAACGAAGTTATCGCTAGTATATGGCTGGTAGCTGGTAAAATATTAATTTCTTAATGCCTGATTCTATTCTGTGAGTAATCACATTTTTTAGCTCAATTAAAATTGACCTACATAGACCAGATACTGCATTGTACGACTGAAGTGAGTGAACAGGCATCTTCCAGGCTCGCTCGTTCCATCGTAGACCTCATCTATCGCTAACCATCAGAGAAGAACGAGGTCCAGAGTGGACGAAATAAATAATAAATAAAAATCATACTCCAAATCACACGATGTTCAAGTAGCTTTTGCACAAAGAAAACAGCATTAAATAATGTTCTTTTACCCTCCTTTATAAAAGAAAGAGACGATTCATTTTCGTGTCCTAAGAATTAGATAAGAATTTTATACAGCTCTATTTTTAGAATAACTCGGTCTTCAAATCAAGATTATTACATTCTACTTTAAAATATTGTTAATAGAACGCCTTTCTTTTGACCGTGAAAATAAATGGAAACTAAAAGCCTAGCTTTTACTTAGTTAACTTTGTCTGTCTACTCCTTAGATTATAAATAGGCAATTTCGAAATACCGCTTCGCGAATCGACTAGCGTTGTAAGGGCTCGGGGGTGGCGCGCATTGAGCACGTTTTCAAAACTGCGCGCATTATGACAAAAGTGATAAAGAAATTCTATGCCCTTCAAGTATTTAATTGCAGTTCTCTCTATAATGATCTATTTTGAAGACGCACAATAGGTACACAGATAAGTTGGACAATATGAAATAAGATATAAATATTCATTAATCTCTTTAAATACACAGCTAAACCTAATTATGTGCTTTAAAAAAATAGACTTAGGCGTCGAGATACACTTCCACATCACTGTCGTCCGGAAACTTGCCCAGCAGACTGGCAGCATTGCCCCGTTGTAAGTATGCAATGATTCGTATATTCATCATTTTAATAGGAGTTTCCCTACTCAAAAAACTTTTTAGCAAAAAATAAAACCGACTTCCATATAAAAACACTACAAAGGCAAAAATAACTTAAATTTCGGTGGTCGGTGTCATTTGTTTCGTATTTTCTTTTTTTTTTTTTTTCGACACCGCCTTCCGAAATTTAAGTTATTTTTGCCTTTGTAGTGTTTTTATATGGAAGTCGGTTTTATTTTTTGCTAAAAAGTTTTATTTCACGCTTTTTAGTGGGTCGGTTTGTAATTTAACTAGTTACAAAGGCCAATATGTCAACTACTTATCACCTTTTACAAAATATTGCTTTTCCCGGTGAAGAGCCGTTAATTTTTGAGGAGTTCTCCTGGTACATCACCATCAGATCTACTTCACCATATGCATTGTGACAAGCATAAAGGCTTAACATCTACATTCAAGTAATCTAATCGCAATCCACGAAATACTTATTATTGAGTAGTTTCGGTGGCCATCTGTGGTCTTCATCATCAGTTCAACTTCCCCATGTGGTACTTTTCAAAAGCAACTGCTCAAGGTACTATAAGAAATACTCAAAACGCTATAGGTGTGCCTATAATATTTGAAGAGTTCCCTCGATTTCTCCAGGATCCCATCATCAGATCATGATTTCGTAACAATGGAACCAACTAGAACGTATACCCTATCAAACGCAAAAAGAATTTTTAAGATCGGTCCAGCCGTCTCCGAGTTATGAGGTAACATACATAAAAAAAAAAAGTTCAAGACGAATTGTAAACCTCCTTTTTTTGAAGTCGGTTAAAAAGTGTGATAATTGCGCTTTGCGCAACGTGTTAAATAGTCAGATAATTATACAAAAACTAGTCATTATTTAAAATTATTGGATTACAGCACTACTTCTCCATGTAAACTTGAACTGTGCCAAATGTCACATTCCTTCGTCTGTGCAATTTCTATCCGACTTCAAAAAAAGGAGGTTTACAATTCGTCTTGAACTTTTTTTTTTTTTTTATGTATGTTACCTCATATCTCGGAGACGGCTGGACCGATTTGAAAAATTCTTTTTGCATTTGAATGGGTATAGTTTCTAGTTGGTCCCATTGTTACGAAATCAGGATCTGATGATGGGATCCTGGAGAAATCGAGGGAACTCTTCAAATATTATAGGCACACCTATAGCGTTTTGGGTATTTCTTATAGTAGCTTGTGCAGTTGCTCTCGAAAAGCACCATTTGAGGAAGTGGAACTGATGATGAAGACCCCAGATGGCCACCGAAACTACTCAATAATAAGTATTTCGTTGATTGCGATTAGATTACTTGAATATGGATGTTAAGCACTTTATGCTCGTCACAATGCATATGGTGAAGTAGAGCTGATGGTGATGTACCAGGAGAACTCCTCAAAAATTAACGGCTCTGCACCGGGAAAAGCAATATTTTGTAAAAGGTGATAAGTAGTTGACATTTTGGCTTTTGTAACTAGATAAATTACAAACCGACCCACTAAAAAGCGTGAAAAAAAACTTTTTAGAAAAAAATAGAACCGACTTCCATATAAAAACACTACAAAGGCAAAAATAACTTTAATTTCGGAAGGCGGTGTCTTTAGTTTTGTATATATTTTCGTTTTTGACACCGCCTTGCGAAATTAAAGTTATTTTTGCCTTTGTAGTGTTTTTATATGGAAGTCGGTTCTATTTTTTTCTAAAAAGTTTTTTCTTAAACGAGGTACCTACCTACACGTATTATTAACATATAGATAACTAGAGTATGTGCTTTGACATATTCTTTATACAAAACCTGTCAAATCCCTTATTTTTATTCTTTAATTTTTAATCATAAACCACAATTTGGTAAAAGAATCATAAAATCCACATACAACTTCAGTGTATTTATTTACGAGTCTCTAAACGAATTTGATTTGATTGTTAATATATACTGATATAATATATGTATGTTACCGGTAAATCTTAGAATTTACTGACATGAGTTGGTAAATGTAAGAATTTACAAAAGAGATATTTTCGGGCTTTTACCATCAGAATTACATGCTAAGTTTTACCAGTAACGGCTGGTAAATGTTGGTTTTGGAAATAAAACAATGAATAATTTTTAATCAATTATTTCAACCAAAAATTATTTTAATCAAAAATATAAATGTGTGTGTTTTTAAATGTATTTCTCTGGACCTATAATGGAATGGTACTTACCTATGAAGTCGCAAAACCAAACAAAATTCAGAATGAAGTAAACGATAAGGTAATAATTTGTATCGATTATACCCACTACAGCCAGGATCCCGCAGACCTCCATAATAAAAATATATGACAAGTCAGAGATAATTTTAAAATCCAGTAAATCCGTGCTCTTGAGACTTGAGATCACGCCTGATTTGTATTCAGCGTTCGCGCTGCCGCGTCCGTATTTCTGAGGGACCAATATGGAATTACGGACCTTATTATTATTGTTATCTTGATCAACAGATTCAGACGTTACAATATCCTGATTCTTATATAATACTGTCTCCGTAACAATCGAAAATGATCCCAAGGGTACGTAAATACGGGATAAAAGTACCTACCATTTATTTACTCTACTTATTCCTGGAGATACTTAGTCTTCTTTTCCGATCCAAACCCGTTTAGCCGTTATAACAACCACAGTCAAAATGACTTACGTTCACATTTATAATATTAGATATAATATATTATACTCTTTATTAAACACTATAATGAAATTTTATAAGGTTTTAACAACAAAAATGGTGCTTCAATGGCGGTACTATCTCTACAAGCGATCTTTTATGGACATTTGGATGGATTAGACACAGAAAATAAATACGTAGATAATTGTCCACGTTGTAGGTACTATTTACTAACATAAAATACATAAGAAATAAACTAAATACTCGATATAGTACTAATAAAATTAAAAAGTGAGATAGAGATTTTACCACGTTTTTGAAAGAGCACAAACCTAACCCAATTAGAATTATTCATATAGCGCTGAAAGCTGAGAGAAGAGTTTCTTCAGCAGTGTTTTAAGAGTAGGGAACCAGTTACTTTTTTTAATGAGAGTAGACCTGAGTATACTGTACATGCCAGCTGTATTCAGTCGTGTGATTTGTATCAAACGATTTCTACCACTCTGGTTGGAGCAGAAGAAGAATTATGTATTACTAAAATTTATTTGCTCAGATTTTAGGTGGCTACAGTACATAATATGGTCTTAATTAAATAAAAGTGAGATCCTTGTACAATCTTCCTTAAATTAGATATCGACGCTGGAAAGGAAAAATTATCCAAGCGACATTTTTGGACATTTGGAGTTAAATACATTTTGGAATCGCCTGATTTTTCTGCGTCGTTTGGTCTTACTCACGTCCTTCTACGACGACTTTTGATGTCGCTTCGACATTTTGAAGTTCACGAGAGTTAACTTTTTTTTCCTTACTAAACGACAAAATTTTCGAGAATTTTTGAAAATTTGATGGTGGTCGTAATTGTGAAATGCTAAATTTGCCTTTGGTCAAGTTTGAAATTTCTGTTCGTACGGTAATTACTCCACTTAGTTAACTTTTTCAGTATCTGGCGATATAGTGTTAGGCGCTTAGGTAATTTTGAGTTATTTGGTTTTTTTCCTACATGCATTGAGGTAATATAAAAAATTTATATTGAATTAATATTTAGGTTGTTTTGCCTCAACTTCCACATGTTTTTTATTTTGGTAAGGCAAATTTGGTGTAATTTGGTAAGGATAAATTCTAAAAAAGATATTATTACGTTTTTACCGTACCTTCCTTAATAAAAGCTTGTCGGTTAGTCAATTTTTTCCGTTTCTAATTTTAGGGAAAATTTTACTAAGCGACACTAACTTTAAAACTGAGCATTATTTTTAATAGTTACGTATACTATAATGTAGATAAAAAAATATCCAAATAAATTTCTAAGAATTAGACTTTTTGGACCATAACAAGAATTTACACGATTTTTTTTCTGAAAATTCAAACTTTAAACTGCTCTACTGTAAAGTTAGTCTGATGTCACTTGGATAATTTTTTCTTTCTAGCGTCGATATGTTACCATTTTTAAATTAAGCGTTATTTTGCGGAAAGTCATACCAAACTAATACTGCAAAAAATATGTAGTGTTAATTTCGCCAAAAACTAGATGATCAATCTTACATGCAGTATGCAGCACCACCGCCCACAAATATATGCACATGCAAAAGGGATGCAATAAAAACATTTTATCACATGTGAGTGTGGTTTGTTTGAATGTGGTGTATTTTTATTGCATCCCTAAATTGAATGGTCCTATTACAAACTAATTTAAATTAGGCATTAAAACAAATTAAGGTTTTTAATGAAAAATTAATACACTCAAATACTTAGTGTTATATTGACATATACAGATGCGATGCATAGCTATCATATATATTGATGGAATGTGTTAAATTTGAGTCCTATTATTGTATAAATAATGTGTTTGGAGACTTTTGGACTTCAACTGACTCTAATTAGGCACATTCCAGAGACCTCTGTTTTAACCACATAGTGACGATGCGAAGTCTGTTTTAGTTCTTGGGCAGATCTAAGTAAAACGAAGATATATTATAAAGTTATTACAATATTTGGTGTATAATGGGAATGTCACACGCAGTGTGGTTTAAGTTCCTAATAAAAAGGAACAAAACTGTTTCATAATTATTATGACATCATTTTATTTTATTCATTAGGGACAAAAAAAAAGTTACATGGTAGAAAACAAAAAAACACTTAAACTAAAAAAAACAAACATGTAACCCACACCATTGTCCACATATAATTAAATGTATTTTAAAGAAGTTGAGGACTGTGGTTAGGCATTTGTAATTCTAAATATAATGTGCTTATGATATTTAATTAGTGTGCTCCTTATTTAATAATATAGCAATAGCCTTTGACTTAAAGGACTGTTTCGATAAGGTAAATATGTCAAGTTCCATAAAGTGAGTGTTGTATGACTCATTTCATTTTAAAGAAAATACACCACAATAAAAAAGAATTGGGCAAGTGCGAGACAGATCCGCCCATGGAGGGTTCCGTAGTGACTACGCAAAATAACTTTGTTTTTCATAGTATTTGTATGAAATAAAAAGTTATGTTACGTATACAAAAGTTATTTATACAAAATAAATACACACTATATGACCTCAGACTATATGGGGTATACCCCCTCTATCCCTTGATGTTGTAATGTTTCCTTTTTATAGGGCTTTAGTACTTACATTATAACATCATTATTATTTTAGAATTTCCTAATATTCTGATATTAAGCTATTTTTTATACAATACTTTGTTTGTTTACGTTTCTGTAAAGTCATTAGTGACAGGACTAGTTTTTCTTCTTAATTCATTGCTGGAGCTAGGTTAACTGATATTGTACATCGTGTTAAATTACTTTTATTTCTCTTTTCATTCTAGAACCTCATTCAAATGCTGAAAAGTCGATTTAATAGAGAGATTGCCGGAGAGCGGGCAATCTACGTCTGGAACTCAAACAGTGAAGAAGTCTAGAAGTAAAACTGATAAGTGCCATCGGAGTGAAATGGTTCTCTCTTAATACACGAGCCGTGCCCCCGACCTTATACAATCCGCGGCCCGAACCTCCTCCTCCATGCTGACATCCTCAGAGTTCTCCATATCTCCACCGACTACCCCTACTACGGCCGGAGGGAAGGAAGAAGGAAACTGAGGCCATCCGACTGAAGGCCAGCCGCCCTGTAGCCACCTCTTCGTTCTGGTACTGAGGCCATCCGACTGAAGGCCAGCCGTCCTGCAGCCACCTCTTCGTTCTGCTATAATCATCCGCTCCGCTTATCATTGACTCGCAATCTCCGCCATCTCCTGTACTCTTAGGGTTCCAGCAAATTTTTATAATATCTTTAATAAATCCTGTTTCATTTTTTTCACTTTGATTTCTTTTCCTGTTCATATTCCTCCTAATTAGTTATTGCAACCTTACATTTCCCTCTACCCAGGGAAACTGTAACGTTACAATGTATCCAACCTTGTTTGTTTTAGGCATAGTGGAATACAACAGGTTGGAAACAAGAAGGGGTCTAGCGTTGGCGTCGTATGTCCTTACAGTGTTCCGGGGTAAGACAAACAATCCGGGTGTGTTACAGAGCATTGGTTTGTTCGTGCTCGATGGGTACGCGCAGCGCCGTAGACGGCCTGACTTGTTCGCACTGCCGCGTGGTCGAACCAAACTAATGGCCAACGTCCCACTATCACGGACTATGCGCACCCTGAACCACTTACGAAATAAACTTGTTTCGTGTTGCTCACGAAATAGACTTGTTTTCCTGTTCGCTGGGCGAGTTCGCTAGTCACATTATACATGTTGTGTTATAGAGGTATGTGATGACGAATTGGTTTTTGTTTTAATGATTATTGTTTATTGATTATGTTGTATTAATTATTTTTTATTGATTGTGTTGTATTGATTATTTTTTACGGATTATTTTTAGTGACTATTTTACTCAATTTTTTTATTGATTAAGTATGTTTTATTGGTTCTTTTTATTGATTATGCTTCATTAGTTTTTTTTTTTATTTTTTGTCCATTAATAATTTCTTAATTCTGATTATTTATTTCCATGATTATATTTTTGTAGACTTGATTTTCATGATGAAATTAAATTGTACAAATTATGTTTTTCTTTCCTACACTATCAAATTGGGAATTCCTGTAAAGATAGTTCCTGTAAATAATAAATGTTTGCGGTTTTAGAAAATGTGCTACATCTCAAAAACTGCTAACCTGATCTCGTTCAAACCAATTTTCCTTGGAAGTTTTTATTAAGATCTACAGTATATATTTCTTTTTATTTTTCACTCTATTATTATAGAACTTAGAGAGGGGGGACATATTTTTCCACTTTGGAGGAGTTTCAGTTCTACGTATGGGGAGCCCCCCTTAATTATTATTATTTTTTCGTCTAGAAATCAGAAAGCGGTTCACAGAATACATCTACCTACCAAGTTTTACATATTATGTAGTCCTAATAGTTTCGGAATAAAATGGCTGTGACATACGGACGGACGCACAGACAGACATGATGAAACTATAAGGGTTCCGTTTTTTGCCATTCGGCTACGGAAACTAAAAAGGAATTTAAAATTGTAATAAACTGATGTCTTAGTGCGACAGTTAATTATTATTAACCTTTTGTCTAAATATTATTTCATATGTTTGATTTAGGAAATAGTACATTGTTCACCGAGAGGAGAAAGTGACCGATTACCGTCAAGGGTGTCGTTTGAAGCCCGAGCCGTAGGCGAGGGCTTTAAAACACCCGAGATCGGGAATCGCACTTTCTCTCGAGTGATACATAGTGCTTTATACTACACCTACGAGGAAAATAAAAAACTACGAAAACTGAATCCTCAAACAACACACAAATTGAAAATGGCGCCAATGGCGTCTGCAATTTTCACATGTTCTTTTTTCAAATTGTTTATCCTGCCGCCGCAGGGTCGCACTGCCAGCCCGACACCATCCAACACACAGCTAGTGGCCAGTGTCATTTTGCGAACTTGGAGATAAAAACTCACTGTAAAAACTTTTTGGCTTTTGATATTTAGGTTACCGGCGCATAGTCTTACCCAAAATTAAAAAAGAAAAACCACGTAAGATATGGATTTTCATACACTTTTCTCTCCCGCTCAGATGCGTTTTCTCCCCGCATATTTGTTCGATATACAATGACGTACTTTCTACCGTAAATTTGATAAAGTATCAAGGTACTTTCCAAGCAGGTGTAGTATAAACTTTATTTGGGTTAGCGTTTAATATTTCACAGTTGGCTCTGTGTCAGCAATAATTTACCTTTTTTATTTTAGTAATTAGTAATTAGTAATGCCTCTGATTCGGTCAAAAAGTGTTATTGGGTTTTAGTATTAGAAATTCGGAGTTTGGAAGTGCCATCCGACAGCATAACGTGCTTTCCCAGGCACAGAAGAATCTCGATATGTAAATATAACCCATCCACATAACGGCCTCGGCAAGCTTTGCTTGACCTCGAAGATCAACCCGTGTGGCTGTCAGCCACGAGCTCCTACGAACAGCCTACAAAATATACAACGTGTAACGGAAACCCCATATCTATCCAAAAGGACTGAAGACAACATCTGGTATGGAGTCTCTATGCAAAGTTTCAGCTCAAAATAAGTGACTCACAGAATTGACCCCAAATTATTGGTTTCATACGTTTCTTGAATACCAGTAATAACAAACGTGTCACGGCACTATGAGGGTCATCACTTTTCACGCCACTTGCCAATAAAACGATAATTCTCTTCGTTCTTCTTAATTTGAAAAATTCGGTCTCTGGTATCAATGTATTGAAATTTCTAATATGCTCCACACATGTACACATAGGGTTACAAAACCCTTGTCATATCGTTTATTATCATCCAAAGAAGCCGTGCACTTGGTATGTATATACCCTTTAAATTACACGTTGTTTAATAATAAGGCTTTTGTTTTTTTTTTTTTTATCGTGGTAAATAAGGCTACACTATAAAATAATATTTATTTTTAGATAACAGCTTTTTACATAAATCAGCTAACATCATACTTATATATTTCTGTAACTTTAGCCTCTCAAATTGAGACTGAACATCGTATTATTCACAAGAACAACGAAGCCAGATCTTACTTGACCATCAAAATTAAATATCATTCTTTAAAATCTCCGCTCACTCCCCAAGACCCTCCGGCCAACAACTAACCCCGAATCAAAATCTTCTTACCTCCGGGAAATTACTTTGGATAATTTATTCATGATCATTTTTCCCTTTACCAATTTTATTAACGAATTTCCCTACATCACAATAAGAACTGTGATGGGAAATAAGATCAATATGGACACGATACGGAAATTAGTATGGAGGGATGGTATTTAGAAGAATAGACATGGTTAACCTTGTCTTACCTTCTCAATATCTCTATAGACAATGAAGAGATTCTTTGAAAATGTATGGAATATTATTACAACTTTATTTAATTTTATTTAATTATAATTGAATTATGACTATAATAACGGTTAAGTATAAACTCAAATGTAAGCATGTCAAATTATTTCCAAAGGCTGTCTGTAAAAGATCGCTTTTAGCGATAAGACCGCCCATTAAGTTAAGTCCATTAAGTTAAGTTTTTAAATCCTTATTTAATTCTGTTATGGTGTACAATAAAGAGTATATCTATCTATCTATGAATAAGTGTTATAGATCTTTATTATTTTATGCTAAGACCTAAACTAGATCGTACCAACATAAATGACAAATAAGTTGAATTGAATTGGTCTATCATTATTTTTGTGAAAAAACCCTTCCCCAGGGTCTAATCTATTTTTTAACCAATTTCATTAAAGTCGGTTAAGTGGTTTAAATGTGAAAGTGTATCTGTCAAGCAGACAAAAAGTTTCTTTCGCATTCATAATGCAAGTAGGGATTAATAGGCATACATAATTCCATATATGTACGTTATAAATCTATCATGTAATATTCTAAGTACCTACTGAGCAAAACAGTTTTATTAAATTCTAGATAGAGTCGCGAGCCATCTCACCTGAAGGTAGGCTATTATGTGGGCGAAGACGAAACACGCTTGCCTAGAAGTAACCTATACACTCTTAACTTCAAGACCTTAGGTTACCAGGAAACACAGACTCCGTTAGTTTTATTATGAAACTAGCACATCGACCGCGACTTTGTCCTCGTGGATTTCGAAATAATTTACCGCCTATAGCACTCACCAGTAACGCACCTTGCTACCAATAAAAAAAATTTAGAATCGGTTCATTAGTTTCGGAGATTACCCCCTACATACAAACTTACAAACAATTTTTCCCTCTTTACAATATTATTAAGAATAAATAAATATACTAAATAATAGAGATATAGATATAGATGAACTAAAAATTTCAGAACAAATGTAGGATATCCGCAAGTTACACACAAAACACCGATAATACGGCAAAGTATTTCTAAAGTTTGATTCAGTAGATACAAGGCTATCAGGGAGCGATATGTCGTGTACAGCTTTGGCGACTAAATGTACGACAAACTTATTATTTGCAGTTGGCACAGTAATCGCGCCTACGGATCGAACCGCAAAATTAAGTTTGTTTTTTATTGTGTATCTTTTCCGAGATAAAAAGTATCCAGTACTCAGGATGTTGAAGTATAATTATACTAAGTTTCATCGTAATCGAACTGGTTGTTATTGCGTGATGCTAAAACAAACATACGGACAAAAATTGTTCTAAATAAATTTTTGGGTTCGTTATCGATTGAGAATCATCCCTGACCCCCTGCTGATTTTTTTTAATAAGTTTTAAGTACAGAATTGACACTTCCACAGTTTTATCACATGTATGAACTAAACATTTCAGAACAAATGTAGGATATCCGCAAGTCACACACAAAACACCGATAATACAGCAAAGCATTTCTAAAGTTTGATTCAGTACATATGAGACTGTATCAGGGAGCGACATATCGTGTAGAGCTTTGCAACTTGGCTATCCATTCAAAGCTACACTTTGAGTAAGGCGAAGTGGGACAGTTTTGTTTGCGTCGCAAATGTGAATGACTTTTGTTTTCGCAGATTTTTTTTTTCTACGTTTAGATGTCAGTGGATTTTTGGGTCAGATTTTATGGTTTGTAAATGTTTAAGTAAAATTATGTGTAGGATAAAGTTTTCAGATAGATAGTGGAATTTGTTCTAGGTACATACAAATTATCGCTTCTGAGAGATGTGTACCTATTTTCAACCGACGACCAAAAGAGGAGGTTATCAATTAGACGCGTATATTTTTTTTTTTTTTTTTATGTATGATCATCGAGTACTCGAAGACGGCTGAGCCGATTTGGAAAATTCTTTTTTTGTTCGAATGGGTATACTTCGAAATTGGTACCATTATCACCAAAGTCAGGATCTGATGATGGGATCCTGGAGAAATCGAGGGAACTCTTCAAATATTATAGGCACACCTATGGCGTTTTGGGTATTTCTTATAGTAACTTGTGCAGTTGCTCTCAAAAAGTGCCATTTGGGGAAGTGGAACTGATGATGAAGACCACAGATGGCCGCCGAAACTACTCAATAATAAGTATTAAGTGGATTGCGATTCGATTACTTGAATATGGATGTTAAGCACTTTATGCTCGTCACAATGCATATGGTGATGTAGAGCTGATGGTGAAGTACCAGGAGAACTCCTCAACAATTAACGGCCCAGCATTGGGAAAAGCAATATTTTGTAAAAGGTTATAAGTAGTTGACATTTAGGCTCTTGTAACTAGGTAAATTAAAAATCATCCAACTAAAAAGAGTGAAAAAAAAACTTTTTAACAAAAAATTAAACCGACTCCCAAAAAACACTGCAAAGTGAAAAATAACTTTAATTTCGGAAGTCGGTGCCAAAAACGAAAAAACAAAACTAAAGACACCGACTACCGAAATTAAAGTTATTTTTCACTTTGCAGTGTTTTTTGGGAGTCGGTTTAATTTTTATAATATAGGTACTTATGATCAATTTTCTGTATGATTAGCCCGTTTCATCATCGGATTAGAAGACAAAAGGCGATGTGCAATCATTACATGATGGAGATAACCCACCCATACGGATTAAGGAGTGGAATTATCTGCCAGATTCTGTGTTTCCTGATAGCTATAACCTGGGAGTCTCTAAGTCAAGAGTAAATAGGTTACTTCTAGGCAAGCGTGCTTCATCTTCGTACACATCATCGCTTAATATCAGGTGAGATGTTAGTCAAACGCAGGCCTATCAACAATATAAAAATAAAACCTTTAATAATACACTATGTTTATAAAGGTAGCTAAAATTTTGGTACAAAAATTCAAATTTTGACTATTACTTCAGATTTCTGAATGTGTAACGTAGGTAAAATTAAGAAATGTTCTTAAGTTTTACAAATTTTGAAGAAACTGACAACTTGGAAGAAAATGGTATGAATAAAAATACAAGACAACAACACAATACCAAGAAACTGGTCTTATAATTAGATACCTACATCATTAACAAGAGGTAAATTTTCAAAATAATGGTAACATCGTCTTCCACTTTCAATTTCCAAAATTTCCGACTGTTTTCAGCTATCACAATATAAAATGAACAATATTGTCAATCATTGATAATACCCTTTACAGGATGTAATTAGAGTGTCCCTTTGAAACGAGCGACCAGAATAATAAAAACCAGTTAGAGAAGATAAAGCCAGATTTACAATACACAATATTTGTTCACCTTAATCAAAAGTAAATTGTTAGAATATTATTGATTGTTTTTGAAGTGAAAACTTCTTTAGCGGCGTTGTGCAATTTTTTTGTAATGGCTAAAAAATGTTAAACTCGCGTCAGGACACGTGACCTGATCGAAAATTCGTAAGATGGACGGAGAGCAGACAGCGAAAACTTCTTTAGCGGCGTTGTGCACTTTTTTTTTTGTAATGGGTAAAAAATGTTAAACTCGCGTCAGGACACGTGACCTGATCGAAAATTCGTAAGATGGACGGAGAGTAGACAGCCGGCGCGGCGTAGGAGAGGAAGTATCCCCTCTCTTTCTATGGCGCGGCGAAAATGTATGCCTGCGCCTGCTGTTTCGTAGTTTTAGAGATTGGCGATGATGGTTCTGGCAATAATGATGGTGAAAAAGTCGTCGAAATTATGGATGAAAGTTGATTTTTCTAAGAGATAAACTTTTTAATGTAATATAAATTGTCATGTTTGTGTACGATAGCGCAATAAATAAATATTGTATTCTACCACATAAATGATAGTACTTTTATAGTGATAATTAAAGCAATTCGTGCAAAATTATTCCCAAACCATTCCAAAATATCTAAAATGCACAACGTTAATATTCAATTTTCACTTCTGCCGGCACTCCCGGAGTGCAACCCGTTTTTTTATCATTAAACTTTGATATTTAGAAAAAATGCGTTTTCTTTTTTCAATCTTGTTAACCCCTCTTACATATGCTCGTGTCTGGAGTGGGTTCACAGCAATGGGTGGGATTCGAACCTGCAACCTCTCGATCACAAGTCGGCGACCTTAGGCGTTAAGGTTATTGACGCTACGTTTTAGATAACTATTTTGCTTGTTCAGATGTTTGTTCAGATTAGAACTACGTGACGTTCGCTACCCAGAGCTGTAGCGATTATTTTAGCTTGGTTTCGTACGGTATTGCATCAGATATTTTATATAGGAGTTCCACGGCTAGAGCCAAACTGGTAAAATACAGGACATATAGATGAAATCATTTCGCTTACCCTGCGTAAAAGGTTTCGTCAAGGCGTAACGCAAGGACAGTGGCCAATCCATGTCTCTCCATAATCCTGAAATCAGATAGTACATAGAATAAATAAACAGCGCGCAGCGTACGAAGGCATTTCACGATACGTTTTAATGATAAATTAATAAAAAAAATGTTATTTCTAATTCTTACAGAATAATTTAAGATAGAATCTCAGTATTTACGATAAAAAATGGTTGCGTTATTGAGCAAATACTGTCACAAGTTCTACCAACGTGGTACCTTCATCAGGGGTCTAGTGATAAGCATACCAGCGCGACCTAAATGGAACCTTGTGGGATTCGCTATGCTACTAAGTTAAACACACTGATAATCTTCAAGGGTTTATTGCTAAGTATAATTAACAAAGTAACGTAAGGGCTAACTATCGCTAAATGATGGAAATGAGTGCACACGATAGCTGTACGAAATACACTAAGCTCGCGGCGCACTTAGTGCGACCGCGTTATATCTCTTGCTCAGCAAACGTGGTCAATTGCAAAATATTGCATCGAACACTGTACATAAAAATCGTCTTGTTACAGCTTGTTTATTGTTATTAAGTATAAATGTTTACAGAGATACTTAAATCCCGATACCCAATAAAAATACATTTCTCAATAAAACATTTTAAATCAGATTTTTATAATTTATAATATGTTCGCGTACGACCACTACCTCACCTGATAGTAAGCGACGATGTAGTTGAAGATGAAGCACGCTTGCCTAGAAGGAACCTATTCACAAGTATAGCTACCAGGAAATAAACTCCGGCAGGGAACTCCACTCCTTAGCTGTAAGCACAATGAAAGTGTATGAGTTTTTTCTGAAAATTCATCTTGAAGAAGCAAATGATTTGTATAAATTCATTTAATGAGGTATTTTTCTTGAGGTGGAGATCCTCATGGATATCTTCCGCCCCAGAGTGGGCAATAGGATCTGTCAAACTTCAACTAACCGAAATCACCCCGTGTTCCCTCGCCCACTTACGTCAGGGGATACGCACTTAAATACTCACTACAACGCAACAATTCCCTAAAGCATGCCTTAAAATTTTTTTTTGAGGGTGGGAATAAAATTACCCTTTCGTTAGTTATGGAAGAGCGGAGTCTGCTATTAGAAGTATTATTTTCCTAAAAGGAGGCTCATAAACTATGTTTGTTATTTTTATATATTTAACTATTGTTATTATTGTATGGTACCGAAATGAAGAAAGAAAGTAAAGAAAAAAAACAGTATTTAAATGATGCCAGTAATTTGTGGCTTTCCAAAAATCATGTTTCAATGCAAACTCGTAAACCTTTTATTTCAATAATTTTGTTGAAAATCAAAACTGAAAGTTTATTCACCGTTTGTCTTTTTAACCCTCTCAAACACAGCCTCTTCTCCGTACAACACCGAAAATTTCGTAGCTCAAAATTTTTAATTTCAAACAAGTACTAAATAAAAGCATAATTCTCGTCTTCGTAACTTACAACATCAATGTACCTCGTTTATACCTGTTTCTTGTAAGAAAATTAGTATTCCGCGCTGTTGGCTCCAAAATTAAATCATTCTCCGTTTTATTTACCAAATATTATCTTAGCGTTGAATTTTCAATGATAAGAGCTATTTCGTTGGAAGCATCGTAAAGTAACCGGAGATAAAATGATGCTTAATTTGCAGTTTTGTTGAGACAATGGAACGTGAGAGTGTTGTGGCATCGTGCACTGATTTATTGCTTGGAAAGTTGCATGTGGAGAGTATTCTGAAGCCGTTTTCCTACTGAAATTCTTAGTTATTATAAACTGCTTTTCCGCGTAAATTCTCATACCAGGAATATAGGAATTCCGGGATAAAAAATAGTCTATATGTTACTCTAATAACCTCCCACTACCTTTGTGAACGTCCCATTGAATTAGTCCCGCCGTTCAAGAGAATACCTCGGACAAACAAAAATACAATCAAGAAGCACAGAGGTCTCAATACGGACCCATCTACGGACTGACCTCTGTAAGCGTTGCTCAACCCTGACGATCAACTAGGGTTACCATATTTTTTTTACAAAAAATAAAGTATATTTAGGTCTGAGAAGAATATTAAACAGTATTTTATAAAAATAAACAGTATTTTATTTATTTAATGTTTTACATTCATATTTTTAGAGCTTCTCGCACAACTTATTAAATTACAGGTTTTTTTGAAAAACTTCATATATACGCCTCACCGCAATTATAAATAAAATTAAAATAAACGAGGAGCTCATTTTTTATTAAATTAATACTTGCTTTATTTCTATCCTCTCGCCACTTTGCATTCATTACTGAAATAACTCTTTCAGTAAATGCTGAGGTGGCGGGAACAGAAAGTAGATATGAGTCAATCTTAGTAATGTTTTTGTATTCTTCTGAAGTTTTTACTAATAAATGGCTCCACTTTGGCCAGTACTCATTTCAAGAAAATCTTTGTCTTGTGATAATTTTTCATAAATTACTTTGAAAGAACAAAGGCGAAAAAATTGTTAATAGAATATTTGAGCGTCTATAAATATCATGTTGGCAAATGATAATAAAATAATTTCTTAGTTTTTTTTCAAGATATGCTTATGAACTGACCCACTCTAATAAAAAATATATATTTTTTTTGGAAATACAATAGACTAATACGATCACAAGAGATTAGATTATTTTTTTCCTTTTCAATTTGACTTCATGTCTTTTATCCAATATTGTCTCAGTTGAAAGTTCTTTGCTGGTTTCTCTGCCATATATTAGTAAATCTACTCCAATTTATTTAAAATGCTTTGCCCTTATTGCATAAGTATACTTTACAAGCGTATTGATAAATTATAATAAATATAATTGCAGATTTTTGTTAAGAATTCTGCTGAATAAATAAATACTAAAATAGAGTCATACTGCAAGCAAAGTATGGCAACAATACGACATGACATTGACATCTGCGTAAGGTGTATTGACAACTGCTGCTATCTCTTGTAATGTCGGTTGTGTTTCCGTACTTTTGAAATTATTAACTGCTTCTGTGTTTAAACTGAGTTTTTCCTTGCGACTAGTGCTTGCCTAAGGATCAGGGATCAGCTGCTATTTACGCCGTCGACGTTTTGCTTTGACTTTTTTGGACTACGATTCTACCTGATACTTTGGACTTTGTTGTTTGTGCATCCATTTGTATAGCACAATTGTAACACGTGTACTGCCTACTTGCATAATGTGTGTTAACGTGTTAACTGCCGCATAAGTGGAAGTGGTCAATGGATACTTTAAAAGAGATTTTAAATTACTGAGGCAAGAATATTTCGATAGATCACTTCTCCACATGATGCAAAACTTCCAGATAGCAGCAGCTTTACAAAATAAGTTTGGTGCTCGCCTGCAAGACAGTGAATATGCCAAAGAAATATTAAACACAATTAGGCAAAATATGAACTTCTAAACTTCTAATTTCCAAAACATATCAGCAAACAGAAACAATGTTTACTTTCCTGTCTTAGAATATAGAGACCTCATTCTATTCGCCCTGGGAACGTACCAAATACGACAAGCACGTTCATATTATGGTGAACATGTACGTTTCCACGGCGGATACAGGATTGAGGTATGCAGTGAGTGAGTGAATTCATCTGAATACAATCTTAGAGGCAGTAGTGATACAACCCTTATTAGAGGCAAAATTAAATCATGCCATGTCTCTAGAAGGCAATACGTATAATTATATTAATAGAAAATAATGTGCCCGGCCGTGCAGGAATAATAGAGTACTGTTGCAGTTGCTTAGTGGGAAGACGAACTGTCGAATGTTGCGCGCATACCATGACGGTAGTTTGGCATCTCGGATGGGCCAGACATCAGACAGACCAGCAGGTTTTTTGGACGATATTATCATAAGAGAAGATGAAGAATAAATACATACATATATAAAACAAATTGTTTCATTTTTATAAGTACCTATTACCTACGTTTATAGTATTTATTTATTTAATTCGATTAAGATCCATATTTGAGGATGGAAAACAGATATTCCGACTGATGGAAAGTGATCGCCGCGGCCTATATGGATCTGTATTACAAAAGGTATTGTACATGCGTTGCCATCCTAGAGACAGAGCCGCAATTAACTTGTAATACCTAATGCCTGTAATTATACCTTTCATAACGCATAGTTACTTGTTTAAAACAGATTTTCGATATAATCAACTTCTAATACCTTGGAAGTGGCGGGGACCCATTTTTTCCTGGGTGGGGGGTAAATCATCGAATGACTCCTCCCGCTCTGGGTAAAACGGAATCCCTTCCGCTTTACCCAGAGCGGTATCAGACTACTACTGACTAAAAACCTTCCCTGTTCCTTCAGCTGCCCTTAAGTTCCGGGGCCGTGGTATCTCGTTAGAACATTGCCGGGGTTGTGCCCCGGCAGGCAATGGCCTTATGGGGCCCCGTCACTGGTGCTGACAGCTCTTTGAGGCGCGCATGGAACACGATGCGCCGTTGACCCGGGCCTGGTCCTTACCAGACGGTGAGCTACCCCTGCTCGCCGTCCGCAAGCCCGCGCCTATGGTGGCCGGAGATCGGCTCGCGATCCCCGACGCACGGGGCATCGTCCGCGGCAGCTGGGGCGTGAGGAAGAGAGTTGCCTCTCCTTCGCGCGTTCGGCCTTCTCTTTCGCTAGCATTACTGCTTCGCAGAAGGAGGCGACTGCATTCTATTCCCACTCGCTCCGCTCCAGGGCCGGGCGCGAGAGGTCACCGCTGTCGATAGCCTCAACGAGGAAACGGCGAAGCTCTGCCCAAGCGTGGCACACCTCCACCGTATGCTCCACCGTGTTCTCCGGGTGGTCCACTTAATGTCGACACCCGGGCGTGTCCTCCCGCTGAATCCGAAATAGGTACCTCTCAAAACACCCGTGTCCAGTAAGCACCTGCGTCAGGTGGAAGGTGAGGACGCCGTGATGTCTCTCCAGCCGCTTCTCAAAGACCTGACTTATCACCGCGATTGCGGCGTGCCCAGCCTTCGGTTGCGACAGCCACTTTTTCCATGCTGCCGTGAGTTCGTGGGTGGAAGACCCTTGGCCAACTGACAATGGCTCACTACTAGGTCTATGTTTTCCACACTAGCGTTGACTACGGATATAATCAAGTCTGCGGTACCAGTCTGCTTCCAATAAATCGGTTTACGTAATAATGGCCAGACATAACCTCTAAAACTTCTTCAACGAATATCTTTTTTTCAAGAGTTCCTTTAATAGTGGATCTTAAGGCAAAAATGATCATTAATTGAAACTCTATACTCTTGTATATTTTCCATTAATAGACGCTACAAAATTATGCCAACAAAAATTTGTTAGAGGATTCGCCATTGTTCTTTGTTATTTCTGAATATAGAAACTGTGATTTGTTTGTGCTGCGCTGCAATGAGCGCGCCCTGACTAAACAAAAAAAATGTGTGAGCAAGTCTAACACATATAATTATATAGTGTAAAGCATTTTGATGCTGAAAACAGCATTTTGTATACTTTGTTTTTGTTCAACAGTAAAAAGTATAATGTAGTCAAAAACAGTATAACACTGTTTTTAACCGACTTCTAAAAAAGGAGGAGGTTCTCAATTCGGATGTTTGTTTTTTTTTTTTTTTTTTTTTTTATGTTTGTCCACGCATAACTCCGTCGCTTGCCAACCGATTTGAAAAATTCTTTTTTTGTTGGAAAGGGTATACTTCCCAAATGGTCCCATGAAAATTTTATCGAAATCGGACGAGCCGTTTCTGAAAAATCAAAAAAAGTCGAAAAAAATAATTTACCTTGATGATCTTTTCGTTTACTGTGCATTGCGTTTTTGTTCGCGCATAACTCCGTCATTTACGAATCGATTTGGAAAATTCACTGACCCACTAAAAAGCGCGAAAATAAAAACTTTTTTGCAAAAAATAAAACCGACTTCCATATCAAAACACTACAAAGCCAAAAATAATTTTAATTTCGGAAGGCGGTGTGAAAAAAAAAGAAAATACAAAACCAATAACACCGACTACCGAAATTAAAATTATTTTTGGCTTTGTAGTGTTTTGATATGGAAGTCGGTTTTATTTTTTGCAAAAAAGTTTTTTATTAACAGTATAGCTGGCAAGCCTACGATCAAACCATGTAGCTGTTATAATTAAGGCACAAACACCTTAAAATCAGACTTTTTTAATCCTCAATGCAAAAGATAGGACTTAAAAAAACCCAGTCAAATAAATATAGTCCATTTCTAAAAATAACTGTTTCAAAATGTCAAAATAACTGTTTCTCCAAGTGTGTAAGCACTTGGAGAAACAGTTATGACTATTTTATTTATACTATACTGAACCACGAACAAACTTTTAATTCTGTCGGTCTGTCTGCCTTTCTGCTTACCTATACGATTTAATCTCTAGAACTGCTGAACAATTTTAAGAGCACTTTCGCTAGAAGATATTTGAGGTTATGGGAAATTTCTACGGGACCAGCATTTTCGTGGTACAACGAACGTGAACGAAGTCGCGGGCACAGCTAGTATAAAATAAGAAATTTGCATTTCATAATTAATGGTAGACATATAATAAACATTGCTTTAAAGTTACGTTAATTTTCAATTAAAACTCACTACTGAAGTTTTGACTACAAACAAAAATAATAATAAGTAACAATCTAGACATAATTAAGGAAAACATTAAAGCCAACTGTTACATTTCGTCTTCATTTCACAAAGTGCCCTTTAAATCAATCTCTCTTAAAGGAGAACTTGTTATTATATTAATTTAGATGAGGTAAATAAAATAAAATCACGGCCATCCCTCATTTTAGCTGATCAACAAGACAGATGACGAGGTACACTGTTGATCAATCAATGTTTACTGTTTGCAAATCTTCGTGGAAAGAAATTAAGTTGGAAAAGACGCGATGGCAAAAAAAATATCGGTTACTCTCCATGAATTCATACTTGTACCATACAAAACCTAAGAGAACTAGTACTTACATGAGTGTAAGTAAACACTCATGTAAGTAAGTACTAATTTCTCTTAGGTTTTACTATTACCGACCGACAGCGCTGAGCACGAATTTTTAGATACTTTGTTTCAGTTTAGACTACCTAAGTATTTTGTCTAAACTTAACATGTACTAAAATAAACTTTCCACCGGTGGTTAAAGTTAAAAGGCAGGAATTATGCGTTCATTTAATGTAAAAGTGGGGTGTGGCGACAACAAACTTCAGAGAAAAAATTTAAGATCGATTTTTTGTGTTTAGTACGCAGTTTAGTAAAAATTTAAATATTAGACCATTCTTTTTTTCTTTTATTCGGAGAAATAAAATGGGTGAAATTATTTACCTCAATTGAAGTGTTTTAAAGTGATGTATTAATTTAAATCATATACCTAATGAAGAAGTACCTACATCTCTTCATTGAAAGCCAAAACTAAGGTCCAGTCGTAATGCCGTGGTTGCGGGAATGTTCTAAAGAGATACCGCAGCCCCGAAACTTAAGGGCAGCTGAAATAACAGGGTGGGTTTTTAGACAGTAGAAGTCTGACCCTCCCTTCCGCTCCACACAGAGAGGGAGAAGTCATTCGATGATTTATATGATGACGACGCTAAAAATAGCTTGTTACTTTACGCCTGTAATTCCAAACTAAAAGCAAGCCCGTAATACATAACCATCCAGGACTTGACCTTGACAAGTTCACAATAACCATCAATTCCCGGCAGGCTTACCATAACCCGTTTATAATACACACCATTCAAACAGTTTGCCTGTAAACCTTTATCCTGCCAATCAGTTACCAAGAAAATTATGATTTCCCCCTCCAAACCTGCGACGTGTATACGATAAATAAAATCAGTCGATCGATCGATCCAAACATGATAGATGACGGACACCGTGATTGGAAGGCGTTGCGTGTTTTAATTATACTCGCAACAATGATTCATTTGCGACGTGATCGATCTCTCGATTAAACTGACGTCGACACGTGTTTGCTCGTGAATGGAGGCTTTTTTAATCGGTAATTTTTATTCTAGTATAATGTCCCGTTCCCGAATTGGCGCGTCGTGTTCCATGCGGATCTATAAAGGCTGTCAGCACTAATAACGGGGTTCGATAGACTCATTGCTTGCTAGGGTTGCGGGAATGTTCTAACTAGAAACTGTGGCTACGGAACGCAAGGGCAACTGAAGAAAAGTCTATTGCTCCTTTCCGCTCCACACAGAGCGAGAGGAGGCATTTCAAATGTCCCGTTACACGATATACAAACAGTATTTATTTGATACCAAAACCTTCTACATGCGAATCTAACATTTTAAAAGTATCAAAACTGCAAATTTCCTTCAAATTATACATGCAAATCTCTAGCACACAACAAGTCCTAGATATATTAACAGCTTAGTCAGTAGAAGCCTGACACACCCTTCCGCTTAACCCAGAGCGGAAGAAGTAATTTGATGATTTTCCCAACCAGAAAAAATGGTATAGTCAGCAGTTTTAGAGATAAAGCACATTTTAATAAACCGCAAATATAACTGTCATTTATATAAACACTATGAAAAACTTATTTTCCGTAGGTACTACGGAACACTGCATGAGCGAGTCCGACTTGCACTTTACTAATTTTTCTAGATCTGGTACAGATACTCAGGTATGGGTTGCCGTAGAATTCAGCACCTTCAAGTCATGGTCTTTAGAATACTCAATCTGCACTGGAGACAGTTAAGCGAGTATGCAAGATAAATGGTACAGGCCCCAGACAATGGTAGAAAGCGGTGATTTTCCAGGACATCGCATAGTATGATTAACAGTGGTGTTTGTGAGCCACTCATTTTGCAAGTTATCAACAAAAAGTAGGCTACTAAATTATTGACTGTATCCTCCATAAAGACCTGTCATGGACTCAGTATAGTCAGTACTTGATATTCATCATAGACTAAACATGGTCAGATTTTTAATTTATAAATAATAATAATAATGATCTTTTATTTCAGAGTCTAAGTCCACTGGGATCTGGGTTAGCATTCAAACAAGTTAAGGAATTCTTGACAAGGTTCTGGCGGACCATATTAGAGAAGGCACGCCTTTTCTTCGGAACGCGGCCTTGTTGGGACAGATAACCACTTTGGATGAACTAAGTCCCTCTCCACCCAAGTAGTAACTTTTTCAGATCCCTGTTGACCTTAGACAACAGAGATCTGAAAAACAAAAAGACTTAATTAGGTATCCATTTAACAAAATTTTCCTTAATAATAACCTCAGTATTTTTTCGTAGTCGGATTTTACTTACCTTTGCAATATTTATTCTAACAACTTCTGTTTTCACTTTTCATTTTGTCACTTTGTTTTGTTGTCAAATTTAGTAGGTACGTATTTTCCGCTGAGATCTTTGGAAGTTGTGGATGTATATACGTTGTTTCGTAATCGCCTGATAGTATTTACTTACAATCGGTGCTATTAATTCAAATTTTCTGTTAGTTTTTCTCATTTTTCTCGAGTTAACAAAATGTCAATTACGAATTATATTGTTTGCCGCCAAATCGTTGTAGTTTATAGATGGTGTTGCCATTTTTTTTTCCAGGGGTTTGTACAATACACGAGGAAAAACCGTAGTAAATCAAGAGTTCTGGAAAAAAATCACATCAATTAAACAATACAAAATTATTTAAATACGTAATTTAACTGTGAAAATCTCCAACCCTTGATTATGTGCCTTTTGATTTGCTTTATTGAATATAATACGTCTATAATAAGTCTACGTAGTTTCCTTAGTTTTAAAATGTTTTTCGAATTGGTTCCTTAGTCAGAATTTAAAAAAAATGTATACGTATTTTTTGCCTTTTCAACTACTACTACTACTAACTATCCAATACCACACGCATTGGATAGTTTCCACACCATGTTGGTAAAATGTTAAAACAACTTTTAGATATTATATTTTGGTACATTATAATAAAAGCCAGAAGTAATTTTTATAATATTGATTGAGATAACAACTGTTGTAAAATATAGGTTTTGGTAGTCAAACGCGAGGCTATCAACAAAAATAAAATAAACAATAAACTTTAATAATTTTGACATGGCTTCTGGGCCTTTGCGCCATGCGTTTTCTTTTATTTTATGTGAATTGGTGCCTAAAATGAAAATAAGAGAGAAAAGTTTATTTTTAACTAATTATGAGCTTAAATTATTAAACATAATGTTTAAGTTTGATGTGAAACTAGGTTAAAAAAAACAGTTATTCATTTTCGCAATTAAGTTTTCTTTGCAAACCGTACTTTTCGAGACATTTGACAGATTTATTTATTTATTTATTTATTGGCCTATCTACAATTGTTACACTGATTATTCTTATATTTCATGCAATATGTTACAAACATAGTGTACAATATGACGCGATAGACACAGCATGCAAAAACAAAATTATAACATCAATATAATACTAGGTAGTGCAGAAATAACGCTAAGAACAACTAGTTCATAGTTTATACAGTCGACATAGAAAAAAAAACAGTACGGTAGATTATTTTTGATGGACTTGGTGCTTGATTTTTTTAAGTGTTGTGGAAAAAATGTTAATTGATTCATCGCAATTATTAAGAAGCCTGCAAATTCTGGGGATATGGGAATTGGATCCTGATACAGTTTTGCGGAATGGGGGATGTATTAGTTTGATAGGGTGACGCGGATAATTATGGGGAAGGTTAAAATTAATCTTACTTAACAACTGGGGGCAGTCTATTTTACTCCGAAGTAATTTAACAAGAAAAAGTAAATCTATACCATCTCTTCGTTTTTCGAGTGAGATCATGTCGAATTTTTTAAGACGTTTTGCATAGCTCGGAACTTTTTTGGCTAATCTCGCACAATATGCAAGATGGTACAAAAATCTTTTTTGAATCCTCTCTAACCTAAGACTATGTGTTGCATAGTGAGGACGCCACACAACCGAGCAATATTCCAATACGGTACGAACAAGGCAGTTAAAAAGATAGATAGCTGTCATTGACGTTATTTGAAACGCATTATACGTATATTGCACGGGAAATCCCCGTACCGTCGCATCAATAGGATAGAGTTTAAAAGATATTAGATGCGTCTATAAAGAATACGAAAAAAGGCTCATTCAAATCTATTGATTTTTTCAATCAACATATCAATTTAATTTAATTATATTTTCTCTGCTCTTTTATTATATATTAGAAAAGGTCATGTATTTTACGTATGATTTCGAATAGATGATTAAACATCGTACAATGCGGCCGTTCTAACTTGGCGAACGTGAAGTTAGGCTCTGCGAACTTTAACGCTAGTGCACTCGTACAAAAATAAAGGCTTTAAAAAAATAAATGCTATTAGCAGTTGTTATTCTGTTAACAACTGTTATTGGCATTTATTTTTTTAAAACCTTTATTTTGTGCCAAAAGGTAATAATTATAAATATGTCGAAAACTCGTAAGGTTGGCAGCACCGATGTCAACCATGTTTTGCAAAGAAGTGCATTCGGATTCGTTTACGTCGTTTTCCAACGTGCGTTCCGTAATATACTATATTTTTTTTCGTTTTCTATTCGTTTGTAAGATGATAGAGAGGATGTTAAAAGATGGATAAGTGATCATCTTAACAGATCAAGAATCCTCCGTGCCGTGCCACGTGAAAAGCACGTGAAGCTGTTGGTCCTGGCTGTCAATGTTTATCTTTTCTTAATGTTTACTGGTAGTATGAAGTCAGAAAATCTAACACCAGTCTTACCAAGGGTGTTATCGTGTTACCCAGTTACTGGGTTACAGAGGTCAGTTAGGCAGTCGCTTCGTGTAAAATATTAGTCCTGAGCTGTAACCAATTAGACTGGAAACCGATCCTGACGTAAGTACCTACTGAGACATACCTAAAGCAAAACTGTCGACATCTGCCTAAGCAGAGGCTCTTACGGACAGCGCTCACGACATTTTGCGTTACAAGTTTAAAGATTGCCAAATAAACGTCCAAAGTGAACCTTTCTTGCGCTCGGTGCGAATTTCTATTATTTCGCCCATGAAACATGCGCAATTTCACTTGGCTTTGATTGGGGAAACCCTGTATGGATTCCACAGTGTAATTTTCTCGGCATCGTTAACGCTGCTGATAAAGGTAGAACTCATTTTTTCGATTGGATCTCTTCATTTCTGCGATCCTCCAGGTTCTAATCCCTGAGCCTTGGCGTCGCTAGCAGCGTCGGAGAGCGCGAGCTGATCTCCGGCCACCGTCGTAGGCGCGGGCCTGTGGGCAGCGAGCAGGGGTAGCTTACATTCCAGTAATGACCAGGCCCGAGTCGAAGGTGCGTCGTGTTTCACGCACGCCTCAAAGAGCAATCAGCAGCATTGACGGGGCCTGGTAGGGTTATGGACTACCGGGGTTGCGGCAATGTTCTTATGAGATACGGCTGCCCCGAATCACAAGGGCAACTGAAGAAACACGGTTGGGTTTTTAGTAAGTAGCAGTCTGACACTTATTTGAAGACTTTATCACTGCAAAAAAGGCGTCTCTAGCACCTCCCTATACGTACTCGTATAATGTCGTGGCGTAGATTTAGTGTCGTAATACTTACAACAACAAAGTTTGTGGATAAACCCCCAAACTAATAACGAATGAAAATAAAAACAAAATCGTTCATGATGTCTTGATGTTGGTTATTCTGAGATCTAGCTCAAACCCGAATGTCTAGCAGGTGTTGTGCTGTAATTGGCATTGCATAGAGGGGGGTTCGGAGAGGTATTCTTAGAGGTCCACAGGATCCGCCATGTCCTGTCTTTGCCCCACCCTACGGTCGACTGGTAGAAAATTCTTAAGCTATTAAGTCTAAATTTATAGAGCTTGGATGTCAAATTTTAGTAAATAAACTAAATACTTACTTATTAATAATATACTAGTATTATAATAATAACTTTATTCGTATAAAAACATCACCTTTAAACCCCTAGCAGCCTAAAATCAATATCCTATTCCCTTCCCATAAGCAAAGGTATCCGCCCCAAATTAATTATGTATAATCAACAAAAAAGTTCCGCTATACTTCAACGTAATTAAAAGGGCAAAAATATTGAAAAAACACTTGGAAACACGCCACGACCAAAAGATGGTTGAGCAAACGCAAAATAAACAATAATGAATTAACTTTATGTAAGGGATCATCCGGCCCAATTTTGTTTTCAATTACTTTGAAAGGGGTTTGTTTTGGACATTTGAATCTTGATGATACCTTGCGATCAAAGATAGAGTAAGTACTTATCTACCCACCTCAGTTCATTGACTTTTAAGGGCTAGGTGACACCTTACGGTTTTGAGTTTGGAATTGAAGGCATTTCTTGAGGTATCTTGGGAAGTGAGGAAGCACTTAAATGACTATGGTTTTTAGAAGTGAAAACTTCTTTAGTGGCGTTGTGCACTTTTTTGCAATGGGTAAAAATGTTAAACTCGCGTCAGGACACGTGACCTGATCGAAAATTCGTAAGATGGACGGATAGTAGACAGCCGGCGCGGCGTAGCTGTAGGTGAGGAAGTATCCCCCTCTCTTTCTACGGCGCGGCGAAAATGTATGCCTGCGCCCGCTGTTTCGAGAGATAAACTTTTTAATGTAATATAAATTGTCATAATTGTGTACGATAGCGCAATAAATAAATATTGTATTCTACGACATAAATGATAGTACGTTTATACTGATAATTAAAGTAATTCGTGCAAAATTATTCCCTAACCATTCCAAAATATCAAAAATGCACAACGTTAATATTCAAGTTTTCACTTCTGCCGGCACTCCCGGAGTGCAACCCGTCGTTTTTATTTTAGTACGACGTGGCTAAATTATATCAGTCGCACACTTTCGCAAGGTTAAGCAATAGTTGTCCGGGTTGGTACGTGGATGGGTTACCTAAACATCTATACATTTATAAAAATTCCCGGAATAAAGGCCACGACTGTCATTTGTATGTTTTTGACAGTAGTTAAAGTTCGTCAGAAAATCCGACACTAGTGTTGCTAAAGGGTATGGTGTTACCCAATTACAGAAGACACTCGTATATACTTCTATTGGCCTCAATCTCACCTAGAGGAGGCTCCCTAAATTGAATGTAACTTTGCATCAATATTCTGAAACAATCACACACACAATCAAAATGGAACTTTAGTATATGATTTATTGGATCGTTTTCTTTACATGTCTAGACCAGTTACGTAATTGGAACATTTTCGCTCGCTTCATTTTTTAATCGAAAATCATGTATTTTTTGAAGATTATTAAAAATGTAGTCAAGATTGCTCGGCTTTTATGTCTAAAATTAGTATTGACAGTAAGACAATATAGTTTATTATCCTAATATAGGACATTTTTTCTCTAGATCAATTATTACTTTAATAAACGAAATAAGAATTGAGACTTACGACATTTAGTTTCGAACCCGAACATGGTGAAAGAGCGGACGCAATATTCAACTTTATTACTGCTGCGTTAGCGTTTGCCACACAACGGCAGTTTCAAAATCGAACATGATGAAAAAGCGCACGCGATATTGAACTTTATTACTGCTGCATTAGCGTTTAGCATACAACGGCCTAACCGGGGTGCATGAGGGCGGAGCTTGCGTGAAAATTATTTTAGACTGCCTGGTCTTAAGCCGGCAAGTCTTTAATTGCACCTAATCATATAAAATGCTAGCAGTTGCTCGCGACTTTGTTCGCGTGTGACGTTTTTCCCGTGCAAATCCTGATCCCGTGGGAATTACGCTAAATCCCGTCTTAGCGAGCATCTACGTACTAAAAGGAAACCGTATGCACAATTTGAGAGCCCTACTATTTGTAGTTTCTGAGATTTTGTGATTAATCAGTGAGTGGTATTTCCCTTTTATATGTTTACAACGTGTAATTTAAAGGTTATATACATACCAAGTGCAAGGCGTCTTTAGATGATAACAAACGATATGGCAAGGGTTTTGTAATCCTAAGTCTACGTGTAACTTATTACAAATTCCAATACACTGATACCAGAGACCAAATTTTTCAAATTAAGAAGAACGAAAAGAATCGTGTTATTGGCAAGTGACGTGGAAAGTTATTGACCCTCGTAGTGCTGTGACACGTTTGTTATGATTGGTATTCGAGAAATATATGAAACCAATAATTTAGTATCAATTCTTTGAGTCATTTATTTTGTGCTGAAATTGTGCATAGAGACTCCATACCAGATGTTGTCTTCAGCCCTTTTGGATAGATATGGGGTTTCCGTTACACGTCGTATACAGGGTTAATTGTAAAATACCGAAAACCTCTCAGGAATATGTTACTAACATCATAATCAACAACTTTTGTTCTAAGACTTTTAAAAATTCGTCATATTTTAGTTCACCAGATTTTCATACAAAAATAAAAACATTTAAATTGAACGCCCTAAATGTTACGAAGTCTATGCGAAGTAAAAGAAAACGATTTATAATATCGCTTTCTTTTTTGTATGAAAATCTGGTGAACTAAAATATTATGACGAATTTTTAAAAGTCATAGAACAAAATTTGTTTATGTTAGTAACATAGTCCTGAGAGGTTTTCGGTGTTTTACAATTAACCCTGTATAGATTTTCTCTACAATCTTTTAAATTACTAATTATTGCCATGTGTGCATCTAGCCCACTTAACACTATTTTTGCAGGCCATATAAAATATGAGCATCATCAGCCTTATAGTGTTCTCTCTGCTGGGTCACGAGCCTCCTTTCTAAGAGAGGTATCGAGATGTAATCTACCACGTGGGCACAGTTCTGGTTGGTGGATGTCGCGTGTCTTCAAACTTTTGGTATTAGAACATACCGGTTTCCTCACGATGTTTTTCTTCATCGTTTTGAGAGTAGCGGTAAAGATTTAGAAGCACCCAAAGTTATGTGTCCGTTTCTTTTTTAATTCAGAATAGGCTCGCGTTTGCCCACCATCTCACCTGATGGTAAGCGATGATGTGGTCGAAGATGGAGCACGCTTGCCTAGAAGTAACCCATTCACTCTTGACTTAAAGACTCCCAGGTTATAGCGATCAGGAAACACAGACTTCGGCAGGGAATGGCACTCCTTAGCCGTACCTACCCACAATGCAAGTATTCCCAAAACGTTTTGTGCGTATGGTTTTTTTTTCAACCAAGTCGTGCCTGTAACCACTGCGCTCATTGCTCTCTCATATTTAATATGAGAAGCATCGGAACAAAAACCGATAAATCACATTTGTGTTTTTTGTGGAAAAACGTAAAAAACTGGCCAAGTTCATGATTATCTAACTTAGAGTTAAACGAAATATACCAATTTATTGGTGTTAATAGCACTGTTTGGAAACCTAAATTCTGCATTCGTGACTGTGGTACCTGTTGAGTTATAAAAAAAAGAAAATGGATATGTCGGTTTTTGACCAAACCTAATGGATATATCGGTTTTTGATAAAGCACTGTAGGCTATATCCGTATTTATCTATCGTAATATCGGTATTTAATAAAAAGCTGGCATGAATATGAGAGCTTGATATAATGTAGCTTCCAATGCCTTTGGAAGTTGAAGTTGTTGCTTGTGGTTTCCAATCAAACAACTTTATTTAAAATCACATCATACTTGAATTAACGAAAAATTTAATGGCTATTTAGGTTAAAAAAAATTAAAAACTTAAACTATTACGGCTATTTCTGGTTCCAGACAATCGCAATCAGAATCATGATCATTTCGTTCATGGTTGTCAGGAACATCTGCTTCTGTTTCAACAGGTTCAGTGGAATTTTCATTCAATAATTTTTATACCAAGAAAAAGTTGCATCTTTCTCCCAGTCATCACCAAATTGTTTTACCTTGAGAGAATTTACGTCTGCTTTCTTCAGAGCACTTAGACATTTCTTTACGTTAAGTGGTGCCATTGACTGGGGATGAGTCTTTCTTGATTTTAAGATGCTAAACCGTTTTCTTTCCTGATCAGACTCGTTAACCAAATTGCGGAAGATTCTCACCTCGTATAGAGTTTTAGTTTGTCTCCTTGCTCGAAATTGGATAAATCGGTTTTTGACAGAATTAAAAGAGTCAACAATGAAAAATGTTGGCGATTTATCGGTATCTGATTCCGATCGCCATCGTTGTTTAGTACGATTGATGTAATTATCGGTTTATGTTCATGTTCATGTGATTCGGGTATTTCGGGGACGGATTTAGGGCGGATCTATCACTTTTCGACCAGGTTAAATTAACCATATACCAAGATATGTACGAGAACAACCAATTGCTATCTTAAAACAAAAAAAAAAAAACAAAATGTGATTTATCGATTTTTGTTCTGACGCTCCTCATATATGAATGTATAATATACTATGTAGTATTTAATAGACTTTGTCCTTTGAAATATTATATAAGTATACTCCAACAGAATCCTTACATTAAAATCCTACAAATAAATCAAAATTAGTTGACGTAGCGCATTTTTATTTTCTTTATATAAACCTTAGAATAATAACGCATAGAAAGCTGGTACGAGCTACAGTGTTTTAAAACTAAAAGTTACTGTTAGTTCGAAGAGTGGCATAACAAAGATTACAATTTTATTGATTAAGTTTTTTTTTTTCATTTAAGTAATGTTTAATCATAATTTTCTATTTCATAAATATAACACATACTTTTAATTTATATCAAACGAGATCTTTCAAGCAATTAATACATTTCTATAATATTATTATAACACATTACAAATCAAACATTCTAAACGCAATGAACGATATCCCATTTCGTTTACCTTACGTAAAAAATATGTCATATAAGTCATATTACATGAAAAAAAATCCTCTTATCCAGTTTCATAATATAAAATACTTGATTTGATACAGCAACATAATAGTGCGTTTTCCCATTTTTGTGAGTAATGGTATCACTGAAAGCTATATTTGTGTGCGTTTGAGGAACGTAGCCACATTCAGCTCACGCACACAAAAAAAATGATGTGGACACACGAAATTACTCGTGTTTTGTTCTAGACACCCTTTTTATGCGTTGTTATTCTAAGATATAATCCTTATCCTGAAAATAACGACCACGAAAAAAGAATTATCCAATTGGGTTCAGTTGTTTAGAAGCTGTGCGAGCACATACATTTCGGTTTCATTATTTTATACAACTAGGCTAGCAGTTGCGTGGGGCTGCGCTCCCGCAGACTTTATCACGATAAAAACTCAGCCCTACTTCTTCCTCACAACCCTCGCGTCCCAGCCGCCGCTGGAGACGCTCCGGGCGTCGGGAGTCGTAGGGTGACTCCCAGCCATCGTAGGCGCGGGCCTGCGGGCCGCGAGCAATGGGTAGCTCGCCGCCCGACTGAAA
Source organism: Tholera decimalis (assembly GCA_943138885.2). Classification (NCBI taxonomy): domain Eukaryota; kingdom Metazoa; phylum Arthropoda; class Insecta; order Lepidoptera; family Noctuidae; genus Tholera; species Tholera decimalis. The sequence continues at coordinate 6,877,586 of OW964549.2, forward strand.
CCAGGCCCGTGTAGACGGCACGTCGTGTTCCACGCGCGCCTCAAAGAGTGTCAGCAAAATTGTCGGCCGCCGGCCACAAGGGGGCCGTTGCCTGCCGGGGTTGCGGAATTGTTCGAAAGAGTTACCGCGGCCTCGGAATACGAAGAGCATATGATGGAACATGGATGGGTTTTAGTCAGTAAAAGTCTGACACACCCTCCCGCTTCGCCTAAATCGGGAGGAAGTCATTGAATGATTTCCCATCCTTAAAAAAAATCATCACATAGATACATACTACTTTTTAGTGATAATTTGCAAGATTTTCACACGAAAGCGAAAATCGCGAGCAACGACCGACATCAAAATAGTCTGCACTAATATTACACAGAGGAAAGTTTTGTTTTTTTTTTTTGTTTGTAATGGATAAACTCAAAAACTACTTACCTGATTCTGAAGCAACATTATCAGCTAGTAACATAGGTTATTTTAATTTCGCTGTAAATAATATTTTCAAGCGAGAAAAGCCACGGGCACAAGCTAGCAAGAAATATATCCGTAACAAACAAACATGGCGAAACCCGTTATAATTATAACAAACCCCAATAATACGTCCCAGTTCATTTCGCTGTACATATTATTCTCAAGCGAGCGAAGCCGCGAGTAGAACCTAATACGAAATGTAAGGTAAGGTAATAATTTTTAGGTAAGCGTGCTCCATCTTCGACCACATCATCACTTACCATCAGGTGAGATGGCGGTCAAACGCGAACCTATTTTTAATAAAAAAAAAACATGTCGAAACCCGTTATAATTATAACAAACTCAAATAATACGTCCCAGTTCATTTTGCTGTACATAATATTTTCAAGCGAGCGAAGCCGCCGGTAGAAGCTAGTAAGAAATATATCCGCAACGAGCAAACATGGCGAAACCCGTTATGATTATAACAAACTCAAATAATACGTCCCAGTTCATTTTGCTGTACATAATATTTTCAAGCGAGCGAAGCCGCCGGTAGAAGCTAGTAAGAAATATATCCGTAACGAGCAAACATGGCGAAACCCGTTATAATTATAACAAACTCAAATAATACGTCCCAGGTTCGATTCACAGGTCGGAAAACACTTCGCCCGGTTTAAGTTTTTAAGCTAACATGGTCTCCTACAGCAGTTACCGTATCCGTAACAAACAAACATGGCGAAACCCGTTATAATTATAACAAACCCCAATAATACGTCCCAGTTCATTTCGCTGTACATATTATTCTCAAGCGAGCGAAGCCGCGAGTAGAACCTAATACGAAATGTAAGGTAAGGTAATAATTTTTAGGTAAGCGTGCTCCATCTTCAACCACATCATCACTTACCATCAGGTGAGATGGCGGTCAAACGCGAACCTATTTTTAATAAAAAAAAAAATGGCGAAACCCGTTATAATTATAACAAACTCAAATAATACGTCCCAGTTCATTTTGCTGTACATAATATTTTCAAGCGAGCGAAGCCGCCGGTTGAATCTAGTAAGAAATATATCCGCAACGAGCAAACATGGCGAAACCCGTTATGATTATAACAAACTCAAATAATACGTCCCAGTTCATTTTGCTGTACATAATATTTTCAAGCGAGCGAGGCCGCCGGTAGAAGCTAGTAAGAAATATATCCGTAACGAGCAAACATGGCGAAACCCGTTATAATTATAACAAACTCAAATAATACGTCCCAGTTCATTTTGCTGTACATAATATTTTCAAGCGAGCGAAGCCGCCGGTAGAAGCTAGTAAGAAATATATCCGTAACGAGCAAACATGGCGAAACCCGTTATGATTATAACAAACTCAAATAATACGTCCCAGTTCATTTCGCTGTACATATTATTCTCAAGCGAGCGAAGCCGCGGGTGGAACCTAATACGAAATGTATTTATAACAAGCAAAAATGGTGATACCCCAGTTTTAACACACTCAAGTAACACGTCCCAGGTTCGATTCACAGGTCGGACAACACTTCGCCCGGTTTAAGTTTTTAAGCTAACATGGTCTCCTACAGCAGTTACAGGATGTATAATTACTACTTAAAACGGCATGATTACCATAATTATGTATTTATTGTTTCGAGTTTCCAAACAGTGCCGAAATATCGGTAATGAGCCCAGTTATTCTTACGCAACATACTACAACCAAAATTAGCCTAGGTACTTAATGGTCGTATACGCGCGAATTTATAATAACTAACCAAAAGTATGTGATCTTACACTTCTGCCGACTCCTTTAGATATTAGAGCTCAATAATATCTTATAAAAAGTCAAAACTAATAATAAGGTCTTTTAATAAAAATGTATTATAAGTAAAATAGTAACAGTTTAGTCTTTGGAATAATTAATTTTCAGGGGTGTGTGACGAACCTTCGAGGCGACGTTTGTATTGCGCATGCGTCAAGTCGCTGATACGAGCCGGATAGGATAGGGTGGGTGTGTTGAACGGTCGTTGTGGGACATCGTGGTTCGGTCTGAAGGAATATAAAAGTAAAGTCAAAGGATTTTTTTAAATTTATTAACAGATTGTTTTTTCGGATATTAAGTAGGTATATTTGTAAATAGTACTCACGCGGGGCTTCGCTCCCGTGGATTCTATCACGGTAAAAACATAACTCTCCTTTTTTGCAGTCGCGTAAAAAGTTGCATATAACCTTCCTCAAGCTTCAAGCTACTTCCTTACCAAATTTCATCCAAATCCACCCAGTACTTTCGAAGATTAGCGCGTTCAAGCAAACAAACAAACAAACTTTTCCGCTTTATAATATTAGTATAGATTTCTTGGTGGCTCATTGAAACGTTTAATGTTACATGGTAAAGTATATTAAGCCATCTATGAAGTGTTCCCTATATTGTATGAGAATAGAGAGAGAGAAAGAGAGAAATAAATTAACCAATGGAAAGAAATGTTAAATGAATTTTTCGTTCACAGGAATTTATGGCTTGACGTTAAAAAAGAGCCTGTTTGAATTTTGTTCTATTTGATTGATGATAGCCTCGCGTTTGACCACCATCTCACCTGATGGTAAGCGGTGGTGAAGATGAAGCATGCTTACCTAGAAAAAGCTTATTCACTCTTGACTAAAAGATTGTTTGATATAAACATGTACTACTTTAATTTATATGAAATCGTTTCTACTAGATACATTACGATACATTTAATTCCCTCACTTAACGAACCGGAATAAAATAAAAACAAAAGAAAGACAAACAAAAACACACAAAAACTACTATACGGACCCACAGCACACGACTTCTAATGAAATTCCCGAAACTCAACTCGTTCTATGACATAACTTGACATATCCCAACAAAGTCCCTAAACATATCCAACCTAACTGCAGCTTCCAGCACCCGAGGAGCTTTCATATTGACCTATACGTATTACGAGTACTCTCCGTACACTTTCTGGGCGTGTGAGCGAGAAAGAAGACGAAAGAAACCACTAAACTGACACGTTAGAAAGAGACAGATGTAACTGAGGGCCCGGCCCAACCCGCACGTTTCAGTGTATCCCGAACGTTTGAAAGCCTCGGTTCGGCGCGATCCTTTACGAAACACGTGCGTATGGAAAAAATAGCCAAAATATAGACACGGTGATCGTATGTTGACGGGCGGACGGAGAGCAGCCCAGTGCAGTGTTTTCCAATTGATTCAGTGTGTTTAAACTAGTGTGTTGTGTTCATAGTGCGTTGGAGTGATTAGTTTGTTCCCGCGACACTGCGAGACACGGTGAATGTGAGTAATTTCATGGTTTATACGTTTAAAAGAAAGTTTACAGTGTCTCAGGTGGAATTAAACGTCTTAATGGATACTTACGTTAATTGCGTTACTTTTAAGACCACACTTCTTTGACGTATTTGGTTAAATTCTGAAAAATGGTGTGTAATAGAATGTTTTTGTTTTCAAAAATCGAGTTAGAAGTTAAGGTACAAATCTATACCTATTTGATTGCAAAGATAAACTAACAAACCATTGCTAAATATTGTTTTCGAGATGAAAAATAATTTCGATAAAATCATGATGAAAAGAAAATATTCAACATTTCATATTAAAAAAATGGGTTTAAGAAACTTCTCTAGTTGGAAACGTATTAACCTATCGTATTCTTAACCGATTTCAAAAAAAAAGGAGGAGGTTCTCAGTTCGTTTTGAACTATTTTTCCTTATGTATGTTACCTCATAACTCGAAGACAGCTGGACCGATTAGAAAAATTCTTTTTTTGTTTGAGAGGGTATACTTCCAACTTGGTCCCATTATCATGAAGTGAGTATTTGATAATGGAAACCTTGAGAAATCGAGGGAACTCTTCAAATATTATAGGCACACCTATAACTGTTTGGGTATTTTTCATATTAACTTGTGCAGTGGCTCTCTAAAATCACCATTTGGTAAAGTGGAACTGATGATGAAGTACACAGATGGCTACCTTACTAGAAGTACTCAATAATAAGTATTTCATTGGTTGCGATTCGATTACATAGATGGTTGTAAAACACTTTATGATCATCACAATACATTTAGTGATGATGAGCTGATGGTGAAGTACCAGGAGTACTCCTCAAAAATTAACAGCTCGGCATAGGGAAAGAAATATTTTGCAAAAGGTGATAAGAAGGTGACATTTAGGCTTTTGTAACTAGGTAAATTACAAACCGACCCACTAAAAAGCGAGAAAAAAAACTTTGTAACAAAAAATAAAACCAACTTCCCAAAAAGTTTTTTTTTTGGAAGTTGGTTTTATTTTTTGTTAAAAAGCTTTTTTGAGAATACTAATTCAAATTTGGAATCAAGTGAATTATTTACTAGTGTTATAGGTATGTACATTGCACGAGTTTCTCTACAGAAATATTATTTAATAGCCGAATTCCAATTTGTCTGTATACCTAGGTAGGTACTTACTTCTTGTTAATTTATCACTACATAGTAGTACCCATAAAACAAAGTCGCTTCCCGCTGTCTGTCCCTACGTATGCTTAGATCTTTAAAACTACGAGACAGATTTTGATGCGGTTTTTTAATAGATAGAGTGATTCAAGAGGAATGGTTTAGGTGTATAATTTATTAAGGTTTGCGGACTAAGTCGCCGGCAGGAAGCTAGTGTAGAAATAATTAAAACGACGGAATATTTTATTTTACTTTGGTATAATGGTTGTTTTATTAATAGAAAGAATATTCGAATAAGCAATGAGCTAACAAAAATGAAGTTGACTAGGTACCTCATTAGGTACATACTATGATCGGAATATGCTGTATATATTATACATGCTACAGGATTGGAGAGTATAATACCACCATAAAAGTGTTTTTGAAAAAAATACGTAAGTAGGTAGGTACCTATATATTGCTTGCAATTTTTTTTTTAATTTGGGGGCCTACTTACCTTATTTGTTTCATAGTCTTTATTTCTTTCTGGTTGAATATCTGAAATAAATAAAAATCAATGTTTGCGTGTTTGTCCCATAGCTAACGTTATTAAACTATCGATCAGCATGTGGCATGGTTTCTGGACCGAAAAGTCCGGTAAAAAAGATAGAATTGCTAAATAAACACATTTTAATTTGGTTGACTAAAAATATCTCCGTGGCGTTGCAACGCATGTCGGGAATAGCTCGTAAGGTAAAGGTACGAATACCCGATTGTGAAGAAAAGTAAGAAAAACATTTATTTGTATCAGTTCATCAGACACACACATTTAAAAATACAAATAAATATAAAGTGAAAAACAAACGAGCTTCTCGGCTGCACCACGTCATAAAAATTTAAATGTGTATTGATGTATACGTAGGACACTGATTCCTGTAACACAGGCTCGCTTAGCACAGGAGTCAGGGGCTTCACTTAAAAGATGTACTATTTTTATGTACAAAAAATTATTATTGTTTATTTACCAAAAAGGTCTCAAGGATCACTCTTTCGTAAAAACCTACACTATTATTAATTTACTATTTGTTAGTACAATCTTTCAAATGTTTTACTACCTTACGTGGCATTGCAACGCATACTATAAATGAAGAAAAAAGTATGAAAAAGAAATCGCATTTATTGGTTGGCTCGCCCCTAGGTACCTAGGTATCTACTATCACACCTGAGCGCGTTGAAGCGTTCCTCGTACGTGTACGCTTGCCTGGATGTAACCTATTTAAGCGTCTCTTGGAGACACTCTTATCAACTTAGTATCGAGTAATTCCTTCAAAACGCCTTAAAACGACGTCAACTTGGGGTTGGATTACAGACGAATCCAGTATTTAGATGTTTTTGGTACCTACCTGCTAATCTGCGACTGGGATGGTCGGGAAAAAAGTTGTTCCATTCAAAAGACATAGCTAGATATTTTTATCTCTAGAGATTTTTCAATAACTAGAATTCGATACCTTGGGGTAGAAAGGTCGTATAAACCATTTTTACCCAAAATGAGTTATGAATGTAGTCTTGTTTAGAATTTTCCGCTCTACAGATTGGTATTCATAACTCATTTGGGTAAAAATGGTTTATACGACCTTTCTACCCCAAGTTATTGAGATAACTATATCAGTTAGGTTTAAAAAACTGAACAATATTTTATTTCTCAAAAATATTGGAAATTAATGCCACAGTCATGTTGTCAAAGGTTCAATTTGTGCGTTCTTATTGAGAAAAACAGGCAAAAGCTCCATAAAATAATTTCTCTTTACATGTAACTTAAATTGATTGATTCCTGAGTCCCCGTATTGCAATATGATTCAAATTCAAATTCTTTATTGTGAACTAAGTGTAACTACGAACATTTTTGAGGATGTTAATAATAGGCAGGTACTTTGAACTTAATATGAGTAGGTATATAAAGGGGAAAAAACCAACTCAAAAGACAGCTTTTGTTTAGAATAGTACATTTTGATACAAGTTGAGATTTGGATGAGTGATTTATTGCGGCCGAGGCGGAGTTACGTCCGAGTCGCAAGGCGAGGGGATTATGGAGCCGAGTACTGCAGTAACAAATGTCCACGTGTATCAAACGACGTTTTCAATATCACTTTCGAAGAAATAAAATAATAAAACGAAAAGTATTTTTGTAATTAAAATTTTTAATTTTCCCGGCCCTTTACCTTCGCGGGTTAAAGGAGAAGCAAAGGTATGAAGCCGCAAAACAGCCTGATATTAAAATAAAATATTTTATTTTTATTTATTTAGATCACAAATAAATGTTGATTTCTTGACAAAAGCAAAATTATTTTATAAATAATTTTATTTGTTATTTGTTTATTTCTGATTTTCTGTTCATAAACACAATTTTAATTTTCATAAATATAAGGCCTTAAAAACATGCGCCTCTTTGCTGTGTAAAAAAAAACAATCACCGCCGAATATAGGGAATTGAATAGTTGCAAGGATCTTCTACCTACTTACAAGTTCCTTGAATAGTTGTTCTTTAATGTTATCTGTGGCAAAATCTAGGATGGTAAACCGTCGTGTGTGAAAAATTAAAAAAATCCACGAGTGTGAAATACATTGCATGTTGAACCTAATCTTAGTGCGCTAAGAGCCAGTTTTCGAGGAAGTGTATTGAAAAATATATTTTGTACTTGTACATAGATACTTTTGAGTAGAACTTTTGAAACAACCAGACAATGATAATGTTCCCCCTTCAGACATAGGCGTCCTCCCAATGCGAGGGAATGGGCTCCACAGCATAGACCCATTGTGATTTAGTGGATGCCGCATGTCTCCCGATTTTCGATCCTAAGATAATATACCAGTTTCCTTTCCATCTTTACCTTCACTGTTTTATGAGCCGTGATGCTGAAAACTACATAAAGTAATGTGCCAGCTACCAACGATCTACATACAATTCATGAAACGTAAACTCAGCGCAAGAAAGCGGCGTGACACTTTCAGAGATTGTCCGGCAGCAACAACCGCATTTTGCAAAAGATTCTATCCAATAACGACTGCCCTATCCATGCACACTGGGTTGGGAAAGTTACGGGGAAATAGGTGTTATTGTTTGTACTATTTATTAACTAACATAGAATGTAAGAAAAATGTTATTTAATCCTTTTAGGAACCTTGTTCGAAATAAATTATTTACTTATAAGTTAGTCGTGCCTGTAACCACCAAATAGTCCCGTACGGCTGTTAACTATTATTCAGCCAGAAACTCCTCAAGAATAAAAGAGAACTGTGTTTGACTAAGGTGATATTTCATGGAAAGAACTGCAGGTTTGAGTGAACTTTGACACAGTGCAAGAATTTTAGAACCTTAGCGAGCTTATGAGCTATCTGAATTTGTCGAAACCTATCTATTGTTAATGTACTTAACCTATTCAGTATTTGGTTATTGTATCAACAGAAAGAACTATCATTCACACTGTATGTTGCATGAGATACATACACTTTCTATTGAGATATGCAAATGCACATAATCATGCTAAGTTTGACCAAGTAAAATATAAAGCAGCTAAATTTATGACGAGAATGCGAATGCACTTACGTCTTGATGGCTTTCATTTTTATTAGATCGTATATTTGATGCTATACCTGTACCAGACTGCAAATGTGCAAAATTCTATACACATTCCTAGCTTTCATTATAACAATATTTCTTTATTGTTAATAAAGAAATAAATAATATGACGCTTAAATATTACCACGTATTTCTAAAATAACCTTGATATTCGTCAAGTAAAAGCACAATTTGTAACCATAAATTAAACATCAAAACGAGCCTTCTAGCATAAACAAGATCTACATAATTATTATCTTCCTTAAAATTGACATATTTTATCCTACTCCATACTACGCAAAGCAACTTTATGATTCTCCATTGCACTAAAGGGAAGAACCAGATAGATAGCTTTTAATACTACCTTACGTAACAAATCTAATTTAAGATTTCTTGAAAGTCTTTTAGTTTTATTTTCCCTTGAGCCTTTTGCAGTATTGTAGCGTTTACAGTCGATCCGTGACCAGAAAAGTTGGTAAAACAAAAGCTGAACTATAAAACTGCTATAAAAGTTAATGTTAGTTTTTCGATGCCGTGATAGGCTTTAGGTGTATGGTGAAACTGTATTGCGGTGGCACGCACTCAATATTACCAATATAGAAAGAACGAAGAAATATATTTATTTGACTACAGACTATGTTCACACACATTAAATAAAACTAGCGGTTGCCTTTACTCAAAATTCTACCACCATTTAAATGATTACGAAACTATCATAATCTACACTAGTTAATATTACAAAGCGGAAAATTTTGTTTGTTTTAACGCGCAAATCTTTGAAAGTAGGTACTGGGTGGATTTGGATGAAACTTTTTACTCGACTGCAGAAGAAGGAGGGTATGTTTTTATTGACATAAAGTCGAGGAGCGAATCTCCGTGTGACTGCTAGTGTCTGTGATTTCAAAATAACTGACTTTTCGCAATTTATTTCATACGTTACTAAATATATAATTAATAATGTCTGTCTGTGTAAATAGTATAATGTAAGTAGTCAAAACATGATGTCTAAATATTTCCCTAAGTATCAGCTTAGATATTTTGCAATTTTTAAAGGCCGGTCTTACCGAATCCAGCTGTCTGCCAGTATTTTACATGCAGAGGGTGCCTAATCTGACCTCCAATACCCAGTACATGGGCTGTACTATACCCTTTCATAGGTCAGAGAGATTCTGACTTCGTACTGTTATACCTTATCCGTGCTAGCAGAATGGCTGACCATCACTTCAATCTGGATGATCAGCATTTAAGCAACTTAGACGTTTCATTCACTGGCTTGCAGCCTCAGTTCGGTCTGAATCTCGGTACGGGTCGGAAGTCTCTTAAAACTCTACTATATCCAATTCCTATTTCCGTGCTAATTCTGTGTTAATTAATAATACAATAAAACTCTGTTTCCAGTTATAAAAATAGTTTTTTTTTTAAAGTAAGTTCCGAACTCTCGTATAATAGTACCATACCATGTGGTCAAAAATAAACAAATGACAGTCTTGAACGTGCGTGATTACGTAATTCCGTGGAAGCATTATAACCTTTTAAAGGTTCTATTGTTTAAAGGCAAAGGAATTGGGAAGTTTGTTGGTGAAAGGCGTGGGCGTATTATCTGAGTTTACCTACATTTTCTGAAAAGCTTGCGTTTAGGTAACACGATAGATGTGTAGGCGTTACCAATTCCCAGTCCCACGATGAGGTGAGATAGGGTATGCTCCTAAATATTGGCGAACACATTGAGCCTTCCATTGTTCTAAAGGTGGATCTATGTGTAATCAATTCAACAAAATGAACAGTATCTCGTCGTATCAAATTATAAAGGAAGGGTCAATGTTTGTCGAGCTCAAAATAAAACGGTATTTCTAGTTGTAACAATCAAGGGGGCTTTGGTTGCCATGATGTGCGTGGTCACGTAAAACTGGTAGAAATAATTATCATCAACACTGATTCTAAAACCAACGAAAAACCTTACGTCCGCCCGTGTGATATAATTACGGACCATTCCCTCTCACAGAGAGTGGAAACGTTATTGGCTGATTATGATAAGTATCATGAAGGAGACGTTAATAAATATAGATGGAAATTCATTTCGCTATTACCATGCTATTACCCATATATTTGTAAGTAATAACTTAAGATTTGTTAATAGATGTACAGGGTTAATTGTAAAACACCGAAATCCTCTCAGGACTATGTTACTAACATCATAATCACCAACTTTTGTTCTATGACTTTTAAAAATTCGTCATATTTTAGTTCACCAGATTTTCATACAAAAAAAACATATTAAAAATTGAACGCCCTAAATATGACGAAGTCTATGCGAAGCAAAAAAAAAGCGATTTATATCGCTTTCTGTGGCTTTGCATAGACTTCGCAACACATAGCTTAAGTTTTTACGATAAATTGTGACAAAAAATAACATCAGAAATAACAGCAGAAACTACCATGCTCTGGGAACACCCGGTAGCAGCACATCACAAGCATTGCACACAGGTGTCCCATCAAGTTGCCCTCGATCTTACTTACAATCACATTCAGGAGAATGTTGGTGCTGTCAGGCATACGACGCAGCAATGATGCAGACCTTTTATTCATTCTTGCAAAGAAGTAAGTACAGCTTAGGAGTGGGATTCCCTCCCAGAGTCTGTATTTCCTGATAGCTATAACCTGGGGGTCTTTAAGTCAAGAGTGAATAGGTTACTTCTAGGCAAGAGTGCTTCATCTCCTACCGCATCATCACTTACCATAAGGTGAGATGGTGGTCAAACGCAAGCCTATTATGAATATTAAAAAAGTTATCAGTGCGTGCTTCTGCAAACATCCCATTATATCTACACAAATTTATATTCCTATCGCAGTATTGCTTAGTAAGAGCAGTGACTAATACGATGTTTATATCTTCGACCAATCCGCTTCAAGTAATCCCTTGCTTGTTTCTTATGACACCAGCGGATAAGGCAGGATATCCCCCGCTAAGCTTGGGTCTACGGACCGAATTTATTGTTAGAAACAAGCGATTAAGGAAAATTTGTGCGTAATACGTTGTATCTCGAAAACCTGTCATGCGTTCACGGCTGTTAATACTTTTGTAAATTTCCCTTGAGATGTCTTAAGCTGGGCTTTGTATAACGGAATCCATATCAGAAATGTTAACTGGTTTTCTGTTGAAATTATTTTGGTTGAAGAAATCGCACAATTTCTTTATTTGTATGTGCACTATATTGCACTGTGATGGTTTCCCGAACAGTAGTGGCGTGGCGCAGGCGTATTGAAATCTTAGCAGAAAAATTAATCTCTTCTTTATAGTTAGGCCTTTCGATACGCTAACACTTTCATATTATAGTTTTAGGGAAAGTGTACTGCGGACAACAACTAAGGATCACGATGTAAAAATTAAATATTTCAAGACTTAAAATTTTCTTACGTACAGCATTAGCTATAGCATCTATATAGCTATAACAATAAACCATCATTATTAACGTAAAAGTTATTAACCTTTTCACCGCCAAGCACTTCTATAGAAGTTCGGGATTTTCGTGCCACCAGCGCCACAACTTCTATAGAAGTTGTACATTTTAACTATCTTATTAAAATAAATTTACTGTGTTTAAAAGCTTTGTTTCATTTTATTATTTAAGATAGCACTGTCTACTACCCTGTTTTTTATTTTTCTACACAAAATAAGCCCCAGTTTGTCTTAAAATCGGCAAAAACAGAAACTCCGAATTCTGTTACTTTTCTCAGAACGCCAATCACTTCATATCAAGTTGGCCAGTGATGTGCCATGAAAGGTTGATTTCACAATTGAAATATTTATAATTACAGAAAGTTACGAATATCGAAAACAATTTGAGGTCAATAAAATATGAACTTAGTTATCTACTTCATTACAAAGGATAGTAGATGAATTTCGACCTTCAGGTAGATGCCGATACGCAATTATAAAGTTGTTACCAATTCTTGTCGATAGTTATTTTCCCATCTCTACAAAAGAATTGGTCGTCTATGCCCCTGTGCGCCACCGAGTGCCACGAACTACTATAGAAGTTGGTCAGTGACGTCATAGGCGTGCAGCTGTCAAGGTCACTTGGGCATAGTGCAGCACAAAATCGGATTCGCGCGCACGCATCTTTCTTTCACTTGATAACAAATAGAAAAATGAGTGAAGAACTTGATTCGGACGAACTTCTTAAAATTTTGCAAGGTGTGGAATCGGACTCGGAGTATTTTGTGGAGAACATTGAACCAGAAGATAATTCTGAGGTATGTCTAACTGGATGATAATAATAATGTTTGGATGGGCGGTAATGCAACGTATGCGACTTAGAAGTTTTCGGTTACACAATTGACGGGAACCGGCGCTGGTTGGAACAAAAGACAAGAGTCCAGCGTCGTATAGGAAAGGCAGCACTAACCTTGATAATCCAGGATATTCAGGACTGCCAGCACTCTGATCACAGTTCACCACCACAGTATAACCGTTCTTCTGCTACGAATTGGTCGCACAAAACGACGCGACCGTTCGAATGCGATTCGATGCGTTTGTGCTCTAACGCGACTCGACAGCCATTGAAGGTCCGATCCTGTCCATCGGAAGATCCAGACGCGATCGATTTTTCTAGAGCGGTATAGTCTCTCTCCCTCACTCTCGAATAGACGAAGGTCTAGTGCAAGGGAGAAAGGATAATATGCGGAAGGGGAATGTCTAACCAATTAGCGATTATGCGTGTTGCCAATAATTAAAAATATAAACGAAAAGAATCGTATATCAGCGCAACCATTCCCCCGGGCTTGAAGGGATGCCTTCAAGAGTGAGGCAAACCACAAGAAAACTAATCTATTCGATAATTACTATCCTATAACTACGAAACTAAATACCTAATAAGTAATATTAACCTAACCTTAAAGACGAATTAAATAAACTACTGGTTAGGCAATGGGCAAAGACGCACCACGGGACGCAAGTAGGATCCAGTGGTTGTCTTAACCCGAACGATACGAGTGACTCCGGTTGAGTCAGGGAAAATTTCCTCCACGACACCCAAAGGCCAGTGTAGTGGGGGCGAGTTGTCGGATATAAGAATCACGACCGTGCCGACAGAGACCGGATCGACCGGCGTGTTCCATTTGCGGCGAGATTGCAAAGTATGGAGATATCCAATTCTCCAGCGCTTCCAAAACGACTGCACTAACTTATCTAGTAGCTCGTGTCTAGCAGTAAGAGTTCTCTCGTCTATTTCCTCGGCAGGCAAGTATTTCAGAGGCGTGAGATTCAAAAAGTGCGCTGGAGTCAATGCGAGCGGCTCTGAAGGATCACTAGAGAGTGTCCTACAAAGAGGTCTAGTGTTCATTACCGATTCTATTTGAATAAGAACGGTACTTAATTCTTCAAACGACAGAATAGTATCGCCTATGACCCGATATAGGTGTGACTTTAAACTTTTAATATTAGCTTCCCAATTGCCGCCAAAGTGACTAGCCGTCGGGACATTGAGTGACCAATCTATTCGATTTATAGCTAATGTATGACCATATTCCGAATTATGGTACTTCGAACAAAGAAATGCGTGAAGTTCCGAGAGTTTCCGTTTAGCGCCTATGTAATTAGTCCCGTTATCGGAATAAATTCTACTAACCGGGCCACGCCTTGACAGGAACCGTTTAAAGGCGCCCATAAAACTAGCTGTGCTAAGATCCCCAGCGAGCTCTATGTGCACCGCGCGTGTAGTCATGCAGACGAACAGACACACGTAGGCCTTGGTGGAGCGAACACCTCGACCGCGAGACATCGTAACCTTAAACGGACCGGCGTAGTCCGTGCCCGTGTGGACGAATGGCTTAGCGGTTTGAACGATACGACAAGAGCGATGATCGGCCATCTCAGGAAAGCTCTGCTTAGGGCGCAGCCGAAAGCAGGGAAGGCACTTATGGATCCTATTCCTAATTAAATTGCGTGCAGAAAGGATCCAATACTTCTGACGCAAGAGCGACATTAGCAGGTCGGGACCTGCGTGACAGTTCAATTTATGATGATAATCGACTAACAAATTCAAAACGAGGTCCTTGCTTGGAAGCAGAATGGGATGTTTCCCATCATAACTTAAATCCGAGTTTCTTAAACGGCCTCCGACTCTAATGAGTCCGTCTTCAAGAAACGGTTTTAAGTGTCGAAAAGCAGGACTACAATGTTTGCCTTTCCTGAGTTTAACCAACTCAGTGGAGAAATAAAAGCGTTGAAGCTCGCGAAGTATGAGCAATTCAGCGAAGTTGTAATCCGCTGCCGCCATGCGGTAACCAATAGGCAATAGTTTAGCGAAACGACAAATGTAAATTACTACTCGAAGTAATTTACTCCAAGACGAGATACGATCGACCAAAGAAAGAATAGTAGATCTTTCGGTTGGTGCAGCGGAGAGCAACGAATGTTTCTTCTCTTCAGGCACTTCGCATACCGAAGAGGGATTGAAGGGGACGACAGGCCACTTTGAAACGTCTAAGCTGGCCCACGGAGGACCACTGAACCAAAGCGGATGATCAATGATTTGGGAAGGTGTGAGCCCACGTGACAGACAATCTGCGGGATTGTCCGTACCGGACACGTGATACAGGTTTTGTGGCGATAAGTCGTCCTGTATTTTCGAGACTCTGTTGGCCACGAAGGTGTTCCACCGATGGGGCGACGAATGTACCCAACAGAGAGCGACTGTTGAATCCGAAAATGCGAATATGTTGCGAAATATAATGCGGTTTTGACAAGCGACTACGACATTTTTTATGAGTTGAGCTAGCACAAGAATAGCGCACAGCTCCAGACGAGCAAGAGAAACGACCTTTTTAGGGGAGACCTTCGACTTAGCGGTCAACAACCTAACGATATTGCCATCACTATTTTGAACGTGGAAGTAAATAACCCCCCCGTATGCTTTCTCACTGGCGTCCGCGAAAGCCAATATAGTAACCACACTATCGCCGATGATACCAACGTGACGTGGGATCCTTATATTACAGAGCAAGGGAAGCTCTTCTTTGAAGCGAATCCACAGCCTGACTATATCTTCAGGTGGAGTATCATCCCAGTCACAATCAGACAGCCAAAGCTGCTTGATTAGAAGTTTAGCGTACAGGACAACAGGTGCGACAAATCCCATGACGTCCCATATTTTAGCGACACACGACAATATTGTACGCTTAGTACAAATCTGAGCGGGAGTATTAATTTTCATGCCGAAGTTGTCCGACGTAGGTGACCAACACAAGCCCAGTACTTTATGTTGGTCGGACTCATCGAATTCCTTGACAACTGGCAGGCGGTGCGAGGGTGGGATCGAATCTAATACGACTTGGGAATTACTGGTCCACTTAACTAGCTCAAATTGACCAGCCTTCATGAGACCTATCATTTCCGAAGCGGTGGAAATGCCCTCGTCTTCCGTGCGAACGGAATGGATGTAGTCGTCCATATACAACCCCGCAGCGACAATATCTTTGGCCTGAGGGTAGGAGTCACCCTCATCCTCAGCCAACTGCTTAATAGTTCGAAGTGCATGAAAGGGGCTAGACTTAAGCCCAAAAACGACACGATTAAATTCATAAACCTGTAAAGGTTCTTGCGGGGAAAAGCGATACAAAATGCGTTGGAAACGCCGATCAGATTCTCGGACTCCAATGCTGAGAAACATCTGACGAATGTCTGCGGAAAGCGCTATCGAAAACAAACGAAAACCAATAATAATATTGAACAAGTTCCCTTGTAGGTTCTGTCCACCATACAAGAGATCATTAAGCGAGATGCGGGTAGTAGTTTTACAACTACCATCGAGAACGACACGAAGTTTGGTTGTGACCTTATCATCTCGGATCACACCATGATGCGGAATAAAATACGAACTTCCCGACGAATCAGGATTCGTAGATGAAATGTAGCCCTTTTCTAAATATTCCCGGATGACACTGTCATACGCGACCCTTAATTGTGGAGAAGCTTGCATCTTCCTTTCCAAGCAGTAAAACCGCCGTTCACTTGCTTGGCGCGAATTGCCAAGGGATTCGACATCAGCCTTGAAAGGCAAAGCTACTACGTAACGTCCCTCACTATCCCGAGTGGTAGTGCGGGTGTAAAATTCCTCACACAATTGGTCGTCCGGGCTGAATACCGGGGGAACACTCACTTCCTCTAATTCCCAGAATTTCCGGACAGCAGAGTCTAATGTGTCCGCGATACAGCAATGCGATACGGTCGAATTACCGTCAGTACATGCTGGTGCGTCACCTACGATCACATAGCCAAGGACCGTTTCTAATGCGAGCGGCGATAAATTCGAAGTCGATCCTTGAACTCTGTTCGACAAAAGCAGGTGCGGAAAAATCGAAGCGCCGATCAATACGTGAATCGGGCCTGATGAATAATATGTATCGTCTGCCAACGGTAAGTCTTCGAAGTTAGACAGTCGCGAAGTGTCGACTGTCGCGGTTGGCAGACGTTCGGTAATCCTATCTATTACCAACGACTCAATATCATAAGTTATATTATGATCGAAACGAGAATGAATTTTAAATTGTACGGAACCTTGAATGGGTTTACTCGAACCTCCTATACCCCTAACAGTGGAACAAGTAGGTCTATTATTTATGTTTAATCCTAAACGTTGACAGCAATCGCGAGTAATAAAGCTACTCTGAGACGCGCTGTCCAACAATGCACGAACGCAATGTTCGTGACCACGAGAATCTAGAATAACGATACGTGCGGTACCCAACAACACAGTTCTAGAGCCTTTATAAGGGCCGACTGCACTTGAGCATAATGCTACATCCGAATTCGCGGGAATCGAACCCGCGCTCGGCTCTTCGACTGAGCGTGACGGCGACATATTTGACGCAGGCCTATTTCCAAAACATAGCAATGTATGATGTTTGTACCTACATTTTTTACATGTAGACGTCGACTCACACGCAGACACGCGATGACCACTACTTAAGCAATTTATACACAAGTTGTTTGACTTAACGAATTTAAAACGTTGATCGGGGTTATAACTCTTAAAAACCGTACACTTATAAATGTAGTCATGGTTTTCCTTACACAAACTACAAGCGACTGGTTGAGAACTGGACACATATGCGTTAGTTGATTTACGATCTAAAGGCCTTTTATTAGTATTGACTCGAGCAACAGGTATCGAAGTTCGTTCTAAAACCTTTATATGATCACTAACGAAATTAACTAAATCGGAAAACAATGGGATTTCGGATCCATTCGACTTTAATTGATAATTGGATTCGAACGTACGAACGGTGTCTGGGTCCAGTTTTTTAAGCGCGACATGCAATAATATAAAATCAGCCAGGTCACTGACTTTTGTATGTTTTAAAGCAACTACCGACGAAGCGAACTTATCAATAAATGATTCTAAACTACTAGGGGTACCTGATGTAATAGATTTAAATTCAAATATTTGAGTTAAGTATGAAGTTGCCGATTGTCGACTATCTTCATATTTTTTACAAAGCAAATCGAAAATGAGTGGGTAATTATCCGCAGACGGGGTAATACCAGCGAAAATTGTACGAGCTTTATGTGTTAATTTACCTAATAAATAATATAATTTCTCACAGTCTGTTAGAGAAACATTATTATGCACGACATTACGATAACTAGCGACGAATAATGGCCAATTCTTAATATCTCCGTTGAATTCGGGTATTTCAATTGGCGGCAATCGAGGTGACCTTTGGACCTCACTATGAGAGTGAGCCGTCAGGTTCTTCTCAGCCCGTAAAATGCGCCCTAAAAGGTCTTCGAACGCAGAAAGCGATTGATAATCTACAACATATTCAGGGTTTAATTTTAGCTCATGAATAACAATTTCATCCAAAGCACTTTCAAAATCCACACGTAGTGATTGTACTAACGAGATGTCGCACAAAAATGATTCCTTAACGCTTTCATCCGAATGAATGTGTTTTATTTTATCTGCAATACTCTGCATGCGAGCAAAGATACGATCTCTCTTTGCTATCAATCTTTTAAGAGTAATATCGGTCGGTGCCATATTTATGAGCTATGAATCAAACTAATTATTATAAGAAATATTTAGTAACTACCCACCGTTTTGCGAAATAACGGCCGGGTGCGCGACTCGGTCTCTGGTAACCTTGACTCGACCGATTGGTATTTTACTTTACAAGTAACGATAATTAACTACTAGCGGGGTTGCGAAATTCCTTACTAATCGATTATTAGCTAGGAAGACACGAAAACGACGTAATGAATTACGATGTACTTACTTGCCACGCGTTGGCAAATAAGTATCTATGCGGGGTTGACTACGAAATACGAATACGAAACTACGATATACCTAGCGAATTCTAGGGAATGGCTGTGCTGATTATTATCCGACTCGGGAAGGACCATTAAATGGATGGGCGGTAATGCAACGTATGCGACTTAGAAGTTTTCGGTTACACAATTGACGGGAACCGGCGCTGGTTGGAACAAAAGACAAGAGTCCAGCGTCGTATAGGAAAGGCAGCACTAACCTTGATAATCCAGGATATTCAGGACTGCCAGCACTCTGATCACAGTTCACCACCACAGTATAACCGTTCTTCTGCTACGAATTGGTCGCACAAAACGACGCGACCGTTCGAATGCGATTCGATGCGTTTGTGCTCTAACGCGACTCGACAGCCATTGAAGGTCCGATCCTGTCCATCGGAAGATCCAGACGCGATCGATTTTTCTAGAGCGGTATAGTCTCTCTCCCTCACTCTCGAATAGACGAAGGTCTAGTGCAAGGGAGAAAGGATAATATGCGGAAGGGGAATGTCTAACCAATTAGCGATTATGCGTGTTGCCAATAATTAAAAATATAAACGAAAAGAATCGTATATCAGCGCAACCAATGTTTATTCATCAAAGAGTAGGAATTCAATAAGTATGTAAAATGTTCGGTGAGCCCAGTATCTCCAGATGCACTGTAATTACAGTAAATTTAGGTACTGTTTTTGTTCTCTATACACTATTATGGTAAATACAGTGTATGACAGCACTGTAATTTTAACTTTTTTAGAAATTCTTTTCAAAGAAAAAAAAAGGAAACCTAATTGCAATTCGTATAAAAATCATCTACATGGATGAAACGTAACGTTATATTGTAGATAACACAGGAATAAACAAAAATAGAAGAAAGAATGACCATAGACCCCATCCCTGATCAGAATCGAATTCAACGTGCCCTCAGTGCCAATAACTTGATATGAAGTTAAAGAATGAGATCATGAAACAAATAGATATGTACCCCATTCCTTATAGTTCTAATTGAGTTATGTATTAGTTTCTTTGATACTCATAATTTATACTGTTTTTTTCTTATTAAGGATACTGTGAAATAAAACAAATCTGGAAATATTTAATCAGTTTATAAAAACTGATTAAATATTTCCAGATTTGAAAAATAAATAATTATATTCGTAAAATCAACTTTAAATCTTAACTTTACGCGTACAAATCTTATTCATCGATATGACGATATCCCCATCACTACTGTTTACTGTATATTTAATTATACATTTATAGCTTGGCGCTCGGCGAGGCATTGCGTTTTGTGTACGTTGGCGGCGAAAAGGTTAAAACTGTGCTGGCTGCAATGCGTTTTTGAATTTAACAGGAGATGTACTTACATCAGTTTCGGCTATGAGATGCATATTTATAATTACAAAAAAAAGGAAAATATCCCACGAACTGATAGTAATAGTGTTTCAATTAATGCCATTTTTAACCGACTTCAAAAAAAAAGGAGGTTCTCAATTCGTCTTGAACTTTACCTCATAACTCGGAGATGGCTGGACCGATTTGAAAAATTCTTTTTGCGTTTCAATGGGTATACTTTCTAGTTGGTCCCATTGTTACGAAATCAGGATCTGATGATGGAATCCTGGAGAAATCGAGGGAACTCTTCAAATATTATAGGCACACCTATAGCGTTTTGGGTATTTCTTATAGTAACTTGAGCAGTTGCTTCCGAAAAGTACCATTTGGAGAAGTTGAACTGATGATGACCACAGATGGCCACTGAAACTCCTCAGTAATAAGTATTTCGTGGATTGCGATTCGATTACTTGAGTACGGATGTTAAACACTTTATGCTCGTCACAATACATAATAATATATATAAGACGTTTAATTTTCTCAACACAAAGTAACTTAAAGCTAAAAATCTTACTGTAATTTTTAGCTTTAAGTTACTTTGTGTTGAGAAAATTAAACGTCTTATATATATATATATATATATATATATGGTGATGTAGATCTGATGGTCAACTACCAGGAGAACTGCTCAAAAATTAACGGCTATGCATCGGGAAAAGCAATATTTTGTAAAAGGTGATTTGTGAGTTGTTGACATTATGGCTTTTGTAATTAGATAAATTACAAACCGACTCAATAAAAAGCGTGAAAAAAAATTTTATATTTTTTATATTGATATGGAAGTCGGTTCTATTTTTTACAAAAAAAATTTTCTATTCACGATGGCGTATCATTCTCATAGTTTGTATTTCGATTTCGTTCTGAAATCATGTCACATCAAAGCATAAATGACGTAGACGCAACGTAGACGTTATGTGAAAGGTAAAAGTGTTCTTGTGCTATTAAAATTATTATTATTCTTATAAACATTTGTTTTCGGCCAGTGTGACGATTTTATCGTTCAAAATATTTATTTTACTCTACTGTAGTGTAGGTATTAATTCAAAATGAGATTTTATTTTATCTACGTGTCACGTCAGTGTCAGATTACTACCTTCATGGCTGTCATTTAACTGTCTCGATAAACTTCAAGAATTTTTTTTTTTACATGTGCAAAAAAAATTGTTATTAAGGAAAAAAATGTTACTTTATTCTCTTCGGGTGTTAGTTTCCCAGCTTTCCTAAAAGGCACATGTTATGGTAAGAGTCTCATAAAAAAATTAAATATCTCTTGAATATTTTTCGTAAACATTCAGCATGACTGTAAAATCTTTCTTGTTGAAAATTTTGAGCGTACTTTTTCTTTTACTTGTAACATCGAATCGTCACATCGTGTTTGCCAATGATTCGAAAGACGAGACATCGGAAATTGAAACGTGCGTTCCTTCGATTTTCAATTGGACGCAATGAAATGAACGTATGTCTTTGGGGATAATAGGATTCCTTGTTTTAGGCCTGACATGATAAATGCCTCGGATTTGCGAAGTAGGTAAGGGTCTGTAGGCTTTGTATTATGTGCGAAATTATGTCCTTTTGTCTTATTGGTTTCGTAGATATAAGCTCTATTGATGGTATTGTGGCCCTTTGGGAACAAGTTCATTAGGGTGTAGGTAGAAAATTGGTTTTGCGTAAGATTTTGTAGCGTTTTGAGTTTAACTAGATGAGACCGGTGTTACCTAAACAACACCCAATCAAAGTCAGTGGTAGACATCTCTTAAATTCTATACAATTCGTACAGGTCAAATCATATATTATGTAAACCATGTAGGTTCATGTCTGTGGTGGATTTGAGTTAGTTACAAAATATTTTTAAGGTTGTAGTTATATAATAAGAGAGATTTTAAGGTCTCGTTCTCTATTGTTTCTCGTCACGTCAAGAAAATCCACAAGACCTTTCCCGTATAAATAATGAAAAACAAAAACGAACAAGTGGGAGTCGCTCTCGTCCAACTTGGGTACCGTACCGTGGATATTTTTTGATATATTTATTGTTTATATAAAAAAAAAATACATAAGTATATTAACAAAAATATGTACTTATTGGAATATTAATCATTAACAAAATGATGTTACTTGCCAACTTTCAGAGTTCTAGGACAAGAGAATGTACCCTAGAAATTTTGATTCCCTTCAGAGTGTTTAAATATGCGTTATTTTGAGGCTTAAACGGCCGTACGTTTTTTCGTTAATTAAGAACTTTGATTTATTCACAGCTACAAGGGACTGTTATTAGACCCGAGTAATTATATGGTTTTAATTTCAACTCGAGATCTCCACGCGTTCCGCTAATAAAGAAATAAAAAAATATTTAAAGACAGTCTGACAATAAAGTGGTCTTATAAGGGTTACGTTTTTTCCTTTTGAGGTATGGAACCCTAAAAACTAGTGAGTCTTATCAATGTACTTGTTCTACATATCGAAATTCCAACAACAAAATAAGTTTTCGTCGCCTGAAGGAACAAAAATACAAAGTCTGTTATTACTAAACGAGAAAATACCAACGGTGTTCAACGAACCCCTTCGGCACGTGTCATTACTGAAAATATTTTAATTTCACCCTTAAAACGAAAACTCAAAGTGGCGTCATAAAGAATAAATTAACGCAGGCCCAGAAGCAATCAAAAGTCAATATAAAACGGTCATAAAAACTTAGAGGAATGGGACCAGGCAGAGACCTCAAAATAAAGAGGTCTATTAAAAGGAGGAGGTTAATGTAACCGCAAAATACGAGTTGAAAGTTAAGAATGTCAAACGATAAAATTCTAATACGGTTATAACTGTAACCAGTTTGTAACCTTCCCAGTTCTGGGACTCAGGCCTTCTATGACAAGAAATGGGGCGTAATCAACCACGTGGGCTCAGTGCGGATTGGTAGCATTTACATCTACATATTTGATATTTTGGTCCCAGAACATGCCAATTTCGTTTTTTTTTTATTGATAATAGGTTCGCGTTTGACCACCATCTCACCTGATGGTAAGTGATGATGTGGTCGAAGATGGAGCACGCTTACCTAAAGTAACCTATTCAATCTTGACTTAAAGACCCCTAGGTTATAACCAGCTATCTGGAAACACAGACTCTGGCAGGGAATTCCACTCCTTAGCCGTACGCACAATGAAAGTATTCCAAAAACGTTTTGTGCGTATGCGTGCGATGTCCACCATGTAATGATGGTGCATTGCCGTTTGTCTTGTATTCCGAAGATGGAACGTCCTCTCATGATTTTCTTTAACGTTTTGATAGCAGTGGTGATTATGTAAATTACACAAAGTTATGTATCTGACTGTATCCAAACCCCTTCTAACTAGGTACCGTAACCACTGGGTCATCAATACTCCAGTTACGTGACAATACAAAGTTTTAAGATGTTGATTTGAGTTCACATATTTACATGCAAGAACTATATCAATTGTCTATCAATTGAAATAGTTGAAAGAGTTAGAAATTGTATTTGAAACCTTCACAGATGGTGGTAGCAACCAACATACCTTCATATTGATAGTAGGGATACATACATACATATGGCTTCTAATTTAATACTTTTAAAGCGAGATTTTTCAGTAGTCCGGGCTTAGATAGTTTACCTACCACGGAGGTACCTACTTACTTTTTCTCAACACAAATATTCAGACGCAGACTGCGATGTACCATCCACACTTGGTTGATATGCCGTCTTGTCCCACCAAGCGCTTTTCATCCACATTTATTGTACGTACAGCCAAGCCAACTGAACAGGCATCTTCTGGGCTTGTTCGTTCCATCGTAGACCTGATCTATCGCTTACCATCAGGCGAGATAGAGGTCAAAAGTGGTCTCATACAAAATAAAAATACGGTGAAAATCAATTTCATATGATCAATGTAGGGCTTCCAATCCCGGAATACCGAGATCTCGGTATTGCGGGATCCCGCGTGATTCGGAATTACGGGCGCGGGATCCGCGGGATTTGCGGGACTGAAAATAGCATGCATGTGACCTCTTGCGAGCGCGATCGCTCGGTGACTGGTGGCCGGCAGTGTTGTAAGCAACGTGGCCCGTTTTTCACAGCTTAAGTAGCCTAATATAGCCGAATTTCAGTCAGTGGTAGCCTAAGTATGTAGCCTTAAATATTAGTAAAGTTTTTTATTCAGTATTTGTTACTGTTTTTTGTGAAGAAAAAACGGTGCAATTTGATTGATTTTAATAGTAATACGTAAATAAATGTGGAGTCTGTTGATTACTTCATTGTTTTATTTGCCTTATATAAATGCGAATATTTTCAATATGCGGGATCCCGCAAATACCGAGATCCCGCTGGATTGAAAATTCATAGTCCCGCAAATACCGAGACTGAATTTAGGCTGCGGGATTGGAAGCCCTAGATCTATGAAATAATATAATGTGATTGGATTTGATGAAGCTCGTGACTGAATATTAATAACAGCCGCACGACTCTTTCTTCACGGTTAAGCCACGTTTGCTGAGGTTAGTCAGGGATGGGAGACCATTTTAACATATTTATTCAGATTTCTCGCTGCCTCCAAAAGTAGGATAAGCCGTTGGTTTCGGCTGTCATTTGTTCATATTTGACAGACGTTACGGGTTGTCAAAAGCCTGAATATATGACACCATTATTGCCTAGATATTATGCATCTGGCATGTTCACGGAGAACAGAGTTGACGGTTTCCATGCTGTATTACGCAAAGCTAGGGCCTCCTTTATGAGCCGTGTTCATGATTCTGACAATGGAATATTGAGAGCCATATATGAAGCTAATTACTTCTTTGTATACAGCTGTCAATATTCCTGCTAATTAGTTAATTTAATAGATCTGACATTTTTGTTTTATTTGTTTGTACTTAATGTTTTTAATATGATTTTAATGACTGAATTGAATGGAATTGTATAGTTGAATTGCTTTGTAAGTGTATTTCTTTTCTTTTTTAAATTTCTTTTTGTATTTTCTTTATGTTTTTTATATGGGTCTGTGTGCCTGCAATAAAGGAATTTTATTTATTTTTTATTTTATTTTATTTTATTATATTACGCAATAACTTAGGGTATGGTTGTGGAGATCAGATTCGTATGTGCTCCATGTAAAATACTATTACTAGCCTATAAATATGTGGTATAAATTAAGGATTAGGAAATAAATTATTATGACCTGAGTACCGCTTTTCTATGCTCAGACTTGAAAGAAAAATTAAAACGTAAACAACTTAAGTAACATTTTATGGAATAAAATAACATCTGTAGAGAAAAAATTAGTCGTTTTTATTCGTTTTTCTAAAGCTACGCCTTAAAGGCTTGACGTAATATCACTTTAATAATATACCTAAATCTTTTATACAGACATACAAATATAATTTGCTTACTGTAGACGTATTAGCCCTTTGTAAGCGTACAAATTATTTTTCTCAATAAATCTGAAAATTCTTTATTCGTAGAAGTACTTTCTTAATATTTTTATTCGGTTAGAGATTTTGATAAATATTTTGTTGGCAAAGCAGATTACTTAATTTTTTTGAAGATGTAAATAAGTAACAGTACACCTACTTTATATTGATACTTTTAAGAAAGAATTCAATGTTATTGTTAATATGTATTTCCTGCCAATTTATACCTGTCAGCTATAAGACTCGGTTTAGTTGTAAATAACCTATGCATAAAACACATTTTCGGAATTAAAAGTATCTTTTCTGTATGTTATATATTTGAAGTAAGTACACTGACTTTCCCCTCCCCTCTTTGCTTTATGTTCTTAAGGTCCATCCAAAGGTTGTCTGGAAGATATTGCTATCAGCGATAAGACCGCCATTGTAACCATATTTTGCATTATTGTAAATCAAGTGTTTCTTTAAATTATTGGTGTACAATAAAGAGTATTCAATCTATCTATCTAACAGAGATATTTTACGATCTTAGTATGATACTATTTTACTATTACTACTTTTTTATACTAGGTATTTTGCTTCTCGTATGAGCTCACCCTTGACCTCGTTCTCGGCTGATGGTAAGAGATAGATGTGGTCTACGATAAAACGAGCTAGACCAGAAGATGTCAGTCTTAAAGCAATGAACAGTCATTGCTTTAAGACTGACGGGTCGTATAGTGGTTGATAACACTGACGCTGGCAGAGAGTTCTACACCTTGGCTGTGCGCACTTTAGATGTGGTGGAGGAGCGCTTGATTAAAACCTAGAAAAGCGTTTGAAAAAAAGCGAATGGATTGGTGTAATTTGCCGGCAAAAGAAAATTACTCGATCGATTTTATTGAAGACAGGAGCAAACACGATCCATGTAAAAAAAGTGGGTTCAAACTATAAGGTCAATGATCCGTCCTCAATAGTTCGGTGGCGGTTACTATATTTAATAATAATGGTACTTTTAACTAAGATATCTAAACCATTTTAGCATGTTTAAAAGTTTGTTGCTATGTCAATATACATAATTTGATATTTGTTAAGCGAATTGAAAAAATAAGAAGATAGCATGCAATTAGGCATTACTTCGCGGAAATCCATAACAAAAATAATATTAAGAAAATGTCTAGTGCTAATTTCGCCTGAAACCAGTTCTTCATGCTTGCATGCAGCACCACCATGCACAATGATAATACAATGCAGAATGAGAATCTTAGGAATTAAACATCTGTCGAGTATAAGTATTTATACTCGTGACACATGACCTCAGGAGATATCTCGCCGACGGCAGCTTTTAGGCGGAATTAACACTAGATATTTATGTAACATTGAAAGAAAATGTTTGTTTAGGACTCTCACAAGATAAACAACATAATTAAATAAATAACTACTTAACAAAAATAACACAAGTGAGGCCAAAATGGCTTCTATCTCAGAAAATGCTTCGATATTAAAAAGAGATCACTGGTGTTTTTTCCGTAAACGGTTCCCGTTCTCGAACATTCTTGCACCAAGTAGGACACAGGAAAACACACTCTGCTGCATATTTTAGTCTGTATTGTCGTTTTACACATTACAAAGTTATTTGATATGCTTCTGCGTTACTGGTAGATTTTTCACAGGTAACTTAAAATATTTATGTATCATAAAATTATGGTTCACCGACATCACGATTAGCGTACCTGAATTTATATTATTAAGCACATACACGTGATACCTTTCGAAGCCCACAAAATTCATTTGTCTGGCTAAAAACATTGAAACGCGCCTTCTATTCCACCCTCTCACTGCCACAGAATATGATATAGATACAGAAGACTAAGTTCGTACATCGATCGAGAACGCACGCGTGTTTCACTGTGACAGTCTAGCGCTCGTACTATGATGGGTAAATTTTTTCTCAACAAACAATTGCAACGGTTACGAATCCTCCAAGTTGAAACGTACGCACGTCTTTATTTTCTGGGTGGAGCGAATAGGAGTGTCAGACCAGTACTGATTAAAAGCCTATCCTGGTCCTTCAGTTGCTGGTTTACGATCTGGGACCACGGTATCTCGTTAGAACATCTGCAATCCCCGGCAGGCGTACATTAGTTCCGTGGTTTACTTCCTAATATGAAAATTAATGTAATATGCAGCATTATCTGATAGCTGTTTGAGTGAATGAATTGCAAACAGCTATGGACACTCACGTTTGATTTGAAGAGCTGATTTCTTCCTGTAAGCTAGTGTAACGAATACCGGCGTCTATATTAAAAAAAATACTGATGAGCTCGTTCTCGCTTTATGGTAATCGATAGAATCATCTATCGATTACCATAAAGACAGTATAGACATCAGTCTACGACGGGACGAGCGGGCCCAGAAGGTGCCTGTTCACTCTTGCTTTGAAGGCAGACCGACTTATACGTGAGAGGGTACACAGAAGTCGGCAGAGTTGCAAACCTTTGCCGTGCGCGCAATAAATGTATTAACTCGATATGCGGGCTAGACCTCTATATCTACCTATTCTATGTCGCTACGATTGCCTTTCAGTAATAGTAGAAGTCTCTAATTGGGTCAGATGGACCCTTTGTCCCACCATCGCTGTGTAGCCTAAAAACAATTGGCACATTGAATTCAAGAGTGATTTTAATGGTTTAGTGTTATTGGATCTCACTTTCAGTATTGGTATTACGGTTGTAACTGTGAATAAACTGGTTGAAAATGATACAGAGTTTTGTGTTATTTGCTAATTAGTTGTATTTAATGTTAAGGTAGGCAGGTAGGTTTATACAAAGACCTAATATAGGGTATATTTTTATGGATTAATTTTAAGTGTATATCTATGTAGTTTTTACGACTGTACTTTATTTTTGGATATTATACTTTCTTTGTTAGCATACTGCGATATTTATACTAAGATATTTGAATATTAGATTTGAGAATTTAGTTAGTAACTAGTAAAAACCATTTTTTTCTCGAGTTGAGCAATAAAGATTTGGCCTTGTTTGGTCAACTTTTTTTGCTGTATTGTTTTATATATTATATAAGAGGCAATGTGCCCTGATATTACAAGATTAGGCCAATAACAGCCAGTACAATAAGCCAAAGCTAAATATAGCGTCAATTCAGGAAATTTATCATTAGAACCTTCTTAATTATAAGAGTCGCGAAGATTCGTTTTCAATTAAACCCATGTCTCACGTAAAGCAAAAACAATGAGAATTTAATCACTCGAAACGGTTTTTAAACCTGGCTGAAGTTTTTGTGTTTGCAGTCCTGAAAATTGTAGGAACTAACTAATAAAAATACGTTGTAAAAATGTATTTAAATACAATTAACTTTTACTTACCACTTGATCCGGCGAACTTCTTACTGCCATGTTATTTTTCCATGTTTTCTCACTTTTTAATTTTTCCCTGGTCTCCAAAAAATATTTAAAAACCGTAATTAACCATATCGATCCAGCCGTTCTCGAGTTTTAGCGATCCTAATCGACAAAATTATGACGGTTCCCGCGCCTGGATAAATGTTTGTATGGCTTACAAGTTGTTTTGGGTCTGGGTTTAAAAATGCATAAAATGGATACCTTGTGACCTGGGCATAAGTCTTCTTCGTCTTACATAAGTATGTAGGTATGAGGTTTGGTCAAGGGCGGATCCAGGGGGGGGGGGGGGGGGTCATGAGGACCTAGGTGGACCACTAATTAAAATTGTTAAACAATGTTTTTATACAATATAGATTTTATTTAAGTACTTTCACTTTTCAGTACTAACATTTATTAATAAAATACCTACTATTTACATCTATATATTATTATCAAAATTAAATTATAACTTCTTGTGACTTGACTACGACTATGTGACCCCCCCCTGGCGCCAAAGCTGGATCCACCTTTGGGTTTGGTCCGACATGCTCAGCGCATATTTTGTTATTATTTTGATTTTGTAACTTTCTATTGTACCTTCTTAGTTGTGGTGTGTCTGTACTTTAATAAACGTGTTTCTATTCTAATCTAATAATATGTTATTACAAAACCTTGGAATAGGTGGAATGTTGTAGGTAATTTTTAGGGTTCCTTAGCCGAATGGCAAAAAACGAAACCCGTATAGTTTCGTCATGTCTGTCTGTCTGTCCGTCCGTCCGTATGTCACAGCCATTTTATTCCGAAACTATTAGGACTATACATGTGAAACTTGGTAGGTAGATGTATTCTGTAAACCTCTTTTCGATTTTAAGAAAAAAAAAATATTTAAAATAAAGGAAGCCCCCCTCTATTCTCATACTGAACTAACTAACTCCCCATACTGAAACTGAAAATATTTTTTTCATGAAATCTATTCAGGTGTGGTATCTATTCTAGTCTTTAAAAACCGGTCAAGTGCGTGTCGGGCCACGCGCAGTTTAGGGTTCCGTAGTTTTTATAACAGCTAAGTGCGTGTGGTATTCGCTGACTGATCGTTTCGTACCATGCTCTAACTAAAAGCCAAACATGACTACCTAACTAATTTGACTTCCTATATAATTCCTCACCTGATCCGACAATTTTTCACGGAAAGTTTTAGTTTTTTTTAGAGATTTGTATAAAACTTGTCATAGCCGGTGTTTTGAATTTAAATACAGGACACAGAGCTACACTACTCAATCGTCACAAAAAAATAAAATTGAGGAAGTAGTTTGCTGGGGGAGCTTTGTGTTTGATATTATATAGCAAAATAATAAATAAATAAAAACATATTAATTTGAATTCACTCTAAAAACGAACCCACGTAGGGCGATGGTAACTGAAGAAGGAATTATAAAATCCAACTTCACAAGAGAAGTTTGAAAAAATATGATCTATTTGAGTCCCACCGCGTGTAGAGGGAAGTGGTTGTAATAAAGACTGGTAACCAGCGTCACGTATTAATTTGAAAACTGCAGTGTTGTCGTTACGGAGATAGTCTTCATTAAAATCTCCAAATATTATACAAGGACTGTTATGCGATAGTAAATAACTTACAAAACCTACTGGGTGACTGTTGGGACATTTGCATGATCTATAAAAAGCTAGCTAAGCTATTTGAGGATCGCTTACAGTATCTTGCAAATGTGCACGTAAGGATTGAACATTATGGAACACAAAACGTTTAAAACATATTAATGTGTTTAAACATAAATTGTTCCAACTGCTTGTGGAAAATTGTTATTACTCTGTTGCTGAATTTTTATCGACAAGAACTGTTTAAATGTAGCATATCCACCTGACTATAATTTTATTATTTGTTTTGTTGGTGTTTATTATGTATTAGTAATAGTAATAATAGAATTCATTAACAGTACGACATTTTAAATTAAATTATTATGAATGCATTAGAATATTATAATTAAATTGTCATTATACCACTCATTAATTTGTATGCCCAAGTGGGTGATCATGGAATGAACAATATTAAATACCTATATAATTATGTAATCAACACCTGTATGCAACCCATGTATCACAAATAAACGATTTGATTTGATTTAATTTGGTATGAACTGTGGGGCTCTTTCAAAAATCGATACATCGGTATTAGAGGATTTCGACGCAGCTTTTCCATTTCCATTACGATTGAATATTGGTCGGTGGGTGGACGTGGAGGATGAAAATATTCAGTAACGATAAATAAACCTTCAGCACATGTGGCACGTGAGCAAGCAACATATAACTTTGACCTTGAAATACCGGGCTTCACATGTACAACAACTTTTTCTAATGTGGAACCCTGGCTTTTGTGAATTGTAACAGCCTCAGCTGGAACCAATGGGAATTGAAAAAAACAACCGACTTCCAAAAAAACACTACAATGTGAAAAATAACTTTAATTTCGGAAGTCGGTGGCAAAAAACTAAAATACAGATCCAAAGACATCATCTTCTGAAATTGAAGTTATTTTTCACATTGTACCTACCTAGTGGGTTTTTGGAAGTCCGTTTTTCTTGTTAAAAGTTTTTTTTTTATATAAAACTTATTTAAATATGAAACTAGCGCGATACAACTGACGCTTAGCGCCATCTATCGACATTTCTATGGAGTTGTTCGAAATTTTCGAGTCAAATACAATTGATCGACTATTACTCGTAAACTTGTAAAGCCCACTTATGGTTGATAGTTTTCCTTTAAATTTCGTTATATATAGGAACTACTGCCGTGACATTTGAATTTCTAACTACAACCGTTTAGTTGATAGAGGGGAGGACACTTGACTCTAACGATAAATTAGTACTTTAAAGCTTGATAAGTCACGAACGGTTTACTTAATCAAAAAATGGTTTTCCCAAACCCCTAATGTTTTTAAAAGACCTATCCAACGATATCCCACACTAAGAGAAGGACGAAAAAATAAAATTATCACCCCACTTTACATTTAGGGGAGGCACCCTAAAAAATTTCCCCCTCCCACTTTTCCCCCTCCCCCCTCGATCCGCCCTTGTTGGCAAGACCAGTGTCCATCCAGTGTGAGGTTTCCTGGCTTCTGGCTACCCTTAACGACTGTTGAAACACGATCCACAAATCAACCTCAGAAGCGTTGCCTTAACCTTAAAAATCGACCCGTTCAGCGATTATTATTTAGTTACGAGCTCCTCCTAAATTGAATTTTATTTGTTTTTTAGGGTTCCGTAGCCGAATGGCAAAAAACAGAACCCTTATAGTTTCGACATGTCTGTCCGTCTGTCTGTCTGTCTGTCTGTCCGTCCGTCCGTATGTTACAGCCATTTTATTTCGAAACTATTAAGACCATACATGTGAAACTAAGTAGGTAGATGTATTCTGTGAACCGCTTTCCGATTATAAGCAAAAAAATTATAAATATTTAAAATAAAGGGGGCTCCCCATACATGGCACTAAAACTGAAAATATTTTTTTTTTTCATGAAACCTATGCTTGTGTGGTATCTATAGACAGGTATTTAAGAATAAGGGTTTCTAAAACCACTTTTTCATAAAGTCAATCGTTTAAAAGATATAAGCTTCCAAAGTGGTAAAATGTGTGTGTGTGTCCCTCTAACTTCTATAATAATGGAGTTAAAAGTCTAAAAAAAATATATATGTGTAGATCTTAATATAAACTTTCAACCAAAATTAGTTTAAACCAAATCGGATCAGCAGTTTTTGAGATACAGCGTATTTTCTAAAACCGCAAATATAACTTTCTAATTCATACAAACACTATGAAAAACAAAGTTATTTAGCGTAGTTGTAAAAATGTAAATAAGCTGGTTTTAAGAAATTTTTAAGGATTTTTTTATTCGTCATATAGTTATACATATTATATTATATTATCTAGACACGCGGGAGCATGTCAAGCCAAGAACTGGCGCGCAGCTCACCGTGTGTTTTGGAGCCACTTTTGAGCCCCTCATAACTCAAAAACTGTTTCACTTAAACTTGTCAAATTTGGCTCATATATTAAGACTGGTGAGATATATGTGCGTTCCAAATTTTATATACATTTATCAAACGGTTATTTAGATATTAATGTCCAAAAATCGTCATTTTTATGACTGACCTATAGATCAAAATTATAACCCAGTTCCAGATGACTTAGAAAGTTCAAATTTGGCATGAAGATTGATAATTATGTGAGTACAAAGGAAAAAATCAGAAACTGGTAATTTTTTATCATTTTATTATAATTTTCACTTAACTTATAATTAGTGCCTGTAAATCTCTATATATGGATTTTAAGATCTTTACGTGAATATATAACGAGTTACATACCACCCTTAATTTTTGTAATCCAAATATTTCCATTTTTGTACTTATAAATAAGAATATAGTAAATTTTCGTATTTATTACGCGTTACTAACCGTATTCTACAACCACTAGCGCCACCTATTATCTTAGAGGGTCACTACACCATGGAGGCAAAACGCGTAAAAAGAATTCCGCATACTGAATGGGCAATTCATTCGAACATTTCAAAGGTATAAGAAAATATAGAAAATAACACAAAAAGGACAATTACACCCCGTAAACGTAGGAAAATACAGTAGTTTAACAAAAAACCATTTAGTATTAATTTTGTTATAAATAAGTACCTACTACTAATTTATGTACAAAAAGTAATGATATCCCATCAAAAACATAAATGTGAAATGAGAGCCAAGTTCAATATTATTATATATGCCTTGGTTGTTGACTTCAACGACAAAAGAAGTGAAATCTAAATGGGTGCCAAGTTCAATGATCAGTCCTCAAATTTATTTATAACAATATAAAATATAATTTATTCTAATAACTTAGGAGAATATATTGTAGCCTAAGGTCTGACTTGGCTAGTTTTCATATACGATTTATATTATAGCCTTTGCAAGTTCTAAACCTGTTACTTGTCGGTTCTTATTTTATTATTCCGAAAATTTGGCTTGCTGGTAGAAACTAACCATCGAACATAAAAATAATTCGTATATAAGAACTAGCCAGGTCAAACCTTAGGCTACGATATATTCTCCTAAGTTATAAGAATAAATGATATTTTATGTTCTTATAAATAAATTTCAGGACTGACCATTGAACTTGGCACCCATTTAGATTTCACTTCTTTTGTCGTTGAAGTCAACAACCAAGGCATATATAATAATATTGAATTTGGCTCTCATTTCACATTTATGTTTTTGATGGGATTATAGTTACTATGGAACCCTTCATGGGCGAGACTACGTTTGACTACCATCTCACCTGATGGTAAGCGATGATGTGGTCGAAGATGAAGCACGCTTACCTAAAAGTAACCCATTCACTCTTGACTTAAAGGCTCGTAGGTTATATCATTATTTCAGAAAGTTATAATTCTAATCTCGAGGTCGACACAATTCTCGCTCACGAATACGATAGTATGACAAGAATCGTTTTCGCTCAGTTGGCTTCAACAAATTGCTCGAGACGATAAGAGACTGATCCAGTGTTTTCCTTTATTCTCGAATCAGTATGCAAAGTTGCTGGCTCCACTTAACAGATATCAGCTTCTCAGTACTTTTGTAGTATCTACTTCGACGGTTCGGAATGAACCAGTTTACTGATCGATTTGTGGAAGACAATAGGATGTGTTGTGTATGGTTTTCGAGATACCTTTAAAATAACATATTAATTGCGATCTCGTGTTTTACAAGATTCTATAATATATAATATTCATGTTTATGTGACGTTTACGTTGCTGTGCCCAGCCATATTCGCAATTTGAACTTGTACGTATGAAAATTCACCTTCTTCTCTTCAATGACCGCACATTTATATCAGATGTTATACACATAACCCATTTATCAGCTCGTCATTTGTGATAGTTTCACGAATATTAAGTCTTTCATGCTCACATGTCCCTAAATCCACCCTATAAAATATTTAAATCCTCACTTTCATAACCATTTACTACAGTCAACAATAGAGTACCATCAAATGTTATTTTTAGAACATAAAGGATGCTGCGTTGGATAGAAAATTTTGTTCGATAACTCCCTTTTATATTTTTAAGCTGTCATAAAATATATCTGGGTTTTTATGTGACTAAATTTTTATGGACCTTACGTAACTTTTTCGTACTACGATTCTACATATGTAACAGTGCTTGCATGCATACATACCGCTTTATCAATTCAAAGCACCTGCGTCCTGTGAAGCCTTTTCTGAAGTATTTTGCATCACAACATACATATAAGTACAACTAAATATACTTGTGTCTGGTGTGGGTTCATGGCAGTGATGCATTGGATGGGGTTTGAACTCGTGACCTTTCAGTCACAAAGCCGACACCTAAGCCATTAGGAAACGCCGCTGCAAACTAAACCAACGAGAGAGCGGAGTCTTGAGAAGGACAAGTCAAGGTGGTGAAAACGAAGAGGAAGCCAGCTTGAGGTGGTGAAAACGAAGAGGAAGCCAGCTTGTCGAAACTAGTGTGGCACTGCGCTGGCCGAACCAAATCAACTGCTGCGTCCGATAGTACGTACAAAATTGGCAGAGGACATTGTGAAATACATTTTGGCGAAATCCAATTTCTTACTGAGGGTCGAATGGCTGGAGTCTCACCATGGAACTAATTTTAATTCTTTTTTGGTGAGAGCGCCTACCGAACATCTGTCGACTTTCTTGCAGGAGGAATTTTGGCCGAGGGGAGTAATGTTCCGGTGTTTTCGAGGCCGGTTACTAGACATCGCGCAAAACACGACGCCAATAACTCGTCTAACATGATATATATAAGTTTTGATTAAGTGATATATATAGTTGTTTATTTGTAGTTATTTATTGTAATAGGATGTATTTTATTTGTATGCGCCAAGTTGCCTGAAATATATAAATAGATCGATTGATTAGGCCATTAAAACTTTCTAACTCCTGATATTCTAACACGCAGTTTGGTTGATTTTTCATGATCATTATGAATTAAAAGTGATCTTTAGGTAAGATATATCAGTACTGCCTTTTTCAATTTTTTCTTGTACAGAAAAAAGTTTTAATCTTAACAATTCGATTCTTAGTCATTTGTCCTCTTTTACTCAAATAGAAATGTATCTACCTACGTTTAAAAGCTTGGCACTTTTTCAAGATACTCCTTCAATAGACGTCCTAATTATCTAGACTTCTTTTTACAGCCTGTTCTTACGAAGACTTATTGCTTCACTTTTGTTAGTGTTTATTTTTAATTAGATGTCATTTGCGTTATCTCTCTTGTTTTTGTTCATTTATTTTGCGAATTTTTCTTCGCAATGCTGAGAGGTCTCAATCTAGTTTTGTTTTTACAAAACTTTTACAATTTCATTAGTTCTTCACTTGCTGCTGATGTTGTCTACGATATAGTTTGCTTTTGCTATTATGCAGGGTGACATAGATCTATCAATAGGTACATATAATTAAAATCCTATCAAAAACATAAATGTGAAATGCAAGCCAAGTTCAATATTGAATAATGTGTCGTTTTCGACTTAATTGACATAAGAATCGAGTTTTGGGTGCCTAGTTCTATTTCACTCAAGATTAAGCTCAAGATATGACAAGGCTATGCAAGGGTCACACTCAGCTATAGCACTTAATCACGCTAAAATAGCTGACCAGATCTGAATAAAATTTTTAACTATGTAGATAGCTGAAACCCTGAAATAACACAAGCTATTTATCCCGGAATTCCAACGGAATCGCATTTTACTTGCAAAAAATCGCGTAGGTAAAATCGACTCCCACCCGAACAAAGTCACGGGCAAAGCTAGTATTATTCTTAAACATTAATTTGTCACAGAATTACGCAAGTTATAGCTGATTCCATTCTATACCTAGCACAAGTATTTCGGTATCGTTTCTGTGAAAACCCTGGAATCACACGAAGGGTGCTTCCGTAAGCGTGGTGCAGGAATCGTGAGCGCCAGCGATGTGTGCGTCTCCCAGCCGTGAACCCAAAGAACAGTACCAGGGAAACGAATGGGGGACTCACCATCGTGGCGGTTCACAAAGGTTAAATAGAGATAAGCGTGCGCATACCGCGTGCAATGATATAAAAAGTAACCGCGTGCAAGGCGTTTAAGCTCGTAGCTGCTATGGCACAGCAGGAAAACAATGCTGCGGCTTGCGTACGCTTCACAAATTTAGAAACACTAGTGGAAAGCAGATGACAATGAAATATCACAGTTATGTTCCAGCAGGAAGCCATCTAGACAACCGGGCAATTATATAAACTTACAAACGCTGCAGATTATGGCGAAATAAAAGGATTACAATTTGGCAAGATGGAGAGAAAATGGCAGACACAATGAGCACTTACCCTTGGCACAGAGGGGTTTCTATATAAGTTACTTGCAACAGTAGGCGGCGAGAAAAGAACTAAGCCAACCGGAGGTTAGAATTTATAGCCAGTCACTGCATAAGTGTTGCCACTCCGTGAAACCATAGACATTAGAGATTAGTGTGGTAGTCGACTTCTAGTTTAATCGACTACAACGCTACAAATTACAGATACCGCTTTCCTATAAATTATTCATCAGCACGATCAGAATAGCCTCCAATAATAATTATCAACTATAACTATAACCACCATTTCCTTAATAACACCCCTTGAGAAAACAAATTGAATCAACTTCATATAACAACAATAATTATTCAATGTAATACTACCTATTATTAAATGATAAATGAAATTATAGAACATAACCCTTTCTTAGAGGGTTGTTGTAACTATGTAGTTAGTTGCACGCACATAATTAGAGGCACGCACGGTCTTGAAGACCTCGCAGCAATGCAGGGTTCAAATGTAGGTACAGTCACGGGTAGAAATATTAAGACAACTTGAACAAATTTCTAGACCCTTTTTTCTCATCATTTAAGTTATTTTTTTTTAATTACCCTTTGAAAAGGGTTTCTTTTGTTATTTACCACATCACGTACATTTTGCTTTGAGGAAAACAAATATTTAGAATTAGTCTGATGTAAGTACCTGCATGCGTATATAAATATTAAAAATTAGTATTAGCAGTTAGTGTTATTATTTTATTGTACCTATTGTTGTTATTTGAAATAAAATTTTGAAATAAATTCGAAATACTGTATATATATGCCTAGGCTTATCTCACAGTGTTCTTTTTTTCAATTCATATACTTTATGTCACGGGAAGTACCGACATTTTAAAATAACATGGGCCTTTTTTTTTTTTTTTTTTAACGTGGTAAAATTATCAAATAAGTCCTCCCACTCCGGGCAGGGTGGGAGGGACTGTCAGACTTTTACTGACTAAAATCCACGGTGTTCCTTCAATAACCCTTTACATACCGGGGCCACGGTAACGGGATGAGTCCCACGACCCCGGCAGGCTTCGGTCCCCTGCAGAGGGGGCCTCGTCATGTTGCTGACGCTCTTTGAGGCGCGCGTGGAACACGACGCGCCGTCGACCCGGGCATGGTCCATGGTCGGACAGCGAGTTGCCCTTTACTCGCTGTCCGCATGCCCGCGCCTACGGTGGCCGGAGATCGTCGGCCGACGTCCGACGCCGTGGGCGTCTACCACTGCGGCTGGGCTGGAGGGAGGACGCCATCCTCTCCCTCTCGCGGCCCGCCTCCTCCTTCGGAAGCTTGACTGCTTCGCAGAAGGAGGCGACCGCTTCCCACTCCCTCTCGCCCCGCAGCATGGCCTCGACCAATGCCGGGCGCGAGAGGTCTCCGCCTATCGCCGCCGTGAGGACACGTCGGTGCTCTGCCCAGGCGGGGCAGTCTTGCACCGTGTGCTCTACGGTGTCCTCAGGGCGACCCTCGCAGTGGTGACACCCAGACGTTTCCTCCTTTCCCATCAGACACAGGTACCTCCCGAAACTTCCGTGTCCGGTGAGGACCTGCGTCATGCGGTAGGTCAGGACGCCGTGACGCCAATCTAGCCACTCCTCAAAGAGGGGTCTTACCGCCGCAATTGCGGCGTGCCCGGCCGTCGGTTGCGACAGTCGTTCCCTCCATACTGCTCTGAGATCGCGCCGGAGCTCTTCCCGCCGCGCCTCGACTTCTCGAGGCAGCGGGGATACGCCCCGGCGCTGCGCCTCCACGCGCCATTCATAGACGCGCTGGAGGGCAGTCGCCTCCAGATCCCAGGGCAGCAATCCGGCAAGGAGGTTGGCCGATTCGCCGGCGATC
This sequence comes from Tholera decimalis, assembly GCA_943138885.2. Taxonomy (NCBI): domain Eukaryota; kingdom Metazoa; phylum Arthropoda; class Insecta; order Lepidoptera; family Noctuidae; genus Tholera; species Tholera decimalis. Next base: position 6,916,828 of record OW964549.2, read on the forward strand.
GTGCGGTATCCCCGGATCATTCGGATAGCCATGACCCTCTGGCATGCGACCAACTTTAGTGGTTGCGTCCGGATGCACAGGGCCCACACTGGGGACCCTAGAGGGCCATGGACCGCACGACGCCGGCGTACAGCCTTCGGCAGGAGGCGTTTGGCCCGCTGAGATTAGGCAGGAGTCACCTGAAGGCGGCTGCTGTCCGGTTCAGCTTTGGGGCCAAACTCAGGAAGTGCTCCCTGAAGTTCCACCGGCTGTCGAGGACGAGTCCCAGGTACTTCATCGTCCTCCCGACGCCGATGCGAACCCCCTCCACCATTATGTGGGACTCGGACCGTGGCGCGTTCCGCCCGCCATGAAAGCACATGGCCTCGGTCTTGTGCAGCGCCACGTCGAGTCCCAACTGCCGGATCCTATGAACGACTGTCGCAACCGCTTGCGTCGCCAGGTCGGCCGCCGCCTGGTGCGACTCTCCCTGCGCCAGGACGAGCGTGTCGTCAGCGTAACATACTACGCTGACGCCGTCAGGGAAGTCGCCGCGCAGCACCCAGTCGTATCCGATGTTCCACAGGGGCGGCCCCAAGACCGATCCCTGTGGGACACCGTACGACATCTCTCGCCGGTTCCACTCTCCCCGGTGACCGGGGTAGATGACGGCTCTATCCGTCAAGTAGTCCTCGACTATGCGACGGAGGTAGGTCGGCACCCGGTGATACCGGAGTGCCTCCCTGATGCAACTCCAGGGCAGGGTGTTGAAGGCGTTGGTGATGTCCAAAGACACCGCCAAGACGACCCTGCCCCGGGATACCGCGTCCCCCGTCGTGAGGGCTCTAACGCGCATGACGGCATCCACCGTCGAGCGCCCCTTGCGGAAGCCAAACTGGCACTCCGCAAGATCCGGGCCCACTCGATTCAGGTGCCCGAGGAGGCGGTCTGCAACTACTCTTTCCAAGAGCTTGCCCGCCTCGTCGAGCAGCACGATGGGCCGGAATGCGGACGGAGAGTCCGCAGGGCGCCCGGCTTTCTGGATCAGGACCAGCTTTCCCGTCTTCCAGCGAAGCGGAAACTGGCCCCTCTCCAGGCATGCGCTAAAGAGCCCCCCTAGTCGAGGCCCGAGAGTCTCCGAGGCCAGGACCCACGCTTTCCCTGGCAAGCCGTCGGGTCCTGGGGCGGTATTTTTGGCCTTGAGCCGTTGTACCGCCACTCTCAAGTCTACCTCGGTCACCTCTGGAGCGTCGTAGACGTCGTCGTCGCTGTGGTCCGCGTTTGCGCCAGCTTCAGGTTCCGTCGGAGACGGAGCCATGGGCGGGGGAGCGTGCTCCCCTCGCGATGGGAACAGGGCGCTCACCACGTCCTCCAAGAACTGAGGCTGGAGACTCTGCGTTAACGGGGGAGCCCAGGGGCGGAGCTTCTCTCGCACCCACTTGTATGGGCGGCCCCATGGGTCCCCGTCCAGAGTCGCCAGCATCTCCTCCCGGGCCAGTTCCTTGGCCCGCCAGATCTCGTCTCGGAGGACGGCCTTCGCTGCCCTGTAGCCCTCGTACAGCTCCGCCTCTACAGTCGCCGCATCCGAAGGTCGGGTGCGGCGCCCTGCGGAACCTGGTGTACCGGCGTCGCGCCGCAACGCACGCTTCACGCAGCGCTGCTAGCTCACTGGACCACCAGTACAGCTGACGCCGGGCGCGTCCTTGCCGGACCCGGGGCATGGCCACGTCGCAGATCTCCGACATGGCCTCCCGGAACCACTCCGCCTCGTCGTTTATGTCGGCAGGCCTGTCCGGGGGTGACCCCCAGGCCTGCACGATCGAGGCTTCCAGGAATAGCTCCCGGTCCATCTGCTTCAGCGCCCATCGCGGACCACTCAGGTCCCGTCGGACCGGCGCGTCTGGGGTCTGGGCGGAGACGTCGAACCGGATATACCGGTGGTCGGAATAGGTCTCCACCTCCTCCACAACGCGCCAGTCGGTGACGCGCGGTGACAGGCTGGGGGTGGCGAACGTAACGTCCACCACCGACTCGCCCGTAAACTGCACGCACGTAGGGACAGAACCCCGGTTCTCGATCACCAGGCCCTGCGCACGGGCCCAGTGCTCGAGCATCCTGCCCCGCCCATGGTCCATGGACCGGGAACCCCAAGCCGGATTTTTGGCATTGAAGTCCCCGAGGACGAGGGCGGGGAGGGAACCGAGGGCGACGATGACGTCTCCCAGCTCCGTTAGGGAGTTCTGGAACTCGGCGAGAGTTCGGTTCGGGGAGAAATAAACGCCTACCACAGCGATCTCCCCGAACCGTGCTGCAACGATCCCACGCCCTCTCTTGACGCGATCGAGGGGCGGGGTACCGGCGGCGGCCGACGAAACGAGGGTCACCGAGCCGTCTAAGTCCGCCACCCAGTCATTCCTGGGCAGGACAAAATACAGCTCGGCGACCACGGCGACGTTGATCAACCACTGCGCCATGCTCTGGAGCAAAAGTTCCTGAGCAGCGGCGCAGTGGTTGATGTTCGCCTGGAGGAAGCGCAATGGGGCCATTAATCGGGATCCATTGCAGCCTCCTCCAGGGCCCCTCGCGGGGGTTTGGCCACGACTTCGGCGACGATGGCGGCAGTAGTGACGGCGGCGGCGGCGGCGGCTGTGGCGGTGACGGCGGCGGCAGAGGGCCTACCTCTGCGCCTGGCCTTGGTGGGTGGGGCGCAGGACTTGCCCCCAGCCCGGTGATCGGCCTGCTTGCCAACCGCCTCACATGCGAAGCAGTGAGGCGGGGCGGAGCACGAGCCGGCCTTGTGACCGGGCTGACCGCAGCGGAAGCACCTATCGCTGCGGTCTACCTCCGAGGTGCACACGCATGCCGCATGGTTGCCCACTTGGCAGCGGAAGCACCTCAGGGGTCTGGGGTCCAGGATTTTCACCTGCGCAGACACCCAACCAACCAGGAGCCTTCGGCCCTCCTGGATCTTTTTGGCCGCCGGGACGGGGCAGCTAACCGTAATGGTTTGCGTCCCCGTGAAGCCAGGACGCAGGGCGCCCGCCCTCACCTGATCGGGAGGGCACTCCCCAGTCCTGGCTACGGCGGCCACCACTTCCTCGGCCGTCACGGAGTCATCCAGACCCAATATGCGCATGTCTGCGCGCTTGGTGGGTCTGGAGACTCGGGCCTCCTCCGCATTTAAGGACGCTCTGAGCCGTTCGGCCAGAGCGTCAGCGGTAGGGCCACTGTCCGCGCCGGGGATCTCCAACATCCGAGCCCCCGTCGCAGTGACCCGGTGACGGAGGCCACCGGTGATGCCGAGCTCCGTGATGTCTATCACCTGCCGCGCCTTCGCGAGCACGTCGCGGTACGACACGCCCCTCTTCACTGCGTCCGGCTGCAGTGTGATCACTACAGCCGTGGTCTTGGGGGCGCGCAGTCGCGCCGCGGCGTCTCGCCGCCGCCGTCTCTCCCTACGCCGCGAGGACCTGGCTGCGCCAGCAGCCTTCCTCTTCTCCCCGGCCACTTGCCAGTCGGCGCCGGCCGGAGGAGTCTTTGGAGGAGGCTGCTGGGACGGCTGGTTCCCGGCCTGGGCCTTCTTCTTTTTGGCCGCCTGCTTCGGCCCCGCAGGTGTCGGGGTCGGAGGCGGCTTTGATGGGCCCGATTTCGGCTTGGCCGGGGCCGTCTTTGCCCTCGCAGGGGCCGCCGTCACTGGTGCCGTCCGCACCGTGGCCGTCTTCGCCTGAGGCGGCCTCGTCGTCGTCTGGGGAGGCATGGACGCGGCCGCAGCCGCGTACGAAGTCGCCGCCAGCGGGGGTCGCAGCACGCGGCTCTCCAATACGGAGAACCGCTGCTGGAAGGCGGCCAGCTCCTGTCGCACCAGGTCGACAACCGAGTCCTCCGCTGGTGTGGGCTGGCCTTTCTCCTTTTGGCCCCGCGGCGGCGCATTCCGCTGGCCGCCTCCCCGGATTGCGGCCAGGTCCGCCTTGAGGGCGGCGTTCTCCCTCTGGAGAGCCTCTATGGCGGCAGTCAGGCGGGTGACCTCCGGCCGCAGATCGGACATATCGTCCCTTGCAGCCGGAGCCCCGCCGTAAGTCCGCGTGGCCGCCAGGATGGAGGCCGTGGCTTCGCCGATCGCGTCGTCCTTGCTCTTGCGGTTGCGCTTCCGCGAGATGGTGCGGATGGCAGCCGCCACGGCCTCTTCTAGTTTGGCCTCGCTCGAGGCCAGACCAGTGTTGGGCTCTCCAGAGGGAGGCCCCCTCCCCGAGGTCTTGCCTCGGCCTTTACCCCGCACGCTAGTGGGGATCTTGCGGGCCGAGACAAGCCCCTCCTCCGACGACGACTCGTCGTTGCGGGGGCGCTTGAGGAACTCCTTCCTCCTGTCGGCGCCCCCCTCGTCACTCCTGACTGCGCTCCCAGAGATTAAGCTCTGGAAGCTCTCGGCGTCTGATGCCGAGTCGGTCTCCGACCCGAGCACCAGCGCCCCCTTCCTCCGCAGAGCGGCACTCTGCGCTCGCTCAACGTTCGGTGCCGGTGAGGTGGACGTGCTGGACAAGTCCAGCGACTCCACCTCACGGGCACGTGAGCCTCCCTGGCTCAATGCGGCGACTGCCGGGGTAAATTTGGGGTAAAAGTTGTCGCTGTCCCCCCCAGAATACGACGGGACTGACCGGACGTGTCCGGTGCGGGACTCCCCAGCTGCGGAGCAGCTGGGACCCGCCTGGGTAGTTTTTACTAGAACTTTGTCTGCCATTTTTTGTTACTTTTTTAGTGAGGTGAGTTCCTCCGACCCTATCTCCCATTTCCCCTCCCCTGGTTCACTTCACGGTTACGTCTAAAGATTAGACGCATACCGGAAGTGAACCTTTCCTCCCCCTTGACCCGATCTCTGAGACCGGGCCCCGCGCCGTCTAGAAGCTCGAGCTAGCTGCTCGATCCTCCAGGCGGCGCGCCTTTCCCCCGGTGTGTCCCTCTTGGTCTGGTTTCTCCCTCTGGGCCCGTCCGGCATGAGTGCCTCTACCGGCATGGCCCCAGAGATCATCGAAACACGCAAGCCCCACCACGACGACAACGTGGGGACACAGTTGGTGGGGACACACGTAGACTTAGGATTACAAAACCCATGCCATATCGTTTGTTATCATCCAAAGAAGCCATGCACTATAACATGGGCCTTGCGGTAAGTATAATTGCAGTAAGTATTAGTTATGCAATGTGTAATGAGAGTAGTGGTTGCCCAGTGGTTACGGGCCCCGACTTGCGAGTTGTGTAGGTCGTGAGTTCGATCCCGGTCAGGCATATTACTCCGTGTAATTTATAACATCACCACTACTCCAAAGAAGACATGTGACATCATCCATTCTCTCTCATAGAGAAGAGGCTTGTATCTCAGAATTGGGAACTTAATACGCAGAATTATTATTAATGTGTATGTGTGTTATGTTTCTTTTTGAAGTGAAAACTTCTTTAGCGGCGTTGTGCACTTTTTTTGTAATGGGTAAAAAATGTTAAACTCGCGTCAGGACACGTGACCTGATTGAAAATTCGTAAGACGGACGGAGAGTAGACAGCCGGCACGGCGTAGGAGAGGAAGTATCCCCCTCTCTTTCTACGGCGCGGCGAAAATGTATGCCTGTGCAAACTTTTTAATGTAATATAAATTGTCATGTTTGAGTATGATAGCGCAATAAATAAATATTGTATTCTACCAGATAAATGATAGTACCTTTATACTGATAATTAATACAATTCGTGCAAAATTATTCCCTAACCATTCCAAAATATCAAAAATGCACAACGTTAATATTCAAGTTTTCACTTCTGCCGGCATTCCCGGAGTGCAACCCGGTTTTTTTGACGTGACAACGTCTTATAATTCGATGAAGCTGGCTGCACGCACGAAAATACATGACTCATGCGGCGTTACCTCGCTCTGAGGCATAGATGATAATATTTGCTCTGAGGCGTTCCAAAGCAAATCAAATTGGATCTACAAGTTAACATTTATGTATGAATCAACGAGTCAAGTACTAGGCTATCATAAAACGGTAAGAGATGACGTCACTATGTAGGGATTCTTTGACATTTATGTATGACTCAACGAGTCAAGTACTAGGCTATCATAAAACACTAAGAGATGACGTCACTGTGTAGGGATTCTTCCATTGTCATGAGAAGTTGAGTAATAGTGATGTAAAATTAAAATTTTCTTTTGAAAAATGCAACCATTCCATCAGTATTTTTTTTCTTATGACGTTGTCACGTTCAACTATCGTCAGTAAACCGACTTTACAGACAACAGATTTTTTTTTTTATTACTGATGAGCCCACTCTTGACCTCGATCTCGCCTGATGGTAAGCGATAGATGAGGTCTAAGATGGGATGAGCGAGCCCAGAAGATGTCTATTTACTCGTGCTTTAAAGGCTGAAAGGTCATAAGTGGCAGGGAACACAGAAGCCGGCAGAGAATTCCACAGCTTGGCTGTGCGCACAATAAATGTGGAGGAGAAGCGCTTGGTACGACAAGACGGTATATCAACCAAGTGTACCTATTACTAATGCTCATTAGCTCCTTATAATTAATTCATGCAAATGCTCATTAGAAAACTTAAGTAAGCAATGGTACACTACTACTACATAACAGCTCATTAGTCCAATCAATGATCTAGACCAAAATCGAAGCCTAGAAAAAAAAAACTCTTATTTATGTTCATGACTGTACAATGAACATCGGCTTATGTGCATCCCTCACGCTTGTAATCACATGTTGTGTAGCAATAATGTTCTTATTTGTAACGTTATCGGTATGTAGGTGTGGCTTTTAAAGGATTTTAGACTTGCTGTGAATGTAGTTTAGGATATAATTTGGAACACCAATTAATCAGTCTGCGAGTCCTTTGCCCATTATATTAGGGTTGGCATCCAGTCTTTCTTTCTTTTTATAAAGATCTATAAAGAAGATTTATAAAGAAGTAATAGGAGTAGAATTCACGTTACTCCAACCTATAACCTAGACTCTAGCTGGAAAGCTAAGCTAAATAATATGCTTAAAGGTAATGGGTGGGGTTGAAACCCGCGACTTCTCGATCCAAGGCCTACACCGTAGCCATCTGGGGGCACGGCAGTGCCCCCGCCAAATCGAGCGCAAAGCAAACACTGCCGTACCATCCTTTTCTGGAACCATTTCGGTATATTTTCAGGCCCCTATTTGGGGATCTCTGGATAGATTTAGAACGCTGAAATTATCGTTATCTAGTAAGCTACCAGCACACACTTAAAGCACAAAATTTAATGTTTGTAGCTTGTTTATTTCCTTAGTTATGCAAAAACAAAGTTATACTACCATAGACTCACTGATCATCAAAATAGAACTAGTACTTCCCATAAACCTAGAGAGCTGAAATTTGGCATAGAGGTAGGGTTTAGTGCCTATATGAAGAGAAAACTAACCAAACTAGGATCATGGAAGATCTGGAGTACCTTACGACCCTGAGTAGAAACCGTAACAGACCAGCCAACCGGCCGTTGAACATACTCTATGCACTTTTACTAGTTAATACATCGAAGTCAACGGCCAAGTCACATAAAATTAAACTATATTAATAAAGAAATCGCAGTAAAGATCCTTAGACTTGGCTTCGCTTTGCTTAGAGATTTCATTACTTTTATAGAGAAACAAGCAGCTTAGGCGAGACTTGGCTAATTTTTACAGGATGTTTTGGTGGGATTAGGATTTTGCCGCTTATGATAATAATTATTTCTTTTCTGGTTCTGTGACCAAGCTAGAAGCTTGTACTTTAGGACACCAGGTCTCCACCCCTAGCAAATATTGACAAGCCATTGGTAGGCTAGTTAGTATAAGTTATAAGATTTAATAAAAATATGTTCTAAGTTATGTATACAAAGCCGTGAGTAGTAGCATTTCATATGAAAAACGACTGCCTAGAAAATATCAGATCTAAATGTTAATTATTTTTACAAATTGGTTATAAATATCACTACGTAACCTTTCCTGGAATTGTTTATTCTCAATATCGGGAATATGTTATGTAAAAAAATGGCTCATGTTTAGATTTAAATCTAAAAACAATTCAATATTTGCTTCAAAAATATCCTGTTCCAACGAATTGACTTTTGGAAGGTCCCTCTTCAAATCAAAATCTGGATTGTCAACAATTTTCCCTAAAATGTCACGATGTTCAATCAATCATGAATATTTGAAAACTTTGTGGGCGTCTATTCTCAGTAAAAATATTGACTGTTCTCCGTTATATACCTTAAATTATAAACAAACAAACCAAAAACAAAATCATCATCTCTTTAACCTTTTGCCAACTATGCTGGGGTTGGCTTCAAGTATAACGGTTGCAGCTGTTTGTACCCAGTAACTGGGTGACATATTTTCTGGCTTCTGACTATCGACCATCACTGTAGGAACGGCCCGTAACGACTGAATGATATACAAATGACAGCTTTTTTTCTTTAGGGTTCTGTAGCCGAATGGCAAAAAATGGAACCCTTATAGTTTCGTCATGTCTGTCTGTCTGTCCATCCGTCCGTATGTCACAGCCATTTTATTCTGGATCTATTAGGACTATTCACATGAAACTTGCTGGGTAGATGTATTCTGTGAACCGCTTTCTGTATTTAAGAAAAAGATAAAAAAAATGGAGCCCTCCTCATACATGGAACTGAAACTGAAAATACATTTTTTTCATGAAACCTATGTGTGGTATCTATAGAAAGGTATTTAAAAATGACATTGAGGTTTCTAAAACCACTTTTTCATAAAGTCAATCTTTTAAAAGATATACGCTTCCAAACTGGTAAAATGTGTGCCCCCCCTCTAACTTCTATAATAATGGAGGAAAAATCTAAAAAAAATATATGCTATAGATCTTAATGTAAAATTTAAAGAAAAAATGGTTTGAACGAGATCGGGTCAGCAGTTTTTGAGATATAGCATATTTTCTAAAACCGCAAATATAACTTTGTAATTCATAAAAACCAAAGTTGTTTGGCGTACTACGAAACCCTTTATGTTTGACTCGCCCTTGGCCAATTTTTTTTAGGTTGGAGAACCTTCAACCTTTTTTCCTTGCCCTTACGTTCCGGGGCCGCGGTAACTCGGCAGAACAATCCCGCAGCCCTGGCAGGGATTGGTACTGTTGGCCCCCAAAAATTAGAGCTGGAACCAATGGTTTCCCAGGTGCAGAATCTCGGTATCCAATATCTGAGAATCGATTATGTTTAGATGATTACCAATCTACGGACGAACCTTGGCAAACGTTGCCTTACCTCGAAGATCAACCCGTGCCACTATTATTATTCAGCCACGAGCTTCACCCGGAAAAAGCCACTAAGAAAAAGAAAATGTATTCATAAATTATCAAAATTAGTATAAAGTACAATCTGGTGGAAGTTTTCCAAAATGTATTCCGTTGTGAAACCTGGCATCGTGAATCTTGTCGTGCGAGAAACTTTCTGGACACATGTACGTTAAGGTAGGATTTAGGTCAGACGTTAGTCGCTTTTGTGGAATGGTAATCAGGTCTTTTATAAACTTTATAGTCAGAAATAAAACAATGTTTTTTACGTAGAGGACGTTGAAAATTTATTATAGGATTTTCATTGTGCCTGTCTTTTGTTGAGACTAGCTGTGCCCGCGATTATGGTCGTGTGAGAGGTATTTCTCGTGTTTATTCTAGATTTCGTAGAAAAAACGAGATAAAAATTTCTAGACCTAAATGTTGCTCTTTAACCTTCTTCTATCTTCCAGTGAAAGTCCCACTACAAGCTGCTTCAGGAATTAACTCGGATAAACAGAATGACAGAGGGACAGACAAAAATCAATTAAAACTTTTGTATGTGTTTTAGTATCGACCAAGAATGTTGAATATCAATACTCTATCTCTTTGTTTTTTGGGCAAAAACATGCCCGTCGATTCAACCAGTCGAGTCGACCAGTCTGCGAGAAATATTCTTGGAAAGGAGGTGCGTCTCCTTTCCAAGAATATTTCGCCGTGACCCGGTTCGATCTCAGCTCAAAACTGTAACTACCAATAAGGTTGCAGTATCCAGTTTCCGACCTTTTCTGTTCTCAACCTACCTCTTATATAAACCTTGGATTTAACAACAGTAAGTTACTATAATGAAAATATAATAATTCATTTTTAAGGGTTCCGTAGCCGAATGGCAAAAAATGGAACCCTTATAGTTTCGACATGTCTGTCCGTCTGTCTGTCTGTCTGTCTGTCCGTCCGTCCGTATATCACAGCCATTTTATTCCGAAACTATTAGGACTATACATGTAAAACTTGGTACGTAGATGTAATCTGTGAACCGCTTTCCGATTTTAAGAGAAAATTTAAAAAATATTAAAATAAAGGGGGCTCCCCATACATGGAACTGAAACTGAAAATATTTTTTTTCATGAAACCTATACGTGTGTGGTATCTATAGACAGGTCTTTAAAAATGACATTAATGGTTTCTAAAATGACTTTTTCATAATTTTTAATTCATAATTGTTAATTGTTTCAAAGATATACGCTTCCAAAGTGGTAAAATGTGTGTGTCCCCTAGATATAGAGCGATTTATATGATTCCTTTTTATGGAATAGTTAATAATGATAACTTTTTCAATTAGGGGTGTTTGAGAGTGTTATAAACGTAAGAGTAGACAAATATTACAATCAGAAAGCTTCGAACTGCTAAGTTATCGGGAGTTACACGTGTTATTGTGAGTCAACCATAAAAGATAGACATATGCTGTCGTGGGATATTTTTTATATAATTTTAAGGAGTACATTTCCATCATGAAATGATTTCTGTGTAGCTTTAACCATTAAGGTTGCACACGCGACGGAAGCTTAAAAAATGGAGTAACTTCTCCCGTTTTTTCAACATTCCCTTCACTGCTCTGCTCCTATTGATTGTAGCGTGATGTAAAGTATACTATAACCAGCTCAGGAGTATGAAAAATAATTGTACCAAGTTTCGTAAAAATCCGTCGAGTAGTTTTTGTTTCTATAACGGTTATACAGACAGACAGACAAAAATTTTACTGATTGCATTTTTGGCATCAGTATCGATCCCTAATCACCCCCTGATAGTTATTTTGGAAATATATTTCATGTACAAAATTGACCTCTACAGATTTATTATAAGTATATAGATTATATTTATTATAGTTACTACGGAACCCTTCATGGGCGAGTCCGACTCGCACTTGGCCAATTTTTTCTTAGTTTACATACGCAATTGTGATCAAGGCTCGGAACCGGTTTAAAAAATACCGGTTAATACCGGTTTATTTCGGTTTTCCTCCGAACTTTTCTTAAGAACGTAAACGTTTTGAGAACTTTATTTTTACCTAAATTAACCGGTTTATTCGACGAACGGCATGTCGGTGAACGCGTTGCAACTTGTGTGTGACTACCGCACAAAGCGGCGCGTAGACGTACTTACGATATTTCTTTTCATTCGATTCATGCTGACTCGAAGTCAGCATGAATCGAAGGTAGACGTCTGCTGTGCAGTAAGATTTAATTACGAGTTAATTTTATTATTTGTGTTTAACATGGTAGAAAGCTGACGAATTTAATCTATACATACTTTGACTACAATGAAAACAATAAAACTTCAAAGGGTTTTTGTAAACAATTGATTGGCATAAAAGTATTTGCTTAAATGTTTAAAATTCTCAAGTAGACCGATAGTAAACAGTAGGTATGTTACAGCAAAATATCACTACAGCACATACAGAGACCATCATTGTGAGATCGACATTAATCAAGGAATATTAAAATGTGGCACAGAAGAAATCTGTATGCATTGTGGATCATCAGGATAAGTCTACTGCCTGAAGAAAATTATCCTTCGTCCTAGATCGGAAACCATTGAGCCAGTAAGTTTATCACAAAATTTGGGACAAAAGCGTCGGTGCTTGTTTATTGAAAGAACGGATAGTGATCATCCATGGATAATGGCACGCACCCTGGTGGGCCCACAAATACTTCAGTAGTGAGGATTTTAAACCCAAGTAATGAAGAACACATAATTAAAAAGTGAACATTGATGGGCACCTGTGAGGAAGTTGCCTGGATACGCAGATGCCAAGAAATATCCAGTAGCAATAAACTTAATAGCACATATAATGTGTCATCCCTTCTAGAAGGTTGGTACAAGGATCTGTCTGAAGACAAAGACGAAGAAAGAGGTAGAGGCCATGATTGAAGGGATGGTAAAGGATGGTGTGATAGAACCTTCATCCAGTCCATGGTGTTCTCCCGTAGTGCTAGTTAAGAAGAAGGAAGGCAACTTACGTTTTTGTGTCGATTATCGGAGGTTAAACGATGCAACAAAGAAGGACAGTTATCCACTACCAAGAATTGACGACACTTTAGACACGCTGACAGGAATGAAGTGTGTACAACCCTAGATTTGAAAAGTGGCTACTGGCAGGTGGAACTGGATCCTAAGGATAACGAAAAGACAGCATTTTCTACGGGAAAAGGTCTGTGGCAATTCAAAGTAATGCCATTTGGTTTGTGCAATGCGCCAGCAACTTTTGAAAGGCTAATGGAGCTGGTACTCACTGGGCTTATTGGAGACGCCTGTCTGGTATATTTAGATTACATTATTATTGTCGGGCGCTCATTTCAAGAACATATTAAGAACCTGGAACGTGTGCTAGCAAAAATCCGTGCAGCCAATCTGAAGCTAAGTCCTAAAAAGTGCTCATTTTTCAAACGACAAGTGACTTTCCTGGGCCATGTAGTTTCGCAAGAAGGTGTGCAAACTGATCCGGACAAAATAATCGCTGTTAAGGATTAGCCAGTACCAAAAGACAAGACACAGGTCAGAGCATTTTTAGGGTTGCCGCCGGTTTGTGAAATATTTTGCTGATATTGCTAAGCCATTACACAAGCTCACTGAAGAGAAACGAACATTCTGCTGGGAAGAAGACTGCGACGCTGCTTTCCGCGAATTGAAGAAGCGTCTGTGCGATACACCTATTCTTGGATTTCCTGACACTGAGAATGACTTTATCGTAGACACAGATGCAAGTAATACCGGAATTGGTGGCGTGTTATCACAGCAAAAAGGAGATAAAGAGGTTGTGATAGCCTACTTCAGTAAAGCTTTATCAAAACCAGAAAGAAATTATTGTGTCACGAGAAGGGAGCTACTAGCAGTAGTAAAAACATTGCAGCATTTCAGTAAATATCTGCTTGGTCGAAAATTTTATCTGCGGACCGACCATGCTGCATTAAAGTGGCTTTTGCAATTCAAGAACCCTGAAGGGCAAGTTGCAAGGTGGATTGAACAACTGCAAGAGTTCCACTATGAAACTGAGCACCGTAATGGAAGATGTCACGGCAACGCGGACGCGCTATTAAGAAGACCTTGCCCTGAAGAATGTAAGCACTGTGTTAGGCAAGAAGAAAAAGAAATAGTACCCATCAAGATGCTGAGAACAGACCTGAGCAATGAGTGGAAAGAAGCGCTACAGCGTGCGCAGCAGGATGACTTAGTTAAAAGTTATTGGGCACAGTGGGACAGTTTGGTGATTCACGAGGGAGTATTGTGCCGCAAATGGGAAAATACTCGAGGAGACCATTGTCACCTACAAATGGTCGTACCAAAAGCGAAGGTACCTGAAGTTCTACGGCTTTACCACGATGGATGTTCAGGAGGTCATATGGTAGTAAAACGGACTCTGTTAAAGATACGAGAGAGGTTTTACTGGAACCACTGCCGAGACGACGTAGAAGACTGGTGCCGCAAATGCACTAGTTGTGCAGCAGTTAAGGCACCTCAAACACGCAGTAGAGGAGCTTTAAAGATCTATAATGTGGGAGCCCCATGGGAACGGATAGCGCTGGATGTTGCGGGACCATTTCCTGAGAGCGAGAGTGAGAACAGGTACTTTATGGTCGTAATGGATTATTTCACAAAGTGGCCAAAAGTTTTTGCCATTCCTAATCAGGAAGCTACCACGGTGGCAGATAAATTGGTTAACGAAGTATTTTGTCGCTACGGAGTACCCTTGGAAATTCACAGCGATCAAGGAAGGAATTTTGAGTCACAGGTATTTCAGGAGACATGTCGAGTAATGGATACTCATAAAACCAGGACCACTTCGTATCACCCACAATCTGATGGAATGGTGGAACGTTTCAACCAGACATTGGAGAGATATCTGGCTAAAATGGGGAAAGCAGGCAAAAGGATTGGGACAAACACATTCAGCCGTTCCTTCTGTCATACCGAAGTGCAGTTCATGAGAGTACAGCTGTTACATCTGCTTTCGTGAACTTCGGACGAGAGCTTAGGTTGCCTGCAGACCTAATCACTGGTATACTGCCAGATACACCTTCTAGTGTAACAGACTAAGCGAGTGAATTGCGAAACAGAATGAACGACTTGTACGAACATTTCAGACAATCCGGTCAAAAAATGTCTCAGAAGGTAAAGACTCGTTACGACCAAAAAATGAAGAATTCAGGATATGATGAAGGCTCATTTGTCTGGTTCCATAATCCGGTGCGCAGCAAAGGAAAGTCGCCGAAGTTACAGGCAAAATGGGATGGACCATACCGCGTTGTGACTAAAATTAATGACGTCACTTATCTGATCCAGAAAGGTCCACGAGCTGCGCCAAAGATTGTTCAAGTTGATCGACTGGCGCGTTACTACGGGTCTAACGATGCTCGGGTCGAGCATGTCTTAGGAGGGGGCAGTGTTACGCCAGTCGTTTAGCGAAGTAAGTCGAGAAACTTCGACAGAAATCTAGAATGTTCGAGACACTAACGCCATCTAGCAGCGAGTAGCAGTACTGTGAATCTTGAATAGCTTCTGGAATATTTTTGGCAATATAGGCAGTGAGTCGATTTTACAAGAATGTTCTAGAACTCATAGGCCGGGGTATATATAAATAGATCGCAGAGGAGCGCAGAGAGCAGTCTTATTTAAAGTTCCGATGGCGGAAGGACTTGGTCATTGCGTCGAGTACACATCGGGCAATGTATATTTTTTGTAACTTGTTGTAATAATGTTGTTAATGTTGGGAATTTCATAGTGATCAGAATATTTTTATGTTTTTTACAACTAAAATTGTAATTAAATGTTATTTTCGACTTACCGATGGAAAGATATACCTCCACGCTCTATACTTGCGGTCTAACTTTTTGTTTTACTGGTTATAATTGCACAACACGGCATTTTAAAGCAGAGCTCTGTGTTCCGAAGTAATCCGAAGCGCACTAAACGCGGTGAATGAATTAATCGGTCGCGCTATGATTGTCGTATCATAAATGTGGCGCGCGCACCACGCCCACATTACCATTCCAACCTTATTCATCTATTCCGTGGTGAAAAGTAATATTATGTTTACCGATTATTTATCGTCATTATCAACTTAATTTCACCAAAAAAATATTAGATACTTAACCATTTTTTATGTTTTTACAGCCTGCGGAGCTTATTGATGCAATGACATAAATAAACGTTCGACTCGAACAACGAATTAGGAATCCTAATTCGTTGGACTCGAATCAAAAAAATTCTTACGACTGAATAGCAACTGAACAGCGCGCGACGTTTGTTTATCGTGCGTCTGTATTAACCGGTTTTTATTGCTCTAAACCGTTTAATCCGAAAAAACCTCTATGTAATGCTCTTTCAAATACCGGTTTAAAAAAACCGGTTTATGCGAACGAAACCGAATGTAAAGGTTTTGGAGTCAAGTACATCATACCGGTTTGAAAATTTAACCGGTATCCGAGCCTTGATTGTGATTAGATTTAATTTTAAACTAACTAGCGACCCGGCTCGACTTCACACGGTCTAATTCAGCTAAATCACACACAACCTTTCCCATAGTTCTCACACTATCCATTGGTGAAAACCGCATGAATCTGTTCATTAGTTTTTAAGATTATCGCAAATGTACAGACAGACGCGACGCAGTGGCGGGAGACTTTGTTTTATAAGATAATAGACCCCTAGGTTATAGCTATCGGGAAACATAGACTCCGGCAGGGAATTCCACTCCTTAGCCGTACGCACAATGAAAGTTTTCCCAAAACGTTTTGTGCGTATGGGTGGGATATCCACCATGTAACGATGGCGCATCGCCGTTTGTGTTGTAGTCCGATGATGGAACGAGCTCGGCGGAATTAGATTGTGTAATTCCATCGCACACTCTCCGAAATGTAACCGATAGAAAACCGATAGACTAGCAACCCTTCGTCCATGGTCAAGGCGCGTTCAAACACAAACAAACTTTCCTCTTTATAAGATTAGTATAGAGTATGTTAGTTAAAACGAGGTACATATTCAAACCTAGTGTATGCTTACATGATATTAATAAAAATATGAACAAAACAAAAGACTGATAAATAACAGACAGAACCATACCAAAAGTCCTCGGGGGGACTCCCGCGGGGGCGGAGTTTACACACGAGCTTCCTTTTTTTGGCAGGATCGGGCCGTGTTTTGCCACGTGATTACTTTAGGTACTGTTTACAAGTTCATTCGCCTCTTGCGCCTCAGTGTACATGATAAAGGTATTATATTGGACAATTACGTCAAAAATTTAAGTTATAGGTTTTTCACATATTTGGGACGAGAATCGAATACTGAATACCCTCCCTCAATAAGTCCCTCGTTTAACCTAACACACTGTATATTTCCGGTGCCATGCGTTCAGTAATCCACAGCTTTGCTTAGTAAAGCCCTAAGAAATTTCTCAGTAGTAGTCAGGAGTTAAGAAGTTGGCGGTGTAATAGCCCCGTGCCTCGGACACAACATAGTCTCGATTGTCATTTGGACATTATTGATAGTCTTCACGTATTTATTTATTTATTTTTTTTATTTATTTATTTATTCAAGGTTCACCAACAGCTTCTGTGTATAAAATATTTTAACAATATGTAACAAATCGTTTTAGGCTTACACAGTTGCCAATTACAGGTTAACCAGCATTCTTAGTAGAAGTGGTAACTAACTTAAGCATATATTCTTATACAATTACAAATACAAAATAACAAAAGACAAATTATAAAATTACATAAATCAAGAGAAGAAAAAAAAAAAATTTATTATAAAATAAAATAAAAAGTTATTTCGATGAATGTACGTGAACGTATACTTAAAAGCCAGAAAAACTTCAACACTGGTTTGGCCAAGCGGTATCAAGTCAGGGATAAAAAAATATATATCATTACAACAAAAAAAAGGAAAAAAAACCCGCACGCATCGTCATCGCGCACGAAGGATTCCGTACCATTTTCTATAAAAACGGCAAAAAAACATGTCTGGTGTATAGGAGCCCCCTTAAATATTTATTTTATTTTGTTTTTTTTGTTTTTTGTTATAGCAGCAACAGAAATACATAATTTTTGAACAACTGTCAAGCTAACGCGGTTCTTGAGATACAGCCTGGTGACAGACAGACGGACGGACAGACAGCGAAGTCTCAGTAATAGGGTCCCGTTTTTGGTTTGGTTTAGGAACCCTAAAATGGATATTTACCATGTGTATTTATTGTTTCTTTTTATTGAAAATAGGTTCGCTTTTGACCACTATCTCACCTGATGGTAAGTGATGATGTGATCGAAGATGGAGCACGCTTACCTAAAAGTGACCTATTCACTCTGGACTTAAAGACTCCTCGGTTGTAGCTTTCGGGAAACACAGACTCCGGCAGGGATTCCACTCCTTAGCCGTACGCACAATATCGTTATATTGTTTCGAGTATCCGATATTTCGGCACTGTTGCAAGCGCCATGAAGAACGATGAACTGTTCATCCGTGGTCTAATGATACTGTTAGTGTCCATGTTAGATGGAAAACATATGTATTTAGTTGGGAAAGGCTAAGGACCTGATAAAAAAGCCGTCATAGTCTACTAAAATTGTCGCATCTTTTTCATGGAAATACGTCGTGCGTCGTATTGTAATTACTTTAGTTTAAATAAAAACATAACTACAAAATACTGTAACTATCTAAGTAAATATTTCAGAGCTTCATCTCCGGAACATAACTCCTCTAAACTTATAATTATGCGGTACTGAAGTTATTTGTTACTCCGGCAACTTACTAATTGAATTAACAACTTATTCAAACCTGAAATTGATAATTTATACATGAAATTTGTATTACCTTGTGGTAAACAAAATTAATTTGCCTTTGATGTTTGTGGTTCGACTTTTTCTTCAATTTTTAAGCTATTGCATAGCTTTTATCGCGGGCTTTGAGCGCGGCGACCGAATCAAGAAATTCCGTAACGAAAATAAACCTAACACCCCCCACTCCGATCGGCACAGCGGTGCGGCGTTGAAAGCCGTGCATCGTCTAACGTCGTTTCAGTTCGGCAGATTTCGGCACGGTGTTTGTGTGCGTGCGACTAGATGTATGCGTGTAGACTAGCTGCTAACTACTCACAACTGAGTCCACGAGTGAAATCGCATAAGTTGATAAAAAATGCTATGCAATAGCTTTACCGCGGCAGTCCCCGAGTGCCACAATCTTTTTTTTTATTTAAAGTATACTAGCAATGTGGATAGAATTCACATTAGTAGTAATAGTATTAACCCTTCCCACTAAACTAAATATGTTTGTGTCTGGACTGGGTTCACGGCAATTGTGTAATGATGACCTCTCGATCACAAGGCCCGCAGCCCCGACTTGCATCGACCCTTTCAGGCCTCGTCGATGGTGCTAACTACTCTTTGAAGCACACCATCGACAAGGTACGTGCGAATAAGTGTCTGGGAAAGATTTGAGCCATATACCTACAGCTGACTTATGTACAAAAGCGAGATTAGTTCATCACAACAGGGATAACACACCGTAAGTAACTCGCCGTCCACGCGCTTGCGGACGGCGAGCAGGGGTAGTGCACCGTCTAATAAGGACCAGGCTCGGTCTGCGGCACGTCGTGTTCCACGCGCGCCTCAAAGAGTCGTCAGCACTAGTGACGGGGCTCCATAGGGCCATTGCCTGCCGGGGTTGCGGGAATGTCCTAAAGAGATACCGTGGCCCCGGAACGCTAGGGCAACCGAAGGAACAGTGTGGGTTTTTTTTTCAGTAGAAGTCTGACATTCCCTTCACACATGGTGTGACTATAGATATAGATTTGTCATGAAGCGACTGCCCATTACGAATCCTTTGCAGGAGGGTGATAATATTGTTATGTATGTTTGTATTTTATTACGCCAATAATAATATTTCACTGTAAAGGCTTGGACAACGTCCAAAACTACCATTTTGTTATTGTCATCAGTGAGTCGGGTCGTAAAAAAATCATAACTTAATGAATACCAAATGTTATTATGTTTCTTAATATTATTTGTGTTGGGAATCAAACCCAACATACACGCGGCCGACGCGTGAGCAGCGCACATCCCACATCCGGCTCGAAGGACCATGTTGAAGCCAATGTGGGATGTTAAATAAAATGGACTGTATATAAAATTCGTAGGCGCGGTTTATTGCCTTCCCTTTTACAAAAAGTAAGAGCTTCGCGGACAAACAGAAAAAGATGTAAATTAACGATAAAATGACCGCAGTCGGTGGTGTCCGAGAGCGCGAGTGCCGGGTCCATGCCCTTCTCGCTCCGTCGCCCCCTCGCCGCACACGTCCCCGCCACCGCTCGCCGTCGATGACTCAGGCGCAGGTAAGTGCGCTGCTCACGCGTCGGCCGCGTGTATGTTGGGTTTGATTCCCAACAATTTGTCATAACTTTGTAAGGATATTAAATTAAGTTCTCTATTATATCATAGAAGTTATTCTCAGACCTAAATCTATCCATTTGTGAAAGTTAGAGTAACATCAACGCCCTATATTCTACAGGTCAATGACCTCAGCGATCTAGACAAGCTCTATCCATAATAAAACCACCAATACACCGCTTCATTAACGATATCGCGAAAAACGAACCAATCTCGCGATGACGCCACGAATCCCATTAGCAGGCACAAAGCGCGTTAACCAACTATGGTTTTAAAACAATAGATATTTTAATTACTGGCAACGGCGGCAATGTATATTGCAGTTTTTTAGGGTTCATTTTCATGGAGGTGATGGGGTTTTTGTTATTAGGTAGGTAGGTAATTAGAGATTTATTCTCGTGGTTTTCACTACTTGATAAGAGATTGAGATTTTTTTGTGTGTAAGTATATTAAGAATACAGAAATCTAAAGGAAACTTGACTAATTGGCAACGCAGATACTCACTGTAGTTACAAAAAAATTGGCCAAGTGCGAGTCAGACTCGCCAATGAAGGGTTTCGTAGTAACTATAATAATATAATATAATATAATATGTATATTTACTTGACGAATAAAAAAAAACATGAAAAATTTCTTAAAACTAGCTTATTTACATTTTTACAACTACGCTAAATAACTTTGTTTTGCATAGTGTTTGTATGAATTACAAAGTGATATTTGCGGTTTTAGAAAATATGTTGTATCTCAAAAACTGCTAACCTGATTTCGTTCAAATCAATTTTGGTTGAAAGTTTACATTAAGATCTACAGACGTATATTTTATTTAGTTTTTCATTCCATTATTATAGAAGTTAGAGGGGGGGGGGGGGGGGGGGCACACACTTTGGATGCTTTTATCTTTTAAACGATTGACTTTATGAAAAAGTGGTTTTAGAATCCCTTATATCATTTTTAAAGACCTGTCTATAGATACGACACACGCATAGGTTTCATGAAAAAAAAAATATTTTCAGTTTCATTTCCATGTATGGGGAGCCCCCCTTTATTTTAAATATTATTTAATTGTTTTCTTTAAATCAAAAAGCGATTTACATTATTATGTAAACCTACCAAGTTTCACATGTATAGTCCTAATAGTTTCGGAATAAAATGGCTGTGACATACGGACGGACGGATGGACAGACAGACATGACGAAACTATAAGGGTTCCGTTTTTTGCCATTCGGCTACGGAAACCTAAAAAGGGGTATGTATGTTCATTTAGAAAAGCATAATTATGTTTAAATTCCTATCTGACAGGAATTTAAACTTACGCTTTTCTAAATGAAAGCTATGACGATTGTGTGGCACGCGGCTGTGCTTAACAGGTCCATCTAGATAAACACTTCAACCGTTAGACATAGACGTTGCACGTTTTGAAGTTGTATATTCTACGAACCAACTGTTACCGGGTCGAATAGGATAAAAAAAATCCTTCACGAAAAATCTTCTTGTGAAATATAAATTCATTGAAATTGAAGAAATAGGGCCAAATATTCTTTCTCAACGGAATATTCTATGAAAAGAAAGAAACAGACACGGCCTTAACATTTTTTCCCGTCTATTACTTTACCAGAAAAAATATCTTCTACTATTCGTCCAATATCTCTTACAGTTGAAACAAAGGCGCTGTATTTTCCAAGTCAGTAAATTAATTTGTGGTCCAGGGTCAATGTAGCGTAATAGCTGATGACCCTTAATCTCAGAATGTCATCAATTTCGCAAGAAAAGTTAATGTAACATTCGGTTCACTGGATGCCATTCTAGTTTTTCCTCGTGTCGTTTCATTGACGAAATTGGCGACCCGTCTGATTTCTTCTACTGATTCGCGAGTTTTTGTAGAGATAAAACTAGGTTTGACAGTCTTACAATGGCTTTAATGTATAAAATTTGGACTTAGTTCTACTGGACTGTAACGAAGTCTATGAATGACGTAGGCATAATGCTAAAATTATTTATAGAAGTGCTGCCAAGGTTAAATTAAAAAGTGAGAGTAATGAATTGTTTAACAAGAAAGTAGATTGCCAATGGTTTTAGAAGAAATAAAAAAAATGAATACCAAGGCTGTTTATTTAAACTAGGCTGAAAATCAGCAATTTCTGAGTTCCAGATTGGAGGACGAAGTGGCGTAACAAACTCTCTAGCAAAAAAATTGCCTTTTATGTCTGAAGAATTAGAATTTACATAACATTATAACAGTACAACAAACATTAAACATAATCATAGCCTACGTGAATATTGATTCCGAAATTATTCTGAGATAATATACTGCCGGAATAAACCAAATTCCAATCTCTCAGTTATCAAAATGTGTAAAAGGTGTAAAATCGTACCTGTCAGATAGATAGAGTTACGTCCCATTATTTTAAATTATCATTCTCCGTACCTTGTTGCTATCTAAGTAATGATTACTTAACATAACCAGTCTATAAAATTCACACTGCTTGATCTCAGGACTCCTCTATGAAAGATGGACCGTAATCTTAAATAATAAGACTTAAATAATTGTTTAAAATCAGTGATTTACAAATTAGTATACGAAGCCATCTTTTAAACAAATAATGCTTGTGTTAGGAAACACCGACTTCTATAACAATGCTTATGTAATTATTTTAACATTAAAGGCTTTGTAGTTAGTTTGTGTATAGTGTATGGCGTGGTTTGTGGTGGTGATTACCCAAAATAATGTCTCTGCCGTGGTTTTAACCCACAACTTACAACTCGAAAGTCGTACCACTAGGCCATAATTGGATCTTCATGGAATGATATTTAGAAAATATTACTACATACTGGTCCAAGCATATAATATCGGTATCGCTTAGTAATTGAGTTGTCGAGGTCAGATGTCGGCTTCCTGATCAAATATTAATATTCAGGCGTATCTGGGTACTCTGAAAATCGATGCTAAACAATTTTGAAATAGCTTGGGAGGAAGGAAATTTTTTCCTATAGTTTATGTAGTTTAAATCGACGTATTATTGACAATTTAGTCAATAATACGTCGATTGTTAACCGTCGAGATCTTGTAACTCACTACATACCTAAAGGGTTAACACAATCGTATACTTATATAAAATTACAAAATAAAATATTAACTAGCCTTATCCCAGATTAAAGATTGTATCGTCAACAAACTAAAGAATATTCTTGAATTTTTTTATCCTTTAGATAAGTAGACAATAATAATAAGCACACAGTTTGAAAAGTCAAAGTTCTCTGAGGTACTAGATTCGATTCTGGGATTGGGGGAAAGTGTTATACCCCGTGACTCGGAAAGCACGTAGAGCTGTTGGCCCTACGCCTGATTTTTCCCTAGTAGTAATAGATTGCCGCAGTGGTAGACGCCCACGGCGTCGGACGTCGGCCGACGATCTCCGGCCACCGTAGGCGCGGGCATGCGGACAGCGAGTAAAGGGCAACTCGCTGTCCGACCATGGACCATGCCCGGGTCGATGGCGCGTTATGTTCCACGCGCGCCTCAAAGAGCATCAGCAACATGACGAGGCCCCCCCTGTAGAGGGCCGAAGCCTGCCGGGGTCGTGGGACTTATCCCATTACCGTGACCCCGGTACGTAAAGAGCTATTGAAGGAATACAAAAAAAAAAGTAGTAATAGATTGACGGCCCAAAGACTGCAATATTGTTTGCGCACACTTGTGCACTATACTATCTCCTGCTTAATTCTCTAATCTCGTTGATATTGTCTACCATGGCTGGAATTCGCTCGGGAGGATTATTATATTTGAAACCAACCTACATTATATATAGGTATCTAACACGCCTTACGGCTTAAATATACGTGTACGTGTGTAGATTTTTCTATGGCAGCTTTTCAAATGGATAAAAAGATTTAAGTAAGTTCGTTTTAGCGTTTCAGAAGCGTTTAAAGCATTTTACTTTTTTTGTATCATCTAATTTGATCTGCTTGAATGTGATCCCAATGAACTTGTGAAGATCAAATAACAAAGTTTTAGAGAAAAAGTGATACTAATATAGTTTTAAATTTGATTTACTAACACAATTGTATATAAAATGTGTATTCCCTCTAACTTCAAATAAAATAGTGAAAAATGAAATGCTGTAAACACCGTGCCGAAGTCTGCCGAACTGAAACGACGTTAGACGATGCACGGCTTTCAACGCCGCACCGCTGTGCCAGTCGGAGTAGGGGGTGTTAGGTTTATTTTCGTTACGGAATTTATTGATTCGGTCGCCACGCTCAAAGCCCGCGGCAAAAGTTATGCAACAAAAAACCAAATAGCACTTATTCCCGACCCGAGAATCGAACCCTTGATTCCATTGATAACATTAGGACATGTGGGTACATAAATAGCTATTGATATACAGTAGCCACACAAGTGCGTCCTTCAAGAATAGGATGGAAACTTACTTGCCCAATAATAATGATAAAAGGGAAAAGGAAAAAGGTCACCAAAACTATTTGACCAAACATTAATCCGAAACAAAAAAATAATACACAAATCTTTTATAACAATGATTTCTTTATTCCGTTTCCAGTCGAAAAGTTTCCCAGCAATACAGTTGCTATGGAGCGATATTTGGCATATCTCGTGACCAGGAAAATATGTTAGCCAAGTATGGAATAAGTTTTTTGCTACTACAACGTGTAAGCTTAATTTAGAGACAGGGGAAACTTTTAACATAATATATGATTTAGTTGCTGACGACTTTCTGCTTCGATGTGTTTTTGCTGTGATATAGTGGAAGTCAAATGTTTATAGCTTTGGTAACTTTTGTAAAGGTTACAAGAATAAATATGAGACTGGCTTGTGCTCTCAGCTTCGCTCTCGTGAAATGTTTTGTTTTTGGAAACGAAAGCCTAGCCAATGTCCTTCTCCAATGCCTGATATGATTGTATTGCAATCCCATTTATAATAACTATTGGTCGTCCAGTTACTCGATATTCGACCATAATTAATTATTTAAAGTTTACATTGATTTTTTTTTGCAAATGTTTCATACCGCATAATTTCCGTAAAAAGGGGTATAATGATTTTCACATACTAATATACATAGTAGGGAATAGCTGTTGCGACTTCATTGCGACACATCGGGCAATGTATATTTTTTGTAACTTCTTGCAATAATGTTGTTAATGTTCGGAATTTCATAGTGATCAGAATATTTTTATGTTTTTTAAAAAGAAAATTGTAATTATATGTTATTTTCGACTTACTGATGGAAAGATATACCTCCTCGCTCTATACTGCGGTCTTACTTTTTGTTTTACAGGTTATAATTGCACAACACGGCGTTTTAAAGCAGAGCTCTGTGTTCCGAAGTAATCCGAAGCGCACTAAACGCGGTGATGGAATTAATCGGTCGAGCTATGATTTTCGTATCATAAATGTGGCGCGCTCACCACGCCCACATTACCATTCCAACCCTATTCATCTATTCCGTGCTTGCGACGGACCATAGGTGTGCGGGGATGAAGCGTTGGGCAAGGGCGAAGGGCTGGCGGCTCTGGCGTGTCTCCGCGGTAACAGGAGCGCGCGGGCGGCGCATCGGACTCCTCGTCGCAATAATCCGAAAAACAAAACGTTTCGGGAACACTTTCATTGTGCGTACGGTTAAGGAGCGGAATTCCCAGCCGGAGTCGGTGATGTTTCCCGATAGTTATAACCTAGGGGTCTTTAAGTCGAGAGTGAATAGGTTAATTTTAGGTGAGATGGTAGTCATACGTGAGCCTATTATGAATAAAAAATTGGCCAAGTACGAGTCAGACTCGCCCGTGAAGGGTTCCGTTGTAACTTTTATAATATAATATAATATGTATATTTATTTGACGAAAAAAAAAACATTACAAAGTTCTTAAAACTAGCTTATTTACATTTTTTACAACTAAGCCAAATAATTTTGTTTAATATGCTGTATCACAAATACTGATGACCCGATCTCGTTCAAACAAATTTTGGTTGAAAGTTTACATTAAGATCTACAGACATATTTTTTTTTAGACACACACATTTTACCACTTTGGAAGCGTATATCTTTTAGACAATTGACTTTATGAAAAAGTGATTTTAGAAACCCCTATGTCATTTTTAAAGACCTGTCTATAAATACCACACACGTATAGGTTTCATGAAAAAAAATTATTTTCAGTTTTAGTTCCATGTATGGGGAGCCCCCCTTTAAATGTTTATTAATTTTTTTCTTGAAATCGAAAAGCGGTTCACAGAATACATCTACTTACCAAGTTTCACATGTATAGTCTTAATAGTTTCGGAATAAAATGGCTGTGACATACGGACGGACGGACAGACAGACAGACAGACAGACGGACGGACAGACATATCGAAACTCTTAGGGTTCCGTTTTTTGCCATTCGGCTACGGAACCCTAAAAAAAGGCACTGCCAAGGTGTGGAACTCTGCCGGCTTTTGTGTTCCTTATCACATTTGTTGACTCGTCCGCGGTTAAAACACAAGCCAACAAGCATCTTCTATTTATCGCTTACCATCAGGCGTGATCGAGGTCATGAGCGAGCTCATCACTCATCAGTCACAAAAAGACATGTTTTTACGTATAACAATAACCTATTTATTTGCTTGTTTGTTTACTATAGTTAACGTATTTTATTTTAACTTCTTCTGGGATACCAAACGAATATTTCTTTGCTGGGCAGTGTATAGCATTAATTATATTAATAACTAGCTTGTGCTAGCGGCTTCGCCCGCGTGGGAAGTTTTTCCCGTGTAAATCCTGATCCCGTGGGAATTTCACAAAATCCTTTCTTAGCGGATGCCTACGTCATAACATCTACCTGCATGCCAAATTTCAGCCCGATCCGTCCAGTGGTTTGGGCTGTGCGTTGATAGATCACTATGTCAGTCAGTTTGAGTTATATATATTTAGATTTGGATGTGGTCTTGTCGTCTTTATATTTATGACTTTACTATACAATTTAAGGACCTACGCACGCCGGGACGGAATAGCAGAGGATAATATTTATTTGCCAAATACATTCAAACTATTTCAACATTTTAAATTGATTCTGTGGCTTAGAAAGTGTTTCTTTAACATGGTATTGTAGTGGCCGCTAAGGGATGTCATAGCGGTATTTTGTGGTACCTACATCGCGGGTAGTCTTGGTAGGCCGCCGGAATGCTACAGTATCTAAGCGGCTAGTATGCGCCATTCCGTGTGCGTGTAAGCCATAAGTGTCGTTAATCTCCCGACGTCGCCGATGTTTCGCCATTGTGTAGGTACCTACCATGCCAGTTCGCTCCAGGTGTTTCGTAAAATTACATGTCTAACAATGAAAGATTTTAGTCAGATTATTTTATTCAAATAACATCGACAAACAGAGGTAAACAAACGCATTTTCCGTATCTATAAATAGCTGATAACAGACCACGTGTGAAACCTTTTATACTAAAGAGATAAGAAAGAAGTTCTTTTTATGTATTTGACAAGATCTCTATCTACAGTTGTTTTGAAACATACATAAGTATACATAATCTTTTTTTGTATAAAGGAAAAAGTAAAATGTAGTAAGGCTAATACTACACGGGCGGTTCTTCCGCCGCGGGAATCCGCTCGACAAAGCTACCGCAGACTATCAAACTACACGGAACGAGGTTTATCGCGGTCTTTTGTTCATTTCAACATGGATCCGCCAATGATACCTGCGCTTGCAGCTCTATTATTAATAGAATTATTAAAAAATAAAGTAAAGTGCAATGTTTGGGTGGAACCAGTGTTAAGTAATCGCCACCACTTCCTGTCCTATCTCCATAGATAACTTCGTTTTTAATTCCCTATTGACGTAATCCTTCGACGTCACATCATACAAAGCAGGTCGATCTTGTATTTCAACAATAAAACGCTCCGTATCGCACAATGTCCCGTGCAGAATGACGCAATAGCGGGAAACCGCGCAGTGTAGTATGCAGCATACAACTTCTATATTAAATTGTGTCTAGTTCGGTATAGAAGCAGATTCCCGCGGCGGGCGAACCGCTCGTACAGTATGGCCCTATAAAGAATTTAAACGGCGCAAATACTGTAACATAACGGGTAGGTAGTTGCGAAAAAGCGTTACGAAATAGCACCAATAGCTTAATGGCTTAGGTATCGGACTTGTGATTGAGGGTCGCGGGTTCGAATCCCACCCATTATACTAGTGCCGTGAACCCACTCTCTTCACAATAATGTGAATTCTACCCACATTGATACGCCTCTTTAAAAAAGTGTTAACGAACCTAACATTGTGTTGTTACTTTGTATTTCTTCAAACAATTTCTTCATATTCGCTTAGTTAACCTTGGAGTATTCACGGAATGCCAAAAGGTACCTAAAAACATTAATTGCAAACATCAAAATACTCTCACAGCCATCCTCCAACTAAATTGATCTTTTATGACTGTTGTCAAAATAGTCCATTATAAAGTTAATTTACTGGGTAATGGCAGGCAGAAGCCAGGGTAATGACGATAGTCACCCTGTCGTCTCCCCTGCCTTGCGTTTTGTTACTCCACGTATATATGTTGTGCGTTTTAATTTCACAGGTCACTGAATTTATTTGAAAGGGTTGTTTTGAAGTAAGGTTTTTAATTTCGGTTCAAATAAAACGGGCTACCGGTATTTTCAAATGAACGTCATTACAACACTTCTGTTGCTTTTCTCATTTATTGAGAAATTATGAAGACTAATGATCTGTTTGAGAAGACAATTTAATAAAGTAATTTGGGATTAACAAACAGTGAAACATTTTTTATAAACTAAAAAATTACAGCAAAGGTACTTAAGTTTATTTGTTATGATTTAATCTAGCTAAAACAAGTTTTATAGATGTCTGTTAAAATTGCCGTCGGCGATTTAGCCGTTCGATATTCTATTTTAGTCATTTCATGTGACTTCAATTACTTGAAAGATTTATTTGCAGAACTCTTCAACTCTTTAACTTATTTTCATAAAAATTTTAAACTTTAAGAAATATTTCCTAGAATTTTCTTCAAAAGGGCAGTTAAAAGTTCACTGAGAATGCAGTGAGAAACCACTTCAAACACAGATCGGCAGTAAGAGGCATATGAACGGCACATAATTGGGGCCCATACCTACCTACGAAGGTAGATATGAACCCCAATTATTTGCCGAGATGCCATTTTTTTTTCCAAGAATACTATTACAATAGAACTATTCAAGTGACCCTCGGAAATTTGTTTATTATTTTTTACTTAAAATTGTATACGAACGACTTACATCCAAGAGTTCCAATGTAATACGACGACATATTTCGTTTATTCTTAGGCCTTTTCCCATGGAGCGACTGCCTAAAATAAATAATGAAGAAATAAAAAAAAATAATAATAATAAAAAAAAAATTGATCTCCACAACCCAGTTGCTACTTGCTAGGTAACACGATATCTCTTGGCTAGACTGTGTCAAGTTTCCTGGGCTCTGACTACCCGTTATGACTGTTAAAGATGTACGAATGGCAGTCGAGACTAACCGCTGAACGTACTTCTGAGGCCCAGAGAAATTTAATTTAATTTTTTTAATTGAATGATTTATTTTCAGGTTAAAGTATACATAATATAATACCAGTAGTGTTAGTAAATAAAACTTAATACTATGTTAGTATCACTAAATTGCACTAGGTCTTTGTGCGTTCCGGTGGCACTTGTCCGCGAAACCGGCGGAACACCACATCCTGCGGCCAAAAACTTTCTTCCATCACCTGAGGCAGGAAACATGTTGTTATGCGCACCACAAATGCCTTGAAGTTGACATTGCGATGCGACTCCAGCAGCTGCACTCTCGGCCTTTGGCGCACGTACGTAACGATGTCTTGCGCGTCAGTGGTGTAGTGAAGACGCGAAATGTACACCGGAGTATTCGGCTTATATATGTTACCATGGTTACCCATCTACGAACCAACATCGGTAAGCGTTGCTTAATCTAGAAGATAGACAGTTATTATTTAGCCACGAGATCTTCTTTAACGTCATCATTCGTCATTCTCCTATATCAATGTAGATGAAAATTTTGTAATTTGTACTCAATATGCGAAAATTTTAAATTGAATTTTCAACAACATAATTACTTATTATAATTGAAGCCAGATATGGCAGAATATTGTAGAATATGGCTTTGTGTTGGGTGACGAATCTCATCTTGAACTGTCTGTCAGCGCCAAATATTAAACGTTGATTAAATCTCATTGTGGTAAAGATTGAATTATAAAGCAATTCTCGTACCTATCTATACCATTATACTTTCTTAATATGTAATACTCTGCCTCGTGAATAGATTTCTTATTCTGAGGATACACCAACGGCGTTATTTATAAAACAATCTATTCATAATATGGTTTGATATTAGACAATTTTCTAGATAAACATTGATTTAACACGTAATCAGCCTTATCAATATATTAATACGTGAAGCAAAAACTTTTTTCAACTTTTTTACGAAAATTAAGCTGACGTCCACTAGAAATTTGCCACAGTTAAAGGTAGAGAGGAAGTACAGAACGCAAATATTTTTAAGCTGTGCCCCACGGTTTCACTGGCATCTTATTTTTATAAATTGTAGCCATGTGTCATTCTCGTAAACTACTGTAAATTTTCATCTCCTAAACTAAACTCCAGTCATCTCCTTCAAACCTATCTTGTCCAATTCGGGGTACCCCTAATTCCGTTTCGGTATTAGTGTAATTATTTCAGTAATGTTCAAGTGCATTTATCCAATTTTGTTACCAAAACAATATAAGTAGTATATCATTTTGATCATTTTTCAATTTATCCTGGCGATTTAAATACTCTCTAATGAATGCTTTCAAAATCAGTATCTACATATACATACATGTATAACATAGCATAACAAATATTAGTACCTATAATATATAAGTATATTCTATCTATCAATCTACACATGGCTCTTTAATGTGTTAGCCAAGGCGGATAATTGCTTCGTACATCAATGATTATGTTGCCTATGCGTGCCTACAGTTCATTTTGTAACATGCTGGCTGGCAAAGGCTATGTAAATATACAAACTATGGTATCTTTAGGACTATTGCACTGTTTGGACAGGTCAATCCAAACATTGTCATTATTATTATATGATTTGATCAACATGGTTTTTTATGCATATTACATTTTAACTTACCTAAATTAAAAGTGTATTAATAATACATTGTTTCGCTCTCAAACTACAACAAAGCTGAAATCTATGAAATGAATATGTATATTCAGTTTTTTATGGTTGTGCATCAGCATGTATGATGCGTGATCTACCAACTCTCAATCAAGTCGAGCTTGTATTTTGGGAGTTAGTGGTTCTTAAGATGCAGGATTCATCTATAAATAAAACTTTGTAGCGTAAAAATTAAGATTCGTGGGATTTTATCAACTTCAAACAAGATTTTGACGTCCGAGTGTGTGGGTACGATTGCGACTATTATTGACAAAGTGATAACATTTTTGGACCGTGAAATCTAACACAAACATTTCTTGTAGGTCTCTAAAGACATTGCTGATGCGAAGAGTCCCACATCTCCCATAAATAAATCGAATCTACCAAACATAAGCCACTTTCATCTTACTTCAAACAAGTTGAAACATTGTCCTAAAGCAAAAAAATACAACATTGCCTAACACGCTTTTGGGGCAAAATTCAGTAGCATATCTTTCGTAAAAACACGACCATTTCCTAACAGAAAACTTTGTGGAAGATAAAACGTAGAAACTATTACATAGGTTTAACTTCGTAGATACTTTAAGTTAGGTGATGCTCTCAGTCTCTGTGTGAATTTCGTTACTAGTTTCAATCCGTGTTCGGCGTGTTAAATGATGTTACAATTCATGAGAGATAGCGTGTGTTTTGTTTAATTAAGTTCGTGAAACTGGGATGTATTTGTATTTAACTGTGAAAATAATAAAAAAAAAGAAAAAAAAATCGGTACATGCCAAATAAGTAAGGTACTTGGAAGCGTGAAGATTGATAATTATGTGTGCATCGCGGCTACGCCAAAAAGGCTCGGCTCAGCAAGATTTTTTTTATTCAGAGTAGTCTCGCGTTTGACCACATGATGGTAAATGATAATGTGATCGAAGATGGAGCACGCTTGCCTAGAAGCGACCTATTCACTCTTGACTTAAAGACTTCCAGGTTATAGCGATCAGGAAACACAGACACTGGCAGGGAATTCCACTCCTTAGCCGTACGTTCAATGAAAGTATTCCCAAAACGTTTTGTGCGTATGGGTGGGATGTCCACCATGTAACAATAGCGCATCGCCGTTAGAACCTAAGATGCCAGACAACTAGTGCCTGACATAGGTTTTCATACCTAATGTTGAAATGACTACCAAATGTGCACCAGAAAATAATTATATATGTATTTGTGTAGGAAATATTATATTTATTACATACCTACGTTTTAAACTAAACATAAAAATAAAAATTTAAGCGTCTCTCAAAAAAAATATATGTGCAAAAATTTAACCGTGTGTAAATAAAAATCCAAAAGGACAGAATACAGAAAAGTCATTTGAATAGTCATGTGATATATCTGTCCTTATCTAGTTAATAAAAAGGGTTCCGTTTAAATTAGACTTTTTAATAATATAATAAAAATCGTAAAGCGGTTCACATACTTAATAACCTACCAACTTTCAGCTGTGTAGTTCCAATAGTTTCAGAATAAAGTGGCTGTATCATACGGTCGGTCAAACATGACGAATCTACAAGGTTTCCGTTTTTGGCCATTCGGTTACTGCCTACGGAAACCTAAAGATAGATTGGCTTGTAAAAACGGTATTTGTAAAGTAGGTATTTGCAAAATAAATGTCTTTTATCTGATCTTGTACCATTTTGAACGGGTAAAAAGGATCCCTATTCGAGTTAATTAACAAGGGTTGAACACAAAAAATAACGTTTGGAAAGCCATGTGATCTTTTAAGCGGACACCCGAAAATTAACCCTTTTTTGGGTCTTTGATTCAAAAATTCCTTTTCATATTAACGCTATCGCTTCTAAATTATACCAGGAATTCAAACCACATTTGCTGGTAATGGATTTCCCCGCCTCACGTGACGACAACACAGTTTCGTGCGTCACGATTTTTAATAAACCCCAACATGCGGAAAATTGTAGACAAAATATTAGAAAATAATTCTGACACGAAAAACTATCACGCGAAGGGCGAAGTGTGGCCAAAAGCTTGACAAGTTACTATTTACACTCACATTAATGACGTACCTCTATGACAGTTTGGGTTATTCCACTTTGTTCACCTGGTTGATTTCACCTAGCAATTAATTTTCAATATCCAGGTATAAAAATAATTGTTGTAATATTATTTATATAGCATTATATCACTATTCTTTCCATGGCCATGACTCGCCCATGAAGGGTTCCGTGGTAACTACGTCAAATAACTTTGTTTTTTTATAGTGTTTATATGAAGTACAAAGTTATTTTTGCGGTTTTATAAAATATGCTGTATCTCAAAAACTGCTGAGCTGATCTCGTTCAAACTAATTTTCCTTAAAAGTTTACATTAAAATCTACAGCATATAATTTTTTTTTTGATTTTTCTCTCCATTGTTATAGAGGTTAGGGGGGGGCACATTTTACCACTTTGGAAGCGTATAACTTTTAAACGATTAATTTTATGAAAAAGTGGTTTTAGAAACCTCAATATCATTTTTAGAGACCTGTCTATAAATACCACACACGTATAGGTGTCATGAAAAAAAAATCAGTTTCAGTTCCATGTACGGGGAGCCCCCCTTTATTTTTAATATTTTTATATTTTTTTTCTTAAAATCGGAAAGCGGTTCACAGAATACATCTACCTACCAAGTTTCACATGCATAGTTCTAATAGTTTCTAAAAAAATGGCTGTGATATACGGACGGACGGACAGACAGACAGACATGACGAAACTGTAATGGTTCGGTTTTTTTTGCCATTCGGCTACGGAACCCTAAAAAGTCGCCTATTCACGTGAGTGAAAAAGTCCCAGGATTGAAAATTCGAAGACATGCGACATCCACCGTCCCATATTGGGTCTCCGTGGTGGATTACGGCTTATAGAGAGATGGCTCGTTTCCCAGACGTGGGAACATTATAGGCTGAGTATGACTTATTCTGAAATGTGGAATAAATATTTTCAATATTCTTTTGTTCATTTTTAGTATCACTTTATCACTTAAAACACTACCCTTTTGACATTAAAAGGTCGTTTCTTTGCTTTTCTTAAAGTTTCGGCTTTGAAATCTAACTCCGTTTGAATATGCGAGAAGAATATTAAAAAAAATCCTTCTGATACTAAAGTTGCTTGTTAGAAGAGAAATCTTATTTCAAGGGATTCTTAGTCATATTTTCTTTTTGTTTTGAAGCGAAAATACAGTATTAAAGTTCAAAAAAGACGAGGATGCCTCGTTGTTTAGTAATAACAGCCGTGAAGCAACGCTTGCCGTGTACGGCTCATGGATGGATCAGATTCCTCATTGCCTTAGAGAGTAAGCGGACAGAACGCTTCTCGACGTTATTTTTATAAAATATTACGACAGTACACGTATTCGTATACAAGCAGCACGTATCATGGAGTTTAATTTTCGATACTAACACAGGTAGATACATTTTATAGTGTCACAGCAGAAGAAATTTATAACTTTTCATATCGTAAGGAAAAAAAAACAGAAGTGTGTCCTGCGCACACAGATTTTTTAATATCGTGTCACAGCACGATTTTTTCAATGGGATAATATTGTCCGTCAACTTGTTCCATTGATCACGGCTGACAATTTAAAATCATTGACAGTCGTTACCGATAGACAGTCACTACATGTGAAATTACTGGTGTCAAAGTGTCACTTTTCTTAAGTATCTGATTGGTTTTGTCAAATATCTCGAAGGCATTGCGCTGATGCAATCACAATTCTCAATGTAGTAAGGCTTGTTAACCGACTTCTGAAAAAGGAGGAGGTTCTCAATTCGGATGTTTGTTTGTTTTTTTTTTTTTTTTTTTTTTTTTTTTTTATGTTTGTTCGGGCATAGCTCCGTCGCTCGCCAACCGATTTGAAAAATTATTTTTTTGTTGGAAAGGGTATACTTCCCAAATGGTCCCATGAAAATTTTATCGACATCGAACAAGCCGTTTCTGAAAAATCAACAAAAGTCTAAAAAAATATTTACATTGATGACCTTTTCGGTTACTCTATATTGTGTTTTTTGTTCGCGCGTTTTTAGTTTTTTGTAGTTGACATTTAGGCTTTTATAACTAGATTAATTACAAATTGACCCACTAAAAAGCGCGAAAATAAAAACTTTTTTGCAAAAAAATAAAACCGACTTCCATATCAAAACACTACAAAGCCAAAAATAATTTTAATTTCGGAAGGCGGTGTGAAAAAAAAGAAAATACAAAACCAATAACACCGACTACCGAAATTAAAATTATTTTTGGCTTTGTAGTGTTTTGATATGGAAGTCGGTTTTATTTTTTTGCAAAAAAGTTTTTTTATTAAACGTATCACGATTAGGGGGAGCGCACGCTGTGGCTCGCGCCGCGGTTCGCCGCTAGGTAACGTGTGGACCAACCGCAAATGTGTATGCTGCCTTAGTACTGGTATGTATTGCTCGGTTAATTATTGCCAGGATTAGTAGGACATT
The DNA here is from genome assembly GCA_943138885.2 of Tholera decimalis. Taxonomy (NCBI): domain Eukaryota; kingdom Metazoa; phylum Arthropoda; class Insecta; order Lepidoptera; family Noctuidae; genus Tholera; species Tholera decimalis. Next base: position 6,952,226 of record OW964549.2, read on the forward strand.
ATTATACAGATTAATAGGCAGTTGGGTATCCGTGGTAAGTAGGTAGATTAGTGTTAGTGAGTTATGAAAATTCATAGGTAAAAGATCAGCTATAAGACCAGTTCGATGATTGATATTTAGTTCACTTCTAAAAGAAAGAAAAATATTAATTTGGCATCTATTCATCAGGCATACACGTCTTTTGACACGCATACAAATAAATTCTTACTTCTTACAAAAACAAAATCTTCCGCCGCGTCTGTGTGTCTGTATGTTCGTGATAAACTCAAAAATTCCTGAACGGATTTCCATGTAGTTTTCACCAATGGATAGAATAATTCATGAGGAAGGTTTTAATGTATAACTCATTGAGGTTTTGGGTGAGTTAGCAAATTGATCAGTGTGAACCCGGGCAGGGTCGCTAGTAGAACGTTAATTAAAAACATACGTGTGGCTATGCCAAAAAGACTCATTTCAGGATTAATGCCAGACAGAAAATGCTTTCGGACATTGGTCTTACAACGAACCTTTAGGAACAAGTGACGGGACAAAAGTGCTTGATTCAAGTTTGGCATCAATCCATTATGAGAATCGATTTTTAAAAACATTTTTTTTAAAATTTAAATACAGTATTATTCTTTTGTTTAACGATCTACCGTGTCTATGTACACATAACCTTATAAAGTTATAAAATACATACATACATACATACATCATCATCCACAGTCAGACTTCACACTGCTGGATAGACCTCCCTTTACTTGTACCAAGCTCCACAATCCTGTGCCAGTCTTATCCAGATTATACCTGAGATGGTAACAATGTCTTCTACCCGTCTAAAATACATACATGATGACATAAATCTGTACCTCGAATATTGTTGGTCTCTGAACATAGGCTCAATTTGATCACTGGACCGAGGAACTTGCTGTTAACTTAGGAATTTCGTCGAAGCTTGCACCTCAGTGATTGAATTTGTATCGGGATAAAGCAAGCAGCCAGTAACCTAACTCGTGAAAGGTGATTGCACTACAATACGCTCTGGCTACGAATCTTATACTTATATGTTTTTCCGTTTTAATAAACTAGGTAGGATTTCTTGTTGTTTATTAGTATTTAATTATTACCACGTCTCACGTATATTTATTGCACCTACCACACTATCTCTTCACCACCCTTGGTTGACTGGTAGAGAATGCCTTCAGCGGCCTATGCCTATTGGCATAGGTACAAAGGCGGTCTTAATGACCGCCTTTGTACCTATGCCAATAGGTATAAAATATATTACATCGAAAAATATAGAATTTGGCAACATTTATAAATGTCCCAGACCCTTTCATGCTCATAATTATATTATAGCATTCAAGGGCCACCAGGTTATCGAATGACCATCTAATTAAGCTTACTCTATACGTATTCAACGCCACCGCAGGGTAATAAAATTCTCGTATTTTTCCAATACCGTCTCGTCTAATTAAACCAAAACCAAATGGTCCGGGTTACCTTATTTAATAACCCGACAGTAAATGAGAGAAGTAGGTAATTACATTCAATCTGTAACCGAATACGTGTTCTGTAGTTTCATAGCATTGGAGTAACTTCCTTATGTAATGAGAGTTGGCGAGTTTTGGCAGTTTTCCTGTTACCGCGAATGTTTTTGTCGAGTACCTATTTTTGTCGGATGTCGGATAAAATTGTTACAGCTGTGTTTTAAAAGCTTTTGTGCTGATTTTTTTATTCATGACTAGCAATCGCGCGTGGCTACGCTCCCGTGGATTGGATCCTTATAAAAAACATAACCTCTGTCTTTGCAGTCGGTTATAAAGTAGCCTATAACCTTTTTAAAATGATTTTACAGCAGAGAAAATTTGTTGTTGTTTTCCCCAGCTTCAAGCTACTTCCATACCAAATTTCATCCAAAACCACCCTTACTTTCGAAGATTAGCGCTTTCAAACATACAAACTTTTCCGCTTTATAATATTACTAGCTGTGCCCGCGACTTTGTCCGCGCGGAATAGTGACTTTCGGCAGCATTTTAATTTTTTTTAGGCTAATTATTTTGAAAATAAAACTCATACATAATTTGAAGTTTGTATTTATTAATATCTAATCAGAAGTCTAAAAAATAAGTTTCAAGCTTCTAGCTTTAAAAATGACGTAATTTCCATACAAACTTTCATCCCCTATTTCAACCCCCTACAGCTATTTTTTAGCATTAAAAAACAGCCTATGTCCTTTCTCAGGCTCTAAAATATGTCCGTACCAAATTTCATTAAAATCGGTTCAGTAGTTTAGGCGTGATTGCGTAACACACAGACAGACAGAGTTACTTTCGCATTTATAATATTAGTAAGGATTAGTAAATTAGTATTGATAGGATCGCGTTAGACCACTATCTAGCCGGATGGTATCTGATGATGTCGTCGAAGATAAAGCACGTTTACTTTGAAGTAACCTATTCACTCTTGACTTATAGACCCCTAGGTTATCAGGAAGTACCGGCCCTGACAGGGTAATCCACTACTTAACCGTACGCAGAATGAAAGTATTCCCAAAACGTTTTGTGAATTTCTACTAATTTGAGTGTTGATAAGTTTTATGGTTTGTTTAGTGTTTGCCGGCACTAACAGGATTGCTTGGACCCAAATATAGCTAAGCTAGTCCTCTGGTGTGTGCAAATAGAATGATATTTTCATGAAGCTACTTACCAGGTCAGTGTGGAGAGTTCCTAATCACTTAGCTTAGAAAAGGCTTACCTTGATTAAACTGTGCCTTAGCAATTATTTATATTACCATTAAAGTAGCAAGTCCGATTAAAATAGGTTTGACCGTACAAGAGATAAGTTTGGACAAAATTTAAACAAAAAGTGTTGCACTTGAGAAAACAAAGATTTATTAAAATCCCAGCTATATTTTGCAACTACTTTCACCTGTTTTTCTCCGCCTCTCTTACACTATGCTTTTTTTTTTTAATCAATGCCCCTAGACTTCACTCGGACACAATGGCAAAATCGACTAAACTTACTAATAAATGTTATTACGGCTTATATGTTTTGCCTACATGAATAGATGACCTATGGACACTGCTGTGCTTGAATTTGCCAAAAATGTCAATGATTAGAATAACCGGGCAGAAATGTTATAAAAATTTAAGTAAAAACTTCATCTCAAATTTTTATAGCATGTTATATACCCTATCTCGGTACCCATCTGTAGCGGACAGACAGGGTCAGGGGTCAATCCTAAGCATCAGAGAAGTAGTTCCAAGAGTTGGAATCCCCACTTGGCAAGGCTCCAACTGAAGCGATCTTCGGATGACTGTGTATGGACTTCCGTTCTGTTACCAGTAACTAAAACTACCTATTTGTTGGATAGGTTTTTATCTGATGTTTCATACTTGCGGCTAAAATAATTACAAACGGAACGGGTTGATCTTCAACGTAAAGCAATGCTAGCTCAAGTCACTTCGTGGATTGTTATTATCATATTTAGATCATCTGTGCTTTGCAAAGTAAGTTCAGCCATTCTTCTTCTTTTTTGGTCAGGTTTCCGCACTTAGTCTCTACACGAGACCATTGTGCGTGAGCCGTGTCGGCCGTTACTCCATCCAGCCAACCTCCTTCCAGAAGCAGATCAGGTCTCTCGGTCTAGTCAGGATATCTGTAAGGGAATTCAATGACGCGAGGGTTTGTTTCCTTATGTCGGTGATTTCTGTGCACTCTAGGAGCACGTTTCCCACCGTTTCCTCCGTCCCCATGCATGCCCTGCACAGGGGACTGTCCGTTATACCTATTCTGCCGCCATAAGGGAAAAAGACGCTTCTACATGAAGTATGAAACTGAGAAAAAAATTAATAAGTGTTTAAAAAACTTAAAAATTCGCTGTGTGTAAGTTTATAAATTAAATAATAATTTTATGATGCAAAAGTGTGTATAAGGGTTTGATCTTTTAGAAATTATAAATAAATTATAATAAATTAAATTTGATGTATAAAAAAATCACCTTTTCCTTTTCTTTTTAGTAAAAAAAAATGTAAGAAAAGACTTAATACTGCAATGAAAAGACGCTTCTGGCTAGAAACGTCCTTTCAACGTAGTATTTTTTTAAACGTCTTTTCTTCTTAGTAATAATGTGTTACCAGGTTCTATTTCAGTAAATAAAAACGACATTAATAGCCATTTGCTGCTTTTCAACTTAGTAATACTAATATTTAAATAACGTAAAAAACACCTGCATATGGTTGGATCCCTAACAAAATGCTCATAATGTTAAGTGAACTATATTTTTAAACATGATAATATATTAAATAAAGCGCAAAGTATGGGAATTTGACTTATATTTTTATATAGAATATCAAAAATAGCAATTACAAAAAACAACTCTCTCAACAAAAAGTATAAAACTCTTCTTCTCTTACAAAATGCAAGTATAAAACTATCAAAAATAATTGTACTTCTCAAAACAAAATTGTATAAAACTATCAAAGTTGGTACTAATCATACTTATTATTAATAATACTATAGTTTTGTAAGAAATCTCTTAAAATTTTTGTATGATCGCTGACTTGCGCTCTTGAGTAATACCTCTATATTGAGTCTTTGGTTTTGGAGGTGGTATCCCAGATTTTATATTTTTTAATCTCAGAAAGTCAAGTGAGAATATTTGTTCATTATGGCAAGAAGTCTTATAATTAATAACGTGGCTGCCTCTAATGAAGGTTACTTCACACATATCACATAAATAAGCTCGAGGGGATGAATTTTGTAGTTTGTAAGATGAAGAACAGTCTTCAAACTGACAAAAATCATCCATATTCATTACTTTAACAATTAAATTTGTTCTGGTGTTCAATACTGCTTGGTGAAAGTCTTCGAAATCGTAGATGTGTTTCATCCTCTTTATGGATTGCTCCACTTGATGATGAAATTCGTCAGCTGCCATGTGCGTGTGGCCTACCTCTAAATATTTTAATGTAATCGTTTCATAACTGACTTCGAATGAATTGACAAGATGGAGCAAATAAGAATATAAAGTCCAATTTTTATTCTGGGCTGCACAGTTATCTAACCAGATGACTACATTTTTAAGGTCTCTATTTGCCTGCAAAAAAGCTCTGAAACAGCTTATTATGTCACTCATTTTGCGACCAGCAATAGCTTCATGCCATATCGTAGCGTAAGTTTTCAGAGTAGCATTGTTTTTTTTGTCACCTATTGGCACAAAACTTTCATTGAATATATATTCAGTCTTGGGCAAAACATAACAATTTTAAATTCTTCAATACGTGGGAGCATAATTACTTTCTCCAAATCAGCTGCGAAATATGCAGTATCTGAGGTGGTGATTGAGTTATTTTGTTTTTCTACATCTTTCTTGTATGCTTCCCTGGCTGATGTATATTTTTCCCGGTGTCGTTCGTAATCTCGGCATTCTTGACAGTTTCTGTGTCTTTTCTCCTTGTACTCCGGATTGTGGATAAAAAATTTTTCACACACCTCGCACTCTTCATGTCCAAGTTTTGTGAAACATATATTTAACTTCTTTACAACTTTTCTGTAGTAGTCATAAGAGACCTGTTCGCGAACAGGAAGATCTTCCATATTTTGTAGTTCGTAAAAGTCTCGATACATTCTGGTCACTGTTAGATCAGACGGAAGATATTTTCTATTTGGAGCGTGCTCTCGTCTGTAGTTGGATATAGAAGGATTAAAAGAATTTATATGTTCTTCGATTTTAGTAACGTCCAACTTCTTTGGATTAGGATTGGTTCCTCGCTTATCAACTGGAATGTTGTTTGTTATGTTGGATAAGGCGGTCCTTACAAATTTATCATTTTTTCGGCTGTAACCCAGCGTTTCTAGAAAAAATACTTTACAAACATTCACTTTTTGCCCCGTTTCATTGGACAGAAAATATAATACGCTTACGTTTCTTGGTAGTTTTCTGTTTTCTTGAACGGTTTTTCTCTTCGGCTCTTCTTTGGACGTGTTACTTATTATGAAATATTGTTGCTCTTTCCAGGACATGTTTCTAAAGTAATAGTTAAGACTTTGACGTGCTTCTTCTGTAAACTGGTTATGACATTTTTTTTACATGCATTAGTACAACCTGGCTTAAGTTGGTATTTAGATTCTATATCTTTCAGTTTTTTAATTTCTTTTCTCTGCGCCGGCGATTTATCATATTTCTTCCGTTTTCTGATTGTACCCTTTTTTGTGAAATATTGTGGTGTATCTTCGTTGCTTGAAAATTCAGGTGACTCAGGGACAGTGAAGTTAATTGGCTGCGAATGGGGGATGGTATTTGTAGAGGAATCTGAATCTTCTGAACATGTCGACGGATCTAAACTTGAGGGCACATAATTTTTGTCAAAAACTGAATCATCTGAATCAAAATCGAAGATGAAGTCTAAAGTGTTATGAAGATCCAAATCATTCAAAGAGTTATTTTCGTTCGTAGGAGATAAAGGCAGCTCGTAATTATTAGTATTCAGGTTTGCCTCCTGGGAAGAGCTGGTTGATGGCACCAATGACATTATTTTTGAGCATCGGTTACGTCGCATGTTGTCGGGCTGAAACAAAAAAAAATAAACAAAATGGATAAAAAAAAATCAGCGGCGCAAAGGAAAGAAGTTAAAAAAAAACTAACTTCCATATCCCACTACACACGATTTCACGTTGCAAATAGGAAATATCTTCCATCTAACTTAACAGTGGCAAAAATGTACATTAGCCAAAAGAAAACAAAAAAGATTAAGAAATACAAAAATAACTTCCTACAAAACTCATTAAAGTTCCTATAAAACTAGGTATAAAATAAATAAAATGCAAACTTCTTCAATGATGTGATAATTGTTACCCAACGGTATAAATGAATTTGTTTATTCTAGGTAGGTAAGCGTGGCCCATCTTCGACCACATCATCACTGATCATTAGGTGAGTTAGTGGTCAAATGCGAGCCTATTATCAATAAAAAAATAACAAAGGAAAAAGCATTTTCTTATTGTCGTATTAAGATATTGTTTTCCAACCGATATATTTAATTTTCAACTATTTTAACATAAAAGAAGTCACTTAGGTTTATTCAATCTGAAATTACTCATAGATATACTTAAATATACATCAATAATTATAATTCGAAGAAGTTTGACTTACGATATTTTTGTATTTATAACACGAAGAGCCGCGCGCGCGTGTCGTCACTCTGTCTCCCTGGACGCAACTGAAGCGCGGTATTCCAACCGCGAACTCCACTTCACCCCGCACTATTAGCAATACTAAGTAGGAAAGGCACAACTACCACTTGCGCCTGCTTATTTTTCGTAATACTAAGTTGAAAAGGCACATCTACGCAGAACAGTCTTTTCTTCTTATGACTATGCAGAAGTGGCTTTTCATTGTATGATAAATTAAATAATTTGGAAATAAATAAGACGCTTCTACCAAAATGCGTCTTTTCAACTTAGTGAGAGACAGAAACGTCTTTTCTGTTTAGTAATATTTAATTTATATCGCAGATACGTCTTATTTAACTATGAGATTTATAGGGTTCTGTTTAATTTATGTGAAATATAAAAATACTGGTAGATGCCATTTTTTTTGCTGATTTAGAATATGTACGTAACTCAATTTCGATAAAAATGTTAGATGCGTCTTTTTTCCTTATGGCGGCAGTATTGTGTGGTAGTGTTTGTCCAGTGAGCAGTGCCCGGTGATGGTCCCCGCCACCATTCGCAGGCTTCTTCTGTCAATGTGTAGGAGGAAGTTCAGCCATTTGCCTCGGCAGTTATTTGTACATTTTTGTCAATCGTACAGTTCACAGAATACATCTACTTACCAAGTTACACATGTATAGTTTTAATAGTTTCGGAATAACGGACGACGGACAGACAGACAGACAGACATGACGAAACTATAAGGGTTTCGTGTTTGCCATTCGGCTACGGAACCCTAAAAACCCCTTGTAAAAGCTTCTCATTTAGTTGCGAATTAGATTCATTTTTGAATGGCGCAAATCATGCTAGTTTACGCTCTTTCGGCTCCAAGCCTCTACGCCATCTTAAAACCATGATTTATGTAATATTTTCATACCATTTTTTATTTTTGGGCCACAATAAGCACCAAAACAATTACTCATCCAGAAGCCATTAGGCATTCTTCCCGTTTTTCCCCTTCACGCTCGTTTTTCTTCAGTTCCGAGATCTCTCTTAAAAATTCACTGTCGATTTTTTTCGTCAAATTAAGATTTTTTTCCCTACTTTGCTTTATAGTCCGTGATTCCCCTTTTCTATGCTTTTAATCCTTTAATCTTAGATTGTGTTATGGACGCCTTTGTTGGTGACTCTCTGATAAAACAAACCAGTGATAATTTTTGGAAGAAGTAAAGGAAAAATTGCTTTAAGATTTCAGAATGTTTTATTGTTTATTATTAAACTGGCAAAGTGCTTTTATGGTTTGTTTTGAAGTTTTATTTGATTTAAAAACTTGACTGAATTGTCGCTATAGACAGGGATTTTTATAGCGAGTTTTGCTAAAGGTGTCGTATTTTTGAATTCATAAAGCTATTGCCTTGATCGTCATGCTTATTTTTGTGATTTCATGGTGAAAGCATATTACTATATGCTTAATTTAACGAAAAAACTAAAATATATTCAGGTTTGGTTTGCAGTCAAAACCCATTTATTTACATATAGCGATTGTTTGTCAATCTAAGTTTTTGCTTCAATTTTTAGTATATAATAGATACTCGTAGAATATGACTCGTGATGATGATACCACCCACCGCCATAACGATAAGTTTGTAACCATTGTAACCAAAGTTTTAGCAATGTTGTTATTTAGGTGAGTTTCAATTTTTGGTGTACAATAAAGTGTATTCTATCTACCTATCTATCTACCAACATAACTTCACAAAATACTATACCTAATACACATATGACACAAAAATATCTTAATTAGCTATAAAGCCATTTTATCGCCGTTACTAAAGAATAAGGACGTTAGCCATCCACCCACGGTGGTATTAAGATGAAAGTACAGTACGAGATAAAAGGAAATTTCGTAAAGGATGAAGTTCTAGAGATGTGAAAGAAAAAAAAATATATCGAAATTCGGAGCTTCCTGATTTTGTTTCGGTTGATGTTTATTAGAACACCTTTATGAGTCCATTCATTCATTTCGTAATTCGACTTAGTGGGTAGGGGGTAACCCTATTTTATTACGGGGGGCAGGGGTGGGAGTCTTGTTAGTTTTTACGTCATCATCATCTGTTTAGTCTTTTCACAACTATTTATTATTATTTATTTATTTATTATATACTTTATTGTACATCTCATATTTTTATGGATACAAAAATTTAAGCTAGTGTACAATGGGCGGTCTTATCCCACAGAGCGATCTCTAATGCCTTGATCACACGTACCGAGCAAACGGGCGAGACATAAACATGGTGATGATGGATGAGAAATAAACATGGCGTCGAGTGCTCGGCCGAACGAAGCGGCGAGACAGTAGCTCGGCTCCCGTTCTACATACTAGGCTGAGTGTCCACCCTCCCGCTTCCCCGCACTGTCTCTCTTGCTCACTCGGCAGGTCTGAACGTGCAATGTCTCCGTGTCTCCCCACTGGGCCGACATGATTGTTGTCACTTCGCTTCGTTCAAACCTTTTTACTATCCATCGTGTCCGAATTGTAGTCTCATTAGAACTGAACTGACTGTACTAATTTCAAATGATTTATGAACAGCTACTGGCTTATATCACTGTCTCGGCCGAGAAACATTTTACTGTCTCGCCCCTTTGCTCGGTACGTGTGATCAAGGCATTACAGAAAATCTTTGGATGGACAAAAATTAAAGGAGACAGATTAAGGGCTAACTATGTTAACTATGTTGGGCTTAGCTTCCAGTCTAACTAGATGCGTCTGAGTGTCAATGTTTTGCATGGAGCGACTCTGACCTTAATCAAGTAGCTGTGTAACAGGATATCCTTTGGCAAGACGTGTGTCAGATTTCTGCCTTTAGACTATTCGTAATGACTGTCAAAGACAGTACAAAGGACAGCTGGTACCAACGTGCAACGTCTTATCGTGCTTTCCGTGGTACAGAGGAATCTCATTATGTTAATAGTGTCACCATCCTGGGAACGACCTAGGTAAGAGATTCTGGAACGAAGTTCCTTATCGTGCGTTGCGAAAAGAGGCTAGACGGAAAAAATTAAGACGAAAAGTTGTAACGACACTTTTTGCTATAGTAAGCTGTTGTAAGCCGTGCGGCATGCGCATGTTTCTCTGTCTGTCTCTCTCTCTCTCTTATAGAAAGCAAGCCAGATATTTTCGTTTCGTCTTTCGTCCATTTTTTTTATTTTCTTTCTTTCTTTCGTCTTTGTTAAAAATAAAAAAAAATATTATTATAACTTAAAAAAAAAACAAAATTTTATTACAATTCCTTCACTAATTAATCGAAAGGAACTTCGTTCCATCCGGGTGTCCCTTGACACCGCTCAAGCTTTTTTTAAATTTACTTCGACTCGTGCAGCTGTTTTATTTAGCCACGAGCTTCTCGTTAGTAGGTACGATATTACTTCTTTCGTAGCATTACAAAAATGCGCGATTGCAGAAGCCGCCCCACTCCGAACTCTCTAGACCGATCAACCTATAATCTAATAAAGACGACTGAAAGTGAAAGTGAGAAAAATCTCCTTAAGTGACCCTTTAAAACATTACCAAAGTCACTACATCACTACAAAGTACTACGAAAACTACTACAAAAATCGGCCGAATCCTTATTTAGCCGATTTTCATTTTTCTTACGATAAGAGAGGACTCTTAAGTCACCATTATTTTTTTGGATGGGAAGTCATCCAATAACTGCCTCCCAATCTGGGCGAAACGGGGGGATGTGTCAGACTTTTACTGACTAAAAACCAAACCATGTTCCATCATATGCTCTTCGTGTACCGAGGCCGCGGTAACTCTTTCGAACAATTCCGCAACCCTGGCACTCGGCAGGCAAAATCCCCCTTGTGGGCCCCGACAACTTTGCTGACACTCTTTGATGATGTTTTTAGTCTCAATTGAAACACTATTCACGCATATCACTTGACTTTGTACAATGCGGCCGTTCTAACTTGGCGAGTGTGAAGTTAGGCTCTGCGAACTTTAACGCTTGTGCACTCGTACAAAAATAAAGGTTTTAAAAAAATAAATGCAATTAGCAGTTGTTATTCCTGTTAACAACTGTTATTGGCATTTATTTTTTTAAAACCTTTATTTTTGTACGAGTGCACAAGCGTTAAAGTTCGCAGAGCCTAACTTCACACTTGCCAAGTTAGAACGGCCGTACTGTATGTCACTTAAATATGTTTAAAACATTTATTGGTTTTTTGAAAATCGGTTAATGAGGAGCTTTTTATTACGTACACAATAACAAAATATTAAATTATAAAATTTAGACTAACGATATACACAGATGTATAAAAACCACAACAATTTTACCCCCGTCCATACAACGTATCGATTCCCCATAAACCTTCCCCCATTCGTGATACAAAAATGAACACCATAAGAAACAAATATTACTATCCAGACGCGAACCATGTCGCACGCAAGCCTTAATATGACGGGAAATAGTTTAAAATATGGTAAAATACTTTCGTTAGGAACCGTAGTGGTTGGGGGTTTGACCTCGATGTGGAGAAATTAATAATCGGTATCTAGAAATCTATACTAATACTATATATTCGAAAGTGTAATTAATCTATAGATGTTTGTAATACCATCACGACAATTTGACTGAACAGATCTGAATGTAATTTGGTACGGCGATAGATAGGTCTGGAGTAGTTTTCATTACGGGAAACAGTACGATATTTCCACGCAAAGGAAGACGCAGGCAACATCTATTAGGTTATATTATTATATAAATTACTAGGAATTTTTTTATGCTGAGTCTTAATATTTAATAACTACAACTACGTTTCTATAAACGATTCTTGATTTTGAATATAGCACGGACATAAACTGTTATACCAACAACGAGCCGACCCACCTTACTTCAGAAGAACGGAAACAAAGCTGAAATGTGGTTTATACGTGGATAAATATTAGACAGTCGAAACCTTTCCAAAGTTGACAGCAAACGTCATTTTTGTGATCTCCTAAAACAAGCAATTCCTCATCATTTGTCGGACAATTATGAAAGCAATAAGCCATAATATGCGGTTATTGCCGTTGACATACATCAAGGTTGTGTGGTAATTCGATTGAATCCACCGATTTATTATTCTGGTTTACATGACATTAACATTCGATTAAATAAGTGCTATTACAAGACATTGACTAGCACTTATTTCATCGATCACTGGTGTATAGGCATACCCCGCGTCACTAGTCAGCTGATCATCGATTTACTTTGTGAAAGAATTTCCAACATTGCCTCTACATTACTCTGTAGCCACGCCAGAACCTATCAGGCACAATGGCCAACCATTTAATTTAATTTTTATTAAGATGGACAGCTTACGGATACATTATGAAAAAATAAAAAAGCATTAATCGCCAGGGAGTATCATAATACTGTAAAAAAAGACAAATAAATAAATGACCACCATGCCAGATTTTCCGAACAACGATAATAATAATTAGAGGTACTACTGGTAGAGGTACTACTCAAATTATTGTAGGTAAATTTTTGATTAACTTACAAACATTACATGTCTGTTATTTTTTTAATGTTATTTGTTTCTTCACCAGATCTTTTTATTTATAATTCAATGACTAGGATACAACAAGCATTGGGGCAGAACGCGTGAGGGAGAAACAGCTTTCTTCCTTACGCCCCAGCCGCCTCCGGCCAACGTAGGCGCGGGCTTACGGACGGCGAATAGCGGTAGCTCACCGTCCGGTATAGACCAGGCCCGGGTCGGCGGTGCACCGTGTTCCACGCGCACCTCAGAGTCATCAGCGTTAGTGACGGGGCCCCATAGGGCCAATGCCTGTCGGGGTTGCGGTAATGTTCTAACGAGATACCCCAGCCCCGGAACTCAAGGGCAGCTGAACTAACAGTGTGGGTTTTTGCTTTTTAGTCAGCAGAAGCTGTGACACTCCCTTCACTCCACCCTGAGAAGTCACTGGGAGAAGTCATTTGACGATTTTCTCACCCGAAAAAAAAAATTACAACAAGCAACATGTTCATTAATTTTCAAGTGACTTTCAAAGACCTTTGATGACACCAATTTTGGAGCTCTTAGGCAGTCCTTTGAGGTTAAGCAACGCTTGCTGGGACGGGTGACCATTGAAGTTTCTCCGTATCACGGAAAACACTTCAAGTCCTGCTCCTGACTGTCATTGGTATATCTTTGACAGTCGATCCGGGCAGTTTGAAGTCATCAAATCTGACATTAGTCATAACAAAAAGTAGTGTGCTAGGCACTGGCTTGTAGGTCAAATAGGCACTCGTTTTATTAAATAAGGTATTGGTACTGAGCCGCGAATTTATATTGGGAAAAGGCTAGACAGATAATGATGACATGCATTTGGGGATAATAAAAACACTCTTCGACAGAAAAATATTTTTTAAAATTGATTATAGGCTTGCGTTTGACCACCATCTCACCCGATGGTAAGTGATGATGTGGTCGAAGATGAAGCACGCTTACCTAAAAGTAACCTATTCACTCTTGACTTAAAGACACCTAGGTTATAGCTATCGGGAAACACAATCTCCCGCAGGGAATTCCACTCCTTAGCCGTACGCACAATGAAAGTATTCCCAAATCGGTAACTTAGGTCCTAGCATAATATTTCCTCACTTTCTTTAATAATCTGATCAGCAACATATATTTTGGATTCCCCTGTTTACCCAAAGGCCGCTGTTCTGATAAATTAAGCAATAAATTAAAGTATGTAAAGACGGCAGCGGTTTTTCATTCAAAATTGCCTCGGTTCAGTTGTGTTGCTTAGAGAAAATGGATCTCTAACGTTTTAGCATTTACTATGGGTACTCGAATTTATGACGCCATTTTGAGTTTTGTGCTTTCTATGTTGGTTTTGCTTTATTTTTACGAGTGGTAATCATTTTGAGGAATGATGAAAATTTTATTTGAAGCTTTGCCGAAAACTTTAGTAGTAAGTAAAGCTCTTTGAGACGTCAAATATTTGAAATATTATGTCTGAGAATGGCAGTACTTTCTTTGTGTTGCGGTAATAACATTGTATCGGCGACAAAGTTAGCCACAAGACAATTAAAATGATATTAATAGAAAATAAGTAATTTCGGTAACGCATGTAAATTTCGGGTCAACCACATGTATGTTGGGTTTTGCAAACCATTGTTAGCGCTGACAGATATTACATTGTATTGAGCCTCTTTGTAATGCAAATGTCTATTGATTGACATCACTTTCCCGCCGAACAATAGCTATCCCATGAAAAACATAAATGTGAAATGAGAGCCAAGTTCAATATTATCATAAATGCTTTGGTTGTTGACTTCAACGACAAAAGAAGTGAAATCTAAATGGGTGCCAAGTTCAATGGTCAGTCCTGAAATTTATTTATAACAACATAAAATATCATTTATTCTTATAACTTAGGAGAATATATCGTAGCCTAAGGTTTGACCTGGCTAGTTCTTATATACGAATTATTATGTTCGATGGTTAGTTTATACCAGCAAGCCAAATTTTCGGAATAATAAAATAAGAACCGACAAGTAACAGGTTTAGAACTTGCAAAGGCTATAATATAATTCGTATATGAAAACTAGCCAAGCCCTCTAAGATAATAGATGGCGCTAGTGGTTGTAGAATACGGTTAGTTACGCGTAATAAATACGAAAATTTACTATATTCTTATTTATAAGTACTAAAACGGAAATATTTGGATTAAAAAAAATTAAGGGTGATATTTAACTCGTTATATATGATTGTATTCACCTAATTACCTATCATCATGCCAAATTTGAACTTTCTAGGTCATCTGGAACTGGGTTATAGTTTTGATCTATAGTTCAGTCATAAAAATTACGATTTTTGGACGTTAATATCTAAATAACCGTTTGAGATATGTTTATAAAATTTGGAACACATATGTATCTCGCCAGTCTCAATATACGAGCCAAATTTGACAAGTTTAGGTAAAATAGTTTTTGAGTTATGAGGGGCTCAAAAGTGGCTCCAAATGGTTCGTGTAATATTACACACGGTGAGCTGCGCGCCAGTTCTTGGCTTGACACGCTCCCGCGTGTCTAGATAGCCATTACATATAGTCAATATTACTAAAACACAACAACAATCTTTGACTCTGTGACTTTTGATCGATGAAAAAGGTTTTATTCCTGAACGTAGGCTCTCTTATAACAATAAAGTATCTTGTAACAGTCTCCCAGTAGGTATAACATATTTATTTTATACCTTTTTGCTAAAGTCCTTTTCAGAAATTTAAATTAACTCAGTAATTAAGGTCAAGTCCGTATAATTAAGCCAAAAATACCTTATCCAAACCCTTCTTACTTTCATTTCATTACTTTTAAAGGCAAAAACTGGTCCTTCCTCAAGACTAAATATCCTTTTTGCTGTCATAAAACACAGGCGACAAATTAGTGAGATGACGTCACATAGTAGGGCTCATTTTAAGGGTTGTGCAAAAATATAAATGGGACATTTACTTCGTAGACCTTCGCTAAAGAATGATGTGGTAGATAAGAATTTGTTCTCGCCAAAATTCTTTGCTGGATTCTTTGTTATGTGAAATAATTTACGTGTATTACGGCCCTAGTTTCTACCTTGCGGAAAATTTTCAGGACCAAAATTTTTCGTCGATATTTTTCGGGTTGTACGAAAATTTTACTGGAATGAAACTTGTGTGGCCAAAAATATTTCATCTTTCATACCCATGTTCGCTATCTTTGAGTAAAGTTTTTGATACAATTTAACGTTAATCGGTTTTAGGATTACTTGAAATTTTTTCTTGTGCACTGACAGATTAGGTAAAGATTGTCGTAATAACTAAATTTCTATTTTATTTTATTTACACACGAAAGTTTTAACATGGCTTGCGAATGCTCAAGGCTTTGTTGCTTGCGTATACATTTTATTCAGCGAGTAATTTAGCCTGTGGCACTCAATAATAACGTAGCATTCTATTGATAAACTGGTAAATAATATTTTGATGAGTAGTTTCGAAGATTACTTCCTAAGTATTAACGGTTATTTATTTAATCAATAATGGAATATACACTTAAATAAAAACCCTAAACCACATAATATATACATCTACAAATAAACTAAAATATGGCGTCCAGAAATTCGTGCGCATCGCTGTCCACTGGTAATGTGCCCAAAAGACTGGCAGTATTGCCACGCTGTATGGCAATGCTTAACCACTGTCCAAGGTAAAAGCCAGCCTTTGGGTCACGCGAACTGTCAACTAGGCGCCTGGATAATTTTTTAAATAATTTGTGAGCACTTGGACTGACTCGAAAACATTACCCCTTTATAATATTAGTGTAGATATACAGTATGTTAACTAACAGAGGGCGTTCTCGTTAACCCGCTATAGTATAGCATCCATACATGCTAAAAAATATTACCATTCGAAAACAAATTGTTTTTATTTTTTTTAATATTAAAATATTCACTAAAAATATTAAATTTAAAAGAAACACTCTGTACACGCGTACGCATTCATAAATAAATTGCGACGTTGCCATCCCTCAAGTACGCATGTACAGAGTGTTTCTTTTACGTATTAACTAGTACTCACGCGGGGCTTCGCTCCCGTGGATTCTATGACGGTAAAAACATAACTCTCCTTTTTTGCAGTCGCGTAAAAAGTAGCCTATAACCTTCCTCAAGCTTCAAGCTACTTCCGTACAAAATTGCATCTAAATCCACCCAGTACTTTCGAAGATTAGCGCGTTCAAGCAAACAAAAAAACAAACAAACAAAAAAACAAACTTTTCCGCTTTATAATATTACTAGTACTCACGCGGGGCTTCGCTCCCGTGGATTCTATCACGGTAAAAACATAACTCTCCTTTTTTGCAGTCGGGTAAAAAGTAGCCTATAACCTTCCTCAAGCTTCAAGCTACTTCCATACCAAATTTCATCCAAATCCACCCAGTACTTTCGAAGATTAGCGGGTTCAAGCAAACAAACAAACAAACTTTTCCGCTTTATAATATTAGTATAGATTTAACATTTTTAGTGAATATTTTAATATAAAAAAAAAATTGTTTTCGAATGGTAATATTTTTTTAGCACGTATGCATGCTATACTATTGCGGGTTAACGGGAACGCCCTCTGTTAGTTAACATACTGTAGATGAATAACATTTTAAAGCTTTGGTTTCCTAGGAAAGGAGGATTCGCATTAGATTGACTAATTTAATATTGAGGATCATCTGCTTAGCCTATTCCAGTCGGCTTCCAGTCTAACCTTATGCAGCTAAGTACTAGTGCTTTACATCGCGTCTGCCTATCTGACCTCCACAACCCAATAACTGGGTAACACGATACTCTTTGGACTGATGTCAAATTTCCTGCCTTCTGCCTACCCGTAATGACTGTCAAAGATGTACAAATGACTGCCGGGACTGACGGGTTAACGTGCTTTTCGACACACACAGATATGTTACGATGGTCATCCATCGAAGAACTGACCTCGGCAAGCGTTGCTTAACCTTATAAGTCGACCCATGCGCCTGTTTTTTTTTTTTTTTTTTTTTAATTCGGAATGAGCTCACTCTTGACCTCGATCTAGCCTGATGGTAAGCGATAGATGAGGTCTACGATGGAACGAGCGAGCCCAGAAGATGCCTGTTTACTCTTGCCTTAAAGTTTGAAAGGTCATAAGTGGCAGGGAACACAGAAGCCGGTAGATAATTCCACAGCCTGGAAGTGCGCACAATAAATGTGGAGAGGAAACGCTTGAACAAGACGGTATATCAACTAAGTGTGGATGGTATCCAGCCGTGCGTCTGGTAGACCAGTAGTGAAAGGGGATGGAGGGATCAGGTCATGGAGCCACCAGCTTTAACAATAAGTACTTAATACATATCAAAATAAGCTTGAAAATAACTATGTAATAGGTAGGTACTAAATAAAACTTGGTTTCACAAACATACAACTGTAACGTTTTCCTAAAAGCTTCGGGGCGTATCGTTCAGGCTCTAGTAAATGGCCTTTCACGCCTCAAGCTTTTAAAAACATGTTTTACTTGATTCATTATACAAATTGCTTAAATTGATCATTTAAAGCCTGGTTATTACAGGTTTTTGACAAATATGTTTTTGGTCCTTCATCTACGTCAGCAGACCTATCAACTTGTGTAATAAAATAATACTATAGTGACTACACGTTAAATAACATCAAACATGATTGTACTCAATTTTACTAAGTTCAGTTGAAGAGAGTAGGTAACATTCCGGCTCGATCGGCCCAAATCCGTTGGACCATTCTATGGCATAGTATCCGAAACATTATGGCAGTTGTCCCACTGCCAACAATGAACGAGTTGGCGAGTAGCGAGTATATTGTTCCGATAGTTCAGTTGCTTAGCTATCATCTGGTTGTTCTCTCAGCGTGAGTTTTGACCGCCAAGTGATCGCTGAGTGAGTATTATCTTCGACAGCTCTAGTCGTTCAGCGACAAAACGAGTAAAGTGATTAGTCGCCGGCAGTGTGAACAGTTAGATACCAATTATTAATATATTATGCATCTCTTTCGTTTACACGGAAGCATATTAATTAATTGTGCGTTTCTTGACCGAGTAAATCGCCGATAGTTAGTCGTATACTCGCCGGCAATCGAATAACTGCCTATAGGTGCGCTTTGTTTAAGTTTCATACAGTGTTTAGTTCAAGTGCTAGAAAAATAGATAACCTACTTACTAAAAACTAAAAAATAAAGAAATTGAGCCGACTACGACTGTACAAAAACACTACTGTACTAAAAAGACCACGGCTGCGCCTGCATGAATAGTTTATATTTCGGCGAAAAAGGTAGCCTATGTCTTTTGTTAAAGGTGTACCTAGTCAATCTCTGTAGGTACTAGAGATTTCATTAAATCAGTTAAGTACCTTATACGTGAAAGAGTAACCAACAGACAAACAGATAGGCATCATAGGCATTATCTACGCATTTATAATAATACTAGCTTTTGCCCGCGAGTTCGTTCGCGTGGGAGGTTTTCCCCGCCCGCGTAAATCTCGATCCCGTGGGAACTTCGGGATAAAAACTGTCCTATGTCCTTCCCAGGGTCCTAAAGTCTATTCCTATGCCAAATTTAATCTAAATCTGTTCAGCGGCTTAGGCGTGAAAAGGTAACAGATAGACAGACAGACAGAGTTACTTTCGCATTTATAATATTAAGTATGGATGGATTATAATAGGGATTTCATTTCTAAGAAGAGAAATGAGCAAAATACTGTTTCATTTGAAGTCTTATTTCGTTTATAATACGGGCTACCGAGCCCGTATTATAACCTAACCTACTGATCTGGTTGAAATCGGTTCCGCAATCCGCACGCACGGTTTTATTTACTATGGCGGGTGCGAACGTATGTAGCCTGTCAAACTTTTTTATATTCCTTGTCACCGACTAAGTCGAATTGATAACCTCCTTTTGGAAAAACATATGAACAACGCAAGTTAATGTGGAGGTTGTTCTTAAAAGAAAAGAAAGCCATACTTGAGATATTTAATGTTATATCACTGCTCTGCATGAGAAGTTTATTGACCCGACAGTGCAAAATTTTTTCGGCAGGATATTAATCATGCTCAAGTATTTCCAGTAGAAACAAAAGAAGCCATAATTATTAATAATTTACCCGTAAACTTCTTCGTGAAACTTCGTAAAACTCTGCCATTAAAACCTAATAAATTCCTCCTGCTTTAAAAGCCACAAATTTTGCTAAACAACAAAGCATCAGAGCGGCTTCTTAGAAAAGTTGTATTTAACTCAATCAACTAGAACAATTTTGTTAAAAGAGAACAACCGATATGGATCTGCGTGGTTTTATGTGCAAAATGACTTTTTTTTACTGTCAAGATAGAATCGTTGAATGTCGTCGCGTTTTCTTTACGAGTTTCTGTGAAGGCACGCCGAAATTAAAGGTTTTTGTTGGGGAGTATTTGAGGCCGTTCGTGACTGAATGTGTAATGATGATTGATATAAGGGGTGCTCCGGCATCAAGACAGTTTCCATTGCTCGCTTTGTATCTGATATTACCTGTGTGATTGAATATTTCTGTATGTGTGTCACTTTGATTGGCATTCTATCTGTTGTGAGAGGTTTTAAATTAGGCGATTCTTTTGATTGTGTCGCTTTCCTAGGAAACTCTTTTTTCGTGGTAAAATCATCAAATGACTTCCCTTGCTCTGGCTGGAGCGGAAGGGAGTGTCAGAATCCTACTGACTAAAAACTCAGCTTGTTCCATCAGTTGACCGTGTGTTCCGGTTAGAATACCTGCTACTCCGGACGCAAGGAAACTTCCAATTGCACTATAGCCAGACTTTTTACGAGGCAAAAATGCACGATTTTAGTGACATTGTTAGTTCTCTTTTCTTGTTTCATTAGCTACATAATGCAGTTCATATTACATCCCTTACACAAACGCCATCCTGTAACGCTTTGTGCACACCCGTACATAAAACAAAACAACACACACCCATTGTTAACACGATATATAATTAAAATCGCTTTTCCATGGAGTATGAAAGACGTTCTTTGTTCTCTAATGGACTCTCAGTAATGCGATATCTAACTGTTTAATGGAACATACTTTACACTGCATAATGCTGGTGTTTATGTTGCACGTGTCTTGTTTCTGTTTAGAGACGTGTTTGTGTTTATGTCTTGAGCGGATTAGAAATGTTCTCAAAGCCTTTGTGTGTGACTAAAGTAACACGCACAAAGTCATCTATATAAGCAGGAAAAGGGAGGGCCGGTAGCGTGACTTGACGATAGGGGTTTGGAGAAAAAAATCTTGTGGCAGAACCCGAATTTAGGTGAAACATGGGAGGGATGATGAGGCCGAAAGTATTACCTAACCTTTTTAATCTTGATTGAGATCGAGATGAATTAATTTCTGTCGTCTATCCCACCGTGTAGATACTGATTTGAAAAATATAAGGGGATGATTCAGAGACCGTTTGGGAAATATTTATCTTTAAAGTGGCATTTTTTTAGAATCACCCTGCTGACGTAGCAACCGATATTAATTGGGCATATTCAGGAAGTTACTTTAAATTACGAAGTTATGCGAAAAACTATCACCAATTACTAGGCTTAATAATGTAATAATTCCTTGTACACCTCCAACCTGTGGCCTAATTACAGTTCAGTATTACAACGCTTTCAGAGCGGTTTAGGGTCTGTCTCGCTACTGTACCGCGTTCGGTATGTTGGTAGGGGCACGCAGGGACTGTTTCAATCCGCCCATGCTTCACTCGTGCCGACTCCAAAACCGTTCTGAAAAAGATGAATGCTGCGACACACAAGTAATTTATAGTGTCGTATATAAGTCACTACTGTAGTGGTTTATTTTGTGATTGTTTTTCGTGTAAATCATCGAATGACTTCTCCCGCTCTAGTTGGAGCTGAAGGGAGGATCAGACTTCTACTGATTAACCCTACGATGGTAACATAATTTAAATGAACACGCACTTACAGTGCGTGTTCAGGGGTTACCACATCACCATGACAATAAAATGAAAATAAAACTTTTTGTTCTTGAAACAAACTAAAAGAACTCTCTTCTTGAGATAAATCAATATCTAAATGGAGTTAGTGATTGCTCGCGTGGGGTGTTGGAGCACCCCTGTTACCATCCTAGGGTTAAAAACCCACCTTGTTCCTTCAGCTGCCTTTGCGTTCCGAGGTCGCGATGTTTCGTTAAAACATTCCTACAAACCCAGCAGTGAAATTTCTCTAGTTTGGTATAACAAATTTAAAATATACATTTTTTTTTAAATTAGTGGTAGATACTAATATACATTTACGCTAATTTATATTAGTAAAAACAAATCAGTATTAGTGTCACCAAATTTTAATGTACATTTCCTACATAATATGAGTTATGTAGACGTGTAATAAATAAAGTTATTCATAATTTATTAATAGTGGGCTAACTTAACTAGGCAAGCGTGCTTCGTCTTCGACCACATCCTCGCTTAATTTCAGGTGAGATTGTGGTCAAAGGCAAGCCTTTCAACTATTAATAAAAAAATTGCCAAATTACCATGATTCCATAGAAAAGTCATATTCCATAGATATTTTTTTCAGAGATGTATAACTTAGAAACCCTACACTGGGCGTGGTGCGATAAGGTTTTGGCCGGTTTTTTTTATTTGTATTATTATGGTGACAATATTCAAATGACAAATTTGTGACAACATCTTCACATATAAAATTCGTGACACAAATTCTTAAACGAAATATATCAAATATGAAACATGGAGGCCCAAAGCTAATAATCTGAATCTCGAAAACAAGTCTGAACTACGTAACAAGAATTCAAATAAGCGTAATACTCAGTACGTTCCAAAGAAATCTTTGTTTTGTTTTAAACAACAGCGTATTAAAATAAATATGTGATGTTGTAGAATTACTTTTACATACATTTCTATATCATAAAGTGGCTCATTTCATAGTTAAATCCTTTAATACGTGCACACACTCACAAAGATTTCAAACAAATATATTGAGCATTGCAATGCAGTCCCGGATCATGCTAAGTTCTTCTGAAGCCCGTTCTATCATCGAACTACAAGATGAACGACGATGCGCCATCGCTATATGGTGGACATCCCGTCCATATGTACAAAATGTTTTTAAAATACTTTCATTGTGCTTATGTACAGCTACGGAGTGGAATTCCCTGCCGGAGTCTGTGTTCCCTGATAACGGTAACCTGAGGTTCTTTAAGTCACGAGTAGTTCTTTTGTCTTCTAGGTATAGCATACGTCGCATACCCTTCACTTTGATAACCAATCGCTTATACAATGCACAAAGGAATATTATTATAAATACTATAAATTAAATATAATGGCAACAGTTATATGAGACGCGGGCGGAGGGCCGTGCTCCCACACAGTGACCACTGTTTAACTAATGTAAACACTACAATTATATATACACAATTCTATTTTAATAAAGAACATTCATTCCACATTCATTACTGCGACTTCACGCCTTGTCATTGCTCTCCCTAACTTATTCTCAAAAGTGCTGTCTAAAGTCAATCTCCGCTACCTTATAAATAATCTCTAAAATAGTGCTTAACCATAAGCACTATACTAGTGCTACGACCTAGCGCTAAATAGGTATAATACTCAATTTACACCGCCGCGGAATGGAAGCGTCAATTTCCCCTCATGACGCGAGAAGTGACGCGAATTCGCTGGAATGCTCGAGTATTCTCGCGAATTCCAGCGAATTCGCGCGACTGCGCTTTGCTTGCTTGGTACCGTACTACTGTGCACAACCCAACCGAGGGGGTTCGCGCCTCTTCCAGCGCCGACAGTAGCTAGGGGAATTTTCGAGAATACGCGAGGATTCCCTGAAAGACGCATGATCTTTTTTTGGCTCCTATTTAGTTTGTATGTTAAAAAATTGACATAAAGTTCATTATGCTATGTACAATTTCGTTGCAAAAAGTCGCTTCCATTCCATTCCACGGCGGTGTAAATTGAATCTTAGGCTTCATCTTCGACAAGTGAGACGGTGGACAAACGCGAGCCTATAAACAAAAAAGTTTTTTTTTTTTTAATCTTAGGAATTCGTTTCGAATACTGCAATATTTTCCTTTCATTGTTTCGACTTGAGTTTGAACCATTGCATCATCGAACGTTATCCACACCAGCAACAATTATCTACTATCGTCCGAGTGACTTTATCTTTAGGTCTCTGTCGTTAGATGTTAATTTAAGGGCATCCATTAATTTTACTTAATTACGTGTTCTTTATAAAATTAATACATACCCTCATGTTATAGCTTCATTAAGTAGTGGACCTGTTTTTACGGGCATAAACAAACCGAAGATGCGCCATGTCAGATTTTGTTTTACCGGTTGCAGCAACATTACTGGATTATTACGGATCCTTCCCCGTATTGAAAGTTTGTTACTCAGTAAATATCCTTAGGATGGGTTTTCCGTGTTCACAACTATAATTATGTTACGGTACTAAGCAAACTTGTGTAATTGCTATTCTCAGTTGTTTTAGTAGGTAGATACTGGCTGTACCCCGATTTCGCTCGCGCGGGTTTTCCCAAGTAAATCTCGATCCCGTGAGAATTCTGTGACAAAATTATGTTTGCCCTATAATTTCCTCTATCCAGTGAAAGTCCCATTACATTAGCTTCAGTCGTTCAAGAGAATAAATCAAGCAGAAAGTCGGTCACCGGCCTCATCTAGTTTAATTTTACGAAAGACGTGTAAAATTGTATAATAACATAACTAATTCGCAAAATAAATGTCATTTATAATACATTTATCAGACAAAATGACCGCAGACACAGAGACAAAGTTTGTGTTTTAGTATTGTGTTAATATCTACAGGCACTTGAAAAAACAAACAATAACGAAATTCACAGATAGACAGTTAAATTGTATTTACTTATATGTATAGATTTAGATCGCTAAATGTTTTGAAACTTCCAAGACTATGTTAATTTAGTTAATCTAGCTTTAGTTATTGTGCCGTGACGCTGAAAGGGAGATTAGACCAGGTGGCGATACCTATATCCTTTCATCTCCGTAAAGGTGTCATCATCATTATTATCTGATGTTTCCTTACTGTTCGTATATTAAATAATTCTACCTTTTTTATACTGAAAAGTTTATAATAAACAAAGAGGTCCATTGACATCCCGAGTTGACGAGATCCGAGATACGTCCACGGAATGCAAGGGAACAACAAATTTTTGAACCGATGATCTTTACGCAGGATCGGGATATACGCGGCAAAACTCTCCCCACGCGAAAGAAGTCTTTTTTACTATAGATAGGTTCGCTTTTGACCACTCTCTCGCAAGCGGTGATGTGGTCGAAGATGAAATACGCTTGCCTAGAAGTATCCTATTCACTCTTGACTTAAAGACCTCCAGGTAATAGCTATCAGGAAATACAGCATAGTGTACCATGTAATGATGGTGAAGTCGTGAGCACAAGCTAGTTCTACATAAATATGTGTCTAGATTGAGTTCGTTATTACCACATAATTTCATAAAGTAGGTAAATGTTTCTAATAGTACTGTTTATAACAGAATAAAACTTGAATATATTGTAACTTAAGTGAGCTACAAGTACGGCCATAAGCTCCTAATGCCCAACTGACGCAATAATAGCATTGTTTTCAACCACTTAGCATAGCAAATGTGTTTTCAGGATTTCATCTCATTTAAACTTTATGTACCTAGAGCAGTGGAGGAGGTCTTAGCTAAATAATCTATACTTATAATAAATCTGTAGAGAGGTCAATTCTGTACATGAAATATATTTCCAAAATAACTATCAGGGGGTGATTAAGGATCGATACTCATGCCAAAAATGCAATCAGTTAAATTTTTGTCTGTCTGTCTGTCTGTCTGTCTGTCTGTCTGTCTGTCTGTATAACCGTTATAGAAACAAAAAGTACTCGACGGATTTTAACGAAACTTGGTACAATTATTTTTCATACTCCTGAGCGGGTTATAGTATACTTTTCATCACGCTACAATCAATAGGAGCAGAGCAGTGAAGGAAAATGTTGGGAAAACGGGAGAAGTTACTCCATTTTTTAAGCTTCCGTCGCGTGTGCAACCTTAATGGTTAAAGCTACACAAATCATTTCATGACGGAAATGTTCTCCTTAAAATTATATAAAAAATATCCCACGACAGCATATGTCTAACTTTTATGGTTGACTCACAATAACACGTGTAACTCCCGATAGCTTAGCAGTTCGAAGCTCTCTCAGTCACCCTAATTGAAAAAGTTAACATTATTAACTATTCCATAAAAAAATTGGCCAAGTGCGAGTCAGACTCGCCCATGAAGGGTTCCGTAGTAACTATAATATAATATGCAAATTTATTTGACGAAAAAAAAAACCTTACAAATTTCTTAAAACTAGCTTATTTAAATTTTTTACAACTGCGCCAAATAAATTTGTTTTGAAAAAAAAAACCTTACAAATTTCTTAAAACTGGCTTTTTTACATTTTTTACAACTGCGCCGAATAAATTTGTTTTTCATAGTATTTGTATGAATTACAAAGTTATATTTGCGGTTTTAGAAAATATGCTGTATCTCAAAAACTGCTGAACTGATTTCGTTTAAACTAATTTTGGTTGAAAGTTTATATTAAGATCTACAGACATATATATTTTTTAGATTTTTCACTCCATTATTATAGAAGTTAGAGGTTGTGTCCGCCACACACACATTTTACCATTTTGGAAGCTTATATCTTTTAAACGATTGACTTTATGGAAAAGTGGTTCTAGAAACCCCGATGTCGTTTTTAAAGAACTGTCTATAGATACCACACATGCATCGATTTCATGAAAAAAAATATTTTCAGGTTTAGTTCCATGTATGGTGTTGCGTCCCAAATGTATTTTTGAACGATCTTTGGTGTGGCAACATTCTATTGTCTTTTTGATGTTGACACTTGACATAACTTTTTCACTTGACAGATAGACTTTGCTTCTTTTTGAAAAACGTCCGCGTCGGACCTGTTGATTTAATTATAATTGGAAAAATATCGTTTGGAATCGCGTGTTGAAACCGATAATTGGGTCGCGAGTTAACTATTGGTTGAAGTTGTAATCCCCGTTTGACGAAAACCCCGGGATATTTTTGGATTTATCGCCGGGTTGTTGCCACCTCGTGGCACGCGCATTTGTTGGAAATAAGTAGTGATAAATAGCTTCAATCCGGTGTGAGTTCTGGCTGTGATGCTATTTGGACCGTGCCATCTGGAGACTGGCGCCTTGTGAACGTTCTACAACACTTGACTTACATCACACCTTTCAATTACTCACCTCATATTTACATACATACCACACTTGGGCGTGACCTAGGAAGGTCAAAGCTTGGCAAACCCAGCACAGAAGGTTAGTGGTTAGAACTGTTATTTGTATGTATGGTTTGTAGGCCGAAGAGCCTTTTGTTTATTGTTGTTGAAGAGCAACGTTAAGCTCCACGTACCGTGGACAGTTCGGACACACCAGTATCGTTGCACTGGCCCTTTGTAGTCCTGAACATATGGAGAGCCCCCCTTTATTTTAAATATTTTTTAATTCTTTTCTCAAAATCGGAATGCGGTTCACAGAATACATCTACCTATCAAGTTTCACATGTATAGTCCTAATAGTTTCGGAATAAAATTGCTGTGACAAACGGACGGACGGACAGACAGACAGACAGACAGACGGACAGACATGTCGAAACTATAAAGATTCCGTTTTTTTGCCATTCGGCTACGAAACCGTAAAAATAATCATATAAATCGGTATAGAAACACCAAAGTTGTACATGAAATACGCTTATAATAATAAGCCATCGCGCGTGAATACTGAATCATGTTAAAAGGATTATTTTTGAGAATCGGTCGCCGCGCTCGACGCGTCTCGCGGTCGAAGCGTTCTCTAGGTACTTAAGCCTCATGTGAACGTGATCTAAACAATATTACCAATACATTAACTTACGCTGACGGAGTCGCGGGCACAGCTATATTGTATCATTACGCTAAGGCCAATAGGAGCGGAGCGCCAATGAAGAATGCTTCAAAATCGGGGTTAAATTTAACGTTAGCCCAAAGTAACTATTCCACGCGGACGAAGTCGCGGGCAAAAGCTAGTATGAAATAAAATGAAATATTTATTTTGTAAATTGGTTAGGAATAACACTTTTACACGTCATGTTTTTTAGCGTGTTCAGTTAAGTTTAGCTAGATAAGGCCGGTATTTCCTAACTGACTACTCTGAGAAGAAACACCGAAACAAACTCAGAGGTCAGTCTCTTTTAAAGTCCAGACAATTTGTATTTGTATATGAGAAGCATGTAGGTTCATCTCTGTGGTATTCTTTTGAGGAAATAACCACGCAAATTTGATCGGACCTAGAGAGGTCCGATCAACTGTCTAGACAGACAGTGCAAGCATTTGTCAGTTATCGTGTAGCTCAACTTAGAACTTAAGGAGCTCAACAATTTCACGAACAATACCAAAGTAAGGACGTTTGGGTAGGCCACACAAGTACTCAAACTGCTTGACATCATTAAATAAATTATAGTGAAAGTAAAAACAACGAAGAAAGAATAACCTACATTGTCCTCACATTTACAGTCTATCGTATATATAGTCAATAATAGTCACACGGGTCAATCTACAAGGTTAAGCAACGCTAGGTGAGGTTGGTCCGAATGGGTGACCATCTTCACATATTGAGATTCCTCCATGTGCTTAAAGCCTGCAATACATGTTGGCCGAGCGTTGTCGAGTGAAGGCCAATACCAACATGTAGACGGTATATTTGCCTTGTCTTGCTATCGCTGGGTGTCACTTGCCTAGTTGGCCGAGTGTAGGCCAGCGCCAACGTGTGTAGAGCTCATTTGGTGCAACTTGTCTTCGCTCGCCGTTGCTCGTGATCACTTGCCTCACTTCGGATCGGTGTCGGTTTTTGGTCACAAATCAAAGGTGCTCGCCTGCGCTCGGCCAACGTGTAGGCAACTCTACAAACCCTCTTCTACATTGGTCGTCTGCATTGGCGTTCGACGAACTTGTCGAACGTGTGGACATTATTTCTTGCCTTGTACCTATTTGCCAATGCTCGGCCAACATGATTCGTGAGATTCGTGCAATACATGTTGGCCGAGCGTAGGTCAACGCGAGCGTTGGCAAATAGGTACAAGGCAAGAAATAATGACCACACGTTCGTCAAGTTCGTCGAACGCCAATGCAGACGACTAATGTAGAAGAGAGTCTGTAGAGGTGCCCACACGCTGGCCGAGCGCAGGCGAGCGCCTTTGATTTGTGACCAAAAACCGACATCGATCCAAAGTGAGGCAAGTGATCACGAGCAACGGCGAGCGAAGACAAGTTGCACCAAATGAGCTCTATACACGTTGGCGCTGGCCTTCACTTGGCCAACTAGGCAAGTGACACCGAGCGATAGCAAGACAAGGCAAATATACTGTCTACATGTTGGTATTGGCCTTCACTCGACAAAGCTCGGCCAACATGTATTGCAGGCTTTAGAAAGCACGTTAAGCCGTTGGTCTTGGCTGTCATTTGTACAGACGCCAGCACATCAAGCTACAACAATCTGTCAAATTTCTTTAATAGATTTTCAACTTTATTGTTAAAGAAATTAGGTTAAAGGTTGATTGGGAAAATTTGACAGTTTCGGGTAGCTTCATGTGCTGGCGTCTGTACATCTTTCACAATCATTACGGGTAGTCAGAAAGCCAGAAAATCTAACAGTAGTCTTGCCAAGTGGTATCGTGTTGCCCAGTTACTGGGTTTTGTGAAGGTTTGATAGACAGTGGCTTCATGTAAGACACTAATATCTACTTTGCTTTCGTTGCATCCGATTTGACTGCAAGCCAATCCCGACATAATTTGTTTGGTAAAGGCATGAGCTTAGCCTGTAGCTAAAGGCTCTACTAGTCAACCATTGTGTTTAAAAACACGGTTTTTTTTGTGTGGCATCTCGCAGGTCAACGGTTGTCGGCTGCTTAACCGGGCTTGCTTGTGGTTGCCTTAATTAATAAATTAATTAAAGCTTCCAGCCTAGGCTTATTATAAGACTAACAAACTAGGCGACTACACGCTAAGGGTTCAAAACACCGTGGTATCTATTTATTTTTGTATCCATAGAAATATTGTGAAATATTGTAAGGTGTACAATAAAGTATATAATAAATAAATAAGATTTACAACAAATAAACTAAAATACAGTTAGTAGCTTTTGCCCGCGACCACGTTCGCGTCGAAAATTTCCCCAGGGGAAACGTAAATAATCGGGAAAAAATATGTGTGCTATTTCAGACTATAATCTATCTCTGCGCTAAATTTCATGCAGATTCGTGCAGCCATTTTTGTGTAACAAACATTCAACCATTTCATAATAATAGCCTAAACTTAAATGTACCTACTATACTTATTATGAAGATCTGTCTAATTCTTGTAATCAGATGGCAACTTTCTGAAAAAGAAAGGGAATTCTCATGCCTTTGATTCTTTAAGAGATGAAACTAGGTTCCCTTCAATACTGCAATCACCGAGCTCTGCCGTCTCCGCCTACATCTTGACCTGCTTCGGCCCGGCTAGGAGGGGAAGGGGGGTATTACTTTGCAGATTTCTACCGCTTGACAACTGCGAACCAGTTTTTCACTCCAGATATTAAAGTTCAAACTTTCGTCGAGTCACCAATGAGTTGACAATAGTTTTTGAAACTCTAGGTCATTGTGGAAAACATTTTTAAAATGAGTAATTTTGAGAGAAAAGAAGAAAATTTTTTACGGAAAATACTTTAGATATTAGCACAATATTATTGTTTAATTTATGGTAACATTTGTAATCAAATGTCGTACATAGTGGATCAGTTAACTCTTAGTAAGAAGTTTCATATATTGAATATTAATTAGAGATTTTTTGGAGCAATGGTGACTTAGTCGTTACAGACACTAATGTAAAGACCCAAGCAGGCACATAACTTTGTGTAATATTCATCATCACCAGAAGATCATCACCCATGCTCACAAAAAAGTGAGGGAAATCCTAGAAAAGATTACAGCCCATTTCCTCATAGCGAGGAAACGTTGGGTATAGTTTAATTATGTAATGATATGTAACGAAAAGACAGTCGATGAATCTTCTTTAAATGCCTGTCCCCAACACTAAAATCACAGAATAATTTCTTACACTCTTAAAAAAACAATAATTTCCTCGTTGTTTTTCCACCGTATACCTATTCAGACACATAATTGCCACTAAAACATCGGCTAATTGAACACGCAACCACTTTTTTTACCTTTCAGCCGAAAAGCGCTGACTATTTAGCAAACAATGATTTAGTGAGGTTTAATGTTTTAGTTCGTGAAAGGAACCTACGAACGTTTCAGTAAAGGTCTGAGGAGCTTTCGTTATTAATCGTAGCTATTACACGAAGCGCTTGACTGATAGGTTTGTTTTGAACAGCGTGACAGCTATTAAACGGGAACAAAGACTGAGTTTCGTAAATATATTGATAAGGTATTAATGAAGTCATTGGAAAATTTTGTTGCAAATAGGATAGTAACATAACTCTAGGGCTCTAAGTATAGGTCTAAACATCCATAGGACGTGATCACGGAAGAACATCATGGCGTATAGACACGGTAAATATACCGTTTTAAGTTCTAATGATGCTTTAAGTGATCATGTTAGCTTAAAAACTTATTACATAAGTCTATTTTATAAACTAAAATAAAGCCCAAACAATTAGTCTTCAACGTCGTCGACTGTAAAACACCCAAGAGACTAGCGGTATTGTCACGTTGTATGACAATGTTTCTTTTATATGTTTATACTAGTACTCACGCGGGGCTTCGCTCCCGTGGATTCTATCACGGTAAAAACATAACTCTCCTTTTTTGCAGTCACGTAAAAAGTAGCCTATAACCTTCCTCAAGCTTCAAGCTACTTCCATACCAAATTTCATCCAAATCCACCCAGTACTTTCGAAGATTAGCGCGTTCAAGCAAACAAACAAACAAACTTTTCCGCTTTATAATATTAGTATAGATATATAAATCTCTACAAAAATCTTTTCAAACAATGCCCAAACTGTTACTACAATCGATTCCCCTTAAAAGTCGTGAGTCACACATGTCGGCGACATAGCCCTTGCTTTTATTACCGAATAAGGAAACGCAACGTGAGAAACGCACAGTAGACGACACCCTTACACTTAATGGGATAGAAGTAGTGATAAAAATACCACATGGGGGCGCAGTAATGAACCTGTTTTCTTTGTAAGGTAACAATCTGTCATTGATTTGATGTTGCGTAAGTATTTTATGGGGATTTTTAGGGTTCCGTACATCAAAAGGAAAAAGCATACCAAATACTCGGGTATCAGTCTTTAGCTGCTCTAAAATCAAACGTGTAAGTCAACACGATCAAAGGATATGACCGTCTATCTATGTCGCATATTTTGCGATTTCACAAGGGAATCAAACGCTATAGGGTAAGAACTTCCCGTTAACCTAGAAATGAAATTTAGTAATAATCAAGCTCTTACAGGACATGAAGAAGAAAAAATCTGAATACTGTAAATATATCCATGTAATGTAATAAATAATAAATCTTTATTTACATCTCATTCATTGTATTTTTACGAAATTATTGAGGCAGTTACAGTAATTTACGAGAGTACTAGTGGTGGGACTGTCTCGTTATAAAGAAATGGAGTATATTACTAAGAATCTCCCACAGCCCAAACTACGAGATAAAAACATTAAATAGAAACTTGAAGTTTGAACAGTAAGTAGTTGCAGGTAATAACGGAAGTGTACACTAAGAAAGCATTTTCGAAACTTACCCTTTTCTCCCCTCTTTAAGTGTTTGCACGGAACCCCTTGGTGTGCAAATACAACTTGCTCTTGGCTAGGTTTTTTATACTGAATGGCATCAGGCTAAATCTGTAACAAATGAAATACTTCAGTTGTTTATGCTTGCAAGCAGTATGCAGCATCGAATATACACATGCAGAAAGTGATGCAATGTAATATGCAACATGCAAGTAAACCTCAGTGCACCGGTCGGCAAGTCAATTTTAAATGATGATGCACCGCGGAGGGGATAGCCAGGTGTCGAGTAGGTATAGCAGTGTTCGAGTAGTGCATGCAAGCACAAACAATAGGTTTTAGGCGAAATAAGACTAAATATTGT
This sequence comes from Tholera decimalis, assembly GCA_943138885.2. NCBI lineage: Eukaryota > Metazoa > Arthropoda > Insecta > Lepidoptera > Noctuidae > Tholera > Tholera decimalis. The sequence continues at coordinate 6,985,128 of OW964549.2, forward strand.
AGTGTATTATCTGTTTAATTTTTTGGAAGCGACTTGCTATATCTTGGATCATCATATCATGTTGCGTTAGCTCAGCTAGTTCAGCGAATAGCAGTGGTTCTCCACAGTAAGGTGCGATGTTTGGCGGAAAGTTCTCAATCCGTCTGATGGCTTCACAGAACCGTCTGAAAGCCTTCCACCTGGGCACATGTTACCGTGGCCGACTTGGAAATGCCTTAACAGACTGCGAACCGAAGTCGGCCGAAGAAAAGATAACCTGTATTGATGGAGATTTTGGAAATCTCAAATGTCTATGCGGCGTGACCCCTCAGACAATGGGGAACCTTCTATCGTGTTCGGCAAGCCCCGTCACCTGCGCTCTTGATGATCTGTCTACATCAGCGAGCGGCCATCGCGTTGCTGAGTTTTGTGCCAAATTAATTTAAAATATTTTTGCCATCGACACGCTATAAAGAAGATGAATCATTGAGTGCTAAGTCTACATATTTACAAATATTAAGAACTAAATAAAATATTCACTACATAAAAAAAAAAACAAACACTGCCAAAGTTCTTTGAACAGCTAATTATAATCAATAGATTATTTAAATTGAATGGTTGAAGAATCATAGTATTTCCTTTTTCTAAAAGATAATGAAGCCATGAATTAAAGTACATAGGTCCGTTTGGTAGATATAAACAGCTATTGGATGACATGTACTTTACAAAATAAAATACTACCATAAAAAATTTTGAAAGTTCTGGGTGGATTTGGATGAAATTCGGTATCGAAGTATCTTGAAACTTAAGGAAGGTTATAGTCTAGTGTTTACCCGACTTAAAATGAAGGAGGGTTATGTTTTTATGGTAATAAAGTCCACGCGACTGTTAGTATCTACCTTCTAGCATACTATATTATAATTATAATCAATAGGTCCTTTTCTGCACTAGTGCAAAATAATATTCATTGCGAATCTAGAAATATTGTAGTTGGAGCGAGTTCCCGATAAATACGCATAAAGTTGTTCCGATTAATAACCAGAATATCATTCAAATTTATTTACGAGTCTCTTTTACCATGGTTTAGTGCGTTAACCTTTAACATTAATTCGAACAATGAAAGACCCAAAAAGCTATGGAGTCTAAAAATAAATGAAACTGCGTGACTGTTTGTTTAATTTATTTTGTAGAAAAAATGTTTCCTTTAATTACTTAGTCTGGGTTTAGGTTGGCAGTATTCTTTGAGTCGATGGCGCGTCGTGTTCCACGCGCGCCTCTAAGAGCTGTCAGTACTAATGACCGGGCCCGAAAACTGATAAGGCCTTTGCCATTGCTTACGGAAATGTTCTGCCGAAATGCTGCGACCCCGGGACTTAAGGCAAATTAAGGTACAGGGTGGGTTATAGGCTGATTAAGTTACGTCAACTTTCTTATATACCACAGTGTAGCAAATTTAATCTTTGGAATTATTTATCCCAATTTCATTAAAAACCACAAAAATACGACTTTACACACCGACCTGATTTTTTTGCAGTTAAAAGGATATAAAAATGATTCCTCATTTTTTTTTATTTATCCAGCTTTGAAGCCTACTTGACTTGCTAAATTAATAGTCATATACATAGGTACATCTGAAATTCAATAATCTCTTTAGATAGTCAGTTAAAAAGATCCTAACATAACATTATACAGGGTAAACTGACCTTAACGCAAAATGTAGGATAATTGAGGAAAAACGAATATTTTGTCGGCCTAAGGTAATTTAGGGACCGCCACATGTGCTTACAATGACGATGTCCTTAGCCATGCTAGGAACATTGCGGCGGCCAGATTAATTGAGGATCCCGATTACATACATTAGTTTAGTTTTTATATTCGTTCGTTCGCGTGGAAGGTTTTTCCCGCGTAATTCCTGATCCCGTGGGAATTCCGGGATAAAAACTGTCCTATGTCCTTGCCAGGGTCCTAAACTATTCCCATACCAAATGTCAGCTCAATCGGTTGAGTAGTTTAGGCGTGAAAAGGTAACAGACAGGCAGACAGTCAGAGTTACTTTCGCATTTATAATATTAGTATGGAAGTAACACATGATACTCCTTTTTACTCCGAGAAGATTTGCGAAATTTTCAAAAGAGGCGGGAATCAACTTGTCTCTGGAATCAGAATAAAACGCCGATCGGCGATGCGCCATCGTTACATCGTGGACATCCTAGTTATGAGTAATTTGTGCGTACAGCTAAGGAGTGGAATTCCCTGATGAAGTCTGTGGAATCAATGGCTTAGTGTGCTTTCCGGGAGATACTCTCTGTATGTTTATGCATTGTCATCCCAGGACAAGCCTCGATCTAAGCAGGTGTGTTATTCTGTAAGACCTCATTCTAATCTTCAAATCTGAATCCGCTCTGAGTTTATTGATTGGCATTCTAAAAACTCGGTTGTTAATTCGAATTTACACTAGCGCTACCCTTGCGAGCATGTCAGTCAGCGAGTTGAACTAAAGATTTTGACAGATAAAGTATGACATGACGTGAGAAGTGGCATTCGGTAAGGTAATTCCTCCGTCACTTCGACGCTGTTTACAGAATGCAAAATCAAGGTCACTTTGAACCATAAGCGAAGTGACAGTGAATAGCTATGTGAGATGCGAGTTGTTGTTCGAATTTTACAGAATCGACGTACTGATCCTCGTGTAAAAGAAATAAGTAAGTATTCCAAGAAAAATATATATGAAAACTTATTTGACGGGTAAGTCGCTTCGGGTCAGTGTGTAACAATAAGGGTACGCTATTAATATGAGCAACAATTTTAAGCCGAATATATTACAAGGAATTTACGTTATGGACAACACAATTAACCTTTTGGAAAGCTAAACAACACCACTATTTATTAAATTACAATATTGCTGCTATAACTGTAATTAAAACAATAACGTAACATGATGTATCCTGCTTTATATATTTCTAAATGACCGTCTTTGGGTCTATGAAGTGTCGGGTTCGATTACTGGGTCAGGCATAAAGTGGTGTTGGATTTTTCTATGAGAAATTTCTGATAATTTGGGATACCCCGTGCCTCGCAAAGCTCGTTAAACTGTTGGTGTCAGATGTCATTGGGACGTTTGTGACAGTCGTATTATTACTGGTTGGAAACAAAAAAAATACTCTGGTCATCCTGCCAGCTCCCTGCTCAGATGCATCCGGTAAGACTGGAAACATAGTTGGAAAAAGGTTAACCAGATGATGACGACATTCTGCACCTATACACCGTGAAATTTTAATGGTTGTTTTCCCAGAGCGAAATGGCTTTGTCTTGGTAATACAATCGTTTTATAAGCAAATAAAATATTAGAAACAAAAAATGGCGCAGTGTAGTTAATGCATTATCACCATGCGTGAGAGCTTATTTTCAACCGACGACAAAAAGAGGAGGTTATCAATTCGACGCGTATTTTTTTTTTTTTTTTAATGTGTGGTCACTGATTACTCGAAGACGGCTGAACCGATTTGGAAAATTCTTTTTTTGTTCGAATGGGTATACTTCGAAATTGGTACCATTATCACCAAAGTCAGGATCTAATGATGGGATCCTGGAGAAATCGAGGGAACTCTTCAATTATTATAGGCACACCTATGACGTTTTGGATATTTATTATAGTAACTTATGCAGTTGCTTTCAAAAAGTACCATTTGAGGAAGTGGAACTGATGATGAAGACCACAGATGGCCGCCGAAACTACTCAATAATAAGTATTGAGTGGATTGCGATTCGATTACTTGAATATGGATGTTAAGCACTTTATGCGCGTCATAATGCATATTATGGTGATGTAGAGCTGATGGTGAAGTACCAGGAGAACTCCTCAACAATTAACGGCCCAGCATTGGGAAAAGCAATATTTTGTAAACGGTTATAAGTAGTTGACATTTAGGCTTTTGTAACTAGGTAAATTAAAAATAGACCAACTAAAAAGAGTGAAATAAAAACTTTTTACCAAAAAATTAAACCGACTCCCAAAAAACACTGCAAAGTGAAAAATAACTTTAATTTCGGAAGTCGGTGCCAAAAACGAAAATACAAAACTAAAGACACCGACTACCGAAATTAAAGTTATTTTTCACTTTGCAGTGTTTTTGGGAGTCGGTTTAATTTTTTGGTAAAAAGTTTTACTCTGAACATTTATTAATCACTTTTGCCTTTGTTGGCAGCGCGCGGCGGTGCGTGTTTCGTGTAGGTACCTACGTTACGTCTACTGAACTACTAATGATTCTCGCGTTTTCGAGTTTATGAATATTTTTTTAATAATTTGAAAAAGGAACATTCGCTTTTTTTTAAGTTTAACTGTATGTTTCGATATTACTACTGATGGGTAACCGTCCTGCCGCGGGAAAACAATCATTTAAACTTCACGCTCTATACATTTCACGAATTAAGTTCCAAGTAATACTTTCGACTTTCGATTCGATGCCAGTCTCAATTACATTTCGCCTAAGGTACAGACAGTATTACCTGTATAATATTCATGCTGAAATTTACCTTTTTGGCGCAATAATGAGGCACGTATTATCTTTCTTATTTTTCACTTTTTAACTTATTTGTATTTTTGTATGTATGTGTGCCTGATGAATTGATGACAAATGAATGTTTTATTTCCTTCTTCTTTTGTTTCTTTTATATTTTTGTTATGCTCGCAATTTTGTTCGCGTACATCTCTATCCAGTGGAAATTCCCGCATCAAAAGCAGCCTATCAATGGATCCTATGATTGGATCACTAAAGATACGCGGTTTGTGTAGCAATCGCCTATGCGGCGTAGGCCACCTAAACATTTTCACATTCCTCACGCATGCAGTGGTCTACATCTGAGCTTGAAAACGTATCTGCATCTTTCGTATGATCTCCCTTTCCTCCTATTTTTTTTTAAATTCGGAATAGGTTCGCGTTTGACACCATCTCACCTGATGGTAAGTGATGATGTGGTCGAAGATGGAGCACGCTTACCTAGAAGCCTCTTCACTCTTGACTTAAAGACCCCCAGGTTATAGCTATTGGGAAACACAGACTCCGCTAGGGAATTCCACTTCTTAGCCTTACGCACAATGAATGTATTCCCAAAAGGTTTTGTGGCATATGGGTGGGATGTCCACCATGTAACGATGGCGCATCGCCGTTTGTCTTGTAGTCCGATGATGGAACGGGCTTGGCGGAATTAGATTGTGTAATTCCATCGCACACTCCCCGAAATGTAACCGATAGAAAACCGATAGACTTGCAAATCTTCGTCGATGTTCATGGCTCTGGAGCTTTGACTCAACCAGTGCATCGTTGCCAATGAGTCTCTTGGCTTGCTGCTCGATAGACTCAACTCACTTTTTTCTTTTCTTAGTGGGAAAATCATCAGATAACTCCTTCCGCTGTGGGTGGAGCGGAAGGGAGTGTCAGACTTCTACTGACTAAAAACCCATCCTGCTCCTTTAGTTGCCTTTGCGTTCCAGAGCCACGGTATCTCGTTAGAACATTCCAGTTTGCCCAGTACCTACGATTTCAGTATTATAATTCTTCTGTTTATGTCATTGATCTATTAAAAGGAGGAAGATATGTTACTCTCTAACATCGCAATCAGTAAACCTGGGCTCGGCGCACGAATACATGCATAGTATTTCACACATCTGTGTTCAGTGTCGTCATCAGTCCCAAACCATCAGTTACCGATAGACAAAGATAGAGATAGGAGACGGCGCTGTAGTGTGAGCGAAATCGCCTCATCTGCCGAATGTTTGCGCTTATGAATGAAATAAGATTGTATTAAAGTACGTAATAAGTGATCCCATGACCCATGTCTCTTATTTTTCTTCCTGGTGTAATCAAAACACTGTCTAGCTACAGAAGAAGTCATTTTGATGCGTATTTATTCCAAAAAAATCCTTAAAAACACGAAGAGACGAGAATTTCTTGAGCTGTGTGATCAACAACGTTCCGTACGCGACTGAGCGCTCGCCAACTACAACTACGGGCAATCACTTAGTTTTGTAGGACCAAACGCTGTGTCTAGTACCGTATCTTCCTCCTTTTAATAAATCAATGGTTTATGTGTTAATTTTAGTCTCTTTGAATCACTCATAATGACTATATAAATACCCCTCCACTGATCATTTATTTTCATAGCAATGAAATTTAGGTTAACCTAAACATTGTTTAATTTCCATTCGAAATACATTTGCATTAAATTATTAATCTAACGATATCCTTTAGGCTTTTCATATTGGTACTTTGTAAAATTGATAAAAGAGATTATCAAAGCTTATTGTTCAGTATTTGTATTCAATTAAACCGGCTCACAAAATACAAAGCTTAATATTATAAGCATTTATTTTATTGCTGACCTGTTGTATACTAGCTTCTGCTCGCGGCTTCCCTCGTTTCCATGTTTTTTTTCTACGTCGAAAAAACTTCGTGTAGGTAGAAATTTAAAAAATCTGAAAACCGATGTTGTGCTTGTAGCAAGCCTCGGACCGCAATTTCTCTCCGTTTTCCCATATCGAAGTGTTTAATAATATCTTGCCCAATTAATATTTTTATGACTTCACCTTTTAGGTCATAAAGATGATTAAAACAGTCATAACAATCAAAAGATTTACACTTAACATTCATACATTAACGCTCTCCCGTGCCCGCAATAAAAATATCACCAATTACATTTTAAATATGGCCCTCGTAACGACACGCACTTGACCGCTTTCAACACTACACTTCAAACCTCAAATTAAGGCCCGTCCCTCGGGGAACATTGCAGTTTAAAACGCTTTGTGTGTGTTTGAATATTTTAGTAGCAACTACCTCGTGAGCGAACCAATCAGCGAAGCCCATTGTATGTGTGTGTAACATAATGAAACCGTGGAATATTTCAGTGTGTGCCAATTTTCAAGGTTACGTAATTTTATAGGGTGAATTTGTTTTTCTTACAATGCCGGGTTTGTTTTAGTGTCGTTGTTTTATGTTCGTGACACAATTCATTTTGAAATACATGATGTTGTGTTATTTCCCCTGGCTGTACTGTAAACGAAATTTGCTGCTATGTAAGTTTCTACGCTGCAGTTATTTGAACGCGGTGCGTTTAATCTCTAATTTCAATATGTGATCAAGGAACGGTAGTGTTAATTAAGTAATTACGTATCTATTTGAAAACTAGATGTTGACCGGCCTCTGTTTTAATATTGTTAGGAAAATTTAGTCTTCAATTTGTTTCTGGAGTGCTTATTCAAATTTAATCTCGCCCTCTGAAATAGGGTCGTTATACCCTCCTTTATGAAATTGTAAGATGACAAGATACCGGAGATCACTTCAGGGAATACAAAGGTCTTCAGGTCTTACATCTTTAAACATAAAATGTATAGCGCACACTACCTATAGTATTCTCTAGTTGGCCATATCTTGAGACAACGAGTTAGTACAATCGCTAAATCAATAAATTTTACTTAGTCAAACATCCCATAAAGATTCAACTGTATTCACATATAAAATATACATACATATATCAAGAGGTATTGAAAAACTTAAAGCGTAGCCATTCCATCAATTTCAACATATTATGTCGTTCGCAGTTCAAACAGCATGACTATTGCTCTCCTCGCGTCAGTAAAACAAGCCTTTTCTTAAAAAAAAAGTTCTTTCTAAAATCTGAAAAAACCCGACTACTCAACTGAAATGAAAGAAACAAGCACATTTGTATTTTAAAAGTGGCAAGCAGGCGGGACCCAACTCATTTAAAAAAAATAAAATTATATAACTTTTAACCTGTGCTTTTGACCTACTAACTAATCCTCCTCCTTGCTTCGCCTCAGTCGGATAAAAATATGGTCTCTCTGTATGAATGTCTTTAGCATATTTTCCTGCATTACATATCAATGTTTTAAGGACTTAAGTATTTTATTACTAATGTAATAAAGGTGTATCACGACTGACAAGGTATAAGTCGTGTGATCGTACCTTACCAGGCGCATTACTTTGTGTAATTTCTATCATCACTACTGGTTGCAAGAAAATGAAGGAAAACCATTTGAAAAAAAAAAATGGAATCTTTCAGGACTAAAGAATCCGCAGACATGCGACATCCTCCGACGCCCACGTGCCCGGGCACGGGCCCGCGTGATAGCTTGAGTATTCCTCTCTTAAAGTGAGGAGGTCTGTGACCATACAGAACACTAGCGGACGGTTATGTTATTTATTATTGAATATAAATAAATACACATGGTAAATATCCCGTTTTAAGTTCTAATGATAATATAAATAAAGTTCACTATGGACTATCAGCGTGTTTTCTTCTTTTCAAATGTCAAATCCACTCTAAAGATGGTTGAAAGATCGCTTCTAGCAATAAGGCCACCCATTTTCTCACTCTTTTATTTTATAAGCGCCTCATTGTGATTCGTTATGGAGTACAATAAAGAGTATATTTATCTGTCTAAATTTCATAAACAAATTATTAGGGAATTCCTCAACAATCCTCATATTATCTTACGCTGTGGGGCTCACAAAACGCATTTAAACAGAATTGCCTCCATACATCATAGATGTTGGGCTGAGGATACGGTGCGGCATTGGCTAAGCGAGAGCGAGGCTGCAGCCAAACGAGGTATAAATTACGGTAGATAAGTAAGATAAATGTCCACTTACGAGAAAATGAACTTTAAGTGGTCGTAGAGTCTGATATTGACATCGTTTTCGGAGAAATTCTTCATTGTAATGTGCTTATTCACTATCTAAATTCACTTGAATAACTATGTCATACGCTATTTTATCTGTGCGACAAAAACTATTTTTTCTTCTAACGGTGAGAGCCTCGTTGTAGCTAGTGGCGTACCTAAATAAAAACAGTCACACATATTAAGCAACGCTTGACACAGTTGGTCCATAGATGGTCCATAGATCTTAACATACTGAGATTCCGCCATGGCTCGAACATCACGTAAAGCAAGGGTAGTCAAAAGCCACCAGAAAATTAGACACCAAGCTTGAAACGAGGTAACCCAGCTACAGGATTGTGGAAGTCAGATATACAATCACTCCTTGTGTTGGATACTAGGATCTAGCTGCGTCCACTTAGACTGGAAGACAGCACTCGCATAGTTGGAAAATAGCTAGGAAAATGTTGGTGTGAGCCTTATCTATATAATAAAAAAAATTGGCCAAGTGCGAGTCGGACTCGCCCATGAAGGGTTCCGTAGTAACTATAATAAATATAACATACTTAATATATTTATTTGAAAAAAAAAAAAACCTTACAAATTTCATGTATATTTATTAGACGAATAAGAAAAAACCTTAAAAATTTCTTAAAACTATCTTATTTACATTTTTACAACTACGCCAAATAACTTTGTTTTTCATAGTATTTGTATGAATTACAAAGTTATATTTGCGGTTTTTGAAAATATACTGTCTCTCAAAAACTGCTGAATCGATCTCGTTCAAACCAATTTTGGTTGAAAGTTTACATTAAGATCTACAACATATGGTGATGATGGACAGACAGACAGACGGACAGACGTATCGCAACTATAAGGGTTCCGTTTTTTGCCATTCGGCTACGGAACCCTAAAAATGAATCGCTAAATGTGTTGCTAAGCGCAAAACACGAAAACGGCTGAACCGATTTGGCTGATTCTTTTTAGGGTTCCGTAGCCGAATGGCAAAAATTGGAACCCTTATAGTTTCGACATGTCTGTCCGTCTGTCTGTCTGTCCGTCCGTCCGTATGTCACAGCCATTTTATTCCGAAACTATTAGGACTATACATGTAAAACTTAGTAGATAGATGTATTCTGTGAACCGCTTTCCGATTTTAAGAGAAAATTTAAAAAACATTTAAAATAAAGGGGCTCCCCATACATGGAACTGAAACTGAAAATATTTTTTTTCATGAAACCTATACGTGTGTGGTATCTATAGACAGTTCTTTAAAAAAGATATTAGGGTTTCTAAAATGACTTTTTCATAAAGTTAATCGTTTAAAAGATATACGCTTCCAAATTGGTAAAATGTGTGTCCCTCCCCCTCTAACTTCTATAATAATGAAGTGAAAAATCTAAAAAAAACATATGTTGTAGATCTTAATGTAAACTTTCAACCAAAATTGGTTTGAACAAGATCGAGTCAGCAGTTTTTGAGATACCGTATAGTTTCGAAAACCGCAAATATTACTTTGTAATTCATATAAATACTATGAAAAACAAAGTTATTTGGCGTAGTTGTAAAAATTGTAAATAAGCTAGTTTTAAGAAATTTGTAAGGTTTTTTTTTTTTTTTCTTTTCAAATATATATACTAAGTATGTTATATTTATTATAGTTACTACGGAACCCTTCGTGGGCGAGTCCGACTCGCACTTGGCCAATTTTTTTAAGTATTATGTACGATGGAATCTCGTCTCGCCATTTTGATTGCATCTTCAAAGCTAACCTCCTCCTCCACATTTATTGTGCGCATGACCAAGTTGTGGAATTCCCTGCCGACTTCTGTGTTCCCTACCACTTATAACCTTTCAGCCTTTACAGCAAAGAGTAAATAGGCATCTTCTGGGTTCGCTCGTCACATCGTAGACTTCATATATCGCTTGCCATCAGGCGAGCCGCAATAAACACTCATCCGCAATAAAAAAAAACCTCTTTCATGGCTCGCTTATCTTCTTCTGTAACACCACCTTTACGGTAGCGTGCATCGATTCAATTACCCATGTTTCATGAAGGTATGTAGTAGTAACATGGGTTGATGCGGATATTTTTTATTCTCTTTAGATTTTTCTTTTTTAAGAACTTTTTTTTTTTTTTTTTTTTTGTTTTTATGTATGTTACCTCATAACTCGGAGACGGCTGGACCGATTTGAAAAATTCTTTTTGCGTTTGAATGGGTATACTTTCTAGTTGGTCCCATTGTTAGGAAATCACGATCTGATGATGGGATCCTGGATAAATCGAGGGAACTCTTCAAATATTATAGGCACACCTATAGCCTTTTGGGTATTTCTTATAGTACCTTGAGCAGTTGCTTCCGAAAAGTACCATTTGGAGAAGTTGAACTGATGATGAAGACCACAGATGGCCACTGAAACTCCTCAATAATAAGTATTTTGTGGATTGCGATTCGATTACTTGTGTACGGATGTTAAACACTTTATGCTCGTCACAATACATATGGTGATGTAGAGCTGAAGGTCAAATACCAGGAGAACTCCTCAAAAATTAACGGCTATGCATCGGGAAAAGCAATATTTTGTAAAAGGTGATAAGTTGTTGACATTACGGCTTTTGTAACTGGATAAATTACAAACCAACCCACTAAAAAGCGTGAAAAAAAAATTTTTAGCAAAAAATAGAACCGACTTCCATATCAAAACACTACAAAGCCAAAAATAACTTTAATTTCGGAAGGCGGTGTGAAAAAAAAAGGAAAATCCAAAACCAATAACACCGACTTCCGAAATTAAAGTTATTTTTGGCTTTGTAGTGTTTTGATATGGAAGTCGGTTCTATTTTTTGCTAAAAATTTTTTTTAGAAATAGTCTTGCTTTTGTAATTACAATTTTTTATCATAACTAGCCTATAAAGTTACTTCTACTGGAACATACGCTCTGTCTATGAGAAGCATTCCTTCTCATAGACAGAGCGTATGTTCCAGTGGAACCCATTGGTCGAAATCTACTATTTGGGCTCTGTACGTATTGGTGGATTTCATGCCTACTTAGCCATGCGTGTATGCGCGGCAACCACTGCAGGGAGCAAGTGAAACGCGCTCTCAGTTAAGCGCGTTTAGCTTGCGTTTATGTAAACTAGATGAGGCCGGTGTTTCCTGACTACCCTGAGAAGAAACACCGGAACGACTTCAGAGGTCAATGTCTCATTTGTCGTTCATACAATCTGTACTGATCAAATCGTATGAGAGCCATAGGTTTATGTATGTCTGTGGTGCTCTTCTATAGGACAGAAACACACAGATTTGAGCAGGCTTATCCAGGCAGGCAAGTATTTGTCAGTTATCGCGTAGCTCAACTTAGGATATTTGGGTCGGCCGTATAAAGTACTTAAACTGCCAGACAGTCAGACTGATAATATAATGTCACAATAAAAATGCGTTTTTTGTTCCAATATCGGAGCGGATACGTAAGAAAACGTTTACTGAGCACTGTCCGCTCAAAAACAGCTTTTAAAATTATTGATATTCTATTAAGATTACAATTAAAAAACATTTTACGTATAATTTTTTATGTCCTATGAGTATCCTTAATCTTAATTAAACACTTTCCAGAGTACCTACACGTTTACTTTTTAAAATGTTCTCTCAAGTAGATTAAAACGTGACTAAGTTAGAAATGCCAGGGGTCAGCAACTTAAGAAAGTGTCAAGAAAAAGAAGCGGGGAAAATTAGAAACTTAAAAACAATTGATTGCCACAACGTTGTTATTTCGGTGTTACTCTCTCGAAGGAAAATGCCTGAAAAATATGTTTTGTCATTTATTTCACCTGTACATTGGAGTCACGTTGGTTGGTGCTTGAGTTTTTTTTTCCGGTTGGTTATTATTTTTGAAGAGCAACTGGGGTGGAAACGTGAGGAAATTTCGATGATGTTAGTAAATGTTGTTGAAGCCACAATTTACCGTTTAGAGTGTGTACAGTACTTATATAAAAAAGACTTTAGATTTTTTTTTCCAAGATTCGCCGACCAAGGCATACCTTAGTTACTCCCAATGACGCAATCACTCTGCTCTAAGAGAGCCGTAGGGAAACAAGCACAGTGTACAAATACAAAAACCGACCGTCCTTCCGTCCTCGCCGCCGAGGCCCGCCACGACGTCCCCGTAATTGTCCGCCTCGACCCTTGCCAGAGTCAGTCCGCGACGCTGAGCCAGTAGCTTTAAATTCCCTTATTAATAATAATAATGATATGATCCAGCCTGTCCCTAGCTGCCCTCCCCCTGCGACGCCCTAAGCCGAGGTCCGTACCCCACAGGGGGTGCCCTTAGCGTGTAGTCGCCTAGTTTGTAAGTTTTATAATAAGCCCTGGCTGGAGGCTTTAATTAACTTATTAATTACAACCACAGGCAAGCCTGATTAAGCAGCAGACAACCTCAGAGGTTGACCTGCGAAATGCCACTCAAAAAAATTTTTTTTTTTCTGTGTGTGTAAATAATCAAATGAGTCCTCCCACTGACTAAAAACCCACCCTGCTCCTACATTCCCTTGCATTCCTGGGCGGCGGTATCTCGTTAGAATATTCCCGCAACCCCGCCAGTTCCGGGAACCTATGTCCATCTAAATACGTGCTTCGGTTGAAAGGATGATGATGTTGATGATTGCCAATGAAGGTTAATACAATTTTTCGAGTAGGTACTGAGTAAGTGACCCGATTTTTCATTTTTTATCCATTTTTTCGTTCTGAAACTGGTCGTGGTTCTGAAAAGATAATTAAAGGTAAATTTCAATGTCCCAAACTCAACTCAAAACATTTAGTAAGATAAACCACTGGAAGGCACATTGGAACTGTCAAGGTTAATCAGATAGAGTTGTGAAGTCAGTAGCTCGTTTTAAAGCGTAGATCAGCAAGAAGAATAATATCCAAGAAACTCTATGAACACTCTTTAAAGTCAATAAATAAAAACAATATTAACGAAAAATTTGTTGTTGGTGATCATTGTAAAGCGATAAATTGTTAATTTTTGATCAAATGAATTTCCAACTATTTATTCTGTTTCATTAATGTCGCGTGTTATAAATATTTTTAATGACCGTTGCTAGTATTAAACTATAAAAAATAGAGAACAATAAACTCACCAACTTTAATCTAGCTATAAAATATTACAGCCTAGCTAAGTAGGCTACATCTAAAAATTATATATTAACGATGTGGTGACCGTAGACGTAACAGGTCTAGAATAAACTAGCGACATGTCGGGATCCTACATTATGCAATGTGTTCCAATCTCGTGGGAGTTTGTTGACACAGTAGTAATTACAGGACCAGAGCCTGCGTGTTAAATCAAGTGTTGAAATTGAAAGCTGAAACAATAATGGAAAATTACTTAATGAATTAAAAAATCATCAAATTGATTATTGCTTTTTTTGTAAACGTTAAATAAAGGTCCATACCCTTTCTCCATCTATGTATATTTGGGTTGACTTCCGTTCAACTGAATGCAGACGAATACTAATGTTTTACATGCTGCCCTGCACTAACTAAAAGGCCGTTAAACCACAAAAGGGCATTTTTAACTTTTTAAGGTATCCTTAAACTACCTTCGATTCTCTATCTTCAGGTCTAAGAATAATTTTCCTACGACGAATACTTTTAGAGATACAGCAATTTTGCTGACCAGTTAAGCCACATAGTTTTTGTCACTTTCTTAGTTAAAAAGGGACTAAACCACAATACTATAGGTACATACAATCTATACTAATATTATAAAGCGGAAAAGTTTGCTTTTTTGTTTGTTTGTTTGTTTGCTTGAACGCGCTAATCTTCGAAAGTACAGGGTGGATTTGGATGAAATTTGGTATGGGAATAGCTTGAAGCTTGAGGAAGGTTATAGGCTACTTTTCCCTGACTGCAAAAAAGGAAAGTTATGTTTTTATCGTGATAGAATCTACGGGAGCGAAGCCCCGCGTGAGTACTTGTACTCAAATATAATACAATACTAAAAATAAATTAATATTTACAAAAAACAAACGTTATATATTGTGCACAGAAACTATCGCCACAAAAATAATTTACAACCATCGTCCTAGCTAGCGTAGTTTTGTAGAAAACTTATTTTTACGTTTACTCGAAAAGTACTTTTTGGGGTTAGCGGCTTTTTAGTTAGTGCAGGGCAGCATGTGATGGGATGACTGCCATCGTTACATAGTTGTACATCCCATCCATACGTACAAAACTTTTTCGGAATAATTTAATTATGCGTACGGAATTCCACACCCTGCCGGAGTCTGTGTTTCCTGATAGCTATAGCCTGGAGGTCTTTAAGTCAAGAGTGAATACTTACTAGTTTCTTCTAGGTAAACGTGCTTTATCTTCGACCACATCATCTCTTACCATCAGATGAGATAGAGGGCAAACGCGAGCCTATTAATAAAAACTAAACAAAAGAAAGTGATCTCTAATACTCAGTAACTGGGTAACACTATACTGCTTCGCTATGCTGTTGACGATATTCTGACGTCTGATTACCCGTTACGACCCTTAAATGTTTCAAAGATAAGCAGTTAAACGTACTATACGAGGGTCGCAATCAAGGTATGTTATATGTATGATATTATTAGGGTATTTTCTTACCCAGCTGTGCGCCTATTAATATTTATTACTAGCTAATTTCGATAAGTCTTCAGGGGAATTTAATAAGGAAACCAAATGACTGTAAAAGGTGAAAAATCGCATATTTCTTCAGCAATTAAGATTCCTCTCACTTCTTGTGTTCCAAATAAAAGACAGCCTTATTGGGTCTGCTTCGCACCTGACTTTTTTTTAGGTTTTTGGAACGCCGGGCCTACCTTCGTCAAGTTTATTAGAAATCTTTATTGGAAAAACGTCTATAAAGCAGGAATTAATTTTTAATACAGAAATTGGCCTTCTTTCGATAAGAAAATTTCTCGTCGTAGATTTTTCCGGCGTCTGGTACTTATCATTTTTAAATTTGCTAAATTGTTAAATTAGTTGATCAGTGGCAGCCTGGTGGTTACAGGTACGACTTAAAAGTTGTAGATCGTAGGTTCCAACTCAGACAGTCCCAATACTTGGTGTTATCATTACCAATGCCCCCAAAACAGTTATTTCAGACATCGTGAGGGAACCGGCGTGTCTTAGGATAGAAAAACTCGAGGATGAATTATTCACCTATCAACATTGAGCCCGCGTAGCGGGTTACGGGCAATCCAAGTTTATTTATGTTATGAAATTTTCTACGGATTTGTTTCAAAACTAAAGGAAAAGTAAGTCTTAAAAAGATGTCCTGTGTTAAAAGAATCAAGTACGAATTAAATATACAGGGTTAATTGTAAAACACCGGTAACCTCTCAGGACTATGTTACTAACATCATAATCAACAACTTTTGTTCTATGACTTTTAAAATTCATCATATTTTAGTTCACCAAATTTTCATTCAAAAATAAAAATATTTAAATTGAACGCCCTAAATGTTACGAAGTCTATGCGAAGCAAAAGAAAGCGATCGTATAAATCGCTTTCTTTTGCTTCGCATAGACTTCGAGAAACATAGTCCTGAGAGGTTAACGGTGTTTTACAATTAATCCTGTATATTAGCTTCGTCCGCTGTTGAGCATGTTATATCTCTCAGTTTGAGAGTCAATCCCAACATTTCTGTGTCTTCCTTTTTTCTCGAAGTGAAAATACGCTTGGAAGTCTTCCACTTTGGGGCAGGCGAAGGGGTCTGTTAGACTCTGAACTGACTAAAACACCCCCTTGTTCCCTCGTAAACTTGCGCCACGGACTGCGGGAACATTTAAATACTCTTCAACGCGGCTCCCTTTCTGTGCCTCCCTCATACACGTTACACAGGTGATGGTAACAATGTCGTCTGATTGATGAACGCCATTCAAGTACCCACATTTTGGTCAGATTTATTAGAGTATTTATAGTATACCTATATCTTCTACCAAAAGTCTTCGTACATTCGTGTTATTTAATAAATAAGAGAAATTGAAATTGCAAAACATTTAAAAAAGGATAAAAATGATTGTTGTTAAATAACAACTAGTTGTGTTTTTGACTTTCTTCGAGTGAAAACTTCGTACATTTTCACGGTATAAAAAGAAATATAACGTGATTGAAATGAACTGAAATATTTATTTGTAAATTGGTTATAAATAACACTTTTACACGACATGTTTTTGCGTGTTTAGTTTAGCTAGATGAGGCCGGTGTTTCTTAACTGACTACTCTGCGAAGAAACACCAAAACAAACTCAGAGGTAATTGAGTAACAAACATCCGTACAGCCTTCGTTCCAAAATTATAAGTTTAATCGTTAGATATAAGTACACACGTACTTCTGTAAATTTCTATATGTAATTGTCAAATAAATTAGCTTAAAGATCCATCTGAACTTTTACATTTACTAAATTATTAGTATTTATAGATACCTATTTCAAGCCGACTTTTAAAAGACTCCACTCTCAGACAAATAACCTTTTAAAGCACAAAACCCATTCTTACTCTTTCAGCTTCAATTACAGCTACCATTAATACGAACGTCAGTCGAACATTAGCTAGTGAATCAACAAAGATGTTTACATCGATCCATTAGTTAGTGTTTAGTTTCAATTATTATGAATAAAGTGCGCAAAAATCATCTCGTTAGGCAATGTCACCTATAAAGACTCACATATGTATATGCAATGCATGTGTTGTTAAATCTGATTTACTTATTTATTTATTTAAATTTTATGCACAATAGTGGTACATGGGCGGACTTAATGCAGCAATGCATTCTCTACCAGACAACCTTTGGGTTAAAAAGACCACAATGTGGTAGGTGTACAAGTAAAATAAATGTCATTATCGAAAGAATATAAGTATATATTATAATATATATATCTATACTTATAATAAATCTGTAGAGAGGTCAATTCTGTACATGAAATATATTTCCAAAATAACTATCAGGGGGTGATTAAGGATCGATACTCATGCCAAAAATGCAATCCGTTAAATTTTTGTCTGTCTGTCTGTCTGTCTGTCTGTCTGTCTGTCTGTATAACCGTTATAGAAACAAAAACTACTCGACGGATTTTAACGAAACTTGGTACAATTATTTTTCATACTCCTGAGCGGGTTATAGTAAACTTTTCATCACGCTACAATCAAGAGGAGCAGAGCAGTGAAGGGAAATGTTGGGAAAACGGGAGAAGTTACTCCATTTTTTAAGCTTCTGTCGCGTGTGCAACCTTAATGGTTAAAGCTACACAAATCATTTCATGACGGAAATGTTCTACTTAAAATTATATAAAAAATATCCCACGACAGCATATGTCTAACTTTTATGGTTGACTCACAATAACACGTGTAACTCCCGATAGCTTAGCAGTTCGAAGCTTTCTGATTATAATATTTGTCTACTCTTACGTTTATAACACTCTCAGTCACCAATAATTGAAAAAGTTAACATTATTAACTATTCCATAAAAAAATTGGCCAAGTGCGAGTCAGACTCGCCCATGAAGGGTTCCGTAGTAACTATAATATAATATGCAAATTTATTTGACGAAAAAAAAACCTTACAAATTTCTTAAAACTAGCTTATTTACATTTTTTACAACTGCGCCAAATAAATTTGTTTTGGAAAAAAAACCTTACAAATTTCTTAAAACTGGCTTTTTTACATTTTTTACAACTGCGTCGAATAAATTTGTTTTTCATAGTGTTTGTATGAATTACAAAGTTATATTTGCGGTTTTAGAAAATGTGCTGTATCTAAAAAACTGCTGAACTGATTTCGTTCCAACTAATTTTGGTTGAAAGTTTATATTAAGATCTACAGACATATATTTTTTTTAGATTTTTCACTCCATTATTATAGAAGTTAGAGGTTGTGTCCGCCACACACACATTTTACCACTTTGGAAGCTTATATCTTTTAAACGATTGACTTTATGGAAAAGTGGTTTTAGAAACCCCGATGTCGTTTTTAAAGAACTGTCTATAGATACCACACATGCATCGATTTCATGAAAAAATATATTTTCAGGTTTAGTTCCATGTATGGGGAGCCCCCCTTTATTTTAAATATTTTTTAATTTTTTTCTCAAAATCGGAAAGCGGTTCACAGAATACATCTACCTATCAAGTTTCACATGTATAGTCCTAATAGTTTCGGAATAAAATTGCTGTGACAGACGGACGGACGGACAGACAGACAGACAGACGGACAGACATGTCGAAACCATAAAGATTCCGTTTTTTGCCATTCGGCTACGAAACCGTAAAAAGAATCATATAAATCGGTATAGAAACACCAAAGTTATACATGAAATACGCTTATAATAATAAGCCATCGCGCGTGAATACTGAATCATGCTATAAGGATTATTTTTGAGAATCGGTCACCGCGCTCGACGCGTCTCGCGGTCGAAGCGTTCTCTAGGTACTTAAGCCTCATGTGAACGTGATCTAAACAATATTACCAATACATTAACTTACGCTGACGGAGTCGCGGGCACAGCTATATTGTATCATTACGCTAAGGCCAATAGGAGCGGAGCGCCAATGAAGAATGCTTCAAAATCGGGGTTAAATTTAACGTTAGCCCAAAGTAACTATTCCACGCGGACGAAGTCGCGGGCAAAAGCTAGTAATAATAATAAAACACATATATGTAAAATAATAGACTAATAAATACGGTGCTTTATAATAATCTTTCTGACTAAGAAAACTCACAATAATTATATTTATTGCGAAAACTAAACTAACAATGACAGGCTGTTAAGTAGTGGGTTCTCATTTTACGCTTAAAAGAGTATTTCGACTCGATCTTCTTGATGTCAAGAGGTAGCATGTTCCAGAGTTCAATAGAATAGGAATTAGGCATAAACCCGGTTCGCTGAGAAGGAATGTGAAGTTTTTGGATGCGCCAAGTTTAAGGCTATGAGAACTGCCTAACACATTAAAATTTTGTTTTAAGTAATCAGGAGCACAAGGATCGTTCCAAATAGTGAAGAACATGCAGAGGGATCTGAGGGATCTCCTTTGACGGATAGGCAACCATTTAAGCTGAGAACGGAAGTAAGAAATGTGATCATATTTACGAAGGCCAAAAATGACACGGATACAGTTGTTAAGAAGTTGATCCAGTTTATTATGAAGTTTTTGGAATAGATCAGAGTAGCAAACATCAGTATAATCAATAACAGGAAGCACAAGCGATTTATTGTTGTAACTTACAGGGAGAGCTGTGTTGGACCAGTAGTTAAGGGCTCGCTCGACTAACGAATCGTAGGTCGTAGCTTCAAACTCTGTCGGGCATATTACTTTATGTAATTTATAGCATCACTACCGGTCTTTAAACGGCGAAGGTAAAGACCGTGAGCCAACCGTTGCATGTTCTAGGATCAAATTACGAAAATATGTGACATGTACCAAGCCGCTCTGGGCCTGGTGGATCACGGCCCAATCCATCTCGTAGGAGGCTTAATGTCCTAGCAGTTGAACTGTTATAGATACATCATAGATTTATTATCAGGCATCTGTTTAGACAGCCCCAATACATGTAATTCTGTAACATAGTGGGACAGCCTCAATTAGGTTTATGCAATCAGTGTTCAGAATAAAAATATAAGCATTTTATTTTTTACGGTTCCGTAGCTGAATGGCAATACACGGAACCCTTATAGTTTCATGTCTGTCTGTCTGTCCGTCCGTCTGTATATCACAGTCATTTTATTCCGAAAATATTAGGACTATACACATGAAACTTAGTAGATAGATTCTGTAAACCGCTTTCCGATTTTAAGAAAAACTTTTTTGCAAAAAATATTACCGACTTCCATATCAAAACACTACAAAGCCAAAAATAATTTTTATTTCGGTAGTCGGTGTTATTGGTTTTGTTTTTTCTTTTTTTTTCACACCGCCTTCCGAAATAAAAATTATTTTTGGCTTTGTAGTGTTTTGATATGGAAGTCGGTTTTATTTTTTGCAAAAAAGTTTTTATTTTCGTGCTTTTTAGAGGGTCAGTGAATTTTCCAAATCAGTTCGTAAATGACGGAGTTATGCACGAACAAAAAACGCAATGCAGAGTAACCGAAAAGATCATCAACGTAAATATTTTTTTTAGACTTTCGTTGATGTTTCAGAAACGGCTTGTCCGATTTCGATAAAATTTTCATGGAACCATTTTGAAAGTATACTCTTTCTAACAAAATAAGAATTTTTCAAATCGGTTGGCAAGCGACGGAGATCTGCGCGGTAAACTTAAAAAAAAAAAAAATACAAACATCCGAATTGAGAACCTCCTCCTTTTTTAGAAGTCGGTTAAAAAAAGTATTTAAAATTAAGGGGAGGCCCCCTTAATTTTAAATATTTTTTTTATATGGAACTGAAACTGAAATTTTTTTTCATGAAACCTATGCGTGTGTGGTATCTATAGAAAGGCCTTTAAAAATGACATTGAGATTTCTTAAACCACAGTTTTATAAAGCCAATCGTTCAAAAGATATACGCTTCCAAATTGGTAAAATGTGCCCCCCCCACCTCTAACTTTTATAATAATGGAGTGAAAAATCTAAAAAAACTACACGCTGTAGATCGTAATGTAAACTTTCAACCAAAATTAATTTGAACGAAATCGGGTCAGCAGTTTTTGAGATACATCATATTTTCTAAAACCGCAAATATAACTTTGTATTTCATACAAATACTATTAAAAACAAATTTATTTGGCGTAGTTACTACGAAACCCTTCATAGGCGAGTCTAACTCGCCCTAGGCCAATTCTTGTAATACTCTCGCTGTTCGACTGTGGCCCATAACCTTACTATACATATTTCAAAAATACAAAATAATGCTCCGTAAACTAATGTTAGCGATAGAGTCGACAATGTCGCACACTTGCGTGAATGTAACCATTTCATTATTGACCTGAAGATAATAAAGACCCCCAGGTTGTAGATACAAGAAAACTCAAAATCTGGCAGGGAATTTGTATTCAGCGATACAATCAGCAATCTACTATTTCAAGTTTAGCCACTGGCTATATCTATACAAAATGAGCTTAGCGATACAGACTCACAGTCACTCACGAGCGTTGCGTTGTGTTTTGTTTACAACAAACAAAACGCAACGTAGACGCAAACGCTCTGCCGATGCCGCTGTTGAACTAACATACTGCTACGTGTCCACTGTGTTGACGCCTGACGGGTTAGTGGAAAGTTCTCTTCATTACCGTTTGCATTGGTGATACAGATGTTGGTTGCGTTACACGCGCGTCCACGGCTAGTTCAGTACTCGTACCTTTTTTTTTCTGGGTGGGAAAATCATCGAATGACTTCTCCCGCTCTGGGTGGAGCGGAAAGGAGTGTCAGACTTCTACTGACTTAAAACCCACCCTGTTCCTTCAACTGCCCTTAAGTTCCGGGGCCGCGGTATCTCGTTAGAACATTCCCGCAACCCCGGCAGGCAGAACTCGTACCCTGCATTTGTCTTAAGAATATAATAACACACTGCTACGTGTCTGTATTGACGGGTTAGTGCAAAGTTCACTTCATTACCGTTTGCGTAGGTGGTACAGATGTTGATAGGTGTTGTTCATAGCGCGGTTTTGTTGCGTTTCATGCGCGTTTACGGCCAGTTCGGTACTCGTCCCCTGCATTCGTCTTAAAAATGTACTTTTTCATGTATTTTATTTATTTATTTATTTACACTTTATGCACATAGGTACAAAGGCGGACTTAATGCCGTAGGCATTCTCTACCAGTCAACCATGAGTGGTGCAGAGATAGTGTGGGAGGTGCAATATGTACGTGAACATTATATTGGAAAAATAATTATAATAATAGTGATAAAACAAAAAAACCTAATATCATAAAATCGAAATATCATGAAATAGAAATCTACATAAATAATATATATGAATAAATACTTATATAAATACATATACATACATATATACTTAAGAAGCAAATGAAAATTAAATATGGAAATTCTGCTTATTGGTGAAGAAAGTTAAGAAAGAAAGAAAGAAAGGGGTTAACATTATAAACCACAGGCTCAAATTAACGCGAGTGAAACCACGTGGCACAGCTAGTAAGATATATAGGTAACACTATTCAATAGAAACTCAAATAAAATACAAAAATAGAAGTAGTTACTAGCTAAAGTCCTAATTGGTTTTCGAGTGAAAAATGTATTCAGAGTAATTTGTTCAACTGTGATTTAATTAAGAATAATACTTAAAATATTGTTCAAAGTTGCGAGACTGTAATGTTTGATTTATTGTATTATTGCTAATTCCATAGCTGCTAATTGATTTTGTAGCTTGGAGTGACCTAGAGGCAACTAGAAGTCAAATTATGTTGATAAAAAGATTCCACAAATATCTGTTTAATAAAACACAAACTGGGTATCGTGCCAAAGTGTTATTGGAAATGTGATTTTTTAATACTATTATTTTTGGTTTGCTGAAGTCACTCGTTTAAGGTCATATTTACTTATTGAGACAAACATTACCTGCTTAGCCTTTTTCTAACTATGTCGGGGTCAGCTTGCTTTAAGACCAGGCACTCTAAAATAATTTTCACGCAAGCCGTGTGCTAAACGCTAACACAGCAGTAATAAGGTTGAATATCGCGTGCGCTTTTTCACCATGTTCGGGTTCGAAACTAAATGTCGTAAGTCTCAATTCTTATTTCGTTTACAACTAAAGTAAGAATTGATCTAGATAAAAAATATCTTATATTTGGATAATAAACGCGTACTTGAAAGACGGCAACGTCGCAATTTATTTATGAATGCGAATTTAGTGAATATTTTAATATTCAAAAAAATAAAAACATTTTGTTTTCGAATGGTAATACTTTTTTAGCATGTATGGATGCTATACTTTTGCGGGTTAATGGGAACGCCATCGGTTAGTTAACATAATGTATTATCAATGTAGTGATGGCCTGAAACACAGGTTTTTTATAAACCGACATCAGGCATTATAGTAAGTTATATTTGACCGCTATTGAGCTTAAGGTAAAACCCCTTTTTACCAATGTTTTTCAAGCACTTAGATTTACCCTTTAAGAACTATTCTATACAACCTGTAATTTAAAGGGTATATACATACCAATTGCACGGCTTCTTTGGATGATAACAAACGATATGGCAAGGGTTTTGTAATCCTATGTCTACATGTGTGGAGCTTATTAGAAATTTCAATACATTAATACCAGAGGCCGAATTTTTCAAATTAAGAAGAACGAGGAGAATTATCGTTTTATTGGCAAGTGACGTAGAAAGTGATGACTCTCATAGTACTATGACATGTTTGCTATTACTGGTATTCAAGAAACATATTATGAAACCAATAATTTAGGGTCAATTCTGTGAGTCACTTATTTTGAGCTGAAACTTTGCATAAAGGCTCCATACCAGATGTTGTCTTCAGTCATTTTGGATAGATATAGGGTTTCCGTTACACGTTGTATATTTATGTTCTGGACTTTATGTACTTTTCTGTAAACATGTTATTAACCGACTTCTAAAAAAGGAGGTTTATAATTCGTCTTGAACTTTTCTTTTTTTTTTATGTATGTTACCTCATAACTCGGAGATGGCTGGACCGATTTAGAAAATTCTTTTTTTGTTTGAAAGGGTTGCTTTCTAGTTGGTCCCATTGTCGTCACGTTTGGATCTGACAATGGGATCATAGAGAAATCGAGGGAACTCTTCAAATATTATAGGCACACCTATAGCGTTTTGGGTATTTCTTATAGTACCTTGTGCAGTTGCTCTCGAAAAACACCATTTGAGGAAGTGGAACTGATGATGAAGACCCCAGATGGCCACCGAAACTACTCAATAATAAGTATTACGTTGATTGCGATTAGATTACTTAAATATGGATGTTAAGCACTTTATGCTCGTCACAATGCATATGGTGAAGTAGAGCTGATGGTGATGTACCAGGAGAACTCCTCAAAAATTAACGGCTCTGCACCGGGAAAAGCAATATTTTGTAAAAGGTGATAAGTAGTTGACATTTTGGCTTTTGTAACTAGACAAACCGAGCCACTAAAAAGCATGAAAAAAAATTTTTCTTTAGTTTTGTATATATTTTCGTTTTTGACACCGCCTTCCGAAATTAAAGTTATTTTTGCCTTTGTAGTGTTTTTATATGGAAGTCGGTTCTATTTTTTGCAAAAAAATTTTTTTTGATAGAAAAAATATTATTATTGAAGCTAAACAAATCAGAATTTTCAAATGACTTTTTTGATTATGATTATGATGGGGTCCATTGCCTGCCGGGACTGCGGAAATCAGGCATCCCCGGAACGCAAGGAAACAAAAAAACAGGATGGGTTTTTGGTCAGTAAACATTTGACAATCCCTTCTGTGCCATTCAGAGCGGGAAAAGTCATTTGATGTTTTTTCACCGGAACAGGGGTCAGAAATATACGCCTAAAATTCACCAAAAACTCACTGCGACGCAAACAATAGTCAATTCATAACAACAAAGAAAGGTTCTATTTTCAAATTTACGTTAAACAAGTTGATGTTGACAATGGGGCCCGTCTGTGGCGTTTTTGCGATACGCAATTGTTTTTTATTGACCAATCAGACCATAGGCCGTGTGATTACCGACAAAGGGTCTCATTCGCAGTAAAAGGTCACCATATCGAAGTTGTTTCACTAGTATAAGCTTTTGAATACACCTACTTGTATCATTACTGTGTGTGAGTGTGGCTGTACCGTCAATAAGTAACTTAATTACTATCGGTTACATTTCGGGGAGTGTGCGATGGAATTACACAACCTAATTCCGCCAAGCCCGTTCCATCATCGGACTACGAGTCAAACGGCGAACCGCCATCGTTACATGGTGGACATCCCACCCATACGCACAAAACGTTTTGGGAATACCTTCATTGTGCGTACGGCTAAGTAGTGGAATTCCCTGCCGAAGTCTGTTTCCTGATAGCTATAACCTGGGAGTCTTTAAGTCAAGAGTGAATAGGTTACTTCTAGGCAAGAGTGCTTCATCTTCGACCACATCATCGCTTAACATCAGGTGAGATTATGGTTAAACGCAAGCCTATCAACTATAAAAAAATAAACAGAAAAAATGACTATTCAACTTGAATGACTTAGTTTTAAACAGCTTTGTTTAGTCCCCTGCAGTAATAAATCGTTCATCTCTGTTACATTCTATTCTTATTACAAACTTAAATTTAAATTCGAAAGTTCTACAACTTTGCGGCGAATATACTGAGCAGGTACTTAAGTTATTTTAGTTAGTAAATGGTCTTGTTCTAAGAAGAAAAAAATGAGAAACATTATATAGTTTTTCTTTTAGGAAGCCTGTATAAGTTTTAATGACATGAGATACCGCCTACATATTCTTAAGTGATACTTAAATAAAACAATTTTTTTATTTTTTACCATTAATTTGAATTGATATAGATATTCTGTGCTATACAAATATAGTTCTAATGACTAAAAATTAGCAGTTTATGTACACATATGAATAGGAGAATCACTATGGGTACATATTATTTACTAAGAAAATCTGAATCTAAAGAGGCCTACCAAAACATCAACTGACATTTCCCATGGATCGATTGGGAACATCATCACTTACCATCAGCTGATATGGTGGTAAAGGGCGAACCTATTATCAATAAAAAAAGTCTACACTACCATTAAATTTATACCCATACTATTAATATTATAAATGCAGAAGTCTGTCTGTTTGTTACGCTTTCACGGGTAAACCGTTGAACTGATGATTTAGTAAAATTTGGCTTGGAGATAGCTTAAGATCGTAGGTAAACATATATCTACTTTTAATTCTAAAAACTACAAAAATAGTTTTGAGAGAAAGATAGAAAGTCTTGTTTTAGATTTAAAAAAAAGGAAATACGTAAACGTAAGTTACGACTCGCGAGCACAAAGATAAGCCCTAAGAGAATTTCATGTTTGGCATAACAGTTTGTGACTGTTAGTGACTGAAGTGGATAAAAATAAAATAATAAATCATCTACTTCTATTCAATTAAATTGTTATTTTTTTTCCATTTATGTTACTAAAGAAGAAAAGAGTTGATTAAACCCTGCCTTTATTATTATACGTTTATTAAATAGAACTGATATTCTATAAATATTGACGCCCAACATAACAGTCCCCTATTAACGAGGTCAATCAAGGGGATTATTCAAACTCACATGTAGATTATCCAAGGTGCCTTACTTAATAATAATCGAGGATTTAGGTAAGATATATTTACCATACCTAAATACAAACATACGCGTAATAATAGATAAAATACATACATATAGTAATGACGTTACGTGAGGTCAATTTAAATCTGACGGCAACATAAATAGGGTTAAGCTCACAGATCGCTGGGCTAATAAGCTTACTAGAACTGATAATCTCCGAGTCAGTTAATTGACCACAAGTCCCTCGCAACCACCCATCCGAATCACGGAAATCTAATTCCAGGACACAATTAAACAGACCTGACAAACTGCTTTGTGTGATATTTCCTAAACCCGTCTATCCGAATGAAATTATTAATTAATTCAATCGAATAAGCAACACTGTTCAATCCATACATCCTACATCGATCTCCATAAATATACCTATACAACGTGTAAGAGAATAAACGCAATTCCTGAAAGTAGTTGGTTCAAAATCGGCTTCTGAATCGATTTCCGTCATAACAAAATTGGTGATAAATTTTGACGGATAAATCCTTCATGTAACTTAAATGGAAACACAATATCATGACAAACTAATTCAATCCTTAATTCAAGGAAATGCGCTCGTGTGCGTGTCGGCCGCTAACATTGCATGAGTGTATGCGTCTGCGTAAGGATATTGTATGACGCACATACGTTTTGCGTTTAGTAAGGATTTTATAAAAAATGTCTAGGTTTGGTTTTAATTAATATAGTTACGGATGTTGTTTTAGACTCATAATTTAATATTCTAATTGGGGTGTCTGAGGTATTGCGCTTAATCTGTTACACCTTGTATTTCAAAATTAATATGTTTTCTCAAGTGCTTATTACACGATGCTAAGATGACATCTGACAGAAGAGAATGGAAGAAGAAAATGTGTTGCGCCACCCCAAGTGACTGGGATGATGAAGATGACACGATGATGTCTTTCTGTTTGTCTGGGTTAATCTCTGGAATGGCTGAACTAATTTAAATGGGGATAAACAGTGTAGGGGCTGTAACTTACTACACCTTTTATTGATAGAAGTGATAGAAATAATATTGAATGAAAGAGTCTTTGTTGACTATTAAATTGTATTAAGTTAATTGATTGATGGACTGGTGGATATGTGTCGCTATGACACGGACTGAGATTGAACTGAATGATACAATGTATGTATTACAATATGCGGTTGCCCGTACACACAGGAAGAAATAGGAAAGAGCATAGAAAAGATTATAGGGCAACAAACAGGCAATATCGCCTCACAAATGAAGTCAGAAGCACAGCTAACAGTACATATTCGTGTTGTGGTTACGAGGTTCAAGTTTTGGTGTTGCTGAATATGTGCAGAATCAATGGAGTGTGAACTTAACTACTGATTTAACACATCGCATAGATTTCAAGCCAATTCCCCAGTTCAAAGCAGTTATGGGGACAATTAAATCAAGGGTTGACTTTGCATTTATACTTAGTTATATACACAGATGTGAACTGAGATTTGTGTTGACAGAAAATGATAAATAATATTAATTTTATAAGTTTTTAAGCTAACATGGTCACTAACAGTATCATTAGAACTTAAAACGGAGATTTGCCATGTGTATTTTTTGTTTTGAGTTTCCGATATTTCGGCACTGTTGCAAGCGCCATGATCACGGATGAACTGAAGTAATTGCGGGTGGAAGTTTGGTGAGTTTTGTGTGTCGGGAGCAGAATCAAGTGTTTAGTGATACATGTGACAGTGGTAGCGGTGTCGCTAACAGAAAATGAACGAGAAAGAGGGTAGACCGATTTGTCTGCTCATAAACTTCCACCCGCAATTACTTCAGTTCATCCGTGATCATGGCGCTTGCAACAGTGCCGAAATATCGGAAACTCAAAACAATAAATACACATGGTAAATATCCCGTTTTAAGTTCTAATGATAATATTATTTTTGCAAATCCATACTAATGTTACAATGCGAAATTTTGTCTGTACGTCTGTCTGTTACGCTTTCACTGCTAAACGACAGTGCACAAGTGCTTAACGTTTCTGAGGGATGGAAGAATGTTATCTATACTTATAATAAATCTGTAGAGAGGTCAATTCTGTACATGAAATATATTTACAAAATAAGTACCAGTGGGTGATTAGGGATCGATACTGATGCCAAAAATACAATCAGTAAAATTTTTATCTGTCTGTCTGTCTGTCTGTATAACCGTTATAGAAACAAAAACTACTTGACGGATTTTAACGAAACTTGGTACAATTATTTTTCATACTCCTGAGCTGGTTATAGTATACTTTTCATCACGCTACAATCAATAGGAGCAGAGCAGTGAAGGGAAATGTTGGGAAAACGGGAGAAGTTACTCCATTTTTTAAGCTTCCGTCGCGTGTGCAACCTTAATGGTTAAAGCTACCTTAATAGTTACACAGAAATCATTTATGACGGAAATGTTCTCCTTAAAATTATATAAAAAATATCCCACGACAGCATATGTCTATCTTTTTTGGTTGACTCACAATAACACGTGTAACTCCCGATAGCTTAGCAGTTCGAAGCTTTCTGATTATTATTCTGCTCCGAAATTTAAAACCACCACAACTTTGCAATGGAACTCGGCTAAAAGTAACCCAGTTGCAACAAAATATAATCGAGGCTCAAATTTTAACAGGTTTCGGTGCAGGAGAAACCGTCTTTATTCCCAGAATTCCCATAATCTATACTTATAATAAATCTGTAGAGAGGTCAATTCTGTACATGAAATATATTTAAAAAATAACTATCAGGGGGTGATTAGGGATCGATACTGATGCCAAAAATGCAATCAGTAAAATTATTGTCTGTCTGTCTGTCTATCTGTCTGTCTGTCTGTATAACCGTTATAGAAACAAAAACTACTCGACGGATTTTAACGAAACTTGGCACAATTATTTTTCATACTCCTGAGCTGGTTATAGTATACTTTTCATCACGCTACAATCAATAGGAGCAGAGCAGTGAAGGGAAATGTTGGGAAAACGGGAGAAGTTACACCATTTTTTAAGCTTCCGTCGTGTGTGCAACCTTAATGGTTAAAGCTACATAGAAATCATTTATGACGGAAATGTTCTCCTTAAAATTATATAAAAAAATATCCCACGACAGCATATATCTATCTTTTATGGTTAACTCACAATAACACGTGTAACTCCCGATAGCTTAGCAGTTCGAAGCTTTCTGATTATTATTCTGCTCCGAAATTTAAAACCACCACAACTTTGCAATGGAACTCGGCTAAAAGTAACCCCGTTGCAACAAAATATAATCGAGGCTCAAATTTTAACAGGTTGCGGTGCAGGAGAAACCATCTTTATTCCCAGAATTCCCATAATACCAAATAATTTTCCATTCCAATTTAAAAGAACGCGATTCCCAGTATCGGTGTGTTATGCAATGACAATTAATAAGGCTCAAGGGCAGACTTTTCGTGTTGCTGGAGTAGATCTCGGTGTCAGTTGTTTCTCGCATGGTCAGTTGTACGTCGCTCTTTCCCGGGTTAGCAGTTCTAGAAATCTTTATGTTCACGTGCCGGACGGGTCAACTTTCAACATAGTTTACCCGGAAGCTTTGCGCTGAAGTATTTTCGTTCTATAGGTACTTAAGCCTCATGTGAACGTGATCTAAACAATATTACCAATACATTAACTTAATAACACACAAGGAGTTACACGCTGACGGAGTCGCGGGCACAGCTATTAACAATAATATTGTGCGGTTCGGTATTGCGATATTTTTCAACAGTATTATAGATTGACATATTATATTTCCCTACTAAATTACGAAAGTTAATCTGTCTGTTACATCAAAATCACTGAACCGTGAGGAAGGACATAGGCTACTTTTTTTTACGGAAAACGACGGAAACGTGGACGAAGTCGCGGGCAACAGCTATCTATGCTAATAATATAATTTATTTAATTTATTTATTTGTCTCAGACCATTGATCCATAGAGTGTTAGTAAAAAACTTAACCTATTGTTAGTACAATAAATTAAAACATACCATCAATTTAATTGGTGACATGCAGATGCACGCCTGTGCGCACATGCCTACGCCTTATTGCGCACTTTAAAAACGATTACTTTGCTTTTAGTTTCATTATACCTCAAGCCATGAGCCTCCGCATAACTCTCACAGACGGCCAACAATTTCCTTAAGCCACAGATTGATGGACTGAGCAACACCATGTCATCAGCATAACTTATGTTGTTGATCATTCTTTCATCAATAGAGCATCCGACCATGGTGCCGCTCAACTCACCAACCAGCCGATCCATATATAGGTTAAAAAGACTGGGTGAAGTTAACCCTCCCTGCCTTACGCCACAATCTAGCCTGTAAAACTCAGAATGAGCATCAGCCCACCTGACATAATTCTTTTGATTTTTATACCAATATTGAAATATGTTAATGAACTCTACAGGTAGCTCGGTATCATCCGATAATTTCTGCCACAAAATGTCATAGTTTACCAGGTCAAAAGCTTTTGACAGGTCCAGAAAGCAGCCATACACTGGTGTCTTCCGGTCAGTGTAGTACTGCACAGTCTGTTTGAGGCACAGGATTGCACTTTCAGTAGACAAACCGGCTCTAAATCCAAACTGCGCGTCATGTAATTGAAGGCTGAAGAGTTTGTTTGTTTTTTTGAACGCGATAATCGCAGGAACTACTGGTTCGAATTGAAAAAATATATTTTAATTAAATAGTAAATTTATAGAGAAAGGCTATAGGCTATATATCATTACGCTAAGGCTAATAGGAGCGGAGCGCCAATGAAGAATGCTTCAAAATCGGGGTTAAATTTAACGTTAGCCCAAAGGAACTATTCCACGCGGACGGAGTCGCGGGCAAAAGCTAGTGGTCTATAAATCTGTTGGTCACCGATCCACACCCAGACCTACCTCACCAAGCGATGCTTACCCTTTAAAATCGACCTTCGTGGCTGCAATTATTTAGCCACATGCTCAAAATGAAACTGAGGTGACCATTTGCACAGAATAATTTGCCAAGGGGCCAAAAATAACTTTGAATTAGTGTTGCCCAAACGAGAGTCTCGCAAGAGTCTTGCAATTAGCGATTATCCTATTGCTATTTATTAAACGTTCTGAGATCTCAACTACCGTTTAATAAATAGCAATAGGATAATCGCTAATTGCAAGGCTCTTGCGAGACTCTCGTTTGGGCAACACTACTTTGAATACCGCTGTTTCGCATGGCAATCAAATAAAATTCGAATACATTTGTTTTACACTATACTGTAAGTGCATTGCAAAACTTCACTTAAAGTAAATAAATGTAATATTATTCACAAACGCCTTACAGCTACATTTTATGTGTTTCTTAGTAGGTACCGTCTGCACTTACGAACGCACCAACTCGAATACAGTAAGCAAAGCAACGTACAAAACTTAGTCTTCAATTGTTCGCGAGCTCGATAAAACTTGCCTCTATATGAGATTCGATTTATGAGCAAAACGTGATGCATTTTGCATTCACTTCAGTGCCAGTATTTTGTATGCAAAACTGAGAGATATGTAAATGTTTCTTTCATATAACCTGTGGTTATTAAAGTTATGGTTACAGTACTTAGTGATTTCATGCATCCAAAGCTAGCAAAGTGAAGACGTCAAGTTTCTCGTCAGTTAGATGTGCTTACTAATCCTTTTTTGTCTTGGGGAACATTAGTATTCTTTTTCAGGGACCGTGATTTAGCTGTCTGGTCTCTGGGTCGTATACTTTTTGTGTTAGGAACTATTAGGTGTTCACCATTATTTGACGTAAGTTGGTGCTTTGAGACATATTATTTTATCTGACTTTTGATTTATACTTCGTTTGAAGCTGTAGCAAACTATCTTTGGATGCGAATATTCCTTTTTTTTTTTAATAAACACATTTCCGGAGTTTAAAGAAGAAAAAAAAATATCCCACATTCGAAAAAAATATTAGGCCGAGTTTTATCTGTTAGCCATTCTTTAATGTCAGTTTTGAAAATGGAATCATATACTACTTTGGGATTCGGTTTGAATTATTCAGCTTTTCGTATTATTCAAGACATCACACATCACACACACCTCAGACATAAAAACAAATCTTATGTTTTTGCTCAGACAATCGCAGAGTAAAAGAAAATTCTATAACGTTTATTCTATACTTATGATTCAACAGACGTTGCCAGTGACCAAAAGAAGTGTGTCATTACATTAACCAATGCTACAACCCTAGTCTTTATTTATGTAAAATTTGTACCCGGAACCCACAATTTCGTTGCCGCACCGATTGCCGTCGTTCTTTTAAAGAAAATCCGAAATATTCAGGTATATATTTATTCCACGATAATACTATATTACATTATAAATTCGTACGTGCTACAATTTCAAGATAAATAAAATATTTATATGATGGATAACGTTACTTTTCATCGAGCCCATACCCTTGAGTTAATATTTTATGATCCCGAATACGTCACGGACTTTTGAAGACCTCATTTTTCAAATACTGGTACAGATTGTTTGAATACATAAAATGTTGATGTATGAATGAATATATGATTTAATGTAGTAAACATCTTATTTGATTTAAGATGAGGAGATTATGTAAATCAAAAATGGTTTTGGAGACATCTTCAATTTTTAATGGAGAAACATTGTACTTAATCATGATGTAATCCAACTACACAATGTTCCATTATTTTGTTCACCAAACGATCAAGATTTCAGTTATTAAAAACATGTTGCAAACTAGATTCTGCTCTAATAACTTGTATCCTACGTTGTATATTATCCAAACGGCCTAAAGCTAAGCCTTCAATCTCAAAAAACCCAGACGCAAAGCTAATTGGCTCTTCCAATTCCAGTCCAGATCTCATAAATCCATCGCAAAAACCGGGATATGCCCTAGATATGCAAAAATCTACATACAAACTGCAGCAACCAATTAATCCGACATCAGGAGACATTAAAAAAGATGAAAAATGACTCTTTCTATATTCGTTGCGAACGGTCGCAATATATCAATAAAAGTGTACCATTAAAGGTGATTAATACTGATGG
Organism: Tholera decimalis; assembly: GCA_943138885.2. Classification (NCBI taxonomy): domain Eukaryota; kingdom Metazoa; phylum Arthropoda; class Insecta; order Lepidoptera; family Noctuidae; genus Tholera; species Tholera decimalis. Next base: position 7,019,107 of record OW964549.2, read on the forward strand.
GAAAATAAAGACGTCTAATCAAGTACGAGCATTAAAGCGCTGAATCGCTTTATGCTAGAATGTTGACTATCTGCAGTACTTTGTTATTCAGCATTGTGGAAGCCAGTTTTTAGCGCTTAAGTGCTTTTGATAATAAAACTATCGCTTTTGTCAAACGATGCTGGGGTGGCCGTGTTTTTTTTTAGTTTTTGTGGAAATGCTTGAAGTGGGTAGGATGAAAATGGTTAGATAATAGTCCAGGTTGTCGTGAACAGTAAATCGGGGGAGCGTTGTTACTTAATGGTGGAGTTAGTGGTATAAACTGATCAGGAATATTAGGTATACATTCAATGTTGCTACTTCTTTGCAGAACAAAAGTCGCTTCCTGAATCTTTACGTTTAAATCTCTTGAATGTCGTAACAAATTTTGATCAGATTATTGGCGTTCAATTTAAATATTTTTATTTTTGTATGAAAATCTGGTGAACTAAAATATGACGAATTCTTAAAAGTCATAGAACAAAAGTTGTTGATTATGATGTTAGTGACATAGTCCTGAGAGGTTTTCAGTGTTTTACATTTAACCCCGTATGTGCATAATTATAGTATAGAATAGCGAAGAAATTTAACGATTTGTAATGTGATAAAAAATACATATCTTTTTACGCTCACATTGCTAATTACGGAATTGTATATCTTAAGAAGATCTACAAAAAATGTTGGATGATAATGTCAGTCTCTTAAGGATAACCCACAGCAACCATTTTATCTTTTACATTTACAAAAAGTAATGGGTATTTATGAAGCTTATATAAACGATACAGAAATACTCCTTCACGGTTTTGAGATCTTGCGTTTTAAGGTTTTTTAGGGTTCCGTAGCCGAATGGCAAAAAACGGAACCCTTATAGTTTCGTCATGCCTGTCTGTCTGTCTGCCGGTCTGTCCGTCCGTCCGTATGTCACAGCCATTTTATTCCGATAATATTACGACTATACAGATGAAACTAAGTAGATAGATGTGTTATGTCAACCGCTTTCCGATTTTAAGAAAAAACTATTTAAAATTAAGGGGGGCTCCTCATACATGGAACTGAAACTGATATTATTTTTTTTCATGAAACCTATGCGTGTGTGGTATCTATAGAAAGGTCTTTAATAATGTCATTGAGGTTTCTAAAACCACTTTTTTATAAAGTTTCACATTTAAAAGATATACGCGTCCAAAGTGATAAAATGTGTGTCCCTCCCCAAACTTCTATAATAATAGTGGGAAAAATCTAAAAAAAAAAAATATGTGATGTAGATCTTAATTTAAAATTTCAACGAAATTAGTTTGAATGAGATCGGGTCTGCAGTTTTTGATATATTTGGATATTTTGCATAGCATGGTTTTTTTTATACCTCAGTTATTATTTTTATTTTTTGTTGTTATTTATTATCTTTATCCTTAAGTTTATTATAAGGTGTATAATAAAGTATATCATAATAATAATAATTATTATTTTTCTACCAAAACTATTATTTAAGCGTCTGTAGATATTTTTAGCCGAGGACCTTTTAACGGGCCTTTTAACACTTTCTTGTTGCATTTAGTAAAAATTTCATGAAAAATTAACTGTTGTTAAGTCACAGTGTTTTTCGAAGTAAAAAAAAAGAACACCACGCGTATTCCACAATTAAAAGAGACCGAAATAATTTTCGTAAGCCTGCACACAACATGTTAATTTATCTACAAAGAAAACCTGAACATGTCCCATAACGGGTATTCCCATACAAAGTCCGAGTTCACCCCAATTATATACAAACAAAACGATTTGTACGGCCATTAAAACATAAAAAGATACTAAACACATTTTTAACAGTTGAAATATTAAACCGACCCTAAACACAACAGACGAAAAAAAAAAAAACAATTAGTTTACATTAATGAATCATGTTTTCCAAACAAAAATGTACTGTGAATCCGGAAAAAATCGGAATGTTTTTCGTGTCCAATATCTAACTATACGTTTTGCTGTAAGGTACATTTTTGTCCGTACGGTATTATTAATTCATATTAACGAGACATAGGCTCAAAGGTTATCCGAGTCTACGTGGATGAGAACGGTCAAATATCATCAACCTGTAACGAGCATACGAATTCGGTATTTTTTAAGTCGTTAAACCCACCGCGACGGTTAATTTAATCAGCCTTTTTGATGTTGGTTATTTAATCCAGGCTAAACTAATTACCTTTGTATTTTTATGGTTATCTGGCTTTTTAATTAATTTGGCCCATTTTGCACGAGATGGTCATTATTTCTAAAAGATCTTTATAATTATGTCGAAACTACGGGCTTTTTAATAATTTTAAAATATGAAAAAGTGTTGTGATTTCGCTTAGAGTACGTTAATTTAGACTGTGTTAATACCGTTATCATTAACGAAGGTTTAGCTAGAAAATTTTCAGTATCACAAAATTTCAGGAGCAAACTAATTACTAATGAATACAAAATGAAAACTAAGTTTTCGCTATGAAAATATTTTCTTTTGCGTAAAAAAACATAACTTCGTTAAGTACTCCTCCGTTTGAGTCTAAATACTTCTACAAAAGTAATAAAGTTATAAGTTATTAAGTCCAGAAAGAATATGTCCAAGATTTTATGTTGAAGTATAGGCGTCCATAACTATATAACGTGTAATAGAATAAACGCAATTCCTGAAAGAAGTTGGTTCAGAATCGGCTTCTGAATCGATTTCCGTCATAAAAAATAGGTGTTAAATTTTAACGGAAAAATCTTTCATATAACATAAAATGGAAACACAGTATCTTGACAAATTAATACAATCCTAAATTCAACGAAATTGTGTGCGTGTCTCGTCGGCCGCTAGCATTGCATGAATGTATGCTTCTACGTAAGGATATTCTATGACGCACATACGTTTTGCGTTTAATAAGGATAACTATTTTATTAAAAAAATGCTTAAGTTTGGTTTCAATTTATTTAGTTACGGATGTTGTTTTAGTCTTATAATTTAATATTCAAATTGGGGTGTCTGAGGTATTGCGCTTAATCTGTAACACGTTGTATAGATATGTTTATACTAATGTAGTTGGGCTTGTTGTCATTGCATGAATTTTAATAAGCGTAAAACATGCAAAAGTCATACGTTCTTAAATACATATTTGTAGTTAGCAATTTATCGTGTACAAAGAGACGTTTTAGAATCGATATGAAGCAAATGATAATTACTTCATTAGAAAAATATATTTTTTGTTTTTGTCTATCAACGTCACTCCATTAAAAAATTTGTTTACTGTCGATTGCCCATAATATTGAAACCAAACGTGTTTCAATTATATACTACCGAAGAATATTAGAAATATTGTGATTTTACATGCTCACTAACAAAATTCTTGTTAAATTAATAAATAACAACAATTTTTTCTTTATTCCAGGTTCCAAAATGGCTGCGGTAATGCTGTGCCAACGAAATAAACCCTGACCAAGGATGCCGTAACAACAAATCAAATGAATTCACAAGAAAATAAAAGAGAAACATAATAAAGAAATGGGTGTACAAAGGTGATATTCACAGAAAATGGACACCCATAAACTGCCACTACACATTTGCAATTCAATAAAACAGTATATGATAAACATAGAAATAGTTTCTCAAATAGTAACGATACATTACAGAAAAATAACGGAACAGAAAAAGAGGTTGGTTCTGAAATTGGGTCTTCAGGAGAGGTTAAAAATAGTGATATTGCTCATATTATTAATGACAGAGAACTCAGATTGCAACGGGTTCGGTGGCAGGAATTCAATGCTAAGAACGAGGGTCATTGGAACTCGATACGGAAAGCTTCAAGGAGTAATATTGCCGATGGATCAACACAAGTACTTGAAACCGGTGGAGGCGTACCTCGGGGTACCCTATGCTACACCACCAACGGGGTCAAACAGGTATGTCCTCCATTTTATGGTCGGTCAACTACATCTTATTAAATGCTTGGCTAGGTTCCGACGTGACGCTAAAGTGGAAATGTCGAATGTATGGACCGTTTTCTAAGAACGAATTTATACGTGCAGACGCGAGAGTTAGGATCGTAATAGCTCTTGTATGTTTAAACGAGACAAGTTTAGAATATTATTTCAGTTGTAGCTGAAGTCTGAATACTTGAAATTACAGAGTCGCTTTGTAATCATCACAGTTTGTAGAGAACTGTAATTGCAATTTTGATGTGTTTTGTGACATATAACTTAGAACGTGTGTCGTGTTACACACATATACGTTTTTAACGAGTTTTGCAACAATATAATATCCACATAGCTCTACGTAAACAAACATATATCAAAGCCAGAAAGTATTTACCAGTCATGTATTAACTATACCAGAAATATTGGTGCAATTATAATTGTAAAGCAAAGTTCTTTTTTGCAAAAAATACTTTACAAAGTTTTTATATTTGCATATCTCAGTAAGTTTGCTTGAAATCTACAGAAATGATAGTGTTAAAACTAGGTAATTATTTACATGAACGTCTTAATAGCCACGTTAAATAAATATAATTTTTATGGTAGTTATCTTAAAAATATTATTTTCTGTTATTTGTGAAACTGGACAAATATTTACCATATCAATGGTTTTTGCAGGTATTTCTGTTGAAAAAGTACTTTATAACATCACAGCTATTTTAAATTTCACTGTGAACGTCCAATTAGTGGAAATTAATTTGAGGAAACAGCTCCTTCGCTCAGTTGCAGCTTTCGGGGATAAAGTCAAAACTGAGAACTCATTAAAGGCTGAGACTGTGTTGAGACTTTTAAGTAACTTTTTTAAAACAAAAACGTACTGTGTCTGTTTAGTTTGAGTTGGAAATGTTATTAGAGTTGGTTTACTTACATTGATTTAAATAAACTAGTGGCACAATTCATGCTATAATGTAATGTATTTCTAATGTAATGTTTTTATTGAGTAGTAGTGGTTCAGCTGTTAAAAGCACGACTTACGAGTTGTAGCTTGTAACTCAGGCAAACATATTTCGCTGTAAATTTTCATCACCAAAAATTTAATAATTTCAAGAAGGCATCACGAGCAAACCAGTATGTCGTAGGACTGAAAATATCCTCATGTCAAAATGTCCTGTGCGGTGGATTACGGTCCTTTTCCTCTCCTAGAGAGAATGCCTGTTTCTAAGCAGTGGAAATATTATAGGCCGACTATGTCATTTTAATTCATTATTATATTTTTGTCGTGGAAACATGTGGAAACATTATGACTTTAAATAAGGCATTTTTTATTTATTGAAAATAGGTTCGCGTTTGACCACCATCTCACCTGATGGTAAGTGATGATGTGGTCGAAGATGGAGCACACTTACCTAAAAGTTACCTATTCACTCTTGACTTAAAGACTCCTAGGATATACCTATCGAGAAACACAGACTCCGGCAGGGAATTCCACTCCTTAGCCGTACCCACAAATAAGGTATTCCCAAAACGTTTAGTGCGTATGGGTGGGATGTCCACCGTGTAATGATGGCGCTTCGCCGTTTGTCTCGTAGTCCGATGATGGAACGAGCTTGGCGGGATTAGATTGTGTAATTCCATCGCACACTCCCCGAAATGTAACCGATAGAAAACCGATAGACTTTCATACTCCACGAAATTTTCGTAGATAGATATAAAGTTTTGCTTCAAGTATTATATTGATATAAAGGTTTGTAAAACGCCCCAATATAGCAAATGGGTCATAGTAACTTGATAAATATTTGGAAAGCATGAAACTTAATTTTTGTATTATTGAGGAACTGCTGTCCAGACGAGTGTCCTATTTAATTGGGTGTGAGTGTCATAACTAATAGGATTTCTGGTTTTGTATTTGGTTTTTTTTACGTGGCAATATAGATGTTACCACAAATACATCTGATCTGTGTCGTCACATTCATTCCTGCCATTTATATCTGAAATGAAATGAATGAAATGAATGAAATGAATGAAATGAATGAAATGAAATATTTATTTTGTAAATTGGTTATAAATAACACTCTTACACGTCATGTTTTTTTGCGCGTTAAGTTTAGTTTAGCTAGATGAGGCCGGTATTTCCTAACTGACTACTCTGAGAAGAAACACCGAAACAAACTCAGAGGTCAAAGTCTCTTTTAAAGTCCAGACAATTTGTATTTGTATATGAGAAGCATGTAGGTTCATGACTGTGGCTCTCTGCCATGAGATTTGGCAAGAAGCAAGTCGTAACAGCAGGTGGGAAGCGGAAAATCTGAAAACTGCAAATGTAGGTATCCATATATGAAAAGGAATAGGGTATGTCGGTAAAAATAAACCACAGCCCATACTGCTAAATATAAACTTGAAATTTGGAAAGTAGTTGCAGTTTATAACGGAAGGTTACACTAAGAAAGGATTTTGCGATAACTTTTTATTGATTTCCAGCTGTTGTTCGCTTCGTTAGCGTGAAAATTGAGATGTTTGTTGTGATGTATAGATATTATGAGAGAATTGCCCGAAAGCGATTATATTCCTTAAAACTGACCGTATCGTAAAACGACTATAACTGAAGTTAAGAATAATTTTTTTAAGCCCCGCTTCCCCCTTTTTTATTTACCCCTTGGGTTTAGTTATCTTTTATTTTCTATCATAGCCTCTTGTATAAATTTTACAGTTCGTGTACATATCTATCTTCATACAAACTTGAGAGGTGAAAGTTGCCCTGCTTGTTACCCCTGGGGGTAGTAAACTTTTGATCCATCGACTCATATAACAGTGGGTATTTACATTCCTAACTTCAAAATTGACGTAGTTTTATACAAAATGTGCCCTCCTGTAGCACATTTTGTATGAAATCCTGCCTGCTTGTCACTTTTTAAAATAAAAATGTGCTTGTTTCTTCACTGGTCGAATCAAAGCTCCAGAGCCTTGAACATCGACGACGAGTTGCAAGTCTATCGGTTTTCTATCGGTTACATTTCGGGGAGTGTGCGTTGGAATTACACAATCTAATTCCGCCAAGCCCGTTCCATCATCAAACTACAAACGGCGATCCGTCATCGTTACATGATGGACATCCCACCCATACGAACAAAACGTTTTGGGAATACCTTCATTGTGCATAGGAGTGGAATTCCATGCCGGAGTCTGTGTTTCCTGATCGCTATAACCTGAGTCTTTAAGTCAAGAGTAAATAGGTTACTTCTAGGCAAGCGTGCTCCATCTTCGACCACGTCATCACTTACCATCGGATGAGATAGTGGTCAAACGCGAGCCTATTATCAATAAAAAATAGGTAATTCGCCATGTGGACCCAGGACCCAGTACAGGTTGGTAGATGTTTCGTTGCACGTCTTCGGATTTTCTGTTCTAGGACATGCCGGTTTCCACATGATGTTTTTCTTCACTTTTTTTAACAGTGGTGATAAATAACATAAAGGTATACGATATAAATAACACACAGCACTGTGCCTGACACATTGCTGTGTGTTATTTATATCGTCACTGGGTCCTAACCCAGGCCCTGTATCTCGCAGGTTGGGCCAGTACCATTGGGCCAACATTGCTCTCCTTTCGCTACTTTGCTTCTAACATTGCATTAAATTATAGTTTATTGACAGCCTTTTTCAAGCGAAGCGAAAACAAGAACATTTGTCAATGAAATAAAACTGAATTTTGCCAAATAAATACTGTATATTTTATCTCCACCATAAATTATTGGGTAGTATGCCATCAAATAGACATTATCCTTTATTATGTAGAACTTTGTGGACAATATAATTTTATGAATTGAGTAATTATAAATGCGGCGTTGTGGTGTATTAATTTATGTACATAAATTAACTCAAAACTTTTCATATTTAATAAAATTTACCGCTTTTGTCCTCTTGAAAATTATTCTATACATCTGTATGATTGTTAAAATGTAATAAACTGAAAGCATGAACGAGTTAAGAAAACCAGTGAATCAACATTTGATCTAATATTTGTGTAATTTATATGTGAGCTTACATTTGAACCAACGTTTGTCACTAGGTTTGCGCCAACACGAGCGCCCGCCCCGTGGGACGACGTGAAGACTGTGGACCAAATGGGTCCAGTCTGTCCTCAAAGACTGCCTGACATCTCCAACGAAACCCTGGCTCTAGAGCGGATGCCCAAAGGCAGGCTGGAGTACTTGAGGAGGTTACTGCCACGGCTCAAGAACCAGAGTGAAGACTGCCTTTATATGAACATCTACACGCCAGTGCAAGGTAAGTCAAACATGAACCTGGATTGTCTTTTTTATTTTATGAAAATCCTCTATCAAACTCTGCTTAGCCTTTTTCCAATTATGTAAGGGTTAGCTTCAGTCTAACCTTGTGCTGCTGAGATCTAGTGTTTTCTATTCAGTAACTGCCTGTCTGACCTCAACAACCCAATATCTGAAAGAAAAGAAAGAAACAAAAACGTTTATTGACACATGCCACACGTACACACCAGGGATGTTGCGGATGCCGATTTTTTCACATCCGCGGATGTGAATGCGGATGCGGATTTCTGAAAGCTCGCATCCGCGGATGCGGATGCGGATGCGGATGTTTGAGCCCATATAAAAAAAGTATATGAATGAAGAATTAAAATAACGATATAGTAATCATATTTTTTTTATTAATCAGAATTAGTATGTGAAGTTAAAGATAGGAGCATTATACTTAATAAATAATACCCAATATTTTTTTAGAATTACCAATTACTCAGTTCAAAAAGCAATTAGAAAAGCTGTTATTAGACAAGTGTTACTACACAATCAAAGATTTCATAGAGGACAAAACAGTGGTTTAAAAAAATGTTCTAGAATTGTATATATATATTTTTTTCTTTTTTAATGTACATTGTTATTACTCTTTTATTGATATAAATAAATTGTAATTCTTTTTATTATCTTAAATATTCTTACTTTTGACATTAATATTATTTTTTGTATATGTTATTGAATGATGCTGGACAATACTGTATTTAATTGTATGTTTCAAAATTTGATTTAGATATAAGGATACAACCATGGTATGTAACATTGTAATATTTAGCACACCGTAATGGTAAATATATTGTAATTAATCTTTAATCATCATAAAATAATTGTATTTTTTTTTCTTATTATTATAGACATTATTATCTTAGACAATCTTACTTTTGACATTACTATAATTATATTTTTGACATTATTATTATTGCGTTATTGCCATTATTATTTTGGGCCAAATTGCATTAATGATGCTGGACAATGCTGTATTAAATTATATGTTTTTAGAATTTGATTTAGTTTTAAATAATCGTGTAAAATTTAGCACACCGTAATGGTAAAATGTATTGGGACGCTACTAAATCTAACCAACTTATATGTATACCTACATTATGGCTAATAAATGATTTCTTTCTTTCTTTCTTTCTTTCTTTCTTTCTCTGATTCAAGCCGATTATGCAGAGGTTCGTAAATTAAACCCGCGCTACTAAATAATTGTTCGCTAGGAACACTGCCTGGTGGAGTGGATAAAAATCTTCGTGCTATCGGTGATAATATGTTAAATTCCTCTCGATGAACACTCCACCATTTAAGAGGATTCTCATCCACATTGACTCTTTTTTTAGTGCGATAAGAAAGTAATTCCTTTTTGAGTACAGCTTCAGTGCTACCATTTTCTGGTATTTCTTGACTCTCATCTTGACTTGAGGAATCTAACATCATGGCAAGATCGTTTTTTAAGCATGGCTTTCTGAGGGAACCTGACGTCCCTGGTCTTAGTTGTCCCATATCCTTTTCCGTGGAATCTGTCATTCTCATTCTTTTAGCCCCTTCGTAATTGGCATTAAGAGAATCGGAAACGTCACTTTTGTAAACACTGTAATAGTAGAGTTTACAAAAGTTTAACAGTGATCATTGTTTGAGCGCGCTCTCAAGGCAAACGTGTCATATGTCTGTTTACATTTTATTTAATTTATAGTATTTATAATAATATTCCTTTGTGCATTGTATGTACGGTTCTAAGTGCGCGTGTCTCAGACGTTGTTTATGATCGGCATCTTCTCAAAAGCGAAGGGTAGATAGGCTACATATCTATACGATAAGTATCCCACAGCGTAAACAAACACGTAATGATTTATTTACAAGAAACAAATGATGCACCACAACAAACTTATCGGATCTTGTGGGGCCGGCGAACAGCACGTGACATTCGCCGTTCAATTTCTTTCTGGATGCAACTTGTCTTACATCCGCATCCGCATGAAAATCCGCATTGATTATTGCGGATGCGGATGCGGATGCAGATGTCCAAATCCATACGGAAGCTCCGCATTTGCGGATGCGGATGCGAATATTCGCAATATCCCTGGTACACACAGTAAAAAAAGCAAATAATTAAAAAATCAAAAATTGGCCAAGTGCGAGTCAGACTCGCCCATGAAGGGTTCCGTAGTAACTACGCCAAATAACTTTGTTTTTCATAGTGTTTGTATGAATTACAAAGTTATATTTGCGGTTTCAGAAAATAAATGCTGTATCTCAAAACCTGCTGACCCTATCTCGTTCAAACCAATTTTGGTTGAAAGTTTCATTAAGATCTATAGCATATATGTTTTACATTTTTCCCTCCATTATTGTAGAAGTTAGAGGGGGAGGACATTTTGCAACTTTGGAAGCGAATCGTATTTTAAACTATCGACTTTGACTGAAAAAGTGGTTTTAGAAACCTTAATGTCATTTTCAAAGACTTTCTGTAGATACCACACACGCATAGGTTTCTTGAACAAAATATTTTCAGTTTCAGTTCCATGTATGAGGAGCCCCTCTTAATTTTGAATATATTTTTTCTTTTTTTCTTAAAATCGGAAAGCGGTTCACAGAATACATCTACCATTCTCCATCACCATCACCATCTATATTCTCTTCATGTGTATAGTCCTAGTAATAGTTTCGGAATAAAATGGCTGTGACATTCGGACGGACGGACAGACTGACAGACATGACGAAACTATAAGGGTTCCGTTTTTGCCATTCGGCTACGGAACCCTAAAAAGTACACAAAATAAAATAAAAAATTGAATAGTTATTAGGACTATTTAAATTACAGTATGTTATTATTATATGGGTAACACGATACTTCCTGGCAAGGCTGGTGTTAGATTTGTCTGGATACTAATTACGCGTAAGGCCTGGCAAATTTGTACAAATGACAGCTGGTACCTACAGGTTAACGTGTTTTCCGAGGCGCAGCGTATTCTCGTTTTGTTAAGATGTTTACAGATCCACGGACCGATCACGACAAGCATTGCTTTACCTGGTTAGCTACGTACTTCTCCCGTTTATTTAACTCCTCTATGTCCTCGGCAAATATGGTGGTCGGAGCTACTGAAGACGAACAGCGTAATGTTTTTGTTTTCAAAGTGGTTTGGTTAACGTTTAAAGTATCAAGATTTTTTCCAGATGATAACAGTGTTATTTCCTATCACTGTAGTACCAAAAATCATACCAACGCGTACAGTTTCCTCAAATAAGTATAACATGGTGTGTTTTTTGATCATAAGTAAGGTTTAAACGATCTAAGCCCTGACACAAAAGGCAGGATAATTGCTTTGAATATAACAGTAATTCTTGGTCTTTATTATTCTTTCCCATGCTACCCTGTTTATAAAAGTTAAGCAATATCTATGGGTTAAACACCATGTGTAAAAAAAATGGATTCACGGAGGCTTTGTTATAATTAAAACCTCTGCAAATATGGTTTTCACTATCATTACAATCAGAATAACTGACTTTTAACTTATGTAAAAACTATTTTCAACAAGCGACACTACATTAAAGTATTCGTCCTCAATGCTGTCAGCGAGTAATGTATCCAAGAGACTGACAGCATTCCCTCCTTGTATACCGTCAATGCTTAGCCTGTAGGCAACTGGTAGCCAGCCTGTTTTCTTTTTGTGGGAAGTCATCAAATGATTCCTCTTACTCATGCTTTCCGTGGCCGGGGTATCTCCTTAAAACATCCCCGCGACCCCAGTAGACAATGGCCCTGTACAGCTAAGTCATAAGTGCTGACTGACGTGCGCGAAGAACACGACGCTCCGTTGACTCGGGACCTATGAACTAGTCTTTTCTTTATTGAAAACCATACATAAAGCACGCACTAAACTGTTTCAAATTCGAAAATATTTTATTGCTTGCCAACAATATTATAATAGTAGATACTAATTCAAGAGTTACCTTTGTATCAAGTAGGTGTATTGTATTCTTTTCATTGAAATAAACTATTGATTCATGTATGCAGTATGTTGTATAAGTTTTTCAACACCTTCATGTTGCAATGCCTTTGCATCCTGACTATTATTATTGATCTTAGTTACTTGAAAGAAACCCTGAATGTAAAAAAGGCGCATTTTTAGTTCAAGATGGGAAGGCATCCAGTGACTAGGACTACCTCCCGATCTGGGTGAAGCGAGAAGGTGTGTCACACTTTTACTAACTAAAACCCATCCGTGTTTCATCATATGCCCTTCGTGTTCCGAGGCCGCGGTAACTCTTTTGAACAATTTTGCAACTCCGGCAGGCAACGGCCCCCTAGTGGGCCCCGACAATTTTTGCTGACACTCTGAGGCGCGCGTGGAACACGACGCGCCGTCTACACGGGCCTGGTTTCAGTCGGGCGGCGACCTACCCATTGCTCGCAGCCCGCAGGCCCACGCCTACGGTGGTTGGGAGTCACCTGTGACTTCCGACACCCGGAACGTCTCCTGCGGCGTCTGGGGCGCAAGGACTGAGGGCCTTAAGACTTGCCTCTCCCTCGCGCGTCCCGCCACCTCCTTTGCTTCTTGTATATGTAGCTTGGTGTACAAGAAAATAACATAACCAGACTACAACATCCCTCTCCTGCTGGGTCACAGGCTTCTCTTCTTCTCTTTGAGAAGTAAGGAGCCTTAATCTACCACGCGGGCCTAGTGCAGATTGATAGATGTATCATGTCTTCGAATTCTCTGTCCAAGGGAAAACACGATATTTTCCTTCACAGTTTTGAGGATAGCGATCGTGATATAACTAACACTAAGTGGGTCCAAACTCGGACAGGCAATGTGCCTGTTTGTGTGGCACGACCTAGAACTCGTAAGACTGGCCTGTAACTATTAATATCTTAATAAAAAAGATTTTTCAATTCATTATTATAGAAGTTAGAGGGGGGGACACATTTTACCACTTTGGAAGCGTATATCTTTTAAACGATTAACTTTATGAAAAAGTCATTTTAAAACCATAATGTAATTTTTAAAGACCTGTCTATAGATACCGCACACGTATAGGTTTCATGAAAAAAAAATATTTTCAGTTTCAGTTCCATGTATGGGGAGCCCCTTTATTTTAAATATTTTTTAAATTTTCTCTTAAAATCGGAAAGCGGTTCACAGAATACATCTATCTACCAAGTTTTACATGTATAGTCCTAATAGTTTCGGAATAAAATGGCTGTGACATACGGACGGACGGACAGACATGTTGAAACTATAAGGGTTCTGTTTTTTGCCATTTGGCTACGGAACCCTAAAAATGGAGTAACTTCTCCCATTTTCCCAACATTTCTCTTCACTGCTCTGCTCCTATTGATTGTAGCGTGATGAAAAGTATACTTTAACCAGCTCAGGAGTATGAAAAATAATTGTACCAAGTTTCGTTAAAATCCGTCGAGTAGTTTTTGTTTCTATAACGGTTATACAGACAGACAAAAATTTTACTGATTGCATTTTTGGCATCAGTATCGATCCCTAATCACCCCCTGATAGTTATTTTGTAAATATATTTCATGTACAGAATTGACCTCTCTACAGATTTATTATAAGTATAGATATAGATGACGGGCCGCGTGTGCGGCGGTCTAATTGATGTGCTTATACTATTGCGGGTTAACGGGAACGCCCTCTGTTAGTTAACATACTGTTTATATGTAGTTAAGGGTTTTTATTTAAGTGAATATTTTCAGATTTGAACTAAAAAAATATATATAAAATATAAAATAATAAATCTATACAAAAATATGGAAATTTAGTGATTCCCTATTCATACATTATGGAAATCTCTCTTGTTACATTTATAGAAACAGATGGTTTTTTTCTTGAAGTGGAAATTGAAATTTCCTTGGGATGGGCGGAGGGGTCTGTCAGACTCTAACTGACTAAAATATCCTGTGTTCCCTGGCACACTGGCTCTGGGGTGTGGGGGAACACTTAAGTATTCTTTTACTCGGTCCCCAAATGGTGCCTGGGCCCGGCTCGGGCTCTGGCTGGTAAAGCGAGGGGATTGAGGTGTTTGGCTCTCCCGCGACATCTGTTGTATGAAACACGCTACCAGATCGCCACAAGGCATCACCATGTGATAAGCGGGCATCTTTATAATATTGTCACCAAACACTGCAACATTTATACACTATCTAGATCTGAGTGCAAAAAACACAGGTATCTGAATGGCTACTTACAAAAACTTATGTTGAAACTGAAGACCTGTTAAAAACCATCCGCTAGGAAATGAATGTTTTATCTGTATTTCATCTACATTACAATTTACATTTACAAATACATACACAACGTCACATCATATTGTTATCTACACTTTTCACCCTTCGCCACCCATACTCAACCACTTTTATACACACCACTATAGCACTAGAATATTTTTTTTACTGATAGTTTATTTGATACATACATTAATCACTCTTGTTATTGTTTCTTTTTTTTAATAAGTTTATATTAATGCTTTCTTTTATTTTTCTACTACTGTTTAAAACAGTGAATTTTTTTTTAATATGTAACTCACACCTAATTTTATAGACTTAAGTTTATGTCCTGTTTAATTGCGAGAGCTCTGGTACCCTAAAACACAAGTTAAATCTTACTTTGGGTACCGTCCAGTGTTCAACTAGTTTAGTTTACATACATTCGTCCAAAAATGTTATTTCATGACTATGTCATGTAATTTAGTTGAATTAAATAAATCTATACTAATATTATAAAGCGGAAAAGTTTGTTAGTTTGTTTGTTTGTTTGTTTGTTTGCTTGAACGCGCTAATCTTCGAAAGTACTGGGTGGATTTGGATGAAATTTGGTATGGAAGTAGCTTGAAGCTTGAGGAAGGTTATAGGCTACTTTTTACCCGACTGCAAAAAAGGAGAGTTATGTTTTTACCGTGATAGAATCCACGGGAGCGAAGCCCCGCGAGAGTACTAGTATTCTATATTCTAGATCAAAAGCTTATCTCCACCCAAACCAACCGCGTGGCAATAGCTTAATCGCTATGGTGTGTGATCAAGTGTTCGCGTGTTCAAACCCCACCCATTACAATTTTGGTTGAAGGGATTAACAAGATTGCTAGTAATGTGCATTCTTCCCAAATTGCTTGTTCTCGTTACAAAAAATGGTTTCTAAAAATCCGAACCGAAGGAAGGAAGGAGTACAGTCCGGTTTCGTTTTGCTTATTTTTCCCATTTTTATTTTGGTTGACGGTATCACATTACGACATCGCAAACAGGGTCTCTTGAGGCTAGAGATAGGGAAATATTTTCTCATAAGAAACCATCCTACTAAAGGACTGTATATATTAGGAATTTCTGGTAAAAGTAGAAAAAATATACAGAAATAAAAATTTTACTGACTTCAAAATCAGAATTAATATTTGATAACTAAGTTAAATTAATCATATTGCTTCGACGTTTGGATCTAGAATGTAATAAATTAGATTACTTTTCACCAGTCATACAAAATTCAGTACGTAGGTAAAACACGGCACAGCTAGTCTCGCGTTCGATTACGGGTCGGGCAAAGTATAATGAGGTTTTTCGGTTTTCTTAGTAATAGCATAGAGGATGGAATTGTACCCGGTGTATGCCTGTATGGTAATTTATTTTATTTTATTTATTTATTTATTTGTCTCAGACCATTGATCCATAGAGTGTTAGTAAAAACTTAACCTATTGTTAGTACAATAAATTAAAACGCAACATCAATTTAATTGGTGACATGCACGCCTGTGCGCACATGCCTAACAGCCCAGTGCCTGACAAAATGGCCCATCGATTTTGTCCGCCAGTGTTACTAGAATGTTGTTGGGGCTACGCCTGAATCGCTGCAGCGCAGATGCACATTGCTTGCGCATAACAGCATAAAAGTCAGCTACTCTCGCTTCAGCAAATATGCCCGACGCGCTGCAAAACCAAGGTAGCTCCAACAAAACCCTCAGCGTATTATTATATTGAACGCGCAGAGCGCTGTAGGCCTTTTGCGTATACCTGATCCACAGGCTGCACGAGTAAAAGGATTGACAATAGGCTCGGAATAGAGTCAGTTTTACCTCTTTAGTAC
Source organism: Tholera decimalis (assembly GCA_943138885.2). Classification (NCBI taxonomy): domain Eukaryota; kingdom Metazoa; phylum Arthropoda; class Insecta; order Lepidoptera; family Noctuidae; genus Tholera; species Tholera decimalis. Next base: position 7,035,457 of record OW964549.2, read on the forward strand.
ACCGTGCAAACCTGCGGGCCAGCATATTGCATCTGGTCGCCAACGCTCTGCGCTCCCTATCTGTCTTGGTCGTCTACGAGGCAATCTGTGACCACATGGCCGAGGTATATTATATGAGTGACGAGCTCCAACGGAGCGGATATGCTCATCCCCTTATTACATGGAACATAACATGACTGGTTAAAAGTGGGTGTTACATTGTAAATGTGTACCTCTGCCTACCCCTTCGGGGGTTAAAAGGGGTAGAGATATGTTATGTTATAATCAGTAGACATGTATAATGTACTCTCAAATCTCTCTAAATATAACGCAAAATTCGTCATAATATCGTTTGAAAAACCAATCACCGCTCTAAATATGGATTTATAAAACTATAGTCAATAAGCTACGATTTTTTTAGTACTCGGTGGTTGTTGAATCCAAAACAATTGTTTGATTTAGGATATAGTATGTTTACTTGCCAAACAAAAATCGTTGCAACCGATTCCGGGTTTTTGGTCCATAGATTTTTGGGCATTATCTTTCGGTGCAGAAATAGATTTGTTCCTGAAGAAGAACATAAGCTTTTCTTTTTGCATAAAAAAAAACTCACGCTAGCAAAGCTGCAAGCAGAAGCAAGTTATTTATGTTTCAGTTTTGCCAAAACCTGGTACGCCTTATTCTCAGTTTTTCATACTCATGGTATGTTTGTTGTCAAAACCTTTAGTAAACGCTAGTAAAAAAATTCATCCATTCCATCCATTGTCTGTTTCCGAGCATATTTGTCGTCAATCGTGCGACATCGGGTAAATGTAGAACTAACTTCGTAAAGGAAGTCTTTTGAAACGGAAAGTAGTATTTTCTTTGTCGGTTGCATTTCTAGCTCTTACTGTTGGAAATGGCTTAAACTCAGTTGAATATCGAATATCTGTTTGTATTTGGGTTTATCAGATACGGAGAAAAATATGGCTAATAAGAATAATGTATTACTTACAGAACCTCTATCTCTCTTCTATTCCTCTATTAGGCTCCTATGCACGTTTTGTCTGAACGCTCATACCGTTTAGGTAGGTACATTGCGATAATAATACATATACAACTTGTAACATAACTAATGCACATCCTGATATTAGTTTGTTCAGAGTCGTTTACTGAATCGATGTTTATCGTTTTTAATATCGATAATTTTTATCCCAAAGCAATTAAATCTACGTAAATTAGTTACTAATTACATTTTCGCTGTATAGTAAAAACAAACTAACTATGGACCGTAAATTAAAGTAGTAACTTTTTTTTTTAGATTATTTAACAGGTTGCCTTTAGACATAAAAAGTGCCGTCTATAGTACCACTTTCAAATTAAAATTAAAACAATTCCTATTGAATAAGTGTCTATATGCTGTAGAAGAACTCTAAGTTATTGGTGTATAATTGTGTTACTTTTTATTGGACTTTATTCATTAATTTAGCTGTACATTTTATAATTGTTATTTTTAATTCATTCTGACATTATTTGCTATTTTATGTGTAACTAATGTTTTTAATGTAATTTATTTTAAATTTTATGGTTTGACCCTGTTTAATTTTTTGATGACATTTAAATTTATTGTTTTTATATTGTTGACATACATAGAAAAATCCAAATTTACTTATTTTATTTTATTGTAAAACTGTAATATTGTAATTTATTTATGTGTGTAAATTCAGATACAAATTACTTGTTTATGAATAAATGACTATGACTATGACTAATGCAGATTTATATGAATTCCGTCATTCACAGAAAAATAAAACTCATTTAAAGGAAGTTAAACTCATTTAAAGGAATAGGCATCTTCTGGGCTCGCTCGTCACATCGTAGACCTCATCTATCGCTTACCATCAGGCGAGATCGAGGTCAAGAGCTGGCTCATCCGAAAAAAAGTTTAAAAAAGCTGTTTAAACAAGTAAAACTAAAAATTCAGAGTATGTATTATGATAATAACATCATTTTCTAATTGGGGTGTTTGAGAAACATCAGAAACATATAGGTCACTTCGAAGATTACTAATAAAGATACAAAGTTTGATTGACAATTGGTTTTGGGTGCCATAGCAATATAGCGTCTAATCACTTTTTATTGCGTCATCCAAGCGAATACCTTTTCAAAATCTTTTCTTAGGATTTGCTTTGGCGAGAACGCTCTATGTAATGAACAAAAATAACGATATTTTCATAAGTCACATAAGTAGGTGGGTCCACAAAAATATTTAGTTCACCTAGAAATCAGTCTTATTTCAAACTAACAGTAAACATGACCCTTCTTCTTTTTCAGTCAGATAAAAGTATTTCATCTTCCTTAAACTTCAAGGTACTTTCATACCAAAGAACAATGGCGAAAGCTTAGCTGACTTTAATTTGAGCGTCTAAAAGTGACTTATATACGAATACAGTTCTATTATTTTTCTACGTTTTTTCAAAGTATCACATTACCTAGTTAAGTCCGGATAAAAAAAATATTTTAAATGAAAAGTTATTTGATTTTTTTCATTGACAATTAGCGATGCCATTTTGTATTTATTCTGCCAAGTGACAGTAAGTGCAATATTATTGTAATAAAATCAGTTTTAGTTTGTAATTGTAACAAAAAGGTGTAAATGTATTAACAATAATGTTTATTTATAAGTGGAAGTGTTCTTTGTAGGTAGGTAAAAATATTGTAGTGTAAAAGTAAATGAATTACTTCCAATTAATGGCTGGCAAAAAGACTATTATCCCAAGTCAAAAAAAAAATATAATTTGGTTTGACAACTGTTGATTGTTCATGTCACATGAAGAAAAATATTTATATGTATAATCTATGGTTAACTGATTACTAGGCAGCATGGTCTAAGACCTTAGCTTGTTCCGTCAGGAACTAATCTACTTAAAAAAATGTTCATGTCACAGACACAGACGCTTGCATATTGTGCCTTGTGTTGCTCTCGATTGTTTTCCGTTTTCTTTAGTTTTCACTTGACCTGGACATAACCTACAAAAATTCATGACTGAATTTCTATTATTCTCGGACTTCTCGAACTAAAATTCTTGCACAAACTAATTCAGAAGTTGACGCCGATTTAAACAAGATATTTTTCATTTAAAGACGCAAAAATTTAGTCTCAGCTAAATTAATGTATGGGTGGCTGCCATTGTTCTTTCATCCAAATCCACCCTCTAGTTTCGACAATTAGTGTGTTTAAACATACAAACAGAAAAACTTTTCCGCTTTATGATATTAATATAGATGATTTCATATAAAAAGAAGTACCTACAAATTCGACGTAACTAATAAATATCTCATCAAACCATCTTCCATGGGATTCGGACGGCAAAATTTATCATCAGCGGTCACTATTATGGTCTTTCAAAGCCCCTTCATAGGTTCTAATTTCCTTTGATTATGATTCAGCTTGCATCTGTGCAAATGCTTTGTCATCCTTACGTGTAGGGATGTGACTAAAAGCAGGATGTTTAGTACTCAGATCACGTTCGTCCCTGTTTTGACCCAATTTCCCCTTTATTGCTTACGTAATCCTGTTGACAAAAGCCTTTTTCGTAATGTCTGATGTAATTTAAGATGGGTATTTGATTGAAGATATTTTCATGCGGACAATGAAGTTTGGCAAATTTATTGTACTCGTATGATTTTATTTCTTTATTGAAGACTAGCTTCTGCCAGCGGCTTCGCCCGCGTGGAAAGTTTTTCCCGTGTAAATCCCGATCTCGTGGGAATTTCGCAAAATCCTTTCTTAGCGGATGCCTACGTCATAACATCTACCTGCATGCCAAATTTTAGCCCAATCCGTTCAGTGGTTAGGGCTGTGCGTAGATAGATCACTATGTCAGTCAGTCAGTCACCTTTGAGTTATATATATTTAGATGTTGAATTTTACTCGATATTAGTAATAGTTGATAGAAGATTTATTTTGGTTTTTTTTGTCCTTTTCGGGGTTCTTTACCTAGAATAAAAATACGGAAATATTTATAGGATTACTTTTTGTCTCTTTGTCCGTTCGTCAAGGCCTTTTTTCTCAGAAGGCGTAATGATATCAATATGAAATTAAAAACAAATACACTTGAGTCTTCGGTGTCTTTAAGCTGTAAAAAAATAAACTTGTAAGTCAACGCGATCAAAAGATTAGAAAGATTGGTTATAACGCATATTTTGCGATTCCACTAGGTAAATAAATCCATTAATCATATAGGTACATGAAATTTGGCAAAATACAAATTTATAACAGCACATGTAAAGGAAACAATAATGTTATGAATTTTGTAGATATGCTTAGTTTTATAGTTCTGTACTATTGAAGTTAGATAATTTTTTACGGGACCCTCGGTGTGCGAGTCTAGTTTATACTTAAAACCAGTTAATGTATACAAATTCAGTTTTTATACTCTCCAACCGTACGGCCCATGAAGAGAAATTATGTTTTAATTTAGATTAGCGTTAAATCCCGAAGTCAAAGTTGGCAGATGCCAGATGGACTGATAAGAAACAGTCTATTTTTTAATTCAGACTCACACATTGACTGCTGCATCTGTTTCGTGCACAAAATAGCTCATAAAAAATCCGTTATATTTTTTTTTAATTTTAATTATTTATTTAGGTTAACCTACAATTGTTTATACTGTATGAAACAGTCATATTATATTTATAAGTGCAACAATTAATTACAGGCTAACACCACATGCGCTACTTAAGTTTAGAAATCAATATTAATAACATACATAATTCTAAACATAAAGGAGGCAGATCGAATGACAATTATAATAATTAGAAATATAAACAAATTAATTGCACTAAAAAACTAAAAACAATTATAAGTTAGTTTTTAGATTAAAAGATAAATTAAAAAATATAACATAACTATTTGAAATATAACGTTATCAGTATAAATTAATCGGAATAAAATTCAATATCGCATATTCAATTCATTTATACAATACAGTTCGGTACATTTAAATTTAATTACATTACAACTCATACATTTTTACAGTTCATTCATATTTAGATTTATTCAACACAAAGCTGTTTAAAATATCGTCAGTACCCAACTAGCACAAATGGGCTGCATTAGAGCTTTAGAGCGTATCCGATTATTACTTATGGTAATAGACGTAAGCGCTAGAGCGTCTACTGCAGACTTAAAGCAGCCGCTTTAGCGCTATTTGGGCGCCATTTTATGCAACCTAAAGTTCCATTTAACCTGCACAACGGTTGCATAAAGGTTCCTTAATAGCTATAACGATTTATTAACGCTATACTAAAGCTCTTGTAGCGCTACTTTTGAATGATTTTGAACTACTTTGAACGAATGAATTGATTATAGTTCTTTATTGTATATCTTCAGTTGACATTGTTTGTAATATTTTGGTAAAGTGTTTTCGTCGCCATCATGAAAATAAAACAAAAAGAAGTAAATGTTTGTATTCTGTATTAGCAAGATATATAAAGATACTTAAAACGCTGTCCAGTTTACTGTAGATATATAAGATAATTTTCGAGTAATTTTAACGCGCTTTTATGATATTTAAAAAATTAACAAAAGATATGTGATATTTTTTATTTGTTATACATGTCGACAGATGAGGGGTGTCTTCATTATTTTGTTGGTCTGTCATGATGGCACGTGGAGTCCGACGTGAAATAATACACAGGCACTGTTCGGTACACTCAACTTTACTATTCGCAACACTTTACAATAAAAAAATAACAAAAGATTAAAGATCTATTTTCGGATTGAAAATTAAAATAAAATGGAATGTAGTGAGGTTAGCCAAGTCGTCCGTTGGTCGCCACGATCACAATCCGAATGTGTCAACTGCACAAGACTACCGCCCTTTTTTAACATCAAAAATGACCAACGACAACTTAATCGACTAAACACACTCAAGCATTGCCAGACTAAAAATCAAATAAAACAAACTAAATTAAAATTATGATAAACGCTTGACATTCCATTGGCGATCTGCGACACGGCCATCTCTGACCTTCACACGACCTCGTGGGATGAGGTACCTCAAATGACAGATAATCCAGAAAAGTAACTAGTTCGCTCGGCTATCCTGACCCACATCAGGGACATTCTCACAAAAGTAATTGGGTCAGATAAAACGCAATACTCATAATAAGAAAGCTTAATTGATTGAGAACCAAACATAACAAACTAAAATTAAACAGTACTGAAAGCACAAAATTCTGAAAGCATTTCAGACTTATCAAATAAATCCACACACACTTAACCAGCGTTACAAATCCTATCACTTAACCAGTGATAATAATAATAACGCTTAACCAGCGATATTAACATACTAACGCTTAACCAGCGAAAGCACACCATAACACGCTTACCCAGCGTCTCAACCACTAACGCTTAACCAGCGAAAGCACATCATAACACGCTTAACCAGCATTTCAACAGCTAACGCTTAACCAGCGAAAGCACATCATTACACGCTTAACCAGCATTTCAACAGCTAACGCTTAACCAGCGAAAGCACATCATTACACGCTTAACCAGCGTTTCAACAACTAACGCTTAACCAGCGAAAGTCAACATAATCCGCTTAACCAGCGATTATAACACTAACGCTTAACCAGCGATAGTCAACACAACTCGCTTAACCAGCGATCATAACACTAACGCTTAACCAGCGATAGTCAACACAACTCGCTTAACCAGCGATCATAACACTAACGCTTAACCAGCGAAAGTCAACACAACTCGCTTAACCAGCGATTATAACACTAACGCTTAACCAGCGAAAGTCAACATAATCCGCTTAACCAGCGATTATAACACTAACGCTTAACCAGCGAAAGTCAACACAACTCGCTTAACCAGCGATTATAACACTAACGCTTAACCAGCGATAGTCAACACAACTCGCTTAACCAGCGATCATAACACTAACGCTTAACCAGCGATAGTCAACACAACTCGCTTAACCAGCGATCATAACACTAACGCTTAACCAGCGAAAGTCAACACAACTCGCTTAACCAGCGATTATAACACTAACGCTTAACCAGCGAAAATCAACATAATCCGCTTAACCAGCGATTATAACACTAACGCTTAACCAGCGAAAGTCAACACAACTCGCTTAACCAGCGATTATAACACTAACGCTTAACCAGCGAAAGTCAACATAATCCGCTTAACCAGCGATTATAACACTAACGCTTAACCAGCGAAAGTCAACACAACTCGATTAACTAGCGAGAACACCACTAACGCTTTAACCAGCGATAGTTTGCATAACTAACTCGCTTAACCAGCGGTAATGTATAGGGAAAGAGTAATGATAGAAATAAAAAAATTACAATTTCAAAATTAAACCGGTTCATTCATTAGCCTCTACATCATCATTAATTTCCATTGGAACATTAGAATCAGGCATTTTTCTAAGGCGATCGTGAGCATATCTATAGTGGTGATTACTCGTAAGAGATTCTAAATTGTATCTGTCACCGTCTAACACTTCAACGACCTTAAATGGGCCTTTATACTTAGGGTCAAGTTTTGTCTGATTTCTCTCTTCATTTTTCAAGAGAACAAAATCACCTACGACAAATCGATCAAACTTAGCTTTATTGGAATCAAATCTTGCTTTCTCATAATTTGCACTCCTATCCATGTTAACGACAGCGTCAGATCTTACTTCGTCAATACTAATTTCGGGCTCATCAGAAAACATTAAATCTAGAGGACGTGCGACTTTACCTATGAGAAGTTCTAGAGGGCTGTGTTTGGTTACTCTGTTCACAGTGCAATTAAGAGCTAACTGCACATCTGGGAGAAGGTCTTGCCATGAACGGTCCTTGCTAGTCTCTACTGCTGTGAGCATATTTTTTAGAGTGCTCATAACCCTCTCAACCTGACCATGAGCGCGGAAACTACCAGTAGCAATTAAGTGCAAACTAATATTACGAGAGAAATAAAACTCGCGGAAGTCGGTACTTGCAAAACAACGGCCCTGCTCTGCGATTACTCGCGTCGGCGCTCCAAACAATGTGACACAGCTTTTTAAAGCACGAATAGCACTAGCACTATTGATGTTCAGGGTGTGATGTAGAAGCACATATTTTGTGAAAGCGTCAATGAGAACAAAGACATACTCTTTCATATAATTTTTGCCACTTAACTTGCCTGTAGCATCAATATGAAGGGTATGCCAAGGGATCGCAATTTTAGGAATGGGATGTAATTCCGCTGAAACTTTGCCTGAGTGCGATTTGGAAATTTTGCAAACAACACAACTCTCAACAAATTTCCTAACAAATTTTGCCATATGCTCAAACCAATACAAGTCGTGTATTTTTTTTCAAGGGTTTTGTCCCATCCTAGGTGCATAAGGGACTCGTGAGTGGTGCTAACAATGGACCATCTCAAAGTTCTAGGCACTATAGGCAGACATAAACTCCTACTGTTGCGCTGTATCTTACGATGTAAAACACCAGATCTGATCTCGTAAGTTTTTGCGATATCATTGTCAAGATTCCCGTCTTTAATTTTAACCATAAGCTCAGAGATCTCATCATCACGTTGTTGCTCAGCCAGCAACCAATTGGCAGAGAAATTCCTGATATTGATATGCTTCTGCTCTACCTTTCTAAATGGGGTTTTGTCAGGTACGGGATTTCGAGAGAAAAAGTCAGCATGTTGCATCCGTTTTCCATCAACACGAAAGATGTTGAAGTCAAACGACTGCAAAAATGCCCACCACCTATGAACCCTAGGTGTGAGATCTAGCTTTTTACGAGTGGACTCAAGAGCGTGACAATCGGTCATGACTGTAAAATGGTTGCCGTACAAGTAGTGCCTAAAATGCCGAACTGCATTCCCAACTGCGTGAGTCTCCAACTCATATGAGTGGTATTTAGACTCTACAGCTGTGGTGCGTTCAATGGAATCCGGATGAACTGGTATTTGGTGGAATGCACTAGACATATAAAGAGTAGTGAAGTAATGAGTACCGTGAAGCCTATTAATTTGGTCAGAAATCAATGGCAATGGAAATCTGTTAGGTACTGTGTTATCGTTCAATTTGCGATTATCAACGCACATGCGGTCACTGCCATCCTTCTTCTTCACCAGAAGAATAGGACTGGCGAAAGGTGAGGAGCTTGGGCGGATCACATTAGAGGAGAGTAGTTCTTCAATTTTATTACGCACTACCTGTCTTTCCTGGGGACTCAACCGGTAAGGACGACGATAAACTGTCTTATTAGGATCTTTGAGTCTTATTTCCATAGGGTCAGTATTAGTGGGAGAGCTAGGTGTTCCAAAAATAAAATTATTTGAAAATTGATTTAAAATTAAAATAAGTCTTGCTTTCATATCCGGAGAAACGTCCGTATCAATACCATTAAATTTAACTGCATCTGACTCTACATTTAAAATGGTACGTAATTCAATACTTGACTCAACATTCGATTCGACATTTAAAATATTCACATGAGGTAAGTTTTTCGAAAAGAATAAAGTTTTAGAAGTCATGTTAATCACCAAGTCATTAATCAAAATTTCACGTCCAATCACTATGTCATGTTGAAGATATTCATCAGGTAAAACATGAAAAACAATATCTAAGCAATGTTACCAATATCAACATTAACTAAAATGTTCAGGTTACTATTCACGGAAGTTTGACCAATACCCGTCATAGTAACGACAATATAATTACGCTCACCAATAAATTTACACGAAATAGAATCTCTCATTAATGAACACTCTGCTCCAGAATCATAACAAAAATTAAAAGACTCACCAGAGTGACGAAAATACCAACCAGTAGGCGCGTTAACCACGCACAAGTCCACACGACGTTGTTCAGGATCAAACTCGGGTAGCTGCACTTTCTTGCTAGAAGCAGGTGACATTGCAACATTGCAAGAAAGTTCTGGTTCTATTGCTCCAAGATCAGGCGCCATTTTTCGTCTGCCTCAGGTTCAGGCTGGGAAGCACGTGGGCATCCCACTTCTGATGTCGACAGATGAGGGGTGTCTTCATTATTTTGTTGGTCTGTCATGATGGCACGTGGAGTCCGACGTGAAATAATACACAGGCACTGTTCGGTACACTCAACTTTACTATTCGCAACACTTTACAATAAAAAAATAACAAAAGATTAAAGATCTATTTTCGGATTGAAAATTAAAATAAAATGGAATGTAGTGAGGTTAGCCAAGTCGTCCGTTGGTCGCCACGATCACAATCCGAATGTGTCAACTGCACAAGACTACCGCCTTTTTTTAACATCAAAAATGACCAACGACAACTTAATCGACTAAACACACTCAAGCATTGCCAGACTAAAAATCAAATAAAACAAACTAAATTAAAATTATGATAAACGCTTGACATTCCATTGGCGATCTGCGACATACAGAATAAATTTTATTTCCGTATTTTTACGTGTCGATAACTTACTATTTGCAAGTGGCCGATTGTTTACTGGTACATTTAATGCACATTTAACTGAAAAACCAATGTATATCAACTCAATTTTGCAAGTGAATTATAAGTTTTCTTAAACAATCATGGCGTCATTGTACTGTAGTCATAACCTGCAGTTTGAGCTCTAATAACTCCCTTTTGCGAATCATAGTGCTAATTTTCACCCTTCTAACGCTTCCAGTGATTTTTGTTACCCTAGTGCAACTCACAGCCACAAAAAGCTCCTATTTTCCTGTTTTTGAGGTTATAAGATTAATTATTTGTATCCTTAAGTGTATTGTAAGGTGTACAATAAAGTATATAAAAAATAAAGAAATAAATAAGATCTAGTTACGTACTTATTCGTTTAGCATCCATTTTATTAAATGTTTTGTAATAGTTACAAAAGCGGCTGTAAAATGGCGAATGGATTGAACGTGCAAGGAATGACTATTGCTACTAAAGGCCTGATGATATTTTTGTAACTATAGTATGCATAAGAGTTTCTATTATTTCTATAATGAAACTTATAGTAGTATAATAGTGGTTACTATAACTATAACCTATACAAGTTACAATGGAAACTACTGTGCAGCTGTGAGTGGCAGAATGACCTTCGTAACTCTCATATAAAGGTGTGAGTGGTAAATGAGTTCTACCGTGGACTACTGTGAAGGCTAGGGTAGTATTTGATTCAGCTTATAGCACCTTAAGTAACTTTTATAACTATAGACGTTTACGGATGCAGATATGCAACTCTGAACTGCTTTTTGAACCCTTAAACCGCTATTTTACAGCCCAAAGTAACAAAATAGGCTGCTATTTCCACTAATGTGCTCGTTGGGTAGTTATTACACATTCGTAATTATTTACAAACCTCATTGCGAATGAAAATCACTGGTATTGCCATATAGAAAACATTATTTTCCTTAATATACTGGCCTACATATAATTTCAGTAATGTTGCCACCATTTTCCATCAAGCTGATGAAATAGACTCTTTGCCGGGAGCCATATTCAGTCATTTTGGACGACTTTTCAAATATATATGCTCTAATTAAATACGAATTCGATATGGATATTCAACTATGAAACTCACTAAAAATCTAAACGAAAATATATTATTTATAAATCATCGGACTACAAGACGAACGGCAATATGCCATCGTTACGTGGTGGACTTCCCCCCAGACGCATAAAACGTTTTGGGAATAGTTTCATTGTGCATACAGGTAAGAAGAGGAATACTCTGCCGGAGTCTGTATTTCCTGGAAGCTATAGGGGTCCTTAAGTTAAGAGTGAATAGGGTTATTTCTAGACAAGCGTGCTTCAACTTCAACCACATCATCGCTTACCATCAGGTGAGATAGTGGTCAAACCTAAGCCTATAGACAATAAATAAAATCACCACTATTGCCCTCAGCATGGTCTAAGACCAAAAATTCGATTCGCATGGTGGAATGGATTACATTCCGCTCAAAGATAGGAGGTTCGTGCCTCAGCAGTGGAAACTTGAATTATTCTTCTTCTCGGGTAAACAAGTAGGTTGGGAAATTTCATTAAGATTTGTTCGCATTAAAGTTTTATTTTGTGTTTTTGACGTGACAACGTCGTATAATTCGATGAAGCTGGCTGCACGCACGAAAATACATGACTCATGCGGCGTTACTTTGCTCTGAGGCGTTCCATCGCTCTGAGGCGTTCCAAAGCAAATCAAATTGGATCTTTAAGTTGACATTTATGTATGACTCAATGTATGACTCGAGTCAAGTACTAGGCTATCATAAAACGGTAAGAGATGACGTCACTGTGTAGGGATTCTTTGACATTTATGTATGACTCAACGAGTCAAGTACTAGGCTATCATAAAACGCTAAGAGATGACGTCACTGTGTAGGGATCCTTCCATTGTCATGAGAAGTGCAGTAATAGTGATGTAAAATTAAAATTTTATTTTAAAAAATGCAACCATTCCATCAGTATTTTCTTATGACGTTGTCACGTTCAACTATCGTCAGTAAACCGACTTTACAGACAACCGATTTTTTTTATAATTTTTTTATTCAGCATGAGCCCACTCTTGACCTGGATCTAGCCTGATAGTAAGCGATTAATGAGGTCTACGATGGAACGGGCGAGAAGACAACAATAATAATTCATTTGATTAAATGCGAACGAATCTTGATAAAATTTGCCAATAGAAATAGCTACTTGTTTAACTGAGAAAATGTCTCTTAAGGAAAGAAATTATAAATGTATAGCTATATTCTCTTTTTTATTTTTGTTAAGTTTTTAAGATTTCAATTTTATTAGATCAACTAAAGCAATTTACAGGCATAAACACACGTCAAGTAATATTGTCCAAGTTTTAGGTAATTTCAACTGCGTGTGATGTTTCATTAAGTAGTAGTTCTACTCATAGAGTAGGTGTGAATCACAGAATCGAACTTTTAGGAATGAACTGAAATGCAAAAAAATAACTTTTGTTTTCCACTGAATACGTGAGGATAAACCAATCAGTGCACAACACTGATATTTTCACGGTAGTCACATTTCAAAGCACGAACAAAACTTACCTGTTAACACCTCAAAATGGCGACGTTAATGTTTCCGTTCCAGGAATCGGATGCTTTCATACCATACCATAAAACATTAGATGAAAGTGCTTTATATCGCTAAAATATAACCCGACCAATTGAAATGGTCTGTTAGTTTCGTACTACACGTATGTTACTTTGAGTTTATTAGATATGGTAGTATTTGATGTTGACTGAATTGTCGCTACTAAAATTTACAGCTTCTCGTGGCGTAGGTATATTAAAATAATAAAAGATGATCCCTGTAGTAACAACTGAGTGCCATATCTCTTCCATGTTCCAGGTAACTTGCTCACAATTTCTCATGTTCAAATTTAATATTATTAAATCCATCAAGATCCATAAACAGTTCATCTACCAAAATCTGATCTTCAGGATTACCCAGCGAAACTAATCACGCATTCACGAAGGGCCATAAATCAGTTTCCACGCAATGCATCCATACATCGGTTCATTGCACTCAAATGTAAGCCGCCCCTATCCTTACGCATAGTTGCCCTGATACAAACTTCTATGGCCTTGTTCATACAGCGAAGATTACGCGGGCGCTGAAGCGATTGAAATATATCAAAAATACTAAGGCACAAGCGAAAACCTTCGAAGATGTACCTTTTTGACACAACCGTGAGGCACGTACTGTCTTCTTGTATGGATATGTGCTTGATGAATTGATGCTTAATATTAATTTTTCTTTCGAAGAATAATTTTACTTACAAAAATAAACCATTTAAGGATTGACATTAATTATTTATTCATATTTTTTATTATTTACTTTTTGTTTTAGGTATTACTAATATATGTGTTAGTAATGACCTAAACTATGTTAGTATACAACTATAATAAATTACGACAAACGAAAAATAACTTCAGAAACAAGACCAGGAACTACCATCCTCTGGGAACACCCGGTAGCAGTACATCCATTGCGCACGGGTGTCCCATCAAGATGCCCTCGGTATTACTTACAATCTAATTCAGGAGACTGTTGGCGCTGTTACCCACACGACGCAATAATGATGCAGACCTTTTACGCAATATTACAAAGAAGTCGTCAGTGAGGACTTTTGCGAACATCCCTGACGCGCTACAAAAACGTGGTAGCGATAACACTATCCCAAATGCATTGTTATATTGCACGCACAAGGCATTGTACGTTTTCTACGTATATCTGGTCTATTATAGGCTGCAGATATAAAAAGATTGGCAAACTCTTAACAGAGTTATCTTGATATTACTGTCGCATCTCGCGAACCTACGGGCCAGCACGTTGCATCTTACTGCCAATGCCCTGCGCTCTCTCTCCATATCACAGGTATCCGAGCCATTCTTCGTAACCCAGTGACCGAGGTATTTAAACTGCTTAAATCTGCTAAGCACCATACCACACAATGAGACTTGTGGTCCCATTAGTCCCATGTAGTACTAATTCGTAGGTCTTATTATGTGCTTTGAAAACTAGCAGCTCACTTTTCATAGATTTATACCTCAGTCCATGAATTAATGAATGTTAAAAATCAGCTTGGTTCCATTTAGCTAATAATGTAACTATTAAATAAATGTACGAAGTATCTACCTAACACGTATATTAAAGGATTTTTTTCCGGGTTTTTAGTTAACACTCTGTGGATGGAGTAGTCTCTTGCAAATGCTTAGATGAGTTTGAGCATGGTAGTTAGAGACTAGCGATTGCCGATTATTATAACTGCTCTACACCGAATTCTCGGTTCTCCGAGTACGGCAATTATATATTCTGAATGCTAGTTTACATGCTCACAAGGCAAGAAAAATAGACCTGACTACCTAAATCTTATCTCAAAACGTGTTTTCATGCCCCTCTTCCCGCTGCAAAAAGTCTTCTAGCCCGACGGTGCCCTTCCTATTCCCATACACATGTCTACAACAAAGTAAACAAACGCTATGATATCAAAAGCCTTAACTACAGTGCATGCAAGAAAATGACCAATAAATTACTCATCTCACTATCATACGATGAAACAGAGGAAATTCTCAAATGATAAGCAATGATAATGTTCCTACTCAACTCGACAATGGTTTTTGCTTCAATCTTAACTCTTTGTTTTGATAAACACTCACTACACAACACTTACAAACTACACACACACACACACAACACTAACAACAATACACAACCCTCACACCACACACTTGAATTAGAATATATTTTTATTTTGTTATTATCTTATTTTTTATTGTGCTTTCGTTTATGATAGTTTTAGTTTTTATTAAAAAGGTACTCCTTTTTACCTAGTGTCAAATTGGATTTATGTTCTCATAACTTTGACCACTATGTACTTACCTTACTTATCGCCTTAATTTAATATTTTATTGAAATGTACATTAACGATGACGCAACCCCGGCCCCCGAGATACAGGCGCTGCCTAGTTCGGGGACCACTGTGCAATTCTATTTTATGCTTATCTTGTTACATAATCGATGTAGGTAATATTAAGTAGCATTAAGAAATGTTGTAACAGTGGTTGAATAAATAAATTGAAATTGAAATGGTTTCTTAAAAGAAAAAAAAATACGATCGTAAAGAATCATCTAGGTTCTTCTTTCCGCTTGTATTCCCACAGTGCACTGTTATTTCCTAATATCCCGCATAAATTTACACTATTCCCTGCTAGATATCCCAACTGCCAAGATACCCTATGAATTTTTGTCCATCTTTATTGCTAATAAACTTTTACTATGTCTGGTATCATTAATAGCGAAGGACTCCGCCCCCGCTACCGCCTTTGTCACCAAGGACGATGCCTATATTATGGTTTTGTATATGGGAAAACTTATTTCAGCTTTCGGAAGGCTGTGACGTAATCGGATTTTTTCTCCATAAGCCGAAATGGTTGTGTTGTTTTTGTTATTGTTGATATGAAATGTGTTTGGCTCAGCGAAGTTTTTTGTATACTAAACTATACTATATTTATCATGCTATCCTAAATATTGGCAGTTAATACTATACTTGAATGGTTGATTTTGCTAATTATTGCATCATATCATAAATATTTCTACATTATCTCTTATTTTAAGTATTCGATAAGAAAATACGGTTGTTGGCACGGTTGGCGCAGTGATATAGCGATTGGTTGATGCGATGCGTGTTGTGGATTCTGTTCCCACACCGTAATGTATTATTGGATTGCCTACAAATAGTTGTTCTGGGTATGGTTATTTGTCAAAATGCGCTCACTATACGGAAGTAATTAATTCCTATTAATTCTGCTGAAAATCAAACACCTATTTAATAAAATTTTATTAAATGTAGATGTATTAATTTAATTGTAGAATCCTTGTACTATTTAAATAGATCACGTGGAAGGCATAATTATTACCTCAGTCTCAATCAGATTAACAAATTCAAAAGTGAAATTTTTAAAGTCCTCGATACAATCAAACTGAATAATCGAGAAAACATCGATGAGACACATCGTAGAAATTCTTAAAAACGACTGATAAAATATATAATATTCCATAGCCAAGTGAAAAAGAAGGAAGATTTATAGATTTGTCATGTCTCTCTGTCTGTTTGGTCGTATGTCACAGTCATTTTATCCCGAAATTATTAGGACTACACAGTTGAAACTTGGTAGGTAGACACCAATGAGAAACACGGTAGAAATTATTAAAATCGACTGATAAAATATGAAAATTATTGTTATTTAATAAAAGCATGTTCATCGAGCACAGATCTTTTGAAAAGCGAGCATTCTATTACTGTTTGATTTCACGAATTTTGTCGGTATGCCACACGAAAATGCAATAACATAGAGTTACGTTTTAAAAGAAAATATTTGACTGCATATTTTCATGCAATTTACTCGGAAAATGCATTCGCGGCATGCTGAAAGAGTTTGCGATATTATTGCATTCAATGACTCTGTAATGTGACTCACAATTTGTTTGGAATAAAGAGGGAATTATAATAGAATTTCTACGTTTAAACACTTTCTGAAATCTGGTGCAAAATCAGGCTCTATGTTACGATACAATCTCAAAGCGAAAACATGACGAATCGAATGTTACATAACTCTGACTACGGAAGCACCAAAAACTTTTTTGCAAAAAATGGAAGTCGTTTTTATTTTTTGAAAAAAGTAATTAACCTAGTTACAAGAGCCAAAATGCCTTAATGCCTTTTACAAAATATTGCTTTTCCCGATGCAGAGCCGTTAATTTTTGAGGAGTTCTCCTGGTACTTAACCATCAGCTGTACTTCACATGCATTGTGACGAGCCTAAAGCACAGATTACTAATAAGTTACTAACGTAACAGATACATCACTTCCCTGCAAAACAACAAATACCTACGCTATAATTAACTAAACTTTCTAGCTGTCAAGCGACACGAGGAAATATGAGCTTAACTGCTTTGACTCAACGGCGCGTTTCAATTGCACAGCGGGCGATGACGTCAGACGGTATGAAAATACCTTAGGGTTAACCCAATGAAATAAAATACAAAAATGTTTTATAAATGATTTAATTTTATAAAATGGTCAATTTGCTTTTTACCCGACTGCGCCAGAAGGAGGATTATGTTTTTCGAGAGTATGTATGTATGTATGTATAATTGTTTGGCACGCTCTGTGGCCTGAACGGCTCGACGGATTTTAGCTTGAGAGGTGCATGCGACGGAGCGCGGGGCGCGGTAGCTCGACCGATGTTGGTGGCCACGGCCGTTCGGTCGCTTTGGCCTGAGTCACAGTATCTAGTAGCACTTACGCTTGCGCGTATTTAAATTCTCCTACCCCCTAACTATGTAAGTGAAATCAATTCAATGATTTCATATGCTCAACATTATAGATTTAGTAGTATGATGATTTATGTTGTAAATAGTTTATATTCTTGCTTATTTAAATACTTAAAAAGGCGCCTATAGTCTGTAAAAGTGTAATTATTTAGATTTATTAATTGTTGCTTAGTATGTAAGTCCTACAATTATTATGTAAACCTTTTACGTTAATAAAGAACTTTATAAAACAAACAAGCTTGAGAGGTATCGTTAGATTCGTATTGACTGTGAAAGTGACACTGAGTATATCAAAATAAAAAACACCAAAATGGCGGATTTTTGGCGCCATAATATGCCTTCAAAAATGTTTTTTTTTCTCAAAACCTATCGAGTGGGGTATCAAAATAAATCTAAATAAAGCTAAATAAAACTAACTGAAAAGCTAATAAAAACAAGCTATTTTAAATTAAATAAAAGTTGGAAGCAGGCGGGACCCATTTGAGTTTGAAACTATAATAATGGTATGGGCTCCACCTGCTTCCAACTTTTATTTAATTTAAAATGGGCTTGTTTTTATTAGCTTTTCAGTTAGTTTTAGTACAAGGTTGCAGTCGGGTTTTTTAATTTTTTTAATTACTTTTTTTTTACCTTCTCTAAACGTTGCATTTGTAAATTTGATAACGGCAAAAATTATGAATCTAATAAAAAGTTTGATCAAATAATCATGTGGGAAGCATGGACAGAAAGAGTTAAATGATATTGATTTTAATACATCATATAATTTGCTCCCAGGCCGTCCTATCAAGTTCGATGAAAAGTTTTGTATAAATGCAATTTCTAATCTTCTAACATAGTCATTGAACGTCTCCGGTGGTACTTTCAAACCACCATAACAGGAAGAGCTCTTGTTATATGCTTTGAAATGTGTGAACATTCCAGAGTTATTCATATTTAAGTAGTATTTTTTTTTAATTCATCTGCGAGAGTTGGACAATTATGTTTTTAGTTGCATTTAAATAGTAAATACCCAGAAATGTACGTGAGAGCATTTTGCATGGGTAAATGGTCTACGCGCATAACTACCCAGGCGGGCGTGCGGCGCCCCTATGCCACTTGTGCGTTCGAACACACGGCTAGCCGGTAGGTACTTATCGCGCGACCTTGAGCGAGTGACGGAGGCCTGCCTAAAGTGCTTAACATCTATATCCAAGTAATCGAATCGATTCCATGAAATACTTATTATTGAGTTGTTTCGGTGGTCATCTGTGTGTGTTCATCATCAGTTCCACTTCCCCAAATGGTTCTTTTCGAGAGCAACTGCACAAGTTACTATAAGAAATACCCAAAACGCTATAGGTGTGGCTATAATATTTGAAGAGTTCCTTCGATTTCTCCATGAGTCCATTATCAGATCCCATAGGATAACGTGATGACAATGGGACCAACTAGAAGTATATCCTTTCAAATTAAAAAAGAATTTTCCAAATCTGTCCAGCCGTCATCGTCATCGAGATATGAGGCAACGTACATAAAAAAAAAAGTTCAAGACGAACTACGAACCTCCTCCTTTTTTGAAGTTGGTTAAAAAGTAAGTCTTTTGTTTTTTTTATATATTTGTTTTCGATAACATCTGTACGTGTATCGTTATGTTAATATGACACAATAACGTAATTTGTGACTTACTGTGCAATTGTTGGTTGTAAAAATGTATTATATGCTGCAAACCAAACATCTATTTAATAAAATTGTGTAATATAAAATGTATTAAGCCTGCGCCGAGTAAAATAACTCAAAACGGTCTTCACAACTAAAGGAATATAACCTATAATAGTACTTTAATTACCATACAAAAATATGTAATGAACATTAGAATAAATGTGTTAGCAAACATAGTTGGCAAAATTTAAAAATATTTTATAGTTTATTAAACAAAAATACACAAAGTTGGACAAAAATCCTTACAAAACATGCTCGTGCGTCGCTGAATTTTGATAGTAAACTGTTGAATTTTTTCATAAACTTTAATTCATATTATTCTCTAATTATCATACTATCATTTACAGCTTTAACATTTCAAAAATGTCGCTTGGTTGTTTTAATTTTAATTTTTTCTTCTAATTTGCGCGCTGTTTTGAACCATACGCAACGTACACCGGTCGAAAATTCAGTCGTCCACGGGAGCTCAGAGAGGGGTCACGTCTCATCGTGGAGCGTTTCGCCGGTAACGATAATTCGCGATCTATTGTGTACGTATGTATTGCAGCAATCCGTTGAATAACATAAGTCATATTTTTTGTTTTTTTGAGTACGATTTATTATGCATACCCAACAATTACTTTTTATTGTTCAATATATATTTCTTTAACATTTTTTTTTAATGTTTGTTTTATTATGGGAAAATGTAAAAAAAAATATTATTAGAAGAAAGTTGGCGCAAATTTTCGAAAAAAAGCCATTCTCATAAAAAGTACGTATTTCTATTTTGTGATGTTATTATTGCTTTTTAACCGACTTCAAAAAAAAGGAGAAGCTTCTCAGTTCGTCTTAAACTTTTTTTTATGTATGTAACCTCAAACTCGAAGACAGCTGGACCAATTTGGATATTTTTTTCGTTTGAAAGGGTATACTTTCTAGTTGGTTCCATTGTTATGAAATCAGGATCTGATGATGGGATCCTGGAGAAAGCGAGGGAACTCTTTAAATA
This sequence comes from Tholera decimalis, assembly GCA_943138885.2. Taxonomy (NCBI): domain Eukaryota; kingdom Metazoa; phylum Arthropoda; class Insecta; order Lepidoptera; family Noctuidae; genus Tholera; species Tholera decimalis. The sequence continues at coordinate 7,055,955 of OW964549.2, forward strand.
TTATAGGCACACCTATAGCGTTTTGGGTATTTCTAATAGTATCTTGTGCAGTTGCTCCTGAAAAGCACCATTCGAGGAAGTGAAAGTGATGATGAAGACTTTTTTCAAACATTCGATATGGGTATCGTGTAATGGGTTTTTGGGGGTGGTGATTGCAAATCTGGAATTTATTTTTAAATTCAAGATGGCGTATGCAACTTTTTCTCACAAATTCGATATGGGTACTGTGTAATGGGTTTTTGGGGGTGGTGATTGCAAATCTGACATTCATTTTAAAATCCAAGATGGCGGATGCAACTTTTTCTCAAACATTCGATATGGGTATCGTGTAATGGGTTTTTGGGGGTGGTGATTGCAAATCTGGCATTCATTTTAAAATCCAAGAAGGCGGATGCAACTTTTTCTCAAACATTCGATATAGGTATCGTGTAATGGGCTTTTGGGGGTGGTGATTGCAAATCTGGCATTCATTTTAAAATCCAAGATGGCGGATGCAACTTTTTCTCAAACATTCGATATGTGTATCGTGTAATAGGTTTTTGGGGGTGGTGATTGCAAATCTGGAATTTATTTTTAAATTCAAGATGGCGTATGCAACTTTTTCTCACAAATTCGATATGGGTACCGTGTAATGGGTTTTTGGGGGTGGTGATTGCAAATCTGACATTCATTTTAAAATCCAAGATGGCGGATGCAACTTTTTCTCAAACATTCGATATGGGTATCGTGTAATGGGTTTTTGGGGGTGGTGATTGCAAATCTGGCATTCATTTTAAAATCCAAGAAGGCGGATGCAACTTTTTCTCAAACATTCGATATAGGTATCGTGTAATGGGTTTTTGGGGGTGGTGATTGCAAATCTGGCATTCATTTTAAAATCCAAGATGGCGGATGCAACTTTTTCTCAAACATTCGATATGGGTATCGTGTAATGGGTTTTTGGGGGTGGTGATTGCAAATCTGGCATTCATTTTAAAATCCAAGATGGCGGAAGCAACTTTTTCTCAAACATTTGATATGGGTACCGTGTAATGGGTTTTTGGGGGTGGTGAATGCAAATCTGGCATTCATTTTAAAATCCAAGATGGCGGATGCAACTTTTTCTCAAACATTCGATATGGGTATCGTGTAATGGGTTTTTGGGGGTGGTGATTGCAAATCTGGTATTCATTTTAAAATCCAAGATGGCGGATGCAACTTTTTCTCAAACATTCGATATAGGTATCGTGTAATGGGTTTTTGGGGGTGGTGATTGCAAATCTGGCATTCATTTTAAAATCCAAGATGGCGGATGCAACTTTTTCTCAAACATTCGATATGGGTATCGTGTAATAGGTTTTTGGGGGTGGTGATTGCAAATCTGGCATTCATTTTAAAATCCAAGATGGCGGATGCAACTTTTTCTCACACATTCGATATGGGTATCGTGTAATGGGTTTTTGGGGGTGGTGATTGCAAATCTGGCTTTCATTTTGAAACACAATTTAAAACACATACAATATCCATATTGAATGTTGGAGAAAAAGTTGCATCCTTGGTGGATGCAACTTTTTCTCCAACATTCAATATGGATATCGTGTGTGTCTACTAAGTTAAATACACTGATAACCTTCAAGGGTTTATTGCTAAGTATAATTAACAAAGTAACGTAAGGGCTAAAATTATCGCTAAATGATGAAAATGAGTGCACCCGGTTGCTGTTCGAAATACACTAAGCTCGCGGCGAACTTAGTGCGACCGCATTATATCGCTTGCTCAGCAAACGTGGTCGATTGCAAAATATTGCATCACACATCGTGTAATAGGTTTTTGGGCATACCGATTGCAATCCTGACATTCATTTTAGAATTTACGACGAAAGTTCATTGGCTACTTTGTTAGCTTACAATTTACACTGGGTTATTGACAATTTAACTGATCCTAGGTTAAGTGACTATTCAGTATTATCTAGGGTATCTAATAATACTGAAATTAATTGTTTAAACCCTTAGATGTGAGAAAGGAGAGGTATAATAACACAATTTTACTATATCATCAGAATATAAATCGTTTCTCCGGCAAAATATTAGATGAGGAAATGTTAATAGATAAATATGATATATATATCTTATGTTTTTGTGAAACCTGGCTAAAACCAGATAGAATGTTGTTTAAAATTAATATTTTTCTGTTACTAGTGCATACAACAGGTCCTCAGTAGGAGGTGGTACTTTAATATTACGTAGTAATTCTCTTAGATATAAGGAACAAAAATATATCACCGCTTGCTCTGTTGATTACTTGTGTGAGGTAGCATGTACAGAAGTTGAAGGCCAAACTTTCTTAAGTGTTTATAGACCACCAGCATCAAACTTGTCATCATTCTTAATGATAATGGGAGAAATTTTAAGTACCTAAGCTTATAAGAGATAATAAATTAGTTTTCGTTTGTGGTCACCTAAATATTGATTTGTTAGTAAATTCACCTGAACACTGCAAGCTTACTTCATTGCTTGGTACATTTAACTTAAAATGCACATACAAGGAAGTAACAAGAATAACAGCAACATCAGCTCAATGCATAGATAATATTTATACTAATTGTGCCATAAAATACTCGTCTCAAATTAGTGGAGTTAGGTCTGACCATACAGGTCAACTAGTATCCTTTGAGTTGGTTAAAAAGCGGCAATTAAATAAGACTATTAAATTTAGGCCGCTAACTAAAAAGAAATTAATGTTTTTAATGATAACATGTTAAGTAATCTTTCAATGGCCAATTTTGACTCCCATGACCCCAATGAAAATTACAGGATATTATTTTCTTCACTATGCCACGAATTTAGTAAGACATGTCCAGTTAAAAAATTTCAAATGAGTAATAAATCTAAATTTAATGAATGGGCCACTGCTGGAATAAGAATAAGCTGAGACAATGTATACAACTTATACCATGAAAAATCATTGACTTCCGATGAAGCCTTCCATAATTATGTAAGAAACTACTCAAAGATATTTAAAAGAGTATGCGCCCTAAGCTAAATCTAAATCAGAAAGTTATAAAATTAGCATTTCTAACAATAAAATAAAAACTGTGTTGAAGGTGATAAACAAAGAAACTGGAAACACAAACCAATAGGGTTAGAATGATTTGACTTTGAACATCGATGATCAGGTCATCTCAGATAAGTCAAAAGTGGCTGAGAAGTTGGAAAATTACTTTACCAATATTCCAGTAGAGGTTACTAAATCTCTAAATTCTTCGCCATTATTAGCAGAATCTTTTTTAAAGGAAAACTTCAATAAGGATATACCAACATTTTCATTTAAGCCCATTTCTATTGATGTAATTAAAAAGCATTCCAAAGTCTTAACATAACAAACACTGATGACTTATGGAGTGCATCTGTTAGGGTTCTTGGTAATATTATTGACTCAATTGCTGCTATCCTAACAGGCACATTTAATTAATGTATAGACAGCGGTTATTTTCCCGATTTAATGAAACATAGTAAAGTAGTACTAATTTTTAAGTCGGGTTGTAAGAGTGATCCCTCTAACTATAGACCGATATAATTATGTGCTTCCAGCATTAAGAAAAATATACGAAAATATCATGCTGGACCAGATGCTATCATATTTTAACTCAAATGGAATTCTGCATAGTCGGCAGTTTGGTTTCACGAAAGGTAGGTCAACAACAGACGCAGGAGTTGCGCTCATCCGTCACATTCTGGAATCTTGGGAGAAATCTCAGGATGCAATTGGCATATTTTGTGACCTCTCCAAAGCTTTTGATTGCGTTGACCACAAAACACTGATCTGTAAATTACACCATTACGGAGTTCGTGGATTCGTGTTCTGCTGACCTTGTTCTTTCATATTTATCAAACAGGCAACAAAAAGTTATTGTTAATGGAGCGACATCTGCAGGATCCCTAGCCAAGATGAGTGCTCCGCAAGGTTCAATTCTTGGCCCTTTCCTTTTTATAGTGTATATCAATGACATACATGATGACCAACTTATCGGATATTTTTTATTTGTAATTCCATAGTGCTGTATTAATTGGTCTATACGACAGTATAGACCAAAGTTTTAAATATAATTAAGCATATCTTAGAACTTTGAAAAAAATTTGGAATTTAGGACTTGTTCCTATTTATGGAAGTATGAAAGTATGGCTGAAAATTGTCTTCGTATATTGAAAGAGCGTCTAAGTATATTTGATATTTCCCTGGATACTGGCTTTATGAAAAACATAATTATTTGCAAGACAGCTCTACCTCAGATGATACTATAAATGAACCACCTGTGGCTGTTGATCATATGGACGACATCCATGATGATGAACATTTAGAAGACTTAGACAGTCCAGAATCAGACTTAATCTTAATGTCACAAAATGACCTTGCGCTATAACACATACCAGAGTACCATACCAAGATGAAAACATTAATGAGCTGATAAAGAAAATCCGCAAAGTTGTAGAGTGTATTTCAAAAGATCACCATTGAAAAATTAAACAGTACTTCAAAATAAATGAAAATTGAACATGGAAAAGAGCTGTCACTTCTTTTGGACTGTAAAACCAGGTGGAATAGTCTTTTAACAATGCTGGAGCGATTTTATCTTTTAAAAACCTTCATTCAAAAAGCTCTTATAGATCTCAATCATCCAATTCGTTTGGAAGAAGTTGATTTTGAATTGGTAAATAAAATTGTTGATGTGCTGACCCCAATTAAATTGACAGTAGAAGCAATCTGTCGGCGAGGTGCTAATTTATGCACAGCTGATTCCGCTTTGAAATTTCTTATAAAACAGCTATCTAGCATAATCATATTTTGGCAAGTGCTGACACTTGCCAAAAAATGAAAACATCCTTAGTGGAACGTATGAAGCAACGACGAAGTGATGATTTGACTGGTGTGTTGAATTAATTACAAAATCCATGAAAAGATGATGAAAATCAGTTATTATCGGATTTGGAATGGCATGACTTATTTCCAGTTTCTACACAGGCTTTAGTTTGGAAGCAAATAAAGTGTATTGTTAAAAAACTTAAAAGTCGAGATGACACGGAAGAAGAAGAAGGAAGATCAGGATCACAAACAGATGATGAGTTAAGGCCACAAACCTCCCAATCCCAACCACAATTGACACTAAAGGAAAAGTTATAGCTGGAAATTGATAAAAGTATGAAATCCCCAGATCGTGAAGTACAAATACAAAATTAATCGGGGTTGGCAAAATATAGTATTAGACGTGAAATAAGCCTGTTTGAAAATGGAGGAATTAGTGGATATCACTTAGAAACAGCATATAAGTATCTATTGTCTATTGCTCCAACCAGTGTAAAACCTAAACGAGCGTTTTCAGCTGCTGCTTATGTTGGTAATAAACGAAGCAGGCTTGGAAGTCAAACCTTGGATGCATTGATATTTCTACGATTGTATTTTCAAAATTGGTAAGTAGATGTATTCTATGAAACGCTTTCCGATATTGAGAAAAAAAATTAAAAATCATTTAAAATAAAGGAACATACTACTACCCCATACATGGAACTAAAACTGAAACATATTTTTTTTTTCTTGAAACCTATGCGTGTGTGGTATTTAAAGACAGGTCTTTGAAAATGACATGGGGGTTTCTGAAACCACTTTTTCATAAAGTCAATCGTTTAAAAGATATAAGCTTCCAAAGTGGTCAAATGTGTATCCCTCCCTCTAACTTCTATAATAGTGGAGTGAAAAATCTAAAAAAATATGTATCTGTAGATCTTAATGTAAACTTTCAACCATAATTGGTTTGAATGATATCGAGTTAACAGTTTTTGAGATACGGCATATTTTCTAAAACCGCAAATATAACTTTGTAATTCATACAACACTATGAAAAACAAAGTTATTTGGCGTAGTTGCAAAAAATGTAAATAAGCTAGTTTTAAGAAATTTGTTAGTTTTAGTTTTTTGTCAAGTAAATATACATATTATATTATATTATTATAGTTATTACGGAACCCTTCATGGGCGAGTCTGACTCGCACTTGGCCAATTTTTGTAAAATGTTAAAACAAAGTTATCTAGCGTAGTTGTAAAACATGTAAATAAGCTAGTTTTAAGAAATTTGTAAGGTTTTTTTCGTCAAATAAATATAAATATTATATTATATTATTATAGTTACACACGGAACCCTTCATGCGCGTGTCTGACTCGCACTTGGCCAATTTTTTACATTTGAGACCAATTAGAAACCACATAGTCTAATCCGGGGATAGCCCCAGGGTCCCAGGATTCAGCATCAAGAATCACGTAATCCCGGGATTGAAAAACATGCTCGGGATTGTATTCTCTAGTTGCAACTAAGAAAGGATTTCTATCGAAATTCTATTTTAGTTGCCAAATGTGTCGAAAAAAAATAGAATTAATAAATTGTAAAGAATCAGATAGATAGCCCTACAGACCTCAATCTGAACGATAATTCTGTAAGCAGTTTTATGTCGATAGGAGCCGGGTTTTCTGGTTTAGAATAAGTTTCAGCTTCCTTTGACATTCCCTCTATGTCCGACAAATTATACGCCAAGTGCCATAACAAGGTCTGTCTACTACGGGAATTAGCCAAAGAAAAATTGGCCAAGTGCGAGTCAGACTTGCCCATGAAGGGTTCCGTAGTAACTATAATAATATAATATGTATAACTACTACAACTACTAGTCTGTCTGTCTGTCCATCCGTCCGTCCGTATGTTACAGCCATTTTATTCCGAAACTATTAGGACTATACATATAAAACTTGGTAGATTGATGTATTCTGTGAACCGCTTTCCGATTTTAAGAAAAAATTAAAATATATTTAAATTAAATTAAAAAATATTTTCAGTTTTAGTTCCATGTATGGGGAGCCCCCCCCCCCCCATACATGGAACTAAAACTGAAAATATTTTTTTTTTCATGAAACCTATGCATGTGTGGTATCTATATACAGGTTTTTAAAATGAGATTGAGGTTTCTAAAACCACTTTTTCATAAAATTAATCGTTTAAAAGATATACGCTTCCAAAGTGGTAAAATGTGTGCCCCCCTCTAATTTCTATAATAATGGAGTGAAAAATATAAATATATATATACAACGTGTAACGGAAACCCCATATCTAACCAAAAGGGCTGAAGACAACATTTGGTATGGAGTCTCTATGCACAGTTTCAGCACAAAATAACTGACTTAAAGAATTGATACCAAATTATTGGATTCACATATTTTTTGAATACATAACATTACATAACATAACAAACGTGTCACAGCACTACGAGGGTCAATAACTTTCCACGTCACTTGCCAATAACACGATAATCTTTTCGTTCTTCTTAATTTGAAAAATTCGGTCTCTGGTATCAGTGTACTGGAATTTGTAATAAGTTCTACACATGTAGACTTAGGATTACAAAACCCTTGCCATATCGTTTGTTATCATCTAAAGAAGCCATGCACTTGGTATGTATATACCCTTTAAATTACACGTTGTATATATATATATATCTATAGATCTTAATGTAAACTTTCAATCAAAATTAGTTTTAAAGAGATTGAGTCAGCAGTTTTTGAGATACAGCATATTTTCTAAAACCGCAAATATAACTTTGTAATTCATACAAATACTATGAAAAACAAAGTTATTTGGCGTAGTTGCAAAAAATGTGAATAAGCTAGTTTTAAGAAATTTGTTAGTTTTAGTTTTTTGTCAAGTAAATATACATATTATATTATATTATTATAGTTATTACGGAACCCTTCATGGGCGAGTCTGACTCGCACTTGGCCAATTTTTGTAAAATCTATACTAATATTATAAAGCTGAAGAGTTTGTTTGTTTGTTTGTTTGTTTGTTTGTTTGCTTGAACGCGCTAATCTCAGGAACTACGGTTCTGATTTGAAAAATTCTTTCAGTGTTAGATAGCCTATTTATCGAGGAAGGCTATAGGCTATATAATTATCATCACGCTAAGACCAATAGGAGCGGAGCACTAATGAAGAATGTTTCAAAATCGGGGGATATTTTTTCCACGCGGACGAAGTCGCGGGCGGAAGCTAGTGTTATAATAAGCAATATAACATTAGATTTATAGATTTCTTTTATTATTTTTTTCTTTTAAATTAAGTTACACTTGATACATATATTGTTATGAAATAAATTACGCTTATATTTTCTGCGAAGTAAGTTCGCTAGACAGTATTAATGAAAAAATGTTTTTTTGGTATGGCCTCACGTATATATAATAAAGTACCGAATGTTATTAAAAATATGACAGTACATCAGAATTTAAACGAGCACTAAATGAAATTTTAATAAACAAAACTTATTTCAGTCTGGTTTTATTATGACATTACATAATTATATTTTTTTTATTTCATATTGGTTTTATTATTCAAATAAGTACTGCATACCCATTTACCCCAACTTGCTACTTACCCAGTTTCGAAGCGTCAATAGCCTAATGGATAAGGTGTCGGACTTGTGATCGAGAGGTCACGGGTTCGAACCCCACCCATTACACTATTGACGTGAACCCACTCCAGACACAAGCATATTTAGCTTAGTTGGAGGGGTTAACAAGATTGCTAGTAATGTGAAATGTACCCACATTGCAAGTATTCTTTAAAAAAAAATCTGAGGAGTTTAATATATAAAATCAAAGTTTTATTGCAATAGGATGAATAGTGAGAGAACGGATATTGTATTACTACAGTAAAAACAAACGTTAATTTTTATATAATAGGTATAATTTATTAAATTTATTTTTGTGATTTATTTACGTACCTACTTGCTTCATTTAGATCCATCCAGCCGTTTGAGCGTGAAGAAGTAACAAACATGCAAACAGACACATTCATTCACAAACTTTCGCCTTTATAATATTAGTGTGATAAATAAAACCATCTAAATAATTAATATTCGTTTTTCAAGTTTATTCAACATAACGACAAAAAATTAAAAAATGCAAAGTTAGCAAACTTCGTCGTGCAACGGCAAGCGGGCCTCGAGCGAACTTGTCATTGTGTGTGTGACAACGCACACGACTAGCCCGCTGCAGTAAATACCTATTTTCCGCGCGTCTCGTAGGCTCGACACCCTCTTAATGTAATTGAAGAATCCTTGTACTATTTAAATACATAGATCACGTGGAAGGTATAATTATTACCTCAGTCTTAATCAGATTAACTAATTCCAAAGTGAAATATTTAAGGGCCCGATACAATTCTTTTTTATTACTGATGGGCCCACTTTTGACCTCGATCTGGCCTGTTGGTAAGCGATAGATGAGGTCTAAGATGGGACGAGCGAGCCCATAAGATGCCTATTTACTCGTGCTTTAAAGGCTGAAATCAAACACAATCAAACTGAATAATCGCAAATTATTAAAAACTACTGATAAAATATACAATGAATGAAAAAAAAGGAACCTTTATAGATTTGTCATGTCTCTCTGTCTGTCCGGTCGTATGCCACAGTCATTTTATCCCGAAATTATTAGAACTACACAGTTGAAGCTTGGTTGGTAGACACCAATGAGAAACAGTAGAAATGATTAAAATCTACTGATAAAATATGCAAATCATTGTTATTTAATAAAAGCACGTTCAGCGAACACAGATCTTTTGAAAAGCGAGCATTCAATTACTGTTTGATTTCACGAATATTTTCAGAATGCCACACGAAAATGCAATAACACGGAGTTACGTTTTAAGAGAAAATATTTTACTTCATATTTCAGTTTTTGAAATCCGGTGCAATTCGGGCTCTATGTTTCTATGCGATCTCAAAGCGATCATGACGAATCGTATTTTACGTTACTGTGACTACGGATGAGCTGAAAATATGGCTATTTTTTTCGATTTTCGATAACTTCTGTACGGGTATCAGTTTGTTAATATGACACAATAACGTAATTTGTGACTTACAGTGCTCGCAACTCGTTTGCGCGGATGGTTTTTCCGCGTAAACACGAATCCCACAGGAATTACGGGAGCTTAGACGTCCCATCAAAATCGGTTCAGACGTTCCAAAGATTAGCCCGAATATACTGAAAGACGGACAAACAAACATTTTTTACACTTCGCGTTTTAGTAACTTTTAAACAACTATGTGTAAGCACTTGTAAAAGGACAGTTATTTTGAAATCGCAAACAGAACATCCAATATTATTAATTTATTTAGAGTAGGTTAAACAATAGAAAGAGAATACATTTTAAGCGTCAATTGCCTAATGGCTAAGGTGATGGACTTGTGATCGATAGATCGTGGGTTTGAACCTCACCCATTACACTTTTGCCGTGAACCCACTCTTCACAAGCATATTTAGCTTAGTTGGAGGGGTCAATAAGCTTGCTAGTAATGTAAATCCTACTCACATTGCTAGTTTTTCTTGTAATACAAAACTCGTTTTTATCATGATTTTAACTCTAAAATCTAGACGAGAAATTCTTACGTAAAAAAGACGATTTTGCATCTACAATCTTCAACGAAATGAGAGCTCAAGTTTTACTCGAACATTTTAATCACAGCATGCAATGGTTTGTCCCCTCTTTCATCTGGATAGTTTTGTTACGATAGTCCTTTGTTCACCACTAACAATAGTCACGTGAGCGCAAGATTGTGAGCGAAGTATTTGTGAAGAAATTATTAACGTCAGACCGGATTGTGCTTTTGTGGATATTGATAAAAGATTCGGAATAAATATAGAGGTTGTGACTGGAGGAATGTAATATAGAAGAGAACGGACATTGGATGGAATTATGAGGGCTTTGGATTACTGTGTGGTGATGAGAAGATTGTAACCACATCCTTACTAAAAATGGGCACGTACTAAAACATGACTTCTTGTATGTATGCGCTATATCTTGACATCATCTTTACAGTCTTCTTCGGGTACTGTAGTTGAATGGCAAAAAAAGGAACTCTTATAAATTTTTCATGTCTGTCTGTACTTCCGTATGTCACAGCCATTTTATAATTTTTAATAATTTTTAATTTTATAATTTAATTTATAATGGGCTACACAGTTAAAAGATAGCCTAACCTCTAACTTTTAAAATGATACGAGTGGAAAATCTAAAAAAATATATGCTCTGATCTCAATGAAAACTTTCAACAAAAAATCGGTCAAGTGCGTGTCGGGCCACGCGCATTGTAGGGTTCCGTAGTTTTTATAACAGCCAAGTGCGTATCGTATTCGCTGACTGATCGTTTCGTACCATTTTTTTTTACGGGGCGAAATCCTCGTGGCCTACCTCCGCCTGGGGAATGGCGGAAGGGCGTGCCGGATTCTTACCGGCTAAAACCACCCCGGTGTCTCCTCACACGTGCGCGGGGGGCCGCGGGAAACCTAATTCTTCAATCGTTTCGTACCATGCTCTAACTAAAAGCCAAACATGACTACCTAACTAATTTGACTTCCTATACAAATCCTCACCTGATCCGACAATTTTGCACGGAAAGTTATAATTTTTTTTAGAGATTTGTATAAAACTTATCATAGCCGGTGTTTTGAATTTAAATACAGGACACAGAGCTACACTATTCAATAGTCTAAATTGAGGAAGTAGTTTGCTGGGGGAGCTTTGTGTTTGATATTATATAGCAAAATAATAAATAAATAAAAACATATTATTTTGAATTCACTCCAAAAACGAGCCCAGATAGGGCGATAGTAACTGAAGAAGGAATTATAAAATCCAACTTCACAGGGGAAATTTGAAAAAATATGATCTATTTGAGTACCACCGCGTGTATAGGGAAGTGGTTGTAATAAAGACTGGTAACCAGCGTCACGTATTAATTTGAAAACTGCAGTTGTCGTTACGGAGATAGTGTTCATTAAAATCTCCAAATATTATGCAAGGACTGTTATGCGATAGTATATTACTTACAAAACCTACTGCGCGACTGTTGGGACATTTGCGTGATCTATAAAAAGCTATAATCTTCACTGCATTTATTTCGAAAATTACTGCTTCACAGTGGTCACCTCCAGCAATATCAATGTAATACCGTGGGTTGCTATACACACCAAAACCTGGGTTTGAACTAGACTGTTTAGGCCCATTTGTTCTAATTATTTCCTTAAAACTAGCGCGATACAACTCACGCTTAGCGCCATCTATCGACATTTCTATGGAGTTGTTCGAAATTTTCGAGTCAAATATTCGACTATTACTCGTAAACTTGTAAAGCCCACTTATGTGTGATAGTTTTCCTTTAAACTTCGTTATATATAGATACTACTGTCGTGACATTTGAATTTCTAACTACAACCGTTTCGTTGATAGAGGGGGGGGACACTTGACTCTAACGAAAATTGGTACTTTAAAGCTTGAAAAGTCACGAACGGTTCACTTAATCAAAAAACGGTCTTCCAAACCCCTAATATTTTTGAAAGACCTATCCAACAATATCCCACACTATGGGAAGGACATAAAAAAAAATATCATCTATCACTTTATATGTAGGGGAGGTACCCTAAATAATTGTTTTTTTCAAAATCTTATTTTACCACTTTTTCGGTGTCATTGACGTGTATACTCATGCCAAATGACAACTTTCTAGTACCAATAGTTTTTGAGCTAAACCGCGGACAGACGGACAGACAGACGGACATGGCAAAACTATAAGGGTTCCTTGTGGACTACGGAACCCTAAAAATGGTTTGAATGAGATACAGTCAGCAGTTTTGAGATTAGGGACTTAAAAAATTTAAATACTTGTAAGAAAAATCTTAAGAAATTTGTCCTACAATCACAAATAAATTGTAATAATATAAACATTGTCAAGTCATTTATTTAGTAAAACAAAATATATTACCTATAGGCAATTTTTTTTACGAATCTACTTCAAATACAATATAATAATTATTTGACAAACTCTTGTATTAGGACACCAATTTTAATTTAACATGTAATCATCCACTATCTAGTTATGTATTATTTATGAATCATTTTTTTTTATATATTGTCATCTCGGTGATAACTATATTTTCAAGCCTTTTGGGGTCGAAACTCTCGGACCATGGGGCCCGTGTGCTCACAGCCTTTTTAAAGACATATCGAAAAGGCTTGTTGACGCTTCCCGCGACCCAAGGGCTGGCTATTTCTTTGGTCAACGGCTAAGCATTGCCATACAACGAGGCATTGCCGCCAGTATTTTGGGTACGTTGCCAGCCGACAGCGTTGAGATCAATTTTTTGATGCTTTACTCTAGTTTGTATTTTAAGTATTTTAGTACATAATTATGTATATTTGTTATTTACTGTTAAATAAAAATGTCTATATATTTTATAGATATAATTTTAAGGTTGCATGTAGATCACTTAATAATTAATTTCATAATAATGATAACTTAGTGGGCAGCTCGATACAAGGCAATTAACGCGCATTTTGTACAAACATGTTTTGTTTTGGCGCACACGGTAGATAGATAGAATACTTTATTGTACACCAATAATTTAAACATACACTTGATTTACAATACTGCAAAATATGGTTACAATGGCGGTCTTATCGCTGATAGCGATATTGCATTGTTCGATATTATTTTATTTATGTATTTAAAACACTAGACACTCTTTAACATTTATTTAATTTACTTGGCCTCGTCCGTGTGTCATTGCTGGGTGCTGAAAACCAGCGCTGGGTGTCTCCCGCCCAGAAAATGCTGATTTGCTGACCCTTTCGGTGTGGACATGCTCAACAATTTTTTTTCCTTTTTTTATAATATTTGTATTTTTGTATTGCTTGTATTATCATCCGTATATATTATCGTCCCAATAAATGTTTTTCAATTTCAATATAGCACATTTTCAAAAACCGCTAATAAATCTTTGTCATTCATACAAACACTATGACAAACTTATTTTTCGCTAATCTTTGCTTGCTACTTACGGAACCCTTCATGGGCAAGTCCAACTCGCACTTGGCCGGTTTATTATAATTACCTACGCATAACATACCATTACGTAAGACCGAAACTATTACGAAATTCACTTGAAATTAAGACAAATAAATACAATTCAGCATCTGCATTCTAACGCACCAAAAAAAAAAACAATTCCAAAGTCGTGTTCCGGAGTTTCAAAAACCGTATAAAAATAAAAACCGTATTCAAACAAGGAAAATATTGGATTCAAATTTATTATATTGCGGTTCGCGGGTATTAATTATACCAATATTCGCTTAAAATCGTTAATTGCTGTGGTTAATGATTGAGGATAAAATTCAGCCGCTCATATTTATTAACTTATAGGAACCTATTATTGTTTGTGTCATACTAAAAATTTCTCCTATATCCTAGTTTATTTTAACAAACACCTAAACCCGGAACGCCTATTTGCAGGCCATACAAACGTTGCTGTGCGGAAATCGAACCCAAGATACGCCGCACAGCAGCCAATCGGTTACCTACTGTGCCAACCGCGTCGTAAATAATTATGGTTGACTCTTGGGATAGGCGCAGGAGAATATGCAACTGTTTTCATTTGACTGACCATCCTTGAAAGTACATAAGTACCTGTCAATAGCTCACTTGTTTATTTCTTATTAGAACTTAAAACGGAATATTTACTATGTGTACTTTTTGTTTCGAGTTTTCGATATTTCGGCACTAATCGCGTAAGTGTTCAAAAAACTTTGCGAGCGGACACGGTGAGTTTTGTGTGTCGGGAATAGAATCGTGTTTTGAGTGACATATTATGTGACAGTGAGAGCGGTGGCGATCACAAAAAAACGAACGAGAAAGAGCGTAGACCGATTCGTCTGCTCATAAACGTCCACCCGCAATTACTTCAGTTCATCAGTGATCATGGCGCTTGCAACAGTGCCGAAATATCGGAAACTTGAAATAAAAAGTACACATAGTGAATATCCCGTTTTAAATTTTAATAATACTGTTAATGACCATGTTTTTTTTTAATGTGGTAAAATCATCAGATGAGTCCATGTTAGCTTAAAAACTAATATCAATTGTTTATTTAATTGAAAATAGTCACCATCTGCTTAGACTTTTCTAATCTATATTGGGGTCGTCTTCGAGTCTAACCAGGTGCAGTTTACCATAGAGCAACTTACTCTGACTTCCACATAGCCAGAAGCTCTGTAACACGATACCACTTGGCAAGACTAGAATCAGATTTTTTGATTACACGCAACATCTGTCAAAGATGTACAAATGACAGTACAAACGGCTATACAGTATGTTAGTTTAAACGAGGGACATATTCAAACCTACAATAGTGTATGCTTACATGATACTAATAAAAATATGAACAAAAAAAAAACACTGATAAATAACAGACAGAACCATACCAAAGGTTCTCGGGGGGACTCCCGCGGGGGCGGAGTTTACACACGAGCTTCTTTATTTGGCAAGATCTGGCCGTGTTTTGCCACGTGATTACTTTAGGTACTTTACAAGTTCATTCACCTTTTGCACCTCAGTGTACATGATAAATGTATTAAATTCGATAATTACGTCAAAAATTTAAGTTACCTGTTTTTCACATATTTGGGACGAGAATCGAATACTGAATACCCTCCCTCAATAAGTCCCTCGTTTAACCAAACACACTGTATATACTTTCCGAGGCAAATATCTCGATATACTAAGATGGTCATCCACTCACGGACCAACCTTGACAACTTTTGTTTAACCTTCAGAATCGATCAGTATACTAGTTATTAATTAGCCACGACCATAATTTTATATGGTGATTGATCAACAACCTATAGTTGGTTCACGTTAAGTAAATAGTGACGTCATCAGTACAACTGCAGGGTAAAGATGTTTTCAAAATGGAGTAAAATTCAAAATTCGAATTTATATTTCAGAAAATTAAGTTTAATAGATAAAAATCAAATTACTTGTATTAAATTAGTAATGTTTTTTAATCAGTGTCTCTAGAATCTTCATTTGTATTTATTATGAAAGAATTTTGTTCTGCGTTCTCTATGACGTCATCCAAATTACACATAATTTTCTTCTCGTATCACGTGGTCGCAGTACTTCTTCCATCGATTAGCCTCTATTGAAGTTATTGCGTCACAAAATATTTTATTTACATCTTATCTTGAATGTATTGGCACCAACATATTTTTTTATTTGTGCCCACACCAATTCAATAGGATTGAATTAAATTAAATTACTTTATGTAGGTAACGCACAAAAGATACAACTGTTCCGCTAAAAGATCTGCAGTCAACGGGTCACTGTGAACTTAGCTTTCTAATTTCTTGCGGCCTTATTGCTCGAAAGGCACGGGCAACGATGACGTCACTATCTTCTTAAAGTGAACCAACTATATAAAACAAACTGTCTCGATAATTACTATTTCTGATTGATAGATATATTCAACGCAATAAATTAGATTCTAGTTTATAGTTATTTTTAGTGGAAGGATTGCTTACCCATCGTTTACGACCGCCACAGGCCACGTTACCCCACAGTTAATATTTACTACTTGCGAACCATGATAAAACGCTGTAAACAGGTCTTGTTTTTTACTATCTACAGTCGTAAAACTGTTTAGTGTGTTATTTTATATTCAATTTTATTTCTAATACATTTAGCGTTTATATTTCTTTGATGACAAATGCTTAATATTTCGATTGCAATATAGCTTCGCAAAATCTATGTATTCGAAAATGGTGTACAAGGGTGAACACCATTTTATGACTAAAGTATCGAACATGGAAGAACTCCAAATCAAGGTGACGTTATCGTCGACTGCAAATTTGAATCTTCAAATACTTTGGACACACTGTTCAAAATACCATTCCACGGAACGACTGGTTGTTCAGGGGAAAGTAGAAGGCAAGCAGTCACAATGTCGACCTTATAAAAGCTGATCCACAAAAGTCCATACTCCATCTTGTTTTATCGAACCTGTCCCTCGCTGCCCTCGATCAGCAATGCCCTAAGCCGAGGTTCGGGCCCCACAGAGGGTGTCCCTTAGCGGGTAGTCGCTTAGCTTTCATTATAAAGTCGGTTAAGCACCTCACAATCTCCTAGGTTGGCCTGCGATATGCGACTCACAACAAAAGAATCAAAATTTCCGAGACGCCGAAGACCACAACAAGTGGAGGCGCATCGAAAGGGCTATATACAACGTGTAACGGAAGCCCCATATCTATCCAAAAGGACTGAAGACAACATCTGGTATGGAGTCTCTATGCAAAGTTTCAGCTCAAAATAAGTGACTCACAGAATTGACCCCAAATTATTGGTTTCATATGTTTCTTGAATACCAATAATAACAAACGTGTCACAGCACTATGAGGGTCATCACTTTCTACGTCACTTGCCAATAAAACGACAATTCTCTTCGTTCTTATTAATTTGAAAAATTCGGCCTCTGGTATCAATGTATTAAAATTTCTAATATGCTCCACACATGTAGACATAGGATGAGAAAACCCTTGCCATATCGTTTGTTATCATCCAAAGAAGCCGTGCAGTCGGTATGTATATACCCTTTAAATTACACGTTATATAAAGAAAATGAATAACCGTTTTTTTTTTATAGGGCCACTCGTAGTTCAGCACACTACTAAAGCTGGTTACTACTTAACCGGACGATCGTGTGGTGACCTCTAAATTTAAAGGCCCCCAGCCAGGGCTTACATACTAAGTAATATTTAAATTTAAACGACCGCACGCTAAGGGCACTCCCTGTGGAGTTCGGGCCTCTAGGCTGGGTTATATTATTATTAAGGCTTGTATTCATGCCAATAACCTTGACCATTTGGGCGGAGCTAACGACCCCTCTCCGCGCGCCACTCCGCGCAGCTCTCCGCTACCCGCATGCAACAGAAAAGAGAGGCGCGCTCGGCCCGCGCCTGCGCCGCGCCGCCAGCATACGTCGTCGCTTCGCCTAGTCTCGGCACAGAGTATCGATATCACAGAAGGTCAAGTCATCGTGAAAGTTAAATTCATTTTTATTTGTACCGCATCAAAACATCATCATCATCATCGCATCATTTTGTTTTTATTTATTATCTATTGATATAGATGCACTTTGAGTATGTACTGTAGAAACTATACCTCTATTATAGATCAGCCTGGCTCGAAACATGAGGTAAATAACTTGATGTATCTTTTTAACTAAATTATATATAAATAAAAATTAATGGCTAAATGTGTTGCTAAGCGCAAAACTCAGGAATGGCTGGACCAATACGGATTTTTTTTTCAAATATTCGTTATAGTCTGAGGAAGGTTTCTATTAAGAGAAAAAACCGCTCAAGTGCGTGTCGGGCCACGCGCAGTGTAGGGTTCCGTAGTTTTTATAACAGCCAAGTGCGTGTCGTATTCGCTGACTGATCGTTTCGTACGATGCTCTAACTAAAAGCCAAACATGACTACCTAACTAATTTGACTTCCTATACAAATCCTCACCTGATCCGACAATTTTGCACGGAAAGTTTAATTTTTTTTAGAGATTTGTATAAAACTTGTCATAGCCGGTGTTTTGAATTTAAATACGGACACAGAGCTACACTACTCAATCGTCACAAGAAACTAGCACGATAAAACTGGCGCTTAGCGCCATCTATCGATATTTCTATAGAATTGTTCGAAATTTTCGAGTCAAATACAATTGGTCGACTATTACTCGTAAACTTGTAAAGACCACTTATGTGTGATAGTTTTCCTTTGAATTTAGTTATATGTAGGTACTACTGCCGTGATATTTGAATTTCTAACTACAACCGTTTCGTTATAGAGGGGGGGGGGGGGGGGACACTTGACTCTAACGAAAATTGGTACTTTAAAGCTTGATAAGTCACAAACGGTTTACTTAATCAAAAAACGGTATTAACAAACCCCTAATATTTTTGAAAGACCTATCCCACGATATCACACACTATGGGAAGAACGAAAAAAAAATTATCATCCCACTTTACATGTATGGGAGGTACCCTAAATAATTGTTTTTTTTCAAAATTTTATTTTACCACTTTTTTGGCGTCATTAACGTGTATACTCATGCCAAAGTACAACTTTCTAGAACCAACAGTTTCTGAGCTAAACTGCGGACAGACGGACAGACAGACGGACATGGCGAAACTATAAGGGTTCCTTGTTGACTACGGAACCCTAAAAATGGTAGGTAGATAGGTAAGGTAGGTAGGAACTTAGAGTAAGGTAGATAGGTAGTATAATTATTACTAGTGTATGTCATATTATTTGTTACATTTTTTATAAACAAATAGATTAAAACTAAAATTCACTGAAATTTAACTTTCTTTCAGCAAGTATTTTTATTCTTTTGGTTGGTTGAACTTCTTCATCCTCATTTATTTCTCCGTGTTCACATATATTTATTTTTAGAAATTTCAAAAAAATCAAGCCAGGCCTCGCTCAGACGAAGCGCACACACGCGCCTTGCTTGTAGTAGTGTACCTATCATAGCGCAGTTGTATGAAGCTTACCCTCTGTCCGTTTACTCTGTGCTATCTACTTTTATGCGAGGTAAGTAAAGCGATAGTTTATAATGAAATATGTAGATAAAACTTTAAACTTACCTTGATAATAAATGTATACCCTTTTGTTTGTAATATTTTTTTAGACCTCTCTTCATTCGTTTCTGCTTATTCCCATGTTTTACAAACTAAATTTAAACACTACTAAAACTGTAAAATACTATGAGTTTATAACACTAACACTACTTATAGATACATAGACTCTTTAACTTATAAACAAGAATCAAAAATAAAACTTTTTGACGAATCGAAAGTTGGTTCTATTTTTTGATAATAAGTTTTATTTCACGCTTTTTAGTGGGTCAGTTTGTAATTTATCTAGTTACAAAAGCCAAAATGTCAACTACTTATCACTTTTTACAAAATATTGCTTTTCCCGGTGCAGAGCCGTTAATTTTTGAGGAGTTCTCCTGGTACATCACTATCAGCTCTACTTCACCATATGCATTGTGACGAGCATAAAGTGCTTAACATCTATATTCAAGTAATCTAATCGCAATCCACGAAATACTTATTATTGAGTAGTTTCGATGGCCATCTGGGGTCTTCGTCATCAGTTCTACTTCCTCAAATGGTGCTTTTCAAGAGAAACTAAACAAGGTACTATAAGAAATACCCAAAACGCTATAGGTATGCCTATAATATTTGAAGAGTTCCCTCGATTTCTCCATGATTCCATCATCAGATCCAAAAGTGACGACAATGGAACTAACTAGAATGTATACTCTTTCAAACAAAAAAAGAATTTTCCAAATCGGTCCAGCCATCTGCGAGTAATGAAGTAACATCATAAAAAAAAGTTCAAGACGAATTGAGAACCTCCTCCTTTTTCTAAAGTCGGTTAAAAAGTTATTCCACTATTTACAAAATTATTTTTTGCAGTAATATTTTACGATATTATTTCGTAGTGCTTGAGCTCTCGCAACGCGACGTAGGTCCACCTAGCAACACGATGCGCCCCGCACTGAATTTGTGGACGAGTGCGGGGGTGATGTAAACGCAGTCTTTAATTGGACGCATTTTTAATTTATTGTAATAAAAATAATACATATTTGTAAAAAGTAACAAAACCAAATCATTTTCATTTGTATTGCAAAGCAGTAGTATATTTTTTATACTCTTTTGATAAGAAATTAAGGAGTAAAATGGTTTCATCTCAATGATTTGGAGGTGATTTGGCATTTTTTTTTCTTATTATGTGATACCGATAGAAAAATTGTGGCTAAACCAAATTACGGTTCATATCATGTAGATTACTACCAATTTTTTTCAGATGCAATTTCTCTATAATTGCCGACGAAAAGTTGCTTCATCTGAATGCTTTTTTCAAGCTTTTTCCGAGAGATCAGCCTTAAAGGGGTTATTTATCAGCATCGCGGGCTGGCTCGTTTGGCAAAAATCGGGGAGGAAATGCATCATCGTCTAACACGACCATTATTGTCATATTCCATCAAGAATACAAAAAAATATTTATTGGGCAAAACAAAAATAAGAACTTACTGCTAAACATAAAAATTACATGCGCTTCACGGTCACGCCAAAAAGACCCAGTTCAGCAAAATGCCAACACATAAGCACACGGCCTACGGATTGGGTTGAAAAGCAGCGTCAGTTTGTGTTATGCAGTGAAATGATAAACGGATTTGAATCATAGCTAGCATATGATGGCTTCCTCAACAGCGGTTTAATTTAAAATTATTGTTATTTAAATATATTTTGTTTTTACTTTGGAATGTTTCCACCTAATTTAATATTTATATTGTTATCTATGTTCTCATTTCTTCAATCACTTTCCTTTGTGTACATATCATTGTGTTTGGCACGTTTGTTTTCGTTTTATTATATCTCTGTGTTCTGTTTTCCTTATAACACTCCAGAATATACAGAGGCAGTAAAATTGAGTATAATTTAATATCCTATAAATACGAGAAGCGTATAATCTTGTAAGTGAAATTTATTTGAAATAAAACTAGATCAATATACTATGATATGTAGAAGTGAAGTTATTTGTTTCATAAGTCCTAAATTAAAGCAGCCTAGGTACTAGACCTACATGTCATCAGTAAAAGATCTCTCTCCTTAAATTGTTGTTATTATGTATGTCTTTGTTTCTTTCTTTTTTTTTTAATATTTATATGTATATATATGTTTTGAGAACTTTATTTAATGTTTTGTATTTTATATAGATAAATAGTACACCATGGACTACCCGCGTATTTATTTTCTCTTTCTGTGTCAAATCCATCCAAAGGTTGTCTGTAAAATATCGCTTTTAGGGATAAGACCGCCCATTGTATCATCCTTTTTAATTGTTAAGTCCATAATTTTGTTTTACTGTTAGGTGTAAAATAGAGAATATATCTATCTATCTTCTTAGGCCTTTTTCCAACTATACCTCCTGATCGGTTTCGACCACAGCGACGGTCAAGCTCAGAGGAGATTAGACATCTGCGCAGAAGATATTATAGTGCACAAGTATGTATGTCCGCAGGTACCAAGTACACTCTGTTCCTTTACTCTCATACCCAATGGGACGGTAATACGACACGACCGGTGAAATACAGGCGTAGGACCAACGGCTGAACGTATTTTCTGAAGCAAGGGGTGTCAAACCGCCAACTTTCAAATTTCGAGCTACTACTGAGAAATTTCTATTATAAAAATTCATTAGTAGTAATAATAATATTATTTCACAACTTTCACACAACGCCATATAGTCCCAGTAAGCAGAGCTTGTACTATGAGTACTAGACAACTGACTGTAAAACATACATATATATTTCTGAGATATTCCTCGAAGCGCTACCATTTTGAAGCGCACCTAATGAAGCGCTCCTTTTTTATTCCTCGGAGCGCTCCTTTTAGTAAATATGGTATCGGGAGCGCTACTAAAAGGAGCGCTCCGAGGAATAAAAAAGGAGCGCTTCATTAGGTGCGCTTCAAAATGGTAGCGTTTCGAGGAATACCTCATATTTCTAAATACATACATATTATAGATAAATTACACCAAGACAAAGAACAAATGATCGTGCTCATCATACAAACATTTGTCCTGGGTGGGAATCGAACCCACGACCTTGCGCATAGCAGTCAGTGACCACTAGACCAACAGGCCTTATCTAGTCTATCTGACCTGAACAGGTGATTCCTCAGAAATTACAACAACTACTGTATGCGCCATTTGCATTATTTTATCTATACATATTGTCATTAGTATTTTATCATGAACGCATACTTGCAACATTATATTATACGTCACTCATTGAACCACTTTCCTGTTTCACTCACTCCTTCCTGTTCGGAACAATCGTCTATCCTCACTTACTCGTAAACACAGAGTACATTTTTATATACTGAGATAGAGCCGTCACTCGAAGATTTCAGGGCGCCCTCTGAGAATAAGTAACAACAACAATGGATGAAGCATATATATATATACATATACATATAGGTACCTACAAATCAGGGTACCACTGCATAGGCCATCGTATTTAATTCCTTTTTATTTAGAACTTAGTAATTTATGTTGATTTACAATAAAATAATATAA
Source organism: Tholera decimalis (assembly GCA_943138885.2). Lineage (NCBI taxonomy): Eukaryota > Metazoa > Arthropoda > Insecta > Lepidoptera > Noctuidae > Tholera > Tholera decimalis. The sequence goes on from OW964549.2 coordinate 7,079,008, forward strand.
TTACAACACCAAATACTTTATTAAAATCTTCTGTTACAATATTTGATGGCCATCTGAATTTTATCTTCCATATTAAGTCTATAATCGTTTCGTGATCCACACAATAACTTAGAAGTATCCTTAGGTACACACCAATTACATAATAATATATTATATCTTAAATTTCTTGAATTATTTGCACTTATTGACTTATTATTTGACAAATTATTTGACTTTTTTCAATCCTTTGACATTTACGCAGTGTGGCCAGGTGACCGTCTCGCGTTCTCCCCAAACCTTCCCCGAAATCCCCCTAAAATTTAAGATTGAAAAAAAAAACCCAACAAATGGCCATTCTTTTTTATTAATGATACAATTTTATACAATTTCAGCAATAGCGTCCATGACTAAATTAGCCTCTTCACTCGCGTTGGTTGCAGTCCGTACATTTTTTCTGAGTTAAACCTGTTTAGCATCTTTGAACTGGGTTGAAAATGAACACATCCTTCTAGCAATGTATATCTTGTTCTCAATATGGATTCGACAGTGTTAATGGCCAATCTGTTTCGACGTTTGTCTTTAATAATAGCTACTTGAGAGAAGGCTCTTCCCGCAACTGCGATGGAAAAAAGTAACGACAAAATTCCTAGTGCCAATTTGCTAACATTTCCACGGGTATACTGCATTTTTGAAATTATATACTTCAACCTAGAACTCTTCGGTATGTTGCATGGACTTCCAAGTTGTACGATGCAAATCATTCCATTCTTGTACCACTAAGTCGACATCATTCACGCCCCCCGCGCGGTGACTTCGGAGCCACTCGGCTATCATCGTGCGCAGCATTTTGTTTTCGTGTGTGCTTTCACAGATTAGTTAGTGGTTTAATCGCGTTCAGACATCGATCTATTAGTGATTGATGCGTTCAGATAATATATTTTATAATCACTACGGCTAGCCGCGGCTTTTCCCAGATTGTGTTAATAAAAATCCCCCAATTCCCTCCACACCCAGTTTTCGCTTACCAAATATTCCCCCAAAAATATTGCCCCCAATTCTCCCCTCATTACTTTAAAAACCCCCCAAATTTGGGGGGATTCCCTCCAATCTGGCATCACTGCATTTACGCAAGTTTCGTTACCATTTTAGTTTAAAATTAAATATTGTTAAAGAAAAAATAGGATTGCGTAATTAGAGCATTTTATTAATTTGAAGATACATGTGTTAATATATTATAAGAGGTGTAAAATTTAAAAGGTGTCCTATTATCCCTAATATTTTAATTTATATAAAATAAAATGGTTATTTGTTAAAGATAATTTAGAATATCTGAGTAAAACGGAGAACAAGTTTAAGCTAAATGTGTAAATAATTTGAGAAAAGTGCCATCTATAAATACGTAACTTAAACGTTGCATATTGCTATACGAATAAATTAAAAATCAATTGAATTGAGTAGGATATCTCCAAAAGCAGAACCCTACCTAAACTAGTCGGTTATCATTTCGTCACTTTTGTTCTAAGTTATAGCACCGTGCTCGTAAACACACTTGTTTCCTGACGACACGTATAACGTGCGCTCGCGCCCTCCGCTAAAACTCTAAAAAGTGACCAAACAATAGTGCCGTGTAGTGACTCCTCAAACTCTCTACTCTCGTGAACCTGGAGGAAATATCGTCTGAACCGGCGCGCTGAGTACTCATATCGAAGGGACTCATAACCTACATCATCCTGTAAGTACCCCCTTATCCTCCAACTACTATTTAGGAAAAAAACACAGCAAACAAGGTTTACTGCCGCACTAATTTCAGTATCTCAGTTGATATTTGCACATAACAACTGATACTGTCTATAATAAAAACTTTTTACCAAAAAATTAAACCGACTCCCAAAAACACTGCAAAGTGAAAAATAACTTTAATTTCGGTAGTCGGTGTCTTGAGTTTTGTATTTTCGTTTTTGGCACCGACTTCCGAAATTAAAGTTATTTTTCACATTGCAGTGTTTTTGGGAGTCGGTTTAATTTTTTGGTAAAAAGTTTTTATTTCACTCTTTTTAGTTGATCGATTTTTAATTTACCTAGTTAAAAGAGCCTAAATGTCAACTACTTATAACCTTTTACAAAATATTGCTTTTCCCAATGCTGGGCCGTTAATTTTTGAGGAGTTCTCCTGGTACTTCACCATCAGCTCTACATCACCATATGCATTGTGACGAACATAAAGTGCTTAACATCCATATTCAAGTATTCGAATCGCAATCCACGAAATACTTATTATTGAGTAGGTTCGGCGGCCATCTGTGGTCTTCATCATCAGTTCCACTTCCCCAAATGGTATTTTTTGAGAGCAACTGCACATGTTACTATAAGAAATACCCAAAACGCCATAGGTGTGCCTATAATATTTGAAGTGTTCCCTCGATTTCTCCAGGATCCCATCATTAGGTCCTGACTTGGTGATAAATGTTACCAATTTCGAAGTATACCCTTTCAAAAAAAATAAAATATTTCCAAATCGGTTCAGCCGTCTTCGAGTAATCGGTGAGCAGACATAAAAAAAAAAATATACCTACGCGTCGAATTGATAACCTCCTGTTTTGGTCGTCGGTTGAAAAGCGCGTTCACTGTTAACTATAACAATGCAAATAAGCTTCGCTTTAATACGTTTTTAAATAAAGATGAAGTTGGTTAATGCATATCACATAATTATGTGCAGTAACAAACTCTAGTGCCAGTGCTGTTTGTTTCCCGGCGGCGAAAAAGCTGCAGGAGGGCCGAAGGCTCCCGGTTGGTTGGGTGTCTGCGCAGGTGAAAGTCCTGGACCCCAGACCCCTGAGGTGCTTCCGCTGCCAAGTGGGCAACCATGCGGCATGCGTGTGCACCTCGGAGGTAGACCGCAGCGATAGGTGCTTCCGCTGCGGTCAGCCCGGTCACAAGGCCGGCTCGTGCTCCGCCCCGCCTCACTGCTTCGCATGTGAGGCGGTTGGCAAGCCAGCCGATCACCGGGCTGGGGGCAAGTCCTGCGCCCCACCCACCAAGGCCAGGCGCAGAGGTGGGCCCTCTGCCGCCGCCGTCACCGCCACCGCCGCCGCCGCCGCCGCCGTCGTTACTGCCGCCGCCGTCGCCGAAGTCGTGGCTGAACCCCCGCGAGGGGCCCTGGAGGAGGCTGCAATGGATATCGATTAATGGCCCCATTGCGCTTCCTCCAGGCGAACATCAACCACTGCGCCGCTGCTCAGGAACTTTTGCTCCAGAGCCTGGCGCAGTGGTTGATCAACGTCGCCGTGGTCGCCAAGCCGTATTTTGTCCTGCCCAGGAATGACTGGGTGGCGGACTTGGACGGCTCGGTGACCCTCGTTTCGTCGGCCGCCGCCGGTACCCCGCCCCTCGATCGCGTCAAGAGAGGGCGTGGGATCGTCGCAGCACGGTTCGGGGAGATCGCTGTGGTAGGCGTTTATTTCTCCCCGAACCGAACTCTCGCCGAGTTCCAGAACTCCCTAACGGAGCTGGGAGACGTCATCGTCGCCCTCGGTTCCCTCCCCGCCCTCGTCCTCGGGGACTTCAACGCCAAAAATCCGGCTTGGGGTTCCCGGTCCATGGACCATGGGCGGGGCAGGATGCTCGAGCACTGGGCCCGTGCGCAGGGCCTGGTGATCGAGAGCCGGGGTTGTGTCCCCACGTGCGTGCGGTTTACGGGCGAGTCGGTGGTGGACGTTACGTTCGCCACCCCCAGCCTGTCACCGCGCGTCACCGACTGGCGCGTTGTGGAGGAGGTGGAGACCTTTTCCGACCACCGGTATATCCGATTCGACGTCTCCACCCAGACCCCAGACGCGCCGGTCCGACGGGACCTGAGTGGTCCGCGATGGGCGCTGAAGCAGATGGACCGGGAGCTATTCCTGGAAGCCTCGATCGTGCAGGCCTGGAGGTCACCCCCGGACAGGCCTGCCGACATAAACGACGAGGCGGAGTGGTTCCGGGAGGCCATGTCGGAGATCTGCGACGTGGCCATGCCCCGGGTCCGGCAAGGACGCGCCCGGCGTCAGCTGTACTGGTGGTCGAGCGAGCTAGCAGCGCTGCGCGAAGCGTGCGTTGTGGCGCGACGCCGGTACACCAGGTTCCGCAGGCGCCGCACCCGACCTTCGGATGCGGCGACTGTAGAGGCGGAGCTGTACGAGGGCTACAGGGCAGCGAAGGCCGTCCTCCGAGACGAGATCTGGCGGGCCAAGGAACTGGCCCGGGAGGAGATGCTGGCGACTCTGGACGGGGACCCATGGGGCCGCCCCTACAAGTGAGTGCGAGAGAAGCTCCGCCCCTGGGCTCCCCCGTTGACGCAGAGTCTCCAACCTCAGTTCTTGGAGGACGTGGTTAGCGCCCTGTTCCCATCGCGAGGGGAGCACGCTCCCGCGCCCATGGCTCCGTCTCCGACGGAACCTGAAGCTGGCGCAAACGCGGACCACAGCGACGACGACGTCTACGACGCTCCAGAGGTGACCGAGGTAGACTTGAGAGTGGCGGTACAACGGCTCAAGGCCAAAAATACCGCCCCAGGACCCGACGGCTTGCCAGGGAAAGCCTGGGTCCTGGCCTCGGTGACTCTCGGGCCTCGACTAGGGGGGCTCTTTAGCGCATGCCTGGAGAGGGGCCAGTTTCCGCTTTGCTGGAAGACGGGAAAGCTGGTCCTGATCCAGAAAGCCGGGCGCCCTGCGGACTCTCCGTCCGCATTCCGGCCCATCGTGCTGCTCGACGAGGCGGGCAAGCTCTTGGAAAGAGTAATTGCAGACCGCCTCTTCGGGCACCTGAATCGGGTGGGCCCGGATCTTGGGGACTGCCAGTTTGGCTTCCGCAAGGGGCGCTCTACGGTGGATGCTGTCATGCGCGTGAGAGCCCTCACGACGGGGGACGCGATATCCCGGGGCAGGGTCGTCTTGGCGGTGTCTTTGGACATCACCAACGCCTTCAACACCCTGCCCTGGAGTTGCATCAGGGAGGCACTCCGGTATCACCGGGTGCCGACCTACCTCCGTCGCATAGTCGAGGACTACGTGATGGACAGAGCCGTCATCTACCCCGGTCACCGGGGAGAGTGGAACCGGCGAGAGATGTCGTACGGTGTCCCACAGGGATCGGTCTTGGGGCCGCCCCTGTGGAACATCGGATACGACTGGGTGCTGCGCGGCGACCTCCCTGACGGCGTCAGCGTAATATGTTACGCTGACGACACGCTCGTCCTGGCGCAGGGAGAGTCGCACCAGGCGGCGGCCGACCTGGCGACGCAAGCGGTTGCGACAGTCGTTCGTAGGATCCGGCAGTTGGGACTCGACGTGGCACTGCACAAGACAGAGGCCATGTGCTTTCATGGCGGTCGGAACGCGCCACGGTCCGAGTCCCACATAACGGTGGAGGGGGTTCGCATCGGCGTCGGGAGAACAATGAAGTACCTGGGACTCGTCCTCGACAGCCGGTGGAACTTCAGGGAGCATTTCCTGAGTTTGGCCCCAAAGCTGAACCGGGCAGCAGCCGCCTTCAGGCGACTCCTGCCTAATCTCAGCGGGCCAAACGCCTCCTGCCGAAGGCTGTACGCCGGCGTCGTGCGGTCCATGGCCCTCTACGGGTCCCCAGTGTGGGCCCTGTGCATCCGGACGCGACCACTAAAGTTGGTCGCATGCCAGAGGGTCATGGCTATCCGAATGATCCGGGGATACCGCACGATCGCCGGCGAATCAGCCAACCTCCTTGCCGGATTGCTGTCCTGGGATCTGGAGGCGACTGCCCTCCAGCGCGTCTATGAATGGCGCGTGGAGGCGCAGCGCCGGGGCGTATCCCCGCTGCCTCGAGAAATCGAGGCGCGGCGGGAAGAGCTCCGGCGTGAGCTCAGGGCAGTATGGAGGGAACGACTGTCGCAACCGAAGGCCGGGCACGCCGCAATTGCGGCGGTAAGACCCCTCTTTGAGGAGTGGCTAGATCGGCGTCACGGCGTCCTGACCTACCGCATGACGCAGGTCCTCACCGGACACGGAAGTTTCGGGAGGTACCTGTGTCTGATGGGAAAGGAGGAAACGCCTGGGTGTCACCACTGCGAGGGTCGCCCTGAGGACACAGTCGAGCACACGGTGCAGGACTGCCCCGCTTGGGCAGAGCACCGACGTGTCCTCACGGCGGCAATAAGCGGAGACCTCTCGCGCCCGGCATTGGTCGAGGCCATGCTGCGGGGCGAGAGGGAGTGGGAAGCGGTCGCCTCCTTCTGCGAAGCAGTCATGCTTCTGAAGGAGGAGGCGGACCGCGTGAGGGAGAGGAAGGCGTCCTCCCTCCAGCCCAGCCGCAGTGGTAGACGCCCACGGTATCGGACGTCGGCCGACGATCTCCAGCCACCGTAGGCGCGGGCATGCGGACAGCGAGTAAAGGGCAACTCGCTGTCCGACCATGGACCATGCCCGGGTCGACGGCGCGTCGTGTTCCACGCGCGCCTCAAAGAGCGTCAGCAATATGACGAGGCCCCCCGTAGAGGGCCGAAGCCTGCCGGGGTCGTGGGACTCATCCCGTTACCGTGACCCCGGTACGTAAAGGGTTATTGAAGGAACACCGTGGATTTTAGTCAGTAAAAGTCTGACAGTCCCTCCCACCCTGCTCGGGGTGGGAGGACTTATTTGATAATTTTACCACGCTAAAAAAAAAACTATTTATTTTAAAAATATATTTATTTTCAACCGACGACAAAAAGAGGAGGTTATCAATTCGACGCGTATATTTTTTTTTTTTTTTAATATATGATCATCGATTACTCGAAGACGGCTGAACCGATTTGTAAAATTCTTTTTTTGATTGAAAGGGTATACTTCGATATTGGTCCCATCTTCATAAACGTCAGGATCTGATGATGGGATCCTGGAGAAATCGAGGGAACTCTTCAAATACTATAGGCACACCTATATCGTTTTGGGTATTTATTATAGTAACTTGTGCAGTTGCTCTCAAAAAGTACCATTTGAGGAAGTGGAACTGATGATGAAGACCACAGATGGCCGCCGAAACTACTCAATAATAAGTATTGAGTGGATTGCGTTTCGATTACTTGAATATAGATGTTACGCACTTTATGCTCGTCACAATGCATATGGTGATGTAGAGCTGATGGTGAAGTACCAGGAGAACTCCTCAACAATTAACGGCCCAGCATTAGGAAAAGCAATATTTTGTAAAAGGTTATAAGTAGTTGATAATTAGGCTCTTGTAACTAGGTAAATTAAATATAGACCAACTAAAAAGAGTGAAATAAAAACTTTTTACCAAAAAATTAAACCGACTCCCAAAAAACACTGCAAAGTGAAAAATAACTTTAATTTCGGAAGTCGGTGCCAAAAACGAAAATACAAAACTAAAGACACCGACTACCGAAATTAAAGTTATTTTTCACTTTGCAGTGTTTTTTGGGAGTCGGTTTAATTTTTTGGTAAAAAGTTTTTTTTAAAAATAACTGCAAATAAAACACATTTAAAATTTTGGGATGTCCCTTATAAAAATTGCATTCTATTAAGGTGATCTATAAAAATGCCAATCAATTCTACCAAACAAATATTAAAACTTGGAGTTTTACCCAGTTTTCATATTTTTTGTACCAAAGAATAAGACGTTCTTTTACGGAACCCAAAAACTCTATTCATAAAGTCGTATATACCCTGCAGTTGCAAGAGAGAATACCAGAGAAAGAATAAAAAAAACTAGCTATGTGATACTGAAGATTAGAGTACTACTCATGAAGAAAACGTTGTGTCTGAATATGGACGACTATAAAAAGAAAACAGTCACAAGCTCACTAAAATTCCGTAATGGAAAACCCAAACAATAACAAACCTAAGCAGAATACATTTTCAAGTATTAAAATACCGAAGATAGTAAACAAAATGAACAATGCCGCTATCCTAACTTTTAGTTTTCATAAAATAAAGAGGATAATATACCTAAAGTGTACCGATGGAACAAGCTATCTTTATCCGTCGGCGTTAAGCACTTCCATCTCTTGATGCACTTTACGAACGTTAAAGTTTTAAATGGCACTGTAAATGTTTATTGTGTTATAAAGTTGAAATGTGAAACTCTTCGAAATTACATATAGTTTTTATAAAGTTGGATTATGAAAACTAGTTGTTTTGTGCTTTTGATGACTTCTCATCAAAACGTGGTTTAAAGCAAGGCACATTCCTTAGTGTAGTTTATATCTAATTCGATTCCAATTTTATTTTGAAAAATCTTGAAGTCCCAGGGTACTTTTATCGTCAGCTTTCTTATGTCCCGGGACTACGAAACTGTCGAGACTTCCTAAACCCTACCTAGAACCAACTTAGAGCAGGAAGTCGCTCAACTTAGAATTTAAGGAGTTCAACGATTTAACCCTGCCTCTGTTATGCATGGATGTATGCCTATATCTGAAAGTAAATTTATAATGGTGTTAATTACTACATTAAAAGTTGAATTTCATATTGCGTCAACACGCACTTTTATTTTGTACTTGTATTGACGCTGTTTCTAGTTCTCCTTTACAAAATGACAGCAAGTGCCGTAAAATTTGGGCACTAAATTACGATTACATGGTACGAGTACATTATTTTGATTTATCTCACACACATCTTGTTTCTGCTTTACAGTATTCTGTCCAATCCTAAGACCCCCTCTTATCTAAAAGAACGTTTTAAGTTGCTCCATGACACACATGCCAAATTTTTGTGGTCATCAGAAAACTTGAGGCTAGAGGTACCGAGTCACTCCACCAATTTCTTTGGTAAGTCGTTCGCAGCTCAAGCAGTACGACTGTGGAATACTCTTCCCGTGTCAGTAAGACAAGCCCTTCCTTCTTTCAAAACCATGGTAAAGGAACTCTATCTCTCTCTTTAATTTGTTACTATTTTTATAAATACCAGCTTTGTTCTTTTTATGTATACATATGTATATGTGTATTGAGTATGTAGGTTATTACTTATTTATTGTATATAAGTGAATATGGGCTACCCGCGTATTTATTTTCTCCTGCTGTGTCAAATCAATCCAAAGGTTGTCTGTAAAAGATCGCTGATAGCGATAAGACCGTCCATTGTAACGCCCTTTGTAGTTTTTAAGTCCTTATTTAATTATGTTATGGTGTACAATAAAGAGTATATCTATCTATCTATTTATCTCGTGAGCTTGAGCAAGCGTTTGTAACGTACGCGTAACGTACTTACGTAAAACATTTTTTTTTATTAACAAAAATTTTAATGTAATGTAATATGTAAATACATTAAAATTAAATTATTTAAGAGGGAGGTTGATGTATGCATCAACCTCCCTCTTGAATGACTCTGTCAATTAGGAATACAACTAAATCCATTCAGTATTTCGAAAGATCTAGACGTACGTACAAGCAGGCAAGCGACTTTGTTTTTAACCGATGAAATAAAAACGGCGGAGGTTCTCTAATCTAGTCTAGCATGACGAGATAGCGGTGATTATTGGGAACAAGATTCCTGTAGCATTTCATATGCAATTTTTAGATAGACGTTCCTTACTTGCAATAATAGATTCCTTCATTTTATTCCTCGTGAGGTCGGCACCTTCAATTGTTCTGCACATATTGATAATAAACTTAAAATTAAAAGTTTTATTTATTTACACTAAAAACTGAAAAATATTTAAAAAATAGGTCTGACTTCAAAACAAACCGGTTCCATTTTTATACCATGTAAAGAGGTTCTTCTGTTATACCAGATCGTTGGAAAGTACCCACCTATTCATATATTGGGTCTATTACTTCAAACTTAAGGGAAGTATTCGGCAATTCAATTCCAGACAAACGTTCATTATCTGTCGTTATCTGCCTGTGAAATAATAAATTGTTTAACTTTATCGTTATGAGCAGTCGTTATTCTGAAATTCCGTTTTAAACTTTGTGAAATATTGCATGAATATTAAAATGGTAAGTAGGCAATATTTTACGTACCTATTAAAGTTAAATCTTAGATACAGTACAGTATCGGTAATATGCATAATTCAGATATTCTATACAATATTCAGGCATTGTATAAAATAGTATAGTCCATTATACAACGTGTAACGGAACCCCATACCTATCCAAAAGGACTGAAGACAACATTCAGCTCAAAATAAGTGAATCACAGAATTGACCCCAAATTATTGGTTTCATATGTTTCTTGAATACCAGTAATAACAAACGTGTCACAGCACTATGAGGGTCATCACTTTCCACGTCACTTGTGTCAATAAAACGATAATTCTCTTCGTTCTTCTTAATTTGAAAAATTCGGTCTCTGGTATCAATGTATTGAAATTTCTAATATGCTCCACACATGTACACATAGGATTAGAAAACCCTTGCCATATCGTTTATTATCATCCTAAGAAGCCGTGCACTTGGTATGTATATACCCTTTAAATTACACGTTGTATAGTTAACCTAGGTGACCAAAATACTATTCCCAGTGATTCTTTAAAGTACACCGGTATGTCAATTTCCAAAGATTTTTATAAGAGATGATATTAATAAAGGTCTTTGAAATCGAAAATGATATTGAAAACCTTATTAAGCTCTAGCATTTGCCTTCAAAAGCTTATCAAGTATAGTTTAAGACTGGTACTAACAAAGACAAAATCACAAATAAAGATAATAATACAAATTGTATTACGTCATAATTTTAATACTTGTGTGTAGGCAGATTCACCGTTAAATCGATTTAGGATTAACTTTTAACCGAAAATTACTTCTAGTAAAATTTCGAGTGAAACGAGCTCAGGAGGTTATGAATCCCAAAATGGGATAAATGGTTTAAAGTCATGTGAACAGAAAAAGCAATCCGGCGTAATGAAGCTCCACTGACTACAACCCTTATTTACTAATTTCAAGTAGATTTAACAACAGTTTTCACCCATTATCCGCTAGGTATTTGGTATTGTATAAAATACCAAAATAGAGTCTGATAAGCATTAGACTAAACGTCTTTGGTATTAAATACATAGCTATATCGTATAGAATACCTCATTGTACAGTTTGCCGGTAACATATAGATATGTTTATGTATATAGATGACCTCATAAGAGCTAAGCTCCGAGGTTGGTCACCGTTACAATGATTTTATTTATGAGTCGTACTGTTATGAGATTCATCAAGTTCCGCAGTATACATTTACGGATATATTTATCCTTACTAACTCTACTTCCCTACTAATATAATAAATGTGAAAGCATGTTTGTCTGTCTGTTAAACGTTACGTGTAAACTACGACGATATTTGGTACTGAGATAGATTTGGACATAGGATACTTTTTTCGCTGAATAAAACATTTTCAGGAGAGCGAAGCCACGGACAGAATCTAGTTAGCTAATTCACTTAAAACTTTTTCATGAATCACTATCTATTTAAGCAAATGGCATGAAAATATTTTCAGTCAGTTTTTGTGTTTACTGCAAACAGTCAGATAGACAGACGCGGCGGAAGTCTTTGTTTTATAATTATTATGTAAGAATTTTGTTTTTTTATCATAAATTAACATTTAAAACTGTGTAACAGTCTTTATAATGTGTACCGAAATCTGTGTTTCCCGATAGCTATAACCTTAGGGGTATTTAAGTCAAGAGTGAATAGGTTACTTTTAGGTAAGCGTGTTCCATCTTCGACCACATCATCACTTACCATCAGGTGAGATGGTGGTCAAACGCGAACCTATTATCAATAAAAAAAAAACATTCAATTGCGTACATAATTATTCCATTCATTTTTCTTGACTGTTCATCTGTCATTCAATATGAAAAGACCAAACAAAATACACCCGCCATGTTTTAAAAAATCATTACACTCTTTCAGAGTTCTGACGTCACTTCAATGGATGTAGAACAAATATTTGCACAATATATTTCTGGGAAGACAAGACAGCGCGGTTGTACTAGACACGGCCAGGCAAATACTTTCATTGGTTTGTGTTTTCTATGTACTCGTAGAAGCACAGATTCGGAATAACGATTTGATTTCGTTTGAAACCGGGTTTAGTAAATGCAATTTAACTGACAAAGAAATGACAAAACTTCGACTTGGTGACCCATCCACGTACCTTCAAGCGACAAGCGTTGATTATTGAAGTCCCATAGCACTTTTATTATTTTGGCAACAGTTCAGTAAAGTGCTCACTACTGATTTTTGTCACCGTGACAATATATTCTTTGTCACTATCACGCCACCAAACTTTAAGATCCTGCGCGCACTTGCGGTGACAGTGACGAAATTTTCTTGCATTCGATACGATGGATCACGAGGAAATGGTTGTCTATGCACTCATTTTTAGAAATAAAAACACTCCGGGAGTGCCGGCAGAAGTGAAAACTTGAATATTAACGTTGTGCATTTTTGATATTTTGGAATGGTTAGGGAATAATTTTGCACGAATTGCTTTAATTATCAGTATAAAAGTACTATCATTTATGTGGTAGAATACAATATTTATTTATAGCACTATCGTACACAAACATGACAATTTATATTACATTAAAAAGTTTATCTCTCGAAACAGCAGGCGCAGGCATAAATTTTCGCCGCGCCGTAGAAAGAGAGGGGGATACTTCCTCTCCTACGCCGCGCCGACTGTCTACTCTCCGTCCGTCATACGAATTTTCGATCAGGTCACGTGTCCTGACGCGAGTTTAACATTTTTTACTCATTACAAAAAAAGTGCACAACGCCGCTAAAGAAGTTTTCACGTCAAAAAATCCTTCAAAAATTTACGAAAAATCAAAGTTATACGTTTGCCCTGGTTTGCCCATATAAAATTTCCACGACATAAGAAACACTGTATAATGCTTCCTATCTCATTTTCTCCCACGTTAAATCTTATGAATTTATGTGTCTGTCTCTTTTTACTGTCGCTTTTTCGTTTCATAAAATTTCAAATCACAACAACACTAAAGAAGTTTTCAGTTCAAAAAACCCTGTTTCTTGCTGCTATTCATGGCTAATATTTAAATGAGTTTATTAATTAATATTTTATTAAGGTAAATAAAATATAACTTAATTTTAATTACTTTTGTAATAGAATTTACTTAATTAACAATCCACATTATCAATTATTTTAAATAAATCGCTTAAATCCCGACTTGGCGTTTCATTTGAAATTTCGGAATTCTTAAAGTCATACATGTTTACATTATATAACTGTAACATTTTTGGAAATGGAGACAGATGGAGTAAACGTAACGCAAGATCCACCATCACGTTTTGTGTCATCATCAAACTTAACAGCATTTTAAGGGACAATCGGTTTCGTAATTTGTTTTTCAGTATATGATATATCGAAAAAGCGCATTCAATTTTAAAATGGTACAGTCATGAATACAAGTGCAAGTTTGGAAATATTTTCAAGACGCTGATTAAATGCCCACTAGCGTCACAATCATCAAATACTTCCGAATACTGCCTAGTACTAGTACCTACATAGATATACTACTTCCTAGTACTAGTACATAGATAATCTGTAATGTAGTAGTACTAGGCCGCTGACGGCCGCACGCCCCGCGGCCGATTATGTGATGCTTGTAAATGTATGTATGACCCTAAAAATAGCCTCGCCCCCCAACTCACCCCTCAACTCACCCCCCAACTCGCCCCCCAACTCGCCCCCAACTCGCCCCCCAACTCGCCCGCCATCACGCCCCCCAACTCAACCCTCAACTCGCCCCTCAACTCGCCCCCCAACTCGCCCCCCAACTCGCCCCCCAACTCGTCCCCCAACTCGTCTCCCAACTCGTCCCCCGACTCGTCCCCCGACTCGTCCCCCGACTCGCCCCCAAACTCGCCCCCAACTCGTCCCCCAACTCACCCCTACACGGCCCCCAACTCGCCCCAACTCGCCCCCAACTCGTCCCCCAACTAGTGCCCCGACTCGTCCCCCGACTCGTCCCCCAACTCGTCCTTCGACTTGTCCCCCGACTCGTCCCCGACTCGCCACCCAATTCGCCCCCAACTCGCCCCCCAACTCGTCCCCCAACTCGTCCCCAACTCGTGCCCCGACTCGTCCCCAAACTCGTCCCCCGACTCGCACCCCAACTCGCCCCCATCTCGCCCCCCAACTCGTCCCCCAACTCGCCCCACAGCTCGCACCCCTACTCGCCCCCCAACTCGTCCCACAACTGGCCCGCCAAACTCGCACCCCAACTCGCCCCCCAACTCGCCCCAAACTCGCCCCAAACTCGCCCTCAAACTCGCCCCCCAACTCGCCCCCCTAAACTCGCCCCCCAACTCGCACCCCAACTCGCCCCCCAACTCGCACCCCAACTCGCCCCCCAAGTCGCCTCCCAACTCGCCCCCCAAATCGCCCCCCAACTCGGCCCCAACTCGCCCCCCAACTCGTCCCCCAACTCGCCTCCCTATTCGCCCCCCAACTCGCACCCCAACTTGCCCCCCAACTTGCACCCCAACTCGCCCCCCAACTCGCCTCCCAACTCGCCCCCCATCTCGCACCCCAATTCGCCCCTCAACTCGACCCCAGCTTGCCCCCAAACTCGCCCCTCACTCCCCCTCAACTCGCCCCTCAACTCGCCCCTCAACTCGCCCCTCAACTCCCCACTCAACTCGCCACTGAACTCCCATCAAACTTCCCTCTCAACTCCCATCAACTACCCCCTCAACTTGCCCCCCAACTCGCCCCCCAACTCGCCCCCCAACTGGTCCCCCAACTCGCCCCTCAACTCACCCCTTAACTCGCCCCTCAACTCGCCCCTCAACTCGCCCCTCAACTCGCCCCTCAACTCGCCCCTCAACTCGCTCCTCAACTCGCCCCTCAACTCGCCCCTCAACTCGCCCCTCAACTCGCCCCTCAACTCGCCCCTCAACTCCCCCCTCAACGCCCCACGAGACACCCCTCCCCCCACCCCGCTCCCACACGGGACCCCCCTTACCCCTCACCTCCCTGAACTCCCCACGCTTTTTCGTTTCATTAACTTTCAAATCACAACGATGCTAAAGAAGTTTTCACTTTAAAAAAAGTCTTACGCTTTTCGATCGGTCACGTGACCCTGACGCGAGTTTAACAGTTTTTACCCATACAAAAAGTGCTCAGCGCCGCTAAAGAAGTTTTCACTTCAAAAAAATTACATTGACACGTAGGTACATGACATTCAGAAGATGGCTAAAGTATGGAAACCGCGAGGGGGAGGCGAAACGAAGTGACATTTGGTTTCTACTGCGCGCACGGGCATACAAATCTATGGACGTAGTGACAGTTGCGTCACGGGCATGTTGCCATCCTACACGGACAAAAAGTCACCCAACTGTCACGTATCCAAATGTGCGCACCTTTATTAAGGGTGATGTAGATGGTGACAGAGACGCAACAGTCACGGTGACAAAAATCATAAGTGCGCGCTATCTCCGGTAACAAAAATTACAAGTGCACGCTTTCGATTCCTTGCTCTAGAACTTATGTTCACAAAATTTTAACATCGTTGACACATCTCATTATTGCCATTCAAAGTTCCCACTTCAGTTCGAAGTTCAATTCAAAATAAATATTTTTTCAGCACATTTACATTGAAGCAACGAACGGACATATTGAGAAGCTAAATGCAAAATCATTCCTTTGAAAATGTCGACTGAATACCTTGTACTAATGTATTTCAGAATTGAATGCATTCCATAACCTTTGAAGTGGGTGAAACGAGCATTATGTTATTTTAAACTGGAATAATTTTGCATGAACTTTCTACATTCACCATTGCGTTTAGGTATATATAAGAGTTAGGTACGTGAGAGTACGGTTTGAACGGGAATCTTGGAATAAATAGCTCCATTGCCGTGCTTTCTAGACAGTAATACTTTGAACAGTGAGATTGACGTAATGTAATACTGTTTTTTTTTTCTGGGTGGGAAAATCATCGAATGTCTTCTCCCGCTCTGGGTGGAGCGGGAGTGTCAGACATCTACTGACAAAAAACCCACCCTGTTCCTTCAGCTGCCCATAAGTTTCGGGGCCGCGGTATCTCAATAGAACATTTCCGCAACCCCGGTAGGCAATGGCCCTATGGGGCCCCGTCACTATTGGTGACAACTCTAAAGGCGCGCGTGGAACACGACGCGCCGCCGACCCGAGCCTTTAGTCCTTACCGGACGGTGAGCTACCCATGCTCGCCGTCCACAAGCACGCGAAATATTTAATACCACGGATGGTTAAATTGGCTCAATCTACAATTATTATAACCTCTGTAGAACAAGTTTATAGCATCTGCGATCATTTGTCGTTGTGAGAAAAGCATTCTCATCTTATTATAAAGATTACTATAGTAATAATTTGATAGACGCCATTTCTATTACACACGTACAAACACACGATGAGACATACTACCCACTGCCAAGACACAGGCCTCCTAATTATGAAAGGGACTAGGCTGTAATCCACCATACGGGCCCAGTGCAAATTGGTATAAGTAGCATATCTTCAGATTCTTGGCTGTAAGACATACCAGTTACCTCACGGTGTTTTCTTCCATAATTCAACTCAGCTGCTCAACCTCTATCAAGCGCTAGTTCGGTGGTGTATGGAGTATTGCTCTCATCTCTGGGATGGATCTGCCAAATACCAGCTTGATGCACTTGAGTCTATAGAGAAACGGGCCAAAAGGCTCATCGGCAACGAGAAACTGGTCGAGACAAGGCTCCAGAGCCTAGAACATCGGCGACGTGTTGCAAACCTGTCAGTTTTCTATCGGTTACATTTCGGGGAGTGTGCGATGGAATTGCACAGTCTTATTCCGCCAAGCCCGTTCCATCATCGGACTGCAAGACAAACAGCGATGTGCCATCGTTACATGGTGGACATCCCACCTATACGCACGAAACGTTTTGGGAATACTTTCATTGTGCGTTCGGCTAAGGAGTGGAATTCCCTGCCGGAGTCTGTATTTCCTGATAGTTATAACCTGGGAGTCTTTAAGTCAAGGGTGAATAGGTTCCTTCTAGGCAAGCGTGCTTCATCTTCGACCACATCATCGTTTAAGATCAGGTGAGATTCTGGTCAAACGCAAGCCTATCAACTATAAAAAAACAAAAAATAATAATAATTGATAAGGGGTGATGAATTAAATTGCAAAAAGTACGCCTGGGCTCAAATACACAAAAAGTACAAGTCAAAAAGTCGAGGCCCCACTTCTCTTGTCGATCGTTTTTGCAATATTCTAGCTGTAGCGCAGGGCTTCGCTGCTGTGTACTTTATCACAATAATACATAAGCCTCTTTCCTTTATAGACGGATAAGCAATCTATAGCCTTCCTCACGCTTTCAACTACTTCCATGCCAAATTTCATCCAAAACCAGCCAGTACATTCGAAGATTAGCGTGTTTAAACAAACAAACTTTTCCGCTTTTAAGGGTTCCGTAGCCGAATGGCAAAAAAGGAACCCTTATAGTTTCGACATGTCTGTCCGTCTGTCTGTCTGTCCGTCCGTCCGTATGTCACAGCCATTTTATTCCGAAACTATTAGGACTATACATGTAAAACTTGCTAGATAGATGTATTCTGTGAACCGCTTTCCGATTTTAAGAGAAAATTTAAAAAAACATTTAAAATAAAGGGGGCTCCCCATACATGGAACTGAAACTGAAAATATTTTTTTTTCATGAAACCTATACGTGTGTGGTATTTATAGACAGGTCTTTAAAAATGACATTAAGGTTTCTAAAATGACTTTTTCATAAAGTTAATCGTTTAAAAGATATACGCTTCCAAAGTGGTAAAATGTGTGTGCCGCCCCTCTCTAACTTCTACAATAATGAAGTGAAAAATCTAAAAAAACCATATGTTGTAGATCTTAATGTAAACTTTCAACCAAAATTGGTTTTAACGAGATCGAGTCGGCAGTTTTTGAGATACAGTATATTTTCTAAAACCGCAAATATAACTTTGTAATTCATACAAATACTATGAAAAACAAAGTTATTTGGCGTAGTTGTAAAAATTGTAAATAAGCTAGTTTTAAGAAATTTTTAAGGTTTTTGTTTTTTTTTTCAATTACATATATTAAGTATATTATATTTATTATAGTTACAACGGAACCCTTCATGGGCGAGTCCGACTCGCACTTGGCCAATTTTAATATTAGTATAGATACTGATTGTGCCCGTGACTTTATATGCGTGGGAGTTTTATTCCGCGTTAATTCCGATCCGTGGAAATTCTGGGATAAACAAACAGACAGTCGAAAAAATGTTTATTAATATTTTGGTATCTTGTAAATTACCAGAAGGACTATAGAAATTACAGTTATTTTGAAATAATGGACAGACAGACACTGCAACATTATCTATGTTTCTTTTTGTGTATAGATATATCAATGTTAAATATTGGGTTGTTTGAGCTCTATATTGAGTTATTTAATAACTCAGCAATGCCAGTATAAAGCGAGCTTGAAGTAAATCTCAATTTCAAAACTTCGTAACAAAACATCTCAAGCTTTGTCCACGAGATTTGTAGTACCAGACGTTTCTCAGAATTCAGCCTTTAATATTCTAAGAGATACTAAGAAAATGTTAAATTTTTTATCATTTTCCTTTACTTATCTTCTATAAACGACTGCTTTCTGAAAACATTTCTTAGAACTACTATTTTTATAACAATTTGAGAATTGATCTACGTTAAATAAATTGATTTCAAAAGAACTTTTATTAAGTTTTTTATCCTTGACTTTATCGAGTTATAAATAACCAAATATTCCTGTATTAAAGCGGATGGACGGCTATCGTTAGAATAAAATAAAAATGATAAAGTGTAAGTGAGTATTTGAAAATATCTGTCTAAATTTGTCTGATGGCGATTTCATAAGTCATTCATTGACTTTTGTGTTTCTATGTTTTTATCTGAGAACTATTTTTCTTTTTAACTGACTTCAAAAAAAAGGAGGAGGTTCTCAGTTCGTCTTGAACATTTTTTTTTATTTATCTTACCTCATAACTCGATGGCGGCTGGACCGATTTGGAAAATTATTTTTTGTTTGAAAGGGTATACTTTCTAGTTGGTCCCATTGTCATCACGTTTGGATCTGATGATGGAATCAAGGAGAAATCGAGGGAACTCTTCAAATATTATATTTCCACTTCTACAAATGGTGTTTTTTGAGAGCAACTGCACAAGGTACTATTAAAAATATCCAAAACGCTATAAGTTTGCCTATAATATTTGAAGAGTTCCCTCGATTACTATAGGATCCCATCATCAGATCCTGATTTCATAATAATGGGACCAACTAGAAAGTATAACGTTTCAAATAAAATAAAAATTCAAAATCGGTCCAACCGTCTTCGAGTTATGAGGTAATATACATAAAAAAAAAAGATCAAGACGAACTGAGAACCTCCTCCTTTTTTGAAGTCGGTTAAGAATAACTTTAATTTCGGAAGGCGGTGTGAAAAATGGAAATACAAAACCAATAACACCGACTACCGAAATTAAAGTTATTTTTGGCTTTGTTTCGATATGTAAGTCGGTTTTATTTCTTGCAATTTTTTTTTTTATTATTTAATATACCTTCAGCATCATTCCACGTCTATGATTTTTTCTAACTTTTATGTTTAAATTAACTAAGACACTGTTGAATTCTATTCTACCTACTTATAAATGAAGTTTGTATGTTTGTATTCTAAATACGCAAAATAGCTTTAGGAATTTGGATAATACTTCGAACTCAGTTTTATTCCGGGAAAATGTACGACATATCCAGCCAGTAACATTATAATTGCGAAAGTTTAGATGTATGTTTATTATTTAATTGCGCCAGAATGGCTTAGCAGATATGAATGAAATTAGGCGTTGATATAGATTTTAGTCTGGAGTAGCATAAAGGCAGGCTGCTTTTTCCGAATAAATTTTCGAAATTGCATAACAGTTGTCTATCGTATAAAAACTCGTCACTGAAATCCACTATCGATCCCGACTCCCACTAACCTCAAATTACCAGCAACCCGCATTTCATTCCTCAATTTTATTAATACTAAACACGGTAAAATAAATGCCGTACCTTGTAAATCCGCAACCGTGGCACAACCGTTACGGCGAAATGTAATCGATGATATTACTCCAGTGACTTGTGAATTCGAAACGAAAATACTAGCTTTCGAGGAATCCAACACGAGATATTTCTAGGTGGGAACCTGAATTGATACCGTTTCTCAGTATAATATTGCTAGGGTTGGAAATACATTGAGATTTGTGATTTCGTTCACAGTTAGAGCTGCAGTTTTAAATCGATGTGTGGGTAGAGGAGGTCGTATCAAATTGTGTCTTATTAGGTTCTTACTGATATGTAAAACGCTTGGATTTATCAGTATTTGTAAAACCCACTTTATGTGAATGTTTACCTTATAATAAAATATTTCGGTAACGTGACACTGGGGTACCGTGTTACTTGGCATTTTTTGTTCGTCTAGGTATGTGTCCTCTACCAATATATAATAGGTACATTTATCGTGCGCCATGAGTTCGAAAAAAAAAAAACTAAATGAATGCGGGTCGATATGCCAGATCGGTTCCAATTCTGTTAAGGAAATGAGTGAATGTTTAGCCTTTTTTGGCAAGGGCATGGCATTTGGCATCGAATGATTTCTCCTGTTCTGGATGGAGAGGAAGGGAGTGTCAGACTTCCACTGACTAAAAACCCACCTTATTCCTTCCCCTTGCGTTCTGGGCCGCGGTATTTTGATAGAACATCTCGCATGTTTAGCCTTGATTGTAGACAGTACGGCAAAGTTATACAGTAATGAATAATGCAACGTAATTTCTATTCATGATATGATAATTTGTTTTCTTAAGGGGTGTGTAGGTTAGATCGTATTCTATTTTCCTTAAACCACTTAGATAATCATAACATATAAAAGGGTTTGTGTTCGTGTTTTTTGTGCGGCGGATACAATCTATCGGAATATTGAAAATTACTCCAAAAGTTCAAATTATAGGTCTTATTCCAGGTCATGGTCTAATCATGTGCAAAGTTTCATCCAAAACAGACGCTTATTTTTTTATCTTTATTTTTATGATGGGGTATCATAAAAATAAAGATAAAAAAATAAGCTTCATGCAAATCTGTTAAGCTGTTATGATATGACTAGCTTTTGCCCACAGCTTCGCTAACGGGAAAAGAGACATTTGGATTTTTTAAGAGAAAATTAAATATATCCTTCCCCAAAGTCTATTTATTCTATCTTTGCATAAAATATCATCAAAATTGGTCAAAAGGTTTAGACTTTTAAGACAGAGTTATTTAGAACCGACTTCAAAAAAGGAGGAGGTTCTCAATTCGTCGGAATCTTTTGCTTTCGCATTTAAAGTTAGTAGGGTTTGTAAAAAAGAAACACCTGAACTAAGTGCAAAATGTTTAATTTCCTATTTTGCATTGCGTGTGTATTTTCATTGTTATTCAATGATAAAAATATAATTCACATCCCTTGGGCACATATCCAATGTTCCGACTTTATCTACCGTTCACAATGGCCCGTCATGCGAAAACGTGATAACATAACAAAAATAGCGGAAAACCGAACGATCTACTTTTGAGGAACGATTTGAATTTTGTTGCTTTCTTACCTTGGCGGTTCGTTGATTGATTTATCGTCGTTTTGTTTCTAACGTTTTCTGAGAAATAGGCTGTTGTTTATTTCATATACATAATTAATATAACCGCTATGCTGTCAGAGACTTGGGACCTTATTGTATCTTTGCAAGCTTAAATAGTATTTAGCCTTTTTTTTAATAAAATAAATTGACGCTAGTATAGCGTTGTGTTCCACGCGCGCCTCAAAGAGCGTCAGCAAGATGACGAGGCCCCCCCTGTGGAGGGCCGAAGCCTGCCGGGGTCGTGGGACTTATCCCATTACCGTGACCCCGGTACGTAAAGGGCTACTGAAGGAATACCGTGGATTTTAGTCAGTACAAGTCTGACAGTCCCTCCGGCCCTGCCCGGGGCGAGAGAACTCATCTGATGATTTTACCACGTTAAAAACAAAAAATATAGCGTAATAAGGAGTAGAAGTCCAGGTGACAGGCATGGCACATAGGTTCAAACCTAGGCGGGCAGATTACTTTGTGTAATTTTAATCATTACCACTGCTCTAAAAATAGTGCCTCGAAAAGTACGTTACTCCGATGGTGCTGTCATTTTTCTTTGACAGTCTTTACGGGTAGTCAGAAGCCAGGAAATCTGGCACTGGTTGGGCCAAAGGGTTACTGTTACCCAGTTACTGGGTTGTGGAGGGAAGATAGGCAGTTGTTCCATATGAAACACAAATACTAATCACTCATAATTGGTATAGTGGTCAGTGGCCCTGACTGCTATGCGCAAGGTCGTGGGTTCGATTCCCACCCAGGACAAATATTTGTGTGATGAGCACGATCATTTGTTCTTTGTCTGGGTGTAGTTTATCTATAATATGTATGTATTTAGAAATATATATGTATGTTTATCAATTGTCTAGTACTCATAGCACAAGCTCTGCTTAGTTTGGGACTAGATGGCGTTGTGTGAAAGTTGTGGAATATTATTATTATTATTAGTAGAAACCCTAACATACGGAGAGCTCTTGTAACGGTAAAGGAATCCAGCCAAGAGGTATCGTATTAGCCAGCTACTAGGTTTTAGAGGCCAGATAGACAGGTGCTCTATAAAAAAACACTACTGACAATAGTACATTGTTCATCGAGGGGAGATAGTGACCGATTACCAACGAGGGTGTAGTTTGAGGCCGAAGCGCAGCTGAGGGCCTTAATACACACGAGTTGGGAATAGCACTTTCTTCCGAGTGATACATAGTGCTTTATACTATACCTACGAGGAAAATAAAAGAGAATAATAACAATCTGTCTCTTGTCTTTTGCCATTATAAGTACTTTTAAATTAGCTACTGAATTGGTCTAAATTACAAAAAAAAAACAGCGCGTTAGTAATGGATTTTCATACACTTTTCACTCCCACTCCAGTGTTTCCAGCACGTTAGTAATGAATTCTCATACATTTTGCAACCTGCACATTTGTACTACAGTAATGACGTCCTTTCTGTCAAACTTTTTAAAAGTTTTTTTTATGTTCAATCTATCCTCAAAAATCATTTATTGATATCTAGTTTTTGCTATACTCCCAAGAATATTAGATTTATGTGTTTAGGTCAGATATTGGTCATGTAAATGAATGATTTTATTCAAAGAAGAATAAAGTTATCTCAACTCAGCTTAAATATAATCATAAAAGAAACAATATCAAACACTAATAATTTATTCAATTTAGTTCTTAAATGAAACCGTTGCCTACTTGAGAAATATTTTATTCATGATGAGCACTCCTGACCTCAATCTCGCCTGATGGTAAGCGATAGATGAGGTTCACGATGGAACGAGTGAGCCCAGAAGATGCCTATTATTAATATGTATAAGAAACGAAAAAATTGAGTTTATGTAAAAACTATCAAGTACTGAATTAGTGCCTAATCTAGACTTTTGTTACAGTTGGACCTACGCTACAAGCCAAATACCCTGTGGTCATCTTCATCCATGGAGAATCCTTTGAGTGGAACTCGGGGAATGTGTACGACGGTTCTGTTCTGGCCAGCTATGGTGGTATGGTTGTCATCACCATTAATTATAGGCTTGGAATTTTGGGTAAGTTTTTAATTCGTATTATTAAAATCTCAGCCCTTTCATAAGGTAATTGTCCCACTGATGGCGAGTGGCGAGTAGAACTTAATATCTGAAAACCTAGTGTGAATTTCCGATACTTTTGTCGGTGGCTAGGCTATACTTTTGTCAGCGACAAACTAGTCGAGTGAGTACTTGCCGGCACTGTTAACAGTCAGCGATCGGCTGTTAATACAGGGGTACTGGTAACTCGACGTATTCCTTGCAGGTCGTCATAGTAGGATTAAAATGCAACAAATTAAGCCGCCAAATGTTCTACCGAAATTCAGTAGTTTTTGAGTTAGTTAAATTTTTCGTTTTTTAATTAATATTCCAGATTAAATCGTTTGAAACCAATTTAAAAATGATTTACGGCGCGACTGTACTGAAATTTAAGTTATTATCATATTTGATGACGTAGCAGATTTTTGTTAATAAATAAAAGTTCAAAAAAGCCTTGGCAAATATGACTAAACAAACATTTATTTATTGTTATTTTTGTTATTACTTCATATAAAATGTTGTCTAAAACTAAAAAAAAAAATCGGTAGAACATTTGGTGGCTTAATTTGTGGCATTTTAACTATAACGTCCTGCAAGGAATACGTCAAGTTACCAGTAGCCCTGTTTAAACATCTTTTTTTATTGATAATAGGCTCTCGTTTGACCACCATCTTTTTGTGTGGTCTCACGGAAGTACATCTATTGTACGTTTTTTGAACGAGTACATAGCTGGCAGTTAGTCGCTTTGTCGCCATCGGTGGGACAACTGCCTTATGCTATTAAGTATACTTAATTCTTTGCATTCCCTAAATTACCTGTCTCAGTGTTCTCATAGTCTTGAAAGATATTTGTACTTATTCTAGCATTTACTATTCACGGTTTATTTCAGAATGGATTTTTTACTGAACGGAAATCTACTATATAAATATATTTTAAGACATTATTAAGTAATCATTCTATATTAGTAATTATTGTCGAATATATTAACAACTGGCATAGTGGTTTAGCCATTGGCTGCTGATCTGTGTGTTGCGGATTCGATTCCCGCATGGAACCAATGTTTGTGTGGCCTACAGATAGTAGTTTCAGCGTGTAATATCAACTTTCACGCGAAAATCGTGTGCACAACTAAGGCCGCGCTCAGTTTGGATGCGTATACGTACACGAACGATCCTAACCTTCCAAGTACTATGGGAGCGCACATACTGGATGCGAGTTAGTCGTACGTATACGTGCGTGTAGTTCCGATGTCCGAAAACAATCCGAACTTGTTGGGATTTTTAAACACGTTCGTGCGTAAAAATGGATGTAGAAAAATTTATTTTAAGTTTCTATTTTCATACGTACATAACCATGAAACAGTATGGGGTCAAATCAAATCAAATCAAATCAAATCAAAATCAAAATGTTTATTTGCAAGAAATACATTGTTTATAAGGAAAGTTCTTATATCCTAAAAGTCACTGTATTCTGCCTGCAAGCAAGCGTGCAAATTATTTATATTTATGTCATTAAATTATTATTACTACATGCAATTAAATTATTATTATCATATACAATTTCCATAAATTCGAAGCATATCATTATTACATACAATTTTATCGTCAACATTGTTTTACTAATTAAATTATTCACTTCTATTTCCAAATTCCATAAATTTCCTAATACTATAAAAACAGTTTTTTTGTAGCCACTTTGTCAATTTTGTTTTAAATACATTAACTGTAACAATTTCAATTCGTTTGGGAGGTTATTATAAATCAGAATACACATATTATACACATTTTTCTTATAAATATCTTTATGACCGGGTGGTTGATACAATAGGTTATGGAATTTAGCCCTTTTCTGCCTCGGCAGAACCTCACTACGTTGCTTAAAGTAATGCATGTGTTTCTTTGTAAAAATGCAGATATCTTTTATATACATACAGGGCAGTGGAAGAATTTTATATTTTTGAAATATAGGTTTACAACTGTCTAAGAACCACGCCTTGTTAATAACTCGGATGCAACGTTTTTGTAGTTTGAAAACTCTGTCAGCATCGGTCGAGTTGCCCCACATTATTACTCCATAGCTTAGTACAGATGACACATAGCCATGGTAAGCCGAAAGAGCAGCTTCTACTGATACATTTTGTCTTAACTTCTTTAAAGCGAACACAAACCTATCTAGTTTCTGACAAATATGTTCCACATGACTTTTCCAGTTAAGATGATTATCTACAATAAGTCCTAAAAATTTTAATTCATTTACTTGTTGTACTTTTTCGTTTTTACAAATAATGTCTAAATCCAATTGATTGGAATTATAAGATTTAAATTGAATTAATTTCGTTTTACTTATGTTAATGTTTAAGTTATTATCTTCCATCCAGCTTATGATATCTGATAAAGTCTTTTCGATAACTGATTTGTAATCATTTTTATCGTCACATTTTATAATAAGTGTAGTATCATCTGCGAAAAGGATACATTTCTGTAAAGTAGCCTCCGGAAGATCATTTACATAAAGTAAGAAAAGCAATGGGCCGAGAATGCTACCCTGAGGCACACCACAATCAGTTGATATTGAAATAGATGTAAATTTTTCTTTGGAATATGATTTATCATTTTTCTTTATGACTTTAGAAATTTCTGTGCACTGTTTTCTGTTTCTTAGATAACTAGATATCCATTCATATGCTTTACCCCTAATGCCGTAGAACTCTAATTTGTTTAAAAGCTTCAAATGATTTACAAAATCAAAGGCTTTGCTCATATCTAAAAATAGAGACACCACTGGACTTCCATTATTTATGCTCTCTGTAACAAGTTTCATTAAGTTGAAGATTGCAAGAGCAGTTGAACTACCTTTACGAAAACCAAATTGTTCTTTGCATAATATATTATGTGTACTGAGAAAATTATTAAATCTGGTAAGCATTGCTTTCTCAAAAACGTTTGACATAATGGGTACTATGGTGATCGGCCGATAGTTATTAGGGTCTGACTTATTTCCCTTTTTAAATAGGGGTTTCACGATAGACATTTTAAGTTGATCAGGAAATACACCTTCCACAAAAGATAAGTTTATAACATGTGCTAGTGGATGACATATCCAACCAGCACAAGTCTTCAAAACTTGTGTGGCAATGCAGTCATATCCACTAGTTTTGCTATTATTTAAAGACATAATGATTTTATACACTTCAGGTGCATCTACAGGATTTAGGAAAATAGTATTTGGATTTTTATTATTTTTATTAATATTATTATTAGCACTAGATGTCTGATTAGATGTCAAATTAATAAAGTAGTCATTAAATATGTTACAAATGTCTGATGGATTATTATATGTCACATTTTTTAAATTTAATTCGTCAATATCATTTTTATACAAATAATTATTAGTAATTGTTGAGGAGATTGCATTCCAAGTAGCTTTACATTTATTTGTATGCTTTTGTATACGTATGATGAAATTCTTTTCTTTTTAAATAAATTTCACGCACCCATTCGGTTCTACGACAGCGAAGACGCTGCCGCAGTCTTCGAGTTATAAGAGAATTTATCTAGAAGAAGATACAGATTATTCATTGCGCTCCAACCAAAGATGACTTCACGAATGCGATATCACTACCTTTTTGACGGAGTAAAACGTATTCAGTGTACGCAGTCAATTCGTACGACCACGATCATACGTTTACGTACGATACAAATTCGTGTCCAAACTGAGCGCGGCCTAAAGTTACATTGATTATTTTATTATATATTATATATATAACAGAATTTTTTTTCAAACGTTAAATGGTATCATTATAACTTATTCCTACCGAGGTAGATAGAGGAGCTCGTGGGTTAATAATAACATCCACGCGGGTCAATCTTCAAGGTAAAGCATAGCTTACCGAGTTTGGGTCATGGATGGGTAATCATCTTAAGTTATTGAGATTCCACCGTGCCTCGAAGCCATCGGCCCTGGTTGTCATTTATACAGTATGTTAACTAACAGGCGTTCCCGTTAACCCGCAATAGTATAGCATCCATACATGCTAAAAAATATTACCATTCGAAAACAAAATGTTTTTATTTTTTTTATATTAAAATATTCACTAAAAATGTTAAATTGATACGTTAAAGAAACACTCTGTACACGTGTACTTGAAGGGCGGCAAGGGCGTTCAAATTAAAAAAAATTAAAAATAATATTTCGATTCTAGCGCATTTCACCGACCGACACGGTTGAATTGTGAGTGTGTTTGTACTTGTACATATCGTCGTTTGTCGTAGGTAGGTACTTAGTAGAACTTTGTTATTTTGATCTTCAATCGAAGCTTCATCATTTTCACCCATAGATCGTAAACCTTGAACATAAGCGTAATGAACATGCCCCATTCCATATTCCTGGAGTAATTCCAAGTTTTTACGTTTTTTTCGTACTCTCCGAACACGTCAGGATTTTCTTTTTTTTCACGTACTCTAAACTCGCCATTTAACCAATTTGTGTTTTGGCTCTCGAAGCGATCTTGTTTTCTATGAGCTTTCACCCATTTTTGGTTACAAATCGTAATCAAATATCTTTGAATACTTTGCATAACCGTGCTCACATCTGTTGTTGACATAGATAAAATAAATAAGTAGATTTGGTCAACAGACGAAATTATATCGGAACCGTGTGTCTCCAGTTAGGCGCTGGGCGGGGCAACAACTACACATGCAGTTTAATAAAATCAATAGATACGCACTCGCGCACACACCCGCATTTCTTAAATCAAAACGTACTATACAATCAATAATAAACCTTATTCCGTCAAACACAGCGTGTATTTACCATGCACCGTAGAATTTACCCACACAAAAACATCGGTCGCTATCGTTGTGCTGTGCAAAAGCAATTTATTTTACATATAAATCTTATCCAATGCTAATAAGAAATAGTGTAAGTCCTTTATTATTATTAACTTAATACGAGTATATGTCAACCGTTTTAATTATTTATATTAATGAATTGTATGAATTTGTAATTGTATTATAATGATGATATATTATAATGATGTGATGTCAATTTCCTTATTTAACATAATTTCAATTCTTGTGATAATAACGAATAATCCTAAATTTTAATTTTTAGTTTTAATTAGTTTTTTTTTTAACGTGTATTTCATTTTAAATAATTAATTAATTGTATTGTATTTACTTCATAATCTATGTTTTTTGTTTGTTTCTTTTTTAATTCAATTTATCTACATATCTGAGTAATGCTAAATCTAGTGGCACTTTTTACCTTATCCTAATATTGTTAACATGCGGATAATGTAGTGGGCTGCAATATTGTTAATACTTCATATGTATATTATTGTTATTTGTAGACGTTATATATTGTAGCTGTTTATTGTCCCATAATAAATAAATAAATAAATAAATATACGCTAGTGATTGACTAAATCGGAAAGTTATCGATTTTTCCATTTATTATTGTACAATTTTTTTTGGGCACCTGAAAATGAACCAAATAAAAAATGGCATGTCCAGAAAATATTACAATAACAATAAACATATTATTAAGAACATAACATTACATAATTATTATTAAGTACTACCTACTAAGTATTAAGGGCTACCCTGGCGCTTTCGACTTAAATCTTAATATTTAATTATCATAGTGATAGGTCAAATAGAAATAGTCGATGTTAACTTACATTACGCTCTTGATCGGAACATACCAGCCGTATAGGTTGTATAGTATCCTGAAAAGTTGAATGACTGATTTTATGAATACCCTAAATCATGAGAATAGCTTTCAGTAATAAAATAAAATTTAACACACTTCTGCAAATATCAGTTGTACTCTTAATTTTGGAATTGTCCATTCAAAAAGCCTGCGACTTTTCTTTAGAGACTAGAACATTTCTGCGTTGAAGTGAACCGAGCATATGGTGCTATTTTTTGTAGGGTACCAGTTAGGTGGCATGCCTGTGGCATCAATCCATTCCTTTTTTATGTTACCATCTTTTGGGAAGCTGAAAAGTACGAAAAGAACTTATTTATCATTTACATACGTCCTAAGCTACTTCTAAACGTCACCATATAATAAGCATCGCAATAATTACGTAACACACTATGAATCAAGATCTGAATGATTTTGACGTATATTGCTAATCCATTGCTTCATATGTTCGAAATATTGGTCTGCTCAACAACGTAAATACCGCAGTGAGTGTTGTTGATTTAGCATAATGAAACCGATTCCTACTGTAAGTGTGTTACGCAACTATTACCTGCGGGGTAACCGCAGGTAATAGTTTAGTAGGTTATAATAGGTTTTTGTTATAAGAAAAATCCTAGTTAGTAGAGAAATTGTTAAATATATGGAAACAAACACACATCCATGCATAACAAATAAATAGCATGAATATATTGACTTATTTTAAGCTCAATTCACAAATATATTATCTGAACCATGCCGATTATTATAACGCATTCGAAGCTTCAATGGAAGCAAAATACAAAAACCATAAAAAATAAAGAAACAGCATGAGGATAACGCATAACATACGATAATTCTAAACCGAAAACACCACCGATTATTAACCTAAAATTAAAGTAACTTACTTTACGAATATTGGTTACGCATTTCTCTACTACTCTGTAAAAAAATCAAAATAAGTAAAAAAACATTATTTACATCGATCTTCCAACCGGGCTAAAACGGTTGACGGATTGAAAAATAAACTATTGTAGCGACGGCGACGTCGGAACTCCTTACGCATGCTGCGGGCGTAAAATAAATTGTTTTTTTTTTTTTACTTTTTTGTACACTTGACTTTTCAACGTATTTTTATTTCTGTCATCTCATGTAAAATAAAAGTTAAACATATTTTCTTAGAGGTTTCCGTATGTTATAAAAAACTTTTTACCAAAAAATTACACCAAGTCAGGATCTGATGATGGGACATCATCAGATCCTGACTTGGTGACAATGGGACCAATTTCAAAGTATACCCTTTCAAACAAAAAAAGCATTTTTCAAATTGGTTCAGCCATCTCCGAGTAATCGGTGATCATACATAAAAAAATAATAATAATATACGCGTCGAATTGATAACCTCCTCTTTTTTATGTCATCGGTTGAAAAACCCCTAAACTATAATAGCAATATTTCATTCGTCAATCGACATTGCTGTCGATAGCTTACGTTAGTGGATCTGCACAAGCACATCACTAATTCGTCGCAAGAAGTGGCGGCCTCACTACGCGATGAATCCGCGTAATACAGTTTCGTATGTTATGTTTACATTGCTTGTCCAGTTACTTAGTGACGAACTCAGGTAGTGGTTAAGGAGCAATGTATTTATAGCACAAGGAGTACAGTCGCTCTGATATTTGAAAACAAAAATAACATAGTAAAACCAAGAAATATTTTACGATTTATTGTTTTTCATGATTTTAAAGACAAATATTGTAAAATACTTGTACTTACATATAGTAAGTGATTCCATGATTCACATAGATTTGATTTTGGCTTCGGTTTTTACAAGATACCACAGAACAACTCGGCATTCATATATGTTATCACGATCGCCGTCGAAAGCGCACTAGTTCGCGGAGACGGCCACTTGCCTGTGACATGAGCCCTGTGGCCATGTCGCGCGGACACCGATACGCCCCCTTACCACTTCTCTGTATTTTTGATTTCTGTGGTTGTTGATAAATGAAAATTGTCCAACAAATATTTTTCAATATCTGAAGTACTTTTCCCGCTTATTATCTGAGCAAATATATCGCGTCGAAAACACACAAATTCACTCATTTTAAACTTTTTTCAGCAAATTCACAGATACCGAAGGAAGGTATCCGGACACATTGATGAACACGCTGCAAACCCGAGTATTTATAGGACCTTAGTTTCAGTAACTTGTGCAAAACCAATAAGAAAATTGATAAAAACAGTTTTCACACTAATACTTATTATAATTACAACAACAGATAAGAACTATGCAACATGATTTTTATCATACGTGTGGTTAAAATGGTCACCGCAAAAAAAATATCGTGTGAAAATATATTTAGGTCGACATTTTTGCTTCTAGTTCGAAATGGCGCAGCAATGACGCAGGTTTTTTTTATATTTCCTTGTATTACTGAATAGGTAAGGTATTTAAACATGTCATGAACTTGACATCAGGAGCCATCGGTAATAAGGAAACCTCAACTTGAAAAAACATTTACCAAAAAATTAAACTGACTCCCAAAAAACACTGCAAAGTGAAAAATAACTTTAATTTCGGTAGTCGGTGTCTTTAGTTTTGTATTTTCGGTTTTGGCAGTCGGTTTAATTTTTTGGAAAAATGTTTTTATTTCACTCTTTTTAGTTGGCCTATTTTTAATTTACCTAGTTACAAGAGCCTAAATGTTAACTACTTATAACCTTTTACAAAATATTGCTTTTCCCAATGCTGGGCCGTTAATTGTTGAGGAGTTCTCCTGGTACTTCACCATCAGCTCTATATCACCATATGCATTGTGACGAGCATAATGTGCTTAACATCCATATTCAAGTAATCGAATCGCAATCCACGAAATACTTATTATTGAGTGGTTTCGATGGCCATCTGAGGTCTTCATCATCAGTTCCACTTCCTCAAATGGTGCTTATCGAGAGCAACTGCACAAGGTACTATAAGAAATACCCAAAACGCTATAGGTGTGCCTATAATATTTGAAGAGTTCCCTCGATTTCTCCATGATCCCATCATCAGATCCTGACGTTTATGAAAATGGGACCAATTTCGAAGCCGAATACCCTTTCAATCAAAAAAAGAATTTTCCAAATCAGTTCAGCCGTCTTCGAGTAATCGATGATCAATTGATTATACATAAAAGAAAATAAAAAAAATATACGCGTCGATTTGATAACCTCCTCTTTTTGTCGTCGGTTGAAAATTAAATATACGTAAAATTTCCTTAAGACAATTAAAAATTATATTAAAAAATTCGAAAAAATATTTTTCATCACAAAATAACGTAGTTATGAACTAGAAATCTTGAGCAATCTAAAAATGTATAATACTTATACATTTCCTTGAAGAACATAGAAAATACCTTAAGTTGAACTTCCATAACGAGTAGTCTAGTTAATATCAAATTATCAAAGTATAAAGTTTGGGTGTAAATTTATGTACCTAAAAAATTTATGTATTTTTTTTTACTATTATATCGGATGGCTTTATCATCTTAGAATGTAAAACAATCAAAACAGTTTCAGTAACGCGACTTTTGTCCCAACTAATTTTGAGATGGAAAATACCGGTTGGTCCCATAGTGCGTCGCGCCGTGCGCGTCTAGTGGCGTGCTGCGTGACCTGTGTTGCGCGCCGTATCATTGCGTATATATGCTACTAAGTGTCCAACTTGTAACTTGTTTTTAAATATTTTTGGGGCAATAACAAAAAAGGTTTATAAAATATTAGATTCGATTTAGTTACTTATTCCGTACGAACTATATTCACATTTCGCATATACTAAACATAACGTTGTATACTTACGGGTAAAACATTCCCACCTCGGAACATCTTTCAGGTGTGAAATATACAGAACAAAGTAAACCAATAAATATAGTAAAATAAATAAAAAAGATACCTAACCTGTTCTACCGTCTAACTATCTACTTACTAAAAAAAGACACCTACCTACTTACCTGCTTACATTTCTCAATTTGCTTTTGTCATTTTATTTTTAATGTTCACCATACACTTACCTACCAAACATTTTCATTCCACTGTGCGTGGTTACGCACATAATTTTGAATAAGTGCAAAATTCAACAAAAGAGTGACAAATAAACCGGAGCAACAAACAGCCGCGTGTGACGTAAGATACCGCGACGCAGCCGAGATTGTGCAACTTACAGGTTCTGTCTCTTTCATTCAGATTAAACAGCAATATTTTATAGATTAACCTTAATAGTATACAGGTTAACCCGTATAAAGGTTAATCAAACAAATGGGTTAAACGTCTAACCGGTTAACCTTTTAATCCGATTAATGGGTCCTTGGTTAAAAGTGATCATAAGAAGTATTTCCAGTATGTTTCTTTCGAAACGGTAACACATTTTGTCTTAATTAATGAATATACATACATACAAAATTACTGTTACTTTATACTTTGATTTCAATCATAGTTACATATTCTTATTATAGTTACATTTTTTTATCTTTGATCATCTATTAGCTGGTATACAAAACAAATCCAAATCTGAGAGAGTCACTATAGTTTTTACTTATCCGACGTAGAGGTGCGCGAACTCCAGCTTTGGTACGACAGGAGAATACTACAAAGAGGGGACGTGCGTGCACCTCTCGTGTTATAACACTTCTTGGTACAATATAGGTAATAAATTTTATTAGTTATTTGGGTGCAGTCATACCTGTTGTTACAAACATAAAAAAGAAACATCATTTCAAGCTACAGTCGTCTAGTCTTTAGGCACATTAAATTATATATTTTAAGAAGATCACCGTAACTGCAAAATTTATGGAAACACCGGTAATGCATGGATCTAAGGAATTTTCGCTGAAATGATGATACCAAGCCCTCTCAAAGTATTCGATGGCTAACGAGTCTGATAAGTTAAACATTATCCTAACCTAGAATTCACTTACTCTCATTTACTGATTCTATTTCATCGTGAACTAAATAGGTGTATTTCTCCGAAACCATTAAGAAGTTGTGTTTCCATACAATCTTATTAGTGACTAGCTACTAACTCTTACTTTTGTCACGTACTTACTCTTTATTATTAACATCACCCAAAAGAACTGCCGCATTGAAATATGAACTTTGTTACTGATACTATATTAATGAATTATTTTTTTTTTATATGTAGGTAGCAGTGAAATATTTTTGCTATGTTCTGGGTTTCCAATGATTTTATGACATTTATTGTTGGAGCTTACGTGCCAATTTTGATTATATTTGAAAATTTCAATATTCTGCATTGTCGCTGCCAGGAGTAGGTATAATTTTATTGGGGCTTCTGTTGAAGAGATTGCCCTCGTCGATAAAATCGCCCATTGTACACTATTTCTCATAACTTTGTGCATATTATGAGGTGGACAATAAAGTATAGGTAATAATGGTTGCCACTATTACTTATACCTATTTATGGATAACTGTGGAGTTTCTTGCCGGTTCTTCTCAATGGAAAACGATGGCAGGCCTGTTGGTCTAGTGGTCAGTGGCCCTGACTGCTATGCACAAGGTCGTGGGTTCGATTCCCACCCAGGACAAATGTTTGTGTGATGAGCACGATCATTTGTTCTTTGTCTGGGTGTAATTTATCTATAATATGTATGTATTTAGAAATACATTTGTATCAGTTGTCTAGTACTCATAGCACAAGCTCTGCTTAGTTTGGGACTAGATGGCGTTGTGTGAAAGTTGTGGAATATTATTATAATTACAAACCGTGCACTTACATCTGACGTTGAATAGTGACGGGGCCCTAGAGGCCCATTGCCTGCCAGGGTTGCGGCAATGTTCTAACGAGATACCGCGGCCCCGGAACTTACGGGTAGCTGAAGGAACGGGAGGGTTTTTAGTCAGTAGAAGTCTGACACACCCTTCCGCTTAACCCAGAGCGGGAGAAGTCATTCGATGATTTTCCCACCTGAAAAAAAAGGGGTACAAAGCTTTTTAACCGACTTCAAAAAAAGGACGAGGTTCTCAATTCGTCTTGAACTTTTTTTTTATGTTACCTCATTACTCGCAGATGGCTGGACCGATTTCAAAAATTCTTTTTTTTTTTTTGTTTGAAAGGGTATACTTTCTAGTTGGTCCCATTGTCGTCATGTTTGGATCTGATGATGGGATCATGGAGAAATCGAGGGAACTCTTCAAATATTATGGGCACACCTATAGCGTTTTAGGTATTTCTTATAGTACCTTGTGCAGTTGCTCTCGAAAAGCACCATTTGAGGAAGTGGAACTGATGATGAAGACCCCAGATGGCCAACGAAACTACTCAATAATAAGTATTTCGTGGATTGCGATTAGATTACTTGAATATAGATGTTAAGCATTTTATGCTCGTCACAATGCATATGGTGAAGTAGAGCTGATGGTGATGTACCAGGAGAACTCCTTAAAAATTAACGGCCCTGCAACGGGAAAAGCAATATTTTGTAAAAGGTGATAAGTAGTTGACATTTTGGCTTTTGTAACTAGATAAATTACAAACCGACCCACTAAGAAGCGTGAAAAAAAAAATTTTTGCAAAAAATTTATTTTTTTTATTTTTATTTATTTACTTCAAAATAACACGGCCGAAGGCCAATTACATTAATTGAAGACATTATAAAAAACATTATAAAAAAAAAACATCTAACAGTCATACACTCATCTCACAGTACTCCAGGCATACAGACAAGATCTTCTTCCATTCATCCGCAAACACATCACAATCAGGTTTGGCATCCAAGAGAACGTTGAGCGCGGAGAGTGTGCGAGGAATAGGAGACTGGGCTCGAGCGACGGTACGACTCCTGGACACAGCGAACAATCTGTGTCTCCTATTTCGGTTAAAGTTGATCGGAGCAAATAGATGGCTTAGTTCGTCATGGAGATCAGGAGCATCTGTTTTTCCGCGAAATATTTTAACCATATTAATTATTTGATCATTTTTCCGTCTAACTTCTAGAGAATTATACCCTAAAATGCCTAGGAGAAAGTTAGAAGGATACAATATATACAATATATAGATAATACAAAAATAGAACCGACTTAAAACCGAAACAGAACCGGCAGAAGGCGGTGTCAAAAAAAAAAAAGAAAATACAAAACAAATGACACCGACTGCCGAAATTAAAGTTATTTTTGCCTTTGTAGTTTTACATAGAAGTCAGTTCTATGTTTTGCAAAAAATTTTTCTTATACATGTTTTTATATTATTGACTAGCACTTCACCTGTCGGGCCTACCGGGACCTACCGCATGACGCAGGTCCTCACCGGACACGGAAGTTTCGGGAGGTACCTGTGTCTGATGGGAAAGGAAGAAACGCCTGGGTGTCACCACTGCGAGGGTCGCCCTGAGGACACAGTAGAGCATACGGTGCAAGCCTGCCCCGCCTGGGCAGAGCACCGACGTGTCCTCACGGCGGCGATAGGCGGAGACCTCTCGCGCCCGGCATTGGTCGAGGCCATGCTGCGGGGCGAGAGGGAGTGGGAAGCGGTCGCCTCCTTCTGCAAAGCAGTCATGCTTCCGAAGGAGGAGGCGGGCCGCGTGAGGGTGAGGATGGCGTCCTCCCTCCAGCCCAGCCGCAGTGGTAGACGCCCA
This sequence comes from Tholera decimalis, assembly GCA_943138885.2. NCBI lineage: Eukaryota > Metazoa > Arthropoda > Insecta > Lepidoptera > Noctuidae > Tholera > Tholera decimalis. The sequence goes on from OW964549.2 coordinate 7,115,978, forward strand.
CGGCGTCGGACGTCAGCCGACGATCTCTGGCCACCGTAGGCGCGGGCATGCGGACAGCGAGTAAAGGGCAACTCGCTGTCCGACCATGGACCATGCCCGGGTCGACGGCGCGTTGTGTTCCACGCGCGCCTCAAAGAGCGTCAGCAATATGACGAGGCCCCCCCGTAGAGGGCCGAAGCCTGCCGGGGTCGTGGGACTTATCCCATTACCGTGACCCCGGTACGTAAAGGGTTATTGAAGGAACACCGTGGATTTTAGTCAGTAAAAGTCTGACAGTCCCTCCCACCCTGCCCGGGGTGGGAGGACTTATTTGATAATTTTACCACGTTAAAAAAAAAGCACTTCACCCGTGATTTCGTCTTTGTCCGCATAATTATAATTTTTAGTTTATGGCACTCACCAAAAATGTACATTATTATCAATGAAAACATTTTTAGAATTGAATTATAATCACTAGTTTCTAGCCGCGACTTCGTTCACGTGGGAGGGTTTTCCTGCGTAAATCCCGATCCCGTGGGAATTCCGGGATAAAAGTACCCTATGTGTTATTACAGGTTGTCAACTATCTACCTACCATATTTCATTCAGATCCGCTCAGTTAGTTTGATCCGCTAGTTTTGACGTGATTGAGTTTCAAACATACATCCAAACTTTCGCATTTATAAAATTTGTATAGATTCAAAAAATACCTCTTTATAATACTATATCTATGATTATAGTAAAAAATATACATAGTTATGTACTAACATGCTTAAAATACAAACTAGAATAAAGCATCAAAAAATTGATCCTCAACGCTGTCGGCTGGCAACGTACCTACCTCGTTGTATGGCTATGCTTAGCCGTTGACCAAATAAATAGCCAGCCCTTGGGTCATGGGAGCGTCAACGAAATGAGTAGAAAGAAGCGAAGCGTCAATATTAAATGTTAATTTATTTTTGATAGAAAATAAACAACATACTTAATTATAATTTAAAATGCAGATACAGATAACTTTTAATATAATTCAGCTTTCCCCAGATAATTTATAATTCTGAGCTATAATGCAAGGCAACAAACTATATGTAATTTATTATTAACCTTATCTAGGTCTTACAGTAAATGAACAAAGCCTTCAATTAATCTTTACCGAGAGAAAATCTAGCTCAACCCATATGAACGCCGATTTCATTTGTCTAGTAGGTACCTAGTTTCTGTAACTTGGGTATTAAAGATAACTAGGTCCCTATTCGGAGATAATTATTATGAAGCCTTAAATGTTTTATATTAGTATCTATTATACGTGGTGCCCGTCTTCAATTTTATCTCAATCAGTACCTATTTTGTTTTTGTTCCTAAACGGTATATTTATTAGTGATGGTAAGCGATGATGTGGTCGAAAATGAAGCACGCTTACCTAGAAGCTCTTGGCCTACAGATACCCAGGTTATAGCTATCAGGAAACACAGACTCTGGCAGGGAATTCTGTTCTTTAGCTGTACGCGCAATGAAAGTATTCCCAAAACGTTTTATGAGTAAGGGTGGAATGTCCACCGTGTAACGATAGCGCATCGCTGTTCGTCTTGTAGGCTGACGATGGCATGGGCTGCTGATATTTATTCAAAAACTAGTTGTGACTTCGTTCGAGTAGGAATCGATATATCTACTCGATTTTCTCACGTAAATCCTGATCCCTTGGGACATCCAAGGTAAAAACGTTTTATGCCTATAGGTTTTCCTCTCCCAGGACTTTATGTTCGGATCGGAATCTTAAAGACAGACAGTAAAACGAATATTTAAAAAGAAAATTGTTTGTGTTTTGGTGTCGTGTAAATAACTATGAGCTCTTGAGAAAAACAAGCATTTGGAATAAAATCAATGTATGGATTTGTTTTTTTTTTTGTTAGAAAATATCTCCTGTTTTTTGTTTCAAAGCAAAATACCCTGTCGATTTAATAAATATTACAGTAACTACATTATTATATAATAATATGTATTATGTAAATATTGTACGCACAGCCAAGGTGTGGAACTCTCTGCCGGCTTCTGTGTTCCCTGCCACATATGACCCGTCAGCCTTTAAAGCAAGAGTGAATAGGCGTTTTCTGGGCTCGCTCGTTCGATCGTTGACCTCATCTTACACTTTACATCAGGTGTGATCGAGGTCAAGAGCGGGCTCATTCGTAATTAAAAAAAAAACGAAAGAAAAAAAAAACGACATCTTAATATATATTTTTATAAGCTAACATGGTCACTAACAGTATCATTAGAACTTAAAACAGGATATTTAGGTACCATGTGTATTTTTTGTTTTGAGTGGCGTTCTGTCACAACCCTCAAGTCATCTCGACAGAACGCCACTATATACCAAGACTGGTAAGGGAAGCGATTGAGATTACCAAATACGACAATTTCAACCGGGAGAATGGGTTTCAACTGTCGAGGGCCTGGAATACAGTGGTTCAAATGTGTAAAAACCGAAAAAGTTCCGTAGAAAGTTCGCGAGTCGACGCGGTGAGTTTTGTGTGTCGGGAACAGAATCGAGTGTTTAGTGATACATGTGATAGTGGTAGCGGTTTCGCTAACAGAAAACGAACGAGAAAGAGGGTAGACCGATTTGTCTGCTCATAAACTTCCACCCGCAATTACTTCAGTTCATCCGCGATCGTGGCGCTTGCAACAGTGCCGAAATATCGGAAACTCAAAACAAAAAATACACATGGTAAATATCCCGTTTTAAGTTCTAATGATACTGACATCTTGGTATATCGGGGGTTTGTTTAAAAACTTTAAAAACTATATTGAATAAACATTCCGACTTGTAACAACTATGTGAAGGCTATACAGACACTTATTTGGGTGCAGGAATCAAACTCCCGACTCACAAACAACACAGCAGCTAATAGCTCAACCACTACGCCAACTGTGTCTTGCGTTTTTATTTAAACATTGAGAAAACATATCCAATTTCAAATTCTAATTGCTATTATTTCTCCAACAGGTTTCCTAAACGCGAACCCAATACCGCATTTAAAAGCGCGGGTAGCCAACTACGGGCTGATGGATCAGATAGCGGCCTTGCACTGGGTGCAACAGAACATTGCATTGTTTGGTGGTGACGCCGGCAACGTTACCATGTTGGGCCATGGTTCTGGAGCAGCATGTATTAATTTCCTCATGATTTCACCTACCGTTATGCCTGGTAAGTTAACCATGAGAAATGTGGTATGTATGTATGTATGTCGGGCAGGTATCCGCAACTCCAGGATTTCTCTTCACTCAATCCATACCAGTTCCTCCAAGAAGGCGAGCAACGCCCTTGTTTTGCTTACCATTTCTCGGAGGGTACCTGGGTTGTCGAAGTATTTAGTCCTGTAATCCGCGACTACAGGGCATCTCAGTAGCAGGTGTGCTGCTGTTTCGTCCTCCTCCATGCAGGCTCTGCAGAGTGGGCTGTCTGTGACTCCTATTAGATAGAGGTGTTTATTAAATGATCCATGACGGTAAGGGCGGCTGTCACCAGCCGCAATTGCGGTTTAGATAGTCTAAGAACCTGTTTCGACAAGCGGCCATCAAGGGTCGGGAGAGCCTCTTTGGCCTGCCTGCACTCATCATGGTCCTCCCATAGTTTGTGGTGTAGGTCTCTGGTGCGTTTCCTTACCAGGTGACGCAGATAACCGAAGGGGAGTGGTGCAATGGGAAATGTGGTATGTGGAGTGGTGGAAGATCTACATCCTACACTTATTGACGGAATGTGTTCGATTTGAGTCCTACAAAAATGGAACAGACTCGATCTGGGTTCATTCCACACACTTCTGTTTCAACCAAATAGTGATGATGCGAAGAGTCTGTTCAAGCTCTTGGCAAAATGTTACGAAAATGTTATCTTTTAAAAGTTATCTTTGTAAAGAGGACTTTTGAAAGCAAGAAAAAGGGAAAAAAATATCTTTAGTGTCACAGAAGCGACATTACACCGTTTCAAAAACTCCTTAAAGATCAGTCAGTTGAGTATGACGCGAGGTAGATTTGTGTAGACCGATTTTTGTGTATTCTTCATCGTACACCAATAATTTAAAAACACCTGTTTCACAATAGTCGTGTAGTTTGTGTTTTATTTATTTTTCTTTTCCTTCTTTAAAACTTTTTCATTGTATGAGTTCTTATATTTCACAATTTTAGCTACGTGCGTGTTCCAAAATACTACTTCGCTATATAGACTTATGCTAGTTCCAGAATTAATAATATTGGTTATGCATTTATTACCCAAAATTAAAAGAAACTAATAATAAAAATAAAACTTGATATATTCTCAACTCCACAAACCGTTAAATTTCAAAAGCATACCAGTATCAAACGCTGTGCAAACGAAATACCTACATTTCATTTATTTTCCTACGCTATGAATATAAACTAAAATACCAATAGGATATGTGATGGATCCTCTACCTATAAAAAAAACAGTTTCATTTTTCAAACAGTTTCATCTTTTTCAAACAGTTCTAGAGCTCTCAATTATTTTCATTCTATTTTTTTTTCGGCCCTCGTGGAACGTAAAACAGTTATCTAATATTTCCAGTAAAATGATTGCGGAAGAAAATATCGTTTCTAATTCCTAATTGGTAGTCGATACTTAGGTAGTGTAAAGTGCAGTTTTAGCTGAAGTAATCGCCAGTCGCTTTACCGTGTATTAATTCGGATTTGGATTTGAAATTTATTCCCTACTTTTACAATTAGAGCACTTTTGGGAGTACAAATGTATTCGGACGTCAAAACTAGAATTTCAAATGAAACTATTCCTACGAGTATTCCGATCGTTATTGCTATTTTTGGAATTTAGTAAAGGCATTCCATATCAACATTTATTATAATAAAACTTAATCGGCCCATAGCATTCCCTGGAAATCAGGCCTTAATCTATCACGCGAGCTCAATCCAGGCTGGTAGATGGCGCATATCTTTGAATTTTCCTTCACTATTTTTGTGTGCAGTGTGTTGATGAAAATTATACCAAATAATGTTCTTGTTACTGTGACTGATTCTTGCCAAGGGATATACAAGGTGTAACAGACTAAACGCAATACCTCAGACACCCCAATTGGAATATTGAATTATAAGTCTAAAACAACTTACGTAACTAAATAAATTGAAACTAAACCTAGACTTTTTTTATAAAATCTCCTTACTAAACGCAAACGACATGTGCGTCATACCTTACGCAGACGCATACACACATGCAATGTTAGCGGCAGACACGTACACGAGCGCATTTCCTTGAATTAAGGATTGCATTAATTTGTCATGATACTGTGTTTCCATTTAAAGTTAAATGAAAGATATTGCCGCCGAAATGTAGCACCTATTTTTATGACGGAATTCGATTCTGAACCAACTACTTTCAGGAATTGCGTTTATTTTGTTACACATTGTATACGGGTCGCACTGATAAACGTTCTTTTTTCAAATTGGTTAAAATATTATTTGATTAAAATAGTTATTAATATACTACAAAGAATAAAAGCCCTCAGTAGGTAATAAAAAGAATGGAAAATCAAAACTCTTATTGGCAATACTAACAAAATGGATGCATTATTCTCTTTGACAATTACAAACTAAACAATTTATTCAATAATTAAATAAAACGATAAGTGATTATACAACGTGTAACGGAAACCCCATATCTATCCAAAAGGACTGAAGACAACATCTGGTATGGAGTCTCTATGCAAAGTTTCAACTCAAAATAAGTGACTCACAGAATTGACCCCAAATTATTGGTTTCATATGTGTCTTGAATACCAGTAATAACAAACGTGTCACAGCACTATGAGGGTCATCACTTTCCACGTCACTTGCCAATAAAACGATAATTCACTTCGTTCTTCTTTATTTGAAAAATTCAGCCTCTGGTATCAATGTATTGAAATTTCTAATATGCTCCGCACATGTAGACATAGGATTAGAAAACCCTTGCCATATCGTTTGTTATCGTCCAAAGAAGCCGTGCACTCGGCATGTATATACCCTTTAAATTACACGTTGTATAAACACAGTAGTATGACAAATTAATAAATTTGTCATACTACTGTGTTTCCATTTTTAACCGATTTCAAAAAAAAAGGAGGAGGTTCTCAATTCGTCTTGACTTTTTTATATGTATGTTACCTCATTACTCGCAGATGGCTGGACCGATTTGAAAAATTCTTTTTTTGTTTTAAAGGGTATACTTTCTAGTTGGTCTCATTGTCGTCAAGTTTGGATCTCATGATGGGATCATGGAGAAATCGAGGGAATTCTTCAAATATTATAGTCACACCTATATCGTTTTGGGTATTTCTTATAGTACCTTGTGCAGTTGCTCTTGAAAAGCACCATTTCAGGAAGTGGAACTGATGATGAAGACCCCAGATGGCCACCGAAACTACTCAATAATAAGTATTTCGTGGATAGCGATTAGATTACTTGAATGTAGATGTTAAGCACTTTATGCTCGTCACAATGCATATGGTGAAGTAGAGCTTATGGTGATGTACCAGGAGAACTCCTCAAAAATTAACGGCTCTGCACCAGGGAAAGCAATATTTTGTAAAAGGTGATAAGTAGTTGACATTTTGGCTTTTGTAATTAGATAAATTACAAACTGACCCACTAAAAAACATGAAAAAATAAATTTTAGCAAAAAATAGAACCGACTTCCATATAAAAACACTACAAAGGCAAAAATAACTTTAGTTTCGGTAGTCGGTGTCATTTGTTTTGTATTTTCTTTTATTTTCTTTTATTTTGTCGTTATATGGTGGACATCCCACCTATACCTACGCACTAAACGCTTCGGGAATACCTTCATTGCGCGTACGGCTAAGGAGTGGAATTCCCTGCCGGAGTCTGTGTTTCCCGATAGCTATAACCTAGGGGTCTTTAGGTCAAGAGTGAATAGGTTACTTTTAGGTAAGCGTGCTCCATCTTCGACCACATCTTCACTTACCATCAGTTGATATAGTGGTCAAACGCGAGCCTATAATAAAAAAATTAAAAAAAAAATGACATCGCCTTCCGAAATTACAGTTATTTTTGCCTGAAGTCAGTTCTATTTTTTGCAAAAAAATTTTTTGTTGAGTTGATACTATTATTATTAATTTCTAATAATAAGCAGTACCTTTGTACTCAAATATTATAATTATGTTGTATCCTAATATATTTTACTGTGTGTACATAAATAATAAAATAAATAAATAAAGTCAAAATTATTTGACGGCACGTCTACTTATAATCTCATTAAACATTTCTTTACAGAAAATGGCACATTGATACATAAAGGTTCGCTTACCCTGATCTAGGAAATCACTGCTTTATTTATTAAACTATCTTGTTATTATACAACAATCAATATTTAGTTTAGAGGCAGACAAAAGACTGGTAACTTCCTAGAACTAAAAAAGATTAACCGCATTAAAATACGGAGATAAAACAATAGACTTCAACATTTACTCTCGTTCTTGCAATAAAACTGTAGACCGTTACAAAAAACCAGGTAAATATAAACTAAACGATGCTCTAATTAAATCTCCAGGTAGTTAAAACGTAGATCCCTGCCTTTTAATATTCTTGAGACTTTTAAGAACTGAAGATATTACGGAACTTGGTAACATGAAGACGGGAAAAATAAGTTTTTACAAAACAACTAGATTGCAGCGCACTTTAAAAGTGCTTTGCAAAATTCTTGGATATAAGATTCGTCTTTGCAAATACAACTACATACTAAGAGCATCAATTCCTTGACCACAATATTTAAACTACTTTATATAGAAAAGTATTAAATTTGTTTTATTAAGTAGTTTGTACATGACATGAAAAGTTGTTTTGTATGTGTAAATGTTATAAAAAATACCAGTAAAACAATAAAATAGGTTATAGAACAATCTTTCCTAAACTAGGCAGAAAACCTATCTGAATCTTAAGTGGGAGTATAGAAAATCCTCCTAAATTCAGCACAATGGATTAAACGCAGTTCATGTATCCAAGATTGTTATAAACACCAAATCTGTCTGATTAATGTTTATTTGTTACATTTTCCTTCGTCTATCCTAATGATGTCTGGACCATAGGTTAAGCTATATTGTGTAACAGGTGTGTTAAAATAATGGTGTGCAATAAAGAATATTCGTATGTATCTTCACGTCTCGCGTGGGGAGACTATGTGCATAGGATATAGAATACTTTTGATCCAGGGAGTATATTCGCTTGGAATGATTCCGTTATTCATACAAACGAAGTTTCTGACATAAGCTAGTTCTAGAAACATATTAATATTTGCATTTGTTTCAGGTCTATTCCACCGCTCGATTCTCTTATCGGGATCAGCACTCAGCTCCTGGGCATTAGTCGAAGACCCTGTCAGCTTTTCCGTCCAATTAGCAAAACAGGCTAACTGTACGCTTCCAGAAGACATTGTGAAAGACCACGAACTCATAGTAGACTGCCTCAGGGAGGTACCATTAGACGAGCTTATGTCTGCTGAGATCAGTACTCCAAGTTACTTGACGGCATTTGGTCCTTCAGTAGACGGGGTGGTGGTGAAAACAGACTACGCAAAAGAACTCCTTACATTTTTTATACCGAATGACCTTCAAGGTTTTTCGAGCGTATCAGGAGTAAATAACCTTAAAGCTGATAAAAGAAGCGGAGAGCGCATGTTCGGAATAAGGGGTGGACAAAACAAGTACGATCTTCTCTTTGGCGTTGTCACCAGTGAAGCCCTTTGGAAATTTTCGGCTCAGGATATACAGAATGGGTTCGAAGGCGAAAGAAGGGATCGGATAATAAGGTAAGGTCGATGTTTATTCAGTAAATTGGTGTTTGAACTACGGCCATAGGGCGTCTCCTTGAATGGCTGTAATCAAACCTATGATATTGAAGGTGGAATATTTTTTTCGTAGAATAGAATTGTATATTTTTTTCATGAGGTATATGTGGTAAGATCTGCTCTCATATTCTGCCCATGTAATTTTAAGCAACGCTCGAAACGGTTAGAGTAATTTAATTAAATTGTTACAACGAAATCAAACTGAGTAAAACTTGGAAGTGCTAATATAATCATGTCATGTGCTTGATGTAGTTTTTAATTATACATTTGTTTTTAATAAAAGTGCTGCTGTGCAAGTTCTGTGCACTTCTGTAAGAGACTTATTCACAATGTATAATAATCTATTCTTTTGTTTTTTTTTTAATGCTGTAGTGAATACGTCGTTGAAATGCCATAAATAAATAAATTAATAACTTAAAAAAATACACTACTTTGTCTGCGGAGAAACCATTTGGTACATGATATTAAAAGTAAATAAATCAACACAAATATGTGCTAAAGGTAAACTAGCACGAAAACATTAACATGGTTAATATTACATATAGATTGTTACCATTCAGTTCATTAAACACAGTAATAATTCCTTTTACGAAACAAAATATCGAAATGGTATGAATTATTTCCAAAACAATGTACCTAGAGCCTGGTTTTATAAAAAAAATATACGAGTATTATAAATCCTCATTTTAATGTGCATGTCACGCCATAGGCGCGTCCTCTTTGCATTTTTTCCACAGACACCAATTATGTAGGCTTATTTGATGCAAAAACACAAAAGAGGGTTTTATTAAAAAAAAAACAGTCTTTTGATGTGAACTTGTGTGGCGTGTCTGGGTGATGAATTAAATTATTTCGAAAACTTTTTAATATTTCGATGTCATTTTTCTTTATTCGTTTTTATTCAGTAGGCCAAAATTACAATGACATTTTTATTATTTTTGCCACCATCGTTGTTACTGGGTATGAGTTTTTATTGAAGTCCTATATGATGGTACGTATTGAGAAACTCGTACGTACCTATATGTTTTTGTTTTTAATTATCTTATAGAAAAAAAAAATGGTGGCTCAGTGTTTACGGGCTTGAGTTGCGAGTTTCTTGAGGAGTTGCTTGTAGGTCATACGTTCGAACTCAGTCGGACACATTATTTTAGGGAATTTCTCCATTTATCATCATTTCTAGGGGTTTTTAAGTCAATAGTGAATAAGTTACTTCTAGGTAAGCGTGCTCCATCTTCGACCACATCATCACTCAACATCACGTGAGCTGGTGGTCAAACGCGAGCCTATTCTCAATAAAAAAAATTGGCCATGAAGGGTTCCGTAGTAACTACGCCAAATAACTTTGTTTTTCATAGTATTTTTATGAATTACAAAGTTACATTTGCGGTTTTAGAAAATATGCTATATCTCAAAAAGTACTGACCCGATCTCGTTCAAACTAATAAAATTTTGATTGAAAGATTACACTAAGATCTACAGCATATGTTTTTTTTTAATTTTCCCCTCCATAATTATAGAAGTTAGAGGGGGGGTCACATTTTACCATTTTGGAAGCGAATATCTTTTAAACGATTGACTTTATGAAAATGTGGTTTTAGAAACCTCTATTTAATTTTTGAAGACCTTTGTATAAATACCACACATGCATAGATTTCATGAAAAAAAAAAATATTTTCAGTTTCAGTTCCACGTATGAGCAAAAAAAAATATTTAAAATTAAGGGGGGCTCCCCTTAATTTTTTTTTTTTTTTTTTAAATCAGAAAGCGGTTTACAGAATACATCTACCTACCAAGTTTCATGTGTATAGTCTTAATAGTTTCGGAATAAAATGGCTGTGACATACGGACAGACAGACAGACATGACGAAACTATAAGGGTTAATTTTTTGCCATTCGGCTACGGAACCCTAAAAACCACCGCATTCTAAGCGCTGTTCAAGGAAAACATGTGAGTTTATCGGCGGCATCCTAAGATTAAATAAAAACTTTTTACCAAAAAATTAAACCGACTCGCAAAAAACACTGCAGAGTGAAAAATAACTTTAATTTTGGTAGTCGGTGTCTTTAGTTTTGTATTTTCGTTTTCTGCACCGACTTCCGAAATTAAAGTTATTTTGCACTTTGCAGTGTTTTTTGGGAGTCGGTTCAATTTTTTGGTAAAAAGTTTTTATTTCACTCTTTTTAGTTGGTCTATTTTTAATTTACCTAGTTACAAGAGCCTAAATGTCAACTACTTATAACCTTTTACAAAATATTGCTTTTCCCAATGCTGGGCCGTTAATTGTTGAGGAGTTCTCCTGGTACTTCACCATCAGCTCTACATCACCATATGCATTGTGACGAGCATAAAGTGCTTAACATCCATATTCAAGTAATCGAATCGCAATCCACTCAATACTTATTATTGAGTAGTTTCGGCGGCCATCTGTGGTCTTCATCATCAGTTCCACTTCCTCAAATTGTACTTTTTGAGAGCAACTGCACATGTTACTATAATAAATACCCAAAACGTCATAGGTGTGCCTATAATATTTGAAGATTTCCCTCGATTTCTCCAGGATGCCATCATCAGATCCTGACGTTTATGAAAATGGGACCAATATCGAAGTATACCCTTTCAATCAAAAAAATAATTTTTCAAATCGGTTCAGCCGTCTTCGAGTAATCGATGATCATACATAAAAAAAAATATATACGCGTCGAATTGATAACCTCCTCTTTTTGTCGTCGGTTGAAAATCGACAACATCCGATATCCATTTTAACCAGCACTGGGTTCGCTTTGTGGATATTAGAGGCACAGACTATATTACAAAAGTAGAACCCACAGTATTACAAAAAAATATAAAATCAACGTTTATAATTCTAGCTCAAATATTCCACAAGAGACTATTATTCACGTTAGGGTCAGCAATAAGAATGAATCGTGACAGGTAACTGGTCCATTACTCCCAAGTGGCCACAAGCACAGCCATCTAAGGCAATCATTTTATAAGCAATAACTATTTTCTCCAAGTATTGTTTCAGTTGATAGCTTGTACGCGTTACAAGTGCCTACTTGAAAAAGATTTTCTTTTTCTTGTTCCATTCTCAATATTTACAGATCTTTGCGATTTTCCCCGAATTCGTTGAAAATAAGTAGGGAGGCGCAAAATTCATTAGATGTGTTTACGGTACTACTGAATCACGTGGCTATTTTCCGGGCAAGACCTTTTTAGATTGTTGTTTTTTTTTTCACATTCTTTTTACAAAATACTTTATTGTTAATAAATCCTATAGTCGCATCTATTGACAATCAATACAACATTTTTATCAAATCTAATATCGTAAAGTTCTCATTATGAAATTAAAAGTTATAATAAATTAAACAGCTGGTCGGATGCTGATCATTTACTGTTTTAAGATTTTTTGAATTATTTTTAATTATATCTTAAGCCAAGTTGCAAACAAGGCTGTGACTTTATCATAAATCTATCTGCTGGGTATCGAAACTTCAGATTTATACTAACAAACATAACAGCTTATAAAGTTTCCACGGCTTGTACACAAAACTCCTCTCTATAAGAGCGTCTTCACACTATCGTTTGTCCAGCGTAGGCGTTCGATAAACGTATGCGCAGCGCAGACGCCACGACAACGCGGCGCAGGCGTCGCATTGTTGCGGCGTTTCCTCTGGAGTTAATTAAACGCTGCGCTAACGCGGCGCAGACGTCACACAATTGCGTTGTCGTTTCGGAAATATCATTAACAAAATGGATTCTGACGAGGAAACTCTATTGTTGGCTTTGCTTTTAAAAAGTAACGCAGTAACGCGGCGCATGCGTCGCGCACCTGCCGCGCTAGCACAGCGTATTCATTTACCCTTGCACTGACGCCGCGACAACGTGACTTCTGCGCTACGTAGTCGCGGCGTCTGCGCTGCGCGTACGTTTATCGAACGCCTACGCTGGACAAATGCTAGTGTGAAGGCGCTCTAAGACATGCTCGTTTCCCCTCAATGTTTTCATTTAATGTTTTGAGAGCAGTAGTGATAGTAAAAATATTACAAAGTTATGTGCCTATCTGGGTTCGATCTCACGACCTACAAACTCATAAGTCGTGCCTGTAACTATCGGACGACCACTACTCATCTACTGTTTACGACTAGACTACTAAAGACTACTCTGCCCACTACTAGATTTAATTAAATTTAGAACGCTGACGTTTGTGACTAATATGGCTACTATTGTATACAAGTAACTTGTACATGCTTTTATGTTCCAACATTTTTTTTGAAGCGACAATAACCTAATAGCTAAGGTGTCGGCCTTGTGATCGAGAAGTCGCTGGTTCGAACCCCACCCATTACATTATTGTCGTGAACCCACTCTAGACACACGCATATTTAGCTTAGTTGGAGTGTAAACAAGATTGCTAGCAATGTGAATTCTACCCAAATTGCTAGTTCTCTATTTAAAAAAAAAAATAAGTGTGATTGTTTGTATGTTAGAATACTTAGATGTTTATGTCACATGTTAGGAATGAATGAACTGAAGTACATATATGAATGAACTTGTGAACTAAATTAAACCAATGATCCGATCTAGGTCAAATACCTATATCGGATCATCAGTTTGTCTTGAAAGTATATTCTAGAGGGTTAATGCTTGATCTTTTACTTTTTCCGTTACTAACCATTCCTATTGTTTCAGGACATACGTCAGAAATGCATACACATATCATTTGAGTGAAATATTCTTCACAATCGTGAACGAATACACTGACTGGGAGAGGACAGTTCAGGTAATGATAGTTATTAATTGCTTCAATAATTTGTTTACAACAGACTTTATTACTTGTTCATTCCGAATATTGGTAAATTAATGGTGAATGAGACTGTTATAGAAACATCGATTATATGTTTATAGATATAAACCACAGCAAAACTGTAGGCTATTGTTCTGACCACTTTAATATAAGGAGGAATCTATTTCAAGACTATAATGATACAATGCTAGTTACGTTACCAATCAACTAGGTACTAAGTGGGCATAATAACCAGAGGTCAGAATTAAGTAGAGTTATTTATGTACCTACTTACACTGATTTCATACAACGAACGAATAAAGTGGATATGCCCCAAATCCCGGGATTAATTTTGAAGAGCAGAAAACTCCCGTGATTTATTAAATAAAAAGTTATTTTCTTTTACACAATTTATAAAACAGGCGAAGTATAAGTATGAGAATTTGCTTAAGACTATTAATAATTTGTATTGTGAATTTAATACTAATACAAATTGTATGTTAATAAATATCTTTGTTTTATATGTCTTATCTATCTCTGAGGTTTTTATTATTATTTATTTGTAATATTGTTGGTCACACGGAATTGTTTTAGAAATCCTGGGAAGATCCATATTAATATCAACATTTCGATGCAAGTACAGACGCCAGCACATCAAGCTACAACAATTTATCAAATTTCTTTAATAGATTTTAAACTTTATGTTGAAGAAATTAAGTTCAAGGTTGATTGGGATTTGACAGTTTCGGGTAGCTTCATATGCTGCGTCTGTACATAAATAACTCTACCTAATTCCGACCTCTGATAATAACACTTAAAGTATACCTTCAAAATTCAAACCACTTTTTTTTATCGTGGTAAAATTATCAAATAAGTCCTCCCATCCCGGGCAGGGCGGGAGGGACTGTCAGACTTTTACTGACTAAAATCCACGGTGTTCCTTCAATAACCCTTTACGTTCCGGGGTCACGGTAATGGGATAAGTCCCACGACCCCGGCAGGCTTCGGCCCTCTACAGGGGGGCCTTGTCATGTTGCTGACGCTTTTTGAGGCGCGCGTGGAACACAACGCGCCGTCGACCCGGGCATGGTCCATGGTCGGACAGCGAGTTGACCTTTACTCGCTGTCCGCATGCCCGCGCCTACGGTGGCCAGAGATCGTCGGCCGACGTCCGACGCCGTGGGCGTCTACCACTGCGAAATTCAAACCACTTGGAAAATATAATAATGAATTCAACGTTTCATAATTTGCTTAGTTTTTCTCTAACTATGTTGGGATTAGCTGCTAGTCTAACTGGTTGCAGCTGTGTGTGTGTTTTTACATGCAATGTTTTGCCTATCTAACCTCCATAACCCTGTAGCTGGTTAACACGATACCTCTAGGCAAGACTGACTAACGTTAAACATGTACAAATGCCAGCTGTGACTAATGGTTTAACGTGCTTTTTGAGTCATGGAGAAATCTTCATATGTTGAAATGAAATGAAATATTTATTTTGTAAATCACTACATAGTATAAAACAAAGTCGCTTCCCTGTCTATCTGTCCCTATGTATGCTTACATTTTAAATACTCCGCAACGGATTTTGATGCGGGTGTTTTTTTAGTAGATAGAGTGATTCCTGAGGAAGGTTTAAGTGTATAATAAGTAAAAGTTTTGTGTAGATTGAATGAAATACGACGATATTACTACAACATGTCGGAAAGAATTAAGCCCATCGGAAGCTTTAATCGAAAACGCTGCCAAAATCTTTTGATTTATAAAAATGCAATGAATGGCGGGATTGTTGTTTGTAAAGCACTACATAGTATAAAACAAAGTCGCTTCCCTGTCTATCTGTCCCTATGTATGCTTAGATCTTAAAAACTCCGCAACGGATTTTGATGCGGGTTTTTTTAATAGATAGAGTGATTCCTGAGAAAGGTTTTAGTGTATAATAAGTAAAAGTTTTGTGTAGATTGAATGAAATACGACGATATTACTTCAACATGTCGGAAAGAATTAAAAGCCCATCGGGAGCTTTAATCGAAAACGCTGCCAAATTCTTTTGATTTATAAAAATACAATGAATGGTGGGATTGTTGTTTGTAAATCACTACATAGTATAAAACAAAGTCGCTTCCCTGTCTATCTGTCCCTATGTATGCTTAGATCTTAAAAACTCCGCAACGGATTTTGATGCGGGTTTATTTAATCGATAGAGTGATTCTTGAGGAAGGTTTAAGTGTATTAGTTAAGGTTTTGTGTAGATTGAATGAAATACGACGATATTACTTCAACATGTCGGAAAGAATTAAGCCCATCGGGAGCTTTAATCGAAAACGCTGCCAATATCTTTTGAGTTATAAAAATACAATGTATGGCAGGATTGTTTCTCTTTTATAGATCTACAAAACAGTCCGCGATGGCATAAGTCTATCTCCCAAGAATAACCCACAATAACCATTTTTTTTCTTTTACAAATTACATTAAAATGATGGGTTATTTACGAATCTTTTTTTAAGAGTACAGTATTATTCCTTATCCAATTAAATACGTCAGATATGTTGAGGATTTAATATAGATCAAAATTGCTTTTTACACTATATAAGGTGTATCTATTCATAGACGAAATATTTTAAGAGATATACCTATAGGTGGTAAGGAAACCATAGCAACAAAAAATAAAAAAATATGTAGGTATATTATTAATAAAATTAAATAATTTAATATTACTTGACACACATAATAAATACTGGATCTTTCTTATTTTTAAACATCCACTACGCTAGTTTACGCGGGCGGCGGTATTTGAAACGGCGCGCAGCTTTTGTGAATATGATCAAAGAAAAAACATGCGCGCGCAGCGGGCGGCGGGGGCGCCTGCTACCCTTCTCGGCGCTCGCGTCTCAGTCGCGGCGTCTTGCTAGGCCAGTCCCAGTCGTCCCGCTCAATCTGCGTGTCATGTCGCTCGCGCGCGCCTTAGCAGACAGCTGACACGCGTCGGGCTCGCTCGGGGAACATATTAAACAATGCCTAACTACAGGAGTACCAGAACATGGTGGTGGTGCTACAATGAGGGTGGAAATATTTTGCTCACAGCACAAGCCCTCTTCTTGAAGCGATTTGGGAGAAGACCATCACTGCAGACCATCCTTGGAACTGTACAGCGGCATATGGGCTATAGGATCTACATGCCACCAGCTGCAGATGGAGGAAGGCAACGAGTGCCAGTAAGAATCGAGGACGACATCGTCGACTTCTTTTTGCAGCACCCAATGGCCAGCACATCAGACGCCGCTCGTGTTTTTAACGTGAGCAAAATGACCGTTTGGCGCCTTCTGCGGGATGAGGGGAAGCACCCGTTCAACTTCACTAGGGTGGAAGAATTAAAGCCGATAGACTTAAATCCACGCGTGGAATTTTGCCATTGGTTACTTGAAGACCCGACGCGGCGCATACTCTAGACGGACGAGTCCACCTTTACGCGCGTTGGGATATTTACAATCTACTACGCACACTGGTGGGCATCAGAAAATCCACATATTGTTAGGCCGACGCGGTTCAGTGTAAATGTGGGGTAGGGCTAAAGACCTGGTTTATGGTAATGACGGCCATACCTTATCAAGTGTGGAACAATTAAAAACGCTAATTGTGAACGCTTTCGCAGTGATGGTTAGTGATAGAGACACATAATTAAAAGTGCAAGGAAGAAGGTACTAGGTATGTACATTTTAAATTATTGTAAATAAGTTGATTCTAATTTTTAGACACGCCAAATTATTGTTACTGTAATTCGTAAAAAGCGTCACAATTACGAATTTCTTGTAAAATAGACAGGTTTCCGACTAACTTCACTGCGACATAAAGCCAAAACAATAATAATGTAGAATAATAAGTACCTATTATTTCATTATTGACGGCATTCTTAAAGTTCACATGTGTATTTTTATAACAATCAGCTGACGGATACGACTCGCTCGATACATCTTAATAACCTCACAGAGGTCATTAACATGCGAATTCGAGTTGAACCTATCAGCTGTTTATTGGTATTTACCTAGCTTACAGATGAAATGAAATAATTATTTATTTTGTAAATTGGTTCTAAATAGTACACTTTTACACGTCATTTTTTTGTGTTTTGAGTAAAGCTTGAACAATCACCTGACGGATACGACTCGCTCGACACATCTTAATAACCTCACAGAGGTCATTAACATGCGAATTCGAGTTGAACCTATCAGCTGTTTATTGGTATTTACCTAGCTTACAGATGAAATGAAATAATTATTTATTTTGTAAATTGGTTCTAAATAGTACACTTTTACACGTCATTTTTTTGTGTTTTGAGTAAAGCTTGATGAGACCGGTGTTTCCTGACTACTCTGAAAAGAAACACCGAAACAACGAACTCAGAGGTAAACGGCTCTTAAAGTCCATTCAATTCGTATTATCGTATGTGATGTAGGTAGGATAGATGTAAATGTAGATGGGTAATAATAATAATTGTAGGTTAGGATTATAATTGAAAAAATATTTTAATCGCATCTAGGTTCCTTTTCGTAAAACTTTAATGGAGTGAAATTAATAATTATAATTTGCCTAAGTAGGCAAATTATTAAAGCTAAGTAGCTTTAAATGGTATTGTAATTTAAATTCACATTTATTATCCATTGTAAGCGATACGTTATTAAAATGACACTAGAATGAGATACGAAGTCTAGCTACATTGGTTTATTTTTAACATCAGCACGCCTGATTTCTCGGTAGAGATAGGCAGAGGTGTATTTTCGTAAGTCCACTACAGTTCACCAGTGATATTGTTAGGTCTCATGTAAAATGAGGTGGGGGCAGGTGTTTGAATCCGGCAGAACACAGACTGGAGTGCGGTAACCTTCAGGACGCGAAATAACTACCATGTAGCGCCGTCACGTGGAGACATGCATGCGAAGCGAATACTCGCACAATCTCACCAACACGCGGCTGCTCGACACAGGCGCGCGGGGGGCACGTCACTTCACCGCGGCACGGGCGGGCGGGTCATTCATAAAGTATGGAGTAAAGATTTTATGCAAAATGTCTCAAGCAGTTTTAAAATTATAATAATTACGTAAAATAAAAAAAACATTGATAAACATTTTTTTGTCGTGTTTATTGTTTCTTTACAAGCTATAGGTATATCTCTTAAAATATTTCGTGTATGAATAGATACACCTTATATAAATAAAATGAATATCTTATGAGTTATTGCCGATATATGAGTGTGGCAAATTACCGGACGAGAAATTGATTAAGCAAAATCATATATAAGCAAATATAAACTTTATTACCCGAGCGAAGCCGGGCCGGGTCGCTAGTTGGTTATAAATAACACTTTTACACGTCAAGTTTTTTGCGTGTTAAGTTTAGCTAGATGAGGCCGGTGTTGCCTAACTGACTACTCTGTGAAGAAACACCGAAACACTCAGAGGTCAACGTCTCTTTTAAAGTCCATACAATTTGTGTTGGTCCAATCATATGAAAAACATGTAGGTTCATGTCTGTGGTGCTCTTTGAGGAAATAACAACACAGATTTGAGCGGACCTGTCCAGACAGTGCAAGCATTTGTCAGTTATCGTGGAGCTCAACTTCGAACTTAGGGTGCTCAACTAACTATGTAGCTCAAATAACGTATGTTATTATGGTTATCCATCCACGGCCTGATCTAGCAAGCGTAGAAATCTAGAAGATCGACCCCAACTGTTATTATTTTGCCTCGAGTTCTACACACATATGAATTACCATACTCATTTAAAAACCTCAACGTGTAGCCTACACGTTTGGGTATTTGTGAGCATTTTTATATGTTAACTGACATTCTGTAAGATACCAAAAGTATATAATAAGTCATTTATATTCTACCGTCAATAGCCTAGGCTAAGGTGTCGGTCTTGTAATCGAAAGGTCGCGGGTTCAAACCTCGCTTCGCATTACACTATTTTTTTTTATTGTAAGTAGGTTCGCGTTTGACCACCATCTCACCTGATGGTAAGTGTTGATGTGGTCGAAGATGGAGCATGCTTACCTAAAACTAACCTATTCACTCTTGACTTAAAGACTCCTAGGTTATAGCTATCGGGAAACACAGACTCCGGCAGGGAATTCCACTCCTTAGCCGTACGCACAGTGAAGCCACACAAGAATGAATGACACAAGCATATTTAGCTTAGTTGGAGGGGTAAACAAGATTGCTAGTGATGTGAATTCTACTCACATTAGTCCCCTTTTTTACAGAAAAAAAGCAAGTAGGGACTAAGTGGGCAAAATAAAACTCAAAGTATTCCATCTACTTTCATTATTAGACTATTTGAAAAGTGTAACAACAAAACATTCAATTCACATAACACAAACTCTCCTACATTTTCCTTCAGAGCTATCGAAACCCATGACACATTACCCAAAGTAGAATCAACTTGACCCACATCCCTCGGCGTTAAAGCGACACACGTTTATGATGACTTGGCAGGGCCACCAAAAAGCGCGTTTGGCACTTGCCTCTAAATTCCTGCCACTACCAAATTCCAACTGTTCCCCAGTTCAAGCGACATCGTATCGAATGTCCCGGTTATATTTTATGGGATAAGTTTTGAATAGTTCGCTGAATGCTCACGATTTATCGTGTTTCATTTTCATTATGATTTTCGTCTGTTATTGTTCGTTGGAATTCTTCTGTTCGTGGTTGCCGTTCTTTCATTTGCATGTTTAACTTTTTTTTAGGATTGCTGCATTGTTTATTACTGTTATCGTTATAAAAGAACATTAGAATAAGTAGATATTCTAATTGTATTCATATTTGTGTCTCAGTCTGTTTTAGCTCAAACTTTAGATCTTATTTCTCTATACTTGACTCGTGTTCCGTTTACACTTAGATACTAAATGTGCTTTTATTTGTGGGTAAGCGGGCAATGTTACATACTGCAAATAATCTCAAACCATTATTTTTTTGATGGCAGAACTAACGCAAAAAATCTTTTTTTAAATAATTTTATAAAATCTATACATATCATAATGTCTATACATCTTGTATACATATAAATAAACCTGAGCTGTCTGTCTGTCTCGTGCCTGATTTCAAAAGAACTGTTTTTCTCAAGTGCTTATAATTATTTAAATGAGACTAAAACACAAACTTTCTGTATAATTATTTAAGCTTATCCCTGGAATGGCTGAACCGATTTTAATGAGACTTTTGCTTGAAGATAGAAGAGATTACAGGGCAATAACTTTGAATATTGTAATAAGCAAATGTTGTAACATTATTTTACCTAAGCAATTGTAATATATACATTTTGCTAACATCCTGTACAAATACCATTTGATGAAATAAACAATTTTTATTTATTGTAACATATTGTTAAATCATTTCATACAATTGCGGTGGAAAATAAACGTATTATTTATTATTTACATATAGGCTTGTATTTATACAAATTCGGTGTTACACGAGGAAAACCATGTAAATCCCGAAAAATTAACAAATATACTAATTCGATATATTTGTATGTCATTGATTCAGTTGATTCATTTATTTCACAAACAAAGCTCTACGTAGAATAGTTCATATTTGATATCGCTTATTAGACTGTCAAACCGTGTCAGTCGGTTATTTTCCAACTCACTAATAACCTTTTGACCTGAATCATCGAAGTTATAACGAGTAAATGAGTTTAGTCTAAATATAGAACAAGCGGTGAGTTATTGACCGCCAATTGAAAGGTCACCGGTTCAGTCTAAACCCTGTAAATGATTGAGATGGACTTACAAACGTTTCGCTTGAGAATTTGAAAGGAATTTTAATAAAGCGCCAAGTTATTATTGATTTTAAATGAATGTTTAAGATTTTGACTGGCAATAAACCACCTTACACTTTGCTCATAGTTCAGTCTTGGGTTACAAGGGTGAATAATATTAATAAGCTTATTTTTCTTTATTATTAAAGTTGGGAATCCTAGCAAAGGTGAGACGGTACTTCACACCCGAACTGTTGCTCAATCTCTATCAAGCCCAGGTTCAGTCGTGTACAAGGGCGGATCCAGCTTTGGTGCCAGGGGGGGGTCACATAATCGTGGTCAAGTCACAAGAAATTATAATTTGTATTTCCTGACCCCGCTGCCACTTGGCCATCCACTGCCGATATTCGTTTACAACGACAGAAACCGGAGTATTATCTAGTAACAATGTTTAAAATTTTAATTAGTGGTCCATCTAGGTCCTGGACCCAGCCCAGGGGGAGTCATGACCCCATGACCCCCCCCTGGATCCGCCCTTGGTCGTGTATGGAGTACTGGTCTCATCTTTGGTATGGATCTGCTAAATACCAACTGGACGCGCTTGAGTCACCGTGAGTTACCGTGTGTATTTATTGTTTCGAGTTTCCGATATTTGCATCAGTGCAGTGAAATATCGGAAACTCGAAAAAATAAATATACATGGTAAATATCCCGTTCTTAGATAAATAATAATTGTTATGGTCGAATATCGACAACTGGGCGACCTCTAGTATAAATACAAATGAATCGCGCAAATGTTGATTATAGCTCATAACTTTATGTGTTCGTTATTGTAAGAACAAGTTTTGAATATACATTGTGTAACAGAATAAACGGAATTCCTGAAAGTAGTTGGTTCAGAATCGGTTTCTGAATCGATTTCCAGCATAAAAAATAGGTGTTAAATTTTGACGGAAAAATCTTTCATAACTTAAAATGGCAATACAGTATCATGACAAATTAATACAATCCTTAATTCAAGGAAATGCGCTCGTGTGTGTGTCGGCCGCTAACATTGCATGAGTGTATGCGTCTGCGTAAGGATATTGTATGAGGCACATACCTAGGTTTTGCGATTAGTAAGGATATCTATTTTATAAAAAAATGTCTAGGTTTGGTTTCAATTTATTTAGTTACGGATGTTGTTTTAGACTTACAATTTAATATTCTAATTGGGGTATCTGAGGTATTCCGCTTAATCTGTTACACCTTGTATAAAAAATTGAAAGTAAATAAAATAGCTGTATGAAGTTTGCCGGGTTAGCCAGTTATAGATATATAAGCCACAGCAAGAAATAAACTTCACTGAGAGCTAAGTCTATACATCAACATCATAATCAACAACTTTTGTTCTATGACTTTCAAAAATTCGTCATATTTTAGTTCACCAGATTTTCATACAAAAATAAAAATATTTAAATTGAACGGTAGTCTAGCTAGCAAGTCTATGCAGAGCAAAAAAAGCGATATTATAAATCGTTTTCTTTTGCTTCGCATAGACTTGGTAACATTTAGGACGTTCTATTTAAATATTTTTATTTTTGGATGAAAATCTGGGGAACTAAAATATGACGAATTTTTAAGAGTCATAGAACAAAAGTTGTTGATTATGGTGTTAGTAACATAGTCCTGAGAGGTTTCCGGTGTTTTACAATTAACCCTGTATAGTGTTCGGGACCTGTATAACAGAACTCCAGTCCCTTTAAGATTGTAATTTTAATTGCACTCACATACTACAAACACTGGAAAGGAGCTCCAAGTACTGAAAGGAAGTAGATTAAAAATAATAAAAAAGTAGGTGAACATGCTTTTTGTGTTTTGAAGAGTATTGTGTGCACTCACTAACGGGATTGTTGGAGTTTCTAACAAGATATTACTACTAGGACCTGGAACGCGAACGAAATTAAAGGAATAGGATGGGTTTTTAGTGAGTAGAAGAAGACTTTCTGCTCCGTCTGAAGCGGGAGGAGTTATTAGATGAAATTCACCACGAAAAAAAAGAATTTACCAGCACCCAATACTGGTCTTTGAGCGTAAGTATACTTACAGATATCTGAGAGTGTGTCTGTGTCTGTTAGTGCTAAACAGTGTAAAACGCGGTGTATGACTTTGAGGAAGATGTATTTTCAGTTACACCTTCAGACACAAATCACGTTTGTAAGATATGTTCAAGTTTCGTTGGCGCACGTCCATAGAAAGCTTTGCTTGAAAGCTAAATCTAGTTTAAAGGTTTCTCTAACACAGCCATTTTACTTAAAGAGACTTGTTACCGGTAACGAAACAAAGGGCATTTTGTGGAATTACAGAACGAAGTCACTTTAGATCGTGTTGGTGATGTTTGGACGTGGACTTGTATATATCTTATGACAGATACAGCATTTATTTATTTATTTATTATATACTTTATTGTACACCGTACAATACACTTAAGGATACAAATAATAAAACTAAGTACAATGGGCGGTCTTATCGCTCAGGGCGATCTCTTACAGACAACCTTTGGATGGATAAAAATTAAAGGAGATAGATTTAAGGCTGTCAGTGGACAACATTATAATGTTAATTTAACTTAATATTATTAAATACATACCAAAATATGCAATATATACTAATACATATCAAATTCATAATAGAGAAAGGAAGGAAAAAAATATAGTGAGAGGTAATGCTCCTTCACGATTCTTTTGAACGTAGGTAATGTTTATGTATCGCCTCACATCTATGGGTAAGGCAATATACAGAAATAAAGCTGGTAGCTGGCGCCAATCGACCAGCGCTTATCGGTGCTGGTCCATTCTGGTAACAGTTACATAAAGCAAGCAGATTGAAGCAGAGCGAGCAAAATGTCGTACTCATCGCACGATGATACGGTTTTGTTAGAAATTGGGCGGCGCCAGCGCTGACCGGCGCATGTCGAAGATAGTCGGAACTTGTCGGTGACGTTCGGCGCTTATCGGCGCTTGTTCATATAAATGCCTGCGCCGGTTACCTGCGTGGATAGGTTCCTATAAGCGCTGGTAGGCTGCCAGCTTTCTTTCTGTATACGGCTTTATGCATTCCACAAACGGGCGTACCCATCATAATATATCTAGGTTTAAAAAATGTTCTCTCATAATAATGATAGAAATGCATGTAGGTTTACTTTCAATAGTCAAAGTAATTACTTATAACTAAATAAATATATTTATCTACCTCCAGTGGGTTGGAGTTAGGGCTTTCATCCCGGGAATCTCGGTCTCAAAAATTTCGAGAGTTTCGACGATTTTTTAGTATTTTCGAGACTCGAGACTAACAAGTTCGGTAACGAGAATAACGAGACTTTTGAGACTTCAGTAACATAAAAACTGTATTAAATAATTTATTAAACCAATAGTACATTTTTATTATGGGTATGGTAATGGTAGCACGGTCGAGCGTAGAGTAAAGCTTAGTATTATCTGTGGAGGTTGAATAACCTTATTGACAAATAACACAGATTTTGTGTACATATTATAAATTTAAATTGCTGTGCCCGAAAGGGTCCATGTGAACTATTACCTACTTATATTAAGATCTTGTTAACACATAATTATGATTGCAATAAAAATGGAATTATGGAACTATTCTGATTGAATTGAAAGGGGTTCGAACATTTTTGTATGAAGACTGGCATGTCGACCCACCGCCATTTTGATTTTTTTCTAGAAATCATGGCGCATGCTGAAAGCGACATGTGTCTAAAAAATATCAGTAACATGGTACCCCAAAATGTCACATTACCGAAACATTTGAAGGTAAACATCGACATATGACTACAAGGACAATCATTAAAAGTAGACTTATTACGTGTCTATAAGCATCAGATAGTACCTGATTATGATCACTAATGCTTATAGAAAGAGAGTAGGTACATTACACGCTACTAGGAGCACGAGAATACTACTACAAATAATTATTTATCCACTAAATCGGATCGCAATGAAACGCAGTCGACATGTTACTATTGTGTGGTGGATCATGTGACATGTTACTCAGCTTGAAAACGTTTTTCAGCAATAGTTAAACAAAAGGCAAAAGGTATGTCATTGACGTTAACATTTATTTATAACTGTAAGTACAATATCAAACATAAGTGAATATTAATACTAAGATGTGACATTTTAAAAGATTTATAATATATCTAACACGTACCACAAATACTACTATACTACATAATCCATAAATTCAGCAGGAGGTCGGGTAGGGGTTCTTGATGCCGAGCCTAACACATGTACCAAAGAAAGACATGTACCAAAACACTTTTTGTTCATTTTATAATACGGGGGGATGAAAGATAACCAACACGCGCGTGTTATTCTTTGAAATGCGTTTTATTGCGATGCGATGCGATATACAAATAATTAATAGATAATAATAATTATATTATTATATTAATAGATAGGCAAATAATTAATTATAGTAGCGATTTTGTCGTACTGCTAGACTAATAAGCTAAATACTAATAAGCGTATGGACACGTAATGAATCTATTTTTAATGATTTTCGTTGAAGTTTTATGTCGATGTTTACCTTCAAACGTTTACGTGACACTTTGGGGTACCGTGTTATTGGACATTTTTTGTTCCTCTAGCCATGCATACCACTTTCATCATGCGCCGCGATTAAAAAAAAACAAAATGGTGACGTCGATACGCCAGATAGGTTCTATGTTCTATCCCCTTTCATTGTGAAAGCGTGAATTGGTACTAAGGAGTATCCCTCTAGTGTACAAGCAGAAAGAGATTTTTCTAATGCGGGTTACTTTTGTAAGAAAATTAGGGTTAAATGCGCTTTGTTTTTTACGTGCCCACTACAAAAATGATACAAAACTTGTAATAAATGTATTTTTTTTAAATTTACGTTTGTTTATGAGAGTAACTACTTGATTAAAATATCTTGATTTGATTCTCTAATTGCACAGCTTATAAATAAGAAACGTAGTTTTGAAATAGTCTCGAAAGTCTCATTTTTCTGGAGAATTTCGAGACCACACGTAGTCTCGTTTTTTTTTCCCGGAACACAGTAATGCATCGAGATTGAAAGCCCTAGTTGGAGTATTATCTATATATATAAAAATGAATTGCTGTTCGTTAGTCTCGCTAAAACTCGAGAACGGCTGAACGGATTTATCTTATCTTGGTTTTGAAATGTTTGTGGAGGTCTAGGGAAGGTTTAAAAGTAGATAAAAATTAGAAAAAAATGCCGGGAAAACCATCAAAACAGCCCTTTTGTACTTCCTATACAAACGTTTTCTAAATAAAATGGAGAGTAGGGTAGGGGTAGGGTAGAGGTAGTGTAGGGGTAGGGTAGGGGTAGGGTAGGGATAGGTTAGGGGTAGGGTAGGGGTAGGATAGAGGTAGGGTAGGGGTAGGATAGGGGTAGTGGTATCGGTTGGGTAGGGGTAAGATACCACGCGAACGAAGTCGTGGCGGGTCAGTTAGTAGATAATAAATATTATGTAGGTAGTTAATCTTGATAGCTACATTTTATAAATGTGTTTTTTAGTTTATATTTGAATATTTTAATATTATTACAATCTATAACGTCGTGACCTATAAAATTTACGTCTACGACTGGAACGTACTTTTTGTCAGGGTGAGTGGTAGTGGGAAAAATATCAAATGACCCCTCCTGCCGTGGGTGGAACGGAAGAGAGTGTCAGAATTCTTGCGTTTTGGGGCCGCGGTATCTCGTTACAACACTCCCACGACTGGGACGTCGTTTTTATTTTTATTTTTTTGTAAGGATGGGAAATCATCCAATAAGTGCCTCTCGATCTGGGCGAAGCGGCAGACTTTTACTGACTAAAACCCATCCGTGTTCCATCATATGCCCTTCATGTTCCGACGCCGCAGTAACTCTTTCGAACAATTCCGCAACCCCGGCAGGCAACGGGCCCCTTATGGGCCCCGACAATTTTGCTGACACTCTTTGAGGTGCGCGTGGAAATCGACGCGCCGTTTACCCGGGCCTGGTTTCAGTCGGGTGGCGAGCTACCCATTGCTCGCAGCCCGCAGGCCCGCGCCTACGGTGGCTGGGAGTCAGCTTGTGACTCCCGACGACCGTACTGGGACCAATAATTTTCACCAGCTCTTTCTGGGGTATTTTCAACGTGCCATCCATCTATAGAATAAAATTGAAAATATTTTGTTTTATTTAAGTCTGTTTTTGTTTCAGCATCCCATAAACACACGAGACGCAGCAGTGCTGGCACTATCAGATGCCCAATACGTAGCACCTCTAGTCCAGACAGGAGACTTTCTCAGTTCCCCTGACACTTCGCCTAGAACCTTCTTCTACGTGTTTGATTACCAGACCAAGGATGGGGATTATCCTCAGGTGAGGGTTAGAATATTTTTTATACTATTTTTGCGTTCTATTTCGTCTTTCCATTTTATAGTCAGCCTCTAAAGCTTTCAGCCTTTAAATCACCAGTACATGGCATTCTTCTGGGCTCGCTCGTTACATCGTAGACCTCGTCTATCGCTTACCATCAGGCGAGATCGAGTTCTAGAATGGGCTCATGAGTAGTAAAAAAAGAAAAATATTGACTCTCAATTCTCTTAGAAAGCCAAAGGCAAAAATGTTACTCACACACAAATAAAAAAAAAACTGATAAAATACCTATTGATTGAAAAATATATTAAAAAGTATTCCAGCTTTAAAACAAAGTTGAATATAACGACTATTGGATTATAAATTCGTTTTGGGATTATCAGTGTAAATATGGTTTAGCCTGTGATTAAACAAGCTCTTTTCTAAGTATAATAGATTCTCATATATTTGCATGACGTCACTTTAACTTATTCCATTTATTTTTTGTTGAGTACAAAGGAATCATGACTTGCAGTGGTAAAATTAATTCAGTCATAATCATACAAGTCGTCGTACGTCATACGTTTCAAATACAATTAATGATTGATATTCACTAAAAGCAAATAGGTAGTTAGGTATATGGATAACCTCATCTATCACTTACCATTAGGCGAGATTGCGGTAATCAAAGAAAACAAAAAACAATAAAAAAGATGATCAATAAAACAAACCACTGTGGATTTATTTTGTTGAGCTCGCTTTTAATCCTAATCATACAAGATGGATAGCGATTGTTCAGAAGTAAACTATTATCTCTTGATTTCCTGTACATTACCTCCAGGCTGTCGCTATTAGGAAATATAGGCTCCTGGAAGGCAAGTTTACGTGTACGCACATTGAAAGTATTATTTAAACGCTTTGTGTGTCTGGGTGATATATCTACGAAGTATCGTATCGCCATGCTATTTGTTGTCTATTTCAAGTTTCAAGTTTTCTTTAATATTTACTTTATTTTTAACACGTTAAATGCAATATTCGTACCTCTTTGTAAAATCAAAAAAATAAATGAATACAAATAAGGCATTGTCTTCCGTGCCGTACCTTAAATTAAAAAGAATATTATGGCTGTAATTGTACCTATTAGATGGGTCCTATCTATGGCATTTCCATCTCATGGGAATGCTAAACCATGTTTACAACTTCAATGGTAACAAAAATCTAATCATTCAAAGTTTATTATAATAAAATAACAAAGCTCCGCCCGCCAATACATTTTCCTTATCTTTTCAAGTTTAAAACCTTTTACCGCACACATTTTTTTTTCATTATAGACATAAATCTTCTATTAACCTAATAAATTGTAGAACTAATATCTCCTTCAATTGCAGCGGATGGGGTCAGTTCACGGAGAAGAGCTCCCGTACTTATTCGGCGCCCCATTAGTTGAGGGGCTCGGCCATTTTCCCCGAAACTATACGAAGTCTGAAGTGGCATTGTCGGAAGCATTCATACTTTATATGGCTAATTTTGCGAGAAGCGGGTGAGTTTGTTGAATAGTGTGTAAATTTGTTTGTTTGAGTACTGTTTCAGTGTTTCGTGCTGTGGTAATTCTCTGTATTTCGGTAATGTTATTTCTCTGTATTTTGGTAATGGCGGAGAGCTTTGAGAAGCCTCGACGGCTATCTACTATTAATGACAGCATTTTCAAATATTCTCGAGTTATTCCGTTTGGATCCCCCTGATCTGATCCCCTGCTTGTATATTTTTTGTTTTTTTCCGGTCTGATCCCCTACAAACTTTGACATTCCCGTCTGATCTCCTTACTCTTTTTGAATGCTAAGCACAGTCAAGATAGAAAAAATTCATGTAGTAAAATATTAGTTTTTATTTGTTTAAAACCATCACTGGTTCATCACTTGATCTTTTAATATTTGATCATCTTAATTCAATAACAAAATTTCAACTTAATATTACTAAAAATTTGTCACAAATTGTGCTTTTATTATATTCATTAGTAAATAGAAAAAATTAAGAAACACCTAAAGTTATTCCAATTGTTAAAAGAATATCTCTCGAAGATGAATATCTATCACTCCAGACACAAGCATATTTAGCTTAGTTGGAGGGGTTAATAAGATCTTAAAAAAAAAACTTTTTTTTGCTTACCTATCACTTGGCTAAGAGGAAAATTAAGAGTGTTTATTTCTCAATACTACACGTATACTACACGTTTCCATTACTGTAAGAATTATTTACAAACAGTACTTTAATAACCCCTATACGTATATTTTTTCTAACGCTCCAAAAACTCGGTTAGGGTATCCAATCGGAATAAAATATTTAACTTCAATTATGATACCTTGCGTGGTGGATCAGACTGGAATAAAAAATAATCTTCTTCTATCTATACTTATAATAAATCTGTAGAGAGGTCAATTCTGTACATGAAATATATTTCCAAAATAACTATCAGGGGGTGATTAAGGATCGATACTCATGCCAAAAATACAATCAGTTAAATTTTTGTCTGTCTGTCTGTCTGTCTGTCTGTATAACCGTTATAGAAACAAAAACTACTCGACGGATTTTAACGAAACTTGGTACAATTATTTTTCATACTCCTGAGCGGGTTATAGTATACTTTTCATCACGCTACAATCAATAGGAGCAGAGCAGTGAAGGGAAATGTTGGGAAAACGGGAGAAGTTACTCCATTTTTTAAGCTTCCGTCGCGTGTGCAACCTTAAAGGTTAAAGCTACACAAATCATTTCATGACGGAAATGTTCTCCTTAGAATTATATAAAAAATATCCCACGACAGCATATGTCTAACTTTTATGGTTGACTCACAATAACACGTGTAACTCCCGATAGCTTAGCAGTTCGAAGCTTTCTGATTATAATATTTGTCTACTCTTACGTTTATAACACTCTCAGTCACCCCTAATTGAAAAAGTTAACATTATTAACTATTCCATAAAAAAATTGGCCAAGTGCGAGTCAGACTCGCCCATGAAGGGTTCCGTAGTAACTATAATATAATATGCAAATTTATTTGACGAAAAAAAAACCTTACAAATTTCTTAAAACTAGCTTATTTACATTTTTTACAACTGCGCCAAATAAATTTGTTTTGAAAAAAAAAAACCTTACAAATTTCTTAAAACTGGCTTTTTTACATTTTTTACAACTGCGCCGAATAAATTTGTTTTTCATAGTGTTTGTATGAATTACAAAGTTATATTTGCGGTTTTAGAAAATATGCTGTATCTCAAAAACTGCTGAACTGATTTCGTTCAAACTAATTTTGGTTGAAAGTTTATATTAAGATCTACAGACATATATTTTTTTTAGATTTTTCACTCCATTATTATAGAAGTTAGAGGTTGTGTCCGCCACACACACATTTTACCACTTTGGAAGCTTATATCTTTTAAACGATTGACTTTATGGAAAAGTGGTTTTAGAAACCCCGATGTCATTTTTAAAGAACTGTCTATAGATACCACACATGCATCGATTTCATGAATAAAAATATTTTCAGGTTTAGTTCCATGTATGGGTTCCATAAAATTAAAAAATATTTAAAATAAAGGGGGGCTCCCTTTATTTTAAATATTTTTTAATTTTTTTCTCAAAATCGGAAAGCGGTTCACAGAATACATCTACCTATCAAGTTTCACATGTATAGTCTTAATAGTTTCGGAATAAAATTGCTGTGACAGACGGACGGACAGACAGACAGACAGACAGACGGACAGACATGTCGAAACTATAAAGATTCCGTTTTTTGCCATTCGGCTACGAAACCGTAAAAAGAATCATATAAATCGGTATAGAAACACCAAAGTTATACATGAAATACGCTTATAATAATAAGCCATCGCGCGTGAATACTGAATCATGCTATAAGGATTATTTTTGAGAATCGGTCGCCGCGCTCGACGCGTCTCGCGGTCGAAGCGTTCTCTAGGTACTTAAGCCTCATGTGAACGTGATCTAAACAATATTACCAATACATTAACTTACGCTGACGGAGTCGCGGGCACAGCTATATTGTATCATTACGCGAAGGCCAATAGGAGCGGAGCGCCAATGAAGAATGCTTCAAAATCGGGGTTAAATTTAACGTTAGCCCAAAGTAACAATTCCACGCGGATGAAGTCGCGGGCAAAAGCTAGTTATAAAATAAAACCGATCCCCCAGGGGATCAGAACAGGGTATCAAACCGGAATAACTCATATTTTCGAAATTTGGTTCGATGACAACAGGCGTTATTGAAATATATTTTCAGGGTCAGCTTCTAGTCTAATCGGAATGCAGCTGAGTAAAAGTGATTGTAAGAGCCACTGCCTTTATGATCTCCATAACCCGGTGGCTGGGTAACACGATACTCCGTACCTAAATCAGTGTCAGATTATCTCGCTTCTGATTACCCGTAACGACTGCCAAAGATATTCAAACGCAGCTAGGTCCAACATCTTATCGTGCTTTCCAAGGCACGAACGAATCTCGATATGATAAGACGTTCACCCATCCAGACACCAACCTCGACTAGCTTTGCTTACCCTTATTGATCAACCCGTGTGGCTGGAACGAACGAACCCAGGTAATTAGAAGATACGTCCTTTGGTATTTTTTGTCAAATTGTTGAGCTCCTTAAGTTCTAAGTTGAGCTACACGATAACTGACAAATACTTGCACTGTCTGGGCAGGTCCGCTCAAATTTGCGTGGTAATTTCCTCAAAAGAATACCACAGACATAAACCTACATGCTTCTCATATAAAAATACAAATTGTCTGGACTTGAAAAGAGACTTTGACCTCTGAGTTTGTTTCGGTGTTTCTTCTCAGAGTAGTCAGTTAGGAAATACCGGCCTCATCTAGCTAAAGCACTTAACACGCAAAAACAACATGACGTGTAAAAGTGTTATTTATAACCAACTAGTACTCACGCGGGGCTTCGCTCCCGTGGATTCTATCACGGTAAAAACATATGTCTTTTTTTTTCAGTCGCGTAAAAAGTAATAAGCCTATAACCTTCTTCAAGCTTCAAGTTACTTCCATACCAAATTGCACCCAAATCCACCCAGTACTTTCGAAGATTAGCGCGTTCAAGCAAACAAACAATCAAACTTTTCCGCTTTATAATATTAGTATAGATTTACAAAATAAATATTTCATTTCATTTCATTACGTTTTCAATCTCCTACTTATCTAGCGACGTAATTAACTGAGTTGGTATTTAGCAGGAATGCAGTTAATCGACTGTCAGTCACAGCGGTTACGGCTAAGTAGGTGATACCACCAATTGTGCCAGTTTAGTGTTGAGTTTCAACGATATTTTGTACTAGGTTAATTATGTTTTGCTTGCGAAAATTGACCTTACAATCAGAAAAAAAACATGAGGAATTAAACATAAATTATTGACTTAAAACAAACAGACTCAAAATGAGATCATCGTCTTTAAAATAAGTTAAATAATCTTGTTTAAAAGAATAAGGAAATAATCGTGCTTAAAATAATGCAGACATGTTTTTTATCAACTGTGTTCCCAAGGTTTGTTTTTACACACCAATTGTGAAAACTAAAGACAAAACATGGACATGCCGATATCTTCCCTATGTTTAGCCATTCCCTTAACCATTTTCAGAGTAGTGATGATGAAAATAACACAACGTAATATGCTTGTTTGCGTTTGAATGCACGATCTACAAAATCGTAAGCCCGTGTCTATTTATTACCTTACCACTGGGTCTCCCCTGCTCTCACCACTTATCTTTACTAAAAGAAAATCGATATCATACACCTTCAGTGAACGCCACCTAAATCATAATTGCGTGTGTAACAAATTCATAACTGTCGTACCAGTTAATCGTGAACATTATTTTCCACGATAGCACATAAATCATCAAAACAAAACACTGTGTCATTATTTACTCTCGTTCAGAACAAAACAGACTAAGCATCTTTTTACCCGACTGCAAAGGACGGGTTATGTTTTTCGCGCGTATCTTTATGTATGTAATATTCTGTATTACGTCATATCTCCAGAACCGCTGTAAACAATAATAGTGATTTATATTAAGTATCCGTACTTTTCTTCCTACATTGTTTGTGTATGTGTGTGCCAAATCAATACTGATATTCATGCTATAAATACAAGTTATTAATCAATGAACAGTAAATAATTACTATGTTTTCTATTTATGTAAAGATATCAGTATTGTTTGTACGTACTTGTAACTACAATTTTGCGAGCTTTACCCGGCCGTCTTAGTAAATGATGGATATCTATTAGATAAAGTACCTACAGACAAAGTTTCGTTCATCATCCTGTCTTGTTTAGTACGTACTCAGTGGCTGGGTAGTGCAAATTTATGTATCAGTACTAAAAACTTTGTTTTGTGACCTAGGCTCACACAAAATGGAGTACAGTACCCGGCCGTAAATAATGTAACACCAAGAGTAAGGCAGTGGTCTCACCACCGGCGAGGAAACAACTGTCATCTATTTTCTCGCTCAAGAAACTTACAATAGATATACATTCCGGGTAAACAAAAGAGTTCCATATATTTATAGTCGATCGCTGACTGTTTACTCTGCCGGTGAGGACCTGCTCCACTAGTTTGTCGCTGAATGACAAGAGCTGTCAAAAATAAGAGCTTGCTTACGCTCGCTTGGCGGTCAGACCAGATCAAGAGACCAACAAAATGATAGCCCAACGACAAAACTATCAAAACTACACACGTTGCTCGCCAACTCGTTTTCAGATTCTCTACTCGTTAATCGCCAGCGGTGGGACATCTGCCTCAGATAAAATTTTGAGCAACCCTGCGTCGCGGGCATGCCTCACGTGTTCGGCTTTTTCTACATCCAGATAAAATAAATTTTACGTAAGAGTAATGTTAGGACACGTTATTTTGTGACCTGGGTATAAATATACTTACGCCATCCACAGCCTAGCATTTTCTAAACTATGCATGGGTCGGCTAGTATGTACTATCGACCAATCTTCCACATGCTCACCTTTAAGACTATAATCGCATAGCACGGCTCACAACTCGATCGCCTAATGCATGTATTTTGACCAATAGGATGCACGAAGCGTATTTTTAACCGACTTCAAAAGAAGGAGGTTTACAATGTATGTTACCTCATTACTCGGACACGGCTGGACCGATTTGAAAAATTCTTTTTTGCGTTTGAAAGGGTATACTTTCTAATTGGTCCCATTGTCACGAAATCAGGATCTGATGATGGGATCCTGGAGAAATCGAGGAAACTCTTCAAATATTATAGGCACACCTATAGCGTTTTGGGTATTTCTTATAGTACCTTGAGCAGTTGCTTCCGAAAAGTACCATTTGGGGAAGTTGAACTGATGATGAAGACCATAGATGGCCACTGAAAATCCTCAATAATAAGTATTTCGTGGATTGCGGGATTGCGATTCGACTACTTGAGTACAGATGTTAAACACTTTATGCTCGTCACAATACATATAGTGATGTAGAGCTGATGGTCAAGTACCAGGAGAACTCCTCAAAAATTAACGGCTATGCATCGGGAAAAGCAATATTTTGTAAAAGGTGATAAGTTGTTGACATTATGGCTTTTGTAACTAGATAAATTACAAACCGACCCACAAAAAAGCGTGAAAAAATTTTTTTGCAAAAAATAGAACCGACTTCCATATCAAAATACTAGAAAGCCAAAAATAACTTTAATTTCGGAAGGCGGTGTGAAAAATAAAAGAAAATCCAAAACCAGTAACACCGACTTCCGAAATTAAAGTTATTTTTGGCTTTGTAGTATTTTGATATGGAAGTCGGTTCTATTTTTTGCAAAAATTTTTTTAGTAGTGTTCATAATAGTAAGTATTAATATAATGTTGAACGCCCTGTACTCACAAAATGCATATTGTCTCTAATTGGGCGAAACCAGGAAGGGATGTGGTTTATCACTAGCTGCGCTTCCACAGAAATATTTTCTTAAGTGGGCATGCGTATCTTTGGCCGATAGTACGTCTGGCAGGTATCTCCAACTCTACGACCGAGCGAATTTAAAGTACGGGTACTCGTAGCACAAATGCAACATTCGATCCATCTCAGCTCCTTCTGAAAGTCGAGCAACGCCTTAGTTTTGCTTAACGGAGGGTACTCGAGTTTTCGAAGTATTTTGCTCTGTAATCAGCGACCACACCACAGAGCAGATTAATAGTAGATATGCCGCTGTCTCATCCTCCTCCATGGCTCTGCAGGCTCTGTACAGTGGGCCGTCTGTAACTCCTATGAGTTACAGGCAGCCATACGTGATCGCAAGCGTGACTGCTGTCGCTGGTCGAGCAAAAAGTGGTGTTGGGTTTTCTGTTGGAAATTTCTTAGTATTAGCCCGGAGTTTCAGTCCCATCGGACAATGAGAGTAAAGGAACAGGGAGTGCATCTGTACCTGCACATACTTTTGCACTATAATATCTCTTGCGCAGATGTCTAATCAATTATGAGAAATCGGTTAGGAAGACTATTCCTTTTTTTTTCTGGGTGGGAAAATCATCGAATGACTTCTCACGCTCTTGATTAAGCGGAAGGGTGTGTCAGACTTCTAATGACTAAAAACCCACCCTGTTCCTTCAGCTGCCCTTAAGTTCCGGAGCCGCGGCATCTTGTTAGAACATTTCCGCAACCCCGGCGGGCAATGGCCTTATGAGGCCCCGTCACTGTTGCTGACAGGTCTTTGAGCTACCCCTGCTCGCCGTCCGAAAGCCCGCGCCTACGGTAGCCGGAGATCGGCTCGCGATCCCCGACTCCCGGGGCGTCTCCCGCGGCGGCTGGAGTGTGAGGAAGAAAGTTGCCTCTCCCTCACGCGTTCGGCCTCCTCCTTAGCTAGCATGACTGCTTCGCAGAAGGAGGCGACTGCACTCCATTCCCTCTCGCTCCGCACCATGGTCCCAACCAATGCCGAGCGCGAGAGGTCGCCGCCGTCGATCGCCGCCACTATTACATATCTAGTGTGGCGTAGAGGTTTAGGTGGTAGAATTGAAAGATGACCACAGAAGTTTACAGCATTGGGGTGGATTCAGTTCACCAAGGTGTTCCTCCACTGGTTGTAGGTTTGTGGAAGGTACTGCCCTGGGCTTAGGCCACGACGCACGCAGACCGGCGGGCCGACCCCGAAGCCGGCAGCGACCACGTGTCAGACGCAGAGGTTATGCAGGGCGGGCCACGCGAGAGGATGTCTCTCCTGCGGTTAGCCGCGGAGGCAGCGTTGACACCCAACTCGCACGTGGCAGGTGCAGAGGTCATGCAGGCAGACCACGCGACAGGGCGTCTCTCTAGCGGCTATACGCGGAGGCAGCGGTGACACCCGTCGCGTGGCAGACGTTGAGGTAGTTGATATTAGAGATGAAGGCAGTAAAAAAGAAAACCCTGGAATCAACACGAAGGGTGCTTCCGTAAGCGTGGTGCCAGGATTCGTGAGCGCCAGCGATGCGTGCGTCTCCCAGCCGTAAGCCCAAGGAACAGCTCCAGGGAAACGAAGGGAAACTCACCATCGCGGCGGTTCACAAAGGTTAAAGATAAGCGTACGCATGCCGCGTGCAAAAATATAGAAGGTAACCGCGTGGCAAGGCGTTTAAGCTCGTAGCTGCTATGACACAGCAGGAAGGAATGCTGCGACCTGCGGACGCTTCACAAATTTAGAATCACTAGTGGAAAACAGATGACAATGAAATAGCACAGTCATGTTCTAGACGGAAGCCATCTTGACAACCGGGCAATTATATAAAATTAACAAACGCTGCAGATTATGGCGAAATAAGAGGATTGCGATTGGCAAGATGGAGAAAAAATGGCAGATACGTTTGAGCACTTACCCTTGGGCACAGAGGGGTTTCAGTATTAGTTACTTGTAGTAGTAGGCGGTGTAAAAAGAACTCAGCA
The DNA here is from genome assembly GCA_943138885.2 of Tholera decimalis. Lineage (NCBI taxonomy): Eukaryota > Metazoa > Arthropoda > Insecta > Lepidoptera > Noctuidae > Tholera > Tholera decimalis. The sequence goes on from OW964549.2 coordinate 7,153,666, forward strand.
GACCGGGTATTAATTTATAGCCGGCACCGCATAAGTGTTGTCACTCAGTGAAACCATAGACATTAGGGATGAGTGTGGTAATCGATTCTAGTTTAATCGACTAGCACGCTACACTAGGAGACTTATAAGTACTGTTTGTTCGGCGTACGCATAGGTGTAAATAGTGTAAATATGAAGTACGCGTACGCTTGCACGTGTATTATTTAAAAGTACTTTGCCTTCAATTTGGTGCACACGATTTAGAGGAAGGCTGGCTTTGTAAAATGACATCTCAGTCACTCATTAGTGTGTGCACCTTTGATATTCTCTCGCTCAGTGGGTCAATTTTACGCACGAGTACTGTGAAGTGGAGACTCGCTAACGACCTGAATGTAAAAATGGGAGCTATATGTGGATTTATTAAAAACTAGTTGTGCGTGCGACTTCTTTCGTGTGGGAGGTACCTATTTCCTGTGTAAATCTCGGGTAGGCTATTTTACTCTACAATCTTCTCTATTTTCCAATGAAAATTCTATTGAAATCGTTTCAGAGAATAGCCTGGATGAAGAGATGTTTGTTTATGTTTTAGTGTTCTGTAAATAGTTAAATACCTATAAGCACTAAAGAAAACCTAGCTATTTTTCAATTTTATTTGTATTTTACATTAGATTCAGATAATAGGCGGTGTTATTGTGTATGCAAATGTATTAGCAAATTAAGTGGCTATAGTTAAAGAATTGCAGAAAAGTTGTACCTACATTGTAATTCACATTGTATTCTAATCGCATGAAACCTAACTAAGAAATCTTGGTTTGTTCAAGTTTAATTTTTGTTCATGGTCTTTAAAAAGCACTGCTATCTTCTTTAGCCTGGTCGTTTAAATCGAACTTTGCAAACCGTGTATTTTCTCCTTTGCTTAATAATTTTGTAGCAAGGAATAATTGTGTATTTTTTTATTTCTTGCAACTAATAATAGGTAGATCCCCTTATGCATAATATTTATTTCAAAATATAAGGTAAATTATTAACATGAATTTCTAACAGTGAACGAAAAAAATAATACAGATGTACAAGTTGACATTGATCAATATGCTGAGAAATAAGCGTAACTTTTTATGTAACTTCAAAATCTCATACATATTTAATAAATTATTCAAACTAAAATACATAAACTACTGCAATGTAGGGGGGAGGAGGGGTTAAGTGAACAACGTGATGTGTTCTTTCTTCTCCAAGAGTCAACTGACGTTCCTCCTTTAATTGGTAACATACAGAGTTGATACAACAGAGGGGCATTAAATTACACTACGTATACTATACGTGTTTAGTGTTAATTTGATACATTTAAAAAATAAAGAAAGCCAAAATATTTTTTTTTCCAAACAAACTAAATAGCTTACAAATCAGAGTAAAACGCAACCGCAACGCAATTTTTTTTAAATAAATGCGACTGACCTTAGATACCTAGGTAAGTGGCAACGTAGTGCGGCGTGTGTTATCTCTTGTCTTGGTCAGATTTATCGCTTTAAGGTGCATCTCATCAAAATCATTTGCGACTAAACTACTTCTCCTATGTAATTGATTTTTAGTACAAAGTTTGAAAATCGTACCTAGTATACGCAGTTTAAAGGAAAGCCCTTTGGTCGTATCAACTCTGTATATATACATAGCTTATCTTAAATCTTAAAAAAAAAGCAACTATCTTAACTTAAAGTATGCTATACCTGATGTGCTGATGAACGTGACTTCACACCACACTACAAACTAAAATAAAGCATCAAAAAGTTCGTCCTCAACGCTTTCCTGCAAATTGGTGATAAAATAATAACCCTTTTACATGACATATTTTTCCGTAAGATTGAACTAGACGAGATTTTCCTAGCTGACTACTCTGAGAAGAAACACCGAAACAATCTAAAATGTCACCGTCTCTTTTGAAATCCATACACCCCGTACTTGTCGAATCATATGAGAAGAATGTAGTTTTATGTTTGTGGTGCTCTTTTATGGATAGATTTCACTGGGCCTGTCAAACAAATTGTTCACAAAACCCCGCCTAAATTATAAATGGTTTAACGGGAACCCTATTATGAGGCTCACTGAGTATATTCCGACGTTTTCCTGACCGTTTCCAACCAACAAACTTTTCAGCCAGTACCATTTGTTTGTTTCCAATTTAATTGAAATAACTAGAATATTTCTCAACAACTAGTCAACAAAAGTTTGAAATAATCGTGTCGTTCATAACAATTTTCAGACAGACGTTGAGTTGTTTCAATTGTAAAACTTATACGCTCCGCTTAAAGTTTATTTTTGCATAATGAATTAATTTATCGTGAAGTTAACAGACATTACAGCTAGAATTATCTAGTCGTGAATAACGCCAAGGTTAACGGTTATTGAACGTTGAATTTTCATTATAAAGGCTTTTTAGTGAGATAGCTTTGGAAATCCGTTCTCATTTTCTGATAGTCGTCAATGGTTTTTATGTCTACCGTTTCTTTGAATTGATCGTTGCCAAAATTTACTCACTATGGCTAGACTTCCGCTGCGGGTTCGTTCGTGTGGGAGGTGTTTCCCCAATAAATCCCCGATTTGTGGGAATTCAGGGATAAAAAGTTGCTCATATGTAGCTCTATATTCTCTCCCATTAAAATCGTTCAGCCGTTCGAGCGATTAGCCCAAGAGATTAGAATAGAAAGTCAACATTTTAAAATAGTTATTCTTTGTGTTTTAGTTAAGCGTGTTAATAGTTTAGTTAATAACTATAAACACTTGAAAAAACACGGTTATTTTGAAATCACAGACAGACAATTGAATTTTATACATATATTTTTACTTTATTATCTGTTATTTTACATTTTCCAAAAATATATATAACTTGCTATTATATAATAGCATGTCAATCTATAAAATGTTAGAAATATTACGGCCATTGTTATGCAGCAATTGAAATTGTATTATAATTTCAAATTAAAAGTTCGTGGCTGTATAATAATATTTAGCCACGAACGGTATAAGTTCTCGTGTTGATCTTGGAGATAAAGCAATGCTTGGCGGGATCATATTGTGGATGTGTGATGTCTGATGAGAGATATATTTAACTACAGCATGCAAACTCACTAAAAATACATTCTTACATTGAAATTAACACAATAATTGAAATACACTATTACCGTGAATCCATTTCAGTAAAAAGCATATTTAGCTTAGTTGAAGGAGTGACAAGATTGCTAGTAATACTGAAAGCCCTAAATCTATCTACTTTAATTTCTGTCCATCCAAAGGTTGTCTGTAAGAGATTGCCCTGTGCGATAAGACCGCCCATTGTGCACCAGTTTTATTATTTGTATCCATAAGAATATTATAAGGTGTAAAATAAAGTATATAATAAATAAATAAAAAAAATTATTAATGCTATAAAAAAAAATGACAGTCGTTATGGGTAGTTAGAAATAAGAATATCTGACATCAGACTTACCAAGGAGTATCGTGTTTCTCAGTTACATTGCGTGATAGTTCCAACAGTATTCTGCACTCAATATCCGCCTGGTCAGATAGCCCGCTTGTGTAGACATTAGGCAAACGAACCCCGTTTGTTTTAGTGATTAAGTGCTAACATAGCTTATGTGATATTGTTACTATCACATAAGACCTCTGTAGTTTGAATAAATGTATAAATTATAATTTTTACTCAGCTAGATAGTCACTTCATTAGTAATACTATTATTTAGCCTCGTTTATAAGACTGAAAGCCGTTCCTGAAAAGTAGGCAAGGCCGTGGATAATATTAATTTCATTTTGTTTTCTGTTTATTTAGGAACCCGAATGAAGTCCACCGTCAAGAATCTGTCCTACCAATATCGAGAGAAAGGAATAAATACAAGAGCATATTGTGGGACGAGTATGATACATTGTACCAAAAGTATTTGGAAATTGGTAAGCAAAACACTGTACCTTCTATGTTGCACGAACCTAACGTGATTATTGTGGTAAAATCAATGTTTGATTCAAGGGAATCAGACATTGATTTTACCATAACTACACTTACAAAAACGCTTTTTTGTCAACATCAAATTTAATTTGCTCCGTTACTCAGCGGAAACAATTTCCAATTTCAAACAAACCAATATTCCAGTGACTGTCATTATCTAAAAATCTAATAACAGAACATTATCCCCACATTAATTCACAAAGATAAAATTTAATCTCGCTCACCTCAACGTCACCATAATATCAATCCTGAAAGTTAATTACGGCGACTTTTCATTTATTCGCGTCAAAATTTTCTCCCTAAAAATTCCTTTACGCTTTACACAATAAAAATTCCTTTGCAGGCATGAAACCCCGGATGAAAAACCATTACAGAGCACATCAACTATCCGTGTGGTTACGGCTGATACCGGAGATCCACCGAGCGGGTATGAAGGACGTGGTTGCTAAACACAACCTTTTTAGGAACCACAACGACCCGGAGTTGTACGATGGACTGGTCAGGCCTGACCCTCTTACACGCGCCAACTATTTCGATCCAACGATGGAGCTATACCGCAAACCGACCTACAACCTCACGTTAGATATACCCTCCACTACGATGGACACTTACGTCACGACGTGCATTAGTGTGATGTCCGCACGACCAGGTTCCGCCGTCACACAGAGCCAAGTTCCAAACAACACGCACACACAGGACGTATCAAATCTTGAGGTAGCAGGTTACACCGCCTACTCCACTGCCCTCAGTGTCACCATTGCGATAGGTTGCTCGTTACTCATTCTCAACGTTCTTATATTCGCTGGAGTTTATTACCAAAGAGATAAAACAAGACTCCAAGTAAAAGCACTCCAGCAGCAGCAGAAAAGGAACCATAACTCAACGTTCGATAGCGTATCGTCGAAGCATCCCCATTACTTCGTCGGTCACTCGCAAAGCTCGAGCACGATTGTCGACATCGATCATCAGGACAAAAACGCGATAATCGCAATGACAAATCGAGTTCCCCACTTCACTACAGCGAACTGCCCCAACGTTTGTCACACGGGGATACAAATGTCGAATTTGTCGCAGAAATCGAGTCCGCCAACAAATAGGGGACAATGTACGACATTGCCGAGAAAAGTAGGGTTCAGTTATCAGCAGAATCAGATATGTAACGCGTCGAATTGTATGACGCTACCGAAGAACGCGACGTTTATGAGTAGTGCGGGGAATTTGCCGGATGTACAGGCTCAGACGGGGCAGTCTCAAGGGCCGGGGAATGGATCGGTCTTACCCCCTCCCACTTCGCCCCCCTCTCAGCACTTCTCCCAGTCTAGGGTCCCTCAAGCAGCGATGTCAGAGATGAACGTATGAGATATGGAAGATATTTACAATTATGTGTAAAGTGACGGTGGAAACAGTGTGTCACGGGACAAGCCATGGTTGTAAATATCGGACTAACGCAGTGTATATACGATGTTTAATTAATGTAATATGTAATACAGGTAACGTTTAAAGTATTCATAGGTGTAATTATAATTATATAGGTTTCTGGATAAATTGTAATTTTTTTTAAAACGATTATCCAATTATTCAGAAATCGTATCGAATAAATCTGTACATTTTGAAATTTCGTTGATCATGTAAATATTAATGTAATATCATCGCCATTCAAAATGGATGACAGAAGGAGGTCATTTGATACAAATAAACTTGTCAATCTCATTATAACCTGTGTAAATTCTGAAAATAACTCCAATGTATTGTGTCCTGGGTCAATCAGATCAGCAGAACTACGACACATAATGTTACTTCACTTAGTACTGTCATTGAAAATGACCATTATTGTAAATAAATTAGAATCTTAAAGACTGTATACTTAAAATAAGATAATTTCTGTTAAAGGAGCCATGTGACACAGATCGTTAAACTTCTTATTGCGAACAATTACTTTGGAATGTTAAAGTGTCGAGCATTAGGAAGTTTTTAAAACGGCTAATTATCTTTACATTTCCGTCTTAGTACGTGCTTCGAAGTTTTTAGAACAAAAAAGTAATTCGTTTTGTTTTTACGAACCTAACAGAGTGGTAAATTGTGTAAACAAGGAACGTAAACTAATGTAAATTCCAGTGATGAATTTTAAAAAGTTTTTGTTTTAGTAAAAATGCTTTGTGTAAAATCTTTAGTTCAATAAAGATGCCACTTTACAATGATCTAGTGACTCTTAATTGACCTTCAAATAATTTGATTAATTCGAATCTAACGTTGGTTTGCCGAAAATCTCTTTTATAGTTTGTCCGAAAAGCTCGTCTTTGTTATTTTTGCTCATTATTTTGGTCCTTAATTATTAATACCTTGGTTTTATACGTCAATAATCTAATGGTTAAGGCGTCGGACTTGTGATCGAGAGGTCCCGGGTTTTAACCCTACCGGTTACACTATTGCTAACACACTGTGACACAAGCATATTTAGCTATGTTGGAGGGGTTTACGAGGTTTCTAATGTCATTTCTACCCGCATTGATAGTATTCGTTAAAAGGTATTGCATATTGAGTAGTACTCATATCAACTCAAGCATATACCCACTTTATATATACATAATTATATCTTTTACATCCCATCCTAGACTACGCCGATGTCAGTTATCTTGATCTCACAGAGGCACAACTTGATATACTTGAACGACTTAAAATTTTTTGCATAAGATTTATATTTGGTTTGATCTCGTATCCGAATTTCGTACAAAACTCAAGTGGCTTCCTATACGTTTTCGCCGGAACTTACTCATCTTGTCTCTACTTTACAGTATTCTGTTCAATCCTAAGACTCTCTTTTATCTTAAAGAACGTTTTAAGTTCCTCCATGACACACATGCCAAATTTCTGAGGTCATTGGAAAACTTGAGGCTAGAGGTACCGAGTCACTCCACCAATTTCTTTGGTAAGTCGTTCGCAGCTCAAGCAGTACGACTGTCGAATACTTTTCCCGTGTCAGTAAGACAAGCAAAAACCCTTCTTTCTTTCAAAAACATGGTAAAAGATCTCTATCTCTCTCTTTAATTTGTTACTATTTTTTATATAACTCAGCTTGTTCTTTTTATTTGATGTGTATTGAGTATGTAGGTTATTACTTATTTCTTGTATATAAGTGAATAATACACCATGGACTACCCGCGTATTTATTTTCTCCTGCTTTGTCAAATCCATCCAAAGATTGTCTGTAAAAGATCGCTTTTAGCGATAAGACCGCCCATTGTAACACCCATTGTAGTTTTTTAAATCCGTATTTAATTCTGTTATGGTGTACAATAAAGAGTATGTCTATCTATCTATAATTATAATAAAATAAACTGTATACTAAAATACTATATTATATATAAAAGCTATAATAACTATATTAGTTGAGAACCTAACTTTCGAAATATCTGAATACAGCCAAAAGCACTAAAACAACCCGTCTACATCAATATTAAATGAAACATAAATAACACTTCTGTAAAGTTGCCTTCCATTTTATTGTAACAAAACATTGGAACCCTCAAAGCCACTCTGACAAAGCATTGCCTAAAACAAACAGAACACCTTTTACCTTTCATGCATAAATAAACTGTTTTAACTTATCGTAACAGAGTACAATCGTGATTTATAGATACGAGTACTTTTACCGAAGCCTCTTTAAAAAAAACTCAAACAATACATGATTAAAATGTACTCAAAAACGTATTTGTGTAAATTGTCAAAAGAGAGAAAAAACAATCAGTATTGTCTATACTTATAATAAATCTGTAGAGAGGTCAATTCTGTACATGAAATATATTTCCAAAATAACTATCAGGGGGTGATTAGGGATCGATACTGATGCCAAAAATGCAATCAGTAAAATTTTTGTCTGTCTGTCTGTCTGTCTGTCTGTCTGTCTGTCTGTCTGTCTGTCTGTATAACCGTTATAGAAACAAAAACTACTCGATGGATTTTAACGAAACTTGGTACAATTATTGTTCATACTCCTGAGCAGGTTATAGTATACTTTTCATCACGCTACAATCAATAGGAGCAGAGCAGTGAAGGGAAATGTTGGGAAAACGGGAGAAATTACCCCATTTTTTAAGCTTCCGTCGCGTGTGCAATCTTAATGGTTAAAGCTACACAGAAATCATTTCATGACGGAAATGTTCTCTTTAAAATTATATAAAAAATATCCCAGGACAGCATATGTCTATCTTTTATGGTTGACTCACAATAACACGTGTAACTCCCGATAGCTTACCAGATCGAAGCTTTCTGATTATAATATTTGTCTACTCTTACGTTTATGACACTCTCAGTCACCCCTAATTGAAAAAGTTAACATTATTAACTATTCCATAAAAAAAATGGCCAAGTGCGAGTCAGGCTCGCCCATGAAGGGTTCCGTAGTAACTATAATAATATAATATGCATATTTATTTGACGAAAAAAAAACCTTACAAATTTCTTAAAACTAGCTTATTTACATTTTTTACAACTGCGCCAAATAAATTTGTTTTTCATAGTGTTTGTATGAATTACAAAGTTATATTTGCGGTTTTAGAAAATATGCTGTATCTCAAAAACTGCTGACCCGATTTCGTTCAAACCAATTTTGGTTGAAAGTTTACATTAAGATCTACAGACATATATTTTGTATTTTTTTTAGATTTTTCACTCCATTATTATAGAAGTTAGAGGGGGGATACACACATTTTATCACTTTGGAAGCTTATATCTTTTAAACGATTGACTTTATGGAAAAGTGGTTTTAGAAACCCCGATATCGTTTTTAAAGAACTGTCTATAGATACCACAAATGCATCGACTACATGAAAAAAAAAATCAGTTTTAGTTCCATGTATGGAGAGCCCCCATTATTTTAAATATTTTTTAATTTTTTTCTCAAAATCGGAAAGCAGTTCACAGAATACATCTACCTATCAAGTTTCACATGTATAGTCTTAATAGTTTCGGAATAAAATTGCTGTGACAGACGGACGGACGGACAGACAGACAGACAGACGGACAGACATGTCGAAACTATAAGGGTTCCGTTTTTTGCCATTCGGCTACGGAACCTTAAAAAGAATCATATAAATCGGTATAGAAACACCAAAGTTATACATGAAATACGCTAATAATAAGCCATCGCGCGTGAATACTGAATCATGCTATAAGGATTATTCGACGCGTCTCGCGGCCGAAGCGTTCTCTAGGTACTTAAGCCTCATGTGAACGTGATCTAAACAATATTACCAATACATTAACTTACGCTGACGGAGTCGCGGGCATAGCTATTAACAATAATATTGTATCATTACGCTAAGGCCAATAGGAGCGGAGCACCAATGAAGAATGCTTCAAAATCGGGGTTAAATTTAATGTTAGCCCAAAGTAACTATTCCACGCGGACGAAGTCGCGGGCAAAAGCTAGTCATCAATAAAATCGTGTTCATGGCGAGTTTCGGAGTTTGTAGCCATTTGGTTTCTGCCGTGTGCAGTAACCGACGAAATTGTAATGGGCTTTTGTGTATCGAAATATTTTGCGTTGGAATTCTGAGTGCGTATAGGGATTACGTTTTTGTATCGTTTGGATTCGGATCACGGGAGTAGGATTGCTTAGTGATTTTAAAGTGCTTGTTTCTTTCGCGCATGTGATTGAAAAGTTTTGTGTAAATATTTGGGCTCTGAAAGTCAATTCAGATTATCATTCTTATCCTTCTTTAATAATAATTATTAGGTCTGTAACGTTTTCACTGCTGTGACAATAACTTTCCTCTATGAGACCTATGTGGCCATCTATGTGGCCTTTTCTCTATGAGATAAATTGGCCGCAAATAGTCACGCGGGCCCATTGCGGTTTAGTGATAGTCCCAATCTTCTATTTTTTAGTCCCAAAAAATACTGGCTTTCTCAAGATCTTTTCCTTCAACGTTTTGGGTGCAGTGGTGATGATATTAAATTACCCAAAGTAATTCACCAAACTGGATTCGAACTCACGACTCGTCTTCTTACGAGTCGTCTTGTAACCCCTGAGCCACCACTGCCTCTCATCCTTCTTTGCTTGTTAACAATTCCCGTCCTGATTTTAAACAAAGGCAGTGTTTCTGACAGCTTTTGTCCCATTTATCTCAAATGAATTATGCGAAATTCGAAAGTTGTAACTTAATAAGTATACTGCCAAAAAACAGCGATGATTATACGAACTCTATAAGTAATTATATAAATTGAGGAGTTCAATTTTCTATCACAACCAAATTAGACCACGCAGGCTTAATACGAAAATTAACCAGCCAGTATTTTTATCATCAAAAAGAGCGCACATTTTCATATACACTCGGATCAGTGAAAAAAAAAATATTTCGCGCTGCGAATCAGAGGGGCTTTAATATCAACACGCTGAGTTTATGAGGTCAGGAAATCTAGCTATAAACTAGAGTTGGTGTTCGGTGAATGGATGCTGGGGCGAGAGTACCTAAGTTCGGCTCTACGTGTTACATATATCGGTCCGATTTAGGGCTCACGCATGATCAGATTTTGGTTGAATTATTGTTTTGTCATAGCTGTAAAATGCGGTTTTGTAATGAAAGTTTGTTAGTTCAGCCTTTCTCGTTTTTTATAACGAGGTTGATATTTATTTTCGCATGTTTATGTTATTTTTGTTACAAAATACGCAGTTCGTGACAAAGTTCTTACAATTCTTATGAACTTATACTAACTTAAGTTAATAGCGGATTTTTAATTTATCACATTAATAGTCCAAACGTGTGATTTTTGAAAAATACTTTCATGATATTATGTACTCACGCTCATGTACCAACTGGCTGTGAAAGAGGCCACAATTATTCAAAGATTTTAGCTACTGACATACCAAATTTCATTCTAATCCGTTCAGCTGTTTTGGCGCAATTGAGCAACAAACATTCAAACATCCATCGAAACTTTAGCATTAATAATATAAGTAAGATATGAAAATTAAACTCAAATCTTTGGAAACGCTATAAACAGGTTACAGGTTACAATCAGTAAAAGCAGTGTTTAATTTCTCCGAACATTTGAATACTTAAATAAAACGTAGAGAAAATCTAGGTTAGTACCAACTAGACCCAGTTATACTTGTGCGTGAGGTTTGGGTGTTTCATCTCAGGGTAGTTAGCTAGGAAACACCGGCCTCATCTAATTTAAACTGACCAAAAAGAGTGGCGTTAAACAGTTTTATTACTTACTTATCATATAATAAATATCATACCACATCACGTTCACATACTACATTTCGCATAGTACAATTTTAATTAAATTATTATTACATTCGATTCCGTAGCACGTCGTAGCAAAATAGCTTTATACAACACTAACTTCTGACACGGCTTCGTTTGCTTGGTTAGTTTTTTTTCTCTCAAAACAGTATGTCATTCCCCGGCCCTTCAACTATATCCGCACCAAAAATCACATCGATAAGTCACATCGTTTGAAGAGAACGTATGACAAACAAACACAGTATCGCATTTATGTAGTATGAATTGTTGAAAAATAAATCTAACTAGCCTATTCCCAACTATTCTAGAGTTTGATAACAGTCTCGTCTTGTTTATACACAATATTACTAGAAGCGTCAGCCTTATGGCTAAGGTATCAGCCTTGTGATCTAGAGGCCGCGGGTTCGAACACTACTCATTCCATGAAAAAAGAAAAAAAAAAAGCAAGCACATTTCGCTTAGTTGGAGGGGATAACAAGATTGCCAGTAATGTGAATTCTACCCACATTACTAGTTTTTTTAGAAATTAAAAACTAAAGAAAAATATTTGTCAGTTTATGAAAAAAACCAACCATTAGACCGATTGTTACAAAATATCTACCTTGCGCGCAAATTCATCAAATACAATACCACTGTTGCCTAAAATATGTTAAGGTTTTGTTTGCCTGCAATACATGTTGGCCGAGCGTTGTCGAGTGAAGGCCAATACCAACATGTAGATGGTATATCTGCCTTGTCTTGCCATCGCTCGGTGTCACTTGCCTAGTTGGCCGAGTGTAGGCCAGCGCCAACGTGTATAGAGCTCATTTGGTGCAACTTGTCTTCGCTCGCCGTTGCTCGTGATCACTTGCCTCAATTCGGATCGGTGTCGGTTCTTGGTCACAAATCAAAGGCGCTCGCCTGCGCTCGGCCAACGTGTGGGCACTCTACAGACCCTCTTCTACATTGGTCATCTGCATTGGCGTTCGACGAACTTGTCGAACGTGTGGAAATTATTTCTTGCCTTGTACCTATTTGCTAACGCTCGCGTTGGCTTACACTCGGCTTAAAATGTTAACGTTACATTTTATATGAAAAACTAACAGTCGCGCCGGACTTCGCTCCCGTTTACTTTATTACAATAAAAACATATCCCTCCTTTTTTTACAGTCCGGGAAAAAGTAGTATGTAACCTTCCTCAAGCTTCAAGCTCCTTTCTTAGTACATTCCATCTAAATCAATCCAGTACTTTCGAAGATTAGCGCGTTCAAACAAACAAACAAACATTCCGCTTTATTATATTAGTATAGATATTTGGATATATCTGTGTCACATGTTCTCAATATAGTCGTGTTGTTTTAAATCGTGTTCTGTACAATTTTATATTGATGTATTTTTTATGGTGTCCGACTGTTGTACTATAGTATCATGCAGTTTGTGTTGTGTCACTAGCTCTTTGCCTATTTCGAGCTGTAATAATTACACTAAATTTTTTTAGATTGTATGTAAATAATTTTGAGTTTCAGTTTTCAGCTGTTGTAAAAAAATATACCATTGAAGTTAATTTGTTTTAGGTACTTATATAGTGTATATATTTATGAATTTTAATGTAACGAAAGTACATTATGTATATCGTAATGGGCAAATTTTCAGTGACACATTTTCTGTTAACGTAAGTTTTGTATCGAATATTTTCCTTAATTGTTTGTGTAAAGATCATATAATTATTAACTTGGTAATTATCATAATATGTTGGGAATTTATAAGATAACAAGTTATCTAACCGTTACTATGAAATCTTATGACAAGTATCAAAATTTAAAAAAATAAGACAGAATAAAATTCGTGAGAAAACCTTCTTGGTATTGTTTTATTTTTAACTTCATTCAATCAATCAATTTAATCTAATATTTTTGTACAAAAATAAAGTTATATAATATTAAGTGCGCAATGGTATACCCGAAGGCGTACAAATTCAATAATGTCAATTTCATTCACGGATTAGATGAATAAGGTTGGAATGGTAATGTGGGCGTGGCGCAGAGCTCTGCTTTAAAATGCCGTGTTGTGGAATTATAATCTGTAAAACAAAAAGTCAGACCGCAAGTTTAGAGCGAGGAGGTATATTACAATTATAGTACAATTCTATTGGTAAAAAAAAATAAAAATATTCTGATCATTATGGAATTCCGAACATTAACAATATTATTGCAACAAGTTACAAAAAATATACATTGCCCGATGTGTACTCGCTTAATCGACGTAATGACCAAGTCCGCTTACAATGTACTGCATGCGTCGCGTCCTACACATACTTCAATCATTGACGTTTCGTCCTTTGCCCTGATTGGCCGTGATGCACGTCGCATGTTTATCGACAGTGAGTTACAATCAGTAGCAAGCTCTTGATTTAAGTGTGTGTAATTTATTTGTGTGCGTAATTCGCATACGTAACGGGCCTCTTGCTTGTAGTGGAGCTAAAGAGTGGAAGACAAGCGGCGACAGGCGTTCTCATACAAATCAGGAACTATTTCATTTCTAACCTCTTTTATCTGTTCTGTGATTTCATTACTGATTTAAGGCTTCTTAAAAAATGTATTTAACTTTTTGTTTAAGTTTGTACTTAGGGACAATAAGAGCCAAAAATGCAGATACAAGCACCCAAAGCTATAATATTTAAAAAAATTATAGAAGAAATAAATAAGAAGTTTTGAGTGACTATGACCAACTTCCAACCCTAACGTTATCAATAGAATATATTGAAAGGATGCTGACTTGCAGAAGTGAGCTTTAATGCGGTAAGAAGCATTTTCGGGTCACACTTTCAAGAATGAGAAAGTGATGGTGACATTATTTATCAAAAGGAGATGTCAGAAGCATTGCAGATATAAAAGGTAATGGTTTTCGCAAAACGATGAACATTAGAGGGGTTTCTTATTTTTTTATTTCAGACAATAGGGTATTTTCTTAAACTAATATAACTTAAATCTGTCGCTTAGATTAAAGAAAAATATTGAATTAGGTAGTTTTTATTACTTATCGACCTACATAAGAAAACATTCATAAAAAATGATAGTGTAAAAAACTAAAAACACGCTTTTATTTACTACACTTAAAAGTCAAAAATCTAATGAGCCCAAACTAAATATGTTTACTAGAAGGCAATTTAAGGTTTTATCAGCCACCTTCCAATTCCATCATCAGATCAGCTCGATGGTACCATAATATAATCTACATATAATTGCCAAGTTTAATGATGATACAACAATTAGAAGTGTGTGTAATTCAGATTCTTAGATTTTATAACATGGTTTGTTACAGCTCGACCTAATAAAAGCGTGTTAAAAACATCGTGGCAGATTGCTCCACAAAGACCTGTATCGAAACAAAAAGTAAAGAACCCAGTAATGTATATGAAACATTACGAAACCTTTGACCGCATAATACACGATCGATCATTGACCGTCCGTGAACCCGCTTCGGTTTCACGCTGAAACTCGTAAAAATATGGCGTTCATTTGTTTTATGATTTCAATACTAAATGAGGCTGTATGTTAATGGTGAAAGAGTGTTTTTGCTTTGCGGAAAAGTAATGATGAGATTGTGTTTTATTTTCGTAGGTTTACGTGTCATCCCGAGTTATCTTTCTGTATCTAAATTATTAATTTTACAGTAGATATATAAGCTGAGTTATTTATAAAAACAATCTAATAGAATTAAAACTGAAATCCTTACTGAATGCTAGTAAAATATCACCAAAAAGTACCCATACAAAATTGTTACATGGCGACAAAAAACTACTATTCGGACTGCAAAACGGAATCCATTAGACGACAGTTACAGAAACCACTACATGCGATACAGTATCTATGAGCATCCCTTACAATCTGTTTGTCATCTCATTTTGAAGAACAGGATTATTCGAACTGAGATACAATTGAAGGGTGAGAGTATTCGGGTGAAACATCTATAGGAACTTTGGCAGGAAACCCAACTCGAATGCCGATATGGCAAACAACATAACCATGCCATGCTGTGATGAACCATCTACGCCACTGTTCTTGACTCCCTTGTGTGTGCGTTACATTTATTCTGTAATTATTATTAAAATTATAAGAAAAATTAATTTATTATTTTTATGAAACTCTTTCTCTGTATTTTACTTCATATTTATTTAAAGGGATATATTATTTATAAATAAATTTAAAAATTAATATAGGTGTTTCACATCTACCAGACATCCCGCGAAAGCTCATTTTTTCCCTAGGAAATCCTCATGCATGTTTTAGGTACGCTGGGGCGGGCCAACGGGTCCTGATGATTCCCAACAGGTTCCAAAATAGGAATCTTCGATATACGTGTTGTAATCAGGCTGCCGGGCTGAAGGGCGGTGCGGCAGGTAATGCAATAGGACAGATAGGAGCCAGAGTTCGAGTTTCGTCACCGAAAAAGGCTTAGAAAATGCTCGCTTGACGACTAAGTGGCATTCGAGACGGATCGGTCAAAAGAAGCATCACATTGGTAAAAGTGGCAGACTATGAACTAGAACGTAGCCCAATAGTGTGACAGAACAGATTAAAAAACAAGATGATATACTTGCTCACAATATTTAGTCCTAAAAATCTGACTAATGACAAATCGTTCACAACTTTACGTGCTTAAAAGACGATTAGGCTAGCACCGTCACAGATGGCAGTCTCAAAAGTTAAGCAAAGTCTTGTTTAAGCTTGTTAGTTTTCAGAAAAATATACATAAACATACTTAGATTATAGGCATGTTTGGATTAGGTGTGGCATTTTGATAATACACAGAGTGTAAATGCTCTGTCTACGTTAAATTGAATAATAATATAGGAACCCCCTTCGTAGAATCGCTGATGAGTACCACACCCTTAAACACGATAGTGTCCGATATAGGCGTGCTCCACGATTAACTGCGTACGTATAAGAAATTAAAGTCATGTCTTTATATGTAATTGAGGTAAAAAAGTAACAAGCTTGATAGTTTTTTTTTCTGGGTGGGAAAAATATGAAATGACCCCCCCTCTGTGGGTGGACCTTTGCGTCCTAGGGCCAGGTATCTCTAACCTGGCAAATAGGATTTTCACCTTATGGTTAGGCTTTGTTTGTTCTGTTCACGATAGAACATCTATTCTATATTAATCTATACATACAGTATGTTAACTAACAGAGGGCGTTCCCGTTAACCCGCAATATTATAGCATCCATACATGCTAAAAAATATTACCGTTCAAAAACAAAATGTTTTTTTTTTTTTAATATTAAAATATTCACAAAATTGTTTAAATTGATACGTAAAAGAAACACTCTGAACACGCGTACTTGAAGGACGGCAACGTCGCAATTTATTTATGAATGCGTGTATTTATGAATTTTTAGTGAATATTTTAATATTAAAAAAAAAAACATTTTGTTTTTGAACGGTAATACCGATCCGTCTCGAATGCCACTTAGTCGTCAAGCGAGCATTTTCTAAGCCTTTTTCGGTGACGAAACTCGAACTCTGGCTCCTATCTGTCCTATTGCATTACCTGCCGCACCGCCCTTCAGCCCGGCAGCCTGATTACAACACGTATATCGAAGATTCCTATTTTGGAACCTGTTGGGAATCATCAGGACCCGTTGGCCCGCCCCAGCGTACCTAAAACATTCATAAATAAATTGCGACGTTGCCGTCCTTCAAGTACGCGTGTTCAGAGTGTTTCTTTTACGTATCAATTTAAACAATTTTGTGAATATTTTAATATTAAAAAAAAAAAACATTTTGTTTTTGAACGGTAATATTTTTTAGCATGTATGGATGCTATAATATTGCGGGTTAACGGGAACGCTCTCTGTTAGTTAACATACTGTATAATAGAAGCAAAAGAGTGTGTCTGTACATTCAAATTTAATACAATAATAATAATTAAGGTAGGTTAAGAAACGGTAACACGGAAAAAAATAAAAAAGTCTGTCTGTTTGTACACGCTAATCTCCGGACCTACTGGATGGATTTTAATGAAATTTAATAAGTAGATAGTTGATATGCTGGAATAATACATAGGCTACTTTTTATCCAGGGATTCCCATAGGATCGGGATTCCTCCCAAGTGAACAAAGTTGCGGGCAACAGCAAATAAAATTTTTGTATGTCCCCTACCTACAAACTTACAAACAAATTTTTCCTGTCTCCGTAACGAATGATCCAATTCTAGAAATTTTTTCATTAGTAGTAGTAGTAGTAGATTATTCAGTAGTGCCATTTGGCTATAAATTATTTCGAAATCCACACAGACTGTTAATTTAAAACTGGTCAAGTACGAGTCGGACTTGCCCATGAAGGGTTCTGGAGTAGCAAGCTAAGATTAGCGAAACGTAACGTTTGTTTTTCACAGTGTTTGTCTCAATGTCAGAATCAGAATTATTTATTTGATAAACATTGGTAAATATACAGTATGTTAGTTTAAACGAGGGACATATTCAAACCTACAATAGTGTATGCTTACATGATACTAATAAAAATATGAACAAAAAAAACACCGATAAATAACAGACAGAACCATACTAAAAGTCCTCGGGGGGACTCCCGCGGAAAAGGGCGGAGTTTACACACGAGCTTCCTTTTTTGGTAGGATCGGGCCGTGTTTTGCCACGTGATTACTTTAGGTACTGTTTACAACTTCATTCACCTCTTGCGCCTCAGTGTACATGATAAATGTATTATATTGGACAATTACGTCAAAAATTTAAGTTATAGGTTTTTCACATATGTGGGACGAGAATCGAATAGTGAATACCCTCCCTCAATAAGTCCCTCGTTTAACCTAACACACTGTATATAGATCTTACATTAATAAGAAGTCCTCTCTGTCAAAGTTGGTTAGTATAGAGACCGAGTTGCATATTAATGACAATTTAAGGTGCAGTCACATGCCTTATTGAAAGAAAATAATAAGGTTCATTAAAATAAAATAACCAAAACTTAGCTACATATCTCCCTTCCTCAAAAATTCTTTAGCAATAAAACAAAAACCGAACCTGCCCAACAAACTGGAAAGCACTTTGAAAAAGCCCAAAACATTAGTTGGAACATTTACTAACTGTTGTAAAAATGAGCGTAAAAGGTCGCCAAGGGGCTCGACTAAAAGCGAATAGCCATTTTCTTTGAAAGGCACTCTCATGCTTTTTAGCAGCAAAAGGATACCTACGTATCTACATAAAGAGTCACCTTTGACGAAATTATCTCGTGTCATCTTTTTCATGGTTCACATAATGTTACCCGCCTATTTTATGTAAGTACAGTTATGGTAAAAATAGGGTTGTCATCTCTTATTCGGGGAGAAAATCATTAAATGACTACTCCTGGTCAGGGTGGAGCTAAAAGGAGTATCAGACTGCTACTGGATAAAAACCAACCCTGTTTCTTCAGTTTCCATTGCGTTCCGGGGCTACGATATTTCATTAGAACATTCCCGCAGACCCGGCAAATAGGGTTTCATTTGTTCCGGTCACGATTTTTTTGAAAATTTGACTGTATTGATAAAATAAAAGAATATTATATTGAATATTATTTCAATAAATAAAAATAAAAAGGTTTTAATTTACGAAATTAAGTTTATAAGTAGTGATAAAAAAATTCTAATTTAATCTTGACTGCCCAATCATTAGAATATAGTTATCTTTATCTGTGCACACGCCTGCATAGCAAACAGGTAAGTATTTCAAAACTGACGAAGTTATGATTGGCTAGACTGTACTTACTTTGGTTTTAGGGGTGTAAAATTTGTCGGCTTCATTTTCCTCTCTTTATTTTATAACGTAAATGTGAGATGTGGTGTTAATTTTTTGCATGCCGACGCGAAAAGGGCCTGTACATTTCGTTGATGAGAGAAATTTAGGTCACATTGACTACATTTTGACGTTGTGAGGTAAGGTAGCACATGGCAGATTTATCTGATGATACATTTAGGTCACCGAGACTGCCCATAGAGATACTCAAGCTGAAGAGTTCTACGTGGCAGATTTTGATCGGCCGTCCTCATTATTAGCCAGGAAAGCCTACTTTTAAAGTAGGTATCTCTTCAACAGGCTTCTACAACATACTATGGAGATGATTATTACTTTGTTGAAACTAATTGGAGATTTACCAAGCCACACTGCGCCGGCATGATGGATTACGACTCATTCTCGCTTATAGAGGCTATATAGTCGTTATAGACTGATAATATAAACTGAATTGTTATTAGTGCTGAATAACAGTTCTGCTAAGGGATATCGCGTTACTCAGTAACTGGGTTATTAAGGTGAGACGTTTCATGTAAATTTATTGATTTCGGGGAGGGTGCGATGGAATTACACAATCTAATTCCACCGAGCCCGTTCTATCATCGGACTACAAGACAAACGGCGATGCGCCATCGTTACATGGTGGACAACCCACACATACACACAAAACGTACGGCTAAGGAGTGGAATTCCCTGCCGGAGTCTGGTTTTTTTTTTCTTATTACGAATGAACCCGCTCTCGACCTCAATCACACCTGATGGTAAGTGCAAGATGAGGTCTACCAAAATGCCTATTCACTCTTACTTTAAAGTCTGACGGATCATATGTGGCAGGGAACACAGAAGCCGGCAGAGAGTTCCACACCTTGGCTGAAGAAGTTGTTGAAGAAAAGCGCTTAGTACGACAAGTCTGTGTTTCCCGATAGCTATAACCTAGGGGTCTTCAAGTTAAGAGTGAATAAGTTATTTATAGGTAAGCGTGCTCCATCTTCGATCACATCATCGCTTACCATCAGGCGAGATGGTGGTCAAACGCGAACCAATTATCAACAAAATAAAAACCAGTTAGATTGGTAGCCGACCGCTGCCGACCCCAGCGTCGCTGGAAGGAGGCTAGGTAGATGATGAATACTATATCTAGATTATAAACTTGCTATACTGTGTTCGCAAGCGTGACTGTTGAGCATGAGGTCTCGGGTTCGATTCCCTGGTTGAGCAAAAAGTGCTATTGGGTTATTCTATAAGAAATTTCTCAGTAGTAGCCCGGAGTTCGGAAGTTCACTGTTTGGTACTCTCATGCCTCAGAGAGTTCGGAACTTGCATTTAATTTAATTTTATTGTATTATTGATTAACACAGAATTAGTACGGAAATAGGAATTGGATATAGTAGAATTTCAAGAGACTTCAGACCCGTATTGAGATTCAGACCGAACTGAGGCTGCAAGCCAGTGAATGAAACGTCTAAGTTGCTTAAATGCTGATCATCCAGATTGAAGTGATGGTCAGCCATTCTGCTAGCATAGATAAGGTATAACAGTACGTTAAGCCATGGGTCCAGTCTGTCGTTTGGACCCTGAAAATGTTCTGGCGAAAAGGTATCGTGTTACCCAGGTAGGGACGGTACGCACTTAGGTTTTTGAAATATAGCACGTTTTCAGAAACCGCAAATATAAATTTGTCATTTACACAAACACCATGAAAACAAAGATATTTTGTGTAACTACTACTTCATGGGTGAGTCCGACTTGTACTTCTTCAATTTATTTTTCTAAGGTTTCTATGGCCAAAATATCAAAAAGTTATATAATGCTACAAACATTTTAAATTGTTTAATTAAATTGTTTCAGCAAAGTCGCAAATCTGAACTGTCTCTTCAGACCAATCTAGAATAACAGCTCCCGAAAAAGCACGAAACGAAGTCAAAACGCCAGAAATGAAGTCTAATCAAATTAAAAATTTTGCTAGACAGAAACTTTTGCGTCCACTGACCCAAATTCAGAGCCCTCGGGTGAACTGAAGGGCTCTCGGCATCGCCACAGCGTATGCAACATCGGGTAGGGCTGGCCAAGGACAAAATTGTGCACTTTGGTTATGCAAGTAGCGTAGAGGACAAAATGGGGGTTAAGAACGCAAAAAATGTAAAGATCTTTTTGAATAAGTAGTACCTAGCTCTGAAGGTATTTGCTGTGGATATTGGTATTTGATATTGTTTAAATCACTTCGGATCGTATTTTTACAGGCTAGAAGAAAAATGCTAACTTATTAAAGTTTATTTTGTAAAAAATAACTCATGCGCTTTCTGCAGCTTCTCTCGTCGGCATCAAACTAATACTGCGTGTTTTTTCAGCTGCAGAAAGCTTTGATATCAATCTTACAAACTCAGTGACAGATAGTGTCAATAAGGGCTATTCTAAACAGATGTAATTTTGAAAAAACGGTCATTTGCTAACAGCTTAGACTCCAGGCGTTAACAGGAGGGTTCCGTGGCTCGACTGGGCGAATGCCTGCAAGGGAATGTTCTAACGAGACACAACGACCTTGGAACGTAAAGGCAACTAAAGGAGTAGGGTTGGTTTTTGTTCAGTAGGGGTCTCACACTCCCTTCTGCAAAACCCAGAGAGGAGAGAGCCACACAACACTTTTCAAAAACAAATAATTGGGATTATTTTTCATGAAAAGAGCACCTTCATGGTACAGATATCATTAGTTGTTTTATGTTGACTTTAAAAGCTTGCTTCAATGTTTCTGCTCAGAGTTGGCAGCGGGGAAATACCGGCTTTATCTAGTTGAAACGGAAGAAAAAAATAATGACGTGTAACATAGTTATTTTAAATAATTCGTAAAATAAATATTAAAATTTATCGTCAACTTGTGTTATTTAATGCTGTTTCAAATTTCGTTACGAAACGTGTTCATTTGAAATACGCATAGACGGTATATAAGTATGAATATTTTTTAATTCATTTGTTGAAGTTGTCTAATGAGGAAATTCCATTATTTATTTTTCAAATAAACGATAGTGTAAACAACATTTAAGTCAGTATATTTACAATTAGTACATACATACCTACACAAAGAAACAGCTTATAACGTTCGAACTGCTAGGGCGTAGTGTGATGATGAATGTAACTCAAAATTATATGCCTGCCTGGGTTGAAACCCATCTACCTACTCATAAGTCGCATCTGTAACCACTAAACCATCACTGCTATAGTATATAGTCTTATCATCTTTACGTGAGTGAATTTTACATAGTACAACAGTACGAGTACCCGCGTATTTATTTTCTCCTTCTGTGTAAAATATATCCAAAGATTGTGATCGGGGCGATAGATCGTGGTGAGAGTAACAAAAGAAATAGTGGACTGTGTAACAATTAATAAGATAAATGATGAACTTACAGGCGGTACTGTTGGTTTACAATACGTGAAAAAAATTAAAAGATCACTTTTAGCGACAAGACCGCTCAGTGTATCACCCTTTTAAGTTCTTATTTTTTATTGTTATGGTGAAAAATAAAGATATATAATATCTATCTATACACATTGTTTAACATAGTAATTTGGCAACAATTCATACAAGTATAGTACATTCAATTTTCCTCTCCTAAATGGAAAATAAAAGAGCATCAATCAAACTGCCAAGCCTTTTCCAGATCCACGACGTGTCGACTTTCAGCCTAACTGAATGAAACTGAGTACAAGTTATTTATACAACCTGTCCCGGCAGACCTTGTTCTGCCTTATTTCTCTAAAACAAAGTTGTATTGTTTTTTTTTTGTTAATAGCTGCCTCGACAGATTTCATTCTGTCAAAAGTGTTGGCCTGTCGCAGTCTAATAGAAACAAAATAACATTGAAAGACTTTAGTAATATTAAATGCGGTGATAATTTAAGTCCATGCAGCCTCTTTCCATCAAAAATACTGCACCAACGCTTATGTTTTTATCACTTATTTTCCTTCATATTATTCACGATTACTGATTATTATCAAGTAAAATAACAGAATATTTTACACGATTAAAAAGGCTATGAAACAAATTTGAGGAAACTCGATCACTATATTATTTTTCATTAATGACATGCAACCTCTAATCAACTTAAAGGCATACCTACCAAAGGTAATTCTAACGCGCCATTGTTTTGTTTTGATTGACGTCAAATGTTTGACAGCTGGGGACAGAGTGGTTTGAATGGCAAAAGAAAATTTATGTTTTTACTATTTTCTCGTTTTTTTTAAATATTTTTTTCTCCATAAAATCTTCGTCATACTTTATCAAACACTACAAAAAATAAATCAGCCAAATCGGTTCAGCCATTCTCGAGTTTTGCGCTTAGCAACACATTTAGCGATTCATTTTTATATATACAACGTGTAACGGAAACCCCATATCTATCCAAGAGGGCTGAAAACAACATTTGGTATGGAGTCTTTATACACAGTTTCAGCTAAAAATAAGTGACTCAAAGAATTGATACCAAATTATCGGTTTCATATGTTTCTTGAATACCAATCATAACAAACGTGTCACAGCACTACAAGGGTCAATAACTTTCACGTCACTTGCCAATAACATGATAATTCTGTTCGTTCTTCTTAATTTGAAAGTTTCGATCTCTGGTATCAATGTATTGAAATTTCTATTAAGTTCCACACGTGTTGACATAGGATTATAAAACCCTTGCCATATCGTTTGTTATCATCCAAAGAAGCCGTGCACTTGGTATGTACATATATACCCTTTAAATTACACGTTGTATATAGATTATGTAGCTACTGCCTATCTTAACTGCACAACCCAGTGTTGGTGTACCACGATATCTTTTGACAATACTGGTGTCAGATTTATTGGCTTAGATAGATAGATATACCTATTCTATATTATACACATTAACAAAAACAAATAAGGACTTAACAATTAAAAATGGTGATACAATGGGCGGTCTTATCGCTAAAATCACGAATACATTATTATTTATTTATTTGCTTCACAATAAAATTTGCGCTGAACCTCACACTAGGATACCCCGTGTTGTGGGGCCCAGCCTCCTTCGTCACATTTGTTCTTATTAAGTAAAAAAGTTATTAATAAAAGACTAAAATACAAGGTGAGGCGGTACTTCACGCCTGGACAGCTTCTAAATCTGTATAAAGCACAGGTCCGTTCCTGCGTGGAGCAGGAATTTGCAGCCACTTGTGGGATGGCTCTGCAAAGTACCAACTTGCTGCATTGGACTCGATCGAACGCAGAGCTAAAAGGCTTATAGGCGACGAGGTGCTGGTGGACAAGCTTCATAGCCTGGTTCATCGGCGAACCGTTGCTTGCCTGTCGATTTTCTACAGATTGTACTTCGGGGAATGTGCGCAGGAGCTCCATGACCTGATCCTCCATCTCCCTTTCACTACCGGTCTACCAGACGCACGGCTGGGTACCATCCACACTTGGTTGATATACCGTCTTGTCGTACCAAGCGCTTCTCCTCCACATTTATTGTGCGCACAGCCAAGCTATGGAATTCTGTGCCGGCTTCTGTGTTCATTGCCACTTACGACCTTTCAGCCTTTATATAAACTACATAAACTACATAAACTTTAAATTAAATGGTGTCTGTCTGTGAGTAAACTAATTGTGTTCTTTCCAAGTGTTTATTTCTACGAGTGCGATACTAAAAAACAACAATATCTTTTTTAAAGTTTGGTGTCTTGCTGTTTGTCCAGGCTTATCTCCGGAATGGGTAAACCGATTTGGATGGGATTTTAACTGAAAAATACATTAGGTTATAGAGCTACATTATACAAACCTCTCATGAGAAGAAATGGCAGGCACAGCTAGTGTCTGCAAATGACTGTCGGGATCAACAACTTGGTGTGCTTTTCTGGGAATAGAAGAGTTTCGTTAAATATTGAGATATGTCTATCTCGCCAAGTGTGGTGAAACTTTGAATGTTGAACCGTGTAGTATATTATTACCACGAGCTTCTACGAGAAAAAGTACCCACCATACAGCAAAAAAAAGGAATTATCTCTACAAATGATCCGAATACCGCTTATACAGACAAATCGTAATTAGACGACTTGTAGACGTGTTGGCAGCTTACTATAATTACCTCTGTTATAGCCGCCAACACCGGGAAGGAAGTTATAAACCAACAATATTATCATATAAAAGCAATTATGTTGTTATTATTTATGGCAACCCGGTTTTGCAGACGGTGTGAAGGGATTATTAGGTGGATTTGGATCACGAGGCGGCCCGAAAATTTGCAAAAGTATTTTAATGTAACGTATGTACATTTTCTACATAATGTTCTGTAATATCTGATTATATACTGACCTTAAACTTTAAAAATCCGTGGTAATAGGAGACAGAATAATACGCGTAATAAATAGACAGCCTATTCATTGATAACGGCAGAGATACCTATGCGTATTTAAATTTACTTAACGCTGATTTTTAAGAGTTGTTTGCTCAAGCCCGTAAATAGTACTTTTCGGGTTAGGTCACCGTTGAGATTAATAAAATTGAAGAGTTCGCTTGTGATTTTGAAATAAAATTGTTTTTTCAAGTAAATATAATTATTAACACGTATAAAACATAAAAAAAAACTTATTTAAAATGTTTCTCTGTCTGTGTGTCCTTATTTTTTTTCGATCTTATCTCTAGAACGTCTCAACCGATTTGAATGGCACCCAGACATTAGTTGATGTAATTTATCACAACTGTTCTCAAATCGGTGATCGTGAGGAAACTAACACCAACAATTCCTTATTTGCTTATTACTTATCCGTTCTTAGGTACTTACGAGATCCACTAACCTGCACTGGACCTTCGAGATGGATTACGTAGCTCACCACTAAATCATTGCTACATATACAATGTGTAACGGAAACCCCATATCTATCCAAAAGGGCTGAAGACAACATCTGGTATGGAGTCTCTGTGCACAGTTTCAGCACAAAATAACTGACTCAAAAATTGCTACCAAATTATCGGTTTCATATATTTCTTGAATACCACTCATAACAAACATGTCACAGCACTACGAGGGTCAATAACTTTCCAGGTCACGTGCCAAAAACACGATAATTCTCTCCGTTCTTCTTAATTTGAATAATTCGGTATCAGTGTATTGGTATTTGTAATAAGTTCTACACACGTAGACTTAGGATTACAAAACCCTTGCCATATCGTTTGTTATCATCCAAAGAAGCCATGCACTTGGTATGTATATACCCTTTAAATTACACGTTGTAGAGAAGAAGCCTGTTTCCCAGCTGGGCCCACCTAGCTAAACAATAATAAGGTTTTGATATGTTCGAAAGAGAAAAAAAAAAACAAATCTTGATATCAGCAAAGAACAAAGTCTTTTATATTTCGTCACAAAGGCCGTACTCCGTGGCGGCACCCCTACAAATATGAAAGCGCCTACAAGAGTCATTTCAGCACTTAACGTGTCTAACGTGTGTGGGATATTCGTCACGGGCTCAGCTCACGTACGATATTAGCAACTTGTTCGTGCGATATTAGCGAGTCGTCCGACATTAACATACATTTGTGACGGTGGTTTGGTATTTGCTGACGAGTGAAGGTAAGTAACTTCGTCATATGTATTTGGTAAATAAGAAGATTTTGTGTTCTAACTATTGACTAGCAAAAGTATTTCAGCATTCTATAAGATAATTATTGTTTCATTTTTCATACATATTTTATAAACGATTTAAACTAAAATACATAAACTAAAAACTAAAAATAAAGCATAAAAAATACATAGATAAACTGTGATATGATACAATTATGTAGATACTACAATTTTCATTCGTTATTTTTTTACGAGATAGTGCATTTCACATCTCGACAGTTTTTTGTGTCTTTCACATAGTCTTTTTGAAGTCAATACAATCCATATTGGGAAATTATATCAGAAGAGGTTTATTCAATAAAGGAGGCTACGGCCCATACTTCGTTCGGCCCGCTTTTGCAACTCAACAGACAATAATAATATGAATACTTAATTGAGTGGTAATAAATACTATTTATTATAAAAACATCAACATCAATATTGATCATGGGAATACCGAGATAACAGAGCGATAATAAAAACGTTTTATAGGTTATGAAAAGAAAAAACATTTAAGGTCATTGAGAAATAAAATTCATTTAAATAGTATTTACAGTGGCGTAAGAGTATAAACGCATGAGTCTTTACGAGTTCGCGCCTTCGTGGAGTGAATGACATTGATTGATTTTTTTCAGCTCATTTTACGCTTTCTTGAGTTTTTACAATTTGGCTTCTAGCATTTTTATCCACTATCGAAATCAACACAAAGCCACAGTTATTATAGAACAAAAAAGTAGTAATTAACAAAAATATATACATAATGCGTTAACTGATATATTTAGACTTTCAAAATGGATCTATTTTTAATAATAATATACAAAATAATGAGAAATCATGACGCCCTACATATAATATTATACTATTTAACCCCCTGGCAACCGTGGAATTAGGAAATGCAGATCTCATGGCTGACAGATAATTTATTCACAATGACTTCCGCTATACTTATCTTCTTTTTATTGTGTTTTTCATTACCCCATGATTAAAAGTCGTATAAAAATTACGATAAATCACTATTAAATAAAAGTTTTATTTTTTTAAATATAGATTTCATTGTGTCCGCTATTACACTGCTTTTTTTTTCTTTTTTAACGTGGTAAAATCATCAAATAAGTCCTCCCACCCCGGGCAGGGCCGGAGGGACTGTCAGACTTGTATGACTAAAATCCACGGTGTTCCTTCAGTAGCCCTTTACGTTCCGGGGTCACGGTAATGGGATAAGTCCCACGACCCCGGCAGGCTTCGGCCCTCTACAGGGGGGCCTCGTCATATTGCTGACGCTCTTTGAGGCGCGCGTGGAACACAACGCGCCGTCGACCCGGGCATGGTCCATGGTGGCTAGTGGGCCTAATTTCTCCGACCTCCTTTATTTATTTATCTGATATCAAGATTCATAATGGTTAGTAACAATGAATACTTATAAACCATGTTGGTAGTTATACAAAATATCTTAACTTACTTCACAGCGCCAATCACAATTTGAACCCAGAGCGAGTGTATGGGACACTGATATTTGGTAGTTGTGCTGTTTGTGTTTTGTTCGGTTGTAAATTTTATTCGGGGGTAAGTCATCAAATGATTTCTCCCGCTCTGAGTGAAGCAGAAGAGCGTGTCAGACTTCTACTTCCTTTTCACTGACCTTGTGTTTTGGAGCCGTGGCATGTTGTGAGAACATTCCCAATCGATTTAGGTACTGCCTTCACTAACAAAAGTAACTTCCTTTGCATACAACGTGTCTTTCGTCTAGTCTAGAGTATTAATCACCTAAACGAACTGAAAAGCACTTAAGTTAGTTTTCAATTCACATTTTTTCCTCTTTGTGAAACTGCGATTGTGCATGTAAACATTATTTACCTCGTAGTCGACATTGTCGCAACCCAGAGTGAGTGAGAGATACGGAAAGATCCCGATTTTAATGTAAATTTGGCAACGTCGCCAAAATAAAGATTTGTTATACTGGTATACAATCTTTGCACTATTTTAGTTTTAGTCTGCTGATATATGTATATGCGTAACTATGTATTTCGGAATCAATATTTCTGAGACGAATAACATAATTTTAGTCTTACAATACAACGTGTAACGGAAAGGGTATATACATACCAAGGGCACGGCTTCTTTGGGTGATATCAAACGATATTGGAAGAGTTTTTTAATCCTATCTCTACATGTTCGGAAGTAATGAGAATTTTTAATACATTGATACCAGAAACCGAACTTTTCAAATTGAAATAAGCACATCACAGAAGATATTTATCGTAATATTTGCAAGTAACGTGGAAAGTTATTGACCTACGTAGTGCGGTGACACGATTGTTATGATTTCAATTTAAGAAACTTACGAAACCGAAAATTTGGTATCAATTTTTAGAGTATTTTATTTTGAGTTGAAACCCTTCCAATATCGTTTGATATCATCCAAAGAAGCCGTGCCCTTGGTATGTATATACCCTTTTCATTACACGTTGTATAAACTCTAAGTGATGGGATATTAAAAAGATGTAAACTTTGACTGGAGGCTTTAAAAATAATTAAAAAAAAAATGTGTTTATTATCTTAAATCTATACAATTAAGTTGCCGGGGCTTCCCAGAAAGTAATCCGAAGATACTTGTGATGGGATAAACCTCGCTCTTCCTCGATTAATTAACAAATTGTTTCGTTGTGATAATTAGGTATAAGTTACACATTTTTACAAGAAAAAAGAAAAATAATAATTTGAAAAATAATTAAAATCATGTTTATGGCAGTGTGCGAAATTAGTCTGTTTTGTATAAATGTGTGTTTATACGTGTTTGTGTATGTGTGTGTGTGTATGTGTGTGTGTGTGTATGTGTGTTGGAGTGTGTGTATATGTGTGTGTCTGTATGCATGACGTTCAACCCAGGGTCGCCAAAATGTCCTCCACAGCATCATAATTAAGTGTGAAGAGCCAATCCGTCAACGTCTTCTTACACTCATACAACTGCATAGGGTAAATGTTAAGTATACAATTTACTTTATCAACCGACGACAAAAAAAGGAGGAGGTTATCAATTCGACGCGTATATATATATTTTTAATGTATGGTCATCGAGTACTCGAAGACGGCTGAACCGATTTGGAAATTTTTTTTTTGTTTGATAGGGTATACTTCGAAATTAGTACCATTTGTCACCAAGTCAGGATCTGATGATGGGATCCTGGAGAAATCGAGGGAACTCTTCAAATATTATAGGCACACCTATGGCGTTTTGGGTATTTCTTATAGTAACTTGTGCAGTTGCTCTCAAAAAGTAACATTTGGGGAAGTGGAACTGATGATGAAGACCACAGATGGCCGCCGAAACTACTCAATAATAAGTATTTCTTGGATTGCGATTCGATTACTTGAATATGGATATTAAGCACTTTATGCTCGTCACAATGCATATGGTGATGTATAGCTGATGGTGAAGTACCAGGAGAACTCCTCAAAAATTAACGGCCCAGCATTGGGAAAACCAATATTTTATAAAATGTTATAAGTAGTTGACATTTAGGCTCTTGTAACTAGGCAAAATCAATCAACTAAAAAGAGTGAAATAAAAACTTTATACCAAAAAATTAAACCTACTCCCAAAAAACACTGCAAAGTGAAAAATAACTTTAATTTTGGAAGTCGGTGCCAAAAACGAAAATACAAAACTAAAGACACCGACTACCGAAATTAAAGTTATTTTTCACTTTGCAGGTGCGGAGTATGTAGGGGCAACTATATCACACCGTCTTTTTTTATGTTTGGCATGGTTAAAGGGTAGAATTTTGTGATATCTTAGGACCATGTGTAGTATGTGGAGTTTTCTAACGGAGAGCAGCTTAGAGCTTGCGTATAAAGTTTCAGTAGGGAACCTGTAGGGCCTACCGTACATGACCTTAATCAAGGATCTCTGTGCCCTCTCTAGGTCTATAAAATACGACTTAGCTGCTCCGCCCCATACCGAGATACAATATATAATTACAGATTGAGCCAGTGCGATGTAAATTTTATTCAGTAGTTCTGCATTCATAACATGTCTCAGAGATTTGAAAACCCGTATAAGTTTTCTTACCCTCCCCATAGTTAGTTCGAGGTGCGGGTACCAGCTCAACCTTTGATCTACTACAATCCCAAGGTACTTGACGGAATTTACCTTTTGAATTACAGGGCAACTACAGGTAGATTGGGTTGGGGTACGACAAGAATGTATTTTAAACTTAAAGTCAGGCGCAGGCTGAGAGTTAGCGTATTTAGTGAAGCAGACGTAGGTGGTTTTTTGGGTATCTAGCGTAAGTAGATTCTCACATAGCCAATCACTAACTCTAGCCAGACCCCTCTCAGCCTCCAGCCTAATCTTATCCCAGGTCTTAGCTGAGAAGATAATAGCGGTGTCATCCGCGTAGCACAGTATCCTCGCACCGTTGATATGAAGGTTACAGAGTTCGTTGATATAAATCAAGAAGAGAGTCGGGCCGAGGACACTGTCCTGCGGGACGCCATACATCACGCTCTCTTTGTCACTAAAATGGCTTTCAATTTTTACCCCCTGCTTTCTGTTTTGAAGGTAACTGCTGAGAAGAGAGAGAACTGAACCTCGAAATCCTAAGTTCTCCAACCTGCGTATAAGTTTAGAGATAGAGACGGTATCAAAGGCCTTCTTGAGGTCAAGAAAGGCCACTAGGCATTTGTTCCCCTTATCTACTTCCTTGGTTATCACAGCAGCAAGTTCATGCGTAGCATCCTGGGCTGATATTCCCCTTCTAAAACCATATTGAGAGGAAGATAAGACGTTATACTTAGTCAGGTAGTTGACTATTCTAGAGTTCAAGAGCTTCTCAATGATTTTAGAAATGGAGGTCAATACAGAAATTGGCCGATAGTTGTTAACGTCGTCTCTATCTCCACTCTTATACACAGGGGTAACAACGGAGTGCTTAAGAAGGAAGGGGAAGATACCTGTTTTAAAGCATAGGTTGGCCAGGTCACAGATCAGCGGGACTAAGATCTCCTTGGCCTCTTTTAGGAAAAGGGTAGGAATTCCGTCCCACCCTGGTGCACTCCCAGAGTCTAGGGACATCAGTATATTATCAACTTCCTCCTGAGAGGTGTCTAGGAGAACAAAGGAGGACAGATTAGTGCGGTCTGTGTTACGAGATGTAGAGGGTACGTTACTATTTAAGATTTTCTGAGCTAGAGTTTGTCCAATGTTAATAAAATAATTATTTACATAGTTAACTGAGTCTTGGGGACATGATTTTACCTTAAGTAGGTCGCTATTTGAGCTCTTGGGAGGCTTATAATTTGTGATGTCATTAATGGTTGACCACAATGCCCGAGGGTTCTTAGCAGATGTTTTGATTTTGTCTTTATTAAATTTATTTTTTAGTTTTTTTATAAGGTTCCCACAGAAAGTTCGATATCGTCTATATGTAATCACTAGAATTTGATTATGTGGGTTTGATTTGAGTTTAAGGAAGATTGAATTTCTCAGTCTAATACACCGTAGGGCACCTGATGTTATCCAGGGTTTAATCATTCTTTTGCTATTCGTGATTATTACATTTTTAGAGTTCGAAAGTAAAGTTGTCTTGATCAATTCTATAAGCGCAAAGGCGTAGGTATCAGGGTCTTTGAAGATGTTAAAAAAGGAGGTATCACTATTTATTAGACTATTATGAGCATTTTCGTAGTTTACTATTGTTTTGTGCTTTTTAGGTGTATTATAACTATATTTATTCTCGAGAGATAACAAAATCAGGCAGTGGTCTGTTACGGATGTATTTAAAACCGCTGTAAAAGCTATATTTTTTTGTTTATCAAGACTCAGGAAAACGTGATCTAGGCATCCATCCCCCCTCGTGGGTAGGTTGTGAGATGGTAAAAGTCCATGCGTAGATAGCATATTTAAGTAAGTTAGTCTATTGTTTCTTTCATAATTTGTTTCAGTAGGGGAAATAATTAAGTCAATATTAATGTCCCCTAGGATTAGAACGTTTTTACTAGAAGTTATAATATCAAGATGATTGTTAAGGGTAAGCGGTAGATACCTAGTATAGTGTAATTTTGTATATTTATGTCGAGACCGGTGGCATTTACAAGGTTGAGTTCTTTAAATTTTACTGACAATTCATTTGTGATGTATACAACTACCCCGTCACTTTGGTTAATTTGGTGTTTTGTTTGGAAAGAAGTGAAATTCACTAATTGTGGTATGTTTTTTTTTAGTTTAAGCAACACAACAACAGGAGTTTAACCAACATTCTGTGAGAATCAAAATATCTACTTCATATTTTAATTGAGATAGGGTGAGTTGCAAGTCATCAAAATTTTTATATATACTTCTAATGTTTTGTGTTAATATAATTAAATTGTGTGGAGAATTACCCGTGTTTAATTTTAGTTCCTGTATGTTACACTTTATCGAATCGGATGGTTTAATCTGATCAATTTCCTTCAATGTATGTATGTTATCCATTTAAACATGTCAAGTTAGCACTCTCGGGGTTGCAACCAGGGTAGTTAGATGGTATGAATATTAGCGGATCAGACTTAAGGATGTATAAGTATACACGGATGAATTCAACATTTTGTATAGGGGAAAACGGGGGGTAACAATTAGCATATTTAGACTCTAAGTAGTAGAGGTTTTCTACTAATATAGGTTTAGAACTATTGTATCTGGGGTTGTATAAGGCATGTAAGTATGTTGATATGTTATTATTTTGAGCATGTTTTTGTTTTTTGTCAGTGATCAGGTGATGTATATGTGAAATATATCGTTGATAGTTGTTATTGTGGTATAAAGGTGTGTAGGTATGTAAGGGTTTGTTTGTAGATTTCTGTGCGGACTCTAATGTATAGTAGACGTTTAATATTACTTTTATCAAGCTAGGCAATTCATACCCAACTTGACCAAGGCAACATTGTGTGAATACGTGTATAAGTGTGTAGAGGTGTATAAGTGTGTATACATGTATAAGTCGGTTTGTATGTTTCTGTGCGTGTTTTGTTGTATAGTGGCCATTTAACATATTATTTAACAGATTAGGTTTAGGGCCTAGATAAGCTGTTTTAAGTAGGAGAAACAGTTTTGAGATTATAGTATATACCCATAGTTAGTCATTGTTCTTGCATTAGTTGTTGCACCTGTGCTTCGTGTTGTATATGGATAATTTTAGACGTGTCATCTTTCCGGATCAGAACCTTTCCCAAAGAAGTCCAGCAGTACTTATATTTTTCGGCCTTTTTCAGGTCTCGAGCCAAGAAAAACAGTCGAGCCCCCTTAGGAGTAAGTTGTTCACTTATAAAAACAGGAGTGTCTTCGTTGCTTGTGAGGCCTAGATGTTTAGCCTGTAGTCGTGTCTTGTTTATACGGTTGAAGTCTTTCACTTTTTTTAGAGGTCGGATCTCAGTATTGCTGACCTTAATTCCACCACGATTGTAGGTTTCTTCTCCCCTTCACCTCGGGGTTTTAGGCGAAAAATATCATTTATATCGCATCCATTTAAACCTAGATGAATGGTTTTTGAGAGATTTTCCACCATTTGTATCAAATCGTCCCTGGTTTCCTGGGGCTTTTTAGGGACATTTTTAATTTCTACGCAGGTCTTGCGCGACTGCCTTTGGAGGTCTTCTACTTTGTCCTCCAATAAACTAATGTACTAATCTGTCTAAAAAGACCGGTCTTTTTTAGACAGATTTTCAAGGATTGCAATTTTGCCGCGGTACTCCTCGTTTTTTGCAGTTAAGAGTGAGAGAGCCGCATCAATTTTAGCATTAGATTCGGTTAACTCCTGCAATTTGTTGGATATGGATGCGAACTCTTTACTTTGGGCGCCGACAAGCGAGCTAATAAGGTCTTTAATCTCGTCCTTAAAAACCGAGAATTTATTGGGTGAGGAATCTTCGTCTCTTGGTCGTTTGCTACGTTGTGTTACATGTTCCTCGAGCGATGGGAATTCTTCATTATTGGATGATGTTCGATTCAGGGAGGGATCCGAGGAATACTGCAGCATTTGAGTTAAATTACGTTCCGGTTTCGACGAACGGGAGGGAGTCGCTTTTTGCCCCGACATGTTAATGTAGGCCTATTTGAGTCAGAGCCGTCGGCAATTAGTAATCAGCTAACAGCTTACACTCTAAGTACCGTTGTTCGAGTAGCAGGCGGAGTCTTAGTACAGGTCCGTATACGCGGATAGTGGTCTATATAGGTTGGTTTCACTCACACGTGTACTGGGCGGAGTCAGCTTCAAGTCCAAGCGTACACGCAGACAGCTATCTCACCGTTTTCCGCTTTAATTATCATAATCAAGGTTGCCATCTGATCTGTGAGAGGCCACTCACAAAAAAGTCCTGGGGATCATTATCATCGCTTACCATGTGATAACCATATCACATGGTAAACCACCCGGTGAAACGCGAGCCTATAACCAATAAAAAAGGTATCATAAAGTTCACGCAAGATTTGAAAATTTGTCCAATTTGGTTGGATAAATAATCTATGATTGGCCACCTCGACTTAATTCTTGCTGCAAATGGGCTGAAAAATTAGCATGAAAAATACAGTAGGTATTTTCAAATGCCTACAATAAATTTACTGTATAACGTTTAATGAGCAAAACCAACATAAAGATTCACAAACATTCAGCTTAGTATTTTACTAAAAAATGAAAATGTCTCAAGAACTTTCCAACATCAAAACGCTTCGTTTTCTCTTAGGAACTCTTAAAACTTGCGCAGGATGACAAGATATTTTTTGTGTACCTCGAAGGCTGAATCTTGTGAACATTTTCCGTTAAGACCACAGACCACAGAAATACCATCGGCGACTAGAAACGGCATTGCTAAAACCACCATTTACTCATAAAAATTATCAGCCTATCACAGTTCTGATTGCCGATTAACTACCTCGTAAGGGTGTCAGACTTCTCTGACACTCCTTCCCTACAAAAAACCCACCCTCTTCCTTCAGTTGTCCGGGACCGCGGTATCTTACTTATATTAACTACTTTAGTTACTTTTTGTGTATATAACATACACAAAAAGTAGCTACACTAGTGTAACTACACTGACTTTCCCCTCCCCTCTTTGTTTTATGTTCTTAAAGTCCATCCAAAGGTTGTCTGGATGATATCGCTATCAGCGATGAGGCCGCCATTGTAACCATGTCGCAGTATTGTAAATCAAGTGTGTGTTTAAATTATTGGTGTACATTAAAGAGTATTCTATCCATCTATCTATCTACCTAAACTTATGCTCAAGACAGTATCTTCCATTACAGACAGGCATCAGTATAATGACATATCTAGATGGTTTTGTTGAGGCAGTTCCAAACTCTATGGTCGAGAATGTTTGCCAATGAAAGAAAGTACAACTTAAGTAGCAGGCTAATTAGAGACTCGAAAAAGAAATGTAGATTTTTATTTTAAGAGAATTTCTTGGAAAATAGGTTAGATTCCATTAGGTCAAGGAGGGATGAGAATGTATTGAGACTCCCATGTCACTACGCTATAAAATTTTAAGGCTGCTTATGGCACTGTTACTTTTTCATTACTTTACGTTTTATTTATTTATTTTTTTGTTTAGAAATTGACTTGTTTAAAATTCTTGTTCCATATGATCTTACACAGAATTAGCATTGTAGTCGTTATAATCCGCGAATTAAATCAGGTGTTTTGACTTTTAAGGATAAATTAATTATACCGGAAATATGTAATAACGAATAAATGTTACCAAAGATGGTCTTTCCTGAAAGAGAGTGAGTATTGAGATGAAAACTAAAGGAGCTAAGTAAGAAGGATTCGCTTACCATCCAGTGCGTAGGTTGTCATACAGAACCCAACCAAAATAAATTGGAATGAGTGAAAAATGTCAAGAAGCCTTTTTTCAGCTTGGATAGTTCATGAATATGATGCTCATGATTACAGTTGAAAATCGTCCACTGCATAAGCCTCCAGATGTCACAAAAACTAGATGTGAACTCGGATCTATAACAGAAACATGGGAATTATATGTACATAATATGTTATGTCTTTTGGGGTTGAAACATTAGGCCAACCCGGATATGAACATTCCAATGTTTTATTAACATCATACAAATGTCATATTTGAATTTCATCGTCACATGCAATACTTAAAAGGACGAATAATGTAAGCTACATTGTGGCGTGGCTCACTCAATTATGAGGCAACAATAAATAGGTAGTTTTAAACTTTACGCATAACGGGTGTAAAATTTATTTATTCAGGTCTGTAACTTTCTGAAACATCAGGGACAGTATAAATATTAACTGCGCACTTAAACATCTCGTTTAGTCATCTACAACGTGTAACGGAAACCACATATCTATCCAAAAGGACTGAAGACAACATCTGGTATGGAGTATCTATGCAAAGTTTCAGCTCAAAATAAGTGACTCACAGAATTGACCCCAAATTATTGGTTTCATATGTTTCTTAAATACCAGTAATAACAATCGTGTCATATCACTATGAGGGTCTTCACTTTCCACGTCACTTGCCAATAAAACGATAATTCTCTTCGTTCTTCTTAATTTGAAAAATTCGGTCTCTGGTATCAATGTATTGAAATTACATGGACAAAAAAGTACATTCCATGTACACATACATAGTAAATAATATTGTATATTAAAAATAGAAAAATGATTTAATACGTAGTTTTTAACCTCTCTGATCTCGTCAGTGTTTATTTCAAAATAATTAGTAATCAAGATGAATTCAAAGTACCATTTGTCAACGTCCGCCATAATGGACCATAGAGTAAGATAAATATAATAATGGGTGTTCCACATCAAGCATACTACTTGCATATATCACATAGACGTGTGATATGGACGACAAAATGCTATTATTAAAACTTTTTATTTATACGAAACTGTCTTCGTTGGTATTTTTGGCATTTAATCAAATTATCTTTTTTAGTATAGTGGTCAGTGGCCCTGACTGCTATGCGCAAGGTCGTGGGTTCGATTCCCACCTAGGACAAATGTTTGTGTGATGAGCACGGTCATTTGTTCTTTGTCTAGGTGTATTTTATCTATAATATGTATGTATTTAGAAATATATATGTATGGTTATCAGTTGTCTAGTACCCATACCACAAGCTCTGTTTAGTTTGGGACTAGATGGCGTTGTGTGAAAAAGTTGTGGAATATTATTATTATTATTATTATTATTTTTGTTCATATTTGCTTCTCTTTTTAGAGAGTAGGTACATATATCTAAACACACGGGCCGGGGCCAAGTGTGTAAAGGAAAATGATTAAATTGAGAATGTGGATGTCAGGGTAGAGGAAGTCAGAAACTTTCTAGTGATGCGACAAGTATTGAGTATGGTGGCTTTCTGGAGCGTGTATAGTGTATGAGAAGGCATTTGAAGAGTATTCAGACTTTGTGTGAGAGGTTTTGGTACTACACCAGTGGATGAGAGTACTATAGTGACGATATGAACAGTCTGTGCTTTCCATTGAGTTTTGATTTCTATAGCCAGGTCTTGGTATTTACTAAGTTTTTCGGAAATTGTAGGCTGTATGTTGTGTGAGTTGGGTATAGCTATGTCGATTAAGTAAACTGTTTTATTTGTTTTGTCGTGTACTGTTATATCAGGCCTATTGTAGTGTATAGTTTTGTCTGTGATTATTGTTCTATCCCAATAGATTTTATGATTTCGTGTTTCTAAAATGATTTCTGGTTTGTATTTATAGTATGGAATCATTTCAACTGTAAAATTGTATTTATGTGCTAGGTGTTGGTGTACGATTGCGGCAACTTGATCATGACGGTGTTTGTAATCTGTCTGTGCTAGAGACTTACAGGCCCCGGTGATGTGCTGTATAGTTTCAGAGGCACTGTTGCAATGTATACATGTATCAGTCGGCTGATTGGAGTCTTTCATTATAAACTTTCTGTAGTTACGTGTTACTATTACTTGGTCCTGAATCGCAAGCATGAAACCTTCAGTTTCGGGAAACACCTCGCCTCGTTTGAGCCATTCGTTCGACTTTACTTTGTCGACGTGTGGCTGGCTCAGAGTAGCTTGGTGTCTTCCGTGTAAAACTTTTCCAGCCCATGCTGCAGTTTTTTGTTGTGTGCTAATAAGATTTTCATTTTTTTGAGAGCTTTTATTTAGTAAATTAAGTGGTGTTAGTTTTTTATCGGTTTCTGTTACAGTTTTGTGTAGGAGTGATTGTTCTGATTTGGTGTGGAAGTAAGATCTGAGTGAAAGTATTTGTTTGTTGTGTAGATTGTGAATATCTACCAGCCCTCTTCCCCCTTCTTCACGTGGTAGCGTAAGGCGCTGTATGCATGACTTCGGGTGGTGTTTTCGGTGTTTGGTGAGTAGAGTATTGATAGTTCGTTGCAGTTTTTTTAAGTCGGTTTTGGACCAATGTATAATTCCAAAAGAATATGTAAGGATGGGTATTGCGAATGTGTTGATAGCTTTAACGGTATTTCTCGAGTTAAGATTCGTTTTTAAGATCAGATTCAGGCGATGAGTAAATTTAATGGTCAGTTCTTTTTTTGTCATCTTTTGCTGTTTTTGTCTAGATTGTTTGAAACCTAAGTATTTGTATGTAGTGTGTTCATTCATTGGCTCAATAGTTTCGCCTGTTCGGAGTGTGTAACTATTATTTTGGATATTTCCTTTAATGATTGACAAAATTTTGCATTTATTTACCCCGAATCGCATTTTAATGTCGTTAGATAATTCATGTGTTGTGTCTGCTAAATCGAAAAGTGATTTCTTATCAGCTGCGTACAATTTTATGTCATCCATATACATAAGGTGTGTTAAGGTGAATTGTGTGTTATCGTTTATTAATTTAAATCCTGTGCCAGTTTTATCTAGTGAGTTCGAGAGTGTATTGAGTGCCATTTAAAACCATACAGGACTTAGTGCGTCTCCTTGGAAAATTCCACGTTTAATTTGGATTGGATCAGTAGTTAAAGTCTCGGAGTTTTGGTTTATTTTAAGGACAATTTGCCAAGTGCCCATGGTAGTTTCCAGGAACAACCTTAGTGAGGGGTGGATATTATAGATTTTAAGGACATGTAAAAGCCAGCTATGTGGGACTGAATCAAACGCCTTTTGGTAATCAATGAACATGGTATGTATATCCTGTTTATTTTTAATCGCGCTGTTCATTGCGCTGGCATCGATGGTGAGTTGTTCCTTACATCATTGGCTATTTTTACGACATCCCTTTTGTCGCTCTGCGAGTATGTTATATTTATTTAAGTGTTCGTGTACTACCTCACTTATACATGCGGATTATTATTATTATTATTATAATGTTGATGTGTAAGATAGTTTTTTTTTTATATTTCACACAAAAAAAATGCGGAAAACGGAACGCGTTACTTGTTTGACAATGTGTCATTGTCTATGTCAAATATCAATATTATGTTATTGCAGATTCTACATTGCGTCCTGTGTTTGATTTTGCGATTATTTTCTAATATTTTTGACCCCTGCTTATTTCAACGTACTGATATCTTCTACCACCCGATTACCTTGCTATTAATACTGGACTCTGATTTACATTGCGTTGTGGATCAATATGAGGTGCATCAACTGCGGAATAGCCATGCAAAGGTTGCAGAAGCATCTCATATCCTCGCTTTCTGCACACAATCAAACAAGACTTTCGCGTTGGATAACCAATGCCCAAACCCAGGTAAGAAGTTGGACTAGAAAAAACTTAACCTGATTTATTTTTATATAGTTTTGGTATGCGAAATCTTACAGTGCATCTTATTTTCAGTTGCCTCTTGATACATTTATTTGTCATCCATGCTTATTATTATTAAACACTGAAGCTGGTGAACAAGAGAGACAAAATGGCAAATCAGTGGGGAAATAAAGACACCATAATGTCAGTATGGAGTGTCCGTTGCTGGCTGTTCTATTATCACAAAATACTAATTATGTGGTAGGCATTTTGTTTTTCATTATTATAAATACCCAGTTGTATTAATCTATAAAAAAATGAGCTTTCATACTATGTATGTATGATTGTTATATCTGTGTTTTATGTATTTTTCATCTTTAACATAATATACTTGCCTAAAGTAGGCATGTGTAACATAGTACTGCTCATTTTACTATAACATAGTACTTGAAAACATAAAGAGATATTTAAAAAGATACCCTTGTTACTAAAAATTATATAAACATAAGAATTATCTAATGATTGAATTAATTTATTATTGTGTTTATTCTAACTGTGGTTTATTTTCAGCCTTCAAGAAACAACTATGTTTGCCATGTGTGTTGGATGCGAGCAAATAGACAGGCAGTGCATGACTCATCACGAGACATGCAAGAATTGGACAATGCTACATCATTATCCAATTGGCAATTTGGATAATGATGTAGCAGCCCCTAATGTTAGCCCACCAGAGCCACCACTGTTGCCGCCTGTTCAAAGAGGGCCATGGGAAAGTAATACCATATCATTACCTAATTACAAGCGAGCTTCGATCACATCTGTTCACAGTATATTTCAACAATGCAGAAACAGAATGGTACATTTGGTCCCGCAATTCCTTAAAAGACTGCTTTTGCAGGAACATAGTTTCTATGTACCTCGCAGCTGTAGAGTGTGTAAAACACATTTTTACAGCGATCAATAATAACTACATTTAGTGCTATCCATATAGAAGACATAATTAATAATATGAAGTCAAAAGCTAATATTTTGAACTTTGAAAATGTCTCAGAAATTCTCTCACGGAACAGTAATCACAATTGTAAAATAATAATAAATAAATCTATGATTGTATTATTTTTAAGAAGTCTGGTTATGTTTAAAGCAGTTATTTATGTAATTACTGAAGCCCTATATTTACACTTAATCCAGGTTAGTGTATTGGTGAAATAAAAATGCTCTGTTCTATCCAAGCTGGTTGATTGACCTCCCTAGGTCTCTTTATTAACACTATCGCTGCATTACTCTAATGTATATTATTTTCGTAAGCATTTAAGATATAATAATTATAATATGTCAAAATATTATAATTATTATATAAATATATAATAATTTTTACTCCTTTGTTTTATTCTGTGTTTCCCTCGTTGGTCTAATGGTCGCAAGCACTACTGCTGAGCATGAGGTCCTGAGTTCGATTCCCAGGTCGAGCAAAGTGATACTGGGTTTATTCATCAGGAATTTCTCAGTAGCAGCCCGGAGTCTAGATCTGTGCCTGGTTGATAGAAACAGACTCGCCCCCTATTAAATGGTACTCAAAATAACTGGTGAAATCTGGGTGTACTATAGGTACACCTCTGCCCAACCCTTAGGGAATACAGGCGCGATGTTATGTTAATATGATTTAATTTTATGTTAATATGAGATTTTATGTTAAATGTTTGTTATTATTGTCACATTTTTTGAGACTATTACCCAGTTTAATAAATGTTAGTCAATATTCAGTTTAAAATCCTTACTTTGTTTATTGGTTTAATACTAAAACTATATCAGTTAGACGCAATAATTCACAACTGTTCACTGTTTTAAAGCGCCTTTAAGTTTTTAATAGCGAAATTATAGTCTAAACACCTTATTGCTAGCGATCTGATTAAAAGGTTTACTGTAACTGTTTTTTGTCTAGTCTGGTGTAATGATAAGATTTCTGAGTTTTTTATTTATATCAATTTAATGAGTCAATATTCACGAATATAAAACACCAAAAATCATTGGTGTACACTAAATTCGATAACTATGCCGACGTCCATAGTAAAATTGGCCATATCCTTTCTAATATGCTCCACACATGTAGACATAAGATTAGAAAACCCTTGCCATATCGTTTGTTAACATCCAAAGAAGCCGTGCACTCGGTATGTACATACCCTTTAAATTACACGTTGTATATAAACATACATTATAATATGGAAGTCATAAAGGCAGTTTGAGAGGTGCATTTCGGGGTTGCGAGAATGTTCTAATGAAATACCGCGGCCCCGGAACGCAAGAGCAACTGAAGGAACAGGGTGGGTTTTTAGTCAGTAGGGGTCTGACACTCCCTTCCTCTCCAAAGGAAAGGAGAAGTGCATTATTTTTTATATTTATACATCATTTGCTTAGCCATTTCCTAAATATGTTGGTGTTGGCTTTGAGTGTAAGCGTATCGGATGAGTAATAGTCTTTTATACTATACCTGCTCGGAAAGTGCCTTATTACTTTTTAAAAAGTTTGACAGAAAGGACGTCATTACTGTAGTACAAATGTGCGGGTCGCAAAAGTGTATGAGAATTCATTACTAACGTGCTGGAGACACTGGCGAGGGAGGGAAAAGTGTATGAAAATCCATTACTAACGCGCTGTTTTTTTTTTAATTTAGACCAATTCAGTAGCTGACTAAAAATACTTATAATGCCAAAAGACAAAAAAGTTTTTATCACCATGAGATACTGATACTGGCCACATAGTATTGCTCAACATTGATTTAAAATTACTCCCAACACGCTGCTGAACAAATTCTCACATTAACTTTCAGTATTCGAACATAATAAGAATAATAATTTGGCGCAAAAAATAAATGAGGTACCTACTGTCTATGGCCATAGGTCCTATCTTGTAACTCGGTTTCATTTATTAATGTACAAAAAGCTATTTTCCTCGTAGGTATAGTATAAAGCACTATGTATCACTCGGAAGAA
This sequence comes from Tholera decimalis, assembly GCA_943138885.2. Taxonomy (NCBI): domain Eukaryota; kingdom Metazoa; phylum Arthropoda; class Insecta; order Lepidoptera; family Noctuidae; genus Tholera; species Tholera decimalis. The sequence goes on from OW964549.2 coordinate 7,196,955, forward strand.
AGTGCGATTCCCAACTCGTGTGTATTAAGGCCCTCAGTTGTGCTTCGGGCCTCAAACTACACCCTCGTTGGCAATCGGTCACTTTCTCCCCTCGATGAACAATGTACTATTTCATCCCCCCATCTCGGAAAGAGTATTTTTGCTCTTCGATATCTGAGTGCAAAAGCCGTTTTTATCCGCAAGATGATAAATTGAATTTAGAACATCGTGTGTACTAAGTTTGTGAATTCAAAACATCATTTTATTTTAATTTTGTGTTTATTATGGCTTTATTTCTTTTTATATTATGTTATTTTTGTTTTGATTTTAATTGTAATTTGATTAATGGCAATGGGTGTAATTTACCTAAATAAATGAATTTATATTATTATTTCCTTTATTCAACACATATCTCAAAAATTACATATTTAAATATTTTTCTATAAAAACTTACAATAAAAAAACATTTAAAAATATAAAAAATGGCAGTTCATCGGTGTCGGGAGCAGGGTCCAAGCTACCGGTGGTTAGGCCTCCAGAGAAAGGAACCTCCTCACAATGCGAGCTGTATCGAGGAGAACTGCCTTCTGTATCAGGCCCTTTATCCAGCTGTGCAACGCCAGCTTCGACAGGTGGTCGTCGAAGCTTTTAGCTATCAGCCCATTGACTGACATGACAATCGGCACAATGACAGCCGAGTCCACATTCCACATGTCAACAACCTCATGAGCTAAGTCGAGATACTTTATGTGTTTCTCTTTCTCAGCTTTCACGAGATTCTCGTCATGTGGGATGGTAACATCGATTATCATTGCGCGGCGCACTAATCGGTCTATCACCACTATATCAGGCTTATTGGCAACAATAGTCCTGTCAGTGATGATAGACCGATCCCAGTACAACGTGACATGGACATTTTCGAGAATTGGGTCGGGCACATACTTGTAATACGGTACCTCAGAATCGACAAGTTTGTATTTCAAAGCAAGTTGCTGATGTATAATTCTGGCTACTTGGTTGTGTCTATGCAAGTACTCGCCGTTAGCAAGACGAGAACAACCGGAGACAATATGTCTGATGGACTCACCAGGATAATGGCATGCCCGACACACGTCAATCGTCCCGTCCTTCATAATATGTCTCCGGTAATTATTCGTCAAGATAACTTCGTCCATAATTGCACAGACAAAACCTTCAGTTTCTCCGAAGAGATCCCCGAAGCGTAGCCAGGCAACGGAAGCTGTCAAATCTACATCGGGCCCATAGAGAGCCCGATAGTAGCGACCATGAAGCTCCTTGCTTTTCCATACCTCCTTGCGGTCATCTGCGGTGAGTATAACAGGTTTGTGCCAGTTCTCTTTAGCCATGGTCAGCGGGGTGAGTCCCTTGTCCACTGCAACCACATCTCGGTGCATACCCACATCGGCTTGAAGGAAATATTCCCTGAGACTGCAAATCTCGCGGTTGTGGAGAGTTTTGGCGTTTAAAAAGCCTCGAGCTCCACACTTCCGCGGGATGTACAGTCTCATCACCGATAATCGTGGGTGATGCATCCGATTTGCGGTTAGCAGTGTGCGGACCCTCCTATCCAGGGCGTCCAGTTCGGTTTGAGTCCATTTGAGTATGCCGAAAGAATACATCAACACCGGCATGACCCAACCGTTGAAGGCGCGCACCTTATTTCCTCCCGACAAAAGGCTGTTTAATACCTTTGTCAGGCGGCCAAAGAAGCGCTCCCTCAACGATTGCTTCATGTCAGCAACATTAATACCCAAAGCTTCCGACATACCCAAATACTTATAAGTTTCGGTCAAGCAGAGAGATCTAAGGTGTATGGAGTCTGAAAGTTGAATTCCCTCAGATTCCATAATCTCTCCTCGTTTTACATGCATGATTGCGCATTTGTCCACACCAAATTCCATCTTGATGGCGCTACTGAAAGTTTCAGTTACCTTCAGTAGTTCCATCAGTTGCAAGTTGTTGGGGGCAAAGAGTTTCAAATCATCCATGTAAAGGAGGTGGGATATACTTTGACCTCCTCTTCTCAACCGATAGCCCAGGCCTGAGTCCTCTAACATTGTGCTTAGAGGATTCAGGGCCAAGCAAAACCAAAGTGGACTCAAACTGTCACCCTGAAATATTCCCCGTCTGATCCATATAGGCTCATCATTCCCTCGGATCGGTCGACATCCTGGATAGCGAAGTCCCGTCTTCCATTGCCTCATACATGACTCAAGGAAGGTGCGTAGAGTTGGATCTATTTTGTAAAGCTCTAGCACCTTCATGAGCCAGGTATGAGGAACAGAGTCATAGGCTTTTTTGTAGTCTATCCAGCATGTTGATAGATCTTTGCGGGATCGACGAACCTGTTGGCTAATGGCCATGTCAATGAGGAGTAGCTCCTTAGTGCCACGGGACCCTTTCCTACATCCATTCTGAGAAGCGGACATAATTGAGTTAAACTCAATGTGCATATTTATTTTCACTCTCAGAATGGACGTAAGAACCTTATAGACCGTAGACAAACAAGTAATCGGTCTATAATTTTTGGGTTCCATGGGACTACCACTCTTATGGAGCAGGTGGGTACAGCCAGTCGTAAGAAACTCTGGTAGAGACCCAGCCTCTAAGGATGCCTGGAATTGAGAAGCCAAAAGCGCGTGCGAGCTGCTATACCACTTGAGCCAGAAGTTGTGCAGTCCATCCGGTCCTGGAGACTTCCAGTTTGGTAACGGATGAACTGCTTTGGCTACATCAGACTTATTGATGGTTATTTTATCCATTTGTGGTATAGCTTCACATACGCGTTCAACTTCACGCATCCAGTCACCCTCAACATGACAGACGGGTACCGACCAGATGTTGCGCCAGAATAAATTCGTGGCGGTATCATCCGGGCGGCACACGTCAGTCACATTTTGATTGGGTCGCTCCCAAGCTCTGTATACCCACCTCTCATCGCTCTGGAACATGCGATTCTGTGAGTACCGTTCAACCCGCCGCTTAAACCGTCGGATACGGCTTGCCCATGCATAAATTTTCTGCTTCAGGAAGTCAATGCGCTCCGTAATGTGGGGTGTGTATTCTCGAGGGCTGATTCCAGTCCCCGAGAAAGCCCGCCGTACAAAACGCATTACACGTAAGCGTGCATTGCCTTCCTTGAAGCAGTATAGTTTGCCGATGAGTGTTCTAGCCTCATCGATACGCCTCTCGATCCTATACTGCCAGGCTGGTACAGCAGGTTTTGGTCGAATAGCTTCTTCGTTATTAGGGAATTTGACGTTAGCTAAGCGACATGCCGCAACAGCCCCGCAATACAGGATTGAGTGCGTATCAACGAGGTTTTCGCTGCTCTCAAAAATGTTCTCAAGCAGCGAGTCCAAAGCACACACCAGCGCCCTATTTTTTTTGTGCATGGATAACCGTGGTAGCCGGGGTCTAAGTTCAGGCGGAGCTGATCTATACTCGCGAAGCGCATCTTCCAGTGCGCTCCTCAGTCGATCGTTGCATTGGCTACTTACCGTGATAACCCTATCATCTAGCTCATTATTATGATTATGACTATAGAGCCGTGATGTCATTCCGCTACTAGCGGGCGCTTGTACCACGGCTTGTGTCGGGGACGAGATGATATGGTTGCTTAGTACCTCTGAGCGCAGCCTATCAAGTGTTGCGTCATCCAACCTGTGGCTACGCTGGATGACCCGCACCTGATCCGACAGTCGTTGGGCCGAGACGTTGACAGCTGGTTCTAGGTCCTGGAACAGAGACAGCATCCTGACACGATACGCAGTGAGGTTAGTTCCCCCCTCTGTAGACCCATAATATGCGCGCATGACGTTTTCGTTTATGGACTGAGTCCATCTCATGCGCTGCACACCACCGGCAGCGGGGACCCGACTCGGAGCCGGTTGGCTCCTAGGCCCCAAGCTGTTCGGTGGCCGGCCTCGGCCCGGCAGGTGTTGGCGACGTCGGCGGAGAGAAATACTCGTCGCTCGAGCTCGACGCGACTGCAGCCACCGGTGACATTGGTAATCCTAAGTCCGGCGGCGGCGAGGCGGAGCTGAGCGACAGGTCCGGGGGTGGTGGGCGTGCACGTCGTGAAGCTGCTCTCGTAAGCATCGTCCAAGTTTATTTGTTCACATAGTTAAGTAGGTACATAATTATTATTTCTCGCATTTTTTCATGCTTGGTGAGATTGACACTTGACAGTTGTCACTGGATGATTTATTTTCATTTTGTTGAATTATTGGTGGCTTTTAGCTATTTGCTATTTTACTTGATTTAATATGTCCTCTTTTCATATATATTGGAAAATTTGGATGGGAAAATCTTAACACTATTGTTTGCGGATTTAATTTGTACAGACAGAACACAAAACTTGGTTTGACGGCTAGTGTTGCCAGCTTTTTTTATATTATTATTATTATTATTAAACCTATTTACTTCTACTTCCATGGGGCCGAATTTATCATACAACTGTTTTTAATTTGTTAAAAACTCAGACTCTGGAACCTTCTTAGTGTACTTACTTTTTTTTTATTTGCTTTGCGCGCCATTTTTTTTTGCATTTAGTCGTTTCCTCGCTGAGGTGGGATGAAAAGTTACGTGTTGCACTCGAATGCAAAGATTTTTAACCTCGTGCTCTTTTGATTCCCTCGCTAACGCTCAGGATTCTAATGTTTGAATCACTCGCTGCATTCGTGCTTCAATTTTAGAATCCTTCGCTTGCTCGGTCATCAAAATTGAGCACGCGGTTAAAAAGCAACTTTGCAATCTTGTATAACAAATAACTATTATACTATACCTGCTCGAAAAGTGCCTTAATACTTTTTAAAAAGTTTGACAGAAAGGACGTCATTACTGTAGTACAAATGTGCGGGTCGCAAAAGTGTATGAGAATTCATTACTAACGTGCTGGAGACACTGAAGAGGGAGGGAAAAGTGTATGAAAATCCATTACTAACGCGAGACAGATTATTATTATTATTATTCTCTCTTATTTTACTCGTAAGTATAGTCTAAAGCACTATGAATCACTCGGAAGCAAGTGGGATTCCCAACTCGTGTGTATTAAGGCCCTCAGCTGCGCTTTGGGCCTCAAACTACACCCTCGTTGGTAATCGGTCACTTTCTCCCCTCGATGAACAATGTACTATTACATGAAGCGAAGTTGTCTATGTGACCTTCACGATCCAACAGCTGGGTAACACCATACCCCTAGAAAAAGACTTGTGTTAGGCTTTGCCTACCCGTAACAACTGACAAAGATGTACAAATGACAGCAGCAGACACGACGAAATCTTGATATATCACCCATCCACGGATCTACTTAGGCAAACCTTTTTCCTTTTTTTACGTCAAGTTTAACTATTACTACCACTGAACTGTACATAGGTTCTTATCCCCACATATATTAGTCCAGCAGTGGTGCGGGGTTTCGCTTCCGTTTACTTTATTACGCCTCCTATATAAGCCTCCTTTTTGAAGTGAAATCCAACCAACCTCAAGCCTCAAGCCACTTACTTTGGTATTGTTCGTCAAATCGTTAAGCTCCTTGTTCTAAGTTGAGCTATACGTCATTTGACAAATGCTTGCACTGTATGGACAGGCCCACTCAAATCTGTGAGCATCTTTCTTCAAAAGACCGCCTCAGACTGAAACCTACAAGGTTCCCATATAATTAAACCAGTGTAGATTTTATGGACTTTAAAGAGATGGACCCCTGAGTTTGTTTCGGTGTTTCTTCTCAGGGTAGTCAGTTAGGAAACACCAGCCTCATCTAGTTAATATTTACGAAAAAAATGACGTGTAAAAGTGTTATTTATTTATTTTTATTTATTTAATTAAGGTTCACCAACAGTTGTTACATATATTATTTAATAACCAATTTTCAAAATAAAGATCATTTATCATTTAAGCTTCAAGCTTCTGACAAACCGATCATCCAAATTACCTAGTACTTTTGAAAATAGCGCATTTAAACAGAGAAACTTTTCTGCTTTATAATAAAATTAGTATAGATTATTCACTTTAATTTTGCATTTTTCAACATATGCCTTATGCTTGCATATACTTATTTACAAATTAAATGCACAAAATTCAGTTACTCCGTATAAAATTCATTCTGTTTCATTACGAATATTTTATAGGAACTTTGGTTAAATTATGCTGCAGAAATGCAGACTAAGTATTGTGTTATAAAAATATTTTTTATTACATTAATATACATAATTATAAAAACAAATATAATACAGGCAAAAATAAAAGGGAAATTATAGGGCATCAAAAAATTCATCAACATCGCTATCAATAGGAAAAGTGCCCAGAACACTGGCCGCATTGCCACGTTGTAAAAATATTCAATTAAACGAGTAGCCACAAAATTATTTTGAAATACACATTCTAAGATATATTTTGGCGCAATTAGTTTTTAAATATTTTACGTTACTGGGTTGGTTTTTTAAGCATTGGTTTAAAAAAAATGCAATCGATCCCATGTTGAATAGCCCACTAATTACCAATAGGTAGAGTACAAGGCCATTCCAGGTAAGATTGTTCAATATGTTATCCAAATTAAAAAATACTATTTTTTACCAGCGGCTTCGCTCACAAGAAAAGTTTTTTTTTTCAACGACAAAAAATTAAAGTGTCCTTCTTCAAGGTTTATACTATCTCTGTCCCAAATTTCATCTAAATAGAGTTACTGAGTTGTTCTTGAATGTGTGACATACAGAGTAACTTTCGCATTTTTAAACCCTGACACAAAAAGAGGTGTTATAGGTTTGACCACTATGTGTGTCTGTCTGTGATGCTTTTTTTTAAAGTTTTCTTTATTAGATTAGATTTAAATCAGACTATTTCTGTGATTTTACGTAAGAACTAATAAGACTCCTCGCCTCCAAAGTTGTCTTACGTAATAATAATTATTTTTTTATTTCACCAAAAGACATGCAATAACAATATCTAGAATATCAGTGATTCTCTGCAATGAATGGATGACATCGTTAAGCTATTTTTGCTTAATTATATTTAGATTCCATTTTAACGGCATTAAACTAGATATTCTACACATATCCTCAAGACTCTAGCAGAACCCGATTCAAGGAACAGGGTAGATTTTTACTTAGTAAAATTCTGACACTCCCTTCTGTACCACCCTCCCTCCTCCCCCTTTGCACTAAGTTCCTATGAAAAAAAGATTTAATAATACGGAGATTTTTTTTGTAAAAATACGAGCCGTACCTTTTAAAAAAATTAATCAAATCTCGGAAGCCAGATCCACAAGTATAACCTTACAGGTAATAAAACAAGAAAATTGGAGCCAGGAGTTTGAGTACCCTATAACACCTTAAATAGCCCGTATTTTTTATTTGCGAATAGAACGATCTGGTTCCGTGTACTAGGGACGTACCTACTGTACAACATATCTACACAATTAGGTACAACAGCTGAATCACAAAACAGTTGACTTATAATAAGTAGCTGTCGACCAGTGGTCGAGATCCTGCCATAATTCTGAATAATTTGTAATTCATTATCATAGTCAAATACTAGCTTTCTACATGCCTTCTCCATATAAATTTTAACTGATCCAAATTACATACTCCTCCGGTTGCGTTATTTTCGTAAACACAGTTATTAAGTTTTTGTTTTATGTATTATTAGCATACATATATGAAACAGTAAAGGAAACATCAAGAGAAAATCAGACACCGGCACCGAACCGATACCCGTTGCCATAGACTTATCGTGCTTACCGAGTTACAGAGGAATCTAAATAAGACTAGAATAGGGGTGTCCAACTTAGCATTTCCTGGACGAAAGATACCCAGTGCTGGACGACCGTAAGAAATGTAAAGAATAAAAAAAAAGAAAAGAAAAGTAGTTAAGAAGAAAGAAAAGAAGAATAAAAATAGATACCTAGATGATAGATGTGCCAACCATCTACGGACCGACTTCTTAACCGTGAAGATTTACATGTGCGGTTGTTATTTAGCCACGAACCGCACGGCCTATGAGTGGTTTACTACTACCATGCCACGTACTATTTGAATTAAAATATGGATGGACGAAAGGATGACACGCATGTAACTACAAGTGTCATGGGTTTTAAGGTTGATGGATGGAGAGGCAGAGGAAGTCTGCGCTCTTCCAATAATCTTCTCTTACTCCGTCCTTCTCATACTTCTGACTTTATACATTCTTCCTTCTATATACAGTCTATTCTTCTGTGGAATACACTACCTCTCGATATCAAGACGGCCACCAATCAATATGCATTTAAGAGAAAGTTGCGGGATTATTTTCTTAACAAATAGTGGAAGCAGAGTTTTCATAACCTCCTTTCTATAACTTTTTATTAATATATATCTAATATATTTTTGGTATGTATTATGATAAATATGTATGTAAGTTTATTCTAGTTAGAAGTATATGTATACAACGTGTAATTTAAAGGGTACATACATACCAAGTGCATGGCTTCTTTGGATGATAACAAACAATATGGCAAGGGTTTTGTAATCCTAAGTCTACGCGTGTAGAACTTATTACAAATTCCAATACACTGATACCAGAGACCGAATTTTTCATATTAAGAAGAACGAAAAGAATTATCGTGTTATTGGCAAGTGACGTGGAAAGTTATTGACCCTCGTAGTGCTGTGACACGTTTGTTATGATTGGTATTCAAGAAATATATGAAACCAATAATTTGGTATCAATTCTTTGAGTCAGTTATTTTGTGCTGAAACTGTGCATAGAGACGCCATACCAGATGTTGTCTTCAGCCCTTTTGGATAGATATGGGGTTTCCGTTACACGTTGTATATACACTTGTAATAAAACTTTTACTTTGAAAATATTATCTACTTAGTTCACAACACAACGCATAACACGCGCCGCGCCGTTGCGTACGGATGTGTTACTGTGTACTAGAACCATGGAATCGGATATTGTTAAATGCGATAAATGTAACATCGTGATTAACGAAGTGTTAGCTTTTGTGAGTAATAAAATAGACGTAATGGACGAAGAAAGTCTTGTGAGAATTTGTGAGAGTGCTTTCTCCGCAAAAGAAATACTAGAAGCAAAGAAACTTCTTTTTAATTCTGTGCCAACATCGCAGCGTATGAAAAGTCGCAAAAGGGAAGGGAGGTCTCATAGGGATCTGGAAGACGTGATAACGTTGCTGAAGAACACTGACCCCGAAAATATCCCGATATTTGTGGCCCGTGACCTACAAAAACTACCCCCCATTACATTTGATCACGTAGATGTAACGCGGCTTCTAAAAGATCTAGTGCTTTTGCGTCGTGATCTAATGAGTATGCAAGAAGGATGTGTGCCTTTGGAGATGTTCAACTCGCTAAAAAATGAAGTGGATAACTTAAAACAGGCATCTATTGTTAATTACTTTGAAAGTAATGTGAACATGAAAAGAGGTGCACATTTAATTAACAGTCATTCCTATGACAGTGGACCAATGGGCCTTGAATACGTGTCCATGAAATCAATTTCAAGTCAATCCCCTCAAGAACGAAGATTCCAAATTGCAAGTGTCAATAAAGCAAATAATAAAAACGTTAGTTTGCCTCAGCGTAAAGAAACCGGTTCTGTCGCGTCCAACCCGCACTTAGTGGATTTTGTTGATAACGAGTGCGCGGACAAAATGACGAATGTCGATACCCTTTCCCAGGCGCAGCCCGTAGCAAGTACGTCTTGCGCGTCATTATGTGCGCCCAAAACCACTGATGTGACTTCGCCTTTGAATACTACGAAGTGTCTGTGCGTAAATAACGTAAGCGAAACGACTATGTTACAAGAAAGTATTCCGACGACGCTGAATACGGATTGTTCACCTAAACCAAAAACATTTTCTGAGATAGTGAATATGCCAAGTCACACGAGGAAAGAGAAACCATCAGAAGAATGGACACTTGTTCAGAAAAATCGGCTTAAAAATAAGTTTATTGGACAGAAAGGTAAGGCAACCTTTGAACCTGAAGCGAAATTCAAGGCGGCTGAAAATAAGGTACCCTTGTTTATATACAATGTGGATAAAAGTACAGCCGTAAGTGACATCTCTGAACATATTTTTAGCAAGACAAGTTTGCGTGTTCCTGTAACAAAAATTAATATGAAATCACAGAGAGATTACAATGCTTTCAAGATTTCCGTACCAAGACACCAACTAAGTACGTTCATGGATGAGAATTTTTGGCCAGATGGTATTCTGTATCGACGATTTGTAGAATTTAGTCATCGTGAAAATGCTGGGAAGGTGATCTCTAATGCCTGCATTGAAAACGTTTTGCCGCCAATTAATTAAAACAATAAATGGATGATAGCAATAACAGTTTTACTTTTACAACGTTCAACTGTAAAGACGTTAAGCGTTCTCTTGAAGATATTAGGCATCTAATGCTGAGGTCTGACATAGTTGCCCTCCAAGAAACTTGGCTACTCCCATGTGACTTACCTTGGCTAAGTAGCATAAATACTTTGGCTATACGGGTACATCGGCAGTGGATACGTCGTCAGGAATCGTGCGTGGCACACCTCATGGAGGAACGGCGATATTGTGGCGTAAAAGTGTGTTCCCGTCGGTGACAGTGGTTGATTGTAACAACCCTCGAATTTGTGCAATCAAAACAGTGATAAGTGATAGGCCCATTATGTGTATATCGGTGTACATGCCTACTGACTGTGCGGAAAATATGACGGACTTTACACAGTGTATGGGTGCTATTAATGCTATAATTGAAGAGAGTGGTATAGACTGTATCTATGTTCTTGGTGACTTCAATGCGCATCCAAATGAGAACTTTTATACGGAACTAATTAGTTTTTGTGAGGACATGGAATGGATATGTGCTGACATTGTGAAGTGTGGGGTGCACTCGGATACGCATACTTTTGTTAGTGAAGCTCATGGCTGTCAGCGCTGGTTAGACCACATCATTGTTACTAGTGCAGCATGGCCCTCTGTTTTAGATAGCTGGGTTGATTATAACGTTTACTGGTCTGACCACTATCCTGTGTCTGTTAAATGTAATATGGGAACAATTAAATCTAAAAGTGTGAGTCAAGCTGTTCCTAAAAGTAAAGTGACCTGGGGTGAAAGGAAGCCAGAACAAATTGGTATGTATACAAACCTTTGTAATAAATTGTTGAGACAAATTGACTTTCCAATGGAGTTACGAGACTGCGGGGATAAACGTTGTAATGTTGTCGAACACAGGCAAATATTAGATAAATTATATAATGACATTGTCTTATCACTTAGTAAAGCTTCCGAGTCCAGCTGTAGGATAGGTACTAGTGGTAAGAATAAGCAAATTATGGGGTGGAACAAGTATGTTGCAGAAGCACATAGGGTGGCCAGGCTTGATTTTCAGAAATGGTTGCAGTGGGGTAAACCTAAAGCCAGATTAATTCATGAAGCAATGTGTCATAGCCGAAAGGTTTTCAAAACTAAGCTTAAATGGTGCCAGCAACACCAGGAACAGATAAAAATGGACCGGCTAGCGACACTGCATTCAAATAATAAGTTTCGTGAATTTTGGAAACAAACCAATAAACTGAATCTGAGGCCTGGCCTTCCTGTGAGCATCGAGGGTGTCACGGACACGAAGATGATTGCTAACATGTTTAAAGATCACTTCACTGTAGAATCCCCTTTAGGAGTTTGTGATGCGATGATGGACGAGGACCCCGTTGATGAAAACGTAGTATCTAAAATTAGTGCTCAGGACATAAGAAAGATTATCAGGAATATGAAAGGTGGGAGATCACCGGGGCATGATGGGCTCAGCGTTGAGCATTTACAAAATGCTGGGCCACACATCGCTAGGCTTTTGTCAATGTTTTTTAATTTGTGCATTGGACACTCCTACCTACCCAGTGAACTAACTAAAACAATTGTTACTCCCATATTGAAGAACAAGACAGGGGATAGTTCGCTGAAATCGAATTACAGACCGATCTCGCTTGCTACAGGCGTTGCAAAGATATTAGATAGTGTACTTGAGGCCCAGTTGGCGGAAAGTATCCATCTACATGATGCACAATTTGGTTTTCGCGCCGGACTTTCTACAGAGAGCGCTATACTGGCCCTGAAGCACACTATTGAGTATTATACTAGCAGAAAAACGCCTATTTATGCCTGTTTTTTAGACCTGTCAAAGGCGTTTGACCTTGTCAATTATAACAAACTCTGGGATAAGCTTAAAAACACCAATTTACCTCGTGAGACTATTGCTATCCTAAAATTTTGGTACAATAGTCAAATTAACTATGTTAAGTGGGCCGGCAAGTTATCAGATCCATATGGATTACAATGTGGAGTGAGACAAGGTGGACTGTCATCCCCACTAATGTTTAATCTATACATGAATGCGCTGATCGTTGAGCTCAGCAGTACGCATGTCGGCTGCCATGTAGACAATGTATGTGTGAATAATCTTAGTTACGCGGACGACATGGTTTTGCTGAGCCCAACAATCGGCGGCCTTAGGAAATTAGTAAATATGTGTGAAATGTACGCGGCTAAGCATGGCCTCAAATATAATGTTGTTAAAAGTGAGCTCATGATATTTAAGGCGGGTACCAAGTCTCCAGAGCAGGTCCCTCCCGTTACTTTAAACGGAATGCCTATGAAGGTAGTCACCCGCTTTAAATATCTTGGGCACATGGTCACTGAACACCTGCGAGATGACGAGGACATGGACAGGGAGCGTAGGGCGCTATCGATCAGGGCAAATATGATAGCTCACAGGTTCAAGCGTTGTGCTGCGAATGTAAAATTAACATTATTTAGAGCACACTGCACATCGCTTTACACGTGCAGCCTGTGGGCTAATTATACGCAACGATCCTTTAGCGCCCTGCGCGTCCAGTACAACAACGCGTTCAGGGCGTTGTTGGGGCTGCCGCGCTGGTGCAGTGCGTCGGGTATGTTCGCGGACGCACACGTAGACGGCTTCCATACCGTGCTCCGCAAGCGATACGCCGCAGCGCTCTGCAGGCTGCGCGCCAGCACCAACAGCATCCTGGCCGTTATAGCGGATAGGTTGGACACGCGGTACGTCCAACACTGGGTCACGACCCATATGTTAAAATAATAATAGTTTTCTTGTATTCTTTATTTTTCTTACTAACACTTATTTTAAGTTCCTACTGTACTAACATTCTATGGATTCCGTATATCTGAAATAAATATTTTTATTAATTTTTTTTTTATTTTTTTTTTTTATATTTTTTATGCACCTGCCATGTTATCTCTTCACCACCCATGTTTGACTGGTAGAGAATGCCTATGGCATTAAGTCCGCCTTTGTACATTTTGTGTTGCATAACGTTTTAATAAATAAATAGAAAATATGGATGAATTGAGTAAGAAAATGATATGAAAGGAGTAAAAGATGCTATGACGTCTGACAGGGAAGAAAACACAAGAAAACGTGTTACACCCACCCCAAGTAACTGGTATAAGGGCAAGAAGATGATGATATATTTTGGTAAATCTCTTTTCAACTCCCTTATTAGATGTAGAGGCTGATATAGAGGTAAGCTTTTTTATGGTTCCAGAATGACGGAGGTGCAACCAACATCATCACAGCCCTGGTCCTACCTGTTTGTAATTGAAGGTGTAACTTTTTGTTGTGGCATTTGGTCCTGGGTTTATGTGGCTTATAGGCGTAGGTGAAGTGTTTCCGTGATTACTCAGGCAACATAAACAAGAGGTGTAAAACTAGGACTTGTGTTATTAGTGGAGTGAAGCTGGGCTATGGGGAGTATTCTTGGATAGGTAAAGTTCTGTGTAGTTTACGAAATATTTTTTTTATATTTCTAGTCTAGATATATTCTAGAGATGAACAAGTTTAAAAACTACAAAAAACCTGCCTAACCTAAAATCAGATTCTATAATTTTATTCACTTAAAAATCATAACTGAAATTCAGTTTTGCATAGTTAAATATACTACATACATACTACTAAAACATTCAGTACATTAGGCCAACATAAATTTCTTGCTCTTCCCTTCCATTACAAGATTAGTAACGGCATTTTGATTCCCCTTAATTTCGACACGAGTTCTGAGACACAGATGGGCGGAATCCCCTTCAGACATGAAATAATTTGCAATTTCGTACGTCACTGAAAAAAGTCCTAATTTAATAATTAATTGAGTTACATCACAGAGAAAGATTCAGTAGCGTACGAAAATGTATAGGCGGAAATTAATTTTGTTGCTAACTGTGCTGGTGTGAGTTATGGTTTACAAAGTACACAAGAATTTGTTGGGAGCCTTGTATGACTTATATAGGGGTTTCAATCGACTCTTGATAAAATATTTTTATTTCATTGTTTATTCTGTATACATACAGTATGTTAACTAACAGAGGGCGTTCCCGTTAACCTGCAAAAGTACAGCATACATGCTAAAAAAAATATTACCCTTCGAACACTCTGTACACGCGGACGGCAACGTCGCAATTTATTTATGAATGACGGGCCGCGTGTGCGGCGATCTAATTGATGTGCTTATACTATTGCGGGTTAACGGGAACGCCCTCTGTTAGTTATCCCAGCAATGGGTAAGTTAGAGGCTGATTAGGTTACGATTATATTAGTAGAAAACAGGTTCGAAGCTGATGGTTAGGGTTTCTAAGAGTCTTCGGAGCTGTCGCCTTAGAGGACGGCTTCCCTCCATGTTTTGGATGATGAAAATCGAGTTGGTTTTACAGTAGTGAGTATCTCACACTTCTCGTTCTTATCCCCATAGACCCGTCTTTAGAAGGTATCGCCTTTAGAAGGCTAAAGAACAAAAAACTTTTTTGCAAAAAATAAAACCGACTTCCATATCAAAACACTACAAAGCCAAAAATAATTTTAATTTCGGTAGTCGGTGTTATTGGTTTTGTATTTTCTTTTTTTTTCACACCGCCTTCCGAATTTAAAATTATTTTTGGCTTTGTAGTGTTTTGATAATTATGGAAGTCGGTTTTATTTTTTGCAAAAAAGTTTTTATGTTCGTGCTTTTTAGTGGATCAGTGAATTTTCCAAATCGGTTCGTAAATGATACGGAGTTATGCGCGAACAAAAAACGCAATGCAGAGTAAACGAAAAGGTCATCAACGTAAATATTTTTTTAGACTTTTGTTGATTTTTCAGAAACGGCTTGTCCGATTTCGATAAAATTTTCATGGGACCATTTGGGAAGTATATTAGTAGTATAGCTTTCTAATATGATAAGAATTTTTCAAATCGGTTGGAAAGCGACTGAGTTATGCGCGGACAAACATAAAAAAAAAAAAAATACGAACATCCGAATTGAGAACCTCCTCCTTTTTTAGAAGTCGGTTAAAAAATAAAGGAACCTCCAAACAATACGTGAAGTATATTTTTATTACGGTTTAGCCCACTCTTGACCTCGATCTCGCCCGGTGGGACGCGATAGATGAGGTCTACGATGATACGAGCAAGCCCAGAAGATGCCCTTTTCCAACAGTCCAAGGAGAGCCCCTCAGATAGTGGTCAATGCTCTTCGCCAGTTTAAGAGTATTTTAGTACTCCTGCAGCCCCTGCCCAAGTGTGTGGGGGAACATGGGGTAGTTTTTAGTTTGTTAGAGTCTGATAGATTCCTTTGGCCAGGGCGGAGGGTGGAGGACATCCATGAGGATTTTCATCTCTTGATGAAAATCCTCATGGATTTTCTTGAATTTTTTTTCTTGAAGAAATAAAACATAAGGGCTATTAGCTATCATCTTAATGGTCGTCACGACTTTTAGACTACTGTACCTATTGATAATCCACATGTTTACAACCTCCTGACTCAGGTCAAGATACGTAGGATATTTATCTTTCTCAGCTTTCATGAGGGTCGCGGCGTGATTGATCGCTATATCAACAATCATTGCGTGATTCTGTAGTCGACATCTGGCAAGATTGTATATAAGTGTAAATTACTGATGGATTGTCCTGGCCGCGACGTCATATATATCGTCATATATAGATTAGTCTTCGTATTTATTCGGTTATTTAATTTGTTACTTTCCTTACTTATTTAGTTTTTAAATATTCCTATTTCGCAAAAAAAAAAAACATTTATAATAGTTGCTCCCCGGTATCGGAAACTGGGCTCAAGATACCTGTGGTTAGTGCTTCAGACCGAAGAACCTCCAAACAAGACGAGCGCTAGCGCAAGACAAAGAGGTTTGTCAATTTTTATTTTTTTCATTTTGGCTATCTTATGGCGTCTGGTTGACGTTGTGGTGAATTTGTCTTTAGTGACACTCGCAAGATTAGGACAAATTGATTGACGTAAGATTTTTTAAATCGGCTGACATGTTTGGCTTCTACAATGCCACATAGATACAGACATACATGCATACATACATAGACATTACCCTCCTTTGCGTCACGCATTCGGGTAAAACTACTGAGTAAAATTACATTATTTATAGTCATAGCACTTTTTTACGTGTAACAAAAGATATTTTGCGTGATGTGTTTTTAATATTGAACTAATGCTGTATGTATTTATAACTCTGTATTCGTGTAACAGTTGTAGGTAATCTAAAAAGGTACATACGGCCAAAAGGATACAATAAATAAATGACATATCGTGCGTAAGGAATCGCGGGTAATATGTAGTGGTGGAATAAAGTTAATCAAAACATGAACCCTGATAACATAACACTCAATTTTAGGTAGTCATGTAAAAGAATGTCTGAACCCTTTTTTTACTAAAAAGCTCCATTAATTTGAGGTTTTGGCCCGAAAACAATATTTCATTCAATTCTCTGAATAAAAAATTAACCGAAAGTATTTCTGTATAAAGTTCATTACGTTAACCACAGAACGTGCGGGTTTCCAGTTTCATCATAATTATTATCAAATGAATATAACATTTTTGACTCGGTTCTCTTACTGTGATCATAGATTAAAATACGTACAGAAGCGATACTCACTTTTCTTTTCGCCCGATTACGGAGAGTTCGTTCATTTGTTCCTTCATAACTTCTTCACACGAAATCACATGTGGCGTCACATGAAATCTTACTTATCCTAATAAAAAACAACACAAGTGACAGACTAACATGGGTATCCTTTACGTACCGGTTCAGGATTTTCTTGTTTCATACTTTTTTATGAGACCATGACTTTTTAATATGTACTCCATTTCTGGTGAAATACGGCATTAAGTCCGCCTTTGTCTCTATGTGGATAAAGTGTAAATAAATAAATAATCTCGCGTTTGCCCACAAGCTCACTTGACGCAAAAGAATAACGTGGTCATCTATTGAGTAAGTATACTTATCAGTTAAACCTATTCACTCTTAACTACAGGAGTTACATATAAATAGAAGATCATTCAAACATGCACGATTTATATTATAAGTTCTTCAAAGACTAATTGCTCGACAAGTCAACTCGATCAAGTGGTCGACGATACTCCATGGAGGTTTAAAACACGTTTCGAGTGTAGCTTTGGGTTGTTTGTTGCATCATGGTACCATTCGGACGGCTGCTGCATACTACATGCAAACTTGAGTGACAACTCGTATTAAGCGGAATTTCCACTAAATAAAGCTTAATTCCATCCTAAAGCCTGCATGCGATTACTGTTGACTCTTGACCATATCTGAAACAAAAGTCACCGACGTAATTAACTTTGGATATTACATCAATTTACAGCAGTTGGCACGCGTTTTATGTTAGAAGTTTCGCATCTGCAAGAAGTATTATTTTTTCGTCTTTGCCGTGGTTGGTAGGTACCATTATTTGCATGAATCTGAATGCGGGGTCATGAGAAGTTGCCTGTTCGGTAGATGTATTAGCTTTTCGCTGGTTTTGCGTAGAATTGTTTTAAATTTGTTGCTTGCTATAGAACCAATGAGATTTATTATAATTTTATTTTTTACTCCTACGCTATTTACGTATGTATTTACTACGTTCGCCGATGGTGGTCTGTGGATGAATGAATTAAAACTTAACATATCAAAATTCCACCGAGATTCCTACGTTGTTTTTCCATTTGTTCTCTGAGACACATTTCCCTGTAACTACTAAGATTAAAGTGCCCGTCGCTGGTGCCTCATCCATAAAACCACCGACAAATCCATAAGTGAACACGCATCAAACACTAAGTTGATAAAACGTAACAGCAGATCCGTATAAACTGACTGAAAACTGTGTACATTTTTACAGGGACTCACGATTCGATCTGCAACACTCAAGCTGAGCGTAAAAACGAGTATATATTTTTTGTTTTTTTTTTTTCTCTTTTGCTTCGCTTTCACGGCAGTCAGAGACTAATGGACAGATATATTGTTTAAAAGCCTTTTAGCTATGTAAAACTTGAGTGAGCGTATTTCGATTATTACAGTCTTTTCAAATCTCTTGGGTAATAATAGTAAAAGTGATGCCGTTTTTGTTTAGATTTTAAAAGCTTTGTTAAAATACATTTTGGGGGAAGGTGGAACTTGCGGCTGAATAATAACAGCCGCACTCTTCGATCTTAAGGGTTAAGCAATGTCTGCCGGGGTTAATTTGTGAATGGGTGACCATGTTACTGTATTGAGATACTTCCGTGTCTCGTACAGCACGTTATAATGGTCTCGGCTGTAATTTGACCATCTTTGACAGTCATTACGGGTAGTCAAAAGCCGAAAAATCTGACACTAATCAAACCATAGCGTTACCTAACTACTTAAAGCCTGCAATACATGTTGGCCGAGCGTTGTCGAGTGAAGGCCAATACCAACATGTAGATGGTATATTTGCTTTGTCTTGCTATCGCTCGGTGTCACTTGCCTAGTTGGCCGAGTGGAGGCCAGCGCCAACGTGTGTAGAGCTCATTTGGTGCAACTTGTCTTCGCTCGCCGTTGCTCGTGATCACTTCGGATCGGTGTCGGTTTTTGGTCACAAATCAAAGGCGCTCGCCTGCGCTCGGCCTACGCGTGGGTAGCTCTTCAGATCCTCTTCTACATTGGTCGTCTGCATTGGCGTTCGACGAACTTGTCGAACGTGTGGACATTATTTCTTGCCTTGTACCTATTTGCCAACGCTCGCGTTCGCCTACGCTCGGCCAACATGTATTGCAGGCTTAACCGATACCATAATGTTACCAACATAGTTGGAAAAACGGTAAGCAGATGAGGAAATTATATAACAGCACGTTTACTTAACAAGTAGAGTTATTTAAGAGTTATTTAAGCCATCATAAGTCTCAATTTAAATCAGAACATATAAACCACATACATTAATGTTTTCTAAGATTTTCCCGCAAAAGTAAGAAACGTTAATGCGGAAAGATCTGATGTAGAAGTTGATACTTGACAACTTAGTTAGATGTAATCGGATCAAGTTCAGAACAGTTTTACTTTTAGCTAATCATACTCGTATACTTTGTGAAGATAAGTAATATTTGGTTTGGAGTTAGGGTAAAGATGGCTTACTTAAAGTATTATTAACATACCTGTTTTTTTTTTTTTTTTTAAGAATTAGCAATTTGGTTGTGTTCACATTACTAGCAATCTTTTTATTTATTTATTTATTATCCTATATCATTACATCTATCATTACAGGGTAATCTAATGCGATAGTGTACCTATTCTAGTATTACAACTATTTATTTTTTTATAACAAATTACAAATAAAGGACTCCTAGTGAATTCACCCCGTGATTAACAGAATAAGCCCAAATCGGTCGCAATGAGGTTGAGAGCGCGCGTCAGTGGCGCCTCCCCAACAGATTGGTGCGCCCGCGTGTCTCCACCAGCAGCCGTGGCTGCCGACGTCGCCACACGTACTTGTCCGGAACACACAAACTTATTTGCCCTAATACGTCCGCATTATGCACCGAGATTCCTCCGTGACTAAGAACAGACTCGTTCGGTTATTCAGAAGCCTGACAATCTGACACAGGTCTTGTGACACAAGTGATATCGTCTTATAGCTACTGGGTGGTAAATTTAATATAGGCAGTCGCTTCATTTGAAACATTACAAGCCTAGTGTTTCACGGCCATACCATGACGTGTTAAAACGTGAGTCGTTCGAGCGAGAAAGAGCTGCTATAAATTAATAGCCACAACTGAATCTAAAAAGCCTCGAACACTTTTTAGAGCTTTAGATAAATACATACGTGCCCACTCTACGCAACAGCAGGACAGTCACAGGAACATAAAACTAAATATATGCCCATTTTTTGTATAAAAATATTCATTATTAAAATATAAAAGGATTCATTATTAAAATAAATTTTAGTTACAATAATGAAACAAAAGAGAGTCAGAAATTTCAAATTAATGTTTCATAAGCTAGGTATTTAAGGCTCTTCACTGATTGCTGTGAGGTTTAATCAATTCACTGGGTTTCAACGGAATCGTTACTAACTAATTTTTGTGTTGAGTCGACCCTAAATCGCATTTATGTCCCCATTAACCAGAACTAAGGACCTAGACGCAAATGAAAATAGAGCTGTCAGGTAGGCTTATTTACAAAATGTTGATGGAATCATTCCGATCTAAAAATTCTTAATTTCGTTGAAAAAATTATAATAAATTACCTGACTCTATTAAAAATATTCAGACATTTCCTACTTTTAAATACAAAATTAAACAAACATTTACTGATACAGAAAGTACATTACACAATCAAAGAATTCATATATGACAATTAATGTTTAGACTAAAATTTATTTAATATTATAATAATGCTTAATTATGACAAATGACAAATGATGAATGTATAATAAACTAATTTTTCCTAGTGGTAATTAATACCATGTTTTCTTGGGTTTTATTATTTATTCTTTTATATTTAATTGTAAATGTAAATATTGTACACCTGATATATAATTGTAAATTTAAATAGTGTATACTTGACGTATAATGGTAAATTTTAAATATTGTACACCTTATGGGTATTTTACAGTGACACTTGTCAATATAATAATTTTAAGAACTGAATTCCTTCTACCTGTGAAAAACAATAAATAAATCTCAATCTGAATCTTTGATATTATTTTTACATAATTATGAATTGAATACACGGAAAATCCTAAACATGACTAACAGTTCATTAAGTGAACCGTCTGTCTATAAAAGTAATTTAGTTTGATTTGCTTTCGCTTTTTTAATAACACTCGTACCTATGTAAATCTATACTAAGGTAACATTTTTTGTGAGTCTGTATGTAGGGGGTATTCTAATAAAAATATATTATTATTCTAGTAAAATAATTATCCATTAGGATTGCGTAATAGTTTATAGCCTTAATGTAAAAATGTTGTTATTTAATAATAAAAAAAAATTTAATGTAAAAATTTGGTTATTTAATAATAATAATAAAAAAATCGTTAAAAATTTTGTTATTTAATAATAATAATAAAAAAATTATTAAAAATTTTGTTATTATTAAATAACAAAATTTTTACATTATGGCTATAAATTATTACGCAATCCACACAGACAAAGTCATGGGTGAAGTGCTAGTGTAATATACATTCATATTAACTTAAATAAAACAATAACTGAGTAAAACTAAAATATGGTGCCAAAAATTAATCTGCGTCACAGTTTTCTGAATTGCTTAGCCATTTCCGAACTCTGTTGGGATCGGTTTCCAGTCTTACTTGCAGCTACTAAGTACCAGTAATCTGAATAACAACCCAGTAACTGGGTCATACAATACCCCTTGGCTTGGTTGTTAGATTTTCTAGCTTCTGACTCTCCTGACGACTATCATAAGTGTATAATTGGCATACGTGGCTAATGGCTTATCGTGTTTTCCAAGGCACTGATGAATCGTGATATGTTTAGGTGTTCACCACATTTACAAGTGAAAGCCAGAAAATTTGACACCAGTTTTGTATGAACGTTGATTATGATGATATTTTATTCTGAAATTTATTTCGATGATAATATTACTAGAGTAATGATTTAATTTTTAGTTATTATCGTGGATTTATCTGTAAATCGGATATAAAATTAACTAATGGATAAGGTGTCGGACTTGTGATCGAGAGGTCGTGAGTTCGAACCCCACCCATTACACTATTGCCGTGAACCCACTCCAGACACAAGCACGTTTAGCTTAGTTGGAGGGGTTAACAAGATTGCTAGTAAGGTGAATTCTACCCACATCGCTACTTATCATAAAAAAATGCACTGTAATGTAATTGATAAGCTGTTTTGTATTGTTGATGGGTTCGCGTTTGACCACCATCTCATCTGATGTTAAGCGATGATGTGGTCGAAGATGGAGCACGCTTACCTAAAAGTAACCTGTTCACTCTTGACTTGAAGACTCCCAGGTTATAGCTGTCAGGAAACAGACTCCGGCAGGGAATTCCACTCTTTAACTGTACGCACAGTGAAACTTACTAATTAACTTAATTCCCCGGACACTATCCATCAGCAAAGTTTACCTTAATGAAAAAATCCAATTGTCCTAATTGCATAATTTGCAATAAAATTGAGGATGTTCAGCATTTGCTGATGGAATGTGTCCGGAATAAATATGAACGCAACTCACTACTGAACGACTTTAAGTTAAACATACTGGATGTAGGACTAGTTCAAAGCATTTTGGTAAACCCAAAATCGAAGGAAACAAAAGGACTATGTAGTTTAGTTTTAATCGTTCAGCAGTGAGGAGCCTAGTATTTTAGTGTTGCATTTTATTATATTACTTGGCGGATTAATTTTGTTATAAGGTACGATGGGGTTGACATATCCTTATTGAACAAAAACCCGAAAAAAAGTATATATGTATAAACAAACTTAATTCCAAATCCATTTCAATTATAATGATTAACTTTTAAAAATTACCCACTAGTCTTATAGTCTACAAACAGAAATTGATGTTTTAGAGAAACAGAATAGGTTTTAAGGCGAGAAGTCTTTATCGAGGTTGTGAACCGAAAGGCTTTGTTCAGACCAAATATTCATGTTTTATTATATTACTGCTACTTAGTTTAAGCTCTATACTATGTTAGATTTCAGTAACGGTACATTGAATAAACATATTCATACTGAGATAGAGGTATTTTTTACATTAGTTACTTGGTCATAGAGGCCGTGTAAGCAGACGCTTAACCTCTCAAGGACCGCCATTATTTACGTCAACTATTAGTTGAGCCCCGCTGGCACAAAATTTGTGTGCCAACTAATACTTGTTTATTGGCACGTTTTTGTGTCGCTGGGGCTCTAGAGGTTAATGTAAAATGATGGACTTTATCAACGTTTGGTAAGACTGGAAGACAGCTCTCATCCCTCCCGCTCTGGGTTGAGTGGAAGGGAGTGTCAGACTTCTACTGACCAACTTACCCCATCCCTTCAGTTGCCGTTCCGGAACTGCGATATCTCGTTAGAACGTTCCTGCAACTCCGAAAGTCAACCCTAATATTGATAACGTAAACTTAAAGAAGTAGGCAAATCTATGTCTGTTCACTGCCATAAAGTAAACATGCGGAAACCATAATTTTAGTAGATCCACTGTGAACGATATCAACTTCCATCACAGAATTTGAGGTTTTGCTGACCTGCTGGTTTTGATGAGCAAAGCAATCAAACATATATTGGGATCTAAAATCGTTGGGTTCATGCCAAAAGAAAACTGCAAATGATACCCCAAGTTTCGATACCAGGGTAAACGCAAAACATTGATTGTATCAGAATATGGAATATTTGGGAGTCGTAAGATATACTATACACTCATGATTATTTGCAACGATAACTCTGTATCGGGAGTTTCTTTCAACGGGCAGTCGTTTTAGTAGCCATAAATATATTTGCCTAGTATTTTTCCAAATATGTTGGGCTCCGTTTCCTATCTAACTGAATGCATATCTGACCAAGTAATTTGGTTACAAAAAACAGTTATTACAGGCCTTGCCTTTAGGCCTGTAATAACTGTAAAAGATCTCCATTGGTTTTAGTAAAACTGTTTTATGGAACTTTGAGTTAAACTAGATCCCAGATGTAACACAGTTTTTTTTTATTGTTAATAGACTCGCATTTGACAACTATCTCACCTGATGGTAAGCGATAATGTGGTCGAAAATAGAGGACGCTTACCCAGAATTAACCTACTTACTTACTTAAAGACCCCCAGGTTACCAGGAAACACAGACTCCGGCAGGGAATTCCATTCCTTAGCTGTACACATAATTAAAATATTCTTAAGGCGTTATGTGCGGATTGCTGGTACTTGGTACGTGGTGGGGGTTTTCTGGACAATTATGTTGTGTTCATTAACATATTGTTACGAGCTGGGAATATTTTACGCCAATTAGACCAAAATTAACACTTTGATTTAATAAACACAAAATCAAAATTAACACAATTATTTGCACTACAATACTTGTCAATTAACACTTAAATCGCACTGAAATTCACTTGTAGAGTTTCGATTATATCGCCTCGTATCTTGTAATAAGACTGCCATCTGCGTTCCTCTGCGATCTATTTATACCCCGGTCTATGAGTTCTAGAACATTCTTGTAAAATCGACTCACTGCCTATACTACCAAGAATATTCCAGAAGCTACTCGAGATACTCAGTACTGCTACTCGCCGCTAGATGGCGTTAGTGCCTCGAACGTATTAGAAGTCACTCGAACTTTCTCGATATACTCAGTACTGCTACTCGCCGCCAGGTGGCGTTAGTGTCTCGAACATTTTAGATTTCTTTCGAAGTTTCTCGACGTACTTCGCTAAGCGACTGGCGTAACAATATTATTATTGCGCAATTTATGCAGTCGATTGCAATAAAAGGCCTATCAAAAGTCAATAATTATGGTGAGTCCTCAATGAGCGAGTATCGCATTGTGTATCAGCATGCCACTTCATTCCCAACTAAGTGATCATACCTATCATAAATAAATGTAAGTATTTTTTTTGTGAGGAGAAATAAAGTTTTTTTTATATTTATTATTATTCCCTAACGTTCTTTTAACTTATAAAATCGTTGTCTCAATAATAATTTCTCCTACATTGTGGGTCACACATACATATTTAAATTCACAATAACTCCGACCTAAAGTTATTTCTTCCGGGTCGGGGTGTGTATTATGGGATGGATATGTTGCCTTTCAAAATTTGTTCCGGTGTCCAGTGCGTAACAGCCAATCATTACGTATCATCAATATACTTTAATGAAGTTGTCTGTGTCAAAATAATTGTGTTTTCGCAAGTGCTTATGTGTAGTTTTTACGCGGTATTAAAACACAAATAATCTGTGTTTATGTGGGCTAATCTATAGACCTTTCAGTGCAAGATAAAGGAGGTTACAGTGCGACATATAGAGTACATTTCATCAACATTCTCACAAGATCAGGAATAACGCGGGAAAAAACTATCTTGAGATCAAAGTTGTGGACCAAGCTAGTTCGCTGTGTGAACGTGTCTCCACACGGTGACATTAACGCGCTGATCAATGAGTGACATTGACGAGCTAAACGTCAACTCGCGACTATTCACTCAACCGAGGAGGTGGCTCTTAACTGCCACTGCTGTTGAGACCAACCCTATTGAGAGATTTGCGTTTATTGAACCTTCTGGCCGATTTCGGCCAGCGGCGGCCAATATCAGTGGAGATTAGCCATCTGTGCAGGAGATATTATAGTGCACAAATATGTGTGTATGTGCACAAACAAGTTCAGTATCTGTTCCTTTATCCTTATAGTCCGATGGTACGGCAATTCGACACAACTTGAGAGAGCACACGCGCTGGACGTGCTGCACGTGCTTTCCGAAGCACGGGGATATAACACCGCTTACTTTTAAACTCCGGGCCACTACTGAGAAATTTCTATTACTACTGCTTAGCAGTCGCACTTACGATCATTAGGTCATTAAGGCAGTTATATGAATGGGAACGTGTCTAAGAACAGATATTGACCAAACATGAAATCTCAACTAATTATAAAAACGTTTTACCAAAAAATTAAACCGACTCCCAAAAAACACTGCAAAGTGAAAAATAAGTTTAATTTCGGTAGTCGGACCGAAATTAAACTTATTTTTCACTTTGCAGTGTTTTTTGGGAGTCGGTTTAATTTTTTGGTAAAAAGTTTTTATTTCACTCTTTTTAGTTGGTCTATTTTTAATTTACCTAGTTGCAAGAGCCTAAATGTCAACTACTTATAAACTTTTACAAAATATTGCTTTTCCCAATGCTAGGCCGTTAATTGTTGAGGAGTTCTCCTGGTACTTCACCATCAGCTCTACATCACCATATGCATTGTGACGAGCATAAAATGCTTAACATCCATATTCAAGTAATCGAATCGCAATCCACTCAATACTTATTATTGAGTAGTTTCGGCAGCCATCTGTGGTCTTCATCATCAGTTCCACTTCCTCAAATGGTACATTTTGAGAGCAACTACACAAGTTACTATAATAAATACCCAAAACGTCATAGGTGTGCCTATAATATTTGAAGAGTTCCCTCGATTTCTCCAGGATCCCATCATCAGATCCTGACGTTTATGAAAATGCGACTAATTTCGAAGTATACCCTTTCAATCAAAAACAGAATTTTCCAAATCGGTTCAGCCGTCTTCGAGTAATCGATGATTATACATAAAAAAAAAAAACAAATATACGCGTCGAATTGATAACCTCCTAATTTTGTTGTCGGTTGAAAAAAAAAACACAACTAAAATGGTACGGTAATGTTTAAGTAATTTTAAGTGGTATAACAGATTAACTATAGTTTAATTAAAGGGTTTGTTTATGTAGCAAGCTGTACATACTCATTAGTACCAGTTTCTAATTAGCGGCCCAACAGCGCGCGGTTATCGCATACAGTCACATAAAAACTTTTTGCACGCACTTTCTACTCAATTTGTAAATACTAATGTTGTTTACGGCTTAGATCTAATAATTTAGTTATGTGTGTGTCTAATTAGTTTTTAAGTATTAGTATGTTAATAGTGATATAAGTACCAAGACAAACCAAACCTGGTTTAAAGGTACATTCAACATGAAATTGTAGAGATTATTTGTTTTTAAAACAGAATTAATAAAAACATGTACATATAGATTAACAAAGCAGCCCGAATCAGACAGAATCGCCCTGAGGACACGGTGGAACAAACAGTGGAGATTTGCCCTGCTTGGGCAGAGCTCCGCCGTGTCCTCGTAGGGGTAATAGGCGGCGACCTCACGCTCCCGGCCCTGGTTCAATCCATGGTCCAGAGCGAGGAGGCATGGGAAGCGATCACCTATTTCTGCGAAGCAGTTATGCAAACGAAGGAAGTGGCGGGACGCGCGAGGGAGAAGCGGGTCTCACAGCCCTCGCGCCCTAGCCGCCGCAGGAGACGCTCCCTGCGTCGGTAGTCACAGGGTGACTCCCAGCCACCACAGGCGTGGGCCTGCGGGCTGCGAGCAATGGGTAGCTCGCTGCTCGACTGAAACCAGGCCCGTGTAGACGGCGCGTCGTGTTCCACGCGCGCCTCAAATAGTGTCAGCAAAATTGTTGGGCCCATAAGGCGGCCGTTGCCTGCCGGGGTTGCGGAATTGTTCGAAAGAGTTACCGCGGCCTCGGTACACGAAGGGCATATGATGGAACATGGATGGGTTTTAGTCAGTGAAAGTCTGACACACCCTCCCGCTTCGTCCAGATCGGGAGGCAGTCATTGGATGATTTCCAATCCTTATAAAAAAAGCCCGAATCAGATAGGACTGTTATTTCTGTAAACACTCACAGAAGTAAATATAATAATAATACATAATATAGTAGTAATATATGACCTCCTTGTGTCAGTTTCGGTTCTTATTAATTTTCTTTCACATGTACTTGTCTTCGGCGTCATGAAGAGTATCATTCAATTTGGCGTCCAAAACTGTACAAATTAAGTCAGACCATCAATATTTTTTGCGCCTTGTGCCATCGACTTACTGCTGATTGAGAAAATTTGTCTTTTTTTGGCGAGCACCCATGTATGGTTACTTGAAAGTGAAACTGTAGGCTCGCCGAGAAGCCGTAATGGCCGCAACATCGCTTCTTCACGACACCTCGGCGGTCCATCTCCATCAGGTGAGACCTCCAATAGCCTGGAGGAAGCCCAGAATGGTCAGACAAACAAGGGCAAGGTCCGGTGAGTCCGGTGGGTGACGGAAAGCTTCCAGGTGTAATTCTTGCAGCTGTGCGATGGTCTGTCGTGAATTTTTTTTTATAGTTGATTGGCTTGCGTTTGACCATAATCTCACCTGATGTTAAGCGATGATGTGGTCGAAGATGAAGCATGCTTGGCAAGAATTAACCTATTCACTCTTGAGTTAAAGACTCCCGATTATAACTATCAGGAAACACAGACTCCGGCAGGGAATTCCACTCCTTAGCCGTACGCACAATGAAAGTATTCCCAAAACGTTTCGTGCATATGGGTGGGATGTCCACCATGTAACGATGGCGCATCGCCGTTTATCTTGTAGTCCTTGTGGAACGGGCTTGGTGAAATAAGAACGTGCAATTCCATCGCACACTCCCCGAAATGTAACCGATAGAAAACTGAAAGGCTTGCAACACGTCGCCGATGTTCTAGGCTCTGGAGCCTTGTCTCGACCAGTTTCTCGTTGCCGATGAACCTTTTGGCGCGTTTCTCTATAGACTCAAGTGCATCAAGCTGGTATTTGGCAGATCCGTCCCAGAGATGAGAGCAGTACTCCATACACGACCGAACTTGCGCTTGATAGAGGCTTCCGTAGGCACCCGGCACTGATGGAATATCATGGGTGTTTCTGTTGATACCCTATGAGGAGTAGGAGCACTTATGGGACCCCTTCGTGTAAATTCTGGCTCTGTCTGATACTAGACTGGTGTGACATTACCTGTTGACCACTTGTGAAATTCCTGGATAAAGAGGTTGTGAAATAATTGATATAATTAATGACTTGAGTACATCTCAATAATTTATAAATGAGTCTCAGTACCATTATAATTATAGTCTTAGTCCTATTATATACTAAGGTTTAACCTTTTACTAAGAATGAAAAGTAACATACTAATTAAAGTGTTCAATTTATTATTGATTGATGTTGGGCTGAATGGTTGTACCTATTTACTGTATAGGACTTAAAACCGTTTTGAATCCAATATCCCATCTGAAGGGGGTGCACATAGTGGTTGGCACTCATTTTAGTTGAGGCGTTTGGTGTGGAGCCTACTAACCCCTATAAAATTTTGTAGGGGCAGATTCCCTAATTCCTTTATTCCTTATTGTCAAATATATATGTTAGAATCTCTAATTCAGGAGAGCTGAATTGTCTTCCTTATGTGTAAGGTATTTAAAAATAACTTTCATTATGTTTCATCATTCGATCAAGACCTTTATTCAGCTACAGAAATAATTGATTTAAATTACCTAAGTCATTTACCCATTTCTGTAAATAGTCTCTTTCGTCTAAAAGACCCAGGTTACTTTATAAATATAACGTAGGTGAGACGATCATTGGCCAATCAAATCTTCAAAGCAATAGTTGCAAGGGAGGTTAGTTACAGCGTCATATTGAATATTATCATCAATTCATCTTTGAACAAAGCTTCAAAGGTGACTAAATATGAACAATTATTCGCCACATCTCCGTTTCTTTCTTCCGTAACGTGGTTTTTAATAGGCTGATTAATTGACAACAATGTGAGCATCGCGTTTGAATGATCTCAACCACGCAGTGAATGATCGACTGTCGATGATGGAGCACGCTAATCTAGATGTTACTACTTTTGATTTAAAGACTAAACTTGCATAATTAAAACATCAACTCATATTTTTAACCGACGAAAGAAAACGGAGGAGGTTCTCAAGTCGGCACGTATATATATTTTTTAATGTATGATCACTGATTGCTCGAAGACGGCTGAACCGATTTAGAAAATTCTTATTTTGTTTGAAAGGGTACTTCTTAACAAAAAAATTAACCGACTTCCAAAAAACACTGTAAAGATAAAATAAGTAGGTATCGAAAGTAGGTGCCAAAAATGAAAATACAAAACCAAAGACACCAACTACGGAAATTAAAGTTATTTTTCACATTGCAGTGTTTTTTGGAAGCAGGTTAATTTTTTTGTTAAAAAGTTTTTTATTGCAAGCTGAAGTTGAAATTCTTATTATAATTTAAGTCCTATTTAGAAAGATACAGGACACATGAATGGGAAGGTGCTTGCAATCTAGGTGGGAGGCAATAGCTCAAATCTTCTTTTATTATTCATGAGAGATCTGTCACTGAAACTACCTTTTATCCCAGTAAACAAAAAATATTTTTCCATTCAATTTTTACTTATTTGTTACCCGATCGCCCGAGAAAAGGGTAATGTATGTACCCTAACGGGTTAAAGTTTTTTTTACATACATTACGTTACATACATTACGTATACGAAATGTTAATTTCGTATACGTATTTGTATACCGGGTATACAAGCATTACAAAAACTACGCCATAATAGTAAAATATGGTCGTAAAAATATGTGATCAAAAGTTATTTATTCCGTCTGATTTCATTTTACGATTATTTGATGCGTAGTTTCTTGCAATCTGGTACCCTCAAAATTGTGTATTACGTTGTATCGAATATGTTCGATATTAATAAAATATGATACGGTATTAAGGGCTAGCAATCCTTAATACCGTGTTTAACTTTTATTTTTGTTGTTCGAAAGATGTTAGGATTTAAATATTTTTCAATAATGGAATATACACAATAGAAACCCTGAACTACATAATTATATACATTTAAAAATAAACTAAAAGATGGCGTCCAGAAATTAATGCGCATCGCTGTCTACTGGTAATGTGCCTAAAAGACTGGCGCCATTGCCACGCTGTATGGCAATGCTTAACCGCTGTCCAAGGTAAAAGCCAGCCTTTGGGTCACGCGAAGTGTCAACTAGGCGCCTGGATAGTTCTTTAAATAATTTGTGAGCACTCGGACCCCACGATTCCAAGGTCTCCACCCCAAACGCCTCGAAAATATAACCTCCAACAAGGTTGAGATTCTCAGCGGCTGTTATCTGCATTTTTTTTTAAATTTGATATTTTAAAATTGACATTTTGTCCATTGATAGGTGATCATCTTGCCTTGGAAAGCACATTAAGGCATTGTCCTGGCCGTCATTTGTTCATCTTTGACTGTCATTTCTGTCGTAGTCAGAAAGAAGCCAGATACTCTGACACCAGTCTTGCCAAGTCTCGTGTCACCCAGTAACTAGGATTTGAAGGTCTGATGAGCAGTCCACATGTAAAACACTGGTACTCAATGGCCAAAAAGGCTAAGCAGATGCTGTGATTCACAATTTGTCAGTAAAATCATTCAATTTCGTCGTTCAATAAATTAATGTCTGTATTTTGGTGCTGTATGCGTTTTTAGACCATAGATCAGATGATGAAGAAACTATGTTGCGCGAGAGATTTTCTGGACTAGATCCACTGCCGCGTGTAGGAAATTTATACGCAAACAAAGTCGCGGGTATCAGCTAGTAGTTTATATGATAAGTTTGTGTTTTCTGATAGCTATAACCTGGAGGTCTTTAAGTCAAGAGTGAATAGGTTACTTCTTGGTAAGCATGCTTCAACACATATCATCAGGAGAGATGGTGGGTTATTTATACAACATGTAATTTAAAGGGTATACCAAGTGCATGGCTTCTTTGATGCATGATAACAAACGATATGGCAAGGGTTTTGTAATCCTAAGTCTACGTGTGTAGAAATTATTACAAATTCCAATACACAATACCTGTTCAAGACTACAAGAAGCCAGCGCAACGATGCTGGTGTGTCCGAACAGTCCACGATACGTGGAGCTATAAACGTTGCTTACAATAAACAAAACTACACAATAGCCTCTTAGGCTTTATCAATACCTAATATGTTACCACTTACCTTCTGTGCTGGGGACGCCAAGGTTCGACCTTCCTGAGGCCAGGCCCAAAGTGTGTGTATAAGTATGAAATGAGTAATTGAAAAGTGTAGTGAAAGTCAAGTGTTCATGGACGTTCACAAGGCGCCGGTCTCCAGATGGCGCGGTCCAGATAGCATCACCGGGTAATCACTTTTAGCAATCTCGCGTGTCAAGCAATACGGCGATATGTTCCAAAATATCCCAGGTTTCCACCCAATTCGGGATTCTAGAGTTCAACTAATCACTGATCACGATTAATCTGTCTTTGAAATGAAATGAAATATTTATTCTGTAAATTGGTTATAAATAACACTTTTACACGTCATGTTTTTTTGCGTGTTTAGTTTAGCTAGATGAGGCCGGTATTTCCTAACTGACTACTCTGAGAAGAAACACCGAAACAAACTCAGAGGTCAAAGTCTCTTTTAAAGTCCAGACAATTTGTATTTGTATATGAGAAGCATGTAGGTTCATGTCTGTGGTATTCTTTTGAGGAAATAACCACACAAATTTGAGCGGACCTGTCCAGACAGTGCAAGCATTTGTCAGTTATCGTGTAGCTCAACTTAGAACTTAAGGAGCTCAACAATTTGACGAACAATACCAAAGTAAGGACCTTTAACTGCGCAGATTCCACAGGACTTTTAATTTCAATCAATGAATCGATCTCAACAAGCAGGCAGTTAGTTTTTACAAGGAAGGAAACGTCAAAGTGAAAAGTTATAGACAATAGAATATTGCCATACCAAAAATATGCGGGCAGATATTCTCTTCGGACGGAACAATACCAGAGACCGAATTTTTCAAATTAAGAAGAACGAAAAGAATTATCATATTATTGGCAAGTGACGTGGAAAATTATTGACGCTCGTAGTGCTGTGACACGTTTGTTATGATTGGTATTCAAGAAATATATGAAACCAATAATTTTGTAATAATTCTTTGAGTCAGTTATTTTGCGCTGAAACTGTGCATAGAGACTCCATACCAGATGTTGTCTTCAGCCCTTTTGGATAGATATGGGGTTTCCGTTACACGTTGTATATTTTTATGCTATTTTACCGTTTGTAATTAAAACCATAATAAAAGTGTTAATTTCTTTGTCTGTTTGTACAAGTCTATCTTCCGAACTTCTTAACGGATTTGAATGAAGCTGTTATAGTCGATTTGTTAAGCCGGGAACATATTAACCTTAATTTATTTTGGGAACTGGAACAGCTGATGAAACCTATACAGTGTGAAAAATATGGACATAGATAACAAGGATTAAAACATGGGGCTTTGTTCGTTATCTCATTACTACTTTCAAGTGAGATGTTTTTCAATCTACAAGTGGGCGTACCGTAAAAGATAGAGTCTAATAAACACTCCATGCAAAATTTATTTTTGGATAAACAAAGATCAAATAAGCTTGATTTTAAAAACTTGAAGACAGTTGAATACAAAATAAAATAACTCACTCACTCAATCTTTGAACAATACAGCTCATTACTTCATCAAACTGTCAAAGGTCGGAAGGCTTCCGGCTATGATAGGGTGGCTCGTGAACAAAAGTTATGTTTGGATTGTCAATACGCAGTTGATTAATGGCCGATGGTATCAATAATTATGATACTTCAGAATGTCTTTCTGGCTTGAAAGCTTGGGGTTAAATAATAATAGCCACACGAGTTGCAACACTTGCCAAGGTTGGTCCGCGAAGGGTGCCCATTTTAATATATTGAGATTAACTGTTTTTTTATTGATAATAGGTTGGCGTTTGACAAACATCTCACCTGATGGTAAGGGATGATGTGGTCGAAGATGGAAATCGATAGATAGATGGATATATTCTTTATTGCACACCATAACAGTAAAACAAATATGGACTTAACAACTAAAAAGTGTGATACAATGGGTGGTCTTATCGCTAAAAGCGATCTTTTACAGACAACCTTTGGATGGATTTGATACAGGAGAAAATAAATACGCGGGTAGTCCACGGTATACTTTTTATCTATATAAAATACAAAAAAAAATCTAAATATAGAAAAAAGAAACAAAGACAATAATAACAATAATTTAAGGAGAGAGATAAAGTTCTTTTAGTAAGTTTTTGAAGGAAGATAGGGTTTGCGCTTGTCTTACTGACACGGGTAGAGCATTCCACAGCCATACTGTTTTAGCTGCATACGACTTACCATAGAAATTGTTGGCGTGACTCGGTACCGCAAGCCTTAAGTTTTCTGATGTCCTCAGAGATTTTGCATGTGTGTCATGAAGGAACTTGAATCGTTCTTTAAAATAAGTGGGGGTTTTAGGATTAAACAGAACATTGTAAAGCAGAGACAAAATGTGTACGTTCCGGCGAAGACGTATTGGAAGCCACTTGAGTTTCGTACGAAATTCGGATACGGGATCATATTTGTGCAAGCCAAATATAAATCTAATGCAAACATTTTGGAGTCGCTCAAGTTTATCAAATTGTACCTCAGTAAGATCAAGATTACTGACATCAGCGTAGTCAAAGATGGGAAGTAAAAGATACTGTGCTAGAGCAATTTTAGTAGCAGTTGGCAGAAAGTTACGCAACCGTCTTAGGGAACTGACATCAGCGTAGTCTAGGACGGGGAGTAAAATTAACTAATTCACTCATGACTTAAAGGTCCCTAGGTTAGAGCTATCGGGAAACAGAAAAAACAAAAAAACCTACTTCGTACCGCGAAGCTAGCCGTTGGTACCGGATGTCATTTATACGTCTCTGAGAGTCGTTACAGGTAGTCAGAAGTCAGAAAACTGGTTTCAGTCTTGTCAATGGTATCGTGTTACCCAAAATTTGCGTTTTTGAAGTCAGGTAGGAAGTCTCTCCATGTAAAACGTTAGTACTCATACTTAGTTGCATCATGTTAGAAATCAGAATTATTTATTTGTGACATACAACGTGTAACGGAAACCCCATATCTATCCAAAAGGACTGAAGACAACATCTGGTATGGAGTCTCTATGCAAAGTTTCAGCTCAAAATAAGTGACTCACAGAATTGACCCCAAATTATTGGTTTCATATGTTTCTTGAATACCAGTAATAAGAAACGTGTTACAGCAGTATGAGGGTCATCACTTTCCATGTCACTTGCCAATAAAACGATAATTCTCTTCGTTCTTCTTAATTTGAAAAATTCGGTCCCTGGTATCAATGTATCTAAATTTCTAATATGCTCCACACATGTACACATAGGATTAGAAAACCCTTGCCATATCGTTTTTTATCATCCAAAGAAGCCGTGCACTTGGTATGTATATACCGTTTAAATTACACGTTGTATAGATACAGTGGTTAGTCATGTTTTAAGATACAGTGCGCTATGATCAGCCTATTAAAGGCATACAAAAACAATAAATTATAATTTTTACATGCAAATAAGGACAAGTGCTTTTCTAGTTTATTTATTTATTTATTTATTTGGTTTACTAACAATTGTTACATCAATGCTTAATTAAAATACAACACATAATATTTAAACTAGATGTACAACATTAAGCAGTAAACACTACATGCTACATAATAAATACATGAACATATCTAAATAAAAGATTTAGGTACGAAGGAAAACAAAACTGACCAGAAACAAATTTTGAATGGAAATATAATACATGGATAATTGTTACTAGTGTATCTTTTTATATGATAAGACTTGTTGTATACTAAATTAATGTTTACTAATTGTTTGGAATAGCTGGTACTTGAACTGCTGAAGAGAGGAGCTACAAATATCAATATTTCTTAATTTATTATGTAATCGACTAAGCCTAGGAATTGCCGAATTACGTCCTAAAACAGTTCTACGAAACGGTGGGTATAGGAGATTAATGGGATTTCTAGGATAATTATGGGGAATATTGAAGTTTAGTTTATTTAATAGTTGTGGGGAATCAATCTTATTGTGTAAAATTTTATACAAAAACATTAAATCAATCATGTCTCTTCGTCTTTCGAGGGATATCATATTGAATGTGCTTAAACGTTTGGTGTAACTCAGGATTTTACGTTTCACCGTTGAGTAAGCTAAGTGATTTAAAAACCGCTTCTGAATACGTTCAATTCTTAGGCTGTGGGTTGAGTAGTGTGGACGCCAAGCAACAATACAATACTCAAGCAAACTACGGACTAGGCAATTGTACAAGTATATTTTAGTTTCCGGTTTGCGAAAAGGTTTTGCGTTGCGAATGATAAACCCCAATGATTTTGAAGCCTTTTTTATTACATTATCTACGTGTGGGATAAATGTTAACTTAGAATCCAATAGGACACCAAGATCTTTTACAATATCAGCTTTGCACAGACACAACCCATTCATTTTATAGTTCATTTTAATAGGATTTAGCTTTCGTGTGAATGTGATTTGGGAACATTTTCCCACATTAAGTTGCATATTGTTGATAGTGCACCAATGCGTAATCCTGTCTATGTCCTCCTGAAGCAACAAAGTATCTGATAAAGATTTAATTACACGGGCTATCTTCAAATCATCAGCAAACATGTATGGTTTTGAGCTTACAAAGCAACTAGGCAGGTCGTTTATAAAAATATTAAAGAGAATAGGTCCCAAATGCGATCCTTGCGGTACACCTGAGGTTGCTTTAAAGGTGCTAGATCTGTATCCATTGGCAACCACATAAAAAGATCTATCTAATAAATAGGAGTTTAACCATTTCAGAAGAGGTCCTGCAAATCCATACGCGGCCAACTTTTGAATGAGAACTTCATGGGACACTTTGTCGAAAGCTTTACTCAAATCTGTATATATTACATCTATTTGGTTATTACAGTCTACCGCCTCTACTAAGCTTTCAACAAAAAGGACCAAGTTGCTACACGTCGATCTACCAGCTGTGAATCCGTGCTGAGCGACAGAAATATATTTTTTAAAGTAGCTTTGGATGTAAGGACAAATAAGTGCCTCAAAAATCTTCGACAAGGTTGGAAGTATTGAAATTGGTCTATAATTGCTAACTAAGCTTTCGGATTCTGCTTTGTGTATTGGGACTACTTTAGCAGTTTTCCAACGATCAGGAAATACACCAATTTCAAGAGATTTATTAAAAATTATATGGATGGGTGTAGCTAGCTCTTCAGCACAAGATTTTATGAAAATTGCAGGAAGCTCATCACTGCCTGAACCTTTAGTGATATCTAAGCTTTTAATACATTTTTCTACTTCACTTTTAGTAAGAGATAATACTGAGAGGCTGTCAGAATTATTTGCTAAATTGCTTAAGAAAGAAGAAGTTTTATATATGTCGCGTGTAGGAGCATGTTGGCAGTACACCGAAGAAAAATGGGCCCCAAACATGTCGCACATCTCGTAGCCATCATCAGTGTAATTCGTACCATTTGACATCGAAGCCTGTCTTGCGTTTCGTCTTGTTTTTATGTATGACCAGAAGAATTTAGGGTTTTTAGAAATTTTTTGTTTTATGTCGTTAATGTATGAATTATAGCATTCTTTAGCCAATTTGTCACTATGCTTGCAACACCACCGAAACGATATCTTATCCATCGGGTTTTTATACATATTATATCGTTTTCTATATTTTTCCTTTTCACGCAATAGCTTTATTAATTTTTTGTTAAACCAAGGGGGTTTCGTATTACTTTTAACGGTACTTAAGGGGACAAATTTTTTAATTAATTGATTTATGACTTCATAGAAAATATCGAGCAATTTATTGGGATCATTAATGTTCAGAAATAATTCTTGCCAATTGACTTTGCGTAATTCTGCATTAATTTCGAAATAATTGGCTCTTTTATAATTTAGTCTACTAGTTAAGTTAGGTTTTAAATTGTTAGTAATTATAGATTGTAGGACAATTAAAAGAGGAGGATGATAGGGATCAATCTTAGTGAGACTACATGAGGCTTCGATTACATCACAATCAGGCTTATCAAACAAAACTAAGTCTAAGATCTTGTTTTTGACATTTAAAACGTTGTTACATTGGGTGAGGTTATTAATATGGATAAAATCAACAAGTTCTTGGCCCAATTTCGACAAAGAACAGGAGTGGCGAGAAGAAGCGGGAGAACTTTTTCCATTCTGCACTAAATTCCAATCAATGTTACTCATATTAAAATCACCTATAACAACAGTACGGAAGTCATTTTTTTCTACCACGTGATTAAAGCTATCAACAAAATGTTCCAATATTAAACTTTGTACAGGTGGGGGCAGATATATTACACATATTGCTATTTTAAAATTCGACGCACCCTCCACCGTAACCCATAAGTCCTCACACTTACTCTCCCAGCTCTGTTGTCTATGGGCAGTGAACCTTTTGTCCACCGCAATTAAAACACCGCCTCCATCTTTCTTGTTATTATGGAAACCAGAAGTTTCCCTGTCTCGCCTAAAAACATTATATCTTTGATCAAAAAGTTCACTGCTGAGTATACAACCATTAAGCCAAGTTTCCGTCAATACTAATGCATCGTAGTTAGCACATACCAAATTACAATAAAATTCTTGACATTTTGAACGTAAACCACGAGTATTCTGATAATATATGTTGAATGCAGCGAATTCCAATTAAAACAATGTCAATAACAGAGACATTTGTAGGATACTATAAAACTAAACTAATAAGTCTAGAGAATCCCTATCTCTGATAACTTTAGTATCAGAATCATCCGTTTTTCTCACAAAGATGCGCCCTCCTCTGATCCAAACATATTTGTATCCTCTTTCCTTAGCCTTAATACGGGTAGCTGCATGAAGTGCTTTATTGTTTAAGCTCAAATGTTCGCTCACAAAAATAGGTAATTTCGCACCTTTCATTCCTATATGCGTTGTGTTTAACTTATCACCCACAGGCTTTGATTTATTGAAAGTGATGATAGATGCCAAGAAAGTATCACGGAAACGGGGCGAACTAAATTGTACCACTATTGACTTAGGACGCTCATTGTTGTAATTAGCCTTCATAACACGAGAGCAGCTAAGTATATTCTCTTCCTTTATATCACATTTAATGGTAGTTCCTAATTGTTTGATAATTTCGATGAGGTTTTCATTCTTAGTTTGGGGGACACATTGTATCTCAACATTTTTTGCACGAGCGTGTTGTTCGAGCGTATTCATTCGGTTTGTCATATCTTTAATGATTGTAGACATTTCATTGTTTTTATTTTGCAATACTTTCACTTGATCTTCGATTGCTTTCTTTTCCTTTACTATATCATCGTACTGTTCACTAATGAAGTCAACCGATTTCCTATATTCCGCAATTTCTTCCCGCATGGATTTCAACTCTTCGTTTAGTAGCAACTTCATATTTAAGTTCATCCTCTCTAATAGACGATCTAATTGCGATTGCATCACCTCTTCTATGATACTCCGTACTCTTTCCTCCATTACTGGAAATGAAGATACATCTGGGGGGGACTGCAGCGCTTGCCTCTTATTCGCTCGAGTGGTAACATTCGATTTGAAGTATACTTGAGAGTTATCAGCATTTTTCGCTTCAGGTGTCTGAGGGTTGCATGAAGAACAGATCCATAATAGCGGATCTGACGGTGGATCAATAGCCAGACAATCATAATGGAATATTTTCCTACAAATTGAACATCCCAATGAGCGTTTGTCGTTATATTCATTCAAAGAGGAACAACAACCCC
This sequence comes from Tholera decimalis, assembly GCA_943138885.2. NCBI lineage: Eukaryota > Metazoa > Arthropoda > Insecta > Lepidoptera > Noctuidae > Tholera > Tholera decimalis. The sequence goes on from OW964549.2 coordinate 7,236,517, forward strand.
ACATTATTGGCGTTAGTTCGTCCATTGCAACAAAAAAAAAATATCAGTTGCGTTAAAATAATTACTTATTAAAATCCTACACAATAAGTAATATTTCCAATAGTCGCACACTAATAAAGTCTCAGTGTTATGTAGCGAAATAATTTTCGCAAAAACGCACGGCAATAAATGCCCACGCTGAGTGAGAGTATCAAAACGTGATCGCGCCAGGTAAACGGCGTCGCATACCTACGTGTTTACTATGCGCACCGATATGTTGTGTGGTTGCGGGTAGGTGGTTAAATTTTTTGCGGAATCTAATCCTTATTTCGATATATTTAGCCTTATTTATCACACTTTATTATAGTATTAACTACTCACTGATACAGTTTGCGTCCAATGTCACTTGCCATAGCTTTTTACTTCTAAAATCTCACTATTTACACCAAAATCAATTTGTTTCCGAGGAGCGTTGTAACTACGTGTTCACAATATGGAATTCGTATTGAAATTTTTCTGTTTTCGTATTTTTCAGTTCTCGTATTAAACTACAAATTAACTACATAAATGATTACATAATTTCATTATTATAAGTACATTTTTTTTAAAGATTACTAGCAATGTGGGTAGAATTCACATTATTAGCAATTTGTTAACTCCTCCAACTAAGCTAAATATGCTTGTGTCTGGAGTGGGTTCACGGCAGTAGTGTAATGGGTGGGATTTGAACCTGCTACCTTTCGATCACAAGTCCGACACCTTATCCATTAGGCTATTGACTTTCAAGTAGTCAAAATAATTTGTTAGGTTAATGTCAAAATTAATTCAGACTTTAATACATTTTCATGATGTGTGTTACAATATAGTCAAGGAAGCAAATTACATAAAATTACAAAAATTTTAAAAAGCCAACATAGACAAAGTCCGGAGAAGTCTAAGCAGACTGATCACGATGGTGATTCTGTAGTCATCATCATCTAGGGCATAGCTTCAAGGACAAGGCGTCAAAGTGTTGGACTTGTGACTGAATCTCACCCATTACATATTGCCGTGAACCCACTCCAGACACAAGCTTTATCTTAGTTGGAGGGGTTAATGAGATTGTTAGTAATGTGAATTCTACCCACATTTTTAGTCATCTCTTTTTTTAAATCATTATTGTCAGATGATAATGACTACAGACGGCCTCTTAAAGCTTCAGAATAAAATTTAATGACAGTTACACTATTTAGTAGCACACCATAGGGATATTATATAATTTACAATATTTATTTATTTTACTTTATTGTACACCTCACAATATTTCTATGGATACAAAAATTTAAACTAGTGTACAATGGGCGGTCTTATCGCATAGGGCGATCTCTTACAGACAACCTTTGGATGGACAAAAATTTAAGGAGACTGATTAAGGGCTGTCAGTGTACAAACAACATAAATAATATTAATTGAACATTTAAAATTAACTGTGTCCTGAAATACTGATTCACAGAGATACAAATAAACAGTATGCAAAGTAAGAAAGAACGCGACGTAGACATATGGTAGATATGCGTGTTTGACCTGGGGTTGACATACAATAGATACATTTCAAAGGTTGTCTGTAAGAGATTGCCCTGTGCGATAAGACCGCCCATTGTACACTAGTTTTATTATTTGTATCTTTAAATGTATTGTAAGGTGTACAATAAAGTATATAATAAATAAATAAATAAATAAATTTCAGCGTTTAAGTCCCCTCAGCATTCGCATAAATATATATAGGTACATCATATACAGCATGTATCTTCATTGACGCACACACTCAAACACGCCAATTAGATAATATTATGTTATAATCATAATAAATGCGCTGAATTTTTAGGTGTATAATACGGTTTTTTCATCCATCATTTAGTATCTATTAAATAACGGAATTAATACGGACGGTATAAAACTATATTTATAAAAGTTATTACTTTGATTTACAGAGCACTTTAGTTTGTCCTGACTATACAGCGATAGTATAGTTTTAATTTACGTAGATTTAAATATTTTTGGATTAAAAACTGAATCATTAAACGATTCTGAACTAACTGATTTCACGACGTGCCTTAATTATGTTACATATTGTATATAAAAATATAATCAAAATCACCACGAACAAATTAACGTATAAAACCAGCCTGTAGTTGCTCTGATATAAGTTTTACACTTGTGTTTTTATGTATAACAAAGAATAGACTAGCGAACATAGGTACTGTGTAGCTTTAAAAATAAACAGACAACATTCAACAATAGTTAAAAGCTAACCAACCAACCAGCCCACCCTGCAGTTAACATCCCCCAACATTATGATAATGCAGAACTTTTAGAAGGATTCGCGCTTTTAGTTGAACGGACAAGTTTGTTCTGTCCTTCGCCTGTTCTCCTTGTTCTCTTTTGTTAAAACTTCACGATTGTGGAGATCCGCACAACTTGCACAATGGTATCGCTTGGTGTGTGTAAATAGGCCGCATCGGTCGCTTTTTGGTTTCTGTTTTTGTTATTTTCCTTGTGAAGTACTTATAGGTTTTGTTAAGTGTTAGTTTAAGGGGCGCGTGCTTTGGTATGATGCCGTAGCCGCTGTATTAGTTTTATAGTATAACAACCTTAATATAACTATGTCCTGGATTTAATAAATTCCTTCAATCGTTAGACCCGTTAGACTTAAAGCAAAATATACGATTTCAAGTCAAAGTCTACTTTATAAATATCGGTTTTAAAACTATTACTTACAGAATAATTTAGCTAAACCTGGCGCAGTGGTTGAGCGATTGGCTGAGCTGGCTTAGTTGAGCGGTTCCGCTGCATGTCGCGGGTTTGATTCCTACAGCGGTACAAATGTTTATATTGCTTGATATGTTCATTATTTTGAAGTCAATAAACGAGGGGTATAGAATCAAATGTAGCTAAGAGCACAAACTTCAAATTCTGACAAATTAAAAAAAAAACATTATATCCTTATCAAAATTCATATTTTCTAATATGTTTGAACATTAAACAGTTTATTAAAATTCTATTTGTATTGAACGTAAGTATTAAATCAATAGGTTAAGAGATTAGCCCGCAATTTAAATAAAATGACTTGCATAAGCTGCTTTTGATTCTTATTCATTTATTAGGATGTGTTTGTTCCTGACAATTCATCAGCTAGCTGTTTTTGATACCAACCGAAAATGACATTGACGTTTGATGCGAACCTTAGTGATGTGCTAAAGTTAAATCTTCGTCGATATAGCTGTTTAATTTTAACTATTTATACGATTGATGTTTTTGTCTGTTTTATCATAACATAACCATATAATTAAAACACATGTGTTTTATCAGTCTTTTTTTTTACAATAGTAGTAAGTATGCAAATAATAAGACCATAGATCTGTTTAACTGTAATGTAGGTAAACGACCATTGCCATTGTTTACCTTTCTTCAATAATTCATAAAGAGGTACTAAGATGCTACTCATATTTCTAACAAATAGTCCATAGCACATATTGACCAGTTACGTAGGAGAACAGGCAATAGATTATCATTAGTTTCTAGTGGTCCTAGTATTACGGAGCGATCAGACACAGATTCTCAGTCGGCTGGTAACCAGGAAGAATGCAGTGGAAGTGATGAGCAGGCTCAGTCGGAGGGGTCGGTGGATGGGTTGGTATCGCCGCGCTTAGTGTCGTCACCAGCTCAGCCGATTCATGATGCACCTGTAGATACTCAGGCTTCAGTGGAGAGTCAGGTTGCCTTGCCTCAAGTGCCACAGACACCACAGCGTGCCCTTAGACAGTGTAGGTTTAAGGTTCATAATTATAAGGTTTAGACTAAGTGTTAAGGTTTAGTTAAGGCAGTAAGTTAGATATTAAGTTATGTTAATTATTGATAATTAGTAGTATGTATTAAATTAGTAGGGAGGAGTGTAATGTAGGTAGTTTATAATAGTTTATATTAGTTAGTTTGTAAGTATGTAGGTAGACCTAAGTTGGACACTTGTCAGTCAAATTATAGCTCTGCTGCGGAACGCTTGACTTTTATTTAACTACTCCCGAATATCACATTAACAATTAGACTTAATAGTGAAAATCAGACAAACAGGTTAAGAATTGATTAAACCACTAACAAAGGTGGTTCTTCATGATGTTCATAGGAGAGTTCATCTTCATGATCTTCTTCATTTTCATCTAAAGATTCTGTGGTAAGAATGTTCGCATAATATTCAAGACTTGGCAATGTCTTCCAGTCGTTTCCAAAGTGTTTTTGTAACAGTTTGTCGACGTCTTCCAGTTTTGCTGATTTTACATTAATGAGACCAGGGTTGATTATTGCAGGATTTATGTCTGAGATGTTCTTATTCTTTTTGCATACATTTTGGAACGTGCTTAGATCAGATTTATAATAAAGTTCCCCTCTAATCAATGCATTGCCAAGTCGCTTTGATCGTTTGATTACGAATCTTTTAGAAAGAGTTACTTTGAATGGAAGACTGCTGGGTGGTTTCATTGCCGACTGAACAGCTTTTCGCCAATCGAAAATTTCAATGGTATTTAAATTTGTGACAGTTGCGTGGTTTTTAATTACTTCAGCATACTCTTCAGGGTCTATAACAACTTCCATTTTTTTCAACTCTTTTTCTATGTTGCCAAAAACCCGATCAGCTGGCATAAAAGAATGCCCTGTTACGGGAAAAATAAGTTCAATGGTTTTTATATGTGGTTTCGACAACAGCCACTTAGATAACATGCCAAGCATTGTCGTATTTTTATTTTGACCCACGCAACCGTCGGCTATTAAGCGGATACGCGTGATATTAAGTCCGTTTTATTTAGGTGATGAAATACCACCGACGCTATTTCATTTGATCCTTTACAGTGAACGTCTTCTGTCCAAATATAGCAAAACACGTTGTTTTTATTCAAAGGATCCTTTGAGCTACCTTCTACCACCGTTGCATTATATAAATACAACTGCCTGCTGTAATAGCACATTTGATCTGGAACTTTAGGGAGTGGAAGATTCTTCTGGCAATCAAATGAGAATGTTTTCATGCCTTCCTGTTTTTCCTTGAGAAAACTATAAAATGCGTTATTTCGGAGGCGATGGACTCTTTGTTGTATCCTCAGATCATTTCGCTTTGATTCGTCTTTTTCAATTTTAAATCGCTCAGCGAAATTCAAACAAGTTGAACACACATCGGTACGTGGACTGCCGAAGCCGAGGTTATAATTCTCGTTAAATATTTGACGAAAGTATGACCTTTTTATAAACGTGTGTACAATTTCCGCAATGAACATTTTATACAGCTTATTTATATTTAGCGTACTTGGCAAATATCGTCTGGCGGAGCTGCTACCACGACAATAGTGGCTGTCTGAACATTTTAAAGTATTGATGTATGCTTGAATAACATCTTTCTTCCATTCGTATAAGTGAGATTTATGGTTCCCTCCTCGTCTCTCAACAGGCCCAGTGCCATCACGAAAAAAGTTTGCAATTACATACGGTACTCGGTATTTTGTTATATTCAAGCACCGCAAAAATGTGTTTTGACAGACAGGAATAAGTTTTTTGTTGGCATATAAATTATATTTAATTGTGAACTCACGGCCTTTTCTTGATATGTTTACTTTGCGTCGTTAATATAATAGCGTCTTGCGATAATTTGTCAGTAGTAGTTACAGGTGGGTCGCTGTGGCAAATCTTGTGATGAATATCTGAAAGAAAATAATATTGTATTCTATTAAGTATCTATATCATAGAAAAGTTATCTAGCAACATGTTGTTAGGTACTTAATGTGAGTCTTTATAAAATTTAGGTATAATTATGTGAAAGTGGCAAAATGGACTAAAATTTATCGACGAAAAATATTACAATAAATTTGATTTATACTTTTTATTTAAAATTAGGGGAATATGAATTGAAATAAATAAAGAATGTAATTAAACCTAATTCATTTACATTGTCATTCAATTAAAAACAAATTATTAAAATTAAAAAATATCGTGATGGCTCATAAGTAACATGCCCCCATCACTAAACTTACCGCTCCTTCTTCTTCAGATTTCGCTTCCAAGTCTCTGGGTTTTTTCCTTTTTTCGTGCAGTTTTCGATGTCACAGGAGTAACGTTTTCTTCCATTATAATAAGGAACACAAATTTATCCCACTAGTTTCAGAAAAATACTCAAATCTTATTTAAAATCAAGTTAAACTGCAGCACTTCTTGTCCGTCGAAAACTATGGACGCCATATTAGTTTCGACGCCATCGCATCGCTGTGATTGGTCAATTCCGATTTAAGCTGTCGTTGATGTTTGCATGCCGTTTTTAAGCTGACTTTGATCCCAATGGAGATTTTTAAACTGGTTTTTGTATTATTTTAAGCTAGTTTTGATGCAAAATTATAAGTTGAGGTCATAGACAATTGAGGGATATTTATTTTTGCATTCATAGTTCAGATTTCAAAAAAGATGCAACTAGCTGCTTTTGATTATGATATGATTATTATTATGATTATGATTATGATATATGATAGATTAAACATCGACAAAAATAAATTATGTAAAAAATAGGTTCATCCGTCTTCGAGTAATCGGTGAATTCGACGCGTACATCTTTTTTTACTATATGACATTTAAAAAATATATACGTGTCGAATTCATAAACTCCTCCTTTTTCAAAAGTTGGTCAAAATAGGTAATTACTGTATTCAATAATAATTGATATAGCTCGATATTTTGAATGATTAATACTTAACACAAAAAAATACTTCAACAAACACTTAACTATATACTTGTTAATTTATTTGATGAAAAATTTGAACTGAGCTTTTTCAGTTTTGTTTAAGTTGATTTACCTATTCCTGTTTATTCCATCCGTTGAAACATTCCGGTATCGGATACTGAGACGATGTTGATATTGAATTGGCTTTATATTTGTACAAGTAAGGAAATTTACTTTCCTAAGTGCATGTCGTATTGACTTCATACCTATATATGAGGTTTTTGGTAAAGTGCTTTTCTGTCACAGAATGCGATTGTCGTAATGAAAATGTGCAAGAGATGATCCCGTGACATTTTGAAAGCGTTTATCAAACTTATATAGTTTTGGCATTTAGAACATCGCCATTGCAACGTGCAACGTTACTGCTGACGATTGTGAATTGTTTGTTTATAACTCGACTGCGGTGAAGCCGGAAAGGAGGAAAGTTATGTTTTAAGCGCGTATGTACTCGTATGTCTGTATGTCCTTTCCTTTGTTCCCTCGTAACTATTAAGCCAGTGAACGGATTTTGCCAAAGGATACATCGTTCGTTTTCATAATTTTTCATTTTAAGCCACTGTTAAGAATATAATTATAACGTTTTAAAACGGAATTGAATCGTATAAAAGGACTGATAAATCGTTAATTAATATTTAAAGTAAAAAGCTGAAAATTAAAAAAATATTTAAATAATCTAAAAACCTGACTGCTCAACTGAAATGCAAGAAACAAGCACATTCTGACAAACTGGCGGGACCCATCCCACGCTTGTCAGTCAGTTGAGCAGTCGTTTTTTTGTTTCAGTAGATTTTTGATATGACTTTTTTATTTATTTATTTACTTCAACATATAACGGCCGAAGACCACTTACATTCCTGAGTGAGACGGCGCAGCGTATTACACGCGCGCCTCAAAGAACAGCCAGCAGCAATAATGGGCCCGGTATGGCTAATGCCTGCCAGGCTTCCGGGAACTTCAGTCTTGTCAAAGGGCGACACAACCCAGTAACTGTGTAACACGATAGTCTTACACAGTTACTGGGTTGTGTCGCCCCATGTAAAACACTGTTACTCAACAACATCCGCTTAGACTGGAAGATAGCCCGACATAGCTGTGAAAATGACAAAGAAGTTGTTCATAGATTGCTGCAAATTCGGACTGACAAAATTAATTTCACATGATGCTTTGTATCTTGCGATCGCAGGAGTTTCATGTGAAAACGTATACAGGAGGGCCACATGCTTCCATAAAAAATGCAGCTTTTCATCGCTTTTCCCACCCTGACACGCAATCCACATGCTGTGACAATGGCGATGCGTGTGTGTAGCTTTCGACGATTCGACGATGAGCACTGAATAGGGCGTGTTCGGAATTGGTGAGTAGGCTTGGACAAAATTAATCGATATGAAAAATATCGATACATTTAAATTTTCGATACACACACACAGATACAACAAAACACAGTGAAAACAATGTTATTTGTAGCCAGAGCACTTTTCTAATTGTAACCAATTGTTTTGCTTTTTGTGTTTACCGCCTAACATTGTATACTTGGTTTAAATTACTGACTGCTGCATGTATTTATAGTTCTTTATTAGTGTAGAAATTGTAGGTAAGCCAAGTAAATAAATTAATAAAATAAAATACAGAAACACACACACACATACCCATGATAACACAATTATAGTTTAAAATTATTATTTTATTGAAGCACATAAGTACACACCTACATACTATTAAAAAAGGTGGGTCTTTTAGTATAATACTATCGTCTTAAAAGGAGACCCTTGTGTAAGATAAATTGTAGTAGTTATAGTCATGAAATAAAGAAATTATCTATTATTATTATTACTTAAAACGGGATATTTCCGGCACGTAAATATGCCGTTTTAAGTTCTATTATTAAACCTGGTTATTTTTTGTATAAATTCATTTTTTTTTATTGAAAATAGGTTCGCGTTTGATCACTATCTCACCTGATGGTAAGTGATGATGTGGTCGAAGATGGAGCACGTTTACCTAAAAGTAGCCTATTCACTCTTGCCTTAAAGACTCCTAGGTTGTAGCTATCGGGAATTTAAGTGCGAATGTTGATATTCTTGTTCTTGTTTTCATTATAAAAGTAAAAAGTTAAAATATCGTATAAATATGCAATTACGCGCAAATATCTTGCGTTCTGATCGTGTTTAAAAATATAAATAAGTTATTTCTCGACAAAATACATGTTTCAGATAAAAATTTCGAACAACGATAAAATTCAATAAAATACTAACTAGTAGCCAATTACAACCTAACTGAGAAAATACTGGGTATATTTTCATCTGCCGCGGTTACAGGAATATTTTACCGAGATGCCATGGCCAGTAGAAGTCTAGCACTCCGCTTAACCCGGAGCGAGAGAAGTCATTCGATGATTTTCCCACCCCGAAAAAAGGTATATTTTCACCGACAATTATAGACGATGTCTGTAAATATTTACCGACAAATTTCATTAATTTGCCCATCACTAAATGTACGTCGCTGTTATGTGTGGGGCACGTGCTCACATTACTCGCAACATGCAAGCAGCGCACGCCTCAATGGCGTGTGCAACGCTCTTACGACGTAGTTATGCTTTATGGTATCTAGTTCACTCGTTTTAAGCTATATTTTCTACAAAATGTTAAGTTGTACGCTTTTAGTAAAGAGACTTTTTAACCTTTAAGGTTCAAGTGAGTCAATAGACTTTTTTATACATTGCCCCACACTAAGAATGTATCCTTTATTATGAGTGCAGATTTACAAACAATTATTTGTAGGCCAAACAAACATTTGTTCCGTTGCGGGAATCAAACCCATGACATGCAGCGTGGCATCCAATCACTCAACCACTGCGCTAACCTTGTTATCTGTAGATAGTTTTAGTGAACGAAACTCCACAGATCAATATTGACATGATCATAATTATTATTAACTTCATCTGTTAAGCCTTTTTCTAGTTATGTCAATGTAGGCTTTCGGTATAACACCGGCTTCACACGTACATAAGTTTGAAAGAAAATGATTGGCAACCGAGCTTTTAAAAACAGCGAGTGACTGAGCTTGTCTTACTGACACCGGCAATCCATTCCACAACCGAATAGCCTGCAACGTAAACGAATGGTCGTAAAATTTTGTGGAATGTGTAGACATCAAAAGTCTCAAATTCTCCGATGATCTCAAATCTCTAACATGTGTGTCATGAAGGAACTTAAAACGTTCTTTGAAAAAGAAAGTCCTTGGATTGAAAATAATACTGTAAAGTAATGATAAAATATGTGAGCTTACTTAAAAGTAGAAGACTTATTAATTGTCGAATATAATAAAGTTTTTTTTTATATAGACACAAGCTTATCAGATAGGATATCGAAATTTAAATTAAACTGAAAAACAAAATAATCAAGTTCAAAAATAAAATCAATATATTAATACATATCAAAATCAAAACCTTCCATTAAAATTGTAAGTTATTAAAATCTTATATCTATACATATAATAAAATTGTAGAAAAGTGGTGTCTGTAAAATGGAAATATATAAAAAAGAAGTAGCAGGGGTTGTTATTATATCGATGCCGAACCCGAAATATTAATTAAATTTTTTTTTGTCTGTTTTTCTGTTTGTCTGTGTGTTTGTGCACGCTAATATCAGAAACGGCTTATTCGATTTAGATGCGGTTTTCAGTAATATATTGTAGTAAGCTTCACTTAACATTTAGTGTTTATTTCATGTCAATCGGTTCATAAATAAATCAGCTAATCAGCGCGAACATTTGTTAAGGTATACTATCAGAGTACGTACACGCCTCGCGCCTGCGCGTCCGTGGCTATACAACGTGTAACAGATTAAGCGCAATACCTCAGACACTCCAATTAGAATATTAAATTATAAGTCTAAAACAACATCCGTAACTAAATAAATTGAAACCTAACCTAGGTATTCTTTATAAAATAGTATTCCTTACTAAACGCAAAACGTATATGCGTTATACAATATCCTTTCGCAGAAGCATACACTCATGCAATGTTAGCGGCCGACGCGACACGCACATAATTTCCTTGAATTAAGGATTGTATTAATTTGTCATGATACAGTGTTTCCATTTTAAGTTAAATGAAAGATTTTTCCATCAAAATTTAACACTTATTTTTTATGACGGAAATCGATTCAGAAGCTGATTCTGAACCAACTACTTTAAGGAACTGCGTTTATTCTGTTACACGTTGTATAAAGCGCGCTGAGAGCAAGGATTCAGTTATTCGTAGCGAACACACGTATCCTGGAGAGTATAGGCGAATAGTTACATTCGATTATTGCGATTCACTTGAATACTGACTGTTTGCATATTTCATTTATTTATATTTTAGGGTTTGTAGGTTAGGTTCTTTTACTTAATTTTCTTTAAAATTTTGTAAATAAATTTTGTAAGTATTTGGTATAGGTTAGGCATTTCTTTCCTTGATTTTCGGTATACTTATCTTAATTTGTATTTAGGGTTTGTATATAAATATTATAAGTAGGTATTTGGTATAGGTTAGGCATTTCTTTTCTTGATTTTCTTTATTAAGTATAAGTTCATTAGCTCAGGTTAGTAATTAATTTTTCTAGCAATACTTTTGTTTTATAAAGTTAGTACGTTTGGATTACACGTCTTAACACTTATTACTTAATTTGTGATAATTTTAGACTGTATAATAATCTGTAAGTATTTATAATTTAATTGTTTACGATAGTACGTGTTTACTAAATAACTGTGTGTTAAGTAGTAAGTACTATTTTATTGTAAGAATGCCTCGAAGAAGATCCAACCTCTCCCAATGTAGCAGACATGCTAAAAGGATGAGATTAGTTCGATCACTGTGACTGATGTGCATAGTAGCGCCCTCTGTCGTCGCATAGCGAGAATATGCTAACTTTCTGTTTGCGCCACTGGCTAAAAGATGGCAACAGTTTCTATGAAACATTTGCTAGTTGTCAATAACAATTCGAATATGATTCCGCTTTGCGACGCCAGGGGGTGGATTTATGAATGGAAGTTATATGAATTATGAATGAATATTGAAGATGTCGCCTCTCGACACCAGAGGAAGCACTGTAGTACAACCTAGATTAATCTCGAAGTTTCTGGAAGCCGGAAGTTAGAATGTTTGTATGCCTTTTCCGCCCACATTTTGTTTCTCAGTGCAGTAGTCCTTAAGTTCGCTTCCATGACAGTAGTGTAAACTAGTCTCGTAATGTTTTAACCGCGTAAATATCAAACCGAAGACATGCTTGCCTTAATCCAGTAGATGTAATAGTTTAAACCTGTGGAATTTAACAATAAATCTGGTAGTCACGTTTGAAAGACTTTTCATTTATATTACCAGAAGTTCGCTACACATCAGTGTTGTGCTCCATATTGTTCCTTCGTAGCTGGATTACATCACTGTTGTGCTCCATAATCACAGTAATCTGAGGAAGGTCGTGAGGCAAGGCTCTCTGCAACTCGGGAACATCAGAATCAAAATGCTCAAGAATTTACAGAATAGCTACTTGAGATTGGTAACGGTGTGTATCTATGTATGGAAACCTCATATCATCTATGTATGGAAACGCAACGCAAATACCAACTTCCGAAAATTCCTGGCTTTGCGAAAGAGCTATTTTGACGCCACGAATCAACCAAGCAGCAACAATAAACGCTGAAATTTTGAGCTGTTCCGGGGGATTATGTTGAGTATATCTCCATTAACAGATTCATGGAAGAAGGAGAATCTACAAGCTACCTAGTAGAATTTTTAGAATCCCTCAATGCTCCTGGACTACCAGCACATAAAATAAAATTAAAAGTAGGCGTACCCATAATGCTTCTTAGAAAAAGCCCCCAAAACTTTGCAATGGCACCAGGTTAAAAGTGACCAATTTACAACGAAATCTGATAGAAGCAGAGATTTTAACAGGGTGTGGAAAAGGTGAAAGTGTTTTCATTCCTCGGATTCCTCTCATTTCAAACAATTTTCCATTTAGTTTTAAACGAGTCCAGTTTCCAGTCAGCCTATGTTTTGCGATGATAATTAATAAAGCCCAAGGTCAGACGCTGAAAGTTGTAGGTGTAGATCTAAGTATCAGCAGCAGTAAGTACCTGCCCTCATCTTTGGGATGGATCTGCCAAATACCAACTGGACGCGCTTGAGTCTATGAGAAAAGGGCCAACAGACTAATTGGCAACAATTCACTGGTCGAATCAAAGCTCCAGAGCCTTGAACATCGACGACGAGTTGCAAGTCTATCAGTTTTCTATCGGTTACATTTCGGGGAGTGTGCGGAATTACACAATCTAATTCCGCCAAGCCCGTTCCATCATCGGACTACAAGACAAACGGCGATGTGCCATCGTTACATGGTAGACATCCCACCCATATGCACAAAACGTTTTGGGAATACTTTCATTGTGCATACGTCTAAGGAGTGGAATTCCCTGCCGGAGTCTGTGTTTCCCGATCGCTATAACCTGGGAGTCTTTAAGTCAAGAGTGAATAGGTTACTTCTAGGCAAGCGTGCTCCATCTTCGACCACATCGTCACTTACCATCAGGTGAGATAGTGGTCAAACGCGAGGCTATTTATTATCAATAAAAAAAAGCTGTTTCTCGCACGGTCAGTTGTATGTGGCTCTGTCACGGGTTAGCAATCCTAGGAGCCTGTATGCTTTCATCCCCGATGGCCATACGTCAAATATCGTATACAGAGAAGCATTACTGTAATGTAAATTTTTAGCTACCCAAACGACGGTATATGTAATTCAAAATATGCTGCCCGAAAAGTCACTATTCCACGCGGACGAAGTCGCGGGCACAGCTAGTATCTCATATACATATATTCACTTGGTTATTTTTTAAATTACAAAACATTTGAGCTCTTTTACTCAACAAATTACGTTATTCTTTTATACCTAAGCAAAATCAACGACTGTAAGGAAAATAAAAAGAATTTTTCTTCTGACGACAACCGTTCCTGAAATACTCTTAATAAAATTGTTTCATTACATTTCTTTGCAGAGCTCTTAACTTTCGAATTGGGACATAATTATACGTAGCTTGAAGATATGAATACAAGAGAAAATCATGTTTTCCTCTTACAAAAACACATGAAGATTTTCTTAATAAATAAAAAAATGTGCCTAAATTTTTCACCGTCTCACTCATTTTGTTATGAAAGTGAGTTACTTTGGAATAAAAATGTTACATATTTTTGTACAATATTAGTCGCTTGTCATATTGCGTAAATGTCGAGATCTAAAAATAAGTAAAATATCAGAGTAATGACGTCAAATTATGTAGATGTAGAGAGGCTGTTTTATGAGCGGTTGTTATTATCAGTCTCTGGAATAAGTTTATTCAGGCAGGCAATATGATTGCATAAAAAAACGTCTAATCAATTTATCGCAAGTAACTCAAATAAATTTGTTTAAAGTGAAACCAATTTCAAAAATCTATAAACAAAACATTTATAACGATTTCAACCAATGTATGCGTCCCTTTCACAAAAACGCCCCTGTCTCCGTCGCCTGTGATACAGTTTAATTTTTTTACTAACACAGGACACGGTGATCATCTCCACTTATGCGCCTCTGGACACAGAGGTATATCTATAGTCTTTGCTGTTTTGAATAAAATAAAAAATATTCTTTCAAATAATGTGAATTTAGTTTTGCAACGGATCCCGTCACATATTGGTCTACAGCGAAACGAGGATGCTGAAAGACTGGCTAAGATAGCTGTAATGTCAGGTGTAGAAGTTTATGTTTTTTATATTCTGAAATTTTATTAAAATTCAAAATTTATTGTTATATTGAGTGGAAAGACTATTTACTAATACAAAGTGAACCTCTTCGAATCCCATGGTTCCATAGTTTTTAAGTTAGCAGGAGTACTCTGGTCCCAGTCCGTAAGATTATTTAACAGGTTGCCTTTAGACATAAAAAGTGCTGTCTATAGTACCGCTTTCAAATTAAAATTAAAACAATTCCTATTGAATAAGTGTCTATATGCTGTAGAAGAACTCTAAGTTATTGGTGTATAATTGTGTTACTTTTTATTGGATTTTATTCATTAATTTAGTTTTACATTTTATAATTGTTATTTTTAATTCATTTTGACATTATTTGCTATTTTATGTGTAACTAATGTTTTTAATGTAATTTTTTTTTTTAATTTTATGGTTTGACCCTGTTTAATTTTTTGATGACATTTAAATTTATTATTTTTAAATTGTTGACATACATAGAAAAATCCAAATTTACTTATTTTATTTTATTGTAAAACTGTAATATTGTAATTTATTTATGTGTGTAAGTTCAGATACAAATTACTTGTTTATGAATAAATGACTATGACTATGACTACTTCTTTGAAAGTCCGTTCCAGACACATGCCACTAAGAGCCTTTGCATTTATAATAAAGAAGGTAGACTCCAAAATTTTTAGTTTGTAGAGATAAAATAGAAGATGTTTATCACCTCTTGGTGGACTCTGTCAGGAATGGGCTTGAAAGAGATTCCTGAATTAGTAAATTCAAATTAAAGAAATTAGATGTAGGTATAATTTAATAGTATTTTGGCCAAACCAATATCGCCAGAAACGGCATTAGTTTATGTATTAGTTAATTTATAATTTAGAACTTATAAGGTTATGATGGACTTAACATAACGTATTGTTAAAAATTCTTTAAATAAATAAAGATAAAAAAATCTCCACTTATGATAAGTACTATACTAAAAATACTATACTATATTAAACAATTTATATAGCTGCTGTAAGGCAGTGTGAGGGCCCCGAGTTGAAGGCATGTCGTGTTTTACGCGCGTCTCTAAGATCAAGTAACAACAATGACTGGGCCACATGGGGCAATGCCTGCCGCAACTGAACGCAAGGGCAACTGTATGGGGGAACAGGGTGGGTTTTTAGTCAGTAGGAATCTGAGTCACTACACCCAGAGCAGGAGTAGTAATTAAATTATTTTCCCACCAAAAATAAAGTATTGCGAGCCGTAATAAACTTGACGTCACAGTTAACGTCGAAATTCTCTTTCTAATCAACTTTAAAACTTTATAACTTAGTCGTTGATGGAGATATTTAATTATAAAATTCTTTTATAATTGTTTACCAAGATTAAGAAATATTTTCTACTTTATTAATTTTATTTTTAATAAAGTAAGTTTTAGCAACTAGGCATATAATTGATGTTATTAAATACCTTTTTAGTTTTTCCCGCCTTATGTGTATAATCTTAACTTGCGCTGCCTACTTTGGATCTGTGATATTCTGAGTATATATTTTTTTAATCAATGTAATGCGAATTGACTTTTTTTGATCAAATCATATGGAGCTAAGTAGGTTTATATCTGCGAAATTCCCATTGAAGGAAGAAACATATAGATTTGAGCGGCCCTGCCCAAACAATGCAAAGACTTGTCTGTTATCGTGTAGTTCAACTTAGAACTTTCTGTATCTATTTACTGTTAGGAAACATACATCACTCACTGTTGTAAATTGCACATTACACGTAGGGAGTGAGGTATTTATTGACAATTTTCTCATTTAATTTTAAATAAATTGTAATATTTAATTTAACAATAATTGTTTTGTAAACTTTATTGTATTTTAATTATGACTGACATTTAATTGATAATTTGTATGAGTCTTATGATATTTGAGAGTAAATGAATTGAATTGAATAAAGTTTTTTTTTTTTTAATAATCACCACAAACTGTGTATAGGTACAGCGAAAACTTGACCGGTATCCCGAAAAGTCAAGGAATAAACACACAACACACTGTTCGTATCACATTCGAAACTGATTCGCCGTGGGCCCGTTACTCGCATGATTTGTACCTGGATGCAGTAGACACTCATTTGCATACCAAATACAGCTCGTATGGGGGATTTCATTGGGTTAGAATTTCAATGACCATGGATTTTGTGAGATATCTCGTCTTGTGTTATTTAAAGCTTTGTTTTGATTTACGATGGGAATTGGATTATAGTTTCATATGTCCATTTAACACATTAAACATTTAACAGATTAGGCGTAATACCTCAGATACCCCCAATTAGAATATAAAATTATAAGTCTAAAACAACATCCGTAACTAAATAAATTGAAACCAAACCTAGACATTTTTTTATAAAATAGGTATCTTTACTAAACGCAAAATGTATGTGCGTCATACAATATCCTTATGCAGACGCATACACTCAGGCAATGTTAGCGGCCGACACGCACACGAGCGTATTTCCTTGAATTAAGGATTGTATTAATTTGTCATGGTAATGTGTTTCCCTTTTAAATTAAATAAAAGATTCTTCCGCCAAAATTTAACACCTTTTTTATGACGGAAATCGATTTAGAAGCCGATTCTGAACCAACTACTTTCAGGAATTGCGTTTATTCTGTTGCACGTTGTATAATAAGAAAAGCCTATAATGTACCCATTGCTGGGGAACAGGTGTCCTCTCTGTTAGAGGGAGTGGGCTGTTATCCAACAGTACGGATCGGTGAATGTCACATGAATTTTTGGATTTCGGACATGTCGGTTTCTTCATGGTATTCTCTTTCATCGTCTTGATAGTAGTGGTGATTATAGAAATTACAGAAACGAATTTGCCTGCTTACGTTCGAACCCACGACATTAATCATTTTACCTGTAACCACTGGACCACCACTTCTTACCATTGTTTAAGCAGTGTTATTATGTTGAATATGGTACCAACACAAATCTTTTCAATTTGGATTCAAGACTGGTGTACAATTTTCTGGCTTCGGACTACCTGTGAAAACTATTAAAGATGTACAAATGGCAGCCAAGACCAAAGGCCTAACATGTTTTTCAGAGCTCGAAGGAATCTCAAAATATCAAAAAGGTAATTGATCAATTCGACCTCTGTAAACATTATTTTGCGTAACCTTGAAGATCGATATGATAATAAGACAGTCATTTAATGACATAAAGACTATACAACGTGTAATTTAAAGGGTATATACATACCAAGTGCACGGCTTCTTTGGATGATAACAAACGATATAGCAAGGGTTTTGTAATCTTATGTCTACATGCGTGGAACTTATTAGAAATTTCAATACATTGATAATAGAGAGCGAATTTTTCAAATTAAGAAGAACGAAGAGAATTATCGTTTTATTGGCAAGTGACGTGGAAAGTGATGACCCTCATAGTGCTCTGACGCGTTTGTTATTATTGTTATTCAAGAAACATATGAAACCGATAATTTGGGTTCAATTCTGTGAGTCACTATTTTGAGCTGAAACTTTGCATAGAGACTCCATACCAGATGTTGTCTTCAGTCCTTTTGGATAGATATGGGGTTTCCGTTACACGTTGTATATTAAGTCAAGATATGGACTATAAATTTTTGATCAATCCTATGAATTAAAATTTAGCAGTTTTCGTTTGATGTATCCGTCAAACATACAAACAGATAAACAAACAGACAAAAGTTCTAAAACTGATAAAAATGTCTTTTATTACTAATTCTAAGTCTCCCAAACTCTTTCTTTTTTTTCAAATCCGTGTAATGTAAAGACACGCGGTACTTACACTCTTCAAAAAAAAGCACCTAAATATATATATATATAATACCTTACCTTATAAACCAACTTCCTATACCATTGAGGGACCAAGTGACTCAGAAAAACATAAAAAACAAATTAACACAATATTTTATACAAAATATAAATACCTAAAAATATATTATTAGAATCAAGAATAAGACCTGACATCAAAACAAAAACCTAATTAAGAAAAAATTAACTATTAATAATAAACATTTTACTTTTTGGGAACAACCTGTATCGTCTAACATTCCACCACCACTTTTGTTATAATGGCAGGCGAAAATGGTCACCCATGTGTGCTCGTTAGTTGTAGTAAATAACTGTTACTTTTTTAGCTTATACCCCCAATGTAATTTAATTTGTTAAACAAGTATTTCTTAAGATTGTTAAATTATGTAGTCGATGTTTTTGATGCACGGTAAAACTCTAATGAGTTTATGTTGGCACCGACTTAAAAGTAAATAAGGTGTATGAACTATGGAACTGTTACGCCAGTCGCTTAATGAAGTACGTCGAGAAACTTCGACAGAAATCTAGAATGTTCGAGACACTAACGCCATCTAGCGGCAAGTAGCAGTACTGAGTATATCGAGTCGAGACACTAGCGCCATCTAGCGGTGAGTAGCAGTACTATGTATTTCAAGTAGCTTCTGGATTATTCTTGCCAGTATAGGCAGTGAGTCGATTTTACAAGAATGTTCTAGAACTCATAGACCGGGGTATAAATAGATCGCATAGTAACGCAGACAGTCTTATTTCAAGATACGACGCGATATAATTCGAAACTTTATAAGTGAATTTCGGTGCGTTTTAAGTGTTAAGTGACAAGTATTGTACTGTGAATAACTGTGTTGATTTTTGTTTTGTGTTTATTTAAGTAAAGTGTTAATTTTGGTTTAATTGGTGTAAATTATTTCTATCCCGAACCCCAGCTCGTAACAGAACAAATAAATAAATGCAACTTTCATTGCCGAGTACGGCCCATCCGTGTGCTGACCTCGGCAAGCGTTGTTTAATCTTGAAGTTCGACCCGTGCAGCTGTTATTATTTAACCACGAGTTGCTTATATGTATAGTGTAATAGAAACAGCCATAAAAAACTCGCAAAAGATTTGAATTCCCATCATAATATTTACCGCCGTGTCCTCAATCATCTTCACCTGTACCTATATTTATAGGGAGGTATCAGTCTCCTAAGCTCCCTTTGCCCATAATATCTCACACCACAGCAGAGTACACATTAACATAGCACAGGTCTGATTTATTCATAGTTGGGTAGATCACGTTTCTAATGTTAATACTGGGGCCCGTTTGAGATGGCGTATCAAAGAATTTTGACGCCCGATACGTACGTGATTGTACTAAATCCTTGGCACTGAATTTTTTGTATAAGTACTTCTGTAGGTTATGATTGATAATATGAAATTATTACTGCTGGTATCAAAGAAAGAAAAGGAACGCAGTTTCTTCTCGGTTTCCTGACGAAGTTTTTCTTTACCGTTTTGTTAGCAGTGGTGATGATGTTAATCTTTACCCTGGCAGTTAAATATGCACTTAAAATGTACCATCTTACACTTAAAGTACCATAGGTGTATATCGGTAAATTTAATACATCAAGCCATTTTCTACTAGGCAGTCGCATATCTTCGGAATATTTGGTCCTAAGACTAATAAAAATAGTCCTAAGTTTTCGCAAGAAGTGTTCCTTTACCGTTTATAGAATTGTGGTGATGATGAAAATAACACAAAGTGAAATGTAATGTGCAATGTGCTAGCTTGAGTTCAAACCTACGACTTTTATTATTAGCCTGCAAGCTTTATAATTAGCCTGTAAGTATTAATTATATTACTGACAGCGTACAGTTCTCTTGTATGAGATTTAACGTTTTAACAATAATTTCTTCGTCGTCTAATGACGCAGCATGGAATGAAAAAATAACTATGGAGAAAAAACAATTTCAAAAAACATAAGAAGGGTAGGTCTGTCTAAGGTCTGAAATCATAGCTGGCCAGTTAGAAATCAAGTACCCTCATAATTATATTCTAAGTATTTAAAACACGAGGCAAAAGTTCTTGGTGTACTTAATTATCTACAATATTTCGATATCACAGCACATCTTGCCTTATTGCCACAACCAATTTAGCAAACACTGCAGTACTGTATCACCCTATTTAAGCCTTTTACCTAAACATGCCATACCATTATCTAATCCAATTGATCGCTTATCTCTATTCGGCCGCAAGGGAATTATGTGTATTGTAGTCATGACGAATGATAATAATAGTCGCTAGCAGGCTACAAACGTTAGCATAGCAACGTTTAAACTGATGGTATATCATTATGCATTTGGCCTCTACCATGGCTTACGATATCATAACTGTATGTGCCGTTTATTTATTTATTAAAACTTTATGCAATACAAAATGTACAAAGGCGGACTTAATGCCATAGGCATTCTCTACCAGTCAACCATGGGTGGTGAAGAGACAACATGGCAGGTGTATAAAAAAAAATAACTAAGTATTCAAAGTAAAAGTCTTGTTACAAGTATATATATACATAAAAATCTATACTAATATTATAAAGCGGAAAAGTTTGTTTGTTTATTTGTTTGCTTGAACGCGCTAATCTTCGAAAGTACTGGGTGGATTTGGATGTAATTTGGTATGGATGTAGCTTGAAGCTTGAGGAAGGTTATAGGCTACTTTTTACGTGACTGCAAAAAAGGAGGGTTATGTTTTTACCGTGATAGAATCCACGGGAGCGAAGCCCCACGTGAGTACTAGTAACTAAAATAAACTTACATGCATATTTATCATAATACATGCCAAATATATATAATATACTAGTACTCACGCGGGGCTTCGCTCCCGTGGATTCTATCACGGTAAAAACATAACTCTCCTTTTTTGCAGTCGCGTAAAAAGTAGCCTATAACCTTCCTCAAGCTTCAAGCTACGTATCCACGCGACATTTTGCTTTGCCATTTTGTGAGAAGAGGTGATGGTGTTAATTACAAAAAGTAATGTGGCTGGCTGGGTTATCACGACCTTATTTATCCAATTCAGTGAAATTTTCCTATTAGAAATCTCGGTGTTGGAGTAACTATTTAGTAATCTGTGGTGTAGGGAGTAACTTAGAATTATTACTAAATACTGTTTATCAGTTAGTTTTAGGTCGTTTAAGTGGTGACCTAATTTTAGTGTATTAAAAAAATCTAAAATTTGTGTTCCTCAAATAATGTGTAATAAAATGTGACAAGACGTGTAATCTCACTAAGGACGAATAAAATCCAGAGGAAGTGTAATAGCATATAACAAACTTAGTTACGTTTAGATAAACGCTAAGAGCATCACAGTTAAAATAAAGAAATAAAAATTATACACTTATAATCGAACTCAAGCCGTTTCCTGAACCACGGATTATAATGTATAAACCATTTTTATGATATAATCGATCCGCGGTACATACATACATAATTCAACATCGTGTCAGTGACCAATACACATTGAATAATATCTCAACGAAAAGTTTCAAGAAATGCTAAACTGTCTTGGAAACGGCCAACTTATTCAAAAGAAAAAAGAAAACATAGATTAAAAATTTTCGCGCCAGCTGAAGGAAATAACATTCTTATTAAGTAAACCTTGGTTAAAGGGAGTTTTAACATAATTGTAGGTATGTACAAGCGGGATAAAAGTAACAATTACTATTACAATAGGTAATTAATTATTTGAGCTGCTCTTGATCTTTTACCTATTAATGACATAATATACAGGGTGACAGGGACATCGACGCACAAATGCTTACCATGGATTCAGTACATGATTCTGACACAAAACACCTGAAAAATTTAGAATAAGCTGACGAAAAGTTTCAACGCAGGCCGCGTTGAAACTTTTCGTTACCCACTTCAGGTTTTTTCTGCATTTTTACTGAAAACTGTAACAAATCATTGTTTTTATTTAACCCAATGAGATTTTAATTCAAAAATAAAATTCACTTGTTTCACTTAAAATAGCATTGTTAATAAAACTCGAAAGGGCTACCTGATCAGCTGTTTTGCTAGACTTCATTTGTGAGGTTAACACAGCTGATGAGATAACCCTTTCGAGTTTTATTTACATTACTGTTTTAAGTGAAACAAGTGAATTTACATTTTTTTTTGTGTCAGCTTTATCATAATTTTATTAAATTAAGGAAAAGCAGACGAAAAATTTCAGAATCATGGCGCACCTTTAAAGTAAAGCCGTTACTATACGAAATTATCAAATTTTACAGGAGAGTCAATATTTGAAACAGTTCAGTATCTTAATTTAGTCTAGGTAAGTCTAAGTACGAGTACTTTATGATTTCTTATGAGTTTAGATGATAGATATCTGTTTACTGTATACATGTGAATTACGTTGGGCTGCAGTCGAGGATGCAAATAAGACCGACACAAAGTTACGTGACAATTGTTCGATGTGAGAAACAAGAGTGAAGTACTAAACACAAAATTCACATTAATCACTGCTATTGAACAATCTTCGATCCCACGCTATCGGAATGCTGAGAAGGCGAATCTCACGGTGCACCGCACAGCGCGATGTTAGTCAATTTCTTAGGAATATGTGGCGTCGTAAGTAGCAACATAACATGTGCTTTAGAATAGTTTTTCTTTATTTACTTACAAAAATATTTTTTAGATTTATATTTTGTTTGGTAACGATATGATTTAACGCTAGATGGCGAAAAAGACGATATTTTGGAATAATTACAAGTTTAACCTGCAGTTTACGTATATTTTCGATTGATGGTATAAATAACTCAATTCGTGAAAATTTTCGTTTAGTAACGGTTTTACTTTAAAGGTGCGATGTATTGAATCCATGGTAAACAGTTGCGCGTCAGTGTCCCATTCTCAATGCTTTCCGAGGTCAGTCCATAGATGGTGATCATCTTAACTTATCGAGAATCTTCCAACATGCCACGAAAGGTATGCGTTGGTCCCGGCTGTTATTTGTACATCGTTGGCAATCGTTACGAGTAGTCAGTAGCCAGAAAATCTTACCAGTGTTGCGAAGGGGTATCGTATTCAATTTCCAAATGCACTGTTACTTGCAGTGGAGAGGATCAGGTGAGATAGTTGTCAAACGCGAGCCTATTATCAATAAAAAAAAGAACAGCACTCATTTTAATGGCGCGTAAATATCCCGTGATTTGAATAATTAACAGAATTTGTTAATATTTTGTTAAATTATTAAATTGTTATGGGCAGTCGGATGAGGTTAGAATGTTGACTGACTTGGCTGTTTTTCAGTTTTAAATAAAAATATAAACCTAGATTAGTTAGCGAGTGTAGTTGATTCTACCGCCAGAAGATTAAAATTACATAATCTTATTTCTTTCATATTTACTTTCACTGAATTTTCTATTAACCAAAATCCGCAGTGATTGCTCATCACATTACAAATCTTTTTTATTATTATTGTTTCTTTTTATAATGATGAAACCATGAAATTTGGTAATAATCCAGCCATGGAACTCACAGAGATGATTCATAAAAGAACGGTGGAAAAAAAAAACATTAAACAGATAAATGGAAAATCCAAAATTAAAATAGATACGCGAGAATTGTTTCTAACCATTGAAACCTATAAATACTTTTCGCTCCACCATTAAAATTCAACCGCCACAAAAACGATTTGCACGCCTCCAAAAACCGACCATAACCGCAAAAAAGAATCAGGCACATCCCTAAGCTTCACAAACGCTATGTAAATGCCTGGTCACTGAATAGGGATGTCGGATGCATCGGCTTGCAAATTGCGGATTCCCTGTGTCTACATATGCTGTAATACTGGACTCATAACCTTCAGCTTACCAGCCCAGTTGGTGCGTGTTGTGTTGTGTTTAGGTGTAAGGGATTTACATGCATGTATAATCATTTCTTGCTTGTCTCGATTGGTATATTCTAACTAATACTATAAATGCCAAAATTTGAGGGTAGTTGGATTTTTGTTATTCTTTCTCGCTTAAATGGATGAATAAATCTGAATAAATTTTGGTACAGAAATAGATTACAGTCTGGAATCGTACGTAGGTTAACTTTTATCACGGTAATATCTACGAAAAATCCACGTGAACAAAGTCATAGGCAAAAGTTAGTATTACAAAATTGCTCTTTGGAATACTGTTTCTGGAAGCTAGATTAGATTAGACACATCATATTTGCACAAAATAACACGTAGAATAACTTAAAGTGACTAGTTTAATGTAGTTGTTATTAATCATTATGAAAATATTCAACTTTATGACTTTAAAATACCTATTTTAGATTTTGTAGTGTTGGAATAATTATTAAAGAAAATCCTTTTAAAAATATTTATAGTGATACGATTATTCGCGTTCATATTTATGTTATTGTTAGAATGCCCTACTAATGTTATGAACCGTTGTCATACAGTCGCATTGCAATAGTCTGCGGAAACACTTGCTAAGAAGTATCTATTTAATAATAACAGAAAGGTTTACCTTATTATTAGCGTTGATTTTATCGAGGATGAAGCACGGTCAAATCTAAGAGCTAAAGCAAGTAAACTGAAAATAAAAAATATAACAGCATTAAAGCCCAGACGATACAAAAAGACGTTAACCTAACGAGAGGAAACGATGCAGAAGTTCTGTGAAAAGCAATTCAATAAGCAGCGGGTTACTCATAATGTAACGATGCCTCGCTTGCACGGGTGTAAGTAGAATATTCAAGTAGGAACAGACTGAAAATGCAATAAAAATATCAACGGAACACAATTTAAGAAAGAAAGAAGGTAGAAAGTTGCATAATAAATATTTTTCCATGCATATTTTACTAATTATTATTTTTTGTGTATTCCTATTGATTATTCTTTTTCTATTGATTATGTTTTTTATTGATAATTTTTTGAAGGATTGATCATGTTAATTATTTGTATTGTATTGAGTTGTGTTAAGGAACGGATGCTTTTGTTATTTTTTTCCTACACTATCATTTTAGGAAATCCTGTAAGTATGTAATGAAATATATGAAAAATAAATTAGAAATGTGACAAAACAATCTGACGCAAAATACGTAGTTTAAATCTTATATCACTGACACATAAATTTACACTTATTTTTACCAACGATTTAATTAAATTCACAACACTGATTTGCATCTATGCATTCAATATAAGTAAGTAATAAGTATATTCAGCTGATAACCATTGAAAGGCAACTTCAAGTTTAGTATATTTTTCCGAATTGCTCTAAATTAAGTCTTCTTATGTTTTTCATAAATTGTGTGTGTCAAATAAACATGTTTCCTTACTTTCTTTTATTTTATATTTAGGTAGTAGAAATTTAATTACATTTTAAATTAAATTACTCAATGAATTTTATTATTACACTCTTTTTCTATTACTTATCAAATGTAGATAGAATCCTTATCTCAGATTGATTACATTTGTCAAAAGCTTTTCATATTAAAAATCCAAATTCTGAATGTTTATTGCTTAGTCTTCAACGTAAAAAAAAAAACATTAGGTAGGTACTAATCTTCTTTTTGTATTGTATTTGTAAACAAACTCATATAAATACACTCTCTCAACCAATAAAAGAAAACTATGGAAAGTTGTATAATAACTTCCTAGCTTATTCCTAAATGTGTAGGTGTCGGTTTTTAACCTAACCGGATGCCATTGAGTAGCAATATTATACGAACAACAACTGGTTATCGGATATCCACATCCCAGTACTGGGTATCACTGTGCTCCATGGCAAGACTCGTATAAGAGTTTCTGGCTTCCGACTAACCTTTACGACAGTCAAATGACAGCTGGGACCACGGCTTAAGACCAGGCAGTGCAAAATAATTTTCACGCAAGCTCCGCCCCCAGCCAATCCGGTCAGGCCATTGTATACTAAACGCTAACGCAGCAGTAATAAAGTTGAATATCGCGTGCGCTCTTTTACCATATTCGGGTTCGAAACTAAATGTCGTAAGTCTCAATTCTTATTTCGTTTATAAATAAAGTGATAATTGATCTAGAGAGAAAATGTCCTATATTTGGATAATAAAGTATATTTTCTTATTGACAATACTAATTTTAGACATAAAAGCCGAATAATCTTCATTAAATTTTGAATAATCTTTAAAAAAGATATGATTTTCGATTAAATGAATCGAGTGAAAATGTTCCAATTGCGAAACTGTTCTAGACATGGAAAAAAAGATCCAATAAATCGTATGCTAAAGTTCCATTTTGATTGTATGCGTGATTGTTTCAGAATATTCAATACAAAATTACATACACTTTAGGGAGCCTCCTCTTAATATGATTTCCGAGGCACAGAAGAATCTCGATTTGGTAAGATAGAGTATCGCTTGCCAAGGTCTAACTTGGATAGTCAGAACTTGGAGAGTGATACGCCCGCACGTCTGGCCGCCCGCCTGTCGAAACGCTCCAATTTTCACTTACTTTGGGTAGGGCTTCAGAAAAAATGAGAAATCTGCAATTTATAGCCATTATCATTGTATATATTATACCTTCCTGGCTTCGTTATGAGTAATCTAACTATTTCACTATTCAATAAGCAAATCAAACTGACTGTACCGTTGACACTTAAGGGGTTAACTGTGAAAAAATTAACCTGTAATCATCACAATTTCACATTTAGTTGATTGGAAAATTTAAACATCTAATTACATGTAATTTTTTGGTTTTAATAATTTTAATTAAAAGTGATTGTATTTTAATGTTATAATAATAACTAGTATTTGCGTGTTGCGCGAGGTGCAAGCACCTCGCGTGCTTGTGAAAAAAGAAAATGGGGGTGTGATGGGGGGGTTTCGTATTTGCGTGTTGCGCGAGGTGCAAGCACCTCGCGTGCTTGTGAAAAAAACTAAAGCATTGCCCCTCTAAATCAAGTATTTGCGTGTTGCGCGAGGTGCAAGCACCTCGCGTGCTTGTGAAAAAAACTAAAGCATTGCCCCTCTAAATCAAGTATTTGCGTGTTGCGCGAGGTGCAAGCACCTCGTGAGCTTGTGAAAAAAAAAAAAAAAAAAGGGGGGGGGGTGATGGGGGGTTTAGTATTTGCGTGTTGCGCGAGGTGCAAGCACCTCGCGTGCTTGTGAAAAAAAAAAAAAAAAGAGGGGGGGGGGGGTGATGGGGGGGGGGGGTTGCACAAGTATTTCGACTAAAGCATTGCCCCTCTAAATGAATCTGAAAAACAAAATGTTCCAAGTCTCTTAGATTCCGAGATCCGCCTAAAGGGGGGGAGAAGGGGGGCGGGGGGGGGGGACTTTGAAAAATGGTTTTTACTTTACCGAGCCTCCTCTATACGAATCCGTAAAAAACAAAAAATACGGGTCTCGTAGTTTCCGAGATACGATAGGGAGGGGGGAGAAGGGGGTGAAAAGGGGAGGTTTGGCACTTTTTCCGTAGGTTTGAGAGTTACTTGTTTACGAATCTGTCAAAATATACCCACCTCCCCATCCACCATCTGGGAGAACAATTATGTCAATGAGTGAGTCAGTCAGTGAGTCAGTCAGTGAGTGGTAATTTAGCTTTATATAATATAATATGATTCTCTTCTACTTTTATATTTCATTGTTAATACAGCATATACACGCGTATAATGGAGTGGGCTACAATATTGTTAACACCTTAGAAGAGTTATTTTTATGAATGTTTGTACGAGTATATTCTACCCTTTGGCACAGAAAAGGGACAATCCTTTAAATAAATAACACTTCCACTAATAGACTTTTCATTTCTTTCCTACAAATAGGTCTGTTACAAACCCAACTTGCTAAACCGAATAGTTAGGAGTTAGAAACGGAACGTATATTACTTTTATTCCTCCGGGGACGGAAGTGTTGCAACAACTTTTTAACGACACCGCTACAAGCTCCCTCTGTATCTTGGTTTACATAAAATGTTGGTGTTATGACATTTCTGTTCGGTTTTCCCTCTTTTATGTTCCTTTTGAATCTTGGAATCGAAGTATGCATTCTTATGTTTGGGTGCATTGAATTTTTAGTTTTTATTAGAGTTTCTATGAGTATTATCTTATCGTTATTCTGTTTTGTATAGTGTATACACAAATATAAATGCACGAGTTTCTGAACAAAGGCGAGCTTAATATAGAAATGGAATTCTGACAGCAGATCTCATTTCAACAAATCGCTGCATAATGAAGTAAACTGTATGCTAATAAGATTTATACATACAGATACTCATTGTTCAGGACTACAATAGGCCAGCGCAACGTTAACTGGACGGTCTGAACTTGTCCACGGTACGTGGAGCTTGCTCGCGTTGCTTACAATCAACAATAAACAAAAGGCCTATAGCCTCTGAGGCTTTATGAATACATTATTACCACTAACCTTCTGTGCTGGGTTCACCAAGCTTCGACCTTCCAAGGTCACGCCCCAAGTGTGGTATGTATGTAAATATGAGGTGAGTAAATGAAAGTGTGATGCAAGTCAAGTTTGTGGACGTTCACAAGGCGCCAGTCTCCAGATGGCGCGGTTCCAACAGCATCACAGCCTAACTCGTTTCCAGCAAGCGCGTGCTACGCGGATGAGGCAATAAGGCGATGTGTTCCGAGAAATATCCCTGAATTCTCGTCAATCAGGGATTACAAAGTTCAATTAAACACTGTGGTAGCTATTTATCACTACTTTTTTTCCAACAAATGCGCGTGCCACGCGATGGCAACCAACCGGCGAGGAATCCCAAAATATCCCGGGGTTTTCGTCAAATGGGGATTACAATTTCAAACAATTGATAATCGCGACCCAATTATCGGTTTCAACAGGCGATTCCAAACGATATTTCAATTACAATTACAATTACAAGAGGGTCCCGACGACCGGCATTTTTTCCAAGCAAAGTCTATCTGTCAAGTCAGAGTAATGTCAAGAACAAATTTCTATGTGACAAAAGGGTGCGTTCGGAAACGATCGGTACTAAACATCTACCCCCCCCGGACGGGCCCACCCGTCCGCTAATCAATTGGAAGTCTTGGCAAGGTGCAAATTTAACACAGCTTCAGTGCGGCCAAATACCGTAGCTAGTTCCTTAAATGTGAGAACGATGTCTCCCAACAATCTCCGCCAGCGTCCCTTTGCCGCTTTCACCGCGGCCCCAAAAATACCCCCCCAATGGGGGCAGGCTGGCGGGTCAAACAACCAAGTGACCCCTCGGCGGGCCAAACTATTACCAATATCAACCTGGCTCTCATTAAGGAAGGCGTATACCTCCTTCAAATAGTTACTTGTACCCTTGTAATTTGTACCGCAATCTGAACTAATCAAAGGTAACCCACGACGAGACACAATCTTTCCAAAGTCGCCTCAAAAGCCTCTGTCGAGAGGGAGGTTACCAGCTCCAAATGTACTGCCTTGGTTGACAGGCATACAAAACACACAATAAGCCTTAACAATCTTACTATTACGAAGGGTGGACGTCTTCAACAAAGGGGGACCAACAAATCCGTTACGACGCCAGCAAAGGGCCTCGCCTCATTGACGCGATCAGCCGACAAAATCCAAATTTCTCGCTGCAGAATGGCCAACAGCGCATTGCAACCGGCATGCGAGTTCTTAGTGTGACGATCAGTCACCAACAATTGAACCAAATGGCCCTCCCTGGGCAACAAAAGGGGGTGACGGGCCCCATAAGGAAGGCTAGAGTGCCTCAACTGTCCTCCAACACGGTTTCCCGAAGTGGCTCGTCCCAACCAAGTTCAGTTATAACAAGGGCAGGAGCACCAATTTTAGGGTACGGACAACTCACAAGGGTGATTTCAAACCAGGTCCTTCCCTCAACAGTGGTGTCAGCCGGTTTGCCAATTCCCCAAATCTTGCCTGAAAGGTCATTCACCTTCAGGCCAACCTGTCCCGCTAACCAAGACGACAAAAGGCAACCCTGGACTCCCGTGTCCAAAATGGCACAGACCACAATCGAGTCACCCAAGGGTCCCCAGACCTTGACCGAGGCCGTTGGCAACAAAACCGTCTTGATCGGGGGGTTCCTTTAGCGGGGCAGGCGTCAATCTCTTAGTGATGCCTGGGCGGCGACCGATCGCCGCATCCAGGCTGCCTTCGTTCACGACGAGGCCAACAATCAAAACATTCGTCCGCGCGGTGTCCCGAGCCGCTCGCCATCACTGGAGGGGCATATCCCACCGGATGCCCGAATGGCGGAGGGCGCAACTCCAGCCGGGGACGTTCCGCCAACGGAGGGGAAAGGCAGCGGCGCCGACCCGGCCACTGCTGCCTAGCAGCCAATGCGCGTTCTCCCTGATGAGGGGAGACCAAATGGCGCTCGTGGGGCTCCCGTTCAACTTGCGCGGGGGGTGGAGTGCGGCGTACAGAATCGCGGATCTCAGCCCGGTGCTCGTCTCCGGGGTACCCCCCCCTGCGTGAACCCCCCTCAGAAGCTGGTCTGCTGGAGCGGTTCGCGTTGGCGCACAAAATCTCAAGGTGGGACCCGTCACAAATTCTACACGGGCGGGGGTCGGGGCAGTCCCTATAGAAGTGGGCCCCCAAGCACGAGAAGCACAAACGGCGTGCGTTGACAATGCGGCGGCGGGAATTTACGTGCAAATTCAAAAAGTCCCGGCAACGCGCCATGACATGCCCCGTTGCCTTACAAAAGTCACAATGATGAGGACTTCGGGCACCAGCAAAACGGGGGGCGGGGCGAACATCAACAGGCCCCCTAGCCCGAGGACTCCGGGCGCCAGCAAAACGGGGGGCGGGGCGATCATCAACAGGCCCCTTAGCCCGAGGACTCCGGGCGCCAGCAAAACGGGGGGCGGGGCGATCATCAACAGGCCCCCTAGCCCGAGGACTCCGGGCGCCAACAAAACGGGGGGCGGGGGGAACATCAACAGGCCCCCGAGCCCTAGTCCGTCCCTGGTCTCTGGGCTGAGAAGGTAGTGGGGGTGACCCCGTGGCGCCACGAGTGTTATCCGAAAACCGACACTCGTCTTCCAAAAATTTGAGGAGGTCGTCAAAGGGGGGAAGATGGGTGGCACTATCCCCACCATACTTCTGCTCAAAACGTGACCTCAGCTCCGCGGGGAGCAACTGCAGCACTATGTGCACCAACAAGTAGGACCAATGTTCTACCGGTAACTCCAAGCGTCTCAAGGCGTTGGTCGCTGAGACCAACGGGTTCAGCAAGTCAGTGCGCAACGTCGACGTGCTGACAATGGCCGGTAGCCCCAAAATCTGGTCGATGTGCACATCAGCCAGGCAGCGCTTGTTCTGATACCGTCGGGAGAGAAGCTCCAGAGAGGTCGGGTAAGAGGAATCCGTCACCGGCAAGTGCCGCACCAAGGCTCTGGCTTCGCCCTCCAGGACAGACAATAAATAGGCCAGCTTCTGGGCAGGTCCGAGGTCCGAGCGTGCATCGACAAGACTATCAAACAGATTTAGGAAGCCCAGCCAGTGGTCCAAGCGACCGTCAAAATGTGGCAGCTCCAGGGTGGGCAGCCTACTCAATAGTCCAGGGCCTGCAACAACAGGGGTCTGCGGCTTGGCCGCATCAGGCACCCGGCTCTTCAAAATTTCACGCGCTCGTAGACATATGACATCCCCCAGGTAGCAGACAGTAAATATGAGGTGAGTAAATGAAAGTGTGATGCAAGTCAAGTTTGTGGACGTTCACAAGGCGCCAGTCTCCAGATGGCGCGGTTCCAACAGCATCACAGCCTAACTCGTTTCTAGCAAGCACGTGCTACGCAGATGAGGCAATAAGGCGATGTGTTCCGAGAAATATCCCTGGATTCTCGTCAATCAGGGATTACAAAGTTCAATTAAACACTGTGGTAGCTATTTATCACTACTTTTTTCCAACAAATGCGCGTGCCACGCGATGGCAACCAACCGGCGAGGAATCCCAAAATATCCCGGGGTTTTCGTCAAATGGGGATTACAATTTCAAACAATTGATAATCGCGACCCAATTATCGGTTTCAACAGGCGATTCCAAACGATATTTCAATTACAATTACAATTACAAGAGGGCCCCGACGACCGGCATTTTTTCCAAGCAAAGTCTATCTGTCAAGTCAGAGTAATGTCAAGAACAAATTTCTTTATGTCAAAAGGGTGCGTTCGGAAACGATCGGTACTAAACACTCATACTCATACAGTTCCATACAACACACACACATACACATCTCATTAATGGCATACCTTCACTTCTTTTGATTTGTAAAAGTGTATCCTTCATTTTTATTTTATTTTGCGATGTTAGATAGTTGTTCTAGAGCTGTAAAAATTTCTGGCTTGTAAAATTGTTGCGGAGGGACACTGATCTTCTAAAATACAGGTTCTAACCTAGTTTAGAGGTCAGGGTTTTATGTATTGTTACGTAGTATAAGCCTCTCAATGTATGTACTTCTACTATCCCAATGTTATAGTTTTAAGGCTTTAGTTCAATAAAGATTTAGTTATTTATTTGTCAAATATCAGTATATACGTTTTATTCATTTATTTACTTTTATTTCCGGTGGAGAAATCATCGAACGACTCCTCACAATCTGGGAGGAAAGGAGTGTCAGACTTCTACTGACTAAAAACCTACCCTGTTGTCAGTAGTCCTCAGGTTCCGGGGCCGTTTTATCTCGTTACAACATTCCCGCAACCCCAGCTGGCAATGGCTGTATCAGGCTAAGTTACTAGTGGTGATGGCTTATTTGTTAACTAGTTGTGTCCGCCATCGTTCGCTTGGGAGTCAACATTAGGTAGTTTTAATTAAGTCGGTTTATTTTTTTTGTAAAAGTTTTTATTTCACTCTTTTTAGTTGGTCAATTTATAATTTACCTAGTTACAAAAGCCTAAATCTCAACTATTTATAACTTTTTTAAAATATTGCTTTTCCCTATGCTTGGCCGTTAATTCTTGAGGAGTTCTTCAGGTACTTCACCATCAGCTTCACTTCACCATATGCATTGTGACGAGCATATTGTGCTTAATAACCATATTCAAGTAATCGAAGCGGAACCCATGAAAACTTATTATTCCTACTTTTTATACGATATATTTTATACTTTTATTGAGTAGTTCCAGTGGAAATCTGTAGTCTTCATCATCAGGTCCACTTTACAAACGGTGCTTTTCGAATGCAACTACACAAGTTACTATAAAAAATACTCAAATTACTACAGGTGTGCCTATAATATTTGAAGCATTCCCTCGATTTCTCCAGGATCCCATCATCAGATCCTGACTTGGTGCCAATGGGACCAATTTCAAAGACCATTTCAAACAAAAAAAGAATTTTTACAAATCGGTTCAGCTGTTTTCGAGTAATCGGTGAACATACATTAAAAAAAAAGAAAAAATATATACGCGTCGACTTGATAACCTCCTCTGTTTTTATATATTTTATATATCTGGTAAAAATAATAAGGTTGTTTTTGGTTTAGTATTGTGTATATGACTAAGCATTTCAGAAAATACAGCTATTTTAAAATCACAGACAAACGGTGATGCGCCATCGTTACATGGTGGACGTTCCACCCATACGCACAAAACATTTTAGGAATACTTTAATTGTGCGTACAGCTAAGGAGGGAAATACCCTGCTGAGTCTGTGTTTCCTGATTGTTATAACCTAGGAGTCGTTTAAGTCAAGAGTGAATAGGTTACTTCTAGGCAAGCGTGCTTCATCTTCGACCACATCATCGCTTAACATCAGGTGAGATTATGGTCAAACGCAAGCCTATCAACAATCAAAAAATTGGCCAAGTGCGAGTCAGAGTCGCCCATGAAGGGTTCTGTAGTAACTACGCCAAATAACTTTGTTTTTCATAATCATAATCATAATCATAATCATTTATTTGTCTGAACATGGTACATTGTAAGGTCTTAAAATTATTATTTAATAGCTTCTTCACATTCTGCCATATGTGGCGTGCAAATATTGGTATTTACATAATTCATTTACATAATTGAAATGGATAAGTTCATGCTTAGCATTGATGACTACAAAATTAACATTAAAATATGTTTCAGTGGATAATAATAACATTACAATTGAATAGATGTCAAGATTTTATACAATGTCAGAGTAAATTATGTCAAAATATATAAAAAATACAATTTAATTCATAGTATTTTTATGAATTACAAAGTTATATTTGTGGTTTTAGAAAATATGCAGTATCTCAAAAACGGCTAACTCGATCTCGTTCAAACTAATTGAAAGTTTAGTTTACAGCATATATATTTTTTTTAATTTTTCACGCCATTATTATAGAAGTTAGAGGGGGGGACACATTTTATCACTTTGGAAGCGTATATCTTTCAAATGATTAGTTTTATGAAAAAGTAGTTTTATAAACCTAAATGTCGTTTTTAAAGACCTGTCTATAGATACCACACACGCATAGGTTTCATGAAAAAAATTTTTTCAGGTTCAGTTATATGTATGTAAAAATTAATATGAAGGGGGGCTCCCTTCATATTAATTTTTTCTTAATTTTTTATTAAAATCAGAAAGCGGTTCACAGATATACATCTACTTACTAAGTTTTACATGTAAGTCTTAATAGTTTCGGAATAAAATAATAATAATAATACTAATGATCTTATACCAGAAATGAGGGCAATTACGATCAGCCCCCAAGATGTAACCCGTGCAGTCCGTCCGTTATCCAACTGGAAATCTCCAGGACCAGACGGACTGCACAATTTTTGGATAAAATGGTTTCAAAGATCGCACGCCCGCTTGGCATCTCAGTTCCAGTCTGCCTTAGAGTCAGGATCGCTACCTCAATTCCTGACTACAGGAATAACCCACCTGCTCCATAAATCAGGTAGTACTGCGGAACCTAAAAATTATAGACCGATCACGTGCTTACCGACGGTCTATAAAGTTCTTACTTCCATTTTGAGAGCCAAAATTAATAATCATATTGATACAAATTCAATCATGTCTGCTTCTCAGAATGGATGTAAGAACGGGTCCCGTGGTACTAAGGAGCTTCTCCTCATTGATATTGCCATTAACCAACAGGTTCGTGGTTCCCGAAAGAATCTGTCGACATGTTGGATAGATTATAAGAAGGCCTATGATTCTGTTCCACATACATGGCTCAAGAAGGTGTTGGAGTTGTATAAAATAGACCCAATGCTACGTAATTTTCTTGAGTCATGTATGGGGCAATGGAAGACGGTCCTCTGCTATCCAGGATGTCGATCCAGGAAAACAGCGAACCGATTAGGATTGAGCGTGGCATATTTCAAGGCGATAGTCTGAGCCCACTGTGGTTTTGTCTGGCTCTCAACCCTCTCAGTACATTGCTGGAGGGTTCGGGGCTAGGCCACCAGTTGAGAAGAGGTGGTCAGGTCATATCACACTTGCTTTACATGGATGATTTGAAAATCTTTGCCCCCAGCAAATTGCAACTGATGGAGCTACTGAAGGTAACAGAAACTTTCAGTAGCGCCATCGGGATGCAATTTGGGGTGGACAAATGTGCGGTCATGCATGTAAAGCGAGGGGAGATTATGGAATCCGTGGGAACTCAACTCTCGGATTCCATACACCTAAGATCCCTCGGATCGACTGAAACCTACAAGTATTTGGGTATGTCAGAAGCGCTAGGCATCAATGCTGCTTATGTTAAACAGTCATTGAAGGAACGCTTCTTTGGCCGCCTGAATAAAGTACTGAATAGTCTTCTATCAGGCGGAAACAAGGTGCGTTCCTTCAATGGTTGGGTTTTGCCAGTATTGATGTATTCTTTTGGCATACTCAAATGGACTCAGACTGAACTTGACGCCTTGGACAGGCGGGTCCGCACAACGCTGACTGCAAATCGGATGCATCACCCACGTTCATCAGTGATGAGGCTGTATATCCCGCGGAAGTGCGGGGGTCGTGGCTTTTTAAATGCAAAAACCCTGCACAACCGCGAGGTATGCAGCCTTAGAGATTATTTCCTTAAAGCTGACGTGGGTATGCATAGGGATGTGGCAGCGGTGGACAAAGGCCTCACCCCGCTCTCCTTAGGTAACGAGAATTGGCGCAAAACTGTAGTATTAGATACTAATGACCGCAGAGAAGTATAGCAGAGCAAGGAGCTTCACGGACGCTATTACCGAGCCCTTCATGGGTCTGAAGTAGGTTTATTAGCGTCCGTAGCCTGGCTACGTTTTGGTGACCTCATCGGGGAAACCGAAGGTTTTGTCTGTGCGATTATGGACGAAGTTATGATGACGAATAACTATAGGAAATATATTGTGAAGGATGGTACGGTAAACATATGTCGGGCATGTCACAAACCGGGAGAATCCATTCGTCACATTATCTCCGGTTGTTCTCGTCTGGCTAACGGAGAATATTTGCATAGACACAACCTCGTAGCCAGGATTGTTCACCAGCAACTTGCTCTTAAAATTTTAAAGAAAACTGTTATTTCAGTCTTTTTTTCAAACTTTAATGTTAGTGGTTCAAATGTCAAAAATCCCTTTATTAGGAAAATGGCAAATTTCTTTATTAATGCAAAGGTGACTTGGTTTATCGTTACTGTGACAAACGAAAACACTTTATTTGATGAATCCTTAAAGAAAATTTTAATTAATATCGATCAGGAGAAAAGTTATTGCAAAAATATATGTTGATCCCTAGACACTTTTGATGTGTGTATATTGTGAAGGATGGTACGGTAGACATACATACATATGTCGGGCATGTGACAAACCGGGGGAATCCATTCGTCACATTATCTTCGGTTGTTCTCGTCTGGCTAATGGAGACAATTTGCATAGACACAACCTTGTAGCTAGGATTGTTCACCAACAACTTGCTCTTAAATACAATCTTGTGGAATCAGAAGTTGTGGTATGTGCCCGACCCAGTTCTCGATAATGGCAATATTACACTGTACTGGGATCGGTCTATCATCACTGACAGGACTATTGTTGCCAATAAGCCTGACATAGTGGTGATAGACCGATTAGAGCGTCGCACAATTATTGTTGATATAGCAGTCCCCCATGATGAGAACCTCGTGAAAGCTGAGATAGATAAAAAAAATAAGTATCTTGACCTGGCACGCGAGGTTTTCGACATGTGGGATATGGAGACAGCAATCATTGTGCCGATAGTCGTCACAGCCAATGGTATAATAGCAAAGAGCCTCGACCAACATCTAAGGAGGCTCTCGTTGGGCAGCTGGATCAAGGGCTTGATCCAGAAAGCAGTACTCCTGGAAACGGCGCGTATTGTGAGGAGGTTCCTCTCTATGGAGCTCTGACCACCGGTAGCTTGGACCCTGTTCCCGATACCGGTGGGCTACTATTTTTTATATTTTAAATGTTTTTATTTTTTATATTAATATTTAAAAATGTAATTTATGTGTACAAATATTAAATAAATGTGATAATAATAATTCAATAACTTAAAAATACGTTTACATATGGTCTTCAGGGAATTTCCATTTAAGTAGGAAGTATACTTGTGTTAGGAAGTTCCGCTCTTCCAGTAGTTGTGACATACGGACGGACGGACAGACAGACAGACATGACGTAACTATAAGGGTTCCGTTTATGCCATTCGGCTACGGAACCCTAAAAATGGCATAAACAATAATCTTACACAATTCAGGGTTCGAATCCAGGAAACTCTTGTTGTTAAAGCCATCAATTTCACAACCAGAGAAAACAAAGTTCCAGACGAGATCAGAGGTGACGGCGCGTATTGTTCTGCGCACGCCCCTCTGACGTCACGAAGGAGTCAAAAACTTGGTTTGACACACGAGTGTGGCTTCAGTCAGTAAGAGTCTGATAGCCCCCTACGCCTACGCCAGCTTCAGGGTAGAGAAAATCCATGAGGGTTTCCACCTCAAGAACAAAATAAAGGATACTAAGTGCCCTTTTAACAACATGGTTTATTTTGTTATTGAAATTAATGTAAGATTCGCCTATCCCCACAGCTTTCATGGCTTATTAGACAAGATCTTGCTTATTTCTCTAAAAACTGTAGTCAATGACAGTTGGCAACATTCTTACTTTCTGACCAATGAAAATAATATCCTAAGCCGGTGAGAACTGATAACAAATGCTGTATACAGGGAGTTTTAACGGTGATTTTCTGTTGCTGATATAGAGTAAATAAAACATGTAGAGATGTATTTATTTATTTTATTTGGAAAAAAAAACATTGTTACATTAAACATAATAATAATGAGTTATATAAAACAAAATTAATGTAATACCAACAACATTATCCATATATTAGCTAAGAGGTATGCTATGATGAAGAGTCAAGTTAGGTATTATCCATATTCAAGTAAGCTATTATATTTTTATAACGCTACAAGCTTTCAAATTAGTCAGTCTTTTCAAGATGACTTGTATCTAATCTATTCACTTCCTTATTAACTCATGTTCTAAAAGCATTTCTATTTAGCAAAAATATATCAATATCCATATAGTGTTTGTTATACATATGAGTGAATGCTGCAATTGTATTGAGTTACAATCTTTGCAATTGTTTCTTTGAAATATTACCAGTACACTAATTTGACCTTAGATTTCATATTTTTTTCCTCATTAACAAAGTTTCTGACTAGCAAAAAAATGTCCAGACGCTCTAAACACACCCCGAATCAACGGTGCATCGTGTTCAACGCGCGCTATATGGAGCAGTTTGCAGCAATGACGGGACCTTATATGGCCAATGACTACGGGGGTCGTAGGAATGTTTTAATGAGGTACCGCAGCCCCTGGACCCTGCAACTGAAGGAACAGAGTGGATTTTAGTCACTATGCGTTTAACCTTCCTTTCAGATCCACCCAGAGAGGAAAGAGTAAAACAGCGCTCCAAACAAAACTGATTTCATTTCACACAGTATCTTATTCATACCAATACAAATATATGTAGTATCTGTTCTAAAACATTGATATGTCGTTGGCTGTTTAATTAGTTTCATTCTATTACAAACGTTAATAACCGCTGTTACGAACTCTGAACAAAATTCTCACCTAAACAATCTCACAAGCAAGTTTTCACGCCTCAGAAAATATTTCCTGAACAAGCCAGCTAAGTTTAATCGATGTTGCAAACTCTAAAAGTTGTAGTTCATAGTTCTATACTCGTTATAAGTTTCTTAGCCGACTGGCTGGCAAAGTAATTACTTCATTACTAAGTAGATATTTGTTCACTGACCGAGTTCACTTACTTTGGATTTGGGGTACTTATACTTGAATAAGTATTTATAGTCCTGACTGAGATATACTCTAAAATCCGTGACAACAAAAATACTTTCAACTATTATTAGAAAAAAAATACATTTTATTTATTTAAAAATATGTAGCACCCTCCTACCCACCAATATATAGATAATATATTAACAATTTTGCAAAATGCTACCAAAACCTCTACTCAACGCGTGTTTCAAGTAATGTTGGTGTGCCTTAAAAATATTTAGATACTAGTAAAGTTTGGTCTCAGCCTTTTTACATTTCGGGATGTATTTTATCCGACTTCGAAAAAGGATGAGGTTCTCAAACCAGAACTATTAGACACAGTCTAGTTGCTTTAACCATCGTCAGTCTTCAAAATTATTTCCTTTACCTAGTTAAAACCCTCTTTTGAAGTTAAGGTTCTGACCAGAATATAAATACAAATATAATGTACTATATAACACCATAACTTGAAAACAATGTTCAAAATATCATACCCATTTACTATTGAAGTACGTAATTATTAAACTTTAGGGTAAACGTGTCTCTTACAAGGGTCATAGCGAAACCAATGTTGTATGATTGGAACTGTGTTCACAGAGCGTTCTCATTGAGAAACTTACGAATCTAATATTATATTCTGAGAAAAATGTATTACAAGTACGTCCTATTTATCGAAAAGTATTATCTTGTTACGGCAAAATGTCGTTGTAGAATAGTATCACCAAGATATAAAATATTTTTTCGATCGCTACGCTATTTATTCACAACACATATTTTATACACTAAATTATAAGGGGGAGCTAAGGTATTATGAGGGTGGGACTTGTGATCGAGAAGTCATGGGTTCGAATCGCAACTATTAAACTATTGCCATGAATCCACTCCAGACATAATCATATTTAGCTTGGTTGAAGAGGTTAACAAGATTGCTAATAATGTCAATTCCACCTACATTGCTAGTTGACTTTTTAGAAAAAGAAAACAAAAGAGCTCAAGAATACTACGGTCCGACAATTTCAACCACAAACGGCTCGAAAATATAATTAAATTATAGAGATTTTTACGCCGTTTTTGTGCAGGCGCAGCAGAAGCGCTGTACCGTGTAAATCCAAAACACTGTATCTTAAGATACAGTGTTTTGGATTAACAACGCTCATTCGATTTCTTTTACCCTATTCTATCGTCCTACATTCACACATTTTTTACTTTGTATGAAAAGTTCTGAGATATGACTATGCTAATAACACTGTATTTACTTAAAAATACAGTTTTACTATAACAAAACACGGCAACTTAAGATACCGTGTACTGCCAAAATAATTCTCGCGCGTTGCAAGATACAGTGTTTTGTCAAAACAAAGTAGCATGCTTGCGCGTTGCGGGCGCGCCAATCAGGAGCGAGAACCGGCGGCGATCTCAATGGTTATTGGATGATTTGACAGAGAACGAACGGACGACTGCCGGGAGCGGGGACCAGCTGTAATATTTTTTGTATAGACACAGAGACTGTTTCCTTTATTTTCCAAGACTTTAAAGTTATTGTGTAGAAGAATATATGAAACCGTGTAGTTGGTCTCATTTCCATAAGATGGTTAAAGAAATGAAAATTTCTTCTGCAGAGCTAGTGCATGACATGTTCCATATGTAAAAATTATTACGAATTAACTCATAAGTCAATGCCACTTCCTTATAATTCTTTAGATTTTGTACAATATATAAAGACGTAGCTACAAAACACGGAAGTGGCTGTGATTTACTCAAAAAGATATGATCGTCTTTTCAAAATCTTGTCTTTTGCTTTGAATATATAATCTACTTACACAGTTTATTTTTTATGCACTTGCCATGTTATCTCTTTATCACCCGTGGCTGACTGGTAGAGAATGCCTAAGGCATTAAGTCCGCCTTTGTACATTTAATGTTGCATAAAGTTTTAATAAGTAAATAAATCTAGGTTTCCATATTTGCTAATGATTATGGAAGGAGAATATAAACAAATACATTTCTTGAAAAGAAAGGATGCACAAAACCTTTTAGTGAAATTGCAAATGGCAAACCAATCTACCTACTCATTCATTACCTACTAATTTTGGTGTTCTTGTCGCTAAATTAATTTTGATGATTAATTATTATGTAAGTTCATACAATTTTATTGTCTTATTAGTTTTCTTATCTTCCAGTTTTTACATGAAACTGTAAGACTGATTCTGTTGCCATAATAATTAAAAAAATATTTTACAAACTTTTTGTAAAATACCTATATACCTAATTGTGCACCTACGAGGCTTTTTAACTCGATATTTTATTTTTAAATACATATGATAGACTCCATCTAATAAAGAATCCGACTGCAAATTCCTATGATATATTTCTATGCCCTGTTTTATCAAGTCAATACACTGTAACTCTAACACATACAGTGTATTGTCA
Source organism: Tholera decimalis (assembly GCA_943138885.2). Taxonomy (NCBI): domain Eukaryota; kingdom Metazoa; phylum Arthropoda; class Insecta; order Lepidoptera; family Noctuidae; genus Tholera; species Tholera decimalis. Next base: position 7,278,545 of record OW964549.2, read on the forward strand.
TAACAATTTCTTCATTTGCTTCTGACGATTATTATGGCAATACAAGTTATTTACGATTATTTGTTGTGTATATTCTACTTGTATATGAAACCTAGCGGGCTAGATTACTTATAAAATTACCTTTAATTTGATATCAAACACTGAATACTTTCCAAAGTAACTTTTAGAGTAATCTTCAAAAAACAGAAAAAAACTATTTTGCTCAATTTCTCAAATTTTGTTTTTTGTAGTTACAGTGTTTTGGATTGACACGGTACCGCTAGCAGAACTCGATGAACTGTGTAAGATGGGAACAATAAGAATTAAATATCAATTATACGTATACAAGAGTGATCTTCTGGGCTCGCTCGTTCCATCGTAGACCTCATCTATCGTTTACCTTCAGGCGAGATCAAGGTCAAAAGTGAGCTCTAATAATAATGTAATGTTTTTAAATTTTTATAATAAAAATTCTCATTCTGAAATCTATCTACAGATCGTACTGTAATAACCCACTAAATAATAAATTAGTGTAGCAATTTTGCTATTGTATGGAATTAGGCTCTTAAAATACAGGCAAACCTTGCCTAAGTTAGGGGAATTTTTCGAAAGAGTTACCGCGGCCTCGGAACACGAAGGGCAAATGACGAAACACGGATGGGTTTTAGTCAGTAAAAGTCTGACACACCCTTCCACTTCGCCCAGATCGGGAAGCAGTAATTAGATGATTTAAAAACCTTAAAAAATGGGAGTCTAGGACTAATGCTAAATGTATTCTTGTGTGGATCAATAAACAAATTTTTTTTTAACAATTTAATTATCTTCCTACTTTTGTTCGAAAGCGGTTTTAGGATTTCCAGGTGGACCACGGAAGATTAGATCCTACAGAAATATGCTCACTTGGTGGATAGTACTGAGTGGGAGGGAGACAGATATATAACTACAGCTTATTACTTATTTAATGGTAAGAATTAAAGGGTAACGCGGTTTGGGAATATTGGGTTCGGTTTTCTAGTTTAGTTTTTAAGGAAACTACATATATTTTGCTGTAGTGAGTTTTATGTATATTGTGTTTAAATAGCCAAATATTCTTCAGCAATTCTGTTAAAGTTATATTAATATAATAAATCGGAAAATAAATCACACATGATTCGTCAAAAAGCGAAAAAGCTATTGGTTACTCCTACATTTGAATACAAGACTACAATTGATTCAACACCATCCAAGACTGAATTCAGAGTATTTCCAGTGTTCTGCACATGAATAATATTCCCGTTAACCCCATGCCACAAAGAAATAGGATACAGAAGGGCGACTACGAACAACCTTCTATAAATACACAATACGCATGTAAACCTTCACCTATTTTTTTCTTTTTGGTGGGATAATCATCTAATGACTCCGACTTCTCCCGCTCTGGGTGGAGCGGAAGGGAGTGTCAGACTTCTACTGACTAAAAACCCACCCTGTTCGTTCACTGCCCTTACTTTCCAGGGCCGCAGTATCTTGTTAGACCATTCCCGTAACCCTGGTAGGCATTAGACTTGTCAGGCCCCATCAATGCTGCTGACTTCTTTGTGAGACGCGCGTAAAATATGACGCGCTGTCAACCCAGGCCTGGTGTATATCGGACGGAGAGCTACCCCTGCTAGCCGCCCGCAAGCCCAATACAAAGATGTAACTCTAAATATACAAGGTGTAACAGATTAAGCGCAATTAGAATATTAAATTATAAGTCTAAAACAACATCCGTAGCTAAATAAATTGAAACCAAACCTAGACATTTTTTATAAAAACTTTTAACCAAAAAATTAAACCGACTCCCAAAAAACACTGCAAAGTGAAAAATAACTTTAATTTCGGTAGTCGGTGTCTTTAGTATTGTATTTTCGTTTTTGGCACCGACTTCCGAAATTAAAGTTATTTTTCACTTTGCAGTGTTTTTTGGGAGTCGGTTTAATTTTTTGGTAAAAAGTTTTTATTTCACTCTTTTTAGTTGGTCTATTTTTGATTTACCTAGTTACAAGAGCCTAAATGTCAATTACTTATAGCCTTTTACAAAATATTGCTTTTCCCAATGCTGGGCCGTTAATTGTTGAGGAGTTCTCCTGGTACTTCACCATCAGCTCTATATCACCATATGCATTGTGACGAGCATAAAGTGCTTAACATCCATATTCAAGTAATCGAATCGTAATCCACTCAATACTTATTATTGAGTAGTTTCGGCGGCCATCTGTGGTCTTCATCATCAGTTCCACTTCCTCAAATGGTACTTTTTGAGAGCAACTGCACAAGTTACTATAATAAATACCCAAAACGTCATAGGTGTGCCTATAATATTTGAAGAGTTCCTTCAATTTCTCCAGGATCCCATCATCAGATCCTGACGTTTATGATAATGGGACCAATTTCAAAGTATACCCTTTCAATCAAAATAAGAATTTTCCAAATCGGTTCAGCCGTCTTCGAGTAATCGATGATCATACATTAAAAAAAAATATATACGTGTCGAATTGATAACCTCCTCTTTTTGTCGTCGGTTGAAAACAGTTATCCTTACTAGACGCAAAACGTATGTGCGTCATACAATATCCTTACGCAAACGCATACACTCATGCAATGTTAGCGGCCGACACGCACACGAGCGCATTTCCTTGAATTATGGATTGTACTAATTTGTCATGATATTTATATATAAATATATCTATACTAATATTATAAAGCTGAAGAGTTTGTTTGTTTGTTTATTTGTTTGTTTGTTTGCTTGAACGCGCTAATCTCAGGAACTACGGTTTTGATTTGCAAAATTATTTCAGTGTTAGATAGCCCATTTATCGAGGAGGAGGCTATAGGCTATATATCATCACGCTAAGACCAATAGGAGCGGAGCACTAATGAAGAATGTTTCAAAATCGGGGGATTTTTTTCCACGCGGACGAAGTGGCGGGCGGAAGCTAGTTTATTATATTGATTGTATTAATTTGTAATAATGGTGCTTTTCGAATGCGACTACACAAGTTACTATAAAAAATACTCAAATCACTATAGGTGTGCCTGTAATATTTGAAGAGTTCCCTCGATTTCTCTAGGATCCCATCATCAGATCTTGACTTGGTGACATTGGGACCAATTTCGAAGTATATCCTTTCAAACAATAAAGAATTTTCCAAATCGGTTCAGCCGTCTTCGAGTAATCGGTGATCATACATAAAAAAAAAATATACGCGTCGAATTGATAACCTCCTCCATTTTTTTTTTTTTTAATTTAGGATCGGTTACTTTTCCTATTAACTCTGGACTTAAAGACTCCTAGGTTGTAGCTGTCGGGAAACACAGACTCCGGCAGGGAATTCCACTCCTTAGCCGTCCGCACAATGAAGGTATTCCCAAAACGTTTTGTGCGTATGGGTGGGATGTTCACCACGTTCCTCCTTTTTTTGTCGTCGGTTGAAAATCAAGAAAAAGCGAAAGTGATTGAATCTTCATTCAACCATTTTCTTCCGATGATGAGCCAAAATCGTCAGTTGAGCTATCGTCACCTGTAAATATAATTATTTCATTTTCAATTTTATTATTACGTCGTCTTTGTCAAAATTTTCCTTTATTATTCTTCACTTTAAAGATCACTACACAATATTTAATTACTATTAAAATCGAATGAACCAGGTAAAATTCAGTAATTAATTGGCTACAACACTAGTATTTAAAAAAATAAAGACTGAGGACATAACTGTTTTTCAGACGTTTCGTAATAATTAGAAATTGCATGCTACTATAAAGTAAACGCAAAAAGAATACTCTCAATATTATATTATTTAACGCGCCAAAACAATGTGTGTATTTTTAAAATACTTTCTGTAATTAATTATTTTATTGTTTCTTTTAGTTTCGTTCCAAGTTATATTCTAGGGTCTTTCTTAAATGTCAAAACGGGCTTTTTATATTTTGACAACTTTAGCACCGTAGTAGTACGCACAATGAAAGTATTTTCAAAATGCACTCTTACGATAGGCTTTTGTTTTCGATCGTCGAACTTATGCTTCCATCTGTTTTCGATTGCTGTATGGAGTTTAACCTTCTGTACATATCTACTGTGTGCTCTTACTAAGCCCAATACGTTTGTATGAAGGTTCGCCACTCAGCTCAAAGGAGGTTTCAGCTCACAACCTCTCCCGTCTCGATCGTCAGTCACCACATTTGTAGTGTTACGTGAATAATTTAATCGAAACAGACTTTGGAGTCTTGATTTCTCACCGAACAATTCAATGTGGTACCATTTTCCAATACTATGATATTGATTGTCACAGTTTCAACTAAAATGGTTTGTACTATATTCAAATACAATTACTTTGTGACTTCATCACAAGTATTTTGTATGTAAAAGAAAAATGTACTTATGTATTTATATTTATGGAAGGTGATTTTGGGATAGGTTCTTACTGATAAGATTATCTTATTGAAGTTTACATTACCCTTGAATACTTAAGGCTATCCAAGATAACTTAAAGTTTTTAGAAAGTCTCCTCCCTTTGTCTTCTCTTCTATAAACATTTAATAAGCCCAGTCTGTTGGGGTTGCGTTAATCTGCCCACAAGTTACCGTGGCTCCACCATACAAAGCAAACTGGATCAACAGGGTAGGTTTTTACTCAGTAGAAGTCTGACACTCTCATCTGGGTCTGCGCTACTTTTTTTTTTTTTTTTTAACGTGGTAAAATTATCAAATAAGTCCTCCCACTCCGGGCAGGGTGGGAGGGACTGTCAGACTTTTACTGACTAAAATCCACGGTGTTCCTTCAATAACCCTTTACATACCGGGGCCACGGTAACGGGATGAGTCCCACGACCCCGGCAGGCTTCGGCCCTCTGCAGAGGGGGCCTCGTCATGTTGCTGACGCTCTTTGAGGCGCGCGTGGAACACGACGCGCCGTCGGTCGACCCGGGCATGGTCCATGGTCGGACAGCGAGTTGCCCTTTACTCGCTGTCCGCATGCCCGCGCCTACGGTGGCCGGAGATCGTCGGCCGACGTCCGACGCCGTGGGCGTCTACCACTGCGGCTGGGCTGGAAGGAGGACGCCATCCTCTCCCTCTCGCGGCCCGCCTCCTCCTTCGGAAGCATGACTGCTTCGCAGAAGGAGGCGACCGCTTCCCACTCCCTCTCGCCCCGCAGCATGGCCTCGACCAATGCCGGGCGCGAGAGGTCTCCGCCTATCGCCGCCGTGAGGACACGTCGGTGCTCTGCCCAGGCGGGGCAGTCTTGCACCGTGTGCTCTACGGTGTCCTCAGGGCGACCCTCGCAGTGGTGACACCCAGACGTTTCCTCCTTTCCCATCAGACACAGGTACCTCCCGAAACTTCCGTGTCCGGTGAGGAACTGCGTCATGCGGTAGGTCAGGACGCCGTGACGCCGATCTAGCCACTCCTCAAAGAGGGGTCTTACCGCCGCAATTGCGGCGTGCCCGGCCGTCGGTTGCGACAGTCGTTCCCTCCATACTGCCCTGAGATCGCGCCGGAGCTCTTCCCGCCGCGCCTCGACTTCTCGAGGCAGGGGGTCTGCGCTACTTAGAGTCGAAAGAATCACTTGATTATTTTACAACGGAAAATAGCAACAGTGTCTTTCAAAGATACTATTTAAACCACATACGTAATTGATTGCTGTGGATACTTTGGATATAATAACCGGTACCATCAACAGTTTCCATATTCATTACAAAAAAATTACTTGTGTAATATTTACCATTCAGTACAATGCTTTCACAAAATATATTTTACGACCACGACTGTGCTCTTCGTGTTTTATTTGGCACAATATGGCGTCTGTAAATAAAAGTTTTTTATTGCCTTACTTGCTATATTGCAGTACAGTACCATATGCCTACATATCCACTATAAAGAACATGTAGGTACCAACTGGTGTTATTTTTCATGTTGATTTGGAGAATAAAATATTGTGATACATGAATAATTTTGTTGCTATATTCTGCAAAAGATTGACGGTATTTTTGCTTTGGGCCAGTGCTTATTTAGTATAATTATTTCATATAATAATAAATTAGCACTAGTCTAGCTAGCAAGTCTATGCGAAGCAAATGAAAGCGATAGTATAAATCGCTTTCTTTTGCTCCGCATAGACTTCGTAACATTTAGGGTATTCAATTCAAATATTTTTATTTTTGTATTTAAATCTAGTGGACTAAAATATGACGAATTTTTAAAAGTCATAGAACAAAAGTTGTTATTTATGACTAGCTTTTGCCCGCGACTTCGTCCGCGTGGAATAGTTACTTTGGGCTAACGTTAAATTTAACCCCGATTTTGAAGCATTCTTCATTGGCGCTCCGCTCCTATTGGCCTTAGCGTAATGATACAATATAGCTGTGCCCGTGACTCCGTCAGCGTAAGTTAATGTATTGGTAATATTGTTTAGATCACGTTCACATGAGGCTTAAGTACCTAGAGAACGCTTCGACCGCGAGACGCGTCGAGCGCGGCGACCGATTCTCCAAAATAATCCTTATAGCATGATTCAGTATTCACGCGCGATGGCATATTATTATAAGCGTATTTCATGTATAACTTTGGTGTTTCTATACCGATTTATATGATTCTTTTTACGGTTTCGTAGCCGAATGGCAAAAAACGGAATCTTTATAGTTTCGACATGTCTGTCCGTCCGTCCGTCTGTCACAGCAATTTTATTCCGAAACTATTAAGACTATACATGTGAAACTTGATAGGTAGATGTATTCTGTGAACCGCTTTCCGATTTTGAGAAAAAAATTAAAAAATATTTAAAATAAAGGGGGGCTCCCCATACATGGAACTAAACCTGAAAATATTTTTTTTCATGAAATCGATGCATGTGTGGTATCTATAGACAGTTCTTTAAAAACGACATCGGGGTTTCTAAAACCACTTTTCCATAAAGTCAATCGTTTAAAAGATATAAGCTTCCTAAGTGGTAAAATGTGTGTGTGGCGGACACAACCTCTAACTTCTATAATAATGGAGTGAAAAATCTAAAAAAAATATATGTCTGTAGATCTTAATATAAACTTTCAACCAAAATTAGTTTGAACGAAATCAGTTTAGCAGTTTTTGAGATACAGCATATTTTCTAAAACCGCAAATATAACTTTGTAATTCATACAAACACTATGAAAAACAAATTTATTCGGCGCAGTTGTAAAAAATGTAAAAAAGCTAGTTTTAAGAAATTTGTAAGGTTTTTTTTTTCAAAACAAATTTATTTGGCGCAGTTGTAAAAAATGTAAATAAGCTAGTTTTAAGAAATTTGTAAGGTTTTTTTTTCGTCAAATAAATTTGCATATTATATTATAGTTACTACGGAACCCTTCATGGGCGAGTCTGACTCGCACTTGGCCAATTTTTTTATGGAATAGTTAATAATGTTAACTTTTTCAATTAGGGGTGACTGAGAGTGTTATAAATGTAAGAGTAGACAAATATTATAATCAGAAAGCTTCGAACTGCTAAGCTATCGGGAGTTACACGTGTTATTGTGAGTCAACCATAAAAGTTAGACATATGCTGTCGTGGCATATTTTTTATATAATTTTAAGGAGAACATTTCCGTCATGAAATGATTTGTGTAGCTTTAACCATTAAGGTTGCACACGCGACGGAAGCTTAAAAAATAGAGTAACTTCTCCCGTTTTCCCAACATTTCCCTTCACTGCTCTGCTCCTATTGATTGTAGCGTGATGAAAAGTATACTATAACCCGCTCAGGAGTATGAAAAATAATTGTACCAAGTTTCGTTAAAATCCGTCGAGTAGTTTTTGTTTCTATAACGGTTATACAGACAGACAGACAGACAGACAGACAGACAGACAGACAAAAATTTAACTGATTGCATTTTTGGCATGAGTATCGATCCTTAATCACCCCCTGATAGTTATTTTGGAAATATATTTCATGTACAGAATTGACCTCTCTACAGATTTATTATAAGTATAGAAGATAGATAGATGTTAAAGACATAGTCATGAGGGGTTAACGGTGTTTTACAATTAACCCTGTATATATTACTACAAGTTGCTCGTGACTTAGTATACGTATAATTAGTAATCAAATCGATAATATTTAAAACAGGCAGAGTTAGTGTTATTTGTGACAGGCCTGTTAGTCTAGTAGTCAGTGGCCCTGACTGCTATGCGCAAGGTCGTGGGTTCGATTCCCACCCAGAACAAATGTTTGTGTGATGAGCACGATCATTTGTTCTTTGTCTGGGTGTAATTTATCTATAATATGTATGTGTTTAGAAATATATATGTATATTTATAAGTTGTCTAGTACTCATAGCACAAGCTCTGCTTAGTTTGGGACTAGATGACGTGGTATGAAAGTTGTGGAATATATATTTAAAACAGTAGGTACAGACGCCAGCACATCAACCTACCTCAATCTGTCAAATTTCTTTAATAGATTTTCAACCTTATCACAACAGTGAAAGGTTAATGTCCGATTGGTAAAATTTGACGGATTTGGGTAGATTGACGTGCTGGCGTTTGTACCTACTTAATAATAATAACAGCATAAGTCAATCTTCAAGGTAAAGCGATTCATGCCAAGGTCGTTCTATTAATGGGTACCTATGGCAACGTATCGAGATATCAAGCTCCGTGTCTCTGAAGCCACGATAAGCCGCTGGTCCTGGCTGTATTTTGTAGTACATATTTGACAGTTGTTACAGAAGCTAGGAAATATGACTTTTGCTCGCGACTTCGTTCGCGTGGGAAGGTTTTCCCGTGTAAATCCCGATCCTGTGGGAATTTCGTAAAATCCCGTCTTAGCGAGCATTTACGAACTAAAAGAAACCCCATGCAAAATTTGAGAGCCCTACTACTTGTAGTTTTGAGATTTCGTGATTAATCAGTGAGTGGTATTTCGCTTTTATGTATATAGATTATAATAAAAAATTAGAGATACTATAATAATATATAATAATAATAAAAATGTTTATTCAAAATCATAAGGTAAATAATAAATATAATTTCGCTTAAATCTACATTAAGTTCAACAAGTTAATACTGACCGACCCGCGGCTACATATAAGTCGTGGATGCAACTAAAGGGACATGTTACCGACACGGAAATAATCCTACGTTTTATCCTTTTGAAGACACGCTTGGCGCAGTGGTTAAGCTATTGACTGCTTCGCTGCGCGCCACGGGTTCACTGGGACAACTATTTGTATCAATTAGGAACCTTTGTTTTTTGTTCCGGGTCTACGTGATCGTAAGTATGCGCCTACGATACAAGACAATATCCGAGTGATGGGCAATGTTTTTTAAATAATTTATGTGTTGGTATACCGAATATCATCAGCTATTTGAGCCATTAATTTGACAAGAAGTGACAAATATACAGTCGTTTGTAGTGTACATTCTATACGTATCTCAATTATATCTATACATATAATAAAATTGTAGAAAAGTGGTGTCTGTACAATGGAAATATATAAAAAAAAGTAGCATGGGTTGTTATTATATCGATGCCGAACCCGAAATTGTAATTAATTTTTTTTGTCTGTTTGTCTGTGTGTTTGTGCACGCTAATATCAGAAACGGCTTATTAGATTTAGATGCGGTTTTCACGAATATATTGTAGTAAGCTTCAATTAATTTAGTGAAAAGTCAAAAAACATTTAGTGTTTATTTCATGTCAATCGGTTCATAAACAAAAAAGTTATGTCAATTTAAAGAATCACGGCGAACATTTGTTAAGGTATTCTATCAGAGTACGGTTTTACGGTTTCCTTGATTTTTGGGTATTTACTTATCTTAATTTTTATTTAAGGTTTGTAAATAAATATTGTAAGCATTTGTTATAAGTTAGGCATTTCTTTCCTTGATTTTCGGTATACTTATATTAATTTGTATTTAGGATATAAATATTATAAGAACTTGGTATTCTTTATTTCTTTTCTTGATTTTCTTTATTAAGTATAAGTTCATTAGCTCAGGTTAGTAACTAATTTTTCTAACAATTCTTTTGTTTTATAAAGTTAGTACGTTTGGTTTACACGTCTTAACACTTATTATTTAAACTGTGATAATTTTAGACTGTATAATAATCTGTAAGTATTTATAATTTAATTGTTTACGTACGTACGTGTTTACTAAATAACTGTGTGTTAAGTAGTAAGTACTATTTTATTGTAAGAATGCCTCGAAGAAAATCCAACCTCTCACAATGTAGCAGAAATGCTAAAAGGATGAGATTAGAGAGAGGCAAGGCTCTCTGCAACTCGGGAACATCAGGCTAGGTTTCGTGCTGCAGAAACTTTGACTCAGCGAGAATCTCGACTGAGTTCAAATCGTTCTCGAATGATGACAACTCCAAATAGGGAAAACGAGGAACAAGGAAAGGCACGTTGATTTGTCGATCGCGAAGCTCACGCGCTATTGCGTGAGTCTGAGACTTTTGCTGACAGGGAAACCCGGCTGAGCTCCCAGAGAGTACGGACAACGTGGCAGTTTGGCGTATTTTAAGTTTTTCGATCCACGAGAGATATCCACCCGTCATCCACCTTGACGTTAATCTTGAAGGTGGACAAAGAATATACTTCAACCCTGATAATGTAACGGAGCGTTTGGACAACCCAAGATGAACCACTCTGCTCGCTTTCTTTAATCTTTGCGAAACAGACGCATTTTATACAACGAAGTTCCATCATATTATACCTATAATAAACAAAAGGGTATTTTTAACCGCAGAAGACGTGGAACAGTTGTAGTAGGTGAACCAGGTATTTTTAAAGATCATGTCATTGTTAAGGTTTATACGGTTCATCCAAATAACTCCAAATGCTTTTACCTGCGCCTACTGCTACACGTTGTCCCACGGCCTACTTCTTTTGCCGATCTCCGAAAGGTTGACAATATCATACACCCTACATACCAAGCCGCTTGCCGGGCACGTCACTTGCTGAATGGGGATCAACATTGGGATGGTGCTTTGTTAGAAACAAGTATTAGCGAAAGTCCTCATCGGTTGCAACATTTGTTTGCAGTCCTGGTGTTTTGTGCACTTTCTGACGCTGCACAGTTGTGGTATAAGTATCAGAATAAATTGGCTGAAGATTTTTTTTTGGCACGTACAACTTAATGATAACAACCCAATTGAGGATAGATTACGTGAAAGTCAATTGAATCGTTGTTTGTTGGCTATTCAAGATATTGTTACATCTATTGGGGGTAATCCTATTTCTCAATATGGCATGCCGGAGGCATCATTTGACGGTGAACGTATTAATAGAGATTACGCGATGGAAACCTAAAAATTTTACAAACTGATGTCTCGAGGCTAACTGATGAACAGCGTTTGATATTTGATCGGGTGTGCCGCAGCGTTGATAGTACTTTGGGAGAAATGCTATTTGTAGATGCACCCGGTGGAACGGGTAAAACATTTCTTACGAAAGTTATTTTAGCGAAGTTACGAAGCCAAGGTAAAATTGCGCTTGCTGTCGCTTCATCAGGCATAGCAGCCACATTGTTGCCAGGTGGGAAAACTGCTTATACAATGTTCCGATAGATTTAGATCGCACAGAAAGCCCTGTTTGTAATATTTCAAGAAAAAGCGATAAAGCGAAGGTTCTTCGTGATTGTAGCCTTATTATATGGGATGAGTCCACAATGGCCAATCGAAAAGCAGTAGACAGAACGTTGCGTGACGTCAAGCAAAATGATCAACCAATGGATGGCATTACTATGCTTTTTTGTGGCGATTTTCGTCAGACTCTCCCTGTAATACCACGTGGAACAACAGCTGATGAAGTTAGAGCCTGCCTAAAGAGTTCTCGACTGTGGCATTACATTATCCCTTTGCATTTGACATTAAGTATGCATGTGCAAATTGGATGCAACGAAAATGCTCAAGAAATTTCAGATTTGTTACTTGAGATTGGTAACGGTGAGTATCCGCAGTAACAAGGAAAAGTTGTTCTTAATGAAAACCTATGCAACATAGTTTCATCTATGCGAGACCTCATATCATCTGTGTATGGAAACGCAACGCAAATATCAACTTGCAAAAATTCCTGGCTTTGCGAAAGAGCTATTTTGACGCCACGAAATGACCAAGCAGCAAAAATAAACGCTGAAATTTTGAGCTATGTTCCAGGGCATTATGTTAAGTATATCTCCATTAACAGAGTCATGGAAGAAGGAGAATCTACAAGCTACCCAGTAGAATTTTTAGAATCCCTCAATGCTCCTGGACTACCAGCACATAAAATAAAATTAAAGTAAGCGTACCCATAATGCTTCTTGGAAATTTAAGCCCCCCAAAACTTTGCAATGGCACCAGGTTAAAAGTGACCAATTTACAACGAAATCTGATAGAAGCAGATTTTAACAGGGTGTGGAAAAGGTGAGTGTTTTCATTCCTCGGATTCCTCTCATTCCAAACAATTTTCTATTTAGTTTTAAACGAGTGCAGTTTCCAGTCAGCCTATGTTTTGCGATGACAATTAATAAAGCCCAAGGTCAGACGCTGTAAGTTGTGGGTGTAGATCTAAGTATCAGCTGTTTCTCGCACGGTCAGTTGTATGTGGCTCTGTCACGGGTTAGCAATCCTAGGAGCCTATATGCTTTCATCCCCGATGGCCATACGTCAAATATCGTATACAGAGAAGCATCACTGTAAAGTATATTTTTAGTTACCTACCCAAACGACGGTATATGTAATTCAAAATATGCTGCCCGAAAAGTCACTATTCCACGCGGACGAAGTCGCGGGCACAGCTAGTACCTAAATAAAATCAATGTTTTATGTTTGTGCTGTACTATATGCATTCTTAAACCATCGATCAGATTATGATGAAACTTTGGCATAGTGTTTTGAGGACGCGTTGGTAGATTTATATACCAGAAAATCCACTGCGTTCCAAGTCGAAGTCGCAGGCAAAAGCTTGTATTTCATACAAATATGGTTTCGTTTACATCACTTATGTAATTTAAGTATAAAGCCAACAGTTAAAAAAAAGCGTTGTCTCATCCAAACTAGGATTATATCCTGTATCGTGGAGCATTTAAATATATAAATAATGCGGGAATCGAACCCGCGACACGCAGCGCAGCAGGCAATCAACTACTGCACTAACCGTGTTGCGTTTTATTTTTGTTTTATTAATGCTCCTTCTAACTTATCTTTACACCACTCGTGAGAACAAAATTCACTAAACAGTATATATACATCCTTCAGAAAATAAACTTCTGACATCGCGCTACTCACAAAACCAATTTAAAAATATTCTCCAGCAAAAAGTTTAAAACCTCTGAACCAATCCCCACTTAATTTCCTCCTCCTATCTCCTAACAAAACAGGTGACATCCATCTTTGTTTACGACTGTACATATACCTACGTAAGTCAGAACGTGAATCGTAAACTGCGCGCTACCGTTTACGTACGTACAATCGTAAAATTGATAGGTCCACCGTGCATAGGGATTCCGCGTTCCAGTTTTGTGTAAGTAACGAGTAATGGGTTTAAATGTTTAATCCAGAATGGGTGGGCTTTAAAGGATTTTTTCCATTATTTGTAAGTATACAATTTATGTGGAAAATATCATGGAAATGGTAATCAATTTTAATAAAGAAGGAACAAAATATTTTGTATAACTGTGATGAGTATACAGGACGTTAGTTTACATTGAGGTTGTATAGACAATTTGCGAGTAGTATATCTAAAAAACTTTTTACCAAAAAATTAAACCGACTCCCAAAAAACACTGCAAAGTGAAAAATAACTTTAATTTCGGTAGTCGGTGTCTTTAGTTTTGTATTTTGGTTTTTGGCACCGACTTCCGAAATTAAAGTTATTTTTCACTTTGCAGTGTTTTTTGGGAGTCGGTTTAATTTTTTGGTAAAAAGTTTTTATTTCACTCTTTTTAGTTGGTCTATTTTTAATTTACCTAGTTACAAGAGCCTAATTATCAACTACTTATAACCTTTTACAAAATATTGCGTTTCCCAATGCTTGGCCGTTAATTGTTGAGGAGTTCTCCTGGTACTTCACCATCAGCTCTACATCACCATATGCATTGTGACGAGCATAAAGTGCGTAACATCCATATTCAAGTAATCAAATCGCAATCCACTCAATACTTATTATTGAGTAGTTTCGGCGGCCATCTGTGGTCTTCATCATCAGTTCCACTTCCTCAAATGGTACTTTTTGAGAGCAACTGCACAAGTTACTATAATAAATACCCAAAACGACATAGGTGTGCCTATAATATTTGAAGAGTTCCCTCGATTTCTCCAGGATCCCATCATCAGATCCTGACGTTTATGAAAATGGGACCAATATCGAAGTATACCCTTTTAATCAAAAAAAGAAATTTCCAAATCGGTTCAGCCGTCTTCGAGTAATCGATGATAATACATAAAAAAAAAAAAAAAAAAAAAAAAAAAATACGCCTCGAATTGATAATCTCCTCTTTTTGTCGTCGGTTGAAAATGGGGTTCACAATATTTTAGTCTGGGAAATAATAAAATATTTTCCGAAGTATTTTTTTAACAACAGTGCGCTCGTGTTTCTTCATATGAGTCATGTGATTGGTGAAAGTGACGCTTAACGTGGTATTTCCGCAAACCCTCCCACTTCACACGCATTTCAAAACTTTCAAAACTTGATTCCGTAACAAACGTTAATAGTTTTCAGACAAAATTTTAGGAGGATTACACAACAGCTGAGAGACTTATGTAATATTAAAAGACTTACTAACGTTATCGTAACGAACATGCATTTCAATATTCTTGTTGTTCCCTTATCACTTCCACTACACATCTGACAGCGCGTTTGATTATTCGACAATGAATGTCAATGTGAAACGTCATCTGTCAAATCCAGTACTCAAATGTCATCCGTCAATGTAGTAGTAATTGATTATGACGGACCACCAAGAGCTATAGTGGGGAGAATCCAGATGGAGATTTTTATTCTGCTGTAATGAACTCTGATATAAAGAGACCTTGAGATATAATTCTTATGTGATCACCCGAATCCTAGCAAAATCAACTAAGGACTTTTTTTCTGGGTGGGAAAATAAGGACCTATGTAGTTAATATGTAGATATTTTCATAATGAGAATCTTGACTTCCTTTAATATATCATATTTTCTTCTATACTTCTAAAAAAAATAACTCCTCAAAACTTAAAAGACGTGTGTTGCTGGGGAGTTTGCTGCGCCACTTGTTCTTCCCAACTAGAAAACTGTCTTCACATAAATGTTAGACATTCAAACAGTGCTGATTTTCAACGTCGTTGCAAGTAGGAAAAATTACTTTTATTTTTTATGAGCACGCATTTCTGAAACAGGCTGAATATATATGTATATACGAGAGCATGAGTGAAATCCCGCATGGTTCAGACCAATATAATTTTAATATATGCTTAAAGTTTAGTGAATAAAGTTCATTTTTAATTGCACTATAAGTCCGCGCACTCATTTCAAACACCAGCTTAAAAATCATAACTCCTATCAACTTTAAATACTGTTCCAAATTAAAATCCGTGGCCAAGCTGGTGGTATCTAGCGTCTTCTTCAATATCCTATAAGGTGTAAATACCTATCATCCAATTTACGAATCTAGACATATGAATATAGGGTTGGAAATCGAAAGACAGTCATAAAAGTCTCGTTTTCGCACAGCTCGCTTTTCTCTAGTGTGAAATACGCCCAGGCCTTGTTCTGCAACCACACTAAGAATTTCGAATTCTCGCCTCCCTTAATCTGACTTCGGATAAGTTTTGAGAATTATCTGGATCAAGGAGTATGCGCGGAATTTCGGAATATCCTCTAAATAATATGAGATAAAGATCTTAAGTGGTCGGCTTAGAGTTGATTTTCCGTTGAATTATGGGCATTTTGTCTCGTTTTAAATAAATTCAAGGACGCTTTCGTCATTGTATTGCGAAACAATCTTGGGATTGCTTGAAGTTCTTCAATACATTTTAGCTTTAAGTCGTTCATTGTTGTAAATGAGTCTACCATACATCGCCCTGAATAACAACGGGAGGAAACTTGCGTCTACAGTAATTTTCGTGTCTGAATATTGCATCAAACGGTCATTAGTTGAGAGGGAATGGCTTTGTTGAAAACTACACGGAACCACTTTTATTTATTACCATCACATGTCGTACCCGAGGACACACAGTGCCTTGTAACTTTAAAATGGCGGCCATTTTCCTCAATTATGACTACTTAACTATAACTATGTGGAGCAGTGGTCTTTCAGTGCTTACAGGCACCACATATGGGCTGTAGGTCGTCGTCGTCGTTGGGTTCGAACCCAGATAGGCACATTACTTTGTGTAATTTTCACTATTACCATTGCTCTCAGCACGGTAAAGAAAAACATCATGAGCAAAAATATAAAGATATGGAACATTCACCAACACAAGTGTGGTTTGGTGAATATTCCATATCAGATGGCCTATCCCCTCTCATAGAGAGGAAGCCTGTTTCTCAGCAGTGGGAACGTCATACACTGATTATGTCATGATTCGTATGACTGTGACTACGGATTTGTCTTTGTAGTACCCGTTAAGCACTCGGTCAGAAATCAGCTATGAAAACAAACGGTTTATTAGCAAGTAATGTAAATGCTAGTGCATTCTGTTGGTAACTAACTCAATTCAAAAGAATAAGTTATCGTTTATATAATATAATATTTTTAGATAGACAGCAAAAAGGACAATGTCCAAAAATGTATGGACACCGTCCCCACCTTTGTAGCACTTTAAAATCTATGTCAATCGAAGGGCATTAGTCGTCTTATCATTTTATTTTATAACAGTGAAAGTGAAATTGTGATTTCACTTTCACTGTTGAAGAAAGTGTTTCTTCTCAGGGTAGTCAGTTAGGAAACACTGGCCTCATCTAGTTTACATTTACGAAAAAAAATTATGCGTAAAAGTGTTATTTATAACCCATTAGCAAAATAAACATCATTATTTCATTAAATGTCTGTCCGAAAAAAGTAACATTAAAATGAAAGTACCGGAATCAGTCGTAATTAAAAAGTAAAAAAAGTAAAAAAGTAAGTAAGTAAATTATGTTGCCCTTTCACTTTTTTGGCATGTTTAAAGCCAAAAATACTACAATTATAATGACTACCTCGTTGTCGTAAGCGCGACTGTCGAACAAGGGGTCTCGTATTCAATTCCCGGGTCGGGCAAAAGTATTATTGGATTTTACCGGTTTGTAGAACATTCTTAGTAAAAGCACGCAATCTGGAATTGTGCACGGTGCATGGCAATAGATGCACCCCTTCTTACATTGGACCTATTAAATGTGTCATTTTCTGAATTATCACAATTCTAAACTCCATTCTATTACTTTGAACTTTTTTTAAACCGAAGAACCCAGCAATACGAACCGGGAATCGAATCCGAGACCACTAGCTCGGCAGTCGTACTTGCAATCACTCGACCAACGAGGTAGTCATTACATATATATTTAACTGTAGTATTTTTGAGTTTAATCATGCCAAAAATTATGTTAAATGGCAACATAATTGTAAGTATTATAACTGATTCCGGTTTCATGTCACTGTAACTTTTTTCGGAGAGACATTTCACTTTCGCTGGCATACAATAAAATGATAAGATGACTATGGCTATTGGATTGACATAGGTTTTGAAGTGCTACAAGAGTGGGGACGTTTTGAGCATTGTTCTTTGGTTACCAACAAATAAGAGCCTAGTTAAAATACGTCATCTTATCTAAATAATATTATAATTAAGTAATGTGAATGTTTATGTTGTGTTTCAATTCTAACTTGGCACACCTATAGTTTACGAACTGGAATAACACATATAATACTTTTTAGCTCTTTTTAGGCAATAGCTAGTTTGTGATAAATTAATGATCCTGTATTCTATTTAATTTCTTAGTATTTAATTTTATTTTTGATACATACAACTGTTCCACGGGGCAACTAGTTACACTGAATTTATTAGCATAGTTGTAACTTTCATTCATAAGCAAAATACGTACTTGCATTATGCATGCTGAGGTCTGACTTAATAGGTACTTTATGTTGCCTTTTTAAATGAGATAATAATAAATAAATGAGTTAATATTTATGCTATATCACTACTATAAATAAAAAAGAATATTTGATTAAACCACCAATTAGGTTGTGATGAAACTTGCAGGGTGTTTTGAGGAGGAGGAGGCACAAAAAGTTTTTAGGGCCAAAAATCCAGTGCTGCATGTGCAAAATTTCCACGTGAATTCGCAGGCAAGAGTTATTTGTTTCATAAAAGTAATATTTTGTAAAAAGTGATAAGGAGTTGACATTTTGGCTTTTTTAACTAGATAAATTACAAACCGACCCACTAAAAACCGTTCTTGGTTTTGAATTTTCTTTTTTTCCATACCGCCTTCCGAAATTAAAGTTATTTTTGGCTTTGTAGTGTTTTGATATGGAAGTTGGTTTTATTTTTTGCTAAAAAGTTTTTTTCACGCTTTTTAGTGGGTCGGTTTGTAATGTATCTACTTAGTTACAAAAGCCAAAATGTAAACTACTTATCACCTTTT
Source organism: Tholera decimalis (assembly GCA_943138885.2). Taxonomy (NCBI): domain Eukaryota; kingdom Metazoa; phylum Arthropoda; class Insecta; order Lepidoptera; family Noctuidae; genus Tholera; species Tholera decimalis. The sequence goes on from OW964549.2 coordinate 7,297,108, forward strand.
ACAAAATATTGCTTTTCCCGGTCACCATCAGCTCTACTTCACCATATGCATTGTGACGAGCATAAAGTGCTTAACAACCATCGAAATACTTATTATTGAGTAGTTTCGGTGGCCATCTGTGGTCTTTATCATCAGTTCCACTTTCCCAAATGGTGCTTTTCAAGAGCAACTTCACAAGGTATTATAAGAAATACCCAAAACGCTATAGGTGTGCCTATAATATTTGAAGAGTTCCCTCGATTTCTCCATGATTCCATCAACAAAACCTAACGTGATGACAATGGAAACAACTAAAAAGTATACATTTTCAAACAAAAAGAAATTTTTCAAATCGGTCCAGCCGTCTTTGAGTTATGAGGTAACATACATAAAAAAAGTTAAAGACGAAGTGAGAACCTCCTCCTTTATTTGAAGTCGATTAAAAATCAAACAAGTTGCTTACTTTACGATTATACAAATCGCTTTTGTTTCAATCTTTTCCTACGTTATGTTGAATTCTTAGTTTTTTCATCTTCGATATTCAAAACACCGCCCGAAAAACAAAAGCCCATCATTTCTTTACCATTACGTTTAATCGGCGATGGTGTGTGACGCTCCCAAAATATGCACAACATAACCCTTCATTTTCTGCCAACAGCTTCACAGTTCGTAAATCATTCAGTTTTATGGTGACTGTTACTTCCGTAAAAAAGGGGAGCCCTAACCTTTCAACTGGAAGATATATGTCTGTGCTGGTACAACCGACCGTGACGACTGAATATTGAACTATAACTACATAAATTAAGTACTTACTAAACGTAAACGAGAATGTTATTCTTGTCACAAGTTGGTTGTAATAGATAGATAGATAAATAGATAGATAGATATTATTCTTTATTGTACACCATAACAGTAAAACAATAAGAACTTTACAACTAAAAAGGGTGATACAATGGGCGGTCTTATCGCTAAAAGCGATCTTTTACAGACAACCTTTGGATGGATTTGATACAGGAGAAAATAAATACGCGGGTAGTCCACGGTGTACTATTTATCTTTTTTAAATACTAGCTTCCGCCCACGACTTTGTCCGCGTGGAAAAAAAATCCCCCGATTTTGAAACATTCTTCATTAGTGCTCCGCTCCTATTGGTCTCAGCGTGATGATATATAGGCTATAGCCTTCCTCGATAAATGGGCTATCTAACACTGAATGAATTTTTCAAATCAGAACCACAGTTCCTGAGATTAGTGCGTTCAAGCAAACAAACAAACAAACTCTTCAGCTTTATAATATTAGTATAGATAAAAACCATAAATAACATTCTCAAAACATATTCTCAGTCATATTATCTTGCTTACTTCCAAAAAAATCTGTATTTTTAAAATCCTGTGTTTTTAATTTCTTCATGTGTATTATTGTCTTTTTTCTTTATGGATTTCTCCTGTGGCGTGGGTGCGTTTAAAAAACAGGCGTCACAAACATTTCTTGGTCATCGTCTGCTTAGTCTTTCCCGACTTTGTTGGGATCATCTTCCAGTCTAACAAGCGGCTGAGGAGCAACTGCCTGTCTAACCTCTAAAACTCAGTAGCCAGGTAACACAAGACCTCCTTGACAAGACTGGAGAAACTTTTTCTAACGTTCTAACTTCTCGTAACGTGTACCAAAATATAAATATGATAGCTAGGTCTAACGGAGGAGTCTCGATGGTTAGGATGTTTTCCCATCTACAGAACAACCTCAGCATCACTGCTTTACCTTGACAATCGATTCATGTGGCTGTTATTATGTAGCCATGAGCTCCAGAAACATTTCATAGTATCACCTCAAAATTGAACAAACAGGAATGTCCAACCTTTCAATAGAGTATCTAATTTTAAAACGTAAAATTAATCCTCGGTAGACCGCAGTCATAATTCAGGAGTAACCGCATGTCATCAGCTTGGCAGATTTATGGCAAAGATTCGATGTGGCTAACTCGGAGTTATTGGTGTTATGTTTTATGGGACATATTCATATTTATATAAATATATTTATAACATTGAAGTGGGATTTTTTTCCGGTTCACTTTACCGGTTGGGCGTATTTCATTTTGCGTTTAAGGAAGGTGTCTCTTTGAATAAATATAAATGAATACATATAATTTATTCTACCCGATGAAATATAAAAATAATATCTAGTCACAAAACAAAACGAAGTCTAAATTACAAAAAAAAAATGTACCCCGTAATATAAATTATTAATTAGATATAGTGGTGATAGGCCGATTTGCTTGCTGCACAATCATTAATATCATCCCAAACGCGAGAATCGCGTAAAATCTGAGAAAAAAAAAACAAGTCAAGTATCTTTAATTTTCTGACAAGATTTTCGACATATACTTACATGCTCCTACATAGAAGGTCTGGATACAGCAATACTTCTAGTTATGGCTCCTATAGTGACAATGTTTCTTCATCATGTCTTAACCACCGGTAGCTTTGAGCCTGTTCCCAACACCGGTGAACTAAATTTTATTGAAATATTTTAAAATGTAATTTGGGAGATAAAGAGTAAGAGCGCTTTTAAGTATCCACAATACCTGTATCCCACGTCATGCATAAGCGTACATGACATATCATATAAATAATTCATATGATTTGACCAGTAGGGACGTGACTTGTCAAAACTTCAAAAGAACCTTTGACCTCTCAGTTTTTTTGGTGTAACTTCTCAAGGTAGCTAGGAAACACCGGCCACATTTCGTTTTTTTACGATAAAAGAGACATGTAGAAGTTTTATTTACAACAAATTTGCTCAATAAATATACTAACCAAATCTCAAACCGCATGTCAATCTTTAAATACATATACGTATTTGTATAGTCAAAATAGCTATTGTTAAGTTCAACCCATACAATGCCGTACATGTCAAAACATCTACAATAATCCTATACCCGGATCAACCAGTCAGATATTAAAAGAATCCTTCCATGTTCTCTCACACGCCCAAAAGCTGTACAAAGATTGAAGAGTACCCTTCTTTTAAGGTGCCCACACTCGAGCGACATAGTTGTAAAATATAGTATAATTTACTGCGAGGCTACCTCAGGAAGAAACGCTTATGTAACTTCTTAGAAAATTGGAACGTCAATTCAAATTCTTTAATTGTAGCAATAAAATTCATTGCGTTGTCTTACATTTTCATCTATATTACCTATTTAATTAAAATTGAAGTGACTGTGATTCTAAAATAACTGTGTTTCAAGTGCTCATAGGTAGTTAATTACTCGAAACTAAAATGCAAACAATTTACTTTATTTGAATACTAGCTTTTGCCCGCGACTTCGTACGCGTGGGAAGGTTTTCCCGCGCAAAACCCGATCCCGTGGGAATTTCGGGATAAAAAGTAGCCTATGTGTTATTCCAGAATGTCAACATTCAGATCCGTTCAGTAGTTTTTGCGTGAAAGAGTAACAAACATCCATCCATCCTCACAAACTTTCGCATTTATAATATTAGTAAGAAAGATTGTGTTTTTTGGAAAAATTAAAATATTTGTTCTTGTTAAAAAGTCACAGGTAAACACAGACACCAAAAATCACAGGATTACCGGCTTGATACAGTAACACGTGGCCGCGGCAAACCGCAAAGGAGATGGCGAAGGCGAGACGACCTGGATTTAAAGGAAGAGGTGTAGAACCATGACTGCTAGAAGAAATAGAGGGATACATTTCCCCAGCAGTGGATCAGTACAAGTTAGTAATAATAATGTCTTAAAACTTTTGTCATAGTCATTCGTTTGCAACCAACCTTATCTCTTACAAGTGACAATAAAGGGCCAAGGGTCCCGTTTTAATATCTTCCCTTTGGCGAGTGTCGTATATCCGACTCTTCTCCACTTGTTATTATTTTTTAGACAGTTTTCCTCTTAGTAATTGGTAAGGCGATACAATGGATCTTTTTACACTGGTTATAGGCTGTGTAATTGGTAATTATGAATGATTTGTTGGCTGGTTTTATAAGGTATTGGAACTTGTTCCGTTCGGTAGCGAGATTATTTATAATAGTTTTTGTTAATAGCTTTTACTTCTACGTCATTAAAAGAACAGTGCCATCTTTTTAGGGTTCCGTATCTCAAAACGAAAAACGAAACTTTATCGGATCACTTCGTTGTCTGTCTCTCTAACAAGACCTTTTTAATAGTAACGCGTAACGATATCATTTATATCAAATACGCGACTTGATAATACGGAACTGATGATGAAGACCACATATGGCCACCGGAACTACTCAATAAAAAGTATTTCGCGGGTTGCGATTACTTGAATATGGTTGTTAAGCACTTTATGCTCGTCACAAAGATTATGGTGAAGTACCAGGAGAACTCCTCAAAAATTAACGGCTCTGCATCGGGAAAAGAAATATTTTGTATAAGATGATAATTAGTTGACATTTAGGCTTTTGTGACTAGATAAATTCCAAACCGACACACTAAAAAGCGAGAAAAACAAATTTTTAACAAAAAACAAAAGCAAAACCTAAAACGAAAACACAAAACCAAAAACGCCGACTAGCAAGATTAAAGTTATTTTTGGCTTTTCATTGTTTTTGTTTTGGAAGTCGCTTCTTTTTTTTTTTAAAGATTTTTTTGTTAAAAAAATCTTAACTTTTTAAGCGATTTACAATTCCAAAATTTCAAAATCGCTAACCTAGAATCATGAATTTTGACAAAAGCAAGGTCTTATAATATATAATTATATTAGAAAATTCAAAACAATGAAAACTGTTGGTAGGTATATATGAAAAGGAATAGGGTATAGAAAGATAAGAGAGATTGAGAATTGATTGAATGTGGCCTGACACCAACAATATTTCTGTATCGTGAGTGTGAATAGAAACATATAAACACTTATAAAACAACCAAGCCCAGAACAAATGTCTTGAGGCCATTTAATATTTTTTCCGCGCTGAAATAACTTACTATTTCGTCATAATTTTTTTCAAGGTTTCGTCGCCAAACGGAAAAAAACGGAACCCTTATAGATTCGTCATATCTGTCTAGTGTGTGTATGTCACAGCTACTCTATTCTGAAATGATTAGGAACTCTGAATCTGTGAACCACTTTTCGATTTAATACATTGCTGTTCGGCTACGGAACACTAAAAATCAAGAGATGACCTCATACATGGAAAAGATACTAAAAAAAAAATTTCATCAAACCTATTCCTATCTTCAGATTGGTCTTTAAAAATGACATTGAGGTTCGACGACCTTTAATTAGGTACCTACTTCTATGCCATTTTCACAATACTAATATTTGTGTCCCAGAAACTCAAGCAAAAATATAACATATAACGACCAAGGATGTAGTTAACAAGTTTTCTTGTTAAACATCGAATTCAAGCAGTTCTCAAATAGTCCTCATATTTACTTAGTACACGGTGGTCTAAGAGGGACGATACACTGGAGAGCTTTCTCGAACGTACGTAGGATTTGGATCGCCAATTAAATGTTAATATTTACTCTTGGTACCAAATATCTATTCCGTCTGCTGTCTGTAGTTATTTTAACAATTGTTATCTTAAAACAAAAACTTTTTAGCAAAAAATAGAACCGACTTCCGTATAAAAACACTACAAAGGCAAAAATAACTTTAATTTCGGTAGTCGGTGTCATTTCTTTTGTATTTTTTTTTGTTTTGGCACCGCCCTGTGAAATTAAAGTTATTTTTGCCTTTGTAGTGTTTTTATATGGAAGTCGGTTCTATTTTTTGCTAAAAAGTTTTTTTCACGCTTTAAGTGGGTCGGTTTGTAATTTATCTATTACACATTATTTATATATTATCTAGTTAAAAGCCAAAATGTCAACTACTTATCACCTTTTACAAAATTTTGCTTTTCCCGGTGCAGAGCCATTAATTTTTGAGGAGTTTTCTTGGTACATCACCATCAGCTCTACTTCACTATGTGCATTGTGACAAGCATAAAGTGCGTAACATCCATATTCAAGTAATCTAATGGCAATCCACGAAAAATTAAAACTTATTATTGCGGAGTTTCGGTTGCCATCTGGGGTATTCATTATCAGTTCCACTTCCTCAAATTGTGCTTTTCGAGAGCAACTGCACATGTTACTATAAGAAATACCCAAAACGCTGTAGGTGTGCGTATAATATTTGAAGACTTCCCTTGATTTCTCCATGATTCCGTCATCAGATCTAAACGTGGCGACAATGGGACCAACTAGAAAGTATACTCTTTCAAACAAAAAAAGATTTTTTCAAATCGCTCCAGCCATCTGCAATTTATGAGGTAACATACAAAAAAAAATTTCAAGACAAAGTGAGAACCTCCTCCTTTTTTTTGAAGTCGGTTAAAAACAGGCGGTAGGTAGCTTAAATCAACCTTCACAAGGTCTCTTAGCCTTTTATCCAACTATGCCAAGGCGGCTTCCAGTCTAACTGGATGTTTCTGATCACTAGTGTTTTATATGGAGCGATCTATCTGAACTCTATGACCCAGTAGCTGGGTAACACGATACCCTTGGCAGACTAGTGTCAGATTATCTTATTCTGTTTACCAGTAACGACTGTCAAAGATGTACAGACCAACCACCACCACCCGAACAGTTGCTCAATCTCTATCAAACCCAGGTTCGGTCGCGTATGGAGTACTGCTCTCATCTTTGGGATGGATCTGCTAAACACCAACTGGACGCGCTTGAGTCAATCGAGAAGCGGGCCAAGAGACTCATTGGCAACGATGCACTGGTCGAGTCAAAGCTCCAGAGCCTTGAACATCGACGACGAGTTGCAAGTCTATCGGTTTTCTATCGGTTACATTTCGGGGAGTGTGCGATGGAATTACACAATCTAATTCCACCAAGCCCGTTCCATCATCGGACTACGAGACAAACGGCGAAGCGCCATCGTTACATGGTGGACATCCCACCCATACGCACAAAACGTTTTGGGAATACCTTCATTATGCGTACGGCTAAGGAGTGGAATTCCCTGCCGGAGTCTGTGTTTCCCGATAGCTATAACCTAGGAGTCTTTAAGTCAAGAGTGAATAGGTTACTTTTAGGTAAGCGTGCTCCATCTTCGACCACATCATCACTTACCATCAGGTGAGATGGTGGTCAAACGCGAACCTATTTTAAATAAAAAAAAATAAAAAAAAAAACATCAAGCTACAATAATCTGTCAAATTTCTTTAATAGATTTTCAACTTTATTGTCAAAAATATTTAGGTTCAAGGTTGATTGGGAAAATTTGACAGTTTCGGGTAGCTTTATGTGCTGACTTCTGTACGTGCAAATGATACGACGTTTAAACGTGCTTTCTGAAACACGAAGGAATCAAACTTCACAAAATGATCATGATAAATTTAAAATCAAAACAGGTAAAAGTTTTGTCATAATATCGACACAAACCACATTAGAATAGCTCAAGCAAGCAAGCAAATTATAGTATGCACAAAGTGACAACAAATTATTATATAGTTTGACGACACTGTTGGCGCAGTTATTGAGTGATTGGCCGCTGTGCTATGTTTCGCGGCTTTGATTGGGGCACGGAACAAATGAACAGATAATTGTTTCGGGTCTTGCTGTTTATGAAGGTAAGTGAGTGATATATTTCTAAACGCACTCGCAATATAGGAGGATTTCCTAGTTACAGCAGGGCATAGTATTTAAAAAAAAGGAAAAAAGGAAAGGAAATTATAATCACTGTGATATACCTGACTCACAACACCCGATCTTGAACGGTTTCACGACAGAAACATCACCCAGTGTAAACCAATTAATAGGGTTCCTTAAATCCGACCACTTGAGTGACCGTTTATTTGTCTTTGCAACTGGACTGTTGTAACTGACAATTTAAATTTGGTACACATAAAATTTCTGTGGTCCCTTTAGGAGAAGTAGTTGGATATGAAAAAAAAATAACATTAATGTTTTAACCTGTGCCGTAAGTATTATTGAATAAGCTCATTATGAAAGTCTCAATATATATTTTTCACTTCAGGAGCTCAAACATGTAGGTTTTGCTGCCTGAAATCAGTGAGCAAAAAAATTATTTAGCAAAAAATAGAACCGCCTTCCATATCAAAACACTACAAAGCGAAAAATAACTTTAATTTCGGAAGTCGGTGTTATTGGTTCTGGATTTTCTTTTTTTTTCACACCGCCTTCCGAAATTAAAGTTATTTTTGACTTTGTAGTGTTTTGATTGGAAGTCGGTTCTATTTTTTGCAAAAAAATTTTTTTCACGCTCTTTAGTGGGTTGGTTTGTAATTTATCTAGTTACAAAAGCCATAATGCCAACAACTTATCACCTTTTACAAAATGTTGCTTTTCCCGGTGCAGAGCCATTAATTTTTGAGGAGTTCTCTTGGTACATCACCATCAGCTCTACTTCACTATATGCATTGTGACGAACATAAAGTGCGTAACATCCATATTCAAGTAATCTAATCGCAATCCACGAAATACTTATTATTGAGGAGTTTCGGTTGCCATCTGGGGTCTTCATCATCAGTTCCACTTCCTCAAAATATTGCTTTCCCCGGTGCAGAGCCGTTAATTTTTGAGGAGTTCTCCTGGTACTTGACCATCAGCTCTACATCAGTAAATGTATTGTGACGAGCATAAAGTGTTTAATATCCGTACTCACGTAATCGAATCGCAATCCACGAAATACTTATTATTGAGGAGTTTCAGTGGCCATCTGTGGTCTTCATCATCAGTTCAACTTCCCCAAATGGTACTTTTCGGAAGCAACTGCTCAAGGTACTATAAGAAATACCCAAAACGCTATAGGTGTGCCTATAATATTTGAAGAGTTCCCTCGAGTTCTCTAAGATCCCATCATCAGATCCTGATTTCGTAACAATGGGACCAACCATTCAAACACAAAAATAATTTTTCAAATCGGTCCAACCGTCTCAGAGTTATGAGGTAACATACAAAAAAAAATTTTTCAAGACGAATTGAGAACCTCCTTTTTTTGAAGTCGGTTAAAAATGCGATTCTGCTCGCTGAGTGAGACAAAGTAACTTTTTAATTTTTGTTTTCAGAAAGCCACGAATATCTTATTCAGCCTTGAGTTAATCATACAATTCGAAACATTCACACTCATTCATCTCTTTCCCGCCATTAGAAAGAGAGAGAGACAAAGACCAGCCCTTTCGAAATTCCGATTTTGTTCGACGTTCGGAATTTCGTATTAACTAAAGAAATTTTGCAAAAAGATAATTATGTCTTTTAATGTAATTTATTGATTTTTTTACTTATTGTTTTATTAAACGAAAATAAGCATTTACTGCAAATAAAACTGATATTTAACCTGTAAATATTTATTTCTAGTTTCTGAATAATACAGTTTTTGAATAATAAAATATCATTTCCGAACACGCTTTAATTTAAATAAAAGAGCGAGAATAACATTTCGTGGCTAGCGTAAAGAGTTGAATAAGTTAAAAAATATTAAAATAATCGTAAAATATGAGTGAAACTAGCGACGAGAACAGTATTTTAACACCGGAAGAGTTAAAACAACAAGTTATTATTGCAGAATTAATGTTCCTACCTGAGAAGTCTCGCAAGTAATATCTGAAAGCATACCATGTCTTCAATGAATTGAGATTTAAAAAAACTTTTTAGCAAAAAATAGAACCGACTTCCATATAAAAACACTACAAAGGCAAAAATAACGTTAATTTCGGAAGGCGGTGTCAAAAACGAAAAAATATAGAAAACTAAAGACACCGCCTTTCGAAATTAACGTTATTTTTGCCTTTGTAGTGTTTTTATATGGAAGTCGGTTCTATTTTTTGCTAAAAAGTTTGTTTTTCACGCTTTTTAGTGGGTCAGTTTGTAATTTATCTAGTTACAAAAGCCAAAATGCCAACTACTTATCACCTTTTACAAAATATTGCTTTCCCCGGTGCAGAGCCGTTAATTTTTGAGGAGTTCTCCTGGTACATCACCATCAGCTCTACTTCACCATATGCATTGTGACGAGCATAAAGTGCTTAACATCCATATTCAAGTAATCTAATCGCAATCAACGAAATACTTATTATTGAGTAGTTTCGGTGGCCATCTGGGGTCTTCATCATCAGTTCCACTTCTTCAAATGGTGCTTTTCAAGAGCAACTGCACAATTTACTATAAGAAATACCCAAAACGCAATAGGTGTGCCTATAATATTTGAAGAGTTCCCTCGATTTCTCCATGATTCCATCATCAGATCCAAACGTGACGACAATGGGACCAACTAGAAAGTATACCCTTTTAAACAAAATAAGAATTTTCCAAATCGGTCCAGCCATCTCCGAGTTATGAGGGAACATACATAAAAAAAAAACAGTTCATGACGAATTGTAAACCTCCTTTTTTTGAAGTCGGTTAAAAAGGGCGCAAGCAGTTTTTCAGAGACGGTGTTGCTATCTTATTTTTTAGATTTATCACAGACGAGTCGATCATCTACAATGCGGAGTATTTACTCAATGTTGAAAGCTACTTTAAAAACAAAACATAACGTGCATATTGAAACATACGCAAAACTCGTATATTTTCTAAAAAGAATGTCAGTTGGGCATAAGGCTAAAAAGTCTAAAATTTTCACGGCCTTTAACATAGAAAAATTTGTTTATGAAGCTCCGGACTGCAATTTTCTTGCCGCTAATGTAAGTGGTACCTATAAATCTATGTTGCTAGTTTTTAAAGTTTGTGTGTAGACTGTTATGTATAAAGGTACAGCTAACAGTTAATAATATCGAAAAGATTTAAAATAAATTACTGTTAGTAAAATTGAAAAATACGAAGACAAACCTTGACAGGTATTTTGTCGTACACGAATAATATGTAACTATTGTAGAAAAATACCAACATTTACGTTTAGCCAATATAAATACCGACCAATTTTTCATACAATACCGTACTAATAAATGCTCAAGACATCCTATGGGAGTAAATAAAATAGGTGCTATACCGTGAGAAATTGCCACTTTCTTAAAACTGGAAGAGCCTCAGCTATACACGGGTCACTGCTTTCGGAGAACTTCTGCAATGCTCTTGGTTGATTCCGGAGCCGATCTCAACACTTTAAAACGTCACGGCCGGTGGAAGTCCAATACGGTTGCAGAAGGCTATATTGAAGACTCAATAGAAAATAAGTCGAAAATCTGTAAGCGTATAGTGGAAACAAAAAACCTGCATTCGACCACGGATCCTTGGTCTCACCCACGCCCATCTACTTCCAACGACGCATAGTGTACTTATATAGAAAGCCGATCAGAGTCACTAACGTTCACCTTTTTTTTTTCCTTTTTTTTCCGTCTCAATCCGCCACCGAAACAGAAAACTTAACCCCAGATAATCAAACTCAACTCAATGCAACAATAACGTTGCCAAATAAATCTGTTACTTTTAATTTGCAGAATTGCAGTAATTTTACTTTTAACTTTTAAAATGTTCCATTTTATTGAATTGGTACCTCTGCTTACAATGTTAATTATTTTGATTCACAATAAATACTTATTTCAATCCATTCCTGTTTATTATTTTATCTCCTAAAGTGTTCTCGCTGCTGAAGTGAAAAGTTATGTGTGTTACACGAGAGCAAAGTTTTATGCATCTCGTGCCTTTGAATCCATCTCGACACTCAGGATTCAAAATCAGCAATCGCAGCAAAAAAACGACTTTTCTCTCTAGTTGCACAAATAACTATTATCAGTTATAACTGGGTGAAGCCGGTGTTTACTAGCTGACTTCTCTGAGAAGAAACACCAAAACAAAATCTGAAATCAGTCTCTTTTGAAGTCAATTTGATTTGTACTGGTCAATTCATATGAGACCCATGCAGGATAATGTGTGAGGTGACCTTTTGAGGAAAGAAGTACACACATTGCAGAGAACGTGAAAAATTAATAGGGAGATTGGTTCGGAACTCTGTTCTCTTAACTTCGACTTTTTACTATTGTTAGGCATGCATTTCCTCAATATCTTAAGTGATAATAAGCAACTGTCGACGATGAAGCATACGAATAGAAACTCTTGAGTTTATAAAACTAGACCTAACTACAAAATATCTGGTTTATTCAAATCGATTTGTGCTAGAGAAATAACCTTAATAACATCTACTTCATCATTGGAACTTAAAACGGGTTATACCTATACCATTTGTATATTTATAATTTCGAGCTCACCCGTTATCATGGAACAGTTGAGAAATATCGGAAACTCGAAATAATACCTATTCATTGTAAACATAGGTACCGTTTTAAGTTTTAATGATACTGTTAGTGAACATGATAGTTTAAAAACTTATAAGATCAACTTTATTCCTCAATCTGTCGGTCCCTTTATACTCTACGTATCAGCCATTCGATCATGCCAATTACTTATTGGCTTGGCGAGAGTAGGGTCTCGTCTGGATTAGGATTAACATGCCACATTATATTTAAAGCTAGGTTCGACCTCGACCTTTCTCTGGCACGTGCTTATACCTATTTGTGACTATTGAGCCATATCGATCTCAAAGGACCACAAAATTATATTGCTCCTTGTCTATCCTGATGATACCAATGATATAAGTTTCACTTTAAAAGGGTTTTTAGTGTTAGAACTGGGATTTAATTATACCCGAATAAACGATGTCAAACGATAGATAAGTTTTTAAAGGGCCACATTTTAAACGCTTATCAAAATAACATTAATCCCACAACGGCATTGGGAACTTCGACTGGATCAGGTTAGATTCGAAGGAGATGATGGGGTCTTAGTAAGCGAACAAAACCCCCGTCTTTTTGGTCACTTTGTATCCTGTTTACCGAAATAGAAGACCTTAATTTGGATTTTTAGGACGCGGTAAAGCGCAATTTGATAAGCATTTATTCATTCTGGTAGGTGTTTCGAATTTATTGGTAGTAAAATAGGTGCATTTCTGATAAACGTTTAATTATAAGCCTTTTGAATGTCATGTCGCTAAAAGAATGGATACCTTATAAAGTAAAAAGTTCAATTGTTTATTTTAAAAAGCGCGGGTTCATTTTGCGCAGTGACAGTTTCACGAACTAACACGAAATCATCTTTTTTTCGTCTTACAAATTCAAAAATTGAAGAGCGCGGTGCAACACAATATGTTGCCGTCTCGCTCATACATGGACAAAAAGCAATACGTGGGAACGGGTGGAAGATAGCAGTTGGGAACAGCCAAGATAATACAAAAAGAAAATTTAATTACTAAGATAATACATTAATAGTCTTAATGGACTAGCAGTAAAAGGCGTAACTGAATCGGCATAACTTGACTGACTCCGTGGCCCCGGAAAGCAAAGGCAACTGAAGGAACAGGGTGGGTTTTTAGTCAGTAGAATTCTGACACTCCCTTCCACTTCACCCAGAGCGGGAGAAGTCATTTGATGATGTTCCAATCCAGAAAAAAAAAGATAAGACATTGAAATGCAAAGCTTACACTCACACACACAGCAAAATGTCAATGTCTATGTTTGACAGCTCGCAAAATATTATTTTCTGTACTTTTAACGACTGAAATACAATAATGTCATGTTCATAAAAGTTATTCCGTGTAATCAGGCTTTTTGAAGCAACTGCCGCGTTTCTAAACATTTAATTTTAGCATTAACTATCAAATGCAGTACTAAAATCCACACTAAAACTGCACCGATTAATATTATAGCACAATGGATTTGCGTTTTCCGAAATAGTTTGAAACGACTACGCTTCGTACTAATACTAAATGTTCACACTAAATCCCAGTTCATTGGATATGTACTCGCACTAAAATTAATATATACATATTGGATTTGAAATTTTAATTATTCCTGCTATCTAGTGTTATTAATATTCAATTGAAGGATCATACGGCTTGATTAAATTTAGATGGTGTAATGGAACTGTAATCTTTTAATAGTTCCGGTTATCTGATGTTTTGATCTAAATTGCATAAAATAGTGTGGTCCAACCAGCTCACCGGTAGCTTATTTTCTGGGATGATTTTCGAAGAACAAAATGTGGTAACCAAAGCTATTCCTTATTAGCTGGGCCTCAATTTCGTTTGCGTGGGAAGTTTTTCCGTGTAAATCCCTGTTCACGCATGATGTTGACGACGTGCTTATTGCCATCGCTAAACAGTAGGCGCCCGTCGTTTGGGACACCTACCCACACGTCATGACTCAAAACTAGCACATCATCTTCGGACTGTCAGACAGCCAATGAGAGGACCCCTAGGGACGCCATCGAAGAAGTACCAATAGCAGCAGTCTACGAAGACTTCCGAACTCCTCTCCGTGAAACGTGAACCGCTCGGTTCTTCTTCAATACTAACGACATTCGAATCTCAACCCTGCTCTGTATAACTTCGTTTTCAAACCATTAAATCAAGAACGGTTTTTCCTGTTGTACATAATAACTCTCATTGCAATAACCTATTTTATATATTGGAGAAATCAAGAAGTATCATTTCTTCTGATCCAAAATTTCCATAATCCAAAATTTGAAGAGAAAGTCGCCTAACGCAGAAACAATCCCGATTACGCAAAAATCCTGGGATATAAAAAAGTTTATAGTTGCTCTATTACGTCCTCTGTCTCTCTAAAGTCCTCAAGTATTTATAGTTGAATCATTTTAAAATAACACACACATCAATTTTATTTATATGTACTTACTAGCTTTTTCCCGCGACTTCGCTCGCGTGTGTGGTTTTTCCCACGTAATTCACGATCCCGTGGGAATTCCGAGATAAAAACTATCTCATGTCCTTTCCCGGGATCTAAACTATTCCGATGCCAAATTTCATGTAAATCAGTTCAGCGGCTTAGGCGTGAAAGGTAGCAGACAGACAGACAAATTTACTTTCGCATTTATAATATTAGTATGGAAGTATGGATGTATAGAATATGATTTGATCAGTACTGATTGTATGGGCTTCAAAACTGGGATACACCGGCCTCATCTAGTTTAAATTTTCAAAATCAAATTTATTAAAATCAAATTTTAATAATTCAAATATATATCTATTTTTTCGACGCGGCCTCGGCTCCGCGACAGGGGCCGATAGCCCCGTTACCTGCTGGAGTTGCGGAATATTACAACGAGATACCGCCCTGTCTTATGAATAAAATTATATACATTTTAGATTCTTTTATATACAACGTGTAACGGAAACCCCATATCTATCCAAAAGGGCTGAAGACAACATCTGGTATGGAGTCTCTATGCATAGTTTCAGCTCAAAATAAGTGACTCAAAGAATTGATACCAAATTATCGGTTTCATATATTTCTTAAATACCAATCATAACGAACGTGTCACAGCACTACGATGGTCAATAAATTTCCACGTCACTTGCCAATAACACTAATATCTTTATAATTCTCTTCGTTCTTCTTAATTTGAAAAATTCGGTCTCTGGTAGCAATGTATTGAAATTTGTAATGAGTTCCACACACGTAGACTTAGGATTATAAAACCCTTGCCATATCGTTTGTTATCATCCAAAGAAGCCATGCACTTGGTATGTATATACCCTTTAAATTACACGTTGTATAATACATAAAATATTCTAGATATATTACATATAATCTCAAAAACCAAAACAGTACCTAACAAATTCTTTTTTTAGTTCGACGGTAGTTACTATTCGATTTATTTGTAGCTACAATTCTCGCTCGTTTAAAAGAAAAAAATTGTGAATACTTTTTAGATACTAAAAAAATAAAAATATTAAAGAAAACTATCTGGTTTTGGCCTGAATTTACGACTGAGAACACTCCATTTAGTATGAGAGAGCATAATATAATTGATGATTAAACGAACTTACCTGAAGTGAAGTTCAATCCCAATTACACGAAGGCTCTGTCCGAAGAGATCAAGAAAACTATGTAGTAACGCGCTAGGTGCTGCTATCCAAACCACTAAATTTGAGAAAAAAAAAAAAAAGAATTTGACAGGTGGAGGCGCCCTCTCTCGGTTAACTCATTTAGTTTAAAGTAAAAGGAACGGGATCCCCTATGACATACTTACATACATGACGCATAGAGGGACTCATTGATTAAGACAAATGATCATGAGTGTATGGGACTGGGTGGGAGTTGATCTCTTCGGACAGAGCCTTCGTGTAATTGGGATTGAACTTCACTTCAGGTAAGTTCGTTTAATCATCAATTACACTCTGCTCTGTCCTCGAGATCAAGAAAACTATGTAGATTTTGAAAGCCCTAAAATGCGTTGTATGTAAGTATGTAATTAATGTAAGTAGGTATCTAGTTTATAATAAAACAGATTTTTGAGGTAATCATTATAATAATAATTATAAATTTGAGTTGCTTCTTAATTAATACCGTTTAATAGAAATTAAAAGTATGTTATTTATTAACAAAAAATAATAATTTGGCATTGCAACTATAAACTTGAAATACAATTAGGAAATTATTGTAAACTATAATTTTATGAATGTATCTAAAACAGATGTAGCAAAGTCATAGACATTGTCTATTAACACTGGTCTTTGGTAAAACCTGGCAAAGACAGATGAAGACTCAATCCAGCCAGCAGTTTTTCTATTAGGTCTATGGAGACACCTGATTTAAGGGCTGCTGAAGGTAGACGCATGCCTGGTGGAGTGAGCCTTGAATTTACTTGTATCAACAACACATTTTTTATCCAGCGGCTTAATGTTTGCGAGCTAACAGCCTTATGGGGGCTTTTAAAGCTAATGAAAAGATATTCTTCTCTTCCTCTAATTGACACAGTCTTTGATACATACAATCTAAATGTTTCAGCTGGGCAAACTTTAGGTCGCCTGACAAAAAATGGTATATGTAAACCAGGTTGTGTTGTGCCAATACATGATATTTTAATTAAATCTGGAATCTTAATTGAGATATGATTTGAGTAAATGCAAATGTTAATGATATTTATTTTTAAAATTGTTTGAACCCTATGGGCCGTAACTAAGGTTGTTAATGTTACTGTCTTTTTGGTTAAACAATACAAGTCTAACTGATCATTGGGATAGAAATTAGATAAGTAATCTAGTACAGTAGACGGGTCCCAGGTTTCATTGTATCTAGGTAATGGCGGTCTAAGTCTATAGAAACCTTTAAGTAAGCGAATTATTCTGTCCTGATCCTATTTTTGATCCAATTATCAGGGATAAAGCTGATCGATGACTGTTTAAAGTTCCATACTGGGATCCGTCATTAAAAAGCATTGCAAGAAATTACATAATGTTAGAAACAGAAGCTTAATAAAAATCCATATTAAGAGATTGACAGAAAAGAAACCACATTTTTAAACCTGTATCATACTGTTTCATAGTATTTTTGGAAAGAGAACCCTACATGATGTCGATAGAAGAAGGAGGGACACCTCTTTTCAGTAATGCCGTCCTGATAACCTGCCTGCAGCCAGGATAAGTCGAGGTGGTGGTGGTCTGTGGGAAGACGACAAAAGAGCTTCGTCACTTGGTTCAAACAGGATAATCTTAGAGACTAAAAGTCTTTCGAACAACGGGAACCACGGCTGAGTGGGCCAATATGGCACAACAACAATGTCTGTAGCCTCGTCTGTTATAATCTTGCGGAGAGTTTTTAATGTGACAGCAAATGGAGGGAATGCATAGAAATTTAGGTTATTCCAATTTAATGTAAAGGCGTTTACTGCGTAGGCGCCAGGGTATCTCTTCCATGAAACCTATAAGTCGCATTTTTGTTTATTCTTGATGCAAACAGATCAATGGTTGGTGTACTGAACATTTTTACAATATTGCTGAAAGCATTGTTACTTAGTTCCCACTCTATGTCGGGGTGTGTGGCCATAGACTGCGTAAGCTATTTCATTAATTTTCGAACTTAAATAGGATGCGAATACGTGAATATTTTTCTCCTCACACCACTGCCAAAGATCTTTAGTAATTTTATTTAGGTGCGGGAATCTAATGCCACTCATTCGATTTATATAAGAGATGGCTGTGGTATCATCGATGCGTAAAAGGATCTGGCAATTCTTAAGCTGTTTGGCGAAATTTTTAGGCCAAAAAAGGCTGCCATTAATTCTAACAAGATAATATGCAGGTCCTTTTCTGTTTCACCCCAAAGCCCATTTGCAGTCTCTTCACCACATGCCACCCCCCACCCTGTTTTGCTTGCATCAGAGAATATCTCAAGCAAATATCTCTCATCCCGAATAGGGTTAACATTATTTTTAATTGCATTCAACCACCAAATAAATGTTGATATATATGTAAGGGTACATTCATATAACTCATAATTATTATTTGATTTTAATAACTCTAGGTATTTACACCTTTCTAACTCCTTTGTATATAGCCAGCCGTATTGAATAGCTGGGCAAGCCGAGACAAGTAGACCCAAAAAGTGAGCAAGACATCTTTACTTGCAGCGTCTAAAGGTCATAAACTTAATTATTTCATTTGTAATATGTCTTTTTTGTATCGGTTAATCTAACATGATATAACTCTGTGTTTATAATAAAAACCAGATATTTGCAACTTGTGCTTGGGGTCAAGGTCCTTGACTTTTTCATTATTTATAACACAATTCCAAGATTTGAAAATTAATTTGGTTATTTGCACATTTTCTTGCCATTCCTCATTATGTTTTTTCAATACAACATCTAAATAAATAGTTGATATATAACCTAAACTTCTTAGTAATGCCATCACAGGCTTGAGGAGTTTAGTAAAAACATAAGGAGCTGTACACAAGCTAAACGGAAGGACATTGAATTCATAAAGAGTGTTATCCAGATCTTTTATTGATTGGGATTAAAAATATGATCTTCAGTAACTTTTTTCAGTAATTACCATCAAGAGGCTGGCTAGATAAAAATTATTTGAAATTTATTTTACTGTATTGCGCAATCTCCTAATTTGAAATGGTTTGTATTTATAAATCTATTTAAGGACTTAAGATTTAAGATAAATCTTAGTCTTCCGTCTGGCTTGGGTACAAGAAAAGTGCTAGATACATATTCACCGTAACATGACTGACAAGGTGATATTATTTTTAATAAATCATCTATTACCTCTCTATGGGCCTTCAAACCAGATTTGTTTATGCATAGTGACGATGGCGTGTGACCTTGTAAGATATGCGTATTGAAAGGTAATTTATAACCTTTTACTCAAGATAAAAGTTCTTATACGCCATCTATTGATAAATAATGACAGACGTCCAGCATGACTCACCGGTTCTATCGACGGAGCGGTGCTTGGGTCTGTGAGCGCTTATAAGGTCCGCGCGGCTGCTGCCGCGGTGGTGGAGCACGGCGCTGCTGGCGCTGGCAGTTGGGTCGGACGTTCTGGGCAGGCACTGTCGAATGTCCTGCCGCAGCTTCCGTCTGCCTGCACGGCGGTGGAAGTGGGCGTCTCATGTTGAAATTCTGGGATTGATTTGTAAATCGTCTTGGAGGGCCAGGTATGAAGGTTCCAGTTTTCATTTCCGCGCCTGTCTTGTGAATGGCTTTAGAAGCTTTTAAGACATCAATTGATGTAGTATAAAGGTGATCTTTTATCTCTTTCTTAATCGAGGAGCAAACAAAACTTCTGCGAATCATCGACTCAGTATGTTGTAAGTCACAGGCGAGTTTTCCAGCATCGGTTAATGATTTAACAAGCTTTATATTTGTACTGTCTGTAGACAGGACCTGTGACAGAGCCTCTCGTAAACAAGCAATAATCAAGGTAATTTGTTTCTGTTTGTTTTCAATTGCTTTATCTTTCTTGATTAGAGCCTCTGACAGAGATGCCCTCACTTCTTGATTCAGCAAAGGAGCATTAATATTCTTGCAATTTTAAGGAATATCAAGTTTGGGAAAATCTCTTTTATTTACATCCTTAGAAAGGCCATTTGTTGCTGTATGCTCCCACCGGACAGCTATATTTGAATTCGGGGCTGGACCGAATCTTTATCTCTTAAGGGAGCTTCTCCTAATGTATCTAAAATATCATCTGGAAGAATTTCCTCAGCTTCACTGTTCCTAATAACTTCTTGGACATCCGCAGTGGGAGTGTCAGGAACAACAGATTCAGATGAGACATTTACAGAGGGTGCTACATCTGCAGACTCCAACAATGTGTTCTCCACATTGGGTGGGTGTACTTCCCCAATATGAAGGTCAGTATGCTGTCTGTTCTCAATGGATTGTAAGGGTAGCTCAGGGGACGGAAAGCGTGATTCGTAATCATTGCTTCTAAGTGGTTCGTCTGAAATAGACGTAAACGTATACTTGTTAATATAAAAAAAGTAGTCTTTTTAACCTTGTAAACAATGTGGCCTGGTAGGTACTAGTCCCCACAAACTGTACACAGCCTTGTGTTATTAATTAGCGGATACATTCCATCAAAATGTTCACGACCAACAGTGAATGTATTGTCTATTTGACAGATAATTATAGCGGGAAAAAAAAACATGACGGAGGCATTCCAATGCAATGCTCACAATCTTTTGGTTATATCACTGGTATCAGTCCTTATAAACTGTACACGGGTTTGTCGTAGTCGGGAATATTCCATATATTCCATATTTAAATAATTTTCACGAGTAATAGAAGCCATTTTGAAAATTATGGTATCATGATAAAACTCTGTAGGAGGTAGGTACCTACAACTTTTGAAAAGAAATTTTCTTCTTTATAATAAACTGTTATTTATTTTGTAGTACTTACCTATGATCATTAAGGAATCTTGCGAAGAAGAGCGTTGTCGACGATTTTTCTTCAACTTTTTCTCGATCTTCCTCATTTTACGGTTTACGTAGGCCTCAATATCTTCGTCACTGTATCGTCTTTTAGGCATAATGATAATAACAAAATGCGCTGTTTAATGATATTGTACGTCTACACACTGTAAAACACTTGAAAGTGTTGAAAGATACTTAATTTTATTTTTTAATATCCGAGAGGAAAAAAGTACGCGGCGGATAGCGAACGCACTAAAACGCGAATGAGTTAACCGAGAGAGGGCGCCTCCACCTGTCAAATTCTTTTTTTTTTTTTTCTCAAATTTAGTGGTTTGGATAGCAGCACCTAGCGCGTTACTACATAGTTTTCTTGATCTCGAGGACAGAGCAGAGTGTAATCATTATTCAAGCATCTTTGCAAAATTACACGTCAAACACATTACAAAAAGCTTTGAAAAACCAATCATTCAGTGAGAATAATTCAATTAGCTGCACAATTGAACTATTATCCACATACAGACTAAAATTATTGAACCAAAAATCGTTAGACAGCTGAAGATATTAAGCGAAAGCGTTTGATTGAAACAATTAGGAGGCATTTCATACCAAGTGCGGTTAGCATTTGTCAAGACTTTGTAAATTACCATTTTCGTCTAGAATTTCTGGATTAGTCTGAATTCTAGCTACGTTAAAGAGATTGATAATTATTTTGTCAATCACTTTTGTAAAAGAGATGTTGGTTCTGTAAAAAAGTAATGTTTGAATTTCGAAGAGTGATCTCTGGATTAAATAGTGACATTTAATTGGCTTAGGACAAGATTATATTGATTCAAGAAACTCAATAGTTCCTTAACATGTATTATCTACAGCTTTCATTAAGGCAGATAGATTTGTAATTTGTTTGACCAATACGAATTGTATGGACTTTAAAAGAGACGTCGACCTCTGAGTTTGTTTCGATGTTTCTTTTCAGAGTAGTCAGTTAGAAAACACCGGCCTCATCTAGCTTAATTTAAAACACAAAAAATACGTGTAAAACCAATTTACAAAATAAATGTATCATTTCATTTCAATAAAGTTCATTGACGTTTCCCTATGATACTTTTGTGGGTAAAGAAAAAAATTATTATGTAATGTTTTTCAGTACTATAAAATGTTGTCGATTTATACAGCTTATATAGATAGCTTTATGTTTTTAGAGTTCCGTAGTAAAACATGGATCCCTTAAAGTTTTGGTATTTCCATCCAACCTTCCCTCTGCGCGTTCACTCATAGACTTGAAGCAGCAAAACTATAATTCGGTATGGTTATAGATATTAATCACTCCTAAAAATTTATAAAATAACAGTTACGTAACTTAACATCTTTATGGTAATTTGTAAAACAATAATTCCTAACTAGTCTGACAAAGATAACTAATAGGCGGCACAGTTACAAAATATAATTGAATAAGTAAATATTTCATTATGATTCCATAAAGATTTTTGCTTCTGATACATTGTATTTTTAAATAATTAATTAATAATAAAGTAAAGTAAGTATAGTAAGTATCTTGACTTGCCTCACAAGGTTGTTGACATGTGGGATGATACAGCAATCATTGTGCCGATAGTCGTCTCAGCCAATGGCATAATAGCCAAGAGCCTGGACAAACATCCTAGGAGGCTCTCGTTGGGTAGCTGGATCAAGGGCTTGATCCAGATAGCAGTACTTCTGGACACGGCGCGAATTGTTAGGAGGTTCTTCTCTCAAGAGCCCTGACCACCGGTAGCTTGGACCCTGTTCCCGATACCGGTGGGCTACTGTTTTTTTTTATATTTTTAAATGTTTTTTTTTTGTGGTTTTTATAGGAATATTTAAAAATGTAAATAATATGTATATAAAATGTAATAAAGGAAGTAAAGTATAGTTGTACAATAAATTAATGTACATACCTTTTTTTTTAACGTGGTAAAATTATCAAATAAGTCCTCCCACCCCGGGCAAGGTGGGGGGGACTGTCAGACTTTTACTGACTAAAAAAATCCACGGTGTTCCTTCAATAACACTTTACGTACCGGGGTCACGGTGATGGGATAAGTCCCACGACCCCGGCAGGCTTTGGCCCTCTGCAGGGAGGGCCTCGTCATGTTGCTGACGCTCTTTGAGGCGCGCGTGGAACACAACGCGCTGTCGACCCGGGCATGGTCCATGGTCGGACAGCGAGTTGCCCTTTACTCGCTGTCCGCATGCCCGCGCCTACGGTGGCCGGAGATCGTCGGCCGACGTCCGACGCCGTGGGCGTCTACCACTGCGGCTGGGCTGGAGGGAGGACGCCATCCTCTCCCTCACGCCGCCCGCCTCCTCCTTCGGAAGCATGACTGCTTCGCAGAAGGAGGCGACCACTTCCCACTCCCTCTCGCCCCGCAGCATGGCCTCGATTAATGCCGGGCGCGAGAGGTCTCCGCCTATCGCCGCCGTGAGGACACGTCGGTGCTCTGCCCAGGCGGGGCAGTCTTGCACCGTGTGCTCTATGGTGTCCTCAGGGTGACCCTCGCAGTGGTGACACCCAGGCGTTTCCTCCTTTCCCATCAGACACAGGTACCTCCCGAAACTTCCGTGTCCGGTGAGGACCTGCGTCATGCGGTAGGTCAGGACGCCGTGACGCCGATCTAGCCACTCCTCAAAGAGGGGTCTTACCGCCGCAATTGCGGCGTGCCCAATGTACATACCTACTAGAAGAATTTAGTGTGTGAATGTCATTAATCATCATCAATCTTAAAAGGCATTACGTGTTTTAGAGGCACGGAAGAATTTGTTGGCCGCCTATCTAAAAACTGACCTCGGCAAGAGTAACTCAATTTTGAAGTTGAACGAGTTCAGTTTGAATTATTCACAAACTTCATGTGTGTGTATCCAAAAAGAGCCTCTATTAATATCGACATCTGACGCATCTAACATCAACTTTTTAATAAAAGCCATTTTCCGATTCCCACACCCAGGAATCGTTATGCCGATTGTAACGAAAGCCAATAAATAAGCCTTACACATCACAAGTGAACGTGCATTATGCAAAACACGTCGAATACACATTTTTCCTCCACCTCCGACTAAGGAAAATATGAAGTTTCCAGATTTTAGCATGAGAAGGCAGCAATTTTTGACTTCATTTACACCGCAATGTAACATCACTATCTACAAATGAACATAATTTTGTAAGACATATGTAAAGCTTTATTTAAAGCTTTTAGTTATAGTGTTGAATGGTAGTTTCATGACTATAATTGTTGGTCAATACTAACGTTTGGAGTATCACCTTTTCCAGTCTACTTGGGAAACCACTTGGGTTACCACGTTACATTAAACAAACCAAAATATATATTTCTCCGCTTTAAGATATAATATGGAAGTGAAATGTTTGCAAATATATATTTTTACTTTTTTTATTGATAATAAAAAAAGGCTCGCGTTTGACCACCATCTCACCTGATGGTAAGTGACGATGTGGTCGAAGATGGAGCACCTATTCACTCTTGATTTAAAGACGCCCAGGTGATAGCGATCAGGAAACACAGACTCCGGCAGGGAATTCCACTCCTTAGCCATACGCACAATGAAAGTATTCCCAAAACGTTTTGTGCGTATGGGTGGGATGTCCACCATGTAACGATGGCGCATCGCCGTTTGTCTTGTAGTCCAATGATGGAACGGGCTTGGCAAAATTAGATTGTGCAATTCCATCGCACACTCCTCGAAATGTAACCATCGTATTTCTTCTTCGTCGTATTTCTCAATCGTGACCTATAGATTACTCTGTCGAAGACGAAGTTTTCACAGCTCTTCCGATCGTTGGCGGCCTAACCCGAAATATAAAAGCCAGCTAAAGATAACAAATTCTGGTATTTAGTAGAATAATTAATTATTCTGATTCATGATAGTATCATTCTTTTGACGTCCTGCAAAATATCTAACAAACAATTGTAATACATTTCAAAATGACACAACTAAAAATGTTCCACAAAAATATCTCCACACAAACTACTAACTCATGAAACACAAAACATTCCATCTTTCCATCTACCATTAAAAACTGTGCCATATTTAAAACTAAACTAGTAAACTATTGTACGATAGGACAGACAAGTGACGCTGTACGGAATGGTGTTCATCAAAAGATAGCAATGAATGAAATGCTTTCACAGCGCGCCGCCGGATGTGCCAGTACACTAACTGTAGTGGATGGCTTCATGCAGTAGTGTGGCAGGATTTTAATTTTCTAGCGTTGTTTTGTAGGCCCGTTTGAGCAAGTGGATTTAAAACCAAAACGTATAAAGACTTTTGTGTTAGGCTTGTTAGGGTTCCGTAGCCGAATGGCAAAAAACGGAACCCTTATAGTTTCGTCATGTCCGTCTGTCTGTCTGTCTGTCTGTCTGTCCGTCCGTCCGTCCGTATGTCACAGCCATTTTATTCCGAAACTATTAAGACTATCCCATAAAAACAATACTTGTCAAAAGAACCAAGTCTCGCAACTCAGTTCTTTTACCGTAAGAAGTTGTGAGATCCATGTAATACCAAGTCGGTTATTCGATTATTTCGACATTAGTCCTAGACTCCCATTTTAGGGTTCCGTAGCCGAATGGCAAAAAACAGAACTTTTATAGTTTCGTCATGTCTGTCCGTATGTCTGTCTGTCTGTCTGTCCGTCCATCCGTATGTCACCTGTGAATCTTGGTAAGTAGATGTATTCTGTAAACCGCTTTCTGATTTTATGAAAAAAATTCAAAAAATATTTAAAATAAACGGGGGCTCCCCATACATGGAACTGAAAATGATTTTTTTTTTTCATGAAACCTATGCGTGTGTAGTATCTATTGACAGGTAAAAATGGTATTAAGGTTTCTAAAACCACTTTTACATAAAGTTAATTGTTTAAAAGATATACGCATTCAAAGTGGTAAAATGTGTGTGTGTCCCCTCTAACTTCTATAATAATGGAGTGAAAAATTTCAAAAAATATATGCTGTAGATCTTAATGTAAACTTTCAACCAAAATTGATTTGATTGAGATCGGTTCAGCAATTTTTGAGATACAGCATATTTTCTAAAACCGCAAATATAACTTTGTAATTCATACTAACACTATGAAAAACAAAGTTATTGGGCGTAGTTTTAAGAAATTTGTAAGGTTTTTTTTTTCGTCATATAAAATTATAAATATACGTATTATATTATAATAGTTACTTCGGAACCCTTCATGGGCAAGTCTGACTCGCACTTGGTCAATTTTTATTACTTGATGTCAATGAACTGCTTTCGCTTTTCGGTGTAACCTTACTAACTTTATTTATTTTATTTCTAGTTGTTACCCGCGACCTTGTTTGGGTGGAAATTTTCCTTATTCATAATCCGTTCACCTAGATCGGTGTAATTAATGCATTTGAAGGGTCAATAGCCTAATGGCTAAGGATTCGGACTTGTGATCGAGAGGTCGTGGGTTTGAATCCCACCCAATACACTATTGTCGTGAACCCACTCCAGACACAAGCATATTTAGTTTAGTTGGAGGAGTTAACAGGATTGCAAGTAATGGAATGGAAATTGGAATAAAGAATATTATTATTAATGTGAATACTAACCGCGTTGCTAGTAATGTTTAAAAAAAGTACCGACTATCCATACATATTTACATCTAAGCTTTCGCATAGTATGATTAACTGACAAAACAAAGGAAAAAAATCCATTTCAAAACTATCTCCACGTCAAACAAATTTCATTTTATTCATGACATCTTTAAACTGTTTACGATACTTTTCCACAGCAGTAAGGAATCTTATTATTTTGATTTTAATTAGCCTCTTAACAAACTGAACTTCAGTGCAAATCTCTTTACACGTCAGTGTGACTAACTTGGTATGGTGCTAACATAATGCGGCCTTCAGGCATTCAGAGCGACGAAACGCTAGCTACCAGCTATTTCTGCCCGCCTGGTACATGGCATGTACTATCACTTATTGCAAAAATTTTCAACTTCAAGTTGTACTATTTTTGGCATAATTTTTAATGAGTAGCCAATACGAAACGATGAGCCTCGGAAATGAGATGATATTATGTTATTTCCTAATAGCTTCTGCCCGCGACTTTTTTTCGCGTGGGAGGATTTTTCCGCGCAAATCCCGATCCCGAGGAAATTCCGAGTTATGAAATAGCCTGTGTGTTATTGGAGGATGTCAACTATCAACTTACCAAATTTCGTTGAGATCCATTCAGTAGTTCTTGCGTGAAAGAGCAACAAACATACACACATTCTCACAAACTTTCGTATTTATATACTACTACTAGCTTTTGCCCGAGACTTCGTTCGCGTGGGAGATTTTTCCCACGTAATTCCTGATCCCGTGGGAAGTTCGGGATAAAAACTCCTATGTCCTTCCCAGGGTCCTCAACTGTTCCCATGCCAAATTTCATCTAAATTGGTTCAGTGGTTTAGGCGTGAAAAGTTAACAGACAGACAGACAGAGTTACTTTCGCATTTATAATATTAGTCTGCCCACGACTTTTTATCCCGGAATTCCCACTGGATCGGGATTTACGCGAGAAAAACCTCCCACGTGAACGAAGTCGTGGGAAAAAGCTAGTTTTCTATTTTTTTTTTGTGCTTATCAACAATCAGTCTCAAACTATAAGCAGATTTGTTCCTGGTCGTCATATCATGTCGAAGGAGCTCCTCAGCAGGAGAACCCTCAGCCTTCACCATCTGTCGCCAAGATTTTGTATGTCATGGCGCTTCAGTCGTTTAGTGTAGCTAATAGTTGCTAATACGGTAGCTAGGTCGTTTGGGTGACTTTCCAGTCGCTTTTTATATTTAATACTTGTTATTTTTAACTCTTCCTTAACAGTTCTTATGCTCAGGGCTTCGTGGATCTCTGTATTGGTGATGAACCATGGTGCATTTGAAATGGTTCTTAGAATTCCATTTTGTAACCTTTGTATTATCTTCAAATTGGAGTCGCTAGCACTACCCCACAGCTGTGCGCCATACATCCATATGGGTTTCAGGATAGTTAGATATTAACAGTTTATTATCAATCGATAATTTGGAGTTACGTACCATCAGCCAGTAAATGTTTCTGAATCGCAAACTCAGCTCATCCCGCTTTGATTTGATGTGGTTCCAGATGCATTCCAAGGTAGTGGACAGAGTCTCTCTGTGGCAGAGTATTGGCGCCCATTTTTACAGGTGCACAGCTTCCCCTTCTCAGCGTAAAGGTGATATGTACGGATTTAGTTGTGCTGGCTTTGATTCTCCATTTCTGAATCCAGTCGTGAACCTTATCAAGGCTATTTTGTAAGATGGCGGATGCTGCGAACGGATCTTTGCTGCTTGCGAGAATTGCAGTATCATCAGCGAATGTAGCCGTAGTTACACCTTGTGTTTCAGGGAGGTCGGCCGTGTAAATGGTATATAAGACGGGGCCAAGAACAGATCCCTGTGGCACTCCTGCCATTATGTTTTGAATAGCGGACAGCTCTCCGTCTTCTTTCACTTGGAAAATTCGGTTTGTGAGGTATGACTTCATCAACAGGTAGTAGCTATGCGGTAGATACATCCTTATTTTATAGAGAAGGCCTGTATGCCAGACTTTATCGAAGGCTGCCTGGATATCCAAAAATACAGCAGAGCAGTATTCATTTTTTTCATAGGACTGTCTTATTCTATCACACACCCGATGCACCTGCTCAACCGTAGAATGTTGTTGTCTGAAACCAAACTGGTGTCGAGGTATAACCAGATTTTCGTTGAGTATGGGTGGGTGATATTCTACTCAGGAGGATCCTCTCAAACATCTTGGACAGCACAGGTAAAAGGCTTATGGGTCTATACGATGACGCGTCTTCCAAGGGTTTTCCTGGTTTGTGTATCATTGTTACCAAAGATACCTTCCATAATCTGGGAAAATATTGTACTCGAAATACCCCATTAAAAAGAACGACTAGAAAAACTAATGCCTTCCTGGGAAGTTGCATGATAACATCTTTTGTGATGAGATCAAATCCAGGAGCTTTTTTGTTTTGCAGTCCATTTATTGTCCTCTTTAGTTCCCCTAGTGTCACTGTTCTTGGTGGAATTGACAGTTGTAGGTCCTGCTGCAGCGTTCGTTCGACTTTGTTTTCGAACTCCGCATTGTTGCCTTCATTAGGTGTAAAGATGTCGGCTAGGTGTTTTGCAAATATGTTAGCTTTATCTTTACTAGTCCTGGTCCACCCAGACTGAGTTCTAATGGGACATTTATATAGCTGTGGCCTGTTCAACGCCTTTGTAAACTTCCAGAGAGAGTACTTGGTAGATTTTGTGGCAGTTAGATTTTCCAATTTATTTTGGAGTGTGGCATCATTTAAACTATCTATTGAGTGTTTCAACTCCCTAATAGCTTTGTTAAGTGTGGTCTTATCACTTTTACATCTAGTTTGATGCCATACCCTACGTAATCTTCTCTTCTCTATTATTTTGCGTTTTACCTCGAGAGGTACATTCCCAACCGATTGGCAGTTGGTTTCCTTTTTTAAAGGCGTGTTAATCCAGCAAGCAATCTGTATAAGGTTAGAAATGTATAGGGTTGCGTCATCTATCTCGTCAGGTGTTTTCAAGGAGACTTTCATATCGATTTTTTCATCAATGTACTCTCTGAAGCCTTCCCAGTCAGTATGATTATTGTATAAGGTATCAGGCCTATCATAGCTGATGATAGACGTACTAAGGGTTAAGATAACAGGAGTGTGATCAGAACTACTGTCCAAGCAGGATTCTGCCTTCATGTAATTTGACGAGAGACCCTTTATCACGAAGAAATCCAGCAAATCTGGTTTTTTATTTGGATCTGTGGGCCAGTAAGTTGGTTCTCCAGATGAAATACAATGGAGATTATTTTCATCAAGGCTTAGTTATAGTTGCCTGCCTCTAGTTGTTGTTAGTCTTGAGCCCCAGTATGTATTTTTGGCGTTCCAGTCACCACCAGCCACAAATCTTCCCCCCAGTGTTGAGAAGTATTCTGTGAAGTTTGTTGCACTAATTGTATGTCTCGGAGGACAGTATATTGCTGACAGGTTAAGATGCCCACAGCTGGTTTCTACTGCAATGGTTGTATCCTGAATATGGTGTGTTCTAAATTCTGGGAGTACTTGGTGTTTGATAGAATTTCTTATTACAATGGCTGTTCCTGCATGGCCCATTCCATCAGGATGATTAGTGACGTAGGAGTTGCATCCTTTGATGTTGAGTTTACTTTTGTCGGGACAGTGTGCCTCTGAGATTAAAGCAACATCAAGATGATTATTGGATATCAACAGTTCTAATTCAGCCTTGTTTGGGGCAAGACCATTGATGTTCCGGGTGCCTACTCTCAGCGCGGTCATTTTGATATCTTTTCAACTAGGGTGACTATGAGACTCATAAGAGTGCCCATCTGTTGTAAGATCATGTCGAATTTTTCCGACTGTTTTCTATTTAAATAAAAATAAATGGCCAAAATGTACGCGTATAATTTCCGGACAACTGCACTAAATTTTTTCACTGTCTTATTCATACTCAATGTGAAAAGGACACTCAAACCTGTGAAGTGTGACTGCGGAGGGTGCATTATTTTTTTTGCATACTACCTATTCTTTTTAGTCTTAGTATTTTTAGTAAAAATAAATTTTACTTCCATTCAATACACAATCCATGTATATCTTGTTATACAAGATCTCATAGCACAAGAAAGAAGCAAGGCAAAAGCTATGATTGTGTTAAAATTGTTGTGAATGAGAACACAATAACAAATACAACACGACAGCAATAATGACAGAGTAAAAGGGCAGAATAATTTATAACAAAATTATAAAGTATAATTGCACTGTGTGTGTCTACACAATACCAATACTCATAACTCCGTGTCTATGCATTTGTGCTATGCATTTTCTATAGCTCCGTCTCATTCACACACCGGTATCACGATATAAGCACTATTCGACTCTAATTAGTTAAATAATGCTGTGATTTGAATAGTTCCTAAAATTAAAATTATATAATTAATTATTTCAATCCTCACGAGCATCCCCACACCTCATCTTTAAAGAGCTTTCATCAACTGCAATAGTGGCTTAAAAGATGTAATATATGAAACTTAAAGCTATACACGACACGATTGTTTTCCTTGCATGGAGCATGTTTAGGAGATTTTGATTACACCAACAAATCACACACACACACACACACAACTTGACAAAATATATTTTTGTAAAAATTATAATAAATACTATCCAACAAATATCTAAATATCGATGGGTCCTATGTATATGGGCCAAACTAACAATTCGGCCATTTTGACTTTTTTATGGTAAACGCATCTTATCGATATAAAGAATTATGTGAGCTATTTAAAAAAAAAGATTTCTGCATAGAAACACGATTTTTTATTACAGTATAACGGCATAATATGTAACATGAATTTAAACTTACAAGGTCCTAATAGTAGTTAGAGACTTATACGCGTGGAGTTGCCGCGCGTTTATTTATTGTTTGGACCAATCAGCTGATTTGACAATACATTGAACGGAGCAACGGCCGCACTGTGATGAATACAAACTGTAATTGTTGTGATTTTGGGTTAGAATTTAGTTTAATAAGTAAAAGATGACATCCTATTATCGCACTAAGTTGCCTAGAAGTCGGAATTTAGTGAAAGAAAAAATATTATCCCACCTGCATATCACAGTTATTATGAAAATTTAGTAGCATCTAATGACATTGCGTCAATTAATGAAAGCGATAATGGAGAAAATTAATGAAGACTTTTTAAGAATTAGCGCGGGGAAGCACTTGCTGTTTCCCTTGGCATCTCCAAGGCTTTTGACGGGGTCTGGCACGATAGCCTTATTGCTAAGCTTCCTTCTTTCGGTTTACCCATTCAACTTTGCGTTTTGATTGAAGACTTCCCGAGAGATAAGTCCATTCGAGTGGTCATTGATGACTGCTAAATTGCCAATTGCCAATTGGCTATTAATGTCGGGGTCTCTCAGGGGTCGGTTCTCTCAGCACAGTTGCTGAGAGATAGCGTGCGTGCTGGTGGGTCAGATCCAGTCTCTCCATGAGGACATGGTTGGGCGCTTGAACTTGTCCTTGAAGGCTGTCTCCGAATGGGGTGATGCCAACTTGGTCAAGTTTAATACAGCTAATATCCAGGCTTGTCTCTTCTCCGCAAAAAGGAGCCAATTCGAACCGGCTCCCACTTTCTGTGATGTAATCGTGCCGATAACCGATCATATTGAGCTTCTTGGGGTTACACTAACTTCCACCCTCAATTTTGGTCCATTTATCGAGGCTAAGGCTCAACTAGCATCAAAAAAGTTGGGAATCTTAGCAAAGGTGAGACGGTACTTCACACCGGAACAGTTGCTCAATTTGTATCAAGCCCAGGTTCGGTCGTGTATGGAGTACTGCACTCATATTTGGGATAGATCTGCCAAATACAATTTGGACGCGCTTGATTCTATTGAGAAACGGGCCAAGAGACTCATTGGCAACGATGCACTGGTCAAGTCAAAGCTCCAGAGCCTTGAACATCGACGACGAGTTGCAAGTCTATCGGTTTTCTATCGGTTACATTTCGGGGAGTGTGTGATGGAATTACACAATCTAATTCCGCCAAGCCCGTTCCATCATCGGACTACAAGACAAACGGCGATGCGCCATCGTTACATGGTCGACATCCCACCCATACGCACTAAACGTTTTGGGAATACCTTCGTTGTGCGTACAGTTAAGGAGTGGAATTCCCTGCCGGAGTCTATGTTTCCCGATAGCTATAACTTAGGGATCCTTAAGTCAAGAGTGAATAGGTTATTTTTAGGTAAGCGTGCTCTATCTTCGACCACATCATCACTTACCATCAGATGAGATGGTGGTCAAACGCGAACCTATTAACAAAAACAAAACATAATACTAATGTTGATTTTGTTGATTTTATTACTTAATTATACTACAGAGATTTTTTTAGTTTATTTACACAAGATATTTTTTAATTTTGTTATTTTTTTTTGTAATTTTATTGAGAAAATAATAATGTGAAGTAGGTACATTATTTTGTTAATCAAACTAAGATCTCCAGTAAAAGTTTCGTTCTTACTTATTATTATTTTTTTGTTATTTTTTTCATAAGTGTAGTTTTAAGGCTACTTTAATTTTTATTTCAATAAATGAATAAAACTATTGCGTGTTTTTTAATTATTCAAATGATCTAACTGAAAACTGAGTTAGTAGGTAAGCAGATTGTAAAACGTATAAGTGTCAATGTGACATAAATAACTAAATATCTAAATAGCTTATATTCTAATTAATGAATTATCAACTACTTCAATTGTTACTTGATTTTATGAGTAAAAAATATAAAAATATATACCGTATGCTAATTAACGTAATACGCGTATAATGGCTAATATGACACGTTGGCCCTTTTAAAGTGTTTTTAGAGAAAAATAATTTTAACAAAAACTAACGTAGAAGGACCAATGTGACGTAAAAAAAAACCGATGTATATATATATAAAATACTATAGTACAAATGAGGAGGATAGTTGTCTTAGCAAACAAGCAAAGATTCGTAAACTTCGGTTTTATCAATCTGAAGTTATAGTAAATGGAAACTTTGGAAGCCTCTCCTGTAAAGTTGTAATTTAGCATTTTGGCCCATATACATAGGACCCATCGATATACTGACTGACTGACATAGTGATCTATCAACG
This sequence comes from Tholera decimalis, assembly GCA_943138885.2. Classification (NCBI taxonomy): domain Eukaryota; kingdom Metazoa; phylum Arthropoda; class Insecta; order Lepidoptera; family Noctuidae; genus Tholera; species Tholera decimalis. Next base: position 7,330,556 of record OW964549.2, read on the forward strand.
CACAGCCCAAACCACTGGACGGATCGGGCTGAAATTTGGCATGCAGGTAGATGTTATGACGTAGGCAGCCGCTAAGAAAGGATTTTGCGAAATTCCCACGGGATCGGGATTTACACGGGAAAAACTTCCCACGCGGGCGAAGCCGCTGGCACAAGCTAGTCTAACAAATGCCTAAACATTTTGCATGGTATGTTCTGCAAACCTATAACTAAAGTTACAATTCGCGAAATAGAAATGATATTTTCCATTATGCTTATCTTTACACACCATTTGTGATGTATTATGGATTTCCGGAACGTGACGCCTGATCCAATTCCGTAGGCTACAGTCACTTGACACATCGCACCATCTCGCTTGAGCAAACATCGTCCTCCGCTGTGATATCCGAAACGTTCACAGCCGGAGATTATGTTACGCTAATTAATTACAATCTACATTTAACGAGCACTTATCAACGCTTTGATTACTGATATTTAATATCATCGTCGCAAAAACATCTAAGGTAAGTCTTGATTACATTTTCTTGAGGACAGTTTAACGAATTTGGACATTGATTTAGTTGGTAGGTAGGTAGAAGGGAGGAATTAGTTTCCGCTTGCCGTGTCGGTTCATTGATCTCTTAGTGTTGTAGACCTGTGTAATTTGCATAGAGTAGTCTTTTTTTAACGATGGGAAATTACCCAATGACTGCCTCCCGATCTAAGCGAAGCGGGATGGTGTGTCAGATTTTTACTGACTAAAACCCAACCGTGTTCCATCATATGCCCTTCGTGTTCCGAGGCCGCGGTAACTCTTTCGAACTACTTCGCAACCCCGGCAGGCAACGGCCTCCTTGTGGGCCCCGACAATTTTGATGACACGCTTTGAGGCGCGCGTGGAACACTACGCGCCGTCTACACAGGCCTGGATTCAGTAGGGCGGCAAACTACCCATTGCTCGCAGCCCGCAGGCCCGCACCTGCGGTGGTTGGGAGTCACCCTGCGACTCCCGACGCCCGTAGCGTCTCCTGCGGCGGCTGGGGTGTAAGAGCTCTTAGGGCCTTGGGACTCGCCTCTCCCTCGCACGTCCCACCACCTCCTTCGCTTGCATAATTGCTTAGCAGAAAGAGGTGACTGCTTCCCATGCCTCCTCGCTCCGGACCATGGATTAAACCAGGACCGGGAGCGAGAGGTCACCGCCTATCATCCCTACGAGAACACGGCAGAGCTCTGCCCAAGCGGGGAAAAACCTGCACTGTATGTTCCACCGTGTCCTCAGGGCGATCCTCGCAGTGGTGACACCCGGGCGTTTCCTCCTGCCGAATTCGACACAAGTAGGTCCCGAAACAATCGAGTAGTCTTACCCTGGAAAACCTGACACCCGTCTTGCCAGTGAGTTTTGTTTCTTGCATATACTTATGGAGTTCAGATAGGCAGCAGTGCATGTTTATTATTTATGTGCAGCAGGGAATGTTCTATCTAGATACCGGGGCCCCGAAACGTAAGGGAAACTGAAGGAACAGGGTGGATTTTTAGTCAGTAGAAGTCTGGCACCCCCTTCCGCTCCACACAGCGGGAGGAGTCATTAGATGATTTTCCCACCGAAAAGAAGGTGCACGTATACTTGTATTCAGCAGATTCTGGTTGTATTGGTGACCACATCCAATATTATTGATTAAAAAATTAAGCAGGTTGGTTTGAGAGGAGGAATTTGTATTTTATTGGTGGTAGAAAAGTTGTAAGTACCTCCGTAAATTGCTGTAGAACTAAAATGTTTCAGTAAAATAGAAATTGAAGAGAGATTGAACGTACCCTGACAGAGCGGCCAACGGGCCGTTCGTCATGCACCCGTGCGAAGCCATCGCGAGTCTCTAGTTCTGTGTATAATTTCAAACGTAGGTTGTATGCGTGTTGTATGACGTTCTAATACATCTTTGCTACCCTCGCCTTGAGCTGGAATCCTTCGAAAATCTTGAATACCTGCATCTTATGAAATGTGTATTACTTTCATGAATATTAAACTTAGTTTCTTATAAGGAGTTGTAAAAAATTTTCAATATTAATAATATTTTACAATACAGTCATAATAATAACCCCCTTATCCATTCTATATTAATTTATTTATAAAAGGTAGCTTCACAGCTTACAGGTAAAAATATAAAATAATTAGTTAAAAGTTACGCCTTTTATGAAGTAACATATTAAAATTAAATACAGAGTGTACGAATATCTGTTACTGTGTATAGTTAGATAGATAGACAGAATACTTAGATAGATATAATATTTTATTGTATACCAATAATTGAAACACACTAACAATATTGCTAAAAATTTGGTTACAATAGCGGTCTTATCGCTAAAAGCTTATCTTCCAAACAACCTTTGGAAGGGCTTTACGAGTCTTATTAATTATAATTATTTTAATTATGTATGTATAGTGTATGCTTATGTGTATCTGTATGGTGTGGATGTGTATGAATGTTTGTGTTGATGTATACGATGTATATGTACGAGTATATCTAACTGGCACTATGGTGTAACTGAGAGTCGTCACGTGTGTCTTAAAAAGATATATTTTAGTTTTTAAATATTAAAATTGGAGCCCATCAGTATCCCTTATCACAAAATAACAGGGTGCAAGCTCCCTGTCATCAGAGCTTCTGAAAGAAGAACCTCCTAACAATACCCACCATGTAGAGTTACTGTTTTCTGGATCAAGCCCTTGATCCAGATGCCAAAGAGAGCCTTCTCAGATGTTGGTCGCAAGGTTTTCCCCATAAATTGCTAATTTAACAAAAAACTATTCCAATGATAGGACCCGACGGCTAAATAATATCGGCTACACCAGTTCAACACTAAGCAATTTCCAATGCTTAAAATTATACATTACTTCTTCTTCTTATCGTGTGGATAGTAAGGTCTAACGACCCCATACATTCTAGTGTCAGAGTTTCTAGACCGCCTCAAGGGCCGCCGACGTGGTCTATTTTGACGACCGCCATTTGGCGACCGGGACCACCGGCTTATACGTGCCTTCCGAAGCACGGAACCATCTTTTTATCAGACAATCAGATGATTCAGGCCTGCAATATCCTAGCCAAACTGGAAACAACTTTACAAAGTATGCTTCCCGCGGGAATCGAACCCACGAGCATTTTTTTGATGATAATATTTTTTATTGATTTTAAGCTCGCGTTTTACCATCATCTCACCAGGTGGTAAGCGATGTTTTGGTCGGAGATAAAATAATATATAAATAAGGAAAGAAATCATGTTTATTTGGCACACACATATATACAATATGGGATCGTAAAATAAGGGAACTTAATATCTAAAATTAAAGCACTTACACTGCAGCTAACAGGTTTCAGTTTAGAAAAATATCACACAACTTATGTTGATGATACTTTCTTTCAAGTGAACCTAACATTGAATAAAATTAAATCTTCATTTTAATAACTTATTATTTATGTAGGTATAATAATAATATGTTTTATGTGGGTCCGGCCGACTAAACTACAACACTATATATTCAATATTAAAATATAATATAATATTAAAATATAATAAATATTTACAAATAAAAAACGTTATTTATTGTGCACAGAAACTATGCCCATAAAACTAACTTACGACCATTGTCATAGGTAGCGTAGTTTTGTAGATAAATTATTTCCCACTTATTTTTACGTTACTCGAAAAGTACTTTTTGGGGATAGCGGCCTTTTAGTTAGTGTAGGGCAGCGCAGACGAAATCACGACCACAAGCCAGTCAAAAAGGATCGAGTAACTAGTATGTATGGCCTAAAAAGGGCCCAATAATCCACAGCATCCAGATCGGTCCTAAAGCAACAGATGTTACACAAACCGTTCTTTTTTACCTCAAAAAAAAACCTTTCCAAATACTAAGTTTTTATTCAACATACAAAGAGTACGCAATCAGCATAATGTCAGCATTAGTAGGGAATCGCGTGTGTCTGACCAAATGTGAACATTGACCCAATTTCTCTTAGGAGTATTACTATAGGAGATTTTTTGTTTGTACTACCTAACGTCTTGCAGGGGTTGTGAATCTTTCTTTTTTAAAAGGCGTTGAGGGTAAAATAAAATTAACAATGGAACCTTCATGGTTGGTGCAGTGGTTAAGCGAATGATTGCTGCGCCCCGTGTCTTGGGCTCAATTCCTGCGCGGAACAAATGTTTGTATGGCCAGCCGATACTTGTGTTGGGAATGGCTGTGTGGAATTAAATGTTGTAAATGCACATAATAATATAATGGAGCTCCAAGAGCATTAAAACTTCTAAATTCTTGAGGATGGGATGAAATTGAATGTTGCTTTTTTAATGAGCATCAAATACAAATAATTATTTACCTATCCGTACATCTCAAATACTCTGTATATTCTGGAACCTATTTGTGATTGAGTTAAAATTAATTGTTCCCGTTCAAACAAAACAATACAATTATTATTAACTCTCCGAACAATTATTCAAATTTAGAATTAAACTATTTTAGTTATCGTCTATTCAATACTAAAACATAGATGTTTGCGAAACGAAGTTTTTGTCCTGTTTCCTATATCGGATTACGTAAGCAATTCTACCAAAGGTTGACCATCCCTAATGTGAGTGAATGTGATTGGGTAATCTGTGTATAGTATGTAAAAGGCTATCATGTTTGATTGAGGAAGTAAATGTATGAGTCTTGTTGGAGTTTGAGTATTGAGGAAAACTAAGGTCAGATGCAAATGTCTTGGTATCTTGTGTTTGTTCTCTGTTGGGTGGGCAGAACGGACTGTTTATGTTGAATGGACTAATTTGTGGTTTGAAATTATCGTTTTCATCGTAACGTTTCATATAATCAAAAATATATTATTCTTTTTGTTAAACTTACTCATAAAAAACAATACTTGTCAAAAAAACCAAGTCTCGCAACTCAATTCGTCTACCGTAAAAAGTTGTGAGATCCATGTAATACCAAGTCGGTTATTAATTTATTCAGTCCCTACTTAAGGGACCTTCTGTCTTAAGTTGTTACGTAATTATCGAACCTAACAACATATTATAGTGACCATATGAATATTAAAAATCTTTAACGTTTTAGATAAATAGATTGACTCGGCCATCGCATGAAAACACAATACTATATCTCACAAGTAATACATATATAAATTAGATTGCTTATTGCGATTGCCAAGTCAATCTATTTATTTAAAACGTTAATATTCATATGGTCACTATAATTAATGTTGTTAGGTTAGATAATTACGTATCAACTTAAGACAGAAGGTCCCTTAAGTAGGGACTGAATAAATTAATAACCGACTTGGTATTACATGGATCTCGCAACTTTTTTACGGTAGAAGAATTGAGTTGCGAGACTTGGTTTTTTTGACAAGTATTGTTTTTTATGGGATCTCATTTCTTTTTGTAGATAGTTCTGCTTCTAGGCAAGCGTGCTCCATCTTCATTTACCATCAGGTAAGATGGTGGTCAAACGCGAGCCTATTATCATTAAAAAAAAACCGAAATTGAATAATATTTTAGTTTTTCCTTGATTCATACATTAAACATTAACTGTATTCTAAATTTGAAGCTTCTATGTCTGCTAAAAGTTCCTTAGACTTTTGATGATCAGTCAGTCGGTCAGTGAGTGACAAAATTAAGAAACTTTGACTCGTTATAATTCTTAAACTACTAATTCAAATTTAATTAAGTTTGAAATATACCGTATTCATACAATGCCTGTTTGGTTACTGAAAATTCAGACTTCTAGTTTCATCCACAACTAAGTTATAGGGGGTCGAAAATAGCCTGAACTGCTTCGAGAAAAGGATGGTATGGCCGTGCCGCTTTTTTGCTTGACTTGGTGGAAAAACTGTTTTATTGTATCTTAAAAGTTAATACTTCAACAAGTTTATATAGTCCCAGTAAGGAATTTAAAATACTTGTGTAAGGGTATTTCATTTCCTACCTTATTATTACAATATTGAGGCTATATCAATCTATATAAGAAATAGATACCGTGGTAATTTTATATAAAATTGGCCCTATAACCTCCTCCTCCTGCTGTTTCAAAGATTAGGCCGGACAGACAGACAAACATAAAAAAAACGTATTAGTATCGTGTGAATAAGAATAAAGCACTTGATATGTCACAGTTGTGAGGTACTTTCTTTAATCTAACTTAAATTCTGAATTTCATCATAAATATCAATCTTTAGCCTGACTTCACCCACTGCTGGGTATAGGTCTCTTTTTGCTCCACGTTCCTGTGCCAGATCTCATTCAGGAGGATTCTACCCGGGATGGCAACAATGTCGTCTGCCCATCTCGCTGGCTGACAACCAACACTCCTCTTTGCAGTTCTCGGACTGGAATGAAAAACATCACAAATTAACATGAAATAATAATTAGATATTAAATATTTAATTTACCTACCATTGACTGCTAAGCTCCATACTTTTTACTCAAATTCAGTTCTCGCATCTCCGGATTTTCCCGTTTCGACATGGTTGTTTCGTATGTACAATTTAATCCAGCTTGGAGGATTAAATTTTACATTTTACAGCGCCACGTAAATTTTATATAAAGGTTTGCCGTGTAATCTTTGTGTAGAATAACATGTGTCTTGAGTTACGACTGCGAATGCTTTCTACGTAAAATATATTTTTGTGTGCTGTTACAGGCACGACTTTACGAGTAGACCGTGGGTCGGACGTATGCAGGCACAATGTTTTGCGTAATTTTTGTCATCACCACTGCTCTCGAAACTGTGAACTGTGACTCTTGACCTCGATCTCGCCTGATGGTAATCGATAGATGAGGTCAACGATGGGATGAGCGAGCCTAGAAGATGCCTATTTACTCTTGCTTTAAAGGCTGAAAGGTCATAAGTGGCAGGGAACACAGAAGCCGGCAGAGAATTCCACAACTTAGCTGTGCGCACAATAAATGTGGAGGCGAAGCGCTTGTTACGACAAGACGGTATATCAACGAAGTGTGGGTGGTACCCAGCCGTGCGTCTGGTAGACCGGTAGTGGAAGGGAGATGGAGGAATCAGGTCATGGAGCTCCTGCGCACACTCCTCGAAGTACAATCTGTAGAAAACCGACATTCAACAAACCAAAGTTGGCCTGCGTTGTGATTTTTTTTTGTGGTACAATATTCAAAATACGCCACCCGTTATGGTTAGCTGAAGAAAAATCATTGCTGCAAACTGCTCTTTGCGTAGTGGATTACGGTCCGTTTGCTCTCATAAAGAAGAGACTATGTGACCCAGTAGTAGGCTACTGGGTCACATAATAAGGTACATAATAAGCAGATTATACTATTGTTATGAATTGGTGATAGGTCAGTAGTTAAATATTATGACGAACACAGTTTTATTTTCGGTCAACAACATTTGTAGAATTAATTCAGAGTTAAACTTTTTTTAAAAATATCTATGTTGAGTTTCGAAGTAACTTACAAATCTGTGTGTGTTATTTCATCAATAGAATACTTAAGACTACGCAATAATTAGAAATAATTGGCCAAGTGCGAGTCGGACTCGCCCATGAAGGGTTCCGTAGTAACTATAATAAATATAACATACTTAATATATTTATTAGAAAAAAAAACCTTACAAATTTCTTAAAACTAGCTTATTTACAATTTTTACAACTACGCCAAATAACTTTGTTTTTCATAGTATTTGTATGAATTACAAAGTTATATTTGCGGTTTTTGAAAATATACTGTATCTCAAAAACTGCTGACTCGATCTCGTTTAAACCAATTTTGGTTGAAAGTTTACATTAAGATCTACAATATATGGTTTTTTTAGATTTTTCACTTCATTATTATAGAAGTTAGAGGGGGGACACACATTTTACCACTTTGGAAGCGTATATCTTTTAAACGATTAACTTTATGAAAAAGTCATTTTAGAAACCTAAATGTCATTTTAAGGACCTGTCTATAGATACTACACACGTATAGGTTTCATGAAAAAAAATATTTTCAGTTTCAGTTCCATGTATGGGGAGCCCCCTTTATTTTAAATATTTTTTAAATTTTCTCTTAAAATCGGAAAGCGGTTCATAGAATACATTCACCTACCAAGTTTTACATGTATATTCCTAATAGTTTCGGAATAAAATGGCTGTGACATACGGACGGACGGACAGACAGACAGACGGACAGACATGTCGAAACTATAAGGGTTTCGTTTTTTGCCATTCGGCTACGGAACCCTAAAAAGGACGGCCTTCTTGATTAGCCGCCTGCGTAATACCACCAACAGTCTCCTGAGCGTGTTCATAGAACGGTAGGACTTTGCTGTCACTGAATGAGGATCCATACCAGTGGAGGATAATGTCTGTTTTTATTTGTGTGTGTATACCTCTTTAATGTATGTCTGAATTAAATTGAATTAACCTTCATAATATTTATGTGTTCAATGAATAAATAAATAGTTTATGTACGATTTAACCAGTACCTACGAATTGTATGGACTTCAAAAGAGATTTTGACCTCTGAGTTTGTTCCAGCGTTTTTTCTCAGGTTAATCAGCTAGGCAACACCAGCCTGATGTAGTTTAAATTTACTTTAAAACTTCTTTGCAAAATAGCATACTTACATTTTATTGAAGCGATTATACTAAACTTACACCTACCTTACAGAATAAAATTTGTTTTTGCCACTGTTACATTTGAGATTGGGACAAAATCTCTAGAGGTAATGGAACAATAGCCCAGATGCAAGGTGGTTGGTATTGAAACAATAAACGGTTTCAAATAACATTAGTTTATTCAAACAAGGTAAAGTAAAATACATAAAAAAGGTTATTGCCAGCCAGCTTGAAATTCAGTCGGTGGAGCTTCAGGTTGTGGGGGGATGAAGATAATGCCAGTACTGTTCTATTCTTTTATAGTTTAAATAAAATTTTGTCTTAAATTACTAAGTAAGTAAGTACTTAGGTGAATTAAATATCAAGGTACAACCAAGGTATCAAGGTTCCAGCTTTGGTGAAAGTAAATTATTACTAAATGGGCGCCAGGGACTCTAATAGTCCCGGATCCCTGTGCCGACGAAGATATTCAATATTCTTCCTGTTAAACGTAGGTGTCGACCCCCGGGTCCTTTAATTAAATTTATTGTAGACCAGCTTCTTAATTTGAAGACCAGACAAGTGATAAACTGGTTCCTTCATGAACCGGTAGAATATAAATGCTTGGTAAATTTATCCATAAATAAAAAAAGAATAAAAAGAAAAAAAATAAGAAAAAAAATATCAAGAATGCGGTGGAAAGAAAGTGACAGAGACACCAGACTGTAGCTACTAGTTCCGAGCTGAGGCCCTTTAGCACAATAGTACTTAGGTGTATTCATTTTTTGCATACTTATTGTTGTGATGTGTTTTTTTTTATTCAGCCTATAACGGTAATTTTCTTTCTTTGTTCTGTCTTTCAGCATAAGAAGGAATGCCTTTTTCTGCTATCTCACTTGTAATTGATTTTATAATGTCTGATTTTTAGTTTTTATTTTAAAATCTAGAAGTTCATATCATCTTACACGGGCTATGAACACCAGAATAAATCCCTTGTACAATGCCTCCCAAGATACAGGTTTACATCTGGTTTAGGAGACAACAAGTTATACTGTATTTGGCCAACCAACAGTAATAATCTACTTATTATATAGCAAATACATATGCTAAAAACTTAAAATACAAACTAGAATAAAGCATAAAAAAAATATTCTCAACGCTGTCGGCTGGCAATGTACCCAAGATACTGGCGGCATTGCATAGGTATACTACTGTTAAGTTGCCTTTTTGGTGTAATTGCTGTGCTCTATATAAAATAAAATACAAATTATATGGAATGTTATTTCAATAAGTGCCCAGCCTTTCAACACACATACGAAAACCATAAACATATAAAATAACGTTCCATTTTTGCGCCACTCAGCGATAACCCCGCTCATCGTGTTTGACAAATGCGTTCGCACCGCACATTACAATGTTATAACAGCGACCTCTATGTATAGTACTGCTCTTAACCGCGCTTGAATGAGTGCAATTTGTTGCTGGTTTTTGGTAATGTGTTGAACAAAATCGTATCTAAGTGTCTATAATAAATTGGCTTGGTGGGATGGTAAAAAAGCTAAAAATTAAGTCTACTTTCGCCTTGGCAACACTGATGTCATATTTTCTGATTTATGACTATCAGTACAATACACAACTACAATAGTACACGAGAGGAGAAAGTGACCGATTACCGTCGAGGGTGTCGTTTGAAGCCCAAGCCGTAGGCGAGGGCTTTAAAACACCCGAGATCGGGAATCGCACTTTCTCTCGAGTGATACATAGTGCTTTATACTACACCTACGAGGAAAATAAAAAACTAAATCTTTACTAATTGAAATTTATATTGAAATTGTTGCAGTTAGTGAAGCTTAATGTAACACTTTTTCCATTAATGTTTGTTTGAGATGTTTGCGACAATGTAGGAGGAATAACTGGCTGTGCTATTGGCACTGCGCTCGTAGAAGGCTGTGGTGCCAAAGGGGCAACTGGCTGCTGAGGGGCATTTGGCATCGCCGCGTTCGTTGATGGTTGAGGAGATGAGTCCTGATGCACATTAATCGATCCCGATATTTGGTTATTTATTTATTCTTTTCAACATTGAGTACATAGACCATAACGTACTTGGTTTGTATTTTTGCGCTTTTTCACTGAAATAAGCTAGCAAAACAGTTTCAGAAAAAGATGCCGCATTTTTTTCACTTTTCCATTGCAAAAAGTCGTTTTATTATAAGTTAAGTTTTATTAAGTTTTATTATATTTTTTAATTGATTTCTGTGGTAAAAGGTTATCAATCAGTATTTTTGCTGTTTCCTTCAACTGCGGCGGAGTTAAAAAATCTTCATCATCACTATCACTACTTATTATTTTGATAGTTTTATTTTACTTTCTACGAAAACTGAATCCTCAAACAACACACAAATTGAAAATGACGCCAATGGCGTGTGCAATTTTCACATGTTCTTTTTTCAAATTGTTTATCCTGCCGCCGCAGGGTCGCACTGCCAGCCCGACACCATCCAACACACAGCTAGTGGCCAGTGTCATTTTGCGAACTTGGAGATAAAAACTCACTGTAAAAACTTTTTGGCTTTTGATATTTAGGTTACCGGCGCATAGTCTTACCCAGAATTAAAAAGTGAAAAATAACTTTAATTTCGGTAGTCGGTGTCTTTAGTTTTGTATTTTCGTTTTTGGCACCGACTTCCGAAATTAAAGTTATTTTTCACTTTGCAGTGTTTTTTGGGAGTCGGTTTAATTTTTTGGTAAAAAGTTTTTATTTCACTCTTTTTAGTTGGTCTATTTTTAATTTACCTAGTTACAAGAGCCTAATTATCAACTACTTATAACCTTTTACAAAATATTGCTTTTCCCAATGCTGGGCCGTTAATTGTTGAGGAGTTCTCCTGGTACTTCACCATCAGCTCTACATCACCATATGCATTGTGACGAGCATAAAGTGCGTAACATCCATATTCAAGTAATCGAATCGCAACCCACTCAATACTTATTATTGAGTAGTTTCGGCGGCCATCTGTGGTCTTCATCATCAGTTCCACTTCCTCAAATGGTACTTTTTGAGAGCAACTGCACAAGTTACTATAATAAATACCCAAAACGACATAGGTGTGCCTATAATATTTGAAGAGTTCCCTCGATTTCTCCAGGATCCCATCATCAGATCCTGACGTTTATGAAAATGGGACCAGTATCAAAGTATACCCTTTCAATCAAAAAAAGAATTTTCCAAATCGGTTCAGCCGTCTTCGAGTAATCGATGATCATACATTAAAAAAAAAAAAAAAAAAAAAAAAAAAATGTACGCGTCGAATTGATAACCTCCTCTTTTTGTCGTCGGTTGAAAAAGAAAAACCACGTAAGATATGGATTTTCATACACTTTTCTCTCCCGCTCAGATGCGTTTTCTCCCCGCATATTTGTTCAATATGCAATGACGTACTTTCTACCGTAAATTTGATAAAGTATCAAGGTACTTTCCAAGCAGGTGTAGTATAAACAATGTTCTTTAAGGGACAAGGAAAAGGGCATTTCGCTAAGAAACACGTGATTCCATTCTATGGTGAGCGTTTTGATTATATTTTCACGCTTCAAATCTATCTAAATTTTGCGAAATATCTAAATTGAATAAGAGATTGAACAAATTCATCATGATAACTATTTTTCTTTAAGATTTTTCGAGGCTTGTACCTACATATTATGTATTCAAAATCTTAGACCTCAGCCTTGTAAAACCAACAAAAAATACAATACGAAAAAAATAAACATTAATTTTTACAATGTTATATTTATTTATTTAATTCAAACGGTAAAACCCCAATTATATTAATTAACAAGAAATACATTAAAGAAAAGAATAACAATAATTGTGATTGATAATTGAAATTATATAAGATAAAATAAAATTAAAGTGAAAAAAAAGGGAATTAAAATAGGAATCAAATAAACGTAATTTTACAATTAATTATTTCTCGACATCACAAATCAACAATTATTATAAAATTATCAACTGACTTCGATACAAGAGGAGATTTTCATTTTCAAATTGTATTCGAGAAATACGGTCGTGCCTATTAGATATTATAGCATGGTGCTTTTCTAAGCCGCACTCAAATTACTGCAATTTGTACCAAGCTCGGTTTTTGTTAAGTATTAACAATCATTGTACTGACATTAGTCTAAGCGGATAAAGACTGCAGTGTGGTAGATAGTACAAAGATAGATACTACTTAAAGATAGATAGTACTTTATTGTGTTTCATAATCTATACTATAATATTATAAAGCTGAAGAGTTTGTTTGTTTGTTTGTTTGTTTGCTTGAACGCGCTAATCTCAGGAACTACAGTTCTGATTTAAAAATTATTTCAGTGTTAGATAGCCCATTTATCAAGAAAGGCTATAGGCTATATATCATCACGCTAAGACCAATAGGAGCGGAGCACTAATGAAGAATGTTTCAAAATCGGGGGATTTTTTTTCCACGCGGACGAAGTCGCGGGCGGAAGCTAGTCTATAATAATATTACAAAGCTAAAAAGTTTGTTTGTTTGAACGCGCTTATCTTTGAAATTACTCGGTGGATTTGTATAAAATTTAGTATAGAAGTTGCTTAAAACTTGAAGAAGGCTACCCGACTTTAAAAAAGAGGGTTATGTTTCTGACGTGATAAAATTCAGGGGAACTAAGCCCCCCGCGACTGCTGGTAGATATTATACATATAAAATTAGTGAATGGAGAAATAAATGTCGATAACTTCTTCTTCTTCTTCTGTGGCGCTACTTTCTTTGTAGAGTGGTCGTGGTCATCACTTCGACATTGCTGGCCCGTTTCACTATCCGACTTCTTATACAATAAGTACCTAACTAATATTATAATTATGAAAGTTTAGATGTGTATTACTCAAAAACGGCTGAATGGATCTCAATGAAATTTGGTTTGTATGTTGCTGAAATGCTGGAATGTTACATCATTTCCACCGGAAAACTTTCCCCGTGAATAGTCTTAGGCATTCCTGGCTTAATTATAAATAAATAATTTAATTTGATTAGGTATACTTATACATATAATAATAATATATTATGAAACTAATTTTTTAACACGAATTTCCTTCCAAAGGGTGCATTTTCTTGTAACAAACTTATAAAAGAACAAATTGATTATAATTATAATTTTTTCAATTAATTTTAATTCACATTATTATTCACCAGTTTTCCTTGACGGGCTAAGCAGAGAACTTCTACAACTTGGAATTGGATAGCAATGCCGTCTATGTAAGTTTTCCCATTATTCTTCTTCTTTTAGAGTCGATGTTCAACTCTCTTTGGACCTATTTGCAGCTACCTGAACAGCTCTTATATTGGCCTCGTTAAGATCCTGCAAGGTGCAGGCGGCCATTCACGGTGGATATACCAAGAGGTGAGCCATATCTTTATCAATCCGAAAGAACACCTACCTCCCGGACACGAACTGCAGTGGCCAATCTGGAAGTCACTTAACCGATTGCGGGCCCAGGATGGCTTTTGTAAATATAATCTAGCCAAATGGGGTATCCTTAACTCATCGCGGACGTAACGCGAGTATTCCTATTAACTTCAGCTACCTTTAATTGTTATACATATAATACGTATGTTTGTTTGTATGTTGCTTGACAAATACGTTCCCATTACACATTACAATGTCATACCTCAGCGTACCTCACGACCGCGCAGGAATTATTGTATGAGCAAATTTTCTTTAATATGAAGGGAATTGTAGGTGATTAAAATTAATTCTGTTGTCAGTTGGTGTCAAGATTGCAAGTATAAAGTCTTTTGTGTTTTGAGTAATGTTTCTTTTTGTTTTGGGGTTCCGTGTCGGAATAAAAAACAGGTCTGTTTGACGAATGACAAATACGTTCCCATTACACATTACAATGTCATACCACAGCGTACCTCACGACCGCGCAGGAATTATTGTATGAGCAAATTTTCTTTAATATGAAGGGAATTGTAGTTGATTAAAATTAATTCTGTTGTCAGTTGGTGTCAAGATTGCAAGTATAAAGTCTTTTGTGTTTTGAGTAATGTTTCTTTTTGTTTTGGGGTTCCGTGTCGGAATAAAAAACAGGTCTGTTTTGAAAAATCGATCATACCATTCATGCTTAGCTTTTTTCAACTATGTTGGTGTCGTCTTAGAGCATATAGAGAGAGAGAGAGAGAGAGAGAGAGAGAGAGAGAGAGAGAGCGACTGTCTATTTAACCTTCATAACCAATGCTGAGTAACATGATACTACTTTTTAAGACTAATGTTAGATTTTATGGCTTCTGACTACCCGTAAAAACGGTCAAATATGTGCAAATCACAGCCTTACGAGCTTTTGGCGGGGAAAATACGATAAAAAGAAAATATCCACATTTAGAAGGCTATTTTTGTCATTTTTGCATACAAAAAATAATAATATGCTAGGTACTGTCGCAAAGAACATCGTTTCACAAGACGCTTTATAAAAGCAAAGAAAAAACCTGATAAAAGGCAGGGATTAACGTGGACAAAGAAGAATAAACAGCTGTTTACAATATTCAGCTTCTGTTACATTCATTAAGGCATAATATTCATAACGGGGCAAAGGAAATTTAGCTAGTCGCCGGAGAAGACGCTCCATTATGAAGTACTCGCTATGCGTACAGTCACCAGCATAAGAACCTATGTGGCAATATTTGACGCAATTTTATCGATATACGTTTTAGGACAATATAATTTTAGTCCTTCAAGTTTGAATGCAGTCCGACCGTTAAAAATCTAATTTATATAGAAACTGCGATAATGCAATCCAAACTAAAAGTACTTGACACGTACTCGTATTTTGTCCCTCCGCATCCTAGCAGCATCCTCAAGAGATGTTGACTCGGCGACCGCTGAGACGAAAGCTATCTAATCAAATCGTATCGTCAATCTGTAATATTAACTAAGTTAAATGACCCGGTGCAGTTTGGCGTATCAAATTAAATAATTAAACATATATAAATAAATAATAATAATATAAATATTTTAAATCCAAGGATTTTCATTTTTAAATTTAATTTTGCAGTTTTATATAAATCGGCCAACTCCTTTTTTGAATCAATTGAGCCTATAGTTATGAAAAAAGCACGGTTAGGTAATATTTATTTATGCAATACAGCTGACTCGCAAGCAGTCTTTGGGTTTACCAAATCCAAATTCAAAATTTCAAACATGGCGCTCAGACGATCCAAAATCGGGATAAGATACATAATATGTGTAAGGTATTTATGCTAGTGACTGTAGCTAACGGGAGTACTAGCTGTTTTGTATGTACTTATGTGTGTCATAAAGTGAGTTGGCTACTTAAATATTTAATGCAGTGTAGCTTGCGCGGAAGACATCTTGCATTATTTTGAAACGTTTATTATTTTTAGATTCGGATCTGGGTTTTGATTTAGTGTACTCTGAGGTGTTATGTTTAAATTTGAAATGTGTTTGTTTAATGATTAACACAGAAAGCAATAGAGAATAATTTTGGTTATCATGTATGGTTTTTAATAAAGAAAGAAACGAAACCATAACACACAGATATGTTAACGATAGACAAAACTTGACTGACTTTACTGACTATCTGATACAATTGTGGGTACAAGAAATCAATACATCCAATCTGAAATCTATGCAATTTTGCATTAAAAACACCCTGGAAAAGGTTTTAGTTGACATTTAAAATTAATTTCAACGATACAAGCGCGTAATGCTAAAGAGACTTAATTTCGAAGCAGCGCTACGTGTGTTCTGCAGCACTATAGTCACTAAGTAGGTACATACAGAAGGTCAACACATCAAGCTAAACAACACGCACACATAGACACGCTTCGCTAACAATGTGTGCAACCATATAAAGCAACTCCCAGAGACCTGGTAAATGATAACAATAGCATTAGAAGGCTGAAACGATGGCAAATATTGCCACATGACCAGAGAAACTGACTTGATGGTGGACTATTCTTAGGATGGGAGAGTATCTCCTGAAATACAAGTGAAACCAAAAAATTTGATAAAGGATGTCATCTAAACAGTGTCAATAAAAATATGTGCAAGTGCACTTGCGACCAGTATTTGTTAAAGCATGCGGCACGTCCAGGTTTTTCTGTACGGGTCCTTGTTTCCTTTTTTTTTTGACGATAGATGATAGGCTGATGGTAAGCGATGATGTGGTCGAAGATGAAGCACACTTACATAGAAGTAACCTATTCACTATTCACTTAAATACTTCAGGTAAACAGACTCCAGCAGGGAATTCCGCACAGAGAAAGTATTTCCAAAACATTTTGCGGCTATGGGTTGCTTTGCTCGCTGTATGGAGCTAATCTTCTGTACTTATCTGTGTGTCTTGAAGCAAGAAAGTGTTTTAATTTTAATTACCTAGACGTAGGATATCTTACAAGGTCGTTTCAAGACTTGAGAGAGACGGCTTTTTCAAGTTTCTTTGAGAGTTCAGTGAATATAATCTTCATCTCGTCTTTTCTTATACCGGTTGTTGGAGACGCGTGTTTATAAACGGGTGTGTTTTTGACGGAAGTACCTACCTATATAATGTACTTTTAGTATTACGATTAACAAAGAGGTAGATATTTGTACTACGAGGTCCAAAACTACTTTTCAAGTCGATGGCAAAAATATTTTATTTAAATTTGAGCTAAAAATCAGCAACGCGAACTCCTCTTGCTGATGCGATCATCAAGCAAGTGTAGAAGAGACGGGGAATGCGGATCAAGATAGAGGGTTGGTGATTGTCTAGCGTGAAGAACTAGTCTGTATTTGGTGGAATCATTATTACTACTTAGTCCTTAGCCTTATCTCAATTATGTTGAGGCGGCTTTCAGTTTAACCAGTTGCAGTTACATACCACTACTAGTATTTTACATGGAACAACTGCCTATCTTACCACGAAACCCCATTAGTGGGGTAACACGTATCGTGTTACCCTACTAGTGGGGTTACACGATACCTCTCTGCGAGATTGAGATCATTAGATTTTCTGTCCTCCGACTATCCGTAACGATTGTCTAAAACAATTGGCTGTCGGGACCAACCAAACCATCCACGGACCGACCTCTGTAGGAGTTGCTTATTTTTTTTTTTTTTATTTGTCTCAGACCACTGATCCATAGAGTGTGAGTAAAAATCTTAACCTATTGTTAGTACAATAAATTAAAACACAAACATCAATTTAATTGGCGACATGCACGCCTGTGCGCACATGCCTACCAGCCCAGTGCCTGACAAATGGCCCATCGATTTTGTCCGCCAGTGTAACTATAATGTTGTTGGGGCTACCCCTGAATCGCTGCAGCGCAGATGCACATCGTTTGCGCATAACAGCATAAAGTCATCTACTCTCACTTCAGCAAACATGCCCGACGCGCTGCAAAACCGAGGTAGCCCCAACAAAACCCTCAGCGTATTATTATATTGAACGCGCAGAGCGCTGTAGGCCTTTTGCGTATACCTGATCCACAGGCTGCACGAGTAAAAAGATTGACAATAGGCTCGGAATAGAGTCAGTTTTACCTCTTTAGTACACCGTGCAAACCTGCGGGCAAGCATATTGCATCTGGCCGCCAACTACAACAGTCTACGAGGCAATCCGTGACCACATGACCGAGGTATTTTATATGAGTGACGAGCTCCAACGGAGTTCCTCGTAACTTTACGGGTGGAATACTTGATGGAGTATTATTGCGCACTTTAAAAACGATTACTTTGCTTTTAGTTTCATTATACCTCAAGCCATGAGCCTCCGCATAACTCTCACAGACGGCCAACAATTTCCTTAAGCCACAGATTGATGGACTGAGCAACACCACGTCATCAGCATAATTTATGTTGTTGATCATTCTTCCATCAATAGAGCATCCGACCGTGGTGCCGCTCAACTCACCAACCAGCCGATCCATATGTAGGTTAAAAAGACTGGGTGAAGTTAACCCTCCCTGCCTTACGCCACAATCTAGCCCGTAAAACTCAGAATGAGCATCAGCCCACCTGACATAATTCTTTTGATTTTTATACCAATATTGAAATATGTTAATGAACTCTGCAGGTAGCTCGGTATCATCCGATAATTTCTGCCACAAAATGTCATAGTTTACCAGGTCAAAAGCTTTTGACAGGTCCAGAAAGCAGCCATACACTGGTGTCTTCCGGTCAGTCTAGTAATGCACAGTCTGCTTGAGGCACAGGATTGCACTTTCAGTAGGCAAACCGGCTCTAAAACCAAATTGCGCGTCATGTAATGAACTGTCAAATGAACCAACGACTGTTCCTAGTGAGATAGGTCTATAATTATTTTTTCTGATGGATCACCTGTCTTGTTTTTAATTATGGGAACTACTATACAGTTTTCAATAGATTCTCAGGCAGGTAAGAGTGATTAACACAGAAATTTAATAACATAGTGAGCAGTCTGGTCAAATGTACACCGCCGAATCTTAAATGCTCAACACTCAGACCATTATGCCCCGGTGACTTACCTCGCTTCATACATTTTAATGCAACTTTTATTTCCTTAGCCACGAAATGTGCATGCAAATCACCTTCACACAGGGTCCGAGTGCCTCGCAAAGATGTATCGGACCCAAGCGGAGCCACCTTAAAATGATTCATGAACATGGTCGCTATGTCACTGCTCTGAGATAGACCATCAACGTTTGTGGGAAGGCTGAACCTAGAAGACTGATTTGTGCGTTGTTCCTGTTATTATTTCCTCTACACTAAATAATATTTAATTAGTCATTGATTTCGGAGCAGCACCTGATTCTATTCTGTGGTAGTCTGTAAATCTAACCACAGTTTTGTCACGTATATATTTCGATTTTCAATAAACGTTAATACCTCCATTCTCCATGCTCCACAGACCATAAACTATTGTTTATACCTACGTTTAAAACGTTCCAATCACGATCATTGCTAACAACACAGTCGTAACTACAAGTTAGCTAAGCATTTAAATGTTTGCGGTCAGCTCATTTAAGTCCGCCGCCATTTAATTTATTGTTTCGTTCAGAAATGTTTGAAATTAATTTGAATGTGGTGTTCTAGAAACGAATGTAATTTGTTTATTTTGGTAGAATCGTTTGGTGATTGGAATGGATTGGGTTGTTGAATGAATTAATGTTGGCTGTCTTTGAATACATGAGATTTAATAACCTTAAGTTGGGTTGATGGTTTTGAACCTTAATAACTCATTTCGCTATTATACATTACTAGCCTTTGCCTGCGACTTTGTACGTGTGAGAGATTTTTCCCGCGTAAATCCCGATCCCACGGGAATTAGGTTAGCATTTTAGGGAAAGTTCCTTATTTCCCATAGAAAATAGTTCAGCCATTCCAGAGATTAGTCCAGCAAACAGATAGATAGACAATCATACAGACAAAATATAAATAAGTTTTTGTATTGTAATCTATACTACAAAATACAAAGGTTTTTAGACTTTTTAAAATTGGTAACTATGTATTTGAAGCACTTGCCCGCCTACTTCAATTTTTTTTTTTCACATGTATTCAGAAGCTTCCGCAAAAAATATAGGTATGAGTTATTTTTATAGAACACTAAAAAAACAAATAATATTCTAACTGCAAAAATCCAATGTAGTCGCTAAGTATTCTGGTAAATCAGGGTTTATTTATTTATTTAGGGGACAATAAACACAAGCTACCTTAGAACAACAACGCATAGAAGAGGCGTCTAGAACAAAACACGAGCGATTTCGTGTGTCCACTTTATTTTCTTTGTGTACGTGAGCCGAATGTGTCTACGTTCTTCAAACGCACACAAATATAGCTTTCAGTGATACCATTACCAGACCATTACCCACAAAAATGGGAAAACTCACTATTATGTTGCTGGATCAAATCAAGTATTTTATGTTAAGAAACTAGATAAGATGATGTTTTTTCATGTAATATAAGATTTTTATTTATTCAAAAAACACAATACAAGCTCACAGTAAAACCAAAACGCTTATATGTTAACAATGAATTATTTAGACATAAGGGAAAAAAAAATTAACTATTGTAGGTAAGTGACTGTCATAGTTACATAACTAATAATACAAATCTAAGAAAAAAAATGTATACATGTCAAGTTATTAATATGATTTATATGACATATATTTACGGAAGGTAAACGAAATGAGATATCGTTTATTGCGTTTAGAATGTTTGATGTGTAATGTGTTATAATGATATTATAGAAATGTGTTAATTGCTTGAAAAATCTCGTTTGATATCAATTAAAAGTATGTCTTGTATTTATGAAATAGAAAAATATTATTGAGAACATTACTTAAATGAAAAAAAAAATCTTAATCAATAAAATTGTCATATTTATGATGCCACTCTTCGAACTAACTGTAACTTTTAGTTATAAAATACTGTAGGTAGTAGCTGTAAATAAATATATTTTAATTAGACGCATACATTATTGCCGCCAAAACTATATTTTTTTTAGACAAAAATAAGCACAAAAGAAATCAATATGGGTATTTTTTTCCTCACGGATAGCAACATTGAATTGTGATAAGTTAGGTTATTAGAATTTTTGTTTGATGGCCGGTTTACTTAAATATAATGTATAAAATGTAAGTATTTACTTGTGAAATGTAATTTGATTACACGTTTTTTGTTTTCCTGAAGGACTATGACATCCCTTTACGCTACAAACGGTCGTTGTAAATTATTTACTCGCGAGCACTGTTCGGCAGAATATGACCTTGAGTACTGACGGCTCGTCGAGCAAAGTTAGCCAAAATGGCTAAGTTTTAGTTGCCTCACTTTTTGCACTCGTACTATCCTTCTATGCGTTGTTGTTCTAAGACAGCTACAATATAAAGTAAAAACATAAGAATAAATCATTCAGTGTGTATCTAAACAGTATTGTAGCTCACTGCATTATCCGCGTATTATTATCAATGTAATATAAACAATATATGCCGCTAGATAAGCAATTCAAATATTCATTAATATAATAACATTAAAATCCAAACATTTTAAATTAAAAATATTAAAAACAAAAGGTAGAATACAAAATAAATCATTAAAACAAAAATAGAATAAAAATTGATAATAAAATAATCTAAGCTTAAAAAGAGGACTCAAATTATTATTCATATTACATATTCATAACTCAGATAATATTAAATAAATTTACAATAATATGTACAAAACATCATTAGAATATCAAGTGTTACATTGCGCAGCTAAAACAGTTAGTACGTAAGATTTAAATATAGAAAACATAAAAATATCAATATCTATAAAATAGTTATTGTAGGTCTCGACCATACGACGAGTAGGAAAACGCAAACCATAGTTGGTGCGACAAGAGTTTACAGCAAACAATGTCCCGGCACGGACGCTGCGTTTGTTAACTGTGCGAGGGACACTATAACATAATTTACTTGTGAATTCGATTGAGTCAAAGTTATTATGAATGATACTGTACAGAGTATTGGCTCCTACCTAGTAGCTTACGTCTAGATTCTAATGACACCATGTTGTACTTATTTAACAGTTGAGGGTATGACAAATATGCTTTGTGGCATCTATAGTGCATGGCACGAAGGAACTTCTGCTGGGCTTTCTCGATCTCATCCACATATTTTTGGTAGAAAGGATTCCAGATTGGCACCGCGTATTCAACCTGTGAACGTATTAATATTTTATATAAATACAGGTAGGTGGAATTACGTTTGAACTCGGTGGATGCTCTCATTACAAAACCATACATTTTGAATGAGTTATATTGACAATTTTTTCAACATGTTGATTAAGACAAATTTTATTATCAAACATTACAGCAAGATCTCGTACGATTGAGGTATTACTCAATACTATACCATCCAACCTGTACTCAGTACCGATGACAGCTTTATTTAGGGTTATCGAATTTGAAATAACACACACATTTGGATAAATTAGATACTAATTGTAATCCTATTTTTTTAAGAACATACTTAGTATAGCAAGAAAATATTTCTCTTATAAACGCCCTTGGAGAAACACACTCATAATAATTATCTTTTAAGAAAACAAAGAAAGATTCCCGCCATCTCTGCTAATGACCACTATTACTAAATCTTCTTGCCCCATGTCCCATTACACTAAAACCCTGTTCATACATCTGTCTTATATACAAAAGGATTATGGTCAACATCATTTATTTAAGTAGGTACCTAGTCTCTTAATGTACCTAGATTCTGTCTGGAGTGTATGATTTATAGCTTTAATGTCTTGTCTCATTTTAGTATTATAAGCCACTAGCTTTTGCCCGCGATTTCATTCACGTGGGAGGTTTTTTCCGCGTAAATCCAAATCCTGTGGGTTATCCTATGTCCTTCCCAGGGTCTAAACCATTCCCATGCCAAATTTCATCGAAATCGGTTCTGCGATTTAGGCGTGAAAAGGTGACAGACAGAGTTACGTTTACATTTATAGAATAGAATAGAATACATTTATTTCAGACTTAAAACATTGTCCATATAATGTTAGTAACAAAGGTCTTAAAAACTATGTTAGTGTTTATGTCATTCTCTAAAATTCACATACAAATAAAATAAAATAAATTCCAATAAAAAATCCAATAATATCAAAAAATTAAATAACAATGATATAGATAAAATTAAAAAAAAAACATTGCGTCATCTCGTTACGTGAAGTCGAATAAGCCTCCCTAGCACTGCAGACTCTGGCCTTTCTGATATCATCTTCAGAATTCCGTTAGCGCTCCCCCGGATCGTACACATCAGTGATGCTGCTTTTTTACGCATTATGGCATTAAAATCGTCGACTCTTGCGTCAGCAAACATGCCTGAAGCACTACAGAAACGTGGGAGCCCCATCAGAATTCTGAAAGCATTGTTATATTGTACGCGAAGAGCGTTGTAGGCCCGTTGCCTATAGCTGGTCGATAGAGCGCTAGTGTAAAAGCTTTGGCAGTAGGCCCTGAACAGTGTCACTTTTACGTCTACTGTACACCTTGCAAATCTATGCACCAACATATTAGCACAAACTGACAACGCCCTTCGCTCCCGGTCGATATTTGTATCATCATTAAGGGTCTCAGTTACTGTGTCCTAGGTACTTAAATTTAGAGACACGTTTTAGAGGTACTCCGTTTAAACGGACTGAGGGTACATGTTCCGGAGACATATTCCTACCTCTAATAACCATAAACTCACTTTTCTTCTCGTTGTACTTCAGACCATCAGCGTCCGCATATGACTCACAGATACCGAGCAGTTTTCTCAATCCACTGAGCGACGGACTCAGTAACACCATATCGTCAGCGTAACTGATGTTGTTAATATTATTATGGATATGGATAATGAGCAAGCAGAGGAGCTCTTGGCTAAATAGTAACAGTCGTACAGGTTGGTTTTCCCGGTTAAGCAGCGCTTGTCAAGATTGGTTTTTGGATGGGTGTCCATCATAACAACTGGAGATTCCTCCAAGACTTGGAACGTACGATAAGCCGTTGGTCCGGGCTGCCATTGCGCCATCTTTGACAGTCGTTATCCAGCCAGAAAATCTGACAATGTTTTGGTCACAGAAATCAAAAATATAGGAGAAGTGGTAAGGGGGCGTATCGGTGTCCGCGCGACATGGCCACAGGGCTCATGTCACAGGCAAGTGGCCGTCTCTGCGAACTAGTGCGCTTTCGACGGCGATCGTGATAACATATATGAATGCCGAGTTGTTCTGTGGTATCTTGTAAAAACCGAAGCCAAAATCAAAACTATGTGAATCATGGAATCACTTACCATATGTAAGTACAAGTATTTTACAATATTTGTCTTTAAAATCATGAAAAACAATAAATCGTAAAATATTTCTTGTTGTTTGTAGTTGTACTATGTTATTTTTGTTTTCAAATATCAGAACGACTGTACTACTTTTGCTATATATACATTGCTCCTTAACCACTACCTGAGTTCGTCACTAAGTAACTGGACAAGCAATGTAAAAGTAACATACGAAACTGTATTACGCGGATTCATCGCGTAGTGAGGCCGCCACTTCTTGCGACGAATTAGTGATGTGCTTGTGCAGATCCACTAACGTAGGCTATCGACAGCAATGTCGATTGACGAATGAAATATTGCTATTATAGTTTAGGGGTTTTTCAACCGACGACAAAAAAAGGAGGAGGTTATCAATTCGACGCGTATATATTTTTTTTTTATGTATGATCACCGATTACTCGGAGACGGCTGAACCGATTTGGAAAATTCTTTTTTTGTTTGAAAGGGTATACTTTGAAATTGGTCCCATTGTCACCAAGTCAGGATTTGATGATGGGATCCTGGAGAAATCGAGGGAACTCTTCAAATATTATAGGCACACCTATAGTGATTTGAGTATATAGTAACTTGTGTAGTTGCATTCGAAAAGCACCATTTGTGAAGTAGACCTGATGATGAAGACCACCGATGGCCACTGGAACTACTCAATATATAAGTAGGAATAATAAGTAGTTGTGTCCCGCTTCGATTACTTGAATGTGGTTATTAAGCACAATATGCTCGTCATAATGCATATGGTGAAGTGAAGCTGATGGTGAACTACCAGGAGAACTCCTCAACAAATAACAGCCCAACATTGGGAAAAGCAATATTTTCTAAAAGAATATAAGTAGTTGACATTTAGGCTTTTGTAACTAGGTAAATTAAAAATCAATCAACTAAAAAGAGTGAAATAATTTTTTTTTACCAAAAAATTAATCCGACTCTCAAAAAACACTGCAAAGTGAAAAATAACTTTAATTTCGGAAGTCGGTGCCAAAAACGAAAATACAAAACTAAAGACACCGACTACCGAGTCTGTTTAATTTTTTGGTAAAAGTTTTTTATAACATACGGAAACCTCTAAGAAAATATGTTTAACTTTTATTTTACATGAGATGACAGAAATAAAAATACGTTGAAATGTCAAGTGTACAAAAAAGTAAAAAAAGAAATAAACAATTTATTTTACGCCCGCAGCATGCGTAAGGAGTTCCGACGTCGCTGTCGCTACAATAGTTTATTTTTCAATCTGTCAACCGTTTTAGCCCGGTGTAAATAATGTTTTTTTACTTATTTTGATTTTTTTACAGAGTAGTAGAGAAATGCGTAACCAATATTCGTAAAGTAAGTTACTTTAATTTTAGGTTAATAATCGGCGGTGTTTTTCGTTTTAGAATTATCGCATGTTATGCCTTATCCTATGTTGCTGTTTCTTTATTTTTTTATGGTTTTTGTATTTAACTTCCGTGGAAGCTTCAAATGCGTTATAATAATCGGCATGGTTCAGATAATATATTTGTGAATTTAGCTTAAAATAAGTCAATATATTCATGCTATTTATTTGTTAGGCATGGATGTGTGTTTGTTTTCATATATTTAACAATTTCTCTACTAACTAGGATTTTTCTTATAACAAAAACCTCTTATAACCTACTAAACTATTACCTGCGGGGTAATTGCGTAACACACTTACAGTAGGAATCGGTTTCATTATGCTAAATCAACAACACTCACTGTGGTATTTACGTTGTTGAGCAGACCAATATTTCGAACATATGTAGCAATGGATTAGCAATATACGTCAAAATCATTCAGTTCTTGATTTATAGTGTGTTACGTAATTATTGTGATGCTTATTATATGGTGACGTTTAGAAGTAGCTTAGGATGTATGTAAATGATAAATAAGTGGTTTTCGTACTTTTCAGCTTCCCAAAGATGGTAATATAAAAAAGGAATGGATTGATGCCACAGGCATGCCACCTAACTGGTACCCTACAAAAAATAGCACCATAAATGCTCGGTTCACTTCAGCGCAGAGATGTTCCAGCCTGAATGGACAATTTCAAAATTAAGAGTACAACTGATTTTTGCAGAAGTGGGTTAAATTTTATTTTATTACTGAAAGCTATTCTCATGTTTTAGGGCATTCATAAAATCAGTCATTCAACTTTTCAGGATTCTATACAACCTATACGGCTGGTATGTTCCGATCAAGAGCGTAATGTAAGTTAACATCAACTTCTATTTGACCTATCACTATGATAATTAAATATTAAGATTTAAGTCGAAAGCGCCAGGGTAGCCCTTAATACTTAGTAGGTAGTACTTAATAATAATTATGTAATGTTATGTTCTTAATAATATGTTTATTGTTATTATAATATTTTCTGGACATGCCATTTTTTATTTGGTTCATTTTCAGGTGCCCAAAAAAAATGTACAATAACAAATGGAAGAATCGATAACTTTCCGATTTAGTCAATCACTAGCGTATATGTAAAATAAATTGCTTTTGCACAGCACAACGATAGCGACCGATGTTTTTGTGTGGGTAAATTCTAAGGTGCATGGTAAATACACGCTGTGTTTGACGGAATAAGGTTAATTATTGATTGTATAGTACGTTCTGATTTAGGAAATGCGGGTGTGTGCGCGAGTGCGTATCTATTGATTTTATTAAACTGCATGTGTAGTTGTTGCCCCGCCCAGCGCCTAACTGGAGACACACGGTTCCGATATAATTTCTTCTGGTGACCACATCTACTTATTTATTTTATCTATGGTTTTGGTCATAGGATATCGTGTCATAGGAAGGGTACTTGAAAAGGCATCCCTTGCATGTGTGTAGACTTAGTACTCAATCAATCAAATCTAAGGCTTTATGCTACAAGAGGCATCATTACAGGTCATTTTGCTTTAGTGAATTAATAACACTGATGTAAAGCTAGGCAAAGAAACATCTAAGAGAAACATAAATTCGATTCTATTTATAGTTTATACAAATAAATAAAATGAAACTGTCTGTCTATTGATTTCAAAGTAGCTGTGTTATCTCAAGTGCTTTTGTTTTTTGGCGATACTAAATTACAAATAAACTTTTGTCCTGGCTTATCTCCGGATCAGCTGTACCTATTTTTATGGACTTCACTAGAAGATAAAAGAGGTTATGGGACAATATGTCTAAGGCTTACTTTGCATCTCTTCCTTTTTAGGGTTCCGTAGCCGAATGGCAAAAAACGGAACCCTTATAGTTTCGATATGTCTGTCTGTCTGTCTGTCTGTCCGTCCGTCCGTATGTCACAGCCATTTTATTCCGAAACTATTAAGATTATACATGTGAAACTTAGTATTTAGATGTATTCTGTGAATCGCTTTCCGATTTTAAGAAAAAAAAAAATTTAAATAAAGGGGGTCCCCATACATGGAACTAGAACTGAAAATGTTTCTTTTCATGAAACCTATGCGTGTGTGATATCTATAGACAGGTCTTTAAAAATCATATGGGAGTTTTTAAAACCACTTTTTCATAAAGTCAATCGTTTAAAAGATATAAGCTTCCAAAGTGGTAAAATGTGTGTCCCCCCCCTAACTTCTATAATAATGGAGTGAAAAATTTAAAAAAAATATATGTCTGTAGATCTTAATGTAAACTTTCAACCAAAATTGGTTTGAATGAAATCGAATCAGCAGTTTTTGAGATACAGCATATTTTCTAAAACCGCAAATATAACTTTGTAATTCATACAAACACTATGAAAAACAAAGTTATTTAGCGTAGTTGTAAAAATGTAAATAAGCTAGTTTTAAGAATTTTTTAAGGTTTTTTTTATTCGTCAAATAAATATACATATTAAATTATATTATTATAGTTATTACGGAACCCTTCATGGGGGAGTCTGACTCGCACTTGGCCAATTTTTTTTATTAATATCGATTCCCGCATCAACAAAGTCGAGGCACAGTCAGTATAATTAATTAAAAAAAATCCGGTCAACACAAATTTTAAGGTGTAACTATAATCTATCTTAACTATTAACTCCAAGATTGTTCAAATATGACATTACAGTAGTCGTGTTTCGAGCGTTTCAATTCAAACACCATAATCTATACTTATAATAAATCTGTAGAGAGGTCAATTCTGTACATGAAATATATTTACAAAATAACTATCAGGGGGTGATAAGGGATCGATACTGATGCCAAAAATGCAATCAGTAAAATTTTTGTCTGTCTGTCTGTCTGTCTGTCTGTATAACCGTTATAGAAACAAAAACTACTCGACGGATTTTAACGAAACTTGGTACAATTATTTTTCATACTCCTGAGCTAGTTATAGTATACTTTTCATCACGCTACAATCAATAGGAGCAGAGCAGTGAAGGGAAATGTTGAGAAAACGGGAGAAGTTACTCCATTGTTAGGGTTCCGTAGTCAACAAGGAACCCTTATAGTTTCGCCATGTCCGTCTGTCTGTCCGTCTGTCCGCGGTTTAGCTCAAAAACTATTGGTACTAGAAAGTTGTACTTTGGCATGAGTATACACGTTAATGACGCCGAAAAAGTGGTAAAATAAAATTTTCATGCATGTAAAGTGGGATGATATTTTTTTTTTCGTTCTTCCCATAGTGTGGGATATTGTTGGTTAGGTCTTTCAAAAATATTAGGGGTTTGGTGAAACCGTTTTTTGATTAAGTAAACCGTTCGTGACTTATCAAGCTTTAAAGTACCAATTTTCGTTAGAGTCAAGTGTCCCCCCTCTATCAACTAAACGGTTATAGTTAGAAATTCAAATGTCACGGCAGTAGTACCTATATATAACGAAATTTAAAGGAAAACTATCACACATAAGTGGACTTTACAAGTTTACGAGTAATAGTCGACCAATTTTATTTGACTCGAAAATTTCTAACAACTCTATAGAAATGTCGATAGATGGCGCTAAGCGCAAGTTGTATCGTGCTAGCTTCTTGTGACGATTGAGTAGTATAGCTCTCTGTCCGTATTTAAATTCAAAACACCGACTATGACAAGTTTTATACAAATCTCAAAAAAAAAATTAAAACTTTCCGTGCAAAATTGTCGGATCAGGTGAGGATTTGTGTAGGAAGTCAAATTAGTTAGGTAGTCATGTTTGGCTTTTAGTTAGAGCATGGTACGAAACGATCAGTCAGCGAATACGACACGCACTTGGCTGTTATAAAAACTACGGAACCCTACACTGCGCGTGGCCTGACACGCACTTGACCGGTTTTTTAAGCTTCCGTCGCGAGTAACCTTAATGGTTAAAGCTACACAGAAATCATTTCATGTCAGAAATAGTCTCCTTAAAATTATATAAAAAATATCCCACGACAGCATATGTCTATCTTTTATGGTTGACTCACAATAACACGTGTAACTCCCGATAGCTTAGCAGTTCGAAGCTTTCTGATTATAATATTTGTTTACTCTTACGTTTATAACACTCTCATATAATCTCATATAATTGAAAAAGTTAACATTATTAACTATTCCATAAAAGAGAATCACATAAATCGATATAGAAACACCAAAGTTATACATGAAATACGCTAATAATAATCCATCGCGCGTGAATACTGAATCATGCTATAAGGATTATTTTTGAGAATCGGTCGCCGCGCTCGACGCGTCTCACGGCCGAAGGTATAAAAACTATAAGGGTTCCGTTTTTTGCCATTCGGCTACGGAACCCTAAAAAGGCAGGGCGTCCGAGCGCGAGCTTCTTCAGCTACCCCGACCCCCGTCCGATTACCATATATAAAATACTTTATTTTCAGACCAAAGTCCATATAGAGATACATTTACACATAAACAAAAAATAAACACACAAATCTATATATATAAAAGAAAGTCGTGTTAGTTATACTAAGAACGGCTGAACCGATTTAACTGAAATTGGTAGGGAGGTAGCTTAGAACCAGAAGACGGACATAGGATATTTTTATCCCGGAATTCCCATGATATGGGGATTTAGGTGGGAAAAACCTCCCACGCGAACGAAGTTGCGGGCAAAAGCTAGTTATAAATATAGACCCAAACGGGACAACCCAATACGGTCCCATTTAGGCCCAATAAAGTGTAAGACAAACTGACCATCACTAAGTTAGTTGAAACACTCCACTGCTAAGTATTATACAGTTATTTATCGAGTTATCTAAGTTACCGAGTCAACTGCATCGGAAACTTTGATAGTATCTTAGAGTGTATATATTGGGGGATACTGAGTTGGAATCTAGTGAGCATGTTGGATGTAAGAACGTTTTCAAATTGTGTTTCTTAAAAAATGTGTCTCAATTTATTGATTAAAAAAGCACTGCCACATCATAAACATTTTGCATTTAGGAATACAAACATCCATAGATATTTGGTTTGGTATAAATGGCATTTACGTCTTAGCTATATAGCAATTAAATATAGATAGCTATGTACGTATTTTTTTCGATTTATGACATTTATTTCTCAAAAAAAAAATATAATATGATTCACGTATCATGAGAAATACTAGTCTTATATACCTACTTAATACAATAATACTGTTATAAAGACACAATTTCGAAAATAGAATTGATATATTAAAGTTAAGAAAGAAATATGTATTAAAATGAAAAAATATTTATTAAAAACACAAATATGCCTATTAAAAGAAAAAAAAATCGACAAGTAAGCATTCGCTACTAAAACAATTAATTAATAAATTGAATTTTACATCTCTCATATTCGGTAAGTAGGTCCTTATTACCCCCAAATGGGGCTTGTAGGTAACCAATTAGCGCTCTAGGGTAATAATGTAGCTAGAAAAGCCCTAGGGCGGTAAGTAATTTTATTAGTTAAAATTTATAGTGAAATGAGAACAATTTTCAAATTTTAGGGACAAGTGTTTTTTGGGTATGTTAATAGTTTGAGATTGTGATATTTGTTGGTCATGGATAAAATTTGACGGGATGAAGCTTTCTTCAGCAGAAGTTGATAGTTGCGGATCATCTCTTGAGAAAGATGTTTAATTTTTTGAAAGCTGAATAGTTTTCGTTATTTGGTTGGTAATTTTACTTTATTCTTGTAATGCCGGTTTTTTTTCTACTTACCTCACAATCGAGATGTAAAGCAAAGTAGTTAGCTCGGGTGTAAGCATCAATTGCACCCTCAAACTATAGGCGCCCTCGCTGCGCTCGTGCGCCTATATCTCTCGGGCTGCAATTGATGCCTTACAGCCCTTGGCTACTAATCTACTAAATGAATGGCATGAACGTCATTAAAAAAAATCAAATTTTTGCCCTAACCATAATCCGTTTTAATTTAATTTTAAGTTTCACAAACACACATGAAAATATTATTTTAAAATCCCTCGAAATAATCTGTGTTTTTCTTAGAGTTGAGATCACTTATTTACAATATTCTTACAGGCGACATGCTACAATACAAAACATTTGTTCTGACTGTAGATGTTGTTTAATTGTTACAAAAATATTTTAATACCTGTCCGTCTAACTACCTAACAGTAAGTAAACCTGTTGAAACAGTACGGTGTCAGCCAGCAGGCGTCTCAAGTATTGGAGGCAGACCAAGACGGGTGTTAACAGCAACACCCCAACAACTAATCACTACATAGTATAAAACAAAGTCGCTTCCCGCTTTCTGTCCCTATGTATGTTTAGATCTTTTAAACTGCGCACTGGATTTTGATGCAGGTTTTTTAATAGATAAAGTAATTTCTGAGGAAGGTTTTAGTGTATAATAAGTTAAGGTTTTGTGTAAATTGGGTGAAATAATATAATATAATAATAATATTATTCCTCTTTTACAGATCTACAAAAAGTCTGCGATGGCATAGGTATGTATGTCTATCTTCCAAGGATAACCCATAATAACCATTTTTTTTTCCTTTAAAAGTCACAATAAAATGATGGGTTATTTACGAAGCTATTGTTAACCGTACAGTATTATTTCTTATTCAATTAAACACGCTAGATACGTTGAGCATTTAATGTAGCTCAAAATTGCTTTTTACACTAAGTATATCGATAAAATGAATATCTCATGAGTTATCGCAAAGTAAAAATTACCGGATGAGAAATTAAATTTATATGCAATTATATGCCGATTAGATGAAAATATAGTATTATGGTACCATTGAGCTGGTTTGATGATGGAATTTGAAGGTGGCTGATGGAATCTTGGACTGCCTACAAATAGAGTTTGGGCTCATTTATTAGTACAGTAAATAAAAGCGTGTTTTTAGTTTTTTTTAACTATTAGCTTATTTATATTATACGTATGCATAGCTGTTTTCTATTATGTCAATGATGAATATACAAGAATACCGTAAACTAGTTTTTGATTTGTAATTACTTTTAGGGTACAGGTAGATATGAGGACAGTGTGAGATTCAACAACAAATATTTGATAAAACAGTGATACATAAATAGCTCAGCTTGTATAGGTACTATCCCGGATAGAGTTTTGATTCTGTCCTTGAAATCGGCTTTTAGTCTAAAACAACATATCTAAACACTAGTTTTTATTGATAGGCTTGCGTTTCCACGATTTCACCCGAAGGTAAGCGATAACGAGGTCAAAGAAATAACTTATTCACTTTTAACTTAAAACCCCCAGAATAACCTGTCTGGTTTCCTGAGTCTGTTTCCTTATAGCTATAAAACTATAGGTGAAACATATTACGGCAAATAATTCCACTCCTTAGCTGTACGCATATTGAGAGTATTCCTAAAACATTTATAATAATAATAAAAAATGTTTATTTCTCACCACAAGCCAAAAAAAATATTCAAAAAACAAAAATAAAATAAAATAAATACTTCGTTAATTTATTTTTGGTTGTGGATGTTCATTGTAACATATTTAACATCTGATATCCCAGGAGATATAGTTTTCAAATAATAAAACAAAGAAAATACACTCTGAACTAAATAAAATATTTTTTTCTTAAATTCGGAAAGCGGTTCACAGAATACATCTACTTACCAAGTTTCATGTGTATAGTCTTAATAGTTTTGTAATAAAATGGCTGTGACTTACGGATGGACGGACAGACACAGACAGACAGACAAACAGACAGACCTGACGAAACTATAAGGGTTCCGTTTTTTGCCATTCGGCTACGGAACCCTAACTAGTTAATAAAGAAAAATAAAATAAAAATATATGTTTAGTGCGTCCATACCTCATGCGTGGGATGTCCACCATATATCATATGTATTTTATATTGATCCTTCTTAACGCAGTACTCATACAACACGCCCGTCTTGGATCAAGATCTTTCTGAAGAAGTCTCTCGGTATGCAAGGGACAGCTGACCTAAGCAAACGTTGCTCAACTTTAAAGATCGACCAATTAAGGTGTAGTCACACTGCCTAAGAGCCTGTCTGATATTATTAATTAGCCTGACATTATTATGTAATGTAATAATCAGTATATAACGTTCTCGTTCCAGTAACGACCGACAGATCAAGCGTCGCAAGTGAAAATGGATCAGCCACACGCTTCGAAGGGATTCCGATCACATACCTAAACAAGCAATGGATTGGAATCCTCAGGGTAAAAGGAAGCGTGGCCGTCCCCGACAAACCTGGCGTCGCACCGTGGTGGCAGAAGCGGCGAGCATCGGGTTGACGTGGAGCGAAGTGAAGCGAGAAGCTCAAGACCGATCGCGATGGAGGACTGCTGTGGACGCCCTCTGCCCCATCTAGGGGACATAGGATATTAAGTCAAGTCAACAAAGTAAGTCAACGTTCCCGTTGCGTCACACAGGCCTCCTGTCTACGAGAGTGTACGATAAGTAATCCATCACCCAGTACGGGTTTTTGGATTATCATTATTATTCCATTTATTTAATATATGTACATATAAATTACATTTTTAAATATTAATATAAAATAAAAACATTTAAAAATATAAAAAATAGTAGCCCACCGGTATCGGGAACAGGGTCCAAGCTACCGGTGGTCAGGGCTCCATAGAGAGGAACCTCCTCACAATACGCGCCGTTTCCAGGAGCACTGCTTTCTGGATCAAGCCCTTAATCCAGCTGCCCAACGAGAGCCTCCTTAGATGTTGGTCGAGGCTCTTGGCTATTATACCATTGGCTGTGACGACTATCGGCACAATGATTGCTGTCTCCACATCCCACATGTCGACAACCTCGCGTGCCAGGTCAAGATACTTATTTTTTTTATCTATCTCAGCTTTCACGAGGTTCTCGTCATGGGGGACTGCTATATCAACAATCATTGTGCAACACTCTAATCGGTCTATCACCACTATGTCAGGCTTATTGGCAACAATAGTCCTGTCAGTGATGATAGACCGATCCCAGTACAGTGTAATATTGCCATTATCGAGAACTGGGTCGGGCACATACCTATAGTATGGTACTTCTGATTCCACAAGATTGTATTTAAGAGCAAGTTGCTGGTGAATAATCCTGGCTACGAGGTTGTGTCTATGCAAATATTCTCCGTTAGCTAGACGAGAACAACCGGAGATAATGTGACGAATGGATTCTCCCGGTTTGTGACATGCCCGACATACGTCTACCGTACCATCCTTCACAATATATTTCCGATAGTTATTCGTCATCATAACTTCGTCCATAATCGCACAGACAAAACCTTCGGTTTCCCCGAAGAGGTCACCAAAACGTAGCCAAGCTACGGACGCTAATAAATCTACTTCAGACCCATGAAGGGCTCGGTAATAGCGTCCGTGAAGCTCCTTGCTCTGCCATACTTCTCTGCGGTCATTAGTATCTAATACTACAGGTTTGCGCCAATTCTCGTTACCTAAGGAGAGCGGGGTGAGGCCTTTGTCCACCGCTGCCACATCCTGATGCATACCCACGTCAGCTTTTAGGAAATATTCTCTAAGGCTGCATACCTCGCGGTTGTGCAGGGTCTTTGCATTTAAAAAGCCACGACCCCCGCACTTCCGCGGGATATACAGCCTCATCACCGATGAACGTGGGTGGTGCATCCGATTTGCAGTCAGCGTTGTGCGGACCCGCCTGTCCAAGGTGTCAAGTTCAGTCTGAGTCCATTTGAGTATGCCAAAAGAATACATCAATACTGGCATAACCCAACCATTGAAGGCACGACGCACCTTGTTTCCGCCTGATAGAAGACTATTCACTTATATAGTGCTTTATTCAGGCGGCCAAAGAAGCGTTCCTTCAATGACTGTTTAACATAAGCAGCATTGATGCCTAGCGCCTCTGACATACCCAAATACGTGTAGGTTTCAGTTGAGCCGAGGGATCTTAGGTGTATGGAACCCGAGAGTTGAGTTCCCACGGATTCCATAATCTCCCCTCGCTTTACATGCATGACCGCACATTTGTCCACCCCTAATTCCATCCCGATAGCGCTACTGAAAGTTTCTGTTACCTTCAGTAGCTCCATCAGTTGCAATTTGCTGGGAGCAAAGATTTTCAAATCATCCATGTAAAGCAAGTGTGATATGATCTGACCACCTCTTTTCAACTGGTGGCCTAGCCCCGAACCCTCCAGCAATGTACTGAGAGGGTTGAGAGCCAGACAAAACCACAGTGGGCTCAGACTGTCGCCTTGAAATATGCCACGCTCAATCCTAATCGGTTCGCTGTTTTCCTGGATCTGTCGACATCCCAGATAGCAAAGGACCGTCTTCCATTGCCCCATACATGACTCTAGAAAATTACGTAGTATTGGGTCTATTTTATACAACTCCAACACCTTCTTGAGCCATGTATGTGGAACAGAATCATAGGCCTTCTTATAATCTATCCAACATGTTGACAGATTCTTTCGAAAACGACGAACCTGTTGGTTAATGGCAATATCAATGAGGAGAAGCTCCTTAGTACCGCGGGACCCGTTTCTACATCCATTCTGAGAAGCAGACATGATTGAATTTTTATCAATATGATTGTTAATTTTGGCTCTCAAAATGGATGTAAGAACTTTATAGACCGTCGGTAAGCACGTGATTGGTCTATAATTTTTAGGTTCCGAAGTACTGCCTGATTTATGGAGCAGGTGGGTTACTCCTGTAGTTAGGAATTGAGGGAGCGATCCTGACTCTAGGGCAGACTGGAACTGAAATGCCAAGCGAGCGTGCGAGCTTTGAACCCATTTTATCCAGAAATTGTGCAGCCCGTCCGGCCCTGGAGATTTCCAGTTGGATAACGGACGGACTGCACGGGCTACATCTTGGGGGCTGATCGTAATTGCCCCTATTTCTGGTATAAGATCGCACGTGCGCTTGATCTCTCTCATCCAGTCACCCTCAGTGTGACTGACAGGCACCGACCAGATGCTGCGCCAGAACGAACACATGGCGTCATCATCCGGTAGGCGAGTATCAATCACACCTTGGTCCGGTCGCTCCCAAGCCCTATAAACCCACCTTTCATTGCTTTGAAATGTGCGATTCTGAGTGTATCGCTCCACTCGCCGCTTATATCTGCGTATACGATTTGCCCATGCATAGACTTTCTGCTTCAGGAAGTCGATACGCTCTGTGACCCGGGTCAGATAATCTCGAGGACTAACATCAGTCCCCACAAAAACCCGCCTCACAAAGCGCATCACTCGAGGATGAGTGTTGCCCTGCCTGAAGCAGATAAGTTTACCAATGAGTGCTCTAGCCTCAGCAATACGACGCTCGATCCTACCCTGCCAAGCTGGTACAGCTGGTCGTATAACTCTGTCAGTCTTTGGGAACTTGACATGAGCTACCCGACAAGCCGCTACAGCTGCACAGTATAGGATCGAATGAGTATCGGTGAGGTCTTCACTATTGTCAAAATAATTTGACAGCAGTGAATCTAGCACACACTAGCGCCCTATTTTTCTTATGCATGGGTAAACGAGGCAGACGAGGTCTAATCTCAGGCTGTATGGAGCAATACTCCCGTAGTGCACATTCCAAAGCACTCCTCAATCGTTCACTGCACTGGGTACTCACGGTTATAGCCTCGTCATCATCATCTTCATCGACGAGGTCGGGTCGCGGTGAGATACTGGATTGTAGTTGCACCGCGGCCAGTGGTGAAGCAGATGAGACACGGCTGCACCGTGATTCATGGCGTAGTCTATCAAGTACGGTGTCATCCAACATACGGTTACCCTGGATTACCCGTACCTGATCCGACAGTCGTTGGGCCGAAACGTTGACAGCTGGTTCAAGTACCTGAAACAGAGAGAGCATCCGACCACGGTACGCAGTCAGGTTAGTTCCCCCCTCTGTAGCCCCAAAGTATGAGCGCATGACATTTTCATTGATGGAATGTGTCCATCGCATGCGCTGCACACTTCCACCGGCAGCGGGGACCCCATCGGAGGCCGGAGGGCCTCGAAGTCCTAAGCCGACCGGAGGGCGGCCTCTTCCTCGCCGACGCGCAGGTGGTGGTGTCGTCGGCGGCGAGAAGTATTCGTCGCTCGAGCTCGACGCAGCTGCAGCGGCCGGAGTCTCTTCACTCACGGCTGGAGCAGGTCCCGGCGGCTGCGAGGCGGAGCTGAGCGACGATTCCGCAGGTGTTGGGCGTGTTGATTGTAGTAATCGAGCCCGGCGTCTAGTCAACATTTTTTCTTCTTCTTGGTTTCGGATTCGTGTGTAGTTTTTGGTTTTCCTTAACAAGTTATTGTGTTCTTCATTTTTGTATGGGTTTTTGTTTTTTTTTTAAAGGATTTATTTGGGTTGAACATGATGCATTAACGATTATTTTATTAAATATTTATTTTAAAGGAATCAAGAAGAAAATTTATGACAAGTCGGTTGACAGCCGGGCCACTTGGATTATCATTATTATTAATAACTACTTATTTTAAATAAGAACGATTGCTTATTCAGTACTGCTCGTTTAATGGTGAATCGTTAGAGTATTTTACAGGACAATATGAATGTTTTGTGAGAAGAGACCGATACACTCATGAAAACAGAGATTTGGAAGACTTAGTAAAACAATTCAAGTTAAGTATGAATCAGGAAACCAATTGTTGCGGGCATTCGATATTTACCAGTACCTGAAAGTTCTACGTATAAATATTGAATGCCCGTATACATAGTTGCAGAGGGTCTACACCAACTTACATCAAAAGAGTTGTTAATACAATATAATAATTCTTTATGTCCTATATCATAAATAATAATAGGTAAGCATTATCATGTAATTAAAAAGGTCTAACTAACGTAGTTGCGAAACGTAATCCACTGCAGTCGAAGACATCCTCTATTTTATTTTTATTTGAGGAAGTCCAAGGAAGGTTTAAAAGGTGAGTAAATATGGTAAACAAATATGGCATTACGAAGTTCGTCGGGTTACCTTACATGGTGGTCATCCCACATGTGTGACATCGCACAGAATGTTTTGGGAATATATTCATTGTGCGTACAGCTAATGAGTGAGATTCCCTGCAGAAGTCTGTATTTCCTGGTAGTTATAACCTTGTGGTCTTTAAGTCAAGCGTTGCTTCTAGGTAACCGTGTTTCATCTTCGACCAAATCATTGCTTGCCTTCTGGTGACTTAGTAGACACACGCGAGCCTATCATCAATAAAAAACCCACTGAAATAGGTACATATGCTTCTAGAATAACACAGTGTTCATTCGCCATCAGACCTGGGTATCTAGTGTATATCACAATTTCAGAGAATAAAGGCTTGTCAGATCGCATAAAACGCCGGCAGGAGTATACACTCTCAACAGCAAAACACACTCTATACTTCATAACATCGTCGGAAATAAGTCCTCTCCTCCTAAACTTACAAAGCTGCGAAACTCTACGTGCCTAAATCGAAAAAAGAATACTACCGAAGTGCATTTTGTTCTCAAACGTACGCCGTGTAGCGTAAATAAAATTAAGTGCACAGTAAAACACAACCGCTACTTAACACGTTTAATTTTGATTAAAAGGAAAAAGATAGAAAACAAGTACTTAATTAAAAAACATAAAAAAGTTAAATATTAGTTATTATTGGGAACCTTTCAGTGATGGCGTGGGTTAACTTAGCGGAAAGAAAAAGAATGTTATCGAAAGTATTATGCAAATATTTTTAACTTACCTAACAAAAAAATCGATTGCAATCGGTTATAGCTAGGCGAATACGCATTATTAGTAATTTTAATTACAAAAACACTAAGAGCATCCAACGCGTCTTGATAGGCCTTAGGTTAGAAAGAGTTTTTGACGTGATAATTTTTAGATTAGAAATATACAAATTAGGTGCACTATTTAAAATAAAACTCCTGCTGCGAAAACTCGGTAATTCCTGGACGGCTGGACACGACTGTGGGAAGTAACGTAGAAATCACGGAGCCACTGCGCTGCGGGGTCCGCATCTACCTCGTACCCTCTTCAGGCCTTTGAGATGGACGTCTCAGGCACAGGATGTGCTCGGATACCGGGCGAGAGCGCCCCGACCTCCGTCGTCGATAACCGACGTCGCTTGCCCGTAGGGTGGAGCCAAAAATTGGCTTGTAACGGGATCTAAACAAAAAAGAAACTTCAGACCACCGATGCAAGCTGAATCTTTGATTAATTATGAAACTAGTGCGAAATGGATCGAAAAGAAAAAAGACGACAATACATACCAAATTAACCAGAAAATCACCCACAGACTATACTTTTGCTCTTTTGCACTTTATATTTTTTATTGGATTTACACCAACAGAAAAAAAAACTTTCACGTCATAATTTCGATATTAATCACAAAAAATAAGGTCGACCATCACATATCGGGTCCCAAAAATGTAATGACGCCGTCAAAAGGCAAAACAACCGACGATTTTTTCACGATTCCTGGTTCAAATGTGAATAACAGCTATGAAGAAAAAAATTTTTATTGAAAAGTTTGCATTAGGATTGGAGGAGGTTTTAACCGTAGCGGTTTTACGCTACAGTACCCCATTCCCAGTAAAAAAAAAATGAGAGTAGCAACCCTAAAGGTGAGTGGCAACCCTAAAGGAAAGGTGAGTGACAACCCTAAAAGAAAGGTGGTTGACAACCCTAAAAGAAAGGTGAGAGATCAACCTAAGTGAATGTATCAACCCAGTGAGAGGGTGACAATGCTATAACAGATTGACATCACAACAACAGATTGAAAACACAACAACAGATTGAAAACACAATAACAGACTGACAACACAAAAGGGATAGCATCAACCAAGAGTGAAAACCATAATATACAAATTAAATAAACTAGCCTAACTAACTTTAAACTAAATACATCAAATCAACAACATCGAAGTGCAGCTGATACTGAATAAAATTGAAAGCCGGCCTCCAGTTTAGACGTTAACAGTGCGAGCTTCAGATGCGTCTCCTAAACCTACATTAGAATAGAAAAACAAACGATAGATCTAGAGTAATATTCTTAAATATATATAGGAACAAAGAACAATAATCAACACGAAACAAATAAGAGTTGAGATTAAGAAATAACTTAAAAATACGACGAAAACTCAAAGGAAGTCAAACAAAAACTCGGAGTCGAACACAAAAGCTCGAGGTCAGATAAAAAATCGAAGTGAGAGACGACTCAAAGTCCAACACGACTCAAAGTCAAACACAACTCAAAGACTGAATTTAAAAGCTTAAGTTATAGAGGGATAAGTTAGAAGGTTAAGTTAAAGAGAGAGGGTTAAGTTGAAGAGGGTGGACCTTAAATCAAAATCAAAAATACGACGCCTAATGAGAGGAAATGGTTATGAATAAATATTAACTCCAGGGAGGAATGAGGGTCGAAATAATAAAAGAGGTGTCGTTAATTGAAAACTAATGGCCTAACATAAGTAATGCTGATTAAGTTAAGAATATGGAACAAATTAATTCATTTAAGTATGTCTTTTATATGATATTGTCCAATATGATGAGAATCACAGTCTAGTAGGACATATGTAGTCATGGAGATGACTCTGATCACACGACATTTAATGAAACGAGGAGCAAGCTTTCCTGTAAAGTATTCAGCAGCTGACGATTTTGAAAAATTACGCCTCCATACAATGTCGCCGGCATTAAGTGTAATAGCCGTCCGGTTCGTATTGTAATTTCGTGAATTACGGAGAAAAGCAGAAGAAAGATTGTCCGCTACTTTTGCGTAAATCTCGGCGAGCGAAGTCAGATTACTCGCGTGTTGTTCCCGACTTTCAGCTAAATTAGTGCTTAGAGTCTGGTTATTCGCACGCGATGAATCCATACAGACTTCTCTACCGAATATGAGAAAGTTTGGCGTAAACCCTGTGGCTAAATTAATACATGAATTGAGGTAAAGTTTGACCTTGGGTAACAATTTAGCCCAATTCCTTTGGTTCTCGCCAACCAATATGCTCAAACAAGTAACGACACTTTGGTTATAACGTTCTACCGTGTTTGCTTGTGGAGTGTAATAAGGGGTAAGTCATATCAGGTCGACGGATTGACCTATAATAATTCAAGGCGCGACCGGATAACACTTCGTGGAAGCGTTTAAGCAGATATCTGTCAGTTATGTCGTCTGAATCCTTCTCTTCTTCGATACTGGTAAAAAAATTTCGAACACTGGTATCTCCAGTATAATTTATGTTCCATTTTCTTAGCGAAAATCGTTTTAGAAGGTAACCGGGACAGTCCTCGGATTTCATAGGAGAAGGTAAGTTAGAACGACTAGTACCCGGAGTGGGCCTAGGTGGAATGGGAGGAGGTCTAGAAATAATACTTTCGTGTAAAGGAGTCTCACCGATAGAACCTTCTTCGGACATTTTTAAACACAAAATAGAAATAGATTAAATGAAAGAGAGCGGGACTTAGCAGGAAATCGTTAGATATCGTGCCGTAATATCGATACGGGAAGAAGACAACAAAATGAACGTCAAAGGAATCCGCTGGGCTAAGAATCCAACAAAAACAGATACTAGCAAATAGCAGAAAAGCAAACAGTCGGGCTAAAAAATAAAAAAGGTAGACACTAGCACACGACCATTCAAAAAGCTTACCTTTGGTCACGATGCCTAACCATCCACACATCAAACACTCTACGGGAAACTAACTACCGCTACCTACTGGGATAAAATAAAACTCGGGATAGATACGTATATTTTGGGAGAAAATAAAAGAATTGGAAATTGGGTATACTTAGTTACAAAGTTAATCTTTAAAATTGAATTTCACAAACATCACACAATTAAGCAAAGAACATAAATTCAGTTAGCAATTCTGTAGTCCAGTCGTATGAATCGGGAAAACATTCAAGACAAGTAATCCTTTTAACTTCCATACGGGTATCTGACCAATTCTAAAACCTGAAACTCACAACAAGAAAGATGAAAATTAAAGATTGCTCTCAAGAGCAACCACACACGAGATAACAAAAAAAAATAGGTATTTTAGTAATAATTAATATGCAAACTTACTTTAATTCGGGCGCCATATTGTAGCGTAAATAAAATTAAGTGCACAGTAAAACACAACCGCTACTTAACACGTTTAATTTTGATTAAAAGGAAAAAGATAGAAAACAAGTACTTAATTAAAAAACATAAAAAAGTTAAATATTAGTTATTATTGGGAACCTTTCAGTGATGGCGTGGGTTAACTTAGCGG
This sequence comes from Tholera decimalis, assembly GCA_943138885.2. Lineage (NCBI taxonomy): Eukaryota > Metazoa > Arthropoda > Insecta > Lepidoptera > Noctuidae > Tholera > Tholera decimalis. The sequence goes on from OW964549.2 coordinate 7,373,550, forward strand.
AAAGAAAAAGAATGTTATCGAAAGTATTATGCAAATATTTTTAACTTACCTAACAAAAAAATCGATTGCAATCGGTTATAGCTAGGCGAATACGCATTATTAGTAATTTTAATTACAAAAACACTAAGAGCATCCAACGCGTCTTGATAGGCCTTAGGTTAGAAAGAGTTTTTGACGTGATAATTTTTAGATTAGAAATATACAAATTAGGTGCACTATTTAAAATAAAACTCCTGCTGCGAAAACTCGGTAATTCCTGGACGGCTGGACACGACTGTGGGAAGTAACGTAGAAATCACGGAGCCACTGCGCTGCGGGGTCCGCATCTACCTCGTACCCTCTTCAGGCCTTTGAGATGGACGTCTCAGGCACAGGATGTGCTCGGATACCGGGCGAGAGCGCCCCGACCTCCGTCGTCGATAACCGACGTCGCTTGCCCGTAGGGTGGAGCCAAAAATTGGCTTGTAACGGGATCTAAACAAAAAAGAAACTTCAGACCACCGATGCAAGCTGAATCTTTGATTAATTATGAAACTAGTGCGAAATGGATCGAAAAGAAAAAAGACGACAATACATACCAAATTAACCAGAAAATCACCCACAGACTATACTTTTGCTAGGACACTTTATATTTTTTATTGGATTTACACCAACAGAAAAAAAAACTTTCACGTCATAATTTCGATATTAATCACAAAAAATAAGGTCGACCATCACATATCGGGTCCCAAAAATGTAATGACGCCGTCAAAAGGCAAAACAACCGACGATTTTTTCACGATTCCTGGTTCAAATGTGAATAACAGCTATGAAGAAAAAAATTTTTATTGAAAAGTTTGCATTAGGATTGGAGGAGGTTTTAACCGTAGCGGTTTTACGCTACAGCCGCCTCGCTTGCGATACACTGAAGGTAAAGTTTCTGAGCAACTGTGCTTTTTTGGTACCCGTATTTGGGCTGTACAGTTGGCGAAATAAAAAAGTATGCAGTCTGTTAAACGAGGTAATTTTTTTATTGGATTGCTTTTCAGTTTTGTTCTCATGGATACAAGAGCTAGATTTCATTCTCGAACAAGAACTGGAACTTGAGAGCCTTCTGTGATGGAAACTTATGTGTTCACATTGACATCAAAACATAAAAGTAGAAGTATAGAAGTACCTGAGGTTTATTATATTTTGAAGACTTGGATAGCGCATCGTTAACCACCTTTCTACACGTTATCAGTTCATATACATAATAGAAATATGGACTATTCTTATTGTTTATTATATAAAAAATACAGACACAAATTACATTCAGAATAAAATAACCTAAAAAAAAATTCTTCTGCCTACAAATGCAGTGTAAAACTGCCGCAGCTGTTTATCCCACAAACAAAACTATTTCGCAGTATGTACAAATGTGTAGTAAACTTTACTGTGGGAAACATTTTCGGGATGAGTTTTTCTGACGCAACGTTAGTTTCCCAAATGACTGCGTGTCGTCATGCGTCGTTGAGTCACCGACTGCACTGAGGGAAAAAGAGTCTGGTATTGTGATTTATTTTTTTACTTTTTGGGAAGCTTTGCTTGGAAAATATTTAGTTGGTGCCAGAATCATTGCACTGTGTATGTTCGCTGTAATAATTTTTTGATACTAGATAGACTTATATAACAATCTAATGTGTTCAATCAGTGGACACATTAAATTATTATACCACACGCACATATTACGATTTTTGGTGAGTTCGAATCTAAGTCTAGTTACTTAGTGTACTTTGCATTATCACCTCTCAAAACGGTGAGGAAAACCATCATGAGAAAATTTATTGTTCTAGGACCAATAAATCCGAAGACATGTTACATCTTCCAACCCAAACTAAGCCCGTGTATTGGGATACGGCTCATTCCCTGATATAAAGAGGCAACCTATGTCCCAACAATTGGAATTTATAGAAAAATCATGTTATCATTCATTATAAATGTGTAGTCGGTAATAAGTTTTAACTAATACCAAATATATACGTTTCGAGTAAATAAAAGCTGTTTTGCATTAAACCTGGTACCAATGACGATATCAACGTTTCAAATGACACCCAGTGACGTAGTCTGATAATATTTGTCAGTGTCATCCAGCAAAAACCTCTCTAGGCATGGTAGGAAACCGAACCGAACCTGTTTCGGGAGGTACCTGTTTTGGATTCAGCGGGAGGACAGGCCCGGGTGTCAATATTGCGTGGATCACCCGGAGGACACGGTGGAGCATACGGTGGAGGTGTGCCTGGCTTGGGAAGAGCTTCGCCGGGTCCTCGTTGAGGCGATCGGCGGTGGTGACTTCTCGCGCCCGGCCTGGTTCAGACCATGGTGCGGAGCGAGAGGAAATAGGATGCAGTAGCCTCCTTCATGCTAGCGAAGGAGGAAGCCGAACGCGCGAGGGAGAGACAACTCTCTTCCCCACGCCTCAGCCGCCGCGGAAGACGCCCCGGGCCTCGAAGATCGCGAGCCAATCTACGGCCACCGTCGGCGCGGGCTTGCGGACGGCGAGCAGGGGTAGCTCACCGTCCGGTAAGGACCAGGCATGGGTCAGCGGCTCGTCGTGTTCCACGCGCGCCTCTAAGAGCTGTCAGCACCAGTGACGGGGCCTCACAAGGCCTTTGCCTACCGGGGTTGGGGTAATGTTCTAACAAGATACCGCGGCCCCTGAACTTAAGGGCAGCTGTAGGAACAGGGTGGATTTTTAGTCAATAGAAGTCTGACACTCCCTTCCGCTTTACCCAGAGCGGGAGAAGTCATTCGATGATTTTCCCACCCGGGAAAAAAAGGCATGGTAGGAAGAACTTATTAAACTGGCGTCAATGAAATTAGTAAGCTCCGTGTAATAAAAACCGGGTTCCAGGTAATACTAATCCAGTCAAAAGTAATAAAAAATGTTTTACTTCGTAAACATTGTACGCGGCTTGTTTAGCCTAAGACCGTTCCTCGATTTGACGTGTTTATGCAAGTACCAACAGTGAACCATTCATCTCACTTACTATAGATTTACTGATTGAAATATACTATTTCTCGCAGAACAGAAATTTATGGAGCTAAAGCTTCAAGCGGTACGACTGCGTACTGGAAAACGCAGAGTTGGAATGTCTCCCAAAAGGTAGACTGATGACCTGGATATGGTTCTAGGAAGCTCCTGAATTCGAGACGCCCAGCACCGATCGATGTGGCAACAAAGCGAAAGGGAGGATTATGAATGACTAGCTTCTGAACGCAACTTTGTTCGCGTAGTAGGGTTCTCCCGTATAAATCCTATTCTAATCCGATCCCGTGGTAATTTCGGTGTGTGTGTTATTCCAGGATGTTAACTATCTACTTACTAAAAATCATTCAGTTGCGTTCAGTAGTTTTTGCGTGAAAGAATAACAAACATCTGTGCATCCATCTTCACAAACTTTCGCATTTATAATATTGTTACGCCAGTCGCTTAGCTAAGTACGTCGAGAAACTTCAAGCGACATCTAGAATGTTCGAGACACTAACGCCACCTGGCGGCAAGTAGCAGTACTGAGTATATCGAGAAACTTCAACCGACTTCTAATACGTTCAAGACACTAACGCCATCTGGCGGCGAATAGCAGTACTGAGTATCTCAAGTAGCTTCTGGAACATTCTTGGCAGTATAGGTATAAGTAGGACTTACTGTCCATTTTACAAGAATGTTCTAGAACTCATAGACCGGGGTATAAATAGATCGCAGAGGAATGCAGATGGCAGTCTTATTACAAGATACAAGGCGATATAATCGAAACTCTACAAGGGAATTTCAGTGCGATTTAAGTGTTCAGGACAAGTATTGTGGTGCGAATAATTGTGTTAATTTTTATTTTGTGTTTATTAAATTAAAGTGTTAATTTTGGTCTAATTGGCGTAATTATTTCTATCCTGAACCCCAGCTCGTAACAATATAGGTATTAGTAAAGTAGGAATAAAGACGTGGCCTATGGCAATGGACGAAAGTCGTAGAAAAACTCAACCCTAAATCATACACGATTTAAACCCTTAACGATAAATAAACAAAGATTATTCTTATCCAATTCCCATTTCAATCACGACTGAATGTAACCAGACATTTGATTCGTTGTCAATAGAAAAAGCAATCAACTGATAATCTAATTCAAACAAACCAAAATATATCAGAACAAAACACGTGTGCGATATAAAAATAATTGTACTGAAACATCCAAGGGCTCAAATATTTTATCAATCAACCAAATTACATGGATCTGTGTATTTAATCCACTTCAAATATTTACCTGAGTAACATTCTTTTAATGGCGGCAGAAACATTAAAATGGCGGCGGGAGTGGACTGGTTATCGATAAATGTCAATTGTGGAGACGGTTTTATTATAATATTACTTTATTGCGTTGGTGGTGGTAGTAGCTAAATAATAACAGCCGCACGGACTTCCGGGTTGGGGGAATAGTTTAACGAGATACTGCGACCCCGGACCACAAGGGCAACTGTAGAAACAGGGTGGGTTTTTAGTCAGTAGAAGTCTGACACTCCTTCCACTCCACCCAGAGTGAGAGGAGTAATATGTATCAGAGGATTCATTAGTTACCCACCGACAAAAAAAAACGGATCGACCACCGAGGTTAAACAACGTCGGTCCGTGGATGCATGTTGTGGATGTGTGACAACCTAGCATTTACGATTTCTCAGAGCCTCGAAAAACACGTGAAACCGTGGTTCCCAGCTGTAATTTGTAGATAGATAGATATACTCTTTATTGTACACCATAACAGAATTAAATGAAGACTTAAAAACTAAAGGGTGTTACAATGGGCGGTCTTATCGCTAAAAGCGATCTTTTACAGACAACCTTTGGATGGATTTGACACAGCAGAAGAAAATAAATACGCGGGTAGTCCATGGTGTACATAAAAAAATAAGCTGAGATATCTAAAAAATAGTCACAAATTAAAGAGAGAGATAGACATCTTTTACCATGTTTTTGAAATAAGGAAAGGTTTGTGCTTGTCTTACCGACACGGGAAGAGTATTCCACAGTCGTACTGCTTGAGCTGCGAACTACTTACCAAAGAAATTGGTGGAGTGACTCGGTACCTCTAGCCTCAAGTTTTCCGATGACCTCAGAAATTTGGCATGTGTGTTATCTTTGACAGTCATTACGAGTAACCAAAAGCCAGAAGATCTGACGTTAGTCTTACCAAAGGGTAACGTATAGCTCAACTACTGGATCAAAGGACACAGCGACTCCCGAGGCAACGATGCAGCGGACGAAGTCGCTAGAAGGGCTTCGAGTATGGCGATTATGGGTCTTGAACCCATTGCGCCACTCTCCTTTGATTTTCTGCGTCACCTGATAAGGAAACGCACCAGAGACTTACTCCACAAACTATGGGATGACCATGGTGAGTGCAGGCAGGCCAAAGAGGCTCTCCCGACCCTTGATGGCCGCTTGTCGAAACAGGTCCGTAGACTATCTAAACCGCAATTGCGGCTGGTGATAGCCGCCCTTACCGGTCATGGATCCTTTAATAGACACCTCTATGTAATAGGAGTCACAGACAGCCCACTCTGCAGAGCCTGCATGGAGGAGGACGAAACAGCAGCACGCCTGCTACTGAGCTGCCCTGTAGTCGCGTATAACAGGACTAAATACTTCGGCAACCCAGGTACCCTCCGAGAAATGGTAAGCAAAACAAGGGCGTTGCTCGCCTTCCTGGAGGAACTGGCATGAATTGAGTGAAAAAATCCTACCCTTACGCAAAATACGCGCATGTTCGTGGAGTTGCGGATACCTGCCCGACATACATACATACAACTCAACTACTGGCAACTGGGTTGTGGAGGTCAGATAGACACTCCATGTAAAACACTAGTACTCGGCTGCATCTGGTTAGACTTTCCAGTCCAACAACCTAGTTGGGAAAAGGCTAACCAGATGATGATAATGAATTATTGAAGCATGCGTAAAATTATTGAGGTTTGCGTAAAATTATTGAAGCATGCGTAAAATTATTGAAGTATGCGTAAAATTATTAAAGTATGCGTAAAATTATTGAAGCATGCGTAAAATGTACTGTCGTTTGCTTAGTCGTACATTCAGCGGATTACTGTAATGCGGTTTATCTAGTGTCAATTAGGTAACAATATAAAGGTATTTTTAGGGTTCCGTAGCCGAATGGCAAAAAACAGAACCCTTATAGTTTTGTCATGTCTGTCCGTCTGTCTGTCTGTCTGTCTGTCTGTCTGTCTGTCCGTCCGTCCGTCCGTCCGTATATCACAGCTATTTTATTCCGAAAATATTAAAACTATACATGTGAAACTTGGTAGGTAGATGTATTCTGTGAACTTCTTTCCGATTTTAAGAAAAAAATTAAAAAATATTTTTTATTTTTTTTTTATTTTTCCCCATACATGGAACTAAAACCAAATTTTTTTTTTTTTATGAAACCTATGCATGTGTGGTATTTATAGACAGGTCTTTAATAATGACACTGAGATTTTAAGACCACTTTTTCATAAAGTTAATCGTTTAAAAGATATACGCTTCCAAAGTGGTAAAATGTGTGTGCCCCCCTAACTTCTATAATAATGGAGTCAAAAATCTAAATAAAATATATATCTATAGACCTTAATGTAAACTTTCAATCAAAATTGGTTTGAACGAGATCGGATCAGCAGTTTTTGAGATACAGCATATTTTCTAAAACCGCAAATCTAGCTTTGTAATTCATACAAACACTATGAAAAACAAAGTTATTGGGCGTAGTTGTAAAAAATGTAAATAAGATCGTTTTAAGAAATTTGTAAGATTTTTTTGTCAAATAAATAAACATATAATTATATTATATTATTATAGTTACTGCGGAACCCTTCATGGGCGAGTCTGACTCGCACTTTGCCAATTTTTTTAATTTTTTTCTTTATTGGTTAAAATTATTCACATGGAATTGGACATGTACAAAAATTGATAGGTAGTATAATTCATGATAATAAGGCATACAAAACAAAAATAAAAAACGGGCTACCCAACCAGAGAAAACAAACCAATTTCCTCGCAATCAGGACCCAACCCAGAACTCGATACTATATCAATTCCCCAGCTAATCTTAGGTATCCCACTTGGGTAGCGTTCCATCCAGTCCAGCCTACCTGGAATGCACATCACGCCACCCTTACGTGACTTTCATTCGGCAACTCCTACGCGAACGGCTAAATTTTCAAGATTATCTCTAAAACCTTTTGGAAAGTTGCCAGAGTGAATATACTGGTAGTTTGATTTTTTTCATTTTCATTATTCATTCATACAGTTTGAACTGGTTACTTATTCGGGAATTAAAAGTGTTATGTGAAAAAGTGGGAATGAATTTTTTTAATGCACTGTTGCTTTAAAATGTTGTGAGGCTTAATTTAATATTGTTGGTTGTTGGTTTATATAAACGCAATGATAAAATGAGAAGCTGTGTAGTTTGATATGACGGGAAGTATAAATAAGTTTTATTACTCTAGTAACATTATCTGATTGATTTTGCTGCATTTGATTATTGATAAGCATCCTTTTGGCCCTAGAAAAATTTGGATATAATTTAATGTAAATTTTGTTTGATAAGAAGTAAATTTCCATGATTTAATTTTAAACAAAATATGATTGAGTTCTTGTAAATAATAACCCCTTTTTTCCAATCTATATTTATTTAGAGGCTTTTCCTAACAAAGGTACGTCAGCCCCATCATACTTTAATCGAATTAATAATAACACCTAATTATACTACTATTAAAATACATATACTTTTGGGTAAACGAAGGACTTAGTGATGTAGCAACCATTTCATAAATAAGTTTCGCTTCTCCCGAACCAGGTGTAGATAATAATATTCTAATGAAAGCACCAACATCATACATATTAACTTTTAACTCCCGCATCACTAATAAACACCTTATTTTTTAACATGTTTTATATGAATCATCATATTCATCTGCTTCTTTTTAATAATAGGTACGCGTTTGACAACCATCTCACCTGATAGTAAGTGATAATGTGGACGAAGATGAAGCACGCTTACCTAGAAGTAACCTATTCGCTCTTGACTTGAAGATCCCTAGGTTATAGCTAGAGGGAAACACAGACTCCGGCAGGGAATTCCACTCCTTAGCCGTATGCACAATGAAAGTATGCCCAAAACGTTTAGTGCGTATGGGTGGGATCTCCACCATCCGCATCACACCGCGGTTACTCGTTAGAACAATTCCGCAACCCTGATAGGATCTTATCTTTCAAAATACTGTGTACACGTTTGCATAGAAGAGAGAAACATATCTTTAATAGCCATGGATTTTTTCCTGCACGAAATTGTCGGCCATCTTTCTTTAATATGAATACTTACTTATAATTTAGAAGTCACAAGTTTTATTGATATATTTGAGACTTACCAATATGTTTATGTATGACTAGCTTCCGCCCGCGACTTCGTCCCCGTGGAAAAAAAAATCCCCCGATTTTGAAACATTCTTCATTACTGCTCCGCTCCTATTGGTGTTAGCGTGATGATATATAGCCTATAGCCTTCCTCGATAAATGGGCTATCTAACACTGAAAGAATTTTTCAAATCAGAACGGTAGTTCCTGAGATTAGCGCGTTCAAGCAAACAAACAAACAAACAAACAAACAAACAAACAAACAAACTCTTCAGCTTTATAATATTAGTATAGATTTAAAAGAAAATATCGAATAATGCATTAATAATTACCCTGTTCTGCATTTAACTTAGTTTACACTTCTTTGAGACGCTAAATAATTAGGCGATGCCTTTATATGAAAATTCGTACTCTGGGTCAAATGATATTACAAAACTTTCGATTTTAACGATTGTTTTATTTATTTGTAGAAATAAACTGGTCAAAAGGATTCTAGTTGTTCTGGCCATACCTAGTGTTTTTATTTTTTGTTTCTTAAGCACTTAACCTAAATCTAAATTTGAAAGGTTACTAAAGACTACTTTGCTTGAGTGCTCTTAAGTCGAAATTGGTGTATGTGGGTAAATCTTATCGAATAAGGCTTTGCCTGGCAACTTTTATTCCTACTTATAATTGCGTACCTACACCATAATATTTTTAACACAATGTTGAAAATTTTTAAAATATTTTTAAAGCGAGTTAAAAAAGTAAGTTTCCACTGAAGCTTCTAAATTCAGTGTGTAATTGAGTTTTACTAACGAAAAATGAAATTCTCTAAACATTTACTATGCACAATAGTCCAATCAAGTGATTAAAGGACCAATAGTTTAGACCAACGTTGCAGGTACGCTATACATCACTGACGGTCCAGTTTGGCAACATAAACTCATTAACACAGAATAAGGCGGAACAGAAGTGACACTATCCAACTAAAACCATATTGAGGTGAAAAATTATATCTTTTAATACACATCATGATTTCCGCCAAAATACTCTTAATTTGATATCGGGTCCTCTTACAAGCCCTGCCTCACCGACTGGATCTATATTCCTTGAAGACTGGTCTCCTGCGATTATCCCCTATAAGATCATAAAAAATAATGCATTACAAATACATAATTTTTTTAACATCCATTGCAAGCGCGTCATTTCTAACATAATGATGTGTAAGAATAAAAATTGATTATTATGATCACACACGTTTAAATGGAAATCACTCAAATAAAAAATCATTAAGAAGTTTAAAAATTATGGAGTCTTTAAGTCAAGAGTGAATAGGTTACCTTTAGGTAAGCGTGCTCCATCTTCGACCACATCATCACTTATCATCAGGTGAGATGGTGGTCAAACGCGAACCTATTCTTAATAAAAAAAAAATATATAATTTCATAATCACATGTATTTATGGTCAAGTCTTTATTTAAGTTTTATCTTTGTGCAGTAACAGATTTAATATGATAATTTAATTATATTTTTGATAAACAAAAATATACAAAATTATTCAAAACTCTAGATACATTCTTCTGGGTCAGTTCGTTATAAAACGTATTATACAAATTTCAACATTTTTACCAATACTTCTTCACGCCACAAATTTATAATTGCCGCTTCTGTTAAGTTGTTTATTCTACGTTATTACCTAGTTTCTACTGGCCGTCCCTTCCGCGATTATTTAGTTGCAAACGATACCCATGGGAAGCTGTGGGACGGTCCTTTGTAACATGAGATACACAATAAAGAGTGCTATATTATTCTCATAAATATACCTGAGAAAAACATTTTGCTTTTGGGATCTAAGACAGCATAAATTTGTTAGGCATAACTTAGAGCCCAAAATACATCAATATTCTATAGTTTTGTTTACGAGGTATTGTTAGGTAAATTTATTTTTAGTATGGTCTCGTGGATAAGCAATAACAGCCGAACGACTCGTTTTTCAAGGTTAAGCAACGTTTGCTAAAGTTGGTCCATGGATAAGTGACCATCTTAACATGCAAAGATTCCTCCGTGCTTTGGAAAGTACGTAAAGCTGTTATTCTCAACTTTAATTTGTACTTCTTCAGTCAACAGTAATTATGACACTAAAGAAAAAACTAAAAAATATATTGGAATGCTAATCATACAACATGTAACGGAAAGCTCATATCTATCCAAAAGGACTGAAGACAACATCTGGTATGGAGTCTCTATGCACAGTTTCAGCACAAAATAACTGACTCAAAGAATTGATACCAAATTATTGGTTTCATATATTTCTTGAATACCAATCATAACAAACGTGTCACAGCACTACGAGGGTCAATAACTTTCCACGTCACTTGCCAATAACACGATAATTCTTTTCGTTCTTCTTAATTTGAAAAATTCGGTCTCTGATATCAGTGTATTGGAATTTGTTATAAGTTCTTCACACGTAGGCTTAGGATTACAAAACCCTTGCCATATCGTTTGTTATCATCCAAAGAAGCCATGCACTTGGTATGTATATACCCTTTATACTACACCTGCTTGGAAAGTACCTTGATACTTTATCAAATTTACGGTAGAAAGTACGTCATTGCATATCGAACAAATATGCGGGGAGAAAACGCATCTGAGCGGGAGAGAAAAGTGTATGAAAATCCATTTCTTACGTGGTTTTTCTTTTTTAATTTTGGGTAAGACTATGCGCCGGTAACCTAAATATCAAAAGCCAAAAAGTTTTTACAGTGAGTTTTTATCTCCAAGTTCGCAAAATAACACTGGCCACTAGCTGTGTGTTGGATGGTGTCGGGCTGGCAGTGCGACCCTGCGGCGGCAGGATAAACAATTTGAAAAAAGAACATGTGAAAATTGCAGACGCCATTGGCGCCATTTTCAATTTGTGTGTTGTTTGAGGATTCAGTTTTCGTAGAAAGTAAAATAAAACTATCAAAATGATAAGTAGTGATAGTGATGATGAAGATTTTTTAACTCCGCCGCAGTTGAAGGAAACAGCAAAAATACTGATTGATAACCTTTTACCACAGAAATCAATTAAAAAATATAATAAAACTTATGACGATTTTTTGCAATGGAAAAGTGAAAAAAATGCGGTATCTTTTTCTGAAACTGTTTTGCTAGCTTATTTCAGTGAAAAAGCGCAAAAATACAAACCAAGTACGTTATGGTCTATGTACTCAATGTTGAAAAGTACTATTTATTTTCCTCGTAGGTGTAGTATAAAGCACTATGTATCACTCGAGAGAAAGTGCGATTCCCGATCTCGGGTGTTTTAAAGCCCTCGCCTACGGCTCGGGCTTCAAACGACACCCTCGACGGTAATCGGTCACTTTCTCCTCTCGGTGAACAATGTACTATTAAATTACACGTTGTATAGGTAATTAACACATTGTTGCTGTGAGATTATAGATATAGGATTATATTGCAACATATTGTGTAGAAGTAATTGGAATGGTTCATTAATGTTAATGTATAAAGAGCGCCTCTCGCCATCAAACGTAAAAGTTTGGCGAATTTAGGTTTAAGTGATACCTCTGTATGTAAATTAATTAACTAAATAAATAGAAATAAAAAAATCTGACACCAATCTTGTCAAGGGCTATCGTGTTACCCAGTTACACAATACCCCTTGATTTTGGAGGTCAGGTAAGCAGTTACTCCATGGAAAATAGTAGTACTTAGCTGCATTAGGTTAGACTGAAAGCCGACCCGAACAAAGTTGGGAAAATACTAAGTGGATGATGATTGGCTCTTTGTAGAATGTCGTGGACAGCCAGACACGACAGAAAATTTAAACGATATTTTACATAATTGTATGTTAACATGTTGAACGCCAAGAAAAAAAAATATTTTCCCGTTTAGGCCGCGTCGGTCAGTGGTGGCCGACAACTAGACTTGCCGTACGGGCCGCGTCGGTCAGTGCTGCCCGGCGTTTAATATCTCCATAATTAATGAATTTGATTTTTTGTTTCTGAAAACATACATTTGGACATTAGATATAAGTATCTACTTTTTTTGAGGTTGGCTTCCCGTCAAACCAACAATTAAAAAAACATTTGGTCTAAATTTGGATAGAACTGTGATTTTTGCTTGGCCTAAAAGAAAAGCTCACTGTCGGTCAGCACTGACCGCGGTGGCGTTCAAGGTGTAAAACATAAACAAATATGGTAAATTATGGTCAAACGCAAGCCTATCAAATATATATAAAAAAAACGTTCATAAAGGTACTAATCACACGCCGTGGGTGCCACGGGCGGTAGCTCATTTAAAAGTAAAGGGAAAAAGCATAACTAAAAAATGTACGAATGTGTGCAGCCTACGATTACTAGCAAGCTTCGTACAACATAAAGGACAAAAGGAGTAATATCACAAGGTAAAAGAATCCTAAAGCTATCAACGAACAATTTCAACAATCCTATTACGATATCTACATTCAACAAAGAGAATCTATTACTTTTACTACAAATACTATTACGTATGGTCCTGTGAATAGCCGTGTGAGATGAGGAAATTCAACAAAAGTGATTTTAAATCTGGTAGAGACAATGTGAGGTGACTGTTACACTGTTCAGTGTCATATATGTTACGTGTTACAATGGGTACCTGAAATTGTGTTAGGATTTAAAACTGAAAGGTAAAATTTCACACCTAAGTTAGGCTTCCTTTTGGTTAAAAGTGACTTACAATTAAATAGTATTATTATCTTCACGTTTGTTCATTTAAGTATTCAAAAATATTTATAAATATATAGTAAGAAACAATCAAAATGTACGCAAAACGCGCGTTTAGCCTTTGAATAATGCTCCTTATTGATTAAATTTCCAAGAGCCAGGCTACCAATTCACATATTCTTTGCACTCCGGCAAATCGTTGCGTTAATGACGCAGTAAGCTAAACAAATATAAATTTTCTTTTGAGACACTTTGTATTAGACTACAAAAACTTCGTCTGCCAAATTATAAAGGTTATAAAACCGCAAATAAACTTTGTATTTCATACAAACACTGAAAAACAAAGTTATTTTGCGTAGTTTCTACGGAACCCTTCATGGGCGAGTCTGACTCGTACTTGACCAATTATTTTTAATTTTTTTTTTTATTCTGCGTTCGCGTTTGACCACTAGGCCTATCACCTGATGGTAGATTTGAATATGATTTTGCTTTACGTCACTGGTAATCTATCTGAATAACTGATATTTGAAGTTTTGCTACTAACACTATGGATTCTTTTTAATTGATTATCCGAAAGAAAGAAATTATATATTTATATATACATATATATATACTCAGATAGATTATATAATTAGTGTCCTTCCATGACAGCCTAGGTCTTGTTTTCATCAGGGAAAAAGTGTTAAAATACATGGCCCTCAAACATCAGAAACCTTTGACCATCAAAATTATTTCAGTAGTTCTCACCGCTGCGGTGTAATAAACGGCCATTTTAAGAGGAATTCAATATATTATCCTTATAACTTTTAGATTCCACTTTATCAGTTCCTAACATATTTTATGCTCTTTTAAAAATTCTCTCAGGTAATTTCATTGTTGTTTTATGTTCCAGTCTATGTTACTAGTTTACGAGGTGAGCAATAGGCTGTAACAATGCATGAAATATGTGCAACTAAACTGGTTCAAGTTGTTCACTGTTGAAATTACACTAGACTCGATTTTAGAGGCTTTAAAGACTCCTTAATTTGGAAGTTGATTGCTGAAAATATTATGGTTTTCAATTTTTGAGTGAACTTAGTATATCCGTTAGTAATTCACCAATTTAGACAGTAAGAAGTGATTTGCAAAGATTTCAATAACATCCAAAAATTTTCTAAAAAAAAACGTTATTTAAAAAGTCTAAAAACCCGACTGCTCAACTGAAATGCAAGAAACAAGCAGATTTTTATTTTAAAAAGTGATAAGCAGGCGGAACCCAAATGAACATTTTTTTTAATGGGTTGGGTCCGCCTGCTTATCACTTTTTAAAATAAAAATCTGCTTGTTTCTTGCATTTCAGATGAGCAATCGGGTTTTTAGACTTTTTAAATAACGTTTTTTTTTTTCAACTTTTTTGTTAAAATATTTATTAACAATTTTTTTAGTTTTCCCGGCCGTGTCACATTGGCACTCCACCGGATTCAGAAAGTGAAGTCCATATATTTAAACTTTCCCATTGTATTATTTTGCTAGTATTACAAACATGATATACCTTTTTGATATCCTTGTGTTAAGCCCATTAATTTGATTGAAAAAAAAAAATTTTTTTTTCACCATGTATATCGGCTTCGCACAGCCGCCATGTTTAATTTTATCAAATGTCACCTATCTAAGAACACTTGGGCTGCTAAGAAAAATCTAACGATACCTCAATTGTGTAAATCCGTTCAGTGATTCTGGAGATATGAGGTAATAAAGAATATTACATACATACATACATACATACAAGATACGCGCGAAAATCATAACCCTTCCTTTGCAGTCGGGAATAAGTTCTGATCTCAAGCCCTTACTAGAAAATGAATATAATATTTCAAAACAGCTATTTTCCCCATCCGCACCGCGTTCTTATATTTTCATTTCCAAATGCATAGGTACTTCTATAACAGTACTATTAAAACTAATTCAATCCGCTAATTCGTTTAATGTTTATAAACTACAGCGATCAGCTACTGAAGAATTACAGATATTTATTATATTCCAGGTTCTCTCACTCCATCAAGTTGAAGGCCATATAGAAATCTGTTGCAACGCTTCCGTCAAAAGCTACAATCCTCAGCACTGAGGGACCGACTTGAGGAGGGAGGAGAATACAGCAAGAACTATAATGTTTATTTTAGTTTTGTAAGTTAAGTATTTTAGGTAACCACTGAAAACAGCACCGTACTGTAGACACGCCCATGGCATAGCATAATGCTGAGTGAGAGCTTTCTCGCCCTGGCCATAACGTACATTAATTGCTTGTTTTTTTCCTTTTTTCCCTATTTTGTGAAATTCTTATATTTAATCTTCGTTCTTATTGACATAAATTAAGTACTATTGTATACCTACATGTCATTCCCTGTGGCTGTAAATACCTTTTCATTCTTTGTTTTTCCAGGAAACTACATCGGCAGTAGAAAGTAATATCAACTTTTTATAAAAATGTTTCAAGTTAAGCTACACTCTTTTAGTATTCCCTAGGAAAATCACTATCGCAAGTATTGAACAAGTCAGTCGTGAGTTCAAAGGTCAATAGCAAAGGAAAACGAAATTGATAAAACTCAAGAGAAAAAGTTTAGCTGAGAAAAAGGGACTAAGAAATTATTCATACGTAGGTACCGCTACCACAACGCGTAGGCTTCAGACAAATATGTATGAAAATTAATAGTGTGGGGAATAACTTGCCTCATAAATCAGGCAGATAATTTAGATATTAGTGAATCTCTTACGCAATATAAAAAATATATAAAAGATGTATTATAATTAGTGTTAATCTTTTTTTTATGTATATCCAATTCATTTCTACAATTATTATTTTTTAATTTTCAATTAACTTATATTTTTTAGCTTAGTTATTAATTTTATCTCGTGCATGCTGTGGTCTCTTATAAGTGAAAGAGTACACATACAAAACACATAATTTGTATAACCGGAATATTTATGAAATGTGTATATCTTTTGTTAGAGATCCTAAATATATAAATAAATAAATAAATAAATAAGTACGTACTGCTCAAAATCCTTCTTGCATTTTGTCAATTTTCATCATGTGCTATGTTTCAAGGTTAAGCAAACCGAGGTTTGTCTGTGGATAGGTACTAGTACTCCTAGCTAAATATGTAATAACATCCACACGGCTCGATCTTTAAGGTAAAACAACGCTTTCAAAGGTTATTACACGGATTGTTTACCATCTTTTCATGTCGAGATTGATCCGTGCGTCAGAAAATACGTTACGTCGGTGGTACCGGCTGTCATTTATACATCTTTGACAGTCGTTACAGGTCAGAAGTCAGAGACCTGATCCCTCCATCTCCCTTTCACTACCGGTCTACCAGACGTACCGCAGGATACCACCCACACTTGGTTGATATACCGTCTTGTCGTACCAAGCGCTTCTCCTCCACATTTATTGTGCGCAGTTCCAAGCTGTGGAATTCTCTCCGGCTTCTGTGTTCCCTGCCACTTATGACCTTTCAACCTTTAAAGCAAGAGTAAACAGGCATCTTCTGTGCTCGCTCGTTCCATCGTAGACCTCATCTATCGCTTACCATCAGGCGAGATCGAGGTCAAGAGTGAGCTCATACTGAAAAAAAAAAACAAAAAAAAAAGCTGATACCATTCTTTCCAAGGGATATCACGCAAATACGTTGTCGAGGTCAGGTAGGTAGTCGCTCCACGTAAAACTCTTATAACATAAACATAATAAAACTTATTTTGAGGTTTCTTTAACCATTTTTTATTTTTAGCAACCGTTTAGGAAATATAAAATATTAAACGGAATTAAATACTAAAAAGTTGAAAATAAAAAAAAAACTTATTTAAAAAATCTAAAAACCCAAGTGCTTAACTGAAATGGAAGAAACAAGCACATTCTTATTTTAAAAAGTGACAAGCAGGCGGGACCCAATTGAGTAGCAATTAAGTAAGCAGTTGGGTTTTTAGATTTTTTAAATAAGTTTTTTTTTTATTTTCAACTTTTTAGTATTTAATTCCTTTTAAAACGTTATATTTCCTAAACGGTTTGCTAAAAATAAAAAAATGGTTAAACAAACCTCAAAATCATTTTTAAAGATCTATTTAATGATACCCCATTTGTCATAGTTTATCGATTTTAGATTTTTTATTTTACAATATAGCGCCTGGTTCTCGTTGTGTTAATTTGTTTTTATTTTAATCTATTTTATTACACTCGCGCTATTAAGACAAATTCAACGACGTATCATTTATCAAAATCCGTTCACGGGTTTAATAGTTACGAGGGAACAAAGGAACGGACATACATACATACATACGTGGCAAAAACATAACCCTCCTCCTTGCTTCGCCACAGTCGAGTAAAAACATTCTTTATTACTAAAAAGATTATATACCTATTACAGTTGAAATTCCCTAACTCCTGAACTAGTTGTAAACTGTATGACAGGAGCCAGTGCATTCCGCTCAATAAAGTACCATATAGAAAAAAAAAACTGACTGTTATACAAAATTAAAAAAAAAATTAAAATAAAAATACGGAAAAAAACAACACCAAAAACTGGTAATTTAACATGTCAGGATATTTAAATTTAGAATAATAAATAATAACATTGAATTATTGAAATGAATTAATAACAATAAGTGTTTACAATTGGATCAAAAAAGAAAATGATAAAAAAAATTGAATGACAATTGTGAAGTAAAATTATATTGCATGCAATACTCAGCTGCATCCGGTTAATCATCCAACAAAGTTGGGAATAAGCTACGCAGATGATCTGATAGACAACGTAAAAAGAGCAATGGATGTTGAATTGAATGAACGAAATTGTACGTATTTCTTGTATTTAAGAATCTCCCAGCTGCAATTATAATAAAACTATAATAGAGTTGCTAATTTTTCACTAGGAGAAGATATTATTATATTTCTTTGAAGAGAAACTTTTATAACTGACGAGGTACGATAAGCTGAAAATTTTGATCTTAATTGAATTTTACTTCGGAACGTGAAATATGATTAGTATCGATCACCGGACTTCAATTTTCTACAAAATTAATTAAATTTGTGACCCTATTCTGGTTACGAGCTTCTGAAGAAATTAATCACAGTTTAAATTAACAAATCAACTAGTCAGATAGTTTGCAGGGTTTTGTCCAAAATTTAGTTATGAGAAGAAATATGAAAACGCGTTTATTTGCGCCAGTCAAAAGAAATAAAATTATGGACACGGTGACGAGTAACAGTGCTTTGTGAAAACTGTACCCCATAAAATACCATGTTATTAGGAACCATGACTTTTTTTGAGAAAAACACCGTTTTAAGTAAGAAAAAATATATATTAATTGAAATTTGATACTTTTAATTATATTTTCTTCAAGTTTATGATAATATATTGGTAAACATATATTTTATTAACTAGAAATTTGAACTAAACTAAAATAAAGCAAAACAAAAAAGCCATAAACACCGTTGGCTGATACTGTACCCAAAAGACTGGTTCCATTGCTAAGTTGTATGGCAATACTTAGCTTTTGTCAAAAGTATATCCTGTCTTAGTGACATGGGAAGTGTTAACCAGACTATTCCAATTTTTATATTGTTAGAAAAACCTATGCGAGTACTAAATTGCTCCTTTTTAGAGTTTCGTAGCCAAATGGCAAAAAACGGAACCCTTATAATTTCATCATGTCTGTCCGTCTGTCTGTCTGTCTGTCTGTCCGTCCGTCCGTCCGTCCGTCCGTATGTCACAGCCATTTTATTCGGAAACTATTAAGACTATACATGTGAAACTTGGTAGGTAGATGTATTCTGTGAACCGCTTTCCAATTGTAAGAAAAATATTAAAGTAAAGGGGGGCTCATATACATGGAACTAAAACTAAAAATATTTTTTTTCATGAAACCTATGCGTGTCTGGTATTTATAGACAGGTCTTTAAAATGACATAGGGTTTCTAAAACCACTTTTTCATATAGTCAATCATTTGAAAGATGTAATAGGGAAACATACATAAAGAAAAGATTCCGATGAATTGAGAACCTCCTCCTTTTTTAAGTCGGTTAAAAAGGCAGAATAAAAGTTGTTGTTTGTAATGTCACTAACATAGTCCTAAGACGTTGTTAGTGTTTTACCAATAACCCTGTATAAATTAGCGTTAACACTAAAGTGTGATTAGCATACAAAGTTTCAAATATCCAACGTAATCACCAACACAAACATTGTCATCAGGACCAAAGTGAATTAAATTTCAAACAAAATTAGTTTTACAATACGACACCTTTTAGAATAGCTAATTTAATAATAATATTATTTTCGCATTGAAACGCTTTTGTATCACATTGCATGCTGTTTAGCTAATTACTAGTACAATTAGCGTAGTTAGGTTTAGTTAAAATACAGTATATATTTATTGCTAATGACAATATAATCGTTACCAATAAAATAAAGTTAAAATACTGATGACATGAACAAAGCGGTGGTTTTAATTGGTGTGAAATTTGTTTGTGTGTGCTGTAAATATAGATTAAAAACTGTAGTACTGAATGGTTTGCCATTGTGAATGGAAAGAATGTAACTGGTGATTAAGTAGATAATGAATGAATGAATGAAGAAAGTTATTTAGTATATTTTAAGCACTTTGAAATTGCGGAGCAGGTTGCCAGTTTTGGCTGGAAATGTTGTTTTTTTTTTTAGTGTAATGTGTTCTAAAATTTTGCTTAATTATTTTTAAAGAGCAATGTTGACCCAGTGGTTATGGGCCCAGGTTGAGAGTTGTAGGTCCTCGGTTCGAACGCAGTCGGGGAAATTACTTTGTGTAATTTAAATCTACACCACTGCTCTCATATCGGTGGAAGAAATATTTTCGTAGGGAAAATCATTAAACGACTCCTCCTACTCTGGGACAGAGTGTCAGACTTCAACTGACTTTGAAATTGGCCATTTGCGAGTCAGACTCGCCCATGAATGGCTCCGTAGTAACTACGCCAAATAACTTTGTTTTTCTATCTATATCTATCTATAGATAGCACACACGAATAGGTCTCATGCACAAAAAAAAACAGTTTCAGTTCAATGTAAAAAACAAATAGGATAATATTTAAAATAGAGGGGGGCGCCCTTTATTTTAACTATTTTGTTTTTCTTAAATTGGGAAGCGGTTCCCAAAATACAACTACCTACCAAGTTTCACATGTATAGTCCTAATAGTTTCGGAACAAAATGGCTGTGACATACGCACGGACGGACAGACAGACAGACATGACGATACTATAACGGTTTCGTTTTTTGCCATTCGGTTACGGAACCCTTACAAGTTGTCCTTGTGGACCGAGGCCGCGATATCTCGTTAAAACAAACCCGCAACCCCAGCAAACCGGCATGTATTAGGACTAAAAGTTCGAAGACATGTGACATCCACCAAACTGTACCTACTGGTTCTGCGTATGGAATACGGCCCATTTCCTCTCATAGAGCAGAGAAGGTCTGTACCCCGCAGTGGCAACGTAATAGGTACACTGAAATATTTTACTATTTATTTTTATTTTTACATACATTTTATAAACCACTAGCTGTTGCTCGCGACTTCGTTTGCGAAGCAATATCGCTCATGCGGCTGTGGATCTTTTGGTCTGGAAACCCTTTAGCGCCTCCTGAGAATACGACGCATAACTTTCATTACATTCGGGTGAGGCGGTACTTCACGCCTGGACAGCTTCTGAATCTATATAAAGCATAGGTCCGTTACTGCATGGAGTGTTGCAGCCACGTGTGGGATGGCCCTGCAAAATACCAACTTGCTGCATTGGACTCGATCAAGCGCAGAGCTAAAAGGCTTATAGGCGATGAGGCGCTAGTAGACAAGTTTCATAGCCTGGTTTATCGGCGAACCGTTGCTTGCCTGTCGGTTTTCTACAGATTGTACTTCGGGGAGTGTGCGCAGGAGCTCCATGACCTGATCCCTCCATCTCCCTTTCACTACCGGTCTTCCGGACGCACTGCTGGGTACCATCCAAACTTGGTTGATATACCGTCTTGTCGTACCAAGCGCTTCTCCTCCACATTTATTGTGCGCACTTCCAAGCTGTGGAATTCTCTGCCGGCTTTTGTGTTCCCTACCACTTATGATTAACCTTTAAAGCAAGAGTGAACAGGCATCTTCTGGGCTCGCTGGTTCCGTCGTAGTCCTCATCTATCGCTTACCATCAGGCGAGATCGAGGTCAAGAGTGGGCTCATTCTGAATAAAAACATTTTAAAAAATCTGATAAAAGACGAAAAACTTTTTATTTTGGTATAGAGATATAACCAAAACTAAAACAAAGCATTAAAATAACGTCCTCAGCGGTGTCTGCTGGTAATGTACCCAAGTGATTGTTCTGTGAATAAGTGTTCATTTTAACTTATTGAGACTGCTCCGTGCCCGTTGGTCTCGGCTATCATTAGTGTATCACAGAAAGTCGTTACGGGTAGTCAGAAGTCAGAATAAACTGGCACAGGCTTTGCCAAGGTGTATCGTGTTACCCAGTTACTGAGCTGTGGAGTTCAGACAGGTAGTCGCTCCATGTCAAACACTAACAATCAGTTGCTCCTGGTTAGACTCTGGTTAGACTGGAAGTTGCCTATATCCAAATGACAGCCGGAAATATTAGCCCTAAATTTGTAAAACGCTCCCAGTTCATTTAAAAATCAAGAAGATTATCTTGTCGGAACAATTTAATAATGAACGTAACAAAGCGGAACGTAAGCGTATCTACCCAACACGTCTGGCAAAACAAAAGTCACTTGCTGTACCCAAAGTGACTAATTACTTTGGAAAACGCACACGTTAATCAATGAGGTGCCATCGATGTTGGTATCGTGTGCTACAGCCAAAAAATGTCATAAGAAGATTCTAATAAAGCACTATTTATCAATGTGTCCATAGTATTCCTATGGATACATTGATAAACACCAGTTTAGAGATGTAATGTAGGTATAATATCGGTATAAATGTAATAGCTTCGCTTTTGTTTTTGTTTAGTAGATATAATAAATAGACTATAAATGTATTATTAGTTTTTGTGAATATGGGTTATGTACGATGCTACAAGATGAGCTGCCGACAAACTGTTTTACAGTTTGGCAGAATTAAAGATTATATTTTTATTAAATAATTTAAGTTAAATAAAAAAAAGCTAAACATGCTTTCCGAGGCACGGATGTATCACACCGCCAACGTATAAACTCCAGGCTTCTACTGATTTTTGAAATTGGTCATAGAAAAACCCAATATCACTTTCTGCCCGACCCGGGAAGTTAATCCGAGTTCTAAGGCACAGCAGTTGAGCTAACGACCACTAGACCAGCAATTAAATTAAATAAAAATAAACTAACCTAACCTAATTTAAGTTTGAGTGGAGTTAACAAACGGGATATTAAGTAAAATACCATATTATGATGATGATGAATAGCTGTTAGAATATTTTTACAAAAGTTTTATTAGAGCATAGTAACTTTAAAAAAAAAACATATCTAGAAATGCAACTTTATAGTCAGTTTATGCCTGCACTTAAAAAAGTTAAAAAATACTGCAGCCCAGCTGCCAAAAATTCATGAAAAACCGGCGGTCAAAATTGATTGTGAAAACTAAACTTTACCCGAAATTGAGTGCTCAAATATTGAGCATTAGCTAACATGGAACAGGTAACAGTCAAACAGAACGAATTAAAAAAAACCTTTTCACATAGTTACATAACCAACTTTGAGCTTTTTAGTGCCTAAATTGTATCAAAATGCATATGTATGTACTGACACAGTTCATAAAAACACCGCGAAAATATTGCGATCTATACTGTAGGTTTCCTCAATTAATTGGCGTTCTGATCAAAGCTGTAGGCTTGTAGGTTCCGTACTATTTCTTTTACGTATACTATGCATTTAAGCTAGAAAATCTGGCACCAGTATTGCCAAAAAGCATCGTGATACCCAACTGGATTGTGGAGGTCAGTTAGGCTGTGACTCCGTGTAAAACACTAGAACTCATCTGTATTCGGTAAGACTGCCGAACCCGTAGTTTGAAAAAGGCAAATTACACCTACTAAAAAACTTTTTACCAAAAAATAGAACCGACTTCCATATAAAAACACTACAAAGGCAAAAATAACTTTTTCACGCTTTTTTTTAGTAAGGTCGGTTTGTAATTTATCTAGTTACAAAAGCCAAAATGTCAACTACTTATCACCTTTTACAAAATATTGCTTTTCCCGGTGCAGAGCCGTTAATTTTTGAGGAGTTCTCCTAGGACATCACAATCAGCTCTACTTTACCATATGCATTGTGACGAGCATAAAGTGCTTGACATCTATTTTCAAGTTATCTAATCGCAATCCACGAAATACTTAAGTATTATTGAGTAGTTTTGGTGACCATCTGGGGTCTTCATCATCAGTTCCACTTCCTTAAATGGTGCTTTTCAAGAGCAACTGCACAAGGTACTATAAGAAATACCCAAAACGCTATAGGTGTGCCTATAATATTTGAAGAGTTCCCTCGATTTCTCCATGATCCCATCATCAGATCCAAACGTGACGACAATGGGACCAACCAGAAAGTATACCCTTTTAAACAAAAAAAGAATTTTTCAAATCGGTCCAGCCATCTGCGAGTAATGAGGTAACATACACAAAAAAAAAGTTCAAGACGAATTAAGAACCTCCTCCTTTTTTTTTGAAGTTGGTTAAAAATACCTACTTACACCTACCCACTACCATCTATACCACGTTCAAAGCGACGATACAAAAAAGCTACTTAAAAATTATATTTTTTTAAATCAACTTTTTATTTAAAATATGAATTAACAATTTTTTAGTTTTCCCGATCGTGTTACAATGGCACCCCACCGGATTCAAAAAGTGAAAAAGCTAAGTCTACATTTTGAAACTTTCTCTTTGTATTATTTTTGCTAGTTATTACACTAATGATAAACATGATACACCTTTTTGAAATCCTTGTGTTAAGCCCTTTAATTTAATACCCATATTGTAATATCCGAAAAAAAAAATTTTTCACGATATAATGGCTTCGCATAGCCGCCATGTTTGATTTTTTCAAATGTCACCTGTCTAAGAACACTTGGGCTGCTAAGACAAATCTAATGATACCTCAATTATGTGAATACGTTCAGCGGCTCTGGAGATATGAGGTAATAAAGAATATTACATACATACATACAAGATACGCGTGAAAAACATAACCATTCCTTTTGCAGTCGGGTAAAAAATAAATTTTGTACGGTCCTATCACATTTTTCTATTCCATAATTTTGTTAAAATATACACAAATGTCACCATTCGTTTCATTGATAACCTGTTAGAAAATTTCAGATAAAAACAATCTTACCTAAAAAAAACCGGTCAAGTGCGTGTCGGGCCACGCGCAGTGTGGGGTTCCGTAGTTTTTATAACAGCCAAGTGCGTGTCGTATTCGCTGACTGATCGTTTCGTACCATGCTCTAACTAAAAGCCAAACAGGACTACCTAACTAATTTGATTTCCTATACAAATCCTCACCTGATCCGACAATTTTGCACGGAAAGTTTCAATTTATTTTTAGAAATTTGTATAAAACTTGTCATAGCAGGTGTTTTGAATTTAAATACGGGCACAGAGCTACACTACTCAATCGTCACAAGAAGCTAGCACGATACAACTGGCGCTTAGCGCCATCTATCGACATTTCTATAGAGTTGTTCGAAATTTTCGAGTCAAATACAATTGGTCGACTATTACTCGTAAACTTGTAAAGCCCACTTATGTGTGATAGTTTTCCTTTAAATTTAGTTATATATAGGTACTACTGCCGTGACATTTGAATTTCTAACTATAACCGTTTAGTTGATAGAGGGGGCGGACACTTGATTCTAACGAAAATTGGTACTTTAAAGCTTGATAAGTCACGAACGGTTTACTTAATCGAAAAACCGTCTTACCAAACCCCTAATATTTTTGAAAGACCTATCCAACGATATCCTACACTATGGGAAGAACTAAAAAAAAAAATTCATCCCACTTTACATGTATGGGAGGTACCCTAAATAATTGATTTTTTCAAAATTTTATTCACCACTTTGTTGGCGTCATTAACGTGTATACTCATGCCAAAGTACAACTTTCTAGTACCAATAGTTTTTAAGCTAAACCGCGGACAGACGGACAGACAGACGGACATGGCGAAACTATAAGGGTTCCTTGTTGACTACGGAACCCTAAAAAAGAAAAATATTAAAATCCTAGACAGACTGTCATGTTTTATTTTCTTCACGTCTAAAAAAGGGATCCTTGCTCACTGACATTATGACGCTTATACTCTGTAACAGATTTTATTTTTAACATCACGTACCTAGTATCTTTTGAAGCGTCAATAGCCTAAAGGTTAAGGTGTCAGCTTTGTGATCGAGAGGTCGTGGGTTCAAACCCCACCCCTTACCTACACTATTGCTGCGAACCTACTCCAGACACAAGCATATTTCAACTTAGTTGGAGGAGTTAACCACATTGCTATTAATGTAAATTCTACCCACATTGCCAGTTATATTTAAGAAAAAAAAAATCTTATTTACATAAACTTTCAAGAAACGTAACAGAATTCGTCAAGAGAAAGATTGATTAAAAGAATGGTTTGTAATGTACCTATAATATATTCAAAATAAAGTAAAAACAGTCAGAAAATTGCAACAGTTTGCAATGTGATGTCGTAAAAACATGTTTTTTGACAAAACGTTACGAGATAGGTGAAAATAATAAACAAATAAAAACTTTTTACCAAAAAATTAAACCGACTCCCAAAACACACTGCAACGTGCAAAATAACTTTAATTTCGGTAGTCGGTGTCTTTAGTTTTATATTTTCGTTTTTGACACCGACTTCCGAAATTAAGGTTATTTATTTATTTATGTACACATATGACACTTGCAAAAAAAAAAAATTAAATACAGACAAAAGAGCACAAATGTGCTGCTTATTTCCTAAGAAATTTCTTCCAGCAGACCTGCGACAGGAGAGTTCAAGAGGAGATGATAGACACAGTGTGTATAAATACTAGTTACGATAAATAAAACATACTTAGCTATAAAATTAAACTATAGTGATATAATAAACAAATATATACATACATAGAATTAAAATACATATTTATATTAATGCTATAAAAATATATACCTATAATAAATATATAAAATTACGGGGTTTTTGAAAATATTAATGGATTTGGCCTCCCGGATTTTAGCGGGAAGTGAGTTCCACAGTCGTACTGCATGAAAGGAGAAGGAGTGGGAATAGAAACGGGTTTTATGGGACGGGAAATTCAGATGGAGTTTAAGGTGGGATCTACAAAGTGCGTCAGTAGGACGAGTGAATGAAAAACGATCGCGCAGGTAGTTAGGATATGCAGGGTTGAATAGGATATTGTACAATAGGAATAATATTCGAGTGTTCCTGCGAAGACGGATAGGGAGCCACTTGAGATCCTTGCGAAACTGAGAGACATGATCGTATTTCCTCAGACCAAAAACAAAGCGAATACACAAGTTTTGCAAGCGCTCAAGCTTATATAAAAGTTCCTCAGTGGCATCCAAATAGCAGGCATCGGCATAATCAATAATCGGCTGGATTAAAGTTTGAGCTAAAGAGATTTTAGTTTTGAAAGGCAAGAAGCTTTGAAGGGATTTTAAAGAGTGGAAGGAAAAGTGCACCTTTCGACTAAAGTGAGGTTAGTTACTTAGTTAGTGGTTAGTTACTTGCGCTCGCCAAGAAAGATTGCTGTCAAGTAATACGCCGAGATTCTTTGCTACATCCGTGTACGCAATGACCGAGCTGTTAAGGGATAATGGCCTCAAAGAGGAAGTGTCAAGTGCAGAGCGATAGTATCGACTACCCAAGATCATAGCCTGGGACTTGGACGGATTAATCTGTAATTTGTTTATTTTTCACTTTGCAGTGTTTTTGGGAGTTCGTTTAATTTTTTGGTAAAAAGTTTTTATTTCACTCTTTTTAGTTGGTCGATTTTTAATTTACCTAGTTACAAGAACCTAAATGTCAACTACTTATATTCATTTACAAAATATTGCTTTTCCCAATGTTGGGCCGTTAATTGTTGAGGAGTTCTCCTGGTACTTCACCATCAGCTTCACTTCACAATATGCATTGTGACGAGCATATTGTGCATAATAACCACATTCAAGTAATCGAAGCGGAACACATGAAATACTTATTATTCCTACTTATATGTATATTGAGTAGTTCCAGTGGCCATCTGTGGTCTTCATCATCAGATCCACTTCACAAATGGTGCTTTTTGAATGCAACTACACAAGTTACTATAAAAAATACTCAAATCACTATAGGTGTGCCATATTTGAAGAGTTCACTCGATTTCTCCAGGATCCCATCATCAGATCCTGACTTTTCAAAATTTTCCAAATCGGTTCAGCCGTCTTCGAGTAATCGGTGATCATACATAAAAAAAATATATATACGCGTCGAATTGATAACCTCCTCCTTTTTTGTCGTCGGTTGAAAAATAATAATAGTATCTTAAATATATATACATGAAAGTTTGCATTGGTGTACGAAAAAAAATATGATACAATATCTATTATTCCTTACCCCAATAAATACCTACATTAAATACGTTGTGCATTTCGTTCCTCCTCCTCAAGTCGGTCCCTCAGTGCCAGTGCTGAGGATCGTGGCTACGACGGAACCGTTGCAACAGGCTTCTCGATCTACTACGGTCTTCAGCTTGATGGAGAGCCTGGGACATCGGCATCTGCTGTACTTCGGACACCTGATCAGTCCATTGTCTCCAACCATCCATCGTTGTGCACTAAATGTAGATCAAAATTATTAATTACAGCTTACAAGAAAGTGTGCATTGGTGTACAAAAAATCTATTATTTATTACCCTAATAAATACCTACATTAGATACGTTGTGCATTTTGTTCTTCCTCCTCAAGTCAGTCCCTCAGTGCCAGTGCTGAGAATCGTGGCTACGACGGAACCGTTGCAACAGGCTTCTCCATCTACTACGGTCTTCAGCTTGATGGAGAGCCTGGAACATCGGCATCTGCTGTACCTCGGACACCTGATCAGTCCATTGTCTCCAACCATCCATCGTTGTGCACTTAATGTAGATCAAAATTATATATAATTACAGCTTGTCATTAAACTGAACATCTTAGAAGAAAATATCAGATATTTAAAATGCACGACCCCGCTAAAACCAGTATCGTTACCCTGGGTCGGCTTCCAGTGTAACTAGATGTAACTTAGTTATAGTAATTAACATTGACCGACTACCTATCTGACCTTTAGGTAAGACTGGTGGCAGATTTTCTGGCTTCTGACTACCCGTACTGGCTGTCAAAGGTATACTAATGACAGCCAACAGCGTAACGCGCTGGAACGAATTCGGCAAGCATTGCTTAACCTGAAGATCGACGGATGATATTAAAAATGTAGCCACGAACTCCGCTGACTAGTATCTGTATTAAAAGACAAGAAAACTTCCAAACTGACAGTTCATTTGACAGAAGGCCGCCAAAGAATGACGGTCAAAGATATAAAAAATCACAGCTGGGTCCAACGGTGTTTTCCAAGACACTGAGAATTTTTGATATTGTTACGAGCTGGGGTTCGGGATAGAAATAATTAACGCCAATTAAACCAAAATTAACACTTTATTTAATTAAACACAAAATAAAAATTTAACACAATTATTCGCACCACAACACTTGTCACTTAACACTTAAATCGCACTGAAATTCACTTGTAAAGCTTCGATTATATCGCGTATTCGCATCGTAAAAGACTGACTCTCTTTGTCCCTTTGCGATCTATTTATACCCCGGTCTATGAGCTCTAGAACATTCTTGTAAAATCGACTCACTTTATACTGCCAAGAATACTCCAGAAGCTAATTGAGATACACAGTACTGCTACTCGCCGCTAGATGGCGTTAGTGTCTCGACACGATATACTCAGTACTGCTATTCGCTGCTAGATGGAGTTAGTGTCTCGAACATTCTAGACTTCTGTCGAAGTTTCTCGATGTACTTTACTAAGCGACTGGCGTAACAATATGTTGAATTTTGCTTAACCTTGAACCCATGCGGCTATTATTACATATTTAGCCACGAGCTCTGCTCACTAGTAAAATAAGTAAGAAAAAAACATCCAAACTGACAAGTCATCTGACAGGCCGCCATGTTTTATTATCCCTGTGGCCGGAAAATAGTGACCCTCGCTTACTGACCCCGTGAGGTTTACATTCTTCTACCCTGGCAAATTGATTACGCTCTATTTCCTAAATTGCGTTATTGCGAGGTTTGCTCAGCTGCTCTCTTGATTTGGGCAAACATTTGTACATTTGTTGGTACATATGCTGAGATAAATAGTTGAGGTAGAATTGTATTGTTTTTGGTTTGAGTGTTTAGTTAAGTACTCTCAGGTGAGTAAATAATTTTTTGACATCTATGTAATTATAAATACGTGAAGTAAAAACTGTAACTACCCCTTTTAACGGAAATTATGTTGACGAGGGATATGAAATTTGTCACGGTTATAGTTTATATAAAATTTTATACTTTTGGCGATAGCTAGTATTTATAACTCCGTTCTGCCCACCACTATATAACTACGTTCTACTTATGTACAGACATGGTACTTAAAATAGAAACGTACAAATACAGACTAAACATGCTTTCATAAGAAATTTCTTCCAGCAGACCTGCGAATGGAGCGCGTTGATATTTTTCACTGAAACTAAATAGTTTTTGTCTCCAGCCCTTCAAGTCAAAAATAAAAACCCATCGATCCGTTGTTTCGTTTTGTCGTGAAAGACGGAAAAACAAATACAAGTTAGAAACTTCTACTAATCAAAAACTTCTCAGTCAGTAAGTAAAGACAGAATGTTTATACATACATATAATTATTATGCATGCATTGATGGTATTCGGTTGTATCCAAATAGGCTGGAAATCGAGCCACACATACGAGTACCTACATAGTTTGAAAAAGGCTAGTCGTGTAATATTGTAGTGATACAACATAGTTGTGTTCCAATAAGGCTTGTCAGACATTGAAGGTATGGGGCACAAACGTAAACTATGGATCAATTTAAATATGAATTTGAGTCCCAGGTTATTTTATTTTTCCATGGTTGCGGGAATATTTCAATAAGGAATGAAGGAGCAGAGTGAGTTTTTAGTCAGTAGAAGTCTGACACTCCCTTCCGCTCCACCCAGAACGGAAGAAATCTTCGATCAATAAGTACTATTGCTGATCGAAGGGAGAAATCATTCGATGATATTCCCACCCAAACAAGAAGATAATTTACGACGCCTTTTTTCAAATTTCGAATTATTTTATTTACTTTAAAATAAAATGATTCCTTAAAATATTTCAATAAAAACACTATGCAATTAAAACTTTAAAATTGTTTTTGTGCTATTTACTTAGCAGTTTTAGTTATTAAATTCCACGGATTTGGGGTCCAGAATCATGACACAGAATTCATAGTATGGTTTGTTTTTGTATTTTATAGCTTATATAATGAACTAGTTCTTTTTACTCAAATACGTTGAAGAAAAAACGGTATCTGTTGCCTAGTAACCTTGAAAGTTCTCACCACAACTTGACTATTGACACATCGATAGACAGAAGTGTCTTGATTGTCCGCAGTGCCGTTAGATTAATTAAAATATGGCGCTCTCTAGGAGACATAAAGTCCATGCGGGCGGCGAGCAGGGTTAGCTCACCGTCCGGTAAGGACCAGGCCCGGGTCGTCGGCGGCGCGTCGTGTTCCACGCGCGCCTCAAAGAGCTGTTAGCACCAGTGACGGGGCCTCACAAGGCACTTGCCCGCCGGGGTTGCAGAAATGTTCTAACGACATACCGCTGCCCCAGAACTTAAGGGAAGCTAAAGGAACAGGGTGGGTTTTCAGTCAGTAGAAGTCTGACACTCCCTTCCGCGGGAAGTTATTCGATGATTTTCCCACCAAGAAAAAATAAATTAAACGGAGACAGTAATAACATTGTATGTGTTTTATATTACTTCTTACTAATATTATAAATGCGAAAGTTAGTGAGGATGGCTGTATGGATGTTTGTTACTCTTTAATTTAAAATTTGGTATAACATGACACCGACTTCAGCCATTTGAGTAGATACATAGCCCTTATTTTTAACGAAACTAGACATCCAATAAAACAATATTGAAGGTTATTTCTCTCTTTGTAGTGCAATTCTTTTTTGTAGGTTTTGAAGTTGGTTAATATTTTTGTAAAAAAAGTTTTTATTCTATCACAGCATTGTTATTGTCACGAGACACTTCTAAAGCTTCATACCAGTTGCGCTCTCAACACAGAAACACAATAATCAACTGGCCGATTGAGATAAGGGCTTCGATATTTCGCCCACGTACCGCTGTAGTGTGAACCGATACTGGCTCAAATGACAGGGGTCTATGTGACGAATAGAGGCTTACAGGAGAGAGGGATTTATTTGGCCCGAGTGAGCAGAAAGCGCCTGAATTCGGAAGCTGTTTGCTACAGATTTCCGAGATACGAATGGAATAAAACAAGAGGTTTTATGCTATACTTGCCAGAAGCTGAGATGTGTCGAGATTTCGTTTGAATTCCGAAGTGATTTCTAGACAACACTTTGAAATTTGAATCTTTTCGAAACAAATAAATTGGGTTTATGAATTGATTTCTGTCACTTTGGTACGATTCGAATTAGGAAAACTTAGATCAATCTGTTAAATTTTCGTAACGTAAATATTCAAAGACTAGTATCAATATTTATTTGGACACAGTCTATGTCAAAAACTAGTCGATTTTTATGTGTGAGTTATTGGTTTTTTGCTGACAATGTGTGACTATAAATATTCAGAAAGTAACCAGAACAAAAGACGGATTTGTTTGGGAATGTCAGCAAGGCGAAAAGCTGTCTTAGTTAGTGCATTTTCAAACGACTCTTGGACAACGCTTCGGAATTTGAATTTACATGGGGTCGATTTTCTTAATTATAAGGCGCTATTTCCTCTGCTGATATGCGTGGTCATCAAATAGGCCGCAACTTTTCATGTCTTTCTAGACTTTCTTCATCCACGTAGTTTGCGGTCTACATCTCCCTCTCTTTTACGTAGTCATGGAAAGACACTTCTTTACTATCCTGAGATCTCTGCATAACATTTCCGTACCACCATCTGGATTCAATAAGCTTCACCTCAATAGGTGCTACTTTGAAACTATCCACGTCATTCTGAAATAAATAAATCCGCTTTTAAGTCGTGTATTTATCTTGAATGGAAGCGAAGTTTAAATAATTCATTTATTTGGCATAAAACGGTGATGAGCCAGTGGTTACAGGTACGACTCGCGAGTTCTAGGTTATGGGTTCATACCCAGACACCACTGCCCTTAAACGGTAAAGAGAAACATCGTGAGGAAATCAGAATGTTCTAGGGCTGCAAAATCCGAAGACATGCATCATTCACCTACTCGCACTAGGCACATATGACGGGTTAAGGCCCATTCTCTCTTTTAAAGACCCTACATCCCAGCAATGGGGACGTAGAACTAATTATGTTGTTATGTGTAAATTAAGTTCTTAGTCATAAATTACTACCTAATTACGGACACCAAATATATATATTCTACGCAATATGGAAATGCATCCATTCTCTAAACAATCCAACCTTCAATACTCTAAATTATTTTTATTATATTTTTCCTACCATTTTTTTAAAGGTTGAACCCTAGAAAGCGTACCACATAATAATCACATTCATTCATAAAACAACAGAATTACATTGCCAGTGACGTACATCCAAAATTCCAAGTCATCCTATTTTCTCGTAAAAACAAAAGACGGAACATCGCATACATAATTCTGCATCGTCATCAAAAGAAAAATACTTTCCATACTTTACAAAAATAAAACAAAACACTGCTCCTTACATTCCTCGCACGTACCTACAGTGTACAATGTGGTGTTCCCTTTATTTTGCAACTATGTTCACACCATTGATGAGGGTGTGTATTGAGTGGTATTGTAAAATACGGTGTCACTGTATTACACTGTCTGGGGTGTTCCACTTTATAAATAAGACAAAGAAATTTATTAGAAGGTTACCTACAGTTGTATAGAGACTTATTTGGTTTATGAAGGAAATTCACAAAGCAAATAAGTCTCCATTGTAGATTTGTTTTTGTCTTCTGCTAGGCTTAGGAAACATAAACACTAGTAGCAAGAGTGACATTAGTTAAAACATAGATCTATAAGGAACATGCCGCTAAATGAACCTGAAAGGCTGTACTCTTTCAGGTCCATTTTGAAAGACAAAATAAGAATGATCTTAACATATTAAGTTCCCCCGTGCTTTTGAAAGTATGTAAAGCCATTGGATCGTTTTTATATATTTTTTTAATTTATAATAGGCGTTTGACCACCATCTCATGTGATGGTAAGTGATGATGTGGTCGAAGATGGAGCACGCTTACCTAGAAGTAACCCATGCACTCTTGACTTGAATACACCTAGGTTATAGCTATCGGGAAACACAGACTCCGGCAGGAAATTCCACTCCTTAGCCGGAGGCACAATGAAAGTATTCCCAAAACATTTTGTGCGTATGTGTGAGATGTCCACCATGTAACGATGGCGCATCGCCGTTTGTCTTGTAGTCCGATGATGGAACGGGCTCGGCGGAATTAGATTATGTAATTCCCCCGCACACACTCTCAAATGTAACCGATAGGTTTTCTCTCAGTCGTCTTTGACAGTCATGACTTTCGAGGAATCTCGGTATAGCAAGATTGGCATCCATCTATGGACCGCTCACTGCATGGGACATTTCCACTACGCCCCGTTTCCTTCTCTCGACACCCAGTTCTTTTCTGCCCCTTCAGATATTTTTCCACATCTTTCCACATTTTTTTTCTTTTCAACCGACGACAAAAAGAGGAGGTTATCAATTCGACGCGTATATTTTTTTTCTTTTTTTTATGTATGGTCATCGATTACTCGAAGACGGCTGAACCGATTTGGTAGGCTCTTGTAACTAGGTAAATTAAAAATAGACCAAGTAAAAAGAGTGAAATAAAAACTTTTTACCAAAAAATTAAACCGACTCCCGAAAAATACTGCAATGTGAAAAATAACTTTAATTTCGGAAGTTGGTGCCAAAAACGAAAATACAAAACTAAAGACACCGACTACCGAAATTACAGTTATTTTTCACTTTGCAGTGATTTTTGGGAGTCGGTTTAATTTTTTGGTAAAAAGTTTTTTTAAACATACATATTAATGTACTTATGCAATGAACTCCCTCATTAAAACTGATATTGTTAAAACACTGCACGTTTTCTTATATAATTGATTAATAATCAGAGACAAAAATAAGAATGAGAAGTACTGAATACTTATTATATTATGGATCTAACCAAAGAATGACAATATTTTGTTTTAATGCATCGCGTACAGGCTGTTTGAGTGAGATGGACAAGTGATGACATGTACTCGTAAGTATATATATTTCCACAAAGTAACGCTTGATTATTTACTTCAGCGTATTTTCCTTATCTAAAAGTCACAATAAAAAGAACTACAATAAAACTCATTCCTTAAATAAAGAATCAAGAAAAAAATAACCCTATTCAAAAATCGACCAACAATCAATGCCACAAAGAGACCATCAATGATAGGAATTGACTATTCGAATTCCGAATAATTTTCTCTCTTTTGAATTGAGAAGATTTTTTGGCAGATGGCCAAACGTCTCTACAATGAAAGCATTTGAACTTCTCGGCGTCACGTGCACAATCAGCAGAAAATGTTGAAGGCATAGGCATTTTCGTAAAAGTATTTTAACTTAGAATTATATTGTAACTGGTTGCTGTAACACATGTCATTTAGCGGGCTTGTTTTCCGATTTCTACAACATTATCTTTGGCTGAAACAATAAACGTAGCTGTATTGAGGTGGGTTTAGAGTACCAAGGAGTGTTGGTATTAGGATAGTGGGCTGGGCTGTTAACGCAATGGTTAAGCGCTGCGACAACAAATATTTTTTCCGTGCCTAGATGTTTATAAATATGCAACCACGATACAGGAGAAATTCCTAATGTGAATTGCCCTACATTAGGAATTCCTCCATTAAAAAAAAATAGGCCATCAGTTGCGGAAGAACAATTTCGGATTTTTATTCCTAAGACACTTTTCTCACGATTTTTCTTTACCGGTTTGAACAGCAGTGGGGATAACGAAAATAACACAAAGTAATGTGCCTTGATATGTTTAAACTCATCACCTACACCTTCTCCTTCATGAGTCGTACCTCCTCATATTATACATAAATGTAAACAGAAACATGCCTCTATTCATTACTATAAGAATTACTATTTCATTATACTAAACCTAGCCACTTAGGTACTCGTACATAAACTCAAAACAGACTCCTACACACTTCAGTTAGGCTTTATTTCTCCACATCCAGATACGTATCTACTAATGGACTAGCTGCATTTCCATGGTAACTGAACGGTAAAAATGTAACAGCCACCATACACCATACACGAGTCAAAAGTTAATAGTTAATAAGAAAAATCAAAACAAAATCTATGCGGGTAGTCATTAATAAATAAAAAAAAAATAAATAAAATTCATTTATTGCAGGTCCATGACCCTTATAAAATTAAATTAAAATAATCATGTTACTATTTCTTACAATCATATCTTCCAAATGTCAAAATAACATAACTATACGAGTAAACGAGTAAACAGAGTTAAAAGAAAAAACCTATGTAGGTGATTGAGTGAGAACAACTTATCTTGTTATAAAATGTCAAACTATCAAATTAAATGTGATACTTGTCATTGTAAAATTAAATGTCAAACTATCAAATTAATATTGCGTCATCATCATCCACAGCCTTACTTCAGCCACCGCTGGCTAATGATCTCTCTTCGTGTCTGCCCAGCTCCACGTTCATGTGCAAGTCTTATCCAGGTTATACCCGCGATGGCAACAATGTTGTCTGCCCATCTTGCGTATTTTGCATACAACAAGGCAATGGGATCCCAACCCGTAGACCTCTTTCCTTATACAACCTTGGGGTTTCAAAGTCAAGAGTAAATAGGTAACTTTTACGCAAATGTGTTCTATCGTCGATTGCATCATCACTTCCTTTCAAGTGAGACTGTGGTCTAACGCATAGATATCGATCATATAAAAAAGTGTCTAGGTATCCTTACATATGATATTATCTTAATGTTATAAAGCGGAAAATTTTGTTTGTTTGAACGCGCGTCTTCGAAATTACTGGGTAGATTTGGATGAAATTCAGAGCGGAAGTAGCTTGAAGCTTAAGAAAGGTTATAGGCTACTTTTAACCTGATTGCAAAAAAGAGAGTTATGTTTTTGTCGTGATAAAGTACAACGGAGGAAAGCTCCGCGCAACTGTTAGTGCCTATATAATAAACCACTTTTATAAAACATTTTGTTCTGGTATGGTAATCGGACCAACAAGTCATAACTCGCAGTATTGAGCCTACCGTCGAAAGTTTCGAATTCAGGCAAGTAAAATCGCAGAAATAATCGATTCATAAAATATACAACAAGTAAGAACCCAAGTTTTCACTTAAAGATTACTGAGAACGTAAGGCAACCGAAAATAGCAGACGTTTTATTAATTTAAGTTGCTCGGACGTATCCCGAAGCGACAAGGGACTGTCCCTGACAAATGCACGAGCGCACAAGCGTGCGGTACCTAACTCTACAAGATTTATTACGACCACTTTCACAAAGTAAACTATTGCTTAGTAGAGGATTACAGGAAAAAATCTTGCAAAGGATTAATTTTTGCTAACATTTTCTATTAAGATACTTTTTATTGTACCATAACAGTAACAAATGAGGACTTAACAAGTATAAACACAATGGGCGTAATTACTTTGTTATTCTTAATATATGTCCTAGCCTTTTATATATATATACTAGCTTTTGCCCGTGACTTCGTCCACGTGGGAGGTTTTCCCGTGCTAATTCCGATCCCGTGGGAAATTTGGGATAAAAGCTACCTCCCTACCAATTTTCAGTGAAATCGGTTTAGCCGTTCTTAAGTTATAAATAGTGTAAACACACACGACTTTCTTTTATATATACAACGTGTAACGGAAACCCCATATCTATTCAAAAGGGCTGAAGACAACATCAGGTATGGAGTCTCTATGCACAGTTTTAGCACAAAATAACTGACTCAAAGAATTGATACCAAATTATTGGTTTCATATATTTCTTGAATACCAATCATAACAAACGTGTCACAGCACTACGAGGGTCAATAACTTTCCACGTCACTTGCCAATAACACGATAATTCTTTTCGTTCTTCTTAATTTGAAAAATTCGATCTCTGGTATCAGTGTATTGGAATTTGTAATTAGTTCTACACACGTAGACTTAGGATTCCAAAACCCTTGCCCTATCGTTTGTTATCATCCAAAGAAGCCATGCACTTGGTATATATACCCTTTAAATTACACGTTGTATAGGTTACTTTATTTTAGCTGAAGAAAACTCTTTCACTTGAGCGAATCCGCGGGCAAAAAATAATGTCAGTAATATATAAAACAATATTTTATGATTGAAACCTTAGTAAAGAAACCATAAATATTGTAGTAAATTGTAAACTTAGAAGCAATAAAAATACATCAAAACTTTGTCTTGTTTTATTTCTATTTTAAATTCAAACAAAAGCTGTCAATTCTCCTTTGAATAAAGTTCTCGGTTTTCTGATCGTAGTCATTGACCCCTAACCCCGTTGACCTACCGATACCCGCTTGATGAGGGCATCGCTAACTTATGGGGCTTCTGACTTTTACATATCGTTATAAATAAAGTGTAACCTATAGTTCAGAAATAAAGGGGTCTGTGATAGAAAAGCAAATACGGAGTTAAATCCGAAACATAATTATGTATGTCACACAATTCATAACTCCCCCAATCACTCACATTATAACTAACTCACATAGACTTTATTTCATTTGCTCTTGGTAATGCACTACTCCATATTGTATTAAAATTAAACATTAATCTTTTTCCTATCTGTTATTTTTAATCATATTGTGTTTATTGAATAAAATAAAATACGTATTTACCTGCAAATTTAAATTATCAAAACGATGAATTTTGTGATTTTTACCGGGGTGGAAGATGCTGTCAACGGTAACACAGTTAATACTAGTATAGTTGTCAACGTGACCTCTTACTATGTACCTAAATTAATTGCCTTGTATATTTAGATTAAGAGAAATTTGTACATTGAGTTAAATAAATAAATCATTATATTCGAAAGCACACTGTTAAAATCGCCAAAAAAATAGATCTTATACTTACTTGCTAATCTAGATTGTAGCTAATCCCACTGGTTTTGTGGACTTGTTCACTGGTCGACGCCTCGAGTGAGAAGTGAGAATGCCGGCTACTGGTTGTCTCTCATAGACGTTTCCACTAAACATCATGATCGAGTGACAAGCTAACAGACAAAGTTTTGTAATAAGACCTGGCTGGAGGCTTTAATTAATTTATTAAGTCAACCACAGACAAGCCCGGCTAAGCTGCCGACAACTTCAGAGGTTGACCTGCGGGATGCCACTCACAAAATTAGCAGCCGGGACCAACTTCTAAGCGTGCTTTACGAGGCACGGGGTATAACACCGCCAACTTCCAAACTCCGGGCTATCACTGAGAATTTTTTAAAAGAATAGAAATTCAATAGCACTTTTTGCCCGAATATGCTCAGCAATCACGCTTGCCAGATCATCGAGGCAGTTAACCTACATATACAACGTGTAACAGAATAAACGCAATTCCTAAAAAGTAGTTGGTTCAGAATCGGCTTCTGAATCGATTTCCGTCATAAAAAATAGGTGTTAAATTTTGACGGAAAGATCATTTATTTAACTTAAAATGGAAACACAGTATCATAAAAAATGAAAACATTCCTTAATTCAAGGAAATACGCTCATGTGCGTATAGGCCGCTAACATTACATGAGTGTATGCGTCTGCGTAAGGATATTGTATGACGCACATACGTTTTGCGTTTAGTACGGATATCTATTTTATAAAAAATGTCTAGGTTTGGTTTCAATTTATTTAGTTACGGATGTTGTTTTAGACTTATAATTTAATATTCTAATTGGGGTGTCTGAGGTATTGCCCTTAATCTGTTACACCTTGTACAACCGACAAATATAATGTCCAGTCTATTCAAGTAACGCAAAGTAACGTGACATAACCGGGCTCCTAACAATTTTAGGTTGAGTCACAAAGTAACTGACAAATGCTTTCATTGTTTGGACTGGTCTTCTCAAATCTGTCTGGTACTTTTCTCAAAAGATCAACTGAAGGAACTGAAGGAGTACAAGTCACTCCCTTCCGCTCCACCCAAGCGGGAAAAGTCATTTGATGATTTTCCCACACAAAAAAGAAGCTAATATTATAACCGACATAGTTCTCATATGATTAGACCAATTCGGATTGTATGGACTGACTGAAGAATAGTTTACCTAGCTGAAGAATAAGGACTGATGAATAAAACTGTAATTTTTACTTAGTACATAATAAATATAATAATTTTTAGACGGTCCAAGCCTGATTATGAGCTAGTCAATAAAACAAAGTCTTCTATTCCCAAAACACGGTATAACTTCTGACGAAAATTCACATTATAACACAAATAACATTTCACAAAACGTCGCAAAGCGTTTAAACTTTTTCAGCCATTTTGATAATCCTCTTTAATAACACAACTTACTCAATAATTCAAAGCAACATTTTAAGAAACTTTAAGTAATAATTCTCCTAGTCCTACTCATAAGCCTGATGTCACTCCATCGTGCCAAGCTCTCAACATTACAAACTTGATTAATATTATAATTATTTATACCAGGACAGCTCCTTTGTTCCAACTATGTATTAAGTATTAATTCTCTCTCATACATTACTTGTTATGGCAGGCTTTTGGCCCTCATATCCGGCGTTGACAAGGTTCACGTTAACATTTATACAACGTGTAACAGAATAAACGCAATTCCTCAAAGTAGTTGGTTCAGAATCAGCTTCTGAATCAATTTCCGTCTTACAAAATAGGTGTTAAATTTTGATGGAAAAATCTTTCATTTAACTTGAAATAGAAACACAGTATAATGACAAATTAATACAACCTTTAATTCAAGGAAATTGTGTGCGTGTTGCGTCGACCGCTAACATTGCATGAGTGTATGCGTCTGCGTAAGGATATTAAAAGACGCACATACGTTTCGCGTTTAGTAAAGTTAATTATTTTATGAAAAATGCCTAGGTTTGGTTTCATTTTATTTAGTTACGGATGTTGTTTTAGACTTATGATCAATCAATCAATCA
The DNA here is from genome assembly GCA_943138885.2 of Tholera decimalis. Classification (NCBI taxonomy): domain Eukaryota; kingdom Metazoa; phylum Arthropoda; class Insecta; order Lepidoptera; family Noctuidae; genus Tholera; species Tholera decimalis. Next base: position 7,414,118 of record OW964549.2, read on the forward strand.
ATCAAATATATTTATTAGCAATAAAAATATTACATATAATGAAGCTCTGTTTCCTGAACTAGGTCTAGCCTGTATCTCAGGAACACAGTGACTTCCCAAGTCTTATATTCTAGTTCTTATATAACAAAAAATATTTAATGTTGAATTTAAGAAAAAAAAACAAATTAGTGGAAAAATTATTAAAATAAAAAGCTAAGTAACTAAGTAATCATAAGGAAAGTATACTTTTTTTAGGATGTATGGGAACAAGCTATGTAATTATTATGATGTCTGTATGTGAGTTTAGGTATTATATTATAGATACGTGGAGCAATGCTATTATAATGACGTTGGGCAAATTTGGTTTTTGTTCTGGGTATGTTATATCGGAAACGTCTTTTATTAGTTTGCGGCAGTAAAATTGCTGTTTCTCGATGGTATCTTTGCAGAGCTACAAAGATAAAGAGTATGCGTACTGAGAGTACTTGGCTTTCTTTATAAATTTCGCTGGTAGGGTGTCTATATGGTCGAGACAGTAGAACTTTCAGTACCGATCTTTGAGCTCGTCCAACTTGTAACATTTTAGTTTTTGGTGCACCACCCCATGACGATATACAGTAGCGAACGACACTCTGACAAAGCGCTTTGTAGGTTTCTATAAGAGTCTCCCTGCTAGCCACTACTCTAAGTTGCTTAAATATATAAATGAGTTTTCTAACTCGGGAGCACACATTTGCAATATGATCTTTCCCGCTCAGAGTGTCATCCACCTGAACACCCAGGTATATTATACATCTGACCCTCATGAGATTGGCACAACTGCAATCGCTTTTACGAATTCTATTGCATGGATAGGAGTGAAGAGTGAGCTTAAAATTAGAGTGTGGACCTGACGCTTTAGACTTGCTGAAGCACAGGAACTTGGTCTTGGAGATGTTCAAAGTGAGAAGATTTTCTTCAAGCCAAGCAGTTACATGATCCAGACCTCTTTCCGCTGCATCTCTAGTTTGATCCCAATCTCGGCCATGAAATAACAGAAGGTATCATCTGCAAACATCAGGACCTTTGAATCGGTTGTTAAGGTCAGGGGCAGGCTGTTAATGTATATTAGGAAAAGTGATGGTCCTAAATTACTTCCTTGCGGAATGCCAAATCCACATGTTGAGGCTTCACTTAACTCCTTATTTACCCGGATATATTGCTCCCTACCTGTCAAGTAACTCTGGAACCATCGGTGAGTATGGCCGCGTATACCAAGACTCTGCAGCTTTGATAAAAGCATCGGTATTGAAACAGTGTCAAATGCTTTTTTTAAGTCGAGGAATACGCCAATGACCTTATATCCCGTGTCAACATATCTTAATAATAGAGGTGAGCCTCAGTACAGCATCATCCATCGACCTTCCCCTGCGAAAGCCATATTGGAGATCGGTTAACAATTTGTTTTTCTCGAGATAGCTGATGAGTTTGTTATTCACTAATTTTTCCAGTATCTTTGACATAGTAGACGATATAGGCCTATAATTGGATACATCTCGTTTATCGCCCGTTTTGAAAATCGGGGTAACAATGGCCGTTTTAAAAATGTCTGGAAATACTCCTTGCTCTAGACTAAGATTGCAGAGGTGAGTGATTGGGCAAACGAGGTGTTGATTTGCTAACTTAATAAATTTACTACTAATGCCATCATGCCCCGGTGCACTGTCAGTTTTTAGCTCCGATATTATTTTACTTATTTCGTAGGGATCTGTGGGGGAGAAAGACATGGAGTGAGCCTCAGAAGTCATCGCCACTATTTTACTAGCTAATTCAGACTCTGTAGTGTTGAGCTTTTATAGTGTATTACTAGCTAATTCTTTTCCAACGGTTGTGAAATATGCGTTAATTTTGTTTAGAGAATCTTTAGGAGTGTAGAACTGTGAGCAGCTCTGGGGGTGTCTCGTTGTAGGTATTCATATTGCATATGTCCTTAATCACAGTCCAGGTTTTTTTAATGTTCTTTTCACTTAATTTTAGTTGATTTTGATAATAATCCTGTTTCACAAATTTGATAATTCTATTACAAGTATTTCTATATTTTATATACATGTTGACCGTGTGTTCGCTAGTAGGATTTCGTTTTACTCTTTGGTGTAATTTGTCTCTTTTGCGAATTGACCGTACTATGCTTGTCGTGATCCATGGTTTGAGGGGTGGTTTCTTCTTTGGTATAATTCTGATACTTGTGCACTGTTTGATACTATCTGTGATAGCACTAACCAAGTACTCCGCTGCTTGGTTTGTATCACTTAAAGTGTAGTAATGTTCCCAACCTATAGTGTCTAATTTTTCAAGAGCAACAGCGTAGTTTATTATGGTTTTGGAGTAGGTTTCTCTTGTACTTGGTAATTTGGCATTTTTTATTTGCAAGAGGATGGGACTGTGGTCAGTTAAAGGTGGAAAAACCATTGTTTGCCATACGTTATTAGATTTAACCATGAAGTGGTCGAGACAGTTATTTAATCTTGTTGGATGTGTGATACCCTGTTCCAATCCACAACTAGCCAATAAGCAAAGATATTCATTAACCTGGTTACTATCGTTGGTCATGGTATTAATGTTTATATCTCCCGTAAATACGACGTGTTTATTAGTAATTTCCGCAAAAACAGTGTCAAGTGAATCTAAGTATTTACGAGGGTTTGCGTAGCATGGCGGCCTATATGAATACATAATCGAAATCATGTCCATTTTCATTATTATGCAGTTGCCCTCTACAACATCTGGCTCAGAAGATGCTACCGATAAGGAGTTTCGGACATACACTACTAACCCGTCATTCTGATTTAAAAGCTTTTTTGAGAAAAACACATTATAACCGTTAATATTTGGCGGAGGAACATCTTTCCTTAACCAGCACTCTGTTAAAACTATTACATCTATCAATGTATCATAAGTTGATGTATGATTTAATATTATAATTGGGGTATCTGTGGACACCTTGTATAATTGCTTATACAACGTGTAACGGAAACCCCATATCTATCCAAAAGGGCTAAAGAAAACGTCTGGTGTGGAGTCTCTATGCACAGTTTCAGCACAAAATAACTGACTCAAAGAATTGATACCAAATTATTGGTTTTATATATTTCTTGAATACCAATCATAACAAACGTGTCACAGCACTACGAGGGTCAATAACTTTCCACGTCACTGGCCAATAACATGATAATTCTTATCGTTCTTCTTAATTTGAAAAATTCGGTCTCTGTTATCAGTGTATTGGAATTTGTAATAAGTTCTACACACGTAGACTTAGGATTACAAAACCCTTGCTATATCGTTTGTTATCATCCAAAAAAGCTATGCACTTGGTATGTATATACCCTTTAAAGTACACGTTGTATAATACATAATCAGCCCATAACGTTCCAACTGTTGGGACACAGGCGTCCTTTCTTTGACAAGGTTTAACCGACGATCCCAGTGTGACTACGTAGGTGGATATTGCATGTCTTCAGATGTACGGTCCTAGAACATTCCGGTTACCTCAAAATGTTTTTATTCACCGTTTAAGAACAGCTGTGGTGATGAAAATTACACAAAATAATGTTCGTTTGTCCTATCGCCTGCCTGGGTTTGAACCCACGAACTTGCGGATCCTGAGTCGTGTCTGTAAACAGTGCGCCACCACTGCCCTCTCTATTCTTATATTAATTATTATTTTACTCTTATTTTAATATTTTCAAAGGGCATGGGGTTCGAACCTAGTCATGCACGTTACTTTGTGTAATTCATATCATCACTACTTTTTTTTAAATACAGAATAGGCTTCGTTTGACCACCATCTCACCTGATGGTAAGCGATGATGTGGTCGAAGATGGAGCACGCTTGCCTTGAAGTAACCTATTCACTCTTTGTTAATATTGTAACAAAATAGTGATACCGGTATGACTACTAGCGCCATCTGTTTAACGTTATGACAATAAATCAGTTCATTCGATGTATCACTGCGTGTATCATTATTAGGTTATGGGCCCAGTACAAAATATTGTTTTTAATAAAATTGCTGTTAAAGACTTAAAGACTCCCCGGTTATGGCGATCAGGAGACACAGACTGCTCTTAAATCAGTGAAAGGAAACATAGTGAGGAAACCGGCATCTCATTGGACTAAAAATCTAAAGACATAAACCAACGCGCACTAGACTTGAGCTTTGGATTACAGCCCATACTATCTCATAGACTGGAAGCCTGGGTCCCAATAGTGGCAACGTAATAAGCGTTATATGGATATGGTGTCGGACTTGTGATCGAGAGGTTACGAGTTCAAACTGTTAAATTTTAGTTTGAAAGAAAATGTTATTTCCATTTAATTTTCGAGTGTTATTTTATAAGTCAACACATTTTACTTTCGATTGTTATTTATAAGTTTACACTAGTAGTATACAACGTGTAATTTAAAGGGTATATACATACCAAGAGCACGGCTTCTTTGGATGATAACAAACGATATGGCCAGGGTTTTTTAATCCTATGTTTACATGTGTGGAGCTTATTAGAAATTTCAATACATTGATACCAGATACATACATTTGATACATTGAGACCGCTTTTTCAAAATAAGAAGAACGAAGAGAATTATCGTTTCATTGGCAAGTGACGTGGAAAGTGATGACCCTCATAGTGCTGTGACACGTTTGTTATTATTGGTATTCAAGAAACATACGAAACCAACAATTTGGGGTCAATTCTGTGAGTCAGTTATTTTGAGCTGAAACTTTGCATAGAGACTCCATACCAGATGTTGTCTTCAGTCCTTTTGGATAGATAAGGGGTTTCCGTTACACGTTGTATAAACTTACTGTGTATTAGTGTAGCTGTATAGGTCTGTATATAAATATTTGCACGCCAATTCTAAATGGCAGAATGTGTCATGCATTGTATGAATTTCTTGTAACATCTCTACCTACCACATTTTATGCAAATAAATGATTTATGATTATGATTATTATAAACCCCACCCATTACACTATTGTCGTGAACCGACTCCAGACATAAGCATGTTTAGCTTAGTTGGAGGGGTTAACAAGATTGCTAGTCATGTGAATTCTACCCACATTGCTGGTTATTTTTAAAAACAAAATAGGCTGAATTATAATACTTTGTAAACACCGTTTTTACTGCCCTCTATATTTCTAAGATTGCTTACTAGTGCAATATTTTTAAAGGGTCTTTGTAAACACCGTTTTTAAAGTATCAATAAAATGATTATGACTGGTTGTTAAGATCGACCTTTTTAGTAACTGTGTAAAAACATAAATGTCCTTCTATTTTTAAATTACTTTTACATGAAACACCGGTTAAAGGTTCCGTAGTAGTTTCTAGATGTTTCGTTAAACTAAAAGGGACACTATGAAACTGTGGTCAGGCTGTATATGTTAATATATTTAATAATAATAATATTCCACAACTTTCACACAACGCCATCTAGTCCCAAACTAAGCATAGCTTGTGCTATGAGTACTAGACAACTGATAAACATACATATATATTTCTAAATATATACATATTATAGATAAATTACACCCAGACAAAGAAAAACATATTATATTGTTAAACGCTGCTATTTTTTTTCAAGTCCAAACAATGTTCTTTTTATAAAATAACTTTATTACGCACACGAAATAACGACATTGCCTTCACCGTCATTTCTGAGTGTTGCCAAAGTAAAAATAACATATTCAGTTGCCATAATAAATACATTTATAAGTTTGTTAAATTAATAATAATTTGTTCTTTGACAGTTGACACCCACAGTGGATATTATGCTTGGGTAATAAAATAATACAATTTTTATAATTAAATCCAAACCTCCGTAATAATCGATAAGTTTTAGTCGAATTCACAACTTAGTTTTTAATGAATGAAGCAAATATATCTAGAAAATGCGCAATATTTATTTGAAATTAAAACATGAATTTGAACAAGCTAACAATTCGTCCATCCTGATAAGTTTCGCGTCCCCGCGAACGATACAATTTAGCAAAAAGGTAGCATAAGAATTACAGAAACATTTAATACACATCGTATTTCATAGATAATATGTATTTTCTACATGTTGCTATTACAGCCATTGTGCACTGAGCACTCCAAAAATTGTGTTCGCACATAGCGGCTTATAACGTTATGTGCACATAGCTCTTCAAAAGAGTTCTCCCTACACTTACGCACATAGCAGTGTATATACTAACATGACTACGTGCACATAGCACTTCAAGTAGTTCCATTTCTACACTCACGCACATAGCAGTGTATGGATTAACATGACTACGTGCACATAGCACTTCAGGTAGTTCTGTCTCTACACTCACGCACATAGCAGTGTATGGATTAACATGACTACGTGCACATAGCACTTCAAGTAGTTCTGTCTTTACACTCACGCACATAGCAGTGTATGGGTTAACATGACTACGTGCATATAGCACTTCAGGTAGTTCTGTCTCTACACTCACGCACATAGCAGTGTATGGATTAACATGACTACGTGCACATAGCACTTCAAGTAGTTCTGTCTTTACACTCACGCACATAGCAGTGTATGGATTAACATGACTACGTGCACATAGCACTTCAAGTAGTTCCATTTCTACACTCACGCACATAGCAGTGTATGGATTAACATGACTACGTGCACATAGCACTTCAGGTAGTTCTGTCTCTACACTCACGCACATAGCAGTGTATGGATTAACATGACTACGTGCACATAGCACTTCAAGTAGTTCTGTCTTTACACTCACGCACATAGCAGTGTATGGGTTAACATGACTACGTGCACATAGCACTTCAGGTAGTTCTGTCTCTACACTCACGCACATAGCAGTGTATGGATTAACATGACTACGTGCACATAGCACTTCAAGTAGTTCTGTCTTTACACTCACGCACATAGCAGTGTATGGGTTAACATGACTACGTGCACATAGCACTTCAGGTAGTTCTGTCTCTACACTCACGCACATAGCAGTGTATGACACATCAAAGAAGAGTAATTTATTGGAATGTCATGTGTGATTTGTCAATTATTGTTTGACTAAAATTAAAATGGTTTACTTCATAAAACTATTTTCTTGTATTTAATAATGGCGACAATGGAAGAAGATTTGAGTACACTCAAACGTTCAAGAAGTGTTATTAAAGGTCAATTGACAAAACTATTCAACTACTTACAAACCTTGAAAGAAATTTCGGATGTCGAATACAATTCGCGACTTACGTCACTTCAAAAAAATGAGGAAAAATTCGACACCATACAAGAGAAAATCGAAATTATCACTCAAAACCTCCAAGAAGAGATTGACCTATACTTTAAAATAACACAAGAAATCACAAACTTAAAGATATTGTTACACAATCTCCGGCCACCAAGAACTTCAACTGTTTGCACTCATGATACGGTTCCACCTACCACGATAGCGAGCACTATAGAGAACAACGCACGGTACCAGGTACCTAAGATTAACTTTCAACCATTCCAAGAAAGGAAAGTTTCAAAAATTTCGTGAAACGACTGAAAACATATTTTAAAAAGACAAATTGTAATGAGGATTATATGATGACTTGCGTACTACTCAGTTCCTTAAGCCCAGAGTTACATGAACGGGCATGCGACTTATGTGCACCGGAAGACCCATCACAAATTAAGTTTCAGATACTAGTAGATTTGCTGGAACAATACATAGATCCTAAACCCAGCATATGGGCACGACGCCATAAGTTTATAACGCGTACACAAGCTGAGAATGAAACCGTAACTAATTTCAGTACAGAATTGAAACATTTAGCACACGATTGCGAGTTCAATTGTGATAATTGCCAAAAGTCGCTAAATGACAACTTTTTATCACTGCAAATCATCAGAGGAGTCCGAGATGGCGAAATTAGAACGAAAATATTGCAAGACAACAAAATAACTACATTTAAGGAAATACTACACATGGCGACAGCAACAGAAATAGCTAAAGCTGACAACGATTTCATGACAAACAAACAAGATCCAAGCAACGAAGTACCAGTACACTCAGTTCAGAATAAATACAAAACCTCGGTTAAACCACTACCAAACCATATCACGTCATGCAAAGATATGCAAGGAAGATGCTTCCGCTGTGGGGATGCTAATCACAGAGCCAATAAATGCAGACACGTTAACACAGATTACATTAAATGCGGAAAGACAGGACATTTAGCTCGTGTTTGCCTACAGGTATTAAAACAGAATACAGCTCACCAGGTGGAAGAACCGAACTCAGCTGACGATGAAAACATTTGTGATATCAATGCCGTCAACACTATTGGGTTAGATAAGTTTATGGTTGACGTAACTATTGAAGGCAAAAAGGTACAGATGGAACTAGACACAGGTGCAGCACTTTCATCAATTTCGTTGAGAGACTTCAGACGCTTACAATTCAATAAACAGATATTTAAAACAGCAGTACGAATGAGAACGTACACAGGTGAACTGATTACGCCAGTTGGAGTTACATACGTCAAGTGCAATTACGAAAACCAATATTTCCATGGAAAACTCTTTATTATCGAGAATGGACAGACCCTAAGAACCTTGAGCTACTGTGATAATGAAATTACAATTGTAGACGACTGTCTTTTTAAGGGAACTAGAGTTATGATTCCTCTAAATCTCCGACATAACATATTGAAGGAGTTACATACAAGCCATACTGGTATACTTAAAATGAAACTTTTAGCGCGAAGCTATGTTTATTGGAAAAATATTGACAAAGACATCGAGGAATTGGTCAACAAATGTCGTGAATGTCGTCTCAAACAAAACGAACCAGAGAAAGCCCCATTATACCACCGGGAAGCTCCGACAGCGCCCTGGCAACGCATACACATTGATTTCGCAGGTCCATTACGCGGTTATTATCTCTTTATAATAGTTGATGCTATGTCAAAATGGGTAAAAATAATTCCAACTCAAACTACCACAAGTACGTGGTGTATCTCAAAACTTAGAAATTTATTCGTTGATTTTGGCTTACCGTACGTTCTGGTCTCGGACAACGCGAGGCAGTTTACTTCAAAAGAATTTTTGTCATTCTTACATGAGAACGGAGTGACTCACAAAACTTCGGCCTCATATCACCCAGCAACGAACGGTCAAGCTGAACGATTCGTCCAGACAGTAAAGAAAGCTTTGCATAGCATGGAAAATTAACTTGGCTCAATACACGAGAAAATTTTAAAAATAAAATCCCAACTGCGAAGAACGCCCTCTAGGCAAACTGGGAAAAGTCCTTACGAACAAATCTTCGGTGGGCGGTTGGTGAGAACATTGTTCCACGCCATGTTCCAGCAACCACATGCGCAGACAGCACGACCCGTCTCACCCACTAACCAGACTGGACCTGATTTAAGAACATTCCGTTCAGGGCAGAGAGTCCAAATACAGAATTATAGTGGGAAGAAGAAATGGGAGTTTGGCACAGTGGTTAAACGCTTGGGCCAGCTACATTATGAGGTTTTAACGGATTCAGGGGCGACGTGGAGAAGGCACATTGACCAAATGTTAAGCACCTCGATCGACAGAGCTATAACGCAGTAATTAAGGGCGGAGACCTATTAGTGCTTTCTCTAGGAGGAGTTTGCAATCTGTGACGCCTCTGCCTATTATGACTACGAGCTCTTAAACTATTGGTCTGTTCATAAATCTTCGTGTCTGTTGATGGCGTACGCGATGTGCGACGTTGCAATGGAGATATTACGACTGACCTGCTTCGACTTCTTGAGTGCGACTCAACCCTTGGAGGTGATCTTCTGGATCTGCGCCGCTCGGAGCTACGACCATCGGTGTGGGGCGATGCTGGTGAGCGACGGCTTCGCCTGGGCGCAGTTGGCGAGCGACGACTTTGCTTCAAGTCTTCAACACGTGTCCGATATCGGCTGCGTCTCGAGGGCCCTCCCAGCACAATGCTGTGATGACTCCCGGTGGACTTCTCTGACCGGTCGCTGGACATCTTCACCCAATTGTACAATTTACACTGTCCAACGGTCTGAAAAAAGCAATTAAAACAACGAGTACCTATTTCATTGAATGTAAACATGTTATCACGTTAAAATCAGGTAATAATATGATAATTGAAATTATTATTTGCCTCCTATGTTTTATTAAATTAATTATGTCTGAGGGGAGGGCAGAAAAATATCTATCATACGCGTCCATGTAATCATGTTTGTTCTATACCTATAAGTGGAATAAAGTTGATTTCACTATCCTTTGGAGGGGACATCACACAACACAAAACCAGGGTTCACCGATACCTTTCAGTGAATACCAGTATAGGGCATAGCCAACCACTATTTTGTAATCTAAAATAATTACGACTAAAAGTAGTTCACTACAAGTAGCTATGATTACATGTAATCCAACCCCAGCAATTTAGTTACATAAAGTAATCGTTAATCTGATCACTTTAGATCTAAGAATATCTTGTTTTGTAAGTAAATATATTCAAAAGTTAATATTTACAAGTATTCGTTAATTAATCAATAGCAAATTGAAGTAATTCTATATACCCACAAAATTATTTGTATACCTGGACCGGTATGAAAAACCATCTTTATTTATTTTTTTATATTTTTATTATCGATTTATTTATATGAACAAGACCTAGATGTGTACGTATATTTATTTATTTTTGAATTATTCAAATCGGACATTCTATTAAAAAAATATAACGAATTTAAAAATGTCAATCTAAACAAATTAGTAATAGAAAATAAACGATTTCATTTTAAATTTGTTAATAGAAAATAATCATACTATATTGTAGTAGCTAGAATATTGTTTGCATGTAAAACACAAAAAACGAAATAGTTTGAAGTTAAACGTAGCTATAAAAAGTAATCAAATCACGTAATCGCAACCACAATTCACAGCCAGAGATCATTTTTTTTTACTAAGATTATTTCATGTAATCCATTATTATGATTACCCACCGCAAAATACGGTCGCAGCCAGTAAGGATTACTAGATTACACCTTACCATATGATATTCTAGATAACGTCTCATTAAGATTTATTCATTATTGATATGTTCTACCTGCAGTATTGTAATATCACTATGGATGGAATTCTACTGTCACACTTTCAATAAAAATCACACGAACACAAATCATTTAGAATAATTAATTAACTATTTACATGCCTTACTGTGGACGTATGATCACACCAGGGTGGTAGCAATAGCTACACCATAATTCCCTGGGGTTATCCCTGCTTCTGAATTGTTAAACGCTGCTATTTTTTTTCAAGTCCAAACAATGTTCTTTTTATAAAATAACTTTATTACGCACACGAAATAACGACATTGCCTTCACCGTCATTTCTGAGTGTTGCCAAAGTAAAAATAACATATTCAGTTGCCATAATAAATACATTTATAAGTTTGTTAAATTAATAATAATTTGTTCTTTGACAGTTGACACCCACAGTGGATATTATGCTTGGGTAATAAAATAATACAATTTTTATAATTAAATCCAAACCTCCGTAATAATCGATAAGTTTTAGTCGAATTCACAACTTAGTTTTTAATGAATGAAGCAAATATATCTAGAAAATGCGCAATATTTATTTGAAATTAAAACATGAATTTGAACAAGCTAACAATATAATAAAACGGTATAAAAAGTGTGTTTAGACATTGAATATATTACCAAAATAATTATTTAGGGGGTTTTGAAACAATAATAGAGCAAGAATTTAAAATAAATGTCTGTCTGTTTGTACACGATAATCTCCTGAACTACTACACAGATTTCATTGAAACTTTTTTTTCATATACCTATTATGTCTGGCCAAAATATTTTATTGATTTCAGAAAGAATAACACCTTATGTAGAACTACACGCGAGCGAAGCCGGTAGGCGGAAGTTAGTAGTATAAACTAAAATGGTTATTCATATATACTGCCCGCTCGTGTGTGCTAGCAGTATATATGAATAACCATTTTAGTGTACGTAAGATAAAATCTGGCAAAAACATTGTTTTAAAGATACCTCCACTAAAGTCGTAGTATTTGCTGTTTCAGCGCCTGTTCCAATGCACTATAATAATAGTTATTCTTTTGTTGTCCTTGAATCATTTTCTTTTCCTGCCATTGTGCTTCACACGTTAAAAAATAGACAATATATAAGTAGGGCTGTGGGCTTACAAAAATATAAGTATTTGATCAAAACCAAACATCAAAGCAGTACCTATTTCTTATTAGTGACATAATCACATAACCCACAACTCTGTAACAAATAAACCTAACGAATATCCAAACCGACGAATTCCAAAGCCAAAAATTTAAGTTAAACTTACACAAAAACAACAGACATTAAAAGGTGCCTGAGCTTTGTTCAAATATTCTACTCGTACATACATCCACAGTTCTTCTATCAATAAATCTAAAACCGCACAATATTGGAGGAAGGAACCACTAAATCAGCACGACTTGTCTGTCCCGCCTGAAATGGGGTTAGGGAAGTGTGTATAAGGCCTACTATAACATCACGAAATTATATATATGGAATGCAAGTTAATTTCTAATTTAAATTGATCCGCTTCGATTATTCAAACTATGTAGGATGCGCTACAAATAGCATAAATGTGTGTACATTCTTTTTTTTTTGTGTGTGACTTTTCGCAGGTCAACCTCTGAGGTTGTCGGCTGCTTAACCGGGCTTGCCTGTGGTTGCCTTGATTAACTAATGCCTCCAGCCAGGGCTTATTATAAAACTTCATGTGTACATTCTTCAAATTCCACACTTGATAAATATTACCAGTTACCTGTGGCTGCCCAGGCAACGGGCCCGACTTGCGTGGCTTCGAACTCAGTCAGGCACATTACTTTGTGCAATTCATTTATTATCAACATTGCTATCAAATCGGTGCAGGTAAACATCGTAAGGAAACCGGATCGGACCAATAATCCCAAGATATGCCATATACAAGGTGTAACAGATTAAGCGCAATACCTCAGACACCCCAATTAGAATATTAACTTATAAGTCTAAAACAACATCCGTAACTAAATAAATTGAAACCAAACCGAGACATTTTATATAAAATAGTTATCCTTACTAAACGCAAAACATATGTGCGTCATACAATATCCTTACGCAGACGCATACACTCTAGCGGCCGACACGCACACGAGCACATTTCCTTGAATTAAGGGTTGTATTAATTTGTCATGATACTGTGTTTCCATTTTAAGTTAAATGAAAGATTTTTCCGTCAAAATTTAACACCTATTTTTTATGACGGTAATCGATTCAGAAGCCGATTCTGAACCAACTACTTTCAGGAATTGCGTTTATTCTGTTACACGTTGTATACCAAATCGCACTGAGCTCTCTCTCATACAGAGGAGGCTTTTGTGATGTGTCACAGCAGCTGGAAAGTAATAGACTGATACCTAATAAATTGAATAAAAATATTTAAAAAAATTGGCCAAGTGCGAGTCAGATTCGTCCATAAAGGGTCCCGTAGTAACTACGCCAAACAAGTTTGTTTTTCATAGATTTGTTTGAATTACAAAGTTATATTTGCGGTTTTAGAAAATATGCTAAATCTCAAAAACTGCTGACACGATCTCATTTAAACTAACTTTGGTTGAAAAGTTACATTAAGGTCTACAGTTTGTATTTTTGTTTAATTTTTCGCTCCATTATTATAGAAGCAAGAGGGGAGTGACAAACATTTTACCACTTTGGAAGCGTATATCTTTTAAACGATTAACTTTATGAAAAAGTGGTTTTAGAAACCAGAATGTCATTTTTAAAGAACTGTCTATAGATACCACACACGCATAGGTTTCATGAAAAAAAAAAAAATATTTTCAGTTTCAGTTCCATGTATGGGGCAATATTTTATAAAAAAAAATTCTTAAAGTCGGAAAGCGATTCACAGAATACATCTACCTATCAAGTTTCACATGTATAATCTTAATAGCTTTGGAATAAAATGGCTTTGACATACGGACGGATGGACAGACAGACAGACAGACATGAAGAAACTATAAGGGTACCGTTTTTTGCCATTCGGCTACGGAACCCTAAAAAATGATGAAGACTCGAGTAAGTCTGGTTTCTTAAAGAGTTCAGATAGAAAAAAACTGATTTTTCTCTTTCTATAAAAAAAAACTTATTGTTCTCTATTTCTCTCTGAATGCGTTTTCGAAAAAGTTCTTAATTATTTAGTCCTAGGTGTCTTTTGTATTTGTTGTACCAAATATCATTAAAATCAATTCTTAACAATTTTTAAATGACACCATAAGATGATGTAGACGCTCTTAAAATGTATACCGATGCGGTCAAAAATTGGACTTCATATTTATTTTGGCCTTATTATACTCGTACATTGGATGTCAGGTTAATATCTGCAGTCAATTTATCTTTCCATGTATTATGAGCACTGTCACAATCGGACAATGAGCACTACCTATGATCAATGACTTTAGGTACTCACAAAATATTCTATAAGGAACACCTCCGTACCTTCCTACAAACATTCAATGTCGTCAAACCTTTCAGATCGCAGTGCGCTCGACTCGCGTAACAAAACGGGTCCACTCTATTTCCTGTTACAATTTCGCTGCTGAACAAGATGCGACATGTTCGCGTCAGTGTGCTTGTTTTGATGAGGGTAAGGCAAAAGGGTTGGGACGCTCTAGGTAGGTACGTAGGTTTATGGTGAACGGGACGATAGGAACCTACTAACCTGAACTTATGTGGGTGATGTATTCGTTTGTTTGTGACATTGTGTGGGACAGAGGAAATTCTGAGTGAACAAGAACTTGATGAGACATATTCAAATTTACGTTCTATATTTTTACACATAAAATTATAGTTACTAATTATGCTATTTAAAATAAGCTGTTAGTTATCTACACACTTAATTATTTATAAACACTATTATAGTTATTATTTTAAATTATGAATAAAACACTCCAATAAAAACTCCAAACAAAAACATTTAATAAATGTTATAATAATAATATATTTTATGTTTTCGTTAATGCAGTTTCCGATTGCTGACACTAAACGAGATATACCACTGTAGTTATCAAAATAAAATAAAACAATCCATTCCAAGCTAAGCAATAACTGACAAATGCTTGCACTGTTTTGACAGGTCCTTAAAATCTGTATATTTTTTTCCTCAAAGCCATAACTGTTAGGTTTTACATACTCTTTGGCCATAACGTACATAAATCTACTTGGTTCTCCAATGATTTGATTAGTACGGATTGTATGGACTTCTAAAGAGATTTTACGACTGACAAATCAATAAATAATATTAATAAAATCCATACAATACAATACAATCATTTATTTTTCCAAAACAAAGAATAGATTATGCACAGCTGTTTACAGTGAAGGATTTACAGGTGCACAGTATATTTGATTAATGACCTCTATCCTCCTGCGTACATCTGTGCTACTCATAGTACGTAAGAGATTTAAAAATCGGTGGACTTTATTTTAATTGTCAGCACAAAAATATTTTACTAGCGATATCCAGTATGTTCTTGACTTACGTCAAAAAAATTACAACGTCAAATTTCATCAGTTATTCTTTTTAAAATGGCGTCGGAAGGTAAACCCACGAGCGTGCGTTTGCGCAAAAGTAAGTAAATTTGTATTCATCTGTAAATTCTTTATGTGATTTGATATTTTTTTGTGAAAACAACGTAATGGTAGATCAAACTAATAGTATAGCGTATCATTTATGTAAAAAATTGAATTATTTATTCTGTAACCTCGAGATTTTTTCGATGTCCTTTGCATAGTACAAAAGTATGCAAACAATTATTTTTACAACTGTCTTCCCGAGTACTATGTAAAGTACGTTGACGTTTTCATCAAGTTTTATATATTTTTATCGCGGTAACAAACGATGACATCATTTCTGCTTTGGACGACTTCGAGTTCGATTATTCCGGAGATGATTCAGATGAAGATCCGATGAAAAAGCGTTTACTCCACCTGAATTTAACCAAATAGCCCGTGAGCACCGTAATATCGAGTCCAGTAGCTCGGATGAAGATGACACTCGCTTGGATACCCCTGTGGCTTCTCCTACAATGTCAGACTTAGTCAGAGGATTTAGTCTGGGAGAAGCTGCCGTAATTCATATGACAAGGAGTATAAGGCCAGGACATTTACTGTTTTTTGATCGCTTCTTCACCACGGTTAAACTTTATGACGAATTACTAAGACGTGGATTTCATGGCACAGTTGAAACACATGGCACTCTGTTTTTCACAATAGTACCTGTGTACTATTATGAAAAACAGAGTCCCTAAAAACTGCGTACTCACTGTTGAAAAAATGTTTAAATAAAAGCGAGAGGCAGTAGTGAAGTGAAAGTTAGAGAAGACCGTAAACTTGATGTAACACTGTGGCTTGATAATAAGCCTGGCATAATGATGTCTACTTGTTATTACGATCAAAATCACGATGAATGCAAGCGATGATCAAAAAAAGACAGAGTTTATGTAAAACTGAGGAAACCAGACGTAATCAAAAAGTATAATGAATATATGGGTGGCGTTGATTTCGCTGATCGGATGCTTTCTGTTTACCCATCGCGCAATCGTACAAAAAAGTGGACAATTCGCGTGATTTCTCATGCGTGACCTATGCGTGGTAAACGCTTGGTTGCAGTATAGGATTGTAGAAACGGAGAAGGGCACACCAAAGAAAAATATAGTACAAATGAGAGAATACAAACTGAATTTGGGTTCCAAACTCATCAATGAAGGTGAAGAAGATTGTGATTATGATGAAGGTGAAGTTGAATATGAAGAATTTGAACCAAAGCATAAAAAGCGCAAGGCTCTCATCAAGCCAGTTCCTTCAAAAGAAAATCGTACCAAAAGTGCTGCGCATTTACTCGAACATGGTAGGAAACAATGCCGCTGTAGAAATACTGGTTGCGACAAAAAGACTACCGTATTTTGTAAAAAATGAGAAATTTATTTATGTTTTACGCCTAATCGTAACTGTTTTACTCATTTTCATGAAGACTGTTAAACATAGCTTTTATAATACTTTGTTATAAGTTTAACTGATTGATCTCTAATGTTCCTACTATTGAATTACTGTATTATTTTTATTTTTGAGATAACGTTTAGGAGAAAAGTTTAATTTTGTTAATTTTGAAGAATTTAATAAAACTGGTTATTAATACGTACCTGAAATCTATTATTTTGATACCCATTTTTGTTTTTTTGCTATAACTTTAAGAAAAGAATTGGTTATATTCTTTATAAATCACATACTAGCTACGTTCCCTTGTACTTTTTGTAGGACATAGTGAAAAACCAGTTTTTCCGGTTCATGATTTTTTTTACCATTTTTCCCATTATCAGTAACAGTCTAATAGTGAAATACGAGAGTTTCAGAATAAAATACCAAAAAAAGTATGTCTGGTACTCAGGAGGCTATGCTAAGTGGTACCTGTGTTATAGGGGTCATCCATCTGTCCATTATGTGTATATTGTGTTAATTAGTACATAGAGCACTTATAGAAGAATAAATTATACTTAAAAATAACGTGCAAGAATTAAAAAATGGTGTGGTGAGTGAAGGTGTGTGTAGTGGTTATGTATGTTTATTTATACTGAGAATGAACTGGAGAGGTTATAGGGAAATATAATATGGGCTTCTTTTTATTCCGGAATTCCGTGGAATGAGAATGTACGAGGCAAAAACCGCGTCGATAATTACGTACGTAAACATAAACGCGTACATATTTTATATTATATTAAATTATTGAGTCGAAAAATTACTAAGTGAAAGTAGTAATGAACTGTGAAAAAAATTACAACGTTATACGCTGACGCCGACGATATTTTTTGTAAACGAAGTGCTCAAGCAATCATTATTTATCAAAAAAATGTGTTCACAGCTGTTTGAGTAAACTTAAATAGTATATCTAGACATCGATTTGTCATACTAAATTCTTTCGTGGTTTTACTAGTGTTGGCGAACTACATTGGCTTTCAACCGTCTTCAAAAAATATGGAGATTTTATGTTCCAATGTAACTACATATTTTTGTAACTTTTACATTCCTTGATTCTGGACAGGCTTTGAAAATTATTTCTGTAATCGATATAGGTGAGCCCATTTGTCATTGTCATTGTTAATTTTCTCCCGAAGTGGTCACATTTGTCATCCAAGATCTGATGATGTTTCATATATCTTTCTGTTTCCAGTTTATAGGTGTTTCGGGCAATCTTCATTTTGTACTTTGCTACAAGGCCTCTTTCAAAATTACCATGCCTCTTTAATGCTCACAAGACCCAGATGCACGTTATCTATATCAAATTAAATCAATTAAGGGTAGTTACAATAATAATAGCGACCGAAGACAAAGCTCTCTGTATTCCCAAAGAGCTAACTCAGACCTTAGCAAACATACGTGTTTGCTGTTCGCTTTACGATTCCACATACCTCTAGATAGGTATCTAGAGGTATGTGGAATCGTAAAGCGAATAAACAGGTGTATATATGTGGGTACTAGGGGATACTCTATACTAGGGATGTGACCATTGAAATGCATAGCAAGTCATTTAGCGGAGACTGACAAAGGCAAAAAAAGAAAAAAAACGGGCAAGTGGGAAGTTGGACTCGCCCACGAAAGGTTTTGTAGCGTAAATCGATTTAATATGGTTTCATATCTTTTTTTTTATTTATTTATGTAACAACGGCTTACAAAAACCAATTACAATAACATGATAGAGTAATCATTTTATTTTTGTTCTTGTATAGTGTTTTATAAATTAACTAAGGTGTAAATAATAATAGGTTGAAGAAAATGTTTTGAAGGTGATGCTTATTACTACCGAAATCCCTTCCAGCTCAATCAATCAATCAATCAATAAATCATTTATTCTCTCTTCACAAAGTTACCTTATACATAATTAATCTAGTACAATTTCTTAAGCTGTATTCTTTGTGAGAGACTGGTGCCTGAAATAGGTTTTTGGAAAAAAATCTGTGTTACAGGTCACCAGGCCCCTTCACGGCTATTACTTAGATTAGCTTTTACTTAGGTGCCGTGTAAGGAAAAGGGAGAAAACATTATTAAAAAGAAAAAATAGAAATACAAATAGAAATGTAGCTATGACATAAAAAAAAAAAAAAACAAAATATAAATTAGTAAAAAAATATAACTAAAACATAATTAGGCAGAAATTATTAACTCGTGTTGTGAGGTGGGTTGTGTGAGTGAGAAGATTGAGTAGTTTCAGTTTGGTTGTGTGTGATATTTGTCAGTTTGGTGAGGAGTGTGTGAGTAGAGGTGATAATAATGTGTGTGAGGCAAGTATGGAGATCAGGAGTAGCTGTGAATTGGGTTAATATGGGTAACATTTATTTCAAAATGGTTAAAAGATTTTCTGTTTTCTGATAGTCCAGGGTTTTAAGGTGTTTTTTTATTGCTTCAATACAGCTTGATTTAGTTTTGGGATATAGATTCAGATATTTATTAAGTTTATTATAAAGATATTGCCCGAGGAAACAGAAGAATCTTTTAGGGAGCGAGGATTTGAATTGGACCGTGGGACACACTCTACCCTTTCGTCGCTTGTCTTTCAGTAGGTTTGTATCAAACTGCAGGTGAGAATGCTTTTTCATTAAAATATGTAGTATGAACGTTTGCCTGACAGTTAGAGTATCCCATTCTTTGTACAACTCAGTGGTTGGAAAACGAAATGGGAGAGCAGCACCAACCTTGAGTATGGCCCGCTGCGCTCTTTCTACTTCAATCAGATGCGTTTTTGCAGAGCCACCCCAATATATGATGCAGTAGTCAATTAGCGATTGGCATAATGCGTAATAGACCATTTTAATAGTCTTTCGTTCTGCCGAGTTCCTTAATATTTTAAAAATATAGATTAGCTTACGCAATCTGGTCACAAGGCTCTCAATGTGTGGCTTAAATGATAGATACTGGTCAATAGTAATCCCGAGGTATTTAATGTTGTCTGTCATTTCAAGACATGGGCAATTGCACTCAGAAGTTTCAAAGCTACAAGTGTGAGCAGTAATAGTAAGGGACGAGGGTGGAAGCAAGTTAGACCTGTGTGCAAACACCATGTACTTTGTTTTCGAGACATTAAGGGTCAAAATATTGTCTTGGAGCCACTGACTAACTGTGTTAAGGCCCATTTGTGCAAGAAGAAATACCTCATCCCAGTTATCACCACTAAAGAACAGGGCCGTATCATCCGCAAAGGTAATGATCTTTCCCTTCCTTAGAGAAAGACGACAGAGATCATTGATGTATACCAAGAATAGTGTTGGGCCAATAATACTACCCTGCGGAACACCAAAATGCACTGATAGCTCGTCACTTAGGCTATCACTGATCCGTACCCGTTGCTTTCTACCAGTAAGATAGTCCTCTAAAAGTTTCAAGGGGATCCCTCTGATACCGAGCCGTTCCAGTTTATTTAGAAGGTGCGGCGGGGGTGCCAGCTTTATCAACGAAGGGAGAGTAGAAATAAAGATACCACGTACAAGAGAAAACCTAAAAATAATTCACGTAAGTAAATATGCAATACTTACATATTTGAAGCGGCAATAGCCTAGTGGCTCAGGTGTAGACCTTATAATCCTCTTGATCACAAGGTCGCAGGTTTGAACATCACCGATTACACAGACCCTATCGTCTTTCAAAAATTTGGTAAAGGATCTTTATCTCTCTTTTTAAATTGTTAAAATAATAACTAAAAATGTTAAATTTATACGTAAAAGAAACACTTACTTGAGGGATGGCAACGTCACAATTTATTTATGAATGACGGGCCGCGTGTGCGGCGATCTAATTGATTTGCTTATACTATTGCGGGTTAACGGGAACGCCCTCTGTTAGTTAACATACTGTATATTGTTTTGAGAATGTTATTTATTGTTTTTTATTTTCTATAGATAAATAGTACACCGTGGACTACCTACGTATTTATTTTCTCCTATGTGGCAAATCCATCCAAAGTTTGTCTGTAAAAGATCGCTTTTAGCGATAAGACCGCCCATTGTGTCACCCTTTTTAGTTGTAAAGTCCTTATTGCTTTACTGTTATGGTGTACAACAAAGATTATATCTATCTATCTATTGCCGCGAACCCATTCCAGAGCATATTTAGCTTAGTTGGAGAGGTCTACCAAGATTGTTAGTAATTTGCATTCTACCCACATTGCTAATAACTCATGAGCTCGCCTGAGGAAACCGGAATTGTGAGGAAACCGGTATACCCTAGAATCGAAAATACGAATACATTTGTGATATCCACCAATGCGCACTAGGCCCCACCACACGGGCCTAGATTACAAATCCGCATCTGCAGGTAAACCTACGGGGACCGTGGTATTGTATCCAATACGGAGCTAAACTATGGGATATACAACTTGTTGTCCTGTGTTTTGTAGGACGAGTTCGAAGCAAAAAAAAACTAAATAAAAAAAAAAAACGACGGGTTGCACTCCGGGAGTGCCGGCAGAAGTGAAAACTTGAATGTTAACGTTGTGCATTTTTGATATTTTGGAATGGTTAGGGAATAATTTTGCACGAATTGCTTTAATTATCAGTATAAAAATACTATCATTTATGTAGTAGAATACAATATTTATTTATTGTGCTGTCGTACACAAACATGACAATTTATATCACATTAAAAAGTTTATCTCTCGAAACAGCAGGCGCAGGCATACATTTTCGCCGCGCCGTAGAAAGAGAGGGGGATACTTCCTCTCCTACGCCGCGCCGGCTGTCTACTCTCCGGCCGTCTTACGAATTTTCGATCAGGTCACGTGTCCTTACGCGAGTTTAACATTTTTTACCCATTACAAAAAAAGTGCACAACGCCGCTAAAGAAGTTTTCACTTAAAAAAAAAACAAATCTGCTTGGGTTGATCTTCATGGTTAAGCAACCCTGACCGAGGTCTGACCGTGGATGGGTGATCATCTTAACATGTCGAGATTTCTCTTCTATTTGTCCACATTAGACCATGTCTAACGCATTAGGTTGAATAAGTCTTTAATTTACTTTCTTACTAAGTGACAGACTTTAATCCCAGTGATGTGAACCAGAGAACAGCACTTAAGCCGAAGACAATCTGAACGAATGATGTGTCATCTAAAATTTTGAAGCGATCTTAAAATCCTAAGCACATTTATCTCCAATTCACTTTTTACGACGTCCACTCAGCAAAGAAATTGCGAAACATATCAAAGTCCATTGCCTTTTGTACAACCTTTTTTATTGTATGGGAAAATTATTCACCATTAATAATAAAGTTTTTAAGCCACAATAAAAATATATACGACCTTCAACATCAGTCGTAGACTGCAGTCTCCTATATCACATAACTTTATATTTCTTTGTCGGTAAGCCTTTGTTATATTCAGTGGAGCTTTAAAGTAAATGCTCATAGCAGCGTCTACAAATTGTCTGCGAGGCTACGGTATCGTAGCACTTCGTAGCATTTCGTAGCATTCGTAGTGCATGAGACTAGGTTTTTATTCGATGACATTGTTTATTTGCTGTGTGATGTCGTTTGTTATAGGAGGATGTGTATGTTTGTGTGTGTTTTATATGCAAATGGGATTTTGTATACGTGTAGGCAGGTGTACGAGTTGTGTGCGGTAATGTCGTAAATCATGTATTCTGTAAGAAAGTAGCAATGTAGGTAGTGATTTTAAATCCATCAACTTGTTTTACTTTTCCAGTAGTCAAATCAATGATCCAATTTCAAAGCCAGTTATTATTTTATAGTTCTGATTCATTCATTTCTGGGTTACATTTAATTTGTACCCACCGAGTTTATTTAGTACTAGATTTTGCCCGCAGCTTCGCTTGCGTGAAATGATTTTTTTGCAGCGAAAAAAGTGGCTATAACTTTTTCAAAGTCTCGTCTATATCTGTATCAAATTCCTAGTCGCTTAGAGGTGATAGTGTAACAGACAGACAAGCAGAGCTACTTCGTATTTATAATATCTACAGGGATTATCATGCCAATAAATAACTGATTTATAAAAAGTTCTTGAGACTGTCCTCATTCGGAGCACTTACTCGTAATATTCTCCTCTGAAACTCTTCAAAGCTCTGTAAAATCTAAGCAAAGACACACTTTATACAGCAAACCTCGTTTCATATGAATTTAGAAGAATATAAAGCTTATTTCACACAATATTTGCGCCCGTGGCCACTCCGTTTCATAGTGTACGTGAGAGGGTTAAGTGATGTGCGGCATTAGAGGACACTTACGATGTACGAAACTATTGTACATAAATATGAGACTATCTGAATCTTTGTAATAAAATTCTACATATATAGTTACTGAAATCGGCCACTTGTCTGCCAGACTCGCACATAAGTAGTTCCGAGAACCAACATTAAAACTACATACTTAATCAGCTTACAAGGTTCCTTCTGCTGGGAGAGGACACAAGCTTCCTCTCTTATGAGAGGGAATAAGACATAATACAACACACAGACCCAATCTGGGTTGTTGGATATTGCATGTCTTCGGATTTTTTGATCTTAGGATATGGCGGTTTTCTTACAATGTTTTCCTCTACCGCTTTGAGTACATTGGAGATGATGGATATGGTGAATATGGCACAAAAATAGTGTCTGCCTGTTATGAACTGCACAAAGATGCAAAGTTTGAAATTGAATGTGTTTTAATATAAAAAAAAAAAATGTTTATTTATCTTAGCCTGTGGCATGCTTATTTGTTTCTTATCCATGAATTAATTTTTACCTAGATTAACTAAAGAAACAAAATGCATGGGGAAAACATGGAAACTTAACTGAGAGAAAGAGCACTTACAAGTCCTTCAAAACCAAAATAATTATGTAAGCAACATATGTGATGTGACCATATTGTTAGTGACCTTTTAGCTTAAAATCTTATACAATATATGATAGTTTATTAGCAGTATTAAAAGTAATGCTTTTTATATCACAAGGAATAGTTTACTGAGGACATGATAATGCCCGGAGACGAGTGATAATAATCATGAATGGTAAAGACTCATAACGAAATATCCGATATATTGGCACTGTTGGATGTGCCATGATCATAGAATAAACTGAAGTTATAACGGATATATGTTTATAAGCAGACTAAATGGTCTCCCCGCTTCAAAAACTTAAAACCGAACCTGAATTTCTTACCCAATCCAAGTCCAAGTCCAAGCATACAAAACTGCGGGCAAAAGGTATTCAACACGTAGATACAAATAACCATAACTACCTTTGTAAGCTAAAACCTTCAAATAGAAACAAGTCCAAAATCCTTCATAGCATTCCACTATTGTTCATCCAATGAAAATCTCATTCAAAATTTTACGTCCCAGGAAACGAACCTGTTTCGCTAACGTTGGAACAACACTTATCCGGTGCGAGGCGAACATTTTATTACCGTGAGAGTGAATTTATTTACAGTGTATCTAATACTACTTTTACGCCATCTTTAGAAGCTTCGGAACGGGCCATAAACATACTTTAAGATGTCGCTTTACGGTTAAAAGCGCGAGATACGGGACGAGATTTCTTTGCATTTCGGGACAGATTGGGACAGCTAAGATACAAGGGTCTTTATGTAACTGTTTGATGTGTTTCGGTAAGTAAAACATTGTAAATTATGTGTTCGGTGACGGTTTTGTGACAGTATGGAAAATTAAAGATTTCTCTTTGGCACCTACGCTTCGTAATATCTATTTTTTTTACTGAAAACTATTAAATATAATAAATATATAATAAAAGAATTTATGATAGGCTAGTGTTTGAATAAAATCTCATGCTGTGATCAATGGTGGAGTATTAAAAATTTTAGCTATCAGGGAACACAAAGACTTCAATAAGGAATTCCACTTCTCAGCTCAGTACCTAACATACAATCGTACAGTTACTTGAATACATTACCCCCCATTAGTCATACACTAGTCTAATCTCTCCAGTGAGTGCATTTTTGCAAACACTTAGAGTCAGAACGATTAACTGTTGGCTTACAAACATTTGTTCTGGTGAAGAGATTGAACCCACGACGTCCAGTACAGCAGTCAATCATTCAACTACTGCGCCAAATGTGTCGTTACGGAATACACAATGAAAGCATTCCCAAAACCATAATGCAGGTACTAATTGTGCATTGACGTCGTCTTTTATGGTCTGATGATGGAACAGGCTAAGAGGAATTAAGTTTGTGTGTACTTTGCGTATAGAATAAATTCAAACTTAAGTTACAAAAGAAGAAGAAAACAGGATACAAGGCACCGTAATATTAAGATACTTTTACGTCACCATTTTTATGTAACGCTCAAAAATATTTGGCCACGCAGAAAAGTATTTCGTAAAAATGTTAATAAAATAATTGACGTAATAGTATTTATCATGTTTTCCAGAAATCTCTTATTTAATACAAAATATATTGTTTTTTGTTATATTTATAAGAGCTATTTCTTTTCAACGTATATTGTTCAGTCCTACAATCAGCGCAACGATACTGGATGGCCGAACGGTCCACGGTACGTGGAGCTTAACGTTGCTTTTCAAACAATAGTACTTTAATAGTTAAACTTATTGCCTAGACTTACCTGAGCTGTAGAGACGACAAGCTACGACCTTTCCTGAGATCACGACCGTGCGGAATGCGTTAGTGTGTATGATTGTGTAATGTTGTGAAGTGGTGTCACGGCGGTCACAAAGGACGCAAGCTTCAATATGTGGTCCGGGCCGGGATGTAGCTCATACTTTGCACCAGATTGGAGCAGCTATTTATCACCAATTCACTATTACTTTCAACAAATTCGCGTGCCATTCGGTCTGGCATCAATAGGCGTTATGGTTCAAAATATCCCAGTATGTTACTCAATTCGGGATTCCAATATCAATTAATCGTTAATCACACCCAATTTGTCCTTAATTAACTGAGATTCAACAGGATTTTTCAAATACACAATAAATCGATCTCACAAAAGCGGACATTTTTTCAACGGAGCAAAAGGTTATCTCTGTTAAGTGAAAAGTCAAAGACAATAGATAAATGTTGCCAACCAAAAAGGTGCGTTCTGTTTCACGTTGGACGAAACATATATGTTGCTACACTTTCCATTGAACCAAAGTCATAAATAAATGGCGATAAACCGTCCGGCACAAAATTATTGCACAAATGGGGAATTACAAACCTCAGTAATGAGGAAAACGGCATAAAGAGGAGGAAGATATTTGTATGAAATGTTAGCCCGTACCCACTTTTATTTTTAACAAAATGCAGGTTGCCAGACTTTTTAGATAATTTTGAACCGCCGTGTGTAACTAAGCGGGTGCAGTACAAGGGGATCAATCTAGAAAATGGCAGTACGTACTTTCAGGGCGTGAAAACAGCTACAATGGATTGGTCCCTAGCTTACCATTTTCATCGAAATCAGTATCATCTAAAGGTTGTCAATGGACGAAAAGTCAATCTGTACGGTACTGAAGATAACCTTTTTTATCTGGTACTTCATAGTTCTTAGAGAAGTTAAAGGCACATTGTGAATAAAAAAGACATAAACACTAATTCGAGTATTATAGGATTTATAGAAGTAAAACGACTGATGGACTATAGGCGCGCTGCATCTCTGCCGCCGCGCTGTTTTATAAATCCATATAAATATTTAAAACGCGCGGCCGCAGCACTGCTGCCACGCTGCGGCCGCGCGTCATTTATTTATATGGATTTACAAAACAGCGCGGTGGCAGCGCTGCAACCGCGCTGCTGCCGCACGGCACTTTGCGACTACTTTGAAGGCGTCCTAAATCATGGTCGCCAACTGGATAAAATTAAAACATAATTAACTAGTTGATTTTAATTTCGATTGCTTTAATTTGATTTAGATTTTAATTACTTTTTTCTATTTTAATTATGATTTGTAATTTCATTCTGATTTTGGTTGTAAAACTTAATTGTGTTTAGTGAGTAATTACGAAGTCAAATTATTGTTTGTAGTTAGGCTCTTAAACAAAAAAAATGTCCTTTTGTTTTGTTTGTGACCTTTAAAAAATTGATACACCAGTCCTCAAACCTATTGAATGAATTCAAATATTTTTAATCAATTGTTGGTGATCCAAATAAAGAATACAGTATCTAAACGGTTCGTAATGTAAAAAGTCCTTCAGGAATTAATAAATCGATTTAATGTAATAAAACATAATCTAATAAACTTAAAAGTAATTAGGTACGTCTATTCGTCTGTTGGTTTGTAATCTCACAATTTAACGGCTGATCAGACTTGGATGAAACTTTTTATGTCTGGATAATGCTCCAATGGGAGAATTTTAGTCGGTTGAAGCGGCTAACAGAAAACCTCGTTGTCTATCAACTATACGATAAGTCTATTTTCAATTAACTGCGAGACGATTATTTACGAGACACTCTTATTAAAGGCCTCATAAAGTATACATTTGTCCTGCTAAGTAATCCTCTCTGATTTATCTAACACAGTCGGTTTTATAAAAAAATTCAAAATTACGATAGAAACGCTTGAAAAATAAAAACACTTGACCCTGAATATATTTTAATACGTAACCAAATATCAGATATATTGATATCCTACAAAATTAAAAATATTATCCAAACATCAGCCTGATTATAATAATGATAGCAAAATGAATCCACTTTGCAAGTTAAGCAGTTTAATTATGAATGATTTCTGATATTCTCTTAGCGCAATGCGGATCGGCGATTAATTAATAAATTTGATTAAATATTTATACCGGACATACAGTGATTGGTGGTCGTTTTCGGTTTTGAATATACGAGGGATAAAATTAATCTTTATTCATTTAACTTCGATATGGGTCACAGTCTTCTTTTCTCTTTGATTAAAGTGATGAACTGATTTTTATCCGTGGTCGACCGAAAAATCAGCAGCGATTAATCTAATAAATTTTAATCCTAGAGATTATAATAATTAAAACTTGGGATCCAGACATTTCACAAGAACACTCAATATCCAAGATTCTTTATTAGTTGAAACACTCGTAGCTAAATAATAACAGCAGCACCGTCACGGTTCCATCTTGAAAGTTAAGCAAAATTCTTCTTCTTTAGTCTGGTTTCCGCACTTAGTCTCTGCACGAGACCATTGTGCGTGAGCCGTTTCGGTCGTCACTCCATCCAGCCAACCTCCCTCTAGAAGCAAATCAGGTATCTCGGTCTATTCAGGATGTCTGTAAGGGAATTCAATGACCCGAGGGTTTGTTTCCGTATGTCGGTGATTTCCGTGCAATCTAGGAGCACGTGTCCCACCGTTGCCTTCGTCCCCATGCATGCTCTGCACAGGGGAATGTCTGTTATACCTATTGTGTGGTAGTGTTTGTTCAGTGAGCAGTGCCTGGTGATCCCTGTCACCATTCACAGGCTTCTTCTGTCCAGGTGTAGAAGGCGCCTGGTTAGTTTTTTATCGAAACTTGGCATCGCATCCTTGGTCTGCCTACAGCCTGGTGCCGAGGACCACCATTTCTGGGCTTGATCGTGTGTTTGTGTTCTTTTAGGAGCGGCACGAGGGCTAGGGTCCGAAAACCGTCGTGCCGGACTCCCTCCTGGCCAGTTCGTCCGCCGCATCATTGCCGAGTGATCCGCTGTGCCCCTTTATCCATTGTAGTGTCACTGTGTTGCGGTTCTTGACTGCCGGTTAAGCAAGATTTGCGGAGGTTGATTCGTGGATGGGTAACATATCGAGATTGTTCTGTACCTCGGGAAGTACTTTAAGCTATTGGTCTATCGTTGTTTGTACATCTTTGACAGTCATCACAGGTAGCTAGAAGCCAGAAAATCTGACACTAGTCTTGCCAAAGGGAGTCGTGTTATCCAGCTACTGGGTTGTGGAGGTTATATAAGGTGTAACAGATTAACCGCAATACCTCAGACACCCCAATTATAATTTATTAAATTATAAGTCTAAAACAACATCCGTAACTAAATAAATTGAAACCAAACCTAGACATTTTGACGTGACAACGTCTTATAATTCGATGAAGCTGGCTGCACGCACGAAAATACATGACTCATGCGGCGTTACCTCGCTCTGAGGCGTTCCAAAGCAAATCAAATTGGATCTACAAGTTGACATTTATGTATGACTCAACGAGTCAAGTACTAGGCTATCATAAAACGGTAAGAGATGACGTCACTGTGTAAGGATTCTTTGACATTTATGTATGACTCAACGAGTCAAGTACTAGGCTATCATAAAATGCTAAGAGATGTCGTCACTGTGTAGGGATTCTTCCATTGTCATGAGAAGTGCAGTAATAGTGATGTAAAATTAAAATTTTCTTTTGAAAAATGCAACCATTCCATCAGTATTTTCTTATGACGTTGTCACGTTCAACTATCGTCAGTAAACCGACTTTACAGACAACCGATTTTTTTTTATAAAATAGTTATCCTTACTAAACGCAAAACGTATGTGCGTCATACAATATCCTTACGCAGAAGCATACACTCATGCAATGTTAGCGGCCGACACGCACACGAGTGCATTTCCTTGAATTAAGGATTGTATTAATTTGTCATGATACTGTGTTTCTATTTTATGTTAAATGAAAGATAGTTTTTTTATTGAAAATAGGTTCGCGTTTGACCACTATCTCACCTGATGATAAGTGATGATGTGGTCGAAGATGGAGCACGCTTACCTATAAGTAACCTATTCACTCTTGACTTAAAGACTCCTAGGTTGTAGCTGTCGGGAAACACAGAGTCCGGCAGGGAATTCCACTCCTTAGCCGTACGCACAATTATGGTATTCCCAAAACGTTTTGTGCGTTTGGGTGGGATGTCCACCATGTAACGATGTCGCGTAGTCCGATGATGGAACAGGCTTGGCGGAATTAGATTGTGTAATTCCATCGCACACTCTCCGAAATTTAACACCTATTTTTTGTGACGGAAATTGATTCAGAAGCCGATTCTGAACCAACTACTTTCAGGAATTGCGTTTATTCTGTTACACGTTGTATAGGCAGTTCCTCCATTTAAAATACTGTTTCTCAGCTGCATATAGTTAGACTAGAAACAAACCCGGACAAAATTGGGAATAGAGTAATCAGATAATGATCCAGACGTGTCATAAACTACCATTACAGCTCCAAAAAGTATAAAGAAAATTACGTTAGCCGGACACAAATCAAGATAGATTGCAAACTATAACTGTGGTTTTGTGTGTTATTTTCTCTTTGTTGTCTATCATCTATCATCATAAACACTCGGCTAGACTTACTAGATTGGCTTACAAAGAGCTACTAAAACTAATCTCGATTACAAAATGCTTGTCAAAAAATACTGTAGCCATTTAATGTCTCGACTTAATGTTGCATTTTAAATTAATTTAACCCTTAATCGTCCACGCGAAGGTATGCACGGCAATGCGTGCATTTAAAAAATATTTAGACTAAGGTTTGTAACACACGCCACGTTTTTACGGTTTAGCAAAAAACTAATTTAGTGTAGAATGTTGTCAGGCATGAAATAATGTTTATTAATACCAACTCATGTGTTTTTGTTGTCGTTTTTAGGGTTCCGTAGCCGAATGGCAAAAACGGAACCCTTATAGTTTCGACATGTCCGTCCGTCTGTCTGTCTGTCCGTCCGTCCGTATGTCACAGACATTTTATTCCGAATCTGTTAGGACTATACATGTGAAACTTGGTAAGTAGATGTATTCTGTGAACCGCTTTCCGATTTTATGAAAAAAATTAAAAAATATTTAAAATAAAGGGGGGCTCCCCATACATGGAACTGAAACTGAAAATATTATTTTTCATGAAACCTATGCGTGTGTGGTATCTATAGACAAGTCTTTAAAAATGATATTGAGGTTTTAAAAGCCACTTTTTCATAAAGTTAATCGTTTAAAAGATATACGCTTCTAAAGTGGTAAAATGTGTGTGAAGTTAGAGGGGGGGGCCCTCTAACTTCTATAATTATGGAGTGAAAAATAAAAAAATATATATGCTGTAGATCTTAATGTAATCTTTCAACCAAAATTGGTTAGAACGAGATCGGGTCAGCAGTTTTTGAGATACAGCATATTTTATAAAACCGCAAATATAACTTTGTAATTCATACAAACACTATGAAAAACAAAGTTATTTGGCGTAGTTGTGAAAATTGTAAATAAGCTAGTTTTAAGAAATTTTGATGTTTTTTTTTTCTATTAAATATATTAAATTATATTTATTATAGTTACTACGGAACCCTTCATGGGCGAGTCTGACTCGCACTTGGCCAATTTTTTTCAATTTCTTTCGATCTTTGTATGTAGTGAGTTAAATAAATAAAATAAAAATACATAGCATAATTTTCTGTAACGTTAAAACGTCGATAGCCTG
This sequence comes from Tholera decimalis, assembly GCA_943138885.2. Taxonomy (NCBI): domain Eukaryota; kingdom Metazoa; phylum Arthropoda; class Insecta; order Lepidoptera; family Noctuidae; genus Tholera; species Tholera decimalis. The sequence goes on from OW964549.2 coordinate 7,445,555, forward strand.
GGCTTTGGTGTCGTAATTGTGATCGAGAGGTCATGGGTTTGAATCTCATCCATTACAATATTGCTGTGAACCCACTCCAGACACAAGCACGTTAAGCTTAGTTCGAGGGGTTCACATGACTGTTAGTTCTCATAAATAAATCGATCTTTGTATGTAGTAACTAAGTTAAATAAATAAAGTGAAAATAGTATATTGTTTTTTAACCTATCAAATTATATTCAATGTTTGATCTGAATATTTGTTTCTAATAAAAACCGGCCAAATGCGAGTCGGACTCGCGCACGAAGAGTTCCGTACCATTAACTATAAAAACGTCAAAATAATAATGTCTGTTGTATGAGAGCCCACCTTAAATATTTGTTTTATTTTAATTTAAGTATTGATTTTCAAAGTAAATATATAATTAAATATTCCGTGAATATTTCAAACATATACCTGTTGCCGTTATCAATATCGAGCAAAAATTAGCAAAAATCACGTTTGTTGTATGTTAGCCTCCTTAAATATTTATTTTATTCTGTTTTTTAGTATTTGTTGTTATAGCGGCTACATAAATACATCATCTGTGAACATTTCAACTGTCTAACTATCACGGTTCATGAGATACAGCCTGGTGACTGACGGACAGACGGACAGACAGACAGACGGACGGACAGCAGAGTCTTAGTAATAGAGTCCCGTTTTACCCTATGGGTACGGAACCCTAAAAACTATTTTTATAAATTACAACCGATTACTCGTCCCTCTCTGAGAGTTATGGCCTTTAAGTGACTTATTTACACAAGAATTTGTAAATAAGTCTGTTGTTGTTGTGCCATTTTGAACAAAATCAATAAATAGGTATATGACATTGCTTGGGAATACTGTTACAAACATCAAGAATGACAGAACTTATATATGTTTGTATCTAAAGCATAGTGGGTTTTGCTTATGTTTGTTTCTTAGCTTATTCTTCTCAACAACACAATGTATTTTGATATGTTTGTTCTGTGTTCATAATTTAAACATGAATAAAAATATTTATTCAAATACAATTTTCCTGACCGCAGAGAAGGGACATTAAAAATAAATTAGGAGAAACCGATACTACGTTTAGATTCCTCACCATAAACCAAAGATTACAGCGACTGCGGCGTTGCAGTAAATTATTAACTGCCGACTATAACCGAACCAGTTAACCTAACAACATACAAAATACTGCCTAGAACTTGGAACTCATTATCATAATAGACTAATAACATAGCCATACAGGTTACTTGTGCCGCTTGAACACAAAATGCCGGACAAATTGTTCTAACGTACGCTCGTACTATCGCGTGTGTTACCAACCTTACCTGTCAAATTCTGCATTACACTGCGGCCTCCGCTATTACAATAATTAATTTTCAACTTAAATTGTAACAATTTCAGGTAAGAAAATTTGCTAGTATAATTAATATTATGTTACAAATAATATATTTTGTTTTAAGCTCCGCGGCATAGGGTTGCTCGTAAATTGTCTTGTGTTTAATTTAATACATATGTGCTGTCAATCTGTTAATTCCGGGTTGTGTTAGAATTTGGCTAGTATGCATGTTTTGTGGAATGAGGCTTACGATTTATCAAAATGGTATCTCATACGTGGTCTAATGCATCTTAACAAAGCCTTATAATAATCTTATAAACAAGGATATGACCAGATAAATAAATATACAAACGAATTGAGAACCTCCTTCTTTCTTTGAAGTCCATTAAAACAGATTTTTCGCCAATGGAACTGATGAATAGGTACCCGCCTGAGTGATTATTGACGGGTTAAGAACTTGAAATGCCCCGTGAAATAGCTAAGCACGTGTTGAACGAAGATATAGATTGCATTACCGTAAGGTTTGCATATTTTGCACCAGATTTGCTGGTGCATGAACAATTAATTTGTTGAAATAATAATATACTCATGCAGCCTGTGGGCGCATTATTCTGCTAGAGCTTATAACGCCATCCGTGTCCAGTATAATAACGCTTTCAGGGCGGTGATGGGGCTGCCCCGATACTGTAGCGCCTCGGGTATGTTCGCAGAAGCGTGCACTGATTGTTTTCACGCGACTATGCGTAAGCGTGCCGCGTCCACGGTACGCAGAGTGCGGGCCAGCTCCAACACCGTTCTAACGATGATCGGGGAAAGGTTGGACTGCCCTTACCTCCGGCATTGTTCGAGCAGACATGTCGCCGTACCAATGCCGGGTAGAAAGTTATAATTTATAATATCTGTAGGGATTTTTATGTTAGTATTGTATTTCTTGTTTTGATTATGTATTTTAATTTGTATTTTATTTTAATTTTGTGTTTATTATGGCTTTAAGTATTTCATTTTATTTTATGTTACTTTTGTTTTGATTTTAATTGTATTTGTAATTTGATTAATTAATGGCAATGGGTGTAATTTACCTGAATAAATGAATTTATATATTAATATTATAATAATAATATAATTTATTAAAAAAAAAACATTTTACAGAATAACAGCTTTGTTACATTACATTTTAAGTATTAGGTAAGTTTCAATTGAAATAAACATTAAATATTGCGCTGGTGTTGATGAATAAATGGTGGTAAATATAGTACTTAGATTATTAACCAAGGGGATAAAGCAGTGTCTTCTGTCGCGGGTGACGATTTAAATCGCGAGCGTAACGAAGGACCCAACTTTACTCCCGAGCGTAGCGAGGGTGTTACAAACTTAAATCACGAACGAAGCGATGGATTTAAGACGAGTCCTGAGTATAGCGAGGGATTTAAGTTCACCCAAGACTAAGAGAGCTTTATCACCGAGGAAAATAGGTACTCTACTTTTCGTACCATTTGCGAAAAAATTAACACGATAATAATATGAGATAAGGCCTCGTCGGTTTTCGTAATTTTATTTAATAATCATAACTGCATAATAAATGCGTATTCCTTTTTCAAAAAGATGTATAATGCTTTATATACAAACTTAATGGTGTAAACACAGATGTAGTTCAGTATAAATTTCGGTAAGTATTCCAAATTTTAATCACATTCTCCCCCTAGAGGATGAATGAAATTCAGTACAATTTTCTTTCCCTGTTTTTAACAGATTAAAAATGACTATTGTTATGTTCGCTTTTTGTGGCATAGAATGTCACTTTTTGAGCAAGTGGTGCGAAAAATAAATTACAGAATAAAATCAGGCGTTCCAAAGCAGGCTGGCAAATTAATTACCTTAAAGCAATATTTAAAGAATTCCTTACTAATTTCTTATGAGATCTTTGATCTTTAACTTTTAGGTAACTTATCTGAAGAGTAATTATTCTGTTCCATGAAGCCCTATAGCTACTATCTTTATACGTGAAACAAATACTTTGTACCCCTTTCTACGAAAATGACGCAGCCGGAGGAGTCTGAAATTTGGCACAGTTAACGTTTATATGAAGTAGGGGTGTAGAGAATGAATATTTTTATAATAACACATTCGAACTTAATAATTAAAAGAATGGTGTGATCATTGCTCACTAGACGACTACTGGCATGAGTAACATGCTAACTTACCAATGAGTAACAAGCTCCAAATAACAATGAAATATGCACAACAGGAATTATAATATCACAAAATTTCAGAAGTGTTAATAGCCTTATGACTGCATGATATGGTGTGTGACTTGTAATCGAGAGGTTACGGTATCGAACCCCACCCATTACACAATTGCCGTGAACCCACTATAGAAACAAGCATATCTAGCTTATTTATTTATTTATTAATACTTTATGCAACACAAAATGTACAAAGGCGGACTTAATGCCATAGGCATTCTCTACCAGTCCGCCATGGGTGAAGAGATAACATGGCAGGTGCATAAAAATAGTAAACTAAGTAGATAACATATTCAAAGTAAAAGTTTTATTACAAACTAGTACTCACGCGGGGCTTCGCTCCCGTGGAATCTATCACGGTAAAAACATAACTATCCTTTTTTGCAGTCGCGCAAAAAGTAGCCTATAACCTTCCTCAAGCTTCAAGCTACTTCCATACCAAATTGCATCCAAATCCACCCAGTACTTTCGAAGATTAGCGCGTTCAAGCAAGCAAACAAACAAACAAACTTTTCCGCTTTATAATATTAGTATAGATATATAACTAGAATAAACTGACTGATATTTATCACAATTCATACCAAAAATATATTATATATACATATATTAATAAAAGTTACACTGAAAAAAGTTTTGAGTAGCAAATAACAAACAATTGAGTAACCTATTACAAAATAAAATATAATATTAAAAATTAATAGTTTAAAAAACCAAAACACGCTTTTAGGACTAATGAAATGAGCAGAAATTAGAAATGTTTATTAGTAGGCGGTCCAAGGTTCCATCAGCCACCTTCCAATTCCATCGTCAGACCAGCTGGTACCATAATATTCTATTGTCGTCTAATCTACGTATATTTGCCAAGTTTCATGATGATACAACAATTAGAAGTACCTACGTTTAATTCAGATTCTTAGATTTTATTGCATATTTAGTTCGTTACAGATCGACCTAATAATAAATCTATGGATTACGCGGTCATTCAAAAAGGTTAAGAAAACCGATAACAGATTTTCTTTAGGTTTGTTATAACCTTGAAACCTGATCGTGTTCAAAGTCCATTACGTGGCCTTTCTCACAAGTGCAAACTCGACTATGATACGATATTTCATCATGGAATGCCAGTGCCTATCTTCCGGCTTCATCATCAGACCTTGAAACCTAATCGTGATCAAAGTTCATTACAAGACCTTTCTAAGAAATCCAAAACAGCTATGATACGATTTTCCATCATGAAGTTCCAGTTCATATCTTCCGGCTCCATCATCAGATCAGTTCGACAGTACCATATTATTGTATTGTCATCAGAACTACATACAGCTGCCAATTTTCATTTCGCTACGACCCTTGGAAGATGGTTAAATTAGTTACCTTAGATTTCATTACATAGTTAGTTACATACAGGTCGAGTTAATAAAAGCGTGTTAAAAATAGTGACTACATAACTATAGTTCCTAGTAGACAAATCAGTTTTGTTATAAACAAAAGCAGTTGATCAATACGTAAATTAAATTTGATTGTTAGTTATCAAGGTTTGGCTAATTGTCAGTTACCTAAACTAGTTCTGTAAAATACTTTTTTCAGTGTATAGAAAGGGGGTTATGAAAACACTGCTTCCACTATTTGTTAAGACAATAATCCCGCAAGATTCTCTTAAATGCATATTGATTGGTGGCCGTCCTAATATCTAGAGTTAGTGCATTCCACAGAAGAATAGATTGTATATAGAAGGAAGAATGAATCAAATCGGAATTATGAGAAGGACAGAGTAAGAGAAGATTATTCGAAGAGCGCAGACTTTTAGCGTGTGAGGAACATAGAAATTGAAAATGAGAAATAAGGTAAGAGGGAGGGGTAGGAGAGTTCAGCAAAGAGAAAAGCTTTGTTTTAGGGGTCAACAAGATTGCTAGTGTTGTGTATTCTACCCAAATTGCTAGTTTTCTTTAACTTCTCGAACTGTCAACGGTACCCCTTTTGTACACAACGTCACGGCTCCCATTGGACGATGGTATTTTACGTTTATATCGTTTTAGCTGTATCATTCGATTAATCGATTCATACTTGACCGGTTTGAGTAACATTTTAAAGAGAACACCACAAAAATGAACGAAAAAAGAAGTTTTTGAAGCGAGACACCATGATTTTTCGTTGTGTTATCAAATAGTTCTTATTACTTTTTACAGTGTAGGACATTGTGTCTAAGTGGAATAATTAGTGTTGATATTTCCTACACATTATTGTGTTATCTTGTAAGTCTTTTTTGGTAAATATGTGCGTAAATTCGTTATATTATGATAAAGTTTTATGGTTATGTGAGTGAAAATTATAAAAGTGAATACATATCACATCACTGCGAGATAAGGTCAGTTTGATTTGCTTATTGAATGGTATAAATAGTTAGATAAACTTATAACGAAGCCAGGATGGTATAATATATACCATGATAATGGCTATAAATTGCCGATTTCTCATTTTTTCTGATTTTCTACCCATAAATCAAAAAGTACATTCAACTACGCTGACACGTGGGGCATTTCGACAGGCGGGTGGCCAGACGTGTGACGGGCAAAATACAAAGGTTTTCATCCCATCATCTGATCAGCCTTTTCGTAACTATCTAGGGATCGACTTCCAGGCTAGCCAGATGCAACTGAAAACTAGTGCTTTACATAGAGTAATTGTCTACCTGACATCCACAATCCTGTAGCTGGGTAACACGATATGCCTTCAAGACTGCTATCTCATTGTCTGGTTTCTGACTGTGACCTGCTGTGTTATTCTGTAAGACCTCATTCTAAACTTCGAATCTGAATCCGCTGTGAGTTTATTGATTGGCATTCTAAAAACTCGGTTGTTAATTCGAATTTACACTAGCGCTACCCTTGCGAGCGTGTCAGCGAGTTGAACTAAAGATTTTGACAGATAAAGTATGAGATGACGTGAGAAGTGGCATTCGGTAAGGTAATTCCTCCGTCACTTCGACGCTGTTTACAGAATGCAAAATCAAGGTCACTTTGAACCATAAGTGAAGTGACAGTGAATAGCTATGTGAGATGCGAGTTGTTGTTCGAATTTTACAGAATCGACGTACTGTGTGTTCTTTTTTTTTTGCTAAAAAGTTTTTTCACGCTTTTTAGTGGGTCGATTTGTATTTTATCTAGTTACAACACAAATACAAATAATACAAAAGCCAAAATGAAAACTACATATCACCTTTTACAAAATATTGCTTTTCCCGATGCAGAGCCGATAATTTTTGAGGAGTTCTCTTGGTACTGCACCATTAGTTCTACATCACCATATGCATTGTGACGAGCATAAAGTGCTAAACATCCATATTCAAGTAATCGAATCCACGAAATACTTTTATTGAGTAGTTTCGGTGGCCATCTGTGGGTTTCATCATCAGTTTCACTTCCCCAAATGGTGCTTTTCGAGAGCAACTGCACAAGGTACTATAAGAAATACCCAAAACGCTATAGGTGTGCCTATAATATTTGAAGAGTTCCCTCGATTTCTCCATGATTCCATCTTCAGATCCCAATTTTTTAACAATGGGACCAACTACAAAGTATAACCTTTCAAACGAAAAAAAAAATCCGAATCAGTCCAGCCGTCTCCGAGTAATGAGGTGACAACAATAAAAAAAAGTTCAAGACGTATTGAGACTCTCCTCCTTTTTTGAAGTCGGTTACAAAAAAGAATTAAATAAAACTAAAACAAACAATTAAATAAAAACCGCGTTGCGTGTGCCTCACGGCTGTACCAAATAGGCCCAGTTCAGCAAGACGCCAGACAACTGCAAATAGCCTGACGCTGGTTTACCTGATCGTCCCCATCACCTAATCCCCTAAATCCCCTAGACCTAAGATCGTCACCCATCAACAGGCTGACCTCGCCAAGTGTTGCTTAACCTAGAAGATTGCCCCATGTGGCTGTTATTATGTAGCCACGATCTTGACTCACCCACAAGCCCTTTTATTTTAATGAGCTATTTGAAAAGTACAAAATCTCTTGACTCCAAAAAAAATTAATCTCGATTCGGTATTCAAAGTCCGTGCCAAGATAAACACACTATAATTAGATCTTGTTAAATTATGAGCAGGAGGGTTGGGGATTGTGTCTGAGTGCCGACCCTGAATGGTTACCAGAAAAACTGAAATAGGTCAGATTAGAGTAACATTAATTACCTAGCTAACAGTTTTCTTTTAAACGTTATTAATTGTCAGTCCAAAAGCTCTTTTTTTTCTGACAAAAGAGTAATCAAGTATAGTGCTGGTATACATTATGATTTATGTTTTGATTTGCTGAGTAAGATTTGGTATAGGTAAAATCTACAGTTATTACTTCACGGTCCAATCATATTATGTAACTAGCGACCCGTCCCTGGATTTTTTTTCGGACGAGTCCAATGTACTAATAATATGCTTGTATATCCCACCTTAAACGCCATCTCAATTTCCCATCTCATAAAACCCATTTCTATTCCCACTCCTCCTTTCATGCAGTACGACTGTGGAACTCACTCCCCGCTAAAATCCGCGAAGCTAAATCCATTAGTATTTTCGAAAAACTGGTCATAGATCATTATCTATCTAACATCCCGTAATTTATATATTTATTGTAGGTATATATTTTTATAGCATTAATTTAAATATGTATTTTAACTCTATGTATGTATATAACGGGTGGTTAAATTTTAAGGGCCGATGTTGAATGTGAACCACACCTAAGCGTCAATTTTTTTTCTGCATTTCATTTGACATTTTTCAATTTCAGACTAACTCAATTTGAACCATGGAAAGATACACTACCGAGCAACGCGTTAAAGTTATTCAGGCTTATTATGAAAATGGGTGTTCAAATCAAAATGCATATCGTGCACTTCGTGATTTTTTCTATCAATTTAATCGGCCAAATGTGCGTACAATAGGAAAAATCGTACAAAAATATGAGCAGTCTGTAGGAGATGTGAAAACACCAGTGCATGCTCGTACAGCTCGTACTGCAGAAAATATTGAAGGTATTGGTCAGGCAGTTACTGTGAATGGCGTTCGCTATCGTGAGATGATAACGAACTTTTTTGGCCCAAATTGGAAGATATGGATGTGTACGATATGTGGTTTCAACACGACGGTGCCACTTGCCACACAGCTAACGAAACAATGGCTTTTTTGCGCGACAAATTCAATGGCCGTGTTATCTCACGTAGTGGCGATGTTAATTGGCTGCCAAGATCATGTGATTTGACACCGTTGGACTTCTTTCTTTGGGGTTATTTGAAAGAAAAGGTGTACGTTGATAAGCCACCAACAATTCAAGAGCTAAAGGATGAGATAATTCGGCACATTAACGGCATAGAACCTCAATTATGCCTCAGCGTCATTGAAAATTTGAACCATCGAAAATTTGATGGATGGAGGTGTGCCGCCGAGGTCGCGGCGGCCATTTGGCCGATATTTTGTTCCATACATAATTGAACCATACCATATTATCATAATAAAAAGAAATGACAATAATTTCCTAAATAGTTTGTGTTTTATTCAAAATCAACATCGGACCTTAAAATTTAACCACCCTTTTCTTGTTAATTATATCATTATAGTTTAATTTATTAGCTAAGTATGTTTTATTTATTACAATTACTATTTATACACACTGTGTCTATCATCTCCTCTTCAACTCTCCTGTCGCAGGTCTGCTGGAAGAAATGTCTTGGGAAATATGTAGAGCCTTTGTGTTTTTTCGTCTATATTTATATTTTTTCTTTTGTAAGTGTCATGTGTATATAAATAAATAAACCTTCCTCTTTAATCACTTTATCTATTGCTGAAAACTGTATTAAAATCCCGCGTGGTAGATTACGGCTTATTGACTCTTATTCAGATGAGGCTTGTATCACAGCAGTGGGAAGCATATTGATTAAATTAATAAATGAATACTGTTTGTGGTTTCTGCACTTCTTCGCCAAATAAACTTAAAGAAAACTCAAATTAATTGTGCTCCATTTGCGCAATTTTCGTTCAAATGTGTTCAAAGTTTTTGCTTCACGTGTTAATATATCTATAGGTAAGTAAATTTCTTTCTGAATAAAACCCTGTATAATTCACCTTTCAGCTCAACCAAGTATAGGCAAAATTCATTTATTGTGCGTGCAATCAGAAGCTTTAATAACCGGTGTAAGCAGCACGATTTTGACCCGTTTATAACAAGTGTGATTGCAGCCAGAAGACGCCTAAGCCATGATTTTTTCAAAAATAATTAATATCTGTACTGTGTTGTATGTGTTATTTATATCTGCTATCTATTTAGTCATTTTGAATATTGTATTTATGATATGGTTATATTAAAATTATACTTACACCTTTTAAGTGTTCAATTTAAGATTTTCCTGCCTCTTACCGTGAGGACTTTTAATTGGCTCACTGTCTATTATACTATTTATTTTCAGTATTGAATAGCTGTTAATCAGCCATACTCCTTAAAGAAATAAATAGCACGTATTAAATTAGTAACAACTACAATATAACAAATAGGCACAGATACGTTTTTTCGAATGGGCATTAAACAATATTGGAACCGGATAATTGACCAAAAATTTATTGATTTTCAACAGAACACAACTGAAGACCCAAGCGTTTTTTGGTTTTCACTTCTATTGGACAATACAAGTAATGTAATGGTAATGTATAACTATCTATAACTACTGTCTAATATGAACAAATGACAAATGAGACTAGTGGCTTAAGGGCCTGTGCACACCACGTTTTATAAACGCGCCGTCGACGCGCGCTTTTATCATACAGAGCAGTTTGTTGTCGTTTGTATCGATTTAATCGCGCGGCACCGGCGCGTCTGTATCGATACACACGCGCGGTAGTATAGTATTTGTATCGATTCAAACGCGCGACACTGATGCGACAGCTAGCGCACGCGCCTTCCTTTTTTGTAAAAAAAATTCTTCTTCCTTTTAAAAAAAATTAATAACAAAGCGCAAGCAATCAATGCTGTCTCGACCGACGCCATCTTGCTGCTGTTGACGAGGTTTTGTTTAAAAACGCAAAATGCCAGCGCGTTTGTATCGCGTCTGCATCGCTACACGCGCTCGTTTGCTTCGTGTATGTATCGCTACACACGCGCGTCTGTATCGATTCAAACGCCTAATTGTATTTATATAGGTGTGCAAAAGTCTACAGGCTGCGTCTGACTTGCGTGCGTATCGCGTCTATATCACTACAAACGCGAGTCAACGGCGTGTTTAAAAAACGTGGTGTGCATAGGCCCTAAGGAGTTTTCCGAGCCGTGAGTAGTTAAGTAAGTTAAGATGGGTGCCATCTACGGATCTACCGTAGCAAACATTGCTTAACTACATAGGTTGTTATTAGTATAGTTACGAGTCTCTCCGTTTAACATAGTTTAAGTTACGAGAATGAATGGCTATGGTGTCGGACCTGTGGACGAGTTGTCTCGGGTTAGAACCCCACTCATTACCAGAGGTCGGAATAAGGTAGAGTTATTTATGTACTTGCATCAAAATGTTGATATTAATATGGATCTTCCCGAGATTTCTAATAGATAATCCCGTGTGACCCCCAATATTATGTAAATTTGGCAACGTCGCGCGTGCAGTGGTTTAAATTGTGTGAAAGAAAATAACTTTTATTTAATAAATCACGGGTTTTTTCTGCTCTTCAAAGGTAATTGGGGCATATCCACTTTATTCTTTCGTTGTATCAAATCATTGTAAGTACATAAATAACTCTACCTAATTCCGACCTCTGCTCATTACACTATAGCCGTGAACCCACTCCAGACACAAGCATATTTAGCTTAGTTGGAGGGGTTAACAAGATTGTAAGTAATGTGAATTCTACCCAAACAGCTAGTTCTCTTTTTGAAACAAACAAAAAAGTGTTCTAACGAGATACCGTGACTCCGTAACGAAAAGATTCGGTAGAAGTCTGACACTTCCTTCAGGGAGCGAGCCATTCGATGATTACACCCCAATAAAATAAATGCTGTTATTATTGTTCCCACGAACTTCTACGCCTTAAAGTAATAATAATATTCAACAACTTTCACACAACGCCATCTAGTCCCAAACTAAGCAAAGCTTGTGCTATGAGTACTAGACAACTGATAAACATACATATATATTTCTAAATACATACATATTATAGATAAATTACACCCAGAAAAGAACAAAATGATCGTGCTCATCACACAAACATTTGTCCTGGGTGGGAATCGAACCCACGACCTTGCGCATAGCAGTCAGGGCCACTGACCACTATACCAACAGGCCTGTCTTGAAAGAAAGAAAGTGTATGTATAACTCAATTATATTGTAGTAACTTAGGTACCGAATAATACGCCCTAAATTTAGGCCTAACACAGCCCTACGCCCTTTAAATACTGAGACACGCAAATATAACATTCATCATAATTCCGCGGTTCCTTTCATGAATCCGTATACTTATCGCATCTGCATTTTTTCGTGTGTTACTTTTGATTTATGTCGTGTTTTCCTCGGAGTTCGTGGTTTAATAATAAAAGTGGCACCACATCGGTCTTCTAGGGTAGGCAACGCTTGCAGAAGTCGGTTCGTAGATGGGTGACAATCTTAAAGTATGGAGATTCCACCGTGCCTTTTAAAGCACATTAAGTCATTGATTCCGCTTGTCATTTGTACATCTCTGTCAGTCATTCATTACGGGTAGAGAGAAGCCACACTAGTCTTGGATATCGTGTTACTAAGTTATTTATTTTTATTTATTTATGTACACACATGACACATGAAAGAAAAAACATCATATAGGTAAATACAGACAAAAGAGCACAAAGGTGCTGCTTATTTCCTAAGAAATTTCTTCCAGCAGACCTGCGACAGGAGAGTTGAAGAAGAGATGATAGACACAGTGTGTATAAGTACTAATTACGATAAATAAAACATACTTATCTAATAAATTAACCTCTAGAGCCCCAGCGGCACAAAAACGTGTCAGTAAATAAGTATTAGTTGAGCCCCGCTGGCACACAAATTTTGTGCCAGCGGGGCTCAACTAATAGTTGACGTAAGTAATGGCGGTCCTTGAGAGGTTAAACTATAATACATAATATAATTAAAATATAATAACAAGTTATGTGGTTAAGGAGGTCAAATTAGCTGTTGCTCATTTTAAACTACTACTCGTAGCTTTCAGTTCCATTAGGAATATCTCCTTTATAGTGAGTATATTTTTAACAGCCACATCCGGAACAACTATTTATAGACTATGCAAAGATAGATTATTCTTTGTTGTACACCAATAATTTAAACAGACAGGCCTGTTGGTCTAGTAGTCAGTGGCCCTGACTGCTATGCGTAAGGTCGTGGGTTCGATTCCCACCCAGGAAAAATGTTTGTGTGATGAGCACGATAATTTATTCTTTGTCTGGGTGTAATTTATCTATAATATGTATGTATTTAGAGATATTGAGAAATATATGTATGTTTATTAGTTGTCTAGTACTCATAGCACAAGCTCTGCTTAGTTTGGGACTAGATGGCGTTGTGTGACAGTTGTGGAATATTATTATTATTATTCCATTTATTTAATATATGTACACATAAATTACATTTTTAAATATTAATATAAAAAATAAAAACATTTAAAAATATAAAAAATAGTAGCCCACCGGTATCGGGAACAGGGTCCAAGCTACCGGTCCAAGAACCTCCTCACAATACGCGCCGTTTCCAGGAGTACTGCTTTCTGGATCAAGCCCTTGATCCAGCTGCCCAACGAGAGCCTCCTTAGATGTTGGTCGAGGCTCTTGGCTATTATACCAATGGCTGTGACGACTATCGGCACAATGATTGCTGTCTCCACATCCCACATGTCGACAACCTCGCGTGCCAGGTCAAGATACTTATTTTTTTGATCTATCTCAGCTTTCACGAGGTTCTCGTCATGGGGGACTGCTATATCAACAATCAATGTGCGACGCTCTAATCGGTCTATCACCACTATGTCAGGCTTATTGGCAACAATAGTCCTGTCAGTGATGATATACCGATGCCAGTACAGTGTAATATTGCCATTATCGAGAACTGGGTCGGGCACATACCTATAGTATGGTATTTCTGATTCCACAAGATTGTATTTAAGAGCAAGTTGCTGGTGAATATTATTATTATTATCATACCTGTTTCACAAAGATGTTCCAGTGTTATATCAAACCCACGACAAGCAGTACAGTGGCCAATCGCTCAACTATTGCGCCAGCCGTCTCAAGAAAGTAGGGAAACCCAAAAACGAAACGAAATGACTAGACTAGATTAACAAATTCGTCACCAGACAATGTTAACCACCTTACTTACTAAGCATAAATAACTTTTTTTTTTTCTGGATGGGAAAATCATCGAATGACTTCTCCCGCTCTGAGTTCTGCTTACGTAGTAACTATTAACCTTTTGACCGCCACAGTCGTGTATAGACGACAAGCCAAAATGTGCCCAGCACGCCACTGTCGCGACTGCGTGACATAATTTTAAACGTAAATAAATATTATAAAACAGCATTGTTTTGTTCATTTCCCTTGTTTATTATATACCTTATCTCTTCTTTATTTATTTGAAGTGAACTGCTTTCATCAGGTTTCATGTATAAGAACATAAGATGACAAAAAAGAAAATCAGTTATAAAGTTCGAAAAACTTAGTGCCCTCGGCGCCACAGTCATCATAACAGGACACGTACCTAGTGATGTAGATACCAGTCAATAAAACAAGAATATCGGCATTGACAGCAACCTACGTTATATTTAATTTACTCTGAATTCTGCACCAATAAATAAATAAAACATTTGATACGGAACTTTTATGATTGAGAAATCAAAATTATTTTAAAGTACTGAACGCTAACGCTCTTTAAACATGAAATGTTAGTAGATTATCGATTAATTGTAATGACTGAAATGCCCATATCTATCACACTGTTGTATTGTCTGTTCCGGGGATGCCAAAGTCGTCTATGTTTGACAATCCCATGACGTCAAACGCGATTTTTTTTCAAATAGAGTAGTTCATTTAGTGTTATTATATATTATTAATAATGAAGGACTATAATATGAGTAGTGAAGACTTATTAAATATAATGCAAGCAGTCGACAATGACTCGTTTATCATAGAAGACAGTGCAATTACTTCATTACTGATATCGTCAGCTAGTGGAGATGCACTATAGTGCATTATGATTATGATGCATGTGTGCTATGTTGATCATTGCACACGCGTTTCATACGACGTTTTTCAACACTCTTACGAGATAAAAACAGATTTGTATTGTTAAATGTTAACTTGGATGGAAAATATGAAGTCGATGAGTCGTTGTTTGTTGATGAGGTTAAAAAAAATGCACTTCTCCGACCTTCGACTAGTAAATAGGTATCTGTGGTGTTACTGCACTAGTGCAGTAACGTAAAGTAAAAAGCACGCATTTCTAATACACTGCATTATGGAGCTAATAGCGGTTCATTAAGAGCCACTTTTTTATAGTTGATAGGCTTGCGTTTGACCATAATCTCACCTGATGTTAAGCGATGATGTGGTCGAAGATGAAGCACCCTTGCCTAGAAGTAACTTATTCACTCTTGACTTATAGACTCCCAGGTTGTAACTATCAGGAAACACAGACTCCGGCAGGGAATTCCACTCCTTAGCCGTACGCGCAATGAAAATATTCCCAAAACGTTTCGTGCGTATGGGTGGGATGTCCACCATGTGACGATGACGCATCGCCGTTTGTCTTGTAGTCCGATGATGGAACGGGCTTGATGGAATAAGACTGTGCATTTTACGAGCAAATGTGTTGAAAAAACATTAAACTGATTGTTCTTTCAAAGAAACTTTCATTTTATTACTTGACACTGTTGAAAGTACAAAACAATAAGAATAAATATTTCGATATTATTAATAAGTATCGGTGTCGCACCTCTAGAGCAGAAACGAGAAATTTCGTCGTCATGTGTCGTCATAGAGTGGCAAAAAATTACGTCATGATGGACAATAGTGCTGTGATAGTATTGACTTGGTTTTATCGATTGTTGATTCTATTTATGGATTTAAATAATAAGAAAGGCCGTAAATGTGACATAGATTATTATTTTTATGTCATAAAGGACAAAGCGGGTTGTAATAAAACTCAACACAAGCATGGTATAATAATCTTTATTGAAATTAAAGCCTATGTTAAAAAATATTGTCAGTTTTCCATGAGCTTTATCGATATAATTTCGGCCTCACTACTATTTAGGATGAATTCGGAGCTTGGCGCCGAGGGCACGCTTTTCCTTTTTTGACGTGGCGGTCAAAAGGGTAATCTGTAGTTCTGCTCTGAAGAGAGTTTCAGTCTTCTACTGACTAAAATCCCGCCCTATTCCTTCAGACTGAAACCTACAAGGTTCCCATATAATTAAACCAGTATAGATTGTATGGACTTTAAAAGAGATGGACCCCTGAGTTTGTTTCGGTGTTTCTTCTCAGGGTAGCCAGTTAGGAAACACCGGCCTCATCTAGTTAATATTTACGAAAAAATGACGTGTAAAAGTGTTATTTAGTAACCAATTTGCATAATAAAGATCATTTATCATAGCTGCCCTTAAGTTCCGGGGCCGCGGTATCTCGTTAGAATATTCCTGCAACCCCGGATAAATAATATATTTGTGGATCTCGTGACTGAATAAAAATAGTGGCATATGTAGTTCTAGAAGAACGGTTAAGGTTAAGGAATGCTTTTTTTAAATGTTATAATATGCTTCCAAAATTTAAATCCTATAGAGAATCAATATATTTTATTTGCATGTAGTCTAGCATTGTATAAAAATTCATAATAAATTATTAAAACAATTAAAAAAAAAAAAATACGTTTTAGTTTTGTTTTGACCAACACGTTAAGTGCTTAAGTGCCAATCTAGAGATTGAACTACCCGATACATAATATTATAAGTAAATAGTAACTTTCGTGATTGAAAATTACTCATGATGCAAATTTATTTTTCCGGACTACCTACCGTCACATAGATTATAATCAACAGTAATGGATCTAAATTATACTATTATTAGCAGTCCCAGCAAACGTTCTTTTGCCATATAAATTAATTGTAGTAAAAAAATAGCCTGGGACCTATTCTCAGACCTATCAAATATACACAAAAAAATAGTATTATACTCGTGCATCGTCCTCGAGATTAGTAACCTGAAAACGTTGAAATATATGTAGTAACACGCTAGTGACACCACTCTTAGGCCGTGCGCGCACTATCATTAAGCACTGTATTATTTTTAAGAAACAATGTACATATATCTGGGAAATAAATTTATCTTATCTTATCTTATCTTACTGCCTTGCGGTGGCCGCAATTCCGCGGCCACCGCAAGGCAGTGCGCTCACGGCCTAACACTGTATGTTTAGAGTCCTACGCTCTTTTTTTTTTTTTTCTTTTGCTGTCAACCTCAACGTCTCGGTCTTTCATTCACGTCACAGTGCGCCACCACTCGCACGTTTTTTTTAGAAAAAACAAAAGTGATAAGTTTTATAGTGAACATACGCAAGCAAAAATGCCAAAAAGGAAATTCGAAATAGAGTACATAATGTGGAAGATTAAAAAACTGAAAAAGAAACAATAACAAACAAATAAGCGGCACGCCGTCGGCGCCAACCGACCGCCAATTCTACAGGGACTATTTCGGAAAAGGATAATAAAGATCAAGGTACATATATAATATATTTATTATAATATAATAGTAAAGTGATCAAGTGCTATTATTATAACAAAAACAAGCCCTTATTAGTAAATTTACCAAAATAACCTCGTATGTTTGCCTTCGTGCAAAACATTTTCCACGAAATTGTGTGCAAAACATATTCCACGAAATTGTGTGAAATCTGATCTGTCAAAACGAATTGCTGCAAAAGATATTTATACAAGATCCTTGCTGCAAACACACGAACTTTTACGTAAAGTTGATAGACGTTAATAATTATATATTTGACATGGAATTATGATCAGTATTTCTGGAAAACAAATGAAAAACAAGCAACTGCCTACATACCAATAGATTTACCCTAACTAAAGTTATTACCGATCAGTGCGGCTTCTGGGGCCGTATCGCCAGGTAAAGCAAAATAAGTGTACTGTAATAACCAACACCTAATACCTATCAGAGCGGCTTTTGGGGCCGTATCGCCAGGTTACACGAAATAAGTATACTGAAATAACCAACACCTATCAGAGCGGCTTATAGGGCCATATCGCCAGGTAACACAACATAAGTATAATGAAGTAACCAACACCTGTCACCTATCAGAGCGGTTTTTGGGGCCGTATCGCCAGGTTTTCACAAAATAAGTATACGGAAATAACCAATACCTATCAGAGCGGCTTATGGGGCCGTAACGCCAGGTAACACAATATAAGTATACTGAAGTAACCAACACCTGTCACCTATCAGACATTGAGGTATTATGTACTCTATCAGAGCGGTTTTTGGGGCCGTATCGCCAGGTTACACAAAATAAGTTACATACTGAAATAACCAACACCTATCAAAGCGGTTTTTGGGGGCCGTATCGCCAGATTATACAAAATAAGTATACTGAAATAACCAATACTTATCAGAGCGGCGTATGGGGCTGTATCGCCAGATAACACAAAATAAGTATACTGAAGTAACCAACACCTGTCACCTATCAGAGCGGTTTTTGGGGCCGTATCGCCAGGTTACACAAAATAAGTTACATACTGAAATAACCAACACCTATCAGAGCGGTTTATGGGGCCGTATCGTCAGGTAACACAAAATAAGTATACTGAAGTAACCACACATATCAGAGCGGCTTATGGGGCCGTATCGCAAGGTTACACAAAATAAGTTTACTAAAGTACCCAACACCTATTAGAGCGACTTTGGGTTGTCAGTTTGCCTCAGGGTAACTTATTCAAGACGGTTGTGAGACCAATAGAGATTAGTTTTTGGGATGGTTTCATTGGCTCAATTTTCATAGTACATCAGTAAAACCTTAGAATGGTGTTACTAACACCTGCCTCATTTGTCTACTGACATACAATTATTGTAACAAACACCCATCAGAGCAGCTCCTGGAGATGTATCGCCAGGTTGCTTACTATACCACACTAATTCACAGACAATAACTACAGTTTATTTCTTGGGACTGCATTGGCATATTATATGGGTAATTGCTGAAACTACACCATAACTGATGTAATAAAAATTCCTTACTAGGATAATCTGGTTTCAGTTGGGGTGTCATTGGACAGCCCACGGACGATACAACTTATAGAGGTTTTACCGTCAAATAAGTGCGTCAAACCTATTGAAGAGGTCACACAGTCATCCACCTCAGAAAACTTACCGCAGCAGACGTTGGTTAAGGAAAAAGTCTTGGAAGTAAACCATAATGAAGAACTAGCTGACCCGAAATACCCCGCTCTTGAGCACAGGAATCCAGAAGTGCTGGATATTCTGGGAACTGATCCCTCTGCTGTTGTTAACTATGGGATTGACATACACAAAGTTTTAGCAACAAGACTGCAACACATAGACACTCTGGGACATAGCAAGGAAACCCGCGAAGAGCTTACAGAATGGTACCTCATCCCAGCTAACAGTATCTTGATTGGAGCACCCTACTAAATGTGGAAATAAAAGCAGCTGTAACAGAAACCGTATTAAAGCGAGACAAGGGCATCAAAGAGTGCCAAAGCCAGCTCACAATGGCAATTTCTGGGCTAGCGAGTCCTCACCCAAGAACATGAGAACAAAAACAAAAATAAAGAGGGCCTCAAACAACTCATGGATGTGTACTGGATCTTGTGTGACACACAACATGCAGAGTCAGTCACTAAGCGTAACTTCACCATATTCTCCATAAACAAACATCTGAATGACACAAAAATTTACAAATAGTGAAAACCTAGCAAAAGCAGAACCCAAAACTTTTTCCTCAACTTAATAACAAGTTAAGAACAATTTAAGGTGGAGAAAAAGGGTCCCAGTGCGCAGGAGTACAACGAGGTTGTGAAACATTTCCCCCGCCGGTGCCGGGTCCCTCAGCGTGAGACAGTCGCATCAAGTCGCCGCGAAAGCATCGTGACGTCCGTCGAACTGCAACCATCGCCGATAAATACGGTAAAATACAATGGTCGGTAATCACTGAAGACCAAACTATGTTGTCATAAGTTAACGTGTATAAACTAGCAATGTTTTTCTTTTTATGCTCTATGGCTTCTAAACACCGAAGACTAAACTATGTTGTCATGGGTTTAATGTGTATAAACTGGCAATTATTTCCTTTTTTATGCTCCACGATCTCTAATCAATGAAGATCAAACTATATTGTCATAGGTTTAATGGATATAAACTAAAATTAAGAAAAAAAAAAGAAACCTAATTAGATTACCTAACGGAAAACTGTCAAACATAAAGTCTGAACTAATAAGATGTATTGCATAAGGTGTAAAATTTACGAAATTCTTTGGACTACTTGCATGGATGAATATGAGATACTTTACACTTAAGAAAGAGTAAATACATGAATAGACCTAACTCTATGCAAGATTCTTTTAAATGATGAGACGCATACTGCTAAGAAATATAGACTGACGCCTCAACTATGGGGGGAGTATCCACATGTGGGGGTGAACGAGCCAGCGGAAGATGGTCGTGAGATGAGAAAAAAATCCATATAAATCAGCTCGAGCTGCTGGTAGCTTATTTTGGCCTTAAAGTATTTGCCTAAACCTCAGAAACTGTGAATTCTTCTTCACATAGATAACTCCATAGCCATTACTTACATAAACCGCAAGGGGAGCATCCAATACCTACATCAATTTTTTTATATATTTCATATATTACAGATAACAAAATTGCGGATGCAGACTCTCGTCAAGTACACCCAGATATAGATTGGATACTGGCTGGATTGGATTCGGCCGGCGGACCTCTTCACAAGTAGAGTAAATACAATCCAAACACTTTGGCAGTTAATGCATTCATAATCAAATGGACAACAATTATTTTTTAGACCCCTTGGTCCTTTCATAATAATGTTAAAAAACTTGAGACAAATTATTAATAAGAAGGCAAGGCAATCATGGTGGTTCCTAAATAGCCCATACAACCGTGGTTGCTCATATTCCAACTTTAACCTAACAACATTATTATTTTACAACACAACCTCAAACTGGTTGCCGGATCATTGTGCGCTGTGGCGACGCAGGGTATCGATCATCCACAGCGGACACCATGATAGGCTCGTTGTCGGAAAATCCTTACCAGCAATATGACGTACCTAGCACTTGAAAAGTTAAATTTTGTGCTCAGAACAATATAATTTTGAGTTATATGAAGCGTCAATGCCAAACATTTTATATTTTCTCACAGGTTTACTCAATCAGAGAAACCAGTACGGCACCTTGAATTCATGTAGGTAGGTTCTTATTAAAAGGTTTTTTTTCAGGAGAGCTTATAGGCTCAACCACGGCCTAAATATAATACCACGTGGTATACTTCGCTTGTACTAGAAATTCCAAAGGAAAATTTGCCGTTAAAAATTAACTTAAAATGATGATAACTTATACAAAAATTATTATAAAATAAATAAATTGTTTTTAAATAAATAGATAATAAACATACCCGACCAGTGAAGATTTAAAACTTACAGGGCGGGCTCAAAACAACCAACCTTGAGCCAACCATTCTTTGAGACGAAAATGAAAATGTGCCCAAAATCTTACTTTTTAATATTAGTACAAAACCAAGCCAGGTCTTTTTGTGGGAAACACATAAAGCCGTTCAATGGTTTTAAGAAACCGCATAAACGGTAAAAATACAATCCTTACGTCCGTCGGTGGATTATAGCCGTTCTTAAAGATAGCGGGATTGACACCTCTGAGTGCACACGACACAAGGCACGCTGCTACGTCTAAACCTAACCAATGCGACTTCTCATCGATCTTATCCGCGACAGGGCAAGCTAGAGCGGAAGCTCTAACGTTTTTGGAAAATTCTATAACAGAGCAATGATTAACTCTAACGAAACGTAACTGCCACGATAATAAGTTAATTACCATTAGATATAAAACTAGATTTTTAAGGAAAACAAAATTGAATTATAACTAAAACAAAAAAAAAGTGATACTAATTAAGTAGTTTTAGAAATAAACCAATTGATTAATACACAGGTATTTTTTGGTAGTTGACATTTCCTCAGCTATCTCTCAAAGTCTACATATATTTCAACGTTTTCAGGTTACTAATCTCGAGGACGATGCACGAGTATAATTAATGATTAAACGAACTTACCTGTACGTGAAGTTCTATAATACAAAGTGCATCGTCCGAAGAGATTAGTAACACCCATCCAACCCAAAGTGTCTCCCAGTTTGCTGCAGAAATGTCAAAGCTGAACATGGTGGCTTCAAACTCTAAACTTAATGAAAAAAAAAAAAAAAAAAAGAGCGCAGGACTCTAAACATACAGTGTAAGAGTGGTGTCACTAGCGTGTTACTACATATATTTCAACGTTTTCAGGTTACTAATCTCTTCGGACGATGCCCTTTGTATAATTATGATAGAACTTCACGTACAGGTAAGTTCGTTTAATCATTAATTTTTAACAAAAAATCGACTGCACTAAAAAAAGAAAAAAAATTATAGGATGTCTAATTTTGTTTAAGGACTGGGTACCTACTCACCTGGTTAAAGTCGCTGCCAAGCCAATACGTAGTTTTCATAGTCTTCATTCCCACCATTCCAGTCATGTCATGGAATCTTGAAAATAAACAAAACGTAAACAAACGAGCGCAGCAATCACGGATTTTATGTTCTAAGTTCTTTAAGAGTTCCATTGCCTACCTCCTATTCGAATAAATTAACATTTAAAGTTACCCTACAAAATAAGAACTTCAACAGTGAAAACTTCATTTAAATCGTAGTAATACTTTTAGATAACTTTCTGGTGTTGTTATTTTCATCATTAAAACAATTAAAATAATTATTACTTATTCTAACTAACCCAAATCGCCTCCAGATGCGCGATTTTGTTTTAAGTCTACTGAATAGATTAATTCGCGGACATTGGTGTGGGTTACATGTTTACCTCCATTACACTAGTTTGATATTTACTAAAATTATAACATGTAACTGTTTTATGTTCCAATAAAATAAAATAAAATCATCAGTACAGCACTACGAGATGATCACTATCAGACTCAAATATCTTTGTTTTAGATAGTTTATTTAAAATGTTGTAAGGGCTCTTAAAGTTAAGGGTCTCCCAAGATTTTTCTGGGATTTATCAGATATATCCATAATCAGATCCCGACTTAATACCTTTCATAAATAGCTAAACAACATGAGATGATGATTGCCGGGTAAAATATCTGAATCGCATAAGAAAGAGTGTATATGAAAAAAACAATGTATGTGTCTATAAATTTGAGGGTTTCTCATCATTAGATTTTGACTTGGTGACAATGAGACCACCTCAGGAGACTTTCAAAAAAATTGAATTTAGAAAATGAGTCTACAACTGGCGGCGAAATCGGTGTAGCAGTTTCGGAATAGTATGATAGCAAACAATGCGATACAAAATTTTTATATATTAGATAAAAATAAGTTATAATTTATAAAATATGGATGTAAATTACCAAAACGACTGAAAAGAGATTCTTTGTCGTTATCTTCATTACTGAAGAAGACGGTGAAAGTCTTTTACATCTTTAATGTTTGTTACACAATCACCTCAAAACGCTTGATTAGGTAATCTTTTTTAATTGTTTTTGTACATTTTTAGGGTTCCGTACGCGAATAGAAAAAAAAAATATATAGATTCGTCATGTTTGTCTGTCTGTCTGTCCTTTCGTTCGTATGTTATAGGATCAGTAGTTTTTAAGATATAGCACATTTTCTAAAACCGAAAATATAAATTTGTACCTCATGTAAACAGTATGCAATACAAGGTTATTTTGCGTAGTTACTACGGAACCTTTCATGAGCAATCTGACTCGCACTTGGCATTTTTTTATGAATAAACTTGGTAGTCCCCTAAAGTGTAGGTGTATGGGCACTTAGGCCAATACAACGAGTGGCTTTTGTTCAGTTCTCTCTGGTTCTGGCTTCACTCTTGTAACAAGCCGTGACCTCTTTCCTAAAACCGAATGATAAAAATCTTTTCCCTTGAGCTAACTTCTCAAAGTCATCCTTCAAAACTTTTTAATGTCCAATTAAGTATACTTATAGAACGTCTCTTTCCGTAAAAAGTTCCACTTCGTTTGCTAATTAAGTTAGAATTAAAAGAGATTTACGTCGATACGTAATTAAAGAAGGCAATTAAATTATAATACGCTTCTGTTCTGTAACTTTTTAGTTGGTCTCATTTTGTTCCACGGACCGTAGGAATGTGCGAATATATCATCGATATTGTTTGTATAATTTGTGAATTAGTAAATTGAAAATGAAAAATCAATACCTACTATTATTCAAACTCAAAGTCAAACACAAAATATTTTATTTGACATAGGCGTAGGCTATATAAGTGCACTTACAAAACGTCAGAAGTTAGTGCACGGTCCGAAATTGGTCGTTTTCTATGGAGATGAACCGGCAGGAAACTCTAAAAATACTCTTTTCAAAATATCATTTCTACAATGTATCCATAATACAGGTTAATTAAGTATGAGAGGACAGTATATACGTTACGAGATGTTATTTTTTGAACCATAATACTTTGTAAAATGCTTAACTACAAATTGCTTTCGATTTCATTGTCATTGCCGATGTATTTTTTTAACAAAAGGGAGTGCTAATTGTTGCAATAACTTTGTTCGTTGATATGTAAATATGAATTAATATAGAAAGTGCATTATTGTATAATTGCAATCCTATAAAAGGAGTGTTTTGATTGTACATTAAACCGGTTTTATTTGTTTGGCGCGGACTTTCTTAAACATTGATTTACATAATCACTGCAAGATAAAGCATGCTGCCAAATTTATGCAAACTATGTTTTTTTTTGGAATATTAACAATAATCGTACACTCACAACCTACTAACCGAACAATGCTATCGACATCGAACAATTGATATCACCACATCCCTACCAGTCGTTAGAGCACGAAATCACGGTAAATGCCGTTCGGAAATTAAAGCGGATACTAGGGGCGGATACGACGTGACCAGATGCCGACCTACACGGATAAAAATAATATGTTTTATAGTTTCTATCGCACAGCTTACACTGCAACTAGACAGGTGTATACTTACCTTTGAAGATGATGATACTTTTGAAGAAGATGGTAGGGAAAGATTTTCTAAAATGCTATGTATGCCTACCAGCCTTTCAACTCTAGATTTAAAGTAATCTGTTGTGAAAGTCAATTCAATAGTTTTTACATATTTCATGACGTAGCGCTAAGTGAACCATTTTATTTTTATTCATATTCGAAATTAAAGATCAAAATCCCCTTCATTGTGCGTACAGCTAAGGAGTGGAATTCCTTCCGGATTCTGTATTTCCTGATAGCTATAACCTAGGGGACCTTATCCTGAAGTCATGAGTGAATCGGCTACGCCTAGGTAAGCGTGCTTCATCATCGACCACATCATTGCTTACCATCAGGTGAGATGGTGGTCAATCTTGACCCTATCATTAATAAAAAATTACTCGTTTGTCATTTCCCAACTGTTTTTAAAATATAGCCAGACATAGCTGATGATCAGCCTATCAGTCCCCTACCATAACGTGGAAATGCCATTATGGTTCGATAGTTAAAAAGATATAGAACTATGCGTCTTGTATAGCTCCGTCTCCCTTCCATTATAGAACTTATGATGATTCTAAAACGTTGTTGTGGCAACTTTTAGTTAGGTACCTGACGTCGTGTGGCAAAGTTGTCACGTGCCACGTGCACAGCGCTCAGGGGTCACCCCTTTACAGTCTCCCCAGGGATGTGCCCTAATAGGCGATGCACAGAGGGGTTGCGGAAAGGTCTTTTAAGAGGTACTGGGACCCTTTCTAAGTGCTGATGATGATCACCGGGGTGGTTTTAGTGAGGTAGAAATCGCACACTCCCTGAACTTTCCCCAAAAGTCCAGGCGCCTTTTAAAGGTTTCCCCCACAGCAAAAAGAAGTTCCTGACCACTTCATAACTATTAATCGCTTTATACATACTAAATCCAACTTTCCATTACACGTAGATACCTGCCAATCACAGTTCTAATCGTAAACCAAATTTTGATCCACCTGCCCACCTCACATACACGTAATAAGCAAGATAATCCCGACGTGACGGGGGATATAACGCTGTCCCCAATAACTTAACCACACGGATAATATCGGTTTGTTTGTTTATAACTTAAATTATGGCTAGCAGAATACAGGAGCTGAGCGACAGGTAATTTTTTTAAGAGATCTAGATGTGGAATTCATATTACTAGCAATCTTGTTAACTTCTCCAACTAAGCTAAATATGCTTGATTTTAGTGTTTACGGCAATAGTGTGGGTTGCGCGAACCCGCGACCTAGCTCGATCACAATTCCGACACCTTACCCTTAGGCTCAATACACACCGCCGCGGCATTCCGTTCCATTGAATGGAAGCGACTTTTTGCAACGAAATTGTACATAGCATAATGAACTTTATGTCACTTCCATTCAATTCCGCGGCGGTTTAAATTGAGCCTTAGGCTATTGTTTTATTTGCCCAATTGCATTAACCAGTAAAAGTAATCAACTTATTATTCCTGGGGGGAGAATCATCAAATGTCGCCTCCCGTTCTGGGTGGAACGGAAATTAGTGTCAGATATGTACTGAATAATCCTACCCTGTTCCTCCAGTTGCCCTTACGTTCCGAGGCTGCGGTATCTCGTTAGAACATTCCTGCAACCCTGGCAGACAATGGCTCTAGGAGGCCCCGAATAATCAGCCTGTATCGTTCCCCCTGTTGAGACAAATGCCGCCTCACTATGACATGGAATGGGCCGCATGCGAGCGTCCGGGTTGGTGAATGTCACTATTGCCTTGATCACACGTACCGAGCAAACGGGCGATACAGTGCTCTCGGCCGAGTACTCGGTAGGTATAAACATGGCACCGAGTGCTCGGCCGAGCGCTCGACCGAACGAAGCGGCGAGACAGTAGCTCGGCTCCCGTTCTACTTACTAGGCCGAGTGTCCACCCGCCCGCTTCCCCGCACTGTCTCTCTCGCTCACTCGGCAGGTCTGAACGTGCACTGTCTCTGTGTCTCCCCACTCGGCCGACACGACTGTTATCACTTCGCTTCGTTCAAATCTTTTTACGATCCTTCGTGTCCGAATTGTAGTCTCATTAGAACTGAACTGACTGTACGAATTTCAAATGATGTGTGAACAGCTACTCGCTTATATCACTGTCTCGGCCGAGAAATATTTTACTGTCTCGCCCGTTTGCTCGGTACGTGTGATCAAGGCATATGTATTCGGATTTTGGTCCTGGGACATGCAGATTTCGTCAGAATGTTTTCTTTTACCGTTTTGAAAGCAGTCTTGATGATTTAAATTATACAATATAATGTTCCAGACTGGGTTTGACGCATGATCTAACATCTCGTAAAGCGAGCCTGCAACTATTCCTCAGGGGTGAGTCAGACGGGGGCTCCGGAGTGGTCTTTTAAGAGGTAGCCACCGGGAGATTTTAGTGAGGTAGGAATTCCACATTCCCTATTCTTTTTCCCCAAACGTTCAGGTGCCTTTTGAAGGTTTCCCCCCGATAACAAAAAAGGCCAAAACACAACAAAGCATTTAAAGAAATTGAATATCAACGCAATCCTATGATACCTCGATGGCACACTATCATGCTTAATGACAAATGCTTGCACTGTCTCGACAGGTCCGCTCAAATTTGTATGCTTCTTTCCTCAAAAAAGCAATGTTTAATATGGACCAATACGAATTGTATAGACTTTAAAAGAGACCTTTTGTTTTGGTGTTACTTCTCAGTGTGTGTAGTCAGTTAGGAAACAGTGTTATTTATAACCAAATTACAAAATAAATATTTCATTTCATTTCAAGGAAAGCCCAGTTATACAGGGTAACGAAGGGGGTCTGTTGACCTATTATAGATTCTGTAATTAAGTTATTTTTGGTTTTGAATAACATTATTTAGGTATATATTTCTATAGTTAATTAATAAGTATAATACCTATATGTCACTCACCATTCCATTAAATAACTTCTCACCAGAATCATGAGAACTTAAAACGGGATATTTACCACGTGTATTTACTGTTAAAGTTAAGATGTTAGTGATGTAGGTGTTAATGTTAAGGTGTAGTAAATACACAAATATCCTGTTTTAAGTTCTAATGATACTGTTAGTGACCATGTTCGCTTTCTCACCACATCGATTCTTTGTTCCGTTTTCACGTGAAATACGGAAAGAAACAGTCACATAATTTATTCACTGACATTATTTTAAACTTTTTACGCAGTGTCGAGTGTGTCATAAGAGTGAAGATGCAACACTCTCTCTTATACTTAAGCTATGAAGATTCCCATCTGTTTTCAAAAAAACATAAAAATTGCGAGCAGTGCTCTTTTTTTTTCTTTAGGCAGGAGCTGTCAAATGAATGTAAACAAGCTAACCGTCCATCCTTTTTGTGTCCACCGCAGTTTTTGCCGAACGTTTATAAGTGGGTCTGGCCACTTTGAGGCGATTTCTACCAATCTAAAACTATAAACTTTTGACAACTACTACAACAGGTAAAAAACCTTAAAAAGAAGAAACAAGATTGTCATCAGAATGTAAGGGGGAAAGAGGAGAGTTTTGCAGGCGTTTCTATGTATATGTAAATATATACAACGTGTAATTTAAAGGGTATATACATACCAAGTGCATGGCTTCTTTGGATTTAATACTAAGTCTACATGTGTGCAATACATTGATAGCAGAGACCGACTTTTTCAAATTAAGACGCAATATAATCCCGTTGACCTTGCTCAAACGGGCGCAAACAGACACATCACAGAGAATGCCCCGCGCACCCCCTCATTTGAGGGGGTGAAGCAGATGAAGTGGGACACGAGTAGTCCCGCCTACTGCGGGGTGCACCGCGCGAATTTCGTCGATGCGTGTTTTTCATTACATTTAACATCGTAATTTCGCGGCTAGTTTACAGAGCTCGAGCGGTCCAGTGTGTCCCCGTTCGGGTTTCGCGCCGCGTTTCCGCGGCGATCACCAAGATCGAATCTCATTCGCGGTATAGCTTTTTGTTGTCTTATTTATTAAATATTATGTATTTATAGATATTTACATATTTTCGTGTTGTTATTATTTTAAAATATGTGCATAGTTTTGTTCTCTTATTTTTTATTTAATACATTAGGTTATCAAAAAAATTTTTAGCAAAAAAATAGAACCGACTTCCATATAAAACACTACAAAGGCAAAAATAACTTTAATTTCGGTAGTCGGTATCATTTGTTTTGTAGTTTCTTTTATATTTTTGACACCGCCTTCCGAAATTAAAGTTATTTTTGCCTTTGTAGTGTTTTTATATGGAAGTCGGTTCAGTTTTTTGCAAAAAAAATTTTTTCACGCTTTTTAGTGGGACTGTTTGTAATTTATCTAGTTACAAAAGCCAAAATGTCAACTACTTATCACCTTTTACAAAATATTGCTTGTCCTGGTGCAGAGCTGTTAATTTTTGAGGAGTTCTCCTGGTACATCACCATCAGCTCTACATCACCATATGCATTGTGATGAGCATAAAGTGCTTAACATCCGTACTCAAGTAATCGAATCGCAATCCACGAAATACTTATTATTGAGTAGTTTCAGTGGCCATCTGTGGTCTTCATCATTAGTTCAACTTCCCCAAATGGTAATTTTCAAAAGCAACTGCTCAAGGTACTATAAGAAGAAAAAAATTTGAAGAGTTCCCTCGATTTCTCCAGGATCTCAACATCAGATCATGATTTCGTAACAATGGGACCAACTAGAACGTATACCCTTTCAAACGCAAAAAGAATTTTTCAAACCGGTCCAGCCGTCTCCGAGTTATGAGGTAACATACATAAAAAAAAGTTCAAGACGAATTGAGAACCTCCTCCTTTTTTTTTGAAGTCGGTTAAAAACAATAATTTTTATTCCTATAGATATTTTATTTCAGAATCAAGAATAATATAATGAAAAAGAAAACATCCCAAAAGTTTGATGGTGGATTCTGAAGAAAAATAATATACAGGGTGTTACAAAAGAGTTTAAGTAATACCAAAGGAGGTTATTGTACTCATAATTATGAACAAGTTTTACTATGGCACCAGCTCTGAAATCGCAATAAAAACAGCTGTTTCAATTATTTTTTTCCAAGGGAATAAACTTTTTGTATAAAATAGCAGTTTATTTTCGTTATTTTTATTTTCGCAATATACGGTTTATAAGAATATAGCGTGTGAAGTGAACATACCTACGGATGCGAGGAGAGACGAATGAAAGGGTGGGATACGGACTGGGTGGATGGATGGACAGGTGAACGAACAGGAAGGATACATAAAAATTAAACAAGCTAATTATTATAATTTTATTTTGTGATTTTTTGACGTATTTACGCATACGGAGCGCAATGTTAATACACAAATTTTGGAAAAAAATTACTCATTTCACAAATCTTCAAAATTTAGTTTTCTACTACAACAAGTTTTGTTTTTAGGCATCCAAAACAAATACTGCCTTGTATGTGCTCGTGCAGAGAAAAAACAAACTGCTGCACCGGAACAGTTTGCTTTCATTCTATTTCGCTTTTGTCTTTTTTGTCACTTTTATCTCTATCTGTATTTTCATCTCTATTTTTTACGTATGGTTCACGAATTTTCATATTTCTTGAAATTCGGAGATCAAGTATCTCAGGTAAAATACAGTCTAAATAGAACTTTTTCAATTTTTCTTTCATTTCTCTTTCCCAAAATGTATCATCTCTTTGAATGATTTCCGTCTTCAGCTTTTCTTTTTCATTCTCCCATACGGCAAACAAACAATATTTTTTTTGGGTTACGTGTAGCTGTCCTTGAACTTGGTAATACCAAGCATGTTTTTTGTTGATGGCTAGTTCACTAGTTTTTGTTTTTGCCAGAAGTTTACTTTTTTATTTTCAATTGCTGCTGCTAGGCCCATTTTGTGGGCTGTCAAAGGACACTTTACTTCAACAACAGTATTTTCTTCAATTAATCCATCAGGCGTTGCACCCAAGAAACATAGTTCTTGGTCTATAAATAAACCACAGGGTCTAATCGTTTTGCGCTCTTGTACAGCCAATTGTGCAAGTGCGATTTTTTCATTCAATTGGTCATGTCTAATAGATTCCACGTGGTCAATTTTGTTTCGATAAAGAATATCTTTGACTAAATTAGCACATGGTGTATTAATACGCCTTTTTATAACTCTGCCGAAATTGGATGCAGTCAATAACGATCTTCTCATCTCTAGCCATTCTCCACTATCACTTTGTAAAACAGTTTTTCTTTCAAAATTGTTGCTCGTTCCAAATCAGACTTTTTAATTTTTTTCATAAACTCGTTTTTCAGTTTATCCAGTATTTCTACCAGCATATCGGGCTTTTCACAGGACTGGCCATAATCCTTATCGTCTTGTTTTTTACTGAAAACAAGCCTTCTTTTTCTTTTTATATATCTTTTACTAGGGAGTTTTTGTTTCTTCTTTCTTTCTTCCCACAGTTTCAAATTCAAATTCAAATTCATTTATTCAGTTTGCCTCTTGGGCTCTTATTGGTAATTTTTTTATAAAACTTCGAAAGTGCATTTTCTTCATTGAACGACACTGCTGACGCAATGCATCGCGTCTGATATGAGTTTTTGAGGGAAAAATTAACTCTTTTTCCTCCTACATATTTTGCTATTATGCTATGTATGATAGCGTTCTACAACGTTACTGTCCACGTCATGAAGTAAACTTCGAGCATGGCCAGCAATACTTTGTATCATTATACTAATTCTCTGCCACAAAGAACTTAGCTGAAAGTCACTTGGAACATCATTTTGCTCCAAATCTCCCGTTTTTTTGCAGAAATGTGTTTTGCATTTTGCAAGGTGGTTTCCAAAAGCGTGATGATGTGCTTGTAAAATGTCCTCAAATAATTTTTGCTCTTCTGGGCAGGGATCATTTTTATTTTTTTGTATTGCTTTGGTTATGCAGGATCTCATGCTCAAAACTCGCGATATGGTCAATAATTTTCTGTGACTTTTTAAATATTTGGTTTCAGTTTGCAATGTCATCATTTTGTTACAAAAATTCCTCAGTAAATGATTTCTGCATTCTACTTTTTCGACGGTAATATCAAGGTAAGGTCTTGCCTGCAAAATTTTGGAATAAGTACTTGAGTCACCATCAGATATTAGTCGTCCGTAAATCAAACCGTGGGTAGCTAATGACTGCTTAATACCTTCCACTATAATTTCGCTCTCCATTCCTTTGGACGGACCGGAATAGTTTTCCGAACATAAATGTTCAGGCACTGTTGTTTTTTTCTTTTCGGCACGATCACAATGGTAGCAATATTTATTTCGGACTCCCAAATATAAAAGTTTGCCTGTTTTTCTACCTATGATTGCAGCAGCGCAGGATAAAGCTGAATATTTTTTTTTGTACGACCTTTTACCGTACACACCATCTGCTATCACATCTATGATAGGCGTACCATTCTTTGTGACCCTGCCTTCTGCTATAGCCATAATTTTCTCTTCCTCAGCTGCTTGATCCATGGACTGTTGTGTCAGTTGCTGCCAGTTTTCCGACAGTAATTTGTGGTTCTTTTGGTATGTTTTTTGGGAAATCATTGGCAAATTCATGGCTGATGAAAATTCTTGTAGCTGAGAATGACCACAACCAATAGAAATTCCACCAGCTACAGCACATGTATTTATTGATAAACAATTATCATTGTCGTTAATGATAACAAATTGTTGTTTACACATTTTACACAAAAAAGTAAATTTGGAAGATAAGCCGTGAAGCTTTTCACCAACTAACTCAAGAGAAGATAGCCCGCAGTCTAATGGTCCATGATTTGAGATCTCACACAACTTTAAAAAAAAATAGGAAACATTAATAATCCTGCGTCCAATTTGTATGTTCTTTTTAGGAGTATAGTTTTCCGTCTGTAAAAATAAATGAATATTTTTTTTTTTATACCATAAAACATTGTTTTAACTTAAAATAATTTTAAATAAGTATGTTTTCACGGAATAACTTACCTCTGCACTATAATTTAACCCATCAGTTTCTTGGTTTTCAGGTTGGACATCACAATGACTTTCTTCAGGACTTCATGACAGGCCCGTTGGTATAGTGGTCAGTGGTCGTAACTGCTATGCGCAAGGTCGTGGGTTCGATTCCCACCTAGGACAAATGTTTGTGTGATGAGCACGGTCATTTGTTCTTTGTCTGGGTGTAATTTATCTATAATATGTATGTATTTAGAAATATATATGTATGTTTATCAGTTGTCTAGTATCCATATCACAAGCTCTGCTTAGTTTGGGACTAGATGGCGTTGTGTGAAAAAGTTGTGGAATATTATATTTATATATTCAGTAGCACTAGCCACCTAAAATTGAATTATACCATTTTTATTTATAAAACTAATTCTACACAACTCGCAAAATTATGTTACTGTAACGTGCGGTTGAAGTTACCTGTGTATTAAAGGTTTCTTTTAGTACTTGCTCAGATGAATATGTACTTTTATCAATAACTTCACGACCGTGATCATTCTGTGATGCCACAGTTTCCAATCTAAAAATACAAAAAGTTTGTGGTAATGAAATTCATTACAAAATAAAGCGGGACATTATTTACCATGTTTGTTATTTGTTTCGAGTTTCGATGTGAAACAACTGAAAAAAATTGGCCAAGTGCATGTCAGACTCACCCATGAAGGGTTCCGTAGTAACTATAATAATATAATATAACATGTATATTAATTTGACAAAAAAAAGACCTTACAAATTCCTTAAAACTAGCTTATTTACACTTTTACAACTACGCCAAATAACTTTGTTTTTCTTAGTGTTTGTATGAATCACAAAGTTATATTTGCGGTTTTAGAAAATATGCTGTAATACAAAAACTGCTAACCCGATCCCGACCCGATCTCGTTCAAACCGATTTTGGTTGAAAGTGTATATCTACAGACATATATTTTTTTAGATTTTTCACTCCATTGTTATAGAAGTTAGAGGGGGGGGGGGGGGGGGGGGTTGAGGGAGAGACAAATTTTACCACTTTGGAAACGATTTACTTTATGAAAAAATGGTTTTAGAAACTTCAATCTCATTTTTTAAAGACCTGTCTATAGATATCACACACGCATAGGTTTCATGTAAAGAAATATTTTCAGTTTTTAGTTCCATATATGGGGAGCCTTCCATGTATGGGGAGGTTCCATGTATTTTAATTATTTTTAATTTTTTTTTTCTCAAAGTCGGAAAGCGGTTTATCGGAAGACGGACGGACGGACAGACAGAAACAGATAGACAGACAGACAGACATGATGAAACTATAAACAACAAATACAGGGTGGCAGGGACATCTACGCGCAACCGCTTACCATGGATTCAGTACATGATTCTGGACCCCCTGCGTGGATAGTTTTCGTCGGCTTTTTCTTAATTTCATAAAATTACGAAAAATCCGACGCAATAACAAAACAGTAAATTCACTTATTTCAAACAGTAATGTAAGCAAAACTCGAAAAGGCTACCTGATTAGTTATGTTGATCTCGCAAATTAACCCTAGCAAAACAGCTGATCAGGTAGCTCTTTCGAATTTTATTTACATTGCTGTTTCAAGTGAAACAAGTGAATTTTATATTTTAATTAACAATGATTTTATACAGTTTTCAGTAAAAAAATACTGAAAAATCCTGAAAAATTAAAAAAAACGACGAAAGATTCCAACGCAGGGGATCCAGAATCATGTACCAAATCCCTGGTAAGCGTTTGTGCGTCGATGTCCCTGCCACCCTGTATATTACTTGTGCCAAAATATAGTAGTAAATATCCCGTTTTAAGACAGATTTAGTGACCATGTCAATTTTAAAACTGCGTGAAAATATCAATTCTAAATTTTCTAGTTCTGTGGTTCAGAAGTTGGTACATTTTAGATTTCATTTTTTAGGGTTCCGTAGCCGAATGGCAAAAAACGGAACCCTTATAGTTTCGATATGTCTGTCCGACTGTCTGTCTGTCTGTCTGTCTGTCCGTCCGTCCGTATGTCACAGCCATTTTATTCCGAAACTATTAAGACTATACATGTGAAACTTAGTAGGTAGATGTATTCTGTAAACCGCTTTCCGATATTAAGAAAAAAAAGTAAATAAAATACCCCATACATGGAACTAGAAATGAAAATATTTTTTTTTATGAAACCTATGTGTGTGTGGTATCTATGGACAGGTCTTTAAAAATGATATGAGGGTTTTTAAGACCGCTTTTTCATAAAGTCAATCGTTTAAAAGATATAAGCTTCCAAAGTGGTAAAATGTGTGTCTCCCCCTCTAACTTCTATAATAATGGAGTGAAAAATTAAAAAAACAAATGTCTATAGATCTTAATGTAAACTTTCAACCAAAATTGGTTTGAACGAAATCGGTTCAGCAGTTTTTGAGATACAGCATATTTTCTAAAACCGCAAATATAACTTTGTAATTCATACAAACACTATGAAAAACAAAGTTATTTAGCGTAGTTATAAAAATGTAAATAAGCTAGTTTTAAGAAATTTTTAAGGTTTTTTTCATTCTTCAAATAAATATACATATTATATTATATTATATTATATTATATTATATTATATTATTATAGTTACTACGGAACCCTTCATGGGCGAGTCTGACTCGCACTTGGCCAATTTTTTGTATTCATTTCGTAAAATTGTTGAGCTACAAATAAAAGATTAGGCAACTAACATTCATAGTTAGGTACATACCTATTCTCTTACTTAGTTATGTATGAGAATAAGCAACATCTGAATTTTCAGATCAATCAGATATTTTGTCATGCACATTACTGCCCATATCAATAAACCGCGGTCTTGAAACAAAATGTTTCTTACTTTGTTTTATTCTTTATTATAGCCTAGATAATGTGTCAATACTTACTCATTGAAAATAACTTCGGCGTTGACATTTTCGACTTTCTTTCTCCTATAAAAAAAAATGAAAACGTTTATTTTTTTATTCAACAAAATATTTACAAAAATATCTAAATATAATATAAAAGTACTTTCAATAAAATAGAAGTGACAAAAAGACAAAATAAGACCCTAAGGTTTGATCCAGGACACTGGCGTTTGCCAATCCGATTCACTACTATACACGCTAATAGAACTTAGGAATTGTGATGAAATAACTGACCGTATTCGAGTAAAATAAAGTGCTCAATACTGAGATGGTTCCAATAATGTGTCATAATATTTTAGAAATAATTTAGTAATCTAAAATATTCTTACCTTTTAACATCGTTCATATGTACGGCGTTTGATTTATATGAACGTTTTTTAGTCGTTTTAACTGGCTTCACTTTATTTCCCATATTTATAAAATAAAATTGAAATCAAGTTACGCTATTTTAACCTGAAGTATTTTATATTTACAAGAAAGAAGATTATTTATAGAAAATTGATATAAAAAATGAATTTTATAAATAAAATAATGAATTTACAGACGAAACTTTACAATAACTACAAACAATTCCGAGTCGAAATAAATCGGCGAGAAAAGCGACACGTCCATATAGCAACAGGCGTTGGCCGGCACTGTCGGTACACAGGCGTTTACGCACACATGCGTACGTATTATATTGCGAAATAATAATACGCGATTTACAGAAAATGTATTGATTGGATTAAAAAAATAAAACACTATTTCGTTAGTATGTTTCTTGTTGAATAATTTGTCAAAAAATCAGAATGATCGTATGTATTTTAATATGGTTTTTATTCGTTAAAAGATTTTTTTAGAGGTATCTTTGTGATTTTTTTCTATGAATTAAAATTTGTTGTATTATGTTTTCAACACACTACTTAACTAGATTATATCCTGAAGAATATCATATATTTTTCTGATTGTGTTAACTGCAGTGAATCATATACTTTAACGCATTATAAAACTCGCGTTTAAACCTATTTTCGCGTCTGGAGAGCCTTAAGAAGAACAATGAGAATTTTCGTGTTATTGGCAAGTGACGTAGAAAGTTATTGACCCTCGTGGTGCTGTAACACGTTTGTTATGATTGGTATTCAAGAAATATATGAAACCGCTAATTTGGTATCAATTCTTTGAGTCACTTATTTTGTGCTGAAACTGTGCATAGAGACTCCATACCAGATGTTGTCTTCAGCCCTTTCGGATAGATATGGTGTTTTCGTTACACGATGTATATCTTCTTCTAATACATACATATACATATAATTGAAACGTCTGTCTGTGATTTCATAACTGGGCTTTCTCAAGTGATTATAGCTATTTACACGGTACTAAAACACAATAATTTTTTCGTGTGTCTTGCCATTTGTTCTGGGCTAATCTCTGGATCGGATGAACATATTTTAGTGAGATTTTCAACGAACGATAAAGAACGTTATATAAGTCAACTTATAGGCATTATCAAATTTTCACGGAATCGGAGAAACATGGATAAACCGCGTTTGTAATTTCGATACAAACGCGACCGAAGTCGTGGGCACTGCTAGTCTTTATTAAAAATGTCGTGGATATAATTAAATTGAACTTCAATATCGCTGGAGACTCTCGTAGATTTTATAAGTACTGAAAACGTATATCCCAAATTAGACTTCAAAAAACAAACTCAATAAAGTAACAAAATTTTCTAACAGGCTCCAATTTAAATCTCTCAAAATTAACACTTACTCCGTAGATCAAACTCGAAAATTATTTACACAAGCCTCGTGTAAAACGAAACTTTATATTTAACGCTGTAAGGTTTGAAGTTCATTGTTGAAAGTTACAAAAGGTTGATGAATACCGTCTTTAGATCATTTCAGTCGTTCGAGTATTCGACACCTTCGATGTAGGAAACACTCAACTTTATCTCTGGGGACAGGTGACGTACAGGGTGCTTCTTTACGAAGTTACATAATTAATTTATTTAATTTTAACAAAACATGCACCTGGTGCGAGTAAGTCACTTATTAAGATATACTACGTTTGCCAGCGACTTCGTTGGCACGGTAGTCGATAAAGTACGTGGCAAATACCGATGCTGCGGGAATTCTGGGATAAAAAAGCAGTCTTTATTTTGCCTATAACATTCACTATCTTTCAATGAAACTCTTATTAAAATCTCAATCAGAAATATAGCCATATCTTTAAAAAAGTTTGTGTATTGTGTTTTCTTAGTACTATAACTACTAAGAAAACACAGTCATTTTGAAATCATAGATAGACACTTCAAATTTATTTGTATGTATGAACGTAAATACTGAATGAATAAAAACAAGTCCGGTCCTGGTAAGAATTGTCTTCAAAATAAACGATGAACTTAGATACAATTTTTGACTCCTTTTTAAATGACTTCCAACAGACCTATTCAGCCCGGGTGTCGTCATTGTGTGGATACGTACGGTCGAGGTGTGTCTCGCTTGGGCGGAGCACCGCTGTTTGTGGAGGCGATCGGCGGCGGCGACCTCTCGCGCCCGACTCTGGTTTAAAATGAATAAATGAATGGGATGCGGTCGCCTTCTTCTGCGAAGCAGTCAGTCTAGCAAAGGAGGAGGCCAAACGCGCGAGGGAGAGGCAACTCTCTTCCTCATGCCCCAGTCGCCGCGAGAGGTGCCCCGGGCGTCGGGGATTGCGAGCCGATCTCCGGCCACCGTAGGCGCGGGCTTGCGGATGGCGAGCAGGGGTAGCTCACCGTCCGGTAAGGACCAGGCTCGGGTCGGCGGTGCATCGTGTTCCACGTGCGCCTCAAAGAGTTGTCAGCACCAGTGACTGGGCATATGGCCATTGCTTGCCGGAGTTGAGGGAATGTTCTAACGAGATACCGCGGCCCCGGAACTTAAGGGCAGCTGAACAGGGTGGTCTTTTTGTCAGTATAAGTCTGACACTCCCTTCCGCTTAATACAGAGCGGGAGAAGTCATTCTATGATTTTCCCACGCCAAAAAAAAAACAAATTTATTTAAAACCTGGCTGGTCTTTTTTTTTATTGATAATAGGCTCGCCTTTGACCACCATCTCACCTGATGGTAAGTGATGATGTGATCGAAGATGGAGCACGCTTACCTAAAAGTAACCTATTCACTCTGGACTTAAAGACTCCTAGGTTGTAGCTGTCGGGAAACACAGACTCCGGCAGGGAATTCCACTCCTTAGCCGTACGCACAATGAAGGTATTCCCAAAACTTTATGTGCGTATGGGTGGGATGTCCACACTGTAACGATGGCGCTTCGCTGTTTGTCTTGTAGTCCGATGATGGAACGGGCTTGGCGGAATTAGATTGTGTAATTCCATTGCACACTACCCGAAATGTAACCGATAGAAAACCGATAGACTTGCAACTCGTCGTCGATGTTCAAGGCTCTGGAGCTTTGATTCGACCAGTGAATCGTTGCCAATGAGTCTCTTAGCCCTTTTTTCGATAGACTCAAGCGCGTCCAGTTGGTATATGGCAGATCCATCCCAAAGATGAGAGCAGATGAGAGCAGTACTCCATACATGACCGAACCTGGGCTTGATAGAGATTGAGCATCTGTTCCGGTGTGAAGTACTGTCTCACCTTTGCTAGGATTCCCAACTTTTTTGCTGCTAGCTGAGCCTTAGCCTCGATAAAAGGACCAAAATTGAGGGTTACCAAGCTCTAAACTCAATAAAAGGAAACATTATTGCTTCTACTATTGGGATATGTTAATGACAATATTTATGCGTGATAACAGACTATTACCAGAAGTACCTACATATTTCGTAGTCACTGTGTCATTCGTTACCATTTTATAGCAATAAACTTGAATAAGTATTCACTAATTCTTGTAAGCTGCAATTTAAATGCTTAGCAAAACTGATACAATATGCTCACAAATATTATTGAAACGGTATTTGGGCCACCAAAAACAATAATAATCCATTTATTTGTCAGAATAATTATTGTGACCAAGTAATTAAATTTTTCACATATGCCGTTTCCGATGAAATAATATACAAAGTAATTTTGGGAAATTAACAATGTAATTTTTAAGTGCATTCATACCATTTCATGTAGGTCAACCATACATCCATCAATAATGTAATTAGTCAGTTATTATATTAAGTTATTTTTATATAAGCTTTGTTATATAATATTATATAAGTTTAAGCGGATTACCGCTTAAACAACAATCAAACTCAAATCAAACAAGCAAAAATTGTGTAACCGAAAAGCTTCAAATTCGCATACATTCGCATTAGCGAACGTATGCGAATTTGCCCGCGACTTCGTCCGCGCGGAATAGTGACTTTCGGCAGCATTTTTTATTTTTTAGGCTAATGATTTTGAAAACAAAACTCATACATAATTTGAATGTCGTATTTATTAATATCTAATCAAACGTCTAAATAAAAACTTTTTTGTTAAAAATAAAACCGACTTCCATATCAAAACACTACAAAGCCAAAAATAATTTTAATTTCGGTTGTTGGTTTTGTATTTTCTTTTTTTTTCACACCGCCTTCCGAAATTAAAATTATTTTTGGCTTTGTTGTGTTTTGATATGGAAGTCGGTTTTATTTTTTACAAAAAGTTTTTATTTTCGCGCTTTTTAGTGGATCAGTTTTAATTAATCTAGTTACAAAAGCTAAAATGTCGACTACTTATCACCTTCACCAGCAGAGTAAACGAAAAGATCGTCTATATAAATATTTTTTTCAGACTTTTGTCTATTTTTCAGAAACGGCTTGTCCGATTTCGATAAAATTGGAAAGTATACCCTTTTCAACAAAAAAAGAATTTTTCAAATCGGTTGGCAAGCGACGGAGATATGCCCGAACAAACATAAAAAAACAAACAAACATCCGAATTGAGAACCTCCTCCTTTTTTAGAAGTCGGTTAAAAATAAGTTTCAAGCTTCCAGCTTTAAAAATGACGCAATTTACATCCAAACTTTCATCCCCTATTTCAACCCCTTACAGCCCTTTTTCGCATTAAAAAGTAGAGTATGTCCGTACCCAATTTCATTAAAATCGGTTCAGTAGTTTAGGCGTGATTGCGTAACACACAGACAGACAGAGTTACTTTCGCATTTATAATATTAGTAAGGATTAGTATAGCAAAAAAATAGAAGACCCCCGCGAAACGGTGCTCTGCCCACGCAGTGAAACACAATTTGGTAAACATTTGTCCATTCTGGCAGGTAAGTATTTTGAAATCATTGGTAGTAAAATTGATACATTGCTGATAGGTGTTGAAATTTAAAACACTCCTTTTTTTTGGGTGACAAAATTATCAAGTGACTCTTCTCTTTGTAGGTGGAGCGGAAGGGAGAGTCAGACTTTTACTGACTAAAAATCCACCCTGCTCTTGCTCCAGGGCCACGGTATCTCGTTACAGTGTTCCCGTAATCCTGACCGCTTAATAAGGCGCGCGATACATGGCACATCACCGACCTGGGCCTGATCCCTACCAGACGGTCAGCTACCCTCGGGTATCGAAATATCAGGTATGGTTAGTAGGTAAGTAGTTTTCTCAGCACCAGGTCGCAGTTTGGAAGATAATGGTGTGATGTCACCGTGCCCTAAAAAGTAAAGTCCAAGGGTATTTAAATTTATTTATTCGAAAAAAAAAAACAATTACACACTATAAATGAACTTAAAATTATCATGCAACAATATGTATAAGTGTGTAACCCACTACGTTATCCATATTTTATATAATTATAAACTAAGTCGTTTTAAAACATGCACACGTGACACTAGGTGGGTATGGTGTAAATATGCGATAAGAACTGTATGAATCAATTTTAACTAATATTCGTTTAATTAACATTTAAACATCCTATTGCGTGATTAAAAGCATTCAATTAGGCGTTTAGTTTTCAGAAGGGACGATAATTGTTGAAAGTGGATTTATCGTGTTAATAGAATTTTGCGTGTTCTGGTGAAAATTTTAATAAATAACGTGATTCTATTGTTTGCTACAATTTATTAGTCAAATAAAATTATAAGTTTGTAGGATAAGAAACACAGTGGGAAAGGCTGCAGCCATTGGTATCAATCCTTTTTTTGACGAGCTGAAATTATACTCATGGATCCGTTCTGGTTAGGATGGAAGGGACTGTCAAACTTTTACTGCCCTAGTCCCACCCTGTTACTTCTGTTGCCCAGGACTGGCATAGGACGGTTCGATGGCTGATTCGGAAGTTAGGGAGTACGTCAAAATTCCCTATACGCACGTGGTAGTCATGAATCCTGGTTTAAATCGAGGAAACCATTTCAATTAGCTTTAAAGTGTTTCGTAAAATGTTAAGATAGGATAAGTCCTAAATTTGTTTCAAGACAATTATGCCAAGTAGATTTAATTGATATCAGTGCCTTGAAAAAAATTAATGACTTATCCTATCTTAGATCACAATTTAAATAACTTTAACCGTGTGAATTTTATGTAAAGATGGGTTCAAAATTATTGTTTCATGTATTCATAAATAGATAAGACATGTCGTAAAAAAACAAATGGAAATCCGACAGATTTCACTGAAGACATTTATATTACACAGATTCCTTTCAAATCAACACCTTTTACAAATAGCAGCTTACAAAAATGAAATCCAAGAAAACTCCACACTAACTTACACGAAACTAAAATTCGATTTCTAAACAGAACACCCTGTAAAGTCGCTGGCAAGAAATCTAAATTGAATCGAAATTGTAAGAATTTCCGTGTGTGGGACATCTATTGTCGCTTGTGCACATAAAAAGGGATGCATATGTGTGTTAGTGAAAGT
The DNA here is from genome assembly GCA_943138885.2 of Tholera decimalis. NCBI lineage: Eukaryota > Metazoa > Arthropoda > Insecta > Lepidoptera > Noctuidae > Tholera > Tholera decimalis. The sequence continues at coordinate 7,488,188 of OW964549.2, forward strand.
TGGGGGTGTGTGCGTGCGAGCGATTATGGGTTTTCCTTTAAGCTCTACGATTGTTTCTTTTGATACTTTTACTTATTTTCACGGTTTGTCGTTTATTAGGTTTGTAGGTGAGTTTTGTGAGAAAATTGCGAATTGATTTTGATAGATTGAAAATATAGTGATATTCTGGAAGATTTTAGTTACAAATTATGTACTCGACTCGTAATGGCTGAGTTAAATGGAAATCTTTAAAACTGACACATATTTAAATGTCTTACTCTTAAAAATGTCTTGGAATTTTTGCTCTAACCACGTGATACCCGCGTTCGCCCGCATGAAATCTTCGCACATTTTTCGATTATGTTTATTAATCCTGCTTTTGTTTTTTCTACTCGAATAAAGAAGTAATTACGACTCGCCAGCACATAGATAAGCCCAAGAGGATTTTGTGTATGGCAAAACAAAGTGTAATATATTGTCTGAAATGTATTGGATAAAATAATAATAATAATAAATAAATATGTATGCCAAGTTTAGTCCAAATCTGTTGAGCCGTTTTTGCATCATTTAAACACAAACATTTAAACTCTAAACATATAAACAAATATAGCTATAAACCTGTAATGCTTGGAAGAAACTGTATTGGATTTGTTAACAATATCAGGCCTAGGGAGGCACGGCGATACTTTACACATAGTAAGTACACCAATATTAGACGCAGAATAAAAGATTCCATGATAATTTTTAATGAACTTTATATGCCTTATTTGACCAAATAAATATTTTTTGATTTGCTAAACAGTGTCAACACACATATAGTTCATAGTTCACAGTTCTAGATTCCGATATGATTCGATTAATGATATTCATTTTCAAGATTGAGAAATAACCTGGAGGGTTCATCTAATTGGAACTTAACTTATTTTATTTACCGCTGTGACCCATCTCATTTACTGTCCTGTAGAGTAATTTGGGAAGCCTGGAGCCCTGAAACATGGGAATTTATAACATCTATGTAAGCGTATATTTTGTTTTGGTTCTTTAGCATTGGGTTAGAGAATATAATTATATAAAAAGGTGTCTGTAAACCCCTCAAAGTGTCAGGCCATTGTGATTGGAAGCTCACGTATGATCGGTAAATCCTCCAATCTCCAATTATTTTCAATGGCACCGTCACACCCTTTAGCTCTAGCTTTAAAGATCTCAGTTTCTTTTCTCTTTGCTAAACTCTCGTACCTCTTCTTTTACCTTATTTCTCATTTTCAATTTCTATGTACTTCACACGCTAAAAGTCTGCGCATTTCCAATAATCGTCTCTTACTCTGTCCTTCTTATACTTCTAATTTTATTCATTCTTCCTTTTATATACAATCTATTTTTTTGTGGAATGCACTACCTCTTGATATCAGGACGGCCACCAGTCAATATGCGTTTAAGACAAAGTTGCGGGATTATTTTCAAAACAAATAGTGAAAGCAGAGTTTCTATGACTTTTTATTAATATATACTGTATATTATACATATTTGGTATGTATTAATGGTTTTCAACCGACGACAAAAAAGGAGGAGGTTATCAATTCGACGCGTAAATATATATTTTTTTTTTTATCTATGATCTCCGAGTACTCGAAGACGGCTGAACCGATTTGGATTTTTTTTTTTTTTTTGATAGGGTTTACTTCGAAATTGGCACCATTTTTCACCAAGTCAGGATCTGATGATGGGATCCTGGAGAAATCAAATTCAAATTCATTTTATTTGCATCAAACATGGTATTAAAGTTCTTACATCAAAATAAGTGCGTACATGTTCGATCGAATCGAGGGAACTCTTCAAATATTATAGGCACACCTATAGCGTTTTGGGTATTTTTTGTAGTAACTTGTGCAGTTGCTCTCAAAAAGTACCATTTGGGGAAGTGGAACTGATGATGAAGACCACAGATGGCCGCCGAAACTACTCAATAATAAGTATTTCATGGATTGCAATTCGATTACTTGAATATGGATATTAAGCACTTTATGCTCGTCACAATGCATATGGTGATGTATAGCTGATGGTGAAGTACCAGGAGACCTCCTCAAAAATTAACGGCCCAGCATTGGGAAAATCAATATTTTGTAAAATGTTATAAGTAGTTGACATTTAGGCTCTTGTAACTAGGTAAATTAAAAATCACCCAACTAAAAAAAGTAAAAAGTTTTTATATTTCGTATGTTCACTATCATATTTACAATAAATAACATAATTATAAAAACAAATACAATACAGGCGAACATAAAAGGGAAATTATAGGGCATCGAAAAATTCATCAACATCGCTATCAATGGGAAAAGTGCCCAGAACACTGGCCGCATTGCCATGTTGAATGGTAATGCTGATTCTCTGACCAAAGAAAAGGCCAAACCTCTGGTTACTGTATGTATTATGATAAATATGTATGTAAGTTTATAATAGTTATTTATGTATATATACTTGTAATCAGACTTTTACTTTAAATATATTATGTACTTAGGTATTTTTATGCACCTGCCGTGTTATCTCTTCACCATCCATGGTTGACTGGTAGAGAATGCATATGGCATTAAGTCCGCCTTTATACGTTTTTGTGTTGCATAAAGTTTTAATAAATAAATAAGTAAATACAGGGTGGGTTTTTATTCAGTAGAAGTCTTTCAAGTCAGAAGTCACTTTCGCTCCACCCAAAGCGGAGGAGTCATTTGATGGTTTTTCCACGGAACAAAAAACCATCCTCTCTGGTTTACCATTTAGTGGTCAGTGAGAGGCCCATGATCCCAACCCTGCCTACCTTAATTTTTAGCAACTATGTTTTATTCCGGTGGAGTTCTCTGTTTTATTGTGTGACAAATCTCTCCCATTATTGTCGTGATTATTATTGAAACTTAGGATTAACTGGTTACTTTTTCAATATTATATTGACATTTATTTCATACAATAATACATTTCTAATTGGATAATTGCATGATCATGAGCAATAATGAACTTAAATGTAATATGTATTTTTATATTTGCACGCCGAAATTAAAGGCAGAATAAGAGAACAATATTGTACACTTTACTAACCTTCTATACCTTATTTATGCAAATAAATGAATTTGGATTTGAATTGAATCTGGTACATCGCAATCGGGTACTTATTCTTACGCTCACGTACCTCCCAATCTGAAAAAAGCTTTCAACATAAAATTTAGATATAACAAATCAGTTGAAAAGGATTCAGTATCGAAACCGCTCATCTGAAACTGCCTGTTGCTCGACCAATGCAATATTCATAGACAAATAGAATTACAAGCAAATAACGCTTTGTTCCACTTGTTACAATTGATTTAAAATACAATACAAATCCACGCAAATCCAATACAAACTCATTAATAAAGTGTTTCTGTTAGTTTAGGTTAAACTTTTCCCGTTGCTTCCTGTTTATCTCGCTTGAGTGCGGTTTAGTGCTAATACGATAGAAATTATATGGTGCCGTAAAAAGATCTTACCTATGAATTGTCATGATCTGTTTATAATATGATAATACTATTTATTTAATTCTTCACCACAGTACAGTTTAGGCATATATAACATTTTATCTTATTGTTGCGGAGAAGAGAATACGAAGAGTCTGTGTTTCAAGACAACAGGACCCCTGGGACAGATTAATATTTCAATGTTTAAACGGATAGATAGAATATACTTTAAAAATGTAAACGATCTATTTAACAATGCTTAGAATGAGGTTACAATGGCAGTCTAAAAAAAATGTAAACATATACACTTTTAACTATCATATGGTAAGGCGACTCTAGGTCTTACCTATACTAATATTATAAAGCGGAAATGTTTGTTTTTTTAAACGCGCTACCTACCTACCTACCTTTAAAATGACTGTGTGGGATTGGATAAAATTTAATTATACAGTATGTTAACTAACAGAGGGCGTTCCCGTTAACCCGCAATAGTATAAGCATTAGATCGCCGCACACGCAGCCCGTCATTCATAAATAAATTGCGACGTTGCCGTCTTTCAAGTACGAGTGTACAGGGTGTTTCTTTTACGTATCAATATAAAATTTTTAGTGAATATTTCAATATTGAAAAAAATAAAAACATTTTGTTTTCGAATGGTAATATTATTTTTAGCATGTATGGATGCTATACTATTGCGGGTTAATGAGAACGCCCTCTATTAGTTAACATACTGTATAAGAGTAGCTTGAAATTTGGGGACGATTATAAACTTTTAACCCGACTGTAACAGTAGGGTTATATTTTTATCATGATCCACGGGACCGAAACCCTGCACGTCTGCTAGTAGTTATAATATATTACTGGTTTATATTAATAGAAACGTTGTGACCATTAACTATTAAAATAAACACCCACCGTGACCTATAATATAACCCTATTTTAAATGTTTAAAACCCCACATAAACATTATTTTGTTCCGTGCGGGGGCCAAACCTTATTATTTTATAATAATTATTCGTTGACTCTTCAACACCATTCATCTGATGGAATGTTGTATTGTAACACTTTTTGCATGAATGCGTGCGGTGATAAATGTTTGTGTGTGTTGTGTGTGGTTTGGAGTAGGGTTCCCATCTGTCCGGGTTTTCCCGGGTTTGTCTTAGTTTGGAGAGCGTCCGGGGGCATCCAGGGGGATTTTACCAAGAAGCGTCCAGGTAAAACCCGGACACACATTGGTCTTACGGGTACCAAAAAGCTCGTTCTCTGTTATTATTTTCCTATGGTATTTCATCTCATTGTTTATGTTACGTTGATTAAATGAAAAGGAAGAGACTGTTATTAAAAAAGTTCTAATACTCTACAATATATTACTTTATCAGTAAATAAAAACCATAATTAAACATCGTTGTTTTTAGCATCCAGTTCAAAAATTTGTTTTTCTAGAGTGTCTGGGAAAAACTGTGATTTTAACCAAATGTCCGGGGTTTATAAGTCTTTGTCTGGGGACCCGCAAATTTGGTGATGGCAACCCTAGTTTGGAGGAATAAATTATACTAAATATTTTGCTATATTATTAGTTAGTTATGAATTTTCGCAAAGTAACGCCTGATTCCATTTTGTATTCATATCTATTTAAAAATGCTAGTTTTCCTTTTACATTTATTATCGTGATTGGCATTTATATACTTCAATCTCAAATACTTGCACTTTCAATATATGGATGGCACTTGGATATACAACGTGTAATTTAAAGGGTGTATACATACCAAGTGCATGGCTTCTTTGGATGATAACAAACGATATGGCAAGGGTTTTGTAATCCTAAGTCTACGTGTGTAGAACTTATTACAAATTCCAATACACTGATACCAAAGACTGATTTTTAAAATTATCATGTTATTGGCAAGTAGTGTTGCCAGGTCCGATTTGTTTTAAATCGGGACCGAAGTTAAAGAAAATCGGGATTTAGGTTTGTAGATCGGGACAAACAAAAAAAGGTTTTTTTAAAAGTAATGTTAATTTATTCGTTTTCGTCGTATATAAAACGATGAATCTTTATTCTAAAAAAATTTTATAGTCAGACTTGCTTGATAGACCACTCTAAACACGTGGAAGCGTGTCCAACCAAGTTTAAGGAAAACAGAACTAAATGGAGCGGTGTCCAGGCAGGTATCACCTTGGGTAACAGTTGCACTCTTAGTATTACCGTCACTTAAGTCGGTATCTGCGCGAGTATCTCCAGGATCCGGTCTCCAGGATACCACTCCATTTGAGCTGGGTATACAAATAAAATTATCTGATAACTGAAAATTATTGATATATTAGTGAAAATCAACAAAGTTAAGTATGAAAGTAGTGTACAGATAATTAATTTTTTATTTAATTTATATTTTTCATTACTTTTTGCTGCCTTTAGAAGACCCTTGTTTTTTATTACGTAGTTGTGAAAATCACCGCAAGCCATGCTGAAGTCAGTTTATATTTGAATCTCGGCTTTGACATGCTCCGGTGTCAAATGGTTTCGCCTCACAGATAAAATGAAGGTTTGTGAAAATACTCTTTCCGTTGCTGCGTTCGACACCCGCGGAATTGACGTCATAAAAACTTTTTAGCAAAAAATTATTAAAACACTACAAAGCTAAAAATAACTGTAATTTCGGTAGTCGGTGTTTATTGGTTTTGTATTTTCTTTTTTTTTTGACACCGCCTTCTGAAATTAAATTAATTCTTGGCTTTGTAATGTTTTGATGTGGAAGTCGGTTTTATTTTTTGCTAAAAAGTTTTTTTCACGATTTTTAGTGGGTCGGTTTGTAACTTATCTAGTTACAAAAGCAAAAATGTGAAGTACTTATCACGTTTGCGAAGCCTTGATTCTCCTTAAAAATGATTTGCCATTTTTGTAGCGGCGTCAGATCTTTGTTCTGCACTGCTACTTTCACCAAGTCTTAGACTGTACACACTTCTTCATAAAATTGATCCATGTTGAAGAACTCATTAATTTTTTTAAATAAATCTAATTTGCTATCATTGAGTTCATATTTGGTCTTTGGTGTAATGAGACAGTTTTGTACCATGCACAACAGTCGTTTTTTATTTTCATAACTTTATCATCAGACATTTTTTTAAGTAAGTTGCTGCATGTGAATACCTCAAACTCATCTTCGATCCTCGGACTTCAGCTCAATTGCTTACTTAATATTACCATTATTTTGTGATCTTTTGAAGGTCACAAAGTAATGGTAATAATTATTAGGTAAACAATTGCTGATGCACACAGCAATTTTTCGTGTTCAAGACATGATACTGCATCCTGTAAAACCTTAAAATTCAATGCTTATCTGCAAACAATTCATATTTTTATATTTTATCTGCTATTAAAATTGCAAAACCCGTACGATGAACCATAGTTATTATGATCTGACGGATACCGAATGAATGGACGAACGAAGATCAATGATTGAGTAAAGCCAAATTGTATGCGCCCACAGGCGTGTCTTTGATAGAGAAAACAAAAATCGAATGACTGAGCAAAGCCAAAGTGTAAACGCACACGATCGTGTCTCTGATGCTGTAGAATAGAAAATTTTATTACTTGGCTAAGGCATCTGGAGCGAGTAAAGTAACAAAATATAGCACTAGTGATCTGATGCGTGTTATTTTGAGCGCATTGTTACAACCAATATGATAATGTGATGCTTAATTTGATTTATTTTTTCTAACAATAATGCTTATTTCTAACAATAACAATAAAACTTAGAAAACGCCCTTGAAGTCAAAAAGTGTGCTCTACTGTGTTTCTAGACGTGGCGCAGGCATTTGACAAAGTATGGCATGAAGGCCTTATACATAAATTTAAGAGTCTGATACCGAAGCAGTTTTCAGATATATTAGAATCCTACATTCTGAACAGTCTTCAGAATAAGGCAAGAAGATAACTACTCGGAACTGAAGGAAATTAAAGCTGGCGTACCGCAAGGAAGTGTGCTAGGGCCGGTACTGTACCTACTATACACTTGTGATATTCCTGAATTAGAGCAAAATACTATTGGGACCTTTGCTGATGATACAGCCATAAACAGCCACGAAGAAGCAGTAGAAAAGGTACAAATAGCTGTAAATCAAGTTTATAATTGGAAAAAAAATGGAGGATTAAACTTAATGAATCTAAATCTTCTCACATAGACTTCACTAACAAAAAACAACAGTATTTTCCAGTTTACATTAATAATAAACAAGTCTCATACGAGAATACAGCCAAGTATCTTGGTATGACCCTTGACACAAAGCTACGCTAGAAAGCCCACGTCAAAAAGAAAAAGATTGAAATAGAACTGCGTTTTAAAAGAATGTATTGGCTGCTTGGAAGACACTCCATGTTGTCGGTACATAACAAATTGTTAATATACAAACAAGTCATGATGCCAATTTGGACTTACGGTATTCAGCTGTGGAGCTACACCAAACAGACCAATAAACTTATCATACAGCGATTCCAGAACAAAGTGCTAAGGGAAATTGTGAATGCAACTTGGTACATTTGAAACGACGATCTCCATCGGGACCTAAAAGTTGAGGTCTTCGAAAAAGTTATTCAAAAATTTGCGGAAACTCATGAAAAAAGACTTCATCAGCATGTGAACATCGAGGCTATCCAGCTTCTCGATCACACAAATATAGTTAGAAGACTAAAAAGATAAAAGCCGTTCGAATTAGTGTTTAGTGATAGTGAATAGTGTAAAGTGCAAAAGTGCTACCAAATAAACACAATAACGAAGTCTATTCCCCTTAATAGAGACAATAGGAAAAGTGCCACTGGACACATTCTTAGTAAAGACAATTTATTAGTTTAATTTAAAATTAAATTACTTATTAGTCTATATATAAGGCTTTATTCTTAAGACACACCGTATATAGTCGAACGCGTTCGACATACACCGTACACCCTCTCAATTCCCGAGAGCGTCGTGAAACGCAAACGGGCGAGCTATATATAAGGCTAGATTGTAATATAATTAGGGTTCATCCTGCTGATGAACACTAATAATAAATAAATAAAAAATAATGCTTATTGTTAATTTTTTATTTATCGGGACATTTGGCGTCCCGATCAGCGGCAAATCGGGACGCGTCCCCAGACCCCTAATAATCGGGACGTCCCGCGAAAATCGGGACACCTGGCAACACTATTGGCAAGTGACGTGGAAAGTTATTGACCCTCGTAGTGCTGTGACACGTTTGTTATGATTGGTATTCAAGAAATATATTAAACCAATAATTTGGTTTCAATTCTTTGAGTCAGTTATTTTGTGCATAGAGACTCCATACCAGATGTTGTCTTCAGGCCTTTTGGATAGATATGGGGTTTCTGTTACACGTTGTATACACACCTATTTTAGATAGTGTGAATGTAGGTATTGAAGTTCCTCATTATAGGTTATACAATTTCTACGTGAGAATCACCACTAGAAACTAAGAACCTTTGATATTCCTTCAAAAGATTTTAATTTTAAACTTCTAAATCTGATTTTGTCATCAGTTTCCGCTACACTGCTGTTCAAAGTTTAAGTGGGTTTTGATATCATTTTGCCAGCGTTTTTAAAGAATACAAGCAAAAGCTGTGCTGAATTTTAAAATGTGGTTTAAGATGTTTATTCGTTGACACTGTACGGGTACAAAAAAGTATTGTAGTTTAATAAAGATTACTGGTACCTTTTTTTATCTTTTCGCCATCAAATGACGAGAGAGAGTGTCAGACTCCTACCAACTAAGAATATTCTGGCAGCCATTACTGCAATGAGAAAAGAGAACTTGCAATTTGGGTTGAATTCATATTTATTTTATTTATTTATTTTCCTCACCACAATACAGTGTTTTATACTTCGTTATGTACATTTGACCTAAATGTTAAACAAATTTGATAAAGTTTTTTTGGAGACTTGTGCCTAAACTAGACGGACAGTCTGTGTTGCAGGACACCAGGCCCCCACCCCTCTGACATGTGTCTCTGTGTACATATTTTTATATTTATCTCCATTTGTCATATTGAAATGTTATTTCAATATGACAAATGGAGCTAAATATAAAAATTTATGTACACAGATACTTTTAACTACGGTTAGTATTTTTTTTTAATACAACATTATATTATTTTTAAAAGTAGTGTTAGTATTGATGTGTAGTGCGCATGCTTTTGTGTGTGTGTGTGAGTGTATGTATAAGTTATGTGCATTTATTGTGTGGGTATTGTGATATTACTAGCAATCTTATTAACCCTTCCAACTAAGCCAAATATGCTTGTGACTGGAGTGGGTTCACGTCAATAGTGTAACGGGTGGGTTCGAACCCGCGACCTCTTGATCACAAATCCGACACCTTAGCCATTAGGCTTTTGTCGCTTAAGTACAATATATAGATTGAAGCATGGCGGCTTCTATCTATGAGGTTAGAGTATATGTATATTCCGTTACTCCGTTTCCGATATCTGCTTCCAAATTAATTCCGTTCATTTGTGGACACAAAAAATTATTTATTTATTTATTCTCAAGGCAATTACAACAAGTTACAATCCACTTATTATAACAATACACATAATACGTTTTGGGCTGATTGGGACCCAGAGCGTAATCGCACAACAACAACAAAAAAGAAATATAAATGTGGGATTAACCCAATGGATTTCCAATTAAACCGCTGATTTCTTCTTAAAAACTCTATTTATTTCTCCTTACAAAATTACACGTCTTATCGTCTTGGTATCGTCCTAGTTCTCCCATTCTATATCCTTTACTTATTCTACATCTTTAACATTCATTCGCTATCTCTTTCACTCCTTGACTATTTCGTATATCCATCTCTGTCACTCGTTTATGCTTCACATCTGTCATTCATCTTCACGTCTCATTTCACTATCCTGTCATAACGTTCCATTCCTACAGCTCGGCCATTCTGCTAACTGACTGTCCCCAGCAAGTCCCCAGTCAGATCTACATTGAAAGTACATCTTATTTTCTAATTGACAACCAAACTATCAACTTAAAGTAAACCTCCTCTTCAATACATACTTTACATCATCCTAGTAGATAACACCTTACTTTAAAACAATAAATTGTTAACACAACAACTTTAAAACAAAAAAATGCTAACACGACAACTTTAAAACACAAGTCAAATGTGAATACAAATAAATTTCAGGTTATCACATAACACAACTTATACTAATACCATCATAATGAAATATTAGGTCAAGAACAAACCCCAAAGGTCCCCAACCTAACAAACAACAACTAACGAAACTTACTCACCTAACTCAACAGTATTGCCAAACACTGGCCATGGTTTCATATTATCTGCAGAGGAAGAAGTCACTCGAGAACCATCTGTTCTGTGATCCATTTCTTTTTACTTTGGTAATTCTGTATGGTCCTAGATACTTCGGCTTGAGCTTCAATCTAGTACCAAACTGTATACGTTTGATGGCTACAACATCTCCTACTACATATTTTCGACTTTCTTTTCTTCTTCTATTATACGTCTTACAATTTTCATCTTGAACTTTTCTTATTTGTTCTTTAGCCTTCATCTTTAAGTCTTCTCTATTCTGCATGAAATTACTTCTATGCTCTTGCTGAAGCAAATCATAAATTTCAATATCTTCTTTAGTTTTCATTTTGGTACAGTAGTGGTTGGTAGTGGTAGTGGTAGTTGGTGGAGTAGTGTCAATGCTTCTTTGATATGTGCTATTTAATGATTTTTGCACCCGGCTGACCTGCTTGTACCACTGAGATGGTTCCTCAATGCATAGCTTTGCTAAAACCGCTATAATTATTCTGTGAATGCGCTCCACTTGACCATTCCCTCTTGGCACACCTGTTATTATGGTTATATGTTGAATACTCTCCTTCTCACAATACTCCTTAAAGTCATTGCTGGTAAATGCGCTACCACGATCTGAAATCAAACGTATAGGATTCCCAAACGTTTGCTGATGAATCTGTAACTTGTCTATAGTCTCCTTACTGGTAGTCCCCTTCACTGGAAACAACCACACAAACTTTTTAAATCCATCTACAACAGTTAGAATGTAATTATACATCTTCCTCGTCTCTGAAAGAGGTCCAATATGATCACAATGTATGTAACGGAATGCTTTCTTTATCAATGCAATTTAAGAATCCCTCCTGTTTACCTTCTTTTTTGGTCGCTAGCAGACATGTTATGCACGACAGTAAAAACTCTTCAATCTTCTTGTTAATATTTTTGATATAATATTCTTGTTCCACCAGTTGTATCATTTTTCTTTTCCCAAAATGTCCCTTCTGGTGTATTCTTCTTAAAATCTCAAATTCTAAATTTCTTGGTATTACTAACCTTCTTTCTAGTCCTTCGTACATTAAACAATCGCTGTAGACATAGTCTTCATATGGCTGAAGTTTTACTATCTCTATAATCGCCATTATTCCTTCATCCAACATCTGTGCTTGCTTGACTTGATCATGTAGGCTTAACTCAACAGCTCCAACAAATGGATTTCTGCTCAAAGCGTCCGCATGTTGCATTTTGCCTCCTGGTCGATGTTCAACCACGTAATCATACTCTTCAAGCAATAATACCCATCTGGCTACTCTAGTTGTTAGGTCCTTCTTATTCAATGTCTTCTGAAAGGCTTGATAGTCTGTAACAATTTTAAAGTGTTTTCCGTACAAGTAATGCCTAAACTTCTTTACACCCTCAATAATAGCCAAAGCTTCCAACTCATAGCTACTATACTTCTTCTCAGCATCACTGGTCTTCCTACTGTAGTAGTGTACAGGATGTAACTCATTTGCATAGTCTCTCTGAAGCAAGATAGCACCGTATGCTATTGCAGAGGCATCAGTATGCAATTCAGTTAATAACTGAGGATCATAAATCCTTAACACTGGGCTACTAGCTAAAGCATTCTTCAACATGTTAAATGCACTTCTCTGAACATCTTCAAATACAAAGTTAGCCTCCTTCTTCAATAAATCAGTTAATGGTTTAGCTATCAATGCAAAATCTTTAATATATTTCCTAAAATATGAAGTTAATCCAACAAAACTATGAAGTTGCTTTAAAGTCTTGGGTTCAGGGTACCTGGTTACAGCATCTGTTTTGTCCTGAGAAGGTTGAACTTTTCCATCTTCTATAATGTGTCCTAGGTACTCTATTCTTCGACATAACAATTGCGCCTTCTTCCAATTAATCTGCAAGCCATATTGTGATGCGACAGCTAACACTTCTTTTAACCGTTGCAATGCCTGACATTCATCCATAGCAGATATTAATAAATCGTCAATGAATATCACCAATATTCCCTTTGCTATAAGTTCCTGAAACACCATCGTTACAAATCTCATAAAATACTTCGGGCAAACCGACAAACCAAACGGAGCCCTCAGAAACTCATACTATCCATTGTGTGTAACAAAAGCAGTGTACTTTATGATTTCTTTACTGACTCTCAAATGAAAGAAACTATTTTTTAAATCTAACACACTAAAAACACGAGCACCTTTAAGTTTATCTATCAAATCATCAATAATAGGCAGAGGAAATTCATCTTTAACCATCTTTTTGTTTATAGGTCTATAGTCTAAACACACTCTAATACTGCCATCTTTTTTCTTTACTAACACCAAGGGTGAGGATTATTCTGAAAAACTTACACGAATGATCCCATCCTTAAGCCACTCTGATACTTGCATTTCAACAATCTCTTATTCAGCCAAAGATATACGCCTTGGTCGTTGAGTCACTGGTATATCATCCTTGAGTAAAATATGCAATTCTATCGGCGCCTCCTTTACCTGTACTGGTGTATAATTCTTCACACACTCAATGACTTCTTGTTGCACCTGCTTATCTTGAACAGTACCTAAAACAAACTCATCCTGACTTACCACGCACACAAGCTTTGACAACCAACTGTTTACATTTGGAGTAATTAGTATTGACCCCTTTGACATGATGGTAAAAACATCTTTAAGGAATTCTTGACCCAAAATTACGCTACACGGCATACAACGCCTAGGAACAACATGAAACGCAATATCTTTATATTCGTGTCCATCTAATAACACACAAGCAGTAAACTTTTGCATCGACCTTACACTGCCGCCTAAACCCACCAGATTCGTGACCGTATTCACAGACTTAGGAGCCCCAAGATGAACGTAAAGTTCGGTACACACCAAGTTTATCTCACTACCAGAGTCAATTAATGCTTTAACTTCGCACTTATTCACTAAAACTGTTTTGCAAGAATTTTCGAATCGAAACTGTGCCGGCGTTTTTTTTTTCGACGTAAACATCAGTGCAGTTGGCGTCAGTTCCCACTGGCATCGCCGTCTTGTCACCGTCGCTGATGTTGGTACTCCTGTCAATGTCATCAGTATCGCCAACCGCAGACTCACGAATGTTCGGAGTGAAGTTAGTCACACACATCGTTCGCTTATCTTCGTAAATGTTCGGTTTTCCGCCTTGCCATTCACGTTCTCGGTTATAGGTCTTTTCATTCGTATTCGTATTATTTGTTGAACGAATGCATTGAGTAGTAATGTGTCCAAACTCATTGCACTTAAAACACTTCAGACCTTTTTCTTTATTTGGACACTTTGATGATTGATAATTTTTTTCACCACAGCTGTAACATCTCTTGATCCCCGCGCCATTTCCTTGATCTTCAGACTTTCTGTGTCGACTATGACCGTTGTTTTCCGTCCTCATTTTATCTTTGATAGTTTCGTAAATTTTAATCTTCTCTTTCAGGTCCGCATACGTCGTAACTCCGTACAACAACATTTTATTAACTTCCGAGTCAATTATGCCGTCAATTATGTACTTAATGGCAACATAATCTGGCATCTTGCCGCGTTTTCCCATTTCCTTCATGATTAACATGTAATCTAGACACCGTTCGTCCTTTTTTTTCTTTCTGGCGGCCATCATCTCGTGGATGGTTTTGCTATCCACCGTATCTGGAAACTCCTTAAGTAATCCAGCCTTTAAATCCTCCCAACTCTTATAAGGTTTTTCAGATCTGAGCCACAGCGCAGCAGTTCCGACCAAAGCCCTTCTGGCTACGATCAGAGTTTGCAGGGCCGTCCATTGAAAAATCTCGGCATTGTCGTCAATGTCCTGCGCCCATTTAGCTACTGAAAATGTCTTGTCTTGCCCACTGAAATTTGGGACAAAGCTCTCATGGAAAATAGCCTGATCACGGTTAAACCCTTGCCTAGCCGATGTGGATGCGTCATGTTCGTCTTCACCGTCGTTGGCTTGGCGGCGATTTTTCCCTTGTCGCGGCGACTTTTCCATATTTCGTCTTTTCTTTCCTTGTCTTTTGTAACTATTGTTACCGTCTTCAAACAGGATGTAATGTTAACCGTCTTCTTTCCGTAATAGCGTCTTAACGTCTTTCGTGCAACCCTTGTGCCGTCTTGATTTTTTGCTTCTTTTCAACGGAAACTGGAAATAATGAGCTATCACGGACGAGCCCCCAAAAAGTTGTGGGATTAACTCAATGGATTTCCAATTAAACCGCTGATTTCTTCTTAAAAACTCTATTTATTTCTCCTTACAAAATTACACGTCTTATCGTCTTGGTATCGTCCTAGTTCTCCCATTCTATATCCTTTACTTATTCTACATCTTTAACATTCATTCGCTATCTCTTTCACTCCTTGACTATTTCGTATATCCATCTCTGTCACTCGTTTATGCTTCACATCTGTCATTCATCTTCACGTCTCATTTCACTATCCTGTCATAACGTTCCATTCCTACATAAATTTAACTACAAGCGGTTATAGAAAAAGTGTTTAAAAACTAAATTACTGTAGAACAGTATTAAGTATATACAACGTGTAACGGAAACCCCATATCTATCCTAAAGGGCTGAAGACAACATCTGGTATGGAGTCTCTATGCACAGTTTCAGCACAAAATAACTGACTCAAAGAATTTATACCAAATTATTGGTTTCATATATTTCTTGAATACCAATCATAACAAACGTGTCACAGCACTACGAGGGTCAATAACTTTCCACGTCACTTGCCAATAACACGATAATTCTTTTCGTTCTTCTTAATTTGAACAATGCGGTCTCTGCTATCAGTGTATTAGAATTTGTAATAAGTTCTACACACGTAGACTTAGGATTACAAAACCCTTGCCATATCGTTTGCTATCATCCAAAGAAGCCATGCAGTTGGTATGTATATACCCTTTAAATTACACGTTGTATATTAAAACATTAACAGAGAGTAAGAGCACTTACAAAAAAAAAGTTCATTCAGTAGTTTCTGAGTTGTGTGAGAAAAATCGATAGACTAAAAAAAATCTTTATTATAATGTGAAGTTAGTTGAAGTGGGTCTGGGCTGGCCACGTCTGCGGGACGCACGAGGGAGAGGCGAGTCTCAAGGCCCTAACAGCTCTTGCACCCCAGCCGCCGCAGGAGACGCTACGGGCGTCGGGAGTCGCAGAGTGACTCCCAGCCACCGTAGGCGCGGGCCTGTGGGCTGGGAGCAATGGGTAGTTTGCCACCCTACTGAATCCAGGCCCCTGTAGACGGCGCGTAGTATTCCACGCGTGCCTCAAAGCGTGTCAGCAAAATTGTCGGGGCCCACAAGGAGGCCATTGCCTGCTGGGGTTGCAGATTTGTTCGAAAGAGTTACCACGGCCTCGGAACACGAAGGGCATATGATGGAACACGGATGGGTTTTAGTCAGTAAAAATCTGACACATCCTCCCGCTTCGCCCAGATCGGGACGCAGTCATTGGATGATTTCCCATCCTTAAAAAAGGTGGTTCTGTCCAGAGCCAAAGTAAACCACTGTTGGTTTGTTTGGTCCAGCTCGTCACGCCATCTTCTACGACGTCAGACGTGATTTTTTCAACTCATTGGGCATGCGGCAGACGTGGCCAGCCCAGACCCACTTCAACTAACTTCACATTATAATAAAGATTTTTTTTTAGGTTATCGATTTTTCTCACACAACTCAGAAACTACCGAATGATTTTTTTTTTGTAAGTGCTCTTACTCTCTGTTAATGTTTTAATATACAACGTGTAATTTAAAGGGTATATACATACCAACTGCATGGCTTCTTTGGATAATAGTGTTAGTATTATAAGTTACGGGTAGGCTGCGACCTATCGCGAATGACAGTCGAATACACGCCGTGAGTAAGCAAACACGTGTCTCTGTGTCCTAGTCCCGCGTCCCGCGCCCGAACGTAACATTGGCGACGAGTAATCCGAACTGTTTCTTCTATCAATAGTGTTATTAAATCTTGAACTTGCGCGTGCAAGTTAAATAAAACCATAATGGCAAAAGTATCCGTAGGGTCGTTGTGTAGTTTTAACCACGACAGTCAAGATTGGTCGGTATACAAAGATCGGTTAGAACAATGGTTTTTGGCGAACGATTTGAATACGGATGACAAGGCGAAAATCAAACGACAGGCGGTGCTGCTAAGCAGTTTGTCAGAGAATACATTCAAATTAGTTCGCGATCTCGCGTTACCCAACAAAATCACTTCCTTAGACTATGACGTCATACTCAAATTATTGGACGATCACTTCGAGCCAGCGAGATGTGGGTTCGCCGAGAGGAATGGCTTTTACACATCGACTCAAGGGCCATCGGAGGGACTGGCGGAATGGGCTGCCCGCGTGCGCGGGCTTGCCGTAAATTGCGCATTCCAAGCGTCGAGCCTCAACGAACTATTACGGGACCGTTTCGTGCTGGGCATGCAGGCCGGCCCGGAGCGAGACAAGCTATTCACTGTGGACATGGCGGAGCTGACGCTGAGCAAAGCGTTGGAGATCGCGCAGGCCATCCACAGTGCACGTCTGGGTGCCGCGATGGCTGCGCCGGCGCACAATACGCCGCGACCTGAGCTGCCTGTGTACCGGACTGCTGCGAAGTCCGGCGGCGGCCGCGAGCGGCCGGCGGCGACGGGATCGTCAGGTGCAGCGGAAGAACCCTGCTCAGTGTGTGGCTACAAGGGTCACCAACCTAGTGTATGTCGATTTAAGCGATATAAGTGCCGTAACTGCGGTGATCGCGGTCACCTGCATCGGGTGTGTTCTCATAAGAAAGTGCAGCAACACTTTGTCGAGGTCGAGGTCGGTGACGACGTCGGTGACGATGGTAAGCATGTAATTTGCAATATCTCAGTCAGCAGTGACGGACCCGTACGAGAGTGTGTGCTCGTAAACCATGTAAAAATCAATTTTGAAATAGACACGGGCTCAGCTGTAACAATTATTCCAGAGAAAATATATGAACTACATTTCAAAACTGTTAAATTAAAACGTAGCAATAAAATTTTACATAGTTATAATGGTAGCAACATTGCAACTTTGGGGACCCTCAATCTATTATTCACGCATAAAAATAAGAGCAAGGTAGTACAAGTTTATGTCGTTAGAAGTGATGGGCCATGTTTGCTGGGCAGGGATTTTCTTTCAAAGTTTAATTTTAGGATTATTTCGGTCAACAATTGCTCAGAGGTTGTTGAACAGGCAATCGCTAAATACCCTTCGTTATTCTCAAATGCGTTAGGTTGTTATACGGGTTCGAAGGTTAGGTTAAGTGTGAAACCAGGTTCTAGACCAGTATTTTTTAAAGCTCGCTCTGTACCGTTTGCGTTGAGGGAAGCAGTAGAACGTGAGCTTGATAGATTAGTTAAGCTAGGTATATTAGTGTCTGTGAGCAGCTCGGACTATGCTAGTCCCGTGGTTCCCGTTCTGAAATCTAATGGTGAAATTCGTCTATGTGCCGACTACTCGGTTTCATTAAATAAACAACTTATCATAGATAAATATCCATTGCCAAGGATTGAATAGTTGTTCTCGAAACTGCACGGTGGCCAAAAGTTCTCCAAACTTGATCTTTCGCAAGCATATAACCAATTGGTTTTGACAGAAGACTCTCAGATGTTGACTTGCATCAACACACACAAGGGTTTGTTCAAGTTTACGAGGCTCATCTTTGGTTTATCGAGTTCTGCAGCTATTTTCCAAAAAACCTTAGAGCAAATTCTTTCAGGCATAGATAACGTGTTAGTATTCCAAGATGATATTTTAGTGACAGGACCAAGTCAAAGTCGTCATATAAAAACACTGCATGAGGTTTTTGAAAGATTAGAACGAGCAGGATTAGTATTGCAAAAGAACAAGTGCAAACTATTTCAAGATTCAGTGTCTTACTTAGGTTTCACTATAGATAAAAACGGTTTACATAAGTGGCCAGAAAAAATAAATGCAATAGTAAAAGCAAAAATGCCTACAAATGTAATGGAACTTAAATCATTTCTGGGCATGGTGAATTATTATAGAAACTTCGTTAGGAACGCATCGACGATACTCAGCCCACTGCATGCGTTGTAAAAAAAAAATTCGAAGAGGCAGTGGCGCGGTGAGCATGAGTCAGCCGTCAATCAAATAAAGCATGATTTGGTGGCAGACGTGACGCTGGCGCATTACGACCCGGCGGCCAAACTCATTCTGACTGTAGACGCGGGGCCGGGTGGGCTGGGCGCCGTGCTGTCGCAGGTGGCGGCAGACTGCCTCGAGCGGCCTGTCTCGTATGCGTCGCGTAGGGATGGTACGTATTTACGCGACCAGGTATTTACACCAGGTATTTACTTCCAAGTACGTACACCAGGTACCGATCCGAAATACTTGCAAGACTTCAAAGTATTTTATACGGCTACTCGGAGTCGGACTCGCTCCGGTCGGGGCTGGGCGCTCGCCCGACTATGCGATTATGCTCCTTATCTGTAAGAGACTACGTAACAATTTCGTATGCAAGTCTATTCTAGTATATGGATTGTCTTTGCAAGTATTTATATGTAAACGCGATTGTGCTTCTTATTTATAAGAACTCACGGGTCAATTTCCTATGCAAGTATTTTTTCATTCAACAGGGCTTGGATTGAGTAAAAGTAGAAACGTTCGTCTCTATGCAGGTATTTATTTGTAAACGCGATTGTGCTCCTTATTCTTAGGAAGTCACGGTTCAATTTCCTATACAGATAGAAAATACTTTCAATTTCGTATGCAAGTCTATTCTAGTATTTCTAGTATACGGTTTGTCTTTGCAAGTATTTATATGTAAACGCGATTGTGCTTCTTATTTATAAGAAATCACGGGTCAATTTCCTATGCAAGTATTTTTTCTTCCAACAGGGCTTGGATTGATGTGAAAATACTTGCATAGGAAATTGATTCGTTTTGCTTCAGCAAAAAGGAGCATAATCGTATCAGAAAAAAAAATACTTGCAAGGTTCAAAGTATTTTTCATTTGCAAATGCGATTGTGTAGTATTTCTCTAAATATTCCAAAGTTGTCTGAGTACATAAACCGAAATCTGTGTAGGTGTGTGCATCAGGGAACTTTTTCTTTTCTTTTGAGTAGTTTGCGGCGCCATTCACCCTAATGACTATTAATAAAAGACACATTATTGCGTGAACGAAAGTATTTTAGAAAATATTTTGTTATGTTTACGTTTTTTATTTTTCTTTCGTCAGTTGTCGTTTGAGTGAGTGCATAGATGATACATATAAATACTGAGAAGTGAGTGCGAGCTTGTTATGCAATTTACCAACTGACCGTGACTTTCTTATTTCGCGAGTTTATTGAATTTAAACTATTAACAGTTAGTGTGTAAATAAACAAAACTGCTTTTTTATGTGTACGTGACTTTGTTTATTAGTTAGGAATGTAAATATTTAAATAGGTAAAAGACGATTTTTGAACGTAGTTGAATGTAGTTAAGTGTTTTCTTTTAAAATTGATAAGACTTACTAGTTGTAAATAAAAATACAGTTACAAACCATGGCTCCTAAGAAAAGTTTGGCTAAAATAAATCTGAATGTAAAATGTGCAAAGCATTAATATCATACAAATCGGGAGTGTCAAACCTTATGCCTTATGCTTGCATGTGCAAAGAAAACATATTTCCGTGAATTTTAAGTGAGTGAATTATCAACCTACGACCAAAAGAGGAGGTTATCAATTCGACGCGTATATTTTTTTTTTTTTTTTTATGTATGATCATCGAGTACTCGAAGACGGCTGAACCGATTTGGAAAATTCTTTTTTTGTTCGAATGGGTATACTTCGAAATTAGTACCATTATCACCAAAGTCAGGATCTGATGATGGGATCTTGGAGAAATCGAGGGAACTCTTCAAATATTATAGGCACACCTATGGCGTTTTGGGTATTTCTTATAGTAACTTGTGCAGTTGCTCTCAAAAAGTACCATTTGGGGAAGTGGAACTGATGATGAAGACCACAGATGGCCGCCGAAACTACTCAATAATAAGTATTGAGTGGATTGCGATTCGATTACTTGAATATGGGTGTTAAGCACTTTATGCTCGTCACAATCCATATGGTGATGTAGAGCTGATGGTGAAGTACCAGGAGAACTCCTCAACAATTAACGGCCCAGCATTGGGAAAAGCAATATTTTGTAAAAGGTTATAAGTAGTTGACATTTAGGCTCTTGTAACTAGGTAAATTAAAAATCATCCAACTAAAAAGAGTGAAATAAAAACTTTTTACCAAAAAATTAAACCGACTCCCAAAAAACACTGCAAAGTGAAAAATAACTTTATGTGTCGTCACGAATTAGCAATTGAGAAATCATGTTTGGTTCGTGGTCATAAGTTAGTAATACCGTCATGTTATAGGCACATGGTGCTTAATGAGTTACATAAAGGTCATTTAGGGATAAACAAAATGAAAACTAACGCACGGAACCGGTTTTGGTGGCCGGGCTTATCAGTAGATATTGAGAAATATGTCGGCGAATGCGAAGTGTGTGCTATTCTTCGGCCGGCCCCGCCGCGCGCCCCCCTCACTCCGTGGCCTTTCCCTCCCGAACCGTGGTACCGAGCTCATTTAGATTTCTTAGGTCCAATCAATAATAAAGTCTATTTAATAATAGTAGATGCCTATTCAAAGTGGATCGAATTAGGGCTTTCAAATACCGGATTTTTTCAATACCGGTATCAATACCGGTATTGGAAAAGTCAATACCGTGATCCCGGTATCAATACCGGTAATCCGGTATTAAACGCAAGTTCAATTAGGACATTAATAAAAGCAATAAAATACGTGTTTTTATTTTCAAATCAATCTTAATTGTTCTTATTTATTGAAAATAATAATAATTATTATTAATTATAATAATTCAATCCGCTTTGGTTTTTCTTAGCCTTGAATCCTCTAAGCACACTGCTGGAGAATTCAGGCCTAGGCTATAGGTTGAAAAGAGGTGGTCAGGTTATTTCTCACCTCCTTTACATGGATGATTTAAAACTTTTTGGCGCCACTAGTCTACAACTGATGGAACTACTGAAGGTAACTGAAACTTTCAGTAGTGCCATCAGGATGGAGTTTGGTTTCGACAAATGTGCGATTATGCATGTAAAGCAAGGGGAGATTGTGGAATCCGTGGGATCTCAACCCTCGAATTCCATAAACCTGAGATCCCTCTCTCCAACCGAAACCTATAAGTATTTGGGTATGTCGGAAGTGTTAGGTATCAATGTAGTTGACATGAAGCAATCGCTCAAGGAGCGCTTCTTTGGTCGCCTAAAGAAGGTATTTAAAAGCCTTCTATCGGGTGGGAACAAGGTGCGTGCCTTCAACGGTTGGGTCATGCCAGTGTTGATATACTCTTTCGGCGTACTCAAATGGACTCAAACTGAACTTGAGTCCCTGGATAGGCGAGTTCGTACATTGCTGACTGCATATCGAATGTATCACCCACGCTCGTCGCTGATGAGGCTGTATATCCCGCGGAAATGTGGAGGTCGAGGCTTTTTGAATGCTAAAACTCTCCACAACCGCGAAGTATGCAGTCTCAGAGTACATTTTCTTCGAGATGTAGTAGCGGAGGACAAAGGACTCACCCCGCTCTCCTTGGCTAATGAGAACTGGTACAAACCTGCAGTACTAGACCCTAACAATCGGAGGGGGATACGGCAGAGTAAGGAGCTTCATGGACGTTTTTTCCGGGCCCTACATCGGTCCGACGTAGACCAAGTGGCGTCCGTCCGGGTGAATCAATCCGCCACATTATCTCTGGTTGTTCTCGTCTTGCTAATGGCAAGTACTTGCACAGGCACAACCTTGCAGCCAAGATAATTCATCAGCAACTTGCTCTGAAATATTATCTTGTGGAATCAGAAGTGCCGTACTATAGGTATGTGCCCGACTCAGTTCTCGATAACGGCCATATCACATTATACTGGGATCGGTCCATCATCACTGACAGGACTATTGTAGCCAATAAGCCTGATATAGTGGTGGTGGACCGAATCGAGAGGCGTGCCATAATTGTCGACATAACCATCCCGCATGACGAAAACCTCGTGAAAGCTGAGAAAGATAATCAAATCAAGTACCTTGACTTGGCACATGAGATTGTCGACATGTGGGATGTGAACTCGGCAATCATTGTACCGATAGTCATCTCAGCCAAAGGCTTAATAGCCAAGAGCCTCAGGAAGCTCTCGTTAGACGGTTGGATCAAGGGCTTGCTTCAGAAAGCGGTACTCCTGGACACGGTGCGTATCGTCAGGAGGTTCCTCTCTATGGAGCCCTGACCGCCGGTAGCTTGGACCCTGCTCCTGATACCGGTGGGCTACTATTTATTATATTATTAAATGTTTTTTTTTATAGAGAATTTTTAAAAATGTAATTTATATGTATAATACATACATATAAATTACATTTTAAATGAAATAAATTGAAATAAAGAATACATAATAATTAATATGTTTTATCCATAGCTCTCTTATTTAACAATTTGGTAATGGTTGATTATTTAAGTAGGACTAGGAATTAGGAACATAATAAAAACTGAAACTTAGTCTATTATTTTTGCAGAAAGGCATTTCACATAGACTTTGTATAGTACAATATAAAAAAAGCTCATGTAAAAATGAACATAGGTACCATTATTTTCTGAAATGTAAGTAAGTAAAGTATAGCTTAAGTCGTTAGTCGCTACTCGCTAGCAATCATTTGGTGATCATTTTAGTAAAATTCTTAATAATTATGTAATAAAAAATAATCAAAAAATCTAAAACTAAAAAAGTAACAAAATAAATCAAGCGTTACAATTTCTGAAAAACATAGTAAAAAAATGTAAAAGTATACAAATAACACAAAAAGTTTTAATTCAAATTTCTGAATTTCAAACGCCAAGAACGTTTTGGGTAAGACACGAAGAGGCAGAAACGATGGCAATCTAATTAAACTAGCAAAAATATGCGCTATTATATCACAACTTCACAATCACAAGTTAACACAAGACAATAACAAAGTCTATACCTATACGCGTTAACCCGTCGCCTTTGCGAATCTGACTGACAATAACAAAAACGACATAATTACAGCTCGATTTCGGCTTAAGACTACAGCGATACGCTTGCGCTGGTGAAAACTAGTATGAGAATAAGATCACATAAATTTTCAGATCTAATGTTTGTAATACCGTAATCACGGTATTGGGGCGTCAATACCGGTATTGTAAAAGGCCAAAATAAAATCCGTGATCACGGTATTACGGGATCCCGGAATACCGGTATTGAAAGCCCTAGATCGAATGCTTTGATGTCACGACAGGTTATGGAAGTAAAGTTGTAATCACCAAATTATGCGAAGTAATGAGCAGGTTCGGCTTAATTAATACTGTTTGTACAGATAACGGGTCATCGTTTGTGTCAGCGGAGTTTGAGCATTTCTGCAGTACAAACGGTATTGTGCACATTACGTCGCCTGCGTATAACCCAAGTAGCAACGGGCAAGCAGAGAGTACAGTTAAAATTGTAAAAAAAGCACTGAAGTCATTTATTTTATCTGGAATAAGTCAAAGAGATTTGAACGCCAAATATACGAATTTTTATTTAATTATAGGAACTCCGAGCACACCACTCTCGGCAAGTCACCTGCAGAAGTTTTGTTCGGTCATAAGTTAAGGAGTAGGTTAGATTTTTTGACTACTCGTCCACCGACCTCACTTGACCCTGACCTCGACAATTTAGTGAAAGGTAGACAGTGCTTACAGAGTGAACACTACAGAGGGAAGCGTTCAATTAACTTTTCAAAAAATGAACTAGTACTTGTAAAAGTGTGGAAAAACCAAAAGTCATTTTGGGTCAAGGGTGTCATAGTAGACAAAATTGGCAAATCCATCTACCTAATACGATTATTAGAAACTGGTGGCAATGGCTTAATCAAAAAGCATGTTAATCAGTTACTTAAACACAGGGGGACGGAAGTAGTGAGCGGGCAAACGGAGGCTGATCACGCCCAGGGTTCACAGCTCGGAAATGATTCAAGTGATGACCCCCAGCAGATACAGCTGCCACCTATAGTTTTAAGAGCAGAATCACCACACCATCTGTTGGAGACTACATCAGAGGAAACTTCCGAGGTACAGCTCACGGGTGAGAGCACAACGGCGCAAGACACTGATGCCTGCCCACAAGTGGTTTCCACCGTGGACAGTGATCAGGACGAATCTGCCTCACCACCACCAACACGTCGGAACCCAATAAGAGGTATGCTTATCTTTAGAGACTATTTTTAGGCTAAGAGTGGAGGGATGTTAGTATTATAAGTTACGGGTAGGCTGCGACCTATCGCGAATGACAGTCGAATACACGCCGTGAGTAAGCAAACACGTGTCTCTGTGTCCTAGTCCCGCGTCCCGCGCCCGAACGTAACAGATAGCAAACGATATGGCAAGGGTTTTGTAATCCTAAGTCTACGTGTGTAGAACTTATTACAAATTCCAATACACTGATACCAGAGACCGAATTTTTCAAATTAAGAAGAACGAAAACAATTATCGTGTTATTGGAAAGTGACGTGGAAAGTTATTGACCCTCGTAGTGCTGTGACACGTTTGTTATGATTGGTATTCAAGAAATATATGAAACCAATAATTTGGTATAAATTCTTTGAGTCAGTTATTTTGTGCTGAAACTGTGCATAGAGACTCCATACCAGATGTTGTCTTCAGCCCTTTTGGATAGATATGGGGTTTCCGTTACACGTTGTATATACTTAATACTACAGTACACATAACTTATACATACACTCACACACACACACAAAAGCATGCGCACTACACATCAATACTAACACTACTTTTAAAAATAATATAACGTTGTATTAAAAAAAAAAACTAACCGTAGTTAAAAGTATGTGTGTACATATTTTTATATTTATCTCCATTTGTCATATTGAAATGTTAACATGTCAGAGGGGTGGGGGCCTGGTGTCCTGTAACACAGACTGTCCGTCTAGTTTAGGCACCAGTCTCCCACAAAACTTTATCAAATTTGTTTAACATTTAGATCAAATGTATATAACGCAGTATAAAACACTGTATTGTGGTGAGGAAAATAAATAAATAAAATAAATATGAATTCAACCCAAATTGCAAGTTCTCTTTTCTCATTGCAGTAATGGCTGCGAGAATATTCTTAGTTGGTAGAAGTCTGACACTCTCTCTCGTCATTTGATGGCGAAAAGATAAAAAAAAGGTACCAGTAATCTTTATTCAACTACAATACTTTTTTGTACCCGTACAGTGTCAACGAATAAACATCTTAAACCACATTTTAAAATTCAGCACAGCTGTTGCTTGTAATCTTTAAAAACGCTGGCAAAATGATATCAAAAACAGTGTAGCGGAAAATGATGACAAAATCAGATTTAGAAGTTTAAAATTAAAATCTTTTGAAGGAATATCAAAGGTTCTTAGTTTCTAGTGGTGATTGAAATGAAATGAAATAAAATGAAATATTTATTTTATAAATTAGTTATAAATAACACTTTTACACGTCATGATTTTTCTGTCGACTGCAAAGTGTATGTATAAGTTATGTGCATTTATTGTGTGGGTATTGTGATATTACTAGCAATCTTATTAACCCTTCCCACTAAGCCAAATATGCTTGTGACTGGAGTGGGTTCACGTCAATAGTGTAACGGGTGGGTTCGAACCCGCGATCTCTTGATCACAAATCCGACAGCTTAGCCATTAGGCTTTTGTCGCTTAAGTACAATATATAGATTGAAGCATGGCGGCTTCTATCTATGAGGTTAGAGTATATGTATATTCCGTTACTCCGTTTCCGATATCTGCTTCCAAATTAATTCCGTTCATTTGTGGACACAAAAATTTATTTATTTATTTATTCTCAAGGCAATTACAACAAGTTACAATCCACTTATTATAACAATACACATAATACGTCTTGGGCTGATTGGGACCCAGAGCGTAATCGCACAACAACAACAAAAAAGAAATATAAATTTAACTACAAGCGGTTATAGAAAAAGTGTTTAAAAACTAAATTACTGTAGAAAAGTATTAAGTATATACAATGTGTAACGGAAACTCCATACCTATCCAAAAGGGCTGAAGACAACATCTGGTATGGAGTCTCTATGCACAGTTTCAGCACAAAATAACTGACTCAAAGAATTTATACCAAACTAGCTTCCGCCCGCGACTTCGTCCCCGTGAAAAAAAAATCCCCCGATTTTGAAACATTCTTCATTACTGCTCCGCTCCCATTGGTGTTAGCGTGATGATATATAGCCTATAGCCTTCCTCGATAAATGGGCTATCTAACACTGAAAGAATTTTTCAAATCAGAACGGTAGTTCCTGAGATTAGCGCGTTCAAGCAAACAAACAAACAAACAAACAAACAAACAAACAAACTCTTCAGCTTTATAATATTAGTATAGATGATTGGTTTCATATATTTCTTGAATACCAATCATAACAAACGTGTCACAGCACTACGAGGGTCAATAACTTTCCATGTCACTTGCCAATAACACGATAATTCTTTTAGTTCTTCTTAATTTGAAAAATTCGGTCTCTGGTATCAGTGTATTGGAATTTGTAATAAGTTCTACACACGTAGACTTAGGATTACAAAAACCTTGCCATATCGTTTGTTATCATCCAAAGAAGCCATGCAGTTGGTATGTATATACCCTTTAAATTACACGTTGTATATTAAAACATTAACAGAGAGTAAGAGCACTTACAAAAAAAAATTCATTTAGTAGTTTCTGAGTTGTGTGAGAAAAATCGATAGACTAAAAAAAATCTTTATTATAATGTGAAGTTAGTTGAAGTGGGTCTGGGCTGGCCACGTCTGCCGCATGCCCAATGAGTTGAAAAAATCACGTCTGACGTCGTAGAAGATGGCGTCACGAGCTGGACCAAACAAACGAACAGTTGTTTACTTTGGCTCTGGACAGAACCACCTTTTTTTAAGGATGGGAAATCATCCAATGACTGCGTCCCGATCTGGGCGAAGCGGGAGGGTGTGTCAGACTTCTACTGACTAAAACCCATCCGTGTTCGATCATATGCCCTTCGTGTTCCGAGGCCGCGGTAACTCTTTCGAACAATTCCGCAACCCCGGCAGGCAACGACCCGCTTATGGGCGTCGACAATTTTGCTGACACTCTTTTAGGCGCGCGTGGAACACGACGCGCCGTCTACACGGGCCTGGTTTCAGTCGGGTGGCGAGCTATCCATTACTTGCAGCCCGCAGGCCTGCGCCTGCGGTGGCTGGGACCCGCTGGGTCACCCCTGTGACTTCCGACGCCCGGAGCGTCTCCTGCGGCGGCTGGGGCGCGAAGGCTGTGAGACCCACCTCTGCCTCACACGTCCCACCACCTCCTTCGCTTGCATAACTGATTCGCAGAAAGAGTTGACTGCTTCCCATGCCTCCTCGCTCCGGACTATGGATTGAACCAGGGCCGGGAACGAGAGGTCGCCGCCTATGGCCCCTACGAGGGCACGGCGGAGCTCTGCCCAAGCAGGAAAAACCTCCACTGTGTGTTCCACCGTGTCATCAGGGCGATCCTCGCAGCGGTGACAACCGGGCGTTTCCTACCGCCGAATCCGACACAAGTAACTCCCGAAACAACCGTGTCAAATGAGCACCTGCATCAAGCGGAAGGTGAGGACGCCATGACGCCTCTTTAGCCACTCCTCAAAGAGGGGACTTACCGCTGCTATTGTGAAGTGCCCAGCGCTGTGTTGCAATAGACCTTTGTGGACCAGTGGGATGATGCGGGCAGTATCAGTATTATAATGTGCAGACACACCGGGTTCC
Organism: Tholera decimalis; assembly: GCA_943138885.2. NCBI lineage: Eukaryota > Metazoa > Arthropoda > Insecta > Lepidoptera > Noctuidae > Tholera > Tholera decimalis. The sequence goes on from OW964549.2 coordinate 7,516,858, forward strand.
GACGTTTTATGATATTTATGCATATATTTTCTGGCGAGCTAAATATGGAAGTTAAACTATTGACTTCGCGGAGGCACTTCAAAGTTGATCCAAATTTATACTGACTATCAAAAGTTGAACCAAAGTCGTTGAAGAGAAATAACATTGATCCCCGCCATTAGTACGTACTAGAAACTAATAGACAATGATGTAAGTACAAGTTTGTTAGTTGTAGTCGTTTTAAGGTTAATAGCTAACATTCCGGTTTAAACGGTTTAGTTTTGTCAATACAGTAATGTCTGAGACATCGGTACGGTAATGTTATCTATCTATTTCTTTGTATGAAGATATACATGAAGTTAGGGATGATAATTAAGTTGGTAGATAGATAGGTAACATTACCGAGGCATCATTCAGTCTGGCATTACCACCGAGATCCTTTGAAGCTCTATAAGGCGAGGAAAATAAAATAAAAAATCATTTTTATTTATCTTGCACGTTTTATGAATTATTTTATACTTGATTATAATTATTGCTGCACTCAAACCGTATGTCTTGTAAACAAGTTTTTAGTGATACTAAAACCATGATTGTGTCCTTTATAGGGTTTCATAATTTAAGAGTACGAAACTCTATTACTAACACTGTCTGTTTGTCTGTCTATCAGCTGACTGTATCTGGTGACCCGTACCTAAATCGTAAAGAGTTGAAATATTCACAGTGTATATTTCTATTGGAAAGCGGCATTTTGTTTATTGTCTTTGTTTACGCTCTAGTATTACAAAACAATTGACATATTAAAGCATTCAACAAATATACATACATATTGTATGAATTTATACTAAAATGTTACAACAAATAACAAAACCGACATAAATAAAAAAGTAAAATGCCCGAGTGCAGTTTAATACTAGTTCAAAATAAATTTATGTTATCAAATAAAAAGATACAAGCAGACTGGAACTGGACTCGGGTAAAAAATAGAATGAGTCTTGCTTGTTTCTCACTTTTTTTATTTATCTTCTCACTTTGAACTTGCCTCCCTTTGGGCATCGCCACATTCGATTAGAAAGTGTTTGTAAAGCTACATTCGCTAATGGTGCGGATGGTCTTTGGGTGCAAATACGACTCGCACATGAGTTTTTATTTGATTTTTATTGGGTGACAACCCAAGTGACTGCCTTGTTGGTCGAGTGGTCGCAAACGTGACTGCAGAGAATTTATTGTTAAATCCACAGGTTTAAACTATTACATCTACTGGATTAAGGCAAGCATGGCTTCGGTTTGATATGTACGCGGTTAAAACATTACGAGACTAGTTTTACACTACTGTCATGGAAGCGAACTTAAGGACTACTGAACTGAAACACTGAAACAAAATGTGGGCGGAAAAAGCTTACATACATTCTAACTTCCGGCTTCCAGAAATTTCTAGATTATTCTAGGTTGTACTACAGTGCTTCCTCTGGTATCGAGAGGCGACATTTTCAATATTCATTCATAATTTATACAACCTCCATTCATAAATCCACCCCCTGGCGTCGCAAAGCGGAATCATATATTCGATATGTCATTGATAACTAGCAAATGTTTCATAGAAGCTATTGCCATCTTTTAGCCAGTGGCGCAAACAGAAAGATCCCATATTCTCGCTATGCGATAACAGAAGGCGCTACTATGCACATCAGTCACAAATACCATAGGAAAATAATAATAGAGATCGTGTTTTTTGGTACACGTAAGACCAATGTGTGTCCGGGTTTTACCTGGACGTTTATTGGGAATTTCCCCACGGACGCCCTAAGACGCTCTCAAAACTAGGACAAATCTGAGAAAACCCGGACGGATGGCAACCGTAGGTAGTCAGAAGCCAGTAAATCTGACACTGGTCTAGCCAAAGGGTATCGTGTTACCCAGTTACTGGGTTGTAGACTCAACTGCATCCGGTTAGACTAAAAGCCTACCCCAACATAGTTGAGAAAAGGCTAACCAGATAATGTTATTGAGTGACATCAAGCAGGCTATTTTTTAGGGTTCCGTAGCCAAATAGCAAAAAATGGAATCCTTACAGTTTCATCATGTCTGTCTGTCTGTCTGTCCGTCCGTCCGTATGTCACAGCCATTTTATTCCGAAACTATTAGGACTATACACATTACCGGTTAAGTAGACGCACAGCCTTAGTGAGCTGATCTACGAGTGGCCCTACCAAAAAAAGAAAAAGAAAAAAAAAATAAACTTGGTAGGTAGATGTATTCTGTAAACCGCTTTCTGATTTTAAGAAAAAAATAAATAATATTTAAAATTAAGGGAGCCCCTCTTAATTTTAAATATTATTTTTTTATGTTTTATTTTAAATATTATTTATTTTAAAACTATTAAGACTATACATGTGAAAATTAGTAGCAGTTTTTGAGATATAGCGTATTTTCTAAAACCGCAAATATAACTTTGTAATTCATGCAAATATTATGAAAAACAAAGTTATTTGGCATAGTTACTGTGGAAACCCTCATGGACGAGTTGACTCGCCCTTGGCCAATTTTTTAGGGAGTTTGGTTAAAACTCCTTAAAGACTTATTTGGTAATGGTTACTACCATTATGTCTTAAATTGTACTCATTTAAGACATAATAACTAATAATCCAAACAATCAACTTCAGAAAATATACTTTAGGTATACAAATAGGCACCTATGAATGTTTTTACCTTAACATCTATACCTAAATCAAATGTTTATGAAAAAATTAATGTTGTTTACGATTTAAACGTAGGTACATTACCTTATCGTGTTACATTATTTATCGGTTGCTTAGTCGCTTAGAATACATTTTATTTACTTCAGAATCTCTTTTACAAGGTCGACCTTTGTATATTATATATTACCATTTAGAAAGCAACTTCGGCTCAAGGCTATATACAATATCAATCTTAGGTTTACCAGTAAAATTATTTATGTCTTATTCAGAATAGGCCTGCGTTTGACCACCATCTCACCTGATGGTAAGCGACGATATGGTCGAAGATGGAGCACGCTTGCCTAGAAGACTCCCAGGTTATAGCAATCAGGAAACACAGACTCCGGCAGGGAATTCCACTCCTTAGCCGTACGCACAATGAAAGTATTCCCAAAACGTTTTGTGGGCTCAGGGCCTAAGGAGCTTAGGATTTACACTGACGGCTCAAAGACAAACACTGGAACTGGAGTTGGAGTTTTCTCCAACGATCTCAACATAAATATATCCAGACCGCTGGGGAAGCTCAACACCGTCTACCAGGCGGAATGTGTGGGCATTATTCAGGCGATCCATGCCATAGAAGCCAGGAGAGTCACGGATAGTCACATCCGCATACTTTCCGACAGTGCCTCAGTACTTCAATCCCTAGAGAAAAATTATATCACGTCCAAGCTCATGTCACAATGCGCTGCAACGCTCAGCTGTCGAGAACCGCAACACTGTGACACTGCAATGGATAAAGGGGCATAGCGGATCACTCGGCAATGATGCGGCGGACGAACTGGCCAGGAGGGGGTCCGACACGATGGTTTTCGGACCCGAGCCCATCGTGCCGCTCCCCTTCACCCAGCTGCGCACATGGCTTAAAGAACACACACACGACCAAGCCCAGAAATGGTGGTCCTCGGCACCAAGCTGCAGGCAGTCCAAAGAGGCGATGCCAAACTTAGATAATAAACTAACCAGGCGCCTCCTACACCTGGACAGAAGAAGCCTGCGAATGGTGGCGGGGACTATCACCGGGCACTGCGCACTGAACAAACACTATCACACAATAGGTATAACGGACAGTCCCCTGTGCAGGGCATGCATGGGGACGGAGGAAACGGTAGGACACGTGTTCCTAGAGTGCACGGAAATCACCGAAATACGGAAACGAAACCTCGGGTCATTAAATTCCCTTACAGATATCCTGAATAGACCGAAAGACCTGATCTGCTTCTGGAGGGAGGTTGGCTGGATGGAGTGACGGCCGACACGGCTCACGCACAATGGTCTCGTGCAGAGACTAAGTGCGGAAACCTAACTACAGAAGAAGAAGAAGAAACGTTTTGTGCGTATGGGTGGGATGCCCATCATTAGCCATTATCAATGTGATGATGGCCAATGTGTTACTAAGCGCAAATCTCGAATGTGACTCGACCAAATCCAGGTTTTTTTTTATATATTTAAGACATTAGGACTTTTTTTTATTCCGGGTGGAAAAATCATCGAATGATTTCACCCGCTCTGGGTGGAGCGGAAGGGAGTGTCAGACTTCTACTGACTAAAAACCTACCCTGTTTCTTCAGCTGCCCTTATGTTCCGGGTTCTGCAACCTCGGAAGGCATTAGGACTTGTGGACAGAAAAAAGGGCGAGGAAAATAGTAACAATACTTTTCCTGTGAAAACTTTTTCTAGCAAAAAACTCTCAAAGTACCGGGATAATAGAATCATGTAGAAGGGTTTCTAGATTTGAAGTTAGAACAACAAATACTGAGAAAGTACCAGGAGAACGGAATAATGAAGAGGTGTTTCTAAGAGGGAGATTAGTGTGCCAATCAGGACGCGAGCGATGCCGCGGATAAATTATGTTAGTATTTATATAATTACGAGCCTTAAGTAAATGCGTGGGCTGTATATAAGAGTTAGCTTTATACCCACGCTGTTTTCAAGAATAACATTTTCAAGTATTATTTTCAAATAACAGCCTACTCATTTTTAATTAGGTTCATTTGTGGTAAAAATGTTGTTTAGATTAAACAGATGTAATGTAGGTACTTACTTTAAATATATCAGGTTTTCAAAGAGGTTATTTTCCCTGATAATATTTGTGGAGGTTTTGATTCAGTTAAAATGTTATTTAAGGACGGTATTAATTATGTGATGAATGAGAAGCAGTTAGTTATTTTTACTTTAAATTAACTCGGGTTAAGTTCTTCATAAATATTATTACACATCCATCATGATATATATTTAGGGATGTGGTGCGGAGTAGGTAAGTAGGTAGGAAAGATGGTTGATCATCCATTACATAGGTAGGTAGATAGGTTCATAGCCGATTTCAGTAGGTAATCGGGCGCGAAGAATTAAACAATGTACGTCGCACGAAATATAATCAGTATCTTATTACAGAATAATCAAGAACACCAAATCAATAGACACTCCATCAAAAACATAGTGCGTCTCGGAGCACGAACGGATTGCTTTTCAGGGTCTCAACTCGACTGACTTCTGCGCCGTCCGTTCCCTCGCACGCTAGGTCGTGGTGTTGCGTCAGAGTCTATGACAAATCAATTACCATAAACGGCTGATGAGTTTGACAGATGACGTTGATGAATGATTCGTCATTCACTCTCAATGAAGAATGTGAACCAATTTTGAATATTAGCACTCCATATTCTCTGTCAAAAATAAAAAATACTAGTGAAAGAATTACTTCGATACGTCAATTCGTCTTCAATTTATAGAAGTAAACGTGCGACGCGGACTCATGACAGTGTGACGTCATCTCACAACACACGCTCAGTCCGGCTCTCAGCACGATGTCGTTTCATTAGAAATTATAAATACTTACAAAAATATCCAATCCAAATACTAGGAAATCATGTGTTGTGCCGAAATGTACAAACACAACCACCAATTTCGACTTGCTACTAAGCGGAGCGTTGTAAATTGACGTCACATGCGGTTACGTGACCGTTAGCGGGACTCGATATTTATCGTATGTTTAAATGCCTGTAAAATCAAAACTAATAGGTATTTTTGAACACAACAAAAACTAGTGTATTTCTATACACACAAGCTTTACTGTAAAAAAACTTTCAACCGATTTGACATACCTAGTAACATTCTTCATTAAATCAAACGGTGACTGGTTACAGATGCAGAGCTGCGATGAAACAGAAAATCTCCTGGAGTTCTCTTTTTTTTAATATTACTAGCAATGAAGGTAGAATTCATATTACAAGCAATCCTGTTAGCCCCTCCAACTAAGCTAAATATGCTTGTGTCTGGATTGGGTTCACAGCAATATTGTAATGGGTGGGGTTAGAACCCGCGACCCCTCGATCACAAGTCCGCACACCTCAGCCATTAGGCTTAATGACGCTTCAATAAATTCATATATATGCTTTATAAATTTCTCTAATACACGACATAAAAATGTATTCTTTGAGAGGAATCCACGTTTACGTCGTGTGACTACCAACCAAAACACAATACAACTCAAGTCACAACGACTCATTCGCATAAAAGGGCTCTGTTCAAATTGTTACTTGTGCAACTTCTGACTTTCTAACACAACTTAAATCTTTCCTTGAGTACCAGAATTCAATACGAATTCTACTGACTATTGTTACTATTGTAATGTGTTATTTTTACCCGACTGCAAAGGAAGGGTTATGTTTTTCGCGCGTATCTTGTATGTATGTATGTATGTAAAATTATTTATTACCTCATATCTCCAGAACCGCTGAACGGATTTACATAATTGAGGTATCATTGTCTTAGTAGTCCAAGTGTTCTTAGATAGGTTACGTTAAAAAAATAACATGGCAGCTGTGCGACGCCTTTGAACAAAGTGATTTTTTTTTTCTTGGAACACTACAATATGGGTATCAAATTAAAGGGCTCAGCACAAGGATTTCAAAGAAGTATATCATGATTATCATTACTGTAATAATAATAAAAGTAACACAATGAGAAAGTTTAAAAATATGGACTTCGCTCTTTCACTTTCTGAATCCGGTGGGGTGCCAATGTTATAAAACCAGGGAAACTAAAAAAAATGTTAATTAATATTTAAACTAAAAAGCTGCAAAAGAGTTATTTAAATAATAAATTAATGGTTTAAAAAACCAAAAACACGCTTTTAAGACTAATGTAATGAGCAGAAATTAGAAATTTTTACTAGTAGGCAGTCCTAGGTTCCATCAGCCACCTTCCAATTCCATCGTCAGACCAGCTCGATGGTACCATAATATTGTATTGTTGTTTACACATAATTGCCAAGTTTCATGATGATACAACAATTAGAAGTACGTTTAATTCAGATTTTTAGATTTTATTGCATATTTAGTTCGTTACAGATATACCTACTAATAAATCTATGGATTACGCGTTAATTTAAAAAGGTTAAGAAAACCGATAACGGATTTTCTTTAGGTTTATTATAACCTTGAAACCTGATCGTGTTCAAAGTCCATTACGTGGCCTTTCTCACAAGTGCAAACACGACTATGATACGATATTCCATCATGGAATGCCAGTGCCTATCTTCCGGCTTCATCATCAGACCTTGAAACCTAATCATGGTCAAAGTTCATTACAAGACTTTTCTAAGAAATCCAAAACAGCTATGATACGATTTTCCATCATGAAGTTCCAGTTCATATCTTCCGGCTTCATCATCAGATCAGTTTGACAGTGGGTGATTTTCAAAATTTTTGTACATTTTGTTGTGTGAAAACGTCCACTCCAATATCATCCAGAAAAACTGCATTGAAGTGATCAAACTAGTATTATTATCCTTGAGAAATATTTCTTCCAGATAGGTATCAACATTTCAGATCATAATAATAAGTAGTTAATAAAAAAAATGATGTTTAGTTCTTCAAACTCATAATGTTTTCATACAGCAACCCAGTGTCTCCAAACAAAAGAGCGTTACAAAAAAAAAGCATAAAGAAGAAACTACTCACATATTTACAGTTCTTGTTACGCAACAAAAAAACGTAACAAATCGTTACAAAAATGAAATTAACCATAAGTTGAATAACAATCTCAAACATTTGGAGGTTAGAAATAATACTATTGGAATTATCCAGCTTCTTTTCAGTAGTTGGTCAAAATTATTCTTTCAATTTACGCAAAATTTATAAGAGATAGACTTATCGTTGTTTTTATAGCTGATCAACCAAAATGAAAGATTTATTGTTGAAAAAACACTGCACAGGCACAAACACACTTTTCTTGTTGGTGGCACCCGCTAAAAAAATGGTGGACAGACGTTCCGTTGTCATCTGATTGGACGATTTTAAATGGAGAATTTTGCCAGTTGAAAATCTCAAATATCTAATAATGTTGGTGTTACAAAAAAGAATAACAAAAATGAATGAAAAGAAAGACACACATTGAAACAATGTTATTATTATTATGCATTGGGTTATTTATTTATATTTTACACATTGAAATCATAATTAGAGTCCTAAAGATATTGTGCAACTAGAACTGTAAATATGTGAGTAGTTTCTTCTTTATGCTTTTTTTTGTAACGCTCTTTTGCTTGGAGACACTGGGTTGCTGTATGAAAACATTATGAGGTTGAAGAACTAAACATAATTTTTTTTATTAACTACTTTTTATTATGATCTGAAATGTTGATACCTATCTGAAAGAAATGTTTCTCAAGGATAATAATACTAGTTTGATCACTTCAATGCAGTTTTTCTGGATGATATTGGACTGGACGTTTTCACACAACAAAATGTACAAAAATTTTGAAAATCACCCCAGTACCATATTATTGTATTGTCATCAGAACTACATACAGCTGCTAATTTTCATTACGCTACGACCCTTGGAAGATGGTTACATTAGTTTCCTTAGATTCCATTACATAGTTAATTACATACAGGTCGACCTAATAAAAGCGTATTAAAATCTAAAAAACTCGACTGCTCAAAAATGCAAGAAACAAGCACATTTTTATTTTAAAAAGTGACAAGCTGACGGGACCCAATTGAACAAAGATATTTTTTTAAATGGGGTGGGTCTCGCCTGCTTCTCACTTTTAAAAGTAAAAATGTGCTAGCTGTTCTTCAACCCGAATGCTCAACTGAAATGCAAGAATTTCAGTTGAGCATTCGGGTTTTTTAGATTTTTAAATATTTTTTTTCGTTTTTGTAAGTGATTGTGCAACATTTTTGGTCCAATATACAATTTATTTATTTATTTAATTAAATGAACTCGCCGACATAATCATAGTATATTTATGTTTGCAGACACCCATGTTAATTGCTTTTATACAACGTGTAACGGAAACCCCATATCTATCCAAAAGGACTGAAGACAACATCTGGTATGGAGTCGCTATGCAAAGTTTCAGCTTAAAATAAGTTACTCACAGAATTGACCCCAAATTATTGGTTTCATATGTTTCTTGAATACCAGTAATAACAAACGTGTCACAGCACTATGATGGTCATCACTTTCCACGTCACTTGCCAATAAAACGATAACTCTCTTCGTTCTTCTTAATTTGAAAAATTCGGTCTCTAGTATCAATGTATTGAAATTTCTAATATGCTCCACACATGTACACATAGGATTAGAAAACCCTTGCCATATCGTTTATTATCATCCAAAGAAGCCGTGCACTCGGTATGTATATACCCTTTAAAATTACATGTTGTATAGATTACTAAACAACGTGTAATTTGCGTATAGATGCGCATGCCTGGTGCCAAGCGTGCAGGGCAGCACCAACAACATCCTAAAAATGGTCTCCAGCTGACTTCGACATCGTGAGCCGGTGCTGCAAGATATCTATTGGACTTGCAGAATTAAAACGATGTGGTGTTATGTGATGTAATGTTATGTACTTACAGGTAGGTTCAATTCATTTAAATTTTAGTTAGTTTACTAACATAGATGATGATACAACTACTATGAATAACTAGCTTCTGGCAACTTTATTCGCGTGGGATGGTTTTTCCGCGTAAATCCGGATCCCGTGGGAATTCCGGATTAAAAAATAACTAATATGCTATTCCAGGATGTCAACTATCCTGCCGGGGTTGCGGGAATGTTCTAACGAGATACCGTGGCCCCGGAACTTAAGGGCAGCTGAAGGAACAGTGTGGGCTTTTAGTCAGTAGAAGTCTGACACTCCCTTCCGCTCCACCCTGAGCGGGAGAAGTCATTCGATGATTTTCCCACCATGAAGAAAAAAAACGGATGTCAACTATGTACTAACCAAATTTAAATCAGATTCGTTCAGTAGTTTTAGCGTGAAAGAGTAACAAACATCCATACATTCATCACAACGTTTTGCATTTAAAATGTTAGTAAGACACATAAGATGTAATCACATAAGTCCAGCGTATTCCCTACTACGTCAAGATTGCTTTCAGTCTAAATGGACACAGTTGTGTATCAGTATTTTACATAGATCTACCCCTAGCCCGTTTGCTGAGTAACACTGTAGGTACCGTTGGCATGATGTGTCAGATTTTATGGCTTCTCACTACCCGTTACGACTGTCAAAGATGTGTATACAACGTGTAATTTAAAGGGTATATACGTACCAAGTGCATGACTTCTTTGGATGATAACAAACGATATGGCAAGGGTTTTGTAATCCTAAGTCTACGTGTGTAGAACTTATTACAAAGACCGAATTTTTCAAATTATGAAGTACGAAGAGAATTATCGTGTTATTGGCAAGTGACGTGGAAAGTTATTGACCCTCGTAGTGCTGTGACACGTTTGTTATAATTCGTATTCAAGAAATATATGAAACCAATAATTTGGTACCAATTCTTTAAGTCAGTCATTTTGAGCTGAAACTGTGCATAGAGACTCCATACCAGATGTTGTCTTCAGCCCTTTTGGATAGATATGGGGTTTCCGTTACACCTCCAACAACCATTACCAACAACAACAACAACAACAACCATTTACCTCGGCTGCCATTTATAAATGGCAGCCGAGGTAAATGGTTTGATGTATTTTCTAAAGGTTAGCATTTTCTTCTTCTTCCTCAGCTTTTAAGCGTCAATAGCGTAACGGCTAAGATCAGACTTGTGATCAAGAGGTAGCGGGTTTGAATCCCACTCATTATATTATTGCCGTGCACCCTATCCAAGCACAAGCATATTTAGCTTAGTTCGAGGGGTTAACAAGATTGCTATTAATGTGATTCTAACCTCATAGCAAGTTCTCTTTTTAAAAAAATGGCCAAGTGCGACTCAGACTCGCCCATGAACGGCGTAGTCGTAGTAACTGTAATAATATAATATCGATACCGGAAATTTCAATTGTCGTAAAGGACATTTTTCCGAAAATGAGTTATATATATATTTGGAATCAGCGTCGCAGGCTCTATCGAATGGTAGTTTAAAAAAAAATCTATCTTTAAAAAAAAGCCCCTTACGACCTAGCTTTCCAACAACTCTAGCGCGATTTTTTTTACTATTTGGGATGTATCGTAAAAATATTTTTCAATAGGGAGCGTAAAGTAATTTTTTAATTATTTAAGAGGTCGTAATCCTCATTTTTGCATTAAACTGTTTATACGACATTATAAATAATAATTATTATAACAAATCAAAAGGTCGTAAACATGTTATTTGATAATCGAAAACTTTACGACCAAATATATGCTTTGTTTTAACTTACGTAATTAGGGCGTAAAGGACGTTTGTTTTATTTATTGTCCTTTACGACCCTAATTTTAAAAAGAAGTGTGCGACAGGTTGACTTGATTACATTATAAACGAATGTGAAGGATCTAGACCAGTCCTTCCGGGGTTGCGGGAATGTGCTAATGAGATATCGCGGCCCCGGAACTTAAGGGCACCTGAAGGAGCAGGGTGGGTTTTTAGTCAGTAGAATTCTGACACTCCCTTCCGCTCCACCCAGCGCGGGAGAAGTTATTCGATGATTTTCTCATCCAGAGAAAAAAAAAAGACCAGTATGTCAAAAGTTTTTGATGAACACATTAGATATTACCCAAAAGTTTATTTTGTATACAGTAAAAAATGCACACGAAAATATGGCAAGCGTAGAAAAGAGAACATGCCATGCACAGAAGTATAGTGATGAAGATAAAGCATACGCAAAAGCTTTTATCGAAAGCCTTCCAGCCGTTCCTTCCCATTATTGTCGTAAAAAGAGTTCATATCTGTATTTACCTCAGAAATTTAAAAATGCTACATTCGGGATTTATCTCAAACACTGCCAAAAGATTCTAAATTACACTTGAGTGAAAAAGTTCTAATATTTAACGATGATTACAATATTCGATTTCAAACACCAAAAAAAATGTGCCACATGTACAAAAGCTGAAAATACAGAATTATTAACAGAATAACAAAAAATTAAACCGACTCCCAAAAAACACTGCAAAGTGAAAAATAACTTTAATTTCGGTAGTCGGTGTCTTTAGTTTTGTTTTTTCGTTTTTGGCACCGACTTCCGAAATTAAAGTTATTTTTCACTTTGCAGTGTTTTTTGGGAGTCGGTTTAATTTTTTGTTAAAAAGTTTTTTTTTCACTCTTTTTAGTTGGATGATTTTTAAATTACCTAGTTACAAGAACCTAAATGTCAACTACTTATAACCTTTTACAAAATATTGCTTTTCCCAATGCTGGGCCGTTAATTGTTGAGGAGTTCTCCTGGTACTTCACCATCAGCTCTACATCACCATATGCATTGTGACGAGCATAAAGTGCTTAACATCCATATTCAAGTAATCGAATCGCAATCCACTTAATACTTATTATTGAGTAGTTTCGGCGGCCATCTGCGGTCTTCATCATCAGTTCCACTTCCCCAAATGGTACTTTTTGAGAGCAATTGCACAAGTTACTATAAGAAATACCCAAAACGCCATAGGTGTGCCTATAATATTTGAAGAGTTCCCTCGATTTCTCCAGGATCCCATCATCAGATCCTGACTTTGGTGATAATGGTACCAATTTCGAAGTATACCCATTCGAACAAAAAAAGAGTTTTCCAAATCGGTTCAGCCGTCTTCGAGTACTCGACGATCATACATAAACAAAAAAAAAAAAAAATATACGCTTCGAATTGATAACCTCCTCTTTTTGTCGTCGGTTGAAAAGAAATCAAGGACATGTTCATCTCGAGGAAAAAAAGGCTAGCTACCAAAGATTTAAAATTTATCAGAAATTAACTTTCAACGTTACGCTCACAGTTAGCTTTGCCCTGCAAAAAGTGCTTAATAATCCTCATGGAGAGAGTATGTTGTTATATTACTCTATGCCAAACCAAAAAGGACACTGTTTTATATGGGTAGAAAGCAATGGAAAAAGGGGTAGCAATGAAATTGCTACTTGTATTTATACATTCCTACTAGAAATTGATAAACGTCCTGGTAAAAATATTTTACTTTATTGCGACTCTTGCCCGAGGCAGAACAAAA